>OZ012541.1:66498672-68998672 GCA_963935595.1 Schoenobius gigantellus | reverse complement strand
TATCACTCGATTTATTTTCAATATTTGTTAGTTTAGTTTGGTGTCAAATGATCTGATTCGTTTAATACCATTACTCACTTGACAGTTTTCGACAGTTGGTTTGAAATAACTATACTTGCGCCTACAATCACTTAATATTTTGAAAAATTTGCCATATATCTTAAGTTTGATTCAAGAGCACAAAAATATTTTTTCATAGTCCCGTTAAAAATAACACTAATGCACTTAAATCCAACTTTTCATATCTTTGATGGGTCTGTTATACCCTTTAACACAACTCTAATTCCTTTATTTAAAGAGATATGTTAAATCTGTTTACACCAATCGATAGATCTTTTTTTTTCTGATTATTTCTGTATAATTAACTAATTTTGGCCAAAATTGGACTTAAACCCCTTTTCACTAGAGGCACAGTTGTCGTCTGTGCAAACGAGAGCGTAGCGGCGGTTAGTGAGTTTAAACATACAGAAATCATAAAATTCGCTTTCCGTATTTTTGTCTGAGAGTGTGAGGTGGTGATCGTAAGTTTTATTGTTCTTTTTTTGTATTGTTAATTTATTTGATTCGCCTTTTGTCACGAATATTCTATACTTTCGTCGCGGCGGGTGACTATGTTTAATTGTGAATCCGTCTGACTGAGGAATCGTCTGCATTACTCTCATCCGACACTCATCCTCCAAAAATCTGAGGAGATCAGAAAGGGGGGGGGGGGGAGAGGTGGGTACGAGGCACTATTGCCCCCATACCTTTGTTCAAAGCGCCATTTCATCTCCATCGGAAGCTTATTAAGGATGAGGTGGAGCAATATGAAGGACCACTGGTCCACCGGTAGGTCAAGTCGTTTGAGCGCGTTAATAGCGCTTAGCAGCGGGTTAAAAATCTCCTTCCTTAATGAGGAGACCCGCGATACTCTTGGCAGTCCTAAAATGGCAGCCACATGTGTGTCCGCTAGCAAGCGAACATTCTGATACCGGGCGGACAACAGCGCCTCTGCAATGTCATAACTGTCATCGTTGACAGGTAGATGCTGGACGAACATACCAGCCTCTCCACGTAAGGCAGGGAGCAAATAGGCCAGTTTCTGGCTAGGGAACAGTTTGTCCCTCGAGTGGACTAGGCTATCAAAGAGGTTAATGAACCCCATCCAAGCAGCCAGGTTCCCATCAAAGTTTGGGATGTCCAAGGTGGGCAGTCTGCCCAGCAAGCCGGCCGGGGTAGGCTTGACCTCCCCGGGCGTGCACGACTCACCCCTTCGAGCGGATAGGATAGCCTGAGCCTTGTTTATAATCACATCCGCCTGTTCAAAACATTGATCATAATCGGCGTTAAATTGCTCGATTGCCCGCAATTCAGCAGCACCCTCGGCTGGGTGGTCAAGCAGATATTGTTGATGAGCAACGAAAAGCTGCTTCAATTCCTTCAAGCGAGCAGGTACTCCCTCATGCCGAATCAACAAGGCCTGTTCTCGGTCTGGTCGGTCTACCAAAGCGACGGCACTAGCAAACCATCTCAGGATCTTTTGTGCACCCGCGCGGGCACCACTAAGCGGGCTGACTGGCGGGACTATTTTGCACCAAAATTAATATACACAACAAAACAGATCGGGAGGAACTTCAAAGGCAAAACAAAATAAAAAAAAAAACAAACCAAAATCAAATGTAAATGCCAGAACTTAACACAACAAAATAGTGTATTACAACAACAACAAAGGGCATTTAACAACAGAATTTTTCAAACAAATTAAATTCAAGGATTAAGCCTAGAACTTAACAAACAAAATATTCAAAGACAAAACAAACCAAAATCAAATGTAAATGCTGGAACATAACACAGCAAAATAGTGTATTACAACAACAGCAAAGGACATTTAACAACAAAATTTTTCAAACAAATTAAATTCCAGAATTAAGTCTAGAACTTAACAAACAAAACGATATAATACAAGCAATATAACAACATTTTTTATATACCATGACAACAATTAATACATGGACACAAATTAATGACAACTAGTTAGATCGATCCACAAAATGAGATTATAGTCGATTTAAAACCAGCAATCAAAACCAATTAATATGTATTGCCCGTTTGGGCAACCAACAAGATTACAATACTAATTGTACAATACTAATCAAAATGGCCTCTAACCACGCTCTGCTACCAAAAGATGATGACGCCTAAAGTCGACGCAACCAATTCGGCGTTTCGCCGATTATTTTATTGCTGATTTTATGATTTTACATCAACTACAATCTCCTATAATATGATCGCTTACCCCAAAACCGGTCGGGTCTCCGTATGTAGCCGGTGGACTTCCCGAGCTAGCTCGAAGGAAGTCGCGGCTCCTGAAGGGCTGCTGTCAATCCACCGAACCTCCAACCGGATCACAAATAAACCCTAATAAGTCAACACTCACAATTAGCGGACATTCGCGACAACAATAATTTTACTCGAGAGAGCGCGCCGCGTGGTAACTTAGTTCAATGACATTACGTACAAATTCGACTCGACTGTCTTGTTACAGCGGCCGGCCACCACAGACCAGTACATGCACAGACTACTAGCAGTGTTGCCACTCGCTCTTCCTCGAGCGTAAACACATTGTACTCGGCTTAATTAAAATGCGGCCTGAAGGAGTAGTAGGTAGAGAGGATGCCGGATTCATATGAAAAAGGAAAAAGCAATCTCAAATCTACTCACTGCAGCACCGTAGCAATTGTCATCACGTTCTTCATTAGTTTCAATACTCAGCACAGCTCGGTCGACTTGTCGGGGCTCGTGCCTTCTGGTGAGGGACAGCGTCTGGACTTGAAGAAGTCTTCTAGAGGTCGTCGTCGTTTAGCTTCTAGCACTTCCGCGAGGACGTCTAATTTAACACTGCTCTACGTTGGGCGCCAGATAATTTAATGATGACGTTGTTGATAAAAAAGGTATCTTTATTTCTTAGTTCCTTATTCTACGAATACAATAGCTGAAGTGAAGTTAAGGCAAACAAACAGAGGTTAGATACTAAGTTTAATCAAGGGGTGACAAAGGGGTTCCTTGTCTTAAAATAGGTTTAAAATGTCTCTGTGGGACTCCTTGTTCTTTAATAGCTATCAATAACCATTAAGGGTCCTGGCATAATGTATTGTGCTTGTCTTCGTTCACGTGCAAGTAATATTATATGTGAATTACGGGCAGCGGCTCCTCTGTGTTGGGGTCAATAAGTGGTTTGTTTATAATTGACGTCAGTCTAACAGCTGGTCATGCTTGTTGTCTCGCGCGATAACGTAGCGTACGGCAGCAGGCGTAGCACGGGCTGCCAAGACGGGACTTGAGTCACGCATTATCTCACAATTTCAGTGACAAAATATCTATGTCTTATAGAGTAGTACGGGGGCGCCTATTGAGGCTGCGGTCCGATAACAGCTCTCACAGTGCTAACGATTATAATCGCCTTGGCCAAATTAAAGAGAACACTGAAAGTGCTATTAGCATGCTTACGATTTCGGTCCGGAAGAACATGTACATTCATTTTGAACCGATAACACAATTATCGAACGTCAGACTGACAGTTCGCATAAAGTGATTTCACTCCAGAGCATTAGCGCCGTTAGTTCTATATGACGTTAACGATGGCGTCATGTGGCTCTTCATGCTGGCTAACATTAGCGCGCTCACAACATTTCGGGACGCGCTAATAGTGATTCTTATTGATTTTCGGAACGCAGCGTTAGTGTGACTGACATGATAAAATTTCTTGACGCTCCTCAAGGGATACGTGTCACTGAGTCTTATCACAAATTTCTTGGCAGCCCGTGCTACGCCTGCTGGAGCAAGCGTAGCAACATGCAAAGCGTCTAACAGCTATAGCGCTCACGCGACGCGATCACTGCCAGCTAGAGCTATAGAGACAGCCGCTACCGCCCGCTTCCCGCACGCTATGCTATTATTTACGCTATGCTATGCTATCTTCGTTTCGCTGCTGCAAGGCTAGTATAGCTTAGTACTATTATTTATTATGTGGCATAGCCTAGCAGTTAACCGCGCGCGATCTCGGATCGCGCGATATTCATTCATAACGTCGCGCGTCGTATAAAGGTGCGGCTAAACGGGCCATACTTTTCGGCAATTTGTGACTGCAACACAGTGGCCGTAAACATTTCAAGCAATATCAGCCATACGTGAAAATATTTTAGGTATGGCCCGGCAATTATAGCCACATATTTTTGGCATAGCCACACATTTTCATGTGTAGCCGGCGTGTTGCCGAACGATCGCTTCACAATCGAAAATACAGCAATAATGCCGGGCCATATATGTTGTTGTCTCATTTCGCGGCATAGGTACTATGTGCATCCCTTTTTTAACCGACTTCAAAAAAGGAGGAGGTTATCGGTTCGGTTGTAATTTTTTAAATGTTTGTTAACTACGTAAATGTCGTTTTCAAAATTCTTTTTGTATTCGAAAGAGTGTACTCCCGAGGTGGTTCCATTGTCACCATGTCATGATCTGACGATAAGATCTCATGAAAACCGAGGGAAACCCTTGAATTTCATTCGCACGTCACCGTATGATCACCGATTACTCCGCCATTCGTGGACCGATTTTCAAAATTCTTTTTGTAATCGAAAGAGTATACTCCCGAAGTGGTCCCATTGTCACCATGTCATGATCTGATGTTGGGATCCCATTAAATTCATAGGCACGTCCAAAGTGTTTCATGTTTTTGCTGAAGATATTCAGGTATTTGCATCTTGTAGTCATCATATCATGTTACTGAGCTGATAATGAAAGGTTTCTGGTAGATTAGGAGTTCGGGAATAATTTTTTCAATACTGTTTAGAGCGAAAGAAGAAGAAGCGAAAGAATTAATTCTTGGCTTAAGTTATCCCAAGTATCACGCCTATTGAAATAAGGTCGAATCCAAATTCGCGTCTTTTTTTTCGTTAAAAATTTTCTTTTAAAACAATATAAGCGTCTGCGACAAGTGTGACTTCATCAGCAATTGTTGTAGGATTGTGTAGCCCGTCTAGGAGTCGGCATCACCGGCCATACTAATTGCAGACATATTGCACAAATAGCCCAGCCATTAATTGCTCAGCCATTAATTGTAATGAAATATGTTATTGTGATGGCTGGGCAATTAATTGTCAATGATGCAGTCACAAATTGCAGTAAAGCATGGCCCGTTTAGCCGCACCTTAACAGTCACAGCGCTATAGCTGTTACCTATACATTGATATGATACATTTAATGAAATAGTAAAACATAAATTGTAGATAGGGAGCCCTCACCAACATTGCTATACCTGAAAAGGGTGACTAGGTAATCAAGGACTCTAATAATAACAACATCTGTATCACACCATAGTCAGCAATAAAGATTTGATTTTGATTTAATTTATATATTTGCATAGAGTGCGCTATGTGCGCTATACAAAGATAGCCAGCTATAATATGACGCTGTGCGCTATATTAATCACCTCTACTTACAACGAGTTATTATCCTTAGTTACCCCTTTAATACAATAGGAGGATACGTGTATGAGCAAATGTATAAGTCCACATGAGAGACTGGCGGCAACTCTACGATACCTTGCAACAGGTCGCACCTATGAGGACTTGAAATACTCAACTGTAATTTCTAAACAGGCATTGAGTTTAATAATACCAGAAACTTGTGCAGCTATAATTTCAGCTTTCAAAAAGAATTATTTAAATGTGAGTCTGTAACTATATACTTACTTCATACATATAAGAAACACGATTTTGTTTTCAAAATTAGATTTACTATTGATAACAAACAATAACAATATTATTCTTTAACACTTTCACGCCTATGGGGACATATTTGTCCCCTTCACAAAAACACAAAAATTACATAATGTATGCCTTATGTATTACTTTTGTGTCAAATTAGACCAAAATAAATAGATATAAATAAACAAAATCCTTTTTACAGCCTTGGAATACTTTTATACGTGTAAAAGTTAAATTAATATGACTAAGAAAGTTAAAAATTGTGGGTGGTGGTATATTCTTCATGGTTGGAAGTTCTGGATATAAGAAATCACTTGTGAATTGTTGGATACAAATGGCTCATTAGAAACTAAAATTAATTGCGAGTCTTGCGGAAAGATCTACCAAACTGACTCGTGGTTAAATTCTTAGGTATATGGATCTGAACGTCTGGATTTTGAACTTGAAGTTGGTTTTCCTCGAGATATTTGTAACTGTACCCGAGTGTTTTCAACATAAAGATGGCTTTCCTTTGTAAGAGTTTTGAGTTGCGCTTCGAAAAAAACGTTACTAATACACTAATCAACAATGTCAAACACTCGTATCTATAGTCAAGTAAATAAAAATTACAACTTAAGTAACGAATTTTACTCAAGTAATTACTTTGACTTGACTATAGATACGAGTGTAAGACTCAAGCCTATTTTCGTAAATTACTTAAAACTTTGAGGTATTTTATATAAACAATGTTAGATGTATAAAAGCGTAATTTTAGGCTTGTTTATTAAAATAAAATAAAATAGTTTCAACAGTACAAAAAAAAGTTTTATTAATAATGAAAATAATTGGTGCAAAAATGAATACAGATGGGCATTAAAAATGCTTCTTTTTTAATTTTGGTGTTTGAAATCGTTAAAAAATTGTAGGTGATAAATCAATAGTTAGTTTGACCTCCTAAAGCATTGAATAAGGCTCTGCACTGTCTTGGCATGCTGAATATTAGATTATCAATAGTGGCCTGGGGTATTATGCTCCATGACCGAAAAAGATGTAAAAAAAGATTCTGGGTCTGAGTGTAAATTCTGAGGAAGTTGTTCAAAAGCCATTCTTCCTAACAAATCCCAGGCATGCTCAATAAGACTCATATTGCAGGACTGGGGATGCCAGTCTACGAGTGCGATATCCCGTTCACGAAAAACGTTCATCACTGATCCTGCGGTATGTGCGCGAGCATTGTCGTGCGTGAAGATGAAATTCGCCCCCAATTGGATTCGGTGCGCACCCGTGCGATTAATTTCTTTCTAAAAAATTATATACTTAATAATAGATTTACATTATTAATTTTGTAATAGTTTATTATGATTTCAGCTAACCTTGTCAAGAGATGCCTTCTTTTGAATTTCTCTTGTTTTTTCATAAAACTGAAGGTGCTAAAAATAAAGCACTTGGTTAATATATTATAATCATTTACCACTGTTTGAATTTGGTTAGAGAAGTTATAATAAGAAAAGGATGATATTACATTAGCCTTCGCAATATTTTTTTTAGATCTTTGTTTGAGGTTTTCATAAAGGTGGCGGAGTTGTTGCCAAGTTCTGGAGCCACTCACTGCAACAGCATTATATTTCTGGCAAACAGAATCCCATGTTTCACGTTTTCTATTAATCATTTGCGCGTTTGTTTCTTTGTTTTCTATGATATGCTGATATCTGAAAGTAAATGCACTTCATACAGTAGGTACCTATACATAAAATCATTAACTCTTCAGTTTGAGTCAAAAAGAAATTAAAAGGAGTGTAGGTATGTATAAGTTGAAGGTGTAGTTATTATTTTCTCTTGACCTGGGCCACGAGAAAATAAAACACCTGGTAAAAGTATATGTTGATCACAAGATCTGAAAGAAAACATTGTTCAATCTATAAACAAGTTATGTTTCATATTTCATAGTTTATTTGCCTTTTGATTATTTCCAAAAGTATTTCTTTCTCAGCTGCTGTATAATTAGACCCACGTTTTTTTTTGTTGTCCTCCATTCTTCTTATATACTTTGAATAAAATAAACACTTCAACTTGCTTTTTATTTTACCACTATATTACGTACTAAACTCTGCCTAAAATTAAAATTAACCGCGGGACGTTTTGTCACCAATGTCATGTGTCAAATGTGGCAACGTTTCGTTCCACGGCCATCGCCTTATCGATTTCAACGACAAAGTACTTTACCTTTTTCATTTATTTTTCAATATAATAAAAAAGTTCAAAGGTTTTTGAGCACATTGTCCACCGGCAGCTATCTTTCTATATATCATATAACTCACTGCTATCACCATATCAGTCTGGATTCCGACCAGGTCATAGCACTGTTACAGCTCTTATTAAAGTAACAGATGATGTACGACTAGCTATGGATAACAAATCCCTGACGGTGTTAGTGCTACTTGACTTTAGTAACGCATTCAATTCCGTCGATTTCGACATTCTCCTCGAAGTATTGCGTTTGCTGAATTTCTCGTCTTCCTCATTAGCATGGTTTAATTCCTATCTTCGTGGTCGCTCACAGTGTGTTCGGATGGAGGAGAAATCCTCAAACTGGGTCGAACTTGGTGCGGGCGTTCCACAGGGTGGCGTTCTCTCTCCTTTGCTTTTTTCTGTCTTCATTGACCTTATTTCAAATATCCTCTCATCTAAGTACCATCTCTATGCTGATGATTTGCAGATATACGAACATTGCGAGCCAACAGACTTAAATCAAACAATCGAAGAGATAAATCTAGATTTGGAAAGGCTTAATAGATGGGCGAAATCTTTTGGTCTCATCTTGAACCCCATTAAATCACAAGCTATAATTATTGGGAGTCGTCACTTTAGGAATACTCTACAGCTCTCCTCCCTCCCACCTTTGCTACTGGGGGATGTGCCTATTGCAATCACCGACACAGCTAGTGATCTGGGTGTGACACTGGACTCTCATCTTTCATGGCATGCTCATGTAAGTGAGGTTAGTCGCAAAGTACATTACTCATTCCATTCTCTTAAATGTCTACAAAACTTCTTGCCGACTAGCACTAAGATTACCCTTGTTCAATCCCTGATTTTTCCAATTATTGATTACGCTGATGCCTGTTATTTGGATGCCAATGGGGAGCTACTAAACAAACTTGAGCGCTTACAAAATCTTTGCATTCGCTTCATATTTGGTTTGAAGAAATACGACCACATCTCCGAGTATCGTAAAATGCTCAAGTGGCTCCCAATTCGACTTCGTAGGAACGCTAGGATATTATGTGTACTTTTTAATATCCTTCACAATCCCAAAATACCCTCATATTTAAAAGAACGTTTTTCATATCAAAAACCTCCTGATGTCCTTTGCAGATCCCACCTCAAAACGCTTCTTAGTTTCCATTCCTGCAATACAGATTTTTACTCCCACTCCTTCACCAATCAAGCTGTCAGACTGTGGAATGCCTTGCCGTATAGTATACGCGAGTCTGTCTCCGTTGGCTCATTTAAACGTCGTGTTAAGGAGCACTACCTCTATTCATTCTGTACCAATTAAAGTATGTACTCATATTCACTATTTGTTAATTTTTTTTTTTTTTTTTGTAATTTATGTCGTTTTAATTATTTATGTATCTTTTTATTGTAAGTAATTTGATGTTTTGTACACTGTGTTTACCACATAAATTTAATTTAAATCACCTGTCACAGGTCTGCTGGCAGAAATTTCTTTAGAAATAAACAGCACCTTTGTACTCGTCTTTCTTTATGTGTTATTCCTGTCCTGTCATTTTTGTGTACATAAACAATAAATAAATAATAAATAAAAAGCAAGCATTAACATTATTTATAAAACTAAAATTGAATTGTGCTGTATTATATAGATTATATATTTTTGCATAAAATAAATTACTTATCCAAACAATGCTGCGTGTAATGGATACGCAACGTAAAGCAATCCTAAGCGTAATTGAGAACATACTTTTATAAATGAATGTTGCCATAAAGTAAATATTTAACAGCTACTTACCTGATCACGGCCTCAAATCTCAAAACTGGCGTTTGAGAATACCATTTAAAATTGAGAGATACTCAAATGTAAGAGGCATTCAATTGAGTGAAAGATTTGAGTGTCGTTTGAGTAGTCGGCCGTTAGTGTTGCAGTTTTGTAAAAATATAATTTTGTTTTCTTTCTTTGTTGTAGTTATTAGTTATTTAAGTATAGTATATAACATTCGTTTTAAAGTTTATTTTGTAAATAGTTTTGTATTTTAATGTTTTTTTAATAAATATTATTTAATGGATTTTAAATTTTAGTTTTAAATTAATTATGAACGTATAACGTTTCATTACCCCCTCGCGTCACCAAGGATTTTATTCCTCTTAATAAAATCCTCACTCAGTAATTAAGTTAATAGTTTGTATTTACACTTTCATTCATATATTTCATACATAACGCTTACAAAGGGCAACAATAAAATTTTCTACTTATTAAATATTGACGCACCCTACCAATACAATAGGTTCCTGTTAAGTATGAACTGCGGGTCTAAAAAGGCCGAGTTGAGCAATATTGCTAAAAGCAATTCATTTCCAGAATTCCTGGCAGATCCTTAGCAATTCCTCTAATTTTCGTAAAATGGTTCTACTCTAAAATGAATTGACTGCAATTCATTTCATATTGTGATTCTGCTTAGAGGAAATTGTTACCATCCGATAAAAATTTATACCGGAGTTTTACCGGTTTTTTTTATTTAATTTCAGTCATTAAACACGTTTGAAATTCCATTGGAAATGATAATTTTATTTCTAAAATATTATTAAAAAGCCATAAAAACACAACTAAAACGATCACACAGCGTAAATGTGAAAATTATCTAGAGGTACTAAGCGTTTATATAAACATTTTTTTATCTGGCAACATAACGTAATGTTAACAGTGACAGTTGTACGCGCGCGAAATTTTTATCAAAAATTTTACCGAGTTCGTCCAAAAAGTTTGTTTTGTGTAGTTTAAAGATTTGATATATTACAAGTGATATTTAATATTTACCTACAAAGTAAGTATGTAATTAGATATTACAATGTTTGATAAACTTACTGTTCGTCGAGTGCACAAAGCTACAAGCTTATTTTTACAAAGCTTATTCATTTTAGCAATGGAAAGACGCACGGCAAGGGTGTCCCCAAGGCAGTGGGATATTCTAATAGATTTTGTCGAGCGTAACCCGAGCCTAGCTAGGGCTCGAGGTTACAACAATAGTGCTCAAGAGAGAGCAGAATCATTGAGGATGTGGCAAGAGATAGCTGACCAGCTTAATTGTCAAGGATCTGGCACGACAAAAACTGCAAAAGAATGGTCTATTGTAAGTAGACGTTGAAATTTTCATATAATAAAAGATTAGCTACCTATACTTCAATATTTAATACACAAACAAATACATACTTAATCTTCCTCTGAAGGTTATTTATAAAAAAACTTGCATCACTATTAAAAAGTTTGTCTAACATTAGTGTTGGAACCAAGTACAGTGAGAATAATAAGAAAAGTGTGTACCTATGTATTATAACTTGTGTCAAGGGTAACTTGTTGTGGGTACACTCGTTCCATTCCCATAATCAGAAAAAATATATTTTGGTAGATAAGTAGGTATATACAAACTGTAAAAAATAAATATGAATATAACATTTTTAAGGTTTTTTGTATCTTTATCAGAACAATTGGATATTTAGTCAGTTTACATATTATTATGAATGCATGGTATATTATTATAAAATACTTACTACATTTTCTTATATAAGTATTTACCTATATTTCAGTATGTCAGCAACTATAAGAGCAAATTGAAAAAGATAGTTGCTGACATAAATGCCAATGCAACTGCCACAGGTGGAGGACCTCCAAATGGAGGTTTTCTATCTGAGCTTGACCAAAGGTTCTTGGCAGTAATGGGAGACGGATTTGGCCAAACCAATCAAGTTGTTCGCATCAATCTCTTCCCCGATATGGTAAGTTTTTGTTTATTTTGTTATTTTAGTATTATACATTTACTATATTTTTACCCACCCACTAAGGTGGTGGGAGACAAAACTTAATGTTCTCTCAAAATGAACATATTGGTATTTTTGTTTATTCGGTATCTCACGTCGGAAAACCCCCAAATCTTGAGTGTCTAGGGGTGAGAAAGTTAACATCTTTATTATTAGGGAGGCCTTTTCCCAATAGTCAGTGATTTTTTGGATTCTTTTTCATGATGTCATTGAAATACTGTATTGTTTTACACAGTCTCAAGCATCTATATCTCAATCTGCAGCAGCACCTTTAGGCTCATCGCAGCAGCTGACTGAGACTGTGTATGTTGCTGTAGAAAATGAACAGTAAGTTAAACATTTTTGTTTGTGTTAATTTATTTTCACAAGATTTAAGATGATCATAATACTCTGTTTATAATTTCCTGAATGTATAATGACTTGAAAACTTAATATTTGCATAAATGTTCAAATGTTTAAAATAATTCTGTTATTGAAGTACCTGTCAGTGCTTACATTTTTTTAAGTGACATGGGTTATGAATAATTTGGAACTATAATTCTTAATTTTAGTACCAATGAAGATACTGGCCAAAATCCTGCCACTTATGTTGCAGTTGAGAATGTACTCATACAGTAAGTAAAATATCTTTCTGTAGTCTTACTTACTTTCATACTTAACACAACATTTTCGCCAATAACAATTCTGAAGCAACATTTGCTAGATTTTGTATATAAGTATGTAACTAATAGACTTTTTATTAAGATATACTTAGGTAAATATGTTGAAAATGATTCTGGTACCTACTTACTTGCATACTTGTGCTGATTTTTTTTGTAAAGAGTAAGAAATATATTTATCTTAATTCTTATTTCTAGAACAGAGGAGCAAAGAGCTGACCGTGCTACTGAAGTGGTTTCTTCGAGCCCAACTCCAGTAGGCAACATTCCAGCACATCGGAGAAGTCGAATACGGCATCGCAGTAATTAATTTATCTTTTATATAAATTTATAGTATTAGTATTAACTAGCAACCAATACCTACCAATCTGCACTGGGCCAGCGTGGTTGACTAAGGCCTAATCGCCCTAACATAATAGGGTAGGCTTGAGCCCCTCGGTGGGGACGTATATGAGCTGTGATGATGATGATAATTATTTACGAGAGAGAGTCGTGTACCAGACTTCTTTGCATGGGTAGGATACCTCTACCGCTATCTTACCTATTTCTGCTACCAAGCAGTGCAGCTTATATTGTTGTGATCCGTTTTTAACTGACTTAAAAAAGGAGGAGGTTATCAGTTTGGTTGTATTTTTTTAATGTTTGTTACCTAATAACTCTGACATTAGTGGGCTGATTTTAAAATTCTTTTTGAAATCGAAAGAGTACACTCCCGAGTTGGTCCCATTGTCACCATGTCATGATCATGATCTGATGATGGAATCCCAGGCAAATCGAGGGAAACCCTCAAATTTCAAATCCAACATGTTTTACATCCAACGTGTTTCATATTTTTTAAGATATTCATGTATTTGCGTCTGGTAGTCATCATGACATGTTACTGAGCTGATGATGGAAGATTTCTGGTAGATTAGGAGTTCGGGAATAATTCTTTCAAAACTGTTTAGAGCGAGAGATGTTTTAAGTTATTCTGGTATTTACCTTGGCTCAGATTCCAATACCATTCCATTCCAACTTAACTAAAAATATATTAAAAAAAATATTTATATCTTTTTGGTGTTTTTGAAGTCTGGTTTTATTTTTTGTAATTTTTTTTTAAGGGTAAGACAGATTGTATAATTACTGGGTTGTGTTGTGACTATACTTCTTACATCTTCTAGGTATCACATGTACTATAGGCGACTGTTGCCACTTATCATCATGTGGGCAATCTGCTTGTTTGATAACTTTCACATAACGGACTCTACAGTGTAAATAAATAAATTGAAATAATTTATTTATTCATCATCATTACAGCTCATATAAGTCCCCACCGAGGGGCTTGAGCCTACCCTATGTTAGGGTGATTAGGCCTTAGTCAACCACGCTGGCCCAGTGAGCATTGGTCGACTTCACATACACCATTGAATTTCTTCGCAGATGTATGCAGGTTTCTTCACGATGTTTTCCTTTACTGTAGGAGCGTCAGATAAATGCACATATGAAATTCGAAAACGAAAATCACATTGGTACATGGCGGTCTCGAACCCGAACTTCCCGATTGGAAGGCAAGTGCCTAGTCCACAGCGCCACCGACTCTCTGAATGAATTTATTTATTAGTAATGTTGAATTAAATTTCTAGGTCGTCCGCTGGCTCCACTGGACGAAGCACGGAGAATTCTCTCAGAAGTCGAGATGCAGAGAGCGGCAGCTGATACTGCGAAAGCTCAAGCTCTTGACCTCATAGGGCAAAGTCTTTCGCAGCTTGCTGAAAAACAGGACGAGATAGGGCAGTCTTTCGCGGCTTGCTGAGAGTCAGCAAGTTATAGGGCAGAGTCTTTCTCGGCTGGCTGATGTAGCTGATAGATATTTCAACTACATCAGCAATCCGACATCAACACAATAATAAAAAAATAATTTATCTCTCTCCACCACCACTGTAACTACATAATGGAAACTATGTAGTTGCCGTGGTAGGGGAGAGGGATTATTATTTTTTACGAACACAAGCATTATGCTTCATTCAATAAAAATAGCGATTTCCATAATATAAACACAAGAAATAAAAATAAGCTTGCCGTTGCAACTTACAGGCTTCATAAAACTAGTGGATCGTTTCTAGGGAGGTGTGTAGCTTTTTATAAAAAGCTTCCACAGTGTCACCGACTTACCAATTCATAAATTTAAAGTTCACGTTAAAAAGACTCATGAATAAAGGTTATTACAAAGTAAGTGATTATTTAAGTGACCATACGATATGGAACTAGCTAGACTAAGTTATCAGATGTCATGTTTGGTAACAACATAATTTATTGTATAATGCTTAGTGTTAAGCTTATAACATTTTAAGTGTATGTAAGCATACCTACTGATTGATTTTGTAACTTTCAATGACTATGTAACAAAACCATAATTGTAAATGGCGATTTAAAAGAGGAGATAAAAAATTTGACCTTTCGAGTTTCTTGCCTGTCCTTCTCGAGAAGGCCTCCCAATTTTCGAACAGGTGTAGTCAACTTTTTTTTGTCATTCCTATCTATCTGTCAACTCATTTGGGCCTCTTTCACCGCTTAACATCAGGCGGGAGGAGGTCATTTGCCGGGCCATCCATAAAAAAAAAAAAAAAAAAAAAAGAATGTATGCACATACAAGGTTAAAATGTTTCCTTTAAATTAGAATGTTTTGCTTTGTTTTGACGTCAATAACTTTGACGACACGGCTCTGCGCGGTCGAGTGATCGCCTACTGCGCAACGGGTCGCGGGTTCGATTCCCGTACGGGACAAATATTTTGTATGGCCTACAGAAAATTGTTCCGGTCTGGGCGTATGTGCACGTGATATTCTATGTTTGTAACTGCACCCACGACACAGGAGAAAATCCTAGTCGGGCGACGTTTTTTTTTTAAAGAAAAGTGCCCGTAAAGGCTATGTTGAATAAAGATTTTAGAATTTATTTATTGTTAAATCGATTTGATTGCAAATGTGACTTGTTTTATTTCTTGTGATGGTTAGATTCTGATGGTATGTTAAGACTGAAGATGGTAGCGAACTTCACCTGTAGGTGAAGCTCGCTGTAGGAGGAACTGGCTGTCTTAGCTCTATCTGTCGGAACACAAAAATACTATTAATATTATTAGAAATAAAGAGCGTTTATGCAGTTTTTCCTTATAAATCTTCATTTATTTATTCCTATGATTGAAATGAAAAGACTGTGTAGTTACTTAAATATAGATTCTTAAGTTGATTGTGTAGATACTACATATTCATTCGTTAATTGTTACATTAAAATGTTTATCTCTTATTATTAAGTTTATAGTCTGCTTTTAAAAGATGATGATGACTAACTGATGTTCCTAATGAAAAGACTGTTTAGTGTTACTCAAATGTAGATTGTAAAGATACTTCGTGTTTGTTAATGTTTTAAATATTTATTTTTTATTTTAATTTGAAGATCGATTTTTGTTAATGAAGAAAAATGGTAGATATTATTAGACATTTATGAAAAATAGGTGCTAATTGATGTTCCTAATAAAAAGACTGTAGTTACTTAAAAGTAGATTGTGAAGGTACTTAATGTTTATGTCCAAAATCTTTAAGAGGGCACAGTACCTACTACTAGCGCTGCCATCCGTATTTTTTATTAATAATGATAAATAAAAGACGTTTCTACAAAAAATAGATCAGTCAACTACTCAATACAGATATTTCAGATTTTTTGAGCTATTCAGGCATAGACATGGCCACTTTTAGCAATAATTTGGATTATGATTAATTCATATACATTTAATCTATGCCTGAATAGCTCAAAAAATCAGAAATATCTGTATTGAGTAGTTGACTGATCTATTTTTGGTAGAAACGTCTTTAATTTATCATAATTAATAAAAAACGAATGGCGGCGCTAGTAGTAGGTACTGTGGCCCCTTAACATTAGTTTTTATTTCAAGTTCGATTTTAGTTAATGAAGAAAAATAGTTTACATTAGTAGAAATGTATGAAAAATATTAAGATTTATAATAACATTTTTAACATTTTATAAATAGATTGGATAAACAATAAATATACAATTATTACAAATTTGAAGTTGGCTTTATTTGACTTTGCATTTATACTCGTATATAATGAACATTTTCATCGTGCTGAATAGAGCCTTTCTATAAGTGCATTTCTTGCTCTTTCTCCGGCTACTAAATTGTTGAGACTAGATGCTTGTGGCATCTGAAACATACATTGTTATTTTGTATTTATTTTATATAACTATTATTAGCAATTTAATAAAATGCCAGAAAAATTGTGTTGATACACTTCTCGCAATAACAATGAAAATAAAAATTATATTTTGGTTTGCTATATCAATTACCTGCATTCTACTTTCCAATTGCTCTTCATGTGGTGGCAATGGCTCGACAGGCAATCTAGCAGCATTAGCAATATTGTGTAACACTACACAGGCGTTTGAAATCAATCCAGCTGTGGTGGGATGGTAATGCAGCTTTCTGTCAATTAATAAACATCGCCACCGAGACTTCAGAACGCCAATGCAGCGTTCCACAGTATTACGCGTTCGACAGTGAAGATCAGTGTAGTGCCGCTGAGCTGTCTCAGGTTGACTGCCAATAATGGGGGTCATAAGGGTCGGTCTCAATGGGTAACCTGAATCGCCTGAAATATAGAACATTTGTGTACCTTACAATAAATCCAAACACTGGGTTGACAAGTCCTACTATTTGCCAGATTGTAAATGTTTTAATGCAATAAAACAATAAAATGCAATGCAATAAAAATAATTGCAACTTCACAAATGACGGGTATAATAGTGGTCTTAATGCATTGGCCACTCTGCCAGTCGTGGTTGTGAGACTATTGCGGTAGATGCTAATTTTTGAAATCAATTTTTTATACATTTATAATACTTTCATCAAAAATGGAGAAGCAGAAAAAAACACTACTGTTATTGTGCATTATACTCTTACTAAACATTCAATAAACTCACCTAAAAAATAAACAATTTCATTTTCAGATTGGAGGTTTTCTAGATGGGCTCTTAGGGGATGATGGTTCCACACAAAGGAGTCATGGCTAGCCCCACCGTGACTAGCATCAAAATTAATTATATTGAGGTCGGAGTCGCAAACCTTAAATGAATGAAATTAAGTAGGACCTATATTAAAATTGCATAAATATTATGACGTAGTTACTTGTTTTTATATTATGTTATTAATCAATACTTGTTGCTCTAAACTTAAATGAATTAGACAGATTGAAATTATAAAAATCTTGTTTTATTTTTATTTATATGTGAACATACATATATAAAAAAAAAATACACTTACTATTTGAGCGTTTAAGGAATGATATCTTTTTCGGTTAAAATATCTCTCCTCATAATTTGCAGGCCTTACAATAGAAATGTGGGTACCATCAATACACCCTAAGACCCCTGGAATACCAAACTTCTGGTAAAATCTAAAAAGATAAACAAAGTTTCGTAGAATATTAAAAGTATTTGTAATGTAAATAAAATGTATCAAATGCTACAATATAAAGAAATAACTAGATTCTATCTGGTTTAAACACTATGAATTTTCACTAAGTATAAAAATATTTAATATCTAGTGGAATTAAAATAATAACCAAATAAGAGTAAAAATTTAAAGCTATAAATGGTTTCAGCATTAGGTAATGCTGAACCTATGTGTGTATTGCTTACCCATATTGTATACTATTTCTTTCCTCCCTACTCTGGGGAAAGTGAATGTACTTTGCCCTAAAGTGCTCATTATTTAGGGCCTTTGTCACTGCTCGCATACAATTAGATACACTCACTTGGTGCATCTTATTATGAGCACTAGCTCCTATCACCCTCTGGTATGAGCCAGAGGCGTAAAAACTTAGTGCGGTTAATACCTGAAAAGGTAAAAATAAGCTAAAATAATTTATCTAAGTATTTCATCTTGTACTAAGCCATAAGTTGGTAGGGAAGGGTTGACATGGCTTTGAGTAAATATCACATAAGTTTAAAACTAAGTTTGTGCATTTGATATTTTAGTCTGGATCAGCTACTAATGTGCTTAGGCTACAATTTGCCTACATAGAGGAATTTATTACTATTACGATTTACATAAAAGATAACCTATAAAAATTATGTTCTTGGTCAAGATTCATTATCTTACCTTGGAGGTTGTACTTATTCCACCTCGACGACTTGGTAAAAAAGGCTCTATTTCATTAATTAATTCAAGACACACACTTTTATTTAGTCTATAAAGGCCAATGAATTCTGCGTCGGGCATTTCAAAAGAAAGCTCCATATTGCGTAGCCTCGCACTTCTTCGCCTATATAATAAGCCTTCAGACAGTCGTGCGTGTTCCAAAAAATTTTCGTATAACCCTAAATCTGCCATATTTTTATTAATAATTGCTTCAAAAGTTCGAATGGTACGTCCAACAAACGCTTACAATTCATAAGAAGTTGGTCTAGAGTATCTTTTTATGATTCTGCTAATTGACACTTAAGCAATTCCTATTTTGTGGACCATTTTACGGATTTTCATACAAACCTGTCAAATAGAAGAATTGCCTAAGATGAATTGCATTCAATTCATATTATGAATCGCCGACATGATGGCCATTTTATGAATACGAAAATGAATCATATTATGATTCTGCTTATGCGGCCTTTTTAGGTCCCCTGAAACCCATACAAACTGTGTACATACATTTGATGTTATTATGCGATTCGGCTTATGTAACGATAAATTAAATGAAAATTATTATATTGAAAAAAAATTGAATTTATTAATATTACCTACAAGTCTTTACCCTTCATATCCTCTAGAACGTAAACTAAAGGGGATTTCTTAGCAGTGACACGGCATTTAATAAATTTAGGTGCCAATTTTTTGCTGAAGTACTTATTCTTATCGCTAATCACATAGGCTCGCTTCATGACTAGGTCGCCTACGTTAAATTCTTAACATTGGTGACGAGATACCCACTTTTACGCGTCGAAATAAAAAAAAAAGGAATGTCGTTAACTGTTGGTATAATTTCAATTTTGATCGCACTGATCAAACATGGAAGACATTCAAGGGTAGAGTCACTCAATGGTTCATAGCGAATGATATAGACACGACGAAGGATCCATCGGGAGTGAAGCGTCGGGCTATCTTGCTAAGCTCACTCGCAGAAGGTACATACCGTCTGGCCACCGACGTCGCGCTGCCAAAGACGTGAGAAACAGTACCATATGAAGATATTGTGAAGCTTTTGGGTACACATTTCACACCGAAGCAAGTTGGTTTTGGCGAGCAACACAATTTTTATGTCTCTACACAGTTACCCAACGAAACAGCGTCACAATGGGCAGCTAGATTGTGCGGGCTCACTGCACAATGCAACTTCTCTAAGGTGGAGGAAGCACTGCGGGACCGTTTCGTTATGGGAATGCTGCCGAGAGCCGAAAAGGAGAAGTTGTACGTTCAGGATTTGACCGGGCTGACGCTAGTCAAAGCTGTGGAACTCGTTGAAAACCTAAGAAGCGCACGCGCTGCCACCGCGGCCATTTCCAGTTTCGTGGTTACTACCACAGAAAACGAATTCATTAAAAACAAGCCAGTATTTATGGAGCCATTCCGCATTAAGTGAAGGTATATCGAAAAAGATGTGTTTCAATTGTTTGATATGTCACGAGTTGCGACCTATTGACCCCCTATAAAAGCACCTGTTATCGGATTTTCTTTATCAGTCGACTTTCACACGTTGACCGGTACACATCTCCGCCACTTTTGACCCTTTACCTTGTACGACAATGGAGACACACCTACAGAAGCAGCACAAATAGTAGCCCTATTGCAAGAAGGGCTCAGCCAGCGAGTTGTCGCTCTTCGGCTCCACATAAGCCAATCCTGTGTTTCGAAAGTTTATAAGCGCTTTCGGGAGACTGGTGGCTTTATCCCGAGACCAAGATCTGGACGGCGCCGGTGCACATCGGCTTATGGCTCTTGTATGATGTGGGCCGGCATTTCCTTCGATGGTAAAACCGAGCTTGTTTTCGTGCCTGGCGGGGGACGAGGACGCGGTTTAACTTCGGACCGGTACATTTCTCATATTCTCCTGGAACATGTCGTTCCCTATGCGGGATACATCGGTGATGACTTCCTCCTTATGCACGATAACGCTCGTTGTCACACTGCCCGTGTAACAACGGAATACCTCGAAGAAGTCGGTATTGCCACATTGGACTGGCCAGCGCTCAGCCCTGACTTGAATCCCATTGAGCACTTGTGGGATGAACTGAAGAGGAAGGTTCGCTCTAGAACTCCTGCTCCTTCATGTCTGAATGTGCGTTGATTGAGGAGTGGGAAGGTATTCCACAAGAATCAATTCAGAAGCTGATCAGGTCTATGAAGAATCGTCTTGGAGCAGTTATTAGGGCGAGGGGAGGGAACACAAAATATTGACACTTATTTTTAAAGATAAATAAAATTTTTATTTAATAATTTTTGTTGTTTTATTCATTCATTATTTTTCCCTATTTCCTTGTTTTTCTACCTCCTTCACTTAATCCGGGATAACTCCACAATTCGGGCTCGATATGAATTAATTTTATATCGATTTAAAGTGGACAGTTGTACCTTTAACATGATGTCATTTTTATGATTATTAAAATTTTATTTAGTAAGCAAGATCACGCGGATCCAATTTCAAGTAACTGATTCCAAACTTTTGCTCGCGAGTGTAGATTAGTATTTGGTCTCGCTCCCGTGCCGTCTATATTCCAACGAATTATGAAAGCTTCTGTTGCTATCATATTAACGTTAGCATTAAAAAGCGTGTAAAGAGAAAAAAATGGGCAAAATATTGGCTTCAAGACAGAAATAAATATACGCATTTAAACTTGTTAAATCAGATTCGTTTATACGAAGAAATGGATGATTATGAAAATTATCTACGCATGTCTGATGTGTGTTTTGAGAATCTACTTGAGCTAATAACGCCATACTTGACTAAACAAAATACAGTCATGAGAAGGGCAATTTCTGTAAGAGAAAAGTTAACTCTGACATTACATTACTTAGCGACAGGAAGATATTTTAAAAATATGAGATTTGCAGGAATAATGTCCTCTGAATCGATCAGCCAAATCATTACAAGCACTTGTGAAGCACTTACATATGTTCTACGGGAATATATAAAGGTAAGAAAAACAAAAGCTAATTATGGATTGTTTAATTTTCCTTTTTAATTATGTATTTAAATGTTGACAATCGTAAGATGAGAAAAGCATTCCTGCAGTATACTCGTCTTCTTCTTCTGTAATTTGCAAGCTATATTCATTATTTCTATTTCATCATCATCATCACAGCTCATATACGTCCCCACCGAGGGTCTCAAGCCTACCCTATGTTAGGATGATTAGGCCTTAGTCAACCACGCTGGCCCAGTGCGGATTGGTCGACTTCACATACACCATTGAATTTCTTCGCAGATGTATGCAGGTTTCCTCACGATGTTTTCCTTCACCGTAGGAGCGTCAGACAAATGTACATATGAAATTCGAAAACGAAAAACACATTGGTACATGGCGGTCTCGAACCCGGACCTCCCGATTGGAAGGCAAGTGCCGAGTCCACAGCGCCACCGACGCTCGATTTCTATTTACACTGTTGTTATTTGTTATAATTAATTGTGAAGAAATACCAGTAGTGATAGTGTTTTCATTATTATTTTGAGTAAAATGTCGAGTAGAGTTTCTTTGGGAAGAGATTACAACATAATTGTCAGGAGATGGAACTAATGGTACAGATACGGAACTCGAATATGTTGGTGAAACCGTCGGTGGATCTATAGTACAGATTGCTGGTGATGGGGTAGCTGACGGGGTTGTGAACTGGTTAAATTAGTTAATTTGTATGGAATTCCTATTCAGTGTCCCAAGTGCAGCCTCAAACAGAATCTCATTTATTCCTTTTTCAGCGAGCAGTCTTTGAGTTGAGTTCAAGTTTTCTAACTTCTGAGACCAATAAAGAGCCGTAGGATTTATATTTGGTACTGTGGGCGGCGCCGGTTGACACGATGATTGGGACAAATAAACACATGCTTTTTCCAGAAGATCATTTTGCGTTGCTACAGGCCCTTTCTTCTTTTGTTTTTTCGATGGCGGATCAACTTCACTCATAGAAGAAAACGAAGGCTCTTGCGATTGAAATTGTTCATCTTGTATTGATTGATCCGGTGCAGGAAACTCATTCTGAAAAGAAAATATAACTAAGCATTAATTTCTTTTTCAGGTGCCAACAACAAAAGAAGAATGGCTAGATATTGCAAAGGATTTTGAAACATTGCATTGTTTTTATAATTGTCTCGGCGCTCTTGATGGAAAGCACATAAAAATTTAGCATCCACCTTATTCTGGCT
Source organism: Schoenobius gigantellus (assembly GCA_963935595.1). Lineage (NCBI taxonomy): Eukaryota > Metazoa > Arthropoda > Insecta > Lepidoptera > Crambidae > Schoenobius > Schoenobius gigantellus. Next base: position 68,975,840 of record OZ012541.1, on the reverse strand, counting down.
CTCTTTATTATAATTATAAAGGCCATTACAGTATTGTTCTCCTAGCACCGGTGAATGCAAAAATGAATTTATAATGATTGACATCGGCTGTAATGTTCGGGTTTCTGACGGCGGAGTCCTGTTTTATACAAAGTTTTGGGATCAATACCAACAGGGGCAATTGAAATTCCCAAAGCCAGCACCACTGCCAAATACTACTGATACATTTCCATTCGTAATTACAGCAGATGAAGCTTTCGCCCTTGGACCTAATTTGATGAAACCATATCCGTTAAAAACTGCTACAAGAGAGGAACTAACATTTAATTACCGTTTGTCAAAAGCTAGAAGTGTGGTTGAGTGTACATTCGGAATCCTGACAACTAAGTTCGGTATCTTTCACAAAGCTATAAGCCTTAGTCCTGCAAAGAGTACGAAGATAACAGCTGTATGTTGTTATTTGCACAATTATTTACTTAAAAAAGAACCACACACGTATCTTTCCTCAAATAACAATAATGATGTTGAATTAGCAGGTATGCGACGTACGACGTAAAGAAATCCATTGAATACAACCAAGGCGATAAGAGAAAGATTTTCTCAGTACTATAATATCAATAAATTGTAATATTTTCTAATAAAATTAAAATAAAATATTTAATAACAGCAAACCCTACTTACTTTCATTCCAGTCATAAATTATGGTGCAGCAGCTTTCTCGAGTGCTTTTCCGCGGCGGGAGAACCGCCCGTTTAGCCTCAGCCTAAGAACTACAACTACAATAAAGCTATTAACTTACCACGTTGATGGGTTGTCCGGTCTTATTCAAGAAGTGCAGCATATGAAACACCCAAGACTTTGGCTTGTAGATATTATCAGTTGCAGCGCCCGAACGCTTCGAATCTGTTATTTTAGATTTTTTATTCTGGATGTGCTGATTCTATTCTTAAAAGCAGTTGCAATTAAGTCTACAGTTTCTAGTTCTGTTTTATAATAAAGAAAAATTATGCAAGTTTGTTCTTAAGTAATATGTAAGTTTATTTCTATCTAGCTTAACGTTACATTGTTCACATGTAACTTTGTTATTTGCGACCGTCTCTGAAAGAAAGAAAGATAAAATAATATTCATTGGGAGTACAATTTATTTGTGGATTAATAAAAATATTTTACCTAAATATAGATTAGAGATGTTTCGATCTTTACAGAAACGATTCAGTGAGTCGTTTCTTCCAAGTGATTCACTGATTCAAATCTCTAACAGCGCTGCAAATGAATCATTCGCTCAATTGCATCTCGGTTTCAATCGGCACGCGGCGCTCGCACGATTGAGATAGGTGAATAGTTCAGAGTCGGAGCGCTTCGGATCGCGTCGCTCAATTGCATCTCGGTTTTATTCGACACGCGGCGCTCACACGATTGACATAGGTAAATAGTTCGGAGTCGGAGCGCTTCGCGTTGCGTCGGCGATCGCCAACCGCCATCTCTCTCACTAATTCATTACTAGTGGGTGAGTGAGAGAGACGGCAACACTAGCCCAAATAAAATCGATTTTTTAATACGCCAGTTAGATCTTTAACAACTAACTGACAGTCCTGTAATAAGTATGAAGGAAAATCGATTTCTATAAAAACTTCAATGGAAAAAAAATTTGAGTGAATCGATTAGTGTGGATAGCACTACGGTGCCCTCTGCACTACGACTGTCATCAATCATCATTCAACTATCATGGGACGAACGAGAGCGTCTTGCCTACGAGAATCGTGTTTTTTAATGCGCGCTTTATGTATTAATAAAATTTCCTAGTGCAATTAAATCTTGGATCGCAATAATTTTCAATTCAATAAAACAAAATACTTACACAATATTATGTACTTTACATAATTCTTTAAATAATGGCAATAAAAACGATTCATGAAGGTATTTATTTCATTTATTTGCGATACTAAATCGGTTCAGGGTCACTGATGCAAATGAAGCACTTTACTGATTCGAATCTTTGTACTGATCTGGATACAAATGATCCAATCTCAACAAAGATACGTTTTTCCCATCTCTAATATAGATGTATTAAAAATTTGACATAAAATTTGCTAAAAATATTATTAAGTTATTCATTTGCGATAACGAAATCATAGATAAATTGTTATCAAGTCATATAGTGTAGGTACTATCGTGGACAGTTCCGCCTATTCACCGCTACGCTCAGTTTCGTTTGCACTCAAAAAGAAGCGCTCTCTAGCCCCGTCCCGTTGACCTTGAATAGAATGAATAATGCGTCGAGCCGCCAAGGCACAGACAACCCGATGCCGATTGCATTTTTGTTGTCATTGTCGTACTTTGTAATTTTTTTGTTATTATACACAGTTACTGTTACTTTTTTATTACCCCGGATAATTTAAGGGACGCTTGAGGACACAATAGTAGAATGTTTAAATATTAATTAAAAAATAAAGAAAATAAATACTGCCCTTAATTAGTGCAGTATTTTTTAGATATTAGAAAATTCATATAAAATTAAATAGGTGAGTTATTTTTTTATTAACGTTTAAATCATTCTTCTACCGTGTCCTCCTGAAGTGTCCCTTAAATTATCCGGGGTGATTTAATTTAATTTAATTTTTAATTTAATAAACGTATTCGTGTATAATGTTAGAGGTTTATTGTCATTTCCAACTACTGTTATTAGGAAAATTCTTACTTAGAATACAAAATGTGGCTTATATCTAAGAAATGTGGGTAATTGATAAATAAAAGATTCAAGCAAAAGATTTTTATCTCTTTAATTAAGTATTAAGTACTATGTATAAAGTTATTAACTTATCAGTTTAAACAATAATAAATCTTTCTGTGTAGCTTCCTATTACAAGCAATAGTTTGTAACCTCTTTCGGTGAGCATGAGTTGGAATTTAAGCACCATCAGGTCGTGGGTTAATATTTTATAATATTATATATGAGCCTACCTGGAGAAGTGTATGGATATATTTTTAAAGGGCGCCTCCATACTCATACAAACAGACTTCAGGGACTGGAAATGATTCAATAAAGCATACAGTTGAATTAGTTCATGCAATTTATTATTTTAACATTTATTTACTTATAGGTAAAGGTACAAAGTTCATTCTACTATGAGGGGGGTACAACGCAGTGGGAGTTTTACTCCTCTCGGCACACTAGCATCAAAATATAGATAAAAAAACAACGGGCAGAACTATTTCAGTGAACCAGCTTCTCTGCCCACGTGGTGGAAATTAAGGTGCTGGTGACTGCTCCTTTCCTTGTGAATTATATTACGCAAGGGGATAATATATTGAAAATCAAGGCACGTTACCTATGTACGTCAGTGTGAGCTTCCCACGACAGACGCTTCACTCCAAAAAAAAAGGTCCTGGATAAGTTTACAGGCTCTTCCAGCATGCATCAGTCCCTCATTTGCATATTAATTTAAAGTAGAAAATGGTACGAAAGAGAACCCTAAAACAAAATAACACGTTAGAACGTGGTCACCAAAATGGCGGACCAACGCCACAGCAAAACTGCGATGAAAATTTCAACTTGCCATGTTTTCCATGGGTTTTATACCGAAATAGAAAAAAGATTAGCCCAGCCTACTATGAGCGGGCTCAGCCTTCGCCTCCTTTGAAGCGGCTGCTCCTCAACGCCACGAAACGGAAAAGACCAGATTTTATCGACCTCATCCTGACGACGTCAAAGCGGAAAAGGCGGAGGGCCGAGAGATGGGATCTCAATACAACCATAGTACCTAGTATCGATACACAGATCAAAAATACTACTACCTCTTCCGATCCGAATAGCAAACTTCTGATCAAATATGTTCTCCGGTCTCTGCGGAGTTATCTTGAAGGTACCTCCTTAAGGGAGGCACGAAACTAAACCCGGAAGGGTAGTCGCAAGGTGACCTACTATGCTATAATTAATACCAGCATAAAGCCCAACAGTATTCACCTTGCGACGCCGCGGGGTTTCCACAAGCCTAGAGACTAAATTAATTCTCTAAGATGTATACTAAAATAATTTGAAATTTAAACCATTCCAAAACAAACATAGGTAATTCGACATAATTAAACAAAGCGAAAGAGATTAATAAATAAACCCTTTTAAGTATAAGAATGCAGTATCGATATACACCTACTCGATAAGACGATATTTCTTGTAAATCAATACCGCTGCATTACCTCCACAGATGATCAAAACACAATAATATCCTATCCACAGACTAAACATTAACCATCATAATCATAGACTTTCATAAATCTATGTTCTACCTAAACTATGGAAGTTATCACGCGAAGCGCCTAAGTGTCTTTCTAAATATGGTTATTTTTGGTTATTTGGTTATTTATGGTTATTTCTAAATAATTATTAAACGGTTTAAATATCTAATTAAAAACTACTTACTTAAATATTACAACTTGAAACGAGACTAAAACATCACAATATATTTATTACTTAGAAGTGGCAGAAGGCTTCGAGTTCCTTTGCCTATTCTCAAAAGAAACGTCCAAAGGAATGTTGACAATGACATTTTATTATTAGTGACGCATTTTAAGTCAACAAATTAATGTGAAATTAAGTGTGAAAAGAATAAAAGTAAAAACAATTTGTACATACCAGCGCCACTTTGTTTTGGTTTTGTAAAAAAGAAGTTTCTTGTTTGTGCCTGCGGCGGTGGTGGTGGTGTATTGTCTTGTACTACAAGTACACTATCATTGGCTCCACTGTCTGCATGAAGATTGGCACCTTCTTCAATTATAATTAAGTTGTCTATTGATTCAGGCTCATTTGTGGATTCTGGCTCTCTGATAGTTTCTGGTTCTTTGATGGGTTCTGCATCTCTGACAGGTTCTGCGTCTCCTCCATATTGCACAGGGTAACCTTCACAAGTGGCACCTAATATAGACGCCACCCTATCCAGTGCATCATCTGGTGGGATATAATCTGGCTTACCACCACCAGTCTGCTAACAATTAATAAATAAGTAAAACTATACTTCCTGATATTATCACTTTTAACTTAAACAATAGTTATAATATTATTTTACCTTGTTCCGATTAAGCCTTATTAGAACTGCTCTTTTGCGAGCAGTTTTTTTTAAATTTTCCCATTTTAATTTTAACTGTTCCACTCTTCGTGGATAGCTTGTAATGCTAGCATTAAAGTCAGTGGTGATTTTTGACCAGGCTGTTTCTTTGAGTTGGTTGTTTGTGGCGTTGGTGGCCTTGCTGGTTACTATTTTATTTTTTTCTATTAAGTCTATCAGCAAGGACACCTCTTCTTTGGATAATGGTGCTCCTTTGGTCTGAAAATACATCATCTGATAAGTATCACTCCCCCTAACATTCAGATAGCTTACTTTGATTGCTAGTTGATACTTATGACAGCATAAGTATCAACTTACAAAAACAATGAAGACTCGAACTTAAGGAATGATATTATATGATAAAATATATGTCTCGTCTATTATGAGTATAATACTACATGCTTGAAGAAAGTTAGATTATCTGTAAGTATTTAGGTATGAAGAAAGTTTAATTATTTCAACTCTTGGAAAAATTATAATACAGACATAATTCATTAGAAACTTGTTTATTCAACCTAAATTTGTTGACAAGAACACTGCAATAGTTTCAGATTTCGCCTGTGTTCTTTGGCGAATCTCTTGCAATAATAAATGGTCTAAATCCGGAATGTCAAAGTCATCACTAAGAGATTAAATTAAAGACTTTCCAAAAATTTAATCCAAAATGTATAGGAATTTCAATCTTAGGTTGAATAATAAATTGTAAAATTTCAAGTTGATTTCTGTAAGTGATAGGCAACATCATATATTCAGTACACAATAATTCTTGACCACTTAATTGCATTGGCTTGCTGAGTCTGTGTATAGGAATACCTACCTCCTGAAACAAAGTGTGGCAATGATTGCCTAGGACAGAACAAGAGGCTCGGCAAACAAGTAAACCTTTCACTTTAAGACCTATGACATCTACAGTAAGGCCGCAAATCCTCTGAAGGAGGTTTAAGGTAAGTCTTCTCTGTATTAAAGTTTGAAACATTGGCCCTATGGGAACTAGAAAAGACTGCGTTAATTAGTTTTTTGATTGAGAGCAACTAAGACACTCTGGAGTTCTAACTCCCTTATTTCCACACTTAAAACAGACTATTTCACGGGAATTACGGCAATAACGAGTCTCATGATTGTTCATACCACATCTATAACAATTTTTAAGTTTGGAAAGGTTGGAATTTATTTGACTAGTATTATTCATATTATTCTAAGTGCTAGGTTTCATAGAAGCTAATTGTTTTGGTTGGCAAGAAGTGGTTTGTCTTTGGAATTTTGAGTTATTGCCTTTCTTAGAGTAAACAAAGTCAGGTGCATTTGAGTTAGTGCTCAATTTCGGTTCACAAAATTGGTCTGCTTTTACTTTAGCTAACTCAATTCTCTTACACAATCAATGGTACTGTCTAATGGTACAGGTGGTCCGGCGGGAAATATTTTAGTTCTTCAATTGAAGTAATGTTATGCAAGGCTAACTTTTCACTATATTCTGACCGTACATTTCTCAAAATAATGTCTAGTTGCTCTTCATTAGAAACTTGTTTATTCAACCTAAATTTGTTGACAAGAACACTACAATAGTTTCAGATTTCGCCTGTGTTCTTTGGCGAATCTCTTGCAATAATAAATGGTCTAAATCCGGAATGTCAAAGTCATCACTAAGAGATTTAATTACATCAGAGTAAGTTTTAAAATTGAGTTTATTGGCCCTATACCAATATAAAGCATATAATCAAGCAAATAATCTCCTTCGGTATTTATTTTCCTAGCTACACGAAGTTCTTCCAAGCGACTGTCCCACGGACAGAGTACATAATCGCCACGCGATAATGTAGAATTAACAATTCCTTAAAATCATTCATATGCCTGGACATATATTTGTCCTTTAACTTATCCCACAGACAGAGTACCTACATCCTCGCCACGCGAAAATGTAGAATTAACGATTCCCTAAAAAAACATTAATGTGCTTTGAAATATATATGTCCTTCAGCCTGTCCCACGGACAGAGTACATAATCGCCACGCGAAAATGTAAAATAGTGATTTACTGAAAATGTTTATTCGCCTTTAGAATATTATAAACAGTTAATCCTGCCCTATATGCATGATAATTTGAAGCATATTGTTTGGAGGGTGATGAATAAATAGAATATTAATATGAAAGATGAACAATTAGATTAACTTTCCTCCATTGTTTGCTTTAGTCATCTACTAATGGATTGAGTAGTAGTATTTTAAAAGTCTAAAATAAATTTATCAAATGTTTATTTCTATGGTCCTTTATTATTTGTTACTTCTAAAGCAATAACAAAGTTCTCACAAGTAAAATATCTGGAATAATCTTTAAATAGAGAAGAGACAACTTGCTTAAGTGTCGCTGTCATAGAACTTTTAATATCTCTTAAAATAGCCATCTTAATTTGAGAAAACTATAATTAATACATAACTAATTATGTATAGGATTTGTGACTTTTTGGGCAGTGGTTTTGCTAATAATAGCAGTTTTTAATGTCAGTTTTCTTGAGTCTAGGTTATTTCAATGTCAGGTTTCTAGATGACCCATGCTTAAGGTAACATAATACTATGGCAGGATTGCATATGGCATATTTTATTATGCTAACATACATTGGCTTTGCCAGACATAGTCTTTTAACTCGTTTTATCCATTTTTTAATTTTATCATCTGACCTTATTCTATTGCCTATAGTTAGATAATTGGTGTAAAAGTTGAACAGTGAAAATGCATTGATTGATGCGATGCTTTTGCTTTAAAAATAAACATAAGATTTGAAAAAAGAAACTTTTGGTATTAAAACATTGGATAGATCGGAATGAAACATTATTTATTTATAGTAAGCCTGAGTGGTAATGGTCTAAAAAGGAAATACTTAGATTCCTTAAGCTCTGTCAGTTATAACCCTGCAAAAATCAAAGAAAAGGAGTTTCTTCTTTTATAAAAATATTAATCCTATGGTAAAAGTATCAACATTTGAAACATAAGACTATGCCATGATTACATGTATATTATAAAATATAATTTATTTATCATATAATCATATATATATTATTATTATATTTTTTTTATTGAAATGTGTTACAAATGAATCAATGCATTACAAATCTTAGAAGTACATTATGTCCTGCGACAGTTTCCAACTTACATCTGCATTGAGACTACAAGATTTAAAATCAGCTTTAATATTTTGAAATTTTATATATTAAGCAAAAAATCAGATGCTGCTAGTTTCACACCACCGCCAAATGTTTAGCAAGATCAATTTGATTGATATCAAACTGAGCTTTTTCTGTTAATATATGTATTGAAAGTGTGGTGTTATCTATTTCTAATAAAATATCACATCTACTTGAGAGGTCAGTAAAACATCTTAATGCATAATTATGTATCTAACAGTTCTAAGAAATTGATACTGATACTGACTAACTTTTGACATCTTTTCTCCATTTTTATCACTGCGTATCTGGATTTTAGTTTTATTTAGATAATCACTTTGAAAAACATCAACATGTAAAATATGTGTCAGCTGCGTAGAGCGCGAAAAAACGAATGAGCTATGGTGACGGTGGAGTTGCCAGGTGTATTTTTCTTTTATATTTTTAATGGTATCTTTAAAATTCGCGTATTTAGTAGCGGGAGAAGGCGTCACTACAATAGTTATACCTTGGACTAATTACAAATATAATATTAAAAAAAACAGTTATATTATAAACTAAGATGAGCTCGGTGGCGTAGTTGTTCGAACGCTTTGGTTTCGATATTGAAAGCAAAGCAACATTCGCCATGGCACAGAATAAATAATAGTACTAAAGTACAGAAGGATCACTCTCGAAGAAAAGTCAAGTTTAGGTATGAAAATGTACCTACTCTTACGACCTTCATCTGACTGCATGGGAAATTGAAATTCATTGCATGACACGAGTGTTCCTATTCCGTTACGCGTCGCTGACCCGATACCGGTTTGGCGATAAGAGCGCAGAGTTCCCACTCACCGATATGCAGTTATCGTTACAAAAATGCCCTTCGGAGCATAATGTACAATACGCAAAATGTGCGCGACACGCAAAATGAGCAAAACGCAAAATGTACAATACGCAGAATGTACAACTCGCAGAATGAGCACCACACGTAAAATGAGCAAAACGCAAAATGTACGAGACGGGCCTAAGGCCTTATTCACGGCGACGATGACGACGCAAGACAAAGGGGTTTTATTTTCATGTTTGTTCTCTGTTTTATTTGATAGGAGCGTCTGTATAGATGTAGAGTGTAGAGTCAACTTTTTTTTCATTCCTACTTGTATTTGCAGACATCTTGAGTATATTCAGGTTGTATGCACATACAAGGTTAATATGATTTCTTTAAATTAGATTATATTTTGCTTTATTTTGATATATGATTATGTTTTGCTTTGTTTTGACGTCAATAAGTGCCTGGAAAGGCCTATGTTGAATAAAGATTTTTGAATTTGAATTTGTGTGCTCTTGAGTATGAGTAACTGCCTCTGCTTTACTCCGAAAGGGATTACAAACATAATTGCAGATATAGTATATTCTATACACTAATGAATCTAATAACTCTTATTAAACAATGGAGTCCGATAAGATTTTTGAAGGGCTTCTCTCTTCTTTATATCTAATACTGGCACTTTAGATTTTCCGTCATCTATATTTAAATAATACAAGTGTCAACTACACTACACACTACTAGAATTGATTTTTAGTTTTTTTTGTAGAAAACAGGGCGGACAACGTATCAAATTTTATTTAACTTTAAGCTAAAATATTTTTTTTTGTTAAGTTGGTACTTACATAAGATAAAAATTAATTCAATAAATTTGTTTTTGAAGTTAATTCGGGTTTTGTATATCTAAGGGTTGTGAATTGGAACTGTGCCAACTGCCGAGAGGATGTGAACACAGCTCCTCTTGTACATTTTGCGTTTTGCTCATTTTGCGTGTGGTGCTCATTCTGCGTGTTGCACATTCTGCGTATTGTACATTTTGAGTTTTGCTCATTTTGCGTGTCGTGCACATTTTGCGTATTGTACATTATGCTCCGAAGGGCAAAAATGACCTCAATTATTACGTGCGACGCGGCCAGCGTGCGAGCCGAGCGGCAAGCTTTTGCCACATACCGCCCGGCCGGACCGCCCGGCCAAACGTACCTAAACTGCGAAGTGAAACGCCCCTGGCCATGGTTGGACTTTGGATAGGTGACCTTTGTAACCTCGAATTCCTTCGTGGTTCGGAAGGCACGTTTAGCCATTTGTCCCGATCGCTATTGCATTGCAACTGTTTCTACCGCATTGGACCAGCATTGTGGAGTTATTATGCCTCATACTTTTCGTGTGTTTCTTCTATGGAGGAAAGCTTGTGCCCAGTAGTGTGACGTACATAGGATGTGATGATGATAAACTAGGTTAATATTTGGTCATTGCGCCTCCTGCATCTATCACTGCGTCGCACCTTGTCCTTATAGAGCGCACTAATATTTCACATAAGTCGGAACCTCTTAGCGACTCCCAAACTTGATCAGAGTGACCAAGAAGCTCATTCTGTGTTCTCTCTCGTCGGTGATCCCATCTCTGGACCATTATACCCCACACATTTTCGATGGGATTCAAATCCGGAGATCGGGATGGCCAACGTAAAGTGTGAATTTCTTCGTTTTCACTGAGCCAAGCTTGCATAACGCGTGCTTGGTGGGTGGGACAATTATCTTGTATAAATAGAAATTGCGGAACCTCTTCTCTCGGATATACTGTGCGCACAGTGGGCATCATCACCGTCTCCAAGAACTCGCGGTAGGTTGCACCATTCGCTCGCCCTGGAAAAAAGGGCTAAGCTCTCCGGGATCGTCAGCGCTCATCCAGCCTCACATATTGGCGCACACCCTTCCCGAATCATTTCGTGGCTCAATCTGAGTATTCATCACGCGCCATAAGCGCCGACGTCCATGTTGGCTCGACCTGCAAAATTTTCATCGGAAAATATGGCACGCGTGAAATCCATATCCCTGTATTCTCTTGAGAATCTGACTCTCGCTGTTTTCTGTTCCTCGGTGAACACAGTTTTCTTCGTCGGTTTTCGGTGATGAATGCCCGCTCTGTGTAGAGCACGACGAACTATGCGCACCGACACGTACAGTAAGCTCCTTATCAAGCTATACTGTTTGACCTTTGGACCGATCTTATGCCGCTCGTAATAGTGGCGGTTTTCGTAGTGTACATGTATAGCTTGAATGGGAGCTTACTGTACTCCTCGGCGAACACTGTCGTCGGCGTGAACGCGTTCTCCTGTTGATAAGTGTTTACCATACAATGCAGGATCTCCTCGGATATAAGATGCGGACGTGGGGCCCGCGGTCTATCCTCCAAGGTATCCTCTTTTTCATGGCGTCGGATCCGCAGGCGGACAGTGTTTCTCTACAAACAATAAAATAATACAAGTATTTTAATTAGCTTCATTAATTTTTTTTAAATCTTACTGTACTCAATAAATGTAGATAAGAACATGTTCTTTATTTTGTTTCTGGTTAAACAATGGATACATAATACGTCTATCTCTTTCGCACATGACCCAAGAAATTGCAAATGGTCTAAAATATAAGTCAGTATAATCGAATGGGGACGGAAGGAAACTCAATGAAAAGCTCACAGACATATAAATAAAAGCAGGCATAACATATTGTTAAAAAACTCTGCACTATAAGGACTTTGTACTCATTTTTACAGGGATTTTTATTGAGTAAAATATGTGATAAAGTAGAGTTGGATTGTCGTCATTGAAATTTGAAGTTTAAAAAGATAATTTACAACTAAAATTTTTAGGCTAAAGCAATAGCATTTTTTACTGAGTCTTGAGTGCATCCATTGATTTACCACTAAACGTAGATAACGCATAAACGACCGAAAAGTGGGCCGGAGAAGAACTGCTCAATCGCGACTCGTGCAGTTCCTTTCCATTGTGAGTGATAAGCTGTCGGCACGTAAACATGCCGATGTGCGCATTCTAAAGTTGTGGTAACAATAGCCAGAAACGGCAGAAAAAAAGAGGGGATTTCATATTTTGCGTGAGTAAACTCATTACATATCTTATCATGTATTTAAATATTCGATTTATACGTAAAAACCAATCAAAAACAATTATTTTAATCTTAAACATGTCGCTTCGCGTCAGTGTCAGTACATCACAATCGTTTCGCTCGCACGGGAGTCGTATCACGATGTGTTATCTCATATATGCATTGGAGCGACAACGCGATATAAAGTTGATATTTTCTTGTAGCAATTACTAATACGTCGTTTGATCTGTGACTAGGTATGAAAAATGATTTACAAACTCTGAATGTCATTTATTTATAGATATAACAGCCTAAAAAATAAGTTTCAAGCTTCTTGCTTTAAAAATGACAATACTTCCATACAACCTTTCATCCCCCTTTCAACCCTTTTTTCGCATTAAAAAGTACCCTATGTCCTTCTCAGGCTCTAGACTATCTGTGCACCAAATTTCATTTAAATCGGTTCAGTAGTTTTGGCGTGAAAGTGCGACAGACAGACAGAGTTACTTTCACATTTATAATATTATAGTATGCATGTAGGAGTTGCGAGAAATTAAAAAACAACTTGTAGGTGTATGCTTGCTTATTTATTTTTAAAATTTGGTCAGTACGAGCGTAATGATTACATCTTATGTCTAAATATAATTTTACAATGGTTTTTAATAAAATATATACATGTTGTGCATCATGTTTCAAGTCGTGGGTCCGTCTCTCAACTGTCGTCTTCTTTGAATGCTGCAAATTAAAAATATTTTTAAAATATGGATATTATTATCCAAGTTAACATAATTATAGTACCTACTTAAATTTTTAATTTAGTTATTACTACTGAAATTATTTAATTTTACGAACAAAAAGAAAAGCATGAATTTGGAAGGCAAAGGTTCACAGTGCCCTACTCTTGGTATCCATTAAAATTAAAAACATTTCTTTAACTTAGTTTTATTATCTCTTTAGACTTTATATAATATCATATAGTTTCATTCTACTTAAGTTAATAGTTAGTAGCACAATACCTACAACAAACTACCAGGATGTTCATAAATATAAGCTAGATTTTCTATTCTAACCCTGAGTTTCGACCCCTTTGAACTGCCTAGTACAAGAAATGTCAAATTAAGTCAATGAAATATATTGAATTGAAAAATTAACAACTATTTCAAAATAAAACCAAGTAAAAACAGATTTTTGTGCAAGGCAGTTAACGTAGCTCACAATATTAGAGAATTACAAATACATGAGACGCGATATACATCTTGTAAGCTTCACGAAAAATATGTACGAGAATTACTTACCGATGGAAGGTAATTTCTGGAGTTTTATTATAAGATGCGTTAGAACATTTCGGGGCATAGCACTTTACCATTTTTCTTGTCCCATTAGCAGTTATTTTTATATAAAATCACAAAACAAAATATTATAACACAATGTCACTACACCATTTTTGTCTTCCTTTGACAAAGGTAAACATGGCGTCTGCCACGGCTTCGGAAATGTTTATTTGTGCGTTAGTATCGACATAGACGAAAAACAGAAATAGCGATATATCATGTCACTTGGGAGTGAAAGTAAAAACTATATACATTACTAGTACAAATGTGTGAGTAAAATTATGTTGTCTGCTTTTATTTATATGTCTGTGGAAAAGCTATATACATTGAATAAAAGAAAAAATATGAAATACATAATAACTTACATAAAACAGGAACATGCAAACAAGGCAGCGATAAAACGGAAGGTAACTAAGCTAAACAACTCCTTAGCAACCAAAACTGACAATTAAAAGTAAATGTATTAAAAACTATTTACATAAGACCGGTCTGGTAGCACGTTCGTAACGCATTGTGTCTATTATTTATTAAGATAATCAGATTTTAGATAGGTATGGTATGATCTATAGTGTAATTATAATCGAGTACTAGCATGTTGCCATAGTAGGTCAATCCTGGAAACATTAATTTTCAGGATCAAAATACTTGCTTGTTTGTCAATATCTTATGCGGCTTAGAAATAATTTGGTTAGATCACTAAACGTTTCCATCCCGTGTAAAATTGTTTTACTACATTTTGAACATTTCTCTACTAGTTTTCCGTTCAATTACTTTTACGTTTAAACTTTGCACATTTAATCGTAATTTTATTAAAATAATAAAATTTATAATAAGAAAAATAATTCACTTACGCTCATATGCAGCTGTTCAGCGATTTGACTAATATTAAGTACTTGTCCATGCTATATTATAATCTGGTTACGTTCTTCTCGTACGAGATTTCTGGCAGCCATTACGCACAAAAATATTCCAGCACAGGTTCAGGAATCCAATAATCTAGCACAGGTCAACGTTAAGGCAGGCAACGGTAAGGGTCAGGTAAACAAAGCAATGGTCAATATTCAAAGGGTCCGATAAGCGCGCTAAAGTCAAAATAGTCGTCCACAAAATTCAAAGAAGGGATACGTCACGAAGCTACGGAATGCAGAGGGCAACTAAAGAGTTATTGCATTTCTAATAAGCTAATACTTTAAGAGGGCGCGGCAGAGCGCAGCGGGGTGTGGCCCGGCAATTCCACACGATTCAAGCGAATAAATTTTTAAATGGTCAGGCGTAACTGTCCACGATACTACCTACTATGTCAAGATCAAATATTTACACAATAAAAATAATGTATCTAATTACAATTATAGTAATAAATCACAAATTAAATTAAATGTCTCTGCGATAAAGTTTCGTACGGCAATTGATTATAATTATCAAAAAGTAAAAATTAAATCAAAAAACAATAAACTTTTCACCCATATAACGAGGTAGGTATCAAGGATGATTTGATGTACTCACAAACGTTGTTGGTACATCTTTAAATTGTAACTTTATTGCTTAAATGCTGTCAAGATTCAGAGTCGTTATTACTTTTTGTTTTGAGTGTTAATATTGACTTCCTCCACCGTTGCTTCGGTTTTACGTTTTCCAGTTCATCATCAGTTTTCATCATCATCATCATCCAGTTCATTACATACATATATTTTTAGGTCAATGTAATAGGATCCTTGTTGATCATTTTTATATAGTTTTGTATACCCGTTTACCACTCGACGATATACACGGTGTTTCATAATAACCAATAAATAATCAATGCGTTATCTAAAACTAATTATGAAAATGTGTTTACACGTAATGTCATTCAACCCAAAATTTTCATGTACAAGGTGGTCCATGGATTAGTTTACATTTAAAAAAATAATAAGAAATAAATAATGAAACTTATTTAAAAAAATTTTTTAGATTAGATAGCATATGAACTGAAATTTATGTTTTAAAAATAATGCCATTCAAATGATCACCATCACGACTTCAGCATTCCTCTAAGCGAGAACGAAAATTTTTATAACTCTTCGACATAAAGACGCTGATATTGCTGACATCTCTTCTTTAATTTCCAGTTTCAATTCAAGCAGTGTATTTGGCTTATGGATGTACATACGATGCTTCAGATATTCCCATAAAAAGAAATCTGCTGGCGACAAATCAGGACTCCTAGGTGGCCTTGGGATATCACCTCTTCGAGAAATCAGCTTTTCCGGGAACATCTCTTTTACGACCGGCAGGGACTCGTTAGATGTGTGGCAAGTGGCTCCGTCTTGTTGAAACCACATAATATTACGATTAAAGCCAGCAAATTCCTGGAGCTGTGGTGACAGAAACTCCCGCAACATTCTCACGTACTCAATAGAGTTAACAGTGACTGTACGGCTACGAAAATCCTCAAAGAAATAAGGCCCTATGATTCCTTTAGCTGAGATCGCTGCCCATACAGTTACCTTAGGCGAATGAAGGGGCCTTTGGTGTTTAGTTTTGAAATTTTCACTGCTCCAGTATCTGCAGTTCTGCTTGTCAACGTGACCGTTGAGATGAAAATGCGCTTCGTCGGAGAACAAGATGTTGTCAAAGTTAGAGAATTGATCCAACATCGTTTCGGCATACAATTTACGTAAATTTAAATCGTTAGGCTTTAGTTCCTGTACTAACTGGATCTTGTATGGATGCAATTTTAGATCTAATTTTAAAATACGGTGTAAGGATGTGCGGGATATTCCTAATTCAGCCGACCGTTTTCGTGTCGATAAATCAGGTTCACGCTGAACTGAGGCCAAAACTCTCTGTACGTTTTCTTCACACCGTGATGTGCGTGGGCCGCCAACTTACTTTACATTTAATGTCGATCCCGTCTCTTCGAACTTCTTCACCCATTTCTTTATTAAAACTGAACTTGGACACTGCTTAATGTCATGCAAACTGTACTCAACAGGAAACAAGCGCCTCACGGTAATGAGCGAATAATTGTTTAAATAAAATTGCTTTACACAAAAGGCACGCTGTTGCCCCGATCCATTGCGACTAAATTTCCGACAAACGAGCTCACCGCTATACCCCTCCCCTCATCCCGCACTGCTTAGGTTTGCGCGCGAAATCATATTTAAATGTAAACTAATTCATGGACCACCCGGTATATCATAGTATCATCATGAAAATTTTGAGTTGAATGACATTACGGGTAAACAAAATTTAATAATTAGTTTTAGATAACGCATTGATTACTTATTGGTTATTATGAAACACCGTGTATATATGAATATAGATCATTCGTGCCATTTTTTTTTTGGGTGAAATGCGCAACCGCACCCTACCCGCCGTTGGCTAGACGGCAGGCGTGTGTGGGGCTCTCCCGGCAGAGTTCCAGGCCGACCCACTAAAACCGCCTGGTGTTCTCCCTGCCCTTGTAAGCGCATGGTAAGGTTCACACTGCGACTACCACTACCAGCGCGCCAGGGCAAGCCCGACACTGGTCGGGTTATCGCCAAGGGGGGATTGCCCGAGGACACCAGGGCAATCCCCAGACGAAGGGCCCTACGGCGGCGTGCACGGGGCCAACCATGCACGCAGTCCTCCACTGCAGGGTCATTAGACGGGCATTGCTTGCGCGAATGCCCACCTTCGCCTGCCTATCCGTCTGCGGCGGAGGGGAGCGGCTTGGGGATCTTCCTCCCGCAGATCATTCGTAGCATGATCTTGAATCGCTTCCTCACTATCACTACCCATTAGGTCGCCCGCAGTCATACGATGACATTTCCCCTTTTTTTTTCGCTTACTACTTTGGTCCTGGGAACAAAAAAGATATATAAAATTTGTCATTGCATGAATAACTATGGCACAAAATAATTCGACAAAAAACATTTCAACTATAATAAATAACAATTTAATGATACCCTTTTGTTTCTGTCAACGCTGCTGGTGGGAATCTTTCACATTTTCTCCACAGTTGGTTTATCCGGTACACACCCACCACTTTTGATCTCACTTTTACCCCTGTAAAAATAATAATATGAATATTACCTGCCCACTTTATTGCAGTACGCTGTTGACTGTACAGTAAGCTCCCATTCAAGCTATACATTTACACTACGAAAACCGTCACTATTAGGAGCGACATAAGAACGGTGCAAAGGTCAAATAGTATAGTTTGATAAGGAGCTTACTGTACTAATTTGTGAAATAGATTCACTCATAATAAAAAAAGTTTGTAACGTGAAAATTCTGTAGGTCTTAAGATCTACAGAATCTTCACTTTACATGTGGGTGTATGAGATTTTGTAATGACCCTACCCGTCAGCTGGAAAGATGAGACAATAAAGGGGTTCGTGAGTGTCGGGGCCCAGGGGGTGGACTGGGTAGTCGATGAGCAAGTGACTGAATAAATTTCTTTTTAAATTAAGTAATGGGCGCCTTTTCAGTCACTGACTTTAATACCCGAACACACCTCAAAATACTCGCAAACAAACGCTAGATGTAAAGAAAACAATTAGATTAGTTCATACAAATTGTATAATACTCTTTAGAGATTCATTGCTCCAATCTAAGTATTCTGTCAAATTACTCTATAAAATCCGAGATATTACAAAATTATTTATAGGTTTCATTTGTATATATATTTAAGTTTTACTTTAAACTTGGCATGACTTTGGTTGATATTTCATTAAAACAAAAAAGAATATTGATATAGTTAAAGGAAGTTTTCCATACCTTAAGAAAGGGTATATTATAAAGTTAAAGAGAATCCAGAGACTAGCATACGTCAATTAAGCGAAACGATGGCCCCGTAGATATCCCAGTAAACCCAGGTCAATCCACGTTGAGCAATTAGCGAAGAAACAGGAACAGCTCCCATTCGGCTACTCAGCATTAGGTAGGAAGTGGAGACATATTTTATGATCTCAGTTACTATGATATTAAGAGATTCATAAGAGGAAAAAAAACCCACTAGCTAGGTTGTAGTGGGTTTTCCAAAAAAACAATCATGAGGTGCGGCGACCGCGCCCCGTCAACTCACTCCTTTTCGAATTTAAACATCAGACACGGTGTTGGTATGAAATATTAATATTGCATAAGCAACGTGGCGTCGGCTAGGACATTAAACTAGTGGAATCTTACTCCCTTTTCATCACGGAGATTTTGTCTCACGCGATACTTAGGATGTGTGGCCGCCTAGGCACGGCTGAAACCACAAAATGGACGAGCATCTACGCAGCAAAATCGAAACGATGACACTCACAGGCTGCGTTTCAAAACACGAATAAAATTTTGAATCTGACGTTTGCATTATTGATGTTTAATTTATTATATTGTTCAATAAAAATTAAAATAAAGGTTACCATTTTATTTACTCGTTAAGTATAATTAGTTAGGGAATAAAAAAATTGATTTTGAAATTATAAGTTTAAAATATTTTCTTCAATGTTTACCAGTTGGTAAGTGAAATTTTACTTGATGCTGAACGCGGCAAACACTTAGGTTGCCAGTCCGAAATATTTCTAAACATACAGTTGATAACTGAAAAGTTGTGGAGTAACAAAAAAAACGGTGTTACAACTTAATAATACCTCTTAAATTTTTTCACTGTGTCAACATTATCAGCTTTCTTTTTTTTAATTTTTAAACCACCATGTACTGGTGCAATGGAGGTACTTACTTGGTTGTGGGTGTGGTTCTGGAAGCGGTTCCTCGAGTAATGTATTAGCTGACACTGGGAATGACGAAGTTGAACTCGAACTTGAGCTACTTGAATCGAATTCTTCGTCAGATATTAAGTTTGACCTGAAACACGTAAACAGAAAGATATTAGCTATTATTTTATTTGATCAGTTGAACTATATCTATCAAATACATTTGTTCATTTAGGCACAGTAATCATTGTGTCATTAACTATGAATAATTAAGAGCGTAATAATGAATGTGCTTGTGTTAACACATATTTGAGACTTCAATACACAAACATTAGCTTTTACGGATTAGAGTCTCACATTAATACATTCCGATTAAATTGATAGCTCTACTAGTTAGTCAACCGGTACAGTACAATACTATTATAGATATATAATACCGGGGTATAATTTATTACCATTACGGAAATCCCCAGTTAGCTATGTAAGCTGTAGTTCTTGTATTCAAGTACTCAACTACTATTAGAAATTGAGAACAACAGTAAAAATAAGTAAAAGTATATGTAGCAGCCTTCAAGGTAAAGGCGTGAGTGTGGAATCGAATCCTAAACTGAAGGTTTAGTTGATAACTAATGTAAAAGAAATATACGGCTGGTGACACAAGTAAATTGATTCTACAAATAAAATGTGCACTACTTGCCTTGCGTGCGGTGTGCTGTATGGCGGCTCGTCTAGCGGCCTCAATCATGGGCCGCAGTGCACGTTCCGGCGCCGGTATTTCCTTTAGGTCACTAGCAGCGACATGGAGCACCAGTTTCTTCAGTAATTATCACAAACAGGCACAACTGATATAGATATAGCGGAAGCGCGAATCTCCGAACCGATATCTGATAGACTGGCGGGAGCAATGCGTTGACGCATTGCGATGCGGATATGCCATCTCTCTCACACACATAATATTTGGCCTAGTGCAGAAAGGGATAGGTAAGGTATAGGAAATATAAGGCACAATTATGGCACCAGCGAAATACTAAGAAATATTTACTTTTGTTTTCAAATAGATAATTATAAAACTTGATAAAAACGGGTGCGAGAACATTAAACTAATAAACTTTTACGGTCTTACTAATAACAATAAATTAAACAGTTTTATAACAGCTGTTTTACTATTCAGTGTTCAAAAATTATGCAGGTGTTAAACAACTCTTAAATACATCTTTACTAATAACCACAAGATAAGCATTGTATAGTTAAATAATGGTTATGACTGACTTTACTTGCAACATTGTTGATTACGTTCGAAAACAATATTAAATTCGATGACATTTGGCTTTTGAACTTTATGACGTTTTTAAAATTAATTAAGTATATTGAAATATTGTTAATTTAAGATTACTTACTCGTACCTAAAACTGTTTTTGAACGAATGCGGATCGTTTCTTTGTAATCTTTACACGTCAACAAATAATAGATAGATACCTAAATTAATCTTACTAAAGGTGATGTTTAATATTATCCTTGCTTTTACTGGTTTTTATTTTTTATGTGAGTGCAATCAATTGCACCAACAATGTTTCGGAAACCACATATGTTATGGAATCCCGATATGAGCTCCTCTTCCTCTTCGAATATTGTAGGCGTGTAAATAAAATATTATGCCGATTTACTTGCTAAAACGCAATCGCTTCTCATCGGCTCATCTCAGTCATCAGACTATTACATCTGACTGTGTATATCGGCAGCATCATCTTGGACTACTTGGAGAGTCCATGTCCTGAGAGCAGTGTAAACTTGAATTTCTGGAGCTAAACCACGACCATGTGCTTTCATTTCAATATCTGTTCATTGTGTACGATTGCTGAACTATATATCTTTCGAAAGTCTGCCTCTTCCAGGGTAAAGGCACAGAATGAATAATTCAACCGCTATTCGGTCACGGCGGCCAATCTCAACAGAGACTAAGCCACCTGCGCAGGAGATATTATAGTGCACAAGATCCATATTGGGACCTTTATTTTTTATTATATTTATTAATGATCTTGTGCATAAACTAAAATGTCCCAGCTTGCTTTATGCGGATGACTTAAAAATATTTACTGAAATAGCCATGCCGAAATTTTACAGCATGATCTTAACACTAGAAGTGCCGAAACTTATGACCCCCCTCGAACCGCCGCCGTGACAATTTTGACCCAGTATATTTTTCATACTAATGAAATTATAAAGTATGAAAATAAAATTAAAACAATATTAAGTTACTCGAAACCATGTTTATTTATTTATTTAAATCTAATTATTAAGCTTTTTAAAACAAATACGTAACAAATTATGAATTTTTTTCATCGTTTCGTATAATCATCACAACTAAAATAGTAATTCCAAATGTAATAAATTCAAATAATCTCCTATTTGTTATCAGATTGCCAAATAATACTTTACCAGTGCATTTATTACGGACGTTTTTTTTACACAATGGGCACTTCACAGAAGACTTATTACTTGTGCATTTTGACTTGACCTAACACCTTGTACTTTTTTTTTGTCTTTCTGGTAGGTTTTCTGGAATTTCTAGAATGGCTGTTTTTTCTATTATACATGTACTATCCCAATTTTTCTCCCAGTTGCGATAAAAAGTCTACGTTTATTTTTGCTGTTGTTGATAATTTTATACAATTTTATATAATTTTTTTATAGCATTTATAGCCGCCAAATCTAACAGATTATAAAATGTATGAACTGGCCAACGTCTAGAAGCCCGCGTTTACTGTATATTTCCTGCTCATCGAATCTACTCGATACTTCGTGCTCTGTTGTAGAAAATCACTGTTTTCGGTTGTCTCTTTGAACCAAAACTTATTGTTATATCTTGATGGATAGTGCTGAGCATTAGAACATTTTAATTTGGCTTAGTCTGATAAATAGTCAAAATTGTGTCTCCAGTTTTTAGGAGAGACGAGACGTCTTGTATAATTCTTCTTTAGCGGTTTTTATGGATATAGGTATTTTTCTTCGAACTCTATTTACAGTGCCTACGATATGTTTTTAGACTTCAAATATCCCGCTAGTAAAAGTGACGTAAAAAAGTTGTCACATGTAACAATCCTACCTTTGTTGATGTAAGGTTCCATCAATTTCTTTACCACCCCGTCACTCTTTACGCGTAGCGACGAGGAAGTAAATTGAAACAATCACTGCTCAACTGTTTAGAATTACTGCTTAGAATTTTGGCGGGACAAA
Source organism: Schoenobius gigantellus (assembly GCA_963935595.1). Classification (NCBI taxonomy): domain Eukaryota; kingdom Metazoa; phylum Arthropoda; class Insecta; order Lepidoptera; family Crambidae; genus Schoenobius; species Schoenobius gigantellus. The sequence continues at coordinate 68,953,470 of OZ012541.1, read as the reverse complement.
AACGACCCAGCGGCAATTCTAGGTAAATCGCATATTATTTTATTTACTATTGTTTTTATTAAAAAGAGAATTGAATTTGATAAATATAATAAATTATGAAAAGTCAAAAAGTTTCACGGTCTTGAGTAGAAAAAATAAAAAGTTAGTGACGATGAAACTTACGGGTGGGACAAAAATGGAACGATGGCGCTTCTAGTGTTAATTCTGCGGCTAATTGGTGTACTGATAACCTCATGTCCTTAAATATCAACAAATGTTTTGTTCTTACTTTCACTAGAAAAATTAATAAATTTCGTTATGACTATACACTTAATGGACAAAAGCTTAATCGTCATGATCATGCTAAGGATTTGGGGGTTTTATTTGATGAAAAATAACTTTTCGTGAACATTACACTCATATTCATAATAAAGTTTTTAAAAGGCCTAGGACGTGTATAAGGACGCAAGATCAATTCGTTTTTTTTTTACGAAAAAAAAGGGGTTTTCAACGAGTGCTTTAAAATTTTCATACTCTTTAAGTAGTCATGAGATTAAAAAATACAGAATACCTAGGCTCATTACACCTTTATATTAACACAAAAGCTTAGAGTTATTATTACGACAAAAAAAATTTTTTTGAAGTTTTAATACTATTTGCTATTCAAGTAGTCATGAAATTAAAAATATTTAGAATGCTTAGGCTTATGATACCTTTTTGGAATCTAGAATAGCTAAGCAAGTTTTTAAGATAATGGGCACGATGAGCGTTTTACATTTTTTCACACGGTAGCTGATCAAACATGAAAGAAAATTAATTTTATTTTTAATTTTCTTTGTGTTTTAATTTATTTTAAACACTTAACGCTAGTTTGTTAAATTTAAGTCTTTGTTTTTGATAGTTAAACCACAGATTAGATAATAGTTACTACGTAACAGATACATCACTCCCATAGAAACGCTTGAATCGTTGTAATAATAATAGCCAAAACCGACAGACAAAAGTGGCTGCAAGAAGAAAAGGTCTCTATGAACGCCCGCCGAGAGTCGAGATTCCCGCGTACACTGCGTGATTGCGTCATTGAGCGAAAACTTAAGGGTTGTACAAAGAACATAAAAAAATAGTCAAAGTAAAACTTTAATGTTATTATTTTATTAATATACTTACGTAGGATTATAATGAAATATAGTGATTGCGAGGAAAGCTCCTGACTCAAATGTGCTTTAATTTAATAAAATGATAATAATAATTGTATTTACTTTATTTGCAAGAATATGGTAAAATACATGATTGGTGTTAATCATTACATTATTCCTCATAATCTACTTCTAAATTGGCAGTGCGCATATATTTAAAAAATTTAAATAGTATATGTTAAAAAATAAGGAAATAGAATATTATTTTATCGTCATTAATACATTTAAAAATTATAAAAAATACAAATTATTAAAAAATTACCAATCCCGCCCAAGGTGAAATTTTTTCTTCAGTTATTATTTTTCATTTGTCAAATTACAAGCGATTAAAAAATTACTAATTATTATGAAAAATACATGATCGATGTTTATTTTTCATGTTTGAACTTACGGTTATTCAATTTTACTATCGAAAATATCCTGAATCGTATGAATAATTGTGATAAATAGGCAATCTTTTAAAAACAGGAGTAAGGTGGAATATTTTTTTTTGTAAGGAATCAAATAACCGGTTCATTGAGACTATTATTTTTTTTTATAAAACTAAGTAGGCAATCAAGCAGGCTGCCATTTTTTTTATACAAACAACAGGGAAGCTGTTGGCTTTCATCTTAGCCGATGAGAAGTGTCGAAAAGGTCTAAGATGAAAGGAAGCTCAACCTGAACTCCTCAGCAAGTGAGGAACCAGACTGAGGACTGAATATTGTTACTATGGCGACGAATTACTATCTAATTAGTTCGAATTACTACGAATTTCGACTATGAAAAAAAAAATCAAAATTTTTATTTTAACAACGACATCCAATAGCTTCATAGTAATGAACCACCGTATTGTTAATCAAGTTTATTATATTAAAATTATTGTGTGGTTTTGTAAAACCACAATGCAAGTGGAACTTTTTTCGTATCAACATTTAACTGAAAATTTTCGGAAAATTATTCAATTTAGGTATAAAAATCCCGTTTTTACTTCTGAAAAGAAAATTATAAATAAAAGAAATAATTGATAAAAACTAAAAGAAATTAAAAACCAAATTAATATCATAATCAAAAAAGCAATAAAATAAACGAAAAAAAAACAATAACAAAATAATAAAAAAATTAAAAAAAAAAATACAAGATTCGATAATAATAAAAGTGTCGCGTGCGGCGTGACGGGCGGCGGGTGGCGGCGGCCCTCTGCCAGTCGGCGCGCCGGCGCGCTACTTAGCGGTAGGTATTTATAACGCTGCATTGCGCGAGTGACGGGGGCCTGGTTAAACTATCGCTTGTGAAATAAAAAAAAAACTAAATCGAAAAAGCTCTCCATTTGTAGAAATGGCACCATAAAAACTAATCGCACTTAGAAATTTTCGAAAAAAACAAAAACAATAAATATCTCTGAAACCGTGATATTTTCACTAAGGTCAAAATTTGTGGTAAGGGAGGCCATGATGAAGTCCATCTATAGTTACAGGTTTATCTATTGTTTTTGGGACACCCTGTATATAAGTACTGAAATTACGTGGTAATTCGTTATGCAGACACAGTGTGCAACACTATTTTGTAGAAAAAACTCAGTAAAACGTTTGGTATTAAAAAAATTGGCGAAATTATTCTGGAGCGAGTTGCACGCGCACGATGGCCATCAACATTCGTAGTCAACAGAAGGCATACGTCGTATTGTGCGCGGATGCATAGCTGTAACTGTTTGCATGTAAGGTGAGGGACGTGGGCTAAGGAATTGGCCGTTACAAATGTTTAAGATAAATAAGTAGGTATTAATTTTAAATAACACTGATGGCGCCTAAAGTCGACGCCACCAATTCAGCGTTTCGCCGATTAATGCTTATTTTAAGACCGACTACAATGGTATAATAGTATTTACCTCTAATCCGGTCCGGTCTCCGTATGTAGCCGGTGGACTTCCTGAGCTAGCTCGAAGGAAGTCGCGGCTCCTGAAGGGCTGCTGTCAATCCACCGAACCACGACCGGAACACTTGGGCCTATTAGGCCACCACCAATCCCTAACTCACTTAATTAGCGGACATTCGCGACTTCGGAGAACAATGATAAGCGGACTTTCGCCACCACAATAATTAGGTGCGCCGCGCAAAACACAATCAATTACTATTTTTCTCGATTTATCGCGCCGCGTGGTAACTACATAGTTCAATGTCATTACAAATTCGACTCGACTGACATGTCACAGCGGCCGGCCGCCACAGGCCCTCACATGCACAGACTATATGCAGTGTTGCCACTCGCTCTTCCTCGAGCGTAAACAAACACTGATAATTTAAACATGTTTATAAAAGGATTTACGCTAGGATTTACATTTATGAAATTAATAACTCTAACTAAAATAAAATTTCTAAAGGATCTTGATTTCATACTTTTAGAATATTAGATTAGACACCTAATGCAAAAGTTTAGTTTTTGGAAAGCAGCGAATAATGATTCGTAGGTATCGAAATTTTAATGAAGATGGATGAGTAATGAAAATTGCACATTGTTACGTAAAAAAAACATTGTTTTATAATATTCCAAAATTAAATATCTATAAGGTTTTAATCCGGGGAACGTGCGGGCCATTCGATTGGTCCTCGTCGACCGATCCATCGATTAGGCAATTCTTCGTTTCGGTATTCTCTAATTCCCTTGCAAAATGGCAAGGCGCGCCGTCATTTTGGAAAACCATTGTGCACCTTGTTGCCAGGCCTACATCTTCTAATTAATCTTCTAAAATATTTTCTAAAAGACTTGAATAACTTTCACCATTAAATCTGGCTGGCAGTTTCAATGGCTCTAGCAGTTTCCCATTAACAACCCCCGACCACATGTTTACACTAAGTCCTTGTTGAAAATTAGATGGTATTACAAGATGGGGGTTTTCTATTTCCCAATGATGATTATTATGGATATTAAATACACCGGTTCTTTCAAATCGTGACTCATCTGTCGAAATGATTTTGTTAAAATAATTTTCAGCCTCTCGGTGCCTCTGAAGCATTAGTTGACAGAAAATAATGTTCATATTTCTTATATTTGCTGCATGACGTCACTTAAGTCAGGCGTCAATTTGGGAGAGAAAAAATTCATGGGGGAAATTATTTTTCGTATTAAAAGGCACTACACTTGGACAAGAGAGACAATAAAAAAATACTTGCAAATAAGCAGGAACGGAGCACATCGTCTTCACACCAGGGACACTATTATGCTTCACACTCCAGCTTATATTTTCCTAACAATCTAAGACACATTCTTCTTATAAACTTCCTATCACTTTCCTTTGATGTTTTCTTAGCTCAAAACGATGATGACCACAATGTTGATGACGGTTATCAGCAAAATATTATTCACTCGCGCGTGGTATTGAGTTTCCGTTTCCGCAGCCAATTTTTTTCTAGATCCTGCCGCTGGAGAAGGAGGTCGTTATCACTCAAAGATAACGACCTCCTTCTCCTCAGTTTTTGTATAAGATTTTCCCATGTTCACCGTTTATTTTTAATTTTTTTTACGAGGGGAATGCATTTTCGCACCGTCCAAACCCCGCAGGGGCAAGGGTGTGTGGGACTCCGCAGCGAGCGACTCCCCACTAAACCCCTCGATATCGTTACTACACACAAGTAAATCTCGCGACAAGCTTTTTTGTCATATAAATTGTGTCAAATGTGAAATGACGTTATAAGTAAAAGTTTTAGTGTAAAAGTTTATTTTTTCTTTTAAGCGATTTAAATAAAAGCTTATTTTTAAAAAGGTTTTTTTACATTTTATTTATTTTTTACTTTTTAGTTATCACTGGACACAGTCTGTACATCTCATTCAACGCATCATTGTTGCAAGGTCGTTTGCCGGTTAACTTGGAACAGTCTAGCTCTTCAATAAAAAGACCTTCTAAAGATTTTACCCTACTTAAGGCCACATATGCTTGTCCAGCAGCGAAGAGCTTTGAGCCTATTTCAAGTTATTCTTAGCAAGACCTTTTATTTGATACCCATATTGTAGGAGTGCATTAAAAATAATTGTTCCGCCATCTTGTGTATGCCGCCATCTTGGATTTAGAATGACGTGACACAGTTAACCATGCATTTTCATCCAAACTGTATGTGTATACAAAATATCAGCTCAATCGGTTAAAGATATCTACTTCAAAATTGATTTTCAAGCTTTAGAAGTCCGCCATATTGGATTATTAGTGACGTCACATTATTTTTCGAGTTACTCTTAGCAAGACCTTTCATTTGATACCCATATTGTAGGAGTGCATTGAAAATAATTGGTCCGCCATCTTGGATTTAGAATGACGTCACACAGTCAACCATGCATTGTTATCCAAACTGAATGTGTATACAAAATTTCAGCTCAATCGGTTGAAGATATCTGCTTCAAAATTGAGTTGCAAGATTTCACCCGAACATACATATTTATATACTTACATACTTACATTGCAACTTAAATAAAAGCTTGTAAAAAACATTTTTTTTTTATAAAAATACTGTTTTTCAAGATATTATTTCTCACACACTTTCCACAATTCAGATATTTTTCAGTATAACATTTATAAATAAATCATCAATTTTTAAATTCATTATTTAGAATTTTATCTTTCGCTTCCAATATACTATTCTCTGCCGCGGGCTAATAGTCTGACGAGAGGACCCCCATGGAGGGGAGGCGTGGGATGGCCGGGTGCTTTGCACCATTCTGGGGATTTTCCCTGAGCTTCGGCTCACTGCGCGGCGGTGGATCCAGTGGGGTCTGCCGTCGGGCAACCCGTTACCATAAGAATAACTAATAATACGAGTATAGAAGCGAATCTCCTTTGTGGGTGCGCCAAATGCCGCTATTTGCATACCTACAGCGCCCTTCCCCCTGTAACGCCCCGCAGTAGTCTGCGGACGCCGCTAGGGTCACCACATGGACGTATGGTTACCACTACAATATTTTTTTATATAGGTACCTCCATATTTTACATTAAATGAGAAACTGAGCATACACCGAGTCTTATTGATTTTGAACTTCAAGTGTAGCGAGCGAGCGACTATCTTTAGCAATAGTACGCACATTTTTAGTTTTTTTGATTCCGTAGTTATAAGAACCTGCCTATTTTTGATTAATTGAGCTTAATCCCTACACTTCGAGAACAAAATCATTAAAATGTTTTGAATTTCGATGTACAAAAATGGTTTGTAATTTAGGTTTTATTTAGGTACAGTAAGCTCCCATTCAAGCTATACATTTACACTACGAAAGCCGCCTCTATTACGAGCGGCATAAGAACGGTCCAAAGGTCAATCAGTATAGCTTGATAAGGAGCTTACTGTACCTACGTTTATAGTCCAAGAGTTGAAGTTATGAATGTACTAATGGATAAAACCTAAGCTCACTTTTTACTATCAGACCAACATTTTCACTTGAAAAAAATCTGTTGTTTCATAATTTTAATCAAGTATTGATTTTTTTTCTTTTTTTATAAACGTCGCCCTACACTAGGATTTTCTCCTGTGTCGTGGGTGCAGTTACAAACATAGAATATCACATGCACATACGCCCAGACCGGAACACATTTCTGTAGGCCATACAAAATATCTGTCCCATGCGGGAATCGAACCCGCGACCCGTTGCACAGTAGGCGATCACTCGACCTCTGCGCTAACCGTGTCGTCGAGTCGTATTTAAATTTTATATGGAACAGTGACAAAGGTCGATAAAAATATATATAGCAGTACCAAAGTTTCTCATAATTCAAATTATTCCCGACTTGACAAAAAAATCCCATACTCACAGTTTCGAAATTGCACTACAATGACAGCTTTAGAAACTCGATACATTATTTTGTACTAGCTTTTGCCCGCGGCTTCGCTCGCGTTAAATTCGGGGTAACACCGAAGATTTCAAAAAAAAAAATAAGGCAGGTATTTTTCGTTGGTAACAAAGAGTCTGTGTACCGATTTTTAGCTGCCTACCTTCAAAACTGCAAAAAGTCCCATATAAAATTTCACCCCCTCTTTTAAGGGGTTGGTGGCAGATTTCCAAAAAAAAAAGATGCAAGATTTTTTTATTAGTCACAAATAGTTCGCATACCAATTTTTAGCTTTCTACCTTGAAAATTATGGGATGCTCCATACAAATTTTACCCCCCATTTTAGGGAAGTGGGGGGTTAGAAAGAGACAAAAAGTAACCTATGTCACTCTCCATCCGTTTAACTATCTCCAATTAAAAAATCACTTCAATCCGTCGCTCCGTTTTGCCGTGAAAGACTGACAAACAAACGCACACACACACTTTCCCATTTATAATATTAGTATGGATAGTATGGATTAGCTTTGACATGTAATGAATATTACGAATAAAACGGTATCTGTATCTAGGGTAGGTATAATAAAAATAATTTTAAAGTATTCAATCATTTTTATTTAAAAGGGTTCAATTCAACAGAATATTTACAAAGGTCTGATATTTATAAAAGATGGTGTTTTTGTAGATGATTTGAAGTTTTGGTTATTAAACTTCAGCGCGTAGTAAATACGCATTCTTATAAAAAGCTTAATCAGGTAATCAATAGGAAAACGTTCACAAGGTACCTGAAACACACGGTGCGCGCCTTGACTGGCGATTCCGTTCAACGGAAATCAAACGGTAGGTAAATAACGTGGCTTCGAGCGGTCGACGGCCGGGAGTTTCGCTTCTATACTCGTATTATTAGTTATTCTTATGCCGTTACCCACACTGAGCGGGCTGGGGGTTCGGCGCACTGAGCGTCGGACCGCGTGGAAGACAACCACAATAAAAAACCAACCGGGGTGTAGAGCGGCGCAATTCTGTGCCGCTCCACAAAGTAGCTGAGCCAGGTGAAGAGTCTGGCAACGGACATGTCACACGCAGGGGGTCAGCGGGAATAAGGCCTGGCTGTTGTCCCCTTCCCCCTGTCTTGTGATGGACGGAGGAGCTGCTGGGGGGGCTTTTAGTGGGTAGGCCCGGGCCGTGTACGGTCTGGGGAGTCCCACATATCCTCGTGGTTTGACTCGACCACGAGGAATGCGTAAATGCTATTCCCCACTTCCAAAAAAAAGTAAAACACAATTAACAGGAAATAGTAGTTACATGAAATAAAACTTGTGTTTGGTTTATAAAAGTTTAATAAAAGAAAAAAATAACCTATGAAAAAAAACACATCAATGAAGTATAAATAATAGGAAAATATCTTTTAGGAAGAAGAAATCACGAGGAAAAGATGGAAATAAAAAACTAAATATGATACGAGGAGGAAGGCAGATCAGGGTGAAGAAGGTTCAGGGTGCAGGGAAATCTCAGCTGAACTAGAAAAAAAACAAAACACTGTTAATATAACAATAAATGTCAATGGTACAGTAGGGCAGATGACAGTTTTCTAGAAAGACGGAAGGGGCTCAAGATCAATCTTGAGTCAACTAAGGAATGTTAGAGTTTGATGTGTACAGACAAAATATGATGTTAGGGTTCATGTCCTATTAAATTAAAAAGTGGAAAAAAAAGGAATCAGAGTCAAAAGCTATACTTACAGGAAGTGGTCAAGGTCATCCTAAAAGAAAAAAAATACATATAAGGATTAGTTGAGATTAAATAAAAGATTTTAGACATTTCAAATAATAAAAATAAAGGAAATGTAGGGAAAAAATAAGGAAAATACTCACAAAAAAAGTTGTGGCAATGGATCAGGATGCCAGTCAGGGGAAGGGAGATTGAGGAAAGGGGAAGCAGGAACATCAATCTATGAAAAAAAAAGATGATTTATGTACTATGAAAAAAAACGAGATGCCTTGAGTTACATTGAAAAAAAATTTAACTGCTTCATGAATCTCATTAAGGATTATTAATATTTTAACCAGTGCATTGAGTAGATAAAACTATTAAGAATAAAGAGAAAGACTAGAAAATTAAGAATTTAGCAAATAGTCAGAACTTTTATGTACACAAATTGGAGCGGTCAATATGCTTTGACTGACAAACTTTAGATACAAAAGTACATACTAAAGTTAACCAGAGCGGCGTTGAATGTTTATTGGTGATATTAGAAAAAAAAGGAGAGTAGAAAACGTACAGTAGTAGAGGAGGATTGGGGATTTAGAGTAGAGTCAGAAGAATGGCGGGGAAGTGTAAGTGGCTGAAAGGAAAATAAGTTAAATTAGATGATTTAATAAAAGGAAATAAAACCTATATCTAAAAGAAAGGAATAATTACCTCGGGTTGTTGGGGAAAAGATTCAGTGAAAAGGGAAGGCAAATTAACAGTAGCTGATGGCAGGGATTGTGGAGGTTGTGAAATAGGTAGCTGAAAAATAAAGGAAATTTTATATAAAATCTACAATAGTAAAATACAAATGAAAAAAACCACTACTAGTTTTATTTATGTTTATATAATAAGAAAGAGAAAACAAATTTATGAATAGCATACGGAATTGTAGTTTAAAGGAGCTTGGATAGGGGCATCTGCAAATTAGAATAAAAGTATTAATAAAAACTCATCTGAATATAGAAGATAGGGACATTTCAACTTACTTTTTTTTGTGCCTTCGTATTCGCAATAGGATCGAAGAGACTTTGGCTTTCAATTCATTTTCAGTGAGCTGGACAGAGGGTGCTAGGGTTGAATTGTAGGAGAGGAGCAATTGCCTTCGGTGTCTTGACTTAATGTTGCGATCGTAGAAGTGGGAGTCCAAAGAGTCCCACAAACTAGGATATTTGAGAAGTTGTTGTTCGAAGGGAGTGCGAAAAAGGTGGGAAAACATATTAGAAAAAAAAAGTAACAAGGGAGAAATAGAATACCTATAGAAATAATGAATAAAATTTGGAAATAAAATTGAACGGGACGCGGGAATGTTGGTTGATTGTCAAATTACTTTTTAATTTTACTCTGTACGCATTAGGGATCAAAGGAATTAGATCTACACAGCCATTGTTAGAGGAAATAAAACCGGGAGTTCTGTGTTCTTCCAGAAAATCATTGGGTTGTAGGTGTTGAAGGGTGTTATTCTGTCAAGGGGGTGCAACCGTTTTTACATAGTGATTCGATGAGTCGGCGAACATTGTGGAAATACGTGTTCATTATGTTCGATTAGTTGTGGAAAGTTAAACAAATTTAATTCAAGCGGTTGTTAAGTATTTTAACGAAAGTTAATTTGCATCCATTACGGAAAGAGATGAGTAACAAAAATGGCATAGAGCTTGATTGAATAGGTTATTCTTAAGCACAAGCTCACTAGGTATATCAATTAGGGCATATAAAGAAAAACATACCAAAATAAAGGTATCTCTGATTTATCTACAATTGAATTATTGAATATTTAGCCGATTTGGATTAAGTTATTAAAAGGTTGTTACTAAGATTGATGCATTTTATAAAGTAATGGAATAATAATCATCACTAGCTTACAGATGGCGTGGTATGACCTGTCAAATGATAATAATGATAGGAGTTAATTTAAAGGAAACTAATATTAATTAAAAGAAAATATACCAAGTTAAGAGAGAGATAACAATAAGTTATGATTTAAATATTCAAGATTCAGTGCAATTTTACAGAGGTGACAGTTTGCTTAGAGCATGACAGTTTGCTTAGAGCATGACAGTTTCATTTTAAGCATTTCGGACCGCGGCAAAAACAAAAAAAAAGAAATTTGAGGTTGTAATATCAACTTGACATAAAAAATAAATATTGGAAATTTTTGATGGAATTAAATTAATATTCAGTATATTTAAACAGTTTCATACTTTTAAAGTTCTGGGGAGTTGTTGGAGGTGCTGAAAAAGAGCCTGAGGAAGGATACATTTATAGAATGAAAGGTTAAATTCGAGGGATATGTTATTGGAAAAATTCAAGGATGGCCAGTGAATGTGAAGGAAGCATACAAAGTTTTGAGAAATAAAAGGGCTTTAACAACGTCACAGGACTAAAGGTATGAAACGGGTGCCCTAGATAGTTTAACAGATTCACACTATACAATTGAGTTACTGTGCATATATTGTTAGGTTAGTATTCTGGTAGATGTGTTCAAACATATTTATTAGAAAACAAGGCAAGGTTGCTATTCACAGACAACTCATACTCTACATGCATCTGAAAACTAAATTCACGCACACTATAGTTTGTTTCACATGTGGAGCAAACTATTAACATGCTCCAACCTTAGACAATTATAGCTCGGAGAGAGGGATATGAATGGATGGATACTCTTAGTTGGATATTTATTGTTTTACTGCGATAAGGAACATTTGATCTTGGGAGAGATAGGTAGCAGATTCTTGATGTGAATAGTCACATAAAGAGACTTTCCACTTGCACGAGTTACTTATAATCATTAGGATTGTCCTGCCTCACAACCAGGATTTCTCCTCATTGGTTAAGTGTTCTTGTGGAAGATAATAATTGTTCATGAGATATTTCATTAACTTTTCATATTGTTTGATCTTAGTTTGATTATCTAGTGATTGGTTTGTAAAAACACACCACTCAATGAAAAAAAAACACATCTGATAAACTATTTATGGAATCTAGAGGAATTATTATTTTAGTATTGAGTATTTTGAGAATTTGATTTTATAAAGTAAAGGGGTTGCTTTAAAAAATAAAATTCTGTGAATTGAGTTTTAAGCATTCGTTACAAATAGAGAATAATAAAATACATCATGCAATGTAAAACTTAATAGTTTCTCAATTATTCTAGGGTCAATTGGCAAAAATGCTTAATGACAATAGGTCTGCTTTCGTGCATACTATGTACATGGAGAATTTAAATAAATAAATAAAATAAAACTACAATTAAATTTAGAAAGTCAATTATCGAACAAATAATTAGAATAATGGCCTAATAGAGTCACGTAAACATTGAGAATAGACGCCGTATTAGACGCCTGCCTGTCGACGCGGCTGTTGTGCCATAAATGCATGTAAAAATGTATTAAGTATATAGTATAAACGATTATGAACTTTTATAGCGGAACTATTTCTCATATTTTGATATCAAAATGGTGTGACACCACCGCGTCTGTGGAGATCGCGGCGTCGTTAGTGATGGTACAGCTTGCGCAGATCGCCCTGTCGTTTTAAGTATAAATAGGTCGGAGGTAGGAAAATTAGGGTCATTCGTCGTCCATCTGTATAGCCAGCTAGTTCTCTGATCGCATCGCGTAACATTTAAAATTCGAACTTGGTTTTAGTTTGTGTTAAAGTGATACAATAATCAATTAATTCAATAAGTCAAGTCAAATAATAGATATATTTACAAGTTAAAGTCAGTTCATTTAGTGATTTTATAATTTTCAATTTGTATGGAGTTCTTTTAATAGTTTGATTTAAATTCAAAAGCTTGCTATTAGGAAGGAAAGAGGGTTGTTCACATCGATGTGATGTGGGGTAATCGATAGTGGCTACGAAGCTATCATTGCTTTTAACCTATCGAGCTTGAGGTCGCCTGATCGACGTTTTTTATCAACATAACGTCGCATCCCTCCTAGATTGGTTTATATTCGGAGTATGGTGACAGGGGGCCCGTCGAAGTGGATCCATGCCTTAATTGCACCTGTTCATGATACTTTCGAGTTTCTCCGAACTAGTCCCTATATTTATATATTCTCACAATTATTTCCCTACACGTACAAAGCCACGATTTTTAGACTTCAGTCGCGTTGGTGATGTACAAGCACACATGGCTTAAGTCAGGTACACGAGACGCCATCTCAAACATTCGTTAGCTTGGTGTTAGAAATCACCGTATTGCACTTCAGTATCGTAAGATATCTGAAACGGTGATACACCGTCCCGCACGTTTAATAGTAAATGTAAGGTGGAAACCTTTAGTTTTAAATCCCTCCATTAGTATTCAGATTAGGACTATAAAGTAGGCATGGATAGGATAATAGGCAGGATAGGAAAATAGAATGGGAACTAGGAATAGGGTCATAGGGATAGTATCATTAGATGTTGCTAGAAAGTATCATTTGATGATAGAGTTTAGGTTGAGCTAGGCTAGGAAGGTAGGGAAAATTTAAATTTAAAATCAAGGAAATAGCTGAGTTTCATGGAAACTACTTCTCAGTGAGAAGGTTTATAAAGTTTGGAGGAGTCAATTTGAGAAATAATGAATATTATTAATAAATTTAAATAATAAGGAAATGCTCTAAAAATGGAAATTGTTCAAAATTATAATGAAATTAATATCATGTGGATAAATTAAATACTCTTCAATTTCCAAGTCAAAATAACTAATTAAAATGTAAATAGAATACAGCTATAAAATATTCTAAAGGAGAAGTATGTCCTTAAATGTTGATATGAAATAACATGATTATAAAATCATATGAAATGAATCTTTATTATGTAATGGGAAAATTATCCATTATTTGCTATTAATTATGGCATGTTAATTCAGTGTTATTCAGGTGAGCCAAAGGCAGCCTACAACAATGACTCAAACATAAAAAGGTGAATGTTGTTATCTTCAAGTCTAACCAGAAGTTAATATTGTATTTACTTAACAAACTATAATTTATTAAAGAAATTATAGATGTTTAGTTCATCTACAAACTAATTTCATACTAGGTTTCTAAGGGAAAGTTGTTTCTTTTAACATTATGAAATTGCTTAGGTAGCTAAAGATTAATAGGATGCATAGAAATCAATGGAATAGGTGTATTGGGAAGTACGAGTAGTTGTATCGTTCTTTTGTTTCCTAAAAGAACTAGGGTTAATTGCGGCATGATAAGGGTTCCTTTATGATCACGAGATGATCACTAGCTAAACGTTGTTAGAATAAGACTTATAAAGGTTTATTGCTATGAATCATATTTAATATGATTAGACAGAGAGAGAAGTAGTGAAGGTGAATGTTAATCTATACATACTAATATTATAAAGCTGAAGAGTTTGTTTGTTTTTTTGCTTGAACGCGCTAATCTCAGGAACTACTGATTCAAATTGAAAAATTCTTTTTGTGTTGGATAGTCCATTTATCGAGGAAGGCTTTAGGCTATATAACATCACGCTACGACTAATAGGAGCTGAGCATCAATGACAAATGTTGCAAAAACGGGTAAAAAATATACGGCGAAACGTAGTTCGCTGGCACAGCAAGTATATTATAAAATAACTATTTTAAACCTGCACCTGGGTCGTAAGCCCCAGGCACTAGTCTGCTCTGCTCTGTAATGTATATAATAAATCTAATTGGTTTTGTAGGGAAACTTTTAGAACTATTAGGTAGGTAGGGCCCTGCGATGAGTAACTTCCGTGTGGTTTTGGAAGGGGGAGTGTATAAGGCAGTTTTGGTATAGACACTCAACATGTGGAGCGAGGCTGGAGCTCACCATTTCCTCATTAGGCTTAAATACCGATTAGGTAGAACATTTCCTCATTAGGTTTAAATACCGGTTAGGCAGACCATTTCTTCATTAAGGTTAGGTTAGAGGGGGGTTACACTGTGCTAAATTCATTTTGAAAGTAACGTATTTAGAGCCCACCTTAGGGTCTTTCTATGAACAAGAGTTGCAAAGGGCTCGATATCCTGATGTGTAACTCGTTGAGAAGGTTTTAAACAGGAAAGGTGATAAAGTGCTTGTTGAACACAGTTGGATTGATAAGAGTAATACGCTTTAAGTATTCCACTGTCAAGCTTGATACATAGTAATCTGTTTTTATTTTATTTTGTGTAAATAAAACAATAATATAAATAAGCATTTTTTTATTTCCGTATCCTTAGTTTATTGAAATACACGAATTTATTATATCTAATTGTTGGCTTTAATTTTTCATCGTCAACACAGGTATTATATTACATAATGTAACTCAATAAATTGATTCGAGGATGAGGATGAAGAGTAAAGTATACAACAAGGATTAGTTCACAATATGCATGTAATAACTAAACATTTGAAAAAACATATTACCTTGAATAATCAATACAAGATGAAGAATACTTTAATTCTATTGAGGAGTGGTGGTCGTGGTTCAATGAATCACCTACTTGTCTTCACAATCCAATCGATAAACGGCTAGTTCATTTCAATGTAATCTCCTAATATGTCCAATCTCCATTCATTAATTTAGAAGAGGATGTTATAAAATACAACAGACTATGTATCCAAATGACTCACAGTCTACATTTTTTACATGTGTCATCCATTCTTCATAGTTAATGTTGGAATCTCCAATTGTGTTTTCGATATGTATACATATATCATCCCACATCTGATAATCCACATCGTTTGTAAATAAATACATATCGCGAAGTAACTTCGCAACATGGTAATTGAGTGTATTAGAAGGTATCGGTCTATGCCAGCGTGTTAAAAGAGGTGAGTGATGCGTCCAATGGTACACTTACTCACGTTTACATGTTTCAAAATGTTTCTGGATTTGATCTAGATTTTCAATTTCATCGCCCATTTCCTCATCCGTTGCTAAATTCATATTTTCCTCGTTTTGATCTGTAAATAAACACAATAAAAATTATATATATCCGCTATTCTTATTAGAACCTGACTACAACGAAAGAAAGTACACAAATACAATGCAACTAGTGAGATTATATACCTAGGATAGGACTGGCTTTATCGACATGATGGAAATCTGAAAAAAATATATTTTATTATAAATAAACTTACTTGAAATTTCATATTCACCACAGTTTTCTTTATGGATAAAGTTAAATTTATACATCTTCCCCACTTGTTTACCCCTAACGATACAAACACCTGATTTCAAATAATCGAGTTGGTCTGGCCTCATATTATTGAACCGTGATGGTAGGGTTATGGGAGGGGAATATCCCGAATTCAAAGTTAGCACTGTCTGTTGCTTGCTACTATCGAACTTCGATGTTTGTAGGTGGCAATCAATAATGAGATATGCTTGATTTTCTTCTAAATTTATCGTTTTCAACTATACTATCACCAGCATCATTCAATTCTATCAACAATGTAATTTTTTATAATGACTCACAACAAAATTTTAAAAACTGAATAACTGTTTACCAGCAACAGGAAATTGCAGAAATTACCTGAGAATAATTACTGAAAATTTATGCTCCCACTTTATATACTCAGTGAAGAAAATCATAAACTACACTCTGATATGATAACAAAAATATTATTTACCACAAATAACTGATGATAAACTTCAGGCGTTTCTTACGGTCGTGTCTACCTAAATCAATGTGTTCGATCACGCTCCATACCCAGGATATCATTCTTTGTAACGCATATCTATATTGATGACATTCTGCAATATACTCGTAACTATAATGATGCTTAGGACGAGGACCTCCACCACTCGCTTCTGTACTAGACGTTCTCCTTTTTATTTATTTGTTAATTCACAAAGTAAACTTACAGCTAGATCTAGCCAACACGCTTACAATGTTACTTAAATGACTAAAATTATGGAAACAATATACACTTTATACAAATTTATGATCACAAACAACACACTAAGTTAATCTATAAAATAACACTAATCTTACACATGACAAATAAAATTACAAATTTTCTAACTAATAACCCAAAAGGGTCAACAAATATGTCAGCATCTGTCTTTTAAAGTTGTTGAACTTATGGGTATAGCGGTGGTGTTGCTTCCGTCTTCTTATACCGTTTTATATAAACCTAGTTGTTGTTTATTCACACGTAAAGTTATCTCGATACCCCTTGCTCAACGATTGTTTAACTGATACACCACGTCGCTGTCTTCGTAGGTGTCGTGGACTTTCTAGAATATGCTCTCTTGTAATCTCAATTCTATTGATTATTATCATTCCATTCGTAACACATATCGGGAAATTATAATAATTCTCTTGAGTCATCTTAATTATTTTAGAATTTATCGTACTTCCTTTTTGTGATAAAAAAAATTAGTATTTCAGACTAAGTTGTATTATTTGTAGTCAATTCTATACCCATGAAAAACCACAGCTTTGTTGAACACAATGAAAAAACACATCTTCCCTGTTCGGTGAAATCTGTATCTTCGATTTATACCCATCTATAGATACATAACAAACATTTCATACCCTACTGTTACAGATTTCGTAGAATACCTATCATAATAATTATTTGGGGAGAAATGAAAGGAAGTAAAAGTGTATGACCATGAAAGCAAAAGATCAAAAGATACAAGTTTCGCAAGCAAAGTCTTGCGAAACTTGTATCTTTTGATCTTTTGTGAAGATCTGCCTTCGCGATGGCAAACAACATAACGCTTGCGAAAACTTCAGTTGTACGATAATCTGGCTTCGGTTGGTTCCAGTGGAATGACCACCGAAGAAACTGAACGACTGAAGGCGGAAAGCTGGATGGTCTTGATGTTTTTGTTGCGATGATTGCAAAAATCTATATCCTCGGTTAAGTAAGGGACCAATAAGTTTCTTGAGTACAGCTGTACTCTTTAAGACACCGGAAGCCTGTTCTAAGTCCAACGAAGATTGCATAACGATGTAAACAATAAACGATCACAGGTAGTCAATAACTCCACTCAAAGCTGAAATATCTGATGATGATGATAAATCTTCCTTTCCATAGGGTTAAGCTTTTATAAATACATATATCTTTCAATGTTGGATGGATTTGAGTCGTTTATAACAGGGTCTGAATCTATGAAATTTTAATCTCTATTTATATTTTCGTATCTCCTATAAGTAAAAATTCGTGTAAATAAATTCTGTTTTTACTTTATGTTATTCTTCTCGTGATGTGGAGGATGTTCAGAAATAGAATCTCCATAGCACGAATCTATACATCATTTTATCACTACTCTAGTTTATCGATTTATGTCAACTACAAAATTTGTCAAAAAACGAATAATTGAATAAATAGTCACAACTTTATCTCTCGAGTTCTTTTATTGTTAATTTCGGACAAAATGCATTCTGTGAGAATTTTCTTTACTTTTTGTCAGCCTCACGACTTGGTAAGAAGGTGCGGAGTTTTTCATAACATCCTACACATCTCCTCTTCTGTGATCCCTTTTCGAAATGACGCATTTTGTTTGTAGTGGGTTCTGAAAAGAAAAAAAAATGTTTGTGTATTTTTCAAGCGGGTTAATTATTTCAAAAGCATAATTAGGTATTATTTGATTTGTGCAAAATCATGATGGTAAGTTACAAAAATTAATAAAATAATTAATAAAAATTAATTAATAATAATGATGCACAAATAAGTCAATAAACAAACAGACTCATAGTTATCATAAACATCAGCCTATTGAAAGAAAGTTATAGAAGAATATTTAGTCATATTCACTTTTCCATTAACGATATTATGAGAAAATTACCTGTATCGACATCCAAGTCTTTCTTTGTAAAAGCTTCAATAAGTTGTTCCACAAATAGTCTCTTTGGCGATTTATCATCATTAATTGAATTATACACAATTCAGGCATTGATAAGGGCTGTACCAAAGATAAACTCCATTATTACTTTCCTCCACCACTTAATTCCTTTCTTTAATGTTGTATAATATGAAGACATTTGGTCACTATAGTCAATTCCTTTTTTTGTTTCATTGTACATTAGAACACATCCTGGTTTTTCAATGCATTCGTTAGTGCCTCTCTTCTTTTTTCCAGTATCTATTAGTTTATCGTCGTGATCTTTGCACGTAGTCAACATTATAACTTTTCTTTTATCTACCCATTTTAATACTTTCACGCCCTTTTTGTTCATCTTTCCAATAATCTGGCCCTTCTTTATATTCGCATCAATAACTTTCTTTGGCAAATATTTTCTTCTTACGTTTAAAGTTCCGCATAGAAAAGTTTTTTGTGATAGGAGTTTTTCTGCTAGACTCAACGAAGTATAGTAATTATCTACTATCACGATTCTTCCCTTTTCTGTTAAATTGTTCATCAATCGTAATACTACTTTTTGACTGTGATCGATTTCTTTCTTCTGATCTTTTTTGCCTGTATAAACCTCTATCTGGTAGGAACAACCTTCGGGGGTGCACAGCTTGTAAAGCTTAACGCCATATCGGTTAGATTTGTTTTTTATATACTGACGAAAACCTAATCGTAATCGGGTTTAATATATTCTGAAAATTTTCAGTGATCATCGAAAGCATATCTCTGATTTTATGTAGTTTGTCAGTTTTATTATCATTTAAGACATCACTGACATGCCAGCATTTTAATAGGAGTAAAAATCTATCTCTTGGCATTGCTGAACGTATAAATTCGTTTCGGTACAAATTGTTTTTGCTCCAATACAAATTTATATGAGGAACTTTACATAAGCCCATTGCAGAACTGCATCCATCAGAACTGCCAGAAATGTTTTCATTTCCTGAAAAGTAGTATTAGTCCACTGTTTCATGCGTGACTTACGTTTCAAGTTTTGTTGTTTTGTTAGTAAATAGTTTTGTGCATAATTGTTTGTTTCAGACACCATTTTATTAATCACCTCATCTGTTACAAATAACTTATATGTATACATCTTCAGGTGATTTTACAAACGGCGGTATATTGAAAGTATTTTCCCCAACAAATTCATCAAAATTAACAAAAAAATCAAAATCATTAAAATCATGTACTAAACTATCAGCTTCTTGAATCTTTTTTAATATAATCTCTCCTTTTCTCCTAACTGATCCAATCTTTACTAAATAAGTCCTTATTTTACGAAGTTCGTCATATAAGTTACATAACTCGTTATACATTACCTGACATTGACATTATTACTTACATACGCAAAATGATACTAAATAACAGCACTAACGCGTTACCGCACTATATTTCACTTCACATTGTACATTACATGACACGATATGACAATATACGCAAAAGTTCTTCATCTGGGTACTTGAAGCAGTTGATTAATTGGCTTGACTGGCGCAGGCATCAGTCGCCCTGGCGTTGTACTTGCACCTATGGCACCCGGCTCCACCAGAGGGTGCCCTGATAGCACGAGGTCTAGCTATAGGTTCTACCTATCTGCTCCTGAGTCCAACGGCGATGGCACCGTTTATAAACCTTATATATCACGTAGATCGCCCCGATGAAAAGTAGGCTGCATATGAGGATTAGTACAATGCTCATTGCAGAAACATGGAACTTGAAATGCTCCACCGATGCCGAATTTGGTCCTCCGTTTTGGTTAATAAAAACCTCTTCTTAGTCTACTTTAGATTGACACATTTTCGTGTATCGCGAAGGTCCACAGCTCAAAGACTAAAGAAATTGTCTCCATGCTGACTAATACACGCCGCGTTCGCGTTCGAAGCAGGGTCGCCATATACGGATAGGCTGCTTATATAAGTGAAACACACATGATGGCTGGTATAAGACTGAGTTTATTAATGAAGATTAATGTTTATATAATTCTTGTCAGGCATATACACAAACACACGTATACTACAGAAGTAGTTCTTTTATATTTTCCTCACTAAGAGATATATCGCAGTCTAGTAAATTGGAGCGTAAAATTTCTGATAAAGAACTAGCTCTGCTCCCAGAACCCATATGAGGAAAGTCTTATCTTATCCACATACCTATCATGAATAAGGTTGCCATTACCTAAATTGCAACGCAAGATAAAAAGTTAAGATTTTCCCCGGACACCTTTTGTAATTCCCGCCCAGACGGACGCCTTCCAAACCAGGACAAATTCGGGGACACCCGGACTGATGGTAGCCCCAATCATGAAGCATTGTATTTTTTTCCAGGTTTTTACATGCAATTGGTTTTTATGACATTTTGCTATTGTTTATTCCATAATGTTAATTTCATATAAAAAAAGAAATAAGTTATTGTGTAGGTATATTAATGTTAATGATTCTTGTTTTAGGCTTTTCAAACAAAAACGCCATAAAAATATAGCTTAGTTAAATTTAAAAACACCACTCCAACCATACAATAAATACTCACAAATCCGATAAATAGGTACTGTAATCCTTAATGCTAGATCGCTAAAATCAAAATAAAAAATATACTTCATAATAGCTGTAAGGAGATTAAAATTAAAAACAATCATAAAACTCACTAAGAACACTTAATCAGAGAGGTTGACCAGTAGAACTATGAGCAATCGTAGGTATTAATAAATAAAATTGTGTTGATCCTTAATCGTTAATACGTAGTATTAATATTATTGCATAGTAACGTCTGACACTAAGTAGACGTAGACGTAGCCTGACGTAACATAAAGATTACAAACAAGTATATACTCAGTATGTACTATATCAAAATACTTAACATTTTGAACAAGGAAAGCTGCGTGATTATAATGTCATCCCTTACTATACATACATACAGTGGCGTAGCGTGCCATCTTGGCGCCTGGGGCGGGAGACCCATTTTGCCGCCCCCATTCTATAGGTGCTTAATTAAAATTAAATTTTACATGTAATCTTTTATTAAAGGTAAAATAGTATGAGCGGTTTTACAAGCGGATTCTACGGGCCTTATGAGCAGCGAAGTCAGAAATAACTTTGTAAAAATCAATATTAGCAGCTAATTCTTGTTCAATCGACAATATAGCCAAGTTTGATAGTATAGCGGAGCTCATAGTAGATCTGAGGTAATTTTTTATAAGCTTCAACTTCCAAAAACTTCTCTCACAACTTGCAACACTAATAGCCAAAGTCAAATATATGCGAATCAAGATGACTATATTTGGAACCGAAATTCCAAGATTTAGTTTTTGAATGAACTGGAGGAGCTCCAGTGGTCCTTTACCACTTATATCTTCCTCTGATTCAGAACAGGAAACAAACTTTTGGAGACGCTTCCGCTCCATCTGAAACTCGTCCTTGTCGATGTCTTCTAAAACATGAGAAAGATCACACTCGAACTTGCTGTCCAAAAGTTTCGCTGGCATCAAAAATCCGAACTTGTCCGATATTTCTTGAATTTGCTGGGATCGAGTCGTCATTTCTTGAATGATCTTGTCGAATGATGCGAACACCTCTCGACGGATTTCCTGCTCGTGCGACAAAGTTGCATCTTCAGAAGATTCAT
Organism: Schoenobius gigantellus; assembly: GCA_963935595.1. Classification (NCBI taxonomy): domain Eukaryota; kingdom Metazoa; phylum Arthropoda; class Insecta; order Lepidoptera; family Crambidae; genus Schoenobius; species Schoenobius gigantellus. Next base: position 68,931,333 of record OZ012541.1, on the reverse strand, counting down.
CGCCATGCATACGTTTTTTCCTGCGAATTCTTCTCGTTTTGAGATCGATTCCGAGTTTTTCGCAGAGAGTCTTAGCAAAGTCAATTGCTTCTTGCACGAAACGGTCTCTACTTTCCACTAAGAGGGTTTTCAAAGCGCAGAGTTTCTGAGCACACTTATCCACACCAAGTCCTCGTTGCTGCAGGTAAATCTGTGCGTCATCTATTTCAGGTAGCACTGCAGCCCAAAAGCCAAGAAAAGTTAGGAAGTTAAATTGTAACGTTGATATTCGTTCCTTATTAATAAATGCGATATATTCATTTTTTTGTGTTGGCTAAGCAAGCAATCGTTTGAATGATTTAAAAATGCGCGCGCGCCGTCGGCCGTTGGTCGAACGGGCTGACAGTTCTTCTTTCCCCCCCCCGTCCTCACCGCAGCAGATCCAACGGCCGCCCCGCTCGTCTCGCCACTCCAAAACCAGCTTTTGAAGCGGAGCCCGCGTTCGCCTTTGTCGCGACTTCACATGCGTGGTCTTCGCGTAACATAATTATTTAAAAAAAATAATAATTTTTACATCGTCTATTTATCTGTGTCTTCCACGCACCTAGAAACCCACGTATTGGTAAGTGTTGAACAAGTTTTGTTTTGAGTAGCGTCGTAATTGTTAAGATTAATTTGAATCATTCAGTTCGTTGTAACCGTTTCCATTTTGAAATTTTAATCTTGTTCTTTTAGTTAATATTTGCATATTGTGTCACTAATTGTTAGCAATTCTCTTTGTGTTAGCTAGCTCTTTAACAAAGCTTTTAATTGTTTTTTTTGTAATTATTATTTTTGGTTGTAACTCCGATCTGATTGTGACAAACACTCAACACGACATATTACTTGGGTACTTCTTCTACCTAATTCACCTTCCCGTCGTGATCACAATCAGAGGAGGCAACGAGGATGCGTTATAACAAAAGCAATATGACCTAAAGCAATATGACCTAATTACAGGGTCCGAGGTTACTGGTGCATTACCGTGACCGTTGGAGCGTCGACATTGACGGATAGGCAAATACCTATTGGTGCCTGCCGATCCTCGCAGCTGGAAGCTGGAACCTCGTTTCTTCACCTCCTCCACCTTCTGACTACCGGACATCACTTCGGAGGATTAATCAGGAGAGTACCTACCTACTACTGGCCACAGGAACGCGACGTCACGATTTTTTTTTTTGAATACCGGGCTTAACGGACCACGCCCAAATAAATCTGTTTACACCAAGGCAGTTCATTATTTTTAGTTAAAACCCTTGGGACGTAACACTGGCGCCCTTGACGTGGTTTTAAGGTATTTCTTGCTTTCCTGTGCCTAGTAGTATTTTATATGTTGGTGTGTGTGTTTTTTTATTTATTTTTTTGTAAAACGCTTTTTATTCTTTTGGTTGCCGGTAACTAAGGTGTACAAAATTCTATAATTCAAACTATTATTTGAAACGAATTGTTTAATTACGTTTGTTTTAATTACATAATAATTATATTTTTTTTTGTGTTACAAAGTACAGTCAGCGCAACGAAATTATATTACGTTGGGTTTTTGTCCGTAATTAATTTTATTGTAATTTCTTTCTTTAATATAAATGAAACCATTTTACATATCTTTTACCAGGTGGTAGGGTCCCTGTACAAGGATCCGTCTAGGTGGGTACCACCACAGTGCCATATATTTTCCCATAAATAGTAGTGCTAATGCATTACTGTGTATCGGGAATAGGGCACTGTAGGTAGTGAAATTACTGGGTACCTAGTTGAAGATTTGTCAACTAAAGTCTCGGGTGTCGTGGCACTTACCATCAGGTGTCGATTTGCTCGCCCTTTAAGTACCTTCCATTTATCAAATAGGTACAGTTGGCAACATTATTATTGTAATTTTTTTTCTTTTAATCTTTTTTCATATATTTTGTACACATTAGTTGCATTTTTATTCGCTTTTGTTTTTTTTTTATTTTGTTGTGTTTTAGTTGCAATATATTTATATATGCTTAGGTATATAAATATTTTTTTTTGCATAGTATCTAGTAGTTTTGATTATTTGTTCTACAACCATAGCGTTATAGAGTAGATTAATTATTGTGACGGACGGAGTAGTTAATAGAATAGTTTTAGTTAATACTTGTTCAACATTTACCTACCATTTATTATTTTTTCTTTTTTTTCTGAACATTTTGTTTTTCTTATTAGATTTTTTTTTGCTTTTTTTTCTTGTCTCATAATGTCTTACCGTGTTAAATTTATGTCTCTTCAAAAGACTGAATTGGAGTACGAAGTGACTATTAGGGGTGAAACTCCGGCACCTACTGTTCAGGAGTTGCGTAAACAAATTGCCAAATGCGGGCCGCTGTATCCCTCGGAGGACATTCTCTCTAGTCCGTATGATCCTTCGGAGGATCTGAAAGGAGTCGTGGACGTGCTTGAAAGAGCGAATTCTAATTTAGACGGTCAAATAGATAAAAGTACATGGCTCCGTACTCAAAATTTGTTAAATCATCTTTATCACCGCCTAAACCGTATTGCTTGCACCGACGCTTTAAGGAAGGAGTATGGTGAATGTATCGAAGTATATAAGTCTACACTCGCAAAGCTAGGTTCCCTTAAAGACACTGCTTTTGACGCACTTGCTGTTTCCGGCAGTGAACTGGCTACGCCATCTGTTACTTTAGCTTCGCCACTCAACATTAGCGTCACTTGTGAAGGTAGTAGTACCAATCATTTTTCAAAATTAAAATATGATGGTAGGTCGTGTGTGCGTGCTTTTATCCAGCGCATTGATGAATTGTGCAAAGTTAAGGGTATTCCACATACTAAAGTTTTAACGTATGCCACTGAAATATTTACGGGAGATGCTGTTCATTGGTTCAGGAGTATTAGGGATTCCGTATCGAACTGGGACGAACTTATTGTTTTACTGAAACGTGATTTCGATCAGTCTGATTTTGATTACAGACTGCTTTCTGAAATCAGGTCGCGTACACAAGGAGAATCAGAGAATATAGTCATTTACCTTTCGATTATGTCTGGACTTTTTTCACGATTGTCAAAAAAGTTGTCAGAAACCGATCAATTGGAAATTATTCTCCACAATGTTCGCCCATGCTACGTAAATATTTTATACAGTTGTGAGGAAGTTAAAACAATTGAAGAACTTAAGACTGCTTGTCGTAATTACGAGAACATACAGGCACGTCTTTCTCAATTTAAAGAACCTCCAAAGCCTACACAGAACACTTTAGCTCCTGAGTTTGCATATACTGGTGCTTCACATCCTAAAACAAATTTTAATATTAGTAATAGTAAATTTAGTACACATAAATTAGATAATAATAATTCACATAATAGATATAATACGCCTTCTACGTACAATAATAGTAATAAAATTAATTCATTTAGTAATGTTAAGCATTATAATCCTGTTAATTTTGTCCATGCTATAGATTCACCTAGTAGTAAGACACGTTACTGTCCTCGCTGTCGAAATGATACTCACAATCTCAGGCAGTGTACAGCCAATAAGGACATAGTATTTTGTTTTGTTTGTGGACGTAAAGGTGTCAAGACTCCTGACTGTCCAGAGTGTTGTAAGAACCGTAAAGACGCTCCAAAAAACTAACATCTGAGAATTGTATGAATGACAATTTTGATAATGCTGACTGGCAAAAGTGGCTTAATACACTTAAATTATTTTTTAATTCATATAACGTTCATACGATTCCCAATAAAGATATTGAATTTGATAACAGACCTTACGTTTCCTTACAGATTAATGGTTTAAACATAAAAGGACTGTTGGACTCTGGTTCCGCAGTTACTATATTAGGCAATGAATCTCATTTAGTTTTAGAAAAACATGGCTTGCCTCTTATTAGGGACGATTTTATAAAGATAGCAGCTGCAGGCGGTCAGAGGTTTAGTAGTATCGGTTATATTAGCTTACCGATAAAATTCGAGAGTCAATTTCACATTTTGAAATCGTTTGTAGTCCCTGACATTACACAGAATCTTATATTAGGTATAGATTTCTGGCGCAAATTTCAATTGTGCCCTAAGTACATCAGTAGCATTGAGATGAAGAGTAGCAATGTTGGTAGTTTATCTTCACTTGTTGAGTCACAGCCAGCTTTCATTCAAAGTTACACTAACTTGGATGATACTCAGAAACAGTTAGCTGACAATATTATTAAACAATTTGAGGATATATCTGCTCAGCGTAAAGGTCTTGGAGTTACACATCTTATAACTCACCGTATTGACACTGGTGACGCTAAACCAGTTCGTCAACGTTATTATCGGTTGTCACCTGAAAAACAACGTGTATTGGTTGATCAGGTTGACGAAATGTTATCGTTGGATGTTATCGAACCTTGCGAGAGTGCTTGGTCTTCTCCAGTCTTGATTGTAACGAAAAAGAACGGACAACCTAGATTTTGTCTCGATAGCCGCAAACTTAACTCCGTCACCAAAAGAGATGCTTATAATCTACCTTATATTTCCGAAATTTTGGATAACCTTAGGGATGCGCGCTACTTAACTAGCATAGATTTATCAAAGGCATTTTGGCAGATTCCGATCGCACCGGAGGATCGCGAAAAGACTGCATTTTATGTTCCTAACAGAGGCACATTTTGCTTTAAAAGAACTGCCTTTGGTCTCACCAATGCTCCAGCAACTCAGCAGAGACTGGTAGATATGTTGTTTGCCGAATTCGATTTAAATGTGATTGCGTATCTGGATGACATCATCTGCGTTTCGCGAGACTTCAATAGTCACGTGACCTTACTCTTGCGAGTGTTAGATAAGCTGAAGCAGGCAAATTTGACAATAAATCTAGAAAAATGTGAATTTTTCAAATCACAGCTTAAATATCTGGGTTACGTGGTTGACAATTACGGCTTGCGCACCGATCCTGCTAAGGTTGAGGCTATTTTAAATTACCCGACACCTACTTGTCGGAAAGAACTGAAGAGGTTTTTAGGAACTGCGACTTGGTATAGGCGTTTTGTTCCGAACTTTAGCACTGTAGCTGGTCCTTTAAATAAGTTGACTTCGACAAAAAAAGGCACTGCTCCCTTTAAATGGACCCCTGAAGCCGCCTCAGCTTTTGAAAAGTTGAAGGAATGTTTAGTATCGGCCCCGGTTTTGTCATGTCCGGATTACTATAAAGCCTTTTGAAGTGCACACTGATTCCAGTAGTTACGGTATTGGCGCGATGCTTACTCAAACTATTGATGGTAAGGAGCATCCTATTGCGTACATGAGTAAGTCATTAGCCTTAGCCGTTGTAACTGCCCTTGAGTACTGGCGATGCTATATCGAAAATGGTCAGCAATTTACAGTATACACTGACCACAGCGCACTTAAATGGTTTCTCTCATTAAGTAATCCCACCGGTCGTTTAGCTCGTTGGGGTATACGCTTGTCTGCATTTAACTTTGTCCTTAAACACCGTAAGGGGTCAGACAATGTTATCCCCGATGCCTTATCCAGGAGCGTTCCGGTTAATGCAATTTCAACTACTGGTTCTTATCTTAACTCTAAAGGCTCTTGGTACAAGAATTTATATTTAGGTTGCTTAAATGATCCTGCAAAATTTAAAAATTTCATTGTAAAAATAATACATTGTTTCGGTTATCGAAAAACAAACATGAATTAACTTCCGAATTTTCATGGAAAGAAGTTGTATGTTCTGAATTTCGTGAAAAGATTATTGCTGAAAATCATAGTGAGCCAACTGCTGGTCACTTGGGCATATTCAAAACGTATAAACGTCTTGCCTTACGTTATTATTGGCCTGGTATGTACGATGACGTAATAAAATTTATAGCTTCTTGTGATAAGTGCCTTTCCTACAAATCGCAAAATCATCAGGTATTAGGAGAAATGGGACGTCCTAAACATTGTTCACGTCCATTTCAAACTATATCAATTGATCTGATGGGGCCTCTCCCCACAACGAAACTTAGAAATAGCTATATTTTAGTCATAACATGCTGCTTTTCTAAATATTGCTTAATATTTCCTATTAAAAAAGCCACTTCAGACGTTATCGTTAAGGTACTGGAAGAATCCGTATTTCTTGTGCATGGCGTTCCACAGACGATTATTATGGATAATGGTGCTCAATTTACTAGCAAAGTCACTGATACTTTTTTTAAAAAGTACAACATACCTAACGTTCATTATACCCCCAGATATACCCCACAGGTTAACTTGGTGGAAAGATATAATAGAACAATAATTACTTGTATATCTATGTATGTAGACGATGATCATAGGTCTTGGGATTTGTTTATTCCTGAAATACAATTCGCAATAAACAACTCCGTTAATGAAGCTACGGGGTATACTCCGTCGTTTTTAGTTTTTGGCAGGGAGCTTGTCGTATGTGACTCACATTATGTCGACAATGACCTCGGTAGTGAACTTATATTCTTACCACGTGATGCTTATGCCGAAAATCTGGGTCGTCTATCTGGTGTTTTCAATGAAGTACAAAAACGTTTATGGCAAGCACATGAGAAGAACACTACTCGATATAATTTGAGACGCAAATTTGCCGAGTTTAACGTTGGTGACGTAGTTATGAAGCGTGCTTACTTCTTAAGTGACAAAGATAACTTTTATTCGAAGAAATTAGCCCCGAAATTCATTAAGGCTAGAATCATAATGAAAAAGTCACCGTTAGTTTATGTGTTACAGGATATGTCTGGAAAGGATCTAGGCACTTGGCACATTAAGGACCTTAAGTTGATTGGTGTAAACAAATAATTAGTAATGTTATTCACTTTTGGTTCGTTCTCGTTACAAATAACTTTTTGCGTCGCTTCTTTATAATAGCATAGACGAAGAATAATATAGACTGCCAATGTCATACAACTTTAAGAAAGGTCCTATTCCCGCCTTATATCTAGATGGCGCTGACCTATAAGGTTGCTAACTTAAATTTTGTTGATAATTTATACTGAATCATGCCTGAAAATTAATAAAAAGTTGTTTTAATAATAGTAAATTACAAATAATTCTATAATATTCCGCCAGAACAATTTTAATCTTTATCGAAAAGTTTAATCCTATTACACGGTTTCTACGGTTTCGCGCTAGATGGCGAATACAATTAAGCACGGTGCGGTCAGTGCGGTGCTTAGATTGTTATAATACTTTTTTACTAGATGGCGCTTAATTTAATGGATAATGTTACATTCAATAATTTTTTTTTTAATTCTTTCTGTGTATATTATAGGAATTGTAAATGATATCTCATGTACACAAATATTAAAAGAAGTAACAAAAAGTGTATTTTAAGCTGTAAAAAAAAGAAAAAATACACGCGGATAAATTAACTTCGTTATACCCGATGCTCCGATACATTTTAATTCTATCTTGATTCTATGCACGGTAGGTACCTAAACTTTTAGGTGCTGAGTTGCAAGGCTTCTAGTCTTTTTTTGGAATGCGTTCGGATTTATGTGCCGATCGGTTATTTTTAGAAGCGACCTACTTTTATTATTTTTGTCTAAATGATAAGTTGATGATATCTTTAAAAGACTTCATTTTTGTTGTTAATGATATTATGAGTTAAAACATTATTTCTTATATTTTTTATTAAATGAGGCACATCAAAAATTGAAACAATTTTGCGTTCGTCACTATAGAAAAATATTTTACAAAAAATAAAAACCGACTTCTAAAACACTGAAAAGTCTACAAATAGGTACAGACAACAGGTACTTCTATATTGAAGTCGGTATCAAACGATGATCCAGAAAGTCTTAAAACTTGTCACCTACTTCAATATAGAAATGTGATGTTGTCTGTAACTATTCTTATATTATTTTAAACTTTTCAGTGTTTGTGAAGTCGGTTTTTATTTTTTGTAAAATATTTTTTATTTTTAACTTTTTAGTGAATGAAATCTTTTTAGTGAAAAGAACCCTAAAATAATATAAAGGAAATTTGGGATTTCCCTCGATTTTCATGAGATCCCATCATCAGATCCTGACTTTAGTGATCTTGGGGCCACCCCAGGAGTATACCTACTCTATCGAATACAAAAGGAATTTTGAAAATCGGTTAAACACGTTGGCACACCTAAAACTTTAACGGTTTCCCTCGATCTTTATGGATTCAATCATCAGATCCTAACCATGGGACCACCCTTGGAGTATCCTCTATCGAATACAAAAAGAATCATCAAAATCGGTTCATAAACGACAAAGTTATCCGCGAACAAACATAACAAAAGCATATATACGGTCGAATTGAGAAACCTCCTTTTTAGGGTTCCGTAGTAAACAAGGAACCCTTATAGATTCGTCATGTCTGTCTGTCTGTCCGCGCTTTTACTCAGAAACTATTAGTACTCGAAAGCTGTAATGTTGTATGGGTAATGTATATTAATCATGACAAAAAAGTGGTAGCAAAAAATATTGAAAAAAAAATTTTTTTTTGGGGTGGCTACCATACATATACGTATAGTGGGAGTAACATTTTTTTCTCGACTTACCCATCGTGTGGGGTATTGCTGAATAGGTCTTTAAAAATCAATGTACGGTTCAGAATACCATTTTTCGATTTAGGGATTCCTTTCTGAAATATTTGGTTTTTTCTTAGAGGTAAGTGTCCCCCCCCCTCTAACTGCTAAACGGTTATACACGGTTATTTTTTTATCACCCTGGAAAATTTTAGGGACGCTTCAGGACACATCCATTATTATATAAAAAATAAAAAAAAAGGAATAAAAATTTAAAAAAATAGAAAAAAATTAGATAAATCTCTAAAATGCTGCTCTTAACTAGTGCAGCATTCTTTGATTTTTTTTGGGAAATTAATATAAAATTAAGTATGGAAGATAAGGAGATAAAGAGGAGTTATTTTTTTATTCATAGGTAATTTAAATCATTCTAATACCATGTCGTGAAGCGTCGCTTAAATTTTCCAGGGTGATAAAAAAATAACCGTTTATATGGACACGTGAAAAAAATTACAACAGTAGTATATGTATACAAGGTTATTTTTTAGTTATGACAAAAATGTGTGCTTGTTCAGACAAGCAAACTGAACAACTTTCACTCTGAACACAAAAAATCTGCTGTTTCATACATTTAGGTTCAGTGAATGTTGAACATTTGTATGAAACAGCTGATTTTATTTTGCGATTTTTAAGTTGGTCCCATAGTGAAAGTGTTTCAGTTTGCTTGTCTGAACAAGCACACCAAATTTTTGTCATAACTAAAAAATCAACTTGTATAATGAAGTTTAAAGGAAAACTATCAGAGTTGAGTATTAAGTACAAACTAAAAAGTAATAGACGAAAAATTAGTACTGAATATAAATTTACGAACCAGGTGAAGTTAAGTAAATATATGTTGTGAGGTGTGATGTGTGTGAACTCAAAGTTGGCATTTGCAACTACGGAACCCTACACTGCGCGTGGCCCGATACGGTTTTTTTAGAAGTCGGTTAAAAAAGGGTTTATTTTTTGCCACTCCTAAATTTTTTAGTAGCTCAAAAATAAAGAAAGGAGTTTTTGTGTTTTGCAACGCGAACTTGCTTTATTTTACAACTGTTCTGCGCAAAGCTTTACTTACTATTTGCAAACTTTAACTTCTACATAAAAACGAAAGCCACTAATCACAGAACAATCATCTGTCAATACCAGGTAAAATTTAACGCCTTCCCCGGTCTACGAGAAATTCACTCCTGTCAGGCGAAAATTACTCCACTTTGCTTCTCGATTACCTTGTTCTCGAATGAGAGGGAATGTCTGGCAGAAAGTGTCAAAAATGTATATAGCGCCATCTATCGTGCTCTTGTATAACTACATAAATCTATGTAATCACTGCTGTGCACCCTAGGAGCGTGTGTGCTTTGTTGCTTTTAGAAATATCGACAAATTTTGGATTTGATACAGCTCGCTCCATCTATTGCTCGTGGTTATAACTAATTTTAGAAATGTTAGACATTGACAATCCTTTCTTTATATCATCCTTGATAATAGTAATAGATATAAGTAATTGCAGGGTTTTTTAAGTCTTTGGTACTTAGTGACCTAAGGTTGAGTGTAGAAGTTGTTAATTTTAGTATTCCTAGTACCACCTTGTTTTTTGAAAGCGTGTAGTATGAAAGATGATTTTATGTTAATATGATTAAGCAACTACTAGGAAAATCGTGAGAAAGGATTTTATTACTTTAGGAGCAATAAAATCCTTCGTTGCGCGCGGGGGTATTGTAACGTTGATATTCGTTCCTTATTAATAAATGCGATATATTCATTTTTTTTGTGTTGGCTAAGCAAGCAATCGTTTGTGTTGTAATTAATAAAAGGCAATATTAATTAAATTGGCTTTTAATTTTAATATTCACAAGCAACCGTACAAAAAAATGAATACACCGATCGCCAGAGAGACACCAAAAAAAACGCGGCAAACATCAACTGTCAGAATTTGACAGTTCTAACTTTTTTATCTTAAAGGCGCTGGCCAATAGAATATTTACTACACTCTACCTCACCTTACAAGGATTGTGAGCATTTTAAAAGTTGGTTAGCATGGCGTTTGAACTGAACGCCATCCAAATCTACCCAATAAGTGACCCCTGGTGTTAGTACATCCAATACCGTACCCATTTCCCATTTTTTTCGACCTTTTCTGTAATCTCGCACCATTACTTTTTCACCTTTAATAAAATGTACATTTCTATTTCCTCCGGCAATCTGTTCTAAATTATTTTTATAATTGAGTAAATTTTCTGAAATTGGCCGAGGTCTTATTAATGAGAACCTTGTTCTTATTTCTCTGCCAAAAATTAGTTTGGAAGGGCTAACACCAGTAGTCTTGTTTACACTATTTCTATAATCAAACAAAAACAAATTAACAGCATAATCAAGTTTTTTTCCACTTTCAACTATTTTAGTGACATGTTTTTTGAAAGTATGTACAAATCTTTCTGCTAGTCCATTAGTAGCAGGATAGTAAGTAGGAGTGTATGTTTGCTTAATACCAATTGTTTTACAAAAATCAACAAAATCTTTACTTATCCAAGTTGGACCATTATCAGTCACCAAATGTAAAGGAAACCCGAATCGGACAAATAAACTCTTAAATACATCTATTGTTTTGTTAGCAGTAATCCCATCCTCGTCGCCAATTTTGTTGTAATTAATAAAAGGCAATATTAATTAAATTGGCTTTTAATTTTAATATTCACAAGCAACCGTACAAAAAAATGAATACACCGATCGCCAGAGAGACACCAAAAAAAACGCGGCAAACATCAACTGTCAGAATTTGACAGTTCTAACTTTTTTATCTTAAAGGCGCTGGCCAATAGAATATTTACTACAGTTTGAATGATTTAAAAATGCGCGCGCGCCGTCGGCCGTTGGTCGAACGGGCTGACAGTTCCTCTTCCCCCCCCCCCCCGTCCTCACCGCAGCAGATCCAACGGCCGCCCCGCTCGTCTCGCCACTCCAAAACCAGCTTTTGAAGCGGAGCCCGCGTTCGCCTTTGTCGCGACTTCACATGCGTGGTCTTCGCGTAACATAATTATTTTAAAAAAATAATAATTTTTACATCGTCTATTTATCTGTGTCTTCCACGCACCTAGAAACCCACGTATTGGTAAGTGTTGAACAAGTTTTGTTTTGAGTAGCGTCGTAATTGTTAAGATTAATTTGAATCATTCAGTTCGTTGTAACCGTTTCCATTTTGAAATTTTGATCTTGTTTTTTTAGTTAATATTTGCATATTGTTTCACTAATTGTTATCAATTTTCTTTGTGTTAGCTAGCTCTTTAACAAAGCTTTTAATTGTTTTTTTTTTGTAATTATTATTTTTGGTTGTAACTCCGATCTGATTGTGACAAACACTCAACACGACATATTACTTGGGTACTTCTTCTACCTAATTCACCTTCCCGTCGTGATCACAATCAGAGGAGGCAACGAGGATGCGTTATAACGAAAGCAATATGACCTAAAGCAATATGACCTAATTACAGGGTCCGAGGTTACTGGTGCATTACCGTGACCGTTGGAGCGTCGACATTGACGGATAGGCAAATACCTATTGGTGCCTGCTGATCCTCGCAGCTGGAAGCTGGAACCTCGTTTCTTCACCTCCTCCACCTTCTGACTACCGGACATCACTTCGGAGGATTAATCAGGAGAGTACCTACCTACTACTGGCCACAGGAACGCGACGTCACGATTTTTTTTGAATACCGGGCTTAACGGACCACGCCCAAATAAATCTGTTTACTCCAAGGCAGTTCATTATTTTTAGTTAAAACCCTTGGGACGTAACATGACTGCATGGCTGTCAGGAGAAGACTGGCTCCCGATCTTGTTTCGGAAGTTTGAGATGAATCTGTTAATTGTTCCAGTACCTCAAGAACTACCTCAAATTTATTTTTAAACATCTTGACCGCTACATGTCTAGCGCTCCAGCGCGTTTCAGTGACTCGTTTCACTGCTTGACCTGTGACGGAAACCAAAGCGTTCCATCGAATAGTTGATGCAGAAAAGAAAGCAAATAGCTTCTTCAGAGTTCCAAAAAACGTCACGGAATCCTCTGATTCAGAAGCAGCGTGTACCCCAGCCAAGTTTAGTGAGTGGTTTGTGCATGCAACGAATACAGCTTTCGGATTCAGTGCTTTAATCCGGGCTTGAACTCCATTGTGGATCCCTGACTTTGTGGCAGCATTGTCATAAGCCTGTCCTCTCAAATTCTGTATGTCCAGTCCGTCTGATGTTATCTTCGCGATTATATCGTTGCTGAGATCTTCTGCATTTTTTCCTTTTGGTTCGAAGAAGTCAATGAAAGATTCTGCCACGGCGACTTTTTCTCCTTCAATATGTACGTATCGCAGAACTTGGCTCATTTGGTCATTGTGGGAGATGTCTGGTGTACTGTCGAAGATTACGCAATAATATTTCGCTTCTTGAATACGACGGATGATGGTGGATCGAACTTGCTGTCCCAGTAAGTTTATAAATTCATTCTGGGTTTCTGGAGATAGATACGAAACTGAGACTCTTGCTCCCAGCTTTATCTTTGTCAGGTGTTCCATTAGAAGAGGGTCGTATTTAGCTAAGAGGTGCACTAACTCAAGAAAGTTCCCGCGATTGCCACTATCATCTCCTCGAATGTCTTCTCGATGTCCTCTGAAGGCCAGATTCTGTTTGGCTAAGAACTGGATAATATTCAGCAACCTGTACAGTACATCCCTCCACTTCTTCTCCTCACTTTCGAAAACTTCTTGTTGCTTCTGATCGATGGTTGCTTTACAGTGCAGGCGAACTTCCAACTCCTTCCATTTTAAGAAGCTCTGTTCATGGCCCAGGCTATTTTCATGGTCTCCGATTTTTGGATTTAGCTTCCACCATTTGTTGAATCCTTCTTCAGATGCGAATTTCGAGCCGGAATTGCCAAACAGCTTGCAAGAAAAACAATACAAGGATTGCTTTAAAGGCGAGTACACCATCCATGTTCGGAGAACCTTTTCGCCGTTAGATAATGGTTTATAGAACCACTCTTTGGTAAGTTTTCGGGTACCGCCTTTCGTTGAAGTCCCTGAGCGAACAACATCGGCAAATTTGGAATCGATGTGCTGTACTGAGTCAGATCCGCGACGTACTAAAAGCGTTCTGACTTCGTCAGTCATAAGAGAAGGCCAGCAACCTACATCGTCGAGATTCACATCTTTGACTTCGGCAGGAGCAGAAGGCACGATTTCAGTTATGTTTTCTTTGGCAACATTCACTTTTTCTGCAGGCTTATGACTAGATGCTTGAGGTAGTTCTGGTGAGACGACTTCGTCTTGACCCTGCTTTGTGGTGGGACCAGAACTACTCCCAACTGCGATGGCAAGCACGTCTTCTTCTTGTGCCTGTAAAATAAGTTGAAGGATGACACGTTCGAATTTCAAATAAGTATTTTATCTATCACAAAACAAAAGTGGTTTTGGTGACGGCGCGGTTTGCCGGGCTTATAGGAAAATTTACAAACAAAATTGATTTTGTATGGCAGCTACCTTTTTTAGAGTTTTCAGGTAAAAACTGACTGAGTATGCCATGTTATAGATGTTATTAAAAGATAAAATGACGAGAAATTTGAGATAAATTGTTGGCGCCATTTTTGAGCTAAATGAAAAATTATGTTTTATTTGTATGACAGGTACCATAAATAATCAAGTTATCCAAAAACAAAATAAATATTCCTAGACATTTACAAAACATCCCCTAATATAAAATTTCATCCAATTTGGTTCAGCGGCTTAGGCTCTAGAGATGACAAATGGAAATAGACGCACATACATACATACACATTTTGCTTTTTTTACTTTTTCGGACTCAGTTAACGATAAAGATAGAGAACCTCTTTGCAATTTATTGCGAGCCAACTTTCTCAAAGAGTAAACTTTGCAATTTATTGCGAGCGACCCAGCCCATACATGTTATGTCTAAAATAAGTGGAGTAATTCTAGGCCACGCACGATTCTAGATGGAGGAATCATATACCTACTTACACTGGAATCACTTCCACTGCTGCAGGATGCCACCGAAGACGTTAACGTGGCTTTCGTTCGAACCAGAACTGGAACTGAAATATTTCAGTAATGCACCTTGAGACTTCTTCACATCTGCTACTTTCTTAGCCTTTTTTTTGCGGAATTCCGCACCGCTTTCTTTGACTCTTTTCATTTTCAAAAACTAGTTCAAAGATTGGGTAAAGTTCTAAATGTTTAGTTTTAGAAGATTCAACAGTATTTAAAAGATCGAAGTACAATCAAAATGACTTTCGTTCCGTATCCCAAACTTTTGCGAAACAGGACATACGAATAATGCGTGATTGCGTAACGGTACTTCACGATGCACTAAAACAAACAAAGTTCAGTACAATGCGTAGTACTGTAAGTAAATTGTACGTAGTAAATTCAATGAGTGCGAAAGAGAAGCATCGACACGGGCCGACGCGTGAAACAAAAGATTTTGCAACAAAGAGTGGCGCTCAACTCGGCTCGCGGGCGCCAGCGGCGCGGCGTGATGCGAAGTTGCCGTTCGTATGTAAACAAACAAACGTTATAAAGAGCTCTGTCAGTGATTTCGCAGTTTTTCTTTTAAATAAATATTAAAAAATAGTTAGTGCGCAAAATTTTTGATAAAAATGGAACATTAGGATTGTGTGTCTGACACATGTAATGAATGAATCATAGATCAGATCTCAACCCGCTTCACCGGCGACATTTTGCCGCCCCCGCGGGCTGCCGCCCGGGGTGCCCCCTCCGCCCCACCCACGCTACGCCACTGCATACATAGGTAGGTACATACAATATATTACAGTGTATAATTTATAATATTATACACTGTAATATATTGTATTGAATTAATTTTTTAAATACTTAATTATTTCACCTAGACTGAGTATAATTTATAAATATTAATTAGTGACTTACCTGTTTTTGAAATATCAGTGATTCTGACTCAGATTTACCATCCAATTCTTCTTCATCATCCTCTTTAATCAACTTTCTACGGCAACGTTTTGACATATTCGGCAGCAGTCTTATTACCTCGTCGCGAGCGCAGGCTCGATCGCGTTGCACAACACTGGTCGCGTGAAGCTAGCGCAAGGTGCGGTACGAGGTGCGCGGGGGTACAAGGTGTTTTCAACCTTGTCTAGCACTGTATTAAAATTTTATTTATTCAGTCCGGCACAAAGTCTAAGGCTCGTATTAATAATTGCATCTCAAGTGTGAGATCGATCTTAAGATACTGTTTTTGACAGATGTTCCATACATTAAACGTCAAAACTGCAGCTTAAGATCGCTCTCAACTTTAAGGCGCGTTTATTAATACGAGTCCTAGAAACCCCGCAATAAAGTAGGTATACCAAAGAACTCGGAATCAATAGCACAACTCAGATATATAGTTATCTCTTTCCTACACTAAACCACAACAACAACAAATTAAGTGAATCTGATATTTGCAGATTTTGCGAACAGGAGCGTGAAACACCCCAACACCTCTTGTGCGATTGTGGACCTCTAAGTCACAAACGAAGTATCCACCTGGGAAGACACTTAATCAGCCCAGGGGAACTGAAATCTCTTAAAGCCAGAGCCATCTTGGATTTCCTGGTAGCGGCCAGGCTAAAAGAGATACTGTAACTTGGCGGCGAGTCACAATAGATCTTTTAGGTCGCAGTGACTACAGCTTCATTAAAGTTGCATAGCCCCAACAATAGGAATAATAATAATACACTAAACTAGATAGAAGTTACGCCTCCCGCACGACAGAAACTTTTTCCTTACCGCTCTAGAGGCGAGACACGGACAGGGTGTTTCAGGCCCTGTTTCGCACTCAACGTGTTAAAAGAGCTTTTTTGTGTCATGGGCCTTTAGGAGTAGTCTATGAGAATCATCAGTCTATGAAAAAGCCAATTTGGCTGTTGTGGCGAAGATGTTGCTCCATATTTCTACCACCAATCTCAATACAACGTTGACATCGTTCCACAAGGTTGGCGCGCACTTTTAGTAGCACATTAGTGTCCGATTTTATCGAATCGAAAGCCGCGGCAATACGCATTTCGTCTTCATTGTCACATTGGTTTTTAAAAACGATTTGTTTTACGTGACCCCATAAACAAAAATCCAGCGGGGCCAGATCTGGCGAATGTGCAGGCCACGACACAGGTCCGCCCCTGCCTATCCACCGCTCCCCATACTGGTTTAAATACTCGCGCACAGCTCGAGAGAAATGATGCGGCGTGCCGTCATGCTGAAACCACATTGATGTATGAGTAGCCACCGATAAATCTTCTAAAGCTTCGTCTAACTCTTCTCTCAAAAACGATAAATAATTGGACCCGCTCATCGTATGACCTAAAAAGATAGGGCCAATAATTAGTTTCCTAAGATGCCTGCCCAAACGTTTATTCGCCAGCGATGTTGGTAGTGGCTTGGCTTTATGGCAAAAGGATTTTCTGTTGACCAGACATGTTCGTTGCGACTTCGACTATTAAACACACGGGTTCTGTGAAAAGTGCACTTGTCACTAAACAAAATCTTGTTTAAAAAATCTGGGTCTTCATTAATTTTACCTAAAAGCCAAGCACAATACTCCACTCTCGGTTCATAATCGGCAGGCAGTAATGCTTGAACACATCGCTAATGATACTGATGGTGCTGGCCATCTTCTTTTAACACTTTCCATACTTGCATGTGGTTGGAGCCAATTTGTCGCGCCACCGAACGAGTGCTTCGGGTAGGATCCTCACTGAAAAGCTCTAACACCTGTTCCTCGTTATTCACATTATGAACTCGTGGCCTGCCTGCATTAGCACGATGATTATCCCTTAAACTTACGCACGATGATTATCCCTTTACTTTTTTATAAACAGGTGCAGCGAAACTGCATGCTAAAATCATTTTATTTGACGTATGAAGTGAAGTTCTCTTCCAAAAGAATATTCAAATTCAAATATCTTTATTCAACATAGGCCTTTACAGACACTTATTGACGTCAAAACAAAGCAAAACAATCTAATTTAATGAAATCATATTAACCTTGTATGTGCATAAATCTTGAATATACTCCAGATGTCTGCAAATACAAGTAGGAATGAAAAAAAAAAAGTTGACTCTACACCTGTTCGGAAATTGGGAGAGCCTTCTCGAGAAGAACAGGCAAGAAACTCGAAAGGTCAAAATTTTTTGTCTCCTCTTTTAAATCGCCATTTACAATTTTGATTTTGTTACAGGGTCGTCAATTGAAAGCTGACCTCAATGCAAAAGTTTGAGCTCAACTTCCATTACAAGAAGAGATGTGTTAATTCACATTATATAAGCTATTTCTGAGAGAAGTGCGTGAACTTAGCTTATAAATTGCTCTCACTGAATGTTTCTTTGAAACAAAACGCAGTACATTGTTAAATATTAGAAATGAGGAATAAATTCGACACATCGAATAAAAATACGGACTGTCATGGAATTTTAAGATTGTAAACCCAAGATAATGTTGGTAAAAATGTTTTTATTTATTTGAACAATTACCACAAAAAATATCACAAGATCATAATGGATTAAAATTGCTGGATATTTAAAAACACAAACAAATGTGGGATATGAATAAATATATTCAATATTAAATATAAAAGACCGCAGTTTTTGTCGGGTAAGTTTTATCTCAATATGGTTTAGTTCCCGGCTATTATTGGTGTGTTTTTATTCCAATTTATTTACGGGAGCTATTTTATTCCAGTCTTTCGGCTACCTCACAATAATTTACTCGCTAGCCGCTAGCCCTGATATTTGGTGGCACCAAAAATATTTTTCGGTTCGGTTGGCACCAAAGTCTAAACCCGAAGCACTTCCAAGGTCGACTTTAAACGAAACATTCCACCGCATCGTCAACGCCGTCGCCACGAGACAAAGGGAGGAAGGTTTTTTAATATTTGTTTATATCTTTCCCCTTTTTTATTTATATTTCGTACTATTTTGTAATAAATCGTTTCATTTAGGTAAATTCATATTTTTTTAACTTTCCCAAATTCTAAATTAAACGTCGACAAGTTGGTCACTTTGGCTCTAGTTTCGGCATTAACATTTTCGGTTTTTGTTCACTTTGACTTTTTATATTCGGCCTGTTGTATAAACCAAAATTTGTCGTTATTTCTCGAGGACCTATACTCGGAGGAGAGTGGGGAAATAGGGACATTTATTTTTTCCCCGATTTTCTCGACACAGGATAATAAAAATGTTCATTTAATTCAGCTCCATTAATTAGTGTTGGTTGGCCGCGGTTCTTTCTCCAATAAGGAGGCACATAAGCTATTCTCTGCATATATCACAAAGTAAATGGACACAGTGAGCCGGCTGCCTACATCGGTCGAAATCATATCCACACACACAGATGCGCGAGTACAGCGCTTTCGGGTTGGTTCGGAGTAAACGATTCAAGGTTTATGAAGGCGCGCTCCTTTGTGGCACCGCACGTATTTTGTGTGACTCTTGCAGATGCTGACGCTCTATCTTGTTTCGTATCATTATTATTTAGGTATTTTGTGTAATGCCCGCAGTACACATTGGGCCAAGGCATTGGGCCAGCCTATTGGGCCAAGATAATGAATTCTTTGTCGCTGTGTTTACACATTGGTGTACCAGTCATTCTCCATTGGCTCCTTCATAAAAATGGACGTAGAGTCTCTTGCAGCCGCGGCAATTTATTTATACGTTGCGTTTAATAATTATGTTAAAGTATACCAAAGCAGAGTCACTAAAAAAAAAATGGCGCAAAAGAAGATGGTGGATGTTGACTGTTCATCGGAATAGAACGAGGTAAGTATCTAAATGTCTTACAGTTGTTTAATTCAATTCAATTATTTATTTATCTTCTTAATACTACATCACTATCACTACATAGTATAAAACAAAGTCGCTTTCTCTGTCCCTATGCAACGGATTTTGATGCGTTTTTTTTAATAGAGTGATTGAAGAGGAAGGTTTATATGTATAACAAGTCCACACGGGCGAAGCCGCGGGCTCAGCTAGTAGTTATTTAAATCGAATATTCGACTTATATTACAAAAATTATCTTTATAATTGCTATTGTTTTATATTCACATTAACTATATATTTTAGGGAGACCATGAACCAACAGCTTGCTGAGCTTCTAGCAGAACCATCTGGAGAATTCGATAATTTTCTTCGTATGTCATGCACTGATTTTGAGTACTTCTTACAAAAAATTTCTCCGATGGTTTCTAAGCAAGATACTACTTGGAGGGAAGCTATACCAACAAAAATACGACTAGCAGTGACGTTGAGATTTTTAGCTAGTGAAGACGATTACAGAAGTTTACATTACCTATTTAAAATTTCAAGTTCAGTTATCTCACGTATAATCATTGAAGTCTGTATGGCACTCAATGAAATTCTGAAGGATATGATAAAGGTAAGTAAAACTAATATAAAACTTTAATGAATCATTTATTGAGATTTTAATATTACCTACTTAGAACAAAACAAAAAAAATCACTTTTCATGAATATGTTTTATATGGTTTTATGCATTTTCATATGCCTGATGTAGTATACTCGTACTTTGATCATTCATCATTTCATCAGATTCTGGTAAACGAAGTACAACAGGTTCTGAAGATGATGCTTGTTGGGTTTGAGCAAGTGAAGGCTGTGACACGTACGATTGTGAAATTATGTCGTCAGAAAGTATATGTATACGTTGAGATTGTGGCTTTTGAACATAGTATGCTGAATGGGAGTCTTGTGGCGGTTGATTAATAATAGTGGCATAACTTGAAGGTAGAGATTGTGATGAGTGAGGTCGGTTGTATGGTGAACGTGAACATTCATACTGGTTAGAACTCAGCGAGGAGGATGGACGATTTTGACGTCGTCTGTTCATTAACATAGTATCAATATCCAACATAAGTTCCTCTCTCTCATTTTCCGAAAATTTTCTTAACTTTGTTGCTAGTAGTTTCGCGTATAAGTCACAGTCATCATCTTGTTTTTCAGTTTTATTTTCAAGCACTTTGTTCAATCTTCCAAATGCGTTTGCCATTTCCTTACCAGCCTGTGTTAGCTCCGGTGGGTTTATTGACCGGCGGCGCTTTATACTAGGAACTTTTGATTTAGTAGTATTAATGTCAATAACAGAACAATCGTTGTCTGGACCTGCTTCGTACTCACGTGTTGATGACGAATCCTGTTAAAAAAATGTAAGTTGAGCATTTATTTTTAATTTCAGATGCCTGAAACTGCAGATGAATGAATTTCTGTTTCTGAAGGATTCAGCTTTCCGCACTGTCTTGGCGCATTAGACGGCAAGCATATAACTATACAGTCACCTATCCATTCGGGAACTGAATATTATACTTTAACTATAAAGGAAACTTCAGCATTGTTTTGCTAGCACTAGTAGATAGTAATTATTGTTTTATGTTTGCTGATGTAGGTTCTCAAGGGAGGATTAGTGATGGAGGCGTTTTTAATCAAAGTGTTTTATGTCAAAAACTAATGTCTAATAGTTTGAATTTACCCCCTGCCACTCCATTTCCAAATAGTGAAATTGACATGCCTTATGTATTTTTAGGCGATGGTGCATTTGCTCTTGGTACCCATTTAATGAAACCGTTTCCCGGTCATCACGCACTAGGCTCCCCAGAAAGAATATTTAATCAACCATTATCACGTTCTCGAGTCAAAGTGGAAAATACTTTCGGAATACTCTCCGCCAGGTTCAGGATATTTTAAAAACCCATGACCTTGGAACCCGTCAAAGCTTCCATTATTACAATGACATGTCTTTATTTGCACAATTTTTTAAGAAAAAGTACTTCTTCTCAAAGTATTTATTCACCTCCTGGTTCATTCGACGTTTATCAAAACGGAGATCTGGTGCGGCCAGGTTTATGGAGGAATGATATAGATAATTCTTTTACGCCATTGTTAAGAACACCGCGAAGGCCACCGCGTAATGCGACACAATTAAGATTAGATTTTATGAATTATTTTTTTAGAAATAGATAAAAAAAAATATAAACAAATTGTCTTACTATCACTTCATTTGTCTCAGTGTTAATCACACTACAGCATTCATACACGTTCCTTAAAAACGCCTCAAGAGGCTCGTAAAAAGGCCAAATTGGGTTATAGTGTTCATCTTCACCCATTCCTGATTTTATTGACTGTATTTTTTTCTTGTGGTGCGTTCGGAATGTTGTCATTAATGATTCCTTTTTCTTTTTCAATTCATTTACAGGAACATTAATGCTATCCGCTATGCGATTCCAAGCACCATTTACCTGAAATATAAAGTGTTACAAATAAATACTGTTTTATTTTTAATATACTTACCTTTCTCGCCATAGTCAACTATACTTGACACTTGCGGGCTCTGTGCGCCAGCGACGTGTATACTTGACAAAAAACTGATAAAAAAATATGAAATAAACTTATCTAAAAATGACTATATTTGATGATGATATGATATGGTATTTTTGTATTTTTTTTGCTACGGCTATGTATTTATGGCCTGGCGTTCAAAAGGTTAAAAGTAGAATATTCATGAAAACACTACGACATAACCTCAAATAAATCAAAGTAATGTAGGTAGATAAATATTTTTTATTTATCTACTCAGCTCCGCCCGCATTGTCAAGGGAAAATGGCCATATTTTTTTCCACAGGAATCTCTTTATCTCATGTAAAAAAATTGTCTTCCAAAAAAAAATATATTTCAATCCGTTCATTAATTACTTTCGATGTGAAAGAAGGACAAAGAAACTAACACATTTTCGCATTTATAATATTAGCATGCAATATAGTACCTATGGATTTTAATAACTTACCTTGTTTTTGTTTTTATGTAATACATGTTTGGGATTCCATATTATTGGTTTATTACGGTACAATTCTATGAATTGTAAAATTTCGTTGCTTGTCCATGAGCAAGACGGCGACGCCATCGTTGTCGTTAACTCAGAATACGCAACAATTAGAACACTACTGTTCTTCACGACGATTCACAACGAACTGAATACGACGCCAACGTGTGAACGCTGTTTGCAGAGCGCGCCAAGATCCTTTGATGTGTGGACGAAAAACCGACAACATTCGGTTGGCCGGCCAACGCTGGCGCCAACCGAATGTGGCTACCAACGTACCGCCAAGTAGATCTCTACACGTTGGCCCAATAGGCTGGCCCAATGCCTTGGCCCAATGTGTACTGCGGGCTTTCGGCGATCCGTCCACACGTTGGCGATTTGCTCAGTCGTGTTGCAACACCCGTCGAGTGTGTGCCTCGAGCCAAAGAGTATATAATCACTCCGTTTTAAGAGACCGCACTTCATATATTAGTCTGAGCTCGGCTTAGGTACGCAGATCATTGCCAACCACACAGTTTTTATAATATCTGTATGTTGGCTAAACTGTTAAAAATGTCAATCTGACGTAGCATCAATGTAGTGATGAGAAAATATCGATAATTTCTACGATAGATACTAGTGTTGGTATTTATCGATAAATCTGAGTATCACGATTGTCGAATTCATAGTTGAATAACTTTTAAGAGGGAAATAGAAAAATAGAAACACTGCCATGATTTAAAACACATTTATTATTAAGGCCATAAAATTAAAATTTATTTAAAAAAAATCGGCTAACAAACAAAATAAGTTCCTTTTCATCAGTAAATCAAACAATATTCATTCTGCCCTGGTAATAATTTTCATAATTAATAGGTAAATTTATATACGAACAATTACTCACATAAAAAGTTCTTTAAGGTAGTAACATTTTAATATTCATACACAGTTCCACCTATTTATGTATCATTTGGATAGTATTTATATGAAAAGGGCATCCTACGTTTGCGATTGTACTTTTAAGTTATAGTAATTGTAAATCATCACAGCTCACATACGTCCCCATCGAGGGGCTCGAGCCTACCCTAAATTAGGGTTTTGTAGGCCTTAGGCCTTTGGATTGGTCGACTTCACATAACACCTTTGAATTTCTTTGCAAATGTATGCGGGTTGACTCAAGTTGTTTTCCTTTACCGTAGGAGCGCCGGCAAATGTACAAACATATGGAATTCGAAAAAACACATTGGTACATGGCAGGATCGAACCCCGGACCTCCCGATTTTACAATTACAAATAATTAATACTATGGCTTCTTATCACAATTATTGTAATACCTAAGTATAACACGTGCGAATACTTGAAAGAAGTAATATTACGCTTTACTTTGTACTTGGGCCTTTTTATAAAAATCACCAACTTCATTTTCGGCAATCGAGAAACTATCATTCATATCTTTACATTTTTTTCTAATAAATAATATACTGAGTTGTTTCAACAGTGTGCGACGCAGTTCTACGTGTTTTTCACACGTAAACCATGTAAGGTCACAGTGCACATTAAATTGTAATGTACAAATTTCACTTACATTCTTTTCGTGCAAGTTTATAAAATTTTGAAAAATTATTTTGGTTTGGTTGACTGTATTGCATAAAGCAATACTAGGGTATGTCAGTGACTTTTTATCTTTCCACCATTCCCGCAAACTGATGTAATTATATAGATCATTGTTTGTATTTTCATTTGTTAAACAACTTTTACAATGATCACAATCTGATCTGCGTAATAACTTTGATTCGAAATAGCCACTGACATACACCACAGGCTGGTCCTCAAAAGAACATAAATCTTCAACTTGATCACCTTCCTCATCATCAGGCAACGACAACACAGGCACATTTTCATAACTTTCAACTGTACTAGCTGTGCGTTCTACTTCGTCTCTTATTGAATTTTCAAAATTTTTATAGTCAACCAGAAAATTATTTGCGTCTGCTTCACAATTGGAACCACGACTATGGGGCGCAGACAACCCAGATAATATTAACGTTTTTAATGCGGCTGTAAAGTGCGAGCATGTTGGATTTTTGTTTGTTGCACTGTGTTGTCGTATCATTCCAAATAAATTTTCTAAGGAATCTTGATTCAACTGGCGTAAATTTAAATATTTAAAACCTACATTTTGTAGAAATTGCCAAATATCGTGCAATGAATTTAATGATATTTTAAAACCTTTAATACACCTAACCTGTTTTAGTTGTAATTTTGAATCTGAATGAATCTGGTGATGATGGGCCATTGCAAATATCAAAAAGTTTATGTAGTTCCTTTACTATTTCAGCAGTTTCTGATATTTCTTTTGAAGCTGTTTCATGTTTCCATGAAAGCATATGCAAAATTGCCGACATGGTATTGCTTAAAGCGTGTACTGCATATTCCACCCGCATTTTTATTCTGAATGTAGGATGCACAACATTTTTATAAAGTTTTTGGAAATTAAGGAAATTTTTGTTTCTGTCCTCAGCTTCAATTAAGTGAGACCACTTTCCAGTTTTTTGACCCCAGACAATTTCACCAGCATTATAAAAATTATTTCTTATCGACTTAAATAAACGAGGAATATCAAACATTATAAAATTTTTTTGTGTGTTGCTTACTTTGAAGTAATTATCTCTTGAGACTGACCACCAAACTTTTTTAATAAGCTTAGAGCACCAACATTTGTAGGTCCCTGGTCACACACTGTTGTAACAACTGTAAAACCGGCTTCTTCTAATGCAATGATTACATTTTTTATAGTTACTAAGAGTTTCGCTGATGAAATTGTGCCTTGTACAAAATAATATGCTACTGGCAACTTAAATTCTTTTTTCAGTCCTTGGATCATGAAAACAAGAGCATGATCACCTGGTTTTGAACTTCGCTCATCGCCATAATCTTCAAAACCTTCAACAATGTCACTGCGCTCATTATAAATAAATCTTTTCTTAAGGGACATTTCGTCAAATAACAGCGCACAATATTTATCTTGGTTAGATAATCCAGATAATATTTCCTTGCATTTCAGTAATAAAGCTTTATTAATGCCTGGTTCTAAGGGCACACTTTGAAGTAGCCTTTGAAGTGTTTTTATACTAGGGACTGATAATGCCCACTGCAGGTAACGGTAGGCTTTAGGCGACCGTTTAAAATTGCTATTTAACGCCCATAATTTTGTTTTCATTGAACATCGCTTTCCGGTTGGTTTTTTTCAGTGATTTTTTGATGCATCAGTAACTAAAGTTTTCAATACAGTGTTACTGAGTTTATCTAAATCTAATGATGTTTTAGCCAAATTTTTTATTGTCACATTCTGGGCTTTTAATTTCTGCAGCAATCTTTCTTCTCGAGCAGTAAGACCTGAAAATAACCAGGCACATAACCATAACTGTAATACAAACAAACTACAAACGGTATCATTCAAATATTATTAACTAAATCTGAATAGATTTGGACAATAAAAGTTATTAATATGAATAGAAAAACAGATGCCATGCTATTTGTACACCTATTACAACACTGGTTGTAAATGTTCACGAAAAACAATACGATATATTTCCAACATTGATCAAAGAAACAAAGAAGGAATTAAACAGACAAAAGACAAACCTTTTGTTTCATTACTTTTTCTTTTGTATCCTTTAACTATGATATTCTTTGGAGAAGCAGAAGGACCTGGAAGTTCTGCTAAAGGACCAGGGCGTTCAGACGACATGCCTGGGAGTTGAGATAATAATCCTGGGATTTCTGCCTTAGATACCGGGGGTTCAGATGAATCTGTAAACGTTAATATTTTTCAATCTGTATTATTATTGAATCTGGCGGTATTTGTGAATTATTTCATTAAAAAAGGACACCTAAAAGTTACAATAAAATTGTAATACAAACTCCAAGCAAAATCGTTCAAAATTAAACCAGAATCTGAGGAGATTTGAACAATATCAAAGTCATAAGTGCAAAAAAATGGCTGCAGTGTGATTTATTACAGATTGTGCCAAATTTCAAGTCCGCTTGTAACGAAACCAAATCTAGCTCAATGGTCGAAGCGTCTCCATTGATTTTATCTCCATGTTTTCGTCCGGTCAATTATTTGATCAAAGAAGTATTGTTGTAGAAATATGACAATTATAAATAATATTTTAAACTGGGAAGGATTTGATTTTGACAGGAATGTCACAGGCATTTATTGAAGGGGGAAGAGTACGGAATTTCGTGCAAGCCGGTTGGTCTTCGTCGCGCTCTTTGATTTTTGATATTTAATTTGAATTAATTTGTGTTTGCAAAGATTTGTGAATTTTAAGATATTAGTGTTTCGAGTTCGAATATCGAATTGTGAAGACCTAAAACATCGACATGGTTCGATGGACCACGGTCGGGTCACCTAACGGAGATTACGACAGACTGTGGTTTTAACTCCCTTCGGGGAGGGCGTTGTTTGGAACATATCAGCGCAGTCACTCTTTACCGACATAGTGACTCAAGTTCCCTGGTTTCTTTGGGAAGTGTTTAGCGGCGGGGGGACTGTCGAAGTGGACCCATGCCTTAATTGCACCCGTTTAGCTACGCATGGACTAAAGAAGCTGGTCCTCTATTTATATATGTATATTTACACCACGTATATAGGGTTCGTGAGCACACGGCGATCCCAATCCACCTGCCCGTGCTCGCGCATACACGAGTATAGGGAAATAGGCACACAGAGGCCCTTCTCACCTCGCTTTCTTATTCTTTTAATGTTAGGTGTCTTACATTGCACTTCGTAAGACAACGCAACACACCGCACGTTTAAATAACTAAAATGGGGTTAGTTTGTTCTTATTGAACTACACAAATAGAAGCTTATAGATTCGGTTAGACACGATACATCAGGTAGGGACCCTTAAGCTAAAATCATTATTATCATCATCTCCATCAATGAATTTACTGAATTTAATCAGGTTACTCCGAAGGAAACCTGCTCCGCTATTCAGATCCCTCTGTAAGAGGTCTGCACCGTTATTCAGGTCCCTCTATAAGAAACCTGCACCGATTATTCAGGTTACTCCGAAGGAAGCCTGCAACGCTATATTCAGGTCCCTCTATTAGAAACCTGCACCGATTATTCAGGACACTCCGAAAGGAAGCCTGCAACGCTATATTCAGGTCCCTCTATAAGAAACCTGCACCGATTATTCAGGTCACTCCGTAGGAAACCTGCAACGATTATATTTATTCCTAGTTTCTCGAGATTCTAGTGGCTTATTCCAATATCTGAGAATATTGAGTGAATTTTGGATCATATTTTCCATTGGGCTCGACTATGAAGTCCGCTCTAATAAGAGCTTTGTGTTTGATGCACTATTTGTCTCGTGAGTGAATTATTTTGGCACTGTGAAGTGGTTGTGCTTACATATAAAAAACTGAAGAGATGTGGAGGGATAATACTATATTGGGAACATTATCTACAACGGCAACGTGTCAGAAGGTTAGGCACGTTAGTCGACTATTACTAAAAAATATTTTAGTAGTTTATAAAGTATGTTGGTAGGGCGAAGTAAGGTTCATTTGGAATCTTATGGAGCCCGAGGGTTAAGGGACTACCTTCCTGAAGGTATCAAAATCCCAATGTTAGCTTCAGAAAGTAAAGACAGCGGCGGTAACATACTAAAAAAATCAAAACATTTGTTTTCTCATTACTGAGTTCGTAAAATTCACTCAAAAGAACAGATTGTTACTCGTTACTATGGTAGCGAGTTTAATAAGCGTTTGATCATGTTTGATAGAATAAATAAGGTATAGGGATAGTTTCGATAATAGGAGTTCTATATCTATCCACTTGGAAAAGATCTTGGGTTACATAAGCGGTTGCAACGTGGATCCTAATAAAATCACTAGACGATCATTGGCCAAACTTCATACAAATCAAAGCAATTCTGTGCGTTTCTTTTAAAAGGCATAAATTGTTAGTAAAACTACGAATAAATCTGTGTAGAGAGGTTTTCTATTTAGGGTTCCGTTTGACGTTAGGTTGGATCGTTACACGCTCTCAACACAGCACGATTCGCATTGCACTGTAGTAATATAGGTATAATTAAATTAAATTATATTGTCTTTCTACATAAGTTATAAGTGAAAGTTGAATGTCACGTCACATACTTATTTAGTGTATAAGCTTAGTATATTTTATTTATTTATTTAAGCTTTTTCGTACAACATTAGAACAAGTGTACAAAAGGCGGACTTAATGCCTGAGGCATTCTCTACCAGTCAACCCATAAAATGTGAGAATGTTTGTTGTGCGAATTTGGAAAAATAATAATAAAAGCTACAAACTCTTTGTTACTATTAAATAAAATGAATACTAAATATGCAAATATATAAATAAGTAAAAATATAAATGGATATATACATAAACCTGTAACCCTGTAGATATATAAATATATAACATAATAATATACATATTATCATGTTGTCATACCATTTTAAACAGATTCCAGAAAATGTCTCCGTACTAGATGTTTAAATAATGCCTTGCTACAAGCTAATCTTAAACTAGGAGGCAGTTTATTCCACAGATGCGTGGCGGAAAGGATAAATGAGTCTGTATTTTATGTGCGTAAGAATAAACTTAGTATATTTTATGTGCGTGTGAAAGAGGCGTGGGTCAACTTCAGAGCGGACTAGAAGTTTGGCGCGCACTCTATCACTACACTTACGTGCAAAGAAATCGACCCACCTCATAAGTTTCAATTCATAAATATCAGTAGGTATACAGGGTGTCCCAGAAGCCGACGTCAAGCCGAAAGCAGGTAATAGACTAACTCATATATGTTATCAGAAAAATATAAAAAAAAATCTAAGTCACCTATTTAAAAAAAAATCTAGCATTAAAAAAATGGATAAAATTTACACCCTGTGACGGTTTTTTCACTGTTGTTGCTACAATTCTTGACTTTTCTAAACATTTTCTTTTGTTTTGTAATCCTGAATAATGTTTCTGTATACTCTAATCTAAAATTTAAAGCCAGCTGCTCCAAATTAGAAGAATATGCCATTTTTATCTAAATTAAATATTCAAAATTAATTTTTCGCATAGCTTTAACAAGCTGTACTGAAAAAAAAAATGTACTATGCGAGTTTGGCAAGTAACTGCAAAAGTTGGCGCATTCAATAAGGATTCCAAAATGGTATGATACTTGGTAGATAATTTGTACGATTGCAGACAATATTTTTTTTTCCAAAAACAGGCAGTTTTGAACAAATTTTTCTTACGTACTTAAAATTTATTCTAATGTACCCATGGTTTGCTTTAAGGCCGTAACTTTAACATTCTAGTTTGAGTGAGACCTGAAGAGTCATTTTACGAAGTGTGAGAGAGACAGATAGTGAAATAAATTAAATACACAAAAATTGTTTAACATAATTTATTTAAATGTCAAGATTTACAACAGGTGTTCAAACTGTCTTCCTTCAGCTCTAATGCAGGCTCGACATCTTCTTAAAAAAGATCGGGCTATCAAGCGGGCGAATCTTTCATTATTAACAAAATCATTTGTTTCTATTATTCTTTGCCGTAGGTCAGTCATAGTTTCGATTGGCTTTGCGTAAACTTTTTCTTTCACCGCTCCCCAGTAAAAGAAATCTAATGGATTTAAATCTGGGGAACGGGCTGGCCACGAGATAGTACCAGATCGTCCTATCCATTTGCCTGGGTATTCCTCATCGAGATATTCTCTTACTGAGCTGGCATAGTGAGCTGGGCAACCATCTTGTTGAAACCACATATCTCTTAGAATGTTAAGTGGCACATCTTCCAGTAGATTTGGTAAATCATTTTGTAAAAAATGTAAATAAACTTCACCAGTCAAGGCGTCTGGCAGCTCAAAAGGACCTATTATTTGTCCATTTAAAATTCCGGTCCACATATTCACTTTAAATCGATATTGTGATCTATCTTGCCTCATCAAATGAGGATTTTCGATATGCCACTCGTGTAAGTTGTGTAGGTTCATGTAACCATCTTTTTTAAATGTCGACTTATCTGACCACAAAATTTTTTCGAAGAATCGCGGATCTTCTCTGTGTTTTTGTAGCATTGTTTGACAAAAAGCAACACGGGGTCGATGGTCCCGGGTAGTAGAGTTTGTACTCGCTGTACGTGGTACGGGTGTAGCTGATTTCTTTGCAAAATCCGATGGGCTGCACTTTTGGGTACTCCTTAGCTTCTCTCTATTCCACGTACAGAAATACTCCGATCTTCTTCGACAATGTCTAGTACAACGTCCTTGTAAGGGGGACGAAATCTTCTTTCACTATGTACTTGGTTCGGCAGTCGGCCCTCTGAGAAGAGTAATCGGTGCACATTTGTAAAGACTCGATGATCCGGAAAACGAGCTGCATTTGGGTACCTCTCACGATAAAGTCTAGCTGCAGCGTTGGCATTGCATCTACATTCCCCATAAATTAAATGCATGTTGGCGTATTCTTGTGTCGTGTACGCAGACATGGTGGCACTACACAATTACACAAACAACGATAAGTAGTCCGGAGCAAAGCAAAGGTCGTCGGTAGAGAAACTAAACAGTCCGAATCCAAATCACAAGCAATCAAGTCCAATAAACGAAGCAGAAAGTGGTAAGCACGAAATCAACACGAACGAATACAAAAAGATGCGCAGTAAGCGAAGGAGCGAAACGTACTGATGTGTATTGTTTGTGCGTTAGCGAATAATTGGCGTCACTATCTGTCTCACTTCCACTTAGTAAAATAGTCATTTTTCGAAGTGGATGTGAGACTCGCCGTCTCTGTCATGTTAGCGTCACTATCTGTCTCTCTCACACTTCGTAAAATGACTCTCCCGGTCTCACTCAAACTAGAATGTTAAAGTTACAGCCTTAAAGCAGACCATGGGTACATTAGAATAAATTTTAAGTACGTAAGAAAAATTTGTTAAAAACTGCCTGTTTTTGGAAAAAAAAATATTGTCTGCAATCGTAGAAATTATCTACCAAGTATCATACCATTTTGGAATCCTTATTGAATGCGCCAACTTTTGCAGTTACTTGCCAAACTCGCAAAGTACATTTTTTTTCAGTACAGCTTGTTAAAGCTATGCGAAAAATTAATTTTGAATATTTAATTTAGATAAAAATGGCATATTGTTCTAATTTGGAGCAGCTGGCTTTAAATTTTAGATTAGAGTATACAGAAACATTATTCAGGATTACAAAACAAAACAAAATGTTTAGAAAAGTCAAGATTTGTAGCAACAAGAGTGAAAAAACCGTCACAGGGTGTAAATTTTATCCATTTTTTTTAATGCTAGATTTTTTTTTAAATAGGTGACTTAGATTTTTTTTTATATTTTTCTGATAACATATATGAGTTAGTCTACCGCCTGCTTTCGGCTTGACGTCGGCTTCTGGGACACCCTGTATAAAAAATAAGATAAGACAAACAAAAACTGTTAAAATTATTTAAAAATATATTTCATAAGCTTTAGTTTAACATACTTTAAACATGGATAAAGGAAGTGCTGCTGACAATAGACTTATTTCTTCAGTAAACCCTATTTCTCATTTTTACGCCATATGCAATCTCTGTGACTGTGCAGTGTTAAAAGTTAATTGAATCAATATTTATTCAAAAATTCCTATAGATTTATTGACTCTTTAAATTGAGCCGATTTTCCCAAAATTTTTTTGGTATTTTTCAAAATTTTAGTTTTTTGTTTGTAAAATCAATAAAAGTGTTGCAGTCATTGTACGAAAACGCCACCATGTCAGTCCGCCTTCAGGACCAAAACTCGAAACCAGTACGACTTCAGCATGGTGTGAGACAGGGTGACGTTATATCGCCGAAACTGTTCACAGCTGCGTTGGAGGATGTATTTAAGCTTTTGGACTGGAGGGGACTCGGCATCAACATAAACGGAGAGTATATGACTCACCTTCGTTTTGCTGATGATATCGTAGTCATGGCTGAGACCGTGGAGGATCTAGGCACAATGCTCGAAGACCTCTGTAGAGTTTCCCAACAAGTGGGTCTTAAAATGAACATGGACAAGACTAAAATAATGTCGAATTCCCGTGTAGTACCCACTCCTGTGAATGTTGGAGGCTCTACGCTGGAAGTTGTTGACGAATATGTTTACCTGGGGCAAATAGTCCAGTTCGGTAAGTCCAACTTCCAGAAAGAGGTAAATCGGCGAATCCAACTCGGCTGGGCAGCGTTCGGGAAGCTACGCAGCATATTCTCGGCCCATCTACCGCAGTGTCTCAAGACGAAAGTCTTCAATTCGTGCGTGTTGCCAGTGATGACATACGGAACTGAGACGTGGCCGCTTACAATGGGTCTCATCAGAAGGCTCAAAGTCACCCAAAGGGCAATGGAGCGGGCTATGCTCGGGGTTTCTCCACGTGATCACATCAGAAATGATGAGATCCGTAGAAGAACTAGAGTTACCGACATAGCCCAAAGAATTGCAAACCTTAAGTGGCAGTGGGCAGGACACATCGCTCGTAGGACTGACGGCCGTTGGGGCGGAAAGGTCCTCGAGTGGCGGCCGCGTACCGGGAGACGCAGTGTTGGTAGGCCCCCCACAAGGTGGACCGACGATCTGGTGAAGGTCGCGGGAAGCCGCTGGATGCGGGAGGCGCAGGACCGATCGGTATGGAGATCCTTGGGGGAGGCCTATGTCCAACAGTGGGCGTCTATTGGCTGATATGATGATGATGATGATGAAAATCAATAAACCTAAATCGGTCTATAAAGCCTTGTTCGGACTAGGCTAGTATTTTAGTCTAGTGGCGAGTAATTTAGTAGCTAAACTATTCGTTACTGCCTAAAAATCGTTCGCATTACAGTCGAGTAAAGCTCACAAGTCAGTGGTACTCTGCAAGATGAACAGCCTACAGCGTAATAAAGTCAATAAACTGATAAAGCTAATCGTAACGGCTATTTTAGAAGAGGTGGATGAGGAAATTTGCGTGATAAATAAAAAGAAGCTGTGGATACGAAAATGGATCAATAGAAGAAATGACCTAGGAGGTACTAATTGTCTTCTAAAGGAATTAGCATTGGAAGATCCCAACGAATACTTGAATAGCTTGAGGATGTCCGAAAGTTGTGTGAATTTTCTTTTAATGAAAATACAGTCTACGATTCAGCGTAAAGATGCCCTTTTAAGAAGTGCAATACCTGCAATTACAAAATTACAAGCAGTTCTATACTTTCTTGCTACTGGATGTAGTTTAAGGACACTCACACATATATTTAGACTCGGAAAATCAACTATATCTGAATTCATCATCGAAGTTTGTGAAGCTATCTATGAAGCATTAAAAGAATTTATCAAGGTAAGATTAAATAAGTACATCAGATTTATTATGAAATATTAATTAATTAATTAATCATTTTCAACATTGCTACGTACCATCTTATAACAAATATAACAGTTACTTATTTATTAAATATTAGATTAAAGTTACTTTAATTATTAGTTTGCTCCCATCATTTTTCATTATAAACATTAGCGTTCTGCAATGCTGTTAAAATTAAGTCATTTGATAGAATTGTAACGTTACTCAGCGTTTCATTATTATAGTTTATATGGCCCGATTGAATCATATTTGAGCAAAACTGATAATCAGTAGGTACAGGGTGTGCAGGTAAAATGGAAGGGGAAAAAGATTCCAAATTAAAGTTACTGGTGTCATTATCAGTTATTGAAGAATCGCTATGTAGTGATTCTGTACCATACGACGACTGTGGCGTTATGGTGCTTCTATTTTGATCAGGTGCGGGTTGAAGATGTTGACGTCGAATTCTATTTAAATAAATTTGAATGTGCTCTTGTGCTTCTAATGCCAATAGTAAGGGTAATTGTTTCAGTTGAAGACCAACGTGTTTACCGAATACCTCGAACTCATTTTCTTCGACTCTAGAATTAGTAGTATCAGCTATCTCCTTTAATTGACTAACCATGCTCGAGAGCTGAGCGACTTTCTTCTTTTTTGCTGCAGGTTGGGGTGTAGGTTCACGAAAACCATCTGCAGTACTATTTTGCTCATTATGTAATTGACTAGCTGTACTCGAGAGCTGGGTGATTGAGCTGGTTGATGGGACAGGTGTAGGTTCATTTTGCTCAATATGCGTAATATCTGTATCATCAGGCATTGGAAGCCTGAAACAAATCATGTTTTTATTAGGTATCCAAAATAATCTTGTTTTTTTTTCAGGTTCCTACTACTGCAGGCTGGAATGCAATTGAAAATGGTTTTCGAAATCAGTGGAACTTTCCAGGCTGCTGCGGAGCACTCGATGGCAAATATTTTGTCATGAAGGCACCCCCTGACTCAGGAAGTTTATACTATAATTACAAAGGCACAAACAGTATTGTCTTAATGGCCGTTGTAGATCATAATTATTGCTTTAGTTATATAGACGTTGGGTGCAATGGAAGGGTTTCTGATGGGGGCGTATTTCGAAACTGTAGCTTGTACCAAGAATTATAAAACGGTGTTCTACCAGAGGGTTATGTCCTAGTTGGCGACAATGCATTTCCCTTGAAAGAATACTTATTGAAACCTTATCCAGGAAATCGATTAACCTTACAGCAAAAAAAATTTAACTATCGCTTGTCTCGGGCTAGAAGAATAGTAGAAAATGGTTTCGGTATACTAGCTGCTAGATTCAGAGTGTTTGAGAAACCGATGCCCTTCAGTCCTGAGAAAATTGTTAAGATAGTAAAGACATGTTGCGCTTTGCATAATTGGCTCCGACGAACAAAACTACAGAACAAACAGTATGAATACACAGTAGACACAGAAGATTTTGAGACAGGAACTGTCGTTTCTGGTAATTGGAGAAATGAACCACAGCCTCTCGGAATGCAACCGCTACCCGCTTCTTTAAGTAACCGATCATCGCAAAGGTCTACAGATCGCCGGGACAGATATGCGCAATATTTTGTCGGAAGCGGGTCTGTCCCATGGCAGACAAGAATGATACATTGAAAAATTACTACCCTCTGGTATAAGTAGATAAGTAGGTACTTACCAAATTACTTTCACTTGTTGTAAGTATTGAATTTAAATTTCGCAGGGATGCATCTAATATACTGAACCATTTTACTGATGGAATATAAACTGTCCGTTCCCGCGCCTGAATTTTTAGATTCCTTTATTTTTTTTAACTCCTGCGAATAGGTAGATCTAAAAAAAGTATATCACGTTAGGTTAGGTTACTTCTTAAAACTATGGTAGTAAAAATAATTAAGAGCTAATTGTATCTTTGAACATGTTTAATTGTTAAATAATTATGCCTTTGAAATAAAATAATACCATTATTCACTAACCTGATGTTTTTAATTTTCAATTTTATTTCCTTTTCACCAAATCCGGCTATATTCATCTTATTTTCTATATCCAAGTATGCGGATTGTTTCTTCTGTTTGTTTTTATAACACGGGGACTTAACATTCCATAAGCAATCATGTTCAATATAAATGGAAACAAATTTTAAAGTAGTTTCCTCGCTCCAGCGAAACGACATTTTCACGTCAACTAATGAACTCGACTAAATCGACAGGTTCGGACTTGTTTAGCCGGCGGCCGAGTGAGCACGGACGCGTGGTGGGGGGTGCTACTCGCTACTAGACTACTAAAAAAATATAATAAAATGGATTGACTCGACTAAATTACTTACTAATCCACTCGACTAATTTTTTGGTGTTCAGACACGTTTAGCTACTAAATTACTCGCCACTAGACTAAAATACTAGCCTAGTCCGAACAAGGCTTTAGAAATAAAAATAATGAAACAAAATCTTCACTTATTGTAAAAGTAATAAAAATAATATGAAAGAAAAATAAAATTATTGTCACTAAAACTATACTACACAACAGGTCCACAGAAAATGAGTTCATTGGCGATAAACGTCCAACTGGTATAACTGAAAGAAAATACGGAGGAACTGAAGCTCAACTCGACGTAATTTCAATACAATTTCACAGTAATATCACAAAAACAAGCAAACAAAGTTGTTACTAACGATTTCAGCGGCAACCGTGAAAACAAACAAAACAACCGCCATATCCGTCAAATTGACATAAGTAGCCAACATAGCGAAAAAAAATTAACATTATTAAGTTGCCTACTACGCTGCGGTACTGACAAACTTATAAATTGCGTGTTTGTTAACCTTAATGTAACGGAATAAAGTTGAAAATAGCCCAAAAATATAAAATATTGATTTTGTAATCTTAATTGTTCTGCAGTGGCCACCCACTGCCTCGAGCGAGACTGGCTTCCGTATCAACGAAATCGCTACCGGCAAGGACAAATGAAAAAGTTATGGAATTTCTAGAGCCTTGGTTTGCTTATGAAGCTCATGGACTGCTCATTAACTATGATAAATTACATAATCTAATATGTAGTTGTGTATTTACGTATGTAGGTACCTAAATAACCTACTAATAGTTGTAGGTTCTAACCACCTCCGTGGTCTAAGGGTTCAGACTACAGGTGGCGTTAATGGTTGAAAAATATTATTAGTTAAAAGTTAATAGTCGAATAAAAATATCCGATAATTTTGGTTGAAAATATCACTTAATATTTTTATTCAAATACAATATCTGAATATTTTTCACAAGTTGATTTATTGTAACTAGGACTAGAATTATATCAACTGCTTAAATGATATTTTAAATTAAATGCTAATATATTTTTTTTCAGTAACATATTGAATAATTTGTAAAAGCGCATAAAGCTATTTCGATTTCTGTATCGGACATCTTCACGTTGGCCCTGACGAGACAGAACTAGTATAATAGCCAACGTGTGTACGCCTGATCCAACGTTGGCCCCAACGATTTGCGCCAATGTTGGGGCCAACGTGTGGAGCCGGCGTTAGGTATTATTGTGTATGTATGTGCATGCCTTAATACGTCAAACAAAGAAGAACGGTCTTAAGTTACCGAGAAGTAAAGAAAGGTAAGAATTCATCTTATATTTCTAATATTAAACAGCAAAATCTTTCTTATTCTTTTTTTTAAATTATTTTCTATTATTCTAAGTGATAGCACAGAGGAAATAGATCTTATTATTTTTTAGTGACAGCTAGTATGATTGAGAAATTATCAAATGACTAAAATGCACGTAAACTGTCTATTGAAATGATTACTTGATGTTATACCTACTTACCATTGAACGTATAACAATAAAACACGAATATTTTTACTTATCAAGAGACGTTCAGTATAACAAAATTACACTGTATTTATTTGTCGTGACGTTGCATAAAATAATTGATATTGATTAAAATAATTGTTGAATAAAATGTTTGAATTGATTAAATGACATCTAAGACGGCAACAGCTGTATTTAAGAATAAAAAGGTATTGTAAATGTCTGATTGGACGATATGAAGGAAAAAATGAATGGGCACTTGTATTGTAGGTAAGGACTTCTCTGGTCCACTTCTTGATCACCGGAACTGCATCATGTCGGGGTCACCATGTTGAGGCTTGGCCCAATGAATAGACTTGCGTTTCCAGCTTAACATGTGTATTGAAGAAAATGCATGTACAATATAAATATATGAATTAATTATGTGGACGTCCGACTGTCATGGCGTAGGGATTGCGCGAGAAGGCCAGAGAGAGAGAGAGAGAGAGGATGTCATGGCGTAGGGATTGACGCCGGTGAACGCGAGGCTGCTACAGAATTCGAGCTAGTGATGCGCTCGAACAGCTGCGTTCTGCATTTTACGGTATATTCTGCTAACAGTTTATCCATGTTCAATCCACTTTTGGTTTATTATAATATTAGCAATAAAAGGAAATTGTCAATGGCAACTCCAGTCTAAGACCGTTTTACCGACCAGTGTTGTGTCTCTTTAATCTGTGGTTGCGACCTGTCGGTGGAGCAGTCTGCGGGAGACGAGTTCACGTTTTCGACTTTTCGTATGACATTTTCACTTTTTGGCTCGACAAGCGGTGCGAACGGTTATTACTTGGTTGTTGCTAGGAAAATTAGAATTCGTGTATTTAAGATTCGTTACATAACATTATATCTTTATCGATTTCTATTAAAAAGTTCTCATGTTGAGTTTTCGATTCATTTTCCCTCTTTCTAACAATAACATTATTTCTGGCTTGGCATTTCCTTATTACTTTCAATAACTGGAGATATGTGCATTGATGACAATATTATTACTGCTTTATTTTTTTTAGGTACATAGGAGCACACAGTTGCTTCTTTGCTAAAGGCGAAGTTAGGAGATTAAATTGCCCTCTCCTTATGTGCTTGCATTGATAATTAGGCTAAAGGGCTATTTTTACTTTTTTAACAGTCAACTTTACTTTTGAGAAAAGAATAAAAGTATTTTCTCGAGTCTATATCAGTTGGACAGTTTTTAAAATCATATTCTTTTGGACTTTAGTAACTTTTGTGTTAATTTTTATGATAAACTTAAATCAGTCAATTGTAATGCAGGTTTTTTCAAGTTAATTTATTCGACCTATATAGTAATTGACCTTGCTATGTACATGTATCTTACCAACACGATATCATTTATTGTTAGAGACGATTATTTCAATGTGCGATCCGAATCATATGATTCCCGTGACCAATTGATAAAGTCGAAATCGCTGTAGCGACTTATATTAACACTGTTGTTCGAACTACTTGATAAACTTATGTTTCCGCGGACGTCTAGATCGGTTAGGCCTCGGTCTCCTATTAAATATCTATATGCGGCGTCCGACTTCAACGTAAACGTTCCGATCGACGTCTGAACGCCAGGCACAGCGTCAGGTCAATACGTGTCATACGTCGACGACGACGTCTCGTTCACAACAGAAGGCGAAAAACAGTGCTCGCATGTAGTCGTGTGATATAAAATGGATATACATTCTACACTTTTGGCGGCGCTTGTGTTACTTGAAGAGGAGGCACAAGACGAACGCATACGAAGAAATATCAGGGCAACAAGGCACTGATTTTTGAAGAGAATAATGAAACACTTAAAAGACAACAATACTAAAATTGGATATTTTCGTATCAATCAAGAACAATTCAAATATATCTAAACTTTAAAACTTTTGTAATATACAGGGTGTCCCAAAAAATAGTGTCAAGCGTAAGTCCAGAGTTAGAGCACCTTTTGGAGTACCCGAATCACCCCCATGTATGTTCCGCGATTATTCGTAGTTTTCGAGTAATAATTTTTTTTCTGACTTTTTGAAAAGTTTGATCCAAAGAACTTAAAAATTTTAAATAAAAAAAAGTAGAACATATTTTAATGTTTTTCTTTTTGCCACTGAATCATCTTTAGTGCTTCTTTTATGTCTAAAATAATCAGCTTCGTAACTTTAGTGGAAATTTAGAAAACAGTAGTGTAAAGTCAAAATTTGAATGTTAGTGAATAATTACTTAAAAATTCATCTTTAAATTAAAAATCTAAACAGGCGAATTCATGGTTTCTAAGTATGTGTAAAAACTTCTCTAGACTCTCTGCTTTCATAATCATTTAAAAAAAGAAGTACTTAATAGGGCTACTTTGGCTTAAATTGGCCATCAAAGACAGCGAGGTGAAAATTTTATAAAATTGACCAAATTCCTATCAGATGATAAAAAAAAATATCTGGTCTTTTTATAATTTCTAAGGTTCAGATTAATTACAATTTAGCAAAAATTAACTACATGCAACCCATATTTAAATATTTTTCTCGCGGATCACATCGGTTGTAGTGTTGGATGTAACGCAGTACTTACCTGCTAAAAAATTGCCCGAGTGAGAGGATATGAAAGAGACCGCATTATTGCTATCTCTCTCACTCTCATTGGCGAAATGGATAACTGTAACTGAGGAATGCTATTCTTTGTGACAAGGGGATGAGGCGGGGGGTGTAGTCCGAGCGCCTATTGTGTTCTGGCGCCAGTCGTTTGCCTGCTTTTGTTTGCGCCTTACGTACGATACGCTCATTTGTGATTATTTGACGAACTTTGCTTTCTTTACGGACCTTGAGTGCGATTACAATTTGGTTTTGTGGGAATACGAGATTTTGACAAATTTGGCATTCTTAACGGACTTTTCAAGCTCTTCATTTTGTGATGTCTTTTTCATCGCAAGAATATGTTCTTATGCATTACTTTTATGGATATGCAAGAAGAAATGCTTCTGAAGCAGCCAGGTTGTTCCGGCAGCAAGTACAAAATGGAGGTGGACCTCAGCCTGAAACTTGGCCTGATCATCGCATGATTTTAAGAGTACATAACTCTTACATGGAAGGACGCCTACCAGGTAGAAGATCGGGGCGCCCATCTGAAATGAGTGACCCAGATACTGTCCAATCAGTGGTCGAAGAAGTGGTGAGAGATCCATCAGTTAGTGTAAGAACAATAGAACGTCGAATCGGAATTCCGAAATCACAAGCACATCGAATACTTCATCAAGAGCGTTTTCACCCATATCACATCCAGAAAGTTCAGCAGCTCAAGCCCGCAGACTACCCGAGAAGGGTGGCATTTTGTCAGGAAATGTTACGGAGACAAGCTGAAAACGAAAATTTCTTTAAAAATATTCTATGGACTGATGAATCACATTTTAAGCGATGTGGGGTGTTTAATGCGCATAACTACCATTCGTGGAGTATTGAAAATCCACACCTCACAAGGGAATCTAATTTCCAAGAACAATTTAGTATCAATTTGTGGTCAGGCATCCTAAACGGACAGCTGATTGGTCCGTTCGAACTACCGGACCGACTGAACAGCGAGGCCTACTTGCAATTTCTACGACGTGATCTCGGCGTCTTATTAGAAGATGTAGACCTATTAATGCGGAGAAATATGATTTTTCAAAACGACGGCGCTCCATGCCATTTTGCTAGAAATGTTAGACAACATTTGTCTGAAACATTTCCAGGCAGATGGATCGGTCGTGGAGGGCCCATTGCGTGGCCGCCACGGTCCCCCGACTTGAACCCCATAGATTTTTTCGTCTGGGGATACTACAAGGAATTAGTATACGCCAAGGACATTACAAACGTCACAGTGTTAAGAACAAAATTAAGACAAGCGGAAGAAACAATAAAAAACAACAGAATTGCATTTATAAATTTAAAAGAAAACTTTTTTAGACGATGTAGAATATGTATTGAGCACGAAGGTCGTCATTTTGAAAACTTTCTTTAAGCGATCGAATAATAAATACTTTGAAAATAATGTTTTGTTTCATTTATTAAGTTATAATAAACCTTCAAAGGTTATTAAAGATGGCAGCAGGAACAGTTATTTTTGACCTTCAAATAATACATTTTTAGCTTTTCTACAATCATTTTTGGTTTATTAATAAATAATTGGAATTTTAAAAAAAATTTATTCAGAAGTCGAGTTTTATGAAATTTTCACCCTGCTGTCTTTGATGGCCGATTTAAGCCAAAGTAGCCCTATTAAGTACTTTTTTTTTAAATTATTATGAAAGCAGAGAGTCTAGAGAAGTTTTTACACATACTTAGAAACCATGAATTCGCCTGTTTAGATTTTTAATTTAAAGATGAATTTTTAAGTAATTATTCACTAACATTCAAATTTTGACTTTACACTACTGTTTTCTAAATTTCCACTAAAGTTACGAAGCTGATTATTTTAGACATAAAAGAAGCACTAAAGATAATTCAGTGGCATAAAGAAAAACATTAAAATATGTTCAACTTTTTTTTATTAAAAATTTTTAAGTTCTATAGATCGAAATTTTCAAAAAGTCAGAAAGAAAATTATTACTCTAACACTACGAATAATCGCGGAACATACATGGGGGTGATTCGGGTACTCCAAGAGGTGCTCTAACTCTGGACTTTCGCTTGACACTATTTTTTGGGACATCCTGTATAATAAAAAACTGCCATCAAAAAGGCATCCTATTCCCATATCACCTGAAGAAAAAGTTGCTGTCTCACTAACGTAAGATAATCACTTTATAGTAATAGTCAAATTAGAAATCAAATATTAAATTATTTTGTTGTCCTTCACAAGTTAAAATAATCAATATTCCAAGAAACTTCAGGCATAGGAGTTACTGCTAAAGACAGTTTTATCTCTGTATCCGATATTAACTGACAATCTTTCGCTCTGATGATAGCTTGTTCACGTTTTCTACCACGGTTTGCTCATGGGATTGGTTGATCTTATTTAGTAACTTGAAAGGGTTTTTTTATTGTAATGGTTATATTTTGGTCGGATGCATTTTGTATAACCGTTTCTGCATAACCGTTTCTGCGCTAGGCATTCCAACTCCTTTCGCGATAATTACATTGGGATTTTTACACGAGTTTCCTCTCGCGGTTCTAAATAAGTTTAATATAGG
The DNA here is from genome assembly GCA_963935595.1 of Schoenobius gigantellus. Taxonomy (NCBI): domain Eukaryota; kingdom Metazoa; phylum Arthropoda; class Insecta; order Lepidoptera; family Crambidae; genus Schoenobius; species Schoenobius gigantellus. The sequence continues at coordinate 68,888,548 of OZ012541.1, read as the reverse complement.
GGGTTATATAATATAGATATTTCTATGTTTTGTGTTTTTCCAAATCTATTGTAGCTCCTAATTAATGTAATAAATTGCTGCCTACAAAACCATCAAATCTATCATCTACATTGTATACGATAAATTTATGGTTACCTGTTGTTTTAAATGATTTTACCATTCGAATATCAATTACTTCGTCATGATGGCTACGCGAATGAGTGCTAATTATTTCAAATGGTTCATAATACGTATATTCTTTAAAATATTCGTTTACTTTTTTAGGGTTGATAAATGATCTGCTACTACGGATCTGTTTTCTTGATTCACCGAGGCGTTACTTTGAAAATTTTTATCTTGTGGTACCGATTCAGTTTCTATTGGGTTTTGCTCTACTAATGTATCTAATTCTTGATTATAATATTCGTATATTTGTTGTTCAAGTTCCGAATCATAAGGTCTACAATATATGGTTTCTTTCATTTCTGGATTTAACATGTTTTGTCGTATTGGTGCAGTATGCATTGATACGTCGGTGTCTAGTTTATACGAAGGGCGTTGCGCTAGTGGTGGGTTATTTAAACCGAATTTGAAATTGGGATTTGGGGCATTGTTAAAATATCCGAATTGAGATCGATTAAATCTGTTTTGTTGGTTATATGGGAAATTATTCGTGTTTTGTCTATAATTACTATTATGTTGAGCTATTGGATTCAAATTGTTCTGCATTGGTGGACTGTATGGTTAATTCATATTCATACCGAACCTGAAATTGTTCTGAGGGTTAATGCCGAATTTAAAATTATTGTTTGAAGGATTGACTCCGTATTTTTTAATTAATTTAAAAAAAAAACGTCGCCCCACACTAGGATTTTCTCCTGTGTTGTGGGTGCAGTTACAAAGATAGAATATCATATGCACATATGCCCAGACCGGAACAAATTTCTGTAGGTCATACAAAAATTCGTCCCGTACGGGATTCGAACCCGCGACCCGTTGCGCAGTAGGCGATCACTCGACCTCTGCGCAAACCGTGTCGTCAAAATTAGAAATATTATTTGGTATTAGGTTTGGTCTAAAGTTATTTTGATTTTGTGGGATTCCAAATTTAAAATTGTTGTTTGTTGGAATAATATTTGATTTAAATGTTGGCAGTTGGACTAAAAAAGATTTTGTTATTTGAGGATTTGAATTTTTATTTTTGCTGTTGTATTGGTATTGGAAATTTTCTTCTGCTGTTATGATACTTCTAAAGAAGAGCATCCTTTAAGCCTCACGATTCTAATTATTTCCTCTAGTAAGTTATATAAAAATACGTTTAACGCTGTATTGTTTTTATTAATTTCGTGTTCCTTATACCGGTGTCGTTAATCATGCCCTGTTTAATTTTCTGTGTTTCTAGTTCAATAGCGATGCACGCTTCAAATCTAGAATCACCAAAATGCTGGTTCAGTAATGCCTTTAATTCTGACCATGTTTCTGTATCATCTCTTTCACTAAGTAAAGCTGCTGCTCTACTTACTAATTTACTGGTAATTGCACGAAATATATACAAATCTTGAGCTGCGAATTCTATTCTCCCAAAGCTACTTATTACAAAGTCACATTTTTAAAAAAATAAATTCAGGGGTTTAGCTTCTCCTTCAAATTTGGGTATTAACGCTAATATTTCGTTGAGTGTCGTGTGAATTTGCTGAGTACGCTCCATTTACTCTGGGGCTCTTTCAGTTTCCATTTCAATATATCAATACAAATTTTTACTTATTAAAATCTAGAACGATTTTCTTGATCCGTTTAGTTTTCATTTTCATATATTTTTAATTTCTTAATTATTAACTTAATTACTGTTTACTGTCCTGAAGTTAACAGAAAGACAAACAAATAACGTTCTCTGCTATTTTTGTCAGATTGCGTTACTAAGTATAAAATATTTCGCGATTTGTGTCGAGAAAAACATTACCAAGGGATTTTAGGATTTGGAATAAGTAGTAAGGAAAGCTATTAAAAACTTTTACTCACGTTGCTCCCCGTGCCATACTCTCCTGAAGACTCCTCCTGGTGTTTGACGAATTTCTTTTATTCAGGTCTGTTTATTCGGGAGACATGTTTCCCTTAAAATGTATAAAGTTAAATATAATATTACCTTAAAGTTTATCGTTGTTTGTATTCACTTTGCCCCGATGAACCAACACATCCCCATTTGCTAAACCTGAGACGTATTTGAGAAGGTCTGTAAACACCTTTTATCATCAAAACACGGCCAATAGTATGATCCCGCAAATCTTGTAGCTTTACTTTAGCACTTGTGTATGTTACTTCAATACTCGAAGCAGGCAAATAGTACGGTTTTTTTTGCGTCAGATACTCGATATGTTATAATAATGACGGAAACATGACTGAGTTCTTTTCTATAAATTTTAAATCTTAAAAATGTGTACTAGCTTTTGACAGATCCAAATCCCCGTAGAGGGCCAAAGCTTCATCTGCAGAGAAACTTTTCATATTTATGGTTTCATGAAATATTTTTCTTCATCACCTTTTTCTCGTTTGTATTAGAGCTTCGCATTATGGCAACAATCGTAGCTTTTTCCGCCCTGCCTTCGTCTCTCAATTCTTGCACATATGCGTTATTCAAACCTAATACACCGTTTAGCCATGTTGAATTTTTTGTTACAAAACGTTCGGCTTGTTTTGTTAACGCGATCTTGAAATTTCGACAACAGTTGTTTTTGTTTCCTTTACTTACATAATAGATTATGTTGCCTGGAAGATATTGCTTATTAGCAATAGCTTTCCGCTCATAGCTTCGCCCGCGTTATTTTTGTTTTCCCGTGGGAATTTTATATTTTCCCGTAGGAATATTACCCTATCCCTTCCCCTGGTCTCGAACTATCCCTATACCAACTTACATCATAATCGGTTCAGTACTTTCGAAGCCTATTCAATACAAACAAACAAACAATCAAATCTTTGCTCTTTATAATATTACTGGCTTTCCGCTCGCGACTTCGTCCGCGTTATTTTTGTTTTCCCGTGGAAATTTCATATTTTCCCGTAGGAAAATTACCCTATGTCCTTCCCTTGGTCTCGAACTATTCCTATACCAACTTTCATCCAAATCGGTTCAGTAGTTTCGAAGCCTATTTAATACAAACAAATAAACAATTAAATCTTTCTTCTTTATAATATTAGTATAGATTAGTATATTAGTATTAGTATAGATAAAGCCGCCTGTGCTGAACATCTGTGTTGTTTTTGAAAAATTTCTGTTTCTATATCTTTGTATGCTTTGTGTGCAATAAATCATTTATTATTATTATTATTGTTTTCAGTAAGGTTGAATGTTTTCTTGTTTAGTGCTACAATCAATGAAAAAAAAACTCTCTTTGTGGCAGGCAGGGAGACTTGTAACGACCTACCTACAGTAAACGAGTAGAGAGAGACTAACCGTTGTATGAGTCCATGCATAATGATATAGTGAATCTATTTGTGTTCTGACGTTATTCTGGCTTTAACAGTGCACAATGTGGTCAGTTCTCTTTACTTGCACCTAACCTACGGCTTCATCGCCATAAGCTGCACGCCCAGATTGAAAAATGGAAACATTCTTTGTGACGGTAACATTCATAGATAGGTTTACATACATATATGCATAAAATCACGCTTATAATTCCAAAAGGGTTCTAGCAGAGCTGTAGGTAACACTCTGTTAAAACTAGGTTTTACACTCAAAGCCACATCTGGCAGTATGGGCCATACAGTACTCCAGCCTGTCGACTACATAAAACGGGCACCAAAGCCAAATATTATCAATTTTTTAGTAAACAAATCAACTAAAACCAACGACCAGGGCCCTAATTCCGCTAATCTTAACGTCGTTGTGGCGTCGTGATAGCGTTTCAATAACACTGCTTTTGTCGCTTTTATGCGCATTTTCTGCTACAATTTATTTGTGCTACAATTTATTGATAAGTCAATAGTTACAAATGTTTTAGTTAGTATTCGGTTAACCAACAATAACTGTCTCAAAAAGCGATGCTATTGAAGCGTTATTAACACGCCACAAATGCATTAACGCTAGCAGAATAAGGCCCCAGGACATATGTTACACTCAAAATCATCTCAGCAGTTCAGGGGGGTTACTGCCTAACTCATAGCGATCACTCGCTATCGCTTTCGTGACATTAGAACAACAGTTTAAATGTCACCTGTGACATAAAAACTATTGTTGTAATGTCACGATAACGATAGCGAGTGTTCGCTTTTAGGCGGTACGGCCGCGGGTACGGATAGGATAGGTTTAGGTATCAGAAATAATAAAAAATGTGTGTTTTAAAAGAGAAAATCAAAAGGGAGCGCACGCTCATAGTGTAAATAAAGAATATATTCCGCGCTACGCTGCACCCTCATTGTGTGTTTCGATCATAACATCACCACCATACTATGAAATCCAGACCGCCCAAAACTGTCACGTTGCGATCCTGAAGACAGCCCTGTGTTCATTCGTTCGTACATTTTACGAAATAGACCTACCTACTCATTTTGTGCTCAGATTACCAACCTATACCTACCTACATCAAAAAATATCTATTTGAATGTTTTAAACATAGATAAGAACCAAAGAAATACTCAAAGGTAAAAACTAGTTTATAACTTAGTGACATAACTTTAGAGGTCAATAACCTACATATTATTATTCTAATTTTAAAATATGTAGCTTTATTCACTTACCTTTGAAGTTTCCAACCACGGATTTCGGCACTGGTGTACTATAAATGGGTAAGTAATCAGATAACCAGATTCCATAAAAATGTCAAAAATAGGAAGTTTATCCGATTGACCTTACACAAAACCGATTTCTAGTATATTACTCATTGCTCAAACTGTACTGAACCTCCTGAATACTACTACCACTATTACATTAAAAAAAAACAATATAGGTATGTAATACGATTTCGCATGAAACGCTGCGCGCGGCTACTAGTCGAAAACTCGGGAGTGATAGCACGGATGCGGAGTCTGCCTAGAACGTGTCATGTGACGTCACACGCCTGCCAGGCGGCCGCTTGACGGAGTGATCTGTTTTTTCGTTATAATTTCGTCAATTTTCATCGTAGAAAAAAAAATTTGGTACCATTTATATTGTTTTTTAATTGTCTACAAAGCTACATTTACAGTTAAAATCGTTACGGAACCTCATTGCTTGATCTCCCAAGTCAAGAGTTGCCTTAAAGAAGTTCTTACAGACACGAACGCGCGCGTTATTTTCTTCAAAATAGAAGGCCGTATTTAGAGCCCGGTAGTTATTTGTGCTTGTGTATCGATATTTGGGCTTGATTTCATGAGAATGTCGCACAATGTACTCTCTTTGACGCTGAAGATCATCTAATCCCCAGAATGCATCAAAAAGCTTTTGACGAGTAGTTGTGTTGAGTGTTGTACTGCATTTAAAACGACATTTTTCTTCGCAAGGTGGTCGCATTTTGCGAGCGGGCATGTCTTTATTTAGTTTACCCCGGGACTTATATGCCTTACCAGAATTTTTAAGAGCTTTGACTACGTTAGCTTTCCATGTTTCTGGTTTCCGCAGTTTTTTCTTACCCTGTACTATTTTTTGCGCTAAATGTTCTTCGGTATTATTATTCACAGTATTATTATTGCTGCTTGAGCTGATGCTTGAACTGCTGCTGGAGCTGCTTGATGAACTCTAACTGGTAGACTACGATGACAGAGAGCGAGGTCGTGGTAATGGGAGAGTAGTAGGAGACTTACACAAAGGGGAGAAAATTATTTTTCGTTTCGGTATCGGATTTTTGTAGTTTGGATTTTCATTTTTCTAAAAAAAATAATGAACTTATCATTTATAAAATCAAGTAAACTCAAAAGGGAAGTCAAAAATCCTAATAATCAACCCATAATGAGTTATGAAAATTAAAAGCAAATAAAAATCTACTTTAAATGTGAGATTATAAAATACTATTTAATTAACAAGCTATTATTTAGCAAGGCGAAATAAAACAAATTTAAAGATTCATTCAAGTAAACTATTGTAAGTCGGGATTCATATTTTCTGTCATGTAAACTAGATTAACTCGAAATATATTTAACCAAAACGTGACACAATATTTTTTTTTTTTTTTTTTTTAAAAAAAAAAAAAACGTCGCCCCACACTAGGATTTTCTCCTGTGTCGTGGGTGCAGTTACAAACATAGAATATCACATGCACATACGCCCAGACCGGAACAAATTTCTGTAGGCCATACAAAATATCTGTCCCGAGCGGGAATCGAACCCGCGACCCGTTGCGCAGTAGGCGATCTCTCGACCTCTGCACTAACCGTGTCGTGTATATTAACAAAACCCCCGCAAATCAAAATATACAGTTTTATTTATCAATTAAATTTCAGCAAAACTCAATCAACTCGAGATAAAATATGAAACTTACCTTATTAATTTCACATAAACTCCAGTAACTCAAAATATGCCACTATGCAAATGTCTTTCTCTCACGATAGCCGGGAGACAACACAAAATGGCGGTGTATGATTCGCGCCATTCAGGGTAAGGTCATTCAACTAAAGCAATGTTTCGCCAAAAAAAGCGCGGGAACTTCACATAGTAAAGGCGGGCTCTTTAAAATATTTTATTTGTAATTTTTTAATTGTAGTCAGTTACTTAATAAAACACAAACAAAAGAGGTATATAACATATAGGCATTAAATAATACTATAAGCAGATATGGGGAAGCGGAGTTCGAGAAAAAGAAAAAAAAAGGAGGATGAACCGGAGTCTGGTGATGCAGATAGGGAGACAGATGAGGTAAGGTTGGTAGAAACGGATATGTCCTCTTCGGACAGTGATGAAGAAATAAGCAATGCAGATAGGTACAAGCCTTATTATGTTACTGACTATATACGCAGATATCCGGAAGAAATTAGCGGCACTGAATTTGTGGTTTTTGTTGAGTCATCAGACATCCAGAAACCAATTGGAACAAGAGATCTTCTTTCTTTGTCAACTTGTTTAAAGCGCTTTAACAAAGGCGTCAAATTTTTAAGAAATATCAATAAGTTTAAGATAGGTATTTATTTTGAAAAACCAGACTTGGCGAATGCCTTTTTAAATAATAATACCTTCTTGAAAGAATACAAATTCAAAGCCAGTATTCCTGCTGCTACAACTGAGGTGTCCGGAGTTATAAGAAATGTACCTACCATTATATCAAACAAGAGAATATTTACTATGATAACAAGTACAAAAAAAATAATAACAATAAAAAGAATAATGAAAAAAATAAATGTGACTGAGGGTTTTATATTACAACCTACAACTACAGTAATAGTGACATTTGCCACTTCCATTTTGCCAAATCATATAGATATTGGTGGTTGGAGACATGATGTGTCTCAATATATACCACCAGTTAAGCAATGTTACAAATGTTTGAGATACGGACATTTGGCAAAATATTGTAAAAATTCTGAAAAATGTAGTATATGTAAAGAAAATCATAACTATAAGACTTGTACAGTTTCTATCGAAAAAGCTACTTGCATTCATTGTGATGGCAATCATACTAGTGTGTCTCCAATATGCCCAGTTAAAAAACAGAAAATCATTGAAAATAGAAATAAATATAAGCCTGCTTCTTATGCAGATATTACAAATCCTTTAAATTTTCCCAAATTAGAAAGTAAGACAAAAAATAATTTAGATTTGTTTACACTGCTCAATACTGACAGCAAGTGTCTCTCATTATTAGTTGAAACCATAACTAAATGTGTTTCTTTGCATAATACTCAAAATACTTCTATAAATTCTAAAAGTGTTTTAGAGGTCTTAAAAAATACTTTTGGTAAGCAATCAAATCCCCACAATTCACCCCCAATCAATTGAATATCGTACAGTGGAATGCTCAAAGCTTATTAAGCAATCAACTTATTTTTACGAAATTTCTTTATGACCATTTTATTCATATCGCAATTATATGTGAAACATGGCTAAAGCCTCAGAAGCAGTTTAAAATCAAAGGTTATCATATTGAACGTAATGACTGTGGCAACAAGCATAATGGTGTTGCTATTTTAATCCATACATCACTAAAATATCAAAAAGTAACATCTTATTTTGACAACTCTCTTCAAACAATTGTAATACATTTAGAACTAAATCAGAACACTATTTCAATAGCCAGTATATATTGTCCAACAAATTGTATTCCCAGTTTCTCTAAAAATAAGTTTAAACATTTCTTGAATTCTCTCCATAGGCCGACGATTATAGCTGGTGACTTCAATGCTCATCACTCAATTTGGGGATGTCCGTTATCGGATTCCAGAGGTAAGGATATTCTTGAGTGTTTAGATGAATGCAATTTAGTCCTGTTGAATGATGGTCAGGTCACAACTGTCGGTTCTCATTCTTGGAGACCCAATGGTTTGGACTTGACTATGGTATCTCCTTCATTAGCTCTTCGCTGCGAATGGTCAGTACACGACGATCCATTGGGCAGTTATCATTTGCCAACATTTACTAAGATTACATTCAATAGTAGTTCACAATGTTTTAACTCTCAAAACAATTTTCAGGATGAAAATGATTTTAACAATCGCATTAATCATAGATTAGTTGATTGGAAGTTGTATTCTTCAATTGTTAATAAGGATTTAGATAATTTTCAATGTAACCCTATTAGTAATCCAATAGATTCATACAACTCTTTTTGTCAAATCATTTTGACAGCTGCACAAAAGTCAATTCCCTCTCGTACCTCTCGGTCCGAATCACGTAACATTGCTACTCAATACTTAAAATCAAAATATCGAACAGTTCCTTGGTGGAATAGTAATTGCGCTAAAGCTGTCCAGGAAAGCAAGCAAGCCTATCTTGATTTTAAGAATAATCCTTCTCAAGAAAAATATATTAATTTCAAAAGATTACAAGCTGCTAAAAAACTTACCATTAAGAGAGAAAGACTAAGTAGTTGGATAGAATTCTGTACAAAATTAAATCGATTGACACCAGTTTCAGTAGTATGGGGTAACATGAGAAAACTTACACATAAAACATATAAAAAGCAAAATAGTGATTTTTCGTGGGTCAGTGATTTTTTACGTAAATACACGCCTGACTTTGTGCAAAATAACAGGCCAATTGTGAAGGACAATAGTTTACCAGATAATCAGTCATTCCTCACTGATCCATTTTCTTTTGACGAATTAACTGCAGCTCTGAAATCTAGAAAAAACACTGCTTGTGGATTAGATAGTTTATCGTACAAGATGTTTCAGCTACTTAACACTGACAATCTTTATAAGCTTTTACAAATTTATAATATTTTATGGCAAGATTGCACAATTCCTCCTAATTGGAAAATGGACTGCTTGGTTCCTATTTTAAAACCTGGAAAAATTGCATCTCATCCCGATTCTTATCGTCCTATCGCTTTAACGTCTTGTGCTGGTAAATTATTTGAACAGCTAATCAAACAAAGATTGGAATTCTTCATAGAAAAGAACTCAATTTTACCTTTAAACCAGTTTGGGTTTAGGCGAGGACTTTCGGCTCAAGAAAGCTTAGCACATTTTTTTTTGGACGTCACTACAGCTCAAAAGAATATGGAGTATACAATAGCAGTGTTTTTTGATATAGAAGGTGCATTTAATAACGTTAATCATGGTATTTTGTTTGAATCCCTATTATCTTTCTTACCTGTAAAAATTGCTTATTGGATATATGCTTTTCTCACGGATAGAAAAGTGTATGTCAAAATAGATAATAAATTTTTAGGCCCTAGATTTTCGAGCAAAGGTGTATGTCAAGGAGGCATCTTGAGTCCTATTCTGTATATTTTGTATATAAGAAAACTAAATTCCATTCTTAATAATAATTTAGTCAACAATCTTCAGTTTGCTGATGACCTTGTCATTTATTGTAAAGGTACTAATGTATTAGATATTCAATTAACATTAAATAATAATCTAGTTAAGCTGGCAGATTACTTCTCAGAATTTGATTTAAATGTTAGCCTTTTAAAAAGTAAAGTTGTAATATTTTGCCCAAAATACAGTTCTCTACCTCTAATTAATATTACATACAGCAATCATACTTTGCCTATTGATAATTCAGTTAAATTCTTGGGTGTTATTTTTCACGAAAATCTTACGTGGGATTTATATGTTGATTGCTTGGTGAGCAGAGCTTTAAAAGCCACTAATGTAATTAGGTCCGTTACTGGATTGAAATGGGGTGCTGATCCTAAAATTGTGTTAATGCTTTATAAAGCTTTGGTCAGAAGTCATTTTGAGTATGCTTTCTTTTGTTACGCTTCCGATCCAAAATATATAGATGTTATTGATAAAATACAGAATAAGAACTTACGATTAATACTAGGTGCTATGAACACTTCCCCAATAAATTCTATGCAGGTCGAATGTCATTTACCACCAATGGTTATTCGCTTTGAATTTTTAAAACTTAAATTTCTTTTTAAACTCTTATCACGTTCGAATAACGATCTTTTAAATAAATTAAATGTATGTTCCACTAACACTTTTCTTTCAAAGAATTTCTCACATTTTATAAGTTTAAAAGAACAATGTAATATATTTTGTAGTACTACTTTACATTGTTATAGTGGCTCATATGCTAGTAAATTCTGTGACATTCATATTGTCCTACATAAAGATTTTAAAGATAAATATGATGTTTACGAAAGTCTACAGGCTTATAATGATTATCGATCAGTTTATACAGATGGTTCAAAGACGAATGTAAGTGTTGCAGTAGCTATGTATGATACAGGTAGTAAAACTGGACATAGTTTTAAAATGTGCCAAAATGCCAGCATATTTTCTGCTGAGGCGAATGCTATAATTGTAGCTCTTAACTATATTCAACAGTTCAGCCAATACAAAAAATGGATTATTATTACTGACAGCATGAGTGTGTTGATGGCTTTGAGAAATCCTTCCTTTTCATCAGTCACAAATCATTTAATATATAATATCCGAGATCAGATACATCATTTAAAAATAAATTATCAAATAGACATTATATTATTTTGGACTCCAGCTCATATCGGTGTATATGGAAACGAGGAAGTAGATAAACTGGCCAAAACTATGAACACTCTAGACGTACCTATAAAAAACATACCAATTTCATATACTGATTGTACAGCTCTAATCAAGAAAGAAATATTGAAGCTATGGGAAGAACACTGGAATAGTACTTTGCTCATAAAAGGGAAGTGGTATCGAGAAATAAATAATAAAATAAAACAACCCTGGTTCAATAGACACAATTACATAAACAGAAGATTTTTTACTATTATTTGCCGTTTGCGAATTGGGCACGGTCGATTCAATGACCATTTGTACCGGCTAGGCATGACTTCTTCCCCATCGTGCAACTGGTGCAACACCACCTTACCTCAATCTCTGCATCACCTTTTTTACGAATGTCCAATTTTTGCCCTGCAAAGAAACATTTTATTAGAAGAAATTTCAAAAATAATGAAACACCAGCAAGATCTACCGCGCTCTTTACAAAAACTTCTTTCCATTGAAAAATGCTTTGAAGCAATTTATGAATATGTAACCTCTACGTTTGGCGATTTGTGAATTCAAAAGAAGAATGAATAACAATAGTTTATTGCATACAGACTAGGCTGTATGGTTGACGCCTTTGCCTTTCCCAAATGGGATAAACAAAATTAAAAAAAAAAAGCAATGTTTCGCTCCATTTTTCGACGACGGTCGAAATTATCGTTACGGTAGTTTTAACTCTGCGTAGGTATTCATGCCGGGATTTCGAAAACCCCACTAACTCAGTATAAGTATTTTTTGAGTTAGTGACCTTTTCATCTATGGGGTGCGATATATCTGCTATGCCTAAAAGTATATGAACATTATCAAGACTTAGAGGTAGGGGAAAATTATGAGCTATGATATTTGTAAACGAATTTAATTCTTTAAATAATTGCATAGGATTTAAAACCGAAGGATGTACAATATTCTGTATGCCAAAGAGAATAGTATCTAAATAAAAGATCTTTTAAGCTGAAATTAATAAATATAAGAGAACTCTCAATAGCGCTACAGGTCATAGATACATTTTGATTTATTTATATTTTCTGAAATAGATACTAAAATTTTATGTATTTTTTTCATATTTTTATTTAAGGTTAGTTCATTGGCAGTTTTCATATGGTATTATTAAAAGAAGATATAGTAGAAGAAATTATATGGATATTATTTTTATATAAAATGCCTTTGATCGTTGTTTCAGAATAGAGCCTCTTACACTAAACTAAGCTGAACGTTTCGGAGGTTTAGAGGAAGTTAAGTGAGATTATTACGCATAATTTTGTTATTTATACACATATAAACTTTCAAACGGACTAAGCACATTAGCACAATCAATATGCATATCATAAGATGGATATTTATTACACATTCCTCGAGAAGTATCTAATGTAATTTTAATATTATCCATGTGGTTTAAGATAGGATAAATCAGAAAATGTAATAATGTTCCGGTGGTCATTGTAAAACCTCATAATTCCCAACGCGTCGAAGTATAATCCTGAACTTTTCACAATCGGTGTTGTTGAGTTTGCCAGAGTTAAGCCTGGTAAGATGGATCTGGAAGAGAATTACGAAATGAAATGTAAAGTTTTTATTCCAGATTTACATCCATATAAATAAATTAGTATTAAATTATTATAATAAAAATAAATAAAACTGTACTGATGATAATGAATAATAAGATTTTGAATTGAATTAATAAATAAATTTTTAAATTAAATTGAAATAAAATAGACAAATTTAATAACATTGAATAGATTTAGATTAAAAATATTAAGCTATGTTATAGGTGCATGGTATGCCCTCCATATACTATGTAAGGGACTAGAATCCCAGTATCTAATAGCAGCAACTGGCGCATTGTCGGAGTGGTACAGAGCGGCGCGCGCGCCGGCCGTCCGGCTCCGCAACAGCGCCTGCTATCTCGACTGAACATTTAGATTTGTATTATTTTATTTAATGGAGGTTTATTGTCTTTTTCTATTCTGTAAGGAGAGCTCACGGACTTTTTTATTTACCCACGACACTAGGCTTAAAATATTATGTAAATGTGATACTAATACTTTTTAGAATTTGTGAAAAAAAATCGAACTATGAAATAATCCCTAAAAAAGTATTTTAATATTTATAAATTTAATGAATATTTAAAAAAAGTTATAGGTATCTAATGAACTACGTCACAAAGATATTCGAAGAATTTATAATTATGGTTTTCATAAAAAAATTGAAATTTATTTAGAGCCAAATCTAAAATATAAAAAGTGACCGATCGAGTTGAAATACATTTGTTTGATGCTCTGTTATAATTGAGATTTCAAAAGCCTTTAAAAAAAAACGATTTTATTCGAAGAATTAAATACAATGTCTTTTTACTTAATTAACTTACGATTACTGGATACTAAACTAGGATATTATCGCGGAAGCAACTTCGCGCACCGGAGGACTAGGGTAGACTGACTCGCACCGGGTCGCGCGTCGGGAGGAAACGCCGCAGTGTCATCACTGCGACGCTCCCGACGACACTACCGAGCACACCCTGTTGGTGTGCCCGGCCTGGCGACGCCAGCGCAGTGAACTCAACGCTGCGCTGGGAGGCGGAGACCTCTCGCTGCCGAGCATGGTCGTGGCCATGCTCCGCGGCGAGGCGGAATGGGGGGCTGTGGCCTCCTTTTGCGAAGATGTCATCTTGCAGAAGGAGGCCGCGGAGAGGGAGCGGGAGAATGATCCTCAAGCCGCTCCCATCCGCCGTAGACGGACAGGCAGGCGAAGGCGGGCATTCGCTCAAGCGATGCCCGTCTAATGACCCTGCCGTGGAGGCCTGCGTGCACGGTTGGTCCCGTGCATGCCGCCGTAAGGCCCTCCGTCTGGGGATTGCCCTGGTGTTCTCGGGCAATCCCCCCTTGGCGATAGCCTGACCATCTTGGTCGGGCTTGCCCGGGCGCGCTGGTAAGTCGCAGTGTGGATCTTACCATGCGCGCCCATAAGGGCAGGGAGAACACCGGGGGGTTTTAGTGGATCGGCCTGGCATTCTGCCGGGCCAACCCCACACACGCCCGCCGTCTAGCCAACGGCGGGTACGGTGCGGTTGCGCATTTCCCCCCGGAAAAAAAAAAGGCAGACTGACTCGTCAGAGGCAATCTGGGGCTTTGCAAAGTACATTGATGCTGTGTCAGCATAAAGGAGCATCATCAGCATTAATAGGAACAATTTCCAGATGTAACACCTCCCCCTTTAAAAATAAACTTCGAGTTTATTTTCGAAGTTTATGAAAAATCTAATTCATTATCCGTATGGAAGGTTGTGGTATATTTTGAACTTCGATTTCGGAATCTGCATTAGGATTTGATCCTTCAATTATCTTTTCTTTAGTGACATTATACCTCTCTTACACCTGCTAGGGTTGGCTGGTAGAGATCATAAGCTCGCCCTTGTACTTAACTCACGTATATAAAAAATGTATAAAAATTTGTGTGCAATAAAGAATATATATACTTAATGCGGTGATCATTGCTTCTGCGATTTCGATACATTTTAATTATATGATATAGAATGAATATACTTATAACTAGTACAATGAATAAAGTTAAAATCGAATAATGAGTTCCATATTTGACAATGCGTGGGCTATTCTGAGTCTTATCTAAGTCTATAACAATATTATTTAAACTATCCCTTTCTAAATCAAAATTTTTAATATTGATATTTTGCAATTTTCGTTTGTGCTAGTCTTCCATTGATGAATGTAATCTATTTAAGTCACAACACAAATCATTTATTAAACTAAATTCATAAAAAGATAAAGGTGAAGTGATGTTAATTTCACAGACGTGTGCACATGGGCGTTATCTTGATGAAACAACACTCTTCTTCTAATCATTCCTGGACGTTTTTCTTTAATTTCCTCTCGTTAATGACGCAGTAAAATGCAGTAGTAATCGGAGTTTATAGTGTGACCCCATTCAAGATAATCGATCATAATCACACCCCTCGAGTCCCAGAATACTGAAGCCATTACCTTATTAGCCGATAAAATCGACTTAGCCTTTTTAGGGGGTGGTGAACCAGATCTTCTCCACTGTTGTGATTGTTGTTTTGTTTCCGGTGTACAGTTATGAACCCATGTTTCGTCCATAGTAACAAAACGATTTAAAAATTAATCTGCATCGGCTTCAAATAACTCCCAAACAGTCGCGTGAAATAGTCAATCGCGTCCTTTTTTGTTCGACTGAAAGCAGCCGCGGAACCCACCTTGCAGACACCTTGTGGAAACCCAACTTGTTGACAATAATGTTTTGAGTGCGTTCATAAGAGGTGCCTATAATCTCGGCTATCTCTCTAATTTTTAATCTGCGGTCTCCCATAATTAAATCATGCACTTTTTGAATATTTTCGTCAGTAGTGGACGTCGAAGGCCTTCCAGAGCGGGGTTCATCTTTCACACTCTCTCTACCAAGCTTGAATTCTGCTATCCATTTTTTGACGGATGAATATGACAGAGCAGATTCCCCTAATGTACTGACCATATCATCATGGATGATGGCTTTTGATGATAGCCCCTTCTTATGGAGGTACTTAATGACGGCATGCTGCTCGATTTGCTCCATTCGCGGAAATTACGGCCGATTGCTATGTTAATAATTTTATAAAATCAAAACTAGTTATCGCACACGTTTCAAACTTCACACAATTACGTAGTCTGAATTGAACTAAATAATGTAGGTAGATTTGATTTTCAGAATTGAACGAATCTATGTTAATGAAAAGGCTTAATGATAATGTATTTAAAATGAAAGATACTATTCTGCCTTATTTAGGTACTTTTAAATGATGTTTCAAAGAAGACTATAAAGAAATGCATTTGTTGTACATTCTACTTAATTTGATCTGAAAAATTGTTTCGAATATTTGTTCGAAACTCCCAATGAACATACCTGCTACCAAATCTCAAAATGTACTTTATTTATTCCATCCGCAACTGAGGTAACCTCTTGGAGAGCACATTTAGAATTTGTCGTTGTACCTCGAGTATGCTGGATAGGTTTGAACCATTCTTTGTTCGTGCGCCAAATGCCTTTCCTCCATTTCACGCGCCCAATTAGGGATGTCAAGTGCTTGTCTCACATCTTGAAACAAAATTATTAAATATTAATATTATATGATATTTTACCAATAACAAAGTCTGTCAGAAAAACCCATTTTTAATTAATAAGTACTAGCGCAAAGGCATACTATATGAATGCTTGGCTTTGTTCTCCCATTTAAATTACTGTTCTTGAATTTTTTATATGGATTCTAATTAACCTGTTACTTATTAAGCAGAAACTTCACGGGTAATTGAAAATATACATATTATGTAATATTTTGATATTCATAAAAATGTTAACTATTTGTTTCCCAAATATAAAAAAAGAAATAACTAAAAATATTAACATGCAAGGTCGTGAGGTGTGTGCTTGTGGTGAGCCTGAAGCAATCGTATCACCAGATTCACCAGACGCTATTACACCTTGTCTTACTGGGCAAATAGGGGGTTCATCCAACACAGCTTCAGGGTTGGGGGTATTTTGTAATAATACCTGAGGTTGGGTAACTTCTGAAACAAAAAAAAGGTGTACCACACATTGATGAACTACAATTGATCTAGATACACAATCTCAAAGAAGCGCCAACCAAAAAGTTTTGGATACTGACTCCATACATAGCTATACATTGATAAGTTTAACATTTTTTTTCCTTTTTGTATCTGCAATCGACTAAGTCATATTCAGATATTTTAGCTTTTTCGTTGCTGTTAGAGGGGAATTTCTGTAAATCCTCTCCCTCTGTCTTCGCATAATGGTATTTGGCTTCTAGGCTTCTAGTATCTTTGGTCCAACTCTAGTATTTGCCATCTTTTCAGTCTTGTGGTGTCCTTGTTGGTATGGATAAGATCTCTAGCCAGTTGGTTTGTGTGATTTTGCAGTCGCTCCTTATATTTAACACAATATCTGCTTACCTCCTCCTTGACTGTTGGCATTTCCAAGTATTCGTGTATCTCCACATTTCTAGTAAACCATGGTGAATTTGAAATTGCTCTCAAAGCTTTGTTTTGAAACTTTTGTAGGATTTCAAGGTTGGAGTTACTAGCTGATCCCCAGAGCTGGATTCCATATGTCCATATGGGTTTTATAATGCATTTATAGACGAGCATCTTGTTGTTCAAAGAAAGTGGTGATTGTCTCCCAATCAGCCAATAGAGTTTCTTAAATATTAGATCTGCTTCTTTCCTTTTTGTTTTTATGTGATTAGCCCATGTTAACCTTCGATCTAAATGTAGTCCTAGGTATCTTACACACTTTTCTGTGGGCGGTTCCTTTGCGGAGCGTGAACGTATGGATTTGGTGACATTCGGCTTAATTCTCCACTTTTCCAACCACTTTTCAGGTGTGTTTGTAGTTTGGCTGAAGCTACAGCCGGATCTGTATGGCTTGCAAGGCACGCGGTGTCATCTGCGTATGTTGCTGTTACTACCTCTGTATCACACGGTAGATCAGCTGTATACAACGAGTACAGCACTGGCCCAAGCACAGAACCCTGTGGTACAGACGCCCTCATGTCATACAGTGCGGATACTTCTTCGCCCACTTTAACCTGAAATTTTCTGTCTTGCAGGTAAGACTTAAGAACCATGTAATACGAATTGGGTAATAAACTTTTTAGCTTGTATAGAAGGTCCATGTGCCAGACACTATCAAATGCCTGCTGGATATCCAGGAAGACAGCAGCACAGTATTCCTTCTGCTCTAAAGATTGTCTTATCTTGTTCACTATACGATGAACCTGTTCTACTGTGCTATGTTGCTCCCGGAACCCAAATTGATGATTTGGTATTATGGCTTTTCCTTCAAGAATTGGCTTTAGTCTTCGCAAGAAAATCTTTTCAAATAGTTTGGATAGCAATGGTAGTAAACTTATTGGCTTAACATGTTCACACAATTTTAGACGGTATTATTATGGTGAAGGAAATCAAATTTAATTTTCTTACCTGAATAGCAATGATCATCCACTGCATGATGTTGCCTGGCATCCAAATCGGTTGTTGCCTGATGCCTGACATCTAATATTCTGCTTTGCTGCTCCTCAGATGCCTGATCCTCAGATGTCTGACCCTCAGTTGACTGGAAGATTTCATTTAAAAAAATTAATTAGGTCCAAGATTTACATTTTTTAATAAGCCCCAATACAGTATCATTAGATAATAGAGCTAAAGGTCAGGTAAACTAAGACACACAAAAGTTTGAGAGGCTGGAGGCTTATGCTAAGAAAACTTTATGACTATAAATCTCAAATGAACTTATGATTTTTTCATAATTGTAAAACAAAGTGACATCACTTTTTGGCATAATCAAAAATATCAAGAGACTATGAACATTTATTCGCATAGGGGCAACTTAACATCATCATCATCATCATCGACCTACACTCGTCCACTGCTGGACATAGGTCTCCCCTAATGCACGCCACCGCAACTTATCTAAAGGGCCAATTCGCATAAAGGCGAAAGTATAGTCTATAATATAAAAAGTGTTTCAATTATATACTTATATTCCGTGGCTGATAGTGCAAAGTTATAACTCCTAAAGAATTAGGTAGTTCAGTAGGAGTTTAGGAATAATTCTTTCAATACTGTTTAGAGCAAAATACATTAATTTTAAGTTATTCTAGTGTTTGCTGGTTGTGTTAAATTTACTAAATACATTTAAAAAAAATCAAAAAATAAAAACACCAAAAAGCCAAACAGGAAAAGCCAAACAGAGGGTGGCCCTTAAACGGCGTTGGTAGTTCTGTGTTCTTTCCCGTAACAATTGAAAATTTTATGTGTGAC
This sequence comes from Schoenobius gigantellus, assembly GCA_963935595.1. NCBI lineage: Eukaryota > Metazoa > Arthropoda > Insecta > Lepidoptera > Crambidae > Schoenobius > Schoenobius gigantellus. The sequence goes on along the minus strand of OZ012541.1, from coordinate 68,869,614 downwards.
TATCTTTGTCTAGTGCATCATGGAGTATTCATTAAATTTTGAAAATTCTTCACTGTCAGGATTAATTTTATGTATGGCCAAGTAAGCCTCAGGTATGATATTTAACATTTAATAAATATAATTAGAGGTAAGACAGTCAGTTCGTCAATTGCTGAAGAGTCCAGGTGAAGCTCTCTTCCACCTTCAGCCTTATCAACACTTACCATCTGGAGAGATGAAGGCCAAGAGCTTCCCTGTTGTATTTAAAAAACAAGTGGGCAGTCTTAATAAAATATCTACATAGGTGAAATATTTTGAATAATCCTCTCTGCAATAATCAAGTAGAACGGATAGTTAGATTGATCTGATTAGACTAAATAATTGTCCCTAGTTAGATTGGTATCTATGGTCTGGTTGACTATTTAACTACGAACAAACCTGCAAGCATGGTAAGCATGAAACAAACACAAATTGGCTTAGCTGTACCCAAATTGAATTGATACGAATTTGCCCTTTTGAGAAGTAGTCACTCTGAGAAATTACCCTAATCCAAATAAAGGAATTAAAAATTATATAATGAATGCTTACAGAAAATGGAATCTGCACAGTCTCCTCACCAAGCACGTTTCCCTTCCCTAATATATTAAGTATTCTCCACTCATACTCTGGTAGGTCACCCTGCTCCCAAGCAGGGCCACCTCCAGTCCCGGACATGTGACTGCGCCTTTGGGACGCCTTTGCACGGGATTTATATTTTAAATTGTTCCAATACTGTAAAATAAATTGTTTATAGCCTAAGGAATTACTCTCATAAAGCTTTTGCTAATACTTGCAGTATTTAATGTAACAATTTTCATAAGTATGTAAAGTATAATAGTTTTATGTATAAGATAGGTACTATTACTTACAATTTTCCACTCCTTAATATTTTTTGTGGCACCGTCCCCAACGCTATTCAAGCGGTTCGATAAAGTCTGACATTCTTGAGTATTCGCTTGTTTTGCCAAAGGACCACCATGCCCCACATGACCCTTAGCAAAATTTTTGTTAATTTCCATATAAGAAATTAACACTTCCATCTGTGGGTTAGACACCCTTCTCGGAGCAGGCATTCTAAAAAAGTGTCGACAGTTCTATTACCTTGTCATTTTATTTGCAAGGCCATGAAGTTTAAACGTTAACATTACTTATTTCCACTTCAAAGTTATTGTATACTTACATTTTAATAAGATTCAAAAACTTCCGATTAGAGCAAAGCAAGCTGATGTTGGAATTAGGTAGGAGTAAGTTTTGATCGCAAAGGTTCTTCTTCTTCTTTTTTACTTTATGGCAATTGGTCGTTGGAGAGGATACTATGATGGCAAAAGTTATTACTTAAAAAAACATTTCTCGGAAATTTAGATATTTTCGAAACTCACCGCCTGTGCGCTAATAAATTACAGACAAGAAAAAAATAAGAAGCGGCGTTTGGTTATTATACTCGGCTTCGTCCTCGGGATTAGCAAATAATACTTGTAGTAACGCCTAGTGATACGCCAGTCACGCACTTTATTTGAGGGTATAAATAAAATTTAAAATGAGTCTCACGTCAACAAGGTGGGCGACCTATCCGCTCGCTTCATTCGCTTTTTAGTGCTCGCCACGATCACACTCTCGCGTCTTAAAAGTTTTTACTTTAAGTGAGGTAGTACTTATTTATAATGCCTAAGCGGAAAAGTGAGGATTGTCAAATCTGTTGTGTAAGTTTAAAAAACTCGAAGTGTTACGAAGATACCGTACACGAAGTCGTTCCAGCTTGCTCGACAGGCGTTCCCGGTCGGAGTCTCAAGGTTAGTCATTATGTGAATAAGTGCATTTATTAGTGACTATGGCCGAAAATGCCATTTTCTATTTGCTGCCCGTACAATGCTCGTTTGATAACGGGCAGAAGTATAAGTCAGCCATCTTGTTATATTCTCATAAGTACTAGAGAAACTTAATTAGTTAATGACGAATTATACCTATAATGGTAAATTTGTTACGTTTTTATTTTTTACTGGTTTCCTCTGAAATGAAGTTTTATAATCCAATGAAATAGTTTTACGAAAACTGTTAAATAAGATTTATTTCAGTGGGCTTATTTATACCCCTTTTGTATGAATTTTTATGACACTATATCTCTAAGAAGAATAAATACAGTATATACATAGTGGTAATGGTTACCTATCCTGGTTTGCGTACTTCTCTTTGGAGCTGTACTACCTTATGGTAATGGTAACCTCTCCGGGTTTGCGTACTTCTCTTTGGAGCTGTACTACCCTATAAATTAGTCTCGCGAACAGTACTTTGGTCTGTTTCATGACTAATGGAGATATCGGTGTATTCATAGTGACAATGGTTACATATCTGGGGTTTGCGTACTTCTCTTTGGAGCTGTACTACCCTATAAATTAGTCTCGCGAACAGTACTTTGGTCTGTTTCATGACTAATAGAGATATCGGTGGTTTTCAGAACAAGAACGTAATAACAACGTTTTAAACCTGCAGGCCTATTACGATCTCACGGTTTTCAAATAATATCATATGATATCATAGTGCAAAGCGAAAATTATGATTTTCGGTCAGATTTTTGATCATTCGTTCGTTATATGATATTGACATCATCGAAATTATGCCATAGTAATGATATCATTGGAGATCGGTAATACGAAATGAAGCATTTCATGATTTATTATGCCATGTCATACGATGAAAGATTTATAATTGGCCTACTGCTCGATGGGATTATTGGTTCTGAGCCACGTTCGGAGATGCAGGTCGACCTCGACCCAGAACCCGCCGAAGTGGCTACGCTCTGTGCGAGCCCGCCGTTTATATCTTCTGTGCCGTCATGACGGTCACCCTTGTGGAGGTCGCCACCACCGCCACCACCGCCGCCGCCGGCGCGCCTGAGCAAGTGACGGATACCGACGAGCCTGGGTCAGCTAATGCGATGCTAAACACCACAATACTTGAAATATTGGGCGAGGATCCAACTATTTCGAATACTTTTGGAGCCGACATTCACAAAGACTTTGCAGTTAAGTTGGAACACACATTAATGTGAAATACCCTTCGCCGAGTAACTGCAAACTAATTAATGCTCCCGTAGGTACTGAATGCCGAAATTAAGGTGGCTATCTCCGATATAAACGCTAAACGTTATAAAAATATCGAAATTAGGCAAAAACAAGTTTCTACGGCTATTTCATGCTTGAACCAAGCTATTAATTCGCTGACCTCGAAAAATAACAGTGACCCAGAATTAATAAAAATGTTGATGGACACAGAACGTATTCTCTGTGACTTGCAGTACCGGATTCAGTCATACGACGGAATTTTATTCTGTCTTCCCTTAAAAAGGACATGAAAGACCAGCTTTAAAATACTTAACCATTTTTTATTCATTCATTAGGCGAAAACCTGTCAAAAATTATTAAGACTGCAAAGGCGATAAATAAATAGGGTGCAGAGTTAAAAACTTCATTGCATAAACCACAAAAAAAAAAAAAAGGCGCCTGCACCGACGCCTAGCACCTCCAGGAATGATTAAACTAGAAGGGCCCTTATTCTACTCGGAAGCAGCCAAATCGTCCGAAGACGAAGGAGCCCCCTGCCAGTAGAGGTCGGCCATCGAGCTCATCGAGACACTCGCAGCAGCCGCCCGCCGCCACGCGATCGCTGCAAAATCCAGTAAAATATGCAGGCACTTTGCCTCTTTTTATGACCAATGGTCTCTTATAACTAAGAATGCAGAAATTCTATCCTGCATCAAGGGACACGAAATCCCATTCACTAGTCCCGTTAACCAATTACCTGTTCCAAAGGTGAAACATTATTTAGCCACAGAAAGAGATGATTTCAATTAAGCTATTCATAACTAGTTAGCTAATGGTGCTATTTCAAAATGCCAACCTACTGAAGGGCAATTTTTATCAAGTATATTCTGGTACCTAAGCCAAATGGTAAACATGGTTTCATCCTGAATTTAAAAAAAAAAAACTTTAATAAATTTATAAAAGCAGATCATTTAAAAATTAAAAATTTACGCTCAGTGCTAAAATTTACATAAACAAAAAATTGTTTCATGACAAAAATAGATTTAAAAGATGCCTTTTATTTAATAAGTATTGACCCTAATTCAAGAAAATATTTAAGATTTCAAATTGAACAAGAACTATTTGGCTTGAGTACTGCACCATCAAGGCAATAAAACCAATTGTCCGATTACTCCGTTCTGCGGACCTAAAATCAACTAATTATTTAGATAATTATTGGCCAAATATACAAACCAAAAAATTAATTACCTCTCTTTGATTTTAATTAACGAGGCCAAAAGTTTAATGATACCTAGTAATATATGTACATTTTTAAGGTTTCGTTCTAATCTAGACTAAAAATTTCCAGATCACAAATCAGAAATTTAAAAAAAAAAAAATGGTTATCTCTTAAAAGATGTTGAATACGTCAATTCGCACAAATAGTCGAATTACTAGTCTCAGTTTGCCCGGCTGTAGAATACACTAGCCTTATACTAAAATATTCGAGCGCATTAAGTAATTAAACTTAAAATCATCATTAATGATAATTATGATAAATTTATAAATATCCCTAGGAATGACGCAATACAAATACCGTTTTGTAAAATCAAACATGATACACATGATCTGGAAATTTTCTCAGACACCTCAAATACGGGGCTGTACGTGGCAAAGAAAAGGTTAGCGGGTTGTGGAGCAGGAGAGAACACAACACATTAACTACCTAGAAATTCTAGCTGCTTTTCTAAGATTAAAAGTGTTCGCCAAAAATATAAGTAGTTGTCAAATTTCTCCGCATCGACAACACTACAGTAATCTCTTACATCAATACAATGGGGGGTATTCAGTTCCCCCACTTCACTGACATCACTCGTCAACTATGGCAGTGGTGTGAATGTCGCAATTTGTATGTTATGGCTTATTACATTAGCTCATCAGATAATATAACGGCAGATGCCGAATCAAGGCGGGTACATCCTGACATAGAATCGACGACACGTTTAGCGCAAAGGTCGAGTGATCACCTACTGCGCAACGGGTCGCGGGTTCGATTCCCGTACGGGACAAATGTTTTATGGCCTACAGAAATTTGTTCCGGTCTGGGCGTATGTGCATGTGATATTCTATGTTTGTAACTGCACCCACGACAATAATTGTGACTTGTATAATCCTTCAATTCCACAAATAATTTATTTCAACAAACTATTATGAAGAGGGAGCTCAATATGGCACGCTTAACTCCTATAGATCCGCGCTCGCCCTGCTTAGGGGAAAATAATTTACGAGAAGATGACAGAGCAAAAAGATATTTTAAAGGAATATTTCGGTTACGCCCTCCCTTGCCCAAATATGTGGGATACTTCAATAGTTATTAATTATGACAGCCAATTTTACGCCAATGAAACATTGTCTTTTGAAAAACTTTCGAAAAAACTCATCACTCTCATTGCGCTGTTGACAGCACACAAAGTACAAACCTTGTCCTAGATTAATATTAAAAATATTGAAATCTTTCCTTCTCTTATAACTGCTAAAAAGCCTTATAATGCTGTCGGTTCCCAAACCATACGTCAGTGAATAAAGAACACACTGCGCGATAGCGTTTTTGATCTAAACATATTTACCGCGCACAGCACGCCGCTACATCCGCGGCTCATCACCTAGGTGTCGGCCTAGATCAAATAAGACGAACCGCTGGATGGAGCGGCTCTTCAAGCACATTCTATCGATTCTATAATAGAACCATAAGTAATGTTAATACTAATGGAAATAATTATTTTGCCAGAACAATTGTTAATAATACGAGTAATTCAAATGATGATTGATGTTTATTCTTATTAACATAAATTAATGAAAATTCAGGAATAAACAAAATATTTCACACTATTATCTCTAAAAGTCTACAAGTATTATTTGCTAATCCCGAGGACGAAGCCGAGTATAATTAATGATTAAACGAACTTACCTGTACGTGAAGTTCAATCATAATTATACGAAGGCTTCGTCCGAAGGGATTAGCAACCCTCCCTCCCAACTACAAGTCCCCTTTTTTGTGTGAAATATTCCGGATGCGGCTACTCTAAACTAAATGAAGCGAGCGGATAGGTCGCCCACCTTGTTGACGTGAGACTCATTTTAAATTTTATTTATACCCTCAAATAAAGTGCGTGACTGGCGTATCACTAGGCGTTACTACAAGTATTATTTGCTAATCCCTTCGGACGAAGCCTTCGTATAATTATGATTGAACTTCACGTACAGGTAAGTTCGTTTAATCATTAATTATGTATTGCACTTGAAATAAAAAATAGAGATTGCTGTTTAGATAGAATAACTTCTATTTATAAATAATAAAAACTAACAACCTATCACCGTATTTCAAACGAAATCATCGTTTTTGCCATGATTCATGATTTTTTTTTTCGGTCAATTACCGGTAATCGTGTAACCTTCCAAAAACAAAACGCACCAAAGATTGACTTTATTTAACATCATTCATTCAACTTGTATTGAATGAAAGCGATTGCGACTTAAATTTCTAGACAATACCATTTACAAGTCGCTATCATAGACGCGATCATAATCGCTTACAAAACGATCGCGATAGATGTTGGAGTTAGACAATAAGCCAACTGGTTGTCGGCGGGTTGGCCAGGGGGGCCAGGGTCGGCCCAACTTGGACCTCCAATTCATCCGCCATGGGAGGCGCTGGTTGGCGCGGGGGCACCTGCTGGCGCGGAGGCACCGGTTGGCGCTGAAGCGCCTGCTAGCGCGGGGGCGCCTGCTGGCACGGGGGCGCCTGCTGACACGGGGGCGCCTGCTGGCGCGGAGGCGCCGGTTGGCTTTGGGGCACTTGTTGGTGCGGGGGCGCCGCCTGGCGCTGGGGGCCCGGCTGGCGCTGAGGCGCCTGCGGACTGGTCGGCACGGGGGGTGGCACTCTCATGCCCCTCTGTCTGGCCTCCCGCCGGAAGGCTGGGCAGCGGCGGTCGTTAGCCGGGTGCGGCTTTGCGCAATTTGCGCATGTGGGCGGTTGGTCACGCGGGCGCGTGCAGTCGGCGGCGATGTGGTCGCCCGCACAGCGCACGCACTTCACAGGCCGGTGGCAGTTGGCCGAGGCGTGACCAATCGCCTGGCATCGGCGGCATTGCGGGGGCCCCCGCGACCGCGCTCGCGCCATCCCTCTATGATGACGCCCGGCATCATCAGGAGCTCAGTCACCGCGTAAATAAAACAGGCAGCCAGAGCGGCCACGTTGAGGAGGTATATTGCGAACATGGGTGGCCACGAACCCACGTTCTCGAAGCGCCGCCTGATTTGCTTCAGGTAGGGTATCAGAAGGCAGCCCTCTGCCTTGGAGGGAAGCTCGGATCACGTTCGGACGCTTCGGCCAGGTACCGCTGTACGATGCGGTACTCTTCGGGTACGATGCGGTACTCTTCGGACTGATGACGCGTAGGTTCGCTAGTGGGCGCATGGATACGCGAGAATGCGCGCGCACCAATCAGCGTTGATCACGCGCAGACGCGCGAATTCCGAAGAATGCGCGCGTCTTTTTAAAATCTCAGAAGTAATGTGTGCATTACGCTGTGGAGTTAAGGTTGAATTTGTTATATTCAGTTTTGGCTAGACGCTTCCATGCGCTTCGACTCTGCGCTAGTATAAATTGACCCTAAGGGACTCTAAACTGCCTAACGCCTATAGAATTCAATCTCGCAACTTCAAGATTTTTCTCAGTGCCAAGACTCTTATATGCTTTCTTTCGTCAACATAGCTAATAAAATGTTCTCTGTGTGGCCAAAGAAATCATTTCTTTGAATGACTGGATCGACGACCTTTTTGAGGTGTGTGGGGAGGTATATCGAAAGAACAATGTTTTACATAAATGTATCGCACAATAATCGCACGTAGGTTTTGTTTTGATAGAAAATAAACTACATGGGAGCGTAAACTTTCAAAATGAATGTTACCAAGTGTACCAAGTTTTCTGTAGGCGACGTCGAGACACCTGGCCATAGTAAGCCACCTGGAATGAACGATTTTGCTGGGATTCTTTTTGGATAAACTACTTGCAATGACCTGAATCAATAGCATTACAAATCTCAAAGAGGTACAATTGATCCGTGCTTAAATCCGTAGTGCTTGAAATATCTGTTAAAGTTCAGCTAATTGCTTCATATGCTACTTATTGCCGTAACTCGCAGTCTTTTTTAATTCTTTACTTATTGGTCCTATAAAGCTTCGGGGTCCAGTAGTAGGACCATCTAGCATCTCAAATAAATGGCGCAGCGTAAGCTCATTGGCGTGTAATTGGCATATGAACTACTGTAACGGTCGTTGCAGACTTTGTTCAATGCATTACTCGCTCCTTTTGCTCAAGTATTGACCGCTGTACCGACTGCGACCAATTGCGACTATGTTGTCACAATCTGCGCCATTCTCGCGTAAAAAGTCCATTATTTTCTTACTCACTACTCTGCCCTCATAAGCCAAAAAGCGTCATCTATCAGGGTATCAGTCCCCCCCGTAGGACCGCGCGAGGCGGCTGCGGGCAGTCAGGCGTATCTGAGGCTGGCTAACCCGAGTTCCGAGGTCAGCGGGAACAAGGCCTCGCTGTTTTCCCTTTCCTCCTGTCTTGTGACGGACGGAGAAGCTGGTAGGGGGTTTTTAGTGGGTAGGACCGGGTCGCTGGGTCGAGTACGGTCCGGGGAGACCCACATATCCTCGTGGTTTGGCTCAACGACGAGGAATGCGTAAAGCATTTTCGCCCCTTTCAAAAAAAAAGGGAGCACCCTCCAGAAACACAGTCTATTGCTTGGTATTATATCTTGAAGGGATTTCAAAATACTGTTCTTCTTGGCCTGCGAAATGCCGTTAAGTATGGTCTTCTTCTTTGGAGGTGGAAGAATGTTTGTTTTCAAAATCTTATTTCCAATTATACTAGCAGTTATAGGCTCACTATCAAAGGCAGTGTTGTAAATAAAATCGAAACTGCCTCTCTTAGCTTCCACTTACACTATATCGCAGATATAAGGACGTTGATTAAAGAGAGACAATTTGTATTGCGTTGCCATTCATAAAAGTCATTATGGTGCATTTTTTTTGGAATCACATTTTTCCCAGCAGTCGTCACAGCAGAACAAAAATCTTCAAAGTCATAAATCTTGTTCTTCATCCGCTTCATAGACAATTTAACTCTAAAGTGTGGCCGGCTTCATAATACTTTATGACAATTTTGTTTGCACTGATCTCATCCGAATTAACTATATAAATGAGAAAAGAAAAGAATGTCCAATTTTTGTTCTGCGCTGAACAATTATCAACCCATATAATTATATTTTTAGCATCTCGGTGAAACAGCAAAAAATTATAATATGCACTGATAATTTCGTCTTTTGTCCTCGCAAATAATGCCTCATGCCACAACACTGGTACAACGACGGAATCTGGACGACCTTTACCAGTTGGTACAAAACTCTCATTATAAACGACTATCCTGTGAGTGAAGACAGTTGATTTGAACATGTCAATCCTAGGAAGCATTATGACTTTTTATAAATCTGCAGAATATATTACGGTATCAAGTTCTCTGTATTCCGAATCGGACTTATATTCATCTCTGGATCTTTTTGCTTTTTCCATATGTCCAACCCAATTATTACAACATATACAGTCATCCTTTAAATTATTTTTATCATGTGTATCATCATGCAAAAGAAATCCTTCACAAATCTCACATTATTCATGTCCCAATTTTACAAAAGAAATGTTTAAACCGCGAAACACATTCCGATACTTATCGTAAGAAATAATAGAAGAAGGATTCTTGTTCTTAAAATCATTATATAGATGTGTTATTGACATGTCACTAGGCAAATACATCCTATTTGGGGCATGTTCACGTCTATAATGTGAAATTGAAGGCTCGAAACTAACAAGCGAAACAGTGAGCTATTCGATGACCGCTACATAGTATACAGGATGTCCCAAAAAATAGTGTCAAGCGTAAGTCCAGAGTTAGAGCACCTCTTAGAGTACCCGAATCACCCCCATGTATGTTCCGCGATTATTCGTAGTTTTCGAGTAATAATTTTTTTTCTGACTTTTTGAAAATTTTGATCCAAAGAACTTAAAAATTTTAAATAAATAAAGTAGAACATATTTTAATGTTTTTCTTTTTGCCACTGAATCATCTTTAGTGCTTCTTTTATGTCTAAAATAATCAGCTTCGTAACTTTAGTGGAAATTTAGAAAACAGTAGTGTAAAGTCAAAATAGTCAAAATTTGCCCCCCGGTAAGACCATAAACCGAAAAATATCCCAATGGGATCTTCCAGGGATCGTATGAAGGATTCAAGCATACGAGAATAAAAGTATAAGCTTCCGTTGCCTTTGTTGTACAATCGGATGTACCTGTGCCGATATCTACACGTCCATGGCCTCCTTTTTAACCGACTTCAAAAAAGGAGGAGATTCTCAATTCGATGCGTATGTTTTTTTTGTGTGTATGTTACGCGATTACGCCGCCAATTGTAGACCGATTTTCAAAATCCTTTTTGTATTCGATAGAGTACACTCCAGGGGTGGTCCCATGGTCACCAAAGTTAGGATCCCATGATGGGATCCCATAAAAATCGAGGAAAACCCCTAGACTTTTAGGTGTGTCCAACGTGTGTGTATGTTACGCGATTACTCCGCCAATTCTAGACCGATTTTCAAAATTCTATTTGTATTCGATAGAGTATAGTTCTGGGGTCGTCCCAAGGTCAGCAAAATCAGGATCTGATGATGGAATCCCATAAAAATCGAGCAAAACCCTAATTGAATGGTATTAAATTAGGGCACTTAAAAGATATCATTCACTAAAAAAATAAAAATTATTTTACAAAAAATAAAAACTGACTTCAAAAACACTGAAAAGTTAAAACTAATATTAGAATACAACATCACACTTCTATATTGAAGTCGGTGCCAAACGATGATCTCCTAAAAGTCTTTAAATTTAGCACCGTAAAATAATTTTTATATTTTGCGGTCGTATTGCTATTTCGTCGGCCACTAAAGCACATATTAATTTCTTCTGTGTACATTGTAGTACTTTCGATTTCAATGTGTCAAATGTTTCATCTGTAAGACCCGGGGAACCATTTATTTTTTCCTTCTTTTAAAAAACGTCGCCCCACTAGGATTTTCTCCTGTGTCGTGGGTGCAGTTACAAACATAGAATATCACATGCACATACGTCCAGACCGGAACAAATTTCTGTAGGCCATACAAAATATCTGTCCCGTGCGGGAATCGAACCCGCGACCCGTTGTGCCGTAGGCGATTACTCGACCTCTGCGCTAACCGTGTCGTCAAAATTTATTGTTCTATACCAGTTATAAATTGTTTTTGGGTGTGGAAGGTAGGTATTAAATGTTTTATGTACATACATGTATGCTCGTGGTGAATAAAAATGTAAAGTTAGGCAGAACTTCCTAAATTCAGGAGTATATTTTGGCATCGGTCGTTTTTTCTGTTTACGTATTTTTTTAGCTACGTTATTGTATAGTCCTGCTGTAAATACATTTTCCGTTAACATATTGGAGATGTCTCTATTAATATATCTTTTCTTCTGCAGGTCTACTAAAATATTTTTAAGTGTGGCATTTCTATTCTTTAAACGACGATTATTTTGCTTCAGAATCTTAATCTTTCTACTGTGTTTTCGTTGCAGCAAGATCTTTCTCCTTAGTTGTCTTCGCAGGGAAGCCTTTTTAGGCGTATCAAAAATGGAATCTAGTCCAGAAGATAAAGTTGACGGAGTGCTAAGATTATCATTTTTCTTTGTATCACAACTTGAGGTACCCTGAGAAACATTAATCCAAATGTTTATTAAGAAGACACATAATATTACAAGCAAACTTCATAATTATTAAATTGCATTTAAAACTAGCTGGCTGAGGTTGATTTAGCTCGTGGCTTTTCTGTAAATCATTGCAATGTAAGTTACTGCTATGAAGCTTCTCTTCCATACTGAAAACGGGCAGCCTCTAGAACACAAAAATAGTAAATAAGAAAAAAATATAAGAAGCAATTCATAAATAACACTGAAGTATTTATACTCTAATACTAAAGTTACACCCGAGTCTCGTGGCTCGGCTCGCGGCTCGGCTCGTGTCTCGCGGAAAAGCGCGCGAGCTCGTCGAGGTGTTTACATTTTCGCAATGCGTTCATTTGTTTTCGAACTTTCAACAATGGAAGACGTTGAAGTATTAGCGGCATCAACTCTGTGCTTAGCCAGCATATACCATACAACTACGTAAATAATTTAAGAAAAGTAAAAAAAGAGTCATCGCCGCAGAAGTTGCTGGATGCTGTCTATTCATCGCAATAATGTGGCAAAGATATTTTTGGTAAAATGGTTGTCATCATCGTATTTTTTTTACTTTAAGGCGAAAAATTGAAAATCGGTTTCAAAAAATGTTGAATGAAAATTTTAGGGAGTTTAAAAATTTTGGCAGAATTTTATTAAATGATTCTCTCTCATTCAACGCATCATTGTTGCAAGGTCGTTTGCCGGAACGTCTATACAGAATTTCAGCTCAATCAGTTATCTACTTCAAAATTGATTTTCAAGCTTTAGAAGTCCGCCATATATGATTAATAGTGACGTCCCATTATTTTTCGAGTTACTCTTACCAAGACCTTTTATTTGATACCCATATTGTAGGGGTACATTAAAAATAATTGGTTCGCTATCTTGGGTATGGCGCCATCTTGGATTTAGAATGACGTCACACAGTCAACCATGCATTGTCATCCAAACTGAATGTGTATACAAAATTTCAGCTCAATCGGTTAAAGATATCTGCTTCAAAATTGAGTTGCAAGATTTCACCCGAACATACATACTTACATTGCAAGTTAAATAAAAGCTTGTAAGAAGAAAAAATTACCAAGTAAGATATAATGCTTCGCCTTGGCCAAAGAAGAGAGCAATTACATACTAGCCTTGTTAGTAATCGCCCACTTTTATATTTTTTACGACAAAAAATTGTGATAGCTTAGTTGGAACTGCACCCTTGCGTAATCTACATAGGCCACCTTTAGTAACATAATATACTTTTCTTTATCCTCGAAATGTAAGGAGCAAATTCTAGTATTTTTAGTAGGCATCCAATGTCCTCATTTCGATTACGTCAAATTTTTTCGGCCCGCAATGATTGGATCAGAAGGAAACCTGAAACGAAAACAAAATATGCAAATATTATCAAATGCAAGCGGAAATAATATAACAGGCGTAAAGTTGTTTTTTTTGTCATAAAATTTCAATATAGAATTTATTTAAATGAAAAAAAAAATCAAATTGAGACGTTTGACTTTTAATTAAACAACCAAAAGTAGGAGAATTTTTTCCCCGTACTGGCAACATATTCATAAAATGTCAAGTGAAAATTATTGAGATTTATTTTTATTTTTGATTAATGTTTTACGTAAAAATATAAGTTCAAACGTATTACTTACACATGAAATGTTACAATCTTTCTTGTGTTTCTCAGATGTACTGTGACTCCGTTCACTGCACAAACCGTCATTTTCATCGAATTTTTCGGGAGTAGTGTTCGATACGTATATTACTTGAGCACTGACGGGCCGAGTAGTGAACTGAGCCAGAATAGCTCAGTTTGAGTTGCCTCACTTTACGGGCGCGGACTCGGCTTCTAGGTGTTATTATTCTAAGAGTGAAAATGATTTGTGCTAACTAATGTTAAAAAAAAAGGTTTACAAGACGACGATTTTGGCCGACCACGGTTACGAATATTTATATATTCCATTTTGCTGTTTTATTTGATAGTCTTTCGTTCTTTTTAAAGCATTTGTAAAATAGTATGCAATAAGGCTGTTTAAAGTTAAATTTAACGCCTTTGATCATACATAATCTGCAATTTATTTCCATTTTCAATAAACCCTGGGAATGCACCCCGCAGATAGTCAATCTGTTATAATAATAATCAAAAAAGTCATAGTATCATAATAATCAAAAGACATGGTATCTGGGGGGAGCAAACCGCCAATGCATTTAATCAGTTATATCAGTTTTTTTAACTTTTCAGTGTCACAAACTCTCTTCTTATTAAAATTTCAAAGACCACAGTAAAGGGTCTTTCAATAAGGACGGGTCGATGTTGAAATTGAATAAAACAAGCTGTGTGTGTGAGATAGTAACGAAATATTTTTTTATTTGCAAGACCCATGTATGCCATTATGTACACAAGAATTGTCAACACAAGAAAAAAAATGTAAATAACAAGTATCATGAATGAATTACGAAGTCTACAGCCGGAGGCTCCAAAAAAAATCAAACTTGATTTTAAAACTATTTAATTAATTAAAAATTACAATTATTTTATGAGCTAATTTTAAGTGATTACAATTCGAAGTTAGAAGTTATAATGCGCTTAAATCTAATTCAACGATTAATGAAGACTCGGTTGTCGTCATCTTCTGCTGATGCTGCACCTCGTGCTGAGTAGTGCCGTGTGCAATGTTGTTTTGGGGAATTGCTGACACGGCGAACTTTATAGATCAGGGTTTCATGACACCTCCCCCCGAAGAACAGCCACCACCGATGATTTTTGCAGAAAATTGAGGTGGGGGATGATTTGAAGAAAATCTTCCTTTGGGTTCTGGAACAGCATACTTTACTTGTTCGTTCTCTTTATCTGGGAGATTAACCATGTTACTTTCCTTCTTACAGTACTTTCTATACAGTATAATGATTAATGTTGCACAAATACTTATTAGTGTAAAGTATAGTGGGATGGTGGTGTGATAAAGACTGTAATTATCATTTGTACTGAAGTTGACTGGCTGAGATTGTGAAATTTTTATATTCGTATTGTGAAGTTGATCCAGATTGACGGAGTTCAACTTGAGCTTGCTGTATGTGGTAGAGATATTATAGGTCATTGGTAGAGATATGTCCATTATTTTTAAGACATGACCTTTCAGTCGATCTTTGGTATTCGTAATTAATAATTGTGACGTTTCTAGGTAACATTTGCGTGGAATAATAGCAAGATAACTGCCATGATATTCTTTATAAAGGTCTTGGCCACATGATGAGTGTACTTTTGTAGGACTTGGGAAGTTGATGGTGTAATGGCGGTCGTCTAATTCTTCATAGGCTGGTTGATCAAGGGTGACAGTGACAGGATTACAGGTGACGCTGCGCTGCTGAAGGGTAATGAGCTGATGAATGCAATCTGCAGATGGTCGCCTTTTTAGGCTTTGATTTTCTTTGCACAGAAACCATTTACTGGTCTTCGGGCATTCTGCCTCTATGTGCTTGAAATCTTTCTCAAAAATGGCTAGGAAAGGAGATGTAGGGACTAAAATTTCATTATTTCTATTAGGGACTATAGATAATTTATATAAGTCATATATATGAGTTAGAAAAATTGGAAATTTAAAAACTATTACAATTTTATTATCGCTATAGTATGAACCTACCTTTATAATATCGTAATATTCCCTAATATCTAATTCTATTATTCTATCATTTCCATATAACGTGATTAATTTAGTTATTGACGTTTGAATTTCATATGAATTTAAAAACGAACCTATTTAATTCTAAAGAAACTAAATCAACATTATCTCCTAAGATTATAAGGGTTGTAGCTAAATGAGCAAACTTATTAATGTCGTTGTCTCTAGTACTATCATTTTGAGTAATATTATTTATTGCGACCTCTAACTTGTGTTGGTTATCCACTATTTTCTCTATAATTTGAGTGTAGTGGGCAGATCAATTTTTTGTTAAACTAACATGATTATTAAATTCAGATAACAACTTATTCTCATTTTGTTCTATTCTTTTTATTGCCTGATCGTAATGAATAGCGTCTGTATAGTCGAGATTACCCGTTATAGTTTTAACTATTGATCCGAGGCCATCGATGAGTCCTCTTTTGACACGTCTTAACTCAAAGGTTTGTAGCTGTTCAGATACATTATTAAGTTTAGACTTTAAGTAGGTTAAATGGGGTTGAAAGAGAGAAAGCGTTCTGTTATTTAATTCGGGGGTGTTAATATTTAATTGGTTATAAATTTTATCTATTTCTTCCTGTAAATGATGTAGATCAATATATTGCAAAAAGGAATGGTAATGAGACAGGATTCTGGATGGACCTAGCTTAAAGGGGAGAATTCCAGGACCAGACCAAGTTTTATCTCCTGCGTTACTACTGTGCGTAGGAGTAGATGAAGTACCAGGATCATCCTGTAACAATTGGGAGGATTTAGGGACTCGTTTCAGTCTGGTTTTTGCGACAGGACCTTTTTTTTTCTTAGTGTAAATATGGATAGGGAGATCTGCCATTACAACGTCTTGTGTATAGCGCGGGGCTAGTTTTTGTCGGGATGCAAAGGGATTTTCAATGAAAATCTGTTGTTCAGGAGAGTAATCTTTTTCAGGCTGTCTTGTCTTGTTAATGTTAGTCATTATGTCTTTACGAGAGTCGTTACAAATTTCTTGTATTGTGTTATAAGCTTGAGTCATTTTGTCTTTATGGTTTGTCATGTATTGTTGTAAGAGATGAACTGTTAGATCTATGTCAAAGGGTCTCTTGGGTCAAAATGTCCAGTTATAACTGAAATAGGTCTGCATTTTGTAAAACTATGAATACTATTATTATACGCCAAAAGGGCATAGGGCATAAGGTTTACTACAGAATCATTTTTATGACTTATTTTCAGGATACGGAGATGCTCTAAAATTGTTGAGTGAAATCTTTCTACAATACCGTTTTCATTTGGTGCATGCGGTGCTATTTTATGATGTTGGATTTTGTGCAATCTTACAAATTCGGCTATTAGTTGATTAGTGAATTCAGGTCCGTTATCGGTTACTATGGTGATTGGAATACCGTGGTGAGTACAAAAAATTAATAAAGCTTGAACAACACTGATTGCTGTTCCGGCTCGCAAATGGTAAGCTTGAGCATACTTGGAAAATACGTCTACTAAAGTTAAGAAGTTCTCGCTTTGTATTGTTAATATATATATATTTTTTTTTTTTAATTTATTGGTCAAATTATTTCAACATACATATTTTTTACACATAATACCCTCGCTTAAACCACTGGGGTTTTTATGCGGGTGGGAGTTCGCATACTTAATAAATATCTTAGTTATTATACATAATAATTTTCATATTTCAATATGATCTAATAGGTATTTTTGCAACATTCTACTGTATTGTTGTTTGCTTAAATCAATATCTTCTGGAAGGCCGTTTAAAACATTGGGTAGTATATATCGACATAATCTAGTTCCAAATAAATTCTTATACATTGGTAATTCATATTTTTTTAAATTTGACAGTTGTCTTAGTTTAACATTGCGTTTCTGCTTACGAAGTACATGAATGTTTACAAATTCCTCCTTCATGATTGCCATTTTAAGCTTGGATTGAATCGGCAGTACCTTACAATATTTAAATAGTTCATTGTAATTATCTCTATACATACATTTTATGTTTTTTTTTTTTTTTTTTTTTTTTTTTAATATTATTAACACTAACGACATTTACATTACAATAAGAAAAACGATGATACCCGCAATAGTGTATAACACTGTGTCGCGTGCATCAACGCCCTCCTCCGAAACAGTAGCAATCAAGAAAATTTTAAAATAATTACAATAATACTTAAATAACAAAAGCAAAAAGTGATTAGACTGTTAGAATATCAGAATATATGAATATGTAGGTATGTGTGTATGTGTGTATGTGTGTGTGTGAGTGTGTGTATATGCGTGAGTGTGTGAGTGTGTGCGTGGGTGTGTGAGTATGCGTTTATGATATAATTTTTAGCAGGTCTTCAGTCTCATCATATGACAGTGATAGCAGCCATTGTATACATTTTGTTTTGCATTTAAATGAAGAGAGTGGATAAATATGTAACTGTTTGTTAACTTTATTATATAGTTTTGGGCTCAAATAGCAATAATGTCGAGCTGCCAGAGCCGTACGGTGACGTTCAGTGAAACAAACTATATCGGATCGACGTTTCGAGTATACAGTTTGAGGGTCAAAATCAATTTCACCGTGTTTCTTTAATACTGTGTAAAGAATAAAAAGTTGTCTAACTGTAAGGACCCGGCAAAGAGAGTATAAGTCAGAAGTCCGGAAGCGAATAGGTTTCTTCGAAAGTACTTTAAGAGTTGCTCTCTGAGCTCTTTCCAAGCGCAACATATGAGTCTTTGCTGATCCTCCCCAAGATGTAATGCAGTACGATAGCACTGATTGGGCGAGAGCAAAATAAATGGTTTTTAAATATTTGAAGTCAACAACCGATCGGAGACTCTTAAAGGTATAAATTAATTTACGCACTCTCGACACTGTGTATTCGATGTGTTGCTTCCAATTCATAGCGCTATCAATCATGACTCCCAGATATTTAGAAGATGAGACAACTTTCAATAATGTACAGTTACAGGGTACCGAACCATTCACATAAGGACAAACATGAGCTCGAACGGAGAACGATGGAGGATTTTGTGAGGCTGCTGTGGGAGCGAAACCTATAACTATGGTCTTAGATAAATTGAGAGTGAGAAGATTTGCACTAAGCCAGCTCATAATAGATCGCAGGGCATTTTCTGTGTAAACACGAACTTCGTCCCAGTTTCGACCATGAACAAGAAGTGCTGTGTCGTCAGCATAGGTGATAATTTTGGTGTTGGGAAGTGACATGTTGCAGAGTTCATTTATGTATATTAAGAATAAAGTGGGGCCAAGAACGCTTCCCTGCGGGACGCCAAAGCTAAGTGATTCCTCCTCACTCTCAAATTTATCTATAACAACAATTTGCGAACGATTTGTGAGGTAACTGTTAAATAAATCAAGGGCGATGCCTCTAACGCCAATAGAGTGAAGTTTTGATATAAGAATGGGGATAGAAACAGTGTCAAATGCCTTTGACAGATCAAGGAACACTCCTGCGGATTTGAGTCGTTTGTCAAAGTTTTTAATAATGTGATCGGATAGTTCCAAGACCGCGTCTTCCGCAGATTTAGATTTTCGAAAACCATATTGATTTGCAGACAGTATATTCTTAGCATTTATGAAGTTTAATAATTTTACATTTAAAATTTTTTCAAAGATTTTGGACAAAACTGTTAAGACCGAAATGGGCCTGTAATTAGTGACACTATCTTTATCACCACTCTTGAAAATAGGATGTACAATAGCCCTTTTAAAGGCACGCGGAAAAATCCCATGAGAAAGTGAAAGGTTGAAAATATGAACTAAAATAGGAATAAGGATATGTTTAGCAGCTTTGATAAGGGTAGTAGAAATACCGTCCCATCCAAGCGCACATTTATCTTTTAAACCCAAAATTACGTTTTCTACCTCTGCGTCATCGACATCAAGTAGCACCATCGAGGTCACGGGGACATCATGAAGTGAGGAAACAGAAGAATGGTTAGAAAGTTCATAAGCCGAAGTGTTTGAGTTGAATTTAGAAGCTAGAGTAATTCCAATACTAGCGAAGAACGAATTCACGGTATTAACTGACATGCTGGGGTCATCACATAATTTTAACAAAGCATTGGCAGTATTTTGCTTTTTATCGATATTAGCGATGCGATTTATAAGTTTCCAGGCTGCTTTTGGACTCTTTCTAATCTTAAGAAACTCACTCTGTTCGTATTCGCGCTTGACTTTTTTAAGAAGACTATTGCAAAAATTTCGATAGCGGAAATATGAAATCTTATTTATAATATTCTCAGGGTCTCTTCGATATTTTTTGTGCAATTTGTCCCGATTACGAACACACCTAAGAAGACCAGAAGTCATCCAGGGTTTTAATATACGTTTTCTGCTGGGTACGCTAATAGTTTGAGTATGCTTATTAACAGCAGACGATACAATGTGAATTAAGTTGTCACAAGCTGTATCGGGGTCGTTACACTTTAGGACGGTAGAAAAGTTGGATTTAGACAATTCGTCCACTATATCAGGAACATTAGAACGTCGATAGGTGTAGCAAAGTTTAGACCTAGTCATGTGTGTACTACAACTAAGTATAATAGGAGCATGATCAGTAATAAAACTATCTAAAACAAGTGTTTTGCAATTAAAAGGAGATCGGGCTATGACATGATCGAGACAATTTGTTTCTCTAGTGGGAAAAAGATGAGCTGGAAGTAAAGCATGTTGTGCAAGCAAGTTCAAATAATCATCAGCTGAGGCATTACGATTTGATGGGGCTATATTAATATTTAGGTCACCAATAAGAAACAAGGACTTAAAGGACCGTAGTGAGTGTAGAATTGTATTAAGGCTGTCAAGAAAACGATCTAAATTTGAGTATGATGGAGAACGATATATGGCAACAACAGATATTTTATTTGAAAAATTTAAGACTAAGCAATTCCCGTCGCTTAAATCAAGATTAAGAATAGTACATTCTATGCCATGTTTGACAAAGACCACAACACCGTCATTTTGATTCATATAGTCAGATTTAAAAGAGTCATAACCAGGGATAGTGGGCAAGCCAGCAACTTTGCTTAACCAACATTCAGTAAGGATAAAAACGTCAAATTGAGAGTCAAGTCTATGTATTAAGGTTAGGAAATTATCAAAGTTGCAGTTAATGCTTCTGATGTTGACATGGAAAATATTAAATGCCTCACTTTTATATAAGTGTGCAGCAACATCTTCTGGAGAACATAATACAGCCTCAGAGACAGATAGTTGATCTAAGTTATTATTTATGTTGATTATATCATCCATTACTGATTAGTATCAGAACAATGGAAGTATTATCTTGTACAATAGCACCTATAAAAATACTATAGAGACCCGATAATTTTAGAACTAATGATATTATTTGTTGTACATAATATAAGTGTGAGATTAAATAATGATATGAATATGATTGTGAGCATAAGTGTGAATTTTCGTGTAAGTGTGAGTGTGTGTGTATTTGTGTAAGTATGAACACTGTGTATACATTGTAGACAAGATAACCATCAAAGGCAGTTAATCTAACAATAAAACTTATCATAAACAAGACATGAAACAAATTATGACCAAGCAATAATATGAAAAATAGTCATTTCATGCCTAATGCATTAGTGAGGTCAGCTTCTTTAGTAATGCGAATCAAGGTTCCATTTTCTTTTTTACGCAGGAAGATTCTTCCATGAGCAACCCAACAGAACTTGTAGTCATTAACCTTCGCAAAATCTCTGGCCAAAAAGTGCAATCTTTTCATTTTAGAAGTAAGGTTTTCTGATATATAGATAGGTTTCGGCGGGCCACTAAGCTTCAAATGTTCTGTTGTAAGTCTAGAAGAACCCTTGTTAAAATTGCGAAACATTTTGATAATTTTCTCTTTAAGTAATGTTGAACTTAGGTCCACTAAAACCGTCCTGCTTTCCGGATCCTTGGAACGCAACCGAAAGACGTCCTTAATCTCAGAAACCTGTATTGGCACCTTTAGGATACTGGCAACGTTTATAACACTATCCGCAAGAGACGTTTTCGTCTCCGAAGTGGACACGGGAAGATTTCTTATTTCTAAGCAGGTAGATCTAGCACCACGCTCTAAATTCTCTAATCTCTCCTCCAGAAGTCTAATGTACTGGCCGTCAGATTCGCGTGCAGTCTCCAATACTGCAATTTTCTCCCGTAAGGAATCCAAAGAACTTGCCATAAAATCCATAGAGGCCTTCATATCATCGACGACGGTATGTAACTTTTCAGTACTTTTGTTCAAATCTTCCTTCAAGTCAGCAAACATTTGTCTTATTTCCGTCATGAAAGTATGTAAATTTTCTTCTTTATCCGAAGAACGCTTGCGTTTGCGTACAACATTTAGGCTAGGCTCAGACGAAGAATGATGCAGTTTAGAGGACGGTACTTCCAATTCCGCAGCCTTTGTGAGCGCAGGAGCGATGTTATGTAAAGTCGTACTTGATGAGGATGCCTGCGAGGAGGGTACGCCAACAGTGAGCGCGGGCGAAACAGGCGGCGTGCGCTTGAGAGGCATTTTAGCGGTTCAAAGTACTAGGCGATAAGCAATGCGAAAGCAGTATGCCACAAAATATAAAGCAGGCAGTGGGGCAGGGATCAGCTTAAGTGGCCGGCGATCGAGGTCTTAGTACGATTTCGCTTTCCGCCCAATATAAGTAGAGCTCTGGTTTTTTCTCTTTTGCACTTGTGGAATTGGATGAGATATTTTAAATTATTATGAATGGAGGTTACTCACGAGGATACTACGTGTTGCAATTGACGAGCTGGGGAATTTGACTGTATCCAACGAACGCAGTATTCGATGCAGATAGATGCGCATCCACTGCTACCTTCCTCGTCTTATGCTGTCCTAATATTTCATATGAGTTTTCTTGCGTTGAATTTAAAATTATTTTATTATTTTGGCGTAAATCCGTGAGCAAAATACGTCTGAACTGAACAGAGATCCGGGGGGAAGGGATGTTGTGAGGAACAATAGTTTTTAATATTCGAATTTGTAGTTTATGTATTTTATCTATATATGATTTGTATGTACGGCCGTAGCTACATAGCCCATAACCTATAACAGAGTCTGCTAGTGCTAAATACAATAGCCTTAAAGTTTTATATGGCATTTTATACTTTAATATGTATAGTTTGCTAAGTATAGCTCTTAATTTTTTACAGACATGTTCTATATGGGCGGACCAATTAAATCGCACATCTATTATGAGTCCAATATACATATGCTCTTCAACTATGTCTAGGTTGGAACACGTACTGTTATGCTTGCATATAAAATTATTATGTAGGCATTTATGATCGTGCGCTACTATGCTAGGGGTGTAGATATCCCTGTTTTGAGCTGATTCTATACACATAAGTTTTGTTTTTTGTGCATTTAGCACCAAGCCGACATCATGCGCCCACTGACATAATATATTGAAATTTTTTTGTAAGGTGCGTTCAGCATTTTTTAGGTCTGCATCACCGACTACCAAACAGGTGTCGTCAGCAAACTGGTATACGGCGCATCCGTTTGTAAATAACTCACACATTTGGTTGACATATATGAGGTATTCGTACGGTCCTATTATAGAGCCTTGTGCCGATCCCTGGTCCGTAGTTATGCTCTTGCTGTAGGTATTTCCAACCTTGACTTTAGTATATCTATTCTGGTGGTAATTTTTAAAAAGTTGTAAAAGTGGACCCCGTATGCCAGATTGCTCGAGCCTCTCATACAATACATTATACTGTAGCATATCAAATGCTTTGCTGAAATCAATGAAAATAACGAGCACGTGACGTTTTTCATTCAGGTGCTCGTTAATTTCATTGGTGAATTGACACAATAATTGAGATGTACTTTTTCCTTTTTGGAACCCATATTGTTTGCTATTTATTATTTTATGAGAATCTAAAAATTGGCTTAGTTTTTCCCCTAAGTATCTCTCAATTATCTTGTCAACACAGGACAATATGGTTATAGGGCGGTAGTTATTACAATCGGCATGGTTACCTTTTTTATAAATAGGGCGCACGACGCCCCCTTTTAACTCGTCTGGGTAAGTCGATGTGACAATGCAGCGGTTGATCAGGTGTGTAATTACCGGTGTTATTTCTTTTTTTATGTTTTTTAAATCAACTGCTCTTATTCCGTCTAAGCCCGGACTTTTATTTGTGTTTATTTTGTTTATAATTTTGTAAGTTTCATCACAATTTATTTTAGGCATCCTCATTGTCACATCAACCCCCTCATAAGATGGTAACTCGTTTAGAATTTTTTTTATTACATGAATTTGCATTTACTTTTGCGTTTTTTTTAAACTCCCCTGCAAACGTATTCGCCGCATCATAGTCCGTTAAAGAGAAATATTTTTGTATTGTTTCGTCAACCGAATTTGCAACTTTTCCACACAACTCATTAATAAACTGCCAAACCTTTTTAGAGTTATTAAAATTTTTCACTATTTCATTTTTGTAGAATCTATTTTTTGTAAAGTTTATATATTTATTGGTCTTATTTCTATATTTATTGTATATTATTCTATTTTCTATATTTGGTACCTTTTTGTATAATTTATGTAGTTCATTTCGCTTTTTACACATAAATATAACTCTTTTATTTACCCAATTGCAAGTTTTTGATTTAAACTTGTTTAATTTAGTTTTACTCTGTCTACATTTATTATATGAGTCGTTGAAAATGCTGTATATGTCACTAAGAATACCGTTTGGAGAGTTACAACTAAGTGCCTGACTATAATTCGCGCGGCGCAGCGTAGCCAACAGCTGATCGCTATCATAGGTTTGTATAACGCGTCTTATTCTACAGTCGGCGGCCGGCCGCTCATTGACTAAACAGCACGCCGTTATATAGTGGTCTGCTGGTGACTCATTTATTACTGCAGAATAGATAGTTCCCGCTGTGGCCGAGCTACCCCGTACGAATATGTGGTCTATACATGACTTCGTAATTATATTGCC
The DNA here is from genome assembly GCA_963935595.1 of Schoenobius gigantellus. Lineage (NCBI taxonomy): Eukaryota > Metazoa > Arthropoda > Insecta > Lepidoptera > Crambidae > Schoenobius > Schoenobius gigantellus. The sequence goes on along the minus strand of OZ012541.1, from coordinate 68,845,075 downwards.
CTTTTTCTCAACCCTAGTGTATTGATTAATGCAACTTGTTAGTCCCAGCTCGCACAGTGAATTTAAATACTCATTTTTATAGTTACACTTTTTCAATAAATTTATATTCATATCTCCAATGAGCAAAAGATTACATTTTTCAGCTTTGTTTTTAATGATATATCTGACCTCCTTAATAAAACTTGTTATTGAAAGGTCTGGCGGTCTATATAACCCAATTATGGCTATCTTTTCTTTGTCATTTTGTATTTGGCCCATAATGATCTCGCTATATGATGAGTGTATGGATATTCTCGTGAATTTTAATCTTTTGTGTACATAAAAAATAATGCCTCCGCCTTTCCTTTGCAATCTTAAGTTGGTATGCATATTATAGTTAGGTATTACAAACAGGGAAGAGCATGGCTCTCTTATGTTTACTTCTGTTAATACATATCTACGTGCAATAATTCAAAGGGCTTACTAGCTGAAGGTACTATTTTAAATTGTTGTTTAATAGGATTGCGGTTATACTTTGCTTGACCACAGATGGTGCACTCGTTAATAAATTTTGTAATTTGCTCTCGCATTTTAGGCCAATAGTATTTGTGAGACAGAGCTAAATAGGTTTCATTTATACCACGATGGTTAGTTTTACCGTCATGATACTTGTTAATTATATCCTGTTGTTTTAAGAATTCCCTTACATTTTCTAATTCCTTTTTTGTTAGTATTAAGTGCATTGCTGAGCTTTTAAATGTTCTCTGAATAATGGGTATAACGGAGTACATAGCTAATGGTGGATTAATAAGCAAACCTGTCTTAATTTTAGGGTTAACATATTCTTTAATAGCGCTGATCACATCTTCCTCCAGGTTAGTCTCTGATATTTGCACAGTTATTCGAGTATGAGTTTCAAATGGCTTGGTGACAATAGTACTACCTTTGATGTCGCCTACAATATTTAATATAATTTGTCTTGAAAATTTATTTAAGGGTTCATCACTAATCGGTATTTCTAAGATAGGATTCTCGTTTTCAGTGTGAATAGTTGCAGTTGCTGAGTTGTCTGAGGGGTTGTTAGCTGTAATTGTTCTAGAATCATCTAAGACAGATAAATTTTCTGAGGGATTGACTACTATGGACATGCTTTCTTCATTATTTATCTCAATGCGAGATAATGCATCTGCATTGGTGTTGCATTTACCCTGTTTATATATTACCGAAAAATCATACTCGCTTAACTTTAACCGCCACCTTATTAAACGTGAGTTGGGCTCTTTTAAGTTCATGATCCATTGTAATGGTTTGTGATCAGTGATAATTTTGAATTTTCTGCCAAAAAGATAAGGTCGAAAATACTTTGTTGCCCATACAATAGCTAAAAGCTCTTTTTCAATGATGCTGTAATTAAGTTCGCTTGAGTTCAGAGTTCGCGACGCATAAGCGATTGGTTTATCTGAGCCTATTGAGCCTTGAGATAAAACTGCTCCAATTGCAACATTGGATGCGTCGGTTGTTAATAAAAATTCTTTACATAAATCTGGATACTGCAATATGGGATCGTTAGTTAAAAGTTTTCTACAGTGCTCGAAGCAATCTACATATTTTTTATCAAGTGTTATTTTTTAACCTTTCTTGAGACATTGAGTTAATGGTTTGGTTAGTCGTGCGAAGTCTGGAATGAATTTTCTATAATATCCTAATAAACCGAGAAAACGTTTGATTTCAGTGGAAGTTTTAGGAATGGGATACTTTTCAATGGCATTTATTTTATCGGGATTGGGCTTAACACCTTCACTACTAATTATATGGCCAAGGAAACTGGTCTCTAATTTTTAAAATTCCGATTTATCCATTTGGATCTTAAAATTGGATTCCCGCAATTTAATAAATACTTTTTCTACATTAATTATGTGTTCCTGAAGGGATGTACTAAAAACGATGATGTCATCTAAATATACTAAGCAAACTTGATTTTGAAGGTCCTTAAGGACATTGTCCATCACTCTTTGAAAGGTTGATGGAGAATTCTTCAAACCCATCGGCATTCTTAAGAATTCATAGTGGCCATTTTCAACATTAAAAGCAGTTTTATGAACATCAGCAGGGTCCATTTCTACTTGGTAGAACCCGCTTGCTAAATCCAGGGTGGTAAAGTACTGACATTTGCCCAATTTGTCTAATACATCAGTAATATTTGGTATGGGATACTTATCGTCAATCGTTTTCTCGTTAACTTTCCTGAAGTCCACGATAAGACGCCACTTAACTTTACCTGAGGCATCGGCCTTTTTAGGGACTATCCATATGGGAGAACTCCATGCTGAGTCAGAAGGTCTTATAATGTTTTGTTCTAACATCTTACTGATTTGATCTCTGACCTCTTGTCTGTGAACGTACGGATATCTATAGCTTTTGGTGTGTACAGGAATTTCATCAGTAGTTCTTATTTTGTGTTTGATTTTGTTGGTGAATGTTAGTGGTTCGCCCTCAAGATAAAACACGTCAGCATAATTAGCACATAAATTTTGTAAGTTAGCCAGTTCTTCTGGGTTAAGATGGTCAGTGCGAAGTCGAGATAAAACTTGTTCAGCGCGATAAGATTTATGTACGGTTGGTTTCAATATTAAAAATTTCAGCTTCTACTGGGCGGTCCATAGAAAAGATTATGTCATTAGATGAGGTGTTAGTGATCTCTACCCAGCCTCTATTATTCTTTACCATAGTTAGACAATCAGAAATTAAGCAGTTACAAATGGTTTGCTGATTAATTAAAACTTCACCGTCACGAGTATTAATAGGCAACCGTAATAATTTTGATGAATTAGTTGGAATTATGTCCTCATAAAGGTTGACGTTACGTGAGTCATACATTTTTAGTGGTACCTGAGAATTTCTAGTCAAAAGTAATTTATTTTGAAGGCCAATTTTTGAACCCCAGTTTTCTAATAGGTCAAATCCAATAAGTCCGTCAAAGTAATCGTGGAATTTGTACACGAATAATTTTATTTCAGCATTTTCGTTAAGTTCGTGAAAGCAAGGTAATGTAATAGAGTATTCATTTTTACTAGTGCCGTGTACATTTGTCACTTCGAACGGCTCATAATTTAATGGTACATGGCTATAAAATTTATATACGGCATCTGGGCTTACAAAAGATTGGTTAGCGCCAGTGTCAATTAATAATTTTAAAGGAGGGTTACTTGTCTGAATATAGCCTAACTGTCTCTGTATATGAAAGTTAAGTTCTATTTTGGCTTTTCCAATTTCGGAACTTGCTGAAAATTTTCTGTTGAAGTAGCCTTCTGGTCTATTTCTTCAACTATGGGAGATTCATGGTAAGTATATGGCTCTTCATAATATACGTGGTCGGGATGTTGCTCTACTGAGTAATAGTCCTGTGGGTCATAGTCGTAATAGTCGTGATAGTTATAGTCATAGTCAAACTCGTTCACGTTAACTTCACGAGTTTTAAAATAATTACTCGGGGGCGGATTTCCGAATTGTCTCCAGTCACGTCCAGTTGGTGGTAAGACTTTGGGTACTGTTAGGAGGCCGACCCTGTTGGTCTTTTTAAAAAAACACTTTTTTAAACACACACTTTATTTTACACACAATTAACGTAAACTGCCTTTATGAGGTGTTAACTACCGCTTTCCGCGAGTGCCCGAATCTAACTGACTGTGGAGCTCTCTAAGTAGCTACCAAGTAACATGAAATGCAGAGTTGCGGAATGGCTTGAGATAGAAATGTAGACTAATCATAATGGACCCACTAACTAGGGATGTAACAGCCCCCCCCTTTCGACGGAGCTTTATCAAAATTAAGATGAAGCGGAGTTAGAAAATCATCAAAGATCTAGAATTCGATTGAGACTCATGAAGCCAGTTTACTGATATAGAAATATACAATGATATAATATAGAAATAGTAACATTAAAATATTTAACTTATTTAAGATGAATCTCATCAGATTCAAACAATTGATATAGTAACACTTGATGTAGCATTGATATAGTAACAATTGAAATACAATTGAAATAGCATTAACATACAATTAACATTGCATTAATATTCAACTAAGATTTAGTAAGTACATGATTTAGTATTAAGATACAGCGATAAGATTTAGTACTCGATTTAGTATAAAGATTCAGCGATAATAAGATTTAGTATTTAACATAATAACATCAACGTTATCGTGATTTAGAACATATAGGTATTTACATTTCATAACATCACATCTTAAGATTTAGTATTAATTCTTTATAATATAAACATATCATTTGATTGAGCTAATTGCTCATAAGCTTATCGATACAATGTACCTAATAATAACAAACATAGTATACAAGTGACATAGTAAAATCATGAAACAGTGTATTCATTTCAAAGACACAGTAAAGTTAGCATTCAGTAAACGATATAGTAAAACAATGATACAGTGTATAGACATAGTAAAATTAATTATTCATTATCGACATAGTAAAACATTGATTCAGTGTATAAAATTTGTAAAGACATAGTAAAACATTGATTCAGTGTATAAAATTGTAAAGACATGGTATAACATAATAAAGTATTGCAATCATAATAAGTAAAGACATAGTATAAAATTAGTATATTTATGTATTCATATTTCTATCGCTATTTGCTCTAGTGAAATTAACTTTTTGGAAACTCTCATAAGATTTACGATTGAGACGATGAACTTGAGAGGTTGTAGGTAAAGATTTGATTGACATTTTATCATCATTTTCGTCGGATATATCTGATAATTCGATTGAATTTGATATCTTCGATTTTTTAACAATTGCCTTATTATGACATTGATTGAAAATTTGTATACAACAATTAGGATGTGCATTACGTTTTGTAAAACATTTATATAATTTATATGCACAAAATAGAAATAAACTTAGAATTAGAATGTAAGTAAATGACGAATAGTAAGTACCGTATTTAATAAAATGAGTTTGATTTTGTAACTTATTTATCTCATTTTCTAAATTATCCATTTCTCGATTTGAATGAGTCAGTGAATCGAGATTAATCTTGCTAAGATACAGTGGAGATAAATGTGGTAATGATTTATTTAATATTTCTTTGTTACAACAATCATCTGATGTAATATCAAAATTAATATCTAAAGGAGAGTTCATAATTATTGAATATGAACTACTTGGAATTAACTGAGTCGTCTTAGAGTAACCAATACAATTTTCGGTTAGTTTAACAAAACCTGTTCCTACAATTGGGTAATCATTAATTTCATCATCACATTTAATAGTTAATTTAGTAACACTTGATTGTACATAAATCCATTTATTATTATTTAACTTCTGCCATATATCGATTTCACCATATAATAATTTTGTTTCACATTGAGATGGCAATGATAACGTTATCTCTGTTAACAATCTTGATTCGCAATTTGGGCTTATCAAACAAGAATAGATTGAGACGAGTTGGCAAATAGAATAATCGTTACTTATAATTTTACATTTGTCTAAATTGTTTAGCATGGCATAGTGCATTCTGTCGTCACTTAATGCAATAAAAGAATTAGAAGGTTTTATCAGTGCAAATGTTTTGAATTGTGACTCATTATGCGGAGTTGGCAATGGTATGTTTTTATACACAACAAACTTATCAGCTGTTGTCAAAGGAGTTAGTAAAATGAAAACGACTTTATTGTTATAGTAATAAGAATTAAGTTGAGACGCATCGATGATTGAATGAATATTTTGTAAGCTTAAAGGAATTGGAAAATCTAGTTTTCTATTCATATGATTGACGTGCTTAGATAACTCATTATAAAGATTCAGAGGACTTAGTACACTAGGATGTAGAATATTGACCTTCGAAAATAAAATAGCATTTAACGTAGTATCTAGAAAATTAGAAATAGTAAGTAATGAACTTTCAATGACATTGAATAAACTGTTTATACGAGATACATGATATAGTAAATTATCAGTTTTTGTTATTTGGGATAAGATCTCGTTCAAAGTATTTATTTGAGAATTTAATCATAGTTCATTTTGATTGAGTTTGTATATAGTAGAATTGAAATTATTGATTGTCGATTTTACTACGTGTATATTCCAGCTTTATATAGTATAGATTCGCTCTTTTGGCATGACTCTATGGCGGAGTCGTATTTTCTTGCGTCATCGGCGTCTAAAGTGCCAAAGAAAAACTTAAGAATTTCACCACCAAATTCTAAGGACCTCTTGACCTTGGTTGGTGTTTGATTTAGAATAATATGCGATAGAGATTGCAATTTAACAAAATTGGACTGAATTAGTATTTCAATAGGACTTGAATTGTCTTTACATTGAATTAGATTTTGTGAGGATAATTTCTCACAGAGATTATGTGATTTTTGCAATAAGACTTCAATGTTATTTAGATAAGGATCTAGGCTGATTATTTCGATATGCGTAACGATTTTCCAGTGGTTATTATAAAAACGAATATTTGTTATTGGCTCATAGTAGATGCCAGGACTATGTGTAATTGGAGTTATCTTCGATTCAGCGTAGCATCTGTAGCACAAGGCCCTGTAAAATAATAACAAGTAATAGAATTAGGAACTAGAAGGTTTGATCTCATTAGTATGATATTGTAACGGGATATAATAAAAAGTAGACGTTACAGAATCACACTGATTTAATTTCGATTTACAATCGGGCAGAGTTCCGTCTCAGAAACAGTAAAACAGAGAAGTGATCTAAATATGAGATGGCGCGGCATTTTATAGTTTCTCCGGTAGTAAGGCGCTAGCTTGGCTTGGCTCTGATTGGCTGGCTTGGGCTGGCTGGCACATGGCTGCACGTGCTTGGCTCTGATTGGCTGGCTTGGGCTAGCTGGCACATGGCTGCACGTGCTTGGCTCTGATTGGCTGGCTTCGGCTGGCTTGCAATTGGCTGAGGCGGTGTGGCGCGTAACAGTCGGCCGTCCTGAAACAATCATTGCTCCTGCAATGGAAAAACACGTGGTTAGCTTTCAAGTAGGTCAATGAGATCTTCAGTTTCAAGCTGGTCATCAGAGCTACTGGCACTGTATGATATAGGGTACTGTGATTCTGTGATAGGGCCTCAAGAGTCCGATGCAACCAGGCTAGTAAAGGCCTTGTAGCCTCGGAACCCCTTAATACTGAGGATTCTGTATATGTCATTACCCACACCTTAGTAATGATATATGGGCCAGAGTAAATATCATCAAGCTTAGTGCTCACTCTTGTTACACTACTTGTGGGTGCTTGCCGCCAAAGAACTAAATCTCCCTTTCTGTAAATTCGACTAGTTTTCCTTTTTTTTATCGAAGTTACGCTTCATCTTATGGCTTTCTAATTTTAATCGCGCACTAGATCTATTATTACGCCTGATTTCAACCGATTCATTATTACTTTCATAACATCTAATCATAAGGCTATACGACTATGATGTACATTAATTTACAGTATTATTAACACCCCAAATAATGTCAGGTAAGCTATTGGCCCAATTATAAGAAGTCTGGCTAGGATTAATCGCACGTAACGCATTCAGTATGTTGATAGGTTGACATATATTTAAAAAAGTGACACATCACTTAGACTAGTCCATTACAAAATCATAAATAGGTCGAGTAGCCAGTACAAGTTACAGCTCTCAACACCCCTCCTTAACTTGGCCACTAACTACTCATGCACTGCCGAGTCCAGTCATACACCTTTCAAGCTTCTCTCTCGACAGTCCTTTCGTCAACATATCAGCCATCATCTCTTGTGTAGGTACATACTCTAATGCCACTAATTGAGAACTCACCATATCTCGTATATAGTGATGCTTCACATCTATGTGCTTTGTTCTCTGATGATGAACTGGATTACTTGCAATCTTGATTGCAGACTGGCTATCACTCAGCAATTTCAACGAATTTGTCTGACTATCAGTAAGTTCTCTGTACAATCTCATAAGAAATATCGACTCTCGACATGCTTCCGCTAAAGCTACATATTCTGATTCGGCACTAGACAGTGCTACAGTTTTCTGTTTTTTACTTTCCCATGAGATTGGTCCTCCTGCAAATACAAATACAAAACCAGTGTATGATTTCCTATCACTTACATCTCCTCCGTGATCTGCATCTGCATAGCCAACTATAGGCTTTTCAGTTTTCTTGAATGTTAATTCATATTCTTTGGTTCCAGCTAAATATCTTAATACTCTTTTTGCTGCTGTCCAATGTATTGCTGTGTAACAATTGTGAAATTGGCTCAGATAGCTCGCTGCATATGCTATATCTGGTCTTGAACAAACAGCCAGATACATCATTGAACCGATTAACTCTCTGTATGGTAGATTACTTGGTGGAACATAATTCTTCTCCTCAGGCTTAATCAATTTCAGTTTGGTCTCTAATGGAGTACTGACACTCTTACAGTTATCCATTCCAAACTTTTCTAGTATTTTCTCTAAATACTCCTTTTGATTGAGTCTTATCATTCCCTTATCTTGTCGAATCTTCATTCCTAAGAAAACTTCAACTTTACCTAAATCTTTCATTTCAAATTTCTTTTCTAACTCCTTTTTGATAGACTTTCTATCCCTTTCATTATTCCATAATAATAACAAATCATCTACGTACACTGCTATTATCATCAAACTGTTTATTCTTTTTCTCATATAAACACATGGTTCATTCTCTGATCTCTTGAAGCCTAGCCCTAACAGTGCATTGTTGAGTTTATCATACCAAGCACGAGGTGCCTGCTTCAAACCATAAAGTGCTTTTCTTAAATGGCATACATAATTCTCTTTGCCTTTTACTTCGAATCCTTTAGGCTGCTTCATATAGACCTTCTCTGTTAAGTCACCATTTAAAAATGCAGTAACTACGTCCATATGATCAATGTGTAATTCATTCTCTGCTGCAATGGCTAGAAGTAGTCTCAACGTACTATGACGTACCACTGGGGAAAAAGTTTCATTATAGTCAACTCCTTTCACTTGAGTAAAACCACGAGCAACAAGTCTGGCTTTATACCTAATCTTCTCTCCTGGTTCTCTTTTGATTTTAAATAGCCATTTAGAATCAACAAAATTTCCTTTCACATCGTCTACTAAAGACCATGTTCCGTTTTTCTGCAAAGAATTCAATTCTGATTGAATAGCTTTACTCCATTCCTCTTTATCATCTCTAGATAAAGCTTCTTCTATGGTCAGAGGATCATCCCTAACTCCTTCTTTTACTTGATAAAGACAATAATCATTGAAATTAGTGGGTCTTCTTTCCCGTAATGGATACCTTCTCTCTGTTGGTTCCACAATTTCAACTTCTCTAGAAGTGGACGGCTCACCTACTTCTTCTATACAATCAAAATGGTTATTATTTTCAACTGCATTTTCAATTTCTTCATCATCTCTATCATCAAGTTCACGAATAGTTACCGGTATATCTCTTGTAGATGTCGTGGTTTCTTCTATTCCAGACTCATGGCTTACTGGTGAAAGTACAACAACTTGCTCAGTGGCTTGTTTGTTATTTTTTAAAGTTCTTTTTGTCCTATATATATCCTCGTGGAAAACGACATCTCTTGCTTTATAAAGCTTGTGTGTTTTGGGATGTATTAGACGATAACCTTTTGTTGTTTCACAGTAGCCTACAAATATTAGGTCCAAACTCTTCGGATCCAGTTTCTTTCTCTTCGCATCTGGAACATGCATAAACGCTTTGCATCCGAAAACACGTAAAAGACTTAAATCTACTTTTCTACCAGTCCAAGCTTCATAAGGAGTCATTCCTGCGACAGCTCTAGTGGGTGATCTATTTTTCAGAAAAACTGATGTAAGGACTGCTTCTGCCCAATAAACTTTTGGTAAGTTTGCTTCTTCAAGCATACTTCTTGCCCGTTCCATAATCGTTCTATTAGCTCTCTCGCTAACACCATTTTGTTCAGGTGTATAGTCTACAGTCAGTTGATGAACTATACCGTTATTTTTTAAAAATTCGCTAATACGATTATTGACGTACTCTTTACCATTGTCACTACGAAGTGTTTTTATTTTGAAACCTGTTTGATTTTCAACCAGATTTTTAAAATCAACTAGTTTCGAATAAACTTCACTCTTTTCTTTTAATAAGTAAACAAAAGTTTTTCTCGTTTTATCATCAATAAACGTTAAAAAATAACGACAGCCTGAGAACGATTTTACCTCCATGGGACCACATACGTCACTATGAACTAATTCAAGAATATTAGTAGCTCTATTTGCCTTAGTTTTTGGAAAATGTAAAGAGGTTTGCTTACCCTTAAGACATGCAGAACATTCTAACGTAGAGTCAGGATCCCTGAAGTTCATACCCTGTGACATTTTATCTCTAAGTATTTTCATGTTGCTTATTCCTAAATGACCAAGTCGACGATGCCAAATTTCAAAATCATCTTGAACTGTAGTTTTTAAAGCTGAAACAAAGATGGCATTAGAGTTAGGTTTAAAAGTGTAGATACCTCTTTCTTCCTTACAAACACAACTCACAGTCCCTTGTATCCTACAGTCATTTTCGGCATAAATCTCACAACCTCTCTTTGAAAATACTAGTATCTTACTTCTATTTACTAACGTACTTACACTCAACAGGTTAGTTGCCAAGTTAGGTACATACAATGCTCCATTCACTCTTAACTGCAACTGCTTTAAGCATACATCTCCACGTCCTTCACCATTCACTCTACTCCCATTCGCGCATGTAACTTGTACAGGCTTCTCTAACTGTACAAAATTCTCTATCCAGTCTCTTCTACATGTCATATGCGACGATGCTCCAGAGTCCAGAATCCACTCGTCACTTCGCGAAACTGAAGTAGCCATGGCACTTAAATTGGCTTCACTCTTCTTGTTCACTGGGTTTTTGGAACAATTCAAAGCCTTGTGGTTTCCTTTGCAGATGAAGCATTTAATCTGATGTTTCTTCTGTTTCCCTTTTTCTCTTTTGGAAACCATAGCACTCGAAGAAGAACTCTCAGAATAGTCTACTGTTTTCTTCTCTATTTGTAACAGTTTTGACTTCACGTAGTCTGTAGTTAGCACTATGTTGCTATTCTCTATAGCCATTCTCATCGGCGCGTATTCATCACCCAAACCTTGCAATATCAAGGCAGCTAACAGTTCGTCATCCAGCTCCTTGCCCATGTCCTCTAATTGTTGTGCAATGTTTAGTATAGCTGTAACATACTCTCGTGGCGAATTATACATAGACAACTTTTGGCTAACTAATTTTCCGAGCAACAAACAGCGTTTGTTGACGCCCTTATCTTCAAAGGCTGTCCGCAATGCCTGCCAACTCTCTTTGGCTGTCTTGCTCTTATGAGCGTGAACTAGGCAGTGTGGTTGCACCATAAGTAAAATTCTAGCTCTAGCTTTGGCATCTCTTTTCATACCTTCTTTGTCGGTGGGTTGCGGCGTCTCCTCTACATATTCCCAAAGGTCTTCAGCTACTAGAAGTAGTTCCATTTGGAACTTCCATGTTGAATAATTCGACATACCGTCCAGTTTTTCAAAAGATGTAGCAAAACTACCACTCGCACTTGCGCTAGAACTCATTCTTCTAAAGTTGTGTTGAAATTTTCCGAATAAAAATACTTTTATTTTTCGCTAGATAGTTTTCGATCTATCGATATAAAAATATATATCCCAAATTTCACAATTTTAAAATATTAATTTACTTATGTTTCATCGCTCTGCTACCATGTTGATAGGTTGACATATATTTAAAAAAGTGACACATCACTTACACTAGTCCATTACAAAATCATAAATAGGTCGAGTAGCCAGTACAAGTTACAGCTCTCAACACAGTAAGATCCGGTTCCACTTAACCATTGGCTCGTGGACATGCAACAGATGTCAAAATCTACTTAAATTGCTTGTCAGTTGAATTTTTTTTTTATATCTGCTGGTAAAAGCTTTGCCATGATCACTGACAAGTTTATGAGGGTAACCAAAGAAACTAAATATTTTTTAAAGTGTTCTTATTGTTTTTTTACTGAATTGACCGTGGGTGGGCTCAGCAATAACATATTTAGAGACATTATCCTACTTCCTACTAATATTATAAACGTGAAAGTGTGGATGTTTGGATATTTGGATGTTTGTTACTCAATCACTCAAAAACGGCTGAACGGATTTAGATGAAATTTGGCATGCATGTAGCCTTTGACATGGAAAAGAACGTGACATAGGTTTTATCCCGATTCCTTAAGTAGTTCCCGAGGGAAAATTAAAAATTGTTCAAAATTGAAGTCCACGCAGACGAAGTCGCGGGCAGAAGCTAGTCTGTAATAACCAACATATATTGATAACCCTTTGCTGTTCTACAAAAGGGGCATATGGTCGACATGAACCATGGCCATGGGTTCTGTGGGTTTCGGAATAGGGAACAATGTACCATTTACTCCCGGATCTTTATTAAATCTAATGAAAGCCTACGTGACTTATATCATTGTGGTGCATCTGAACTAGTCTATCTGAACAATGCAGACAGCACGAGGCGATTACCATACAATGTCTTCCTAAACTATCTTTAAGCTGAACAATGATACGCCTTAACTTGTCATCCTGGTACTGGACTGTATAGAACCAGTCTGACACTTCAAGGCGGTTGACATTAATAGCATCGACGGGATTTCTATTTAACGCGTCTACGTGTTAAATTTTTTTCCCCAGGCCATATTGTACACTCATGTCAAAATCTTGTATTGACAGTCGGCACCTAGCAATACGTGGGATAATGTCACGTTTAGTAAGGGTGGCGCGAACGGCAGTACAGTCAGTTACCACCTTAACATGTATCCCTACTATAATACACTAAACCTACACATAGATTCTACTACGGTAAGCGTTTCAAGCTCGTAACTGTGGTATATACTTTCTTCTTTACTCGTTGCCCTACTGAAATACATGACAGGCCTAAGGGAATTATCAGTTTGTTTTTGTAAAAAAATACCTGCGATACCGGATTTGCATGCATCGGTGTGAATCTCAGTTGGTAATACAGGGTCATATAAAGCCAGTATTGGCCTTGTACACAAACACAGTTTAAATTTTTGAAAACTATCGACCTGTTCAGTGCCCCATTTCCATAACTGCGTTTTTCTTTGTTAAATCTGTTAAAGGGCGAGCAATTAAATTGCGAAACTTTTAATAAATTTACGGAAATAGCTACATAGCCCTATAAATTGACGTATTTTATGAACACTACTAGGGGTAGGAAACTGACACTGCTAACAATTTTGATTCACCTGGTTGAATGCCATTCGAAGATATCTCATGTCCTAAGTATGTAATTTTGTTTTATAAAAATGAACACTTACTCACATTTCACTTTAAATTTTCCGATCTTCATTTATGAAAAACTTTTTGTAAAATATCTAAACCTGACTGAACATCAAAAGAGGGTAGCAACAAATTGTCTAAGAATGCTAAAATTTCATATTTATCGGGAAAGTCATTGTGGGTTTTTTAAACTACCGCCTTTTGTGATTGGAATTTCGTATTGAATCTCTACAACCTTATTCATTATTCGTATAACAACAGACGGTGCGTTATCTGCAGGGTCGATTTTGACCTGATGGTAACTTTGTGCCAAATTAAGACTCGTGAAGAAATTCTTAACGGCTAATTTGAGACCTAATCATCGATATTAGGCAAGGGTCAACACAAAGTCTACTATCGGCGTTCTTTTTTTTACGAATTACGGGAGAAGTAAAACATGATTCAGATTCTTGAACTATACCTGCGTCTAGCAATTCACACTTTGGATCTAACTACTGACTGTGCGACAAGCTGTACGGTTGACGGTATATAGGCTGTTCACTTGTTAACTTTATTTTTATGTTTAATAAATCTGTACATCCTAAGTCTTGTGTTTTACTCGCAAAATAGTCAGGCAAATTGATTAGTAAAGCAATCAAATAATCATAATCGGTTTTTATTCAATAGATCCGAACTGATTTCCTCTATGTTTGATGCCCCGATTGTGCTAATATTGGCTTGGCTAGTGTGCAATAGACTATTTTGGCTACAAAGGTAGTGCAATAAAATAATGTGGGCTAACCTGAACCGAAGGCGGTGTAGTAGTGCAGCTGGTGGCTCTGCTCAGCACTTTGCCCTGCTTCTTGCTAACGAGGCAGACATTTTTTTGTTTCCTTGTCGGCTGACATCTTTACTTGACGGGCTTGTTCCAATCCAAATTGACGGTGGCTGGTAGTCATCCATCACACATAGGAAACCTTCGTATAATTCTTCGGGTCGCTCGCAATGATATGCTTTCGCATTTGCTTGTGCTGGTGGTGGTAGACCGCGAATGATGCATGAGACAACTGCGCTGTCTGACAACTTACACCGAAAACACATGATATTTGCGATGTCTGGGAAATGCACGTATCAATATTTGCTTCCAGTCTTCCCAAGAGTAATCGTATTCATCCAGCCGGTTGTACCATCTTCTTGCTTGACCTCCTTAATCTATCTTGCAGATGAAACGACTTCGTGTTTTCGCACCATCCATATGAATTTCGCCAAGTTGATCAATTTTTTTTTGAGCCATGCTGTCGCAATAGTACACTCTTCGCTATCCGGGTCGAACTCGGGGGTTAGCAAGGCTGCACGGGGTTCTTTTCTTGTAGTGATAGAGGGTATTTCGTAATTTAAAGAGCTCATGGCCTTTTGTACCTCTGATTTCAAAAGCTTGCGTAGGATTTTTCGAGCTGAAGGCGAAACTTTGTCTTCGTTTTCACTAGTTGTCTCGGATGAATCTTCACGCGGAGATTTGCCCCATTCGTGCGGACGGACCAGGCGGCCTACACTCGACGCATTGACGTAACTACGTTTTAGGGTTTTTTTTTTATATTTATCCCACTTCTGATATGTAACGGGATATAATAAAAAGTAGACGTTACAGAATCACACTGATTTAATTTCGATTTACAATCGGGCAGAGTTCCGTCTCAGAAACAGTAAAACAGAGAAGTGATCTAAATATGAGATGGCGCGGCATTTTATAGTTTCTCCGGTAGTAAGGCGCTAGCTTGGCTTGGCTCTGATTGGCTGGCTTGGGCTGGCTGGCACATGGCTGCACGTGCTTGGCTCTGATTGGCTGGCTTGGGCTAGCTGGCACATGGCTGCACGTGCTTGGCTCTGATTGGCTGGCTTCGGCTGGCTTGCAATTGGCTGAGGCGGTGTGGCGCGTAACAATATTTTATGTGTTTACGACCTACTTGTAAAGTTACGTTATGTTTATTGTGAACTTTGATAATTTTATAAGGGCCTTTCCATATCGGAGATAAAGCCTTGCGAAGTCTATGGTGATGTTTTAAATAAACCATATCACCTGATTTATATTTAATGTCGCAAGAACTAGAATCGTAGTATTGTTTTGACCTTTCTTTACTTTGAATAATATTTTGTATAGCTTTCTCTCTACTGAAACGCATTCGATATTGTAAAGCACGAATATATTCATTATAAGTAGTATTATTATTAGTTTCATACAAATAATTTGGAATTGACGGCTTATAACCATATAATAACTCGTGCGGAGTGAAATTAGTAGTACAATGTGGAGTAGTATTATAACTTAAAATAGCAGTAAATAGATAACAGTGCCAGTCATTTTGATTTTCGTTTACAAACGATTTTAAATATTCTTTTAATGTAGCATGTGACCTTTCTAGGGCACCATTTGTTTGGGGATGATACGGAGTAGTAAAAAGAGACTTTATCTTAAGAATTTCAGTTAACTGCTTGAATAAATCTGATGTGAAGCATGTACCTTGATCTGTCAAGATCATTCTTGGAAAACCGAATAGAGACATAAAATGAACGAGGTTGCGAGCAATTTCTTCACTAGTAGCAGTAACCATAGGATATGCACTTGAAAATTTGGTAAGATCATCTTGTAGAGTTAAGATGAATTTGAATTTTTGAAAACCAGCTTCTGGTAATGGACCAACGATATCGAGAGCTAAGCGTTCAAATGTCTTAGTTGAAGTAGAAGTGATCTCCATAGGAGCTTTATTTGATTGCCTTAAGGGCTTATTGATTTGGCAGAGTTTGCATTTTTTAACATATCGCTCAATATCAGAGCGCATGCCCTTCCAATAATAGGCAGCTTTAATACGATTATACATTCTTTTTGATCCTGGGTGACCTGCGATTGTAGAGTCATGATTCTCTTTTAATATCTTAGGAACTTCGACAGGTGTAGGATATATTAATTGATTTTTGTAAATATAGATTTTAATATTAGTATCACTAAAAATGTAAGTTATCATATTGTATATTTTTAAATAAGTTATCTTAGAAAAATGATCAGAGAAATCTGGTAATGCGAGTTCAGTGACATTAGAATTAGTAGTTAAAATTTTATCTCTTAATTGAATTAGTAAATTATAAATATCTTTGTATTTAGTCTTCTCATAGTGATGAACTTTAGTATATAGAAAATAGTAAGTTTAGTCTTCTCATAGTGATGAACTTTAGTATATAGAAAATAGTAAGTTTTATTCTCAGAGTTAGCAACTTGAAAAGTATAAGGTTCGCGTTCGGAGTTAAGTAATTCAGCGGAATCAGTGAGCTGCGATAACAATTCTTCGCAATGTGGCATAGAATAATCGAAATCTAAAGAGACTGGACAAGCGATTGTCTTTAACTTAGTTAAGTGTAAACTTTGACTACACTCTTCGATAATAGTATTTGAAATTGGTAAAGAATTAGTAAATTGATCCTTAAAGTATTGTTCATAAGTAGCATTATTTAGAGATTGAATATCAAAAGCATTAATGGGACAACGAGATAACGCATTTGCGTTTGAATTGAGACGACCTTGCTTATATATGATTTCGTAATTATACTCTTCTAATTTGAGGCGCCAACGAATGAGTCTACTATCATCATCACAGCCCATATACGTCCCCACCGAGGGGCTCGAGCCTACCCTATATTAGGGTGATTAGGCCTTAGTCAACCACGCTGGCCCAGTGCGGATTGGTCGACTTCACATACATCATTGAATTTCTTCGCAGATGTATGCAGGTTGCCTCACGATGTTTTCCTTCACCGTAGGAGCGTCAGACAAATGTACATATGAAATTCGAAACGAAAAACACATTGGTACATGGCGGGTCTCGAACCCCGACCCCCCGATTGGAAGGCAAGTGCCGAGTCCACTGCGCCACCGACCCCCTCATGAATGAGTCTACTACCTGGGTCTTTATTATTAAAAAGCCAAACTAAGGGCCTGTGATCCGTTACGATCTTAAATTTGCGACCATAAATATAAGGACGGAATGTTTTAACAGCGAAAATAATAGCAAGCAACTCCTTTTCGGTAGTTGAATAGTTTCCTTCGGCCTTATTTAAGGTTCTCGAAGCAAAGGCTATAGGTTTATCTTTTCCTATATCACCTTGAGATAGTATTGCGCCAATAGCATAACTTGAGGCATCCGTAGTAACAATAAACGGAGCAGAGAAATCGGGATATTGAAGCAGAGGAGCACTGGTAAGTTTATCTTTTAATAAATTGAATGCAGTGTCTTGATCATGAGACCAGTGAAAAGCAATATCTTTTTTAAGCAATGACGTAAGAGGCTTAGTAAGCTTAGAAAAGTTTTCAATGAAACGGCGATAGTATCCTACGAGACCAAGAAATGATTTTATTTGTTTGACATTAGTAGGAACTGGGAATTTAGTGACAGCCTTGACTTTTTCAGGATTTGGAGAGACATCTTTATCGGTGATGATATGACCTAAATAGGCAACTTCGCGACGTAGAAATTCACACTTATCTGGCTGTAATTTCAAATTAAATTGACGTAATTTGTCAAATACGAGTTTGAGCTTAGTAATGTGGTCGGATAGACCTTGAGAATAAATTATACAGTCATCTAAATAGACATAGGCATGCAGACCTTGAAGACCAGAGAGAGCTGTGTTCATCAGCCTTTGAAATGTTGTGGGGGCATTTTTCAACCCAAATGGCATTCTGGTAAATTCGTAATGCCCAGAAGTGCTAGAATTAGTATTAACCGTAAATCCGTTTTTTGGTGCGTCCTTGGGACTCATTTTTATTTGATGAAAGCCGCTAGATAAATCTAGGGTACTAAAATATTTAGAATGACCTAACTGGTCAAGGATATCAGTGATAAGAGGCAGCGGATAACTTTCAGAAACAGTGACGTCGTTAAGGCGACGATAATCAATGACTATCCTCCATTTCTTTTTACCGGAGGCGTCAAACTTTTTGGGTACCACCCATACTGGGGCACTCCATGGCGAAACAGAAGGTCGAATAATATTTTGATTTAGCATCTTACGAATTTGAGAATCGACTTCCTCCTTATGACATTCAGGGAAGCGATATGATTTAACATGAATAGGAGCTGCATCTCCTGAATTAATAGAATGCTCAATGGCATTGGTATAAGACAGTGGTTCGCCTTCTAAATGAAAAATATCAGTGTACTGAGAGCAACACTCTAAGAGTAATTTTTCCTCTTCAGTATTTAAATGAGAACAGCGTATGAGGTCTAGTACTTTTTTAATTCGATCAGATTTAGAAATAGAAATAGCATTAATATTAGTATGTTAATTAGTACCTAAGTCTTCATAAATAAGAGGTGATAATTCTGCGCGATAATCTTTGACTTCGATATTTGAATCAGTGGTATTTAAAATAGTAACATTAATTCTTTTGTTAGGTTTAATAGAGACAATGCAATTTGCGACATAAACACCTTCACCTAAGGTTTGATCTAGAACAAGAGCTTCATTGTTTTGATAGAGCTCGGGTTGGTAATTGGATATAGCACACTCGATTACAGCTTCGGATCGAGCTGGAATAATATAAGTAGGTTGTATATAATTTATATCTAAGTTATAACCGTTAATATTAATAGAACTAGAATCATAATCAATGAACACTTTGTAAAAACCTAAGAAATCGCTACCGATAATGCCGTCATACTCTATGTTGACGTCATCATTGACAAGATGAAATTTATAAAATAATTGTTCATGAGATAAAAAGAAATCCATTTGGAATGTTCCCAATGTTTCGGAACAAGATTCGACGCTATTAATGCCTGTTAACTTTACGATTTCGCGAGATAATTCGGGTACTTTATTTAAACTTGAAGATTTTACGAGACTAATGCTTGCACCCGTATCAATTAAAAAACTTAAGGGTTTAGTCGAATAGCTAGACTTAAGATAAATATGAGGTAATTGTATTTTCTTTATTTTAAAACTGGTTTCGTAAATAGGAATCGGTGTGACGTCATCATGTGACGTATTAGATAAAATTTTAGAATTCGTGTTAGACTTTAAGTTTTGACATCGAGATGTGGAAGGTTGACCTTCACCTTGAGACTCAGAGATTAAATTATTATCACGCGATTTAGTATAAGACTTAGTTATATTTTTCGACTTAGTACATGAATTAAGATATGACCTCGTATTATAATTATTTTTTGATTTAGAATAAGATTCAGCGTGATCTTGACTCGGATGCTGTGACCGAGATGAGGAGATAATAAAAGATTCAGTGGATTTAGCAACATTTTGACTGAGCTCTTTTGAGTGAGATTTAGAATTTGTAAACGATTCAGTGGATTTAGTATACATATGACTCGGAGTCTGTGCCCGAGATGTAGATTTAGTAAGATTTGGTTGACTCCGCAGCTTCGACTGAGATGTATTTTTATTACAAGATTCAGTGATCTTTGTATTAATATGACTCGGAGTCTTTGCCCGAGATGTTAAATCAGATTCAGTGGAAATAGCATTATTTGCGTGACTCAGTGACCTTGACTGAGATGAATTTTTATTTTGACTCGGTGACTTTGACCGAGGTGCATTTTTAATACAAGATTTAGTAGATTTTATATGACTCAGCTGTTTTGGCTGAGATGAAAATTTTGCAAAAGATTTGGTAGATATAGTAATATGTTTCGTGTCATTTACGCTATTCGATTTCGGCAGACACGTGACCGAAATCTTATTTAGTTTAAATTTTCGTCGCAGGACTCGAACCCCGACTGGTTAGCAACACACGTTTTTACTACGTTTGCAGAGGCAGGGCGTGACGACGGGTAAGCGCGTTGCGCTTGCGTTGCATTCTCACGCCTTTGCATATTGAACTGACGCTTACGACACTTATCTATAGTGTGACCTACATTTTTACAGTAATTGCAAGTTAAAGGTGTATAAGATTTATAATTAGAATTTATATTATAAGATTTATGATAATGGGATTTAGAATAATGCTTTTATTTTTTAAGTAGCAATCAGATGAACTGTGTCCTGTCTTTTGACATACGGAACACTATTTAATAAATTTGAAAGATGAGTTAGATTTAGAAAGATTGAAATTTTTTTCTTCTTCAATAGCATGCTGTACCGCCTCGTTTAATGTCGTAGGATTTCGGCATCTGACTATACTTGAAATAGAACTGTTGAAACCCAACATAAAAGTATTAAGGGCTAGTTCTTCCATAGCTGCAATTCTACCAGGAAGCTCTTTTTCGTCGGTACAGTTATAGTGAATATCAGAGTGTAAGCGAGTTAGTATATATTCTATTCTTAACGAATATTTGGTAACATCTCCAGATATTTGTTTGCAATTTTGGAGATCTATTAATAAATGAGTGGCGTGTTTTTTCTCGCCAAAAGTTTGTCGTAGAAAAGATTTTAATTTATCCCATGTATGAAATATTCTTAAGCTACAAGCTGTTTGAGCTTTGCCTTCTAATTGTGCCAAAATAAATTTCGTTAATACACTTTGTTGCTCAGTTGTGGCCAGTGACATAGCATTATCGCAATTTGTAAGAAAAGCTGGCAATGATTCGCGATCCCCATGATAGGGTTTGATGAATTTTGTTAAAACATTAAGTGTGACCTTGTCCGACATTTCGGCTTTTGGGGTTAGCATTTGCTATGCTAGACAATAAACTTGAAATAGTTATTACACAAAATTTAAAATATAACGATATAGTAAATATAGAACTTGGTACAAAATTTGGCAAAATTAGAATTACGTAAAAATTGAAAAATATGAAATTATAAAAATGGACAAAATATGAAATTGTAAAAATAAATTGTATAAAAATTAGTAAACACTCACAGCAAAATAATCAATAGTTTCATCACGAAAATTGTTTGACTTTGAACTTGAATTAGGAGTTCTCTTCAGTTTCCAGAGATTTTCTTTATTCGCGTTGAAGCGATCTCGAACTTGGAGATGATGCAGAATTCAGCGATGATACAGCGGACTCAGTGAAGATACAGTGGATTCAGTGAATATACAGCGGATTCAGTGAAGATACAGCGGATTCAGTGAAGATACAGCGGATTCAGTGAAGATACAGCGGATTCAGTGGTGGTGAGTTAGATCCGTGGTGCGGGCTCAGACCAAGGCAAACTCGGCTGAGGCTGACCGTCGACCAATGAAGCGGTGCGTGGTGCGGGCTCTGGCTGAAGACCGGAGACTGACCGTCGACCAATGTGTGGAGTGTGGCTGATGCAGGCTCAACCTTAGGCTGAGGCTTACTGTCGATCAACACGAGACGCTACGGGAGCCTGGATAGACACAGGGACTTCAACGGAAGCCACTTACAGTATCCCACTTCTGACACCAAATTGTTAGGAGGCCGACCCTGTTGGTCTTTTAAAAAAAAACACTTTTTTAAACACACACTTTATTTTACACACACTTTATTTTACACACAATTAACGTAAACTGCCTTTATGAGGTGTTAACTACCGCTTTCCGCGAGTGCCCGAATCTAACTGACTGTGGAGCTCTCTAAGTAGCTACCAAGTAACATGAAATGCAGAGTTGCGGAATGGCTTGAGATAGAAATGTAGACTAATCATAATGGACCCACTAACTAGGGATGTAACATGATGGGAAAGGGCTAACACCGCTCATAGGGCGTGGTGTGAAATGCTGTTGAGATTGCGACTTATTTGGCAGTTTGAATTCGTTACTATTCGGATTATAATTTGGCGGAGGAGCACGGAACATTTGCTGCGTACGAGTAAAACCGCGGGGTAAGTTAATATTCTGTATATTATTAGGTCTCCAACCCTGACTAAAATGCTGCGTCGGCTGCATCGGCTGCTGCCGTGAAGTACCAGGTAAGTTAAATATAAGTTGTCTCGGTAAAGCAGGTATAGTATGAGTACTTTGTTTCGGAACAAAATTATTTAATGGTAAGTTAAAATTATTATTACTTTGTGACTGAGACGGCCACTCTTTTTTATGAGATGGTCCGCCTTCATTTCGGCTTTGAAGGTACAAGGTATTTAATTCATCCTGTACATATTCGAGCGCCTTTTCCATTGTCTCAGGCCTCATACACCGAATTCTAGATCCTAACGGGTCCTTTATTCCCCGTAGATACGCTTGTAGGGTTAATTTTTGATATAACGCACGTTTCGCTTCAATAGTTGTATCAACTGTTTCGTGAAGTGAGACATACGTCTTATGACGTATGTCTCACTTCACGAATTTGTACTGAATAAATTTTGGCAACGTTCGTAAAATTCCTGCGGCGAGCTAGAACCTTGAGTTTGCAAAGACAAGTCGCTGTACAAAGCGGTCTCATCGCGATGGTCAGCAACATTGTTAATTAACGCGGATCGAATGCCGTTCCAGTTTTCTGGAATTCCATTGGCATTAATATATCTAGCCGCGGGGCCAGTCACTTTATTTAATATGCCGTTAATAAAGGCTAAGTTCGATAGTTCGCTACCCGGTTCTGTATTAAAATGAGCTAAAATTAACTGGTCGCAAAGATTTATGAAACGGGTCAAAACATGTGGGTTCCCGTCAAATTCGGGCAATAGCCTAAGGGACTTATAAATGATATCTATATCTGAGTGCGACATATTACTTTCGAAATTACGATGTTCGTCGATTACGCTAAGTCTATCTCTAAGCCTACGTTCTAACCTAACGTCACGCGATTCCCTAGGATGAAAAATTTTGACAAATTATTAAGACACGCAAAATAAAAAAAAAATACAATTCAAATAGCACAATTAAAAATCAATCTATGTCTATGTTAATATCATGCACACGATTGGACAGGATATTAAATAAAAATTATAGTGTTCAAAATATATAAATGTAATATGTAATATTAAGGATATAAAGGATTAGGTCTAGAAAATATAATATTAAGGATTAGGTATAAGGTAGGTAAGGTCTTGAAAGATTCAAGGACTTACAACATAATTTCTTTTGGCGAATCTATGTCTTGATTCCCTCTGGACTGCAGCTCCCGTAGGTTCAGGATACCCGAAACGCGACTTGAAAGCCACTCGGGCGGCTCTGGCGACTATGGAAAAGTTATCCTGTTCTTCCCGAACCGACCGTGAGTATCCTACCGACTGCGCCAATTACGAAGTCTACAGACGGAGGCTCCAAAAAAAATCAAACTTGATTTTAAAACTATTTAATTAATTAAAAATTACAATTATTTTATGAGCTAATTTTAAGTGATTACAATTCGAAGTTGGTAGTTATAATGCGCTTAAATCTAATTCAACGATTAATGAAGACTCGGTTGTCGTCATATTCTGCTGATGCTGCACCTCGTGCTGAGTAGTGCCGTGTGCAATGTTGTTTTGGGGAATTGCTGACACGGCGATCTTCATAGATCAGGGTTTCATGACAAATGAGTAAACAAAATTAATAATAATAATAATGCGTTTATTCCTCTCACAATGTATAGTATACACTAAACAACAGTACAATAGGATGGGGAGACAGGAGACCGAGAAGTACACATTATGATGTTCTCAGATCACCCGCCCTCCCTTACAATATTGAGGTCATATGAAATGATGGTCACAAGTCATTGTTAAGGAATTGGGAAAATTAAGGCTGAATTAATATATTGCAAATTTCTCAAACAAACAAATATTGACTGTTTGGAGTTTGACATTTGCAATCATATAGTGTGTGCACTCTAGATTATGAGAGGTCGATGTCTAAACTAAGCAGAGCTTGTATCTCAGAACATCGGCCTCCCCTCCCGTGATGTAGCAGGGCAGATGCGTTTCATATGAGTGATCGTCGAAAATTTAGAATTTTATTGTAGGAAGGTAAGAGTTGCATTTTTTTGTGGCTTAAGTACAACATTGTTCCTCAAGTAGTGTCGATAACTACCTAATTGTTAACAAAGTTCTATACTGTAAGTATTTTGTAATCTAATAATTTAATAATGTATTAATAAGTAATAGTAAGGTAGGTATTTAGTTTTGATTATTTGATGTGTTGTAAAAGTTTTTCAGTATTTTCATAATTGCATTCATATCTTGTAAGAGTTAGGATATGTAATTCTTGTTGCAGTCGATTGTACAGAGAAGGGCCAAGATAACAGAAGAAACGATGACAGAAGAAGGTGTTGAATAGTAGTATGTTAGTGATTACGTTTAGCGCGTACGGTTACAGGCTTAGGTTCAGTATAAGAGTGTTGTTTTAAAATGGTGTGAAGAACAAAAAGCCGGCGGACTGATAAGACTTCGCAGTATTGGTACAGTTCATCAGTGGGAAATAAAATAGGTTTAAAAGTGCAGACTTTCAATAGTGCTCTCTGAGCTCTTTCCAGTATCAAGAGATGGGTTTTACAAGCGCCTCCCCATGAAGTAACACAATATATTAGTATCGACTGGCATGAAGCCAGATATACAGTTCTGACCAAGTTAGGAGTAGCTACGTTCCGCAGTTTTTTAAACACGAAGATAAGCTTACGAAGTCTACATGCAGTAAGGGAAAGATGAGGTTTGAAGGATAGTCTATTATCTATTATAACTCCAAGGTACTTCACTGATTCCGACATGGTCAGAGAGCGACAGTTACATGGTGGTAGAGAAGAAACATTGTGCGGTTGCGAATGCGCAATTGCGAATTCTACATTAATTTGTGATACATCAAATAGGTTATAGTGATTTTTTTTGACAAATACAATATTGTATAGTCGAGACCAAAGTAAAAAGGATTACACAATAATATTATCAATATTAAATAAGTACGTACATGATTATGAACGAGAATGAATGAATGAATGAATAAATTCTTTATTGTTAATAAGATACGCATATCCGTAATTATGTGCTAACAAAACAAGAATTAACAACAAGGCGGCCTTATTGCCTAGGCGGCAATTTCTGCCAGGCAACCTTCAGGTAGAGGAAAGTTGATATATGAAATTAGAGATAATGACGGGATGTGACAAACATATTAAAAATTACCTTAATAAAATGACAATAAAATACATAAACTACACATATTAAATGAACGCGATCCATATACTACATAAAATGCATACACTAATTTAGGAGATGAGATGGATGGTACATCTATATGTCCAGCTGCAGGAAATGTGTTTTAGTAGCACGTTTAAATGCGTCGAGAGACGGAGCGCGCCTTATTGACTCTGGTAACGAGTTCCATAGTCTGATGGCCATAACATTAAAAGACTTGTCATAGAAAACTGAGGAATGGGGAGGGAGGATGAGTGACAAGTCATTAGCGGACCGTAAACGTGAATGTTAAATTAAAACAGGGGCTAAGTAACGATTTACGTATGTGTCTACGCATAACGTGTCAGGTTATGCGTAGACACATACGTAAATCGTTACTTAGCCGCTGGTTGCTGTTGTGTATGACCTGCAGCCAGAGTTGCCAACCGTCCCGTGTCAGGGGGGACGTCCCGTTTCCACGGCTCAAATAATGCGTCCCGCGACACATGTGTGCGGGACTCTCATTGTCCCGCTTTATGGTAAAGCCAGCTCGGTTAGACAAAAATTTCTCAGAAATTAAGTAGCTTTAGCACTCTTTCAAAAATAAAAACTAATTGTGATTTGGCTCAGTTGATCGAAAAAAGTGCTTTAAGTAATTAATGATTAGTATTGTTATAATTTATCATTTTGTAATAGCAGATTTTTTTGTAAATTTAACAAAAAAAAACTAATTTTATTTAAATTTCGTTTTTTCTCGTTTCTGCACATTTGTAGGTAGGTCCCACTTTTTTTGGCCAAGTCCCGCATAAAAATTTATAATGTCCCGGATATCTGTGAATGGGAGTTGGCAACTCTACCTGCAGCTGACTGCGTGGCAGTGGTGGCAATTTTTATGATTTCCTTTCTAAGCCCCGACTTTGCTCGTTGACGGCAAGAGTGGCGTAGAATCATAAGAAGAATCAGCACTAGTAAGGCGACGACGGCTATAGTTATATAGCCGTACTTATCCAAATTGTCTTGCACTTCTGCCACTGGGTTCTTGTGAGCCACGACCGCAGCTACCGCGACGTTTGATTACTCCTTCGACAAGCTATTGCCCATATTTGAATGTTTTTCAGCGCGATTATTATAACTTGATGAATAGGAAGTTACTGTGCGGATTATGATTGGTAAATGATATAATGTAATAGCTTATATTGTTTTTCAAAGCTGATGACTTAT
The DNA here is from genome assembly GCA_963935595.1 of Schoenobius gigantellus. Taxonomy (NCBI): domain Eukaryota; kingdom Metazoa; phylum Arthropoda; class Insecta; order Lepidoptera; family Crambidae; genus Schoenobius; species Schoenobius gigantellus. The sequence goes on along the minus strand of OZ012541.1, from coordinate 68,818,572 downwards.
ACCCCTTCCTTTTAATTACATACTCTTAAAAATTTGCTTATAACTAAATTCTATCTGACATACATTTATTGTTTAAAAATCTACTTAAATACGTGACATAAACCGATGACAGCTAAAATAAATGCGAAAGAACTAGGTACTTACGAGTACTTATGATATTATTAAATTTACAATGTGCATAACTTTACTTTTTAATGAATTGAGTTTACAATAAAGAAATATTGCTAGATACTATATAAGAAAAAAAAAATATATCACCATAAATAACCTAGTAGAAAATAAAAACTAAACCTAAACAATGTAAAGACTAAAAACTAAAAACTAAACTAACATTATAAACTAAGAGCTTACCAAAAAAAAAACACTATGAAAATAATGGGGGACCCCTTGGCATAGTCCCCATGACACAGGCAGCGTTCCCGCGCTGAATTGCTAAGGATTACAATTAACAATGTGTCTTATTAGCGAAACGCATAGGTTTTTTTACTATACAATATGAACATCGGGTACTTGTGGTGTCGAACTGTTACCATGACATGCTTTGCTGTTATTGTATTCATTATGAACAGGCATGTTAAGAATGTACGCCGGTTTTAATCGGTCTATGGAAATACTTCCGGTACGATTGGGAAACTGTAAAACATACACTTTGCTATTAGTACTATTATTTATTCTGTGACTTTGCTTCCTTTCTTTAGCACTCGATATGGGCCATCGTATGTGGGTTTTAGCGGTTTATGAACTTCATTTCGGGCAAGAACATATTCACAGGATTTGAGATCTGGGTGGGCAAAAAAAGATTTTGATGAATGTGACATGGGATGTGGCTTAAAACTGTTTAAAATATTTCGTAACTTCGAAACGTACGAGTATGTAAAATCATCGCATGATTTTTTACATTGTTCGTTATAAAAATCTAAGGGGGCATTTGGCCCCCTCTGCCCCCCGCTTCTGCGGTCGCTGCTTCGGAGTAAGGTCAGGGCGTAAACTTCGGTCGGGGTTCGGTCGGACCCGAAGATTTGAATGTCTGTTTCGGAGTAGACCTCCTGTTTCGACACGTATTGACGCTTTGTAATGTGCGTGAGCGGCCGAGAAGAAATCGAGCCACTGACACATGCATGTATAAAGCAGTATTCTCAGCCGGCCGGCATTGTTAACTAAATACTGATGAATTATCAGAAGTATTATTTATAATTATGAGTCACGTACGAAAACTTAATAAACTACTCAAAAAACGTAGTTACTGTGTTAAATTCATAGAATTAGTTTAAGGTCTACATAACCTAGCTATTGGAAATATTCTTAGCTCTGGCCGCGCAATTTTTTTTTAGACCAGAATGCCTTATTTTTTTATGTTATGTAACACCGTTTTTTCTTAAAATTTCATAAAACACTAATTTTGCAAAAACACTGTAGTTTTAACACAAATTGCACAACTAAAATCATAATTACAACAACTTTGTCATTTAATTTCACAATATCAATGTCAAGTGTCAACGCCAACGTCGTTTCACGTCACGTCAGTGACATTTGCAATTATCTTTGGTCATTATTCAATTTTTGCATAAACAAAATAAATCTCGCGTTTATCCTGGCCTTATTTACAAAGATAGTTTTTTTCGCCCAAAATCCCGTGCTCCCCTTTAGGTGGGTTGATTTTCTCAAAATTCGGAATTTGACATTTAGACCGTTTATTTTGCTAATTTTTTGAGACATATCATAATAAAGTACACTTAAAGCTACAGATCATATAATTATGGTTTCGTCGAATAGAATTCGGAAAGCATTCACAGTTTGTTTATGGTTAATTTACATTACGTTTTGTTTTCCAACCAAACTTATAACTTTGGCTGGAAATACTTATTGTATATTGTAGAATTTCGAAAGATCCGTATGTTGACTTGACACATCATGACACACATGTTGTGAAATGAATTTGGTTTTAGGGAAGGTTCCGTCGCCAATACGACGCTTAACATTCGGTGAACGGACCTCGATTCTAGTATGTGCGTAAATAGAACGCGCCCATTTTTCACCCTAGTCTTTGAACGCGTCTTTCGTCTATGTTATGATCTCCGAACTGGTTAGTCTGTGAGACATCGACCGAAGAAATTTGTTATTGATTCGAAGATCATAAAGTATTTAAATTCATTTCTGCGAATAAAATCCATAGGTATTTCTCTCGTTTTCCGTGTGAATTTAATTTGAAAAGCTATTTCCAAAGTCAGTTATTTTTGTTTTCAGCTTGAAGAGTAAAAGCTCAATCATATTTATAATCGCCGGCGCGCGATTCATTGAATTAGTTGAATAAATAAATTATATCGATAGATAATACTCCGCCCACACTAAGGTATCTAATTAACTTCTTATATTTCATGATTTAAAACAGATTTTGTTAATTTTATTTTTATTAGTGGGTATATTGATTATTAAATCAAACATATTACATTTCCAAAATTCGCCTTTTTCATCCCCTATTTCATTAAAAAAACCTGATAGTAAGCGGCATTTTAGTGGGATTAATGCATATATTGAGTAACACTTGTGAATTTCATGTTAAATTCTAGATTTTCACTATATTGAGTTTCACATCATACTTTGGCAAATAACTCACAAATTAAGCTGTTTTCTTTTTCTTAATAGCAGTAATTATACACAAAATAGGTGCTCTCCCCTCCATATGTCCTTTTTATTAACTAACCAATAAGAAACTTTGACAATTCATTGAAAATTATGTTTAGAATTAACTTGCAATGTTTATTACATGAAATTCAAATGTATTGACTGGGATTCCTTCAGAACTCAGTGGTAGACCCACTCACCCTAAGATTATAGGCATATTTAATTATATTTTTAACATAACACTGTGCTATGAATCTCCAGGGCAGTTCCCGGAGGCCGTAGGGCTCCGCTGCAACTAACCTACCTAATAACCTAACACAAGGAGGAATTCTGTGGAATTGTACATATATAGAGAGAATAATCTAACGAACTGGAATTTTATATCTCTGACCCGTGATCGCGGAAACTTAGCATCGAAGGTACGCTCTACTAACAACCGCTCCGGGGAAAGCTACTAATTTAAAAAAAAATGAAACCTATAACTATTTGTTCGTGTACTTTATTGCCCCTCATTTTGTAGTTTTGTACCCAATTTGTACCTGATTTTTACCTGCCGAGATTGATCAAACAAACCTGAACCATCCTGCCCTTCGCTTGTATTAATTAAACATTTAGTTAAGTGCTTTGCATTGAGGGATTTTGTTAACTTCAGTAACATTATGCATAAGTGAATTACAACCATGTACCTACCAGAATAAAACTTTTCATTTTGTATCGGACTAAAGGAATAAGTTTGTTTTTTTTTCTTTAACTTTAAGATTTCCCTATATTTCTACAATTTAGCAAGAAAAAGCACTACAATTTGGCGCCCGAATATACAGCAGGTTTTGTGGCATTATATGGCCCATTATTCTGGTCAAATGCTCAGATAGTGTTGATCCATCTCGGTATGTATCTTTAATAATTTTCTTTTTTTTAACGTTGTGTGTTAGTTAAGCTAAAACTCAAAAACGGCTCGACCGATTCTTACGAAATGTTATGTGTATTTGAATAGGTCCAGGGAAGGTTTAAAAGTACAACTGGACCCAGTAGGTGGCGCTGGAATCGGACAGGAGAACGTCTGCCGGTCTCACTAGTTATAAGATAAATAAGAATTCTATGCAGGTTTGGTTCAGATAGGTATAAATAAAAACAAATTTTAGTTACATTTGAATAAGGTGAATATATTTTAAGATTTTTTGTTCATAGTTTGAGTATATAACATAAATAATATTGTAAAATTAACTTCTCATATAGAATAGAGCGTAGCGTAGTATATTTTTACAAAAATGGAGCAAAGACCAATTAGTTTTAATTTACTTAACAAAGATGAACTAGAATATGAGGTGAAAATCAGGGATTCGAAACCAGCTGACACGGTGATGGCTCTGAGAGCACAGATCCGTACTCTCAATAAAGATCTGCCTTCTGATGAAATACTGACTTGTGATCTTGATGTCAATATTGAATTGAAAGTAATTCAAAAGAAATTAGATGATCTTGAGAAACTTATCACAAGTACTTCAAGTAAACCGTCATCACTTAAGGTGTTAAATAGAATTCAAACTCTTGCACACCACTTATTCCACAGAATTGGTCGCTTGTCTTTATCGGAGTATGATGATAATAATCTTACTTCTTTAATTACTTCTCTGAATAATAGATTAGATAGCATTCTTGTTAAAATAGATAATATTTGTCATAATTTTAAAAGTAGCTTGGCACCTGAACAACCTATTGAGCACTCCACTGCAACTACACACAACACAGCTAATGATTGCTCCGTGCATAAACTAAATTTACGCTTCAATGGCAAGACATGCATTAAAGCTTTCTTACAACGCCTCGAGGAATTATGCTTGTCTCGTGGCCTTTCAGATTCAAAGCTTTTCTGTTCTGCGGCTGAACTTTTTACTGATGAAGCGCTGTGCTGGTATCGAGGAGTAAAGTCGGACGTTCACAATTGGTCTGAGCTGAAGACCTTGCTTCTCGAGGAATATCTTCCATCTGATTATGACCATCGCTTGATGCAGGAAATTAGAAGTCGTACTCAGGGCCCCGATGAAAGCATTGTGAATTATCTCAGCATTATGCAAAATTATTTTTCTCGATTATCAAAACCAATCTCTGATGATGATAAATTGAACATTATCATGTTTAATATAAGACCTTTTTATACTACTCAGCTTGCTCTAGCCCCAGTGGAATCTTGGACTGATTTAAAGAAAAAATGTAGGTTATTAGAAGGTGCAAAGGAGCGATCGGTGCATTTCAGTGAACCTCCTAGGGTCACCACTTCTTCTCTGGCTCCCGATTTGTGTTACAAAAATACTAGTGGTAATAGTAGTAGCAAGGCTCCACCAAAAGTCTCTTCAATTCAGCCAGTGAATAATACACAAAATAATCTTTTTTGTGTCCGCTGTCGTAAAAATGGCCACAGCTTGAGGTATTGCAAGGCGCCTTGGGTACTTATTTGTTATCGTTGTGGAGAAAAGGGGTTCAATGCAAATAATTGTCCAAAGTGCACTTCTTCAAAACCTTCAACCGCAGAGATTCCAAAAAACGCCAAGCAGTGAACCGATGGCATAAAACAGTATATTTTTATAATAAACATTGTAATTCTGAACAATCAAGGCAGAAATACAATGAATTCTATAATAATGTAAATAAAGCTAGTAACATACATATGCATAAAGGTAAGGTTACATCGGTTCACGCTACTACTAACGCCACCTATAATGATACCAGAGCTTATCTGAAGATTAATATTTTTGGCTTGGAATTCAGAGGATTACTAGATTCAGGATCACAGATCTCCATTGTGGGAGGGCAAGCATACAAATATTTTAAAGATTTCGCTACTTTACATAAGTCTGAGGACTTAGACTTTATAAAAACTGCAAATGGTTCTACTTCACGAGTAACTGGGTATTTATTTTTACCAGTATCGATAGAGAATAAAACTCGTGTTATTAAATTTTACGTCGTCCCTGGAGTTGCTACAGAGTTGTTATTTGGCTTAAATTTCTGGAAGGAATTTAATATTGCGCCAGATATTTTATCATTGTTAGAAGATAGCGGACATTTATATAAAAATAATAATCAGGTGTACACAGTTATGTCAGGCAGCCGTGCTTTATATGATTTTGAAACTTTATCTAAGCTTGAGCGTAGGCTGGTCAATGACGTCATAAAGCAATTTGATGACATTTCCGCAGAAAAGAAAGGCCTAGGTAGGACACACTTAGTGAGTCATAAAATTGATACCGGTGACCACCCACCTATTAAGCAACGGTATTATGTAGTCTCACCCGCTAAACTGGCAGAATTAAATAAACACCTAGACCAAATGCTGAAGGATGATGTTGTGGAGCCTAGCGGAAGTGCATGGAACAACCCCGTTACTTTGGCGGTTAAATCAGATGGGTCATCACGTTTCTGCTTGGACAGCCGAAAACTTAACGCCATATCAAAGCATGACGCTTACCCTATGCCTTATATTAGCCATATTCTGGACCAGCTCAAAAACGCTAAGTACTTATCTTCTATTGACCTTAAGTCTTCATATTACCAAGTTCCTTTGGACTCTATTGAGTCCAGAGAGAAAACTGCTTTTACTATTCCCTGCAGAGGCTTGTTTCACTTTAAGGTCATGTGCTTTGGACTTACTGCAGCTCCAGCTACGCAGCAGCGGTTGATGGACCGCCTCTTTGGCCCCGAGTTTGACAATAAGGTGTTCGTATATGTTGATGATTTAATTTTACTTACCCCTGAAGGCCCAACGGCCTTCCAGGATCACCTCCAGCTCCTACTTAGGGTAAAGGAGAGACTTAAACTAGCCAACCTTACTGTCAACATGGGTAAATGCCAGTTCTTCAGGAGACAGTTCTGCATAAACAAAATAAATCTCGCGTTTATCCTGGCCTTATTTACAAAGATAGTTTTTTTCGCCCAAAATCCCGTGCTCCCCTTTAGGTGGGTTGATTTTCTCAAAATTCGGAATTTGACATTTAGACCGTTTATTTTGCTAATTTTTTGAGACATATCATAATAAAGTACACTTAAAGCTACAGATCATATAATTATGGTTTCGTCGAATAGAATTCGGAAAGCATTCACAGTTTGTTTATGGTTAATTTACATTACGTTTTGTTTTCCAACCAAACTTATAACTTTGGCTGGAAATACTTATTGTATATTGTAGAATTTCGAAAGATCCGTATGTTGACTTGACACATCATGACACACATGTTGTGAAATGAATTTGGTTTTAGGGAAGGTTCCGTCGCCAATACGACGCTTAACATTCGGTGAACGGACCTCGATTCTAGTATGTGCGTAAATAGAACGCGCCCATTTTTCACCCTAGTCTTTGAACGCGTCTTTCGTCTATGTTATGATCTCCGAACTGGTTAGTCTGTGAGACATCGACCGAAGAAATTTGTTATTGATTCGAAGATCATAAAGTATTTAAATTCATTTCTGCGAATAAAATCCATAGGTATTTCTCTCGTTTTCCGTGTGAATTTAATTTGAAAAGCTATTTCCAAAGTCAGTTATTTTTGTTTTCAGCTTGAAGAGTAAAAGCTCAATCATATTTATAATCGCCGGCGCGCGATTCATTGAATTAGTTGAATAAATAAATTATATCGATAGATAATACTCCGCCCACACTAAGGTATCTAATTAACTTATTATATTTCATGATTTAAAACAGATTTTGTTAATTTTATTTTTATTAGTGGGTATATTGATTATTAAATCAAACATATTACATTTCCAAAATTCGCCTTTGTCATCCCCTATTTCATTAAAAAAACCTGATAGTAAGCGGCATTTTAGTGGGATTAATGCATATATTGAGTAACACTTGTGAATTTCATGTTAAATTCTAGATTTTCACTATATTGAGTTTCACATCATACTTTGGCAAATAACTCACAAATTAAGCTGTTTTCTTTTTCTTAATAGCAGTAATTATACACAAAATAGGTGCTCTCCCCTCCATATGTCCTTTTTATTAACTAACCAATAAGAAACTTTGACAATTCATTGAAAATTATGTTTGGAATTAACTTGCAATGTTTATTACATGAAATTCAAATGTATTGACTGGGATTCCTTCAGAACTCAGTGGTAGACCCACTCACCCTAAGATTATAGGCATATTTAATTATATTTTTAACATAACACTGTGCTATGAATCTCCAGGGCAGTTCCCGGAGGCCGTAGGGCTCCGCTGCAACTAACCTACCTAATAACCTAACACAAGGAGGAATTCTGTGGAATTGTACATATATAGAGAGAATAATCTAACGAACTGGAATTTTATATCTCTGAACCGTGATCGCGGAATCTTAGCATCGAAGGTACGCTCTACTAACAACCGCTCCGGGGAAAGCTACTAATTTAAAAAAAAATGAAACCTATAACTATTTGTTCGTGTACTTTATTGCCCCTCATTTTGTAGTTTTGTACCCAATTTGTACCTGATTTTTACCTGCCGAGATTGATCAAACAAACCTGAACCATCCTGCCCTTCGCTTGTATTAATTAAACATTTAGTTAAGTGCTTTGCATTGAGGGATTTTGTTAACTTCAGTAACATTATGCATAAGTGAATTACAACCATGTACCTACCAGAATAAAGCTTTTCATTTTGTATCGGACTAAAGGAATAAGTTTGTTTTTTTTTCTTTAACTTTAAGATTTCCCTATATTTCTACAATTTAGCAAGAAAAAGCACTACAGTTAAGACAGAAAAGAAATGAAAGCTGCCAATTTTTTTTTTGTTTATAAAAGTACTAAAAAGCTTATATTTAAAAATGAAATAATTATAATGTAAATAGTTAGTTCCTTATTTCTAATATGTATGAGTATTTGTTTTCTTAACAAATGTCACTTTGATAATGCTGTTATGTCCATATTGCCTTTTTCGACTCATGTCATAGAAAGTTTATTATGTTTAAAGAATACAAAAAGAATTAACAAGCTAGATTAAACTCCATATAAAAATCAAAATGTAGTATGAAAAAAAAGCAAACTCGCATTTGACCATTTTTTAATAAGTTCATTATTTATGTCCGAGGTGTATGAGGTGATCAAAAATATCGTTCTTTTTAGTTTCGATGCACCGTTTCCGAGATATAAGCGTTTTTGTAAATACTTTTCTTGAAATTAATCAAAGTTGAAATTCCTTATAAAAACAGTCGAAAATTAGTCCTGACTTCTTACAAAATGATGATGATGAAACTTTTCTAAGTGCTGTACCCCCTTTGCTACACCCTAACCTTTTCCTTTTTTTAGGATCAATATGGCTTGTATCTCAATCGATTTTCTAGAAAATTATCTAAAAATCATACGCATCGTGTCTCGGTCTCCGATGCGTTGTTTTTTATTATAATTCACATTAATGACCCTTGTATTATTCTAGAACTTCTTGTAGGTATCATTCTAGAAATATTTTGATATTATCTAGTAAAAAACAAAAATCATAAACAGGTAAAAATCTACCAATTCTAAAACAGTTATGGTAAATTAATTACTGCAGGAATTAAATTAATGACATAAGGCTTTTATTTTATTGTATGTTGTAAGAAGGATTAAAGGTAATATTAAAAATCACAGCTCATATACATCCCCACCGAGGGGCACGAGTCTACCCTAACCAATTAGGGCGATTAGGCCTTAGTCAAACCACGCTGGCCCAGTGCGGATTGGTTGACTTCACATACACCTTGAATTACTTCGCAGATGTATGCAGGTTTCCTCACGATGTTTTCTTTCACCGTAGGAGCGTCAACGTGATATTTCTACATTATCACGATTTATTTCACATACGTCTTCTAAATTCGGGTACGAGAAGACCATTTTACTAGCTTTTGAATTTTTCACTTTTCTTACAAATTTTACAATGGTATGTTGTCTTTTTTACGTACAAAATTCGTTTAACGAAGTGCTGAAAGCTTTTCTTTGGCAAGTTTCACAACAACCCAGTCCCCTTCTTTTAAATCTACATTACAAGTAAAATAGTTTATATCACTTACACCAAATGGTATAGTGAAGTTTTCTGACTCCCAGTTTTCTTTATTATCTATTTCTTGTAAGCAAGTCGATACATATTCGTCAAATATGTCATATTCAGAATCATCTGTGTCTGCAAAACTTGTACTATTCGATTCAGAGCTTGTTTCCAAATATATAGATTTTAATGTCTTCTGTTTCGCAGCCATTTTTTTTTCTTCCTTTGGTCAAATTTTTCATTTTATTTTATTTTTTTCACGTGATGCACTAGAGGTTTTCGATACGAAGTTAACACGGGTTAGTATCCTGATATTTCTACGAGGTAGGGACTCACGCGATTAAATCCTGTATCTTAGAAGATATCATACCTACACCTATTAAACGATGTTCACAATAATAACTTTAGGAAGGACAAGTGCGGGACCACCGACACAAGTTAATTATATGTAACTTACTGTTTGCAGTAAATATAACTAAAACTATCGGTCAGTCTGTCGCGTCATCAATTCAATTCCACTTCAGAATTATGCAAGTGTTTACAGAGCCATGTACTTACTTTTGAATATATCGGTGTATTCCTCCATGGACCAGTCGATTAAAATTGTCTTCATATCCTCGTTCATAATAACATTCATAAACACTACTTTGATTTTATTGTATTGATTGACGCGATGATTTAAATAAAAAGAACAATGATATTATAAAAAGGGAGCGCACGAGCAAGGATCTAATACTGTATTTCTGCCTCGGATAAAATCAAATCACAACATGGCAACTATAATTGCATAGTAAAGTAACGAATTGTTTTGATAAATAATTTTAAAGTCTACGTTACTGAAAAAGTCGTAGCAGTTACATAAATATCGTAATAAGGACAAAATAAAATCAACTATACATTCTGGTAGTATTGTAGAAAGTTATTTTTTCCAGAAGACCACAAAAAAGAATTTATTTTACATAGATAAAATAAAATACATATATTACGAAATTATAATACAGATTTTTACGAGATGTATTTTGATTATCTACTATTTTTTCTAATATATTTGAGTTTTCAGTCATCCACTGTTTGTTCAAACTCGTGCGGTGATTAAGTTCAGATGCTTACCTATTTTCATTCTTTTGTAAAAATTTTATGGCATGGTCATATCGCTCGAACAGCATCCGTGTAGTCCAGATTTCCAGTTATACTTTTTATAACGGATCCTAGACCGTCTATGAAACCTCTCTTAACCCGGCATCATTGTGGCGGAAAAAAGTTACACTAACGTCGAAGTGGGTCATTATGACCCTGTTACAATTGTTACTATTTCGCCAAGAATATAATAATTTATAATTTTTAAAGTTTTAATATTAGCAGAAATGAAACACATCGGCAATAAATGAAAAAAAATCTTAACTTTCATTGAGACTGTTAATTATAAAACAAAAAAGTAACTCTCTTCAAAAAAATGTTTATCAACAAATCAACAATGTGTTCTGGGAATATAAACTTATGGCAAGTATACGTGACTTGCTTTCTGTCTTTTTTGTAGGGGCAATCTTGACACCTTCGAACACCAGTGATCTTTGCAGGAGGTTCTCCAGACGTTTATCCAGCAAATTCTTTCATTCTTTTGCGCATTTCCCGCGGAAGATTTACTGAATCTTTGCGCAAAGAAGATTTTTGGTTCACGAGAGCTAAACCCAAGTTTTTTACAAACTGACGTCGTTTCATATTTGTCCTATTGTTGCTGTTTCTTTTAACTACATCATTTACTCCAGCCATATTGAGAATGGCATAAAACAATGTCAGCGGCCATTTTTTTGAATTACGGCAAACACTATAAGTTGAACAGAGCTCATCTGCAACATCCACTCCGCCTTTTGTGGTAATATAGAAAGCTTGTGTAGTATACACAATATTTGCAATGGGTCAAACATGCCTGTACCAGAACTCACTGATATAGAAGCAGCACTAGAGGCGTCTGCACAGATACATACTCACCTAAATCAAGCTACCGCATCTTCTACATCCAGCAATTATAGTATTAATTTAAGTGAAGGCGTAGCTGTAAGAAACTTACTCATTTCTCGTCTCTAGTCCTTGCGTAGACCTCAAAATTAAAAAACAATATTATATTTTCATACCAACTGCTCCACAGTGTCACATTATACAAAAAAACTCAACCTAAAGCAGGTCATTTGAATTCACAACAACTGAAAAACTCTTAAACTGTAAACTGCGCCGAAAAGGTCTTGTTTGAAATTCAAACTGGCCGCCTCAAATGGAACATAAGAAAAAAAAAGACGCAAACATTATGAATCACTGAGCTGTTTGAATTTTATTTTCTAATAAATATAATTATATGATGTCCAAGGATGAAGGAAGTGACTTGACTGCAGAGCTCATCTCCCTCAAGTCCCTGAGCCTCTGCCCCCGTAGCATGAACACCGAAACACAATATGATAAAGCGATAATTAAATATGAACTTTATAAATATTTTTTTTAGATATAATGGCTACCTTGAAATTTTATCGACATTAATATTAGGTCCATACATATGAAATTGGCTTTTTGTATGGGAGGAACGGTGATATAAGACACTGCTTTATCCCCTCGGTGAATAATCTACTATTATGATGAATATACATAAAACACATTTTCTTAAATTTAGTTAATGTAACCATTTTTTGTTCCTTTTATAAGTTATTAATGAATTCTAAAATAATTAAAAACTTTCGAAAGTAAATCTAGTAAAAATGGTTAAGTGAATAAGCATACTTAAAATATAAAGTGCATTATTTATTAAATAATTATAATTATCTAAATAAAAAGATGTTTTCTAGTTTCAAGTTAATATTAATTTAATTGTAACTACAAATACATTATTGTATTAATGCACTTTAGAATATTTTCTTATATTCTGGTTTTGTGGACCATATAAATTTAAAAAATTGATGATTATGTTTTATTTTATATCTGTCACAATAGTCTACCAGAGTGTGACTGTACCAGAGTCGTCAGCATGGGTACATCTATCTCACCTATTTCTGCCGCCAAGCTGCAATTAGAATAGTAGGAGTTTTATAGTAAAAAAAAATCAAATATACATTTTCAAGCTGATAACTTACTTGTACATCACCGCAGCAATCCTTTTTAGAGTGCGCAATGTTTCTTGCCATACTTCTAAGCAATTTTTTTTTGTGAATTTGCAATTTGTTGAAGAACTCTGGAATATTGTTGGTGTAGCTCCAACCTTGGTGTTCAACCATCGTTCTTCTTGCTGCTTCTATTGTTAAAATATTTTGCCGACTATTTCGACGTCGTAGGCTCCTCCTCGGCTCTCTTTGCTCATTGGCATTGTTGGTAGTAGGAGATAAAATTGCTTGTTGCAAGGGTACTTCGTCTACCTCAGATGCTCCTTGTACTTGAGTGTCATCTATTACCTCGATAACATATAATGGGTCCACTGAAGAATCAGTCTCCGCTCGTGAAGGCCCAGCCACAAGCTCTAGTCGTTCCTGTGTGATTCCTGAGGTCTGTGGTAGCTGTAAATAAAGTTTTTTAAATAAGAAAATGACTTCATTCTCTCATTGTAAAATGTACTCCAATAAGATATTTGAAATAAATACGCTTTACTTTAAAAGATAATGCAACCTACTCACATTTGGAAAGGAGTCAACCTGTGTATTTGGCAATCCACTTCCAAAATCTTCACCAAGTATGCTTAGGAATTTTTTTTCCAAGTCATTTAGAAGAATAACTTGTGAAGGTCCGCCTCCAGTGCGTGAATATGATGGACGAATGGCAGCGACTCTTTTTTTAACTTCGCCTTTAGTCAACCCAATACTAATAGAAAAATGTAAATATTGTAAATTATTATTAGTTATTGAAACTCACGTCAATTAGTACACCTTCATAAATTGTAAACATTTCTAACAATATTACTTACATTAGACCATCCCTTCTAATCTTTAGTAGCACCTTCTCCTTGCGAGTTTTGAGACTCTGTAACGGATATCCACATGCGTTTCGCATAGTCTCATGCTAGCGATTTGTTATAACTAACAGCTATATCCTTATGGGAGTTTAAAAATTCCCACAAATAGATTCTTTGTGGGTAGCTGCTGGTAGGTGACACGACGACGGCGTGAAATTTCATCCCGGAACTACAAAAATATAAAATCTTACACTTTATTTTACAGCACACTCCCTATAGATCTAATTTTATTAACTGATTTATATTATATACTTACGACATTATAGATTTTTATTTATTAAAACTTTTGGTTGAAATTCCAGCTAGCTGTAATAAATTTGGAAAGAGACGCAAAATTTTTTGAGTTATCCTGTTAGGTTTGATTTTAGCCGCCAGTGAGTTTGCTTATTGCAATCTCAGGCTAAGTAGAGATACATTGCAATACCACAGATGATAAAATACGGCAATAGGATCGCTCAGAAATAAAGTGCTTAGAGACAGTAGCAGTCTATTGATTTTATAAGTTTTGACTTCGGAAATATTTCTATATTACTTTTATATTCATTTATTGTTCAATTAATGTTATGAAATCACACTAATTCTGCGCAGAAAGTAATATTAAATACACTTTTTAAAAACCGTTAAATACCGGTAACTCATTAAATTAATTTCCGAACGATACCTTAAATCCAGTCATAGACAACCGATCCAGGATGTATCCAGTCAGATTAAGGTACGTCATAATACGAAAAAGAACAAGGTAGTTTACGGCCGTAAACTGAATTGCCTGGAATCAGGCTGGATTTGTAAAATATCATAATACGCCCCCAGTGCCATCAGATGTCCATTAACCATGTAAATTCTGTCTTCCAGAACGACGGAATCCAGCTATGTACAGTAATCCAATAAAAGCCCTGATTTCACTCAAAGTGATTTCTTTCATATACGAGTATGTGTGTTTCGAGAGATCTGAACAAGCAGCCATTCTTTCCTTTATTCGATTATGAGTATACGTAACTATAGTATTGAGCAAATTATCCGGTATAAAAAATTGACATCATTCTAAATCCGGTTTAGTCGTCTATGCCTCTTGTGCTATCCCAGCCTGCTGTGTAATAATATTCACGCTTCGAGTGCGGACATTTTGCCGGTAAAGAGCTTTGTTTGTACCATTTAGTACCATTTTTCCCACTATAAAAACATCTCGTACCTGTTGGTCTAACGATTTTGCCATGTCACCACTTGAAATGAATTGAAGTAATTGTTACAGTGGAATGTAATATTTACTATCACTCACTAACATCTTGATGAGTAACAAGTTTTTCACTACGAACACTAACGGGATCTTCAGTTTCCGAATCAGATGCATAAGGTTCATTTGCACGACTATCTGAAGATTCGTCAAGTATCGATATGATTCGACGACGCTCACGTTCCTCCGGGTCCATAAGTAAAACTCAATAAAACATGAAATAAAAATATATGGCACAAAGCAGCAACGTTGCCGTTGAGTTGGGTCATAATTATCCGGTCGCAGGTTTACACATATGTTGCTCTTTGCGCGGGCGATGGTCGACTAAATTGAGATACACGAAAGGGAGGTATTTATCTGATACTTAGCTGCAGCTACTGAGACATACGGTTGTGTGCGGCAATTACTTCGTATACAAAACGTGCAAGGTCATATTGACCCTGCCTCAATGAGGCCGGGTTAACGCGGCTAGGTTCCAAAGTTTTAAGTTGTTCAGACACCTTAAAAATTTTAGACTGTAAGTACTCGATATGAGGTTCATATAACGATAAGGTTTTATTATGTAACATAGGGGATATACTATAAAGTTGATTCCTTACCGATTCTATGCTAATTCTTATTTCTTTTAAGTCCACAGGTTGGAGAAAGGAGTGGTAATGAGAAGTAATTCTAGTTGATCCTACTTTAAAAGGTAATATTCCGGGTCCATTTTCAAGACTACCTAATGATATCTCCTCCGCTTTCTCCGGGATCAGACTTAGAAGCAGAATAATAAACAGCATCTTCGGCCTTTCTTATAGTATCGAGGTCTGGATACTTTTGGCTGCAGCAACGGGATGTAAGCGGAATGGCAGCGTTCGTTTGTCGATTGTCACAGATACTGCTGTAGTTAGAAGTTTCTTTGGTGTAACGCTTCCATTTGCTAGGGTTACGTCAGTCCAACGTTCATTAAATTGTACTCCAGTGTTCATCAGAATATCGTAGAGTTTGGTACCAGCAATACTAGTACGAGCTGCCGTGTCGATATAGGCGTAACCAACTTGTCCATGAATCTTTATTTCGATAGTGGGTATCTTTACACTTTCTTTTTTTTATTGAAAAAGAAACAATAACATATATAGTATAGGTTAGTAAGTAAGTACAAACACATAATATTACGTTTAGGACCTAAACACGTATTAAAAAATAAAAATAATAATTTTACAAGCAAAAAGAAAACAAACTTTACATTCACAACCACTTTGGGTAACAGTATTTATGCTTAGTTTAGTAAGAAATAGGATTCATAGAGAGATCACCTTAAGAAATAGGATCCGAGGATTTTCCGTACAAAATGTATGGGAAATGTTTTTGGCGATTTCTGTCGTTTCTAGTACTCATACCTTAAATGGTCCCATAGAGTTTTGATCCCTACATGAAATAGGATCGATAGGCATAAAAAAATTTTTTTGCTATCTCATATTTTTTTTTTTACTGTAACTTTTTTCCAAAATCTGTGAATGCAGATCAGTATATCTTTAAAAGTTTTGAATGGCTGCCTAACAATGTTTTCTTGTAACTATAACGGTTGCAAGAAAACATTGTTAGGGAGTTTCCCAGAGCTTCGGGTCATCCGCGCGGCGGTGGATCCAGTGAGATCTGCCGTCGAGCAACCCGTTACCCACACTGAGCGGGCCGGGGGCCCGGCGCACTGAGCGTCGGGCCGCGTGGAAGACAACCACAATAAAAAACCAATTTCGGGGTGTAGAGCGGTGCAATTCTGCGTCGCTCCACAAAGCAGAAGAGCTAGACGGGTAGTCCGGCAACGGACATGTCGCAGGCAGGGGTACAGCGGGAATAAGGCCTGGCGGTTGACCCCTTTCCCCTGTCTTGTGACGGACGGAGGAGCTGCTGGGGGGGTTTTAGTGGGTAGGCCCGGGCCGAGTACGGTCTGGGGAGTCCCACATATCCTCGTGGTTTGGCTCGACCACGAAGAATGCGTAAATGCATTTTACCCCCTCCCAAAAAAAAAGCTGCTCAAGGGCGGGGTGCGATGTCAGAACACCTCCCACCCTGGGCAACCCGGCAGATTTTCTTCCGCGGGGTAAGAGTCTCACAACTGCCCCGTAAAGGGGGCGTGGTGTGGCCAGGTTTAACCCCGCGGGCCATTTCACGTGGCCATGTGGGGCGTCACCTACCCTTCTTATTGAAGATGGGGTTGTGTGTCGCCTGTGGACCCGCTCGCGGGCCATGGCGCGTTGCGCCTTGTGCCGTTGCCCCTTTGGTCGGGTTGGTGCGGGTCCTTGTTGAGCTTCGGTATGTCGTTATTACGAGGCTGGGAGACTCGTAGAGCTCCGGCGTGTCGTTGTTCCAAGGACTGCGGCTGACCCGATCACCGTGTGGCTTCGGCACACTTGTGCGGCCCCCACGAGGGGGGCGTGGGATGGCCGAGTGCTACTCGGCGGGCCACCTCGTGTGGCCACCGTGGCCGCTTTCTGCGGTGGGTCGGCGCTTTGGCGCCGCTGAGCTTTGGCTCGTGTGCGCGGCGGTGGATCCAGTGGGGTCTGCCGTCGGGCAAGCCCGTTACTCCGCACTGAGCGGGGCCGGGGGCCTGGCGCACTGAGCATCGGGCCGCGTGGAAGAAAACCACAGTAAAAAATTACCAACCGGAGTATGCCCCGGGACCTCCTTTCCATCTCCATCTTGGAGAGGACATGAGGGGCCCGTCATTGGTGGGCAGGTGCCGCGGACGGAGTTATGGTCGGTCCGTAAGGGTCCCCACGACCGCGTTCGGCAGCGGCGCGTCCTTTGGACGTGGCTGCGCCTGGCGCCAAAGAGGGCATATCGAGGGGTTTAGTGGGTAGTCGCTCGCTGCGGAGTCCCACACATCCTTGCCCCTGCGGGGGCATGGACGGTGCGCAAACGCATTCCCCTCGTAAAAAAAAAGGTGCTCTAGGGCGTATTAGTGATGGCGGCGTTTTTAATCAAAGTAGTTTATCTAAAAATATCTGAAAACAGTATCAATTTGCCGCGCCCTAGTTTGCTGCCAGGATGTGAATTTTCTTTCCCCTATGTATTTCTGGGTGACGGAGCATTAACTTTTTTTTTATTGCAGATTGTTGGCAAACAAGCAAACTGCCCACCTGATGGTAAGTGGTAACAGTCACCTATAATACATGTGGCTCTTGTGAGATTCGCAGCAAAACTGCAACCCCCACAAGAACCACAGTGTACGTTGCCAACTTGTGACACAAGATGTAAAGTCACAGTACCCAATAATTTCACTGCCATATCTTACCCTTTAAACCGGAACACAGCTTCCTGGGCGTCACGCGTTAAATTCTGCTAAAAGGGTTTTTAATCAAAAACTCTCTCAGTGACGTGTTGTAGTCGAAAATACGTTCGGAATCCTTGCTAACAAAGGACATTGCTCTGCGTCCATACTTTGTTCGCCCCAACACCAACAGCAGTGAAAAAATGCTTTTCGTATAATTAGACATTAGTAAATACTTGTACGTCCACATCAATTACCACGGACAAGCTTCGAAATCGAATTATATATCAAAATGAATCAGATTTTGAGGTTAGTTGAAGTAACACTTTATTTCGTTAGAGCAATACACATAGTCCATACCTATACAATTATTAAATTAATAATTATTGCAATCTTCAAAGAACGTTATTATAGGCACTTAGTGAAGAACATGAAATCTTTAAATTATAAAGTCAAAAACACAACGAAGTAACAAGCGACAGCGCGTGAGTAGTCAATTGACGTATGTTTTAATTTAATTTTCGTTGTAAAATTGTGAAAGAAGTTATGGAAACATAATTAATATAAATAAATAAATGTACATACCTACATAAAATCGATTCAATTCTGTTCAGTCGAGCAAAGGTAACAATAACCATTCGTTTAGTTTACTTCGTTTGGTTTTGTTTCTAAAAGTACTTTTATATATTTTTGATTTGTCCGTCAAATACATATATTTGGTGGTGCCCAAGGTAGACACCACCACGTCGGCGTTCCGCCGACTTGTATTGCTGAATTCTGTACCCTACTACCAACTCATAGAAAGCATTGTGGCTTACCCCGATTCCAATTGTCTCCGTGTGTAGCCGGTGGACTTCCTGAGCTAGCTCGAAGGAAGTCGCGGCTCCTGAAGTTCTGCAGTGGATCCACCGGTGGAGACCGGAGCACTACAAATGCCTATTAGGCCACCACGGCTCACACACGCGATTTTGACACCGTTGGTCAACACAAAGCGGGCTTTCGCACCCCGATATTAGGTGCGCCGCGCAAAATACAATTTGCTAGTTATATATTCCGGCCCGCATATAACCTCTAACAATGTCGTGACATTTCGACTCAACTCAACTGACCTGTCACATGCGGCCGGCCGCCAAAAAAAGCTCTCACTGCACAGACCACAAATGCAGTGTTGCCACTCGCTCTTCCTCGAGCGTGAACAATATTTGTTATGAGTTTTATAAAATATGCATATAATTATGGCGTAAATCAAATCTTTGTTGGTCATTTTTGTTGGCGATTTTCGACATTGTCCTTTAGGGTCTTCAAGACGGCTATGCCATTCTACCCAGTTAAGTGTTCAATAATTACTATGACATGTGTTCTATTACATAACTTTTTGCGAAAAAGTCAAACGTCTCGCAATTTATACACACCTACAGGTACATTCGATGCTAATAATAATAATGGAGACTTGATAAGCTCAGGTACTTGGAGAAATGATAGCATTACCGGTTTCCTTCCCTTACAAAATCAACCGCGTAGAACAACTAATGATGCTATTCAAATAAGACAAAATTTCATGCACTATTTGCATAATAATAGATAATAAAAACACTCAATAAAAATAAATATTGTTTTATTTACTTACTCTATCTTCGGTGTTTATTGCACTGGTATACATCTTTTAAAAAACTTTCCATAACGTCGAAAAATGGTCATGATGGCGTTCGGGGGCCCGGCGCACTGAGCGTCGGGCCGCGTGGAAGACAACCACAATAAAAAACCAGTCCCGGGGTGTAGAGCGGCGCAGAACCGCTCCACAAAGTAGCAGAGCCAGGAGGAGAGTCCGGCTACGGACATGTCACAGGCAGGGGGTCAGCGGGAATAAGGCTTGGCTGTTGTCCCCTTCCCCTTGTCTTCTGACGGACGGAGGAGCTGCTGGGGGGGTTTTTAGTGGGTAGGCCCGGGCCGTGTACGGTCTGGCGAGTCCCACATATCCTCGTGGTTTGGCTCGACCACGAGGAATGCGTAAATGTATTTTCCCCCCTCCCACAAAAAAATGGTCATGATAGCGTATAGATTTCGTCAAGTCCAGAGCCAGATCTCATAGAATCTTTTTTCTTTTTTAAATTAGTAAGTTGGAAAGTCGTCATTAAAGTTTCCTTTTTCTTTTTAAATCATCTATTGGAATTCACACGGCGTCAACTATGCGGTTCTATGCATCCGAAACCTTTTTTTTTTTTTATCTAGTATTTTAAGAGGCTTTAGTTACTCATAGTAACCATGTCAGCCTCATAGGGGCTCTCCGGATCGTTACTCAGCCCAACGATTGAGAAGTTGGTCATGATTCACAATTTCGTTCCTTGAATGATTGTTTTATAAACCTATATATCTGGCCCGCTGTACCACCTACACATTCCCGCAATATAAGATTTATCCCACCATTCCTCAGATCTAAATTTGATAAATATTTATCTCTGTTCTCCTTTGTCAGAGCACATTCCATCAAAAAGTGAAGGAGGTCTTCATCCTTACCGCATTTGGTACATAGTGGTGATGGCTTAATGCGCATCATATGTAAATACTTATTTAATGGAATGTGCCCTGACCGGACCCTAAACGCAGAAATAAGCAGTTCCCTGGAGAGGCTGGCTTGAATAAACCAGGGCGCCTTAAAGATCCTGTCTGTGATGGAGCAGTACCAAATTCCCTTTAATTTTGATTGTTCATTAAAGTGTTTTTGCCAAGTATCCCAACACAATTGTTTGGCCTTTCTACCGAGTTCTGAGCTATATACCTTACAGACCAAATGGTCACCATCAGTGACAGCTTGGGTAGCTAAGCCATCCACATATTCATTTCCATTAATGCCAATATGAGAAGGAACCCACTGCAATTTGATACATTTGTTGCTCTGTATGAAGTATAATAATTTGATGATTTCATAGGCAATCGGCATTCCTCGGGTAGCCGAGGTACACCGAGCCAGATGTTGCAGTGAGCTCCTAGAATCTGTCAGTACAACAACATTCACATTCGGTAGATT
The DNA here is from genome assembly GCA_963935595.1 of Schoenobius gigantellus. Classification (NCBI taxonomy): domain Eukaryota; kingdom Metazoa; phylum Arthropoda; class Insecta; order Lepidoptera; family Crambidae; genus Schoenobius; species Schoenobius gigantellus. The sequence goes on along the minus strand of OZ012541.1, from coordinate 68,797,456 downwards.
ATTACTAATATGTTTCAAAGCCTCATATATAGCAGTTAGTTCTGCTCTCATTATGCTTACTTCCTTATCTAATTTAAATAGTTTATGAAGCTTACTATGGGAGTCAAAGAAGGCAGCTCCTACTCCAAGATTAGTTTTGGATCCATCTGTATATATTTTTATAAAGTTGTTATATTTACTGTTCAACATTGATAATGTATTCTGTTTCAGATTTGTCAACTCACATATTTTCTTGCTTTCTTTGACCCCCTCTACATAGTAACAAATCATTGCACTGACACATCAAAAGAAGATATCCACGTACCAAGTGAATACATTCCTAATAAAGGGGTTTCATTCACCTCTTCCCTTCTATAGGTGTTATAACTAGAAGTTAACAAAGGCTTAAGCTTATTAATCCAGTAACTATGTTCACAAAGCGCAGTTAGTTCTTGTATAATACGCTTTGTGACACAATTTGAAGAGGAAGCAATTCTGAACCAGTATCTTGCCGCAATCCATTCTCTCCTAATGAATAATGGAGGCAGGCATAGCTCATTTTCCATTACATGAATGGGTGTAGAGCGAATGAAACCCCCGCAGAGATCCGAAACCTGAAAACAAATTAAATGTTCAATTAGTTCAATAGATGTGTACATAAGAACTTACCTAAATAAACTACATATTTAAAGCTACAACACTTGCTAGTACCTACCTAGAATAACTAATCTTTAAAATTGTACGTAGGTACTTACATTTTAATTAAAAATGGCGGTTTATCCTATTCTTTGAAACCCTAAGTAATATAAGTTTGTTTTTGGTATTTGGCATTGCATATGATCAGCCGCTTTGTTGAATTGCAGTCTGCAATTAAATCTACAGCGGCAGTTGTCGGCAGAGATTTGCCGGTTATATGTAATGAAGAGTGGACCCTGTTGGAGCAGCTGACAATCGTGCTAAAGCCTTTTGACGACATCACTTCAGCTATGTGTGGGGAAAAATATATAACTGGCGGCTCTGTTATCATAATCACGCGATGTCTCGTAAAACATGTGAAAAATTATTGACAGACCATTTGCAGCCACTGTCAAGTGATAATTTCATTAGTCCGGCGGCTACTGTAGCCATGAATTTAAAAGACGGCTTATTAGCAAGACTAAGCCACGTTGAAAAGAGTGGCACATTTTCAATGTGCACACTTCTAGACCCGCGGTACAAGACATCTGGTTTTGAAGATAAGTATGAATGTGGCAAAACAAAGAAGCGGGTCCAAGACTTTGTGCAACAAATGATCGTCAAGACGTGTCCTCAACGTCAGGACTCGGATTTGCCTACGTCATCACTAACAACGACCACAACAAAGGGAGTTTCTCCATGGAGCGTCCTTACCGAAATAATTGCATTAAACAAACCTAAAAAAAATGGAACCCCGTTGTCAAAGGCTATCCAAGAGGGACCTGTACCTAGAGGAGGACATGCTGCCAGTGCATAAACCAGATGGCACCTGGAACTGCCCACTAGAGTGGTGGCGTAATCACCACCAAGAATATCCTCATCTGAGCCAACTCTTTAAACAATATGGGAATATAGTTGCGACGTCTGTCCCTTGCGAGCGGATATTTAGCAAGGCAGGACAGTTGATTTCCGATCGCCGTACCAGGCTCGATCACAATAAAGTGGCTCAGATTATGTTTCTAAACGGAAATATGTAAATAATATGTATAAAATTATATGTAAATTTATTGTGTATTTAAGTACATTAAATGTATATATGTTGATCCTGTACATAAGATGATAATTTATGTATATACAATGAACTTTTAAGTATGCCTGTGTGTTAACGGGAACAAGGAATTCACAATGATTTTTATTTTTTTAAATGCACACAGTCAGTCCTAAGCCTGCTAAAGTACGAAGGGAAGTTCATTGTAGTTAAATAACATAGTTTCAAAAAGCTTAAAAACGATATAATGTTGTAGCACGAAGACGGCTTAGAAATAGATAGTTGTCAAAAATAGATAGTTATGGCAACGTTATTCAGAAACGGATAACGGTTGCGTTTTGTGTTTTCTAATATCCATAACGACACATCTCTAGTGTAGATGCGTACCGCCATCGCTGGCCCATTTCCTTTGATGTGCGGCCGAAAAACCGACACCGACGCCATCCCACGACCATCGCTCGCGCCATCAGCCATCCTACACCATTACGTCCTCCACACGCTGGCCCACCATAGTGGACCATCACGATGGCCCATCGTGTTGAGCAGCTATTAGACATGTGCAAAGTCGTTACTTTTCAGTCACCGTGACTGTCGTTCCAGTGACTCGAAAGTAACGTTCAAAATAATTGTGACTTTGTCACGTGGGTCACTCTCAGCACAATACATGTTTCCTAGGTTATAAATTCCTTTTATTTAGTTACTTATCGTCGCAGTTATCACTCCGATCACGATTAGGTACCCGATTCAGTTAGAGGTTGCCATTCGACAATGGTTTGTTCTTTGCTATTGGCTTAAAGCCAAAAAAAATAAATACAAAGATACAAGAGACAGAGGACGAGTTAATTCAAAGCAACCTTCGCACTTTTACAGGCTTAGGACTGTCGCATTTTAAATCAATGTTGATATTAATAAAATATAATACATACATATATGGCAATTGATGCAAGTTTATTTTACGATCGTATGCTTTTTTATCTAACCATTAAATAGAAATATAATTTGCTATGAACTAAATCGTCAGAGAAAACCGTTTTCATTTTATAAAAATAGATAATGCGGCGTGTTTATTATTTTGAATCAACTATTTACAATGATTTTGAAATTTACATTATTTAATTTTTTTTTAAACATTGTATTTACAGTTTTTTATTTACATACGTATTTTATATATACCTACTTTTTCTTTTTTATATTTTATTTACAACCATGTGTGTTTTGTCATTTTTAAGGTTCGAAATTCGAATTTAAAAATAATAGCTGTTGGACTTTCCGAACACCAAGCCTTGTGCGCCTTTCATTAAGAATATTCGTCGACCTTGATATATTGCGTATGAGTACCAAGTTTCATCAAAATCAGTTTAGTAGTTTCCATGATTCTTGACTTGAATGTTTGTATGAAAACCCGCGCCGCGTAAACGCTCTTAAGTTACGTATATTAAGAGTTAGGCGCATAACACATTGCACCGGACACCGCGCCGGTGTGCGGCGCTGCGGTTTTTAATTTTGACTGAAGAATCTTAATTTGTATACAAAAACCGCAGGGTAAACACACTCACACCGCATGTCCCTGCGGTTGTGCGGCGCGCGCGACGACACCGCACTCCCGGACGGTGATGCGGTGCGGTCCTCGGGGTATGCCACACTGCGCCGCAGTATCGTACGGATTTTTGCGTAGAAAGGACGTGCATACGTAATAGATCTCGACATAGATAATGCGGTGATGCGGTGCGTCGTGCATCGCAGCTCCGGACGGAGATACGGAGCAAACCGTACGGTGGCACGGTTCCGTGCCGCCGCAGCCGCATGCGGTTTTCGTCCCTCCGTACACCGCAGCAGGATGCGGCGGCAATGTGTTAAGCGCCTTAAGCTAAAAGCATTTAACATAATCGGACGTAGATAAGCAGTAATGTATAAAGCCACATGAACTTCAATTTGAGAAAATGGCTCCCAAAGAAGAAAAATATCATCTGTTGTCTAGTGTTTGGTATTGTTTTAAATGAATGCAGAAAACAAAATACAATAGAACAACCGGAATAAATGTCTATTATTACTATAAATAGCAATTTTTGTATATTGCAAAACACAGAACTCCCCAAAATTATATTAATAAGAAATCAAGGAACTTAACATATTTTTGAAAAATGTCTTTCATGGTATCCAAAGAGCCGAAATAAATGTTAAGATACTTAAATCAATATTGAAGAAATCTAAATGAACCGTAATTATTTTTAGAAAAGTTTAAAATGAAAGTCAGTAAATTAGAAAAAACTTTTATTTGTGTATGTTCTGCAACAAAAATAACTTTTACAACAAATTCCACTGTTTAGCTTTACATCTCACATAGAAAAAAATCTAATCAATATTGGTAACTTAGCTAAGTATTAAGAATTAAGTTGACTAACATAATTAAGTCTAATAAATTGGTATTTAACTATCAGGAACTTGAAGTTGCTTAGAGTCACATTAATCAATATTATCACTTTCATATTTTCATATAATTACAATTTAAATAGCTACGGTAGATAATCACTTTACCTTATACAACAAAAAAAAAAAAGTGCAAAAATTTTTTTTCTTTCTTACTTACTTTGTTTGGCTAACAAGAGTACAATAAATCCTAATTACTGACATCGTTCAGTCTTCAATACAATCTTCGTCTATATCATAATCAATCACATGAACTTAACCATCAGCATCATCGGTGAAATTCCCCGCAGGTATATTCTTCAAGAAACTGTAGAACTGCTTTGCATCTGCCGGAATAAGCTTCAGCAATTCTTTTAGGTCCTGAATTTTAGCAGCTGATAGTTTACGCCCATTGGCGTATAGAACAGGAAGATCAACAATAAAATTAGGCTTTTGTTTGCGCCCTTTTCCACCTTTTGTAATATCAATTACCTGAGGTTGTTCATTAAGTTTTGATTTCATGAACAGCGTCGATGGTTCATTACGTCGAAGTTCTATTTCAAAAGTCGATAGCCATGATATTTTTTGCTTTATCAGATTTGCGGTTAGTGATACGTTCCTGTAAAGGAGTCACTGATTTAAAATCTTCCAGGTTCAGCCTAGTAACCATGAATTTGTTCTTTCGACGGCAGTGTTCCATTACAGAAATATAATCATTCGCAATTATAGACGAATCTGTGATTTAAGAGCACACTCAACGTCTCCAAATTCAGAGTCATTTGGTAAATATGTGTGTCCAGGTTGAAGGCATCTGATAGTTATTTTTTGCAGCTTCTCATGTTTATGTAAAATGTGTAGAAGCCTTTAAACCATTTTGATGCTTCGATTCTGCCCACCACATGAATCAGCCCTAAGAATTAACTGAGTTGTGCCTGGTTTGAGATGTTCAGTAATGAACTTATTTAAACATGAACCTACTTCTTGCGTTCCACGACCAGCTTCGTGCTCCAACCAAATATAGAAATATCCTTTTCCATCTGAACCGCAATGTATGCCTAAATTGTGGAGATTAAGTTGGCGCTTATAATAAATAACACTCGTGGGCAACCGTGGCAAGCAGTGAGTCTTTTGTAAATCAAAAGTCAGCGTCTCTATTGTGGCATTCGTTTTAGCAGTAGCCAAGTCTTTTTTCATTTGATCTCTCAATTTGTAAGCGTGATTTAAACAGGGACCGGAAAACCCGTTCATTTGCTTAAGCCGTTCGAAAGGGTAACCCATTCGCATGGTAACCCAGTGGGCTCGGTAAGCCGTTCAACAGGTTTCCCAACAATAACGATAACCCGTAAAATAGGGGTTACCACCCACAACAATAATTTACCGCTTACCTAATCTTAAAGGTTTTTAGTGTTTATGCGCTTAACCGCTTACTGTTCGGGTTAGGGTAACCCTTTCCCTCACGCACACCGAGCGATTGAAATAGCACTGCGGGCGCAATAACGCCAGAGTTCGGTCGCGACCTTCGGCAAATATGCGGTGCAAAAGCAATCTACACGGGATATACCTAAGGTCTAAAATATTTTTTACAAATTAATCAGCGTTTAGAACGGTAACCCATTTGGGGGTTTTTGATATCGGTTAGCGGTAACCCGAATTAATTCAATCGAAGAGATTAATGTGTAAACCGGTAAGCCGTTTGAAAGCTTACCGTCAGGCAAAGGGTTTAAAAACCCAGCATTATAAAATACCCCATGAAAACCCTAAGGTTACCGGCTATAACAGTAACCGGGTCCGGTCCCTGGATTTAAATGATCTTTGTCTTCTTTTTCTAAAGATATTAATTGTTCACCAGTAGCAACTGTCTTGTTTGCTTCATATAAATCGCAACGCAGACAGGTGTCTTTTTGAGGTTTTTTGAATCTCAGATTATAGTTTTTATAAAAAGTAAGCCTGAATTTGGAAAAACTTACGTGATTCGCATATTGTTCTTTATAAAGGTCATAAATCAAGGTCAAGTTCAAATTAGGTGCCAAAAATATTGCGGAAGTATTATCTCTGCAATAATGTGAAGAATATTTGAGTAAACTGTCAATATTGTCTGAAGTTTGGCTGTCGTCATTAACGCACCGAATTTCTTCAGCATCAGGAACGTTGGATATTATTTGAAACAATATCGTTACCCATATTTGTATTATTGTTGATCTCAATTGATTGCTTTTCAATCTCAGTTGTATTGGAACCGCTGCACAGAGGGACACGCTCCATACAAGGGCGGTCATAAATAGTTAAAGTCCTGTTACTATCAATACATTGTATTATTTTAGTGACTTATAGTTGTAAAAGTGTTTTAGGAACATTAAAATGAAAGAAGTACATGTATTTACGGAATAAAAAACGTTTACTTCAGTAAAAAACAAATATAAACAATAACATACTTTTACCTAAATTTATCATGAACAAACACTTAAAAATTGGAATGTAAAACATATATTTTAAATAAAATAAGAGTCAAAACATTGATAACATTATTTAATTATAATAAAATAATAGAAATAAATAAATTAAAATTAATTAAATACAAAAAAAAACAAAACAACTAACAAAATACAAATAAATTATTCTTATTCTAACAATATTAAACATGTAACAATTCTATTACACTTTGTGACAGAGTATTTTTCTTTTTAGGGGGAAGTTTCCGAAGACTTGTAATATAAGGATCTGAATGTAATAATAGTCGTTGTATTAAATCTTGATTGGTAACTTCACGTGACATTTTTCGAGTGTGACTTCGTCTATAAATTTTGATATACTTATTTGTCGCTTCAGCAGCTTCTTCGGAAAGTTCTCCTATAGATAACAATGCATAACTTATAATATCTGATCCATGTACGAGCACCTTGTGGACAGAAGCAGGAAGACTATACCACGGATATTCCTCGACCAGGCTGTATGCTGTTTGTAATGCATAGTCTTTAAACTTGCATTCATTAATTTTATGTCCAGAAGATAACGTTTGTAATATTACACAACAACGATCTATGAGATCCTTATTCAAACCTGTAATTTCAGCAGATACAGCTGATTCCAAAAAAAACTTCCTGGCCGTGTTTCCGTCGTTAGACGTCCCGCTTCCACCACTACGCGGCTTGTCAACTATTAAACCTAATCGTTCCCTAAACTGGGACTGTACATATTGTTTTTTATTTGATAACAATTGTTTATCACTATCTAGCCTAACTTGCCATTTTTTTATGTCTAATCTATATGAAAGATGAATAAAATATTCGAAGAAACGTATCCAAGAATGTAGTGGTGATAATCCAAATTGGTATCTACTCTCTATTACAGGTTTTTGTAAACATTCGTCTATTTTATTCATCTCTTTAGGGGTAGCATTACATATATAACATCTACTTGTAGATGTTTCACTTAAAGCACTACAAATTTTACCATCTACCATTGAAAGCTGCAACTTATGAGAAACGACCAATTCACGATTGTCGATCTGAATAAAAGTAGGTTGCAAACTTTCAATTTTATCCTTAAAATAAGCTTCCTCTTGCAAAGACACTGCTGTGCTTTCTTTCAAAAATTGAAATCGAATAGGACGGCAGTACCTAGTGGAAGAGGGTCGAGGATTTTTCCATAAAATTTTACAATTATCTTCAGCTAATTTTACAATAATTTGAAGGGGTACATAAGATGTTACAAACAAACTACTATCTTCTAAAGTTGAATCTGAAAAAAATTGTTTGTATTCACTATGTCCAGTGCTGCCATCGAATCCCCATTTCCCAAGTAAAGAGATATTAGACAAACAATCATCAGGAATCTGATCTAAGACCTCTTTTTGAGATTCAAGGATTCGAGAAGCTGTGTGATCAAAAAGACTTTGTAATTCAACTTCAGCTGAAGACTCGGAAACAGTTATATTAGAAGGGTAACATCTCTGTTTCGCTTTAGTAATTTGTTGGTAACATGGTAAACACATTAGGAGAAATCTTACTATTAACAAAGTTTTTAATTAATAAATACTGATGTTTTGTCAACTGAGCATCAGTCACAAGTGACAAGACATCATCAGTGCTAACTCTAGATATACACGAATCGAATGAACAGTCTGAAACATCAAGCAATGCACTCACAGTAGAATCATCAGACTTTGACAAATCAGCTACTCTCCGACGTTTAGTCCTTTTACTACATTGCGTAAAAGGTTTTCGAGGACGACCACGTGAATGACACGGCGACGTTTCAGACGGAGTACATTGCTTATTGTTTTTCACAAGTTGAATTTTTTCAATAACATTAAACCAATCGGAATTCTTATATAAAAGCTTGGTTTTATCCCTATTACATTTTTTCCAGAATCGAGCAATAGCTTTACATAAATTATTAACAATTTTCTCTAAATAATGAATATCAATGTTCTCAGCATCGTCGTTCAGAGTAGTCAACAAACTTTGTAGGACTTGACGACACTTTTCCGAGTCATTATCGGTATTGACAGTTAGCCATATTTCAAGAATATGCATTCTTGAAAACGAGCATATATATAAATTACCTAAAACAAAAAAAAAACGGTTAAAATTCAGTCACAAAACCTACACAAAGCACTAAGACTAAATAAACTAATTTCGTAGCAAATGCTACGAGATAATCTGGCAACCGTAGCACCCTTGTCATCGCCAAAAGGGCAGATAAGGGCAGCCAAGTTTTAATTTTCCTAAGATAAGAAAGTCTAAAGATTATGGTGCAATATACCTCCATAGTCGGAGCGAGTGGGAACATATTTAAAAGTTTATTCAAACTTTGAATATTAAAATATAATACTCCAAGAAAAGTCGCCTCGTAGCAATGACATACTAAAGAAAATATATACTAAGATACAATTAAAATAAAAATATTAATTATTACATACCCTGTTCTTGGATATCCATTTCAGAAAAAACTCACACAGCACTCACAGGTCCCGCAATGACAACAAATGACGTCACGCTTTTTAATGACTCACTGATAACAGTATTTACGATTGGCGATGCGCTCTCTTTGAATGCACAATAGATAATGAAGGCGCACTCTAATTACTGACCTATTTATAGTTTCAGAAGGTACCGCAACTATCCAATGTAACGACAAGGAATAAAATGTAAAACAAGAAAGCAGGTTTTTAAGATTTATGACCTATGGATGTCCCACAGTGCGCTGGCTGGTTTTGTTTTCGACATAGTTCAGTTCTCCTGGATTTTCATTCAGGGAAGGAAATAAAACGTTAATATTAGAAACTAAGGAACTGTCGTTTTAAATATAATTCACTCGGGTCTATTTCGCGGTAAACAATAACTATATTGACTTACTGTTTCCCGACGTTTCGGCCGAATTGCATTAGGCCGTGGTCACGGGATGATGCCGAGGCTCAGCGACGTCTTCGCAAAGCGCGGGTTCAACGACTACCCTCCGCTTGATCTTCAGAATTTTCATTTTTATTTTTATTAGAATCGTGGGTACCTCGACATACATACATACCTCGACACTCACGACATCTACACACTGACGTTTTTTATAAGTATCGCACTGCCTAAATTTGCTAATAACAGGGTTCCAGGTAGTTGATAAACGGTATCCATCTTCCCGGTTGAAGTTTTTATGTGTTATGTACAAGTAGCTTAGAAGCGGAGTATATAAACTGCTTGACAACAGCTCTTTGGATTAGACCGTCAAGAGTAAGGCGACCAACTTACTGGGAATTGATTGCGGGACGGGTCATTTCGTGCATGGGGAGGGGGGTTAATTTCTTTAAAAAAAAACACGCAAATTAGTGGTTATTTATTTTTAAAATCATATTTATCGCAAATGTGACATTTTTTTACTATTGCAGGGTTTTTGCTCAGAATGTCGAAAAATTGGTCACAACTGCCCATATTAAATTTCACCGTAAGCATGGCGCGTAGGGTTTCTACCTTTAAAGAGGATTTTTCGGACGTCCATACCGCATTCATTAAGGAAAACACCCTTTCGGTAGGTGCGTTCGTCCCTGGCAAGCACAGCAGATACTGGACAATGGCCAAGCAGTTATTTAATGATATTCCTGTTTTTTGGAAATGTTTGAACACATCCAATTATCGTTGTTCATAATTTATTACGTCAGATAGGTTATCTTCGTTAATAGTTAAAGCCGCCATAGGTACCTGCACTAACAAGTGCTGGTATGTCTGCTGTACATCAGCCCATTTTAGATTTTGTTTTAATTGTATCCAACTATATGTTTTAAATTCATCGTATTGATGGATATACTTTTCCAGGTACTGAATGCAGTTATGATAAAAATTGCGAATATGCCCCATAAAATAATTTCTATTGATATGACCACCGTCAACAAGTTGTGTTAGCTCATTTCTTATTGTCAGAGGAAGGTAATCATTTTCTAAACGGTTTGTGTATTTGTTTTTTAAATCCTCAAACAAGTGGGATACTTTTGTGAAGCTGGTCTTATCTCCTTCTATCATTTTCACAGAATCGTTAAAGATCGCTTGCACATGGATAAATTTTAACCACAACTCTGAGCATTCGTTAGAAAAAAAATGGTGTAGTACAGCAGGACATTTTTCTTGGGATAAGAAGTACGATTTTAATAGGGAATACATTTTTAAAATTCTTTCAACTGCAGGCAAAAGTGCCAGCCATCTTGATTTGCTGTATCCTAACATTCCTTTGTATTGCATCTCTGCTTCTTCGCAAAAATCTTTAAGCTTTTCTACACGCACAGTGTATATATAAAAGTGCGAATAAATCTTCGTATCAATATGTTATACGTCCACTGGTAAAAGATCTGCTGCTGTTTGAATGGCATTGTGTGCGATATGCGCTGCGCAGCCCACTCCAACTATTTGTCTTTCTAAACCTTCTTGAAGTTTCCTGAACACATTACATTGACCTTCACGCTAAACTCCGCCAAAATTAGTACTAGCGTTAGCACAAAATCCAACAACTTTTTCTTTAAGGTGCTTTTCAAGAATTTTCATTAACGAATTGTATATAATTTCTGCGGTTTCGCCGGGTAAATTAACGAGATCTAGTATTTTGACGTTAATGCCAGTTGTATGGTGAAAGTACCTCACTAGCGTTGGAAATATTTTGATGTCTTTGTGATTTGAAGCATCTGTGAATATACAGATAAATGGGACATTATCTAATTTCGTCTTAAGATATCTGAAGAATACGGGGCTATCACATTAGTTATAATAGCTTCGCATTTAGTTCTTCCACAGCTAAACTTCTTATCAAAAAGTTTTTGAATTAATTTGGAAGTACAATCCATCGATCTAAAACTTTGATTGTGACATACCGTATGGAAAGCCCATAAACATTCAGCTTTTGCCAGCTCCTCTTCTTTGTCCCCATATTTTTCATGGCGGAAGTAAGTTGTAAGCGAAGATGACGAACTTGCAGCGGTTAGTGCTTTTTGTGCTTTTCCGACGTCAAATGCCTTTGTATATCATTTCTGCCACCTTGAGTAGGGTTACCATCTGACCGGATAAATCCGGTCTACACCGGATTTTAAGAGTTCAGACCGGACTCCGCCCGGATTTTATTCAAGACTGGATTTTTCATTCCTGCCACACAGCTGCGTGCATGCGCTTTTCGCCGCACGTAGGCAATACAACTGACTGATGGAAACAAATGCATCATGCACAAATATAATGTCCAAAAATATAATAAAAGTTAATAAACCTTATTATTTGCCTTATTATTATCTACGGAATTTTAATTTCAACAAAAGATCGGACTTTTTTACACAAATCAGGATTTTTTACTGGTTGCAACCGGCTTATATTTTTTAAGCCCTGGTAACCCTAACCGTGAGCAACAGAAAATGCCCCATTACATTTGTTACACAGTATTTCCGAAGGTGTTAAACACTTTTGCAAGAACAGAAATTCTTTTTGCATGTCTTCAAAAAATGAACAGCTTCGCTTTTTCACTGTGGGCGGCATTGGTGAAACTAAACTGTTTGAATTATGTTGTTAAAGTAAACACCAACAGACTAGTTCGGTGAACAGAACTGTACACCAGAATAATCACTAGAAACAAACGAGAATTATGTTATCAAATTCGTGTCACGGGGTGCACTCATTGACGTATATAGCCTAGACACGCTGTTGCAAACAAAAATTGTGTCTTGAAGCGGGGCAGCGCTGGGTAGGCGTGGACGGTAGCGTACTCGCTCGCTCGTGTGAGAGTAGGCGTGGGTAATTCCGACTCCGCGACGTGATTCGATTCTTTGAGTCCAGGTTCGCCGTCGGACTCGAATCCGACTCCGCTTATCGATTGCGGGCTTGTATGGAGTGTTCGGCGCCGACACTATTAAATAGATTCCGGCTCGGTTAACCAACCAACGATTCCGACTCTGGTTACAGAGGCTTATATGGAGTGTTCGGCGCCGGCTGACACTAAATCTAAACAAATCCTGGCTGGCTATAAAACCGCAAACTGTTCCTCTTTGAACTGTTTTGTTTGCTTATTAAGTAATTAGGTATATCTTCTTCTTCTCTTCTCTTATACACGGTTATTTTTTTATCACCCTGGAAAATTTTAGGGACACTTCAGGACACATCCATAATTATATAAAAAATTTAAAAAATGAAATAAAAAATTTAAAAAAAAATACAAAAAAAATAAAAAAATCTCAAAAAATGCTGCTCTCAACTAGTGCAACATTTTTTGGATTTTTAAAAAAATTAATATAAAATTAAATAAGTGAGTTATTTTTTTTATTCATATTTAAAACATTCTAATACCATGTCGTGAAGCGTCCCTAAAATTTTCCAGGGAGATAAAAAAATAACCGTGTATATAAAAATGAAACGCTGTGTGTTTGTCTCGCAAAAACTCTGAAACGGCTCGACCGATTCTTACAAAATTTTCTGTGTGTATTTGAATAGGTCCAAGGAAGGTTTAAACGTACAGTTGGACCCGGCAGGTGGCGCTGTAATCGGGCAGGACAACGTCCGCCGGGCCCACTAGTTTTTGAAGGACAAAATCTGCCAAAATATTTTCTCTGTACATATTTTCATTAATAATGTCCAGTATTTGCGCTGCTTTCTCTCTGTCTCTTACTATTAGGTGAAACTTATTAATTATACCTGCGGCAATGCGAAAATCTGTCATGGCGTGAGTGGAAGCCCGGTTGAAAAATTCATGCCTTAGCAGTTTAAAGGATTGTTTGAATACGCCATTAACTGCTTCCACTACCCATCTACATACAGTTACTGATCTAGATTTATTTGCTGCAATTGTTGACAGCTGCGTGTTGACCTTGTTGTAAGGACGAGGCATGTGGACAGAATAATTACATTGTCTTAATAATGGCACAGAATCTCTAAAGCCCCTATCCAGTATAAAAACATCACCTTGCTGGAAGTATTAACGCAAGGGTTTTTCTCTGCTATTAAACTCATACAACATTATTTCTGCATCTGATGTTGTAGCTGGATAAGGGCCTAAAACATCAACAATATATCCATCGGAACAAACAATTAAAAAAGGTTTCATTAGGTTCCTATACTTATGTAATGAGTAAGTATCTTTTTGGTACATATAATTCGAGCTTTTTTGTACATAAAGGTACGAGTATGTTCCGTCAATTATTACAATTGGTTTCCTATCATCCCCACCAAACAGCCCATTGGATATTATTAAATTCCTTTGGGATATTTGTTCTCTTGTAATGTTATTTATTCCTCAGTTATTTGAAACGAAATCTCTTGCCAATATTTTTCGAGCTTTACACATTAACCTCATCAAGGTTGTTCTCGGGGTATCTAAAAGAGTCGACATTCGTTAATCGCTTTCCCCTGTTCTCAACTTAAGCAAATAAGCACCAAGTGCCACTACGGATACTTTGTAGCCTTGGCAGCTCTGTATAAAGCTGCATAAATTGTTTTTTTGTTAACCCTATCCAGTAATGCAGAAGCTCATCCGACATTGTCTCTACTTATTCAAGATGTAACATTACTGGTCTTTCATTTAAAAATGATGCAAAATCCTTTATTTGCTCAGCCGAAAAACTGTGATTCGGCTGAGAAATGTCAGATAAAACTTCCCAATAATCATTCCTTAAATGGAATGAACAAATTCTACAGTTTTGCGGCACATACAACTTGTAGTCTTTAAATAATTTTACCCTCAGCCAATCAGGAACAGTTAGCCTTTCAGTTGAATGACACTCTGGGAAGAAGCAACGAGTTTGAGTATCTGCAGCTCTTGAATATAACGGCAGAACTATAGTGGTCCCCTCATTTGGACGTAGAGGGTGAGAAGCGGCTCGATCAGCTCTTTGCCAGCAAAGGTGACATATTTGCTCCAGTCCATGTAACTGAAACCAAACAGCTCTATCAGGCATAATTCAAATTCAATAGATAATAGCGTTTTGAGCAAGTAAGAAGTATTTATTATTAAAATGATAATATTTCTTCTAAGCTTGTGAAGATTTCCACAAAATATACACAAATGTATGTAAAAAACAACACAGACAACACAGTTCTAGTACAAAATCTCTTTATACAGTTAGTTGTACTATGTAAATAAGGAAATAGAATACTAACTTGATGTGGTGTAATCCATTCCATTACTACATTTCTAATGAGTGATTCTCTTTCGGTCTCTGTATGCAGCCTGTGAGATCTTAATCGAAGCAGTGAGCATCTACAAACAGCACAAAGATTTCTACTGTGGCCAGTGCTAGTTGATGCTTCGTGTGTTCTTGACTGATGGAGAGCCAAAGTCCAGCATGAATGGCATACAATTTCGTTTTCAATCTGTAAATAAAATATTATAAATATATATCATAAATAATTACACATATCCATATTTTCTTTACAGAAAAAAGTTTTTTTTAACATTAGCGAAAAAAACTTGGATGAAAGCAAATTGCTTCAAACCAAGATAAGTTGTCTTATATATGTTCCAAGAAAATGTAAAGTTGTTTTATGAAAGCTGTTCTGGGCATAAGATTTCTATCAGCTATATCATAACTCCTTTTATTTAAGCTGGTTTCTGGAGAGTACAAAAGGGACGAGTGTTGCTTCATTACAACAGAAAGCAAAAAGAGTTGGCGAACTGTCAGGACTTGACAAAAACTATACAACATTGAAGTATAATAAAGAAATGATTTAAATGTACAAATTTTGAGTATGGCTCTTTGGGCAACCTTCACCTTTTTTAATGTGGTTGTAGGCACAGCACCCCAGCTTAAAATACAATAGGTAATTATTGATTGGCACAGTGCAAAATAAACATGTTTTAACCAGAAAGGCTGAAGCATATGCCTTAGTGTTTTGAACACTTGATATAGTTTTCTTATTCGCTTACATAATAAATCAATGTGATTTTTGAAACTAAAGGACATGACCACTAATCGCCCTTCAATTCGGCAATATGTGCAGGATAACTGCTTTTACATTATTATTTATAAAATAAACATTAATTTACTATGGTGTTATTATTTCAAATAAAGCCCAGAATATTATATTTGAAATAAATAGGTACATTATTGCTTCCGCTTCACGCAGACTTTCGAATGCGTATGCGACCATAGATAGATTCAAGCTGGACACTGACGGTCAGTTTTTCGCGTCAGTGGAACTGACGTCCATCCAAAATTTGATCGTGAGTGTCGAATCATCACTCCAGAGTTTTAACTGACGACGTGCCACGAAATTTTCCGGGACTACCATAATCCAACCCGGCGCGTCGCGCCAAACTGCCCGTAAGTGTGTGATCGTCATTCCAATCGTGTCAGTTCGCCAGCGCCCGCGCCACGTGGGATTGAGCATGCTGTGCTGCTGTGTATAGTTTTTGTTTTTATATTGAAAGTAAGTATTTTTGGAAACTGTAACCATTATTGCAACTATTGAGTAGTATATTAGCCCCTTCATGTAATCCTTTAACACACTCCGTCTTATTAATAAACGTAGACTAAAGCTTGAGTAACTTTACTCCGAGTATTAAATCAGTAGTAAGTAATTTTCATATTAATAAACACGGAGTAAGGAAGAAGTAAGGTAATCCAACTCTACTCTGGGAGTAAAAGTTATACCTGTTAGCTACCTAGTTTACCGACAGATTAAGGTTGGAGTAGCGTTATCTTTGCGTAAATCTATATAATTTGTGGGCACCTTTGACATGTATCTTGTCATTAGATGGCGACCGCATGGACTTAATAATCAAATCGTTTTGATTATTAAATCCATGGGCGACCGTTTTATTTTTAACAGTCAAATTGAGCGAGTTTATGGTTATTGTTGGTTTGGTTAATTTTCTATTCTGTTAAAATGGAAAGTGACTATTATTTAGATGATTTGATGTTGATCGACGAAATCGAAGAAATTGAAAATAGCGCTCCACTAATAAGTCCCTATTTATTTGATTTGATATATATATAATACTAACTTACGGTCTTGCTTCGCCAAGAAGACCATCTGGTGACGCACCAAGATATGCGAACTGGTCAGATATGAACAAACCACATTCTTCTATGTTCATTCCGTATGTGTGACAGTATTTATCAATCGCTGTGGATTCTTGTATTTTGCCATGTGTAGTTACTCTGGAAATAAACTTAGAGGGATTCAATATTGTTCACGCAAGGTGCTGTTTTGTGGCTGGTTTTGAGTGAATAACAGAGTGAAAAGTGCTGGTAGTTATTCGGCATGACTTCCACTTATGCCATTCAGGATTATTATTTTGGCCTCGAGTATTTCTTTCAATGTCGTGTAATCTGGCAGCATTAACATTTTTCAGTAGTAAACTTTCTAACAATGCTTCTTGAGGGCTCATTGTGCAATATTTACCATGGTCCCAAACAACTGCATAAGTATTAGCTGGCCTTATTAGTTGCTTCATGGGCATGGTTGTGTCACCATAGTTTATTACTAAATTATTTACATACTGTTGATAGTCTCCTATTAGGTAATTTTTCTTTAATGGCAAAAAATTAGGATCTTTTCTTCTTTTATTTGGCATTTTTCGACTCTGTATTGGAGAAGCATAAAACACAATTTTAGGTCTTTTAAATGACATCAATTTTTGAGTTGATACCTTATGAAGTACAATAGTTTTTTTGCGCACCATTTCCTCTAGACCATGTAGCAATACAACTATAATGTTTACAGTGTGCGTGAACTCCACTCCCAGCAGCACATTCACAATGAGTTTCTTTAATTTCGCCCGCACTAATCACTTTTGCATTAACAACATACATCACTTTCTTCATTGAAGCTTTACACTGCCCTTGTAGATAAGTTAGGTCTCCAACAACAACAACTCGGACTGTTAACAAATGGCCAGCCTCATACAGGTTTGAAGGAAGAACAAACAGCAGTGTTTGTTCTTCCTTCAAAACCGTAGACAAATAAATTAAGGTAGATATTAAATAAAACTAAGCATGAGTTTAAAGATCTTTGCAACTTCAATTACTTGCAACATAAACAATAAATATACCAGTAGCAGTAGCTATGTGAAGTATAAGCTGCTGAAACATGTCTTTTTTTATTACCTTTCTATAAATTCCTGAATGAAATGTTTAGACAGAGGTGGTAAAGCTGTGCCAGCATTTATATCCTTGAAAGTATCAGCAGGTGGATGATCATATTTCTCATCATCAAGACAGTCTTCTTCCATAGCACCAAAGCTATAATTTCGATCATACGACTCCAGTCTACGACAATGAAACACAATATTGATTAGAAATCACCATGAAATACCTACGTATCGTTGTCGAAAAATCTCAATTCGGCAAGGCAAAAAACATAATAAACGAGACATTCCCTCTCACCTCTCTATTAAATCGGCCTTTTCCCTTTTAATGATGCATTCCGTTTACGTAATTCGCCTTTTAATTGAGACACTGATAGCGTGAAATACATTATTTCGGAATATATTATAATAAATTCGAAAATTCGTGTATTCGTCTATTTCGTGTATTTCCGTTCCGTATTAAAAAAAATTCAAGCAATTTCTGAGTAGAGATTTTTATTTATTTATTTATCCTTTAGTACATTGGTGTACAAGGCGGACTTAATGCCAAAGGCATTTTCTGCCAGTGGACCTTAGGGTGAATCTGAGAATCATGAGGTAGATGTAAAAAATAAATGTGACTAATAAATTCGATGAACACTATTATAAAATAAAATTACACATACTATAAATATAAAATAATAAATATAATAAATCGCAAAAAAATCAGCTGTTCCATACAAATGTTCAACATTCACTGAACCTAGATGTATGGAACAGCTGATTTTTTTTGCGATTTCATGTTGGTCCCATAGTGAAAGTTGTTCAGTTTGCTTGTCTGAACAAGCACACAAATTTTTTGTGATAATTAAAAAATAACCTTGTATAGATAAGATAATAATATAGGTACAAACATAAAAAAAACAAAATATACAGGTAAAAGAAAAAAGCGAGGCCAAAAAGTTCCCTGTCTCAGCTATTGCTATTGGCAGCGGCGGCGGCGCCGCAATACCGCTGATTTTTAGACAGAGCCTCCAGTTGTGGCCATGTACTCGTAAGTGATATGCATATATAAGAAAGTACATATCACCTCCATGGCCGCGACGTACGGGACACCACATAAAAAATACGAATTAAAAGTTATGGAAAAAAAATTGTTTTTATGACGTGTTGTGATACGTAATATCTCTTCTTAGTCTGTGGCTCTGTGGTGTTGTGTCTCAGAACAATTCTTCTGAGTATTGACATTTATATTGACAGACATATTATAGCATTTAATTACTTAATACCGAAAGAAGACTAAATATAATTTTGTATAGGTACTTTTAGTGATGAAGATACTATTTTGGGGCATATTTACATTATTAAAACATGCGAGGTAATAAAATATCTAACCTAAGAATATGGTAGAAATTGCAAAATTAAAAAATACCAGGGTACAATATCAAAAACCAATTGCTGATTATAATAAAGGATAATTTTAGCTATAACATACAATTGAAATTAATGAGGCACAAAATAATTTACAGCGATATGTTTAGCCCTTGGAAAATGGGCAATCTCCTTTGTCCCTTTTGTGCACGAGTTATAAAAAAATGTTATTTTAAAGGTTAATATAAATAAATTGTGTTGTTCAAAATCATAATAACTTTAATTCATTCGTTTTAAAAAAATATCAAAACATCGTCATTTTTACTTATTTACAAATTTTGTATGTAACAGCTCATTATTAATCCATAAATTTCACATCACAGAAAAGATTATGATATCTTTTACAATTTGTATTAAAAGTATTTTCAATTACTTCGATGTTCTTTGAAATAATAAAGAAAAACCATAAAAACCACAAGTTTGATCGCGCGTTGCTCTTGTGCTGTCCCACTTACGCTTTCGCAGCGACCTGAAGAATAAGAGAGCAAAATGTGGCGAAATGCTCAAGTTCATGGGTCATGTCATCCCCTTAAGAACTATGCAATATAATCAATGCCATTAGGAACTGATATTACTTGCATCGGAGTATTGGCGGCGATGTGGACTCTGCACTTGCCTTCCAATCGGGAGTTCCAGGGTTCGAGACCGCCATGTACCAATGTGTTTTTTGTTTCCGAATTTCATGTACATTTGTCTCATGCTCCTACGGTAAAGGAAAACATTGTGAGGCAACCTACATACATTTGTGAAGAAATTCAAAGGCGTATGTTAAGTTGATCAATCCATACTGGGCCAGCGTGGTTGACTAAGGCCTAAACACCCTAACTTAGGATAGGCTTGAGCCCCTTGGTGGGGACGAATAGTAGTGTATCAGGTGATGTTACTGATAATTTTGATTCTGAGAATATTATTTCTACATATAAAATTGTTTCTACTAACAAAATAGAAAACGTTAATTCTAAGGGTACTGATCTTACCATGTCTCTTATTGCATGGTCTTAAAAGCATAACATTACACATTCTGCTGTAGATGGTTTGCTGAAAATTTAAAAACCATATCATCCATTTTTACCTAAGGATTCGCGGACGTTATTACATACACCAATGGACATTAACATTGTAGATTGTGTCTCATTCTGTTATTTTGGGCTTTTAGCTCATATAATAGAAAGAGCTGCATGTGGCTTGATTCAACAAAATTATCCCATCATTGATAGAAAAATGCGTCAAATGGATATTGATTCACTTTCATCTGTTACCCCTAACATAGATAGGCTTGCCAGTACACTCTAGTACAAACTAGTCATTCTGCCTATTTTATGTGTGTTAGACCAAAGTATCAATACAAATCTCTTTATTGTTGGAATTTACTATGGCGAAACAAAGCCACAAGATGTGAATAATTATTTAAAATCCTATGTGGATAAGTGTATTGATTTAGAAAAAAATGGCATTACATTAAATAAACAAAAATATGCCTTTCGAGTAAGTTGCATTATTGCTGATGCACCAGCAAGAGCCTTTCTAAAGTGTATAAAATCTCACAATTCTCTGTATGCCTGTGAGAAATGTACCCAAGAAGGTATTTATATCGGCAGTACTACATGGCAATATGAATCAAATGTAAACCTTAGAACCGATCATGCCTTTCACAATGAACAGTATGAAGACCACCAGTTGACAAAGACTGTACTTACAAACCTTGATATTGGATTAGTGACGCAAGTACCTTTGGATTATATGCATTTAGTATGCTTAGGAGTAGTAAAAAAGTTGATTCGCGTTTGGATTGAAAAAGGACCAAAAAAGTGTAAGTTAAGTGCACTTTAAGTGACTTAAATGTCGGAGAGATTGTCACAAATTAGTAAAAACAATTATCCTACAGAGTTTTCAAGACGACCTAGACCTATACAGTTATTTAAAAATTGGAAAGCTACAGAACTTAGATCTTTCCTTTTATACATTGGTCCTGTAGTTTTATCTAATATCATATCAAGAAAATTGTATGAACATTTTTTAATGTTACATAGTTCAATTTATATATTATGTGGTGATTTGTCTGCCGAATTAGAATGGCGAGAGTATAAGTTATTACATTCTTTGTTCAAAATGTACCAATTCTTTATACAAAAGAACTTTTTGTATACAATTTTCACAATCTTTTACATTTAACAGGAGATGTTGAAGCTATTTAGTATAGCCTCCACTTGCGCAAATAAAATTTGTAACTCTTCGAACGTAAGGTGATTATTACCTATTACGCGTTTAAGATGATGTTTCGTGGATTTTATACTTGCTTCCCAAATGCCTCCGAAATGTAAAGTATGAGAGTATGCGGGAATGAAATTAAATGTAATACCCTCTTGTGCAGCGATATCGGAAATTGAATTGTTGTTAACCTTAAAAAAGGAACCTAGTTCTTTAGCTGCCGCTACAAAGTTACGACCAGTGTAAATAAAACGTCGTACATAAGCAAACACCCTTTGAAGCATAGTAAACGATGAATAGTTGTCAAATAAAATGAATGGTTCTTTAATTGACACTGAATGTGTCTTGACTTTAGGTTAGTCAACTTTGTTGATATCTTTGGATTGTAGAATAGGCCATTTGGTATCGTCTAATAATAGAAATTGTGGTCCGTGCCACCAGAGATTTGATGTTAATATTTGATCAGGAGTCATACCTCTGGAAATTAAATCAGCTGGATTCTCTGCTGTTGGTACGTATCTCCAAGACGATGGTTGTGTTATTTCTACAATTTCGCCCACGCGATTAGCGACAAAAGTTTTTAAATTTCTAGGAACACTACGTATCCACGCAATAACTGTGCTCGAGTCACACCAATAGACAATACGGGAAGGTTTATATGTTTTTACTGATTCACAAAAAAAAATTGTTAATCTAGCGGCAA
Source organism: Schoenobius gigantellus (assembly GCA_963935595.1). Taxonomy (NCBI): domain Eukaryota; kingdom Metazoa; phylum Arthropoda; class Insecta; order Lepidoptera; family Crambidae; genus Schoenobius; species Schoenobius gigantellus. Next base: position 68,775,491 of record OZ012541.1, on the reverse strand, counting down.
GCAAGGCTGCAGAGAGTTCCAAACCAGGAATTGTCATTAGTTTTAAAGGAGAAACCTTTGATTTTGAACATAACAAATTTATAGTTACATTATTTTCACGACGAACGAATTAACGAATTAATGTTTGGTGGATCAGAGGGAACAGAAACTGAAGTGGATGGCTCATTATCAGAACTACGAGTATATGACGATATACACACTTGAGCTACAGCTATACAAGTAGAGCTGGAAGATTCATTCGTTGAACCATTTATACTGTGATGATATATTAATGTTCGATAAACCACTATCTACAACACTTAACTCAGCCTTAATTTGTGCAAATCGTTTTGCAAGGACACGTTGTTTGGATCGTTTTGACCTACTGCCTGATTCTACGGGCTTCTCTTCCTCCATTTCGGTCTTTGGTGAATCGGAATCAGTTTGCTAATACTTCATGAATTTCTGAATCAGTTGCTTTTTCAGCAATTTTATTTGCGCGTACTGCATCTATAAATAAAAAATGAAATAAATTGTAGACAAAGACATTACAGAATCGTCATATTACATTTTATTTGTATAGCAAGGAATTGCTCTATGTTGGTGCCAAGTATTTTAAGAAAAAATCAACGTTAAAACTGAGTGTTTAATGGCCCTAACCCTTTATAATGACTTTCACAGACACCGTCTGAACAAGCAGTGTTTAAAAAACCTAGGCAATCTATAAAACAAATAATATTTCATGAATTATCTAAATATTTTGAGTAGATATTTTAAATATTGCCTGGGTATTGTATACAATGCTGCATTTTGTAGATTGCCCTTAACATACAAATAAATATAGTTCAACATTAATAATTATTTACATTTGGTTGTTCTTGGATGTAGTACAATAATTAGTAGCATGCATGCAATAGTATGCATCGAGCATCAAGTATGCAATATAATTGTGCAACTTACCCCTTATTATTTTTACTATAAGTAAATCTTTTACTGGAATTTAAGAATTTTTTCCTGTCCAGTTGGAAGAAAGTGCAAGTTTGTTGGTAAATATTTTATCTAAAATTCTTCTAAATATTACTAGAATCTTGTTTTCACCAATGAAGCTGAGATAAGTTGTCTGTAAAATGATGTTACAATTAATAAAATGATCATAAAAATACACGTTTTAAATTAAATTTTTGTACAAAACCTAAAAGAGTAACGTTCATACCATAAGCTTTTTATTTTCATCTATTGTGACCCAGGTTTCAAGGCTTTTCAAGTCTTTTTCGTCATCATAAGGTAGAATTAAATCAGCTGGAAGTGTAAGTCCTAAGATTGAGGCTGAGCTGGATCTGAGTCTGTGTAATATTTCATTGTGTGTACTTTGTAACTCCGATTCTATACGAGCCAAGTGCTTTGCAATCACATCTGTAATAGGCAAGTTATATAATAGTAAGTAATAAATGAATTACCAAACAGTGAATGCAAGTAGGTTTGACAAAACAATGATGATTATTATTATTTTTGACTGTTTTCCAGCATTGTGGAGTGGAAGTGAGCGTAGTATACAAATAATATAAAAAAATATATTTTCATCCACACACACAAAAACAAAATTTAACAATGATGTCCTTTTTAATTAGAATTATTAATTAGAATTACTAAGAGAGATAGAGATAAGGATTAAACCTTATCTCTATCTCTCTTAGTATGAATTAAAAAGAGTTTAGTCTATGTGAGAAAAGCGTCGATGGCGTAGTGCGTAAGACTGTCGCCTTGCAATCGGGAGGTAGCGGTTCGAACCCCGCCACGTACCAATGTGTTTTCAAATTTTGAATTCATACGTACGTTTATTCGACGCTTTTACGGTGAAGGAAAACATCGTGAGGAAACCTGCACACGCCTGTGAAGAAAGAATTGCTTTACAGTTTGTGTGTGAAGTCGATCAACCCGCACTTGGCCAGCGCTGTTGACTAAGGCCTAATCGCCCTAGTTTAGTTTCTCAATTATTTGGGAGCCTTGGACGGAAAAAATGTACGGTTAATCCAGCCTGAACACGGGTTCCATGTATTATAAGTACAAAAAAAAATTTTTGCTAGTTTTATTGGCGCTAGCGGATGCATTGCAAACTGTTATTTTATATGGGTTGACAAAGGTGCCTACGGTAAAATCAGTGACTCGGGTATATTCAAGAATTCTTCATTGTACAAAAAGCTGACAGAAAGGTCATTAGACCTGCCTGAGCCATAGACATTGTTAATACAAAATAGACCGACAGTGTTGCCATATGTATAGTGGCTGATGAAGCTTTTGGTATGATGGAGAATTTAATGCGGCCCTATGGGGGAAGGTCACTAACCTATTCTTAAAAAATATTTGATAATCGTTTGACATTAGCACGCCGGTATGTTGAATGTCCTTTTGGCGTAATGTGCAATAAATGGCGCATTGGACATAGGCCATTAGATGTTAACACCGGTTTTGCAGAAAAGATCGTAAAAGCTTTATGTACACTTCACAACTATGTCAGAATGAGGGATGGCTACAATTTTGACGATACACAGTTTTTTTTATTGTATAGGGGGCAAACGAGCAGGCGTATCACCTGATGGTAAGTGATTACCATCGCCCATGGACACCCGCAACCCCAGAGGAGTTACAAGTGCGTTGCCGGCCTTTGAGGAAGGAATACGCTCTTTTTTTGAAAGTTTGAAGGTCGTATCGGTCCGGAAATACCGCAGGCGACAATTCGTTCCAAAGTTTGACTGTGCGAGGCAGGAAGCTTCGGAAGAATCGCACAGTTGTGGACTGCCAACCATCTAAGTGATGGGCATGGATTTTTTGTCGCGTGGAACGACAGCGGAAAGAGGCGGCAGGTATAAGTCCGAACAATTCCTCTGAGCATTCCCCGTGATAAATGCGATAGAAGATGCATAGCGAGGCGACATCTCTACGCAGCGCCAAAGTATCAAGCCGATTTGATATTTCCAGGCAGTCGACGATTCGAGTCGCTCTCCGTTGAATGCGGTCTAGTGGGAGAAGCTAGTATTGGGGTGCCCCAGCCCAAAGATGAGAACAGTATTCCATATGAGGCCGAACCTGCGCCTTGTAAAGTTGAAGGCGGTGCGCCGGAGTGAAATACTGTCTCAATCTATTGAGCACACCAAGCTTCTTAGAAGCTTATTTAGCCTTACCCTCTATTTGGCCACGGAACTGGACTTCGCACGTTATGTCGACGCCAAGGATCTCAATATTGGCTGAGGCAGCTAGGGGGATGCTCTGAAAGCGAGGAGATACGACAAATGGCATTTTCTTTGCAGTGAACGCGCAAACCTGTGTTTTTGTAGGGTTGAAATGAACCAAATTAAGTCGATCCCAGTTAGAGACTTTCTCTAATGAAGATTCAATTTCAGACACAGGTTTATTTCGCCACTCAACGACGTTTTCCCGAGAAATGTTCGCACGGCCGTTATAGAAGGATAGGTGTCTTTCGTGCTGTCGTCTGCATAACAATGAATGCCGCTGATTTGCAGCATATCATTGATATGCAGAAGGAATAGTGTAGGTGATAGCACACATCCTTGAGTGAGTGAGTGAGACAGTGAGTCTCAGCTTTTTAGCAGACAGAAGCATCAAGGTCTTAATTGATGGCGATCAATTAAGACCTTGATGCTTCTGTCTGCTAAAAAGCTAGTGACCCATCCACATAATTTCTCGGAAAGCCCATATGAAGGAAGTTTTGAGAGAAGCGCTTTGTACCACACCCGATCAAAGGCCTTCGCGATGTCCAAACTAACTGCCAGTGCCCCCCCCCCCCCCCTTCGTTTCAATTGCCTCTGCTCAATGATGTGTCAAGTAAACTAGAAGATCACCAGCAGAGCGACCCCTACGGAAGCCGTATTGTTGGTCACTGAGCAGCTGGTGATCTTCTAGATACCGAAGGAGCTGGCGGTTGATAATTGATTCCATTATCTTTGAGAACAAAGAGGTTATAGCTATCGGCCTGTAGTTGGACGGATTCGAGCCTTTATTAGGGATCGGATGCACTAAAGCTGTCTTCCACGAGGTTGGGACTACGCAAGATGAATAAGAGAGCCGAAATAGACGCGTTAAAACCGGTGCCAACTCAGGAGCGCATGTCTTTAGCACGATAGGAAGGATACCATCGGGCCCACTCGACTTGTGGATATCCAGGGCGAATAGTGCTCGACGCACTGAGCTTTGGTGGAACCGAATATCTGGCATAAAGCTCTTGCATCGCGGGTGTAGTAGACTTGTAGTGCCACACGCGGCGACTACGTGCAACTCGAAGTCGAGTGGCGCCGTACTCCTAATGAGGCAGTGATCCGAGGAGCCAAGAGGAGCGCCGACAGATATGAGATAGCCTTCGGGGTGAGAAGTCAGCAGAATATCCAACAGTGAAGGTTCCTGGCTCTCTTCATCGGGAATTCGCGTGGGCGTAACCAATTGTGTTAAGCCATATGCAAGAGCGAAGGCGTGAACAGATCTCCCCGCGTGATCGGTCTTGCTTAAACCGAGCCATTCGGTGTGGTGTGTTAAAATCGCCAAGTATCACCGCGAGTGGGATCTGCTGCTGCACAGCGTCTGCAGCCATTTGAACGTTCTCGATGAGTCGGTCGGTTTCGGTATCACCGCTATGGGACCTATAGAGGCACGAATGTCTATTCGTGCCTCTATAGTGCGAGGATTGTCGTCGCTGCCTACACGGAGCCATAAGGTGGAGAGGTCCCTACTTTCAAGGTGACCGAGGCGTCGAGAGCAAATATCGTCTCTGACGTCCACGCACACACCGGCCTTAAGTGCGAAGAGGTGTTCCAGTCCGTAAGTTGTAAGCGCGCGTTAACGCGCGCTGACAACAGTCGAGCGCTAGGGAATGTTCAACGCGCGTATTAATAAAACGCGCGTTAGCATGTGTACGTCCTGAATAAAAACTTATGTAGTTGAAAACGCGCGTTATCAAAACGAGCGTTGAGCGCTTGTCATCTGAACATGCTCTAACATTTTTTGGTTGAAAGGCCAACCATAAGTCATAGTAGGCCCCTTGTATGAAGTTAGTGAGAAAAACACCGTAAACATTACTCCGTTGGTCCTATGATGGAACTTTTTTGGCAGTAACACTACCAACTCCCAACCTCTTCCCATACCCCAAAGCAAATTGCTACTAGGGTGATGCCGCTCTTTGTTATGATTCTGTTGTCCTTCCTTGTGAACTCCAGTAGAGTCTAACAAGGTAATTTTGGCCTTGGCAACCGCGTAGACATCTTTCCATACCATGCCACCTAGGTCCAATACGCCAACTTTACATACCCCTGTCGAATCAGCCCACCCGGCAAGGTTAAATGTCGTTACTATCGTTGTGTTCCTGTTGACATTTGTGATCTTGTGTCCGAAAATGGTATCCGCTCTGGTCTTGTGTATATCTCTACATGCTTCGCCTGTTAAGTCCTGGATGAGTGTACCCCACCCTTGTTTGACTTTTGAGACGTGGGAGTGCATACCACAGTGGGTCACATGGTAGTCCAGCTCGATGAGACATTGATAGATTTATATGTCATAAGTCTCCCGAGATTGGAGGATTAGTATCTGCACGGTATCCGTGATGCTTTGGATCTTAAACTTCGGGCAGGGTGATTTATCAAGGAGAGATATGGACGCGATGGTCAAGCTTCTCCCTGCACAATCATATGCTATTAGCCCGCTGGCTCTCCAACAGTAGAATGTCAGTATGATGTATAAGGTTGTCAGCATCATTCTGATGACTTTAGAAGGCCGCATCTTTGAATATTACCAGCCTGCAGTTAGTGCCAAGATTAGCTAGACGGTAGTTGATAGAGGCAACAATATCGTAACCTTAACCCAAACCTAACCTACCCCTAATCCAAACCTGACCTAACCTAATCCTAATATAATATAAATATAACCTTATTTCTAACTAAAAAACAGACTAAAAAACCTAATCTACCAAGATGAACAAAATCAAATTTTTACTCCTATCTAATCAGCATTAAAACTTAATGAGGAAGAAATAGTAAGGTCTTACTCCTACCTAACTGACATTAAAACCTAATGAGGAAATGTTCTACCTAATCGGTATTTAAACCTAATGAGGAAATGGTCTACCTAACCGGTATTTAAACCTAATGAGGAAATGGTGAGCTCCAGCCTCGCTCCACATGGTGAGTGTCTATGCCAAACCTGCCTTATACACTCCCCCCTTCCAAAAACCACTCGGAAGTTCCTCATCGCAGACCTTACCTACCTAATAGTTCTAAAAGCTTCCTTACCAAAATCCATTAGATTTATTATATACATTACAGAGAAGAGCCAAATGTAGTGCCTGGGGCTTACGACCCAGGTGCAGGTTTAAAATAGCTATTTTATAATTAATTAACATTCACCTTCACTACTTCTCTCTCTGTCTAATCATATTAAAATTTAATCTTTGAAATTAAATAATTAATAATTAATGAGCTTGTTAAATTAAGCATTTGTTTTGAAAACTTAAGAAAGAATTTTTATTCTATTAATTTATACTAAATTTATTTAATTAAATAAATAAAAAAAATATGATTCATAGTAATAAATTTTTATAAGTCTTATTCTAACAACGTTTAGCCAGTGATCATCTAGTGATCATAAAGGAACCCTTATCATGCCGCAATTAACCCTAGTTCTTTTAGGAAACAAAAGAACGATACAACTACTCACTAATACACCTATTCCATTGATTGCTATGCATCCTATTAACCTTTAGCTACCTAAGCAATTTCATAATGTTAAAAGAAACAACTTTCCCTTAGAAACCTAGTATGAAATTAGTTTGTAGATGAACTAAATATCTTCAATTTCTTTAATAAATTATAGTTTGTTAAGTAAATACAGTAATATTAACCACAGCAATATTAACTTCTGGTTAGACTTGAAGATAACAACATACACCCTTTTATTTTTGAGTCATTGTTGTAGGCTGCCTTTGGCTCGCCGCATCCTCTTCGTCATCGGACGAAGAGGATACGCCGAGGAAGACCACGTCGCTGTCGGACAAGGTCATGGGAACTCGGGTGAACACATCCATGACCTCGTCGGCGTCTGCTCGTCGGGCGAGCCCCTCTCACCCCCCCCAAAAGGGGGAGGCCGGTGATCCCCCGGGGCATCCAGGGGATCAGCGACTGGCGGCAACCGATGCAATGCAGGGTCCGGGCTTCCCGACCCAGGGCCCCGCTGGTTACCCACAGGAGGAAGAAGGCGGGCGTAATTCCGCCTCCTTCGCCCCGTCCTTCTACGGCGGCACGGATCGGCCATGGGATCCTCCTCCCTGGCTCTCTCCGCGGACTCCTTCTGCGTCATCACGTCCACGCAGAAGGAGTTTACCGCGTCCCACGTCCTCTCTCCCACCAGCATGGCACAGACCACGTTCTGGAGGGAGAGGTTATCGCCGATAACGGCGGTCAGCTCACGGCGCTCCGAAGAGAAGGCGGGGCACACCGCTAAGGTGTGCTGCGCGGTGTCCTCTTCAGGGCCACAGTGGTGGCACTCGGGAGTCGCTTCCCGTCCGATGCGGTGCAGATAGCGTCCAAAGCAACCATGGTTGCTAAGAATCTGCAACAAGTGGTACGAGAGCGACCCGTGGTGCCGGTTCGTCCATGTGGTGAGGAACGGGTGCATGGCTTCGATGGTCCTGGACAGAGTTTCCGAGACCGAGGCCGAACCCGTTAGCTCCTCGAGCTCCTCAAACCACAGGCGAAATGCCTCCACTGTGGCCTCCTCCAAGGCGGAGGCCCTCTCTCTCGGCGCCAAACGCCGGTCGTGCCTTTGACTCACCTGAATAACACTGAATTAACATGCCATAATTTTTATTTTTTATTTTATTTTTGTTTTAATGGTAGATCAACAGTTATTATGACTAATATAGTAACAAAATTATACAACAATAAACTAATTATAGATCTACACAAGTAAAGACAGAGTAATAGTTTGACGCTTAGTTAAACAGACACTTATCATATTATTATCATATTAAGCTTAAGAGAACATAAGATTTACATCAAACAAACAAAGAAAAATACACTAATATTATGTAAAGCTGTTATTGTTAATAGTTATTCAAACAGTTTGAGCAGTCTACCGCGTGAAGAATTAAAGCATGGATCGAACACATCAATGTCAACCTTTTCACATAACTTATTGTAGTTGCTACCAGCACGTAGAAGAAATGAATTTCTTCTGTAGTGAGTATTCGAGGTAGGTTCATAAAATGGTTTAAAACTACGAAGATGCCTTGAGGGGATTCTAAATTGTAACAATGAGAGAAGCTCGGCACAATCTATTTTACTGGATGCAATTTTATTAAGAAAAATTACATCGGCGATAGAACGTCGATCCTGCAATGTAAGAAAATGGATTTTTTTGCATATCTGGGCATATTTGTTAGAGTCCCATGGTACACCTGTGCGGTAACACAGATAACGTAAAAACTTTTTTTGAATATTTTCTAACCGATTTATGTATACTTTGTACCTCGGGTTCCACACTTGAGACGCATACTCCAAGCCACTACGAACTAGCGAGCAACACAAGATCTTAAATGTTTTGGCGTTAGTAAAGTCTTTGGAATTGCGTATTAAAAATCCTAAAGCCTTGGTGGCTTTAGATGTTATGGAATTTATATGCTCATCAAATAGTAGCTTGGAGTCATGCATCACACCTAGGCATCGAATGCACTTTATCCAACTTATACTGATGAAGTTTGTAGTCGAAAGCTATAATATCTTTTTTTCTAGAAAATGACATAACACAGCACATAGAAGGATTAAGATCTAATTTATTAGCTTGACAATAGTCTTCGAGATGCTTCAAATCCAGTTGCAGCAATTGTGCAGATTCAATTGAATGCACTTTAGCAAACAACTTTATATCATCCGCAAAACAAAGAAGCTTAGAATTGTGACAGCATAAGTCGGCATCGTTAATAAATATGTTAAACAGGAGTGGACCAAGCAAGGATCCCTGAGGTACGCCACTAGGAATTGGCACCCAGCTAGACATGTAGTTATTAATAACAACCGCTTGACAACGATTTTCCAGGTAAGACGCAAACCAACGAAGTAAATCCCCTGAAATTCCGATCAGTTTAAGTTTCTCAATTAAGATATCATGAGGGATCCTATCGAACGCTTTACTGAAGTCAGTGTTTATGACATCCACTTGACTACCCTCATCCATGGCCTCAGTAACAAGATTATTAAGTAAGACCAAATTAGCTACTGTTGAGCGCCCTTTTAGAAAACCATGTTGGGAAGAGCTAAGGGAGTGATACAAGGCAGGATAAACCTGGCTATGAACTACTTTTTCAAGTATCTTAGCAAGTAGGCAAAGTTTAGAAATCGGTCTATAGTTTGTTACTTCAGACCTGGAACCTTTCTTGTGAACTGGAGTTATAAACGCTCTTTTCCAAATGCTGGGTACATAGCATGTGGTGAACGATGATATAAATAGTAAAGTTACAGGCTTAGCGAGTGATTGCGAACAATTATTCAGAAAGATAGCAGGTAAGTTATCAGGGCCTGCTGATTTAGAGTAGTCGAGAGATTTTAAGAGTTTAAGAACAAATGCTTCAACTACTTCAATTGAAGAAATATCAGATACAGTAATGTTAAGGTTTGATTTTGCAAGTTGTTGAAGATGCGAAGGCAATGTATTGTTGTGCGAGAGAAAGGAGGACTGAAAATAGTTTGAAAATGCATTACATATAGATTCACCTGTATTATATTCAATGTGATTGTATTTGAGATTATTAGGTATTTGAGTTGATTTAGATTTCGATTTAATATGAGATCAAAACTGTTTAATATTTGTCTTGATTGAATTTTCAATAGACTGAATATAATGAGCGTACAATTACTCTCCAATGTATAAAACCTCTTTCGTAATAATTTGTATGATTCAAGGCCAGTCAGATTTCCATATGTTTTAAATTTGCGAAAGAATTTATGCTTTTCCGTAATAAGCTTTTTTAGTGGGGTATTGTACCATGGTGGATAGTTTGATGCGGTAATTAGCTTAGATAGAATATGTTTCTCAATTAATTTATTTATTGTAGAATAGAAAAAATTTACGCTTTCATCTAAAGATCGATGGGAGAACTCCTCATCCCAGTGCATATTTTCAATTTCTTTATTAATAGTCACATAGTCCCCTCGGTTGAAGAGAAATTTAGTTCGAGGTGCAATATTAAGAGGTTTGTAGGTAAGACTAGGGATTGTCAGCAATAGTGCGCCGTGATGTTTATCAATGGGAACTAGTGCGCTTTTGCTATAATCAGTTACATTGACAGTCATATTGGAGAGCACTAAATCTAATATGCGACCAAAAAAATTTTGCTGCCCGTTATATTGTTGTAAGTTCAGAATATTTCATTCATCTATTAGCAAAGTTTCATCGGGTGAATTGAAATTACTGGGCTCAAAAAACAGGTCAGCGGAAGTGCAAGATGACCATTTTATCTTAATTAAGTTAAAGTCGCCTACGATTACAAATTTAGAGTCAGGGTTTCCGATTATTGTATTATTTAGCGATGATAGAAAATTATTGAGCTGTTGCGAAAATGTCATACCTAAGTTTTGTTTACACAAGTACAGAGCACACAGATTAAGTGTAATTGGAGAACTCGATTGACATCGCCGAAGTCTAATGGTCACCCACAAGTCCTCCGCCGTGGAATGAAAAATCACACTTGGCACTACATTGAACTCTCGCCGAACGGCTATCAAAACACCACCACCCTTGGTTAATCCTGTGACTACATAATCACGATCCCGACGAAAAACCACATATCGACTGTCAAATAGTTCACTGTCGAGAATACTATCCAGCAGCCACGTCTCAGTTATTACTATTATATCGTAGGAACTAGAACAAACATTACGAAAGAACGTTGTAGTCTTAGACCGCAATCCCCGAGCATTTTGATAGTATATGCACAATTTATCCATATCATCAAGCATTTATAAACCGTTTCAATAAAATCGGTATATATAGCTTAATAATAAAAGCACTGCTTGATCCCACAAAACTACATTTATATAAGAAGACATAAACTCTACTCGTATAAGTGGTTTTAACAAGTATTAAAAACCATCTCATTATTAAACTTAATATTCGACCTAATAGTTCAATAAATAAACAATGATGTGTAGTAAAATAGGCAATAACGTAATAAGTGCGGGCATAACAAGAACAGCCCCCCTAGACAAGATGTCTTTCGATAATCGCTAACGCAATCGCTAAATGGACAATGTATGAGATTTGACAATTGCGCTCGAAAGCTAAGCGAGGCCTTATGTCAAATCGCATACATTTTCCTTCTAGCGATTGCGTTAGCGATTATCGAAATGCGTCTTGTCTAGGGGGGCAGGTGTACAAAACATGCGGGCAAAAAGAATAGCAATCAATCTGACCATCGATTTTTGTTAACGATATACCCAGAATATAGGTCACTAAATTTAATATTTTTTTAATATCTTAAAAAGTGACCGAGTTATAAGCGTCCAAAGTTGCCGTGCCGTCCGGATTTATAAAGCGAGTCGCGGAACGTTGATGACGTCACAAATCGACAGCGGGGAGAGGCACGCGCGGCCTGATGTACTTCGTTAGCTCTGTGCTACTGGTGCGCGCGATTTTACGTGGCTCTAAGATGTGAATCAACATTATGTCATATAATAAATACTATGTAGTACCTATGTGTACAAATTCAACTATTAAAACGCCTACAAAACTATTTTTTGAAGTACCATTGAATGCCAAAAGGCGTAAAAAGTGGATGAACGTTATGAAACAGGCCCTAAGACCGTTGGATTTTGTTGTGATGACCATTTTGATGTAAGTAAAATAATAATAATAATAATTTTTATTTATATCTTCACAATGGCTTACATTATAGGTACATCTTATTCTCTAACAAGTATATGTTATTTAAATGACAAGCCTGTGTGACAAAATTCCGGCCCTCCACCCTCTAGGATTAAATCAAACTAAATAAACATATTAAATACTTAGATAATAAACATAATAAAAACATTTTCATAATTTATACATATTACATTATTATTATTTTTTTTATTATAATATGTAATTAGATATTCTAAGCTTCGGGGTACCTATTACCTACTAGAAAATAACCTATAACTAAGTTGTATTACGAGGTGTTTTGGTGTAATGTCTTCTTTTTGTCACTTTTTAAACCACATAGGTATGTATCATTAAAATATGTTGACTTTTGTTGACGGTAAAATGAAGGTCACAAAAGGTTTTACCGTCAACAAAAGTCAACATAGGTACCCAATTTTATAGAAAAACTAGCGGCCGCCCGCGGCTTCGCCCGCTTGGTGTTTGGTTTCTTTATCGCGCCACAGCAGCGCCTTCTGGCGACGCGATGAATAGTAGCTGAGCTGCTGAGTGTTTTACGTGAATCCTGATGGAACTATAATTTTTTGCTGGATGAAATCTCTTTTTCTGTAGGTTCCTCTGACAACGTGTATATGCAAACTTTCAGGATGATCGGTTAAGCATTTTAGGTGTGAAAAAGTAACAAAAATAAATCAACAAACTAATTCACTTTCGCATTTATAGTATTAGATAGGATTAGGATACGATTCATGTTACCTAAACATGTACACCTACCTATAGACACTCACCCGTTAGTAGGCACCTACTAACTTTTGAATGAGTATCTTAGACCTGCGGGTATTTGATTTGCTTGTTGGTCCTATATAGGTACGTCTATAGTATTTACCATTTCCCAGCTGTTTTTCTTACCAAGCTGAACGCTTTTTAATAACTCTCCCGCCGTTGGGTGCACGACGAGATCTCCTGGGGTTCTGCACCCAAAAGGACTCGTCCTAGAGTAAGGCCTACCCGGGTAGAAACCCCTTGGATGTACTCTCTGTCTCCGGAGGACCAGAGGTAGGTAAACGGTACCGATGGTCCATGGCGGTGATTGCGCCGTGGACACCGTTTGCCTACCTACCTAATCCTAAATAGGTGACACCTACGTATCTATTCTGTTGATTAGTTTTTATTGTAACTTCATAAACTTGTTAACTTTCAAACCATTGGCCATTTTTTGCCGAAAGCATCGGTAAATATTTGGCCTTGACATTTTTTGTATGAAAGTTGCTAAGCGCAACCTAGGCAATACCACAGAACACAACTGGCAATCTGGTGCCTCCCCTTGGCGTAACCTGGCGGCTAGTCCGCCAGGATCGTCCCCGGTCTGATGGCTCGGAGAAGTGACCTTCCCAATCCCGAGTTATTTTACCATATGGGGCGTAAATATTCCGGCGGAAACTTTGAATTAGTGAATTAGCCACCGGCGAACCGGAGACCGGCATACGGGTACACGGGGCTCGTCACTCTTTGTGCCAGTATCGATAATCGCATTATTCCGCCTCAAAAAAAATGGCAATACCACAGAAAATAAACTTGATTGTAGGTATGTACACTTAACTGTTTGACTTCATTAGTCGTAGAACATACATTTGTAGGAGCTACAAAAAAAATTAACTATGCATGTAACTATTATTTCAGATTGAAAATGACATGGAAAATTAGGTCAAATATAAATTGGTTGGAGGAAGACTAGTACTAAAAAAAAGATGCTTGCCCTCTTAAGTTTGCTTGTCAGCAAAAGACAGTTAAAAAAAATAACGATCTGTAGTGCAAAAACGTAGGCAAAAAGAACTGATTCACAAGATACCTACTCCATGAAGATATACCGAATCCGATCACTTCCCAACATATTGAGGAAATTCGGTTTGAGTCCTCGCATTTCCGCTGCTATATAATCACTATTTTTTGAAAAATATTGAGTCACCATAAAACTGTCAATGTTTGGTAAATTATCTGATTGACCATGTGGAAATCCTTTCTCCATTGTTGTAATTAAAAGGCTAATAAACAATAAAAGTCAAATTACACGGAGCGCAGTAGGTATGTACGACACAAAACTCAGAGCAACTGCGACTAGCGAGCGAGCGGCTGCCGGCTGTCGATTTGTGACGTCACCTACCTAGAGCGCGCGTACTTGAAAATTTAAATAGCGACCGTAACTTTCGGCGTTAATAACTTTGGAAATACTGCATCGATTTTAATGAAACAAAAACTATTGACATGTACATAACCATAGCTCTTATTTAATGTGTGTTTTATTGTAATTTTCAAACCTATCGGTCACATCAATTGGAAAAGTGCATGCGTGTGAGCAGGTAAAAAGATGCATTCACTGGTTGAGCCGATAACAGCGGACAATGAAACTGGTATTCGTGAATAGGTAAGACTGCGGTTCTCAAACTGTTTGAGGGCTTGTTTGCGAATAATGTTAAATAGTTACGTGTAACACTAAATACGGTAAATAAATTTTTAAAATTATTAACTATGAAACGATTTATACAATTCTGTTTAAATCTGATTGCTTGGAAATTATAAAAACTGGGGAAGTATCGTTTTTTCTCACGTGAATCTTGGAATGTTTGACCCAGACGTATGAATATTTTTTCTCCCTTGCCAGAGATTTCACTGATGTCAATAGTTTCTTATTTTCAGCTGTCAGATGGTCGTTGATAAATATCCTGGCCGTGTGGTCTCCACCGTAGCCTATATCAGCAGCTGTGATAGTCTTTCGATCCCGAGCCGCTGCCACAAAGTCGTCCTTTATGTATCTATTTATGAAACTAACGATTATGTTTTTGATCTTCGGTTGATGCGTGGGGACTCTTGCTATGTAATTAACTTGGGTCTTAGGAAATAGATATCCGTTTTGTTTAGACAATGAATCAAGAATCAAAAATAATTCCTCATCCTTCTTGAAGGGGACTCCTTTGATTTCGATATTATTCAGTCTTGCCCACTGATCACGAGAGGAGTTATCGTATTTCAAGGCTTCCACTTCCTGCTCCGTCTGTTTCCAGAGATCACCCATTTTATTCAGCGCTAATGTCTGGGTTTCAACTTTACTTATTCTTACTTCAAATTCATCTAGTTTTGCACTGTTGAATTCACACGATAATTTCAGATCTGATAATTCATTTTTGATGGACTCAACAGCTGAGATTAAAGTAGGTAGTGAGTTTAACTTTTTGTTCATAGTTTGAATTTCATTGAAAAGTAGTTCCAACGTAACCGGACTTGTGTTGCCACCATTGGTATCCTTTCCAGGAGTAAGATGTACTGGTGATTCAATGGGGATTATATTGGATGTAAGAACTGGAATTGGACTAGCAGAAGCACGGACAGGTGTCGAGGGAACGCTTCTTGAAGCTGTTATCTTGCACTGTGGACATCTCCATGACGCTTGACGTTCGCGACCCAGTCTTCTATATCCAATTTCTGCAATATTGGCACATGTAAAATCAAGATGTCTATTACATCCGGCACAAAATGCACCATCATTGAAATTTGTTCCACAAGCAGCACACTTCATTACGATAAAAATGTATTGTAAAAGAAATAATAATCTTTGAGAGCCACTGGCTTTAATGCAATTTAATTGTACGCGTTCGAGTTGAGTATCTGTTCGAACCGGACAGCAAATTAATAGCAAATAATGGATAATTTTCCCATTACATAATAAAGATTCATTTCATATGATTTTATAATCATGTTATTGCATATCAACATTTAAGGACATACTTCTCCTTTAGAATATTTAATAACTGTATTCTATTTACATTTTAATTAGTTATTTTGACTTGGAAAATTGAAGAGTATTTAATTTATCCACATGATATTAATTTCATTATAATTTTGAACAATTTCCATTTTTAGAGCATTTCCTTTACTAGTTAAATTTATTAATTATATTCATTATTGCTCAAATTGACTCCTCCAAAACTTTATAAACCTTCTCACTGAGAAGTAGTTTCCATGAAACTCAGCTATTTCCTTGATTTTAAATTCAAATTTTCCCTACCTTTCTAGCCTAGCTCAACCTAAACTCTATCATCAAATGACACTTAGCAACATCTAATGATCCTATCCCTATCACCCTATTCGTAGTTCCCATTCTATTTTCCTATCCTGCCTATTATCCTATCCATGCCTACTTTATAATCCTAATCTGCTAAATTAATGAGAAGATAGCAAGCTAAGGATCAAATCCTTTTTATTACGTTAATCGTGTGGTGTGTTCTGTTGTCTTACGAAGTGCAATGTAAGACACCTAACTAACTTGAAAGAATGAAAGGCGAGGTGAGAAGGGCCTCTGTGTACCTATTTCCCTATACTCGTGTAAGTGTGAGCACGGGCAACTTGATTGGGATCGCCGTGTGTTCACAAGCCCTATATACGTGGTGTATATATCGACGCTGGAAAGCAAACACGTAGTAACTGACACATATGCCAATTTTTTTTATTACGTCATTGGAATCAGCAGAAAAAAACGCGTCAAATGGTATATGTCAAGTAATTTTACGATGAATAACATCAAAAATAGGATTTTGAAAATTTACAATTTTTTTTTATTTTTATACCATAAAACGCAGCAAACAACAAAAAAACCGGTATTATTTTTTGATATGTTACTTACGACAATTCATTTTCCATTAAAAATTTCAACCTATAGCTTACACATCAGTAAATCCATTTCTAGTGCGGGTTACTACATTTTTGCTGCTCGAAATTTTTTCTTATTTACGTTTACAGCATTAAGTGGGTGATATTTTATTAAATGGTGGTGTTAACGACGCTTTGCACGGTATTCAATATATATGGTCGTGATGCTTACACTATTTACAAGGATCTAATGAAACAAGTAGCTATATTTTACAACACTACTAAAGATTGTGAGTCCAACACAACGCGGACTTACTTCCCAGTAATATGGGTAATTTTAAGTACAACTACGTTTTCAGCCGTAAAATCAACTAGAAATTATTAAAAATAAATATTTACCATACTCCCTTTTATTTTTTTACTATTCCAACATAAATAAGTAAAAGTTTACAAGAAAATCTAAAAAGAGAATAAAGTTGCTTACAATTTTTTTATAACACAACTATGGACGTGTAGCCTGACAGGCTCCAAAAGATTTTTAGATAAGTATTACTCACGTATTTTTCATTGAATGACGCAATTCCCTCCTTCGCTGGTTGTTTTGATACTAAAACTGAATCTACTGAGCTACTCAAGTGTGGGAAGCGGGGGGAAGTACACAAAACTTAGAAACTAACATTCACCCGGAGCCTGTGAGGCTACACGTCCATACTCAAAGGTTAATGAAGGCGAAGATAGGCGTAAAGTATGCCAAAAATTTCTGATTAATACGTTAGACGTTACGCAGAGGTACATGCTTTATACTCTTGTCACTATGATTGACGGTTTCGCAAAAGAGGACGGACGGGGAAGGGCTGGAGGTCACAACAAAACATCTGAGGATGTAATTAGAGATGCACAAATTTTTATCAACGATCTACCCCTTTTACCATCGCATTACTGCCGCAAAGATTCAACAAAGTTATATAAAAATATATCTAATTTGTATCGTATTTATCAAGCCCATTGCACGGGCAAGAAAATCATGTCATTGAAAGTATTTTCAGGCTGGTTCAGGAAAACATTTAACATCGGCTTCCATATCCCTAAAAAGGACAAATGTGCGTTGTGTGTTTCAAGCAAAAATTTCGATGTCAAAACTCAAGAAGAGATGTAAAAGTTACTGAAGCATGAAAATGAAAAAGAAGAATCTTATAAAAGATTTATATTTCATCAAAAGCTAAATAAAATAGACAAAGGAACCATATGTGCGAGCTTTGAACTTCAAAAGGTTTTAAACACCCCTTACGGAGAGAGCATGACTCTCTATTATAGTCGGAAAATAGCATGTACAATTTCACTATATACGAAAGCAACACACAGTTGGGAATTTGTAATTTGTGGACTGAAGCAGATGCTAAAAGAGGAGCCAATGAAAATGCCACATGTGTGCTCGAGTATATAAAAAATGTTGACAGACGTGGCAATGTAAAACAGATTATATTATACTGTGACTCGGCGTTTGGTCAAAATAAAAATAAAACTATTCTGGCAATGTTGCGTTATGCATTATCTATTTCTGATAATGTAGATACTATCCAAATTAATTATTTAATTCCTGGCCACACATACATGCCAGTTGATAGTATGCATGCTACTATAGAAAATTCAGTGAAAAATTTAATCGTCTGGGCACCATCACAGTGGTGCCGAGCCATATATTGTGAACGTTCTAAATGGATTAGACTTTCTAGGATTTGAAAGCATTATGGACAACACATTAAAAAACAAAATACAAATCTCCAAAATATCAATTGTTACTTTCCGTAAGAAACAGCCCCAGAAAATGTTCGTGAAAACCTCAATGTTGCCAGATACAGAAGCCATCGAAGTTCAACTCAGTGCCTTAAGTAATGCAAGCCCGAAACAGAAATTATACCCTTCAAAGTTACCAATTAGTCAAAAAAAATATTCAGATTTAGAAAATTAGTGGAAAAACTAGTAATTCCGAAAATATTCGCCAAAGAATACTTAGATTTCAAAACCAATGTAAAATGAAACTTATTTTTTTTTCTATGTTTGTTGAATGTTAATCTTATCAATTAATAATTTCTATAATGATTACATATTTTAGCTAACGGTTTAAAGTTCCTATTAAGGAAAGGAACTTTAACGGTTTAAAGTTCCTTACTGGAGGGAGACTCTGTACCAGGGTCGTCTGCTTAGGTACCTCCGTCTTACCTATTTCTACCGCAAAGCAGCAGTGCTCGCATTGCTGTGTTCCGGTTTGAAGGGTAAGATATGGCAGTGAAATTACTGGGTACTGTGACTTTACATCTTGTGTCACAAGTTGGCAACGTACACTGTGGTTCTTGTGGGGGTTGCAGTTTTGCTGCGAATCTCACAAGAGCCACATGTATTATAGGTGACTGTTACCACTTACCATCAGGTGGGCAGTTTGCTTGTTTGCCAACTTTCTGCAATAAAAAAAAAGAAATGTTTGTTATAATAAATATGTGCCATAAAGAACCAACTCAAAATAAATTCGTATTTTGTTTCTTGTGATAGGTATTTGTTATGCAATGTATGAAGTTGGAGCAGCTAAAAATGTGTAATAGACTATGCAAGTAGCGTTATTTTTAATATTATTTTATTTGAATTTTATTCCTCTAAAGCTGGGCTCGGTTTTACTCGCGGTAGGGAATCTACGATTGTATAAAAAATACAAACGACAAAGTACCTAAATAATATACGAGTATGTAGGGTAGGCAGGGTAGGCATATACACTGAAAAAACTAATTAACTAAACTAGTTGAGTTAAATAAAGATTAGCAAAACTTTGTTAACTTTTAAATTAATTTCATTTATGTTTAGATCACCTGGCTTGTTACAATTTACAAAATCATTTCAGTTATTTAATTTTGGTTATGAACTTCTAAAGTTTTTGTTATTAGATAATAAGTACATATAAGATTATGTTCAACACAGTCATTGCGCTCCATATCTTATTTATGTATTATGCAAAATATTAAAAGATTCTTAGTTAAAGTGATTGAATAGTGTACTACAACATTGAGTTACTCTACAGAATTATTATCCAGAATTGTCTCCGGCAGCTAACGGCAAAAACTTAAAGATAAGTTATCGAATTTTATACCCACATAATTACATTATTACGCAGCTGTTATACAAAACATACATGTACCCTCAGAATTTTGTTTTCAACACTGTCAAGATCAACTGACAACACAAATATTGAAAGTGACATCTCGTCTGTGTTGCCAGTAATAATAATTTTGTAATTTATTTGGGAGAATCGTTGTTGCATTATCTGTTGGTAATGATTTGCCTGGCTTGCAATAAAGTCACACGTCCGGAAGAGCAGCTGAGATGCACTGCGTACAAGGGTAGCTACCACTACAAATGTTACAACATATCCACTTCATATTATAAAGAAAACTTGACAACTTTAAAAAAGCACTGGAAATGTCAATCCTGTTCGCTGATCACACGCCGTAAAGAGGACAGCACACCTGTTCGTAGGCAATCACCACTAGCATCTGTAGACGAAACGAATATGCCATGTGACGAGGTCCCGATAGGTTCTAGGGAGGAATCAAATTACACACATGCCAAAAATACTTCTCCAAACTCCTACTCTACTCCGGTGATATCGTATGATCAGTTTGGTGCACTACTTGACAGCAGGGACTGCTTATCAGTATAAAATATTGATATAGTATCAGTAAAAATATCTGTACTAAAATTCTATACAAGGCGAATTTCTGTACCGATATCCTTCATTTATACACTTATTTAACCCTTATTTTATTTCTGTACTGAAATCATACGCGCGGGCGTCACTGGCCGCGGGGCAGGTGGATAAGGGGCCCCAACGGGTGAGGAAAAATATGTGCCTATGCGCGCCGCCGCTGAGCTCAAATCGCACATTGCAACTTGCAACAGGTTTACTAACTCATATAAAGGGATCGTAGATGTTTTGATTACTGTAGAGTGGATATTAATTAACGCAATATCAATCATTTTTGTGTGCAATGGGTAGGAAGCGTAGAAATGCCGTGCACGGATATTTTTCATATTGTAATACAAGCAACCGTTATCTGTGCAAGCAACGAATCTTCGTGTTTGATAGAAGGATGTGCAATGAAAATAAAAATAAGTACCTTCGTCTTAATATTTAACCAAGTAGTTACCTTATTTATTATGTTAAGTTTAATAGTATTCAATAAAATAAAACGCGATGAATTTGAATACCTATTCTAAAAGTCTTTGTAACCTATGTTAATAGTAGGTAAGTGCCTATCTAGGTAAGGGCCTATCTACCTTAACTAGGTATGTGCCTATATAAAACTACGTGTCAGGGTGCTAGCTAGATTAATTGCGGAAAATTGAACAAATTATGGGTATGAATGACGTTAAAAACGGAAGCTATGCTTGGGCTGTGTTTGATTTTACATGCTTTCACTTAACGTGGATGAAATGCAAAAATAAAATTACGGGTTGCACTCCAGGAGTGCCGGCAGAAGTGAAAAGTATTAACGTTGTGCGTTTTGGATATTTTGGAATGGTTATGGAATAATTTTGCACGAATTGCTTTAATTATCAGAATAAAAGTACTATCTTTTATGTGGTAGAATACAATATTTATTTATTGCGCTATCGTACACAAACATGACAATTTATATTACATTAAAAAGTTTATCCCTCAGAAAAATCAACTTCCTGTTGTAACGTTGTGCGTAGGTACATAATTATATAACTAGTAATAATGAATCAAAATATTTACAATTAAATTAAAAATATGATCAAAACAGACATTAATATACTACTTAAAAACGTAATTTTATAACAAATAAATAATATTTAATTTATACTAACTTACCTAATTAATATTTACAACAAAATCAAATAAAAGCACAATTTAGATTTTTCCTAACAAAGTAAATAAATTGATTAAAACTGTCTCAAGTGACGTGTGACTTCCAGTACTTTTGCCAGCCGCTATTGTTCTCGGCCGGCTTACGTGGACCCCTCACCGCACCTCGACAGTTCCTGCGGCCATTTCAATTTTAATTGGTCTTACGAATTTTCGATCAGGGTCACGTGTCCTGACGGTCACGTGTCCTGACGGTCACGTGTCCTGACGCGAGTTTAACATTTTTTTACCCATTACAAAAAAAGTGTACAACGCCGCTAAAGTAGTTCTCACTTCAAAAATCTATATCCCACCACTTAGAATAACAGGGTCAATATTTGAAAGGCTCCAAATACATGTCTTTCAAAATTTCTCGAGAATGTGTGTATATTTTTTTAAAAGAATTTTTTTTTGATAGTAAAATAATCAACGAAAATGTTCCTCTCAGCCTCGATTATAATAAATAAATAATAAAAAACTTGTTAAAATAAAACCAATAAAATTGCAATTTTTTCACGTGTCGCCACGGCTCATGCGCTACTATATTTGGATAATATGAAAAAAGGTGAATTCTTTGAGCTATTGGCTATTGTGTGCTGTAATTATAACTAATCAAGCTTCATACTTTTGATAAAATTACCAATACCCGCTAAGTCAATAAAGAAAAAACTCGTGTTCCAAAAATGCGCGTCATTGTCCTGCGCAATGTTTGTTTTCAATTTAGTGTTGAGTTAGAGACGAGAGGGGGGAGGAAACTTGTGGCAGGGTGAACAGACCTCCCCGCACCAAAGTCGGACACATGCTTTGGTGAAGATACAAAGCGTTGGTTTTTTGCAAGAAGCCTTTAAAATTAATTCTCCAAAAATTTTCATTACAAACGTCATTTATGTTTTCCCGTAATGTCATTCAACCCAAATGTTCATGTAAATCATAGACATGATGATGATACTATGATATACATTAAAATTTTGGGTTGAATAACATTACGGGAAAAACTATTTAATAATTAGTTTTAGATAACGATAAAATATTTATTGGTTATTATGAAACACCGTGTATATTCATTCTGTCCTATTGTAAGTCTTTTTCGTATTGCAAAATATGGAAGTTTTGTGAACATAATTTAACATTTTTTTTTTAAATACCACTTGCGTAAAACATATTAGGTCAATTTTTTTGCGATTTCATCATTTTCCCTAACGTCATTGTCCTGAATTTGGGCTGCCAGGATAATGACGCGCATTGAGAAGAATGACATTATGTGGAATAGTAATGACAAATCTTGAGGATAATGATGAGAGTTCGTAAATGCATTTGTTTAAGATCAAATATAACATTTTAATAATTAGTACAAATCGGTATACTGTTGACGGAAGGCAATATTATAATGAGTGTAACTGGTATTGACAAGACAAGATGTAATTGGTATATTTTGTGACCTATCAAAGGCTTTTGACTGCGTTGGTCACCAAACTCTTATAATAAGCTCAAGCATTATGGTGTCTCTGAAGAAGCAATTAGACTTATTGAGTCTTATTTGTCTAATAGGGTTCAGAAAGTTGTTATATTAACAAAACTGAGTCTTCTGGTGCACCTATAATTATGCGCGTGCCTCAAGGATCGATATTGGGACCATTGCTCTTCTTATTTATATTAATGACCTCCCACATTTCACTAACAATGTGTGCGATACAGCACTATTTGCAGAAGATACTTCTTTAATATTATTCCTTACAGCTAGTGATCAAGGTTGACGGAGAAAACGGAAATACTCACGTTGTAAATATTACTCTCTCTCTAAAGTATTGCACTGGTTCACTATGAACAATTTATCATTAAACTCAAATAAAACTAAATGTATTAAATTCTCATTGCCAACACAAGTTGATACTCTTGTGGAAATGATTAATCGAACTGTCGGATTCATCGATTCTACAATTAGATCGATATTTAGGTATTACACTAGATTCAAGATTGCAGTGGGATCCACATATTGAATTCTTGGGATGAAGTTGTTATTAATAAAACTGAGTCTGCTGGTGCACCTATAATTATGGGTGTGCCTCAGGAATCGATATTGGGACCATTGCTTTTCCTAATTTACATTAAATGACCTCCCACATTTCACTTATAATCTTTGCGATACAGTACTATTTGCAGATGATACTTCTTTAATATTTAAGATTGACAGAGGAAACGAAAATATTGACGTTGTAAATAGTACTCTCTCTAGAGTATTGCATTGGTTCACAATGAACAATTTATCATTAAACTCAAATAAAACTAAATGTATTAAGTTCTCATTGCCAAATGTAAGGAAAGTGGATACTATTGTAGAAATGAATAATTAAGTTGTTGAATTCATCGACTTTACAAATTTTTGGGTATTACACTAGATTTAAGGTTGCAATGGGATCCACATATTGAGTCCTATGCAAACAGACTTAGTTCTGCAGCAAATGCAGTAAAAAACAAGACAACTTACTGATGTTGAAACGGCAACATTGATTTACTTTAGTTATTTTCACAGTGTCATGTCATATGGAATACTACTAGCATAGAAAGTCCTCAATACCCATTCAACAGTCAAAGATATCCTGAATACCCATTCAGGACATCTTTTAGCTGATAAGAAGAATGAACGCAAGGAACTTAACAGCTACATCAGAAATGTACCAACATTTACAAAAGGGTGTATCAATACCACACACAGCAATATTTGTTTACATAAATAGTTAATATACAACAATTCTTAACAATAAAACTAATAATATCTACAAATTAACACCAGGCATTAGCATCATTCTAATAATCGTTGACTTTATAATAAGTAATTAATAACCTTTGCTCAATTTATGAGTATTTTTACATGCGCTTTAAACTTATGAAATGCAAATCAGTAACACTTTATGGAATATTATTATAAAAAGTTATACATTTCCCCATAAACAAGCATTTAGTTTTTAAAGCTTGTACGTCGGAAAGGTAAGTTTATTGTTATTTCTTGTGTTTAAATGGTGAATTTGGAAATTGGTATCAAATGGATTATGATTTTAAATGACCGATTCGAAAGAGCTTTCTATGAAGTCATATTCGAATAAAGAATATTTTGATTTGATTTTGAAAACCTATGTCAAAGGTGACGGTACGCAGAAATAAAAAATCTCAGAACAATAAGTTATTGTCCTGAGGAAAAAATGATCCTGAATTGCTAACTGTAGAAAAAGAAAAAAGAGACAGAAATAATTAAAAAAGAAAGAAGAAAATAATTCAGCAAAAAGCTCTCGCGCAATATAAGAGCAACGCAAAAAGTGAAAGGGGAATTCCACAAATAAATAATTTCTTCAGCTAGTACATTTATTAGAATGTATTTATACGATAGGTAACTATTATACGTAAGTAATGGAAAAGAAGGATAAAAAAGAGTGCATGTTAATGAAATGCGAATACTAAGATGGATAGGGGTGACAAGAAATAAAGTACGAAATGAGGATATTAAAGGAAGTTTGAAAGTTGCGCCGAATACAGAAAAGATTAGGGAGTGGTTAAGATGGTTTGGGTTGAGGAGGAAAAAATGCCATGTAAATGAAGATAGTGAATATGAACGTAAATGGATGTGCAGGTAGGAGACCAAAGAATAAATGAATACAATGTGTGAAGAAATGGATGGAATGATATGAAGTAAAAGGAGTAAATGTAAGTATGACGAATAACAGAAGTTAGTGGGAGAAAAAAATATAGCGTACTAACCCCGCTTAGCGTGGGATAAGATTAAGTGTTATATGTAGTTAACAAAGTATAATAGTGATAATTTTCTATTAGGGGAACATACAACGAAAAAAGGAAAACAATCAACATTCAAAGCAGTTAAAGTAAAAGCAGTTGCTAGTGAGCAAGGTGCGGGTAATTCTTAGGATAGCAACCTAGTTAATAAAGAAGGATCATTTAAAAGTAAAAAGTGCAGCTATTCAATATAAAGATACAAAGAAGAATACAACTGTTAATAAGAAAAAAAAATGACACAAGCAAAAAAAAAGCGACTACAAAATCTAGGTACTTAATTTCCTAACAGAGTAATAAATTTACAGAATCAAAATGTAGGCTCATTAAGTTCACAGTCAAATACATGTGCTCTGATAAGAGAAACCAATTAGAAACTTAGAAGGTTAAAAAAGTAAGAAAGCATCGGATATTGAGATAACAAATAATTTTTATTTGCAATATGCGAACAGCGTAGAATGTGCAGACAAGATAAAATATATTACAAAAAATAACATATACCTATACACAAAAACGGTACTTATGTTTACCATTATTTTGATCATATCATATCACAGTTGTTATGACTGCATATTCTTTTATAAACGAGGATCATATTGAGTAAAAAATTAGTAAGTTTTCTAATTATGGAAATGAAAGAAATGACTACGTTTAGTTTTTTTGGTTATAACGGATGATTTGTATAAGATCTCAATATAAAATGATAATAATAATACCTATATATTATTTAGAATCAAGGTAAACTGGTTTTTTGTTATACATTTGTTAATGTATAACAAAAATTCAATCCTACACGACAATCCTACCACGATTAACTTTTATTAAGATCTGAATAAAGCAATTAGGTTTATAAAAGTCTAAAAAGTTCGACTTATATTAATATTTTGACGGTCATTGTGATACTTTAAACCAAATAAAATTATTACCTAGATACTAAATTCTTTTTATTTTCATTTAGCTGCGTATTCTATAAGTATAAAACTAGACTCATGAGCATTATCATTTTCCTAAATATCTCGTCATTGTCCTAAACAATTAAAATCGTGACGTATGCACTCCTTTAACCGCTGGTGTTTATCTTCCTGCATTTTAAAAATATAATTGTATTGCAATTTTATGTACTCGTCGGTATATACAAACCAATAAAGCAATAAATACGTGTCATTAACCACACAAATTGTGAAAGGCACGAAGACGCGTGAAGATGAACTAACGTAAAGGACCGCCCTCGTCCCACCCATTATGGTTTGATTTTATTTCAGTATTTTAAATAATAAGAGTTAAATGATATCTGTACAATTATGATTAAAGTACAAAAAAAATTAAGTACAGAAAAATAATTTCTGTACTGAAATAAACTACTACCGAAATTTATTTAAATGACGTCATACAGATAAATGTTATACTCGTATTCATACCGGTAAACAGTCCCTGCTTGACAGTAAATTGTCAATGTTTAGTTCTGAAATAAGAGAGGACATCAACTTTCTCCGGGGCCGTTTCGATGAATTTAACTCTAAATTATTGGAGTATGATCAGCAAATAAAGTCAATTGAGTTATTAAAACAAGAAAATATTGTTCTTAAGGCCACTGTAGCAGACTTGCAATCTCGTTTAAATAGTCAAGCCCAGCGAGCCTTGGGAAACGAGTTGGAAATATCTGGACTGGAGGAAACCCCAAACGAAAATCCAACACACTTGGTATTGAGTATTGCTAATAAGCTGGGGGTTGAGCTCCAGGACACTGATCTGAATTATGCATCTCGAATCGGACCTAAGGATCGTAAGAAAAAGTCCGACGCGACCGCGAGCAACCGAATACCTCAACGTCCCCTGGTGGTTGCTTTTATTCGCCGTGTTAAACGTGATGAATTCTTTGATCAAGCTAAAATGAGACGAAACCTAAAATGTAATGATTTCGTGACCCAGGGCCCTGAAAACAATATTTACGTAAATGAATGCCTCACGAATGAAAATCGTGGATTATTTCGTTCCTCTAAGGCATTTGCCAAAGAGCATGACTTTAAATATTGCTGGCTGCGTAAAGGCTCGGTGTTTCTCAGAAAGAAAGATGTCAAGGAAGGGAGTCCTGCAATACATATCAAGTCGGAAGATGATCTCATGCGTCTCCTCAGCACTCAGTGCACATCAGAAACAGCAGCGAAGCAGGAGGAGTCTCTGTGTAAACAGCAGGATCAACAAGCACCTCTCTAATTTTACGATTAATTTGTTACTAAACAATTTTTATACTTTTAGTTTTGGTTACATATTCTCCATAGTTTTATATTCAATCCTTTATTTTAATTGTTGTAAACACTTACACACACACATACTAACACACTCACATACTAATTTCATACATAGAACGCTTACAATTTATCTCTCCTCAGGATTTGACATGGTTCATGGCTTTATTGTTTGTATGGCACTTTTTTTATTCATATCGAAGCACTCTGGCCTCTTTAATGGTAAATTTCCATGGCTGCCATAAGTTTTTTGGATGACTTGGATAACTCATTTCAGATTAAGTGCCATACAATAACTATTCCTGAGAATTGTAATAAAATCCTGTCAGGATTCTCGCTGAAGATTTTAAACATGAATATAAGAAGCATATGTAAGAACTTTGACAGTTTTCTTGTCGCTCTAAAAAGACTAGACCTTGATTTCGATGTAATAGTTCTAAGTGAATGCTGGCTTGGTGAGACTGCGACAATTCCCCAATTGAAAGATTATACATCATTTAACTCCATAAAATATATAAACAAGTCAGGAGGAATCACTATATATATAAAAAACATATGGCCTGCCAATTTCTCTGAGCTGAACGTTGACGAGGGTAATTGTGTTCTTGCTGAAGTCGCTGGTCAGTTCTCCGTAGTAGCTGCTTATAGATCACCAAGTTTTTCTAATCCGGAAATGTTCATTCGATCTCTCGACTCCGTCTTAGAATCAATCGGCCCCTCTCCTTGTCTTGTTTTTGCTGGAGATCTAAACATTAATATTCTTGGTTCCGCTGCAGATGGCAACATATCATCTGAATATCTTGATGTACTAGCGAATTATGGTTTGGTCCCAAGTATAAACAAAGCCACCCGCGGAAGGACTTGCATAGATCACATATTCGTACCCGTTAGATACAATACAGAATCAGTTGTATGCTCCAGTGGGGTAACGGATCATGACATGACTATGGCGGGAATTATGTTCCAAACACAAAAACCCAAAACTCCAAAACTTCTTCGATCAAGGGTAATAGTTGATACTGACTCGGTTAGATCGGAGTTAGAAAAGGTTGACTGGTCCCCAGTACTAAACAGCAGTTGTCTTGACGAAGCTGTGAACTACTTTACTGGTGTGATCTCGGAGACAATATCGAAATACTCGAAAAATTCTGTGATTAGTCGTTCTAAAACTTTGTTACATCCTTGGATGACCCATGGCCTAATCAGATGCTCAAAGCACCGTGATAAGTTGCATGCTGAGCTCCGTAAAGATCCTAACAATCACACGAAAAAATTGGTTTACACGCGCTATAGAAATTTCTACATAAATTTAATACGAAAATTAAAATTTGAGTACTACAATAGAGAAATTACTGAAAATAAATGTGCTCCAAAAAAACTATGGAGAACTATAAAACGTATAACTGGTAAAGAAAGTAGCTCATGTTCTTTTCAGTCTCTTCTTAGCTCCAAGCCCTCTGTAAGTGAATCTCTTAATTATTGCAATACTTACTTCGCATCTATAGGTAATGCATTAGCAAATTCTATAATGATGAGGTTGAATGAGACTCAGGAGTCCCTGGCCGGAAAAGTTCACATAACTGATCAACCTAGCGATTCGTTTTTTATGGATCCCACAGACGCACAAGAGCTTTTGGGCCTCATTCGGTCTCTCAATACGGATAGCTCTCCTGGATTAGACGGCGTTACTAATAAGCTTCTAAAATCTATTGCGCATGTTATTGCAGAGCCTTTGGCAGCTATTTTTAATATAAGTATGTCATCAGGTGTCTTTCCTAATGAATGGAAAGTAGCTGCAGTTACTCCGCTTTACAAAAGTGGAGCTAAAAACGATCCTTGCAATTATCGGCCTATATCCTTGCTGGGTGGATACTCAAAGCTTCTGGAACGCGTTATTAATAAGAGGCTGATCAATTATCTAGAAAAGCATAATATGTTCTCAGACCGCCAATTTGGATTTCGCCAGGGAAGATCTACAGAGGAAGCAGTAACTCTTCTCACAGATACAATCGTGTCTCACCTTGACGAGGGTCGATCCTGTGTTGGTGTTTTTCTCGACCTAGCAAAAGCATTCGATACAGTATCGATTCCTATCTTACTTAAAAAATTAAATGCATTCGGAATTCGTGGCTTGCCCTTGAACTGGTTCTCTAGTTATTTGTCGGGAAGAGGGCAATGTGTTAAAATCTTAGATAGAATCAGTAAAGTCAGCTCTATGGATTTCGGTGTTCCTCAAGGGAGCATTTTAGGACCAACTCTGTTTACCTGTTATATTAACGATATTATGTCATTGAAACTACAAAACAGTGAGGTCATATGTTATGCTGATGATACTTCCATAATATTCCACGGTAAAAACTGGCTTGAAGCTTATAACTTGGCGATGTTTGGATTGCAGAAATTGCAAGGATGGTTAAATCATAACATTTTGACGCTTAATACCTCTAAAACCCAATTTATATGTTTTCATAAGACTGCAGTATCTAGTCCGCCGCGATCTCTTTTTCAAAAACTCAAAATTCATTACAATTACTGTAATTTCAGTGACTCGGACTCTATAAGTTGTAACTGTGATCAGATTGATAGGGCTTCTTCTGTCAAATACTTAGGCATTATTATAGATGAGAACCTCAATTTCAAGGAACATGTAGCGGCGACGTCGTCTAGGGTTCGTAAACTGATACATACGATGAAATTGTTGAGGGAGCTTACGGATGGCAGCATCTTAAAGTCAGTGTATCTCGCACTTTGTCAGTCTGTACTTAACTACTGTATTCTGGTTTGGGGTGGGGCAGCATCTTCCACGCTTATCATGTTGGAAAGAGCTCAGAGGGCGGTTTTGAAGGTGGCTTTGGGGAAGCCAAGACGTTATCATACATCTGATCTATACAAAGAAGCACAAGTTTTGAGCGTCCGAAGACTGTATTTGATGAGAGTCTTTATGTTTATGCATAAGGTCTTTATGTTTATGGTAAGGTAATGCTCTCAAGTTGCCGACATATAATACTTTAGTAAAAAAAAGAGTTTTTTCAGTTCCCTCAACTTCTGTGAGAACGGTCTTCGCTCATCATTTCAAAGTATACTTATTTCCTCGCGTTTACAACAAACTTGTCAATATATGTGACTTAAAAGGGTCCCATCTTCACGAGGCCAAAATGAAAATAACAAGTCTATTATTGATCTGGGAATATGAGCAATCCGAAGAGATCATAAAGGTCGTTACATAGGTCTTCAACAGGCTGGGCACAGTTTTGTCACCTAATGCCAAGAGCATGATAGTTGGGCTTATAAAACCCAAACTTACCTGTATCCTATCTTTAGCCTTCTATAATTTTTTTTTTTCACCTATTAATACATGTGAGTACAAACACACATGCTTTTTTACTCTTCCATTTATACACACACACATACACACACACACAAATGCATGCATAAATTCTGGAGCGCTTTGCTTTGATTTGAATTATATTGTTTTGTTTTTAATTTGATTCCCACAAGACAGGCATAGCCTAGTGTGGGAGTCATAGATCTAGTACCTTGCGCTGTATTCTTAAGAGAAATAAAAGATTTATTATTATTTATTATTATTATTATTTATTTATTTATTTACTGTCAAATTCGACTTCGGTACCTTGTAACATAACAGTACTTTGCTATAATTGAACAAACTTAGAGTATTTTCTAACATGCAGTTGGCTAAACTTAAATTAAGCTTTTACATAATTATTGTGCTATTTATTACCATAGCTAAAAATTGTTTACAACTGAATAGTATTGTTTAAGATCGTGTTACAAAGTTGCTATAAACAAATTAAATATTTGATTGAAACCAACTAGTATTAATAATGTT
Organism: Schoenobius gigantellus; assembly: GCA_963935595.1. Classification (NCBI taxonomy): domain Eukaryota; kingdom Metazoa; phylum Arthropoda; class Insecta; order Lepidoptera; family Crambidae; genus Schoenobius; species Schoenobius gigantellus. The sequence goes on along the minus strand of OZ012541.1, from coordinate 68,744,170 downwards.
GATTACAACAATGTTTTTGTAAGCCAGAACGAAATAGTTTTGTTAGAGGTAATAAAAGTGATGCTGCGTGTAACAAAAAAAAATTGTAATTTCCCACCCGAACTTGCATCAAACGTGACACGCAGGAACATAATGTTCATTTCGCTTTACCGGCCATTGCGGTTCGCACTAGTTCGCAGAAAGCAAGTAGCATTTAGTGGTAACTTTGTGATATTTTTCAAAAATAGAGAAGAATCATGGTACACATGAAGAGTCAAAACTGTATAGTGATGCCGTATTCATGAATGCAGCCCCCCCCGAAGCAAACGAACCTGCGGAAAAAATTTCCTACTATCTGAGGTTGTGGGGCTTGAAAATGACTATTTCAAATTTTTTAATGGTGAGTGAACAGAACAAAACTTTTTTGATTTTTATAAGAAAATGTTTGTCCGTTTTTCGTACAGTTGTGCGACTAATGTGTACTCAGCTATTCACTTACTTCGGTTACCAATTCCGAACTGTCATTTTGAACACAATATCATACTGCTATAATGAACCCTGCCATAACAAAACTCACGTTGCCATTGCTATTTCAGCGAGTAGTTTTGAGTGTAATACACTCAGTAGTATATCACAATGACAGTTCGGAGTTCAGAGTTCAGAGCAACCGAAGTTAGCGAATAAGGGAGCTGGTGTTTTTGGCCCAGTGATATTTTTCTTTCATTTGCTTCTTATTTTAATGCAGATAACTTAAACATGTTTTTATTTTACAGAGTCTTATGAAGAGCTACTGGACTATGCCGCTTTGACGATTTCGAATAATAATTGTACAAGTCACTAGAATTGACCACGATCTCCGATGCCACCACGCTGGTAGCACTGCCAGCTGCAGCTCCAACAATATTTTGGACAAGGATACCAAAACAGGATTGGCGCCTAGTGTTGAGGCGTAGTTATTTATAGTTCTGTGATTATTTCTTTTGTTGATCAATATATTTAAAAGTTTTCTGTAATTAATTAATTTGTTAATTAATGAATGCTCACTTATTTGAACAAATCAATTTAGTTTTTAATTTGTCCCAAGTTTGTAGTCGAAATTAATATATGAGAAGTTTCAACAGCCAAGCGCTGTTGAAACTCTTGCTGAAAATTCTTTTCTTGCTGAAAATTCTCATATTATTAGTTTTGGCTACAAGCTATAAACCTGTAGGAAAAAACCGCTATAGTAACCTAAAAGTAATGTAACTATTAACTGAAAAGTTCAGGTACAGATTACATAACAGTGATGTTGTAAATAATCTGAAACTCTAGCTATATTTTAATCACAAGTTTAGTAACAGGTATCAAATTAGTTTGGTCATGATTACAATATATTGATGCTATACTAATCTGAGAATCTAATTATAATTAATCAAAAGTTTCGTAACAGATAGCAAAATAGTTTAGTTGTGATAACAGTTTAGTGATGCTAATATTGAAGAAATAGTTATTTATAACAAAACAGTTTCGTAAATAGTAAACAAAGATGTGGTCTATTCTTACTTAAAAGTTTTATTATTAATACATTTATATTAGTAATTTACTCGAAACACTTTGGTAACTTATGGTTTATATATTTGGTGGGAAGTAATTATTTTTGTTTGGCTATAGATAACATAACTGTTTTTTACAAAACTGAATTTGGCTACTAGTAACATTAGTTGTGAAGTCACTATTTTTATGTAATAGGTTACTCAAATGTTTGTTATTTGTTACTAAAAATTTCTTTCAGTGTATGGGAAGAAGGCACCCTTCGTATGGTTTTGAAGTTTTTTTTTTCATTTTAACTATAAAATTTAAAGCAGCTGATTACATATACTAATAGGTATTTTTTAACCGACTTCAAAAAAGGAGTTTCTCAATTCGATGCGTATGTTTTTTTTGTGTATGTTACGCGATTACGCCGCCAAATGCAGACCGATTTTCAAAATTCTTTTGTATTCTCAAGATTATACTCCAATGGTGGTCCCTCGGTTTCCAAAGTTAGGATCTGATGATGGGATCCCATAAAAATGGAGGGAAATCCTTAAATTTTTAGGTGCGTCCAACGTATTTTTTTTTATAAAAACGTCGCCCCACCCTAAGATTTTCTCCCTGTGTTGTGGGTGCAGTTACAAACATAGAATATCACTTGCACATACGCCCAGACCGGAACAAATTTCTGTAGGCCATACAAAACATCTTTCCCGTGCGGGAATCGAACCCGCAACCTGTTGCGCAGTAGGCGATCGCTCGATCTTTGCGCTAACCGTGTCAACCGTTTTGTGTGTATGTTACGCGATTACTCCGCCAATTGTGGACCGATTTTCAAAATTCTTTTTGTATTCGGTAGAGTATACTCCTAGGGTGGTCCCTAGATCACCAAAGTCAGGTTCTGATAATGGGATCCTATAAAAATCGAGGGATACCCTAATTTAATTAGGGTTTCTTTCACTAAAAAGTTAAACAAAAAAAATATTTTACAAAAAATAAAAACTGACTTCAAAAACACTGAAAAGTTAAAAATAGTGTAAAAATAGGTACAGACAACATTACATTTCTATATTGAAGTCGGTGCCAAACGATGATCTCCTAGAAAGTCTTAAAATTTGGCACCGTCTTCAATAATGATGTGTGATGTTGTCTGTACCTATTCTTATATTATTTCTAACTTTTCAGTGTTTTTGTAGTCCGGACGAAACCGACGAATCGAACCCCGCCGGACGGACCTCCCGATCAACATCCGGTGGCCTCAATCACTAGACCACGAAGGTGGTAAAAATTAGATGTCATTTTATGTTTAGTGTTTATTTTTTTCATAAAAGGATCCATTATTGATTCACATCTCAAATGAAAATCATTTTAATTCAGTATAACACTCATCTTACAAAAAGTAATTTTCTTTAGACATGTAAATGTACGATAGATAGCTACTTTCATAATAAATAACAGCTCAGTCCTATAAAGTAGGACTTGGTAGGGATACCAAGTAAGTGCCTACACTATAAATTTCAAAGGAATACTGAAATAATTTACGAAACTTATCTACTAAAATATTATAAAGAAAGAAGATTTGTATTTTTGTTTGTAATGAATAAACTCAAAAACTAGCTCACTGGGAAGTCTCGGCGTAATTATTGTTAAAATGATCTTTAGAAATAAAGCTATTTTTATTTATTATATTTTTTATTTTTAAAAACTACTAGGCTGATTTAAAAAAAATTTTGACTAATAGAATGCAACATTATCACTGAGTAATATAAGGTTATAAAATAATTTTTGATACGGGAAAACAAAATTCCCTCACGAAAAACGAAAATAACGAAGGCAAAGTTGCGAGCGGAAAGGCAGTCAGGAATACCTAAGCAACGCAAAACATTATGTGCGCTCCACATTCTCGCGAGGTTCTCGGCGAGAGTCTCGGCAAGAATCTACGCGAGAAGTACGCGAGAACCTCGGCAATAACTTCTTGGGTACACACTCTCGCGAGATTCTCGCGAGAAGCTCATTATAGTTGTCGCGCTCGACGACGATGGACGCAGAAGTAACTGCTGCGACAAGCTTATTGCTATGCGCATTTTCATATTATAATTATGCTTATATTAAAGATAAAAAACAAATTAAAAAGAAGTGGAGACAAAGAAGATGGTGGATGACAAGTATTCATCGAAACAGAACAAGGTAAGTACTTTTTAAAGTAGGTCCATCTTATCCCTTCTTTTATGTAAGTACCAAGATTAATTAAGGAACAAACTACAAACTTATCTTTGTTTGAAAGCATTCCGATGCTTATGTTATTTGTTATCGGAGACCAAAGCGGCCATTATTACGTCATTGTTGCGTCTTCGAGCAGAATAGTTATATTTATTGCCATTATTCATTTAATTATGAACCCTTATCTAATTAACTATTATAAGTTTATTCCTTATTAAATTAGCTATCCATACGTATCTTTTATTTTATTGTAGACACTATAATTTATTTTTGCAATGTTTTTAATTTTGAGGTGGCGCACGTACCCGGGTAGCGTAATTAATTACGTCACTGAAGGATTTTTTTACCTTTTTATTAATAATATTTCCCAAAACTATTGTATAACAAAATAATTTTGAAGAATAGGGCTATAATAATATGTATGGTTATTGATAGTTTTATAGTGTTATATTGAATAAATATATTTTTTTTCAAAATGTGGGATTTCGAGCAGAATAGTTATATTTATTGCCATTATTCATTTAATTATGAATCCTTATCTAGTTAACTATGATAAGTTTTTTTCTTATTAAATTAGCTATCCATACGTATTTTTTGTTTTATTGTAGACAATATAATTTATTCTGTGCGATTTTTTTCATTTTGAGGTTGCGCGCTTGCACGGGTTGCGTAATTAATTACGTCACTGAAGGAATTTATATTTTTTACTATTTCATTAAAAATATTTCCCATAACTATTGTATATCAAAATTATCTTGAAGAATAGGGCTATAATAATCTGTACGGCTATTGATAGTTTTATAGTGTTGTTTTGCTTGAATTAAATTTTGAAAATAAATCTTGGCGTCATGTTCTACCGCGGAGCGAGACGTGGACGAGATATCCTTTTAGTAGTTGATTTATCAACTAAATATACAATGAAATACAATTGTTGATGCTTAATCTTACTGAAAATACTATAAATAAAAGATAATAAAAGACACTTCACTTATGTACCTTTTATTCGAAAAAAAAACAGCACAAACAACACAAAAACTTCACGTAAAACAAATGACGCTCAGAGCACACTGACACACACTAAGCGCAGTTTCGAGTGACTGTTTTATAATATTTTTCTTCAAGAAGGTTAGCGATTTTTTGGTACCATTCTATAGAGCATTTATTAGTCTATTAGCCAAAAAAACAGCAAACCAAACTAAGCCTTACTTTTAACACAACAAGGAAAAAAGTTGGTCGCGGGAAAAAATGGAATCATATGATGTCCGCGGGTCTCAACGGTAAAAACGAAATGGCATTATATGATGCCACGCGGGCCTTGAGTGAAGGGTAATCTACAATCCTACGTCGTAACTAGAGTTGTCAACTCCCATTTACAGCCTTCGGGATGCGGGACCTGCCTACAAATGTGCAGAAATGAGAAAAAAACGAAATATAAATTAAATCAGTTTTATTTAAAATTAAATTAACAAAATAAACTTCCTGCTATTACAAAATGATAAATATAACACCACATAGGAATATTAATCAGTAATTAAAGCACTTTTCTCGATCAACTGAGCAAAATCACGATTAGTTTTTATTTTTGAAAGAGTTATTTTGTGATTTATGAAAGAGTAGTTATTATCTCATAAATGTTTGTCTAACTGGGCTGGCTTTACCATAAAGCGGGACAATTAGCGTCCCGCACAGATGTGTTGCGGGACGCATTATTTGAGCCCCGGAAACGAGACGTCCCGCCTGACACGGGACGGTTGGCAACTCTAGTCGTAACTAAAATGTTCAGTTATTTTATATTTATTTTAGTGCGTAATAAAAGTGTTTTTTTAGTTTCTTAAACTAGGTATAATTTTGGTTCAGTAGATTTCGATATTTGAATTCCATATTTTTTAAATATTAGGCTAATATAAGGTTTATCTTATTTAAATACCCTTCTTTGTTACAGCCTAACTATGGATAAGCAGTTGAATGAATTAGTGGCCGAACCATCAAATGAATTTAATAAGTTTACTCGAATGTCTTCAGTGGATTTTGAATATTTATTGAACAAAGTGTCAACACAAATTTCTAAGCAAAATACCCAATTACGGGACGCCATTCCAGCTCGGATACGTCTTGCAGTAACACTGCGATACTTGGCCACAGGAGATGACTTCCAAAGCCTCCATTTTTTATTTAAAATATCCCCACAACTGATTTCACAAATAATACCAGAAGTTTGTCAAGCACTAAATCAAGTGTTAAAGGGAGAAATAAAGGTAGGTGTTAATACACAGATCCGGCTATTTTCATCAATAAAAAATTTGCAATTTAGTATATTATGTACTTTTATTAAAAAAAAACTGTTCTCACGACGAATTTTAAACAAAATTAACTAAAGTTAAGTTTTACAAAACTAATATATAGTATGAGATCAAACTGTCATACATAGGACACATTCCTGTTTTATTTTACTTGAGAGAGAGGATTCTTCTGTTATATTTGATAGCTTCTGTAACTACAGCCGTATCTTCTCGGAAGAATTAATTTAACAAATTTAAGCCTTCATTGGTCATCCATCACAGTATTTGTTTCAACACTAGTGTTATTTTCGGGAATGTGAATGACTGGAGGATATATAAGTTCATTCGACTGGATAATAACATTTGAACTTAGGTATCTATTATGAGCATTGCTATTTTGGATAGCTATCGGAGAGAAATGAAAGGGATTCGCATGTTGTGGCTGTGGTGACGGTGTTGGTTGTTGTTGGTTATTGGTTGTTGTTAGTATTGGTGAGTAATTAATGATCGGCTGTGATGATGATGAAGTGCCAGGTCTCGGTTGAAATAGATCGAAAGACAACTTGCGTGATCCAGTAAATTGGTTGACGTGTTGTGGCTGTGTTGACGATGTTGGTGTTGGTGAGTGAGTGATCAGCTCGGAATGTGATGTTGATGAAGTTTCAGGTCTTGGTTGAAATTGGTCGTAAGATACATCGCGTGAACCAGTAGATTGATTGGAATGCTGTGGCTGTGGTGACGGTGTTGGAGTTGGTGAGTAATGAATGATCGGCTCGGAATGTGTTGATGATGAAGTTCCAGGTCTTGGTTGAAATTGATTGTAAGACATAATGCGTGATCCAGTAAATTGATTACTATGTTGTGGCTCTGGTGACAATATTGGTATTGGTGATGAGGATTCTGAATGTATCGTATATTGCAAACTTAGAAACATGCCATCTATAGCGTGCATTATTCTCAATCTTTTCTCTTCTGGTAATCTCCTCAACTTTTTAGCCATAAGCTTGGCGTACAAGTCGCAATCGTCGTCTTCTTTAGGAATCGGTCTTGATTCATTTCTTTTAATTGTTGCATTAAATGTAGAGAAGGCTTCCTTCATGACTTTTTCTGCCTCCAAAAGTTCGGTAGGTTGTTTTCGCCGACGAATTGTTGGTACTGCCGTTGAATTTGTGTTAACTCTTTGACTTTGATCGTCTGCTTGCGGACTTTGTTTACTCTGATCTTCTTCAAGCCCTATTTGATCTTCATGATCTTCGCTATTAGCGGACTGCGTTACCTAAAATAGAAGTAAACTACAGTGATTATTTTTATTATTGCAGCTACCATCGTGCCCAGAAGAATGGCTACAAATTGAAAATGGGTTTGCATCAAAATTTCCACGGGCTGTTGGATCAATCGACGGCAAACACATCGTCTTAGAATGTCCAATACATTCTGGAACAGAATATTATAACTATAAAAGAACATTCAGTATAGTTTTGATGGCGTTGGTTGATAGTCAGTACAACTTCATTTTTGCAGACATTGGCTGTCAAGGTAGAATTAGCGATGGTGGAGTTTTCACGAACACTCTTTTATGGTCAAAAATGCAGACAAACAATTTAAATTTACCACAACCACATCCGCTACCCGGCTCAAACATCGACATGCCGTACGTTTTTTTGGGAGACGGCGCTTTTGCCCCTTCGGAAAATATTATGAAACCCTATTCTGGAAATCACGACTTGGGATCACCAAAGCGAAACTTTAACCAGACATTGTCTAGGGCACGGGTAGTAGTTGAAAATACTTTCGGCATATTAGTGACAAAATTTCGAATTTTTAAGAAACCAATGCAATTACAACCGGAAAAAGCTACCTTGGTAACGATGACATGTATACTATTACATAATTACTTGAGGCGAAGCACTACGTCATTACGCATCTATACACCGCCTGGAACTCTAGATATTTATGACAGCAATAATATACTAATTGAACCCGGCTCTTGGAGACAAGAAGTGGAAAGAACATGTGCCATTCGTAATCCGCGACATGTACCACGTCGACCACCTCTTAACGCAAAGGAAATAAGAGACGAATTCGCTAATTTTTTTAGCAGATAATTTAATAAAATAATTGTATGTGCTTACTTATTAATAAAGGAAAATGATTGTAGGTAAAGATTGAATTTTTATTAGTTTTGCAGCCGAGGTCCTGGTGTTCTAGTCTACATTTTGAACAACTTTCGTTATGGGAACAACTCTGTACGGTGAAAAAAAAATTGCTGATCCACACAAAAGTTAAATTACCTACCCGGTCAAAATGTACGAAACAGCTGTTTTTTTTTACTTTACAGAGTTGGTCACATTATTTAAGTTGTTCTGAATGAGTCATATCCAAAAAAAAATACGTCAGGAAATCCTACTTAGTAAAGGGTATCAAGAAATGGGAAATCTAAAGGTCTGTTTTGAATAATAAAAATACTTTATAAATTGCGTGACATGCAAATTTATTATTGCATTGTCACGCGATATACCTACATATGCATGCAAAATTTCAGCTCAATCGGAAACCGGGAAGTGGGGCAAATTTAGCTTGTAAGATTTCATTATAAACACGGGACAATTGAAAGTAAATAAAAGCTTGTAAAATAGAAGTAGGAGGTAGGTACCCAACAGACAATAAAATCAGGAAAACATAATACCGACGATAAGATTTGTAGGATTTGATTTCATAGAGAAAAAACTTTTATTTGTTATATTATTTCCATATCAATTTAAAAGTTGCAAGGAACATACCTACAAATAATTAAGATGTGCTTGTAGTCAAATTGTCAGTAACCGAACTAGTTATTCGAACCTTCATTAATCGTGTTTTACTATTTCTTTCTCTTAACTACTATTTTAATAGAAAAGCCCCCTTCCTGACGAGGGGGTATTGTCACTATACCTTATGGCTAGGCTAATTGAAGTTTTTAATCTGGTAATTTATTTATAACTAGCTGTGCCCGCGACTTCGTCCGCGAGGAATAGTAACTTTTGGCAGCATTTTGATTTTTGTATGCATTTTTTTTAAGATCTTGATAAAAAGTAGCCTATGTTATACCTTATATAATTAGCCATCTATTAGCGAAAGTCCCGTCAAAATCGGTCCAGCCGTTCCGGAGATTAGAGGGAACAAACAGACAGACATACAGACAGACAATTTTTTTTAAAATTGTGTTTTTGTTATAGGTACCCGATATACATTCATACCCATTTAGTAAAAACTTGTTATTTTGACATTACAAACAGACACTTCAATTTTATTAATTTGGTTAGATTTGTATAGTATGTTTTAGGCCAGTAAAATAAATTTTTAAAAGTTGCTAAAATTGAGGACATTGACCATAGTGAAATATGTAAGTACAACTTTTTTAAATATGACTCGAATAATATACAATAAAAATTTAACCTGTACGTACCTACCCTACTTAAAATAAAAACAATAAAAGTAAGTACCTACTTACCGTATTAATTGTTATTTTACATTTAGTTGTATCCCCAAGAAAAGAGTCCATGATCTCATATGCAAACCATATCGGTTTATAAACATCGTCGACACCTGCTCCAGATTTTTCCGATTTCTTCACTTTATTTTTATATCCTCTGTAGCTTGCTAATAACGAATTTTTTTTATTTTTAATTCGTCAACGGGTAAATCCATTAATGTACTAATACGTTTCCACGCATCGTGGTTCTGTAATTTATTTTTATACTCTTTTAAATTAGCATTCCATAAAATAGGTTCCGCTTGCAAATATTCGAGGAATATCAATTCCAGTTCATTCGTCCAAATCCCGCTCATATTGATGCAGCATAAACACGCACAACTGTTCTCATCGGCGACTAGCTGGCTACTGAAACATGCGAGTGTGGAGTCCATCAAGTTCTTGTCTGTTCTCGCGCCTTTGTCTCGCGCCAAAAAACCGACAAAAGTCGGAGAACTACGCGAGAACTACGCGAGAACTACGCGAGAACATGCGAATCGGATCCACATTCACGCTTCTCGTGTTGTTCTCGCGTTCTCGCGTGATTCTCGCGAGAATGTAGAGCGCCTATTACAAACGGTAAAATAATGATCTCGAGTTCTCGTTCTCGCGCCGAGGAGTCGCGCGCTGCTGTCGTTGTGTGCGTGAGAATTTGCGCGTGTTGTATTTGTGGTGTAAACGCCAGACGGGAGGCCGGGCGGTGTGAAACAGATAGCATTTTAGAAAATACCTACTCGCGCCGCGCACGATTACTTCACAATCCTCTTAAAACTCAATGCGTTCCGTTACATGACACATTATTTTATTTCGTAAACAAAATTGAACAAATTGTCCAAGATGCACAAGAAGATCTGAACCTGCTCAATATGTGATTTCAATGTAACTTGCTCACTATTAATGTACCTATCAAAGAATACATTAATATAATTATAATCTATAATTTTAATCTTTCAATAAATAATACAAATATATATCTAAATCTGAGAGTAAAAAATACTTGGGGCTAATTTTGGATCGACAACTTACATGGAAACCACATATCATGAAATTAAAATCTAAATTAATGTCCCTAACGAGTGTTATCGGCGGCATGGCTCGGTATCTACCAAAAGAAGTACGTTATACCATCTATAATTCGTTAATCAAACCACATATCGATTACCTTATTGAAATTTGGGGCTCAGCGGCAAAAACTCATCTAAGTGAAATACAAATAGCTCAAAATAAGTTAATTTAAAGACTCTTTAATTATGACTTTGATAAATATTATACATGCATACAAATAAAAAAAAAATATAACAAAAAGATTTAAAAACTAATACTGATTTTACAACTAAAAGTCAAAATACACATACAAAATTACTCCGATATGCAAATGATATAATATCACAGAATAAATAATAGTACTAAATAATACTACGCCCACCTAGAAGTAATTACGGCAAAAAAAACATATGAAAGTGCACAAATATACAACAAGTTACCAAAACATTTTTAAGAAACCAAGAAATTACATAAATTCAAAAAATTACTAAAAATTCATTTATTGAGTTCAAAGTAATAATGAACTACGCTTAAAACACACTGTCGCTTCTAGTCAGTACTTAATTAGTTTTTTTTGTCAGTTGATATTTTGTGTGTATAGATTTACCTTCATACTATTATAACGCTCGCAATGTAATGTAATTAAAACACTGTTATTTTAATTAAGTTCTCATGTAAGTGAGAGTGTAATTCTTAGTGAGAATAATAAATTTTCTTTACCGCAACAACTCGTAACCAACAGAAGAATCAGAAAAAAAACCGGCCAAGTGCGAGTCGGACTCGCGCACGAAGGATTCCGTACCATTGACTAGGTAAACAACAGTAGGTACACAAATTTCATATCGACGGTTAAGAACCAATTTGGTCTGAGTCAAAATGAATTGCACTTTGCAGGAGACAAATAAAACGTTTCACGAAAAAAAATAAGATAGGAAATATGTTTATTGTTTAAAAAAATGCATAAATTTATTGTTTTTGTTACCGTTTATAGTTATTACCAATAGTGCACTAGTTTTGAAGTTAATGTGACTTAGGCCACATTACCAGACGTTTTTGAATAGAGGAGTGAATCAAATAGACTTAGGCCATTTTGTCATTAATAAAACTAAAATTCAAATCAATATTTTAATTATAAAATTGTGAATGATTAACATTGAAATTTCTATCAATTAAAAAAGAACAAAGACCATTAAGAGGCTCGTTGATGTGGCAAGCTATCATAAAATAAGTGACAATCACTCGGCAATACGTCTTTCAGCTCCTGCAGGTGCTTAAATTTTGAAGCAGCTCTTGGTATTTTGTCATTATGCAGACATTCGTATTCGACATTGGTGTTGACTCGATTTGGTCGTTGTGGTAGAGTTAACCAGTTGTCATCATAATTCAGTTTGACTTTCAGAGTTTCCTCTTGATTATATAAGATCACTCGTATGTCAGTTACCGTTGGATCACCAGTTTTTCGTCCTGGTCTTATGCTTTTGTAAATCCAAGTGGTACTATCTGCGTAATTTTTGACAAATTTATGATCAATTTGGACGGTCTCATAAGGATTAATAGATCTCGCCTCTTTTGTTACACTCACATAATCACTGGGCAAGTGTATTTCACGGCCTGGCAAATTTCGTTCGATTGCGCTGTGAACCGAGTCACATTCCATTTGGGTGTGACTCGGAAATTTTGGAGTTATTGTGACTTTATGTTTCATGCTAAAATTTAGCAATCCATTTGCGAAGATGACATTCCTATTTTGATAAGAACAACCATCAGAAAAAAACACAATTGGCTTCTATTTTGGTAAGCAGTGTTTCTCTAAATAGTCAATTATGAATGACGCAAACGTGCTTGCAGTCAAATCAGCAGTCGTTTCATTGAACCAATGACATTTACAATGGCGGGTTGTTAAGTCAAACATCGTGAAGTTGTGGCATGTTAACTTAGTCTTGAAGTAAAGTGCGCTAGCTTTTAGGTCCGGGCATACTTTGACAGCTTCCAAATCCATGGTTAATAAAATGAAATCTCCTTTGGCTGCATCTTTTTTATCTTTTTCTTTTTCTTCCCGAGCTCTATTTTTTCTTATAATTTGTATTTCGTATTCGTGCTCGTCATAGTTTTCCTCTTTATGTTTGACACAAATATCAAAAATGTGTTTTAAAGTAAATATAGATATATTAATTTCTTTAAATTCGTTATCAAATGTGTACCGACTTACTCCAGGCTCGTGAATGTTAACGCAATACTCTTTATAAGCTTTGTACGCGTCTGAAACAGTGTAGAAAATTGGTTCCAGGAAAAGGTTTCTCGTTTCTTTACGCACATTAGTGGATTAATTAAGTTACCTGTTTCTTCTAGTTTAAGTTGCGCGAAAATTCGTCTTGCTCTTTCTCCCTGACACTGCCGTGTCATTCGAGACATATTTGCTAAAATATAACTGCAATTCTAGTTTAAAATTATAAAATCTGCTACTAAAACAAAGTATTATTTTTTAAATAGACCAAAATGAAGCTAAATATTAGTCACATTTTTTGGGAAATTAGTCTATAATACTACTATAAATACTAAACACATAAGTAAATATCTTTAACCATTTAATTAAAACACTTTTCAAGCAATTGAGCAATTATCACGTGCGTTTATCAAAGCGCCGTCAACCTAAATATACATTAAATTTAGTACCTTACATTAAATGTAGTATCTAAATTACATATACCTAAATAATTCGTATACAAAATATACTTACTTGATTTTCTCTATTTATTGTGTTCTTGCATCTGTATAGATGACCCAAGAATAAGTTCATTAAATCGAAGGCAAACCAAATTGGTTTGTGCACTTCTTCACGTCCTGCACCAGATTTCAAAGAATTTTAAATTTTTCATAGATGTCCTCTGTACGTCGCCATTTAAAGAGTCCTTTTTTGAGTTCGTTCACAGAGAATCCAATTTGATCCGATATTTTAACCCAAAAGTTATGAAAACGTTTGATATAGATTTGGTTCCTGTTTTCTGTCTGTTCCTGTTTTCTGGCTTCTGTTTGAAATATTTCTAAGAACTTTAATTCACTTTTATTGTTCCACATATTTGATTCGTTGCTGTTCGTCATAGCACTGACAACTTGCAGACACGTGTTTGGAAACAGTTCCTCTCTATTCACAACACTATAGCACGCGGGAGTGAATATCAATGCTCTCGCCGTTCCTCGCGAGACGAGACCCTTTGACTCAGGCGCAAAAAACCGACACGGGAGCTAGAGGCATCCCGAGGCGAGCCGAGAGCTACAATGTTCACTCTCGCACTCGGCCTGTCTCGGAGTATCTCGACGAGAGTGTACAGCCGCTTTATGGCAACAAAGATTCGTAGCGCCATCTGTATTGATAAGTAGGGACTAAAAACTATTCAGCGGGACTTTGTAATCGAGTTTTATTACTTTCTAAAAATGATTTTCTTTTCAGATTCATTAAGAATAAAAAAGCATAATGTCAGCAATGTCTTCTTATACTTTAGGGTATTTCATACATCTTAAATTTTACAATCAATTTTATATTTTATGTGTTTCAACTATTAATGTTTTTAAAATAAAGTATTAAAGAAGACTCATTCACATTATTTTTGAAACTGAAATGAGCTATAATAGCATTCAAGGTATTCTAAACATATCGACACCATTGTTAGACACTCTTAAATGAACCCCAGATAAAAAAAACAATCAAATATGATTAATTTACATTTATTTCCTCTTTTTGTACAGTTTGTAAAAAAATTCTTGGCTCAGTCTTGAAGCATGTCTTCATAGTCTTCGATATTCCGCTTGCCACTTAATATATTATTTATATTTTTAAAATAATTATGCAAATAAGATCTGGTTATACACGGTATATAAAAAATCGAAAAATTTGTCTTATATTTTATTATAATTTGTGGATATAACATTTTACATAATTAACATTGTTTTGTGTACATTTTTCTTTGATATCACATTAGTCTTGTATTTCGGAAATGTTTTTTATCAATTTTTTGCTTGGACTGCAAAACCAAGATTTTTTTAAAATTCTCTGTATTTTATGTATTTACATTCATTCTGTGATATTAAATTATCATTACAGGTTTGACAGTTTTTAAGTATTTTGTCTTTTGATTTTTTGCGAAATATCCACTACAATTCTCCAAACTGGCTTTTATTCTAGGATTTTTAATTTATCCTCAATCGGAGTAATATCAATTTCAGTGAAATCATTAAAGTCGACTACGAGGTCCGAATTTTTGGCTTTGCAGTCCTTATCGATAACGAGAGTGTGTAAAGCTGAGGCAACATCGACTTCACAATTGTTGCCAGGGGCATTCACCAATAATGTCGCAAATGCCGACTGGAAACATTCAGGTGTGGGGTTTGTATTACGACATCAGTCGACATACATGGCGACGGACACATTGAGCTAACCCCATGGTGTTTATTTAATATATGAAATAAAACTTATATGCCGTCTAGGGTCCATGACCAGTTATTTAAAGTAGTAATTGACTCAATTTTTCCATGGCGTGAATCTAAAAATATGTTGAAAAATATAAAAATTTTTCAACATATTTTTAGATTCACGCCATATTTTATAGTGCACAGAATTGCAAGTTACAGGCCCGAGAACTGGTTTGCAGTATTGTTTTTTGTTACAACTTCCATTTAAAGAATCAAACAGTTGATCAAAAAACATAATATGTCTGCATTGTCCCTGCATTCCTCTGGGATAACTTGTTTTTCTGAAACAAACATTTGAACTATGAGAATCCATTTCGTGCAAATATTGTTCTCTGTATTAGAAAACACATGAAATGTGGGGTTCACTAGCGATAATAAAGATGTCATTTGTAGTGTGTTTTCTATCAAAATATGGTATGAATTTGAAATTGGGAAAAGAAAAGAAAAATTGTTCCTTTAGGTTGGTACAATAATGGACTTATTCTTTCACATATAAACTCGGCGTCAAAAAATCGCACCTTTTAAAAATCTTGTTCAAAAATTCCTAAACCTTATTTACGGCCGAACCCAATATTGTATCCGTAGTTTAAGATTAAAAACAATCTCGGATTATTGCGTATCGCTCAATCGATCTCTAATCCGCGTGCCAATAACTAAAGACTGCAATTCTAGGATTCTTTTGACACCGGATCGCCAGCGATCCTTTCCCTCTTGGCCGTTTCTTTATACGCAAAATATTAGATTGTTCGATGTTATTACTGTATGTTTTAAGAAAACAAACAAGCTATAAATCTTTTTAAATAATGTTTCTTTTGCTTCTAACAATTAATATAATGATTAAAAAAACGTAGAAATTATTATGTAAATAATAATATATCAAATACAATATTATACAAACTGCTTATTTTTATAGGAATGGAACGTGTATAAAACTGACACGAGCACGCGAGTGACATTTCTTTGTAAGCTGTTGTGTGGTTGGTTTGATTTGAACGTATAATTTGTGATTTGATCTAATATAAATAAATAAAGGTAACGAATAATAGCAGAATAAATACAGAAATAAAAGTTTGGGTGAAAAATTATCGAAAGAAGAAGTGCCACTCCATGATAATTATACATTCGTTGCTTCGTCCTTTGAGATTAGGTAATAATTGTAGTAACACGTATCATGTCGCCTTTCATCCAAGTTAAAAGTAGGTATTCACATTTTTTTTTTGATGGTGGTACACAAACCTTCCTAGAGACACCAACCATATAGTCGCTCATTCGCGTTTTAGTGCTTCGCCGATCACCACGTATCCTACTTAATTTCTTAGAAAACGTTACTATGCCGAAACGAAGTCATAAGGAGCAAGATAGTGATTACTTACGCAAGAAAATAAGAAAGATAGAAATGATGTTAAAAAAGCGCGAAAAGCGTACGCGCAATCGAATAATTTCAAACAAGAGTAGCTCGTCGTGCCCAGCTTCACCGGCGGTGGCACTTCTGACGCTATCAGGAAACGAAGGTACGCAGTTGTTAAATAATATTATACTTATTTATTAAAAGTGGTTAACATTTGTATCACTTAATGTGATGTAATGTGTTCCTATATTTATATGGGATTATTTCATAACGAAAGACCACCACTGGTTTTTAATATTGTGTAGTGTACATCTATAAGGGGATGTTACCGGCACAAAATATTATACCTGATAATATTAAAGTATCTGCCTGTTATCTATAACAGATAATCTTTAGTGATGTGTATATCTATATGGGATATTACCTACCGTCACAAATAATTACCACTGGTATCTTGTATGTAGTGTACATCTATGCGGGATGTTACCGTCACAATATTTTTTATGTACTGTGTACATTTTATATGTTATGTTAACTTCATGACTAATAAAGTATGTGCACATTTTAATGGAATGTTGCCTTTTAAAGTTTCATATGGCACTAAAGGGTTTATTCTCACAAACATTGGTCGTTGATATACAACCGCATTTAAAAATTTACGCAGCTGTTATGGATATCTGACAAAGGTGTATTCTTCTGTCATATGTATTTTTGGACACACAGTTACCTGTATGCGACACAAACGTATTGCAGGTGAAAGTGAAGTGCAATCAGAGGTCGACAGTCTCGATTATAGAAGAGATCAATTCAGATCCATCCACTTCTATGGATCTAAACAGCTTTACAGCCTTTAGATTCTACCGAACTACCTGCACATGTGAGCAGTGAACCAGTTCGTGTTGAATTGGATTGGAAGAGATTTTAAGTCTTTTGGGTGAAACACCCTCCCAAAAAAAAAAAAAAAAAACTGTGCCCTCAAAAATC
This sequence comes from Schoenobius gigantellus, assembly GCA_963935595.1. Classification (NCBI taxonomy): domain Eukaryota; kingdom Metazoa; phylum Arthropoda; class Insecta; order Lepidoptera; family Crambidae; genus Schoenobius; species Schoenobius gigantellus. The sequence continues at coordinate 68,726,826 of OZ012541.1, read as the reverse complement.
AAAAATAAACACACCAAAGATGAACCCCGAGATGAAGGCAGCCTTATCGGAAATGCTTGTTAAGAAAGATAAAGCATTAGAAAATAAACAAATACAGCAGGCAGTTGCTATATCTTGCATTGGTGACGCTCGGACCACATTATTTTCTTTAGAACATAAAGACCAGTGAGTCTAAAAACTGTTAATCGAGGCCAGCCGTTTAATGTGCGATGCACAACATACCGAGTCAAAAAACAAGACGCTTTTTTATTTGCTCAGCACTAAAAAATGACATAAAGGAGCAACTGTACAATGCTGAAATTGACAGTTTTCTATTTGGGGGAAAATTAGCCGACAATCTCAAAGCCGCAAAGGCGATATCGAAGTCTGGTGCTGAGATAAAGATTACTTCATCAACCAAGAAAACGCTTGCAGCGACAAAACCAAAGCAACCTTTAAATCGTCATTTAAACCAGAAGCCTCCGCTACCGAGCTCCAGGCAGGTGGGAGCACCGCGGAGGACGGAGCTGGCCCCGCCGCAGGCACCGCGCCCGCCGCGACAACAGCAGCTGCCGCGACCGCCGCCTCGCTCGCAGCAGCACCTAGGCCCACGTTGCTGTATTCGGTATGTTCAGCAGGTCGTTTAAGTAATTTTTACGATAATTGGCTACTCTTAACTGATGACCCGGTTATATTATGATGGATAAGATCCCTTTTTCCAGACCTATTCATAAATTATAGGAACCTAAACTACCGACCTTGTCAACTTCTGAATCTTTACAATATAGAGTGGCCATTACTGAATTGATTGATTCAGGAGCTATTTCACCTTGTCAACCAAGTGAAATAAACAGTTCTTGTCCAGCTATTTTATTATTAAACAACCAATATGTAAAAACAGATTACAGAACTACAATGAAATTAGTTTCAAAAAACAGTGTCATGGCCACCATAGATTTAAAAGATGCCTATTTTTTAATTTCAATCCACCCAGCTCATAAAAAATATTTTGGGTTTATATCGAAGATAAACTATACGAATTTAACGTTCTTCCCTTTGGCCTTAACACCGCACCATTTGTAGTAACAAAGTTGCTTAAGACGGTGATGTACTTACTTCGATCCTTAGGCCATATATATGTGTACCATTTTCTTAGACTATATTTGTGCCATTACTAGGGATTACCAAAAATGTCTAGCAAATATTGCTGAAACTAAAAATATTTTAGAGTCCTTTGGATTTATTATCAACATTGAACGACATGGTTAGCGCTGAGGTCGAGTGATCGCCTACTGCGCAACGGGTCGCGGGTTCGATTCCCGTACGGGACAAATATTTTGTATGGCCTTCAGAAATTTGTTCCGGACTGGGCGTATCCGTATGTGCATGTGATATACTATGTTTGTAACTGCACCCACGACCCAGGAAAAAATCCTAGTGTGGGGCGAGGTTTAAAAAAAAAAAAAAAAAGCTGTTTGATTCCTAACACTAGTTGTAGATTTATTGGTTTTATAATAGACACGAAAAAATTTCATATATGTTTATAGTACATAGGATAAAAGAAATATTATTAAAAAGGAATTGCTTTATTTTCAACATAAGACAAATTGTTAAATTCGACGTTTCGCTCGACTGCTGGGACTCCTCACCTCATCCTGCCCAGCAGTAAGTATGGTTGGTTGTATACCAAACAAATGGAGAGATGCAAATACCTTGCTTTATGCAATAACAATAGCTACAACAATTGCAAACAGATTTTTCCTGGTGGAAAAATTCCATTGATAAAACATTTAATCCTATTAGACAAGACTATTACAATATCGAAATTTTTTCGGATGCGAGCAAAAAAGGTTGGGGGGTAGCATGCGGTGAGGAGACCGCTAGTGGACAATGGAGTATAGAGGAATAATCCAAACACATAAATTATTTAGAACTTTTGGCCGCTTGTCTAGGCTTTCAAATATTCGCAAAAGAAGAAATTGTCTAATATTATTGCGCATTGACAACACAACTGCTATTTCGTATATCAACCGCATGGGTGGAGTTCGATTTCCACACCTTACTGATATAACCAGGTAACTGTGGTGGTGCGAACCTAGAGGTACATTTGTGTTTGCTTGTTATATAAGCTCTAAAGATAATATAATTAAATAGCAGATGTGGAGTCAAGAAAATCTCACCCTGATACTGAATGGGAGCTAAAAAGTTATGCATTTAATCAAATTCTAAAGGCGTTTGGCAAGCCTGACATTGATCTTTTTGCCTCTAGAGTCAATAAAAATGCAACTTGTATGTTTCTTGTAATAAATAAGGATCCAGATTAACGTGTTCAGGGGCTATGGCGGTAAACGCTTTTACCTTGAATTGGAAACATCTTTCATTTTATGCATTTCCGCCTTTTGCTGTAATACTAAAAGTTTTACGAAAAATAATAACCGATCAAGCTGAGGGAATAGTATCGTTGTTCCCTTCTGGCCTACACAACCCTGGTTTCCTTTATTCCAAGAGCTTCTTTGTTCATAGACTGTACAATTACAGCCCTTCAGATAACGTTTTGTTGTCTGTTTCTAACAGCCTGCCCAAGCTCACATTGATAGCAGGGAACTTATCCGAAAGGCACTTCTGAAGAAGAGCGTATACCACCGTCATCCTTAGACATCATGATGGCTTCCCTGTCAAAAAATTCCATCAAAGAATATTATTCGCAATACATTGCTGGGTAAATTATTATACAAAAAAAAAAAAAGGTTGACGTGTATGAGGCATCAACTTTCTCCGCAGGTTATTTATTTTCTTACACAAATATTTTATTCGGGTTTACAATATGGATGATTAAAATAATAGTCATCGCTCTGCTCTATCTTTGATTTTGGGATCGAGAGTAAGGTCGAATGACCGCATTACAAGACTGTTTAGGGGTTTTTCAGACTTCGTCCTCCAGCCCCTAAATATGTTACATTACCTGGAATCCTTCTCTAGTTTTAGATTACCTGTCAAAAGCTTATCTAAATACCACATTGAGTTTAGAGCAATTGTTAAAGAAGATTGCAACACTTCTTGTACTCGTAACAGCACACAGAGTACAGACGATTGCAAAAATAAAATTAGATAACATAATTATTAGAGATCAAGTAATTATTATTAAAATTAAAGATTTGATTAAAACATCACATCCATGATCAAATCAACTAAATTTGTGTATTCCATTTTACAAAGACCGCCCACAGATTTATTTATTTATTTAATCTTTATTGCACTTAAAAACAGTATAAAGGGCGGACTTAATGCAACAAGACATTCTTTACCAGTCAACCGAACGGAAAGTAAAAAAAAAAAAAAAAGAAATAAAAAAGTCATTTTGATAAGTTTCAAAAGACCTCATTAGGTAGTATCTTCCAATACAATCAGCAAGTGGATTAAGGACACCTTATTAACTAGCGGAATTTATATTTCAATATTTTCTGCCCACTCCGTCAGACATGCAGCTACCTCAACGGCGCATAGGCAGCCAATGTGTTTGCTAATTATTACTATAGAAATATTCAACCAGATGAATCTAATAGTTTTGCATTGGCTATCCTTAATAGCTAACATTATGCCAATAAATAATTGATATTATTTGTTGTTGCCTTGATTCCTTTATAGATTTGATTTTTTTGGTTACAGAATGATTATCATAATATATTTTAATTATTATTTGGTTTTAATATTTCACTTGCTTTCAAAATCTACAATTATTACCTAATCTCAAAGGACGAAGCAACGAATGTATAATTAGTGATTAAACGAACTTACCTCAAATGAAGTTCTATCATAATTATACGAGTTGCTTCGTCCGAAGAGATTAGGTCCCTCCCTCCCAATATGCCCCCTTTAAAGTGAAATATATAGGTTTTGCGGGACTTTCAACTAAATGAGCGACTATATGGTTGGTGTCTCTAGGAAGGTTTGTGTACCACCATCAAAAAAAAAAGTGAATACCTACTTTTAACTTAGTGGATGAAAGGCGACATGATACGTGTTACTACAATTATTACCTAATCTCTTCGGACGAAGCAACTCGTATAATTATGATAGAACTTCACTTCAGGTAAGTTCGTTTAATCACTAACTAAAAAGAATTGGACGATTTTTATATTAATGTAATGTAATAATGTAGTAGGTAATTAATGTTATGTGTAAACTTATATAGGTAACGAAATGTAGAGGAAAATAAATGACTTATTACTATTATCATCATTTATTTCAAAAAATATCTTAAATTTAAGATTTTTACAATATCTATACAAAAACAAAATAATATAAAAAACTTAAGCCGCCAGCGAGGCAATGCCAAAGCTATTATCTTCTAATATATAAAAATCTCGTGTCACAGTGTCTGTAACCAAACTCCTCTGAAACAACTTGACACATTTTTATGAAATTTTTTGTGTATATTCAGTAGGTTTGGTAGGTCGTAAACTATTTTTATACCTCCGGGCTATAAAGGTTTTTTGGTCAATTATTATGGCGAAATGTAGTTCGCGGGCACAGCTAGTTATTATACAGGGTGTAACGTAGAACCCCAATAAGATTTAAGGGTATGTATCCATCAGAAGTGGAGATTCTGTAGGAAAAATATTAGGGCTAATAAAACTACTTTTTTTCCCCATACAAACTAAATAAAATATTTTTTGGTCTTAAGTGCTGACAGCCCTACGTAAGCGTACGAGGAATACTACGCCGTGACTACACTCACGTCTATCACGTGCCTTCATTCACAACTATCGAGCGCCATCGCAGGGAGACGGCACGGAGGCACAAGCCGTAGGTGACGGCTTGTGCCCGGGCGCAAAATCAAGTAGGTATTACAGGAAAAGATAATAACTATGATATTATTGCGATGAGTCAACTTACCTATGTTAAAGCAGCGTCATGGCAGCGTCCAATATGTTACACTTAGTTGACAAGTTAATTGATTAATGTTTTTCACAAACAGTTATCGCACGAAGCATTTAATGACTCACACACAAACCGCACACTTTTTTCACCCGGTACAGACGCAGTGCTGTTCCGCGAGTGTTGCCTACCGGTCGTGCCAGGAGTGCTCCGAGCAATCGTTGAGCCCCTGCACCCGCGAGCCCCCCCCGCGAACGCACCGTACCGCGCCGCGCGCATTTCGCGCTCCGTGCGCCGTCCTGCTCCGTGGGTGGATTCACATCTACCCACGTCGAGTTTTTATTACACCGCGACATAGACGCTTATACCTACCCGCGATATTGACGCTTTTTTGTTTGTGTTGTGAGTGTGTTGCGTATACCCGCTCCCTATTTTGATAAATAGGGAGGGGTGATCGCCCTCAGTTTTACTGTGCGTATATACTGTATACCAAGTGCTGTCCCGTAACTTGTACTGTGTCACCATGCCAGGGGACAAACCCCTCCCCCCGCGCGACCCCCGCGCAAGGAGGCCCTTGACCGTCGCCGCCGTCGCCACGGCCGCCGCGGCCGCCGCCACCACCACCACTACCACCACCACCGCCGCCGCGATTGCCACTCGCCGCCCCGAGCCGTCACTGCGGCCTGCTGGGCACAGGGCTGTTGCGGCCGCCGCGCAGCCGGTTGCTCCGGTCCAAGCCGCGCCGCCCACTACCGCTGGGGCGTTTCTAGGCGAAACACCTCCCGCCGGTATGAGCAGCGGCAGAACCCGTGAGCCCCGGCCCAGGAGCCCCACAAGCAGCGAGGACGGCGGGGATGATAAGCGTCCCCGCACCGGGCCCTCGCCCCCCCAACACCACCAGTCATCCAGCTCGCCCGAGTCGAGCTATTACATACAGTCGACATCCGACTCACCTACCGACGAGACCGGCGTAAGTACCGCCGCAGGAGAGGCAATGTCCGATCCGCCACCACTCTCACCCACGCCATCGACGTCGTACGCGACCTTCGCGCCGACGTCCAGCGAGCCGGAAGCCGTGGCTTCACAGTCGGGGCCGGCGACCTACGCCGCCCTCGCCGCCGCACCCTCCCAACCCAGCTCTCGAGCCCCCACGCCACCACCTGTTGCCGTGCCGACCACCCAGTCGGCTACCCCTGCCGCCGACCAGTCAGCGACTCCAGCCGCCGCCCGGGCCCGCGGCTACCCGCCGATAGTGGTCGAGCGTCTGCCGGATTGGACCCGGCACTTCAATGTGCTGGCGGGGAAACTCGGCAAGCCGCCTAACGCCCGTCCTTACCGCACCGGGGTGCGATTTATCCCCACCACCCCAGACGAGTACCGCGTAGTGCAGCGATACTTGGCCGAGGCATCAGAGCGCGATCCCACCATAACGTGGTACGCCTACACGCCGGCGAACGAACTCCCCTCTAAGGCAGCACTACGAGGGCTGCCCGCAGATACCCCGCCGGAGGCGATCCAGGCGGCACTCCGGGAACGTGGATTTGTGGCCACCCACGTTCGCAACATACCACCCCAACGCGGCCGCTCCGGCTGCCTCTTTTATCTGCAGCTGGAGCACCTTGATGCCCAGGAGCTCTCCCGCCTCTATGCGGTGACCGAGCTTCTGATGATGCCGGGCATCGTCATCGAGGGATGGCGCGGCCGCGGGGGACCCCCGCAGTGCCACCGATGCCAGGCGTTTGGGCACGCCTCGGCCAACTGCCACCGGCCCATTAAGTGCGTGCGCTGTGCGGGCGACCACATCGCCGCCGACTGCACGCGCCCACGAGACCAGCCGCCCACCTGTGCGAATTGCGCCAAGCCGCATCCGGCCAACGACCGCCGCTGTCCAGCCTTCCGGCGGGAGGCCAGGCAGAGAGGCATGAGAGTGCCACCCCCCGTGCCGACCCGACCGCAGGCGCCCCAGCGCCAGTCGGCGCCCCAGCGCCAACAGGCGCCCTCGCACCAGCAGGTGCCCCCGCGCCAGCAGGCGCCCCCGCGCCAGCAGGCGCCCTCGTGCTATGAGGCGCCCCCGCGCCAACAGGCACCCCCACGCCAACCGACGCTCTCTATGGTGGGCGAACCAGAGGCCCACGCTGGGCTGACCCTGGCTCCCCCCGCCAACCCGCCGACCACCAGAGGCGAGGCGGTGAAGCGTCGCAGACGCCGTGGTCGTGGTAGGCGCGGCCGTAGAGCCACTGCCTCCGACCAACCTGCGGCGGCCTCCACTCCCGTGCCGCCGACCCGCCCTCACCAGCCGCCCCGCCGACACCCAGCCTCCCAGCAGGAAGCGATGTCGGCCGTCCGCAGACCCCCGACAGGGCCCCACCCATACCAGGGCCCACCCCAAGATCCCCAAACCCAGCCACCACTCTTGCCGCCGGCTCCGCCGCGGCAACCACGCCAGCCCCACCAACCACCACCACAACTGGCCCCCCAGACCCGCCCGCTCCCGCAGGCCTCGACCACATCGGTGTTGGTCGCGGTGGCAACCGCGATCAGCCAGCTAACGATGGCCGCGGAGCTAGGCGACCACCGGGCGGCAATCAACCGGGCCATCGACATCCTGGTGGCCCTACTACAGGACCTCAAACATTGAGAGTTCTCTACTGGAATCCCGGGGGGGTAAGGAACAAGGCGCAGGAGCTGCGCCTGCTCGCCCAGTCGCAGGATCTGCACGTGATCCTCCTGGGTGAGACCTTTCTGCTCCCGCACAACACCTTCCGGCTGCCCAACTACCACGTCTACCGCCGCGACGAATCAACACCGCAGGGCCGCGCCTGGAGAGGCGTGGCGGCCCTAGTTCGTCGCGACGTGGTACACGACCAACTCAACCTCCTCCCATTCATCTCCACCCGCACCATCGGAGTGAGGGTGAGTGCAGCCGGGCGGGAGCTACACATCTACGCAGCATACCGCCCCCCCGCATCCAGAGTAGAGCTCTCCGACATCCAGGGGCTCCTCGGCGACGACACGCCGACTCTCGTGGCGGGCGACCTTAATGCGAAGCACCCCCAATGGGGATCGCGTTGCATCACGCCCGCCGGGAGGATGCTCCTGGATGCCGCCACCGGACTTGACGCCGAAGTGGTGGGACCTGACGCCCCCACCCACATTCCTACCACCGCCAGGTATCAGCCAGACGTCCTGGACATCGTCCTGACGAAGAACATCCCCTGCCCGGTCTCCGTGGAGGTGCTGTACGACATGGACACGCAGCACCTCCCCATCCTCATCACCACCAGCATGGCGGCCGACTTCGTCCAGGCGAGAGCTCCGCGCCCCCGCACTAACTGGGGCGCCTTCAGCTCGGCGCTCAGCGATCTCGCGCTCGGCGGCCCCCTCTCCTCCCCGGAGGATGTGGACGTGGCCGCCGACGACATCTGCTCCCGCATCCGCGCTGCCGAGGAGGCAGCCTCCACCCGCCCCCCTGCGAAGTCACGCAGGGAGGAACTGCCTGCCCACCTGCGCGCGCGGATGCGCAGGAAGCGCGAGCTGCGCCAGCTGTGGGCCCGCACCCGGTGCCCGCGGGTCAAGACGGAGCTCAATCGCCTCACCACCCAGCTGTCTGAGGCCGTGAAGGTATGGCGCGGTGCCACCTGGGAGAGTCACCTGGACCAGGTGGCCGATAGCACCGCTGACCTCTTCCGGCTCAACAGACAGCTGACGAAGTCCACCGCCCCCGTCTGCCCGCTGCTGGACAGCGCGGGCAGGCGATGCTACGCCGCCGCTGACCGGGCCAATATTCTGGCTGATCACCTGGAGGAGGTATTCACCCCACACCCAGCGTCCACCGACTGCGCTGTCGTCGAGCACCACAGGCACGTGCTGAGCCGCGTCGAGGAATTTCTGTCGGCCCCAGCGCCGCAGCTGCGGGGTGACGATTTCATCTCCCCCGCAGAGCTGCGCAAAGCGGTGCTCCGCCTCAACAGGCGGAAAGCGCCCGGGCCCGACAACGTTTCCTCCGCGGCCCTCAGGCAGCTGCCCCGCAGGGGCCTGGCGACCCTCGCCAGGCTCTTCAACGGCATCCTGCGCACCGGCCACTTCCCCGTGGCCTGGAAGATGGGGCGTATCATCGTCCTGCCCAAGCCGGGTAAGGACAGGCGCCTCCCGTCCAGCTACCGACCCATTACGCTGCTGTCTCACGTGGCCAAGCTGTTCGAGCGACTGCTGCTGCGGAGGATCCGCCCGTTCGTCCCACTCCGGGATGAGCAATTCGGATTCCGCAGCGGCCACTCCACCACGCTCCAGCTGGCGCGCGTGCTCCACCACCTCGCGGCCGCCATGAACCGGGATAACCACACCGTGGGGGTCTTCTTGGACATCGAGAAGGCCTTCGACCGTGTGTGGCATCCCGGTCTCCTCTACAAGCTGGCCGCCACCAGCATGCCGCCCGCCCACGTGAGACTGCTGGCGTCGTTTCTCCAGGGTCGGAGCTTCGTGGTCTCGGTCGAGGACGCCACCTCCCAGCCACGCCCCATCCTCGCAGGAGTGCCCCAGGGCAGCTGCCTCTCGCCGTGCCTGTACGCCGCCTACACCGACGACATCCCCACCCTCCAAGACCAGCTCCAGGAGGGGCAGCGGGACGTGGTGTTGGCCCTATTCGCCGACGACAGCGCCTTCTTCGCCTCGTCGCGGAAGGTGAGATTCGCCTCCGCCCGGATGCAGCAACTGCTGGACCGTCTGCCAACATGGCTGGACAACTGGAGGATGGCCGTCAATGTGGGTAAGACGGCCGCCATCCTGGTCGGGTCGCAGCGCCGCATGCCACCGCCGCTGACACTCCGCGGACAGGACGTAGCTTGGCAGACCACAGTTGCGTACCTCGGATGCCGCATCGACCGTCAACTGCGCATGGTGCCCCAGGTTGACCATGTCGTCAACCAGGCCAAGATGGCCCGTGGCATCCTGCGCCCGGTGCTGGCATCCCGACTACCACTCCGTACGAAACTGATGGTCTATAAGAGCTACGTTCGTACGCGGCTCACCTACGCCGCCCCAGCATGGTATGCGTTGTGCTCCCCGACCCAGCGTTCCAGACTGCAGGTGGTCCAGAACGTCTCTCTCCGTGTCGTGACGAACGCGGGCCGCTACGTCAGGAATGACGTCATTGCCCGGGACGTTCGGATGCCGACGGTGGAGGAGTTCGTCGCCCGTCTGGCGCGTCGAATGTTCGACAGCGCCGACAACGGGCCCCACCTCCACCTCCACAATATTGCTCCTTATGTCCCCAGGCCTCCAGACTCTTCCGGACGAGCGCTGCCCCGCGACTTGTTGTCGCCCAGGGCGGAGAGAGACCAAGACCTACCAGCGTCACCACCACCATCACCAGCTGCATCCCCACGACGAGGCGACCCACCCCGGCCAAGACTCCGCTTCGTCAGCGACTTCGCTGACGACGCCACCACCTGACCAGACCCCGTGTCGCTTGGCTTGTAGTCTGCCGCGGGACCCCACCGCTCGCGCGCGTGACTCGCCTAAGCGACACCACCACCGGACATGACACCACCATCACCCATCAAGACCAATGGCCCCCTCCTCCCCCCACCGCTCCTCCGGGCGCAGAGTAAGCCGCGGCCTGCTCGCCGGCGCTCGCTGGGCTTGGGACAAGCCCCTCTAACCTGGTGTGCTTGACCGCGGAGGGCCGTGCCTCGATCCCGGAGTGGTAGCACAGGGGGGGTGGCGAAGAGGGGCCCGTCACTACGTGACGTGCCCAACACCGGCGAGCTACTGCTCGCCGAGAAGATGCCCGGGCAATGGGCGACAAATGCCCGAAGCCCGCACCCGCCCATGGCGGAAGAAACTCTGACTGACTTCACCCGGTACAGTTAGTTATTGGCTAAAAATAAACACTGCATGTGGTTGAATTTGGGCCGAAATACCTACTATTGAAGTCTTCATTTCAAACGACCGTTTCTTCACCTTTTTGCATCGAGCGAGAGTTCAATCATAAAAACCGCTCAACATGTCTACCACCCTGCTCTATGCAGGCAGCCGTTCGTCGAAGCATCGACTCTCTTACATTCTGCAACATCTGTGGAGAAACAGACTGAAAGGCTGCAATAAGCCGGCTCTCCATTTCCGCTGCAGTACTGGTTCGCGGGTTGCGCTCAAAGTGCTGCAGTATCGCAGTCTCCAACTGCGAACGTACTGCGTTACTTGGCCGACCTTCATAACGCGGTGCACGAAATGTCCCAAAACTGTGTAATCGTATACACATGCTCCGAAAACATGAGTTAAGAAGGCAACCGTCGCTGCTCAGCAAGTGGTCTATTTGCAACAAATCTTTGCCGGTATAACTCACGAGCACCACTAATGTTTCCGTCACACGCACCAACACATTAAACCATTTCATAAAATTCACTATTTGAATAAATTTCACTATCACGAGACATTGTTGCTACGAGATCACGACACACGCGACACACATACACCAAAAGTTTTCGCGAGCAACTGATGGACAGAGACGAGCCGACTCAAAGGCGCCCCTCGGCCACCCTCGACCGCGGCCGCTGCATTAAGGATGATCGATATCAATCGATTAATGAAAAACAGCGATTTTTAGCAAAAATCTTTTTTTTTGAAATCGATATTAAATCATCATAATATCATACGGAACGTTGATATTATACCTACTCTAGCTTGGCAATCTAATCTGAATTAGACGATGCTGACTAATGTTGTTGATAGTATTTACTGCACATTGTTCACTTTGCTTAGTTTACCCGCAAGTAAATGTAGCAGACTCCACCTTTTTAGATGTATGGCTCGGTTGAGAATAAACAAATGTAACCGAACTAAGCTGAACGAAGTCAAGCGTCAAGCGACGATCTTTCAAAAACTGACGCTACCGCCTTACTCATAGCGATCACTCGCTATCGCTTTCGTGACCTTAAAACTATTCTTCTTATGTCACGAAAGCGATAGTGAGTGAACGCTTTGAGATAGGCGGTAGGGCCGCTGAGTTGTGAATATCGCCTGAGAAAAAAAAATCGAGTTCAAACTTTTTTGGAGTCGGTAAAAAGTAGCCCCTAGATTTACTTTTGATCCACCTAAATGTGTAACCAAACTTGATCGAAATACTCCTATTCATCGTTAGACATCTAGCTGTAATACCTGTTAAATGAAAACATTGATATTTTCACGGGTTCGTAGCATCAATCAAAAAAGATTTTCATTCTACGAAATATCTTTAATATTTTTTCAAATTAATAAACACAAGTATGCAAATAACTTTACTTTGAATGTAAATTAATTGCTAATTTTCGTGAATAAAACGTACATAATAAATAAAAAAGAATGTTTTTTGCTCCCTAACACATCGATATGACATCAATGATTTCCTAAGATCGATCATTCCCACGCGGCTTATCAATCGATGCTGCCCTGCTCAAACGCCGGCGCCGCAAGAAAATGGGGCGGGACCGAACGCCGTTTTGATTGGCCGCTTATGGAAATTCGAATCATCGTCTTTTGACCAATCAGCTATCGTGTTCATTAACCAGAGTACGCAAAGGTGAATGAAGTCCACGCGCTCTGCATGACGTTTACAAAGATTATACATTATCAGAGGACCTAGACAAAAGTAACTATTTGTTCATACATTTTGTTCTTTTCTGACTTCGTTAACCTTTTTGAATTAACAAATAAACATTCGCGTTTATTTTATTTACGTTACACGTTTATATCGAACGGCAATGTATGAGATGATTTGCGACGTGGAATCATTCCTATTCATTTTATTCTTTTCTAACTTTTTTATCGTTTTTGAATTGTTACTTTGTCTAGAGGCGCGTTCCATTTAAGCACAGATTTGCAGCATTTTCAACATTTTTAGCATCATCGCGTTTCATTAGCTCTTGTAGCTAGCAAGGCTAGCATCATATGTTAACGTAATGCGCTGCATTTAAACAATATCTTGATTTTTAGGTTAGGTTCCCTTTGTGAAAAATAATGCAGCTAAAAATGTTAAAATTTCTTAAAAGAAACGCAAAACATGGTTAACATTCGATGTTAGTGTGAAAAAAATGGTGATGCTTAAATGGAAAACCGGGTAGGCTTCTTGACTAGACATCTATGGAGAAGCTCGGCGGCCTAGTTGTTCGTGCGTTTGGTATGATGATTGCTAAAGTTTAGTAACATTTACCGTCGTCATGACCCCGATGGGCGAAAAAAACTTAAATTATGCGACCTCGACCTCACCATCTCGCCTCGGCGGACACTAGTGGATTAGCGGAGTACCTGTCGGACGGGATTGAGTAGGTATGGCCGCCGTTGAAAAAGGCGAACCACATCTTGTTTTCAATTTCAGTAATATGGGTATCAAATGAAAGGGCTTGAGGAGTAGATGTCTATGAACTTAATTACATTGCTCTAAGATCAATATGGCTATCGCTCAAAATGGCGAACTACATTTGTTTATAATCCTGGTAAGATGGGTATCAAATGAAAGGGCTTGAAGAGTAGAGCACAATAAACCTAGCGACGTTTCTTCTATGTTCAATATGGCCGTTGTTCAAAAATAGCGGCCAACAATTTGATTTTAATCCCAGTAAGATAGGTATCAAATGAAAGGGCTTGAAGGATTGATTACTATGAACTAAGTGACTTTGCTATTATTTCAATATGGCCGCAGTTCGAAAATGACGGACCACAGTTTATTTTCAATCTCAGTTATGTGGGTATCGAATAAAATTACTTAAGGAATGATAACTAGGAAAGTAGCATCATTGAACTAAATTCAATATTTTAAAATTATTCCTTTTTCTTTTTATTACGTTATAAACACGCTTTTTAAAAGCATAGCAAAAGTTGTATCAAACCAAAAAGTAATTGGTAGTCATAACTTTTTACTTATTACTTGAGGTAACCTTATTATTTGTAGTTAGATTAAATGTTACTTGATTTACATTTCAATGACTCTCAAAGAGGTTAGTTGAAATTAGGCATTAAAATACTTTGTTTTAGTGTCCTTTCTGTACCTTGTTTCTTCACTTTGTGTTTAAATTTCTTTTATGTTAAGAGCTGATTATGGTTGCCACTTGAAAGTTTATGCTTTCAGTTTAAAATCAAATAACTCTAAAAATATTGGGTTTTCAGGTCTCAGACAAGCACCGAAGGTCCATTTAGTATCTAACTTATATGCCCCTTAAATGCTATTGGGGTATTCAGTTACACCCTGTATATATTTGTTATATATTTCAAACACATTCACATCACATGTATAGCGCGACAAAAGGTATTTTAGTCACTGTTTTGATGTTTCTTTTATGTATGGCATTATTTTCGTTAAAAGTAATTTACGACAGTTTTGTTCAGCCGGAACCAAACAGTAAATTCGTAGTTATTTATTGCTATTGTTGATATTTGGTGTTAATTGCGACGTTGTTGTTGTAACACTTCATCATCATCACTGCAGTCACGTATCGAAATCGGGTGTAATACGTAAATTCGACGCACGAATATTGTTTCGGCTCATAACTCCAAATCACTACTATCACATCTTCCAAAAATATCATCTTTGCCATTGCCATTTCTAATAAAAATACAACAATAATGAAAATAATCAAAACATGTAAATCAATCCAAATTTTGACAAGTAAACCATGAAAATAGGAAGATTGCCAAAAAAGATTGTGTAGACGTCAATCAATCCCTTTTTAATCAAAGATTGATTATTGGGACACGTCAAACGTCATTTTCGAACAGAGGTCTATCCAAAAAAACTGATCGGACCTCTCATGGATGGTTGCCTTTCAGAGATTACAAATGCAATCCTTCGATTGGATATAGAGACGCAAAATGGTACTTTTGGATTGAGTTTGCAATCTCAATCCGGAAAAAACGGATCAGGATCGCTGTAACACCGTTTTTTCTTAAAATTTCATAAAACACTAATTTTGCAAAAACACTTTGGTTTCACTGTAGTTTTAACACAAATTTCACAACTAAAATCATAATTACAATAACTTTGTCAATTAATTTCACAATATCAATGTCAAGTGTCAACGTCAACGTCGTTTCACGTCACGTCAGTGACAGTTGCAATTATCTTTGGTCATTATGCACTTTTTGCCAGGGACTGCTTATCAGTATAAAATATTGATATAGTATCAGTAAAAATTTCTGTACTAAAATTCTATACAAGGCGAATTTCTGTACCGATATTCTTCATTTATACACTTATTTAACCCTTATTTTATTTCTGTACTGAAATCATACGCGCGGGCGTCACTGGCCGCGGGGCGGGTGGATGAGAGGCGCCAACGGGTGAGGAAAGATAGGTACCTATGTGCCTATGCGCGCCGCCGCTGCGCTCAAATCGCACATTGCAACTTGCAACAAACTCACAGAAAGAGATCGCGTTACGCGTAGATGTTTTAATTACTGTAGAGTGGATATTAATTAACGCAATATCAATCGTTTTTGTGTACAATGGGTAGGAAGCGTAGAAATGCCGTGCACGGATATTTTACATATTGTAAAACAAGCAACGAATCTTCGTGTTTGATAGAAGGATGTGCAATAAAAATAAAAGTAAGTACCTTCGTCTTAATATTTAACTAAGTAGTTACCTTATTTATTATGTTAAGTTTCATAGTAGTCAATAAAATAAAACGCAATGTTCACGATTTGAATACCTACCTATTCTAAAAGTCTTTGTAGATAGGTATCTACCTATGTTAATAGTAGGTAAGTGGAACCTATCTACCTTAATTAGGTATATGCCTATATAAAACTACGTGTCAGGGTGCTAGCAAGGTCATTGCGAAAAATTAAACAAATTATGGGTATGAATGACGTTAAAAACGGAAGCTATGCTTCGACTGTGTTTGATTTTACATGCTTTCACTTAACGTGGATGAAATGCAAACAAATATATATATCCCACCACTTAGAATAACAACACTAGAAGGATACCTAGTCGGCGCTCTAAAAGTGAGGGAATTCAATATTAGGCATTTCTTGCTAATCACGCGAATGGTCACGCGGGGTCATACCTACGTAGCTTCTGTTATTTTACCTATTATGACTGTTTTTAGCGTGAAAAAGTGCCACAGCAGATCGAAAAAGCATATAAACGTGATGAATTAACATTTCATAAATAAATACTCACAATTTTATTCAATTACAAAAAAATATAATAATATTTTACGTTCATTATTGGTTTTGAATACTTATTCGATATTTTCGATACGGTAGGTAGGGTAGATTCGCCTGTTTTCGACCAATTAGTGGAGTTGCCAACTTTGGGAATTAAAATATGTGTGTTCTGACATGTATTTTGTATCAAAATAAATTGTGGTAACTCCTCATATAGTCTATTTTTTATAATTATATATTTTATAATAGTCAAATTAACAGTTTTTTTTATATTTAACGGATAATAAATTATTTAATAACGGAATTTCTTCACAATAGAAATATCATTATATTCGTGACAAAGCCGCTCAATAGTATTTATTTCTTCTATATTCGTGTCATCTAAACATAACTTACTTAAATTCTTAGAAATTTATCTGTATCTTTTTGTTTCTCCGTAAAAGTTAAATTTATTGTATTATTTTCCTGATACTCGTATGTCACTGCGCAAAATTTACTTGTTACTAATCTAATGTCTTATGCTCATTGATGTAATTCGCATAATTTTTTTTACATGTAACTAAAGCGGCTGGTATTCGAATCTCATCTGTAAACTTTTTAAAATTAAAATCCGGTAATTTTACTCTGATAATGATGAGATAATATTGCGTATATTAATAAATGTCTTATTTATTTTCAGGGTCTCCATACTACCAACTTACTTTACCATCTCGCTTCGAAACATCCAACTGAATATAATATCGTATTGAGACGAAATTCTATTGCACGGGAACAATCTCTAGATGCAAGTTCAAGTAATTCTGTTAGTACCCATACAAGTACAAATTCGACTCCCTCCAAACTGAAAAACGTACAAAAAATTGAATACTTAAAAAATCAATGTGTTAATTTAATAGCCATTCATGGTAGACCATTTTCATTAATAAATGACACAGCGTTTAAAAATATTATTTCTATGATCCCGATTGAGCCAACAGAGCTAACTGGTATTAATAGTCGTTCAATTCGAGAAGCTCTTATTAAGAAAGCTCATGATGTAAGGCAGGCTATTTCATCTAAGCTAAGGGGTAAACTAGTTTCAATTAAAATTGATGGAGCTACTCGACAAGACCGTTCGATTTTGGGTATAAATGTTCAGTTTGTGGAAAATGGACAAATAAATGTAAAACACTTGGGCGTAATAGAACTTCACGCGAGAAGCACATCTGAACATTTAAAAGAAATGCTTTTGTATGTTCTAAGAAAATATTTTGTCTCAGTCACACAAATACTGTCAATCACCACAGACAATGGAGCAAATTACTTAAAGGTATCTAGATTAATTAACGAATCATGTTTGGAAAATGACGATGAAGGCAGTAGCGAAGAAGATGAGGAAAACTCACAGCAATATATAGAAACTGTCACTTTGGAAGAAGATGACGTAATTGTAAACCGGATCGACGACGGCGTAGATACTAATTCCTCTCACTCAGTTTCTTCGGTTCGTTGCGCTGCCCATACTTTACAATTAGCAGTAGATGATGCATTACGGGTAAACGAAGCTAATGGAGTTATTGAATCAGTTAGAGCAGTTGTACGTCATCTAAGGACTCCATCTGTACGGCAGATTTTAAAGTTGGCAAATAAGAGGAAAGCTATCTTGGATTGTACCACTAGATGGCATTCGACGCTAGATATGTTGGAACGCGTTACAGAACTAAGAGAATGTTGTTCAACGAATCATGGAGATCCTTCTTTCGTTTCAAATAATACTTGGGATGTTATTCATGACATTATAAAATCACTTCTGCCAGCCAAAATTTTGACGAAAATCTTACAGCACGAACAGCTTACCATTGGTGACTTTTATTACCACTGGACAAAGTGTATTTTGGAAACAGAATCCATTATGGTACCATTGGCACGATACGTTTGTCAAGCTATGAGAACTCGTCAAAAGAATTTGATGGAAAATCCTTTCTTTATCAGCGCTCTTTATTTGGATCCAAGATTTAATATCGTGCTTTCAGAACAAGAAATATCAACATCTATTCTGTATCTACAGTCAGTATGGTCTCTAATATTACGTACACATTCTAGTAGCCAAAATATTTCTGTCGACGAGCATACCGAGGAAGATATAATGGAAAAACTACTAATTGCTACAGAACAAAACAAACAACGGAGAAGGCATGTTGAAACTCGCCAACCTAGTAACATAGTTATGCTCCTAGAAGAATTTATATACAATCCTCGGATAAACTCTAAAGAAAATATTTTGCAGTATTGGGAAACTAAAAAACATAGTTATCCACAACTGTATCAACTTGCCAATACTATCTTAGCCATTCCATGCACCCAAGTTAGTGTCGAAAGACTTTTTTCAAACTTGAAATTTGTTTTATCTGACCTAAGATACAATCTTAAAGATAGCATAGTTGAAGATATATTAGTAATAAGAAATAATATAGAAAAGCAAAATTGATTACCTACTGATTTTCACACGATGTTTCAAAATAATCAATAAAATTCAATGTTTCATTTACTTCAAATACACTCATTTGCATAAAAAACGGGTACTGTTGTTATTCTTATACAAACATAATATCTTCTGAGTCCCATAATTTATAAATGTGCAATCGTGCAGTGACTTATCAGCATCCGAATAATAAATCGTATGTTCGACTTTTAGACAAGGCCGCCGAACAAGCGCAGCATATCGCTCAATCTCCCCATGACCTCAAACAAGAAAGAACACTTGTTTCAACCATAAAATTTTTAATACAAAATCCGAAAATATTTCTTTGAGGCCCTGGTGAGATAGAGCGATAATTGTGCTTGTTGCATACAAGCACAATGTCTGTGTAAGCCACTGCATGATCGCACATTATATAATTAAGTCCCATACTCAGAAGATATTATGTTTGTATGAAAATAGCACGAGTGCCCGTTTTTTTATGCAAATGAGTTTATATCAATTCCTGCCTAGTACCAGTTATCAGGTGTAGGAGGGCTGTTACTCCTAGTAAGGGCAATTAACTTTTAGTAGAACTCATCTTCAATGTCGATTATTTAAAATTTTTCAATCACAATAATTATTTTCTCGGCAAGTAAAAATGTTAATTTGCTATGGTCGTTAAGACAAGACCGTTTTGGCTTTTTTAATATTTTTGAAACACTTTGTATAATAATATAATTTTTTTTTTAGATTTAATAGGTAGGTATAGTAAAAATATGAGTCAATTTCAGTTCAAAATAATTATATAGAATGAAAAATTGCTGTCTATCCTAAATTATACTTATATTGTGCGTGTACATCGATTTCACAAATTTTTTAGGTCCTCAAGGCCTTCATATAAAAATTAATAATTGGCGTGAATTGATATATAACATTAATAAAAAAATCGTACTTTGCAGAGCTTCTCAACTCAAGCACACAACGAATAATTATTTTCAACTAAGTAGTAAGTGTTAGAAACTGTTTTAAAAGGTGGTGACCTAGCTACAATGTTCGCTTTTGACACTGACTCATTTGAAAACTAGTTAATGGATAAAAATGACTGACAAGAAGTAGTTCAAAATATACTTTGTGGAGTTCTTAAGAAACTAATGGTAAATTTTATTATTGTCATTTAATTATTGTTAGTTACCTTAGTTAGGGATCTGAATAATCAAAATAAAAAACACGATGAAATTATTAAATTTTATTTTATTTTTAATACAAAAATATTATAACCTGTGAGAATTAATCAACATTTTTATACTTTTTAATTGTCGTCTGTAAATCATTTGAGAGCCGAAGTAATTGTTCTTGTGGAACATCCTCTAAATGACGTCTGATTGCTACAGCTATTAAATTTCTTTGGCAATGGCATGGAGACATGCTAATTTCATAAGTTTGGGTACTTGCGTCTTTTGTTCCCGTGTTTGGATCACCTTCATCATCACTTGCATTATTAGCTCGACCAATCTTTACCTGACAATATTCTCGTTTACCTGAAAACGAATCAGTATTTTATGCAGGTATGCCAGTGCATGCAATATATATACATACATTTTCTTATTTTCATATGTAAGTTAATACATAAGTCAATAAGTAAGTCAATACGGAAGCCAATACGCATGGAAAAATAAAGAGGAGTTATAGGATTAAACTGTAGGTTAGGTTAGGTTAGATATTGTGACCATACAGAGCGGAGCATCAAACTGCTTGAAAAAGAAATTCATTGGCTTATACTGTAGGTTAGGTTAGGTTATTTTATTTCCGATTACTATTTAGGAAATGTATAGATTTCCTAGGAAATATGTCTAATGTCATTTATTTCACACATTTTTGGTGATTTTAGGAATTACATACATTTCCTAAGAATTGTATACAATTCCTGATTACATACATTTCCGTTAACATCAATATCATAAAGCTTAGACTTACTATCAATAATAACAAATTGAATTAAAATGTTGTCTTATGAACCTTAACAACCGTTACGTTTTAAAATTCAGTGACAGAAATATATCGTTGTAAAACCGACACCACATATGCTGCATGCTTGCTTGCATTACATTTCGATTTTAGGGCACGTTATATTATGAGACATTACGTTAGGACTTATGACTATTATAGAAAAGTGTTTAAGGAATTTTAAATATTATAGATTTGTGATATTTATAGCAAAAAAAAATAGGTCATATTATATTTAGAGATTTCTATTTTTGGGCAAGTAATATTATGAGAAATAAAGTTAGGGGTGCTTATCATTCGGACATATGATGATTATGTCAAAAAACATTATGACACGTTAGATTATGGATAAAAAAAAATATGAGACAAAATAGAGAACCCCGATAGATACTACAGGCCAGAAGTCAAGGCATTGTAATAAGTCCGTCGAGAATAAACAGAATTCAAGATTAAAAATTAAATGTAAAAACACCTTTTTAAAAACAAATAATCTCGCGACAAGCTTTTATGTCATATAAATTGTGTCAAATGTGAAATGACGTTATAAGTAAAAGCTTTAGTGTAAAAGTTTATTAATTCTTTTTAGCGCATTTAAATAAAAGCTTGTTTTTAAAAAGGTTTTTTTACATTTAATTTATTTTTAACTTTTTAGTTATCATTGGACACGTTTCTCAGTCTGTTCATCTCATTCAACGCATCATTGTTGCAAGGTCGTTTGCCGGAACGTCTATACAGAATTTCAGCTCAATCGGTTTAAGATATCTACTTCAAAATAGATTTTTAGCTTTAGAAGTACGACATATTGGATTAATAGTGACACCACTTAATTTTTCAAGTTATTCTCAGCAAGACCTTTTATTAGATACTCATATTGTACTCATATTGTAGGAGTGCATTAAAAATAATTGGTCCGCCATCTTGGGTATGCAGCCATCTTGGATTTAGAATGACGTCACACAGTTAACCGTGCATTTTCATCCAAACTGTGTGTATACAAAATTTCAGCTCAATGTTAGAGATATCTACTTCAAAATTGATTTTCAAGCTTTAGAAGTCCGCCATATTGGATAAATAGTGACGTCACATTATTTTTCGAGTTACTCTTAGCAAGACCTTTTATTTGATACCCATATTGTAGGGGTGCATTAAAAATAATTGATCCGCTATCTTGGGTAGTATGCCGCCATCTTGGTTTTAAAATGACGTCACAAAGTCAACCATGCATTGTCATCCAAACTGAACGTGTATACAAAATTTCAGCTCAATCGGTTAAAGATATCTGCTTCAAAATTGAGTTGCAAGATTCCACCCGAACATACATACTTACATACATTGCAAGTTAAATAAAAGCTTGTAAAAAAAGAGTTTCAATAAATCGCCCTTTCGATCCCGGAGCGCGCGAACGGCGCTACAGTAAGTACGAGTAGGTACCTAGTACCTAAACAATGTTTCGACGAAATTCTCCGGGCCGTGCGCCACGCACGATATTATTACGTAATTAGGTACTTACGTTTCAAAGCGCGACGTATGCACTCCTTTAACCGCTGGTGTTCATCTTCCTCCATTTTAAAAATATAATTGTATTGCAATTTTATGTACTCGTCGGTATACACAAACCAATAAAGCAAGAAATACTCGTACGTGTCATTAACCACACAAATTGTGAAAGGCGCGAAGGCACGTGAAGTTGAACTAACGTGAAGGACCGCCCCCGTCCCACCCATTATGGTTTGATTTTATTTCAGTATTTTAAATAATAACAGTTAAATGATATCTGTACAATTATGATTAAAGTACAAAAAAATTTAAGTACAGAAAATTAATTTCTGTACTGAAATCAACTACTACCGAAATTTATTTAAATGACGTCATACAGATAAATGTTATACTCGTATTCATACCGGTAAACAGTCCCTGCTTTTTGCATAAACAAAATAAATCTCGCGTTTATCCTGGCCTTATTTACAAAGATAGTTTTTTTTCGCCCAAAATCCCGTGCTCCCCTTTAGGTGGGTTGATTTTCTCAAAATTCGGAATTTGACATTTAGATCGTTTGTTTTGATCATTTCTATAGACATATTATAATAAAATACACTTAGAGCTACAGATCATATAACTATGGTTTCGTCGGGACGCGCCCTATCTCACCGTAGTCTGTGAACGCGTCTATGCTATGACCTCGGAACTGGATACCTAGTCTGTGAGACATCGACCGAAGTAATTTGTTATTGATTTGCCAACAATATTTCAAATCTTAATTTCTGAGATTAAAATCCATAGGTATTTCTCCCGTTTTCCGTGTGAATTTAATTTGAAAAGCTACAGTGAATTTTCAAGTCAGTTATTTTTGTTTTCAGCTTGAAGAGTAAAAGCTCAATCATATTTTTAATCGCCGGCGCGCGATTCATTAAATTAATTGAATGAAATAAATTTTATCAATAGATAATACTCCGCCCACACTAAGGTATCTAATTAACTTATTATATTTCATGATTTAAAACAGATTTTGTTAATTTTATTTTTATTAGTGGGTAAATTGATTATTAAATCAAACATATTACATTTCCAAAATTCGCCTGTTTCATCCCCTATTTCATTAAAAAACCTGATAGTAAGCGGCATCTTAGTGGGATTAATGAATGTATTGAATAACAATTACACATTTCATGATAAATTCTAGATTTTCACTATATTGAGTTTCACATCATACTTTGGCAAATAACTCACAAATTAAGCGGTTTTCTTTCTATTAATAGCAATAATTATACATAAAATATGTGCTCTCCCCTCCATGTGTCCTTTTTATAAATCAACTATTAAGACAATTTGTCAATTTATTAAAAATTATGTTTTAGAATTCATTTGCTATGTTTATTACATGAAGTTCAAATGTATTGACTGGGATTCCTTCAGAACTCAGTGTTAGACCCACTGACCCGAAGATCATAGGCATATTTAATTATATTTTTAACCTAACACTGTGCTATGAATCTCCAGGGCAGTTCCCGGAGGCCATAGGGCTCCGCTGCTTGTCTTTTAAGCTAGGGGCACTATCCTAACACAAGGAGGAATTATGTGGAATTGTACATATATAGAGAGAATAATCTAAGGAACTGGAATATTATATCTCTGACCCGTGATCGCGGAAACTTAGCATCGAAGGTACGCTCTACTAACAACCGCTCCGGGGAAAGCTACTAATTTAAAAAAAAAGATACCTATAACTATTTGTTGGTGTACTTTATTGCCCCTCATTTTATAGTTTTGTACCCAATTTGTACCTGATTTTTACCTGCCGAGATTGATCAAACAAACCTGAACCATCCTGCCCTTGGCTTGTATCAATTAAAGATTTAGTTAAGTGCTTTGCATTGATTTTGCAGGGATTTTGTTTACTTCAGTAACATTATGCATAAGTGAATTATAATTATGTACCTACAAGAATAAAGCTTTTCATTTTGTATTGGACTAAAGGAATAAGTTTGTTTTTTTTCTTTAACTTTAAGATTTTCCTATATTTCTACAATTCAGCAAGAAAAAGCACTACATCGCATATCGGGTTCGGGCGTTAGAGGATAGTGTTGGGTATCATTAGAAAGGTAACAAAAAGGAGTATCAAAAAACACCTAAATTTAAACTTTTGTTTAATTATAATGATACAAAAAACATTAAAATGAAAAAAATAATAAAAATCCTTAATTAAGTCCTAAATAACAATCGCTGATTTACAAAAAAAATGTACAAAAAGTGTCTTAAAATTAACTTAAAATCTAGTGTTACCCCCCCCTTGCCCTGATGACGGCTTCCATGCGGTCCCTCATGGACCTCACCAACTTCGGGAGCTCTTCTTGAGGGACAGGATCCCATTCCTCAATTACCGCATCTTAGAGTTCCCGTAGAGTCGAAGGAGCTGGATCCCGAGATCGAACCTTCCGTTTAAGATGGTCCCAGGGGTGCTCTATCGGATTCAGATCCGGGCTTCTCGCTGGCCACTGCATCACAGAAATTTGGGACCTCCGCAGAAAGTCGCTCACGATGGCTGCAGTGTGAGCGCGAGCGTTGTCGTGCATTAATGTGAACCCCTCGCCAAAAAATTCGGCAAAGGGGACCACATGCACTTCCAGGATCTCTGTGACATAGCGGCGAGCAGTCAGCGACCCTTGTCCGCGAGCACCACATGTCCGGGAGACGCAGACAAGTTTGGTTTTGCCGGCAGCCGACATACCACCCCAGAACATGCAGGATCCGCCTCCATATTCCACCGTCTCCTGGATGCAGGCTTGGGCGAAACGTTCACCCTGCCTCCGGTATACCCTTCTCCGTCGGTCGTTGCAGAAAAGACACACTCGCGTCTCGTTTGAGAAGAGAACAGCTCCCCACTGCTCAAGGGTCCAATCGACGTGGTCACGAGCAAACTGTAAGCGGGCTCGCCGCTGCGCTGCAGTCAATTTTGGACCTGTAGCAGCTCTGTGGGCTGCTATCTCCTTCTCCTTCAGTCTTCTTCTAATCGTAAAGACGCTCACGGTGCGTCTGCGAGCTGCCTGGAGCTGCTGTTGCAACTGAACAGCGTTTGAGAAGCGATTTCTCAAAGAGTACGACACAACGAACCGGTCGTCTCTTTCCGAAGTGCAGCGACGTTTACCGGACCCATGTCTCCGGATATAGCCACCGGTCTCTTAAAAGCGCTGGTATACTCTTCGAACCGAAAAACAGCTCAGATTCAGTTGCCGGGCGACATCACACTGCCGCATCCCTGATTGCAGTAGTGCAACCACTTGAGCGGCCTCATCAGCTGTGGTATCCATCTTCCAGGTGTTTTTTCTTTAGAATGTACAGATGTGTTCTCTTCAACGGTTGAATAGCGAATGACCCACATTGACCCCGAACTAACGACTCTCCCGGGTAGCAAAATTTGCAATAAATTTTTGTGACACTATATTTGTTGCTTTAGGTTTTATTTGATAATGAAAAGTAATGTTTTTTATTAAGTTCATTAGGTAACCTTTAAATAAAATCATAATAAATGTGACTGCATCTGCATATCAAAAGTTAATGACATTTGAAAGTGATTTTCTTAGAGGTGCGATTTTTTTAAGCCGAGTGTAGTTCAAATTCAAATCTCAACTATTCTTGCAAATATAGTTACAACAAAATATTATATAGATCCTTAATGTATATAGCAAGATGAATTAAAAATGAATTTATATAAATCAAGGGCAGGATGGTTCCGCTTTGTTTGATCAATCTCGGAAGGTAAAAATCAGGTACAAATTGGGTACAAGATAAAAAAAGGGTAATAAAGTACACAGACAAATAGTTCTTTTTTTCTCTTATTTTTAACCAAAAAATAGTAGCCTTCCCTGAAGCGGTTGTTAGTAGATACTACCTTCGACTTTGAGTTTTTGCAACAACGGGTCAGCAATACAGTATTCCAGTTTCTTAGATTTTATAAAATTATTATGTCTTTAATGGATTAGTTAAGTCCACAGAATTCTTCCTTGGCTGAAAAGCCAAGCGGCCGAGCCCTAGGTCTCCGGAAACTGCCCTTTATGCCGGCCGAGTAGATTATTACTTATTATTCACAATTGATAAATTAAATCGCCTAAGCCGGTGATTAAAATGATATTTTTCTAGAGCTTTGCTCTCCAAGCTGAAAACAAACTCTTACTATTTTAATGGACCACTTACTATTACTATTTTACTATACAATTTCAATTTCATACAATTTTAAACTCCATTCACCTAAGTACCTAATCAATATTAATATTTTTTTTCTCGTCAATTAACGATATAATTATATTATGAACTTGCACCGACAAAATAAACATCAAACAAAACAATGGATATGTACCACAAAAGAAAGATAATAGATGATTTTTATACGGCCGATCGATGACCATAGACTATATATTAGGAGTTATAGTATGAAATTGCCGTTTTGTATAAAGATTTTTAAGAACGTTGCTTATTTCATACTAGTTATTTATTCATTCTTAGTTATTTAATAACCATTAAGGCAAACTTTATGAAACTTTATGAAAATAGACTTTAAACTAAGTAATAACATAATTTTGAAGAGAAGAAAATTAGTTTTCACAAAGTTATCGTCAATAATGTACAACATTCTGTCGAAAAATAGGGGGTGATTTTTAAGATTCTTTTTAATATATTATTAAACTAATTCTGAGATTAAAATGTAACTTTAACGTGCACTATAAGTACAAAAAGTAATAAAGAAAAAATATTTATTTATAGCTCTTAAATTAGAAAAGTTATAAAGTTATACAAACGAACGAAAAAGATGGCAATTTCATACAAGCATAAAAAATCACTGCAGAAAAAACCGTTTCTCTTCATAAATATTGAATAAAAAAATCTTTAAAAAAGATATGTTATTATTCAACGCATTCTTTAGAGGATGGTCTTCTTAATTTTTTGATAAATTAATTAAAACTTGGTTAAAATGTGACCCAAACATGCCTCGATTTTAAAACTGTAAACCTAACCGCTTCGTAAATATTAGGTTAAATCATATACTTTCGATTTCAATAAATAAAGTGAACAATATTCTAGGGGATGGTTTTTTTGGATTTTTCTTATTCGCCTTTATTAATTTTTTATTGAAATAATTCATCTTACGCGTAAAGGTTTGCTTAAATATTCCCCTCGCTCTCACTCACTCACTCCTATGTAATCAGTGCGGGACGATCGACGCAAGGTCATTGGGAGCACTATGCGCCTTAACCCCCCCTATAATACTCGTATACACGGTGGAAAAAGTCTATGGGCCCTGGAGAGAAAATATCTTAAATCCTTAAGATAGCTCAGTTTACTAAAAGCAAACATTCTTTTATTTTTAAAAAGAAACAAAACTGCATTCTAAGTTTTTCTAAAATTTGCTTGCCTCACCCGGTAATCAAACCAGCTAAAAATAAAAAAAATAAACACATTTGCTATTTTATTCTACTAATCGATAGGATAATCTGGCCCTATAGGGAAACTACCTTTAATCCTTAAGATAGCTCAATTTATTTAAAGGAATCATTTTTTATTTTTGAAAAGACACAAAATTCCTATAAACTGTGCTACTACCATACTTCAAGAACTAAGGGTTATGATAGAAAATGTTATTAGGAGCATACACCAAAAATAACATTTTGCAGGTAATTTTAGAAATGAGTGTCAAGTGTATTCGGAAAGGGGACTCATTTAACATCAGTTAAAATAACGTGTAACAAAATTTTAATGTTGAATAGTTCGAGTGTCAATATCTTGCTAGGCCATCATTTTCTTTCATGTTTGTATTTGTCCTTCCAATCAGAATTGATGAAATAAAAATAATGTTAGTGTTTATTGAAAAGATTTTATCGATTATTAGAACTAATTAGCGAGTGTTTAGTTTTTTTTTATTTTGAGCTAGTTCGATTCCCGGGTGAGGTAAGCGAAATCAAGAAAATCTTTGAATGCAATTTTGTTTCTTTTAAAAAACAAAAGAATGTTTCCTTTAAGTAAAATGATCTATCTTAAGGATATAATGTAGTTTCCCCCCAGGGCCCATAGATTTTTTCCAGCCTGTTTTCCAAAAGGTACTTTATATCATTTCTGTTTCCAGAGCCTTGGTCACATAACTATACTTGTAATTACAGTTAAACCAGCTTTCTGTATTTCAGTAACAAAAGCCTTTATTTGTGTAGCCAATTCTGGAGCCTTTGTAGCCGATGCGGATAGTGTGTATCCGATGGGTCGTTTGTAGTTCTTTAAAAGACCTCGAATCATAAAAACCTGTGCGTGGTCTGCAAATTCTTTTGTGATTGTTTCACCATTATCCACAAATCCGATGATTTTGTCCAATCTTTCATTATTAGTAATGTGATTTTTAAGTAACATCGCGTCAAATAACAGGATGCATAATTAATCAGCTGACTTCATTTTCTGGGCCTGGCTTTTCATTTGAAGGAATATATATTTTATTTATTCCGGGATGTATATTAGCTCTTGTTATTAACTTCATTAATGTTTGAGGTGCTGGAAGAATAAATATTTTCCTCAAAATCCTATAATCTTTAGGATTTCGTTTCAACAAAGACAAAGCTAATACTTTTTCATCATAAGTGAATCTTCTGCCTTTGTTTTTCTTTTACTTTTCTAAACTGAAGTAATGTCAGAATTATGGCACTTTTGGGAAGATTTCCTAAAGCCTTCAATGTTTTGGGATTAGCAATAACGCTCTTTGCTTGTTTAATAGTTGCTGCCTGTTTCGCAATCTGATTTTTGTATTTGCTCAATTTAATTTTTACAGCAACAAGTTTTCTATTACTTTTTGCAGCAACAAGTATAGCGTCGGTGGCGCTGTGGCCTCGGCACTGGACTGTGCCCAGAGTACAATCGGAAGGCCCGCGATCGATCCTGCCATGTACCAACGCTGAAGGAAAACATCATGAGGAAACCTGCATACACCTACGAAGTAATTCAAATGTATGTGAAGTCAACCAATCCGCACTGGGCCAGCGTGGTTGGACTAAGGCCTCATCGCCCTAACTAGTTAGGGTAGACTCGTACCCCTCGGTGGGGACGTATATGAGCTGTGATGATGAAGTTTTCTATTTAATAATTTTTCATTCATTGTTTTGGCTATTATTTTGGTAGTTTCGTTTTCATAAGTGATAAATTAAAACACAATGTTTACATTCCTAACGCCAGTCAGAGACCACACAAGTAACTATTTACTTGCGTAAGACTTTGTTGAAAGTTGTTTGTGCAAATACTTAAACTGTTAAGGGTTTTAAAAACAATTTTAATTGTGTTTCCATTTTTGTGCAGGATTACGTGAAGGTGTGTGATGTACTGCGATTCTTTATATTTATGTTCTACAATTTTCACACATAAGTTATTTATCCTTGGGTGGTGCTATTTGGTTGACAAGTAACATTACACAGGGATAGTCACTTATATTACTTGAGACTTCTCGAGTTCGCTCTCGAATACTGTATATTTGTGAAAGTTATAACTTTCAAAAATATCGTTATGTTTGTGGCTGGCTTAATGTGATCAGTTATATTAAGATACTTGTGTTTCATTCTGTAATCCTTTTGTCCTATTGAAACGGAAAAAGAGTTTCCAACTAGATTTACTGTTAATCTGCCAATACTTTAACGGGTCTTGATCTCTTGGTATTTTTTTTCTGATATATATTCTATGAGCAAATCAACTTTTGTATCTGATGTTTACTTTTCAAGTTCTGGCAATGTTTTTTTCTAACAGTAATTGGTTTGACTCCAATACTTATAGTTGCTGTGAGACTGTCTTCAGTTTCTAGAGCTGTAAGCAATTTCTCTTTTATTTCTTTTATGAGAATATCACTGAAGAATTTATTTTTGTACCGTGGATCTAAACTTGAAGTAAAACATTTTTATCAATTTCAGGAAAACGATAATCTAATTCATTTTTCAAAGCAGACACAAAATTCAGAACAGATATTGAGATATTGAGATTTTCCTGGATCTCACCATAGATTTTATTCAATGCTCGTACTACAGCAATAACGTCAGATACATGTGTTCTGTGAGCGCAATTATTTGTAATGTCTTCCAGAGGCTTTAGCACTCTTACTAATTTTTAAATTAAAGTCCAGTCATCAACATTTTTATGTATTCTTTCAAATTATTATTCAAGAAACTATCATTTATTATTATAATAAATATATCCTGTTTTTGAGATATTATGAATACAAAATTTATTGGGGTAACACAACCAATCACGTCCAGCAAATTCTCTAGAACGTATGTACTCATTTTCTTGTTTTTTATCAATTAAAACATCATTGCAAATTTTACATTGTTTAAATATTTTTCTTTTACAATTTTTCAATATGAACCCACTAACATATGCTAACGACGCCATAGCTCTTACATTGCTTTTTTTCTTCCAGTGATGTTACATTTATTAAAAGGTGTTCCACATTTAATTCCTGGACTTGATTGGTGCTGTTTACCTCTGGACACATTATATGTGCTTGTAAAGATTCACAATAATCTTCTTCGCAGTTTGAACCTACAACACCAATTTTTAAATTATTGATAATGAGCGCAGTAAATGAAGACTGAAAAGCTGCAGGACTTGGGTTGTCGTTCCTGCATCCGTGGTTTCTAACTGATGAAAAGAAATTTTCTAGAGGGTCTTGATTTGTGTCTTGTCCATATAGATGTGATTTTATGTTCCTGTGATAATTTTTTGATCAAATGTTCCAGCCCCCTCAAGAGTCCATACAAAATTTTCCAACGTTGGCACTTTACTTGATTTGCCATCTTCATTTACAAATGTTTCCATAGATCTAATGATTTTTTTGGACTCTTGCCATAATTTATGGTGGGCTGACTGTGGTGTTAGCGGATTTAAATATGGGTTTCCATATCTTGATTTATTTTTGTAAATTGTAAATTTTGTCAAATAATAATAGAAGGTCTGCAGTATCTTTGCATTGCGCAGGCAGAATACCTTTATTTGAAAAAAATTATGTTAGATATGGACATCATTTCAACCAAGAGACGCCCACTGTTGGACGTGTTGGTAGATATGGTCACTGTATTCAAATATATATAGATATAGATTTTAGTGAAACCTATATGTTTTGGTTATAAACAAATTTTTTTATAAAACATATTTTGACCTTATTTGATAAATAAAACTGATTAAGTCATTCAAACAGAAGTAAAAACATTTATATTAAGTAATTCATATTTAATGAAATTACTAATTTTACCTGCAAAATGGCCCATATTTTAGAGAAACAGTTTGGCTGAATATTTGTGTTGCAAACTTCATTCAATTTTTTTGTGGTATTACATGTTTATCTGTTAGTTTTGGTATTAGTCTAATTAATACCCTTATAAGCAGGGTTTTCGGCATGCAATAGCCTTAGGTACTCCCATTTGGCGACGCAAGTTTTGTTTTCTTCATTCATATATATCAAATTTTTATTTAAAAAATTATTTGTGATCTCTTTTAACAAGTGAGGGGATCGTAAAGTGGTAATATTTCCTGACCATTCATATTAAATGTATTACATTTAAGTTCAGTGCCACTTTGTATCAAATCTTTCCTTCTTTCCTCAACAAGGCTCTTTATGGCTTTCCGGTTATTACTGCCTTGATCGCACAATTACTTGAAACCCTGCTTCTTGTAACTTTTTTATAATTTCTGTGATATATTTTTTTAATTCTGGAGCTTTTGTTGACCCATGGCATTGCCTATACGGCAACATGTTGCTTGTAATTCTTTAACAAACCTCTTATCATAAATACCGTTGCATGGTTGGCGAAGTTGGTGGCATTTCCCTCTTTTAGAAGTCCATTTATCTTGTCTTCTTTTTCACTATACCTTATATTGGCTTCTAATGACACTTCCTCAAATAATAAGATACATAATATGTGTTCTGCTTTCATTTTATTTGATGCAGTTTTTAAACTTTTGCAAAACTTTTTCATTAATCCCTGGAGTGATTACGGCTTATCTTACCAGTTTTTCTTAGTAACCTATAAGCTTTGGGTTTTTTCTTATATATAAACAAAGAAGTCATTTTTTCCTTTAGTGTGAATCGGCACCCCTTTGACTTTTTTTTGTTCTCGGAACTGCAGTAATTTCAAGATCTTTGCTGCACTTGTTATATTTTTATTGTGTTACGACTGGTTAGTCATAATATTACTAGACATCTTTACTGATGCTGCATGTTTGTTTACTTAATTTTATTTGCATGTTTCTTAATTTTTGGTATATTTTTTTTTCCTTTTAATATTTTTTAATATCTTTTCACAGGTTGCACTGTAAATTAAAGCAGTTTAACATTATAATTAAAATTTATTTTTAATGTGTTAGGATTACAACCAAAATTCTATAAAAATTCATTATAACTGCGTGGACCCAAAGAATACTACCAAAATTTTATTATAATTCATCATAACTGATATGAAACAAGTCTTTACTAGTATTGCTATATGTTATATACTTACACTCTATATGTTATAAGTTATTAAATTTGAGACATTACTTGTTAATATTGTTAAATTCTATTTTAATTCGGTTACCTTTTTCCATTATTTAATATGAGATGAGATGTGTCACTAATTGTTTTCTTCATAAAATGTTGTGCGCGGTTATAAATGGGCACAGACATGCATTTTGTGCCATTAAAATAAAATAAATAAATTATAAATGAGAAAATGTGTTTGTTTGTTTGTCCTTCCTTCATGTCAAAATAGAGCGACAGATCCATCTGATTTTTTGTATGAAGATAGTTAGAGGGATAGAAAGAAAGTGACAAAATGTAATTGTACATTAATAATAAATCAAAGATATAGGTAGATAGAAAGAAATGAGGCAAAGGTGGTGTACCTCAAATTTCTCGAAAATGTTGTCAATTATTGTCAGTTAAGGCAATGTTTTACTATATTATCAAACAAATGATTTATTTTAATGAATCTTGATACAGTAAGTAACATGCATACACTGACTTTCTATTTATAAATTTACAACAAACCTAACTCAATGCTTTTAAAAAAATTGAATATCTCGATTGTTAGAAAATGAAGTTACACCTTTCTTGCTGTCAACGACTCAAATACATGTATAAAACTAAAACTAGCAGCTCCTCCCAACTTTCTCATTCTAGTCACATTAACGATATTATCAGTGACAAAACTATAGTATTTTTTTTGTAACAAAAGGGCTTTAAAAGGGAGAAATAGCATTACCAGTGAAGGAGTATACATCTTTCAGTAACATCCCTGTAATGATTCCTCCCGAGCTAAACCGCGAGTCGCCAGCCGCTGTATCAGAACCTGTAAAGAATCGAGATGGTGTAACAGAATACAGACAAAAGAATATTGCAAATGCTTTAGCAGCCATTGATCGAGGAATGTAATGTTTCTTGACTAAATAAAATAAGATTTATGGCATAAAACATTTTAATGAGGCCGCAAAACTACAAAACCTAAAACTGTGAGATAATGCATACTAAAACGTCATAAATAAAGAAATAAAAGATTGCTTACAGGGAATCTGGATGAACGGTTCTTTTACAGGGGGGACAAAGAAAATAAAAGTGGCAAAAGCTGTACAGAAGTCAGCACAAGATCTTTCAAATTTCCCCCAAAACAATATACCCTCCAAACACCAGAGAGCTTGCAACTCACAGTTCCCTCCTCAGCCATCTCGGGATTTTCTCACAATCTTGCTCTAATGGAAGGATATTCGTACTGTTCACTCTACTGAGCTAGCTGGTTTTCTGTTTTCTGGATATATATGCATACAAAACTGATGATTAAAACAAGTTTTTATTTTCATTTGTGTATTAAGTACAAACGGCTCATCATATTATTACCAACCAAAATGGATCACTAACCGAGTTATCTACCATGAAAATGGGAATCAAGGTATAAAGACATGGGTAGCCATATCATTATAAGTTGAAACTCGTAAATATTTTAAGTCACCCTTTCCTTTATTGCCACTAAAACTTGCAAGTAAAAAAAGTACCACCAACCTACAGTCCGCCCGCGAGCTCCGAGGAATGAGTTGATGTAATGAGCTAGAGTTGTGATTTAATCGAGATTGCTCTATCGATATTAATATATTTTAAGCCTCCGCGGGAGTGTAAATTATGAAATAATTCAATGAGGGTATTCTGTACACGAAATTAAAAACAATGATGTCTCGTATGTATTTAATTTAATTACCTGATATTTAATTAACAAAATAAACGTAAAATTGTAACCTTTTTCGGTAAGCATGAGATAGAGAATTTGAGTAAAGTTAGGTCAGGTCGTGGTGTAGGGTTCTTGTCCTACACCTAATGATTGTTATGATTGAGATAAACGACGTCACTTCTTTATAGTTTATTTCCGTTTATAATGTGTTTTGTTAGTTGGTGGTGTTCGGCTAACTGCCTCTAATTGCAATCAAATTACGTAGTGGCGTAAAATGCTGATACGCAAGAAATTGTACTTTAGCCTGTTGTGCGGTGTAAACCGTACATGCTCCCGAGGGCGAGAAAGGGCTCGTTAGTAAAAACTAACAACAAAACAAAGCAATACAAGTTCAAGCATAAAAAGAATAAAAATAGTAGAATGAAAGAAATATAAAATTATCGTCAATGTCTCTTCACTACACTACACTAAACATCATCCCTGTCGCTGAATAGTTTTCTGATAACAGGTGATGTTTACTTTTTTATACGGCCGTAGATATGAGCTGGACTCACCTTCGTTTCTCGTTCCACCGCTGCTTCGTTTAAGCTACGAGTCTGAGCGAAACGCCCTTGAGAGCGCTGTGTTGGTGGCAGAGAAGGCTCAGCAGGTGGATGATCCTCGTGCGCTATGGAAGTGATAGTCACGAAGCAGCGCGCTCGCGCGCGCTTCCACAGCACCACGTACTGGTACGTCATGTATGGTGATGTTGTCACTCTCTAGTTCACTGACATCAGAAGTCTTCGTTTGTTTGATTCGCTTATCCATGTTATCAAATTCTTCTCCATAACTTTCGATCGAACTATTAATACCTTTGAGTGGCACTAATGGTACGCTTGTATTAAAAAGTTGGTTGATCAGATGCATGTTGAGTTGTTGGAGTGCGATGTCAGACAACCTCCTCGTGGTGCACCCTGGGCAACCCGGCGGATTTTCTGCCGAGGGCTAATAGTCTGACGAGAGGCCCTTATGTGGGGGTTGGGGGGGGGAGGGGTGGCCGGTTCTACCCGGCGGCCAACCGCTTCATGCGGTGAAGGGCAAAATCTCCTCTTCTTTTGAAGAGATGTGGCTTTCGCCGGGACCTGGTTATCGGCGCCCACCTTTGTTGGTGGCAGTGATGGGGCGAGTTTTCTTGCCATGACGCTTCGTGCCTGCCGGGGATTTCCCAGAGCTTCAGCTCACTCGCGCGGCGGTGGACCCAGTGGGGTTTGCCGTCGGGCAACCCAATACCCGCACTGAGCGGGCCGGGGGTTTGGCGCATTGAGCGTCGGGCCGCGTGGAAGAAAACC
This sequence comes from Schoenobius gigantellus, assembly GCA_963935595.1. NCBI lineage: Eukaryota > Metazoa > Arthropoda > Insecta > Lepidoptera > Crambidae > Schoenobius > Schoenobius gigantellus. The sequence continues at coordinate 68,691,355 of OZ012541.1, read as the reverse complement.
ATAATAAAAATCACCCCAACCCCGTGCCGAGGGGGTGCGTGGCTGGTGGGAGACCAGTCCCAAGCGGCCAAAGGGAGTGCATCCCAAAATGCTTTATCTTTATGGAACTCGGCAAGAACGAATAACGTCCCCAGGGTCATCAGTCCCCCCCGTAGGACCAGTCTTTATAACTATTATTCAAGTGCATCTTTGCAACAGTCTTTATAACTATTGTTTAAAGGCCTCTGCATACGTAACGTGTTTTTACTCGGACGGAACGGGACGGGAACGTGGCGCCCACGTGACGGGAAAAATATCGTCGGCGACGATGTTTAGCACGTCCCGCCCCGCACGTGCCCCGTCCCGTCCGTGGTTTCGCTGCGTATGCACACTCACTCCGCTCGCTTTAGAATTGAAAACGGACGACAAAAAACTAATCGAGTGTGTACGTTCATATCCAGCTTTGTATAATTTTGCAGACGCAAAGTATTTAGACACGAAGCATAAACATTTTCTGTGGCGTAAAATTGAAGTCGAATTATCACTCACTGAAAACGATAACTTTCATTTATTTTTTTTACTGCATTCATAACTTTATTTATAATATTTTCGCAAAACCTACTCAAGATTAATAAATTTTAGGTCATGTTAACTCAATATGAAGTAACTCATTTCAAGCCTCTAAAAAACAGTAATATAATATTTACTGAATTTCATTATTTCCCTAGTAATTAATTTAATTTCTATTTGGAACACAAAAAATACTTAAATTTTGATAGAAACCCATCTTATATTGTTAAGCGAAAAAAATAATGATTCTGATTCGACAACATATGCTCAAAAATTTGTTAAATTCCTCTTGTTCTCTTGTTTGCCATGTAAGATGTACTCCTTTTCCTCTTGGCATCCATAGCTTTTTCGTAATTTAAAGCAATAACAATTATAGCAAATTCTTCAAATGAAAAGTCTATCTTTCCTATTCACAACACTAGCACGTTAGTTACGAGTCCCTGTGACGTTGCGTATGCATTAAACTCCACGTCAGGGTTTTCTAAACCACGTCCCATCTCCGTCCCGTCCTCGCTCCGTCCACGTTCTAAGACGTTACGTATGCAGAGGCCTTAAGTCTTATCATTGATCAGGTAGAACATACTAATTGCCACATTTGACTAGCAAATAAAAATATATTTTTAAAATATAGTATAAAGTCTAATTGTTAAGGTGGAAATAACCGTTATTCATATTAAACAATTTCAGTTTTTAATCAGTAAATAGTTTTTCAAACTTAACAAAGTTCTTAATCAACATAGTGTCATTCTTAATCACTGAGAATCACATGAAAGAGTTAGGTAGTATAATTTGAATAAGATAATAGAAATCGTATACTTAGGTCACAAAATAAAATATAAATTATCAACTTATTAATCAGGGAAACTTTTCAGTGATGACAAAATTGTCATGATTAGGGGTTTCTTCCCCATTCCAATATAAAAGATTCATAAAAAGCAGCATAAACATTTGGTATCAAGTTTTTGTTAAGTAAATCATGGAGATCCTTTCTTTTGTTTGTACTTAGCTCAATCCTTTCCAAATAGAGTTTTCGCAGTTCCAAGTCTTCGAGCTTTCGCATTTTCTTACTTTTGTTTCTGATGTAAAAAAAATTAAAACCATCTTTGTAGTAGTCTTGTAATAGATAATAAATGGTTCTTCTTTTGTAAACTTCAACATTTTAACATTGCTCCAGTTACACGTTTCTCTGTCTTCATTTTCAGTGTAGTTGTAGCCCTATTGAACTTGTAGATCTTTTAAATCATAAAAATAAATAAAATTAAGTTCCTGAACAAGAAATGTGGATCCATTCTTCTTAGCACTTCTGATCACGGTTACGTAATGTTGTGGAATGTATATGGGAAAGCTTATTTTATGAGAAACGAATTTATTTTTGTAACTATTTTCAAGCTAGCATGCATAGAAAAACAGCTACGATGGTTTTAATTTGAAATCTGTAGCCCTGTTATTCCCACTTTCATTTTAGCCCAATAGGAATATTCTAGGACCATTAGTTCGTTTGTATAGTCATTTACAGTACTTCCGCGCGATATTCCAGGATTTCAGGAGTTCAAGTCCCTAAAAATCTAGGAAGCCGGCACGGGAAGTTAGGAGGGACTTTTGATATGTTGTTCAGTACACCAAAAAGAGCAACTGTGCCAAAATGCAGCTTTGGATCAATTACTTCTCGGGCGCGTGGGTAGTGGAGACTTTACCTAGCGCGCCCATTAGAAGAGAGAACACCGGGGGCTTTCAGTGGGTAGACCTGGCAGTCTGCCAGGAGAGCCTCACACACGGTCGCCGTCTAGCCAGTGGCGGGTACGGTGCGGTTACGCATTTTCCCCCTGGGAAAAAAAGGTTAAGGCCTTTTTTCGGCTAAAATTCGTAGGCAATTTTATATTATCCTTTTTTTTAGATGTATAACACATGTTTGTGGTCAGATAAAAGTTTTGCAAGGATTTCGTAACTTTGCAATTTAAACAATGTTCAGTGTTCATTTTCATACATCCCTAAAAGAGTTGAAGGACATTTTTTAAAAGTCTTTATGAGCTTTACGAATAACATGGTTTATATGATGGCATGACCTATTGCCTTCATTTAATTTAGTTTTCACCGTAGTGATGGCATATCAACATCTATCGTTGGCTTGATTTTTTAAAATTTCTTCTACATCATAGATTTTAATTTCTACATAATATTTGCCCTGCTGCTTTTCTATAGTTCGGCTAGAGTATTTCTTTGATTCCCTCTTAGTAAAATAGGAATAGATGGGGACTTGATGGACATGACTGACTGACTTGACGACAATAAAATAATGTTATCCTCTACGACCAATTGCCACAAATTAAATAATAAGAAGGAATAAAGTCTGGCACACGAAACATGAGCTTGGAAAAAAGCGGCAAATTCAAAAATTCTATCTCTGGTAATACTGTCTACAGAAGGTAAAATAAGAATAAGAATAAGAATAATTTATTTTACCAAAAAATATAGTACAAAGTAAATTTACTATGATCATCACACTAGGTTAGACCTGTTACGCGAAGATCATACTTATTAACAAAAATCAAGGATTTTCTGTACCAGCTGATTTAAAGATATTAATTTATATAATATATTAAACGAAGAAATCAAATAAAAAATACAAATTATTAATAAGGAGCCTAAGTGTGAGTAAGTATGTGTATTGTTTGAGAGTGTGTATGTGTGTGTACTAGTGTGTGAAACAGTGTTGTATATGTAAGCGTGTCTGTAGTAAATTTGAAGTGTGATTGATTATGCTACATTAGAACCCTTAATAAAGCTTCCGATTCAGTATAATTATGGGATAGCAGATACCTCAGCAGTAAACATTTAGCTTCTCTGACACTTGACAGTTTCAAGGATGGACACGTCTTTACCACTTTATTATAAATGTAGGGTCCTAAAAATATTCTAAAGCGACGAGCAAAAGAAGTTTTTATTCTTGCAGTAGTTATGTGAAACGTACGCTTCTGAAGCATTTCTCTATATGAAGGCATGCTTAAGACGGCTTGTCGCGAAGCGGAAGGCTTCGTACAAAAAAAGAGAGGAGGAAGCTAAAAGAAAACAAGTTAGATAATTAACACGGTATATTTACAAGAGAAAACGGAAACAAGAAAAGGCAGAGGTAGGGAGGAATAATATTAGGAGGGCACGACAGGACTTATATAACTAAATTAGCCTAAAAGGTAACTATGTACAACAGAATAATATAATCTAGCCTGGCCAGGGTAGGACGCGGGGACGAGTAGCAGTTCCGCCGGTTAGCCGGAGCAGGAGTAGGCACGGCAACGCAGCAGGCAGGATAGGTTGCGCAGGTCAGGTAGTCAGCATAGGAGCGTCCCAACGGCACGCAGTAGGCAGACGGCTCAGGAACACCCGGCGGCAGCGTTATGCAGGTAGGAGGGCCAGAGCACCCCCAACGGCGCTCCTCAGGATAGGCGGTAGCAGGGACCAGTAGAAGGCGCGACGGGGTGGCCAGGTAGGCAGCAGGCCCACGTAGCAGGCGCGGTGGAGACGCGTGAAGGAACCGGCACGAAGTGATATGATCACGAAGGCCAGGCGGTGTTGGTTTGGCTCCAAGCCGGTGTAAGGAGCTTAGCTACTCCTTAGCCGTTAGCGTTCAATATCAGAGCTGGTAGTAGACTGGCTTCCTAATGACCCTGGTCCGCTTTTATACTGGCCATAACAATAGACAACTACATAGCTGTCAAGCGAATGATTTTTGAACAATAAAATAATTATATGACATTTGTCAGTCACGTAGGCATTGAGCTACAATATTGAGATCAAATGTCGGACGCTAACAATTATAACAAGAAAATATAGAAAAATACAATAAAGGACTAATAAATATTACAAATATTTATCGCTTGTGAATAACAGCGTTATACAAAGTGAAGTTCAAATAAATAATCAGTAGGGCTAGCACGCAGGGGTATCGAAAATCGAATCGAAATCCGAATCGAGGAGTTTTGTATAACAATTTAATTACCGCCACGGCGGTGAGTAGCAGAACTAAAATTTGGCAGCACGAAGGCATGACGTTTTCGACTGTATTCGATTCGAGCTCACTCGATATCGAATTCTAGCTGTTTGTATGAAAATCGGAAGCACGGACCTCCATTTGACGTACGGTTTCGGACAATTCGATGCTTGTGTATCGAAAACCGTCTCACTAGCAATTTTACAGTGAGAAGTAATTCATTTATTTTTATTTTTCGAAAAAATATTAAAATAAAACGTGAAGAATGCTCGGAGGCCCCCTGCCGAGCTACTATATGGCGTGGCGTATGAAAGAGGCACGAAGAAGAGAAAAGGAACAAATTAGAAGGTGAGTTTACGTTTATTACATTGCTAACATTTTGTGGTTGTTTTGTGTGATGACTTTGTTATTTTTTTAGTTAATCAATGGTTTCGGTGCAAAATTATTCCGGTATCGTTTCAGGGACATTAACCTAAGATTGTTTCTTCGTAATACTTATGATCCGGCAAAAATAAACCATCGGGAGTTTACAAAAAGGTATAGGCTCACCAAACCGGCATTTAATTATTTATGTCGATTGCTGCGGGAAAAAACTAACCTAAGGCCCACCAAAAACATCTAATGTTTCAAAAGTTCAATTCAAAACTTTAGAAAAGTTCGATGTGCGTGATCAAATCTTTGGATGCGGTCCATATTCAGATAACAGTGCAAACGTTGGCATGCATGAAAACATCCTGTTCAAATCGTTTGCACTGCTCACGGACGGACGTAAAGCCGAAACTAGACGATTAATTATTGCTTTCATTTTCGATGCTTCATCGATGAATTACTGAAAATGAAATCTATAAATTGACGTTCACCGGCTTCCTTTTATTTTAATAGCATCTTGCATCATTCATCGGCAATGAACGATAAGTGAAACGTCTAAACAGCTGACAGCTCATTCACAGTTCATTTCTCATACTGCCGGGTCGCCACGGGCGTTGTGTTCTCGCGGGAATTTCACGAGGAATGAAATAATTGCCTTCATCAAAAGTGAACCGCCTATACAAACAACGCAATTCACTGTTTATCGGTCACTATTCATCGCAGAAATGAATCACTTTTGATGAACCTAAATTTGACATAAGCACTGATCAATTTTGGACCAAGCTTTCGTTCTGTCAGTGTGTCAAGTTGACAGTCAATGTTATTAGAAAGAAATATTGGAGGAAGACATGTATTGACCTCCAGTATCTTTACAGAGCACTTCTGTATGTATTGTAGATATTCTACTAATAATATACAGGGTATCTCAGAAACAATGGATAAACCTTTAACTGTTGATAGGTTTCGTCGAGACCTCTCTAATCTCAAATTTTGACTTTAGTAAAAATATCTCGGTTTTCAAGATATTTGATAGTTTATGATTTTTTTAAAAATGCCACTTTTGGTTGGTTTTTAATGTGCCATTTTTACAAATACGGACTTTTTCTGATTCAGGTTTTTTTAGCTTCTAACGGAATAGTTCAGCTATCAATAACAGTGGTTAAAATTGAGCTAGCTAATCACGAAGTGCTTGGAAAAAACAATGTTCCAAAAAAAATTAAACAAGAAATTATTTTTCTTCGTGTTTGGTCAGCTACCATGTAAAAAAAATGTATGACGCTCATCGTGTCCATTATCTTAAAAAAATGCTTAGTTATTCTAGTTTCAAAAAAGGTATGATAACCTATGCTTAATGTATCTCTTAAATTTTATTACTGCTTGAATAGCAAATGGTATGAAATTTTAAAAAGATTTTCTTCGGAATAGTTATTAATTCTTAGTTTGAATAAAGAATTTGAAATAAAACAACATGAAATTTTAATTTTTATTAAATTTACAATAAATGTTCGAATTGGCGTCTTTGGGTTCTGATACACGCCCTACATCTTTTTATAAAAGAAAGTTTGATGCGGCGCGCGTAACCAGACGTTTTTATGTGTGCAGCTGCATTTTGTATGCGAGTACGCAACTCTGTTATTGAGGATACTGGCCTCGCGTAGACAAGGTCTTTCAGACATCCCCAATAAAAAAAATCCAAGGGATTTAGATCCGGCGATCTGGGCGGCCATAAAATAGGGCCGAGCCGGCCTATCCACCTTTGTGGGAAGTGTTGATTTAAATAATTTCTTACTACTATTGCGTAGTGAGCTGGGCACCCATCATTTTGAAGCCACATTCTCCGCCTCACTTCTAAATTGACATCTTCTAGCATGCCGGGTAAATCATTTTGTAAAAATTAAGGTAAATTTCACTATTCAGTGTAGCTGGAAGTTCATATGGCCCGATCACCTGTCCGTCAATAATCCCAGTCCACAAGTTAACTTTAAATTGAACTTGGGACCGATCTTCCCTCATCAAATGTGGGTTTTCAACTTGCCAGCTATGTAGATTGTGGATGTTAAAATATCCATCTCTCCGGCATGAGGATTCATCCGTCCATAAAATTTTATTGAAAAATTGCGGGTCCTCCCTTCTTTTATTTAACATGATTCTGCAGAATGCAATCCTGCGCGGATAGTCAGCAGGCTGTAGAGATTGGACCCTTTGAATATGGAAAGGGTGCAAAAGGTATTTTTTCAATATGCGTTGCACTTTGCTTCTATTAATGCCGGTTCGACGTGCAATTCCACGCACAGAACGTGTTGAATCTTCTTCTATTTCGTCGAGGACTACTACTTCTTCATCGTCGTTTCTTTCTGGTCTTCCTGGCCCTGCACCACCAATGCCTCTTCCTGGAAGCCTCCCTTCGCAGTACGAATTATGTACCCGAGCAAAAACTCGATAGTCCGGGTGACGTGCGTTGGGGTACCTAATACAAAAAATGACGTTATTAAATTTACTAATTTATTTAATTTTAAAATCTAATTAAACACGGCGTGTGACTATTTTTAGAAGGATAACATAATGTAAGACCCATCCTGATACGTTTAACTAAAGTTGCAATAAATGTGTGTGATTTAAAAAAAAATAAGATTGATTGAATTAAAGAGAAAATAAATAATCTTACCTCTCTGCGTACAGACGAGCAGCAGCGTGAGCATTTCCTCGACATTCGCCATAAACGAAATGCATGTTTGCATATTCGCGCGACGTGTACTGATGTCTAGGCATGTTCAGTGTTATGTATTGGTTGTCAGTTAGGTTTTACAGCACAAACAATATCCAAATCGTAAAGCTAGCCAAGTCCATATGATCACCAGTTGTCAATAGGTTTCACAGCACAAACATTATCCGAATCGCAAAGCTAGTCAAGTCCAAAATCACAGCAAAATGTCGTTTAAAATCATCGAAGCTCTATCGAATCTCTCGAATACAGAAAACACGCGTGGGTCACAACCGGAGTTCAGAAGGACACTAACAATCGTAACAAAGAACCCAATGATCAGACGCAGGTAAAAAAAGTCCTTCCAAATGCTTATGACTCATGTGCTGTTAATGATAAGGCTCCTTTTTGATTGCGCATAGTGGATGAGACATGTGGCAGGCAGGGGCCACAAAAAAAAACACGTTTCTCAACTCTGTGACTCGCAAACGAATGTAATAAGCTTTAAGTGCTTATTAGTGGAAAAAAACCTTTTTTTTTTCAAATTTTCATTTTATTTGCTATTCAACCAGCCAGAAAGTCAAGAAAGCATAAACTTAATACTGGAAAACTAAATTAACCGAATAAAATTAATCCGAAAAATAATTAATCCGACAAACAATCTTTTTAAAATTTTCATACCATTTGCTATTCAAGCAGTAATAAAAGTTCAGAGATACATTAAGCATAAGTTTATCATACCTTTTTTGAAACTAGAATAACTAAGCATTTTTTTAAGATAATGGGCAGGATGAGCGTCATACATTTTTTTTACATGGTAGCAGACCAAACACGAAGAAAAATAATTTCTTGTTAAATTTTTTTTTGGAACATTGTTTTTTCCAAGCACTTCGTGATTAGCTAGCTCAATTTTAACCATTGTTATTGATAGCTGAACTATTCCGTTAGAAGCTAAAAAAACCTGAATCAGAAAAAGTCCGTATTTGTAAAAATGGCACATTAAAAACCAACCAAAAGTGGCATTTTTAAAAAAAATCAAACTATCAAATATCTTGAAAACCGAGATATTTTTACTAAAGTCAAAATTTGAGATTAGAGAGGTCTCGACGAAACCTATCAACAGTTAAAGGTTTATCCATTGTTTCTGAGACAGCCTGTATACTATTAATACTACTATAGTACGAATCAAGATAAGAAAGTTTCCGTGACAGGTCGAATTTTTCCGTTTCATGCATACTATGAATTATCACTTTTGCATAACACTTCCGAGCTAATTTATGACACCGATTCCTGAGAATTTCATACTCGTGCTTATCCCTGGGGTTTTTATATTTGATGTACCTACGTCTAAGTTTTTCTTGTTCCGACTTATATTTTCTCGCTTCTTCATTGACGCAATCATCGGAACTGGCAAGTTATTTTTATCAAAAGTGTAATAATTAATTCTACATTAAATAAAACAAGAATATCAATCTAGTAAAAAAAATTATAGCTCGAGAAAATATTTGTTTAAATTTTACAAATAAAATATTAGTGTAAAGTATAAGTTCCGATTCACGACTCAAATAAATACTTAATAAAACAAATATTTTATCAGAATTATAAATAATTATATTTAACTGGACTGATATTAATGTTTCTTTTTAATGTGAAATTAATTGTTGCATTGTTGATAAATATAACCGAAGGAGAAACATAATATTTTTAATCTCGGAAATAGTATGCATGAAACAGAAAAGCTTGACCTGTCAGGGGAACCTTCTTATCTTGATTAGACTATAATAATAATATTTTCTAATAAATTAGTGTAAAAGATGACTTACCTATTCGTAAAGTATGGTGTTATGTTTCCGAACTTACCACTCCACACAACTTGTTGGATAGGTACCTAACTTATGTTTTTTTTAGTTTTTCGCGGGATTCGGTACTTATCAGTTGGGTGGGTGCTGTATTTTTTAATATGACGTGTTGTGTTGAAGTGTATTTTTGATGTGAAATCAGTGTAGTCTCGTGTCAAAAAGGAGGACTCGGCTGTATGGGCTAGATTCCTATTGCCTTCATAAAACTTGAAACCAAAAAGCTATGGCTTTTTATCGAGAGTTTTCGATAGGAACCAAACGTTACTCCCGAGTACTCGATATCGACTCGATAGGGGTGCGTGCTGCCAATAATTCGATGAATCGAAATCGAATCGAGGTGAGTTACTTTTCGATTCGATTTTCGATACCCCTGCGTGCTAGCCCTACAGTTAGTGCTTTACAAACATTCGTGAATCAATAAGTGCTACAAGAATTTGTGCATATTTAAGATCGACATGTGAAAAGACAAGGTAATAATATTATATTTTCCTACCTAGTTACAATAAAGAATTAGTAGACTTAAATGTAGTTAGTGTAGAGTATGAGAGTTTTGTCTTTTATTTACATTTATGAAGTGAACATTTTATTCGTAAGTCTCGCGACTTTCCGTCAGCGCGAAGCAACCTGACAGGCTTTATGTGTAAAGAGGAGGAGACGCATGAGAAAAAGTCTACGGACACTCAAAACCTGAGCATCTTCATACAGCAGAATGGTGGGATACCGTCGATTCTTATTTAAAGAGACCTTGAGTACGGCTCTTTGAGCTCTTTCAAGTGTTATAAGGACAGATGAAGGAGCTCCTCCCCATGCAAGGATGCAATAGTTTAATATCGACTGGCATAATGCAATGTATGCAGTTTTCAACAACCTCCCATCAGTAGCTTCACGCAATAATTTCATTGTGTGAATCATCTTGCGAGTACTGCAATATGGTCTCGAAAATTCAATTTTTTATCTAATGTAACACCTAGATACTTGATCGAGCTGGTTCGAGTAATTATATTACAGTTACAGCCCCGATCTGCAATTAAAATTGAAGGCGCGGAAGTACAAGGAAGCTCATGAACCATAACATTCTGCATAGTTCCTGGCGGTGCCGATGCCACTGTTTTGTGAAAACAAAGAAAGTGAGACTTTTGCGGGTTTAGAGTCAGAAGATTTCTGTTAAACCACACTGTTAAAGATGACAATCCGATGTGCATTCTCTCATACGCCTCCGGCCAAGATCGGCCGTTGAAAACCAAGGCAGTATCGTCAGCATAACTGATTACGTCGGCGTTTTGAAGGGGAACTGAAGAGATGTCGTTCATGTATACTAAAAACAGAGAGGGGCCAAGAACGCTACCTTGGGGGACCCCGAAATTTACGTCTTGAAAGTTGCTGGAAAAATTAGCCAATTACATTTTGATATTTGAAATATTGTAATATTTTTTTTTATTTATGTAGTAATTTAGAATGTTAAATTTGTGAAAGGATTTTAGTGATTGAACCTGTAGCCCAATTCACGTAAACACGACCGATTTTAAAATCGTTGTAGTTCAGAAGTCGTTCGATCGAAGTCCTATCCAAGTTTGGTATTCACGTGTTATTCAGCGACACTTCGATAGAACTACAACTCAATAGGATCGAAACTAAACGACATATGAACGACTTTTCAACTTCGAAGCTAAAAGGTTACCAGTAAAATAATAATATTTTCTACCAAATCTTTAGAGACATTTTTTACACGAGATACAGTGATTTACCTTTAAGCCTACGGCCGGCCGGCCTTCGGCTTGAAAATGAGCCAAAAAGCCGTCTCTGTAAGGCAACTAGAAATATTAATCGAGTTTATGGAACGACACAAGGACCTTGCCTTAGGTCGAGTACGCTCTTAAGAAGGACGGGCCCTCTCTCAAAAGTTGTGGTTGCAGCTCGCACAAATCTTAAATGCCGAGACTCTAAGCGGTCGCAGGTCGGCCAAAGAATGGAATAAAGTGAGTACCTACAAGGAGATAACGTCTATATTGCTAATGTAAATATCATTGCTGATATTATTAAGTACGTGTTTGTTTTCAGTTCTACAACGATTACAAATGTAGAATAAAACAAAAGGTGCGCAAAATATCACAGAGCCAGCGACAGACTGGTGGTGGCCCGCTGTCGCTGGTGGTATACCACTGTCTGCGCTTGAGGAACGCCTCTGTGCTATAATAGCACCTGACAAATTTGAAACGTAGGGTTTCAGTTCAACAAAACCCCCTTGTGTAAGTAATGTTTAGTAGATTTTTACCAAAAGTATATTTTTATTTTCAAATCGATATTTAGTTCGGTAATTATTCAGTATACTTTCCCCTAAACCACAAGCTATTTCACAGCAGAATAAAAAAGACAGTGGTGCCTATCCAGCTGCACCTGCAAGCAAGCGTAGTCTAGTAAAACTAAAATATCAAATTTACTTTTTATTACAAAGAGTTGCAATTTTCCCAGCAGCCACAACAAACAGAAGACGTCAGCTTGGAAATTATGTATGTTCTTTCTATATATAAGTATTACCTAAATGTTGGCAAAAATGTAATTATTGTACTCGTATAGTTCTATTGAACCACACATGATAGAAAATGTTTATTTCAGAGAACAAACAGCAGAAAGAAACTGTGAACATATCCTAATGGAATCACAACAAAACATAATGTATGACAAAAAAATAAAAGTATAGGTATCTAGTTATTTTGTGTGCTATATATTTAATTGTAATGCAACTTTCTTTTCAGAGAACAACCAGTATCTTCAAGCGACACCCAAATGCATATTTTTGATATTATGTAAGACAGTAATAATTATTTAATCATTTAATTTATTTTTGTGTGCTTGCTATTTATGAATGCAATGTTTTTTTCAGAGAACAACCAGCATCTACAAGCCACACCCCAATTCAAAATATTGATACTATGTAAGAGAGTAATGAGTATTTAGTAATTAAAACTACTCTTGAGTGCTAAGTATCTATTAATGCAATGTATTTTTCAGAGAAAAATTTGCATCTTCAAGCCACAACCAGATGCAAACTATAAATGTTATGTAAGGCAGTGATCATTATTTAATCATTTAAGTAATTTATTTTTGTGTGCTTGCTTATTTATATAAATGTAATGTTTTTTTTTTCAGAGAACAACCAGCATCTTCAAGCCACACTCAAATGCAGTAAGTAAGACAGTACCTAATCATAAATAATTATTTAAGTTATTTTTGTGTACTTACTACTCATAGCTATTTATTAATGTAATGTATTTTTCAGAGAACAACAATCCACTTCCAAAAAACATAGCCACATGAGCAACAGAGATAAACAAATTTTGAAAAGAAATACAAATAAAGGTAAGTCTGTTATTTACCTAGGTTTTGCCTGTTTCTTTCATTTCAAATAGTCATAATTGTTGTTTTCAGCAGAAAATGTAATAAACAAAACACAAATGGTTTTGGAGAATATAGAAAAAGCCCGGTTAGAGCTAAATGAAGCAGAAATAAAGACTTAACAAGAGCGTAATCTAATAGAAAGGGAAAAGGTGGAAGCTATCAAAAGTATAGCTCATGCTGCAAATCAATTTATTAAAATATATAAAGATAAAAATGTAAGTTGACAAAGTATACAGTAATGACTTGTTTACATGTTTTTTTTTTCATTTGAATTATTTTTATATTTTTTATACAACTAATGAAATATTTTTGCAGAAAAGAAAACGGAATCGGTCTAGCAGCAGCGATGAATAAATTAATACAAAAAAGAACATGACTGATTAAAAAAATAGTAAACTGTGCCTTAGTACCTAATTAATATGAAAAAAGGGTAAAATTACTGTAAAATTTTTAATTGATAATTGTTAATGTGAAAACAAAAACTTGTAAGTAAATTTTGTTAAACTTTTATTACTGTCAGGTTTTAATTATATAATCATCATCTGTGCAAAATCTGAAACAGAAAAAAGAATTAAAATATTTGTTTTTGTTTCTATTATTTGTTTTTATCATCCATAAATTCCTTTTATTTTTTTATGGCGAAGAAAGAACTTTGAATATGAGTAATTACTTATAGCATTCATATACTGATACTCACTAATTTCATGATCTATACTGCATAGATTACTGAATGTGATTCAGTTCTACCCAAAGCCTTTTAATTAAAGCCTGTTGGGCCATTCTGCCTTGCTGTAATTCTATATTAGATCTTGAATGATGAGCACTTTCAACGATTCTTGTCGATGTTTCATATCTTAAGTTATCTTCTGCGACATTATATTGAATTTGCTGTTCCCTTTCTAATGCTTGCTCCTCAGGCGTTAGTTGCGGAATGGCTAAGCCTTATTAGCCATATTGTGCAGGACAACACATGCATTTATAATTTTCCCAGCAACTACTGGACTGTAATGTAGCTTACGTGCTACTAACAGACATCTGAAATGTCAAAACACCATAATTAGTAAAAAAGAGTCCCTATTTTGTTATTGTTATCTGTTGAACAGTCATAGTACCTTATTATCTGTTATGGTTCAAATGTGATTATTATCTATCCCTATATATACATGATATAAACATGTATATAATCATAGACGAAGAATAATCATCCTTGATATAACTTACCTAAAACGAGATTTCAGTACTCCTATGCAACGTTCAACAGTATTCCGGGCTGACACTTGTACATTATAATAATGTGCTTCGGGTGATCCATCAGCAGCATTTAGGAATGGTGTCATCATTGTCTTTCTCAGTGGGTACCCACTATCACCTATTGGAAGAGTCATTAATAATTATCATAGAACAATATGGGGATTTTACACAGACACAAGTAATAATTATCGTAAAACAATATCTTTTCTTAACAAAATATTTACCAAGAAAATATATGAGCTCCCCATTATTGTAGATTTCGTTTAAAAATGAGTGAAGTTGGTGAGCACTCCACACTGTTGAGTCATGTGTAGAACCAGGGTGGCTAGGATCCACACAGAGAATGTTTAAATCTCTATCACAAATCTGAAAAATTTAACATACATCTTATTGTTTTCTTTTCATCTTAATTTTGTTTCAGAAGGGTATATTTTAAAAAATAAAGAGGAAAGCTAAGATTGTATTTTTTTACAAATAATACACAATCCATACAGCTATTATATGTACTTACTATCATAACATTTAGGGAATGATAAACTTTTCTATTAATAAATCTTTCTTCATGTTGTGTGGGCTTCAATATGGCTACATGGGTCCCATCAATGCAACCAATTACCCCTGGCATTTTGTATTGGTCATACCACCTGTAGAAAATTATAGGTAGTTACTGTAAGTAGGTACTTAGTGTTAAAAATTTGCAAGACATGATAACTTTTCTTAAAAAATACAAACCTTTGTTTGATTTTCTCCCTGTCTTCTCTTGTTGTTGGAAAAACAACATATTTTTTTAAAATACTAGATGTATTTAATGCCTCTGTGACCTGTTGCACAGCTCTTGACACTGAGGGTTGAGAGACTGCACCATAAATACTCTGGCCAACCAGAGTTTGATAAGACCCAGAGGCAAAAAGTGCCAGGGCTAGAATTACCTAAAATCAATGATAAAAAATGTTAAGACCTAAAAATGATGTCTAATCAAACATAGGTATAAATTAAGTGTTAAAACGGCTCAACTCTTGACACAAGCATTACTACAATCAAAGTAGGTAAGTTTAAACCAGCAAATGTATAGGACACCTATGAACTATTGTCTAAATAAACTAACCTTGCTTTTGATAGACATAGCATCACACCGACGCTCTACTTGCATAATCGGTGTGAGGTCTTCTATTAGAAGAAGCACCAACTCCTTATTTAGCCAAAACGTTTTAATAAAATCGTTTTCGGGCATTTCAAAGGCGTCCCATTTTGAACGCCTTATTTGATTTGCGCGTTGACGTCTTCCCCGTCCTTCCTTCCTTAGACCCGCCGAAACGAGCAGATTGAATTTCAGTTCCATATTTACATCCATAATTTTCGGAAATATCAATGTGTAATAGGCCATCTGTGGATGTAAGATTTTGCTTAATGAAATTTATAGCTCTGAACTTGTTATACTGGTTTGCAAGGTGTTGCATAAAAGTAGGTAAGTTTGATTTTAAAATATTGGTAAGCAACCGTTAGATGTTTTCACCTTTTCCTTAATAGTTTTCTTTACTTGTTTTTCCTGACCTTTAATAGTCACTATAACATTTTTAGTAATCCATCTTTCGTAAATAATTGTATCACCACCGTTAATGAGATTAAAATACACCTCTTTATAAGAACATTGTGCACATATTGCAACAAAGGGATTTGGCAAGGAGAGAAGCCCTAGAATAAGGTACAATTTTTGCGTGGTGTAGAACATTAACAATGTAATTATTGTTAGTACATATAGAACATAAACAGGTGTTTCTTGACACTGCTGTGGGGAATATTACCCAAAAAGGACGTAGACGCCGGAAAGTCTCATATGAAACATTTAACCCAGACTTGTTAACAAATGTCTTATGTAGATTGAGTAATGTATCGTTTAAAAGCCGTATTTGTTTTTTTACTTTTCGACGGGTGATAGTCTCTTTTTTGCCTGCAGTCAGTTTACTATTCTCATCGTCAAGTAAAAAGTTGTGTATCTTTTCTTTTACGCTAACTTGGTCAGTCGTTTTTTGGTCTGTATTTTTTTTCAGTCTCAATAGTTTCATTCGATATTTAGCAATTATTTTTTCCAAAAGCTGTAGTCTAAGAGACAAAAACTCATTTTTTGCCTTCAATCGACGCCTATTTCGTGCGCTCGTAGCTTTTCCTGTTGCAATTCTTGAAAAACTTGAACTTGGGCTTGAATGTGGTGTATCATTAAGTGTTATCTCAGTTCGTTTTCTGATTTTCTCTTTCTCACGTCTGAGCTTTGATTTTTCACGCCACATTTTTCTGATTTGGCGCTGTTGCCTCGGCGTAAAATCTTTAATAGTTTTTATCAATCCGTTTTGTTTTTTACGCTGATATCGCTCTCTCTTTTTTATGTCTCTCTTCTAAAGAAGCAGCATCTAACTTGGCTCGAGCCCTACGCATACTTAATTTTTTTTGCTCTAGTCGACGTTTCTTCTTCTCTTCATCGCTCAGATTTGACCTAGACCGACTTGATCGAGGCATTTTACTTAAAACAAACATTTTATGCTAATTACTGCGATAGAATCTTTGGAATTTTATCTTCGACTTTGACGAATAGATAGTAAAACTCAGCAGTAGATACTTATTTTTGGGTACCGAATTCTAAAGAAAAGCGTTTCCTTTTAATAATGAATAAACCCCAAAAAATAGTTTATTAGTGATAGTGCAGTTCAAAATAATCTCTCCGGTGGACATTTGTATCTCCTATGGACAGTCGAAATCACAGAAAAGATGTCCACAGAAGGGACTATGAATATTACAATGAACAACGGTGTTTTTGTTTTTGAGGTTAGAATACAAATAAAAGTATATTTATAAAATACTCCCCGGAAGGTATTAAGGATATCTATTTTATAAATATATAATAGTATACTTACCAAGCAATACCAGGAACAGGAAAGAAGCACTGTTCTATGAGAAATTAATAAAATTTTGATTTAAAATTTAATTTAATCAGCTGCCGTACATAACCTCCACTCAGTCGATGCCGGCAAGTGGCAGATGTTCAGTGTTGCCATTATAAAAAAATATTTCATGGTTAGTATTTCTGGTACAAAAATAATTAGCTTGAATTTTTGGTCCTCAGAAAAGAAGCAATCTCTTATAACCGAATGTTTATTTGAAAATTTGAACTATATAATGCGATAATAATTTTTAAAGTTATAAAATAATTCACACCATGATATAATACAATAGACAATGAAACGTATTCTCTAATTTTACCTGTTTAAACAAAGCATGACTCCTTCAAATATTGCCATATCCTATCTGAACAGTCCACAGAAGGGGATATTCAAACACAATTTCAAGCAAAACAATAAAATATTAATAGAATTTCAATGTTCGAGACTACAATTTATTAACACCACCTAGTGTTCCTAGAGGCACAAAATTGTCAAAGAATGAGGTCAAACTGTAGGGTGCTTACCTACATTTATAATCTATATTTTTATTTATTTAATCCACATTTATGCGAAATATATTTATTACACACAAAAAAATATAAAATATCTATTTACATATTTATTTACACATATCACCTTAGTTACCAGCACGTCGCTATCGATAAATTTGGCACGCCATCGATAGCGCGTATCGACAGGGCGCGTATAGAAAAAACTGGCTATTGTTCCCGCGAGTGAGTTACCTGCACGCGCGCGGCCACGTTCACGCCGCGCACCATTCAGTCAGTCGAAATCACCTCACGACGCGAAGCCTTGAAATTACTAATCATTGCGGCGTCATTACAAGACTCTGTGTCGATTGTTGATCAAAAAATAGCGATGAATGCACTTCGACTGTCACAATTGGAAGCGATCGCGATGGTTTTTTTTTTTGTTACACAATCAAGGAACCGCTTCACTTATTGTTAACGCGGAAGAATGTTTTAATTGTCAGGTACCATAGACAAACCCAAGAGGTTTAAATGGTACCATGTTCCAAAATATTATTTGTATGTATTGTTTCTGAAATAAATAAATAAAAAAAAAAAAATCTCTTGCCATCCCTTCGTTATTGTTATTACTTTCGCCACGCTTAATTTTATTAGTATTGTGTTCTTGCCTATTTCTCTTGTGCTGCGTCCCTTTCTGAACTGTGCTCGTGATACCTATCATAGTTTTATATTGACTGTTACTTCTGTCCGTCCTAATATAAAAATTGTGTATTGTGTGTGTTACGCATCGCATTGGACATTACAAATCTTTATCAACTGTAAGTTGGACTATTTATTATTATCACCAAAATAGTAAGCCGCAATACCAAAAAACAAACAAAAAAAATAGCAAGTCTAAGAATTCATGTGGAAAGAGTGATTCGTAGAGTGCGAGAATATACTTTTTTGAAACCACATGCAGTAGTTAATATAAAAATGATTCATCTATTAGATAAAGTCATAACAATTGCTTATGCTCTAATTAATCTACAGGATTCAATTATTAGAAAGTAATATAAAATGTCTGATTACATGACGGTGAAATAAACATGGATTTGAACATAAGTTCTATTAAAAAATTTGTGTATTGTTATTGGTAAGCATAAACTGGTTCTTGATTTCTCACAGTGACTGTATCCTGCAGCTGATTTACATTTATACTGCATTTACCTTTTTGAATGTATAGTAAATAATGTATTTTTTTCTCTATATTTTGTTTTTACATTTACACCTGTATGATGCTGTGACAAGTTTAAAGTTTTTTTGTTTCTTAACATAAAAAATGTGTTAATTTAACATAAGTGCAGACTTTTGATTTAGATATCTGCTCCAATAAATCTTACATGTATTTCCAGTTTTATAAAATCATGTAGGTACGAGTATATGTTATATGTATTTATTGCTCAATGTTGCTAAAAAATTAGACCTTCAGTTTCTTGCCCCTTCGTATCGAGAAGGCTCTTAATCAATTTCTGAACAGGGGTAGTAATTTTTTTTAATTTTTTAATTTTTTTTTATATCAACTTAATTAAGATTGAGGAGTACCTATTGTAATACAAGGATAAACTAATTAATTGTTAAATCTCTTAGTAAATTACATTTTAATTTATTCTTGGTTAATTAGATGTTTTTATTTGTTTGACGCCAACAAATGCCTGTAAATGTCAAATTGAATTAAACATTTTGAGTTAATTTGTACATGTTTGCATTAAACTTGATATACTTTCAGCCAAATTAATGAAAATAGATATGTATGTAAAGTAATAGAAGAGTATGTAAAGTATAATAAATAGTAACATCTTGTCAATGTGTAATTATTGAAATTACTGTCTGTCATTAGATAGTATTACCAAACGTACATAAAAATATCTCCAGTTGTTTTGACAGCATTTATTGAATATAAATATGTTAGTACATCAAATGTAGTAAAATGTATACATAAAAATATGTACCTATGATTTTTATGCCTATGAATATTTTTGAGATTTATGATTTATAAAATAAAAGAATTTTTATTGTATTGTACACTTTTATTTAATATGCAAGTTTTACACTTTTATGTAGTAAAGGGTATATAATCTCCTTCCAAAAGTTAATAACGCTTAGTGTAATATTTTTTGAATATGTTTCATTATATTCTACCACTACTAGATGCACTATTTTATTAGTTTCAAAAGAACTATCAGCAACACAAAAGTAACATTTCTTAAACCCAGTGATATGCATTTGCATCTGGACTTGGCAATAATATTTGTCTGTTAATTTTCCACCCTGAATATAGTTTTGAAATGTCTGGTCACTCATAGGACATTTAATTTCAATTAATGTTTCATTGTGAAATATTCCATCTGGTGACGCAGCTAGAATTTGATTTTCTTTAGACAAAAACAATCCACATTTGTAAATTCTTTTTCTTAGTATTTTTCCCACCTCCTCTCTCATGTTGTTTTCTAAAAGACGCCCTCTTTGCATTGCAGGCATGTCTGGAGTTCATCCGCCCATAATTTTTGATACCAAGGTACCGTCAGGAGTGTTGCATCGTGAAACCTCATATGCTATGGATGCTGTTATTCTATCATATCGCAATTCATACCAAAGTGCATTCTTGCTTTGTTCCTTGGTAGCATTTTCAATTCTCTTAATAAATTCTATTGTGAAAATATCTTTGATTCGATTTATAACTCTGTTGCAGTCTTTTTGTGTGTCACATTTTATTAACAGATAATGTAGACAAAACATTTTTATTTCATTTGGCTCATATTCAGGCTGGTGCTTGAGAAGTTGGCAGTTGTCTAGTCTTTGTTGTTTTGCTACTAAAAGATATTCAGTAAAAACCGCTTGGTTATTGCCAAGTCTAAATGGCAGTTGCATTTTTGTTTGTAATATCTTTAGTTTTAATGAACTTTACAGTGCTACCTACCTGCAACAACGGAAAGAAAAATGTCATTGTACGTAGGTCACACTATAAGTTTTGCGTAACTTAAAAAAACAACATGTTATAACCAAAATATTATATTTATTGCTTTTCAAAATACTCTCCTTTACATTTTAAACATTTTTTCATGCGATCGAACCATTTTTTAAACAGGAGGACCACAGATCTGAAGGCATGTTTTCTGCGTGCTGATTGAACGCTATCACTGCCTCTTCGGAGTTGGTAAAAGTAAAACCTGTCATCAAATCTTTGATTTTGGGGAAAATACAGAAATCACAGGGTGCTAGGTCGGGGCTATGCGCAGGATGGGTGACGAGTTGTACTTTTTCGGAAGCTAAAAATGACTTTGTTTTGTTGGCCGTATGTGAAGAAGCGTTGTCATGATGTAGGAGAACGCGGCTTTTGGGTCGTCTTTCGCGATCTTTTTCTAACACCCTGGGTAAACAAATGGTAGAATACCACTCTGCATTAACACTCTTTTGATCTTCAAGTGGAATTGTACAGATGGGACCACCCGTAGCTGAGAAAAAAAACGCGATCATTTTTTTACCAACGTTTCTCGCCTGCCTCACTTTTGTTGGCCTGTTCTCATTTTCAAACACCCATTCACAAGATTGCTGTTTTTTTTCGGGTTCAAAACAATAATCCACGTTTCGTCTCCTGTGACAATGTCATAAACAGCATTAGAATGTCCGTGGTCGTACTTCAGTAGCATCTGTGAGCACCATTCCACGCGAGCCCGCTTTTGCTCCGCTGTCAGTTCATGAGGGATCCAACGACAGCAAAGTATCCGAACTTTCAACTCTTCATGTAAAATTTTCTGAATTTGGCTCATACCAAACCCCAGTAGTCCTCGAATTGTCTCATAGGTAATCCGCGGGTTTTCTTCAATTAGCCGCTTAACAGTAGCCACATTATTTTCGTTGACGGCAGTTGAAGGCCGCCCTTCACGAAATTCGTCATGTAAAGAAACTCGACCTCTCTCAAATTCAGCAAACCATCGCCTCACGGTGCTCAAACAAGGTGCTTCCCTCCCAAAAGCATTTTGAAGGCGAGCGGCACAGTCTTGCGGAGAAAGAGAACTTTTAAAATCATAAAAAATCATCTCTCTAAAATCTTTTCGACTTAATTCCATTTTCGTTGCGTACGTAGAACTTTGATGTGTGATAAAAAATAATTGACAAATCATTTCCCACCAATTGTTTATTTTCCAACTAAGAAGGTTGCAACGTTTAAAAAAATATAACATTCGAAATTCAAATAGTTCCGATTAGCTAGAAGTGCAAAACTTTTAGTGTGCCCCATGTAAATCAATGAAAAGTACTATTGAAATCAAGGTCAGTAGATAAATGGATCATCATCATCCATTCAACCCAAATAAGTCCCACTACTGGGCATACACTCAGAAAGGCATATACTCAGAAAGGGAGGATTTGCTCACCATGCTAGTTAGACTGTTTGATCTATTTGTAGAGATGTAAATGCTGTAAACTTCCTTGGTCACCACGCACGACATCCACAAAAAGGGGAATGGAGACACGTGAATTATAAATCTGTAATTACATAGTTAATAGATACACTGCATACCCATTCTAAATTATTTATTAGTACATTTTACAGCTATACACTAACCTGCGCCAACTTGGGTTTTTTCCAGTAGCATTCTCTAGAAGTAGATGAAGGCTCCTCACTTCTTCTATGAAGTCACAAAAGAAAGGCAACTGCATGCTTGCATCCGCCTTGGGAAGCAACGCAATCGTGGCACTGGACGTCCATCACTTTGCCGTCATTTTCATTCACGACCAAACTCACATTATAAGGCTTGGCTACAGGCCAAGCCTTTGTCGCCTTTGTGCTCTGGACAGATTTTTGACTTCACTATACACAAACCAGCGTTCCAAGACAACTGTACGTAGCCTATAGCGTCATCGCCATAGCTTTCTCTTAAAGATCTGGTAATATGATTGTGATAAATATTTACATTATAGTTGTAAATTCTGACACTGCAAGAGTAAAATATGCACTATACTCACACAGAAGTTTTAACATTCAGTATTCGGAAGAACAGAAATCCGAATTTTTAGCAAAGAAGTTTGCCACCAAAAGAGCGTCTATTTTGGGCAAGTTCGTACTGTCACCTTTAACAAACCCTTTCTCCATTGCTTTGGCTACTATCTTTACAAAAATCACTTTTTTGAACTATTAAGTACGTTTTGAAAATATTATTTACTCTGCGCGTAACTAACTCTGAATAAGGAAATTCAGAGGTAACTAACCTATCCGCTGTCACTCAATGTCAAATTGTGTTTATTTGTTGAACGATCACGTCACGTTCTTTGATTAGCGCTCAGAACAATCACTACAGCTTGCTTTAGTTATTATTCTGAGGATTGGCGTTTCCAATCACGTGACTTATAGTTTAAAAATCATATTTTTCCAAAGAAAAATTTAAATAAATTAACAATATAATTTTCTTTATTTGTATCATTTAGGCTTCCTATTATTAGATCTATTTAATTATAAAACGATTTGCAATTTTACACACACTGTCAACTAGCGGATTCCAGTTTGTTACAATTTTCTATATGTTATGTGTGGTACAATATTTGTGAGCTTTCAGCAAATTGGAAAAGTATGTGACATGGCATATTAGTTGATAGTGATGCAAACTATTTATTTATACCTCTGCATCTCCAACCTCAGGCACAGCAACAAAACCTGTAGCAGCTGTACTCCCAATTAAATTGAGGACTCGCTGTTCCAGGTCTGTTAAAATAAGCTTGCATGCAGACCCACCCCCTGCACCAATAGCTGCACGGTGAATACGTGCAGCTTTCCTCTTCGTATAGTTTTTAAAGTCGCTCCACACCTTCACATGCAAAGCATACAAACTCATATTAATCAATGATTATGCTTAACCTTTAAAATTAATAACATTATATTTACTTATCTCTTACTTTTTTCCACTTTTCAACAGACCTCGATGTTCCAGACGTGTCCGAATTGAGGCACTCTGTTAGTTGTGCCCATTTCTCTAAACTTGAAACACGTCCATGAGGACCATCGCCTGGCTTATTTAAGTCTCCATGTCTAAAAAATTCATTCAAATTAATAAGATAAGATGCATATTGTTACAGTCTACACAGAACAATGATTGAATGGTTTTTCAAAAATTTAATTTAACTTGCGTTTCCATGAACTCGACCATTACTACGAACTGGCTCATGCTTGTCCTCGTCATTGTCTATATACTTATAGAAAGAAAATCTATTTAAACTTATTAAATAAAACCACTGAACAACAAAACCGCGTCGAAGGCTGTCGTTGGTATGGCAATGGCACTTTGAGGTTATGTCAGACGTCAAATTATCAAAGTCAATCAAAGTACGGCCATTTCATTTTTTTTAGAATGTGTAACAGAGATAGGAAGATACGGTATGAAGTTTGTCTTCGTGCGTTACTCGATTCTCGTTTTCGTTTAAGCTACTCTCGTATTGTAAAATTCGCGGTACCGATGATTGAAAAAACTGTCCGTTTTGTGACCTCTCGAAAATTTCATTGTTTACGTATTGTGCAAACTCGTACTAGAGGCACTGTACGATCGATTTAATATAAAACAAGTTTGCCGACTTAAAAATCTTCTGAACTTCATAGTTTTCTTTATTTTCCACTTCTGTTAATAAATTGGTTGCATCCACACCTAAATAAATACGTTTCAGTTCAAGATGTTTTTCTGTCTGATGAGGATCGATTTGGTTAGCAGGGGTTTGTTTGACATAATATCTATTCATGAAATTTAACGCCAATTTCTTGATTAATTCCTCAGTTTGAGTCTTTACTTCTAAGAATTTAGAATAATCAGCTTTAAACATGCAATTAAAATCATTGAACAGTTCAAGAGCGTAGTCTACAAAATACATTTGACAAGTGTTAGATCTTCGAAACTAAATATTCTCCAGTAACTCATCAATGGATCCCACTGTTCTAAAATTCTTCGCACGCATGCTTGAAGCGACAATCACCTAGTTTAACAAGCTCTCTAATTTGATGAGGTTTGACTTCATGGAAGGTTTGAAACTTCATAAAAGCAGCAGAATTTTAAGGGCGCTTCTCAAAATGATTGCACACATTGCGGCACAAATCTTTTAAAGAGTTGCTTTACTTGGTGCATGCATTACTTGCCATCAGATGTGTCATATGGCATGTGCATTTTGACACAAATACTTGAGGATAGTTTTCTTTGATTAGTTGAGACACAGAGTTATGCTGTCCCATCATGACTGCAATCGTGTCAGCACAAAAGCCTATCCAGTTTTGCATAGGCACATTGTTTTTATTTCAGCGTGTTAATCATTTGTGTGTACAAAGTCACAGCGGTCCCGTCTGGGCAATCTACTACATCGATCATATCTATTTTCGTTTCAAAATTATGGCAGTAACCGACTAGTATCGCCAGTTGCTTCTTGACGCTAACATCAGTTGTTTCGTCAATATAATCGGAAAACAAGTGCTGGTTCAGTTCACTAACAAGTTTTGGATTAAAAAATGGGTGCTAACCATTCCTAATGACATCAGCACTCAGCAGCTTTTTACCCCAGAAAATACTCCTCAACATACTCCTAAAATAATGTTAGGTAAAAGATATAATAAGAGGAATTACCTCAGGTTCACACATGTGAGAATGAATCGGTACCTAGTGTGAAAGCTGCAGACATTTTATAATAGGCCATCCAAATCCAAGGGAAACATTACAAATGATATGCGAGTTTGGCAAGTAACTGCAAAAGTTGGCGCATTTAATAAGGATTCCAAAATGGTATGATACTTGGTAGATAATTTCTACGATTGCAGACAATATTGTTTTTTCCAAAAACAGGCAGTTTTGAACAAATTTTTCTTACGCACTTAAAATTTATTCTAATGTACCCATGGTTTGCTTTAAGGCCGTAACTTTAACATTCTAGTTTGAGTGAGACCGGGAGAGTCATTTTACGAAGTGTGAGAGAGACAGATAGTGACGCTAACGTGACAGAGACGGAGAGATTCGAAGTATGAGCGAGACAGATAGTGACGCTAACGTGACAGAGACGGCGAGTCTCACATCCACTTCGCAAAATGAGTATTTTACGAAGTGGAAGTGAGACAGATAGTGACGCCAATTATTCGCTAACGCACAAACAATACACATCAGTACGTTTCGCTCCTTCGCTTGCTGTGCATCTTTTTGTATTCGTTCGTGTTGATTTCGTGATTGTCCGAAGGCTCCCAAACAGCGGCAGTCCCTCGTTACCAATGAAAATATGGAGAGTGAAACGAAAAAGGAAACCGGCTAAGTGCGTGTCGGGCCACGCGCAGTGTAGGGTTCCGTAGTTGCAAATGCCAACTTTGAGTTCACACTCACACCTCACAACATGTTGCTATTAAATTAGGCATTATTATTATTATCAAAGCTGCAATGATTTGATATTTCCTTAACTTCACGTGGTTCGTAAATTTATATTCAGTACTAATTTTCAATGAAATTTAGTTTTCCAAGTACATTTTATAAGTTGGTCTTCTATAACTTTTTAGTTTGTACTTCGTACTCAACTCTGATAGTTTTCCTTAAAACTTCGTTATATATACTACTGTTGTAATTTTTTTCACGTGTCCATATATAACCGTTCCAGCAGATAGAGGGGGGGGGACACTTACCTCTAACAAAAATGTGCACTTTAAAACCAAATATTTCAGAAACGGATCCCTAAATCGAAAAATAGTGTTCTGAACCCTACATTATTTTTTAAAGATTTGTATGAGAAAAAAAAATACTCCTACTTTACTTGTATGGGAGCTACCCTAAAAAAATTTTTATCAATATTTTTTCTACCACTTTTTTGGCATGAATAATATACATACCCATACAAAATTACAGCTTTCTAGTACTAATAGTCTCTGAGTAAAACCGCGGACAGACAGACAGACATGGCGAAACTATAAGGGTTCCTTGTTTACTACGGAACCCTAAAAAGGAAAACTAAAACCCTAAAACAAAATAACAATTATTAGAACGTGGTCATCAAAATGGCGAACATACGCCACAGCAGAATTGCAATGAAAATTACAACTTACCATGTTTTCCGTAAGTTTAATAAAATAATTGAAAATAAATTCAGTCCAACCTACTATAGACTGGCTCAGCCTTCGCTTCCCTTGAAGCGGCTGCTCCTCTACGCCACGAAACGGGAAAATACAAATTTATTCGACCTCATCTTGCCGACGTCAAAGCGGAAAAGGCGGTGTGTCGAGAAATGGGGTCTTAATACAACCATAGTAAATAGTACCGATACATAGATCGAAAATACTACTACCTCTTCCGATCCAAATAACAAACTTCAGACCAAATATGTTCTCCTGCCTCTACGGAGACATCGTGAAGGTACCTCCTTAAGGGCGGCACGGAACTAAACCCTGAAGGGTAGCCACAAGGTGACCCCTATGCTATAATTAATACCAGCATAAAGCCCCACAGTATTTATCTTGCGACGCCATGGGGTTTCCTAAAGTCTAATTTAATTCTCTAAGGGCCGATTTTTCAATCCTCATATAACATGTCAGATAGTTATCTGAAGAATAAAATTATTCGGTGGTTTAACCGTCGAATAAGTATTGGTCAATTTTTCAATTGTCATTTATTCCATGGATAACTATCTGACCGAATTTTTGAACATTGGCAACTCGCATTTCAGAGAGTTGAAACAAATATATCGAATATACTAGTGTATACTAGTCAAGCAAGCGTCCCAATATTTTTAGGTTATTTGTATGTTTTGCTTGTTGTTGTGTGGTTTGATCTCTGCAATTTAATAAAAAATTAAGCGATAACCGAGATGGAAGCTCAAAAAAGAGAGCGTTCGGCAAATTTTAACGTAGCTGAGGTTGAGCTACTAGTGAATTTAGTTAATAAGTATAAACATATCGATACCTTTGTGTTCATTTGGCGTATAAACCAAAACCCGACTTTTCAGGAGAGCAGAAAAACATTTTTTTAAAATAAAAAATCATAACTTTTTTGTATTTGAAGTTATAAAAAAATGACAAAAAGGTAAGATTCTTAGAATCAGGGAACGAAGAAGGCTAAATCATCAAAACAGATCTATCTTTTTTAGTTTCGAAGTTAGCCTTGGATTTAAGTCATAAAAAATTGCTTATGGTTTAAACAACCCACAAAAATTGACCTAAAATTAACTGTGTACGTTGTATATTCAACTTTTTTCCCGAAATATGTAGGAACTTCATTATTATAAGCCTCATGCCTAAATTATGATCGATTCAAATAAAATAAAACTACCTGAATACGAAATCAATTTTTATTCTTATGATAATGGCACACTGACTGTTAAAACAGTTTAACAAAAAATTACATCTTAACTTGAAAATTAAATTTAAAAAAATCAACATTGTTAGATAAACTAAAAAAAAATCATTATTAAACTTAATAATTCAAACTTCTACTTAATTAAAGTAATTAGGCATAACGCAACCTATTAGAATTATAATAACATTGCAACCTATTAGCATTATAATAAACATTGCATTTTTAAAATTATGAACACAAAAATATTGAAATTCACTGCAAAGAAATATGAGTTATTCAGAATACACAAGAATACAATTATTTAAAGGAACATAGGTAGGATATTTTTATTAAAGTATAATTTGCGAACGAATGTAAAATGAAATTTTGTAAATGTTAACCGTTATTTTTTAGAAGTACTCGAATGTTTTCGTTTACTAAACTTGATCTAAAAAATTCTACAACTCATTTTTTTTTACAAAAAACCACAGCACTTAAAAGTAAATTACAGAAACATTAAGGTTAAAACTTATTGCCAATTTACAGGTTTTTTCATTATTTAAATATACAGGGTGTCCCAGAAGCCGACGTCAAGCCGAAAGCAGGCGGTAGACTAACTCATTATCAGAAAAATATATAAAAAAAATCTAAGTCACCTATTTAAAAAAAATCTAACATTTAAAAAAATCGATATAATTTACACCCTGTGACGGTTTTTTCACTCTTGTTGCTACAAATCTTGAGTTTTCTAAACATTTTCTTTTGTTTTGTAATCCTGAATAATGTTTCTGTATACTCTAATCTAAATTTTAAAGCCAGCTGCTCCAAATTAGAAGAATATGCCATTTTTATCTAAATTAAATATTCAAAATTAATTTTTCGCATAGCTTTAACAAGCTGTACTGAAAAAAATGTACTATGCGAGTTTGGCAAGTAACTGCAAAAGTTGGCGCATTCAATAAGGATTCCAAAATGGTATGATACTTGGTAGATAATTTCTACGATTGCAGACAATATTGTTTTTTCCAAAAAGAGGCAGTTTTGAACAAATTTTTCTTACGCACTTAAAATTTATTCTAATGTACCCATGGTTTGCTTTAAGGCCGTAACTTTAACATTCTAGTTTGAGTGAGACCGGGAGAGTCATTTTACGAAGTGTGAGAGAGACAGATAGTGACGCTAACGTGACAGAGACGGAGAGATTCGAAGTATGAGCGAGACAGATAGTGACGCTAACGTGACAGAGACGGCGAGTCTCACATCCACTTCGTAAAATGAGTATTTTACGAAGTGGAAGTGAGACAGATAGTGACGCCAATTATTCGCTAACGCACAAACAATACACATCAGTACGTTTCGCTCCTTCGCTTGCTGTGCATCTTTTTGTATTCGTTCGTGTTGATTTCGTGCTTACCACTTTCTGCTTCGTTTATTGGACCTGATTGCTTGTGATTTGGATTCGGACTGTTTAGTTTCTCTACCGACGACCTTTGCTTTGCTCCGGACTACTTATCGTTGATTGTGTAATTGTGTAGTGCCACCATGTCTGCGTATACGACACAAGAATACGCCAACATGCATTTAATTTATGGGGAATGTAGATGCAATGCCAACGCTGCAGCTAGACTTTATCGTGAAAGGTACCCAAATGCAGCTCGTTTTCCGGATCATCGAGTCTTTACAAATGTGCACCGATTACTCTTCTCAGAGGGCCGACTGCCGAACCAAGTACATAGTGAAAGAAGATTTCGTCCCCCTTACGAGGACGTTGTACTAGACATTGTCGAAGAAGATCGGAGTATTTCTGTACGTGGAATAGAGAGAAGCACAGGAGTACCCAAAAGTACAGCCCATCGGATTTTGCAAAGAAATCAGCTACACCCGTACCACGTACAGCGAGTACAAACTCTACTACCCCGGGACCATCGACCCCGTGTTGCTTTTTGTCAAATAATGCTACGAAAACACAGAGAAGATCCGCGATTCTTCGAAAAAAATTTGTGGTCAGATGAGTCGACGTTTAAAAAAGATGGTTACATGAACCTACACAACTTACACGAGTGGCATATCGAAAATCCTCATTTGATGAGGCAAGATAGATCACAATATCGATTTAAAGTGATTATGTGGACCGGAATTTTAAATGGACAAATAATAGGTCCTTTTGAGCTGCCAGACGCCTTGACTGGTGAAGTAATTTACATTTTTTACAAAATGATTTACCAAATCTACTGGAAGATGTGCCACTTAACATTCTGAGAGATATGTGGTTTCAACAAGATGGTTGCCCAGCTCACTATGCCTGCTCAGTAAGATAATATCTCGATGAGGAATACCCAGGCAGATGGATAGGACGATCTGGTACTATCTCGTGGCCAGCCCGTTCCCCAGATTTAAATCCATTAGATTTCTTTTACTGGGGAGCGGTGAAAGAAAAAGTTTACGCAAAGCCAATCGAAACTGTGACTGACCTACGGCAAAGAATAATAGAAGCAAATGATTTTGTTAATAATGGAAGATTCGCCCGCTTGATAGCCCGATCTTTTTTAAGATGTTGAGCCTGCATTAGAGCTGAAGGAAGACAGTTTGAACACCTGTTGTAAATCTTGACATTTAAATAAATTATGTTAAACAATTTTTGTGTATTTAATTTATTTCACTATCTGTCTCTCTCACACTTCGTATAATGACTCTCCAGGTCTCACTCAAACTAGAATGTTAAAGTTACGGCCTTCAAGCAAACCATGGGTACATTAGAATAAATTTTAAGTACGTAAGAAAAATTTGTTCAAAACTGCCTGTTTTTGGAATAAAAAATATTGTCTGCTTACGTAGAAATTATCTACCAAGTATCATACCATTTTGGAATCCTTATTGAATGCGCCAACTTTTGCAGTTACTTGCCAAACTCGCATAGTACATTTTTTTGTCAGTACAGCTTGTTAAAGCTATGCGAAAAATTAATTTTGAATATTTAATTTAGATAAAAATGGCATATTCTTCTATTTGGAGCAGCTGGCTTTAAATTTTAGATTAGAGTATACAGAAACATTATTCAGGATTACAAAACAAAAGAAAATGTTTAGAAAAGTCAAGAATTGTAGCAACAACAGTGAAAAAACCCGTCACAGGGTGTAAATTTTATCCATTTTTTTAATGCTAGATTTTTTTTTAAATAGGTGACTTAGATTTTTTTTGTATTTTTCTGATAACATATATGAGTTAGTCTATCACCTGCTTTCGGCTTGACGTCGGCTTCTGGGACACCCTGTATATGATTCAAAATAAATAAACATCTCAACAACAAATTTTAAAAGTATTATACTACACTACTATTTACAGGTTGAAAAACTTTAAGATTTTTTTTTTCATATACTAAAAAAAAAAACTATGAATATTGACGCCCACATTTTTGTGTGTGTGTGTGTGTGTGTGTATGTGTGTGTGTGTGTGTGTATATGTGCGTATGTGTGCGTTTTGTCTCCGTAACTACACTGTGTTAAGTATATCTAAAATACCCCTTCTAAATGCCGACCCATTACAATGGAAAACATCTAAGGACGAAAACAACTTATTATATTTAGACTGTATACGCTTAATCGCGGAGTTTTGTGCATACTTTGTACTTGTCATTGCTGTGTGAAACAATTCTGTACGTCTGGTACGTGTGTCAGGAGTTCGAAGGGTTAAGAAAAGGGATGTTAGTTCTGTAGAATCCATGATACCATTACACGCGCCGTACAGGAGTATCATTTCTGTGAGCGTACGTCTGTTATGAAGAGATTGGATATGATGATGACGACAAGACTCGGCATAATCCATAATCTTGTAATTGCATGTGCGATAATTCAGGTATTTAAAAATTTTTAATTGAATTTTCTCTATTGAGTCTCTATAGGTTATATAAAGCGGATTCCATATACTACAGCCGTATTCTAGTACGCTACGAACATAGGCAAAATATAATAATTTTAAACATGTAATGTCCGTGAAAGGCTTGGTGACTCTGAGGATAAAGCCAAGATTTTTGTAGGCGTTATTGACTATGTAATCAATATGATCGGAGAAGAGTAGTTTGGAGTCAATATAGACTCCAAGATCCTTTACAATATTGGTTTCCGGAATTGCAACCCCAGTAAGTAAAGTTTATCTTTTTTCTCTTTAGTGTAAAAGAAACAAACATACATTTAGAGATATTGACACTAACCCTGTTCCTCGTGTAATAAGCATCAAGACGATTTAGGTCCTCTTTAAGTCTATACTATCCTGTTCACTCGTAATGTTCTTATAAATCTTTGTATCGTCAGCATACATTAGAAATTTGGAGTGATGAAAACACTCATTTATATCATAAAGATACGCTATATATAGAATCGGAGCTAGAATTGACCCTTGAGGGACTCCCGATGGTATAGCTATGAAGTCTGAGCGGTGTCCGCCAACAACAACTGCTTGACTTCTATTACTAATGTATGATTCGGTCCATCTCAGTAGGTTGCCATGGATGCCTAGCTCCTGGAGCTTCTGCAGGAGGATTTTGTGATCCACGCGATCAAACGCCTTCTTGAAGTCTGTGTAAACTGCATCCTTGGCCACCGCCACCCATGCCCAAAAGAATGTCATTGGTAAACAATATTAAGTTTGTATTTGTAGAACGACCCTTTATAAAGCCGTATTGCTGAATCGGCACATATTTAGAAACTAAGCTATATATATTGGTGTGAACAATACGCTCCATTATTTTGGCAATTATACACAATTTAGAGATTGGTCGAAAATTCTCAACCACAGATTTTAAACCTTTTTTATGTATAGGGACAATAAGTGCTACTTTCCAGATAGAAGGCACAAAACCGCAACGAAAACAACGATTAAACATAATATTGAGAGGAATTGCCAAAGAAGCAGCGCACTTTGACAAGAATAAAGAGGGTAAATCGTCAACACCGGCTCCTTTAGTTATGTCCAGTCCACGAAGTAGCTCTAAGACTTCATCAGTAGTAGTTGCGACATCACTTATACAATTATTATTTTTTCTAAATGATAGATCGGTAGGGGGATAGTTGTTTGCAGGCAAACTAAAATTACGTAGAAAAAATTCATTAAATGCATTACAAATTTCAAATTCTTCTCGAATTGGTTTATTTTCGTAATGCATTATGTTAGGGTAACTGGTATGACCACCTCGTTTTGATTTCACATATTCCCAAAACAGCTTTGGCGATTTTTTTATATTTATTTGAGAATGTTGTATATAGTTATTAAGACATTCAGTTTGAAGTGTTTTTTGTCGTTTTCGTAAAAGAGAAAATTCTTCATTATCAATCGGATTTTTATATTTTTTCCATTGCGCATGCTTTTTTGATTTTTCCTTTACAACATGAATAAGAGCTCGACTAAACCATATCGAGAAACGACTAAAGTCTGAGATGTCTACTTGTGGTACATATTTATTTACGATGTCGTGAATGATTATGTAAAATTTACTAACCATGTCAGATAGTTCACATTCAGTCAATAGTTTCTGCCAGTTATAAAAATTTATTTCCCTATTAATGACTGAGTAATCAGCTTTATCAAACAAATATTTCTTATTTTTAGGACCTTTCTTTAAAGGAGGCAGGATAATGTCACAAGCATTTATTAATATGGTGGGATGAAATTTATCCTCGTTAACAAGTGGAGTGCAATTGAGGATTTCTAAGGAAAAATTTGAAAAAATTAAGTCTAGGATATTATCGTGAGAATTTACTATATTATTGTATTGACTAAAATCAAAATAATTAACATGCTGTAATAAGCTTTTGGCAGAGTTTTGAATATCTACACTACCTCGTTTTTCAATAAACGGGCAACGTGAATTCCAAGTGATGCAGGGCAGATTAAAATCACCCGCCAGGAGAAAGAAATCGTCGGGGTGCATTCTTGTGATATTCTTAAGCATATTTATTAAATATTAATTTTATGATGCAGGTTTTTGTTAGGAGGTAAATATACAATAGAAATGTGCAAGTCTCGTGCCGTCCCAGTTGAATTCGCAGGTATTGTTAACCATAGACATTCCAGTTCTGCGTGTCCCCACTCCGGGCGCTCGCGGGCGCGGAGTCGCGAAGCGCACAGCGCCATTACTCCACCGCCTAGCGAGCCGCGATCACGACGAAAGACGTCATACGAGTTAGTTGGACAAAGTTCGGCATCGAGAATGCCGTCACACAACCATGTCTCTGTTATGAGAGCTATGTCAAAAGTGGATGCTAGTATATTGTTAGAAAAAGTATTTGTCTTCGTCCTAAGGCCTCTGACGTTTTGATATAACATCTCTAAGTGTTTTAGCAACGCGAATGTGACAAGTGATACAACTTTAACAACAATATGTTATACCTACAATATAATGGATGTGAGAAATAAAAAAAATGGGTTGAACCGTTGAAACGAGTCGGCAGTGAAATTACGAATATAAGCAGAATTCCTGAGTGTGTTGATGTGGATAGTAGTGCAATATACACTCGCGAGCAAAAGTTTGGAATCAGTTACTTGAAATTGGTTCCGCGTGATCTTGCTTACTAAATAAATTTTTAATAATCATAAAAATGACATCATGTGAAAGGTGCAACTGTTCACTTTAAATCGATATAAAATTAATTCATATCGAGCCCGTAATTGTGGAGTTATCCCGGATTAAGTGAAGGAGGTAGGAAAACAAGGAAATAGGGAAAAATAATGAATGAATAAAACAACAAAAATTATTAAATAAAAATTTTATTTATCTTTAAAAATAAGTGTCAATATTTTGTGTTCCCTCCCATCGCCCTAATAACTGCTCCAAGACGATTCTTCATAGACCTGATCAGCTTCTGAATTGATTCTTGTGGAATACCTTCCCACTCCTCAATCAACGCTGATTTCAGCTCATTCAGACATGAAGGAGCAGGAGTTCTGGAACGAACCTTCCTCTTCAGTTCATCCCACACGTGCTCAATGGGATTCAAGTCAGGGCTGAGCGCTGGTCAGTCCAATGTGGCAATACCGACTTCTTCGAGGTATTCCGTTGTTACACGGGCAGTGTGACAACGAGCGTTATCGTGCATAAGGAGGAAGTCATCACCGATGTATCCCGCATAGGGAACGACATGTTCCAGGAGAATATCGGAAATGTACCGGTCCGAAGTTAGACCGCCGCCTCGTCCCCCGCTAGGCACGAAAACAAGCTCGGTTTTACCATTGAAGGAAATGCCGGCCCACATCATACAAGAGCCGCCCCCATAAGCCACTGTTTCAGCGACACAGCACTGTGCAAATCGCTCCCCAGGCCGCCTGTAGCCTGTACCCGTCCTCTTCTGTCGCTACCGTGCAAACACATCCTGCTTTCGTCGGAGAACACGACTTGCCTCCATTGCTCAACCTCCCAATCAAGAAGGGTGCGAGCAAACTGAAGGTGTGTTTGTCGGTGAGCTGCCGTGAGTTTCGGGCCTGTGGCAGGCCTTTTTAGAGTCAGATTCGCTTGCTTGAGTCGTCGACGAACTGTCCACTCGCTGGCTGCTACCCCACGAACATCTCGGAGCTCCTGTTGGACGTCGACACCAGTCAAATGCCGATTTCGGAGAGGTTGACACGATAAAACGGTCATCCCTCTCCGATGTGCACCGATGCCGTCCAGATCTTGGTCTCGAGATAAAGCCACCAGTCTCCCGAAAACGCTTATAAACTTTCAAAACACAGGATTGGCTTATGTGGAGCCGACGAGCGACAACCCGCTGGCTGAGCCCTTCTTGCAATAGGGCTACGATTTGTGCTGCTTCTGTAGGTGTTGTCTCCATTGTCGTAAAAGTTGAAGGGTCAAAAGTGGCGGAGATGTGTACCGGACAACGTGTGAAAGTCGACTGATAAAGAAAATCCGATAACAGGTGCTTTTATAGGGGGTCAATAGGTCGCAACTCGTGACGTATCAAACAATTGAAACACGTCTTTTTCGATACACCTTCACTTAATGCGGAATGGCTCCATAAATACTGGCTTGTTTTTAATGAATTCGAAAGTAAAGAGTTGAACCTTTAAAATGATGTCATTTTTACGATTATTAAAAAAGTATTAACTACTCAAGATAACGCGCAACCAATTTCAAGTAACTGATTCCAAACTTTTGCTCGCGAGTGTATATGTGTGTAAGTAACGCGAGAGCAAAATGTGTGTGCGAGTACTTGCGGTGTGAATTGAGTGTTTATGTGGAAATTATTATTGACAGATATGAAAGATTGTAATGAATGCATAAAAAAAATTGAGACGGAATGATTTTTGATTGAGTGATGTGTGGATGTGGGCTTATACATTGCAAAAGTAAAATTCAAATGAAATCAAAGAACTAAATATGAAAACTAAACAATTTTCTTTAAGTCTGCAATGGATATGATGGGTATGGAGGGTGTTGTTACAGTTTTTCGAACAAAAATTCGGCAGTTTTTTGTCCAAACAAATTTAAAATTGCATTCTTTGCCTTTTAACTTACATTGTTTTAGTAATGTTTTGTTGTTTTTTGTTAGATGTTCGTTTACAAATATTTTATTATTTAAGTCTGTTACACTGCCCTCCAGCCCCACCTCTCTCGCCGTAATGCCACGAAATTTACGTGATGCCGCCACAATCATATCCTTTGAAGATCGTTGCCTTAGACGAACGATGATTGTGCGACTCTGGGATTTATCAGACTTCCGCCGAGGCTGAACCCGGTGCACAAATTCTATATCTTCTGATTTTAAAGGCACACCGATGTGATTAATTATTTTTAAAGCTACCTTCTGAGCATCTTCATTGCTGGCCTCAGGTGTACCCACTATTTCAATATTCTGGAGACGTGCCCATTGTTGCTGGCGAGCCGACTCTTCTTCCAACAAATGTAACCGGGATTCGTATGCAGTCATTTCCCTTTTTAAATTTTGATTTTCCTCCTTAAGGGTCTTTATCTCACTCACATTGTTATTTAATAATTTCAATAAGTCTTCATAATTACTACTAATAAATTGAAGTGATTGTTCGAAACTATCCATCTTTTCTTTTATTGCATGAAAATCTGGAGACAATGTTTCGCGAATTACACGGGGAAGATCCCGAATGCTTATTTGGGGACTATCTTATCTACATGTTGCTGCTTCACAGGATCGTTATTTTGTTCAGTACATTTTTTATTTGCAACTGTAGTGGTGCTAACAGCAGACTTCGTCGGGACGTCACTGGATTTTACGGGCGTATTTGTGTTATCCCCTTTTGGTTGTTTAGTAATACACACAGGACATACCCAGCTGGAATTCCTCCGATGATCCAATGGGAGACTGACACACTCAAGGTGATAAATCTTCGCACAGACGGTGTTGGAGCATAATATTTTTTCATAATGTTCAACGACATTTTGGCAAGCGTTGCAGGTGTTCATATTGATGAAATATTAACAGTTTTCACTTTTCTATACAATAATACAGTAATGTAGATGAAATTTCTAATATTTGCGAAACAGGTAATATGTTTTTTTTAATTTGTTTTAAAAATTTAGTATATGAGAGATGTTTACAACTCGAGAACGAATGAACGAATGCTCATAAAAGCAATTTAGTCAGTTTTAGGTCATTTTGATCCCGTCCTGTCCGATAAAAATACCTGAGACTGACTAAATCGCTTTTTTCGAGTGTACACACAATTAAATCATTTTTAATCAAATTTTAATCAAATCAGCTATTTCTCATCTTCTTCATCGGTTAACGTAAGATGGGATAAGTCCAAATAATCATGGTGGTATCTTTTTGGGATAATGTCACTGTCACAGACGTTTTAAATCTCTATATTTTACATCTGATATTTGCAATTTGTTTTAATAAAGTGCACTTGGGGACATAATCATAACCTTTTCATATGAACTTTTGCTTACACTTTGTTCAGGTACTGTCGCATGGCTTCTCAATTTTCCTTTCCCTTTGCCGATATTGCCAGATTGTTGAAACAATTTAACCTTTTTAGTTGCCGTATTTTCTTTCATTGAATATTTATTTTAATCTCATTGGGATTCTTTTTCTTTAACGTACCAGATCTGATGTTTTGAAATTTTAGGTTTTTAGACGTTTCTATTGTAAACATTTCAGCAATTATTTCATTCCAATTAAGAAAGTCTGAATACTCCATTACATTTACATGATAAGGCTTAGGTTTAGATAGATAAGGCTAGGTTTTTGTTATAAATAAATTGTAACTTAATATCAAAATATCATACTACCAACGCCATCTATTGGTATGTGAGTATAAATCTGTCTACTTTTTTTACTATCTATAAATAAAAGTTAGTCTGTTGCAAACCACTAAGCGAGTTTCATTATTTTAATAGGTTATGGGCCCAGACCCATTTGAAAAGTAATTAGTGTTTATAGACTTTCGGTGTTCCTTTTTATAGACTATCAGTGCTAAAATGTCGTCAGGTAATTACTCAGTGAACGTTCCAAAACTAAAAGGACGCGAGAATTACGACGACTGGGCGTTTGCCGCCGAAAACTTCATGATCCTGGAAGGTGTAGATGTAACCAGCACCACGGGGCTAACGGAAGCTGAAAATAAGAAGGCGAGGGCAAAAATCATTATGACAATCGATCCGTCGTTGTTTGTCCATATAAAAACCGAAGCCATGGTACAAGCTTTGTGGGCCAAATTGAAATCATTGTTCGATGATTCTGGTTTTACGCGCAAGATAATATCAATACGTTTCCTAAGAAGCCTAATATCAATACGTTTGGAGAGTTGTGATAGTATGACCAGCTACGTTAATCAGATTGTGGAAACGGCTCAACGATTGAAGGGCACAGGATTCGAAATAAACGATGAGTGGATCGGCTCTCTGTTGCTAGCAGGACTGCCAGAAAGATTTAGCCCAATGATAATGGCAATCGAGCATTCAGGATTGAAGATAAGTGCTGATGCTATAAAAACGAAATTGTTAGACATGAGTTCGGAATTTGAGGTTAAGTCGAAGGCACGCTAATTGCACATGTACAGAAACGCCACCTACAGGCGCATAGTGGCAGTAGCAAAAATGAAATGAACCCGTCACCTGTCAGTGGAAATGTCAATGTCAATACAACCCAGAAAAAACAAATTCATTGCTACCATTGTAAAAAGATCGGGCATTTCAAAAGCCAGTGCCGCCTATTGAATAAAGACAAACCGAAATCAACTTCGAACGTGTTGAGTGCAGTTTTTCTTGCGCGAGAGTTCAATCAAGACGACTGGTACGTCGACTCTGGCGCAAGTGCTCACATGGTGTCAAACAAGAACATGTTGACAAACATATCTTACGAACCGAAAGTTAAAGAAATAATTGTCGCTGATCGCACGAAAGTTTCAGTGTTGTGCTCGGGAGATCTTCGGCTTACTACGCGAGTGAAAACAATCACACATGAAGTAGAAATAAAGAATGTTTTGTGCATACCAACACTCACCACGAATTTGCTTTCAGTCAGCAGAATGATCGCAAATGGTAATAGAGTATCCTTCAATAAAGATGGATGTTACATTTACAATACTCAGAATGATTGTATTGGTGAAGCGAGCTTGGAAAATGAAGTGTACAGATTAAACATTGAAAAGTCGAAGCAGCTTTTAGCAGCAGTTGTACAGACCTCATGCAACACTTGGCACAGACGATTGGGTCATATTAATATGAATGACCTTGAGAAAATGAAAAAAGGAGCAGTTAAAGGCGTAACTTACCAGGAAAAACAAAATATAAGCAAATCAAGTTGTGTAGTTTGCTGCGAAGGCAAACAAAGTAGGCTGCCTTTCTCTGCTAGTACCAGCACGAGCAGCAGGGTCTTAGAAGTGGTTCATACAGACCTGTGTGGCCCCATGGAGAAGAAATCACTTGGTTTGGCTAGATACTATCTGTTATTTGTTGACAATTACAGCCGGATGTGTTTTGTTTACTTTCTAAAGGAAAAGAATGAGACTTTTAAGTATTTTCGTTATTTGAAAGAGCAGGTTGAGAATCAGCGGTCACAAAAGATTAAGATATTGCGGTCTGATAATGGTGGGGAATTCTGCTCAGTGGAGATGGAAAATTACTTAAAGCGACATGGGATAATTCATCAAAAGACAGTTGCCTATACGCCGGAACAGAATGGCTTAAGTGAAAGATACAATAGGTCAATTGTAGAAAAAGCGCGCTGTCTTCTATATGACGCTTCATTCGACAAACACCTATGGGCGGAGGCTGTGAATACGGCAGTATATTTGAAAAATCGATCACCAGCAGCGGTTTTGGACAATAATACTACCTCACATGAGATGTGGACTGGCAGAAAACCCGATCTACAACATATTAGAGTGTTTGGAAGTCCAGTTATGGTCCATATTCCAAAAGTAAGACGTAACAAATGGGACAAAAAATCGCAAATGTTACATTTGGTTGGGTATTCAGAAAATACCAAAGGCTACAGACTATATGACCAGAAAACAAACAAAATAACTGTTGCACGGGATGTTGTGGTCATGGAGAGTCATATGAATGACACAGTAGAAGTTGTGGTTGAAGAGAGGGAGCCAGACAAAGATATAGAAAAGAATACAAGTGTTGAGGAGGAAATTTCAATAAGCATTGAAGACAATGAGAGATCAGGCAGAGAAGATCCAACATATATTGCGAGTGATTCGTCAAGTGATCAGGATGACGAATATAGTGAGTGCTTAATAATAGATGACAGTTTGGTCGCTTCTCAGAGCGATGCTGTCATTCAAGAAGTGAAGCGTGTTCGTCGTGTACCAGAGAGGTACGGTTTTTTCCAATATGTGTGTTGAAGACTTTACTAGTGAACAAATATCTCTACAGGATGCTCTCACGGGACCCAAAAGGGAGCATTGGTGTAGTGCTATGCAAGAAGAACTGAAATCTTTTAGGGACAATGACACGTGGGTTTTAGTGGATAGGCCAAGTGAGGGCACAGTAGTGAAAAACAAGTGGGTGTTCAAGGAAAAGTGTGACAGTAGTGGTAATGTGCGCTATAGAGCCCGACTTGTGGCTAAGGGCTTCACTCAAATCAATGGTATCAGGTATGGACTATAATGAAACATTTTCTCCTGTTGTGCGTTATTCTATCTTGAGACTTACCCGTGGGAGAGCCATGCTTCGGCACGAATGGGCCGGCTCGACCGGAGTGATACCACGGCCTCACAGAAGACCGGCGTGAAATAACGCTTGCGTTGTGTTTCGTCGAGTGAGTGAGGGTACCGGAGGTCCAACCCCCCTACCCCCCCTATGATGGCGCAGTTAAACAGATTGTTACCCCAGGAGGGTACCAACTGGGGCAAGAGCAAACCCACAGCAACCCCTGCCACACTGACTGTGGACTTTTGCAACATCAGGGGACTTCACTCTAACCTGAATGCTGCCCACCACCACCTCGAGACAGTAAAGCCGGCCTTGCTCTTTTTGACCGAGACACAGATATCGTCTCCGGCGGACACTTCTTACCTTTCCTACCCAGGGTACGGACTGGAACACCTCTTCGCACCTAAGGCCGGTGTGTGCGTGTACGTCAGAGACGATATATGTTCTCGGCGCCTCGGTCACCTTGAAAGTAGGGACCTCTCCACCTTATGGCTCCGTGTAGACAGCGACGACCATCCCCGCGTCTATTCGTGCCTCTATAGGTCCCATAGCGGTGATACCGAAACCGACCGACTCATCGAGCACGTTCAAATGGCTGCAGACTTTGTGCAGCAGCAGATCCCACTCGCAGAGATCGTTATACTTGGCGATTTTAACGCTCACCACACCGAATGGCTCGGTTCAAGCAAGACCGATCATGCGGGGAGATCTGTTCACGCCTTCGCTCTTGCATATGGCTTGACACAATTGGTTACTAAGCCCACGCGAATTCCTGATGTGGAGTGCCATGAACCTTCACTGTTGGATCTTCTGCTGACTTCTCATCCCGACGGCTACCTCATATCTGTCGGCGCCCCTCTTGGCTCCTCAGATCACTGCCTCATTAGGAGTTCGGTGCCACTCACGTGCTTGCAACGACCTCGAGTTGCACGTAGTCGCCGTGTGTGGCACTACAAGTCAGCAGATTGGGATGGGATGCGGTCCTTTTTTGCGTCCTACCCTTGGAGGCAGGTTTGCTTTATGCCGGATGATCCCAACTCCGCCGCTGAGTCTGTTGCTGATGTGGTGTTGCAAGGTATGGAAATTTTCATTCCATCCTCAGTTATCCCCATTGGTGACAGATTCCAACCTTGGTTTGGTCAATCCTCCAAAAAGGCTTGTCGCTGGAAGCAGGAACCTACCGAGCCTGGGTAAACGCGGTGACGTCTCGGGATGGAAATACCAGCGCTTTGAAAAAGCAGTATAACTATGCCTCCAGATCCTTCAAAAGGGACATTGGAAGAGCGAAGTCGGAGCACATCAGTAGAATTGGCGAGAGGCTAGAGCGTCTTCCTTCGGGGTCTCGTGCGTTCTGGTCTCTCGCCAAAGCTATTCAGGGAAATTTCTGCATGCCATCTTTTCCACCACTGCACAAGGATAACACTTCGTTAGCCCATGATGCTAAAGAGAAAGCCGATCTTTTAGGGAAACTTTGCATCCAACTCGACCTTGGATGACGGGGGACAGGAACCACCGACCATACCACGGTGCACGAGCTTAATGCCGGATATTCGGTTCCACCAAAGCTCAGTGCGTCAAGCACTAATCACCCTAGATATCCACAAGTCGAGTGGGCCTGATGGTATTCCTCCTATCGTGCTAAAGACGTGTGCTCCAGAGTTGGCACCGGTTTTAACGCGACTGTTTCGGCTCTCTTATTCATCTGGCGTAGTCCCAACCTCATGGAAGACAGCTTTAGTGCATCCGATCCCTAAGAAAGGTGACGGCTCGAATCCGTCCAACTACAGGCCAATAGCTATAACCCCTTTGTTTTCAAAGATAATGGAATCACTAATCAACCGCCAGCTTCTCGGGTACCTAGAGGATCACCAGCTGCTCAGTGACCAACAATACGGCTTTCGTAGGGGTCGCTCTTTTTTTTTTTTTTTTTTTTTTTTTTTTATGGATGGCCCGGCAAATGACCTCCTCCCGCCTGATGTTAAGCGGTGAAAGAGGCCCAAATGAGTTGACAGATAGAGTAGGGACGACATCCCTCAGCTCTGCTGGTGATCTTCTAGTTTACTTGACACATCATTGAGCAGAGGCAATTGAAGCGAAGGGGGAGGCACTGGCAGTTAGTTTGGACATCGCGAAGGCCTTCGATCGGGTATGGCACAAAGCGCTCCTCTCAAAACTTCCTTCATATGGGCTTCCCGAGAAATTATGTGGATGGGTCACTAGCTTTCTAGCAGACAGAAGCATTAAGGTCTTGATTGACGGTGAATGCTGAGACCCAATGTCTGTAAATGCTGGTGTCCCCCAAGGATGTGTGCTTTCACCTACACTATTCCTTCTGCATATCAATGATATGCTGCAAATCAGCAGCATTCATTGCTATGCAGACGACAGCAGGAAAGACACCTTCTATAACGGCCGTGCGAACTCTTCTCGGGAAAACGTCATTGAGTGCCGGAATAAACTTGTGTCTGAAATCGAAACTTCATTAGAGAAAGTCTCTAACTGGGGTCGACTTAATTTAGTCCATTTCAACCCCTCAAAGACACAGGTTTGCGCGTTCACCGCAAAGAAAATGCCATTTGTCGTATCTCCTCGCTTTCAGGGCATTCCCCTAACTGCATCAGCCAATATTGGGATTCTTGGTGTCGACATATCGAGCGAAGTCCAGTTCCGTGGCCACTTAGAGGGTAAAGCTAAATTAGCTTCTAAGAAGCTTGGTGTGCTCAATAGATCGAGACAGTATTTCACTCCGGCGCACCGCCTTCAGCTTTACAAGGCGCAGGTTCGGCCTCATATGGAATACTGTTCTCATCTTTGGGCTGGGGCACCCCAATACCAACTTCTCCCACTGTACCGCATTCAACGGAGAGCGACTCGAATCGTCGAATGCCAGGAAATTTCAAATCGGCTTGATACCTTGGCGCTGCGTAGAGATGTCGCTTCGCTATGCATCTTCTATCGTATTTATTACGGGGAATGCTCCGAGGAATTGTTCGGACTTATACCTGCCGCCTCTTTCCGCCATCGTTCCACGCGGCAAAAAATCCATGCCCATCACTTAGATGGTTGGCAGTCCACAACTGTGCGTTTCTCTCGAAGTTTCCTGCCTCGCACAGTCAAACTTTGGAACAAATTGTCGCCTGCGGTATTTCCGGACCGATACGACCTTCAAACTTTCAAAAAAAGAGCGTATTCCCACCTCAAAGGCCGGCAACGCACTTGTAACTCCTCTGGTGTTGCGGGTGTCCATGGGCGACGGTAATTACTTACCATCAGGTGATACGTCTGCTCGCTTGCCCCCATCCCATAAAAAAAAAGACTACTTTTTGCCTTGAGTGTTCAACTAGACTTAAAAATGAACCATTTAGATGTACCAACAGTCTTCCTAAATGATAATATTGATGAATGTGTATTTATGGAAATACCAGAAAATTCTAATTTCAAAAATTGTGAAAATAAAGTTTTAAGTGTAAAAAAGGCCATATATGGGCTAAAA
The DNA here is from genome assembly GCA_963935595.1 of Schoenobius gigantellus. Taxonomy (NCBI): domain Eukaryota; kingdom Metazoa; phylum Arthropoda; class Insecta; order Lepidoptera; family Crambidae; genus Schoenobius; species Schoenobius gigantellus. The sequence continues at coordinate 68,646,886 of OZ012541.1, read as the reverse complement.
CAGTCAGCTAGGGCCTGGTACATAAAAGTGGAATCCAGTTTGTTAAAGTTAGGTTTCAAGAAATCTAAATATGAACCCTGTCTATTCATGAAATGTCATAATAATTTAAAAGTTTATGTAGCTGTATTTGTCGATGATTTTTTTATTTTTTACAACTGTGATAATACTTACAAAGGGTTGAGAAGTGTATTAGAGTCAGGTTTCAAAATTAAAGATTTGGGTCAAATCAAAAATTGTCTTGGCATGAATGTAAATGTTCAAAAGAATTGTGTAACTTTGGACCAAGAGAAGTTTATTGACAATATTTTGAAAAGATTTAATATGATTGATTGCAAAACTTCAGATACTCCAATGGAAGTAAATTTAAAATTAGAAAAGGCTGCTAATGACCATTATAGTGAGACTTATCCTTATCAACAATTGGTTGGATCACTGATGTATCTTTCAGTTCTCACAAGGCCAGATATTTCTTATAGTGTAAGTTTTCTGAGCCAATATAACACATGTTATAATAAAACACATTGGAAACATTTCAAAAGATTATTGAGATATTTGCAAAGAACTAAACATTTTGGCTTAATTTTCAAGAAAGATAGTACTGATTTACATGGTTTGTTTGATGCCGACTGGGCATCTTGTAACATTGACAGAAGGTCTTATACGGGATATTGTTTTGTATTGTCAGGTTGTGTAATAAGTTATGAGTCTCGAAAGCAAAGAACAGTTGCACTGTCTAGCACTGAGGCCGAGTATATGGCACTTGCAGAGGCTTTTAAAGAAGCAATTTATTTGAAAAATTTAATGTCAGAACTTGGTATGTGTGGTAAAAATAAACCTTTAAGCTTGTACAGTGACAGTAAAAGTTCTTTAAAATTAGCTTCTAATCCAATGTTCCACAAACGTACTAAGCATATTGATGTTTCATTTTACTAGAGAGTGTGTTGTTGATAATAAAATCAAAATTAGTTATGTACCGACCTCTTCTATGCCAGCAGATATATTTACTAAAGCACTTTGTGCAAATAAACATTATAAATTCATAGATCTGATGGGCACAGGGGAAGTAAATTAAAATAAGTATAGTTTATAAGATTGTTTTTATTGTTAAAATACTTATAACATTTTATAGACTGAAATTTGGAGCTTGTGCAATTATCGGGATATTTTGTTAAGAGAGGGTGTTATAAATAAATTGTAACTTAATAACAAAATATCATACTACCAACGCCATCTATTGGTATGTGAGTATAAATCTGTCTACTTTTTTTTACTATCTATAAATAAAAGTTAGTCTGTTGCAAACCACTAAGCTAGTTTCATTATTTTAATAGTTTTTTCTTGCAGCCTCAATGTAAGATGGCCATTGTGTTGGACTCTAGACAATTATTTTTTTAACTTCACGTTCAATAGTTACGTGAACGGAGTCCACGGGCATGTATGTCTGCCCAGGCAAAAGGTAATTTATTTGAATCACCTCTAGATACGTTGACTTCATTAACCTCCTGAGTACCAGACACCCTTTTTCTATTGTTTCTTTCTAAAACTTTTGCATTGTACTATTAGACTATCACTTAGTACGGGAAAAATATTTAAAAAAATCAATTACCGGAAAAACCGGTTTTCCACTATGTTCTATACAAAGGAACTAAATTATTATGTGGTTCGTAAAGGACGTAGCCTATTTTTGGTAGCGTAGTGAGCAGATAGGAGCAATAAATAATAGATTGGATGTATAATTTTAAGTAGTTTTATTAAATGTTTAAAAATTAACAGAAATTAAACTCTCCTTTACAACATATAAAAAAAACTAAACTCTTCTTATAAACTTATAGTAATTCAATAGGAGGAACATTAGAGATCAATCATTTATACTTATATTAGAGTTTGTAGGACTAAACAGTTAACTAGGAATTAACAGTCTTCATGGAAATCAGTAAAACAATTCCGATTAGGCGTAAAACATAGGTAAATTTCACATTTCTTGCAAAATACCGTAGTTTTTTTTATCACAGGCATTCCTTCTGCAGCGACATTGTTTTGTACCATATGCGCTGCACTTTTGGTACGGTATTCTTTGGAAGGAACTGGTTTAATTAAAATCTTACGTTTTTTATGTTTTGGCTCAAGTTCTTCGTATTCAACTTCACCATCATCATCAGATTCTTCTTCATTGTCATCAATTAGTTTGGTGCCTAAATTCAGCTTGTATTCTCGCAATTGTACAATATTTTTCCCTTCTCTACTTCTACCATTCTATACTGCAACCAAGCATTTACAACGGCTAGGTCGAAAAGATGCGAAATTACGCGTATTGTCAATTTTTTTTGTACGATTACGCGACGGGCAAACAGAAAGCATTCTATCGGCGAGATCGACGCCCCCCATTTTTTTGTTATATTTTTTAACGACGTCTGGCCTTCTGACTCTTTCGTATGCTTTATTTTTCTTTGACCATCGCTCGCATTCGTCGTGATCTTGATGGCAATAACAAGTTGACATCATTAACTGGCTTATTATCCAGCCACATAGCCACAGCAAGTTTTTGGTCTTCTCTAACTTTTACTTCAGTACTTCCTCTCGCTTTCTTTTTAAATGTCTTTTCATCAGTCAATACGCAGTTTTTCGGGATTCTGTTTTTCATAATACTCGTAGTGCCTGTAGCATGAAATCCTAATCTTAGTAATTCATCACAAAGTTTCGCCGTCGTAAAGAACCGATCAAAAAATAGTAAATGTCCCGGAACTAAAGTTCTTGTCATATGAATTACTGCTGCTTCTCCCAAACAAAATCCTTTTTTAATTAAGTCAGGGAATGTAGTGTCTCCCTGATATACTACCATGTCACAAACTATACCTTTTGGCGAAGCCAAAACAAAAACTTTGAGACCTACTGGGTTGGGTTTGTTGGGACAGTACTGACGCATGGGACATTTCCCAGTAAAAGGGATAATCATTTCATCAATACTCATTTCTTGAGGACGGTCTTGTTCATGACATCCGGCTATAATATGCGATCAAATAAAGGCTGGATTTTCCATATCTTATGAAGTTTGTGTTCTGGCGTCATTTCAGGGTCATAGACGCATTTTAATCTCAGTCTAATGTAAAAAAATCGGTTTCGAGTCATAGCTTTGGCAATCATTGGAACTTTCCACTTCTCAGACCAATACATGGAAATTTGCGGATATTGTAAAGCGGACATGATCATGGTAATACCTATATAGACCTTAAGCTCTTTTAAAGTTAGTCCCATAGATTTGCCGGTCTCTAATACTTGTGTCCTGTTTGTACAGGTTACTATGTGGTCTAAAATATCATCATCTACGTATTAATCATAAAACTGGTACCACTCCCATTCCTCAGTATTTTTCTTGATGTAGGCAGGTTGCATTAAACTATTTATTTCTGTATCAAGTGTCTCGTGTATCCAAGTATCCTGAATGCCAGAGTTATTTTGTCGATTTCTAATAGCTATATGTATATCGAGTGGGTAATAATTGTGAGTTCTCACCTCTACCCCGGCTACGACCACGACTTTGCCCACGAGATGTTCCCCTTGAACGTCCTCTTGCTCGTGGTAAGTATGACGAAGTTGAAGGACAATCCGAGTTGTCTGATGTTGCTGGAGAAGTCACAGAAATAACCAAATCATCTTCATCTTCGCTTGAACTACTAGAACCGCTTTCACGGTGATCACAGACTGTTTGGTTGGTTTCTGGTGGTTGAAACTCGGGATCTTCGTCTGAATCATCTCCAGAATAGTCGAAGTCGGAGTCATTCAAAACTTCTGCGATGAGGTTAGGTGTTAAATCTAAAAAAAAATATTATATTGTTAACGTACTTTATATAGTACTCGGGAAGACAGACGTGAAATATATTAATTACATACTTTTGTACTTTGCAGAGGACATAGAAAATAATATCAAGGTTAGGTTAGGAATATTTGATTTTTTGGTAAAATATTACTTTGAGCAATTACGAGTAGTTTGTACTGCCAATAACTGTTTTTACACAAAAAACTATGAAATCACATAAAAACAGAAAAGATTAACATGGATAAACTTACTTCTGCGTAAACGCATGTTCGCTCGCCCACCTTCCGACGCCATTTTCAAAATAATGACAGATGTCAAATGTGTTGTTTTATTTTTTGTCTAAACCAGTATAGTCACTAGATGTCGCCAGTAACATATTTTTAGAACTAATAATGAAAATAGAGACCACAGATTATTATTTTTCCTACGTACTTTGTGTAGTACAGATGTACGCAGGAGAAGTAGTTGAGAACAGTTAAGACAGTCTTATTTTTATTCTGACCTGGGCAAGAGTCACAATAAAACAGTATATTTTTTATACCTCTTTCATCAACAGCCTTTAGATAGGAATAAAGACATATAGCGATTTTATTAGCTCCACGCTTTGCATCGCATTCCCCCCACAAATAGTAAAATACCTCTTGTGTGATACTTTCGTATAAAGTAAAATTGAAAATTGGATACTTTCTCGAGTAATACAATACTACACTATCACCGGAGTATTTAGCACTTTTTGTAAATTAAAAGTGCACATCAAAGTGTCACTCTTTAATGCTGGCAATTTTTGATGCAGTTCGAATCTTTTATATGTAGCCTGTTTTTCACTTAAATGCTCTTGAGAATTCTTGTCACTTTCACTAAGATCTTTGTTATTTTCTGCTTTGACACATAGTATGCACTTATCTTTCTTAGGAACATGGAACAATATATAATACTCATTTACAAATATGGCTCTGAATATAGATTCACTCACAAATTCAATATTTGAACTTTGACATTCTTTTAAATACAGTCTATATAGATTAGTTACATTTTTTAACTCTTGAGGAAGATACATTCTATTTGTTTTCTTTCTGTTATAGTGAGATGGTACGGCGGGCAATTTTTAATAAACTGTTTAACTTGCGTCTTTGCAAACTCCGAATACTTGTTTGAAGCGTTGCGCTGCCGCTGGTCTTTTGGAACCACTTCGTTCGTAGAGTTATTTAGAGTACACATCAAAAACTTTTGACATAATTTTGGTGGTCTTCACCGTTATTTACATAATATTCATATGTACGGGTTCTTCTACTTAAAAGTGAATCAGTTCTTTTTCTTGCACAAGGCACAACGTGTGCACTTCTAACCAACCAATCTTTTCTACGTTGTATCTCTAAATTCCAGAAGAAATCAAATAATGAAGCTCGTCTCTCTTCAGTTATATTGTAGCAACCCCTTTTGCATTGGTTGGGTTTACAAGGATTAGCTTTTTCTTTTCAGGTACAACCTGTCCATTTTTAGTTTCATATTCTTTTCCTTTTTCTCTGTTTTTTCTGCTTGTCTTTCTTTTGTTGACATTAATTTTTTTTTGTTATCTATTTCTTGTTTTTTAAATTTCTTCACATTTTTTTGCAACTTTAAAATTGTCTTCATCACTTGATTCACTTTCATTTTTTTGAAACCAATTGTCCGAGCTCCCTGCAGAATAATCACCTGTATCGTCATCAGACAAAAAAATCTAAAACTTTGTTTATGGCACAAACTGGACGCTTTTTGGCCTTTTTAGCAGACAAACTTGGACTTGCACCGTTAGCGTTATCCATCGAAGAATTCAGGTTAGTATGCATGTTAGTATGCATTATCATTTGGAGCAGGTGAAACTGGGTCTGCAGCGTTGATATTATAACCTAAAGTAGTTGCACCGGAGCTTACGCCTGCAGCGTCGGCATTATTCGTCAAAATAGTATTAGCACAGGTATTAGTTATGAGGTCAACATCTACGCTATCGAGAGTGGGTAAAACCGGGTCAGCATTGTTCATCGAAGGAATCGTAATGTTAACGTCATTATATACATGGACTGGAGCTGATAAACCTGCGCTATCAGCGTTTACATTGTACTCCGGAAGAATCAAAGCATTTAGGTCAGTATTAGCATATATTGTAGGAGATAAGGCTGGGCTTACAGCATCGGCCTTATTCAAAGAAGAAGTTATGATATTTGGGTCAGTAACTAAATCAGTTGGAGTAAATAAACTGCGCCTGCATTATTGGTATTTTACGCCAAAGGTCACAATCGCAACATTATGGTCAGTACATTAGTTGGAGCTAGAGTGCCTGTTTCTGTAACTAAGCTCTAGCACTGTACATCAAAGGTGTTACCGCATTAAGGTCAGTATTGCTCGCAGATTTACGTTTTGTTTTTGATTTTTTAATAATAATGTTTGAACTTATGTTAATATTTTTATTTGTGTAAGTTTTTACAGGACAATAATCGGTATAGCAGCGTCGTTAAAAAGAGGATCAGATAGTGAAGACGTATTCATTAACGTGCTAAAACTATTGTCACTATTATTGTTAGTTGAATCCAAAATTATTTAAATATTTTTTAATTATTTCTTAGCATGTATTGCAGGTGATTCAGGATCACTATTTTTAATAACATTACTAATATCCGATGAAATACTCCTTTGTGAATTATTGTGTGGCATAATAACTGCAGCTTCAACTTGTTGGCTCGAACTGAAAATAAAAAAGAAAGTCACAGATAACAGTTGTGTAGGACATTGAGTTATAAGTAATAGAGGAGGCACCACCTATAACGTAATTTACCATTCAATTGCGGTAAAAGCACCGCACTTGACTATGTCTTCACTTATTCGATTGCCATCATTGACCGTTGAAGGCTTCAAATTATTTTATTGAAAAAGTTCGATAAAATGCATCCAATATGCCGTGGTGTATGTTACAGTAGGTATTGCACCAAAAATTACAGTAATTATTATTTAGGTGATTGTGGTACTTTCGTTGTCCCGATTGCCATAACACAAGTGCATTAGCTTTGGAATTGGGATAATGTATGTGATGTTGTCTTATATTTATTATAATAATATATTTATAAAATACTACGAAGTCCAAAAGAGTTATTTTCCACAGGTTATTAATTAGTTATAATCGTTTTAAAATTACAATGATTACAATTTTGACAGACGCCATATTATGTGATTTAACATAATAATTTTAAATACAGAAGAGGCGTCTGAATGACGTGAATATTAAAAGCAGATTATATTTTATAATAGCTTTTTATTTATAAATACCTACAGCATCAATTATTAAAATGTATCTTATAAAATATTTTCAAGATAAGATTATGTTAGTATTGAAGTTCGTATAAACCATTTACTATAAGAGAACGAAGTTTGTTTATAATTTATAAAGTCGTATTTGCTAGTCTATTATAATAATCACGACTTAAAGGGTGTACAAACTATTTTCTATATAACTGTTGAGTCGTAAATGCATGTAAAAGAAAATATTTTAAGTGCTGAAGGTCGTATAAACCATTTCCGATAAGAGAACGAAGATTGTTTATAATTTATGAAGTCGTATATGCTTGAAGGGTGTATAAACCATTTTCTATATAAATGTTGAGTCGTAAATGCATGTACTTAAAAGAAAATATTTTAGACGCAATAGGTGAATAAAGACAATCTGCAAACAATCAAGGTTGGCTTTAAATCACAACTATGTCGTATAATGCTAGTCCATAATAAAAAGTGACGATAGCTTAGCTAAATTAACACAACTGTAACTAATAATAAACCCTTAAAATATATTTTTTTTAAATATTTCTAAGCAGCTTAGTCCGCGTCGACACGAAAATCGAAATATCCCTAGCGAACATTTACGTAACTGGGATAAAAATATCCTGTTAAAAACTATCCGTGTGTCAAATTTTACTAAATTCGTTCAGCCGTTTCTTTGTGATTGCGCTTGACCGTACCACACCGCACAAACACCACTGTGAATTACTATTAGACGTTGGTTCTTAGTAAATAATATTACCTAGTTTACCGTTATTGTTTGTTTCGCGAACACGGAATGGATTTTCACGGGACCAATAATGATTATTACGCCTGTTACACATTCCGTTATTACTGAAGTTTGTTTCATCAGACCATATTATGCATTCCAAGAAGTTGGGGTTCCGAGCTATTTCTGCCTGTACATTTCGACAGAACTCTAACCTTCTTTGACGGTCTCCGGGATGTAGTTTCTGCACCAATCGTCCATCACGAAAACATTTGTATTTGTACTTTTTTAAAACATTAAGTACACGAGTATGACTAGTGCCTACCTCTTGAGCGGCTTCCCTGCTATACGCTTTCGGGTAACACTCAAGAAATGTCAAAATATTGAGTTCCATATCGAAAAAGTGCAGATTACGATGTGCTTGTGGCCTTTGCACTAAATGCTTTTTGAAACCTCCGACATTTGCTAAGTTTTTCACCATTCGCGCCAAAACTTTTCTCGACGGTATTTGTCTATTTGCATACCTTTCACCATACCACTCAAGGGCTAAATTGTAATTCTTGTTGTTTAAAATGTATGCTTCTATTAAATCAAATTGCTCTTGATACGCCATTATTTAATTAATAACACAAAAGACTTATTACGAAATAGTGGCAAAACAAAACAAAATCGATAAAAATCACCAAGATGTTCGTTCGAATTTCAAAATTGCCTTAAATTGCTACACCGTAAACAAATCAAACGTTCCACTTTCAAACTTTCTTTATTTAATTTCCAACAAGAATCGCGAGCAACAATAATAAAATTTAAGATTTGATTTGATTCTAGAGTAAAATAAATGTTAGATTTCATAATGTCTTTTATTTCTAAGACCCTATATTTCTTAGAGAAAATTTATCGTGAGCATCGGACTGCATCGATTAGTAAAATAAAATGGCGAGGGTTATTGTTTTTATTTTTAGTTGGTTCGATTCCCGGTTCGGGAAAGCTTTTTGAGAATTCTGTGAATGCAGTTATGTTTCTTTTTAGAAATAAAGGAATGTTTCCTTTCAGTAAATTGAGCTATTTTAAAGATTTAAGGTACTTACCCTCCAGGGCCCATTTTTTTATTTCCAACCTGTATACGCAGATACCCGGAAGAAATTAGCGGCACTGAATATGTGTTTTTTGTTGAGTCGTCAGACATCAAGAAACCAATTGGAACAAGAGATCTTCTTTCTTTGTCAACTTGTTTAAAGCGCTTTAACAAAGGTGTCAAAATTTTAAGATAGGTATTTATTTTGAAATACCAGACTTGGCGAATGCCTTTTTAAATAATAATACCTTCTTGAAAGAATACACCTCAGTTGTAGCGGCAGTATTCCTGCCGCTACAACTGAGGTGTCCGGAGTTATAAGAAATGTACCTACCATTATATCAAACAAGAGAATATTTACTATGATAACAAGTAGAATATTTACTATGATAAGAAGTACAAAAAACAATAATAACAATAAAAAGGATAATGAAAAAAATAAATGTGACTGAGGGTTTTATATTACAACCTACAACTACAGTAATAGTAACATTTGTCACTTCCATTTTGCCAAATCATATAGATATTGGTGGTTGGAGGCATGATGTATCTCAATATATACCACCAGTTAAGCAATGTTACAAATGTTTGAGATACGGACATTTGGCAAAATATTGTAAAAATTCTGAAAAATGTAGTATATGTAAAGAAAATCATAACTATAAGTCTTGTACAGTTTCAATTGAAAAAGCTATTTGCATTCATTGTGATGGCAATCATACTAGTGTCTCCAATATGCTCAGTTAAAAAACAGAAAATCTTTGAAAATATAAATAAATATAAGCCTGCTTCTTATGCAGATATTACAAATCCTTTAAATTTTCCCAAATTAGAAAGTAAGTCAAAAAATTATGTAGATTTGTTTACGCTTCTCAATACTGACAGCAAGTGTCTTTGATTATTAGTTGAAACCATAACTAAATGTGTTTCTTTGCATAATACTCAAAATACTTCAATTAATTCTAAAAGTGTTTTAGAGGTCTTAAAAATACTTTTGGTAAGCAATCAAATCCCCACAATTCACCCCCAATCAATTGAATATCGTACAGTGGAATGCTCAAAGCTTATTAAGCAATCAACTTATTTTTACGAAATTTCTTTATGACCATTTTATTCATATCGCAATTATATGTGAAACATGGCTAAAGCCTCAGAAGCAGTTTAAAATCAAAAGTTATGATATCGAACGTAATGACTGTGGCAACAAGCATAATGGTGTTGCTATTTTAATTCATTCATTACTAAAATATCAAAAAGTAACATCTTATTTTGACAACTCTCTTCAAACAATTGTAATACATTTAGAACTAAATCAGAACACTATTTCAATAGCCAGTATATATTGTCCAACAAATTGTATTCCCAGTTTCTCTAAAAATAAGTTTAAACATTTCTTGAATTCTCTCCATAGGTCGACGATTATAGCTGGTGACTTTAATTCGGATTTAAACCGGATTCCAGAGGTAAGGATATTTTTGAGTGTTTAGATGAATGCAATTTAGTCCTGTTGAATGATGGTCAGGTCACAACTGTCGGATCTCATTCCTGGAGACCCAGGGGTTTGGCCTTGACTATGGTATCTCCATCATTAGCTCTTCGCTGCGAATGGTCAGTACACGACGATCCATTAGGCAGTTATCATTTGCCAACATTTACTAAGATTACATTTAATAGTAGTTCACAATGTTTTAACTCTCAAAATAATTTTCAGGATGAACATGATAACAATCGCATTAATCATAGATTAGTTGATTAGAAGTTGTACTCTTCAATAATTAATAAGGATTTAGATAATTTTCAACGTAAGCTTAGTAGTAATCCAGTAGATTCATACAACTCTTATTGTCAAATCATTTTAACAGCTGCACAGAAGTCAATTCCCTTTCGTACCTCTCGGTCCGAAACACGTAACATTGCTATTCAAAACTTAAGAAAAACAAAATATCGAACAATTCCTTGGTGGAATAGTAATTGCGCTAAAGCTGTCCAGGAAAGCAAGCAAGCCTATCTTGATTTTAAGAATAATCCTTCTCAAGAAAAATATATTAATTTCAAAGATTACAAGCTGCTAAAAAACTTACCATTAAGAGAGAAAGACTAAGTAGTTGGATAGAATTCTGTACAAAATTAAATCGATTGACGTAACGTTTCAGTAGTATGGGGTAACATGAGAAAACTTACACATAAAACATATAAAAAGCAAAATAGTGATTTTTCAGGGGTCAGTGATTTTTTACGTTAATACACGCCTGACTTTGTGCAAAATAATAGGCCAATTGTTAAGGACAATAGTTTACCAGATAATCAGTCATTCCTCACTGATCCATTTTCTTTTAACGAATTAACTGCAGCTTTGAAATCTAGAAAATACACTGCTTGTGGATTAGATAGTTTATCGTACAAAATGTTTCAGCTACTTAACACAGACAAGCTTTATAAGCTTTTATAAATTTAAAATATTTTATGGCAAGATTGCACAATTCCTCCTAATTGGAAAATCGACTGCTTGGTTCCTATTTAAAAATCTGGAAAAAATGCATCTCAGCCCGATTCTTATCGGCCTATCGCATTAACATCTTGTGCTGGTAAATTATTTGAACAGCTAATCAAACAAAGATTGGAATTCTTCATAGAAAAGAACGTTTAAATCAGTTTGGGTTTAGGCGAGGACTTTTGGCTCAAGAAAGTTTAGCACATTTTTATACGGACGTCACTACAGCTCAAAAGAGCAAGGAGTATACAATAGCAGTGTTTTTTGATATAGAAGGTGCATTTAATAACGTTAATCATAGTATTTTGTTTGAATCTCTATTATCTTTCTTACCTGTAAAAATTGCTTACTGGATATATGCTTTTCTCACGGATAGAAAAGTGTATGTCAAAATTGATAATAAATTATTAGGCCCTAGATTTTCGAGCAAAGGTGTATGTCAAGGAGGCATCTTGAGTCGTCTTCTGTACATTTTGTATATAAGAAAACTAAATTCCATTCTTAATAATAATTTAGTCAACAATCTTCAGTTTGCTGATGACCTTGTCATTTATTGTAAAGGTACTTATGTATTAGATATTCAATTAACATTAAATAATAATCTAGTGAAACTGGCAGATTACTTCACAGAACTTGATTTAAATGTTAGTCTTTTAAAAAGTAAAGTTGTAGTATTTTGCGCAAAATACAGTTCTCTACCTCTAATTAATATTACATACAGCAATCATACTTTGCCTATTGACAATTCAGTTAAATTCTTGGGTGTTATTTTTCACGAAAATCTTACGTGGGATTTATATGTTGATTGCTTAGTGAGCAGAGCTTTAAAAGCCACTAATGTAATTAGGTCCGTTACTTGGTTCAAATGGAGTGCTGATCCTAAAATTTTGAGTTTTGAAAGCTTTGGTCAGAAGTAATTTTGAGTATGCTTTCTTTTGTTACGCTTCCGACCCAAAATGCATAGATATTATTGATAAAATCCAGAATAAGAATTTACGGTTAATACTAGGTGCTATGAACACTTCCCCAATAAATTTTATGCAGGTCGAATGTCATTTACCACCAATTGGTATTCGCTTTGAATTTTTAAAACTTAAATTTCTCTTTAAACTCTTATCACATTCGAATAATAATCTTTTAAATAAATTGAATGTACTCGTATGTTCCAGTAACACTTTTCTTTCAAAGAATTTCTCACATTTTATAAGATTAAGAGAACAATGTAATATATTTTGTAGTACTATTTTGCCTTGTTATAGTGGCTCATACGAGTATGCTAGTAAATTCTGTCACATTCATATTGTCATACATAAAGATTTTAAAGATAAATATGATGTTTACGAAAGACTACAGACTTATAATGATTATCGATCAATTTAAACAGATGGTTCAAAGAAGAATGAAAGTGTTGCAGTAGCTATGTATGATACGATATGATAGGTAGTAAAACTGGACATAGTTTTAAAATGTGCCAAAACGCTAGCATTTTTTTGCTAAGGCGAATGCTATAATTGTAGCTCTTAACTACATTGAACAGTTCAGCCATTACAAAAAATGGATTATTATTACTGACAGCATGAGTGTGTTGATGGCTTTGAGAAATCCTTCCTTTTAATCAATCACAAATCATTTAATATATAATATCCGAGATCAAATACATCATTTAAAATTAAATTGTCAAATAGACATTATATTATTTTGGACTCCAGCTCATATCGGTGTATAAATGGAAATGAAGAAGTAGATAAACTGTCCAAAACTATGAACACCCTAGACGCACCTATAAAAAACATTTCAATTTCATATACTGATTGTACAGCTCTAATCAAGAAAGAAATTTTGAAGCTATGGGAAGAACACTGGAATAGTACTTTGCTCATAAAAAGGAAGTGGTATCGAGAAATAAATAATAAAATAAAACAACCCTGGTTCAATAGACACAATTACTTAGATAGAAGATTTTTTACAATTATTTGCCGTTTGCGAATTGGGCACGGTCGATTCAATGAGCATTTGTACCGGCTAGACATGACTTCTTCCCCATCGTGCAACTGGTGCAACACCATCTTACCTCAATCTCTGCATCACCTTTTTTACGAATGTCCAATTTTTGCCCTGCTTTGCAGGGCAAAAATTTTATTAGAAGAAATTTCAAAAATAATGAAACAGCAGCAAGATCCATCGCGCTCTTTACAAAAACTTCTTTCCAATGAAAAATGCATTGAAGCAATTTATGAATATGTAACCTCTACGTTTGGCGATCTGTGAAATCAAAAGAAGAATGAATAATAACAGTTTATTACATACAGACTAGGCTGTATGGTTGAAGCCTTTGCCTTTCCCAAATGGGATAAACAAAATTTAAAAAAAATGAAGAATGTTTTTATCGAGTTCAATCAGTTTGTTTTTATTTCAGAATAACAAGAAAATGCTATTGTACACTTCCATTAAACACAGTGAAATCAATGATTTGTGCTAACTAGCTAGTGTTAAGAAAAAACAGTGTTACACTACTACCATGAAGGAAGACAGACTTTTTATCTTCGTGACATGTACTACTGATGACTCAATGATAAGTGACCGTTGAGCCGATTTTTACTACTAGTGCCAAAACTATAGCAGTATTATTTTTGACGAGAAAATGTACTGAAATGGGAAAATCTCAATTGAGGCGTGGGAAAAGGAAATCATTAAAGTCGGAACACTGACACGGACAGCTCCGCATCGCATTGAACGGACTGTATAGTATAGGATACATACATTTTACCGTCCGTACCGGACATTCGGGTAGGGCATCCGCGTCGCATTGAAGAGCATCTTAGTGTTCCTTTTTTCGAGGAGCATTAAGCTCCTCGCTCCGCGGCGGTGTGCCGCTGCAGCCGCACTCGGGCGGGGTCCTCCCTAATGTAGAAGAACCAGGATGTCTACTATGAAACGATCGTCCGTAATTTCGGGCCCGTCCGTAACCCGAACGAAGTCCGTGACTTGTAGCTACCACGAACTATTTTCGGATTCGTAGGTTTAGTACGGACTCATTGACAAGTTACGTGAACGAATGATTGAAAAAGATTTATGATGTCTTAATAAAAACCCGGTTATGACATTAATAATTAAAATTATTTGTATTTCAACAGTTTTGATTTAATAAACTACAGTAATGATTAGCGGAAAACTGCGTATGTTATTAAAACTGCCAATTTTTTTAAAAAAATGCGCGCCATGCAAGCCCGGGTTCTTAGTCTGTGGCAAAGTGGCTCCCGACAGGTGATAAACCAACCTAATCGAGAATGTCACGTTCCACTAATAACATTTTGATTTTAAGGTGATATTTCCAGCTGCATCATTATACACCTAAATAGCTTTTGCTGCTTTTGTTTATTTACGTTTTTGTGATGACATTTTTAAGTGTTTCGGAATATTTTTTTTGCTTTTGTTCACATGAAGTTATACTTTCAAGTGTTTTTCCTACGACTCGCACCTCGCACCGATTTTAAGTCTTCTAAATCAAATAAGAGCAATAGTAATTTTTTTAAGTGATAAGTGTTTGCAATATTTCTTAATACTTAAGTACACCTTCTTAGTAGTCAAACAAAACCCAAACTGATATAAAATTTATTTATTTATTTATTTACAAATGGCTCTCCATGGTTGGTTACATCAACTCTCAAAATACAATCATGTTAATTACTTTATTTGCTAGATGCACCAACTAGTAAAGGAAAGCACCACATGCTAATATTATATTCCTACTTAGTAAAGAGAATACCAATATAACTATTGTTTACAATACTATAAGTAAACCGATCGAGACTATCGCAATATGTAACAATTTTGTTTAACAAATACAAAATATAAAAAATACAATAATTTAAATTAATGGACTTGAAAAGTTAGAGAGAGTTGGCCATATCGGCCGAGATCCGAATTAAATTGAACTTAAATTTACTAAAAGTATCTCCAAAGATGTCTAACAGATCACTACGCTCATTAACCAATTTACATATTCGGGGTACAGGCGAGCTAGTTCCCAGAACGGTTCTACGAAAAGGAGGCGCAAATGGAGTAAAAGGCTTTAGAGGATACCTATAGGGGACTCTGAGCTTAAATTGAGTCAACAAGTTAGGGCAGTCAACGTTATTGTGAAGTAATTTGTGTAAGAATGTCAGATCAATAATATCGCGTCTCTGAGTCAAGGGTTGCATTTTAAAAAAAGTCAATCTATCCTTGTAGGAACTTTTCTTGTGTGCTTGACCAGCTGCATATGCTAGATGCCATAAAAACCGTTTTTGTACCCTTTCTAACCTTAAAGCATGAACTGCATAATGAGGTCTCCATACGGAAGAACAATATTCTAGGCTACTTCGTACCAAACTGTTGTATAACAGGATTTTTGTTTTAGGTTTACGAAAATCTTTACCGTTTCGGATGAGGAAACCTAACATTTTTGATGATTTTTTCACGATACTATCTATGTGAGGTATAAAAGTTAATTTTTCGTCAAAAATTACGCCTAAGTCCTTCGTAGTGTTATTAACTACTAAATGTGATGAACCAATTCTATAGTTAAATTTTAAGTTATTTGTTTTCCTACTAAAAGATATTTGTGAACACTTGGATGAATTCAGAGGCATTTTGTTAATCTGACACCAGTCATTTAAACTATTTAAATCTTTTTGCATTAATTCTACATCTTGAATGGTTTTGATCACTTTCAGTACCTTGAGATCGTCTGCAAATAAATAAGGCGTACAGTAATTTAAGCAATCAGGGAGATCATTAACGAATATGTTAAATAAAAGAGGTCCTAGGTGTGAACCTTGTGGCACACCGGAACCAATTTTAGGACGAACAGTTGAAGCAAAGCCACCACCACCAGAAAATCACGCTGTGTTAAGTACGATTGCACCCATTTTAGGACAGAACCGCTGAAACCATATGCTGCTAGCTTAAAAAGAAGGATGGAATGGGAGACTTTGTCGAAAGCCTTACTGAAGTCTGTATATATCACGTCAACTTGATTGTTGCTATCCACAGCCTCAGTAATGCTCTCCACAAATGTTATAAGATTTGTACATGTAGACCGTTTTTTAATAAAACCGTGCTGGTGATTTGAAATAAATTGTTTAAAATGTTGGTAAATGTATGGGAATATAAGTGTTTCTAAAACTTTTGCAAATGTGGAAATGATGGAGACTGGTCTATAGTTACTAGCAATTAGTTCATCACCACTTTTAAACAATGGGACCACCTTCGCAGACTTCCATTTCGCGGGAAACAAACCTGATCTCAGTGACTTGTTAAAAATTATACTCAAGGGAAGAGACAGGCTTGAAGCACAATTTGCAATAAACTTGGGTGGAATGCCGTCTGGTCCTGCTCCTTTATTTATGTTAAGGGACTCAAAAGCTTTCTGCACCGAATTTTGAGTTACGAGTAAATAAGACAGATTTAAATTATTATTTTTTACCTTGGATAAGTATTTATTAAGAGAGGCACATTGTTCTTGATTAAGCGAGGACTCATCGTCTTTATGGTAAACAGACGCAAAATAGTTAGCAAAAATATTGCAAATTACCTCACCACCCACTACAGTTTTATCTCCATCAGTTATCGAAGTTGGATATGTAGAACTGCCTTTCCGTTTGGATTTTATAAAGGACCAAAATAATTTGGGGTGAGACGAAATTTTATCTTCTACATAGTCACGACATTTATTGTAGCAAGTTATAGAAAGCATATCACAACGTTTATTTAGTTTTTGTAAAATTAACTCATCCATTGGATTTTTATATATTTTAAATCTACGTAAAACCTTGTTTCTCTCCCGAATAGTCCTAATTAAGTTCTTGTTGAACCACATTGGAAATTTTGAGCCATTAGGTTTTGTCAGAGGGACATGTTTTTTAATAATATCAGTTAATATATTATAAAATTTATCTAAAGAATCATTAACGTTTCCAATATTATCTAATATATCGCACCAATCGATGCCGTTAATTTCTTTATTTATAGCCTCATAATCACATTTATTAAAATTATGTTTAGTGTTATATTTATGTTTAAGTTTATTAATATATATTTTATTCATATATATTTCTATAGGAGGGTGTAACACGTCCACTCTGCATAGCTCGAAATCTGACTTATTAACTTCAATGCTAGATATGTTTGCGAGCACCAAATCTAATATTTTATTTTGAGAATTTTCAACTGTGTTAAATTGCTTGAAATTATTTAAGTCTATTAGCATCTGTCCGAGAGGAGCCACCACAGTAAGATTCTGAGATTTTTCTATTTGTTTCCAGTCTATTGAGCTTAAGTTAAGATCTCCTACTATGAGTGTCTTGAGATTGTGAGACTCTATAACGCGATTACAATTATTAGTGAAATTACTAAGCAATGATCTATCCACAGGTGGGGGTAAGTATGTTGCGCAAAGAGCTATTTGCTTATCGGTAGATGATAGTTCAACATTCAAAATTATAAACAAATCTTCACCGTCGCTCTCCCAGTTAGACATACGTTTTGATACAATACTATTCTTTACAGCTACTAAGACACCTCCTCCTTCCTTTTTTTTACTACTTAATTTACACGTCTCTCTATCTCTTCTGTACACAGTATATCTTTCATCAAATAATTCCTGAGTTAATACATTCGAGTTCAACCAAGTTTCAGTTAATACTATTACATCGTAATTAGAACAAGCCAATTTTTTTTTAAAGATTTGAGTTTTGGTCTTGAGACCTCTTACATTTTGATAAAATAACTTTAATGAACCGAATTTTATTTATGGAAAGACAAAAAGCTCATGCTTAATTAAACTATAAAACTGATACCTAAATTAAATTAACCTATTAATACTGTCCATATCCCTTATGTATTTAAAATCAGAGTCGTCTGTTTTCCGCATGTAGACCCTGCCATTCCTAACCCACACATACTTGTAGCCCTTCTCTTTTGCAGCAGCTCGAGCCGCTGCATGCAGTGGTTTGTTGTGGGCAGACAGATGTTCGCAGACAAATACTTGCTTCTTTTCCCCTTTTATTCCCATATGTGATTTATTTAACTTGTCGCCTAAATGGGACTTATTATATTTTATAACTGCTGCTAACAGAGAATCGCGCAGTCGAGGAGAGCTGAGTTGCACCACTATGGATCTCGGTCTCGTGCTTTGGGGATTGATTTTAGCCACTCGCGTGCAGTTCAATACGTTGTCGTCCTTAATGGTACACCCCACGAAACTACCAAGATGTGTAACAATATGTACCAAGTTTTCTGTCTTACACTCTGGGACACACTGGATCTCCAAGTTATTGCTGCGATTTGTTTG
This sequence comes from Schoenobius gigantellus, assembly GCA_963935595.1. Taxonomy (NCBI): domain Eukaryota; kingdom Metazoa; phylum Arthropoda; class Insecta; order Lepidoptera; family Crambidae; genus Schoenobius; species Schoenobius gigantellus. The sequence continues at coordinate 68,628,161 of OZ012541.1, read as the reverse complement.
TTCCATTTGATTAAATTTATGATTTAAGTCCGCTAATGCCGCCGCCATGCGATTATTCTCCTCCTGTAACTTTCTGACCTCAGAACTATTTTCCAAAGATATTTTTTTCATGTCTTCGTACTGTTTACCCAAGAACGTTATGGATTCTTTGAGATCAGAAATATCGGATTTAATGGAATTTAATTCTTTGGATAATGAAGAAGTTATTGTGGTATCGAGTTTTGATAGCAATATTGCCATTTCCGCCTTAAAAATATCCTGGACATCATCCCTGGTTAACGGTGCCGATGAATCCTGAGTAGGGGACGACATGGCAGGCCTTTTATTAGATCTTTTATTGAGGTCACATGGGCTCGAACGAACGGGCGTATTGTCGTCTTTACCGCCTCTGCTCTTAGTATTCAAACATAGAGGACACTTCCAAGTAGCCGTGTCTTTGCCCTCGATATTAATGCATTTCAGATGATAAGCCTTGTTACATTGAGTACACGTCAGATACTTGTCGTCCGCAAGGCCTAACTCACAACAACCCCAAAACAAGACAGATTTCGACATTTTATATTTACTATCTCTAAATTAATAACAATAATATTCAATTATTATGCTTCGGTGTGAATTTGCTACAAATTTATCGACTTATAATTTTTCTTAAGTCACTTCGAGTCGAGTCGGTTTACTATCGGTTGATTCGAGTCACGGAGTATTGATCGGTACAAGCACAGTTGAACGCATCCGATTCTATTATCTATGTTGCTCCGATGTTGACAACACTGCTTGAATGATTGTCACTTTTGACAGTCAGTGACGTGAGAGACAAGCAGCCGAAGCAGCCAATCAGCTGATCAATTAATTCGAGTTACTACAAACAATTAGCGAATAGTATTCTTTTTTTTTGATCTCGTTAAAAGTTATTGTGCAATTTAAAATAAACGGCCAGATAGAAATCTCACCTCAGTAATGTTTCAGTGCAGAAAAATCCAATATCAAGTGGTTAATTGCTATTTATCACTAGCTACATTCAAGCAGCAAGGTTATATCTAGATGATTTTCCACTATGGAGGAGCAAAACTATTACTTATCCAGGTATTTAAAATTAATTTCGTGCAGAGGTAAACAATGTTACTTTCAAGGTAGGGAACCGGAACCGGAAAATTGACAATAACTCACTTATTTCTGGAATAAAATGTTAATTCGAAACTCTTAAATAGAAATCCTACATGCTTCCTACGAAAACAGTTTTCCCACATAGATTATTACCTAGGAAACCTAAACGGGCAACAAGCAAATATTTCCCACACACTTAGGCCTTATTTATGGAGACGCGGGGCGTCGCGCGTCGCGTGTGGCGTGGCGTCTCGCGGCGCGTCAGATGTTTTTTCAGTTTACGGTGCGGCGCGTGAAGCGCGCGTTTATAACCACATTGAGCTATTAAAACAATTACATCGGATATTTGGGGCTCCCTATCTGTACACCCCCCCCCCCCTTCCCCGCGCCCTTTACACTCTCTCACACACACTCATACACACACAAAAACACACAACTTACATTCGTACCCTGTATGGGATTATGTAAAATTTTGTACTTCACTGTTTTTTCTATAATTGGTAAATTTTAGTCTGTTCTTAGTTATCGTACAGTAATTTTTTGTGAAACCTGTTATTGGTATCCTAAAATGTATTATAATATGTAAATTTTGTATTATAAATATGCTGTTGGTTTCTGAATAAAATAAAATAAAATAACTTAACATTATAAAAAAAAAAGTGCACAAAAACTCAACCGTTGAATGATTATTGTGACAATGACATTGACATATCTTTTTTGTTTTTTATTTCGTTCGAAAACACGATCACTAGCCTATAAACCATAGATAATATATTCAACTACGAAATGACAGTGACAGCACATGGGGACATGTATCCAATTGACCGTTTAAAATGTGAAATTCAATGTGGGAATAATGTTCCTGTTATTTCCTGCTTACTCAAATGAACACCTCATTTTTAAACATACTTTTTAAATTTATTGAAAGGAATCAAATTAAATTATAAAATAGTAGACCCTACAACTAACCTATTCTACATTTTTCCTTACCTCATTTTATTCTCCAACATAATTCACCTACAATTTTACAAAATAATTTCTAACCATAACTTCAAGCCGCTACTAACAATTTAATGTTCGCTCTGCTTTGCCCACGGGTAGCCCAACCGACCCAGCATTCTAGTATTACCGCTAAATCTTGTGAAGGCAAAATTGTCACACCTGACAGAGGCCATACAACCTAAAAATAGAATTGAATGTTCCTGTTGCCTTATTAAGGGTTGTGATATATCTTTTTTGATTGTTCGTTATTTCTATTTCTGACATATCATTATTATGTGCAATAGGACTTACAGAAGCGTAGGAAGTCGATGGCTTTGCTGAAACTGAACCTAATGAAGAGTGTGCTAATCATGTAGCTGATGTTTGGATTTCGAACGATTTCAGTAAATAGTGTAATTGATGTCTCACAAGATGAAGTACACTGAACGCTGTCAATATAGGTTTAAAATAAAAAGCTTTTAGATTAGTAATATTATTTTTTAGTTTTTAAGAATTTAATAGGCAAGTTTTTGTACTGAAGTCATACTTTCTTTTTGTATTTTTGTATGGGCTGTTCCGCTTAATATTTGGTTTATTCCTTTGCACCAATTAAAAATTCGAACTTTACATGCCTGAGTAATATAAATCTTTCTTGTATAATTTGTTTATGCGCTGAGCAGCCCATCCATTCCAAACTCCTATTATCAATGTATTTTTCTCTTATTAATTTTAAAATTCCTTTTCTGTTACAATTAAATTCTAATATATTATTAAGGACAGAAAAGCCACTATAAGTTGAGTGGCTGGGTACATGGTAAAAACAGATTTCTTAAAATGAAGCAAATTTAATCAAGGCAAAGCAAATTTGCTTTAAGAAAATGTTCCTCTCCCTATAGACGTCAGAAAATATTTTGTCGGTATTAGCAAAATATTCTCTTGGATATATTAACTTAATTCAACACTAACATACTTAAAAACAGAAAATATTTTGTTGATTTAAGAATACATACGTCTTGAATTAATTGTCTCTATCTCCTTAGCTTAAGAAAAAAAATACTGTTAACTAAGTTAATTTTAAAATTTGATTCAAAATTATAAATATTCTTCAATTAATAGAAATATAGCATAGAATAAGAAAGTATACTTATCTAAGTAAGCTTATTCTAAATGTAAAATGATTTTTTGATGTTTCAAGAAATTATTGTATTATAAAAAATATCGTTTTTAAATCAAACTCATTCTATATCAGATGAAATATTCTGTTTTATTTGTTTTTATAATAAATATTACTCGAAATTAAAAATGTTTTCTTCTGTATATACCTTTTTTCTTGTCTGAAGAAAAATGTTTGCTTCAGCCTATTTAGCTCCTTCTTAATCCAAGAGTATGTTATTATAGATTTAGTAAATGTGATTACTTGATTAGAGATGCCAGGTTTTCTCGATTCTAATATTGCTTTGTTTGGTTATTGGTTATTTCTAAAACACAAATAACTTTTAAGAGTAACCTGATTTTGCCTTGCGTTCACACTTTAAATGTTTTAATATGACAATGATTCCTTATAACAAAAATGTTTGTACTAAAATCATTACATTAATAAATAACCATTAAGGTACTTATATGAAAGTAAAATTAGGTACAGTAGGTATTAATGAAAAAAATTATTAACTAAATGAAATTATTTATATTTTCAAAAAACAATTAGCTACAAAAATCAATAATTATAAATCAAAATTCACAAAGATTAAAAATCAACTCTCACGTAAAATTCGCAATTCACTTTATACATTATGGATGTCAGATTAGTATACAAATCGCAATATGAGATTATTTTATTGCATTTTGTCTTTATTACTTTGTATTCCCTTAAATGACTATTGTAATCAACAATCTCTAAATATAAGCAGTCATATAATATTTCGTGATTATTTTCATTTAATACTATTTTTTTTATGAAATAATATTCAGGAACATTGTTGAGAAATGAAACTAAATGAAATAAATAAAGGAAAAATCTTTTAAATTCAACACACTATTTAATCAAAACTGTTATAACAAGACAACATCACCATGACAACAACCAAAAAGCCCAAGGTAAAAAAACATTCAAAATAAAAAGTATAAAATACAAATAGGTTCGCCACAAACATCGTTTTTGATATCATATATTAAAACATTGATTACTTCGTTGATGCGATAAAACTGGCCAGTGTTTGTAAATGTCATGAACGTTTTCATATTCTGTTTCTTTTCGCATTTCATACGTCTTCTTCCATTTAGAAACAACCTCCTCCCACGGATCGGAATTACAGGATAGCCATAAAATCTCATTAGAAACATACATACTTATAAATCTGAAACAAATAACAATAACATTTAACAATTATCACTTTACCAGCTAAAATATAACTTTATTAGTTATTTGAAATTGTTTAAATAAAATATGATAAAGTTTTCTCACACATACTTTGTAAGTCTGTGGTGTTCCTTATTTTTCGTGGAGGAGCATTTTCACTGTCACTCTCTGACTTTCTTTTATGGTCACCATACTTATAAAGTAAATTACGTACTTTGTCTACTAACTTTCCTCGTGCTATTGTAGAACGTCCATTGATGGAAACATTTTTTCTTATCGGGTTTGTAAAATAAGTGCCTGGGTGATTCTTCGAGATTGAGGGATTTCGTATAATTCATCTGGCTCTATTTTTTTTTTAAATTTGAGAATTGCTTAGTACATTATTGGAAACTAAAAATTTTATTGAATAACATGTCATAAAGGCACTAATTTTCCAATTATAGAGAAAAAGATAGGCTATCCTGATGAATTATCCAACCAGATGAATTATAACCAAAGCAGACGAATGATATCATCGTGACATATAAATTAGGAAATGGCTGATAAATGATAATTTCATCTACAGATTCAATGAAATTTATTGGGAAATCTTCTTTTAAAAAGTTTTTGTTATTCGTTCTTTCGGTCGATCGAGCTTAATGTATTTTTTCATGAAACTTAAAAAGAAAATAATAAGTAATTATTTAAAAAATGTACTTGCACCATTAATATACATTAATTATCGATTTGTCCATAGTATTTTATAATCCAAGATTGAACGATTCTGAAAATTAAATCGATAGCAAAAGAAACACAAATCAGTCTCATCATTATCATTATCAGTCTTATCATTATCATTTCTTACATTATTAAAACATAAAATAAAAATAATACTTTCACTATTTATCTACTGAACTGCAACATTTTAAGAAAATACGAAAATAACCCCAAAAATTTATAAAACCACAAAAACTTAAACACTTATTAAAATTTTAATTTAATGTTATGCTGTGTTATCTCTTGAACTGTAAGAATTAAGACAATTTTGTTGTTTCATCCGAGCTCTGACCAGTGCTAGTAACTTGTTTGTTTTTATCTTTTTGCATCTTTAAGTTTTTGAGGTAAGGTACGTTTTGTTTTTTAGTTTTATCATGTATTACTTTAGTGAATTGGTTTTCTGCTCCTTTCATACAACTGTTTGTGTTGAAATCACTTGAATTTTTCTTTGGTTTATTTGCAGAATCATTAACTACTATTTCTCTATTCGCTTTACTTTTCTTTTCAATACCTTTTCCTTTCAGAGTTTTTCTCATACTTTCCTGGATTTGTCTGATATTTTCATTATCTTCTGTAGTAGTAGTATTTCTTTTTTTCCTAATTTCCTTTCCTTTTTCGATCTTTCCTGTACTACATAAAATACTTCAACCTCTTTCTTCAATTGGTCAAGCATCCTTGTTATTGAATTTTTAATTGCTTTATTTGATTTTCTTACCATTCTTTTTATTTCGGAAGCACGTCTGCTTGGTGAAGAGATATCTTGCTCTACATTTTTTGTTTTATTTTTCATTCTTTGTATTTTGTTTCTGATATGAGTGGGTCTTTTTCTTCAGATTCAATATTATTTGCTTAAGTTGACTTATCTCTTTATCTTTTTTGTACCGGATACGTCTTATATCAGAAGATGCAGTTGATACACATTTTTTTTTATTTTTTTTATGTAAGGCCCGGCAAATGACCTCCTCCCGCCTGATGTAAAGCGGTGAAAGAGGCCCAAATGAGTTGACAGATAGAGTAGGGACGACATCCACTATCCTACCTGCCCGCCCCTTGCCGGCCTAAAAGATGCTTTTTCACACCTCTTTTGAAGGAACCCATGTTGTAGGATGGAGGAAACACGTGCGCAGGTAGAGAATTCCAAGTGTGGGATGAACGACAGAAGAAGGAATCTTGGAATTTCTTGGTACGGTGTGAAAAGGAGGACACAGTGTACGGATGACTCCGAAGGCCCTTACGCGTGTTTCTGTTAAGGAATGGAGAGGGAGGGATAAGGTTAAAGAGCTCCTCAGAGCATTCCCCATGGAACATTCGGTAAAAGGCGCTAAGAGAGGCGATGTCACGACGAAGTTGCAGAGGCTCGAGGGTGTTAGTTGCCTCTACATCGCCAATTATTCGAATAGCGCGACGCTGCAATCTGTCCAGAGCATCGAGGAGGTACTGAGCGGAGCCGTCCCAAAGGTGCGAGCAATATTCCACGCAAGACCTAACCTGAGTTTTATACAACAGGCATAGTTGGTCCGGCGCAAAATACCTACGCACCTTGTTTAGGACACCGAGTTTCCGTGAGGCAGCAGTTATAACGGATTCGATGTAGTCTCTGGGGTTCAGATCGCAGCGAATGTTCATTCCGAGCAAGGTGATGTTACTCTGTGTGTGAAGGGTTGTGCCCTGAAGAGAAGGAGGGGGGAGGAAAGGTGACCTTTTCGCCGAGAACGCGCACACCTGTGTTTTCTTAGCATTGAACTCGACAAGATTGTTGGAACCCCATTCGGAGATGAGGTCCAGCGTCCTGTTGAGCTCAATGATAAGATTCTGCCTCTCCCTATCAATATTGCCACGAGCAGCCCCTGAGCTTCCGTGATATCCCCCATGCACTGTACTGTCGTCTGCATAGCAATGTATACTTCCCAAGGAAAGCATGTCATTGATATGCAGAAGAAACAATGTTGGGGATAGAACGGAGCCTTGTGGAACACCAGCATTCACTGCCACGAACCGCGAAGCGCAGCCGTCAACGACAACGCGAATTCTACGCTCGTGGAGGAAGCTGGCAATCCACGTACAGAACTGAGCGGGCAATCCGTATGCCGGAAGCTTGGAAAGGAGAGCCTTGTGCCAGACTCTATCAAAAGCTTTGGCGATGTCGAGACTAATAGCCACAGACTCGCCGCGCTTATCGATAGATTCACCCCATTTGTGCAAAAGGAACGCTAGAAGGTCACCTGTTGACCGTTTAGGACGAAACCCATACTGACGGTCATTAAGCAACGAGTGACCTTCCAGGTAACGGATCAGCTGGGTGTTAAGGATCCTCTCCATGATTTTACACAAAATGGAAGTGACGGCTATAGGGCGATAGTTAGCCGGATCAGAACGATCTCCCTTTTTGGGAACCGGCTGGACATTGGCCTCTTTCCAAGATTTCGGCACACAACCAGCAGAGAACGACAGACGGTATAGACGCGTCAGGACCGGAGTCAACTCCGCTGCACACTTCTTAAGTACAATCGCAGGAATGCCGTCTGGTCCACTTGCTTTTCGAATATCAATCGACTGTAGCTCCGCCCGCACATCTCGCTGTCTGATGCGGATATCGGGCATAGTGCTGCCACAATGGGACAGTGTCGGAGGTTGTGCACCACAGTCATCGATACGGGAATGGGCCGCGAAGAGTTTTGCCAGGAGGTCGGCTTTCTCCTGCGGCTGATGAGCAAGTGAGCCATCGGCATGTCTCAGCGGTGGCAGCGAGGGTTGGCAGAAGTTTGATTGCACAGCTTTGGCCAGGCGCCAGAAAGAACGGCTACCCGTAGGGTGCGCTAGCAGTTCCTGACCCACTTGTGCAATGCGCTGAGCATCCGCTCTAATGTAAGCCCTCTTACACAACTTGGTGGCATTATTATAGGCTGTTTTCAGTAGGTTAGTATTGGGATCCCTAGAAGCTCGACCTCTGATCCAAGCGCGGTAAGCTAGCTGTTTGTTTTCAACAGCAGAGGCACACTCGCGATTGAACCAGAGGTTACGTCTCCCTCTACTGACGAGATTGGAATGTGGAATATAATATTCCATTCCTAATCTGATCTCGTCAGCAACAGAGGTAGCGCAGGAGTTCGGATCCATCCCACTGAAACAGCGCTGCCACCAAGGGACAGACGCGTAATAATCCCGCATACCGTCCCAATCTGCTGACGCATAGTGCCACAGACGGCGTGCTGCAACCACAGGCGACGGTCGCGACGCCTGAGGCACTGAGACGGATACCAGGCAGTGATCTGAAGATCCTAGTGGAGCTCGAATCACCACCTGATATCCGTCGGGGCGATTTGTCAGCAGAAGGTCCAACAAAGAGGGCGCTTGACCGATAATATCTGGTACCCTGGTGTGCTGGGTAACCAATTGTGTCAGGTCGTGCGTGAGAGCGAATGCGTGGGCAGTCCTACCCGCATGGTCAGTTTTAGAGGAACTTAACCACAACTCGTGGTGAGCATTGAAGTCCCCTAAAAACACCAGCTCGGCGGAAGGAAATTGCTCCTGCGCGTCATCTGCCACCCGACTTAGGTGTTCAAAAAAAAAAAAAAAAAAAAAAAAAAAAAAAAAAAAAACACATGATGGAGATATTGTTTCATTCCTTTGGCTCTGTAGCAAATCAAAATCATTACTTATTCCTGTATTACCTGTAGCACTGCGCATAATTCGAGATGGTCCTGGTGAAGGGGACACTGAATTTGTAATAAGTTTTGCAGGAGGACTGGGAGAAGGTATCTGCAACGGAACTTGCATCGGTAATTGCTGTAAGTCAAACAAAACAGGGCTTTCGGGTGGAGTATTTTCCTTGAGTAGGTCAGCAGTCCTTCGTTCCTGCTTCTTTTTAAGGTAATAAGACTTAAAATTTATTCTCCACTTCTTTCTTTGTAGCTTTTGCTGCCTAGGACTCATCTCCTCTATAGATAATTGCTTTTTTTCTTGTTTTCTACGCATATAACTTTGCTTATTTTTTTCTTGCTTTTCCTTCATTATTCTATATTCGTTCATATCTTCTTTTCTCAGTCTCTCTTCTCTTGATTGTCTTTTTGGTTTTGGCATATTTTAAAGCACAACCTGAAAAGCATAATCAATGTCATCAATGACAAAATAGTAAACAAATAATAATGTGTAAATAATGTAGTCTTATTTAATTATTTTATTGTAGTTAAGTTTATGTATGTAATTCATTTTAAATTATGTATATATTTTGAGAAGTAATAAAAACAAATTATTACAAAATTTTATACAAATCATAATAAACATCCAAAAATGGTTTCATTAAAAAACGATATTTGGATGTTTATTATAATTTATCTGGACGATACTAATTAATCTGGTCATCTGTGCCAGATGAAAACAGATTAATGAGTGCCAGATTAATGAGAATTTCTAAGATTAACTTTTTTTATGTTTAAAATTATTTATATAGGAAGTATTAGAAGAGGTTTATGAAAAGAGTAACCCAATTAAATTGATATAAATAAATATCAAAAAAGAATGAATTAAACGTAGCACACAGTAAAGGGCAAATTAATTATGCTACATACCTTACAAAAGCCAGATAACGGTTTGTTTTCGATCTGAACTCGTGCCTCACGCTGCTAACATGCGTTGACTCACCGTCAATGCTCGCGACTGACTGCGCGGGGAGTGCTCTCCCCCGCACAAGACGGTTACGTAAAGGTACGCTACACTACCCGTGAAGATGCATCAAGCCAGATGAATTAGTATTTTGCTTGTGGACATTTTTAAAATGAACATAAACGTCAAAAATTGGTTACAGTATGGTATTCTTATCACGTTTTATTAAGTAAAAATCATTGAAATATCGATAGGAAATAAAATGTTATTCTTAACTAACTTGCGAGTGACAAAAAATAATTAAGTTCATTACAAAAACTCAGTTTGGACACTCCAGACTAGTGAGATGTAATGTTTCCTGGAATTGTTTTTTATATTTTTGTATACTATTCCAAATTTCTATTTACAGGCCTTCATAGGTTATCATTTTATAAGTATAATGTCGGAATTAAATTTTAATTAAACAAAGACAGTAAATTACGTCGTCTCAAATAATCACCCGCCTATGCTTTCCTTTGGAAAAAGTGTTATAATTTTTTCTGCGAATAAATTGTAATCTTCATAAGTAATTCGGCTAAAAGCAAAAATATCAATTAAAATCTGTAAAAGAAAACTGTAACATAAAATGATAAGTGATCAGGTATCATTAGAACTCACTGGTTAGTAATATAAGTATATATGTGTTTTATTATGAGGTCAGTTAAAAGATTTCTTTTTAAGTTGTCCAGAAATCCTGTAGTTTCATAAAACTTTAAAATACTAGTCCCTCCTGCTAAGGTTTGTAAAAGGGTAGGTATTTAAATCAAATTTGGGGAAATTCCTTGATTCGGTTGCTTGTTGTGGCCAGTGTCTCCGGATATATTTCAGAAAAAGATATGTCATCAAGATTTATTGTCACAAGTTTTGAGTCTGGTTCAGTACTTTTTAAGGATTCTGTAGGTGCACATGTTTGTCTGCCTCGACACAATTCTTTCAAGTCATCTGCAGTCAACTTATCTAAATGTTCAATGGTAATACCATTCACTGTAAAATAGAAAAATAACAAAATTTGATGACTGATGCAACAGTAGTAAGGGCGGTGAGTCCTAGACATTAAAGTAGATATTTTAGACATAGGTATGTACGTACATGTCGCGTGCATACATGTGTACATATATGGTATGTATGTACTCGTACCTACGCGACATTATATGTGATGCGGCTAAGGCACCTGTCTTCAACTGCATAAGCACTATCTTTCCACCATGTTCTTTGGGTTAACGTCTGGCTGGTAGGTAGGCGAGGGGCAGATGTAACCTATTAGTATAATAGGTTTGCAAATTCTTTGGTGGGATGGTATAATTTCGTATCATAAACCTTGTACTTGAGAAGAAGATGCGTTTGGACATCGTCGTTAACCCATCTACCACACCACAGTTTAAGTGCTATGTTGCTGAATTTATTTTGTGTTAAAGTGATAAAGTTTAACACAAAATAAATTCAGCAACATAGCACTTAAACTACCAACAATTTATGTGTAACCACAAGATAGGTTTCGTTAGGGACTTACAAATGAAATTGTGCCGTATATCCTCAAAAATTTCCCACGTTGTTAGAAGTTCTTCGATATTTTTACCGTCCATTGTAGCATTTGTGCTATGTTACAGTAATCACAATACCTATTAGATCACTGTCTATTGAGTAGCTAGGAGTTGTTTGTATAATAGTTTGTGTACCTTCTCACCTCTGTCTAAGTAAATTAAAATAAAATCTTGCGTTTGGCAACAGACAGACGTTACGCTATACGTGGTGCCAGTTTAAGAGCTTATTACACTATTCAATTTGTAGAAATCCGATTTAGGAATCAGGACGGTGTAATCGCAGTTAAAACAGATTGGATACGATTTAAGAAGCAAGGAGGGTGGGTCCTAATCGCTCTACTTCAGTGTTGCCGTTTGAAGGAAAAAAAATACACTAAACGGTTGTAAAAATTCCGCTAGATTTTAAGAAAATCGAATATTGAAAATGCGCTAAATTCCACCAATAAATTTAGCAGTGAATGTAAAGGTAGAAAAAAATTGATTTATTTAATAACAATACTATTACATCGACCAAAGTTACAAAAATCTACCAAATATTTATTAGTATATGTATATTCTTCTTCATCATTTATAGCAGTAAATATAGATTCATTATTAAATGTATAGTGCGTATAGGTTTATTATTATTTATAATCTGTACACTTATCTCGGGTGTGTCATTCTGGAATGACAGACTAGTATTTTATTAGATGAGGTTCATTTATGTTTATGTTTTTAACTTTTGATGCCCACTAAAAACTAGCCACCAGAAACACCAAACCATGCAAACTAGTGGAAAATCCACTAACTTGGCAACACTGCTTCCGATTTAGGATTCAATTTAGTCTAGTGTGATCACTCGCTTCCAACTTTCTAATTAGAGTGTTCCTAAATCGGATCTCTACAAATTGATTAGTGTAATAAGCCCATTAAGAAAATATGAGTCGGCAAAAAAAAAAAAAATTTTGAAGTGAGAGTTCACGCTTGTACCAATTGCACTTCAGTTTTGTAAAGAAAATTTATTTCTTTAAATTAAGACCAAAATTATTCTAAACTCAAGCAGTAAAGTTTCTCAGACTAAGTAATAATATTAAAACATAATCGTTTTGCTTCATCTGAGAGGCCGGTTTTCAGTTTGATAACTCAATATCGTTGATTTAAGATACACCGATACTTGGGTGAAGACTCCGAATAAATCTTGGCATGAATAAACTATTTTGTCAAAACCAAAACATTGTTGTTTGAATTAAGTGAAGCATTCTTTAGTTCGATAATATTAAAAGATGTTGAAGCAAATAAATCGGTTTATCTCAAAACAAAAGCAGAACATATCATTTGAAGAACATTATTCTTGATTTTACCAAATATTCTGAGACAAAATTTATCTTAGTGTTAGAAAAACAAATTTTTACTTTAAATGAAATAAACTAAAAATAAGTTAACATTTTCTTATATCAATAAAATATTTCAAGATTATTGGTTTACTAGAGTAAGGAAATCCTTTTTTTCTGTGTACTTAAAATTTCTATTTATTAAGCTTTTGCGTTCTCTGTGCGTTATTAGATTATGTATTTCTAAAATTCATTCACCATTAGAATGCTACCTATATATTATCCCTGATCAACATAGGCTACAACATTATTTTTCCTACGTGAAAATATAAAATTGCCACGGGAAAACAAAAACAACGCGAGCGAAGCTGCGTAAAGTAAAGCTAGTTAGTCATAAATACGTAATAATTTTTTACCTGTTAACTTATTTTGGAAATGGCTTTTCTACAATAAGTATAAGTTATCAATGTACATGATATAGGTACTTAAAATTACATTCAAAATAAATTCTTTTAATGCCTATAAAAGATCATATTTTGGTGTTATATTACTTAAATTATAAAATTTGTCCTGCATTATGCCACCCGTTCACTTCGACTTGACTGTCATCAAATGACTTCATAGACCCAAACTAGCCAATGAGCAGTAACAAAGTGGTATGCCAGGAGGGAAGTCGGCAAGCAGGGTAGGAGTGATAACCTACGGGCGCGTTGTTAGTGGTCGTCGCAGTGTGGACAACTGTTAGCAGGGAGAACACCGGGGGGTTTAGTGGGTAGACCCGGCACTCTGCTGGGAGAACCCATACGCTCGTCGTCTAGCCAACGGCAGTCACGCATTTCTCTCGAAAAAAAGGAGTGATTACCTAATATCATCATCACAGCTCATATACGCGTCCCCACCGAGGGGTTCGAGCCTACCCTTTGTTAGGCCTTAGTCAACCACGCTGGCCCAATGCGGATTGGTCGACTTCACATACACCACTGAATTTCTTCGCAGATGTATGCAGGTTGCCTCACGATGGTTTCCTTTGCCGTAGGAGTGCAGACAAATGTACATATGAAATGTCGGTCTCGAACAAAGCGACCTCCCGATTGGGAGACAAGTGCAGAGTCCACAGCGCTACCGACGACGGTCCGAAGCGACGTGGCGATGATGATTTCTCGTTATTGGTGGATGTTACGCATTTCGAATAATCAACGTTATCGGCATTGAAACAACAAACCGCATTTCCGAAAACCATTGAACAAAGGTTATTGTTTCTCTGGATAACAGCAATAATGAAGAGAAATCCTCTTTTTTTACTTTTTGTGGCAATTTTCAGTCCTTCAAAGTGAACTGCATTTTTCCTGATTCCTTTTAACGGTCGAAAAACGGCCACGTCCATTGGCTGCAATATATGTGTAGCATTGGGATACAAAGCTATTACAAGCCATAATAAAATCTTTTTTTCTATACAAACATTTCTCATGGGAAGCTCTATATTGGTCTCCACCAACCATGGGTAAAATACATTTGTAATGTATTCGTGAAATGTTTCTCCTGTCATCCATTCATTTTTTTGAAACACCTAGTCCCCAATTTTTTGGTGCTGATTTAGCTATATATTATTTGGTATGGATGTTAATTTAAATAAAACCATTGGAAGATTCAACACTCCTGCTGCGTTACCTGTAAGTAATACAGTAAGACACTCTTTCTCACTATTTCATGTACAGGCCGCTCCGCTAGACATCCCTAGCTCATTCCTCTTTGGCGGTGGAAAACGAGCTTAAGGTTAGATATTATCGATGTAAGTCCAGCAATTCCAACCCCTAGGTGGTTTTGGGCCCTTTCCAAGCGGTTATCTCTGTTCCTACTGGGTTCAGTCAGTAGGTACTGCTGCCACCTCCGCATTAAGTTTTGGTGCTTTTACCATGATAAAATTTTCAGGAAAAAGTGTTTTCTCCAAAATTGTACGCTTTAATTCCTTGTTCAATCCCTTTGACAAAATCCTCCCCCAACGCTGGGCAACTTCCTCTTGAATTTTGGGCCCAGCACCTCTGGCTTTTTCTTAGCATCACGTGAGGTTTCCAAGATATCTATAAGTAAGCTCTCCAACACCGATTCCGGGACTGGTGGCTTACTTTGTGCATTGCAACTTGCAGTCACTGAGGGTATAGATTGTTGGGAATTTGTATTATCTGACTCATTCCTATAATCAAAGTCCGGCACACTTGAGGTTTTTTCTCCTCTCTCGCTGTAGTAGTCATTCTCACTAGACTGATTTTCCTCATCATCATATTCTGTAATTCAAATATTCAATATTATGGTAATAATCAACCAAGGCCGGCATAAAATGACTGTGATCTTGTCGCAGTACTAGGTAAGTAAGCCTTAATTTGTGATCGAAGACTATGATCTCGTTATAGTACAGGCAAGTAAGTGTTAATTTGTGATCAAAGACTATAATATCGTTATAGTACTGTATTATCACACCGCCAGAATATTATAGGATACCACAGTCTCTCTGCGGTACTTTGTTATATTAACAACTATACAACATCCATTTGATAAAACTGTAGTAGTGGTGACCATAGTCTCGCTATGGTATCAAAATGCCGTGTAATATTAATACAAATACATCCTTGAAGCTCCATAGTATTTTTTTACCCATTGAACTGATTAGTATAATGAAAACGGTGTACCTACTTATTTTGCTACAAAATAACAATGACAACTGAACAGATAATCGCGCCCATAGGGGCGCCCCGCAATAAGAAAATGTATCAGCGGGCCTATTATGGATCTTTCATCGCATGACATGGTATAATTTTGAGAATAAGAAGTCATGAAATGCTTCATTTCGTATTACTGATCTCCAATAATATCATCACTTTGGCATAATTTCAATGTTGTCATCATGATATAATGAACGAATGATCAAATATCTGACCGAAAGTTTTATTTCTCGTTTTGCAAAATGATTTCATATGATATCATTTGAAAACCATGAGATCGGTAATAGCCCTGCTGATTACTAAAATATCTAAAGGGAAAGAGTGACTACAGAATGTATCATCACCCATCAATACTCGGATACATGTCGATCTTAATTTTGGAAAGAACAAAGTAGGTATAGATTAGTAAGCGCCAAATAGTACTTTGAAAGTTTCTTTTCATAGTGTCGAATATTTCTCTTAGCACAATCCTTTAGGTTTTCCATGTGTTTTTTTACCCATCATTCACAGGCCTCCCGATTCTACTCGGGGCACAGTCCAGTGCCGAGGCCACAGCGCCGCCGAGGCCACAGCGCCGCCGACGCTCTTAATTTATTTTATTAATTTCAAAATACACATTTTTAATACCAAAATATTTATTTCTTCTAAACATAAACTGTTTTTTTTTTCAAATTTTTATAAATTACTTCTTATCTTCTCAATATGGTACCTAGATACATAAAATTTGTTATTTCAGCATGTATTTTATCATATATATATCTAAACTAATAGTATAAAGCTGAAGAGTTTGTTTGTTTTTTGAACACGCTAATCTCAGGACCTACAGGTTCGAATTGAAAAATTCTTTTTGTGTTGGATAGTCCATTTATCGAGGAAGGCTTTTGGCTATATAACATCACGATATTGTTATTTTGCGGACATCCACGCGAACGAAGTCGCGGGCACAGCTAGTTTTTAATAAACCTGTATGTTGTTATTTCTATCCGATTAATGTTTCTAGCTCTTGGCTCAGTTTTTTATCAAAAACTATATTTTTTTGTTTTTTTGGTTTGCTTTTTGGAAAAAGCGACTACGAACTGTCAAATCTTGTAATCGGGCTTCTTTTTAGTTTTTAAACATAAATTTAGTTAAAGTCGGATTATGTTGCAGCCAGTTGCAGTTTTTTCGACGAAAATCAAAGTAATGTTGATTTTCGTCGTCATGTTACTAGTATATTGATTCTTATCGCAAAAGAAACGAAAATCAATAGTAATCAGCATAGACGACACTCGACGAGCGCTCAATACCAGACGAAAGATTCAAAAATAGGGCCCTGTGCCTTTCTTTACAGCACGATATCAAAGCGTTTTTTAGCCACTGGCGTTCAAAATATTGCTTAAATTTGTTCGCAAATCTGAATTCCATCAAAAATGTTTTCCCATGCTTCAAGTGGTTTGGGTAATAGGGGCAATTTTTTCACATGTGTGACAATTCTACCTTCAGGACATCAATCAGTCCAGACTTCTCAGCATTTTTTCAATCACTTTGGTAAAGTGAAAAAAACATCCCGTTAATTGAACGTCTGGATAAACATTTTTACAAGCTGAAATCTGGGCCTGCTCAAAATCATATTTGTAGAATTTGATATTAATCTGAAGTATACAAGTTTATTTTTTAGTTATGACAAAAATTTTGTGTGCTTGTTCAGACAAGCAAACTGAACAACTTTCACTATTGGACCAACATCGAAATCGCAAAAAAAAATCAGCTGTTCCATAAAAATGTTCAACATTCACTGAACCTAAACGTATGAAACAGCAGATTTTTTTTTGCGATTTCGAAGTTGGTCCCATAGTGAAAGTTGTTCAGTTTGCTTGTCTGAACAAGCACACAAAATTTTTGTTATAACTAAAAAATAACCTTCCATACATATGTATATCACGTATAATCTTGAACAGTGCGGTATATGCAATTTCAGTCTTGCTCGGCATTAACGCGTAAACCATGGGCTTGACATTAGTACGAGTAGTGTCATCACAACTGTTTATATTCACAAATATAGTAAAGAGTTGATAAAATGTCCAGGGCACTATTTTAAATGTGCCATCCCCAATAACAAATTTGCCACGATTAGCATAAAACTGCATTTTTTTTACATACAGGGCTACAAAACACAATTACTTTATTGGCAGCATCTGATTTATACTCGCATAGCGTACCCGATCGGTTGTTTGTCTTTCATTCTTAAAAGTTCCGTGGTACCGCCTTCGCACTTATATAGTAGAACCGGCGAACATTGGAGGCATTCGAGAATGTTCTAGCCTCGAATATTCCGTACCCAGTCGATTGTTTGTCTTTCCTTCTCGAACGTTCCGTCGCTTTTCCGATTATGTTCTGTCTCTGTCAGCATGTTCTATCTCTGTCAGCCAGCACGCCTAGAAGTTTCTAGATGCATTTCGAATTATCTTTTATATCAGGAAGGTGCTCACTATTGTTGTCTCTTTCTTATCGTGCTATCTCACTCACTCCTATTGAAAATTTAGTCATATATCGAAGTGTGCTTCAAAGGCCCTAAGGGGTCCTGAAAAGGCCTGCAAATGGGTGTGGTTCGATAGAGGGTAGCCTGAAACGGACTGAAAACATGTTTCACGTGCCTGAAAACAACGGCAACTTGGGTAAAATTTCGATATTCTAGTATGTGATAGAGCACCTCCTGAAACGCGCTGATTTGATTTTAGACTGCTGAAAACGCTTTTAAGGCCAAGAAAACCACGCCAGAAGTTTCTTATACCACGGCGTAACAATATATAATTTTTCCAGTTTATTTAACGCATCTTGTAATTTCTTTTTTAAATTTAAAGGAACGGAAAGGTGGTTTAAAAGTGGGGATTGCATCTTTTTTTAACAATATGTTGTAGGGTTTATCAAATTTACCTATTCCTATTCCATCTACAGATGTTTTATATCCTTTCCAACTTTTCAGTAATGCACTAGTGATTTCTATTCTCATTTGGTTCATAGTTAGCTTTATTTTATGAAACAAATTGGAAGGTAAGATATTAACATCCGCTCCTGGATCCACATGGAACATAAAGTTGATCTCAACTCCTTCAACTTCAACTGAGTATATCTCAGGACTTGAATTGGCACAAATAGTTCCACTAAAGCGATCTTGTTGTTTATTACAAACTAGCTTTCCGCTCGCGACTTCGCCCGCGTTATTTTTGTTTTTCCGTCGGATTTTTTTCCGTAGGAAAATTACCCTATGTCCTTCCCCTGGTCTCGAACTATCCCTGTACCAATTTTCATCAAAATCGGTTCAGTAGTTTCGAAGCCTATTCAATACAAACAAACAAACAATCAAATCTTTCCTCTTTATAATATTAGTATAGGTTACATTCTTTGTTGACACACATTTTAGCAAAATGATGTTTTCTTTGACTTTATGCACATGTCTTACTTAATGCAGGTCCCTGATCATATTTAAAAGTATATTCAAATTTTTTGTTCGCTACCCTTTCCATCGGCTATAACTATTAACAGTTATTTGAAGTGTTTGGTAAATGAGGAGATGGATTATACGAAAAAGAGGTATTTGGGAAATGACATGGTGAGTATTGATTGATATAAAAATTAACTTCGGTTCTGTGGTAGAGGCGGAAAAAAATCTGTGTTTTGGGGTGACTGCTCTAAGCGAGACACAAATGATGAGACTGCGGTCTGAGCAGATGGAGAAACTCGAACTCTGTATTGAGGTGATGGTGATAATGTTGGTTGAAATGAAAACTGATTTGATTGTGATTGCAGTGAAGGTGGAGACAAAACTGGGTATTGAGAAGACTGCGTTTGGATTTATGGAGATGGAGAAATTGCTACTCTGTATTGAGGAGAGCATGATGGTGATGGTTCTGCTGTGAAGGTGGAGAGAAATCTGCGTGTCTTGATCAGAGGAGACTGCTCTGATTGAGATACACAGAGACGAGACTGTGTTTGGATCTGTGGTTGTAGGGGAGACAAGACTACGTACTATGGAGAGTGCGAAGACTCAAAGTCTGACATTGTTTGAGATTGTGGAGTGTTCACAAAAAATTGGGGTGAATAATGCATTGACAGTCTACGGGTAGTATATGGAGTGATATCCTGTCTTATAATTCTCTCGTGCACCTAAAATTATAGGAGAATCAACAGTTAACTTTTTATTTTTTGCGTAAAAAACAGCATCCTAAATCAATTTGTTCAGTACAATTAATTGATCATTAACAATGTCCTGTATCTGAATTGCTATTGATCATTAATAATAAAATTTACTTTTGTCTGTAAAATATACACTTACACGTATCGATATTTGTATATCACTATAAAACATTTATTTACAATATAACTTAAGTAATAAAATAAGAGAGCTAAATATAAAATGAGCTAAAACTAAATTATAAATAAGGCTAATTTAAATAATAAGGGAGAAGAAAGAGGGGGAAACTTAGGAGTTAAATTTATTAAAGTGGAGCTATGGTGGGGAGAGGAAGAGGGTCGAAGAGGTCGTGGGCTGTTGCCATAGTGCCAAGAATGCTAGCTGCATTTCCTCTCTGGATCGCTATACAGATTTTTTGAGCAAGGAAAGCACCAGCTCTCTTGTCGCCTGTGGAAATATAGATTTTTGGGGTTACGGCTTTGAAGAATTTTTTTGTGCTCGGGCCCCACGGCCGCAATGTTTCAAAACCAAGCGGCGCAAATATGTAGTTCGAGCACAGAGCTTCATTTTTTCGTCGCTTGGCTTGTTCGGCCGAGTCAACATAAGTTGCATCCCAAATTAGGGGTCGCCCGCGCTCCCAGGGGATGAGGGTAACACCATCCGGTCTCTTGCCGTCGTCTCGAGCTATTCCGCTTGGCTCTAAGACACTAGGAATGCTAATAGTGGCAAGAGATCGTTTGCCTATGTCATTTAGGGAAGCGTGCCGTGACAGACGACCTGCGCTGAGAGAACATAAAAGGCCATGGTGCCCAAAGCGGTCCACCTCGATTCCGCAGGGGCAGGTGTGGGGAAAGCATATCGGGCATTTCAAACGGAGGCCAACTACTATGCGGAAGCTGAGGTCATCCAGAAGAGTTCCAATGTTTGTTGATGGGATGGAGTGCAACCAATGACCGGATTCCTTTTCGGAAACAGCAAGAAGGCGTGCGCGGTCGCGGTCACTAGTGGAGTTTTGAAGTAAGGAAAGGTGAGAAGCTTCTGTCAACGGAGAACCCCAACGTTTTTGCAAGTGTGGTTCCGTAGGGATATCTACGTCAGGGCAGAGATTGGTCCAGGTGTCCTGTGCTTCGAGGAAGCTGTCAATGGGGGTTGAATTATCTTAAAGGATTTTTTTTGTTAAATCTAGAGTACTATGGATAGAGGAGAGGAAGGCAGGGATCGCAATACTAGAAATTGTTCTTATGCCTAGACCACCCAATCTAATCGGGAGTGCGGCTTGTGACCAGGACTGAGGAGAAAAGGATTGCTATTGATTCAGCTAATATCTCCCATTTTTCTTATTTTCTCTGCATTATTTGGTTCGCAGCACCCGGTAATTCTTCTTGCGCCTTATTTACAGTGGAATTGTTTTTGTGTTGTTTTCTTTTCGGTAGTTTGTTCTGTATCCTCTTGTGCATCTTCATTAACTATCTGTAAACAAATGATATGGTTTTATGTTTTGTATTTCAGATGCCTGCTACCGAGAATGAATGGACAGATGAAGGAGTTTGAAGAAAAATGGTATTGTGTGGAGTCTATTGACGACAAACATATAGCTATTGAATAACCTCCAAAATCTGACTCAGAATTTTATAATAATGAAAAATATTTTAGCGTTGTATTACTAGCCACCGTAAAGGCAAATTACGAGTTTATATACGTTACTAGTACAGGCACTAATGGAAGTGTTTCTGACGGTGGAGTGTTGAAAACGACAATTTTAAATAAAAAACTCATATTTAGAGAACTTAATTTACTACTACCTGCAAATTTACCATGTTCAACTAAGTCTGCACCTTTTGCTTTTGTTGGAGATAGTACGCTGGCTCTGAACAAGAATATAATGAAATCGTATCCGTTCAAAAATATTAACCAGAATCAAAGAATTTTCAATATCAGACTATCAAGAGCTAGAAGAGTCGTTGAAAATGTGTTCGGCATACTAGCAGCACGATTATCATGATTCCCTCAATTCGCACTATTGGCCCAACTCCATGTCTTAAAAAACATCCCCTAACCAACACATTGCCCTCTCCATGTTTAATTATTATTATTATTATTAAATAACAGAATCAACAGCACTTAAAGAAAATATTATTACAATTTATATTATAACCTAATGCCAATTATAGATTCTCACTTTGTACGTATGACAGTTACTGTCGTGAGGTAGATGTTACAAAAGTTAAATTAATAATATACAGAAAAAAAAATAATTCAAAATACAATACTAACTTTTATTTACACTTTTCTGAAACTGCTTTGTCACTAACGCTGTTAAAGTATCTTCTTCACTGACTTTAAACCGCTCCTCCTCCGCTAAAAGACGGGTAGTGAGGTTACTCATAGTCTGTTCTTGAGGTGTAACAGACTCCCAAGCAGATATAAAATGTTTATAACAATCTGGAAGGCTCATTAATATTTTAGTTACAACCATCTTTTCTGAAATCTCTTCTTTGTGTGATTTTAATTGATTAACAATCTCTTCTAGACTAGACAAAAATTTTGTCATGGGACCTTCATATTTCAAATTGTAGAATTTTTGTTGCAACAAATGTACACCAACTTTAGATCTAGATTCGTATAAATGTTGTAATTTTTCCCACATTTCAAAACTGGTGTTACTTGATATGAGAAAAGTAAGCACACTTTCTTCTACGCGTAAGACTATAATTTCTTGGGCTTTCTGGTCACGGTCATACCATAAATCTTTCTCTTCTTTATCTACATTCAATGCTCTTTTTGTTGTTACAACATCGTAAAGTTTTCTTGCCTTAAGTATTATGCTCGTCTGTAGCCGCCATGGCGGCCAGTTGGCGTCACCAAGTACAACGCTCCTGTTTTGCTCCATTCATGTTTAAAACTTCTATATTCCTCTTTTCTGTACAAGTTCACCGTGGCCTGGGCCCATAACCTATCGTGGTATCGACGGTCCCTACGTATAATCCTTTAATTATAATCCTTTGCAATGAATTAAAATAACTATGATATTGACTTGGAATTATGGAGTTGTCACAAAGATATATTAAATCATTATATTTTTGAATTGGTATTGGAATAGTTCCAGTATATGCCTGTTCAAGTATGATTTCCGTATTATTTGCATTTTGACGTCTCCTATTTTGACTTCTACAAACTATTAAAAGCTTATGAGAAGTTTCTTCAAAATCTGTCTTATAGTACAGCACTTCCGGCTCTGTAGAGTTCACTTTGACCTCCCTTATTTTTGACCAGTAAATCTTGTTATTATTTTCATTTTTTGACCAGTTTTTACCATCGAGTAGTTTTTTAAAGTTAAATACGTCGTTATTTAATACTTCCTTTACATCATAAGGAGTTCCAGTCTCTTTTGACCACCTAACTAAAGTAAACCATTGTACAGGCGTGTAGATAGTCTTATTTTTTGCACATCGCTCTATTAAGGCGTGAATACTGTCATTCTCATTTTGAGTATGACCTTTTTCTAGGAATCGGTGAACTATATTAACATTAAATTTTTTGGCAGCAAACAAATAAAAAGCGAATACAACTCTATTTCTGTTTTGCCCGCTACAATTGTCAGAATAAAAATAAAAGGATTTGATACCTTTTTCTGAATTAACTTTCATGTAGTCAAACAAACAGCTAGCCACTTCGTTTGCTCCTTTTTTTGCGATTCCTTCGTGCCACATATAGCACTTACCAATCTTTTTGCCCATATCAAATATAATAAAATTAAATACAGAGAGCTTTCGTTTATAGTACAGTACACTAGTTTCAGCATGAGGTGTTGATAAAACCTTTTGGAAATCAAAAGCAGCTGTAATGATATCATTGGGTGAAATAATAGCGCGTAATTTGTCTTGATTTTTTAATGTCCTAGCCATATCTTTATTCTTTATATGACTATTATATTTTAAAAAAGTTGCTTCGTTAACAGGTCTTGGATAATTTTTAAATGCCGTGCATTCGTCACATTGGTCTTTTTTCGGGCGGTGAAATTCAATATTAAAGTGGTCATTTACAATATCTCTATATTGTCTAACGGTTATTGCCTTATTAGAATATGTATTAGTCTCTAAAATCCAATCATTATACATTTTAAACATTTTAGTAAAAGTGAGTGAGCTATCTAAATATAATTTTGACGAATCTTTGCGAGTATAATGTGATTCAACTGGTACAAAAGATTTTACATGATCGCAAACGCTTCTTTGCATTTCTTCATCAACAATAATGCGATGATTGTGGTGATGTCCTCTATCATCCCCTTTGATAAGAATTCCATCTCCGTCTGCAAGTTTATTAAGCGTGATCGTAGTACACCTTCACCAATAGAAAACGTGTTTAAAAACATCGTGCGGCAAACTTTAATTTTCTTATCTGCCTGAAAGTTTTCGGGTAAAAAGTATCTAAGTGTAAACTTTCGATTTGAATGTACTTCGGTAGTAACTCGCCTTTTAGTTATTCGGTCACAGAAACGTGTTAATAGTTCCCACTGTCGCAAACGATCACCAAGGGCCCAAAATTTCTCAAACATTTCCTTCCTTACGATTTGGCAAATTTTTTTTGTGCACTGAAGCCTACATTTTTCGTTACAGGCCGGCAATAGCTTTTTCGAAGAGTTTATCTTTCCGTTTCGGCTCTTGTACTCTTGTCCTAGATTTTTTAATGATTTTCTTTTATTGTCTATCCAAGAGCTTTTATGAACTTTTCGATTTTTCCCTATATCTTTCCTTTTTGTGCATTCCCTTTTTTTAGATTTTGTTTGAATCGTTTCAGAATTGCTTGATTCTGAATCTGCTGCGTAAGTACTATTTACAGATTCTTCAAGTATAGGAGCCAAAGGGGAGTTTACTGTATTAATAGTGGATACTGAGGGTAAATTCAAATCTGTTATCGTTAGATCTTTCGAAGAAGAAGGAGAAGGAATTGGTGTGCTCGTATGTCTTCTGAGAGTATTATCCTCTAAACCAACTGTCTTAGATTCTTCAACTATTGGAGTTAAAGGCGAGTTAACTATAGCTGTAGATACCGAAAGCAAATTCAAAGATAACATCGTGGAATCCATATTGTTAATTATAGTTGAAGTTGAAGGAGAAGGCAACAGTATGCTAGGACTTTCTAGTTCAACAGGGATGTTCTCTGCGTCAGAAATTGCATCACCTGCTTCGTCAATTTCATTGCCTGAAATTGTATCATTTAGCGGATCTGAAAAGCAAATTAATTGATATTAGTAGGTTTTCTTACTCAATGCATTGATACTCATAACCACCAGTTATAAAAAAAATAATTATGAATACCTTCAGATTTATTTTCGGTTAAAATTCTTCTTAGTTCTTCCATTTCTACCTCTGAATAGTCAGCTGGCAATGGTGATTCTATAATAAAATACAATTATATTAATACCCAGTATCTATAACAAAACTTACTAGCAATTCGGTGCTAATTCCATTCACTTACCTTTTCAAAAAAAACTACATAAGTGGTATATTCCCGACGTATAAATAAGTAACAACCATTTACTCTGAAGAAAAATATTTTAGTTCCCACGTACAATTAAGTAACTGCCATATTCTATTTTAAGAACATAGAGTTACCCATTGTACAATTTAGTAACTACCACATACTAATTTAATAACATCGAGAAAACCATCATATAATTACGTAACTTACACATGGGAATATTTTCATGGGATATTTGGTTATTTATGTTAAACATACTGATAATATATTTTATTACTAAAGCAGATGTTATTTTGAAAACTTTAATTTGTAAATAATGTAACAGCTTTCAATAATAAAGGAAATCAACCTTGTTTGTGCATTAATATTGTCAAAATCAAACTTACCCGATAGTGCTCTAACTGCTCTTTTACTTTTTTTGGCCCGACAGTTTTTTTTTATCTTTAGCAGGAACCGGTAAATTTAATTTTTTGAACATTTTCTTACACCTGTGACTCATTTTAGCACGATACTTATATGCGGCTACACCGATGGAGCTTGTGCGCGCAACTGACACAAGTGGGTAGCGCGAGGCGGTCCATGCAGTTACGTTCCGATATATCATTAAGCTAGTGACACTAACGAAGTATTACGGCGGTGAAATTAATTTACATTGCAGTTATAGTGTTTTTCATACTTCGATATCTACATAATTATTGCATTTTAATATTTTTATTTTTCATTAGTCGATAGAGCTGTGTTAGGGGAAAACAATCAAATAAAAAAGTGAAAATCACCCAAGTGCTACATCTGAGACTTTACGTAGGGACCGTCGGTATGTGGAATGAGAGACTGTTTGTTAATCTTCTTTAATATGGATGCAAAAATTACATTAGTATGTTCCTGACAAATAGCGCGAACCAAGAGAAAGAAAAAAATTTGACAGCTATGCTAAGTACATACTATACAATCATAGATAATAAAATGAATGTTTTCTATTACAAGTTTGTTTTCATTGCTATGATATTTATTCTATAACAATGTTGATGCCATAGTTTTCATTTAGTTCGTTTCTTATTGCTACGGCAGACTTACCAACATCACTCGTTGATAATATATTTATAATACGGTCCTCACTGCAAGGTTTTTTCTGGATGACCACTTTAAAGCTTATTTTCGACAGATTTTTTTGATGAAACACTTTATTCCATACACTAATAAGCTGCGATATAAAATACGTTAAAAATACGAGCAACTTCCGACTGCGACTTTCCTTGCCTTAGTGCATTTATAACGGCTTTTTAAAATTATTACAATATTCTTTATACTTTGGCATGTTTAAATAATCACAAACCCTCAGTATAAATATTGAACAATGCCATAAAACAAATCGAAGCCACTGATAATTCGAAACTAAATAAATGACAAAATACTTTTGAATCAAATAAATACACATACTCGTACATCGCAGGCGGTGCTGAATGTAAACGAACAGGTTGAAACCAGAAATTTAAATCGTTAGATGCGCCCATTGACGTATGTATACGTAACCTAGACGCGCTGTCCAGTACAGAGAAATTCACCATTCAACTGGTGCCAATTGGCACCAGCTGAGCTGAGTCGATTGCGGGCGATCGTGATAGGTAGCCAGGGGGTTTCACTCCGCAGTTTAGGTACGTGTGACCGGCGCACCGGCCGGGTCGGTGTATGGCAAGAGTTGCCGCTTGGCTCGCACGCTGGCCGCGTTGCACGTAATAATGTAGATTTCTCTTGGTAATTTCTGTAATGATAACTGCATATTGGTGAGTGGGATCCCTGCGCTCTTATCGCTAAATCGGTATCGGGTCAGCGACGCGTAACGGAATTGGAAAACTCGTATTATGCAATTAATTTAAATTTCCCGTGCAGACAGATGAAGGTCGTAAGAGTAGGTAAATTTTCATACCTAAAGTTGGTTTTTCTTCGAGAGTGATCCTTTTGTACTTTGGTACTACTATTTATTATGTGTGGCCGCTGCGTAGTGAGTGAAAGAGACAGCAACAGAGCACACACGTCTATACTGTGTGAAAGGGACTGTTGGAGACGACCACACTGCTCACACTGCTGACCTGAAAATAAAGATAAAAAATAAGCAAAACGCATAATTATAGATATTAGATATAAGAATAATTTGATGTATAACAATAATACTTACGAGCTATAGTATATAGGTACTTTGTACTTTACATGTTCAAATTAACGCGCCGCTGGCGAATATTTTGTCTTTGTGTTGGTGGCTTAATAATAAAAAAACTGTTATCCATTATGCGAGCACACGGATGTGGACGTTGGTTAGACCACTGTGTAGTGACTAAGTCAACTGTGCAATCTATCCGAAGTATTTCTATCGATTATGATGTCCTGTGGTCGGACCATTTTCCGTTAATTATGGAATGTAATTTTGATATGATAAGGTCTAAAATATTACCTGATCAATCTATTGTTATTAATAAAGTATTGTGGGGTGAACGCAAGCCTGAGCAAATTGAGTTGTTTACTAAACTAAGCCATGAAAAATTGAGGTTAATAGATTTTCCTAAAGAGTTGTTGTGTTGTTGTGACCGTACATGTAATAATTTGGACCATAGATTTGTTATTGACAAGATGTATTGTGAAATTGTGAATGCATTGAGACAGGCTGCTGCCGTTGGATATAGTGACTTGAATGTTAATCGAAAAAGAAAACGGTCTGTACTGGGGTGGAACGGGCATGTGCGGGATGCTCACAGGGAGGCAAGGTGTAAATTTAACATATGGACCCAATGTGGAAAACCCAAAAAAGGTAGTGTCTATAATGAGATGGTTAAAAGTAGAAAGATCTTCAAGTCTCGTTTAAAGTGGTGTCAAAACCATAGCGACCAAATAAAAATGGACTTTTTAACATCTAAGCATTCAAAACATGACTTCCGTAGCTTTTGGAAGGCCACTAATAAATTAAACGGCAAACCGAGCCTTCCTGTGAGTGTCGACGGGATTAATGACGTCAGGGGCATAGCTGAGATGTTCAGAGAGCACTTCATTGTTAAATCACCATTAGGCTCATCTCAAACTGTGACTGATGGGAGTCCTTTTGGCACGGAGCTATGTATTAGATTTCTAGCGAAAGATGTAAGGCAGGCTATAAAATCAATGTCGCATGGCAAGTCTCCGGGTCACGACGGACTCAGTATCGAACATTTGAAACATGCGGGCCCCCATCTGTGTAGGGTGCTAGCGATGTTCTATTCTCTTTGCTTGGGACACTCGTACTTGCCTGCTGATATGATGAAGACTGTGGTAGTGCCAATTCTTAAAAATAGAACTGGTGATGTGTGTGATAAATCAAATTATAGACCTATTTCCCTGGCCACTATTATATCGAAAGTGCTTGACAGTTTGCTTAATGCTCAGCTGGACGGCTACTTAACTTTACACGATAATCAATTCGGTTTTAGGCCTGGACTCTCTACTGATACGGCTATCTTGAGTCTGAAGCAGACTGTCAAGTACTACACAGACCGCCGAACACCCGTATATGCCTGTTTCCTTGACCTCTCCAAGGCTTTTGACCTGGTCTGTTATGATATCCTATGGCAGAAGCTAAGTGACATACAGGTACCACCCGAGCTCAATAATATCTTTAAATATTGGTATCGAAACCAGCTCAATATTGTGAGATGGGCTAGCGTCCTTTCCGAGCCATATAGAATGGAGTGTGGAGTGAGGCAGGGAGGGCTGACTTCACCAAAGTTATTCAATTTGTATATTGATGCACTGATAGGTGAGCTTAGCAGCAGCCGTGTCGGCTGTCACATAGATGGTGTACCCGTAAATAATATTAACTATGCTGATGACATGGTTTTGCTGAGCGCATCGGTCTGTGGTATTACAAAAATGTTGCAGATTTGTCAAAGGTATACCTGCGAACACGGCCTTCTATATAATGTTAAAAAGAGTGAATGTATGGTCTTTCCGGCCGGAGGAAAATGCCCAACCTCCATCCCCCCCATAAAGCTATGTGGAACACCACTACAGTGTGTGAACCAATTTAAATATCTTGGTCATATTATCACCTCCGACCTGAAAGACGATGCAGATATAGAAAGGGAACGTAGGGCGTTGTCTGTGAGAGCGAACATGGTGGCTCGTAGGTTTGCTCGTAGCTCAGCAGAAGTAAAACGAACTCTTTTTAGAGCCTACTGTACAAATTTTTACACGAGCAGCCTGTGGGTAAACTATACGCATAAACAATACAGCGCCCTACGTGTTCAATACAATAATGCGTTCAGGGTGCTGATGGGGCTGCCTCGATTCTGTAGCGCGTCAGGGATGTTTGCGGATGCACAAGTAGATTGTTTCTACACCATAATCAGGAAACGATGTGCATCACTGGTGCGCAGGGTGCGGGCGAGCTCCAACAGCATCTTGAGCATGCTTGCGAACAGGTATGACTGCCAGTACATGCGCCATTGCTGCATTTTGCATTTACTGGCTAACAACAAATATTGACATTGCATAATTTCAAATCAGTTATTATTTATTATTATTGTATCCGAAATTTATTATTATTGATTATTCTTATTATTGATTATTGTTTATTATTAATTTATAATTTAAATGTACCGGGTATGGGCTACTTTGCCTGAAATAAACGATTTTATTTTATTTTATTTTTTTTATTATCGGGGTTGCGGTTGTTCGTTAGTACGATATTATAATCGCGGGTAATTTTGCGTTTTAGTGCCGACCGCTACTTTCACCGCGACCGCACGCTCGCTACTGAGATCCCTGATTATTCGCATATTTTCGCTTTTTAGGCCCATCAAATTAGCTAAACCTGGACATAATTCAATAACTGTAATTTTCTTTTTCTATGACATAAAATATTGTTAGTTATAGATAAAATAATAAAAATTAAACACTTTAAATTTCCGCGTCAATGTAAAAAAACAAAAAAACTACATTTTAAAGACATTTTTATTCCATAAGTGCAGCATAATAAATAACCTTGTAAATGTGCTTCTGTTATGTTACGATTCTTGCATTCCAGTTAAATAAATTAAAATTAAACTAATTCATCATTCGGGACTATCATTAATAAAGAGGATTCGGTAAGTTACAGACTTTTTGGCTTATCTTACCAAAAATAATAGATAACTATAATTTAACAATTTATTCTGAACAGTATGTATTCTTAAATTATTTAAAATTAAACAGATTCTCTTTGCACAAATATTTGTAATTTTTAGAAAACCTCAAATACACAACTACCTACTTCAAAAGTGTTTAATTTATTTTTTCAAAATATTGTTAGCACTAAGTATAAGAAATAAATTAAACAATAAAAGACCACGATTATTCATTAATTGATATTTTTTATAAGTTACGTTCCAATTCATTCTCGCTCTTTCCGCACATTCAGAAAGACGTGTGTTAAGTGGAAACGAACAGTAGAGTTATTAATTTTCATTCTTATTAGTGTTGCTCTAGAGTATATTTTAATTTGAGTGTCTTATTGAATTACGTCCAACCTAGTTTGGTGTCACCTTAAGTTCTTGGCAGTATATGCAAAAGAGATAGATAAAATGCAACGTACACCAAAATCAGGACAAGTCAAATATTCATAATATCCGGATCTTACCACAAACCCCCAAGAGGACGAAAATTTGATCAGGAATATTAACATTAGAAAAAGAAAAAATCCTGAGCAGATTCAATTCGAAGAAATGAAAGATGCTCTGATGCAATCCTTTAGAGAAATGATAAACTCTGAAATTTCTGATATAAAAAACCAGAACAGCAAGCTAATTGAATCCAATAATGAAATTTTAAAACTACTGCAAACAAATGCCTCGAATTATAAAGAATTGAGTAAGAAAGTGGAAACCCTTGAGAGAAAGAATGCTACCGCTCTGGAGCGTATTAGTGATTTGGAGGCACAGTTAAATGGAGTTCAAAAAAAAATTACGAAAAATATGGTTGAAATTAGAAACATTCCCAAAGAAGACAGCAAAGATTTAAAGGAAATTGTAAAGATCGTTTGTGATACCCTCCAAACTCAACACGTGGTAAATGCGAATGTATATAGAAGGGGAAAAAATAATGCACCGATAATTATAGATTTCGAAGAAGCTAAGGAAAAAGAACTACTATTAAAGGCCTTTAAGAAATACAACAGTGAAAGAAAAGATAATCCACTAAATACTGCGAGCATAGGTTTGAATTGTTTGAACTCCAGGATTTACATATCTGACTCCTTGACTCCTATGTCTAAAAAAATCTTAGGAAGAGACCTCGTAAAAAAGGGATCATTTAAGTTCTGTTGGACATCGCGTGGTAATGTGCTTTTACGTACCAGCTCTGATAATTAGCTCACTCAAACAAATAGAAGAATTATCTTCGGACTGACTATTTCACTTGGTAAATCTCATGTATTTTTGGCACCGTTTTGTGTGTCTTATTTTACTTAATTCTCTTACTACTTTTTGCAAATATAGTTGTATTACTTGTGTTTTAAGTTTATCTGATTGTAATAAGGTGAAACGAACATTATTAACTTGCAAATCATTTATATACTTTTATCTAATTATAGGTTATATTAATATTTTTATACATTGCATAGATAGCTACTATTATAATTATATTACTTTTATATTTATATGCGTTTATCAAATAATACTTTATATCTATGATTTAATTTATTGCACACGGAGTTGCTATTTTCATTTTATTCTTTTTATCTATCAGCATATTCATACAAAGTCAAATTACATACTTAAATTATCGTCCAAGTCCACTTCAACTTTATTATTACAATATCTCTATTAAATATCATATCATGACTACTAATCTGGAGCAAATAGTCACTGAGGTTGACAATAATGTCACCATTGGTGATTCAGTTCTGGTTAATGATCCGAAAGAACTCCCAAAACACAGAATTATCGGTGATGACTCTTTAAATATAATTGTACAAAATATTAGAAGCATCCGTAAAAATTTTGATGATTTTAGTTTGTTCCTTGGAAGGACCAATATAAACTATGATCTTATAGTACTTACTGAGTGCTGGTTACAAAACTCGGATTCAATACCAAGAATGGAAACATATACTACCTACAATACTTTTAAACACATTAACCAAAATAGTGGTGTAGTAGTATATATTCGCGACAGTTTTGCTGATGTATCTGTATATGAACCCAATCTTGCTGATGCGGACTGTCTAATTGTTAAATTCGGTACTAGCCATGCCTTTGTTTGCATTTATAGATCTCCTTCGTTCCTTGCTATCGATAGATTCCTTCAATCGCTAGATGAAATATTAAAGGAGCTTAAGCATATACCTAATATAATTTTAACTGGGGACATAAATATCAATATCAGTCTCAACAATGATGATCCTAGATCCGACGAATATCTCGATCTGCTTGCTGTTCACTGCTTGTTGCCTAGCCATATGCTGCCTACACGTTTTGATAGATGTATCGACCACTCTATTGTGAAATTGAGTAATAAATTGACAACTGTAATATGTGAGTCATCGATCACTGACCACAGTAGTATATACTTATCTATACCTCTCACAAAAGGCTATCGTGTATATAAAAGAATAAAAACAATAAAGAAACTTAACTATGATAAAGCCAAAGAGCTGCTACAACATGTTGATTGGTGTACTCTGTATTCAATTAATGATCCAAATACTGCAACAATATTTTTTTTAGATACTCTGATAAATACTGCCGATAATTGCTCTACTTATTTACATATTCCTAACAGAAAACAAATCTTTCAACCTTGGGTAACACCTGGCTTATTGCGGTGTATGAGTTTTCGTGATAAATTGCATAGAAAACTTAAAAACAACCCTAACGATGTTAACCTCGCACTTATTTATAAACGTTATAGAAACCAGTGTAAAAATATCTTACATAATTTGAAGAACCAATATGATAAGTCCGAGTTACAATCAAATACAAACGACATTAATAAAACATGGAATACTATT
The DNA here is from genome assembly GCA_963935595.1 of Schoenobius gigantellus. Taxonomy (NCBI): domain Eukaryota; kingdom Metazoa; phylum Arthropoda; class Insecta; order Lepidoptera; family Crambidae; genus Schoenobius; species Schoenobius gigantellus. The sequence continues at coordinate 68,595,092 of OZ012541.1, read as the reverse complement.
AAGCGAGTATGCAAAATAAATACGTCAGTTAAGTTTCAAGAACCTGTGGAGCTATTAAAATTGAAATCTAACTCCTATAACTCGGTAAACTCCATTAATGATTATTTTGTTGATGTGGGCTCTCGATTATCCAATAAAATTTTAGAAAAACTTAACACTACCGAAAAAGAAATTGTTCAAAAATATAAACCCGATATCCGCTCCGCGAACTCTTTTGTCCTACTAGAGGCTGACGAAGAAGAGGTATTTAAAACTATAATGTCTTTAAAGAATACGAGTTCCTCAGGTTGGGATGGATTATCATCAATTTTTATTAAAAAATGTGTAGATTTATTAGCCGAACCTATAACCCATATTGTCAACCTGTGTCTATCACAGGGTAAAGGACATGTCCACTTTTTGTATGGAACGTGGAATTTTATTCTGAACCTTTTTTAACCAGTTTAAAAATTTATGACGGTAATAGAACTTTATGAGAAGGATGTTTATCCATGAATATTAAAAATATTAAGACCTGCATTTAGGAGAAAAAAATTTAAAATGTTTTTTTTTATTGTTTCTTTAGCAGGGCCACATTTAGTTTTTTTTACTGGCAATTAATAGGGTGTCATTGTCAATGCCACTGTAGCTGTCGTTTTGACTTTTGTTTATTGTTTGTGTGTATGTGTGTAACCTTCCTTCCTTTCACAAAATAGTATCTTTTATTTTCTACAGCTATGCTCAGGTTCTTGATTTTACATGTGATTTAAATATTGGCTTGCTAACTGGACTAAGTTTTCTCGTAATTTGAACGTACGAAGTAACCAGACCCAAGAATTGAACAACAAAATGTTATACTTCCAGGTTACAGTCGCACTCCTGATACAACTTCTCATTTTTTTGTACCAGAGTGCTATAATTTGGAATGTCGAAGGGTACCATTATATTTAAGAAAGAAGATCCTCGGAGATTGTAAAATATTCGTAAAGTAATGCCAGAGTCTGTGAAAATCACATGAGTCAATATGATTTTGCATTTTTACGGTAATAAACGTAAGGTTTTACGTTTACGGTACGGTACGGTTTAAAAGAAGAAACAAATACTTACTTGCATTCACACATATACACAAACATTACTATTACTTATCAAGTCAATATGATTTTGCATTTTTATGTGTATTAGAAATTAACTGTATAGTTTACACCAAATGTAATAATTCATGCTTGACTTACTAACAATAAAATCAAAGAACAGAAACTAATTGAATTTGAAAATATAGAAAATTCCACTGATATAGTATGTAAATACTGGACAGGTTTAACAGTCACACAATTTGTTTTATTGTTCTCTTGCTTAACTCAATTAGGTGAGGTTTGTTCAAAGTCAAAAAGGCCTTAGGTTTATATTAAGTCAGACTATGGGCTAAGGAATCCCTTTGCAGAATTGCTTCTCGGGTATGCATTTCAAAAACTCATGTTTACTTATATAAAAAAGTGTTATTGCTTCAAAAATCAATATGCACCTTTACATTTAGGTAAAGCCCATATAAGCGGGGAAAACCTGTCCAGTAGAAATCTAACTATACCTTATACTCTTTAGGTCTGATTCAAACAATTCCATTGTTTTATTAGAGGTTACTAACATTTTACTTACAAAAGTCCTCTAATTACCTATTTCAAAAGAAATCTTATAACTTACACTGCTAGCTGCAGTAAGCGACCAACCGACCTGGTGGTCAATCTATTTTAAATAGGGCATTAGAAGCCATCTTTGTACATATTGATGCTTAAATTCCACACTTGAATATGTTCCCCGGAATGAAAATATTCAATTTAATTTTAATCACATGAGACTGCTGATAAGAGGAAAAATCAAATGAAATCCATGAATTTAGGATGGACTCCGCAACAAACTCATATAACACCACTGGCTCAATTTTGAAATTACGTACTAATGAGGGAAGATGTTGAAATTGAATAAATAAAAATTACATCATTTCTGGGTTTTATTTCATACCTGCAACCAGTTTCTATATTACAACTCTTTCACATAGTTTCCACTATTATAATTATTCAACACTTCATATTACATATTTAGTACCCATGATAAAATCGAGGGTATGTAGTCATATAGAAGTAAATATTTACACTTTGAATTAGCATTATAGTAATCTTAGAGAATTTTGCACTTAGTTCATTAATTAGCATTTGTTTTGTAAAAAATCTTTTGTTATTGAAATAGTAAAACTGTAGCATTCTTAAGAACAGACCAGTATATTTTATTTATGTTGATATTTTATTACTGTGAGGTAGGTGCTTATCCTAAGAGTAGGCAGAGTAAAACAGGTATCACACATTACATAGTCTATGCTCATGTTCTTAATGTATTATCTGTGCGAATTACACAGCCTGATTTTGTCTCACCAAAATGTGTTTCATTAGTTTTGTCTCGTCATCCCTCTAATTAAGTAAAGGCCTTGATATTAGTCAAATCCCATGGACCTCACATGGTGTCAGAAGTGCAAGAAATAGCCACAGTAAGTTTAATATGTCTGAACATTCAGAGCGCGAACAAAAAGCTGCGGCGTCATCGGCAATGGCGTCGTCACAGCCACACGCACATGGGCACATGTCGACGGTAAGCTCAGGATTCCTAAAACCACTAAACTTAAAATGCAGCAATATGTCGCTAGAGTGGAAAAACTGGAGCACTCAACTAAAAATCTATCTACGAGCTAACAACTTGGAAAACGAGAAGGACGCACGCAAAGTCGCCATCTTGTTACACTTTATTGGCGAGGATTCGCTCACAATATTTTATGCATTCAATGTTGATATAGACACAATAACTTTCGACAGCCTTTTATCGAAATTCAAAAAACATTTCACACCACAAATCAACATAACCATGGAGCGCCACAAGATATTTAACCGACGACAAGGCAATGAGGAGTCGATCGATGAATATGTTACTGATCTGAGGAATATTAGTAGACAATGTGACTTTGGCAAGATAGCCGACACATTGGTACGCGATATATTCAGCTGGAACCTAAACCCCAACAATCAACATATAAAAGAACAGATTCTCATAAGAAAGCCTAACACATTGGACGAAGCCGTAGACCTAGCAAAACATATAGAAGCAACGAAACAACAAGCCAAGACACTAGAGGAGAGTACACCCTTTATTGGACAAGTTCAATCCAAATACAGTCACCAGGCAAGACCTTGTACAAGAGGATATAAACAGCCGAGCAACAACAGACTATCAAGCAGTTCTAGGGGCTCAAGCAACTTCAGACAGACTGGGGGCCCCAGGCAGCCAAGCGGTTTCAGACAGAGGAGCAGTTCCAGGCAACTGTCCAGTAACAACTGTGGTAAATGCGGTCAGGTACATAGATTTAGATGTCCCGCCAAGGGTGTACAGTGTAATAAATGTGGAAAATATAACTACTTTGCTATTGTATGTAGAAATATTAAGGTACAACAAATTGATGTATGTGATGATAACAATTCTCTTTTCCTAGGGTCTATCTTAATTAATAATATTGAAACAGAACAATGGAGATCTAATTTGTGTAATAATAACCTTAATGTGAATTTTCTTTTAGACACTGGTGCAGACACAAACATTCTATCAAAAAATACATTTGATAAACTCAAATTATCACACAATGTTATAAAGAAAAGTAATCATAAATTATCTTCTTATAGTGGGGAATCAATACCAACTTTAGGCCAATGTAATTTAATAGTACAGCATAATAATGCATCATTTAATGTTATATTTCATATTGTTGATTTAAACAGTCAAAATATAATTGGTAGGGAAACATGTCAATCTCTAAAGCTTATTAAAAGAATTCACAAAGTAGATATAAGTACATGTGAAAACATTATTCAGTCTAATAATGATTTATTTCAAGGTATAGGATGCTTAACTGACTTTACCTGTGAATTAAGGGTCAAACCTGATGTAATTCCCACTGTCGACGCATGCAGAAGAGTTCCATTCAGACTAAGGGATAGCCTAAAGTCTGAGCTTGCTGAATTGGAGAAAACTGGTATTATTTACCGTGTCGAAGAGCCTACGGAATGGGTGAGTTCTATTGTTCTTACAAATAAAAAGAATGGTAAGCTAAGACTGTGCACTGATCCGCGAAAACTTAATAGGGCTATCATGAGACCTTTTTATCAATTTCCTACTCTCGATGAGATAAAGTCAGACCTATCCGGAGCAAAATTCTTCTCCACGTTGGATGCAAATAAGGGCTTCTGGATGCTACGACTCTCAGAGAGCTCGTCAAAGCTGTGTACCTTTATAACACCCTTTGGGCGTTACAGGTTTACTCGCCTACCTTTTGGTATCAATGCAGCACCAGAAATCTTCCAGGCCGAGATGATAAAAAGGTTTCACGATATTAAAAATGTTAAAATTATGATGGACGATTTCTTGATTTTTGGGAAAACAAGAATCGAACATGATGAAGCCTTAAAAAATGTACTAAACAGGGCCCGTGAAATCAATTTAAAATTTAATAAAGAAAAGTCTGTGATTTGTGCGACAAATGTAAAATATTTGGGTCATATCTTTAGTCAAAATGGTGTACAAGTCGATGAAAACAAAGTCAAGGCTATATGTGACATGCCAAGACCAAATTGTATAAAAGATTTACAAAGATTCATGGGGATGGTAAATTATCTCAGTCCTTTTATACCTAACTTATCTAGAGAAAATAGTTTTTTAAGAACACTTTTATCTAATAAACAGAATGGCTATGGCTAGACCAACATGAAAATGAATTTAATAATATTAAACAACTTATTTGCTCAGCCCCAGTTCTTACTTACTATGACCCAAATAAAGATGTCACTATGTCAGTCGATGCCTCGAAAGATGCTCTTGGTGCTGTGTTATTACACGAAAAGCAACCAATAGCATATGCATCTGCCTCCCTAACTATGTCTCAAAAGAACTATTCTCAAATTGAGAAAGAACTTATGGCTGTTCTATTTGGATGTACCAAGTTTCACCAATACATTTATGGTAGAACAGTCAAAGTTGAAACTGACCATAAACCACTCATTACATTATTTAAAAAAGCCCTATATGACATTCCTCCTAGACTGCAGAGAATTATGCTACGCCTTCAGCCATATGATATTGATATTGTATATAGACCAGGACGTTTTCTTTATATTGCCGACACATTGTCTCGTGCACCCCTTAATGAAAACACATTATTAGATTTAGAAGGTGATATAGATTTGCACATTAATTTAGTAATATCAACTTTGTCAGTCAGTCAGAATAAACTTATAGAAATTAAAGAGTCACTCAGTCAAGATCTTGTTCTTATAAAAATAATGGAATTTTGTCAAAACGGTTGGCCTGAACACAAAAGATCTGTTGGTCAACACATAAAGCCCTATTTCTCATTAAAAGATAAGTTACATGTTGTTAATGGCATTTTATTTATGTTACATAAAATTGTTATTCCGGAATCTATGAGAAATGATGTATTAAAATTGATTCATATAGGTCATCAAGGGATTAACAGTTCTATTCGCTATGCTAAAGCTACTGTCTTTTGGCCTAATATGGCTGGAGACATAGAAAAGTATATTAATCAATGTCATATATGTCTTACCTATCGTAGAAACAATTCTAAAGAACCTATTCTGTTTCATAATTATAAGCTATTGCCTTGGAATAAAGTTGGTGTTGATATCTTTGAACTTAAATCAAAAAAATATTTGATTGTTGTTGATTATTATTCAAAAAATGTCGAACTAGCACTGTTGAATGGTAGCTCGAGTGCAAACATTATTATAACACATTTGAAATCCATATTTGCTAGACATGGTATACCCGAAGTCATGATATCTGACAACGGCCCACCTTTTTCTAGTTTTGAATTCAAAAATTTTTGTAATGATTGAAGCATACAATTAAATACATCTAGTCCATACTTTAGCAGATCTAATGGCATGGTCGAAAGAACTATTGGTACAATCAAATATATGCTAAAAAAATGTAGCGCTGATAATTCTGATCCTTACCTCGCTTTACTTATGTATCGTAATACTCCTAAAAAATCAGGATTTTCCCCTGCTCAACTGTCGATGTCAAGGAATTTACGATCAATATTACCTGCTTCAAACTTACAACTAAAACCTTAACTTGTGGATGTTAGTATGCTTCAGAAAGAAATTGAAAAACAAAAGTTAAACAAGGTGACAAAGTGTACTTTAAACATAAACCTAATTGTGTCTGGGTTCCGGGTACTGTTACACAAGCCTGCAGCGAGCCACGTAGTTATATCATCACGTCCCCTCAAGGTGAATTTCGTAGAAATCGCGAACATATATTGAAATCTAGCGCTGCTCCCTCGTGTGATAGTATACCTGAAAACAAAACAAATGTTAGTAGTAGTTCAAATACTAAGGTCAATAACTCGCCACAAATGACACGTTCTGGGCGAATTGTAAAACGTCCAGCGCGATATTTGTAATTTTTAAGTACATAGGTATTATTATTAAGTTTTTTTTTCTAATTTAGTTTAATGTTGAATATTTATTATTTTTAGTCTTCCAAATGTAATCATTTTCTAGACATTTTTTTTTGTTGTTGTCACTTGTCAAAGTCATGTCAAAGTTTTTTTTATATAATATTTTTGGCTAGGCATCTAGGCCTTTGAGCCAGTCATGTCAAAGATACTCTTATCAATTATAGACTATTAACGATACGTTCAAAACTGTAAGACTACAGAAATGTATGTACCCTAGTAATAGGCTAAGTTTACTTTAATAATATGCTAATTTCTTACCTTTTTATTAATTTAAATCCTTAGTACTGTTTCAAAAAGGGGAAGATATTACATAGTCTATGCTCATGTTCTTAATGTATTATCTGTGCGAATTACACAGTCTGATTTTGTCTCACCAAAATGTGTTTCATTAGTTTTGTCTCGTCATCCCTCTAATTAAGTAAAGGCCTTGATATTAGTCAAATCCCATGGACCTCACAGACACTACAGCCAGGGGCTCATCCTAACAAATGCTGCACAAACACACTGCTACAAAGTAAAGTATAGAAGTCATCTGCCACCAACCAATGCATTTATTGTGCTAGATTTCATTTTAATAGCATGGACCTATTGATTACATGTATCATTTTTTTGGTCAGAGTCAGAGATGCTTGTTTGTTACCAGCAGTGACCTGCAATGCTGCTAATTTGCAATCCAATTCAATATGTGGTCACCTGGGGGTTTATTGTCGAAGGAAAAATCTATAACGTCTGCTGCCTTTAATTTGACAGTCATTGCGGCAACAGCACTTCTTAATAAAAAGTATTGTGATGTATTGTGATTGCCTAAATTATAAGCGATCACGATCATTAACATCACAAAATTAAACGAGGCTTTTTTTGACGCCGTCACTTCTGCAAGAGAAGGCAAAGGGAGCTAAGTTCATACAGCCATGTTTTTCGTAAATCTTGATAAAACATTAAAAATGTAATTTATGTGAATTTTAGTCAGAAAGTCACTCACTATCACATCGTTTGTGCGCTTTTGTTACTTATTTATTCGTTTGTGACACGTTTCAGTAACTTGTCATTGGTTTCCATACAAAAATCGCTTTGTTTTACATACTATGAAAGTCAATCAGAAAATTGCTGTTTTTTTGAATTTGCAGGCCTAAAAAAACCTAAATTTTATTCTAAACCCTAGATTTTTGAGTACTCTTTACAAAAATACCTGAAACATGTTGATTAATTAATGATGAAATTTTTAGCCCAAAAGAGGACATGTCCTTTCCTGATATATTAAAGGAGTCCGTGGTTATTCCTGTCTACAAGTCGGGCGACAGAGACAATATCTCAAATTATCGTCCAATATCTCTATTACCAACACTAACTAAAATCATAGAAAAAATTGTTAATATTCGGCTTGTAAAATATTTAGAAAGATATAATATAATTTCTAAAAACCAATATGGTTTTAGAACAAAAATGTCCACTGTAGATGCTATTGAGGAAATTGTTAATAATGTAGCAAGAAAGCTCGACTGTAAGAAGAAGTGTTTAGGTATCTTTTTGGACCTTGCTAAAGCGTTTTCTCTGTCCTTCTACTAATTTGTAAATTGGAATCAATTGGAATACGCGGTACTCCATTGGATCTTTTCAAAGACTATCTTAGTAACAGATCGCAAGCTGTAAAATTAGAAGAAAATCATAGTTCCAATGATAAAATTGTTGAAGTAGAATATAAAAAACAAAGAAATAAAACGCATAAAATTATAGAACGTAGCAGAAACAATTATTTTAGAAATAAACTTGTGTAGTAACGATATAAAAAAAGTCTGGCAAATAATAAATGAAATAACAGGAAAAATCAAGAAATCGATTGATGATGCTATTATAAAAGCTTTCAGCGACATCGGCACAGACAACGATATAGCTAATATGTTTGCGGATAAATTCAAAGAGAACGTTCAAAATATACTTCCAAATTGTAATACAAAATTATTAAATAGTTCGTATATGAAACCTTTAGACAAATCAATGCTGTTTCCTTTGGCAAAAAAGAAAGAAATTCATAAAATTATAACGAATTTAAAATCAAACAAATCGCCTGGTATCGATAATATTCGATCCTTTGATATAAAACTAGCTGCTAATAATATCGTAGAAGCCATCACTAAACTTATAAATACAAGCTTAAAGACAGGAGTATATCCTGATGAACTCAAAACGGGTTTAGTGAGACCCATCTTCAAAGGTGGTAATTCACGAGACTGTTCAAATTATAGGCCCATCACAATGCTTCCTGTAGTCGATAAAATTGTAGAGAAATATATTTGTGACAACATTCATAGATTCTACAATCAAAACAACGTGCTATCTTCAAACCAGTATGGATTTCAACCTCAAAAAAGTACTTCAGCCTTACTATCTAAGTTCACAGATGACATAAATTCGTTTCTGGATGATAAAAAACACGTCCTTGTCATTTTTATCGACTACAGCAAGGCATTTGATACCTTAAATCATCAAGTATTAATAGAAAAGCTGGGAAACACTGGGATCCGGGGTCAGGTTCTTGATTGGTGTAGAAATTACCTTACTGACAGATCGTATCAAGTAAAAGTAGGAACCTCCCTTAGTAATAAGGTAACTGTTACAGAAGGAACAGCACAAGGATCTGTGCTGGGTCCCCTTCATTACTTGGCTTATGTGAACGATGTGTGTAATGTAGTAGAGCATTGTAAAATTTATCTTTATGCTGACGACACCTGTCTAATTTCAGCAGACAGAGATCTTAAAACAGCAGAATATAAACTACAACTAGATTTCGACAACATTTGCAAATGGTCTCATGACGCTGGTCTTGTTCTAAACTGTAGAAAAACCAAATTACTTCACATTTGCTCGAGCTACTCTAAAACATTAGGGTCTGCTGAGATATTAGCACATACTCATAACTGTTTTCACTCTTATAAAAGTAACTTAAAATGTAGTTGTCCACCATTGCAGATAGTAAATGAGCAAACATACCTAGGACTTAAAATTGATCAGCGTTTCAACTGGGGACCACACATTGCCGATGTGTGTAATAAACTGCGTGCACTCATGGCTAAACTATATATCATAAAAGATAGGGTACCTTATGATATAAAACGTAACATGTACCTAGCGCTTGCCGAAAGTGTCATGTCTTACGGGATTACAAGCTATGGTCGCACTTTCCAAACTTACATAGACGATATTTACAAAATTCAAATAAGACTCTTAAAACTAATAGTACCACCTAAAATTAAAAATAAATTACAAAATGAAAATGAATTATTTAACCACTGTAATGTTTTACCCATACATCTCCTATACAAATTAATTATTTTGAAAGAACAATACTTCAGAAAGGAAATACAAAACGAAGAAATATTTACAAGATATCAAACAAGACGGTCCGAAAAAAAGTTTTTACAAAAACCTAGGTATACTAACTTTTACGGTAAAAGGAGATCAGATTTTATTGTACCAGAACTTATAAATAACTTACCTAAAGAAATAAAACAACAAATAAACCCAAAAAATATATCGTGCGTACTAAAAAAATATTTTCAAGAACAAATAAGCGATTCTTCCTAAAATTATCTCTAATATTTTGTATTTATTATTATTCAGGTGTTTATTTATACACACTCTGCCGACTCTGTAGAGATGAAGGCGTGACTAGATTATGTATGAAATAGTGGAGCAGCCTATATCGTGTCCGATCCCCTCCTTGCGCATCAATACCGGTCGGCCGGCCGGCGCATGCGGCTGCACAAGTAGCTAGTATGTATGCATAGGTATAAGATAGTCATAGGGGCTGTTTATGTGTGTTTACTGTTTAGTGTTAAGTAATCTTTTTGCTATCCACATAACTACAAGTGGCACTGGAACAAACCCGTTTTGGGGTTTATCAGTGCAATTTAATTTAATAAGTGTTTTTGTTTCGTAAATTTATGATAATAATAAAAAAAAAAAAGCGAAAAGTCAATTTTGGAGTCCCTCAAGGATCGGTGCTGGGGCCTACTCTCTTTTTAATTTACGTGAATAATTTGTGTGACATGAAACTTACAAATGCTAAAGTAATCACTTTCGCAGATGATACAGTCATCTTGTTTTATGAAAAGACTTGGTTAAAAGTAAAATCAGTCGCAGTAAAAGGAATAAAGACTATAACTAGGTGGCTTGACTTCAATTTATTAACTTTAAACCTATCAAAGACCAGATATATAACTTTCAGTATAAGGGATAACCAACAAACTAATTCTGACTTTCAGATAAAAGCGCATAATTATCAGTGACTCGATACAGATAAATGTAACTGTTATATTTTATCATCAGCTAAAAGTATTAAATATCTTGGTATACAAGTGGATAAAAACTTAAACTGGAAGGAGCATCTAAATAACCTTAAGTCTCGTATACGTAAACTAATACCAATTTTCAAAAGAATAAGAAACTTAAAAGATTTAAAAACTAACAAAATGGTTTATTTAGCTTTGTGCTAATCTGTAGCTTCGTATGGTATCTCCGCCTGGGGGAGAGCAAAGAAGAGTATATATAATATAATCTTATAAAAGTCGAAAGAGCTTTAAGATGTATAATAAAAGTTGTCAATTTTAAGCACTTTAGGTATTCTACGATTAAAATCTACAAAGATTTTGAGGTTTTAAATATTAGACAACTATTTATTAAAACAATTATACTTCGGCAAAATTCTTGTCTCAATCGCGGTGATATGTCGGCTAGAAGAAAACATGAGGTATACAAAATTCCTACGTGTAATACTGTATTTGTAAAAAGCTTTCCCTTTTTCCTGTCTCCATTTCTGTATTACCGCATTAGTAAAATTTATTCTATTAGAGACATGACCAAATATCTGTGTGGAAGGACACTGGAAAAGTTTCTGAAAAATTTGGACTATGAGAAGACTGAGGAGCTACTAAAAATTATAAATTGACTCAAATCATAAATGGTAACTGTGCAATGTATTTATATGGTAGTTATATGCAATGTATGATTTATATATATATATATGACGGATTTCCGAGCAGATGATTGCGTTCATTTGCATCCATGGTTGAGGAAAGTGACCGTTTGTCAATAAAGATTCGTTAACAACTTCTTTAAGTTTTATTTCGTAACAGAACAACACAATACGAACAAATCAATAATGTGACAATCACAAAACTAAGAAGTATGTGGAATTGCGAGCGTACGCCTAGCACCGATGCTAAAAACAGACTGAGCTCCGTCTTCACACCGTTCGCTTATATTGGCACCGACCGCCACTCACATTACCGACATGGCAAAGAACAAACACGTGGAGCGAATAAAAGGAAACACGTGGTTATCCACGTGGGGTACTAACGTCGGTCGCAAGCCCACGCGGACTGAACAGTCCCCTCTTTAGTTTTGTTTCCTATTATTTTAATTTTACAATTATAGAAAAAATCGATAAAACATTTTTATGAGAAATTAAAGCAAAATAATTAAATCTAGGAATGATTTAACTGCGCCGTCACGGCCGTCCTGCATCTTCACACGTCCTCGTGTGTCCCATCTTTGTCATTATCTGCAAGCAAAAATAATTAATACTGCAAATATTATTAGCTCGGCCATCTTGGCCTTTTAAAAGACTAATAGTCACACAAATGTTGTCGTCACATAGACATTGTTGTCACACAGACACTGATGACACAAAAACACTGTTGTCACACAGACATTGTTGTCACACAGATAATGTTGTCACACAGACAATGTTGTCACACAGACACTGTTGTAACACAGACACTGTTGTCACACAGACACTGTTGTCACACAGACACTGTTGTCACACAGACTGTTGTTACACAGACAGGTTGTCACTAGTGATATGCCGGACGGTGAAAAACGTTAATTGAAAGATACCGAAAACAACACAGATAATTAGTATCCAGATAACATATCCAAGAACATGAATCATCCGGCAGATCACCAGTTGATACACAGATGTTTCATTATCTACTTACTTATGCCGTCATCGGTACATTCATGTACTTCCACATTATCAGTCAATTCCAACGGAACATAACTATTTGGCATAGAACGTACGCGGTCATGAGCATATTTGTATGTTCTATTGGAATTTGATGCCTTCAGTAAATATCTATCGCCATCCAGCAACTGAACCACCCTAAAAGGACCTTTAAACTTTGGTTCCAGTTTGGTTTGAATCCATTCATGATTTTCTAAAAGCACGAAATCACCTATTTTGAAACGGTTGACTTTTGCCTTTGTTTTATCAAATCATTGTTTTTCAATGACAGCACTGTTCTCTATGGAGTGTTTTGCATGCTGCCGAACTTCCTCTAAATCGATTATACTCTCAGTTGTATCATTATCTAATGTTAGAAGGTCTAAAGGTCTTGCTACTTTACCAATCAATAATTCGAGAGGGCTTGACTTTGTCACACGATTAATTGTGTTATTTAAGGCTATCTAAACTTCAGGCAGTGCCTCTTGCCACGATTTATTTTTTCCTACTTCAACGGCAGTGAGCATGTTTTTTAAAGTACTCATGACTCGCTCAACTTGCCCGTTGGCTCGACTAGTCCCCGTAGCTATCAAATGGAGAGAAATACGATAGGCATCACAAAAATCTCTGAAATCTCTGCTAGTAAAGCATCGACCCTGATCAGTTATTACACGGTTTGGAGCTCCAAATAAGGACACGATATATTTAAGGGCCTTAATAGCGTTGGAAGTGTCAATATTTAGTGTATGATAAAGTATAGTGTATTTTGTGAATGCATCAATCAGTACAAAAATGTATTCTTTAGTGTCATTTTTACCACTAAGTTTTCCTGTAGCGTCTATGTGAATAGTATGCCAAGGTGTAGAGACCTTAGGGATAGGATGCAATTCGGCTTGAATTCTACCAGAATGAGATTTTGACAATCTGCAGGTAATGCAATTATCGACGAATTTGCGAACGTATTTGTTCATGTGTGGGAACCAGTAATGACAATAAGCTTTCTCTAGAGTTTTTTCCCATCCTAAATGCATTATGCTTTCGTGAACGTGATTAATTACAGCCCACTGAAATAACCTAGGAACAATTGGTAAGCAAGTACTTCTATTATTTCTGACTATTTTACGGTGCAGAATTCCTCGTCGAATTTCATACGTCCCAGCTATATCAGATGCGAGAGTGTTGTTTTGTAAGTGTGATACGATTGAGGCTATTTCAGGATCTTTTTGTTACTCTGCTTGAAACCAATTATCGCTGATTTCGGTAAGGTTAACTCGTTTTGGAAGGACCTTTGTTTCAGGTACTTTAGAAATGGGATTTCGAGACAAAAAATCTACATGTTCCATTCGCTTTCCTGGTCTATACTCGATGTCGAAATCGAAGCTTTGAAGGAAACACCACCATCTATGAACTCGAGGCGTTAGGTCTGTTTTGGCTTTCGATGCTTTTACAGCATTGCAATCAGTTACTACAACAAATTTAAGGCCATGTAAATAATGCTTAAAATGTTTTATTGATTTTACAATTGCTAAAGTCTCGAGCTCATAAGAATGGTATTTGGATTCGCAAGGGGTTGTCCTTCGGCTATAATATTCAACCACATGAAGTTTGCCACCTTTTTTTGCATAAGTATAGCACCATAGCCCTCAGAACTGGCGTCAGTATGCAGCTCTGTAAGACATTGAGGATCAAAAATAGTCAAAACAGGTTTGTCAGTCAAGACAGTAATAATTCTTTGGCGGATAACTTCAAATTCCGGGGTCCATTTTATGTTGCCTTTCCCAGCTGTAAGTCTATATAGTGGTGCAGTTATTTGAGAAAAATTTGGAATGAATTGGCGGAAATATGATGCTAGGCTAATAAATTGTCTAAGCTGAGTGACAGTTTGTGGAGGAGGTAATTGGGTCAATGCGTTTATTTTACGCGAATTTGGTCTTACTTCCCCAGACGATACATGATAACCAAGGTATTCTATTTGAGTTTTTATGAAGGCACACTTTTTTAAATTTAAAGAAAAACCTGACTTTGTTAAAGCTTCTAATATTAAATTTAATCTTTGAATACCTTCTTCGACAGTCTGCGATGGTACTATAATATCATCAATGTAGCAGACTGCGAAGGTTTCAGACAATTTTCCAAGAGCTCTATTAATAGTTCGTTGGTACACGGAAGGTGCGTTTCGAAGGCCAAAAGGCATTGTAACATACTCAAATTGCCCGTCAGATGTAACAAAGGCTGTCTTTTCAATTGAATTTGGGTGCACGGGAATCTGATGATAGCCACTGGCCATATCTAAAGATGTAAAATAGTTAGCTCCAACTAGGCGCTGTATTTGGTCACCAATTAAGGGCAGTGGATATCTATCAGGAATAGTATTGCTATTAAGCTCACGATAATCTACACAGAGACGGTCAGAGCCGTCTTTCTTTTTTACGAGTAGAATTGGACTCGCAAACGGGGAACAACTTTCACGAATAACACCTGCGGTAAGAAGCTCCTTAATTTTTTCGCGCACTAATTCACGTTCGTTCGGGCTTAGGCGATACGGACGACGCTGTACTGTCCGATTTGGATCGACAAGTTTAATTTCAAGTTGCCCAGAACTGACCTTACCAATAGGCATACCCTCAACAAAGGAATCAGAATATTTTTGAAGCAATTGTTTTAAATTGGCTAAAGACTCAGAAGGAATATCGGTGTTGACACCAACAAAATCTTTGACTTTTTCACCCATCTCACATTCTGCTATTACGCTGATTTTATTGATAGTTAGATAATTTTCTGACACTTCAACCGAAAAGCCTAATGTAATAAGATCTCGTCCAATCAAAATATCATTACTTAATGAAGTATCTGGAATAACGTGAAATAATAGCTCGACAGAATAATCCTGCAGTATAACAGTAGCTAAAATTTGCATGCTGCAGAGAAGTCGAGACCTTCCAATGCCTAAGAGTGTGACTGAATCATATTTTCTTTTACCAGGAAAACATTTGGCAATTGTTTCTTTTATTAAAGAGCATTCGGAACCGGAATCAAAACAAAATGAAAACTTCTCACCCAAATTATAGAGGTGGTCCAATGCAGGTTTGATGGCGCAGACATTTACTGTCCGTTCAGTTGTAGATTCTTCTCCTTCGTCGGGCTTCTTATCCTTATGGGTACAGCGCGGTGCAATGTGCCCTGGCTCACCACAGCGAAAACAGATAATTTGTCGTGCTTCCTTTCGTTGTAAAGTATTGTTTGTAGCCGTCGACTGAGATCGAGGTGTGGCTTGATCTTTACTAGTATTGCCACGACATTCGTTTGCCATGTGACCAACCTTACCACAATTATAACATCGTCGTGGTGGTTCTAAACGTAGCTTCTTAACATCACTTGTTAGATTAGTCTTTTCAGATAGTGGCAGAGATCTTTTTCGATAAACAAATGGCATTAGTTCTCGCTGTAATTGAACTCTTGAATTGATTTCCGTTGTAAAAGCCATTCTTTGAATTTGAATATCGATCCGTGCTACATGTGCTAATGCAACACTGATTGCCACTTGCTCCACAGACATGTTTTGCCACCGTGTCGTCAGTGTGTTCAATGTACGAGATACATATAACGACATATTTTCGCCATCATTTGGAAAATTTGAAAAAATCTTGTACAATGTAGCAGCTGGGGTCTCGACAGTATCAAAACGGGATAAAAACAGTGGCTTCAGTTCTGACCACGTAACTCCAGCATGACTATTATGTGCCAACCATGCTGCTGCTGATCCTTTTAGAGATTTACTAAGTAGCAATACCAATTGGCTTCCATGTGCGGGGTTCTCTTTCAAACAAATTTCTACCGTGTTGCACCATGCCTGTGCATCCGCATCTTGGTGGTTCGGGTTGAATTCAGGAAAAACAATGTCTGGAACTTTTTTCTTTGGTTGAAGCATAGTTTTTACCAATTCCATCATGTTTCGATGTTGCAATTCCAAAAGATTCTTCCATCGATCTGGTTCAGTACGTAATATGGGGCTGCCTTGATTTTCATAATGATTTTCCGCTTCTTGGTTCATCCCCACTCCTGATGACGGATTTCCGAGCAGATGATTGCGTTCATTTGCATCCATGGTTGAGGGAAGTGACCGTTTGTCAATAAAGATTCGTTAACAACTTCTTTAAGTTTTATTTCGTAACAGAACAACACAACACGAACAAATCAATAATGTGACAATCACAAAACTAAGAAGTATGTGGAATTGCGAGCGTACGCCTAGCACCGATGCTAAAAACAGACTGAGCTCCGTCTTCACACCGTTCGCTTATATTGGCACCGACCGCCACTCACATTACCGACACCATATTACCGACATGGCAAAGAACAAACACGTGGAGCGAATAAAAGGAAACACGTGGTTATCCACGTGGGGTACTAACGTCGGTCGCAAGCCCACGCGGACTGAACAGTCCCCTCTTTAGTTTTGTTTCCTATTATTTTAATTATACAATTATAGAAAAAATCGATAAAACATTTTTATGAGAAATTAAAGCAAAATAATGAAATCTAGGAATGATTTAACTGCGCCGTCATAATATATATATATCTATATTTATAGTGTTTGTGCATATATATTCGTTAAACTATATTTAAACTAGATAAAATACAAGAACTTTTATACCTATATATTTACTTATACACATTTAATTAACATTACGTTAAAAGACAATTTTCAAACTATCTATTTATTAATATTATGCAAATTTAAATATAAGACTAGATGAGATAATTTGTCCATATCTTAATAAATAATAAGACTTAATAAAAAAAAAATATGCTTACTATCAATATCATAAAACAAAACCCAAGAAAAATAATGTGAGTCATAATTGATTCTTATTCAGTCTCCACATTAGAATGGATGATATAATTATATTAGGGTGATAGTTGTTAATATTGTATACATTTATGCTTAATTATTCTGCTATATTTACGTATACTACATGTTTACGCTTAACTCGCCACCTCTTATCACACTCTTTTGTCCAATTACAGTCATGCGACCACTAGCTACGCAAGGTATTATGAACCTTGTCTATTTATGTAAACGATCGCTAATTTTTTTTTGTGGGAATCTTACCTCGCCGTAACTCAGTTTAAACTAGCACGGGAGGTAAAGAACTTTTTTACGGAATACCGTCAACAATCAATGTAAGGATAACAATGAACAGTTGCTGGCCATTATTGGTTTTTGTGAGTTTTTGTGATTGTATGTTTTGTGTATTAATTACAAATATATACAATCAACCGCATTAAACATATTATGGCCTTACTGGGTAGGTTACGGAAATAGCTGTAAGTGGTTTATATCTTCACATTTATATTAGGATGTTATCATCAACCAATAAAATATATTTAAAAAAAATATAAAATATATATAAAACAATGTAAACGGTATTTCCTGCAGAGTAAGGTCGTAATTACTTTGTGTTGAGCTTCCGACCGTACGGTCGCAAGCTGCGTGCACTAGTCGTTACAAGGTCAATGATAATATTCAATGATTGTCAAACTTTTATGAACACGAAGATCTATAATAACTAAATTGTTCAGGATGATATACACTGTGTTTCAAAATAACCAATAAATAATCAATTCTTTATCGAAAACTCATTATTAAAAGGCACTGATTTAAAGAGGCAGTTGTAAATAGCAGTTTGGTAAGTTAAAAATTATAAATGGCACGTTTAATAACTAGTTCAGCAGTTAAAACTAAGCAGTAAAGTAAACAAAAATGAGTAATAAAAAATAATGAAATAGATCAGTGAATATATAATTGAGCAGGAAAATAATTAAATGGACGGTAAAAATTATTGAACGAGCGGTTACGTGTGGCCGTAAGGTGGGCGTAATAAATCGGAATTTGTCGGTAAGAAATCTCATTCTAAGCAATTCTATAAACAATGAGGTGGTAAAATAAAAAAAAACAGTACTTAAATAGTAATGAAAAATTAAATTACTTTTGTTTTGACTGAAGGAAGTAAATAAAAGAATTTGTATAATAATAATAGGGGTAAAATTTTGAAATCGGTACCCTCGATAGGATTTTGGAAGGGGGGGGGGGGACGCACGGGGGGGGGGTATACACATAAAGTCGTTTCTGGCGCTTCGCTCGCTCGGCTTGCGCGCTTGGTTCATGTTCAAACCTACGCTCGTCGCTTCGCTCCTCGCTACCTATTTTTGACCCGCCTACAGTTTCTACATATAAAATCTAGACGCGTCTCCGGCAAGAAATTCTTTCAAGGAATCTTTCAGGTGGGTTCCCTTAACCCCCCTACCATCACAGTTTATTTCTAGCGAGGATACCGATTTCTTAATCCAATGTGCTTATTAGCTCCGCCCACCTAGCGAACATTTACCTCTCTTTTCAAAGGAATTTGAGTTCGGGTGTTACCGCTCGCTATGATCTGCCGAACTATTTATCGAACCGCTCACCCCATCATTTTTACCGCTCATTCAGTTATTGGACTGCTTAATTATTTTTAGAATTGACATTGTATGATAAAATAACCGACTAATTAATTTTTTATTACTGTCTATGTTTTACTGTCGCAATAATTAATCAACCACCATTAAATTAAATAACTGCTCAATATGTTTATCAACTGATCATAATAACATCTCGAATATTTCAATAACAGCTCAAAAAATTAGTTCCCTTATTAAAATGTGTTTACACGTAATGTCATTCAACCCAAAATTTTCATGTAAATCATAGACATGATGATGATACTATGATTTACATGAAAATTTTGGGTTGAATGACATTACGTGTAAACACATTTTAATAATGAGTTTTTCATAAAGAATTTATTATTTATTGATTATTTCGAAACACCGTGTATAATATGATTTTCGTGGAATTACGTATAACCATTTAAGAACCTCTCCGTTTTGTATTAAAAAAATATGTTAGATGACAACAATCAAATTATATAATAATTTGAGAACAGACAATTGGGATGATGAC
The DNA here is from genome assembly GCA_963935595.1 of Schoenobius gigantellus. NCBI lineage: Eukaryota > Metazoa > Arthropoda > Insecta > Lepidoptera > Crambidae > Schoenobius > Schoenobius gigantellus. The sequence goes on along the minus strand of OZ012541.1, from coordinate 68,575,538 downwards.
TGAATTCTAATTTTTACTTCTCGTCATTAAATATTAAAATACCGTGGGAAAAGATGCAGTCCTGTGAAATTAGAATTAAAATCGGCTAAGAAATACATTAGATACAAGCATTTTAAGTTGTTAATTTGAAGGCGATTAGACAGAGAGATCCGACATCAACCGTGACGTCATTGAGTACGGCCATATAAACTCCTTGTAAATTGCCGTTTTGCTAGAAAGAGATGGAGAAAAATCTTTAATACCTTATATCTTGGTTGTTTTTATAGTTATTCGAAAACCGATTTTTTCTTGCTGTTTATTATATGAATGAGCTTCTATTAAAGCAAAAAAAAATTTTTTTCTCATCTAGCCTATTGTAATAAAGGTTTCTATATAAGGTCTCTGTAGTAGGTCTTTAAAAGCAAAGTGAATTTTCACAAGATTACGGACGTCGCTGTCGTGATCGTGCAGTGCCGGATTTATATTTTTTATGAGTAGGACACTATTTCCGCCGCCCCATATGCCTTTATTTTTTTACGGGACTTTTTAATAGCAAAATCATCGCCGCCCCTAGGACGCTGCCGCTCCTAGGCCGCGGCCTAACGGCAGATTGACAAATCCAGATCTGCGCGAGTGTCGTCTGCACAAATCCGCAACCGCGCGCACGGACCTACGCCTGATTTGAATGTTTTCTTTATTTTTTTAAATATTTCAATGTTGGTATGACAGCAAATAAAACTTGTTATTTATTGAGTATTTGTTTATTAAATCTTTTCTCTTGTTACATCAAAGCATATATCATAACTAATATAACAAAAGGTGCACGAACTCTGAAATCGATTTTTGGCATAAAGTATCGAATTATAGGTGGGTAGGTAACTAAGCTTGGATACCTTAAAGAACTTACTACTACACTACCACATCATTAGAAATGTTGGGTCTATGTCTCAATTTTAAAATTCATCTCAAAAGACTCAATATCTAAAAAGACTTAATGTTGTAAAGAATGTCGATCACCATCAGATTCTAATTCAATCTCTATAAGCAAATCAGTATTTATGTCGCTCATCTCTCCAGATCTTTGCCTTTTCGGGCTGTCCAAGTCTGATTCAGCGTCAGATGCTTCTGTTAACTTATTATTATCATCATTTGGAATATCATCGGTGTCCAAAGGATTTCCGTCTGAGGTACAGCCAGTCAGATTTTCAATGTAAGCATCATCGTTGTTGTCTGTGTCATCACTGCCATGACACACTCTTCCGTCACAATTAGTACAAAGCACTAGGCATGGGTAATATCGGATTTTCGCTGTATTGTATCGTATCTATATATCGGTTTTGAATATCAGATATTGAAACTATATATTTCAATATCTATATATTGGTCGGAATCTACGGTACTCTGAAACCTAGATATACCACACAATGTCACATCATACACATATTTTTAAATATTTCGGTTTTGTGAATAAATTTTGAATGATATCTATGAAATTCGACCGTCGACACTGAGAATTTACGTTGCAAAACATAAGGTCTAAAACTAATTTGACATTCATTGAAAGATTATAGGTAATAAATAAATAGTTTCAGAACACTTGAGTCAAAGTAATACCATACTTTTTTGCAAATAATTAACTTTAGATTAAACCTTATTTTATTGCTAATAACGTTCAAACTAAAAAGATACGCTCATTCGTTCTGCCAACATAACAATATTTCTCGCTCGCTCATGTATATATTGTTAAACTGTGGCTCAGTCGTATCTATGTTTTTAGTCAGATTTCCGAGTATCATAGATTTTTTGGGTATATGCGTATTGTTTATTACTTGGTTATGGCCGGTCGGTGAAGTCGTGCGATATCCAATATATAGTTTGTTCGCCGAGCGATATATAGATATTAGATATTGTGCCAGTACATAGATATCTGTATACGATTTGTATCGCCCACTCCTACAAAGCACTGAGCAATTCAGTCCTGATTTTTTGCAGTTACAGTTATGTTTGCAGGTAGTTTTACATTTACAGGAAATCATACTCAAAATATATTTGGGTGCGGGATCTATCAAGGTCATAACTGGTTCTAACTGATTACCAACTAATTTCCAACCCCATTCGGTCGGTGGTTTTTCAATTGAGAACCATTTTTGAAAGGTCCTGTAAATATGTTGTTGGGCAGCTTCCATCGAAGGTGGCAAGCATGCTAGATTAAATTTACTTTTCGTCATAGATTTGACATAATTGTTGTATCGTATTTCATTTAAATGTCATTTTTTATCTCCATACAAATGCCTTAAAAACTGTTCTCCTGCAACCTGCTTTCGTTGTTGTCTGTGTCATCACTGCCATGACACACTTTTCCGTCACAATTAGTACAAAGCACTGAGCAATTCAGTCCTGATTTTTTGCAGGTAGTTATGTTTGCAGGTAGTTTTACATTTACAGGAAATCATACTCAAAATATATTTGGGTGCGGGAGCTATCAAGGTCATAACTGGTTCTAACTGATTACCAACTAATTTCCAACCCCATTCGGTCGGTGGTTTTTCAATTGAGAACCATTTTTGAAAGGTCCTGTAAATATGTTGTTGGGCAGCTTCCATCGAAGGTGGCAAGCATGCTAGATTAAATTTACTTTTCGTCATAGATTTGACATAATTGTTGTATCGTATTTCATTTAAATGTCATTTTTTATCTCCATACAAATGCCTTAAAAACTGTTCTCCTGCAACCATTACATCATATGGACCGGCATCATTGTTTTTGAAAATTGAGACCAGTTGTTCTATGGATGAATCACTTTTGAATAAATTGGCTACTTTTCGTTTGCCTTGTCGGAAAATTGCTGAAGTAGTGTCACACCCGCTTACAGCATGAATGAAGAAAATGTTATCTTTGATCTCTTTGCTATTGAAACAATCAGTTGCATAATACACTCGCGAGCAAAAGTTACTTGAAATTGGTTCCGCTTGATCTTGCTTACTAAATAAATTTTTAATAATCATAAAAATGACATCATGTTAAAGGTGCAACTGTCCACTTTAAATCGATATAAAATTAATTCATATCGAGCCCGTAATTGTGGAGTTATCCCGGATTAAGTGAAGGAGGTAGGAAAACAAGGAAATAGGGAAAAATAATGAATGAATAAAACAACAAAAATTATTAAATAAAAATTTTATTTATCTTTAAAAATAAGTGTCAATATTTAGTGTTCCCTCCCCTCGCCCTAATAACTGCTCCAAGACGATTCTTCATAGACCTGATCAGCTTCTGAATTGATTCTTGTGGAATACCTTCCCACTTCTCAATCAACGCTGATTTCAGCTCATTCAGACATGAAGGAGCAGGAGTTCTGGAACTAACCTTCCTCTTCAGTTCATCCCACACGTGCTCAATGGGATTCAAGTCAGGGCAGAGCGCTGGCCAGTCCAATGTGGCAATACCGACTTCTTCGAGGTATTCCGTTGTTACACGGGCAGTGTGACAACCAGCGTTATCGTGCATAAGGAGGAAGTCATCACCGATGTATCCCGCATAGGGAACGACATGTTCCAGGAGAATATCGGAAATGTACCGGTCCGAAGTTAGACCGCCTCCTCGTCCCCCGTCAGGCACGAAAATAAGCTTGGTTTTACCATCGAAGGAAATGCCGGCCCACATCATACAAGAGCCGCCCCCATAAGCCACTGTTTCAGCGACACAGCACTGTGCAAATCGCTCCCCAGACCGCCTGTAGACCCGTCCTCTTCTGTCGCTACCGTGCAAACACATCCTGCTTTCATCGGAGAACAGGACTTGCCTCCATTGCAAACTGAAGGCGTGCTTGTCGGTGAGCTGCCGTGAGTTTCGGGCCTGTGGCAGGCCTTTTTGGAGTCAGATTCGCTTGCTTGAGTCGTCGACGAACTGTCCACTCGCTGGCTGCTACCCCACGAACATCTCGGAGCTCCTGTTGGACGTCGACACCAGTCAAATGCCGATTTCGGAGAGAGGTTGACACGATAAAACGACCATCCCTCTCCGATGTGCACCGGCGCCGTCCAGATCTTGGTCTCGGGATAAAGCCACCAGTCTCCCGAAAGCGCTTATAAACTTTCGAAACACAGGATTGGCTTATGTGGAGCCGACGAGCGACAACCCGCTGGCTGAGCCCTTTTTGCAATAGGGCTACGATTTGTGCTGCTTCCGTAGGTGTTGTCTCCATTGTCGTGCAAGGTAAAGGGTCAAAAGTGGCGGAGATGTGTACCGGTCAACGTGTGAAAGTCGACTGATAAAGAAAATCCGATAACAGGTGCTTTTATAGAGGGTCAATAGGTCGCAACTCGTGACGTATCAAACAATTGAAACACGTCTTTTTCGATACACCTTCACTTAATGCGGAACGGCTCCATAAATACTGGCTTGTTTTTAATGAATTCGGTATCAGTTTAAAAGTAAAGAGTTGAACCTTTAAAATGATGTCATTTTTACGATTATTAAAAAAGTATTAACTACTCAAGATAACGCGCAACCAATTTCAAGTAACTGATTCCAAACTTTTGCTCGCGAGTGTATTTTGTCATGACCTTGCCTCGACCTGGCTTCATAAGGAATACATTTCGTTCTTCCGACAATCCACACAAAATAACTAGCAAATCGACGTCTTCACCAACTATGAACGTCTTATCATACTTGTGGCAGTTTCGTAGTGCTGTATTCACAATTAATGTATCAGCATCACCAGAGCTTTGTACAGCGGAAATACTTGAAGTTTGAAACTCCGAAATTAAGTATTTTATCAATCTCAGCACGTCTGGACTATACTGGCTTTTAGTTCTTCGTCTTCGTTCAGCTACTTTGTGTTGAATTGGTTGTATTCGTAACCGTCGAAAACAACTATAGCATTATTAAAATGTACACCACAATTCTTTTAATCCACTGCCTGACATAATATAACCAATGGCCCCCATAAACGACATCAACAGATGAAATCCCCCTAGTCGCACTATAATGTTATTCATCTCGGAGTTTGCCTTAACAATTTGCTGAGCCTTTTGGTACAAAGGTTGATTGAACGTTACAATGCATAACCCTTTAGATTTTTCTTGTGCTTCTCTTAATGCTGTGTACACAGTGTCAAGGTCGGATGGTTGATGATTAATAAATGGTAGAGGTTGAATAACTGAAACTTTGTATTCCTTATCATTTTTTGTAAAGTCACCCATGAAGAAATTCCATCCGGGTCTTTCGTTTTTCATAAAGGACCCAGTTTTTCCAAACAACCATAAAGCATCACCTTTTGTGGGAAGAATTGGAGAATCATCAGTGTTGTCATTCAGTGTCACTTTTATAAGTCCTGGAAGACCTCGATTAAAGTAGTGCTGTAATGATATATTACCGTATTTGCCAATCATTGCAGCGTTGGGTATTTTATCCAGTTTCAATATTGGCACATCACGTAAAAAATCTTTCGGTGTATTCAACTGAATGCCACCCATGGAATGAAAAGTGTTATGTCAATCAATTGTTTGCACATTAAAGTCAGCATTGTCAAAAACAAATTGCTTGAATACTGGCTCTTCCTCTGGCTGCGGGTGAAAAATAACAGAATTTTCAAAGTTTGATACAGAATCCAAGTGATGATAATAAATCTATCAGGGTTCTAGAAGCACATTTTTGGTAAATAATGCTGCTAATACCTAACAGTAGTGGGCTTTTGAAAGACCGGGGTCGTGCAGCTTGCATCATCGAATGGCACAAAGCTACCACAGTTTTACCGGATTTTTCCGGGTTGTGTTTATATTTGGTCACTACGATTTCTACAAAGTTTTTTAACGTTTGTGGAATTGGATCTTCTATTTTATCTAGAAAAGAGGAAGGAGGGGGATAATATGACGTTTCGTAAATAGGTGATCTCATATCTTCTAAAACGATGTTTGCGGCAGTGCAAACAATTCGCATCCGCTCCATTTTGTCATCATTTTGTTTGGCGGTATACCACTTCTCTTTTAATGTTAGTTTCGCAGTCGAAATTAAACAAAATACTAACGATTTTCCTTGTTTCCACTATTGACATGGCTTGACACAACTGGTCACTACGAATTCCCGATATGGAGAGCCAGGAACCTTCACTGTTGGATCTTCTGCTGTTTTCTCATCAAGCTACCTCATATCTGTCGGCGCCCCTCTTGGCTCCTCGAACCACTGCCTTATTAGGAGTACGGTGCCATTCACGTACGTGCAACGACCTCGAGTTGCACGTAGTCGCCGTGTATGGCACTACAAGTCAGCAAACTGGGATGGGATGTGGTCTCTTTTTGCGTCCTACCCTTGGAGGCAGGTTTGCTTTTTGCCGGATGATCCCAACATCGCCGCATTTTCATTCCCTCCTCAGTAGTCCCCATTAGTGGCAGGTTCCAACCTTGGTTTGGTCAATCCTCCAAAATAGCTTCTCGCTGGAAACAGGAAACCTACCAACCCTGGGCAAATGCGGTGACGTCTCGGGATGGAAATACCAGCGCTTTAAAAAAGCAGTATAACTATCCCTCCAGAACATTCAAAAGAGACATTGTAAGAGCGAAGTCGTACCACATCAGTAAAATTGGCGAGAAACTAGAGCGTCTTCCGTCGGGGTCTCGTGCGTTCTAGTCTCTTGCCAAAGCTATTCAGGGAAATTTCTGCACGCCATCCTTTCCACAATTGCACAAGGATAACACATCGTTAGTCTATGATGCAAAGAGAAAGCCGATATTTTTGGGAGTGCCTCTCCCCCCGAACGGTGGCCCTCTTGCGACGTCCGCAGAGTGTCATAGCAGCCCAGGCCGTGCGAGCTTATCGCACGGTCAGCCACGGCGCGGCCTGCGTTCTTGCGGGCAAACGCCGTGGGATGTTGATGCACGCGTCCATGCGGAGGTGTATCGACATCGGGTTGCTGTAAGAGAACGGGGGGGACGATCCGCTCCTGAGGAAGTGGAGCAGGTTCGTACCCAGGCGCAGAAGGAGGCTCTGAGTCGATGGGGCGAGGTACTCGCCTTCCCAGCTGCCAGTGTTGAAGGAGTGGGTAGGGCGCCGGCAGGGCAGTCTCTCATTCCGTATGGTGCAGGTACTGACCGAACATGGTTGTTTTGGTCACTACCTGCACCGGGTCGCGCGTCGGGAGGAAACGCCGCAGTGTCATCACTGCGACGTTCCCGACGACACTACCGAGCACACCCTGTTGGTGTGCCCGGCCTGGCGACGCCAGCGCAGTGAACTCAACGCTGCGCTGGGAGGCGGAGACCTCTCGCTGCCGAGCATGGTCGTGGCCCTGCTCCGCGGCGAGGCGGAATGGGGGGCTGTAGCCTCCTTTTGCGAAGACGTCATCTTGCAGAAGGAGGCCGCGGAGAGGGAGCGGGAGAATGATCCTCAAGCCGCTCCCATCCGCCGTAGACGGACAGGCAGGCGAAGGCGGGCATTCGCTCAAGCGATGCCCGTCTAATGACCCTGCCGTGGAGGCCTGCGTGCACGGTTGGCCCCGTGCACGCCGCCGAAAGCCCCTGTGTCTGGGGATTGCCCTGTAGGCTGATCACGTAACTCTGTTGCTAACAATTCTTGATTGAAATCAATGAAATTGTTTCTTTCAAGTGACTTTTGCGATCATCTATGGATGATTTGACAGGTTCAGTTGCTAACATTGTGCGATTGCAATTGAAACCAAAATTTGTCCTATCGATAGAAATTTTTCGTATGAAACACCGATTATGTAAGGTTGTTGCAATCAAAGTAACAGCTCCCATTAGCAACAATTCTCATTGCAATTGAAACAATTAGATAGCTGTTTCTATTGACTTCTATGCAGTTTCTAATTATCAAAAACGTGGTTAAATTGTGATAAATTGTATTAAACCTTTGTTATTTCTTATTCTCTTTCCTTCTAAACTTTTCCTTCTACTGTTTTGTGCAATAAAAAGTATTATATTATTATTCTGTGATCAAAACCCTTAAATGTAAGTATCGGAAATAAATATAACGTTATTTTCTATATTTATATATTAAGAACAAACTTTTAAGTAAATAAATACAACTCAATTGCAACAACAAAGGCTGGCGCAATTTTGTGGAGATACATGGAGGAGGAAAGGCGTAAAAGAGAGCTGAGTAGCTGACTGAAAATCAGTTCCCACGAAGGACGACAGCAATCCTCTAGTACTACCGCAGAGGGGTTGTGGCGAAGTTCCACTTCACTAAAGAATCTTTTGGTGATTTGGTGAGCTATATCGCGAAATAATGCCACTTCTGAGAGTTGCCAAAAGAAGCACTATAATTCGTGATAAGCTTCGTCGTTAGTTAGTTAGAGTCGTCTTTATCCATCTCTAGGTAACTACCTACTTAAAACACCGACATAATTTGTTTTGTTTCATTTTTGTGTAGGTCCTTGCAGCCTTGAGTTTCCTTAGACGTGCTTCATATCTTTTTCCACAACAAGTCATAGACAGAGTTATGTACTAATTCACTATATAGAAGATGTTACAAACAAACGCCTTAAACTCAGCATCAATTTTAAGGAAATAGATTGAGAGTCACAAAGGCAAAGAAAGGAGACAATAATGACAGAGTCAGTTAACTACTGTTCATAGTAGGTACCTACCTACATATAAATTTAATGTACCTATGTGTATAGGTATGCAATTGCCACCAAAAAATATGTATTTACCTACATAAATAACTAAATAAAAGGATAGATAAACTAGAAACAGGGTTAGTTTCAAAAATGATTTTTTTATTATGAATTTAAATAGGTACCTACTTAAGTACCAACCATGTACATAAATGTTTTTATCCTTTTCTTCTAGTTTTATGAATATGATGGAAATGTCTGAAACAATTGGGTGCATAAGGGACCCATATTGCAATTATTCAGCCAGCAGCGGTCCACAAGAAGGCATAATAAATTATTCCTCATCAAAAGATTTTTTTTTACAATTTGGTAAGCTTTCATAAAAGATTAAGGTAATAAATTGAAGAAAAAAAAACACCAAAATAGTTTCATCACATTTATTCAATTTCTTAGGGGTTGTAACCTATCCAGTAACATCAACATTAATACAGTACATTTGTTTCAGATATGTAATATATTTTTAAATATAATGCACAAAGTTCCTTTACATGGGGAGAAGCTCATGAATGTTTTATTTGGGAACAAAGCAAGGAGAAAACATTCATGAAACAACTGTGTCAGAACAGAGAGAGATGCTGGCTATTGGCTAGGTAAATGTGACAAATGAAGACAGAAGTGATAGTGAGACGGCAATAAGTGACTGATGTTATTGTTTGTTTTAAGTGATTCCAGTTTTGCTCAAAGCCTGTTACTACAGTTTCACCTTTGGACCATTTGTTGTTGGCTGTAAAAATAAATAGATGACAAAGGTCTTTAATTAAAAGAGAAGCAAACATTTAATATTACCATCAATAATATAACATCTATATGTATAAAAATCACAAATAAAATGCAAATATTTTTATAAATTGAATTTATGGAATGTTGATATAACAATAAATGTATTTGTTAAAATTGTTGAATGAAAATTTGACAAGAATATAATTTTTCTAAAACGTCAAGCTCCCAAAAATATCTTATTCAAGCTGCACAAGCTGTTGCAGACATCCTAATATGGCTTGGTCTATTGCTCCCAAACCAGCAATCTCTTCAACCAGTCGCTCTTTGACCACAATACGCCACTTTGATAGTTTGGATGCAACCGGCGGCAGCGAGGGGGTCGCCTAGATCTGGAGAAAAAAACATTAATTTTTTACTGTAAGATTGCGAAATAGAAGACGGCACTTGTAGACGCCTGCTCATAAAATTTAATAATTTACTTTCAAAATCAAAATACATATTGTGGGGGTTATTTGGAAACAAAGTAAATTCTGGTTGGCTCTGTAAAGTATAACACACATTTTTTATTGTAAAATAGGGGTCAGTGTCTATAGATTTTATCTATACAAATAAATAAAATTGAAGTGTCTGTTTGTAATGCTAAAATAACAAGTTTTTACTAAATGGGTATGAATGTATATCGGGTACCAATAACAAAAACACAATTTTAAAAATTTTTGTCTGTCTGTTTGTTCCCGCTAATCTTCGGAACGGCTGGACCGATTTTGACAGGACTTTCACTAATAGATAGCTAATTATATAAGGTATAACATAGGCTACTTTTTATCAACTTTAACAAAAGTTACTATTCCACGCGGACGAAGTCGCGGGCACAGCTAGTTCAGAATAATGAAAACTTTTAAAACTATGTAATTAAACTTTTTGGAATTATGGTTAGGTATACTTGACATGAGGCAATGAGTTTTATTAAAAATTGTCAGTGTACCAACCTTGTGCAGCAGAAGATGCTGTCTTGGCAGGAAAACATCTGCTGATATTCCATTCAACAAACTCCTGACATTACATTTCCTCGCTCTCCAACAAAATGTCCACATTCAAATAATCCAGCCCAATCTCCATTCCTATTAAAAAGATTAGAATAACATTAGAAATACAAAAATATAGCTTATTTGCCAATAGATTTATATACTAATAATATTAAAACTCAACAATGGTGTCGATTCAGACATAACTTAATAAAACTAAACTAATTTGACAGGTCTAATAACAAAGCCGTCACTTTTAATCCTTTGGAGAAAAAGAAAGATGGCAATAGTTTTAATCCTGTCAAATTAGTTTAGTTGTCTGAATCGACATCAATTTATATTTAAACTCGAACAACCAGTTAGTTTCTATAAAATATTCATTACAATAAACATCAAATGCATACAAACATGAAGCATGAGCTGTAGACTGGAGCTGTGGCTAGATTGTAGTTTCTCAGTTTCAGGTTTAGGTGCATAATGACAGAAACATGAAATAATTTGGATATTGATTTAAATTAAAAAGAAAAAAATCTTAAAATTACCATGTTTTTAAGATTTACAATTCATACATGGGAATTTTTTGATAAATATATCAATCTACAATCAAATGTTTGTTGTTTTTCACTTTTATATGTGTCAATATAATGTGAACCACAAGCCCACTACACAATAAATCATAGTACACACACATGAGTTTAAAACATTAACCTAAAACATGTTAGAATGTTGGAAATTAGGTTAAAAGTAGGATTCATTCACCCTGAAAATTTCAGGTCTGGTCGGAAATTGGTCGAAATTTAAGTTGCAGGAATCCAACCAGACACACAAACAAGAAAGTGGCAATAAAACGTGCTGTATGTATGTAAGCCCTCTGTGAATATATATTTGAATAACAACAACAATACATACCATACATATTTGAGAAGCAAAACCAAATGGACAATAGGTCAGACACACACAACACAATTTTCCTAGCAGTTTCATAGATGAAAGAAGCAGAAACTACTTACTCGTTTCCAATTTACTGGAGTTTTAACAACACTCCCACCAATGGCATTGAGTCGGTGGGCCAGCTCCTCCCAAGTCTTCTCAATTTTTTGCTGAGCAAGGGGTCCCTTGCCAATATCGTCTTAGGGTTTTGGCCTGTTTGCTTCGGCAAACTCTATCAGCATTTCAAGCTGCCGGTGCCAGACATGGCGAGCCTACAAACAATTCTTTTTGCTTGGTAGTTAATCTTTGTGAATGATTAGTTGACACAACAAAAAATGTACAAAATAGTACACTTACTTTTACTGTATTGCTGCTGTAGTAGATTTTAATAAAAATATAAAAAATAAAGGTCCAAATCAAGTAATTTAATGACAGAGACAGATGCAATTTCAAAACAATAATGAGTACTAAAACACTGCTAAATTTAATATTTCCCTTCACAGACTAATTAGAGATACATGTTTCCCCTATATTATATGAGAAAGTACGCACCACAAACTATAAACAACCGACTGTGTGACTTTTTAAATCAGTCGGACTATCCACATTTCGCGGCAACTTCACGTCAGTGTTTTATCGATAGCAATTGCAACAAAACTTTCGGAATACCCTTACGTGATCGCACTTCATCGATTGAAATTTTTCTCTGTTAGCAACAAAACTTTGATTGCAACAATTTCAATCAAAGTTACATAATCAGCCTGCTGGTGTTTATTTATTTATTTATTATAGAAACAAACAGTCTCTTATATCTATATAAAATGTAACAATAAAACTTAGTTTATTTATTTATTACTTATCACACATCAGTTATCGTTTTTAGTTTACAGAAAACAATAAATTTGTATTTGTAATTGTTTTCTATTTTATTAATTACCACTTAATTTGTATTATTAATTAATTAATATTATTTATGTATATATTTATTAATAAATAATATTAATACAATATGCATGTGTACATGTATTAAAACATACACATTCCTAGTAGGTATATTTCACAAGATAAATAACATAAAAAATGTAATTACTGTAATAGTAGAATAGAATACCAGCTAACAGTCAGATTTAACAATATATTCCAGAGATAACTTTTTAAAACTATTTAAAGACTCGCTAAATATATCGAGATCAACTAACTTATGGTTATAAAGCCTGCAAGCACGTCTCACAAAACTGTTACTTGCATAGGACGTTCGACTGAACACAACATGAAAAAGAGGTTTCTTTCTAATAGCCCGCTCACGGCGGCGAGGCACTCTAAAAGATAGCCGATGTAGTAATGCTGGTACATCGTTGTAATTGTTTAATATTTTATACAACATTAATGCATCAGTACGATCACGGCGATGGCTTAAGGTGGTGATTTTTAAACTTGATAAGGCGGTGATATAGTCTGACTTGTTACATTTAATATGATACTCAATTGCCTTCACAAATTTTTTCTGCACTCTCTCAATCCTGTCATCGTGAATTTTATAATGTGGATTCCAAACTGAACTAGCAAATTCCAACATACTGCGCACATAACTATTGTATAGTATCTTATAAGTTAAAAGTTTCTTGAATGGTTTTCCTAAACGCAAAATAAAACCTAATTGTTTAAAGGATTTATTTAGCATGTTATCTATATGAGGTGTAAAGCTACATTTTGAGTCAAGAATGACTCCCAGATCACGAATCTGATCAACACGAACGAGCTCTTTATTACAAAGATTATATGAAAATTCAATCATTGTTCTTTTTCTGCTAAAGCTAATAATATAACATTTATCAGTATTTAAAAATAAATTATTTAATGCACAATATGTTTCAAAATTATGCAGATCATTTTGTAAGTTACAACAATCTTCTAAGTTTCGAATAATTTTAAAAATCTTGGTGTCATCAGCATATAACAATGAGTTTGAATTTTAATACATTCACTGACATCGTTGATATACAGAATAAACAGCAACGGCCCAAGATGGGATCCTTGAGGGACTCCCGAAGTGATATTCTTATATTCAGAAATATATCCCCCCACCGCAACCGCCTGTGAGCGATTTTCGACATAGGACTTGATCCACCGGAAAAGGTCGCCATGTATACCGCGTTACCAAAGCTTTAAAAGTAAGCGCTCATGACAAATTTTATCAAACGCTTTAGCAAAATCAGCATACACGGCGTCCACCTGATAGTTGTTATCCAATGCATCTAAAATTATTTCTGAGTATGATAATAAATTTGTATCAACGCTTCGACCCCTGAAAAAACCATGCTGAAATGGAGTTATATGACGGCGCACGACAGTCGAAAGCTGATCAGTAACGATTTCTTCCAAAATCTTTCCAATCTGACACAATTTTGAGATAGGCCGATACTTTTCTATGTCATTGCTAACCTCTCCTTTAGGTATCGGGGTAACCAACGCACGTTTCCAAACTGATGGCACACATCCTTCCCTAATAGACTTATAGAATCAAAATGTCTTTAAAATGTAGTTTTTTTGTTCTTTAAATTGACGCGGAGTTTTAAAGTGTTTAATTTTTATTATTTTATCTATAACTAACAATACCTTATGTCATAGAAAAAGAAAATTACAGTTATTGAATTATGTCTAGGTTTAGCTAATTTGATGGGCCTATAGTGAGTTTGCTGCGAGCCGTTCGCCCGAGGAGCGCAATGTGCACGCAGCGACCCGCCGGCGCACGTAGGTCCTTTTTGGCAATCTAGCTGTGCAAAACTGTTTTTTACTTCTATAATATTGCATTCAAACAGATTTTTACAATTTTGAACAAGTTTTTATTCTGTGCTTATATATGTGAAAAAAATCATCAGTGCATCAGTTTCTTACTTTAACTAATAGTTTAAATTAAATCAAATTAAATAGGTAATCATTTATTTCGGGCATACACCCATATTTTGTTAGTAACAATGATTCTTAGTAATATGACAAAAATTAAAAATGAAATTAAAAATTGATTATTATTATTTAAAATTGATTAAAAGTTAGAAATTGATAATTAAAATTTGATTATATAATTAAAAATTGTATAATAAAATAAAAAATAAAAAATTAAACATACTTTTATCTAACAAAAGACATATAGGTTTAATTAAACCATTTCTTATTTAAACTATTCCTAACAAGGTTTAATAAACATTTATGGTTGATCAGGTGCCTTTAACAAATTCAACACGGATAGGGGGAGGCTGCCACTAAACTTCAGTTTAATTCTTTTAAGGGATGATATTAATGGATCTGATGAAATCATAAGTAAATGAAACATATTTTTTTTTTATAATTATGAATTCTTTTGATCCCAATCCAGCCTTGAGGCAAGGATGAGTTCTATGGTGGGACGAGTTTGCCCAGAAAGTGCCTATTCACTCTTGCTTTGAAGATTTCCGGGTTGTATGAGTTCGGGAATAATGTACATGTCCTCTATGTTTTCTTTCCTTGAAAATTTCAGAGCGTGAAATTCTCGAAAATTCCTGATGTCCTTATTACGATGCTCTTGCGCTTCTTCCGAGAGCTCGCTGATTGATATGATTAGCCGTTTCTATGGCAAATTGTTTAAATGCGGATATATTTACAGCAAAACCCGAGCAAATTGTACGAAGGATTGTTGCAAGTGAAAGTCAATTTGCTATCCAGACATTCTTTTTTATGAATTAAAGTGTTGAGCGTTCGGTTACTTTTTTCTACTTATAAGCAAACTGACCCCACAGGTTCTTTATGATCTTGTCAAATTTTTCACAAGAAATAACGTCAAAATGGGTATAATTGGTCGTAGTCATAAAATGCGTCATAACTATATCAATTTTACTACCAGTGGTTACTTCCTTACGCCAAACGTTAAAAACTTCGGAACGTTTTAAACCGTCCGCCATATCTGAAAAAAATATTCAAAATCTTACGGCGGAAAGCGGCACACAAAACTGACATATAAATCAACTACATAAACCAAAGAAACAAGAAAAAAATATTTTAAGACCAATACGCCCCAATCACAGAATTTCTACTCTGCAGAAATATATTTTTCTTCTTTTACACTTCAATAAATTATACCTACTTATGATGTTCTATAAAATTGGTTATGACACAGGTCGCAAATTAAATAATACGAAATATGCAAAGCCTTACCTGTCCGTTGAATTTCCATGTTAAAATTATTAGATATTTCTCTCACAACAACACAAGTTCTTCTTTGAAATGTTCGACGCTGACTGCCGGTTCACAGTTGCGAAATCGAGCGCGTCGACAAGTCGTAACTTGCACACTTGTCAATTCGTGCCTACGCGCATGTTTTATTTTAACAATGAGTGTTTTGATTTGCCTGGCTATCTGAGCATGTAGCTAAATATGTTTTATTAAATTTTGGCCTCATAAATTTTATACCTATTGCACACCTAGATTGCCAAAAAGGACCAACGTGCGGCGCCGGCCGGTTGGTAGTTTTTGCGCGAACACAAAGGCGCTCGCAGCGTGCTCGTGGACGGCGATACGACAAGACGCGTAGGGAGTACGTCGGCGCGAGCTTCGAACGAACAGCATGGAGTGGACAGAAGAGAAAAAGTCTTCCATTTAATTGAACTTTATCGAAATTTTTCTGTGTTGTGGGACCCTAACGATAAAAATTATAAAAAAAAAATCTTAAAGAAGATGCTTCGAAAAATATCAGTTATCGGCGTGATATCTTCGCGAGCACTGCGGGTTGTGGAGCTCGTAGCTCGATACGCGGTAACCATGGACGAGGCGTACACATGGTTACCGCAAAAACTACCAACCGGCCGGCACCGGCCGGCGGGTCGCTGCGTGCACACTGCGCTCCTCGGGCAAACGGCTCGCAGCAAACTCACGGCTACGTACTCACTAGATACTGTATCAGCTACGTTACGTGTTACACCTCTTAGTGAGTACGCTGCTTAACGATTTAAATGTCTGGTTAAAACGTGTTTCCTTTCGATAACAGCAGTGTCTCGCTTTCAATGATAATCACATTATTTTTTCTATAATAGCTATATTAATTGAAATGAGAATGAAATTCATGTTGTTAAAATACTTCTGAGCGCTATTGTAGGTTAGTTTAGTCAATATGACAAAAGAACTACTGGAAATAAATAAACAAAGAGGTAAGTACAAACGAATATTGTTTTTGATATATCTCCCGTTTTTGGGCGTAATGAGGATCAACGCGGTTTTTAGTTTTGAATGTAGAATTATAGTCCGTAAAAAATCCTGAACATTGATATAATTAGTTTTTTTATATTACCAAAAATGAGTGAGTAGCGATTAAATGAATGGGCCACCCGTTTAGAAATCGCACCAAGAGAGCGTGACGTCATAAACTCCGTGACGGCCAGCGGGCCGTTGTCGCGATACTGTGCGCCCGTTCCGCCACGCTTGGTTTTTGACTTTTCTTGTTTTAAACATATTCGACGTCCGATTGGTGTTTGGTTTGATAGTCAACTATGTCTAAATATTGCATTGTGCCTCAATGTAGAAAAACATCCATGAAAAAACTAGAGAAACTTTGTAAAAAGTGGTGTTACGTGGCAAAGAGAGATGATAAACAACTTGTAAGGTCTAGCGAGTTGTCCTGATGTGTAGGTACCTTCCTACGCTCTAAACTAGATTCTTAGGTACCACAGCACACAGAAAAGGCTAGAAAGATGATACAATATGTACCTCAATGTAAACGTCCGAAATAGTTAATTAATATCGCTCATCCAAAAGAATATTGACGTAATTACGTTTTTGCGATTTTTCAGGAGAGCGTTTTAAAAGTTTGACATCGAAAATATTGTGTATTTCCAATCATTCTATTAATATAATTTAATAGTTATGTTGTGTTACTTTACTATCAATAATATTATATAAAAAGTTTGCGAGAAGACTCAAGATAACTATTAAAAAATACCCTGGACACCGATATTCTGGAGGCTGCTTTCATTATGCTTGAGGCGAAGTCAAGTCTTGACGAGATATAGTGCTGATAGTGACTGCATTTAATTCTCTTCTTAGTGTATTTACGGCGCTTTTATAGCATTTCTTCATCAGATAATAGATGATGGCTGCTGACACAAGGACGATGAGTGCGATTAATAAGATTTCTGAAGCGCTGGTGGAACCAAGTTTTTGGCTGGTTGTGGCATTCGTTGGCGTTTTGCGCTATCACAACTTCTTCTTTAGAATAACTTTTCCCCATTTTCTTTCTTGTTTTTTTTTTATTTGAGTATCTTCATCTTAGTGCAGGAACTTCTGGCTTAGGGTCGCCATGTAATATGTTGATGGTAGATGATGTTCAGTGAAACACATGTTGCGTCGGAGACAGTCGTTTATTGAGTGCCAAAGGTGCTATGAATATGAATGAATATGAATATTTACAGTACTGTATTACTAAAATAAGGTTGCGACACATACATTTCCAGAATTATTAACATGTCAGCATAACGTGACTTGGGTCAAATTGTGTAATAAATATTATTTGATTTACAATATAATAATTTATATATGTATACTTCAACTAACAACTGACCCTGTTGTTCTATGTTCTCTATTGTTATATTTGTCAATTCAATACCTCAGCATGCGCCAGTTATACCGAAGATAAGAACCACCTAAAACAAGCGAAATATAAAAATAAGTATGTTTTATAGGATTATAAGAATTTAAAAGATAAATGATGAAGTATTACCATTATGTGATTTGTTATTTTACGTACCTTAACAGCTAAATATATGTCATCAGGAGCTTCATTATGAATGTTTTCTCGTCTTACGCTGTAAAAACCTTTGACATTTTGCTTTTGTGCCCAGCTGATTGTCTTTTTAGAAAAGATGATAAATTTGAAAAGTTCTTGATATTGATATCGTGTTTAGTACTCATAGTTGCTTTTAACATTGAATAAATGCACCACAAACTAGATGGCTGCAGCTTTTTTGATAGCTCACTAAAGTACCTATGTTAAGAATACAGTCTCAGATAAAGACTTTATTCGTTTTTCTTTTCGCCACTTCATGAACTCGTCGTAAGTTTTTAAATATCTCTCTTTAGAACTTTCAGGCAAAATATTGTTAATTGCTTCTTCAGCTTCCATTTTCATTGAATCGGGAGTGCAGCTTATATCTTCATCACTTGCAGAACTCATGTTTTTTTCCTAATAAGCACGTAATTATAAAAAAATTCCAAAAACAAACAATATTTAAAGTAAAAGTTTTCTATTCCCGCCTTTTTTCATCTTTTTTTAAATTATTTTTTTCAAAAACGAAATTGAGCTTCTCCGTTCGATATTTAAAATTGATGACTATTATACTCATACGAAGACAAGGCTGAATAGCGAAGCGACCTCTTTTGTCATTGGGCTGAATGCATGATGTCTATTGCCAGTATGATGGTTAGATGTACGCGAACTTTTTGAAAGAGTGAAGTTTTTTTTTTAATATTTACCGCCCTAGGGCTTTTCTAGCTACATTATTACTCTAGAGAGCTAATTGGTCACCTACAAGCCCCTTTGGGGGTAATAAGGACCTACTTACCGAACATGAGAGATGTAAAAGTATTTAAAATAATAGAAAATAATAACGTAAGTAAAACTTATTACAAAATAGTATTATAAAAAGCCTCATAGTATTTTGTTATAATATTAGCATTTAATAAATGCGACAAATCAGTTTTTTTACGATCTGAAATACAAAACTTAGCATTATAGGCATTTTTCAGACAAATTTCAGCAGACAGATTTCGTCTAAGACCTCTTCTAGACGCTGTGTGCACATTACATTGCATCCACTCTGTCGTATCGTCGTATGATGTCTTATAAGAATAAACATCAGACCCCTTAATAAATTTAATTTGTCTAATGTCCGACAACTTGACAGTATCACCGTTGAGGTTTTTGTTAAAATTAACAGATAATTGATCAGCTAAATCCTTCCAATCAATAAAATCTGTGAAATTCAGTTCATGGACATCGTAAGGTTTTCCCTTTTTCTTAGCATTCCTTATTAATTGCACATATTAATAAGGAAAGTAAATCGGACCTGATTTCTTTGCGCTTTTAATGGACCTTTCAATAATTGAGTGAACGTTGTCCCCCTCATTCTGGGTGTGGCCTCGCACTAAAAACTTATGGGTAATTGAACTAATTGCCAATGTTCTTACAGCATACGCATACATGCTTAATATGTATCTGAAAAAGTTTACATTTTAAATATTGTTTAGTAACACAATACCGTAACAAAGTAACTAATATTGAAATTAGAATTAATTGGGTACACTGAAAACTTACCTATTCTTCTGCTGGCCGCAGCCGTTATTAAAATAGAATAGAATACAATATTTATGGTAGGACTTTCAAGAGCAATCTTAATCTTTTCTAAAAACTTAAAAACACAAGAGCCTATCTCAATCGCACCACGAATACCCAATCCCTCATGCCATAAACAACAATCTGTTGTTTTATTTTTTAAATCAGATACCTGAAACAAAATAAGTTAGAACGTTATTTATAATAAGGTAAAATTAAAATTAAATAATGGAATTCAAATTTAACTGCCTTGCTAATAAACGTGGCATAAATTTATACCTACTTGCGTTAAATTAAAAATACCCATACAAATTGACAGTATATTGTCAAGTATAACTTTATACTGTTCTGATACTGGGGGTGGGAATGTCGCGGCGTCCAGCCTCCTTACGCATAAGACTGACCGACTCTATGACATGACAGCTGACGAATAGACAAGTTGGAATACTTGCGACGACAGAACATTGACGGTCTAGCCGAGACATAGAAAAGCTATTAATAAATTCGTATATGACATGGGCTTTAATTTAGACCAGACGACTCAATATCACTTTTAAATACCTGGATTGTTTTATGTGCTTCAGGCCGCTTGGGATATGCATCTACTATAACTAAAAACATTTTTGAATAAAGAGGCCCTAAAAATCGGCATGTAATCTATGCCAAACCGTAGGTGGTTGTACCCATTGAGTTAATTTGGTTTTCTCTGGATTTTTATGGTTTTGAAGACATATTATTCAATTTTTTGTTACGTTTTCTATTTGTTTATCGATGCCTGGCCACCAAAAATATGATCTAGAGATTTCCTTCATTCTTGTTATTCCTAAGTGACTTGCATGTAGTTCATTCAAGATTTCATTTATTATGTTTTTTGGTATAATTGCTCTATATCCCCATAATAAACAATCTTTTTCCAAAGAAATTTCATTTTTCATGTTCATATTCTTCCCCAAAATCATTTTTTGTCGATCAGCCATCTCTACAAAATCTAATTAGCAGCCAATCTCAGCCATCTCTAAAAAATTGTTAGAAGCTGTTTCTATAGGCTGAAGGTTCTTTATAGGTATCGCCCATTCCTCTCAGAGAGTATGAGAGTTAGACTTTGTGAGAGCTTGGTTCTGTCTTTGCTAAATTATGCTGACACTGTTGCTGGTCCTTGTTTACTTGCACGTACTAGACATAAGATCCAGAGTGTACAAAATGCCTGTGCACGGTTTTGTTTCACTATTCCTCCTAGATCGCACGTGACTCCCTTCCGCAACAACTCAGGCCTGCTCAAGATGGACGCACGTAGAAGTCTTCACTTTGCCACCTTATTGTTTGACATCGTGCACACTCGCTCATCTGATTACTTGTACAACAGAATTAATTGGTCTAGTAGTAAAAATCCATATAACACCAGAGCAGCAATGTACTTGATTGAAATTCCCAAACACCGCACTACCGCATTCCGAGGGTCCTTTAAGTATGCAGCCTCCAAGTGTTGGAACAACCTGCCTCCCCCTATTCGAACGCTGAAATCACATTATTCATTTAGAAAATCATTAAAATCACATTTATTAAAATTACAAAAGTAATTACAAATTAGTTTTATGCATTGTTAGTAGGGCATTTATGTGAACTTACTTCAAAGATACGCTCGCTGCGCACGGAGGTGCTTCTTGTGTTCCGAAATAATAACTTTAATTATATTGTAGTGTAAGTATTTGATTGCTGTGTTTCTTTGTATACCTTTGCTAGCTATATCCGTTTTCTATTGTTATTCCGCCACTTATAAAACTTTGATTGTGTATTGAACTGTATTTGTTTAAACTAATTATCCTTTTGGTATAATATCTCTGTTTTTTGATCATTTCACGTATTTTCAGATAGAGATTGTAAAATGTACATAATAATAATAATAATGTTCTAATGTTCTCTAAATAAGACCACAGACTAATAGAGATAGTAGCTAAGACGCGTTGGTTGAATTTTACAGTGACAGAATCACAGACTAATAACTACGTATGACAGAATGTATAGTCTGTCAATGTCATATTCACATGAGGAGCTGAGTTCCGAATCTACGCTTGAATGTACATAGTGTTGGCTCGCTTGTAAATTGGGTGTGTATTAGGTAGGTACCTTATGTCACAATGTCCAGCCAAGTCTGGTGTAATTATTATTCTATTTCATCCAATATGTTTACCCCGCAAGAGTGAAAGCGTAATATTTAATTGATTGCAATGAAAATAAATATTCTCAATTGATTGAAAAAAATAATAATAACAATATGCATTAATATTTAAAGTTACTCACTTATCAAATCGGCGTCAACAAAACAACACACCCACTCACAGCGCGTCTGCCAGTTTTGCCAACTAGCGATTGTTAATGTTGCCGAATCCCTTAACATATTCTTTATTTTGTAATATTAATATAATAACGTTATTTTTTAACATAACGGTGAAATAATGGTAATTTTGATGACTTTTGTTGTGACAAAAATTAATACATTGTCGGTCGGTATAATGCGATGTTGAAACTGAATTCACAAATGTGGCTAGATCCACACTTGTGGAATAAGTTTTATATCAATATGTGCGAGAGGCAAGTGAAAATAATATTATGATATGATAATAACTTGATATTTAGCATAAAGAGATGTATTTCTAAATTTATTTTAAGAAAGAACCGAAAGAACCGAAAAGACCGGTTCTCCGATTTACAGAACCGGTTCTTTCAGGGACCCTCAGAACCGGGAATTCCCGGTTCTTTTGGAACCGGGAAAAACCGGTTCCGATGCCCTAGTCAGTGTGTAAGAGGTTGTGCGTTTTATTATTAGGAAACGCTAAAAATGATAAATATTATACAAAGTGGGGAATATATTGAAATTGTAGCAAGGGTGGACTTAAGTTTAGGGGGAATTTCTGCCAGTCGAACTGTCAGCGCATAAAAGATTACGCGTTTTATTTTTAGGCAAAGCCAAAAAATATAAATATTATACACAGGCCTTATATAAATAAATAGATTTGAAAAACTAAAGACTTTTAAAATAGTTTTATAGACAGATTGGTATTATGACGGTTGTGTCGCCGATAGTTTTGAAGGTCAAACTAAACTCACTAAAATTTTAAAGCTGTTGAGTTTGCTGGTTAGGGTGAACGCGCTTAGTCATCGGAACTGCTGGTTCGATTTGAGGAGTTCCCTTAGTGCTGGATAGACCATGCCCACACATTCCTCGATAAATGATCCTCGATGAATCGGGCAATATAACATCACACAGTGATCAAGCTGTTTCGCGTAAGCGGGGCTGCGGACATGCATGTGTTATATATTAGAATTTTATAAAGGGTAATAATAAAAAATATAATATTTCTAAAGCTGTTTTCATTATTATCTTGTTTATTTACTTAACTTAAACATATTTTTAAAGTCTAAATCATAATAGTTTCTAGAGTTATCAAAATATTGATTATAAAAACAATAACAGTATTTATTTTGTAAACAATACGTATACCCTTGAAAAGGTTAGAACCTAATAAGAGTAATAATGTTTAACATGTATAATTGTATGTCGTATCTGTGATTACCTATTATCCTGTCTTCGCCTCCGAGATTTATTCCTTAACCATGTAGTAGCCCTGCTACGCGCTAACCCTATCGCACAAGTTTTAAAGTCAGAGAAAGAAAACCACTATATCTTCCTCTGTCTAATGACACCTGACAAGCCTCCGCAGTACCGACCTCATTCTTGTCCGTGCGCGCGCGGCGCTCGCACGAGTGTAACAGTAATATAATTTGTGCATGAGTGTAGGTAACCTACGTAAAAAAAAAAAAAGGTATAAATTTACGGTTATTTGCTTATTTGTTAAGTATGCCTAAACGAAAACACAGTGAACCCGAAGAAGATAGATGGCTAAGGAAGATGAAGAGATACGAAGAAAAACTGAATTCGGAAAAACGTAGGGGCAAGCCGGAGGCACATTTTGTACTCAGATGATGGCGAAAATGATGTGCAACCAGAAGAATACCTTTTTACATTCCCGTTGCATTCATCGGGAATCATTTTTATGTCCGTTGTATTCTTCGGATAATATTTTATTATGTTCTCGTTGTATTGAACGAGGAATCATTTTTATGTCCGTTGTATTCTTCGGATATTTTATTATGTTCTCGTTGTATTGAACGAGTAAGCGGGTGGACACCGCTCGCCTGGGCCGCCGAGTACGCGCGCGGCGCGACCACGTGCAGTAATACTCGTAATGGAAAATGTGGGTATCCTTTTTTCCCCGCTGCCTAAAAATTTCCGTTGCATTCATCGGAAATCACTTTTATGTCCGTTGTATTCTTCGGATCATATTGTTATTATGTTCTCGTTGCATTCAACGAGTGTACTTAATGGAAAATATAGGGGCTGTCCTTTTTTCCCCGCTGTTTTAAAAATTTCCGTTGCATTCATCGGAATTATTTAAAAATATTTTTTGTGTTGCCTAAATTCTCATTAAATATTTATTAGTATCTTTCACATACAAACCAATATGGTGATAACTGATGACTTACAAACCGATGTAGCGGCCAGGTTTCAAGTCCTATTGCAAAACGGTTTCCAAAAGTGACCAAAGACGAGCATTTAAAAAAAAAAAAAAAAACAATGTATACTATAGTACCTATGGCGAAGGGCCGAACTCTAATTCGGAAGTAAGTGCTATGTTGGTAGACAACAGAATCAACTCGGTAAAGCACTTTCAGCACTGGGAAGGGCACAATCGTGTCTTTTAAAGAAAAATCTTAATATTCCAGATGTAGTTACGTTGAACGATGCAGACACCAATTTCATCTAAGAGTCATTTAAACTTGAAAGGCTCATCGTCCCGAACGCGACAGCAAAGCAGCGGCCAATCCTACCCTCATCGAGCCGGTGGGCCGGGACAGTCAAAGACGTCATACTAACAAGCGAATCGACGGCGAGCAGCCGCGTTCGCACCGCTGCCAGCTTGTCGCCTGCCAGCCCCGCCGCCGCCGCCGCTGCCGCTGGCACCGCCGAGGCACCAGCCAGTCGCGTCGCATCACAACGGTCATCGAACAATCGCGCTACCTGAGCGCGCAGCCGCAAGTACATGCCGGCCGCTTAAAATATTAATTTAGTCAATGAGTGGTGAACTATCACTAGCGATAGGTTTATATTAGACAATGTGTCAAGGATTTCATTTATTGAAGAACCTTATCAAATACCATACAGCCGTGCGCGGCGTTCTTTTTCAAAAAGTTTGTGAATAGCAATTTCTCTCGAATTAAATCATTTATTAGAAATAAAAGCTATTAGGAGATGTAACCCGACAGCAAAACAATTCGTTTATGATATCTTCGTTATTCCTAAAAGCGTGTGCTCTATATATATTAAATCTAAAAATCTGAAGTCGAAGTAGGTATCTCATTTCAAAATGGAAGATATCAGAACGGCTACTCGATTTATGATCAAAGACTGATACGTGATAATATTGATATTTAAGAAGCTTAATTTTTGCTGCCGATTCACAAATCAAAAAAAAAAAAAGAAAACATGTTTACGCTTTTATTTTCATGATATTTTGTACGAGTTTCTAGCACTCCCGTTTAGCCTATGTTCCGCGCGATATATTTCACAAAATATTACAGCCAGCTCTTACTCATTTAAGATCTTATGGTCTGCTATCAGTGAGATATCTATGATATGTTGTGTTTAGCAAACTCTGCTGGAGAGTACCTAGAGAACACAAAAAGAACTATTTAATGTCTGACACGATTAGGGTTAGTTATTAATTAAAAAAAAAAAACTAGTCTAATACCAGAAAAGCTTTGTAAATTTTTAGGTTTTATTTTAAACTCTAATAAAATAACATACAATTACCAGATTCAAGCCACAAAAATTTATTATACACATAAAAAATATATTTAAATCTAACAGAATTCGAATAAGGTTCTTTGAACGTTTTCTACGGCAGCATGTCGGCTGTAGTATATGGGTAGTATATACACAGAAAATCACTAAAAAGTGCTCTTCTTAGCATTACTAACAATTACGACGTTTTTATTACAATTACAGATATTTTATAATAATATTTTATGATGATCTCCATTGGTAGCAGATCAATATTCCATTGGCAGTCAATTGAATAAAAAGTCATAGGTACAATTTCGGAATTTTTACGGACGTTTCGACAGCAGGCTAGGGTGCAGCTTGTGCCAACGATAAGACTGGTGGTTTCTGAACCAACATCGAGCGAACCAATCATATAAACTGACTGGAACTACTCGCTGTATATTGTGTGCTAATTTCATTTGCTAAAAATAATTGTGTCGCTAATTGTGGTAGTCTTTTAAGTGTCGATAACACCACTGCCATATTCTATATAAATAGAATGGGGAGAGTGTAATACCAACACTTAAGTCAAGTTACTAAAATGATTTGGGACTGGTGTGAGAAAAGTAGGTATATTTATTTTCGCGTCTTATATTCGTTACTCGTTAAATATAGAAGCTAACAGTGAATCGAGAAAAATAAACTTCGACACAGAGTGGCAGTTGGGTATCCGACAACTTTTGAAAATAAAACATTTTTTTGGTGAACCATCTATTGACTTATTTGCATCTCGTCTTGCAAACATTTTTTTGGTGAACCATCTATTGACTTATTGCAAATGTCCCGCGTATATTTCATGGAAAAGGGATCCCTTTGCCTATGATATTGACGCGTTTAAACAGTAGATTAGTCGCAATTTTATTTTTACGCTTTAACACCGTTTGCACTAATTTTTAAAACTATACTTAAACAAAATAGTTACTGATTAAGCCACCGGAATTATCGTTGTTCAACTATAGCCCTCTTAACCATGGTATCCCCTTTTCATATCCCTGGGTGTCACAGAGATTGTGATATTTCCTCCAAGAAAGATCTACTTACTTCCTTTCAGGATGGTACACCATCTGCGCCGTCACCTTTCCCTGCCAGCGTGTGTATTTTCCGGGAAAGCTTTCATGACGTGCCAGAAACAGCCTTAGATGTTGTTATCTTCGATATCACATAACACCGGGTCATAATATAATTCTAGTATAAAGTACTAAAGATATGGTGAGAATTTTGTAAAAAGAATACAACAGATTTTTTTTTAATGTAAATAAGTATTACATTTTTGTTGGAATTTCTGTTAATGTGTTTTGAAATTTTGAAGTTTAGGTAGAACTATTGTTCTAATGTCACGATAGCAAGTGATCGTTATTAGTTAGGCAGTAGCCCCCTGGTATTATAGTATTAGACTATTAAACGATTTGAGAATTATACAATTAATCTTGAAAAAATGAGTAAGAAGTTAGTCATGTTATTAGCTGGACCAAGGACGCATACAATTGCTCTAACAAAAATACGAAATATTAATAAAGCATATGAAAATCGAGTAATTATAACACTTACAAATTTAATTAAAACATAAGCAATTGGCAAAGCTCAACCGGTTTTAAACTTACTTTTTTTTTTATCCCTTTAATATCCCGGTATTTGTCCAGCATCAGTGGTATCTATACTATATAAAGCTGGATTACCACTGACTCACTCACTGACTCACTCACTGATCAGGGGTATTTTTGGGACATTTGCAGTTACTTTTGGGTTTTGGGATGTTAGAAAGAGATGGACTACTGATTCATTCGAGTAGATCGACGTGTTCGAAATTTGAAAAATCCAAGATGGCCGCCGGCGCGAAATGTCAAAATTTCCAAAACGGCTCCGATCGCGCTGGTTTTTGGGACGCGTGATCGTTTCGCCCTCGGGGATCGGGTGCTTCTGTCGAAATGTGAAAAAACAAAATGGCCGCGCCGCCATCTTGGATCGAAAAACCCGTTTCGCCCCGTGTTTGCGACTGAACACGCGCGTGATTTTCGGGATTTCGGCTGATTTTTTTGATGGTTCCGCTCGGGTGCGTCCTGGAGTTTACTGTGATGCCCGCGGTTGGGCAAAAAACAAAATGGCGGCGGCGCCGGCGGCCATCTTGGAACGCTCAAATTTTTGACATTTTTGAACCGAATTTTCGCCAAGATGGCGGCATCGGAGTGGGGTCAAATGTTCTGGGCGGGGTAAGAGCTCGGCTCGGAGTATTGCCAGGTTGGTAAAATTTTCTACCGTTTTTGGTAGTTTTTCCTCTGGAGGCCCGAAAAGTCGAAAATCGAAATAACGACTTTTCGCAATTTTCAACCCCATGCGCCTATAGAGCGTTGGGGCCTCTATGACTTTCTGGTATTTTTATTTTCCGCAACTGGCAACACTGGCCGCCATGGGGATTTGAATTTTTTCGTAGACCCGATTTGACCCGAATTGATCTCCCCGTTCCAGACGTGCTGGTAACGTGGGGTAAATGTCATCTTGCTCCGTATACGATGTAATTACCGGGAAAAATCCGAAACTTTGACATTTCAACATGGCGGCTCCGCTGGCGGCCATTTTGTTAAGTGTTGCAATTTCGAAAAAAACAAATCGCTATTTTGACGCGGTTGCCGGCGTTTTTCGACTGACAACACCGGGTGGCCTTTTGTAGGGCTGGCTAAGGGGAATCAAACCGTGGGGTAATTTACCCCGATTTTGGGGTAATTTTCCCGTTTTAGGAGAAAACGTAAATTTCGATTTTTTCGAGTTTTTATAATATAGCGGGGTGGAACAGACGTCGCTGATCATTTCTACCACCATTTAGGGCCGGTGATATGGCAACACTGGCAGCTGGGGCGGTTTTTGTTGTCAGCGACGACCCAAATTTGACGATTTTTTGACGGGGTTTGGTTAGGGCTAGGGGCCAGCTGGTGATACCAATCGATATGAAATATAGTCAAGTATTCTAAAAAAATTTGACATTTCAACTTTTCAAGATGGCGGCTGCGATGGCGGCCTTTTTTAAAAAAATTGCGCTTTTTGCTATTCCGGTGCGGTTTTCAGCCGCGGCATGATGATATGGGTATCAAATGAAAGGGTTTTGCGAGTTCTACACGATGCAAGTAACGTCACCTCTATAAATTCAAAATGGCCGCCATTAAAAAAATGTCGGATCACATTTCTTTTGGAACCATAGCGATATGGGTATCAAATGAAAGGGCTTTAAGAGTGATACAAAATCAAGTGAATGATTTTTGTCTAAATCCAATATGGCCGCCGCTTCCAAAATGGCGGATTGTATTTCTTTTGCCACCCATGCAATATGGGTGTCAAATGAAAGGGATTTGGGAGTAGAGCACGATAAGGTGAGTGACGTTTCTCCAAATTCAATATGGCCGCCGCTCCAAAATGGCGGTTCGCTTTTCTTTTGTCACCTATGCAATATGGGTATCAAATGAAAGGGTTTTATTAGTAGAACACGATACAGTGAGTGACATTGCTTCAAACTCAATATGGCCGCCGCTCCGAAATGTCAAATCGCTTTACCTTCTCCACCTATGTAATATGGGTATCAAATGTAAGGGTTTTATGAGTAGAACACAATACAGTGAGTGACGTTGCTTCAAACTTAATATGGCCGCCGCTCCGAAATGTCAAATCGATTTTCCTTCTCCACCTTTGTAATATGGATATCAAATGTAAGGATTTTAAGCGTAGAATACGATTCAGTAAGTGACGTTTCTCCAAATTTAATATGGCCGCCGCTCCAAAATGGCGGATCACTTTTCTTTTGCCACCTATGTAATATGGGTATCAAATGTAAGGATTTTATTAGTAGAACACGATACAGTGAGTGATATTGCTTCAAATTCAATATGGCCGCCGCTCCGAAACGTCAAATCGCTTTTCCTTCTCCACCTATGTAATATGGGTATCAAATGTAAGGATTTTAAGTGTAGAATACGATTCAGTAAGTGACGTTTCTCCAAATTCAATATGGCCGCCGCTCCGAAATGACAGACCGATTTTCCTTCTCCACCTATGTAATATGGGTATCAAATGTAAGGATTTTATTAGTAGAACACGATACAGTGAGTGATATTGCTTCAAACTCAATATGGCCGCCGCTTCAAAATGGCCGACCGCTTTCCTTTTACCACCTATGCAATATGGGTATCAAATGTAAGGATTTTAAGTGTAGAATACGATTCAGTAAGTGACGTTGCTCCAAATTCAATATGGCCGCCGCTCCGAAATGACAGACCGATTTTCCTTCTCCACCTATGTAATATGGGTATCAAATGAAAGGGATTTAAGAGTAAAACACGATACAGTGAGTGACGTTTCTCCAAATTCAATATGGCCGCCGCTCCGAAATGTCAAATCGATTTTCTTTTGCCACCTATGTAATATGGGTATCAAATGTAAGGATTTTATTAGTAGAACACGATACAGTGAGTGATATTGCTTCAAATTCAATATGGCCGCCGCTTTGAAATGTCAAATCGCTTTTCCTTCTCCACCTATGTAATATGGGTATCAAATGTAAGGATTTTAAGTGCAGAATACGATACAGTGAGTGACATTTCTTCAAACTCAATATGGCCGCCGCTCCGAAATGCCAAATCGCTTTTCCTTCGCCACCTATGTAATATGGATATCAAATGTAAGGATTTAAGTGTAGAATACGATTCAGTAAGTAACGTTTCTCCAAATTCAATATGGCCGCCGCTCCAAAATGACAGACCGATTTTCTTTCTCCACCTATGTATTATGGGTATCAAATGTAAGGGTTTTATTAGTAGAACACGATAAAATGAGTGACATTGTTTCAAACTCAATATGGCCGCCGCTTCAAAATGGCCGACCGCTTTCCTTTTACCACCTATGCAATATGGGTATCAAATGTAAGGATTTTAAGTGAAGAATACGATACAGTATCTGATGTTGCTTCAAATTCAATATGGCCGCCGCTCCAAAATGTCAAATTGATTTTCTTTTGCCACCTATGCAATATGGGTATCAAATGAAAGGGTTTTATTAGTAGAACACGATACAGTGAGTGACATTGCTTCAAACTCAATATGGCCGCTGCTCTGAAATGTCAAATCGCTTTTCCTTCTCCACCTATGTAATATGGGTATCAAATGTAAGGGTTTTATTAGTAGAACACGATACAGTGAGTGACATTGCTTCAAACTCAAAATGGCCGCCGCTCCGAAATGTCAAATCGCTTTTCCGTCTCCACCTATGTAATATGGGTATCAAATGAAAGGGTTTTATTAGTAGAACACGATTAAGTAAGTGACATTGCTTCAAACTCAAAATGGCCGCCGCTCCGAAATGTCAAATCGCTTTTCCGTCTCCACCTATGTAATATGGGTATCAAATGTAAGGGTTTTATTAGTAGAACACGATACAGTGAGTGACATTGCTTCAAACTCAAAATGGCCGCCGCTCCGAAATGTCAAATCGCTTTTCCGTCTCCACCTATGTAATATGGGTATCAAATGAAAGGATTTTATTAGTAGAACACGATACAGTGAGTGACATTTCTTCAAACTCAATATGGCCGCCGCTCCGAAATGTCAAATCGCTTTTCCTTCGCCACCTATGTAATATGGATATCAAATGTAAGGATTTTAGGTGTAGAATACGATTCAGTAAGTGACGTTTCTCCAAATTCAATATGGCCGCCGCTCCGAAATGACAGACCGATTTTCCTTCTCCACCTATGTAATATGGGTATCAAATGTAAGGATTTTATTAATAGAACACGATACAGTGAGTGATATTGCTTCAAACTCAATATGGCCGCCGCTCCGAAATGTCAAATCGCTTTTCTTTCTCCACCTATGTAATATGGGTATCAAATGTAAGGATTTTAAGTGTAGAATACGATTCAGTAAGTGACGCTGTTCCAAATTCAATATGGCCGCCGCTCCGAAATGTCAAATCGATTTTCTTTTGCCACCTATGCAATATGGGTATCATATGATAGGGCTTTAATAGTAGAACACGATACAGTGAGTGACATTGTTTCAAACTCAATATGGCCGCCGCTTCAAAATGGCCGACCGCTTTCCTTTTACCACCTATGCAATATGGGTATCAAATGTAAGGATTTTAAGTGTAGACTACGATTCAGTAAGTGACGTTTCTCTAAATTCAATATGGCCGCCGCTCCGAAATGACAGACCGATTTTCCTTCTCCACCTATGTAATATGGGTATCAAATGTAAGGATTTTAAGTGTAGAATACGATTTAGTAAGTGACGTTGCTCCAAATTCAATATGGCCGCCGCTCCAAAATGGCGGATCGCTTTTCTTTTGCCACCTATGTAATATTTGTATCAAATGAAAGAATTTTCAAAGTAGAACGTAACCTTTCCAATTTTTTGAATAATCGAACACATTTTTAGGCAAATTTTATGTAACTTCAAAAACGAAAAATTTTTTGCACCGACTCGCAACTGAAAACCTTTCGCATAGAAACACATTAAGTGGATCACTCCACCGCGGGGTGCTTGCTCCCCGCGGCACGCACGCGACATGGACATGGCTTCCAAATAAAAATGTTTATAGAGTAGAACATAACCTTTCCAGCTTTTTGGTTAATCGAACACCTTTCTTTGGCAAATTTTAAATCAACCTCAAAAAAGATACATTTTTGCACCAAATCGCAACTGAAAACTTTTTTTTATTACAAAAGCGATGTGAGGACCACACCACCGCGAGGTGCGTGCACCTCGCGGCACATACGCGTCCACATGATGATTCAGTGTTGCCACCGCTCCGAAATGACAGATCGATTTTCTTTTGCCACCCACGCAATATAGATATCAAAAAAATGGACTTTGAGTGTAAAAAACGACACAGTCAATGACATTACTCCAAATTCAATATGGCCGCCGCTCCGAATTGGCCGATCGATTTTCTTTTGCCACCCACGTAATATGGGTATCAAATGAAAGGGCTTTAATAGTAGAACACGATACAATGAGTGACATTGCTTCAAACTCAATATGGCCGCCGCTCCGAAATGTCAAATCGCTTTTCCTTCTCCACCTATGTAATATGGGTATCAAATGTAAGGATTTTATTAGTAGAACACGATACAGTGAGTGACGTTGCTCTAAATTCAATATGGCCGCCGCTCCAAAATAGCCGACCGCTTTCCTTTTATCACCTATGCAATATGGGTATCAAATGTAAGGATTTTATTAGTAGAACACGATACAGTGAGTGACATTGCTTCAAACTCAATATGGCCGACGCTCCGAAATGTCAAATCGCTTTACCTTCTCCACCTATGTAATATGGGTATCAAATGTAAGGGTTTTATGAGTAGAACACAATACAGTGAGTGACGTTGCTTCAAACTCAATATGGCCGCCGCTCCGAAATGTCAAATCGCTTTTCCTTCTCCACCTATGTAATATGGGTATCAAATGTAAGGATTTTAAGTGTAGAATACGATACAGAAAGTGACATTGCTTCAAATTCAATATGGCCGCCGCTCCGAAATGTCAAATCGCTTTCCCTTCTCCACCTATGTAATATGGGTATCAAATGTAAAGATTTTAAGTGCCGAATACGATTCAGTAAGTGACATTTCTCCAAATTCAATATGGCCGCCGCTCCAAAATGGCGGATCGCTTTTCTTTTGCCACCTATGTAATATGGGTATCAAATGAAAGGATTTTATTAGTAGAACACGATACAGTGAGTGACATTTCTTCAAACTCAATATGGCCGCCGCTCCGAAATGTCAAATCGCTTTTCCTTCGCCACCTATGTAATATGGATATCAAATGTAAGGATTTTAAGTGTAGAATACGATTCAGTAGGTGACGTTTCTCCAAATTCAATATGGCCGCCGCTCCGAAATGACAGACCGATTTTCCTCCTCCACCTATGTATTATGGGTATCAAATGTAAGGGTTTTATTAGTAGAACACGATACAGTGAGTGAC
Organism: Schoenobius gigantellus; assembly: GCA_963935595.1. Classification (NCBI taxonomy): domain Eukaryota; kingdom Metazoa; phylum Arthropoda; class Insecta; order Lepidoptera; family Crambidae; genus Schoenobius; species Schoenobius gigantellus. The sequence continues at coordinate 68,542,045 of OZ012541.1, read as the reverse complement.
ATTTCTTCAAACTCAATATGGCCGCCGCTCCGAAATGTCAAATCGCTTTTCCTTCTCCACCTATGTAATATGGGTATCAAATGTAAGGATTTTAAGTGTAGAATACGGTACAGTAAGTGACGTTACACCAAATTGAATATGGCCGCCGCTCCAAAATGTCAAATCGATTTTCTTTTGCCACCAATGCAATATGGGTATCAAATGTATGGATTTTAATTGTAGAATACGATTCAGTAAGTGACGCTGTTCCAAATTCAATATGGCCGCCGCTCCGAAATGTCAAATGGATTTTCTTTTGCCACTTATGCAATATGGGTATCAAATGATAGGGCTTTAATAGTAGAACACGATACAGTGAGTGACATTGTTTCAAACTCAATATGGCCGCCGCTTCAAAATGGCCGACCGCTTTCCTTTTACCACCTATGCAATATGGATATCAAATGTAAGGATTTTAAGTGTAGAATACGATTCAGTAAGTGACGTTTCTCCAAATTCAATATGGCTGCCGCTCCGAAATGACAGACCGATTTTCCGTCTCCACCTATGTAATATGGTTATCAAATGTAAGGATTTTAAGTGTAGAATACGATTCAGTAAGTGACGTTGCTCCAAATTCAATATGGCCGCCGCTCCAAAATGGCGGATCGCTTTTCTTTTGCCACCTATGTAATATGGGTATCAAATGAAAGAATTTTCAAAGTAGAACGTAACCTTTCCAATTTTTTGAATAATCGAACACATTTTTAGGCAAATTTTATGTAACTTCAAAAAACGAAAAATTTTTTGCACCAACTCGCAACTGAAAACCTTTCGCTTAGAAACACATTAAGTGGACCACTCCACCGCGGGGTGCTTGCTCCCCGCGGCACACACGCGACATGGACATGGCTTCCAAATAAAAATGTTTATAGAGTAGAACATAACCTTTCCAGCTTTTTGGTTAATCGAACACCTTTCTTTGGCAAATTTTAAATCAACCTCAAAAAAGATACATTTTTGCACCAAATCACAACTGAAAACTTTTTTTTATTACAAAAGTGATGTGAGGACCACACCACCGCGAGGTGCGTGCACCTCGCGGCACACACGCGTCCACATGATGATTCAGTGTTGCCACCGCTCCAAAATGACAGATCGATTTTCTTTTGCCACCCACGCAATATAGATATCCAAAAAATTGACTTTGAGTGTAAAAAACGACACAGTCAATGACATTACTCCAAATTCAATATGGCCGCCGCTCCGAATTGGCCGATCGATTTTCTTTTGCCACCCACGTAATATGGGTATCAAATGAAAGAGCATTCAGAGAAAAACGTATCCTTTCCAGTTTTTTGAATATTCACTCACTCACTCACTGATCAGGCGTATTTTTGGGACATTTACAGTTACTTTTGGGTTTTGGGATGTTAGAAAGAGATGCACGATCGATTAAGTCGAGTAGAAAGCGATATTCGAAATTTGAAAAATCCAAGATGGCCGCCGGCGCGAAATGTCAAAATTTCCAAAACGGCTCCGATCGCGCTGGTTTTTGGGACCCGTGATCGCTTCGCCCCCGGAGATGGGGTGTGACTGTCGAAATGTCAAAAAACAAAATGGCCGCGCCGCCATCTTGGATCGAAAAACCCGTTTCGCCCCGTGTTTGCGACCGAAGACGCGCGTGATTTCCGGGATTTCGCCTGATTTTTTTGATGGCTCCGGTCGAACGCGTCCTCGAGTTTCCGATTATGGTAGCCGGTTGGCGAAAAACAAAATGGCGGCGGCGCCGGCGGCCATCTTGGAACGCTGAAATTTTCGACATTTTTGAACCGAATTTTCGCCAAGATGGCGGCCTCGGAGTGGGGTGAAATGTTCTAGGCGGGGTTAGAACTCGGCGCGAAGTGTTGCCAGGTGAGAAAAATTTTCTACCGTTTTTGGTAGTTTTTCCTCTGGAGGCCCGAATAGTCGAAAATCGAAATAACGACTTTTTGCAATTCTCAACCCCATGCGCCTATAGAGCGTCGGGGCCTCTATGACTTTCTGGTATTTTTATTTTCTGCAACTGGCAACACTGGCCGCCAAGGGAGTTTGAATTTTTTCGTCGACCCGATTTGACCCGAATTGATCTCCCCGTTCCAGACGTGCTGGCAACGTGGGGTAAACGTCATCCTGCTCCGTATACGATGCAGTTACCGGGAAAATCCGAAACTTTGACATTTCAACATGGCGGCTCCGCTGGCGGCCATTTTGTAAAGTGTTGCAATTTCGAAAAAATAAAATCCCGATTTTGACGCGGTTGCCGGCGTTTTTCGACTGACAATACCGGGTGGCCTTTTGTAGGGCTAGCTAAGGGAAATCAAACCGTGGGGTAATTTACCCCGATTTTGGGGTAATTTCCCCGTTTTAGGGGAAAACGTAAATTTCGATTTTTTCGAATTTTTATTATATAACGGGGTGGAACAGATGTCGCTGATCATTTCTACCACCATTTGGGGAGGGTGATATGGCAACACTGGCAGCTGGGGCGGTTTTTGTTGTCAGCGACGACCCAAATTTGACGATTTTTTGACGGGGTTTGGTTAGGGCTAGGGACCAGCTGGTGATACCAATCGATATGAGATATAGTCAAGTATTCTAAAAAAAATTGACATTTCAACTTTTCAAGATGGCGGCTGCGCTGGCGGCCTTTTTTAAAAAATTTGCGCTTTTTGCTATTCCGGTGCGGTTTTCAGCCGAGGCATGGTGATAAGGGCATCAAATGAAAGAATTTTGTGAGTACTACACGATGCAAGTAACGTCACCTCTATGAATTCAAAATGGCCGCTATTAAAAAAATGTCGGATCACATTTCTTTTGTAACCATAGCGAAATGGGTATCAAATGAAAGGGCTTTAAGAGTGAAACAAAACCAAGTAAATGATTTTTGTCTAAATCCAATATGGCCGCCGCTTCCAAAATGGCGGATTGCATTTCTTTTGCCACCCATGCAATATGGGTATCAAATGAAAGGGATTTGGGGGTAGAACACGATAAAGTGAGTGACAATACTCCAAAATTAAAATGGCCGCCGCTCCGAAATGTCAAATTGCTTTACTTTTGCCACCTATGCAATATGGGTATCAAATGTAAGGATTTTATTAGTAGAACACGACACAGTGAGTGATATTGCTTCAAACTCAATATGGCCGCCGCTCCGAAATGTCAAATCGCTTTTCCTTCTCCACCTATGTAATATGGGTATCAAATGAAAGGCCTTTAATAGTAGAACACGATAAAATGAGTGACATTGTTTCAAAATCAATATGGCCGCCGCTTCAGAATGGCCGACCGCTTTCTTTTTACCGCCTATGCAATATGGGTATCAAATGTAAGGATTTTATTAGTAGAACGCGATACAGTGAGTGATATTGCTTCAAACTCATTATGGCCGCCGCTCCGAAATGTCAAATCGCTTTTCCTTCTCCACCTATGTATTATGGGTATCAAATGTAAGGATTTTAAGTGTAGAATACGACATAGTAAGTGACGTTGCTCCAAATTGAATATGGCCGCCGCTCGGAAATGTCAAATCGATTTTCTTTCGCCACCTATGCAATATGGGTATTAAATGTAAGGATTTTAAGTGTAGAATACCGACACCGAATGACAGACCGATTTTCCTTCTCCACCTATGTAATATGGGTATCAAATGTAAGGATTTTATTAGTAGAACACGATACAGTGAATGATATTGCTTCAAACTCAATATGGCCGCCGCTCCGAAATGTCAAATCGCTTTTCTTTCGCCACCTATGTAATATGGGTATCAAATGTATGGATTTTAATTGTAGAATACGATTCAGTAAGTGACGCTGTTCCAAATTCAATATGGCCGCCGCTCCGAAATGTCAAATCGATTTTCTTTTGCCACCTATGCAATATGGGTATCAAATGATAGGGCTTTAATAGTAGAACACGATACAGTGAGTGACATTGCTTCAAACTCAATATGGCCGCCGCTTCAAAATGGCCGACCGCTTTCCTTTTACCACCTATGCAATATGGGTATCAAATGTAAGGATTTTAAGTGTAGAATACGATTCAGTAAGTGACGTTTCTCCAAATTCAATATGGCCGCCGCTCCGAAATGACAGACCGATTTTCCTTCTCCACCTATGTAATATGGGTATCAAATGTAAGGATTTTATTAGTAGAACACGATACAGTGAATGATATTGCTTCAAACTCAATATGGCCGCCGGTCCGAAATGTCAAATCGCTTTTCCTTCTCCACCTATGTAATATGGGTATCAAATGTAAGGATTTTAAGTGCAGAATACGATTCAGTAAGTGACGTTTCTCCAAATTCAATATGGCCGCCGCTCCGAAATGACAGACCGATTTTCCTTCTCCACCTATGTAATATGGGTATCAAATGTTAGGATTTTATTAGTAGAACACGATACAGTGAGTGACATTGTTTCAAACTCAATATGGCCGCCGCTCTGAAATGTCAAATCGCTTTTCCTTCTCCACCTATGTAATATGGGTATCAAATGTAAGGATTTTAAGTGTAGAATACGATTCAGTAAGTGACGTTGCTCCAAATTCAATATGGCCGCCGCTCCAAAATGGCGGATCGCTTTTCTTTTGCCACCTATGTAATATGGGTATCAAATGAAAGAATTTTTAAAGTAGAACGTAACCTTACCAATTTTTTGAATAATCGAACACATTTTTAGGCAAATTTTATGTAACTTCAAAAAACGAAAATTTTTGTGCACCGACTCGCAACTGAAAACCTTTCGCTTAGAAACACATTAAGTGGACCACTCCACCGCGGGGTGCTTGCTCCCCGCGGCACACACGCGACATGGACATGGCTTCCAAATAAAAATGTTTATAGAGTAGAACATAACCTTTCCAGCGTTTTGGTTAATCGAACACCTTTCTTTGGCAAATTTTAAATCAACCTCAAAAAAGATACATTTTTGCACCAAATCACAACTGAAAACTTTTTTTTATTACAAAAGCGATGTGAGGACCACACCACCGCGAGGTGCGTGCACCTCGCGGCACACACGCGTCCACATGATGATTCAGTGTTGCCACCGCTCCGAAATGACAGATCGATTTTCTTTTGCCACCCACGCAATATAGATATCAAAAAAATGGACTTTGAGTGTAAAAAACGACACAGTCAATGACATTACTCCAAATTCAATATGGCCGCCGCTCCGAATTGGCCGATCGATTTTCTTTTGCCACCCACGTAATATGGGTATCAAATGAAAGAGCATTCAGAGAAAAACGTATCCTTTCCAGTTTTTTGAATATTCGAACACCTTTTTTAGGCAAATTTTATAACTTCGACAAAAAAAAATCATTTTTGCACCTACTCGCAACCGATAACCTTTTGATTACAAAAGCTAAAGTGGGGGGTCCACCACCGCGGGGTGCGCGCACCCCGCGGCACACACGCGACATCTAGTCTATATTATATAAAGCTGGATTACCACTCACTGACTCACTGACTGACTGATCAGGGGTATTTTTGGGACATTTGCGATTACTTTTGGGTTTTGGGATGTTAGAAAGAGATGGACTACTGATTAAAAGACACAGGATTCGATATTCGAAATTTGAAAAATCCAAGATGGCCGCCACCGCGAAATGTCAACTTTTCCAAAATGGCTCCGAGCGTGCTGGTTTTTTGGATGGTTCCTGATCGTGTCGCTCCCGGGGATGAGGTGCAACTGTCAAAATGCGAAAAAACAAAATGGCCGCGCCGCCATCTTGGATCGAAAAACCCGTTTCGCCCCGCGTTTTCGACCGAATACGCGCGTGATTTTTGGGATTTCGCCTGATTTTTTGGATGAATTCCCTTAAACTCGTCCTCGAGTTCCCGATTATGGGGGCCGATTAGCGAAAACCAAAATGGCGTCGACGCCGGCGGCCATCTTGGAACGCTCAAATTTTTGACTTTTTTGAACCGCATTTTCGCCAAGATGGCGGCCTCGGAGTGGGGTGAAATGTTCTAGGCGCGGTTAGAACTCGGCGCGAAGTGTTGCCAGGTGTGAACAATTTTCTACCGTTTTTGGTAGTTTTTCCTATGGAGGGCCAAATAGTCGAAAATCGAAATAGCGACTTTTTGCAATTTTCAAACCCATGTGCCTATAGGTCTTCGGGCCCTCTATGACTTTCTGGTATTTTTATTTTCCGCAACTGGCAACACTGGCCGCCAAGGAGGTTTGAATTTTTTCGTCGACCCGATTTGACCCGAATTGATCTCCCCGTTCCAGATGAGCTGGCAACTTGGGGTAAACGTCATCCTGCTCCGTATATGATGTAGTTACCGGGAAAAATCCGAAACTTTGACATTTCAAGATGGCGGCTCCGCTGGCGGCCATTTTGTTAGGGGTTGCAATTTCGAAGGCATTAATTCGCGATTTTGACGCGGTTGCCGGCGTTTTTCGACTGACAACACTGGGTGGCCTTTCGTAGTGCTCGCCGAGGGAAATCTAATAGTGGGGTAATTTTCCCCGATTTTGGGGTAATTTCTCCGTTTTAGGGGAAAACGTAAATTTCGACTTTTTCAAATTTTTTTGATATAGCGGGGTGGAACAGACGTCGCTGATCATTTCTACCACCATTTGAAACCGGTGATATGGCAACACTGGCAGCTGGGGCGGTTTTTTTTGTCAGCGACGACCCAACTTTGACTTTTTTTTGACGGGGTTAGGTGAGGGCTGGCGGCCAGCTGGTGATACCGATCGATAGGAAATATAGTCATGTATTTTTAAAAAAATTTACAGTAAAATTTTTCAAGATGGCGGCGGCGCTGGCAGCCTTTTTTTTTAAATTTGCGCTTTTTGCTATTTCGGTGCGGTTTTCAGCCGCGGCATATTGATATGGGTATCAAATGAAAGGGTTATGCGAGTACTACACGATACAAGTAACGTCACCTCTATGAATTCAAAATGGCCGCCATTAAAAAAATGTCGGATCACATTTCTTTTGCAACCATAGCGATATGGGTATCAAATGAAAGGGCTTTAAGAGTGAAACAAAACCGAGTAAATGATTTTTGTCTAAATCCAATATGGCCGCCGCTTCCAAAATGGCGGATTTCATTTCTTTTGCCACCCATGCAATATGGGTATCAAATGAAAGGGAATTGGGAGTAGAACACGATAAGGTGAGTGACGTTTCTCCAAATTCAATATGGCCGCCGCTTCAAAATGGCGGTTCGCTTTTCTTTTGCCACCTATGCAAGATGGGTATCAAATGAAAGGGCTTTAATAGTAAAAAACGATACAGTGAGTGACATTGCTTCAAACTCAATATGGCCGCCGCTCCGAAATGTCAAATCGCTTTGCCTTCTCCACCTATGTAATATGGGTATCAAATGTAAGGATTTTAAGTGTAGAATACGATTCAGTAAGTGACGTTTCTCCAAATTCAATATGGCCGCCGCTCCGAAATGACAGACCGATTTTCCTTCTCCACCTATGTAATATGGGTATTAAATGTAAGGATTTTAAGTGTAGAATACGATTCAGTAAGTTACGTTTCTCCAAATTCAATATGGCCGCCGCTCCGAAATGACAGACCGATTTTCCTTCTCCACCTATGCAATATGGGTATCAAATAAAAGGCCTTTAATAGTAGAACACGATACAGTGAGTGACATTGTTTCAAACTCAATATGGCCGCCGCTTCAAAATGGCCGACCGCTTTCCTTTTACCGCCTATGCAATATGGGTATCAAATGTAAGGATTTTATTAGTAGAACGCGATACAGTGAGTGACATTGCTTCAAACTCAATATGGCTGCCGCTCCGAAATGTCAAATCGCTTTTCCTTCTCCACCTATGTAATATGGGTATCAAATGTAAGGATTTTAAGTGTAGAATACGATTCAGTAAGTGACGTTTCTCCAAATTCAATATGGCCGCCGCTCCGACATGTCAAATCGATTTTCTTTTGCCACCTATGCAATATGGGTATCAAATGAAAGGGCTTTAATAGTAGAACACGATGCAGTGAGTGACATTGTTTCAAACTCAATATGGCCGCCGCTTCAAAATGGCCGACCGCTTTCCTTTCACCACCTATGCAATATGGGTATCAAATGTAAGGGTTTTATTAGTAGAACATGATACAGTGAGTGACATTGCTTCAAACTCAATATGGCCGCCGCTGCGAAATGTCAAATCGCTTTTCCTTCTCCACCTATGTATTATGGGTATCAAATGTAAGTGTTTTATTAGTAGAACACGATACAGTGAGTGAAATTGCTTCAAACTCAATATGGCCGCCGCTTCGAAATGTCAAATCGCTTTTCCTTCTCCACTTATGTAATATGGGTATCAAATGTAAGGATTTTAAGTGTAGAACACGGTACAGTAAGTGACGTTACACCAAATTGAATATGGCCGCCGCTCCAAAATGTCAAATCGATTTTCTTTTGCCACCTATGCAATATGGGTATCAAATGTAAGGGTTTTATTAGTAGAACACGATACAGTGAGTGATATTGCTTCAAACTCAACATGGCCGCCGCTCCGAAATGTCAAATCGCTTTTCTTTCGCCACCTATGTAATATGGGTATCAAATGTATGGATTTTAATTGTAGAATACGATTCAGTAAGTGACGCGTTCCAAATTCAATATGGCCGCCGCTCCGAAATGTCAAATCGATTTTCTTTTGCCACCTATGCAATATGGGTATCAAATGATAGGGCTTTAATAGTAGAACACGATACAGTGAGTGACATTGCTTCAAACTCAATATGGCCGCCGCTTCAAAATGGCTGACCGCTTTCCTTTTACCACCTATGCAATATGGGTATCAAATGTAAGGATTTTAAGTGTAGAATACGATTCAGTAAGTGACGTTTCTCCAAATTCAATATGGCCGCCGCTCCGAAATGACAGACCGATTTTCCTTCTCCACCTATGTAATATGGGTATCAAATCTGAAAACTTTTTTTATTACAAAAGCGATGTGAGGACCACACCACCGCGAGGTGCTTGCACCTCGCGGCACACACGCGTCCACATGATGATTCAGTGTTGCCACCGCTCCGAAATGACAGATCGATTTTCTTTTGCCACCCACGCAATATAGATATCAAAAAAATGGACTTTGAGTGTAAAAAACGACACAGTCAATGACATTACTCCAAATTCAATATGGCCGCCGCTCCGAATTGGCTGATCGATTTTCTTTTGCCACCCACGTAATATGGGTATCAAATGAAAGAGCATTCAGAGAACAACGTATACTTTCCAGTTTTTTGAATATTCGAACACCTTTTTCAGGCAAATTTTATAACTTCGACAAAAAAAAAATCATTTTTGCACCTACTCGCAACCGATAAACTTTTGATTACAAAAGCTAAAGTGGGGGGTCCACCACCGCGGGGTGCGCGCACCCCGCGGCACACACGCGACATCTAGTCTATATAATATAAAGCTGGATTACCACTCACTCACTGACTGATTAGGGGTATTTTTGGGACATTTGCGATTACTTTTGGGTGTTGGGATGTTAGAAAGAGATGGACTACTGATTAAAAGACACAGGATTCGATATTCGAAATTTGAAAAATCCAAGATGGCCGCCGGCGCGAAATGTCAAAATTTCCAAAACGACTCCGATCGCGCTGGTTTTTGGTACGCGTGATCGTTTCGCCCCCTGGGATGGGGTGCTTCTGTCGAAATGTGAAAAAACAAAATGGCCGCGCCGCCATCTTGGATCGAAAAACCCGTTTCGCCCCGTGTTTGCGACCGAAGACGCGCGTGATTTCCGGGATTTCGGCTGATTTTTTGGATGAGTTCCCTTAAATGCGTCCTCGAGTTCCCGAATATGGTAGCCGATTGTCGAAAAACAAAATGGCGGCGGCGCCGGCGGCCATCTTGGAACGCTCAAATTTTTGACATTTTCGAACCGCATTTTCGCCAAGATGGCGGCTTCGGAGTGGGATGAAATGTTCTAGGCGGGGTTAGAACTCGGCGCAAAGTGTTGCCAGGTGTGAAAAATTTTCTACCGTTTTTGGTAGTTTTTCCTCTGGAGGCCCGAATAGTCGAAAATCGAAATAATGACTTTTCGCGATTTTCAACCCCAGGCGCCTATAGAGCGTCGGGGCCTCTATGACTTTCTGGTATTTTTATTTTCCGCAACTGGCAACACTGGCCGCCAAGGAGGTTTGAATTTTTTCGTAGACCGGATTTGACCCGAATTGATCTCCCCGTTCCAGATGAGCTGGCAACTTGGGGTAAACGTCATCCTGCTCCGTATATGACGTAGTTACCGGGAAAAATCTGAAACTTTGACATTTCAATATGGCGGCTCCGCTGGCGGCCATTTTGTTAAGGGTTGCAATTTCGAAAGCATTAATTAGCGATTTTGACGCGGTTGCCGGCGTTTTTCGACTGACAACACCGGGTGGCCTTTCGTAGTGCTCGCCGAGGGAGATCTAATTGTGGGGTAATTTTCCCCGATTTTGGGGTAATTTCGCCGTTTTGGGGGAAAACGTAAATTTAGATTTTTTCGAGTTTTTATCTTATAGCGGGGTGGAACAGACGTCGCTGATCATTTCTACCACCATTTGGGGCCGGTGATATGGCAACACTGGCAGCTGGGGTGATTTTGATCATTAGCGACAACACAAAATTGACGATTTATTGGCGGAGTTAGGTGAGAGTTAGCGGCCAGCTGGTAATATTTCTTTTTAGCACATATAGTCGGCTTTACACGAAAAATTTGACATTTAAAATTTTCAAGATGGCGGACGCGCTGGCGGCCATTGTTTTAAAATTTGCGCTTTTTGCTACTTCGGTGCGATTTTCGGTAGCGGCACGGTAATATGGGTATCAAATTTAAGGATTTTAAGTGTAGAATACGATACAGTTAGTGACGTTGCTTCAAATTCAATATGGCCGCCGCTCCGACATGTCAAATCGATTTTCTTTCGCCACCTATGCAATATGGGTATCGAATGAAAGGGCTTTAATAGTAGAACACGATACAGTGAGTGACGTTGTTTCAAACTCAATATGGCCGCCGCTTCAAAATGGCCGACCGCTTTCCTTTCACCACCTTTGCAATATGGGTATCAAATGTAAGGATTTTAAGTGTAGAATACGATAAAGTAAGTAACGTTGCTCCAAATTCAATATGGCCGCCGCTCCAAAATGTCAAATGGATTTTCTTTTGCCACCTATGCAATATGGGTATCAAATGTAAGTGTTTTATTAGTAGAACACGATACAGTGAGTGATATTGCTTCAAACTCAATATGGCCGCCGCTCCGAAATGTCAAATCGCTTTTCCTTCTCCACCTATGTAATATGGGTATCAAATGTAAGGGTTTTATTAGTAGAACACGATACAGTGAGTGACATTGCTTCAAACTCAATATGGCCGCCGCTTCAAAATGGCCGACCGCTTTCCTTTCACCACCTTTGCAATATGGGTATCAAATGTAAGGATTTTAAGTGTAGAATACGATAAAGTAAGTAACGTTGCTCCAAATTCAATATGGCCGCCGCTCCAAAATGTCAAATGGATTTTCTTTTGCCACCTATGCAATATGGGTATCAAATGTAAGTGTTTTATTAGTAGAACACGATACAGTGAGTGATATTGCTTCAAACTCAATATGGCCGCCGCTCCGAAATGTCAAATCGCTTTTCCTTCTCCACCTATGTAATATGGGTATCAAATGTAAGGGTTTTATTAGTAGAACACGATACAGTGAGTGACATTGCTTCAAACTCAATATGGCCGCCGCTCCAAAATGTCAAATCGCTTTTCCTTCTCCACCTATGTAATATGGGTATCAAACGTAAGGATTTTAAGTGTAGAATACGATTCAGTAAGTGACGTTTCTCCAAATTCAATATGGCCGCCGCTCCGAAATGACAGACCGATTTTCCTTCTCCACCTATGTAATATGGGTATCAAATGTAAGGATTTTATTAGTAGAACACGATAGAGTGAGTGATATTGCTTCAAACTCAATATGGCCGCCGCTCCGAAATGTCAAATCGCTTTTCCTTCTCCACCTATGTAATATGGGTATCAAATGTAAGGATTTTAAGTGTAGAATACGATTCAGTAAGTGACGTTTCTCCAAATTCAATATGGCCGCCGCTCCGAAATGACAGACCGATTTTCCTTCTCCACCTGTGTAATATGGGTATCAAATGTAAGGATTTTATTAGTAGAACACGATACAGTGAGTGATATTGCTTCAAACTCAATATGGCCGCCGCTACAAAATGTCAAATCGCTTTTCCTTCTCCACCTATGTAATATGGGTATCAAATGTAAGGATTTTAAGTGTAGAATACGATTCAGTAAGTGACGTTTCTCCAAATTCAATATGGCCGCCGCTCCAAAATGGCGGATCGCTATTCTTTTGCCACCTATGTAATATGGGTATCAAATGTAAGGACTTTATTAGTAGAACACGATACAGTGAGTGATATTGCTTCAAACTCAATATGGCCGCCGCTCCGAAATGTCAAATCGCTTTTCCTTCTCCACCTATGTAATATTGGTATCAAATGTAAGGATTTTAAGTGTAGAATACGATTCAGTAAGTGACGTTTCTCCAAATTCAATATGGCCGCCGCTCCGAAATGACAGACCGATTTTCCTTCTCCACCTGTGTAATATGGGTATCAAATGTAAAGATTTTATTAGTAGAACACGATACAGTGAGTGATATTGCTTCAAACTCAATATGGCCGCCGCTCCGAAATGTCAAATCGCTTTTCCTTCTCCACCTATGTAATATGGGTATCAAATGTAAGGATTTTAAGTGTAGAATGCGATTCAGTAAGTGAAGTTTCTCCAAATTCAATATGGCCGCCGCTCCAAAATGGCGGATCGCTTTTCTTTTGCCACCTATGTAATATGGGTATCAAATGTAAGGATTTTATTAGTAGATCACGATACAGTGAGTGATATTGCTTCAAACTCAATATGGCCGCCACTCCGAAATGTCAAATCGCTTTTACTTCTCCACCTATGTAATATGGGTATCAAATGTAAGGATTTTCAGAGTAGAACGTAACCTTTTCAGTTTTTTAATAATCGAACACCATTTTTTATGTAACTTAAAAAAACGAAAATTTTTTTGCACCGACTCGCAACTGAAAACCTTTTGCTTAGAAAAACATTAAGTGGACCATTCCACCGCGGGGTGCTTGCTCCCCGCGGCACACACGCGACATCGACATCGCTTCGAAATAAAAGAGCGTATAAAGTACAACATAACCTTTCCAGCTTTTTGATCAATCGAACTCCTTTTTTAGGCAAATTTTAAATTGACCTCAAAAAAGATACATTTTTGCACCAAATCGCAACTGAAAACTTTTTTTTATTACAAAAGCGATGTGAGCACTACACCACCGCGAGGTGCGTGCACCTCGCGGCATACGCGCGTCCACATGACAATTCAATGTTGCCGGCGCATGGAAATGACAGATCGCTTTTTTTGCCACCCACCGAATATGGGTATCAAATGAATGGACTTTGAGTGTAAAATACGATACAGTCACTGACATTGCTTCAAATTCAATACGGCCGCCGCCCCTAATTGGCCGATCCCTTTTCTTTTGCCACCCACGTTATATGGGTATCAAATGAAAGAGCATTCAGAGTAGATCGTATCCTTTTCAGTTTTTTGAATATTCGAACACCTTTTTTAGGCAAATTTTTAAACTTCAGCAAAAAAAGACACATTTTTGCACCGACTCGCAACCGATTACCTTTTGATTACAAAAGCTAAAGTGGGGGGTCCACCACCGCGGGGTGCGCGCACCCCGCGGCACACACGCGACATCTAGTTAAGTTAAGATATATTGCTGTATCATCTTCAATTCGCTCAGATTCAGAACAAACCTGATCCTCACACATAAGAAACCACGTAGACCTGCTTCATCTCAACCCATTGGGCGCTGGATAAAGCAGATCATGTGCGATAGTGGCATTGACATCTCAATATTCGGAGCGAGCGAGACACGCATCAACATCAGGCGGCGTCTCGTGCTGGCCTCAACGTCGATGTAATTAGAAAGACCGCAGGATGTTCGGAAAGATCAGCTGTATTTGCTGATTTTTATAACAGACCGGTATATTAGTTCTGAAACCAATTTTATTGAATCTTTGTCACAATTATAATTATTATTAGGTACTTAAAACAATACTGTCAGTTGATTAGTTTTTTGTTCACAATATTTTGTTGTTTTGAAATTTTTGCTAAAAAAAAAAAAAAAAAAACGTAATAATTATGTTTTGATGTTTTACTGTAATGTTGTTTATTTTTTATTGTCGCAACATTGATTTTATACTCTCTGAACATCTACATGGTTAAGGAATAAATCTCGGAGGCGAAGACAGGATAATTAAATGATCAAACGAACTTACCTGAAGTGAAGTTCGATCTTAATTATCCTGTCTTCGCCGAAGAGATTTAAGGTCCCTCCCTCCCTGAATCTTATCCCCCTATATATCAATGTTGCTCTATTTCTCTAAAAAGAATGAGGTCGGTACTGCGGAGGCTTGTCAGGTGTCATTAGACAGAGGAAGATTTTCTTTCTCTGACTTTAAAACTTGTGCGATAGGGTTAGCGCGTAGCAGGGCTACTACATGGTTAAGGAATAAATCTCTTCGGCGAAGACAGGATAATTAAGATCGAACTTCACTTCAGGTAAGTTCGTTTGATCATTTAATTGTAAATAAGTAATTAAGATATTTTAGTGTTATGCAATTCTCAAATTGATACCATTTGACACCACGTGGTTTTATTAAATCCTAATATATATGATGTTTTAAATACATCATGAATTGGTTCTTTCTCTGTACCGTTTCAATTGTAATTTCCACGTGGTTTCATTTCATAAAATACGATGCATAATTTATACACTCTAAATTGTGTATCGTATTTTTAAAATAATGTTTAGACTATTTAAAGAAAATAGGAAAACAAATTACATTATAATAATCATTTATTATTGAATAACAAGCCTATTTCCGGTGGAATGTTTGCGGCGCGATCTTGTTCCCGCCATTTTCTGTTAATATAAAGAGGCTACAGCTTTGCCATAGTCAGTTTTGCTGTGAACAGTTTTTAAGTAAAATCGATCTTCGGGAACAAGTTTGTCTTGCTGCTAGGCTGCTACTATACCAAGCTAAGTATTCTTTCGAATATTCTATTTCCCTGTGTCATCAGCAACTTTGAATATTGTTTGTAAAAGTGTAACTCGTTAATTTCTGTATTTAATTACTAATAACTCGTTCTTTTGTTTTATTATAACTTATTACTTTTGTTTGTTATGTTTAATGGTTAATCATTTATTATTTTATTTCTATGTAATATGCACACCTTTGTAACTTTTATTTAAAAAGAGCAACCCCCGAGTTTCTCGCTAGCTCTTCTCGGGGAAGTCTGCATTCCGAGCTAGTAGTCGAGTCATTTTTAATAAAAATAATAATTCAATTTATATTGTCGTTTGTAATTGCATTACCTCATTATCTGGATTAGATTAAAATTGCATTGAAAGGCATTTATTACCTCAAAGACTAGGGGTATTTCCTAACACATGCATGTAAGATATGTATACGGAAATGAAAACCTAGGTTTTAAAACAATAATATTTGTACGGTCAACACATTAGGCAGGACAGTATGTGAGCGTTATCCAGTACTAGGTGCAAATAAGATAATACTTACGAGGAGTCTATACGTACGGTTTTACAATAAGACCAGTATTAATTTTTATTAAGGAGCTTTGTTTGGGCAAATATAAGATTTCAATAGTGAATAGACTTACGGGTAGGGGAATTATATTGATTATAGTATAAATCTAATATGGGTTTATTAGAAGAGTTACAATTTGATGTAGGTATATCTTTTGCTATTCTTTAGGTTTCGAGTAATTCTTTCGATCGTTCCGGCAGGAATTTCTGAGTATTTAAAAAAAAAAAAATACTGTAACTGTGTGTGTTGGGAAAATGAAGACACTAACAATTTTTGAAATTCGAGTATACGAGGAGCATTGCTTACACGCAGCTCCTGAACGAGTGATAGGATTTAACCCTTTGTGTTTTGGTTGCTATTTTCTTTGACATTTGCATCACTTATATTAATATAATATTGCGATCGTTCACAAGCCCTATTGCTAAGTTGACTTAGCTAGTGAGCGTTTAGGTTTTGCATTGTGAAAGATGTTTCGAAATTTACTAAGGTGGGATGGAACGATGACTTTAATATTAACGTAAGAACTTGTGTTGGGTCTTATTTATTGATTGCTTAACCAGGTGACACTATACTACAATGGATTTCTGTACTGTTTGGTGTTAGGTTAAATAAGGTTCTTAGGAGAGTTGAAATAAAATCTTGTCTAGGACTATAATATTTACAAAAATCCATACTCTACACGCAGGGCACAGGCTGCCCTAATGCCAAATTCGCACACTATACAAGTTCCAACTTGGGGAAATTATAATGGGCTAGAGGTTATTCTGGATAGGGAAGAAGGAGCAGTTGGATAGCTATCACTTATATTCCGTGGATGTTTTACCATATCTGGGACGAGACCTGTAGGTCTTTGCAGTCTCTGAGGGGGCCTTTGCATTCTACGGATAACTCCTTCTGACTTTAGTCGCCTCACAACCGGCTACTTGTCCGAATATCGGTAATAAGGAGGTGCGGTGATATTTGTTCATGCTTGTGATGCCTATTGTTCAGAGTCTCCGACGGTTTATTATGGTTTATTCAAGTTGGTTGAAAAACACACCACGCCACAAATTTCATACTTGTTAAAGCAACTAATGAATATCCATTTATTTAATTATAATTGAATTCAAAAAATATGATTTATTTAAAAGAAGGCCATCGTACCTTACTGCCTTACTCATAGTGGAAGGGAACCAGTTCATAGACAGTTAGAAACATTTTTTGATAATAAATAATAAATAACTGGACAAAGCGTACTAAAAAGAACAAAATGGTGGCCTTTTTGCCATGGACAATTTCTGTCAGGCAACCTTTATCAAACTATAGTACGATCACAAGGGATTTCATAATATTCAAAGAATATAGCACCGAAACTTTATCTTGTAAGTACTCGTACATATTAGGCATACAGTAAGGTGTACAAAAGACGGACTTAGTGCTTGAAGTATTCTCTACCAATCAACTAATAACAATAAATAACAAAATTTATATTGTTCATTAAAGAAATAATATTTCTTGTTAAGAAAAATATTATGTGTTATTATGAAACTGAGTCTGAAGGCTTAAATCGGATTTAATTGAGTTTTGGGGGTCGTAACAGTTGAAATTAGGAATAACTTGAAATTATACTTAGAATACTTTACGTTTCCTTTTCAGGATGGTGACAGCGTTCGTTCTTATAGGCCATAAAGGCGGGAGGTCGTTAGGTCAATTAAGATATTTTGTTTAAGATTTGAGAAAATAACAGCAAACAATCATAAAGACGGGGGGTCGTAAGGTCAATTAAGATATTTTGTTTAAGATTTGAGAAAATAACAGTAAACAATCATAAAGGCGGGGGGTCGTTAGGTCAAAAATGTATTGAATTATTTTGGTTAGGATTGGTTGAGAAGATAACAGTAAGTAATTATAGAGGCGGGGGGTCGTTAGGTCTATTAGAATAAAAATAGGCATAACAGATAGTTTGTTTAGGGATCCGTAGGAAGGGAACTTAGTTCAATGTTCAAATTCAAAATATACATATTGATAAAGTCTTATAAGATCGATTAGGTTAAATAACTGGTTTTAGAACTCAGAAATGACATGAGCGCTGGACACTGACATGAACGTGGTGTATATACAAATAATTGAATTTTCGGAGCATATGAAAATTACCAAAGTGTCGATATTCTCGAAATGTAATCATCAACTGTGAGGAACGGGCGCTGCTTGTACAAATTCACGTAATACTAAAGTTAACTATAGGGTGAATTAATTTGGAAAAGGGGAAGGTTTTACAAAAATTAATTGTAAATGAAGCAGGAGTTGGGTTTCATTGCGATAAACTATCTATATAGCTAGTTGGGGAATCTTTGGAGCTTTGTTATGATAGAGAGGGAAAACAAATGCATGAAGAATGTTATATGTATTATATAATATTATTTTTATTTATGAAGAAAGAACTTGGGAGGTCCAAAGATTTGTTCGACTGGTTTTAATAGATAGTAGTTTAATGGGTTGGTATCTCAAAGCACTACTCTGAACAGAGGATTGTCTTCATATGTGTCTTGGTGTTAGGTTTAATTTTGTTTGGCACTAACTGCTTAGTTTAGCTAAAATTGAAGACATTGCCTTACTCCACAAGAAGCTAGGACCATTACTGAAATGACACTACATTTTCCTGGCTGGCTATAATTTGTCTCGGAAGGGATGTAACAGCTTATACTCTTTTGAAGTGGGATAATAATGTTTGCCTTTGGACGTTTGGAGTGTTTCGATGTGGGGCCAATGAAAATGCTTTGTGCTGCCGCTGCTAAACCAAGGCCTGGGTAGTCAAGGTAGATACATTGGACGTCATTAGGGCGGGTTTCCCACTAACAACCGGAAGTTTCTTCTCGGAGCATGCCAAGCTAGAGGGTGGAGCCTTACTAGATTAGTTCAAAAGGAGTTTGGATTTATTATTGATTCTTGGATGAAGAGTAATCAGTACAGGTTTAAAAACACACCACATAAAATACATTTTGAGATACTGATTTACTAAACTTATTACGTTTCTTCGCTGTTGTGTTGCGAGTTGACATGAGTCAAATAATTGACTAGTCAGGGGTTTAAAACTTTTCTCCAGTAAATTTCAAAAACTTTGGGGGTCGATTGTAACGAAACCAAACCTAGCTCAATGGTCGAGGTCTCTCCATTGATCTTATCTCCATGGTTTCGTCGGGTCAATTATTTGATCAAAGAAGTATTTTTTTTTTTTAAACTTTCGCGTTGCATTATTGACTTAGTTAATTATGTAGGGTCTAAACGCGCACAATATTAGCATAGTAACTCTCGAAATACTATGTACCTTTACTCGACGTTTCGGTCGCCTTGTTGCGGCCGTGGTCACGAGCGAACTCGCTCGTGACCACGGCCGCAACAAGGCGACCGAAACGTCGAGTAAAGGTACATAGTATTTCGAGAGTTACTATGCTAATATTGTGCGCGTTTAGACCCTACATAATTAACTAAGTCAAAGAAGTATTGTTGTGGAAATATGACAATTAAAAATAATATTTGAAACTTTGAAGGATTTGGTTTTGACAGGAATGTCAGGGGATATATTTTAGAATTTTGTGCAAGCCGGTTGATCTTCGACGCACTCTATGATTTTGCATGTTTAATTTCGATTAATTTGTGTATGCAAAGATTTGAGAATTTCAAGATATAAATATTACAAGTCTGAATATTTAATTGTGAAGTCCTAAACTCCGACCGAAGTGGACCCAGCTAAGTATCCTACATTTCGTAAGACAACACAACGCACCACACGTTTATTTGGTTTGTTCTTATTGAACTACAAAAATGGAAGCTTATAGATTTTGTTAGATATGATACATCCAATTAAATTAACTTATAGTAAGCTCGGTATTAAACCGCGTAACAAAGGCGGCACTTACGGAGTCATGTCGGGTATGGTTAGGCAGAGAGAGGAGCCGAGGTGGTGAAGGTGAATGTTGATGCATTGTAAAGTAGCTACTTGAAACCTGCACCTGGGTCGTAAGCCCCAGGCACTGCTCTTGGCTCTCTGCAACGTGATGGACCCGGCACCTACATGGTAAATCCATGGAATGCTAAGTTATCGTCTCTGTTACTGAATGTAATCAGGTCACTCCGCAGGAAACCTGCACCGATATTCAGGTCCCTCTATAAGAAACCTGTACCGATTATCCAGGTCACTCCGAAAGGAAGCCTGCAACGCTATATTCAGGTCCCTCTATAAGAAACCTGCACCGTTTATTCAGGTCCCTCCAAAGGAATCCTGCAACGATTATATTTATTCCTAGTTTCTCGAAGAGATTCTAGTGGCTTATTCCAATATCTGGTAATATTGAGTGAGTTTTGGATCATATTTTCCATTGAGCTCGGCTATGAGATACGCTGTAATAAGAGCTTGTGCTTGATGCATTATTTGTCTCGTGAGTGAATTATTTTGGCACTATGAAATGATAGTGTTTACCTATAAAAACTTGAAGAGATGTGAAGGGATATATTTTATTGGGAACTATCTGCAACGGCAACGTGTCAGAAGGTTGGGCACGTTAGTTAGTCGATTATTACTAAAAAATATTTGCTTCGGTGTCAGAAGGTTAGGCACTGGAGTTGTTCCCTTCAACGGTCTTGTACCCACTGGACCTTCATAATTGGACCTTACCTACACGATAGGACCTATTCGACCTCCTATCGAAAATATGGTACCCACTGGACCTTCAAAATTACACATTACCTACACCATTGGATCCATCAGACCTTTTATCAAAAAGACGTGTCCCATTGGACTATTTGGCTCTTTTCTTTTGGAATGTTACATACAGTCATGCAGAAAAGTAAAATTGTTAAAGAAATAAAAACAAAAGATATAAATCAAAATATTTAATCAACATATTTATAAAATTCAACATATTAATCATCAGCAACAAATCACAATAATCACAATAACTCAGTTTTTGTTACTCCTTTAAAGTAGCCTTTTTTCAACCCTTCAGGTAGTTTTTTGGAAAGTGAACAATAGACAAGAACGAGAAAGAAATATTGCCACTGAACGTTGCGCTACAATACAAGAGGCGAGAGCAGGACGAATGTCGTGAGAGTGAATATCAATACAACTCTAATTGTAAGAAAATAAAGGACGTCCGGTTTTCTCCATATTTTTTTCTATTCGGAATTAGTGGCTGTGCCGATTAAGATATAAGTAGGTACATACATAGGCTAGAACAGCTCAATGGTATTTACTTACTTTTCAATGGTATTGGCTCTATTACAGCTCCTATTAATTTCATTTTAGTCTTCAATTTTCTATATGACTGTACTTTTTTGGATAAAACTGTCAATAAGGTCCAATGGTTCCCATAAAAAAGGTCCTATGGGCACATTCAATATAATATTTTAGGAAGGTCGAATGGGGCATACAAATAAGGTCCAATGGGTACAGTTGCAATAGGGTCTAATCTTGAAGGTCCAGTAGGTACCAGTCGAATTCAAAAAAGAGATCCAATGGCCGCATTGAATATAATATTTTTAGGAAGGTCGAATGGGCCCTGTAAATGAGGTCCAATAAGCACTTTTTGCTTTGGGTCGAATCTTGAAGGTCCAGTGGGTACAAGACCCCTTCTACAACTTTTCCGACACATCTTCTTTATCTACGAATCGACGAATTGTTCACACTGTGGAGTGGTGCCTAAATCTTGAACTCTTCACTAAAACTAAAATGATATTATGCGCTATTTGAAGTGATTACTTTGTGTTGTGCAAAATGGAAATTGTGATAAAGATCTCATATAAGTTTCATCATTATTTTAACGTAAAGCTTATTCTATATCTATCCACTTGGAAAAGATCTTGGGTCACATAAGCGGTTGCAACGTGGATCCTGATAAAATCACTAGTCGATCATTGGCCAAACTTCATGCAAATCAAAGCAATTCTGTGCGTTTCTTTTAAAAGGCATAAATTGTTAGTAAAACTACTAATAAAGCTGTGTAAAGGGGTTTTCTATTTAGGGTTCCGTTTGACGTGAGGTTGGATCGTTACAATTCCAACCCAAGTTCTGGATAAGTGCAAGCAGGCTCCTTGAATATGTATCAGCCCCTCGTTTGTATATTATATACTAGAGTAAAATATAAAATGGTACGAAAAAGAACCAACTAAGGCAAAAAACCCTAAAACAAAATAACAATTATTAGAACGTGGTCATGTAATGGCGGACCTACGCCACAAGCAGGATTGCAATAAAAATTACAACTTACCATGTTCTCCATGGGTTTTATATAAAAAGTCAAGAGTTAGTATTAACCCAGTCCATGATGGGTTTCAATTAAGAATATAAATTAGTTAAGGTCAGCTCATATCGAGCGACTGCTCTTCCACGCTGCAGAATGGGAAAGGGCCGGATTTAATAGACCTCATTCTGACATTGACAAGTGACAACGTTGTAGTGAGTTATGAAATATATCTAAATATAGAAATTCAAGTGCACGCGCATGGCCGAGGCACGTTTCGCTAAGTAAGCACTGTTGGCGACGGCATTTTTTATTTTTTATTTATATGTTGAAGGTTATTTGAAATTGATATTTTTGTAAACTAAAGGTATTTTTATTATTAATTTAGCGTCACTGTATGGTCTTATATTTTTATTATGATAAAAGAGGGTAAATTGTTTATTAATTGTTGTAATTGCATAAAAAGCCGCTAAATTGTTACCGCGGTGTTAGTTCATCTAATAGTGTCTGTCTGTTTACGCATCTGTTCGCAAAGTAACTGCATTTATTCCATATATTGTATCAGTGTGTAAAATATACAATTTTCACGGTGTTGTCGCGTACTTATTGTATACTCCAAGTCACTGCCCACCATCAAGAAGCGCCTGCATCAGTTACAAAGTGGTCTTCGAGCCGAATCTCATGTTCCGTACACCGACAAGCAAAATGGTGGGCACACGGAGTACAACGCGACGCGACCGCGACCAAGGGGAAGTGGAGAATAAACCTCATGGCAGCGAGCATAAAGAAGAATTGCCAAAGGAGTCATCGGGAATCAAGATTTCCAGCGTGAAAACGGAATCCCGACCGCCCGCTAAAGTACCCTCTGTTGCGTCATCAAGAAATTCAAAAATGTCAACGGTTTCTGTCGAGGCGCGAAGAAAGCAGTTGATTTTGGCGGCGGAACAAGAAAAGGCAAAACTGAAGGTGCAGTTGATAGATGCACAATTGGAGGCAGACCTAGCGAAATTGGATGAAGAGGAAGAATACAGTTCACAAATTAACAACGACTGCATACGCCAAAATGTTGAAACTTTGATGGAGAGAAGCATGCACGAGGTGGATCAACAGCAGAGCGCCCACGATTATGGTAAAACTCAGGGCGTCGATCTGCACCCGTCGACGGGCCGCGAGGCCGCCGGCACTGATGGAACCATCCAAATGCTTGCCGCCGCACTTCAGAACCTGACAGCGGCCTCCAGCCATGCTAACCCCGACGCCCACTTGCTGAGCCGTATTTGCACACCAAAGGACCTCCCTAGTTTCTCTGGTGACCCGATGGAATGGCTGCAGTTTAAACGGGCTTTTGAAGAGTCTACCGAGGTATGCAAATTCACTTCGAAGGAAAATTTATGGAGACTAAGAAAATGTCTACATGGCAAGGCGAAAGAATCTGTCTCAGCACTGCTCATAAGTGCCACATCACCGGACCGAATAATGGAAACGTTGGAGCTACAGTATGGAAACCCGGACAGTATTGTACAACGCCTTACACAAGACATTAAGAGGATACAACCCGTGTCTACTGAGTACCAGAAGGATTTGGTGCCATTTTCCATAAAGGTGCAGAATTTTGTCGAAGCCGTGCGTGCCGTGGAACGAGAAGAATACTTACAAGGTATGAGCATGGTTTCACTTATTTTATCTAAATTGCCACCAGTGTTACTCTCTAAGTGGTCCGACTATAGCTTTCCCTTGCTGAAAGAACACAAAAGGCCGAGATTAGAATTTTTATCTGAGTTTTTAAGAATGGAAGCTATTAAAATATCATCCACTATGCCAAATATGCATGATGTATCAGCACGCGATAGTCATTATAGTAGACAACACGGCAGCAACATAAGATCGCAGGCTGTGTTGTTACAATCGGAAGACCGCAGCAAGAGGTGCCTGTTCTGCCGTAAGTTTGTTCATAAACTAATTGATTATAACCGATTCAAGAAGTCACTACGGAAAACGAGATGGGCGCACGTGAAGCGACATGGGATTTGTTTTCAATATCTGGAATCGAACCACAGTCGAGAAACTTGCCCCGCGCCACCGTGCGATATATGTAAGCAAGCGCATCATAACTTGCTTCACTATCCGAGGGACGACAGCGACGGCCGGCCGGGCAGCGCAACGGGAGCACGCGAACAACAAATAGTGCCTTCTGCGAGTGAAACTGTGACTCACGTTACCGCGAGTGCCGGCAAAGTGCTCTTAAAAGTTGTACCTATACGCGTGTGTACTGACAGTGGCGGCTATATCGATACAAGTGCGTTACTTGATGACGGGTCGACAGTGACGATGATCAGCAGCGAGCTGGCCGAGCGGGCTGGCTTGAGCGGGCGCCGCGAGACGATGTGCGTCCGCGGCCCCTGGGCGGACAACGAGGTCAAGTGCGATGTAACGGTACTGAATTTGAGACTTTCTGGCTTAGATAATAAGGTTCATTGTATTAAAGCACGAAGTGTTAACAATTTAATGTTACCTATACAATCATGTTCTATTGTAGATTTGAATTCTTATGTATATTTAGATTCTGCGAAACATATTTTGTGTAACATTGACTGTAAACCAGAAATATTAATTGGCCAAGATAATTATCATTTGTTATTGCCTTTAAAAATATTGTTGGGTCAAAAGAATGAGCCGTCCGCCACACTTACTCCTTTAGGCTGGTCACTTCATGGTTTTGTTAGCGTGCCGGGAGGGACGCGCGCGGCGGTCAAGGCCGGCAGCCTTGAGCAGGGTGGTGACGCCATTCTGCTCGTAGCAGAGCAGGACGCTGCGGAGGAGCAAGATCTGCGCGACCTGCACGAGGAGGTTCACCAGTACTTCGCGCTCGAGTCAATGGGAGTAGCAGGTAAGCCTAGGCTTAATGAAGAAGATGTACGAGCCGTCGACTGTTTGCAACAAACTGCTCAACTGATTGACGGCAGGTGGCACGTCGGCCTTCCCTGGAAGAATCCGAAGTGCACCATGCCTGATTCCTACTTGGGGGCTGTGAGCAGACTGACGGGAGTAGAAAGGAAATTAGGAAGGGATAAGGGATACGCCGACAGGTACGTGGAGAGAGTAAATCATTTATTTGATAATGATTACGCTAGGGAATTAATTGACACTCAACCCACGCAGAAAACTTGGTACCTACCACACTTTGGCGTTGACAACCCGAATAAAAATAAACTCCGGCTGGTGTTCGATGCTGCAGCTAAAACAAGAGGTTTGTCACTTAATGATTATTTATTAAAAGGACCGGACCTGCTGAACTCGCTGTTCGGGATTATGTTGCGATTTCGTGAGAACGAGATTGCAGTTATCGGCGACATAAAAGATATGTTCCTTAGAATAAAAGTGTTGCTGAGTGACCAGCACGCTTTAAGGTTTCTCTGGAGGAAAAAGTCTACGGAACCGATAAAAACGTACGTAATGAGTTCGCTTATTTTTGGTGCTCGATGCTCCCCTTTTATCGCGCAATTTATTAAAAATAAAAATGCTGCGCGGATTGAAGGGTCAATGCCGGCAGCTGTCGATGCGATTTTAAACTCGCATTACATGGATGACTACATTCAAAGCTTACCTGATGAAACGACGGCCGTTGAAATGGTAAGAAACATTTCTTATATTCATAGTGAAGGAGGGTTTGACATTAGAAATTGGGCGAGTAACAGCTTAGCTGTACTCGACGCAGTCTCAAAAGATTCTTTGGGGAGTAGCGCAGTGAAGTTCAAGGTCGAACAACAGTGTGACGGCGAACGCACACTCGGCCTAATCTGGTATCCGAGTACTGATGAGTTAGCGTTCGACGTATCGTTTAAGCGCATCCCTGAATGCATTTTGAACGGTAAGCAAATACCGACTAAAAGGATAATGCTTCGTGTGATTATGTCAATTTTTGATGTTTTTGGTTTTCTTTCCCCTTTCACAATTCAAGGGAAAATAATGTTGCAAGATACGTGGCGCGCAAATATCAGCTGGGATGATTTTATTCCGCAACCTATTTTATTGAAATGGACCGAGTGGTTAGATTTGCTTAAAAACATACATTCAATACGAGTGCCGAGATGGTATAAGCGCGCCACGATAAGTGTGAGCGAGATGGACAACCAACGTTCCGAAGCCGTAGCGCCGCGTAGCACGACTGCTGTAGCAGATGCTACGACTAGCGGTGGCGCGGACAATAAATACACGACTGCTGCGACGGTGAGCTATAGCAACCTAGAATTACATATATTTTGTGATGCTTCACAGAAGGCGATGTGCGCGGTCGCATACTACAGATGGTTAGAAAATAACCAAATATGCGTTTCCTTTGTGACAAGTAAGTGTAGGGTTGCACCAGTTAAGTCTGTCACTGTTCCCCGGTTGGAACTACAGGGTGCATTATTGGCTGCGAGGCTCGCGAACACAATTATGAGCGAACACAAAGTAAAAGTGGTAAGGCGAGTATTTTGGTGCGACTCGACAACAGTGCTACATTGGTTGCGCAATAAGACCCGCACATATAAAACGTTTGAAGCAAACCGGTTAGGGGAAATAGACGAGCTCACGGACGTTTCGGAGTGGCGGTATGTACCCACTAACCTTAATGTCGCAGATATAGCCACTAGGGATGTTTTTAATTATAATTTATTTTTAAATAAATGGTTTAGTGGGCCCGATTTTTTATATCTGAATGAAACATCCTGGCCGCAAGATGTGCTGCAGCCGGTTAGTGATGATGATCACTTGGAGCTAGTGGGAGTTGTTCAGCAATTATCTGTAGACTTACCTATACCTAACCCTCACAGGTTCTCATCGTGGCTTCGCTTGTTAAGGTCTACTGCAATGGTAATTCTGTTCATAAACAAGTGTAGAAGACTTACCTGTGACGATAGCTGCGCGATCATGGAGCGGGCTGAACTCCTTCTACTTCAACAGGCTCAGACTGACACATTTGCGAGTGACGTTTCACTTTTACTACAAGGTAAGAGTCTGCGAAATGATAGTCGTCTGAGGGGCTTGTGTCCCTATGTGGACAGTAACGGCTTGCTTCGGGTGGGCGGCCGCATCGACGCGGCACCTGATGTGTCTTCCGAAGTCAAGAGGCCAATTATATTAGACGGAAGCCATCCGACTGTGAAGCTCTTGATAATGCATTATCATGTCAATGCTGCACATAGCAACCAGGAGAAAGTTGTTAACGACATGAAACAAAAATATTGGGTTGTGAGACTGCGGCCTTCAGTGAAGGCTGTGACGTCACAGTGTATGCTTTGCAGGTTGAGGAAGGCGCAAGTGTCAGTGCCTTGGATGGGTGACCTACCTAAAGCTCGAATGGCACACCATCACCGACCATTCACGCACTGTGGATTGGACCTTTTCGGTCCCATGGAGGTTCAAGTTGGTCGACGCCGAGAAAAAAGGTATGGTGTCCTTTTCACTTGCCTCACAGTGCGCGCCATTCACATCGAGGTTGTCCATTCACTGACTGCCGATGCTCTCATTATGGCATTGCGTCGCATGGCTGCGTGTCGTGGTTGGCCACGGTATTTGTATTCCGACAACGGCACTAACCTGCGGGGTGCTGAAGCGGAGTTGCGTAAGTCTCTCCAAGCGGTAGACCAACAGCTTCTGAAGACTGCTGCAGCCAACCATGGTACACTGTGGAGATTTATTCCGCCGGCTAGCCCTCATTGGGGTGGGGCGTGGGAAAGGCTCATACGGAGCGTCAAGTCATCTCTTCAGGTAGTACTTAAAGAGCGCGCTCCTAAGGATGAGACCTTGAACACCCTCCTCGCCGAAGTGCAGGCCATTGTCAATGGGCGACCTTTGACGCATGTCTCTGTGGAGCCAGGTAGCTTAGAGTCTCTCACGCCGAACCACTTTCTCTTAGGCTCATCATCAAACATGCCGGTGGCTGGAGTGTTTGATGACAGTGACCTGTACCTAAGGAAGCAGTGGCGTATTGCGCAGAGGATGGCTGACATGTATTGGAAACGCTGGTTGAGGGAGTACCTCCCTGAACTCATACAACGGCCTAAATGGCAAGGTGAGTCCACGCCATTGAAAGTTGGGGACTTTGTTTATATTGTGGACCCTAGCTCATCCCGCAATATATGGCCTAAAGGGGTCATCACTGAAGTTTTTCCTGGGCGAGATGGTCGTGTCCGAGTGGTGGAAGTAAGGACTGCCAGCGGGACGCTGAGGCGGTCCGCGGCGCGCGTCGCCCCCGTGCCTATGGTTAAAGAGTGCTAGTTCTAGCACTGGGGTGGGGAGTGTTGGCGACGGCATTTTTTATTTTTTATTTATATGTTGAAGGTTATTTGAAATTGATATTTTTGTAAACTAAAGGTATTTTTATTATTAATTTAGCGTCACTGTATGGTCTTATATTTTTATTATGATAAAAGAGGGTAAATTGTTTATTAATTGTTGTAATTGCATAAAAAGCCGCTAAATTGTTACCGCGGTGTTAGTTCATCTAACCGACCCAACACGTGGCCCGATCGCTATGTCCTTTACACCTTAAAAAGTAAGATCTAACCTATTTGTATGTTTTTTTTTCTCATTTATAATTGAATGTAAATTTATAATTTTACACAATTTTTTAAATACTGTTTGTCATGTCTCAAGATTTAATCGATATTAAGGATAAGTTGCTATATATTAAGGAGTACTTAGTAAAATTAGGACATCAGAAGAGACAGAGTGAATTAGCATTCTCTAAATATAGCGAGGCAAAACGAGAAATTTATAAAATGGAGAGTATTGTGTCTCAGTAAATTCTGATTTGAAGGAATCTAAGATAAGTAGCTCAGAAGTAGAGTTTTTTAAAATCTAATAGAATAAAAATTATATATAGTAAAATTAAGGAATAAGTTAGCTTAGAGAATAGTAGCCCACTCAGGGACTCAGTAAAAATGGCGTCTAATTTCGATATTAAGACAGCCCTATCCCTATTACCTGTTATGACCGGAGAGGAACAGGTCACATCTCAATTATTAGATGGTATCGAGATGTACGAGAGTATGTTGAATACACCTGGTAAAGAACAATTAATTCAGTTTGTTCTCAAAACTAGGCTGTCAGCGGGTGCAAAACTTCGTTTGAAAACGTCATATCCATCAATAGAGAATCTTCTTTCGGATATACGTAAATTTTTATTGCCCAAAAAATCGGCTGTTGCAGTTTTATCTCAGCTTCATTCCGTGAACCAAGGCCATAGATCAATCGAAAATTATGGGTCTGAGTTAGAACAGTTGTTCGTTAACTTGACTTTAGCACAGTCGGATGGAGACGAAAATAAATATACTATCTTACGTCCCATAAACGAAAAAATCGCTATTAAACGATTCTCTGACGGTCTGAATAATTCCCGTCTAAGCACCATCATAGCGTCCCGCCCATTTGATTCTCTCCCGGAAGCAATCCGATCGGCTGTAGACGAAAATACCTTGTTGCCAAAAAATGGTCAAGAGGTAATGAAATTAGGCCAGTCTCAACAGTGTCATAATTATTTTAATAGAAGCAAAAACAGGCAATGTAGAAATAATTTTATTAAATACGAAGAGGCTTGCAATTACAGGCCAAGTTACAGGTCGTATTACGATAGCAACGCGTCACGAGCGCGAGGCCGCGGCCGCGCTGCATACATGCGACGCCCCGCGACTACGCCTGCGCATTTACCTTCACAGCCATACCGTGGTAAAAGAAATCCATTTCGACCACAAGTACACACTGTACAGCAAACTAGTGCAAACGCACCTAACGCAGACAGTGAGTTTTTTCGTGCCCAACATTAATGAGCATTTAATTTTAAGTTATAATAATAGTAGCGTAGTAACTATGAACATAGGGTTAAATGATAGCATACAATTATTAGTAGATAATGGTGCGAGCCTTTGTGTTTTAAAATATGAGTGGTTATGCGATCATAGGGACTATATGAAATATTTAAATCATTATCAAACAGTTATCAAAGGCGTTAGTGGTAAATTAGTATCAGAAGGATTTTTATATTTAGATTTAGAATGTCAAGGTGTTATTTTGAAACAAAAATTTTATGTCTTTAAAAATATGTCTTGTTCAGCCAATGGAATATTAGGCGATGATTTTTTTAAGCATTACAAGGCAATTATAGATTATGAAAATAATTTTCTGCGGTTATCTCATCAGAGTAGGATAGTATACGCTAAGTTTAAGTGTAGTAAAAATAAGTATTTACATACGATCCCTCCCCGTTGTGAAATAATAAAATACATTCCATATATTTTACACGAGGACGGAGTAGTATTGGCAAAAGAAATAGAGAATGGTGTCTTTGTTGCAGGTATGATTACAAAATGTGAAAATGGTCAAATATTCGAGTTTGTATTCGAGTTGTATTTCTTTTCGAGTTTTGTATTTCTATTGTATTTCTATTCGAGTTTTAAATACCAAGGACACCGAAGTTGATATAGATTTATCCCACTTAATTGTTCACCCTATTTCTCTTTTTGATATTTGCCATTTTAATAAGGAGACAAGAAAATCAGTTGAACGAGTCAAAACATTATTCAGTTTGCTCGATTTAAATTATTTAAACAAAGAAGAAAGGCTTAGCATTGAGGAAATTTGTGCAAAATATGCCGACGTTTTTCACTTGCCCGGCGACAAATTGTCGACTACAAACTTGATGGAACATAATATAACATTACAGGATAACACTACCCCTGTCTACATCAAACCATATAGAATTCCTCAAGCCCTAAAAACCGAAGTAGAAAAACAGATCCATGAAATGTTAAACAATGACATTATCGAAGAGACTGTATCCGAGTGGTCCAGTCCAGTTTTATTAGTACCAAAAAAGGCTGATAAAACGAACGAAAAAAAGTGGAGATTGGTTATCGATTATAGGCAGTTAAATAATAAAATTAAAGACGACAAATTTCCATTGCCAAATATTACCGAAATTCTTGATTCTCTTTCTGGTAGCATTTATTTCTCCAAGCTCGATCTCTCTCAATCTTATTATCAATTATCATTAAATAAAGACTCAAGAAAATACACATCATTTAGTTTAAATAAAATGTATCAGATTTCATTAGATAAAAATTCACGTAAGTGTACAGCCTTCACCGCTGGAAAACAATACCAGATGAAGCGCTGTCCTATGGGTCTTAAAACCAGTGCTAGCGTATTTTCTAGACTAATGACTATTGCTATGTCAGGTTTAAATTACAATAAATGTTTTATCTATTTAGACGACTGCGTCGTTATAGGGAATTCGATGACCCAGCAAAATTAAAATCTCATAAGCGTGCTGAACCGTTTACGAGAAGTAAACTTAAAATTAAATCCCATCAAATGTGAGTTCCTTAGAAAAGAAATAGTCTATTTAGGTCACAAAATAACATCGGAAGGTATTTTTCCCGACCCATCAAAAATCGAAATCGTAAGTAGCTTCCCGCGACCGACATGCGTCGACGAAGTCAAACGTTTTGTCGCGTTTGCAAATTATTACCGTAGGTTTATTAATCGCTTTGCAGACATGGTACATCCACTTAATAATTTATGTAAGAAAAACGTAACTTACGAATGGACTGAAAAATGTGAAAATGCATTCCAACAAATAAAATGTGTTCTTATGAACCCACCCGTATTAGATTATCCCGATTTTTCCGAAAGTAGTATTTTAACTTTACATACAGATGCATCAAAGATTGGTTTAGGTGCTGTACTCTGTAACAGTAATGGTAAAGTAGTGGCATACACCAGCCGAAGCCTAAAACCCGCCGAAACGAGATATAAAGCTTGAACTATTAGCTATAGTATGGGCTGTGTGTCATTTTAGACCCTACTTATATGGTCGAAAATTCAAAATATATACAGACCATAGGCCCCTCGTTTACTTGTTTGGCTTAAAAGACCCATCGAGTCGATTAATGAAATTTCGCTTGTATTTAGAAGAATACGACTTTGAGATTGAATACGTGCCAGGTCGGAGTAATGCAGCTGCAGATGCATTAAGCCGAATTCCGGTGACGTCTACATCCTTAAAGGAGATGAACGCACAGGTAGTGTCAGTTTTAACCCGTGCCCAGCGAAACAAACTAGATATTCAAGACTATGACAGACAGACTTCTGAGATCCCTACAGATCGCGGGACTGATAACCCCACGTCCGTAGAGATTCTCAAAAGACCTGACAATATTACACAACTAATATTTTGTAAAAATGATATAAATAAATACTTGAAGGACTCACATAATATAATTTCAAAATCTTGCTCATGTGTTTTTGTGCCATCGCATTCGGCGATATTTCTAGATACCCGATCGTTATCTACCAAGGAGGTGTTAGCGAGGGATTTAGTTAAGTTGTGCCAAAAACAGAATATAAAGGAATTATTAATTATTAAAAATAAAAGTAATGCTAGCTATATTAAGAGTTTATTGCGCAATATAAATAATATAAATGAGCAAAGTGTGAGATTCCTAATTACCAAAGATGTAATAAGAATTAGCGACAAGGATAAAATAACAGTAATATTAAACGACTTTTATATCCTGCCTACAAGCGGTCACGCCGGTGTAAGTCGCATGCTAAATAATATCAAAAAGCATTATTTTTGGCCAGGAATGAGTAGAGACGTCTCAAACTATGTTCAAAAATGTAAAAGTTGCCAAATACAAAAGTATTGCAACAGAAACACGATAGAGCCAATGGTTGTAACTACTACAGCCAGTTCGGCATTTGATATTATAAGTTTAGATATAATGGGCCCACTAGATATAGATAATTCTCAAAATAAATATATTTTAACTATACATTGTAATTTAAGTAAATATGTCGAAGCGTATCCATTGTTACGTAAAGATGCTGAAACTGTAGCCCGAAGCTTTGTCAGCAATTTTATTTTACGCTACGGTATCCCAAAGCAAATCTTAACCGATAATGGAACAGAATTCACGTCATCAATAATGACGGAAACCTGTAAATTATTAAATATAGAAAAAATATGTTCTACTCCTTACCATCATGAGACCCTAAGAGGTGTTGAAAACACACATAAGCATTTAGCAGCTTATCTTAGAATTCAGTGCGAAAATAATAAGACAAATTGGAGCGATTGGATTCCGTATTGGTGTTTTTCGTTCAACACCACAGTACATTCCGAGACACAATACACTCCATACGAGTTAGTATTTGGAAAAATATGTACATTACCTAGTAATTTAACCAAGGAAGTTGAGCCTATGTATAATTTTAACGACTATTATAAAGAACTTAAGTATAGATTACAGCGAGCTCATATAGACGCTAAAAATAATTTGTTTACAAATAAGGAATTAAGAAAATTAAGATATGATCGTAATTGTAATCCAGTGATTTATAAGAAAGGAGATTTAATTCTATTAAAAAATGAAGTTGGTAATAAATTAGACAAAATTTATAATGGTCCTTTTGTAGTTTTAGAAGATTTATCTCCTAATGTTAAGATATTAAAAAATAATAAAGAATATGTAGTTCATAAAAACAATACAAAATATTTTTATAGTTAATTTAGTATTAATTTGTTAATAATTCAGATATATCTAAAGCTCAGCGTATCTCGAACGTGTGTGTGCAATTTTTTTTTTTTTGTGAAAGGGGGTGTGTATGCCCATCTTTTCCAGGGGAGCTGTAGTGAGTTGTGAAATATATCTAAATATAGAAATTCAAGTGTACGCGCATGGCCGAGGCACGTTTCGCTAAGTAAGCACTTTAGCCTTAAGCATATTAAATTGTACTGAAATGCATTCAATAAACGGACATGGAGCCAACAACATGTTTCCAATTTATTCCCTAACCCGATACTAGTTACCATATATTACAACGTCAAAGCGAAACAACAGGGGTCGATCAAGAGATTGGGCTGCAATTCATGCACCATAAATACTATCGATATACAGATCAAAAATACTACTACCTCTTCCGATCCGAATAACATATGAAATCCCATATGATCTCCTGCTTCTGAGGAGTCATTTTGAAGGTACCTCCTTAAGGGAGGCACGGAACTAAACCCTGAAGGGTAGCCGCAAGGTGACCTACTATGCTATAATTAATACCAGCATAAAGCCCAACAGTATTCACCTTGCGACGCCGCGGGGTTTCCATAAGCCTAGCGACTAAATTAATCCTCTAAGAAGTATACTAAAATAATTTGAAATTTAAACCATTCCAAAACAAGCACAGGCAACTCGACTTAATTAAACAAAGTGAAAGAGATAAATAAATAAACCTTTTTAAGTATAAGAATGCGGTATCGATATACACCTACTCGATAAGACGATATTTCTTCTAAATCAATACCGCTGCACTAGCTCCACAGATGATCAAAACACAATAATATCCTATTCACAGACTCAACATTAACCATCATACATCTTCTTCTTCTTATTTTTGTTGATGGCAATTCACTCCTCTTCAACGTCTTGACCGAAATGAGGTCTTGACCGAGAATTATTGTTGCCATTTTCAAGTTTTAATGGAGTACGGGAAGTTTAATTGATATAGGGCAAGGATTGGGCGTTATTAGGGAAAATGGGAAGAAACAGTGAAAGAATAAAATATTATAAACAAATATCACGGAAAGAAATAAACTTAATAATAGATTTACGATATAGTTTATTGGACAGAGATAAGATGGAGGATAAATTATACGGAAGAGGAGCATTATACGACAGCATAATATCATGAAGTGGTAAGGAGTTGAATAAGGGACAAAAGAACAGGATATGAATGATATTACCCTCTGAAAGGCCACATTCGCACATTGACGAATCCAGGATATGAAGTTTTGCAAGATGAGTAGGACAAGAACAGTGACCAAATCTCAGGCGAGATAGAATGGAGGAAACTTTTTTACAATAGCGCAACTTAGAAAACCATGGAGTGAGTGAGATTGTTGGACAGAATTGGCGATAACATTTAGCTACTTGTTGATTTGAGGATTGCCACTCTCGGTTCCAATCACATTCCAAGGACAAGCGAGCGAGACCTGTAATGTCCTGAGCGAAAATGAGCTTGTAGGAGGTAGCACCTTGTTTAGACGCCAATCTAGCCAATTTATCAACATTTTCATTGCCTTGAATTCCTGAATGACCAAGAATCCAGGCTAAAGAAATCTGCAGACCATTATCAGAACTTTCCTTTAACTCATTCTTAACCATAAGTGCAAGTGGATTAAAAGTATTATTGTTAAAAGGATTCGATTGGACCAGTTGCAAAAAGCTTAAACAATCAGTAAAAATGATAGAATTAGAAATATTATTCAAATTAATGTAGCGTATGCATTCTAAGATGGCCAAACCCTCAGCAGTGAAATTAGGAGTGAGGTTACTGAATTTAAATAATTTAAAATAGCCAGTGGACTCTTGTAAAAAAGCAGCTCCCACACAATAGTCGTCAACTGGAAGAGGAGACTCAACAGATGTCTTAGAAGCATCTGTAAAAAATATTTCGGCGTTGGTTGCAAATTGTTTACAAAATGATAAAAAAATTTCATTTGCCGATTTTGACTTTTTGTTAATACCAATAGAGGTGATAATAGACGGAGAAAAAATGATAGAGCTATATTCCTGCGCAAAAAGTGGATGACATGGAAATTGTGTGAAGTTGCAATTAAGTTTTTGAATTTTTCTCAGACTATTAATTAAATATGGCATGCTTTTATAACGCCAAAATGAATTATTGCCAATAATCAAATTGTTAAGAGCATCTAACTTCGAAAAAAGTGGATGATTTTCATATTGCATTAATTTAAAAAGATATCTATCAGAGAGATACTGTCTCCTTAAGTATAATGGGGGGTCCGCACATTCTGCTTGTAGGGCAACTATGGGTGTGCTTTTCATAGCACCTACAATAATTCGTAAGCACTAGATTGCACATAATCAAATTTCTTAATTGCAGTTTTATTTATAGGACTTAAAGAAAAAGATCCATAATCCAAGAGGCTGCGAATAATAGCATTATATACAAGTCTTAAAGTAAAAGGATGGGCCCCCCACCAGACACCAGATAGAGTTCTTAATATATTAATATTTTTTTCACATTTATCTACAATGTAATTTATATGAGGTAAGCCACTACACTTACTGTCGAATATTCTACCTAAAAATCGGCATTCATTATAAACCTGTAACCTAGAATAATTGACAATGATATCAACAATAGGAATTGATTTCTTTTTAGAAAAAATCACAACTGAACTTTATGCAACAGATAAAGATAAATTATGTTTAGACAGCCATGAATCCAAATGATTTAAAGATTGTTCTAGATTTGAGGCAGCAGCTGGAATAGAACAACTAGATGAATATACTAAGATATCATCGGCATATTGAAGAATGCTACATTCAGGAGAGATAATCTGCTCTAAGTCATGAGTATAAACATCGTATAAAAGGGGGCTCAAGACAGAGCCTTGGGGAACTCCTTTCCAAAGTGTTCTGGGATCTGTGTGAGCACCTGATATTCTCAGAGTGACAGTTCTGCCAATAAACAAGTTAAATATAAAATTGGAAAATATAGAAGGCACGTTGAGAAGATTTAATTTCTTTTTAAGAATGGAAAGGCTAACATTATCGTATGCCGCAGTAACATCTAAGAAGGAGGCAACAACTGATTCGCGTCTAGAAAAAGCCAGTTGAATATCTGTTGAAAAAATACTGAGATTGTCGGAAGTACTTTTGCCCTTTCTAAACCCAAATTGAGATGCTGCTAATATTTTTTTTTTTTTTTTATGTAAGGCCCGGCAAATTACCTCCTCCCGCCTGATGTTAAGCGGTGAAAGAGGCCCAAATGAGTTGACAGATAGAGTAGGGACGACATCCACTATCCTACCTGCCCGCCCCTTGCCGGCCTAAAAGATGCTTTTTCACACCTCTTTTGAAGGAACCCATGTTGTAGGATTGAGGAAACACGTGCGCAGGTAGAGAATTCCAAGTGTGGGATGAACGACAGAAGAAGGAATCTTGGAATTTCTTGGTACGGTGTGAAAAGGAAGATACAGTGTAAGGATGACTCCGAAGGCCCTTACGCGTGTTTCTGTTAAGGAATGGAGAGGGAGGGATAAGGTTAAAGAGCTCCTCAGAGCATTCCCCATGGAACATTCGGTAAAAGGCGCTAAGAGAGGCGATATCACGACGAAGTTGTAGAGGCTCGAGGGTGTTAGTTGCCTCTACATCGCCAATTATTCGAATAGCGCGACGCTGCAATCTGTCCAGAGCATCGAGGAGGTACTGAGCGGAGCCGTCCCAAAGGTGCGAGCAATATTCCACGCAAGACCTAACCTGAGTTTTATACAACAGGCATAGTTGGTCCGGCGCAAAATACCTACGCACCTTGTTTAGGACACCGAGTTTCCGTGAGGCAGCAGTTATAACGGATTCGATGTAGTCTCTGGGGTTCAGATCGCAGCGAATGTTCATTCCGAGCAAGGTGATGTTACTCTGTGTGTGAAGGGTTGTGCCCTGAAGAGAAGGAGGGGGGAGGAAAGGTGACCTTTTCGCCGAGAACGCGCACACCTGTGTTTTCTTAGCATTGAACTCGACAAGATTGTTGGAACCCTATTCGGAGATGAGGTCCAGCGTCTTGTTGAGCTCAATGATAAGATTCTGCCTCTCCCTATCAATATTACCACGAGCAGCCCCTGAGCTTCCGTGATATCCCCCATGCACTGTACTGTCGTCTGCATAGCAATGTATACTTCCCAAGGAAAGCATGTCATTGATATGCAGAAGAAACAATGTTGGGGATAGAACGGAGCCTTGTGGAACACCAGCATTCACTGCCACGAACCGCGAAACGCAGCCGTCAACGACAACGCGAATTCTACGCTCGTGGAGGAAGCTGGCAATCCACGTACAGAACTGAGCGGGCAATCCGTATGCCGGAAGCTTGGAAAGGAGAGCCTTGTGCCAGACTCTATCAAAAGCTTTGGCGATGTCGAGACTAATAGCCACAGACTCGCCGCGCTCATCGATAGATTCACCCCATTTGTGCAAAAGGAACGCTAGAAGGTCACCTGTTGACCGTTTAGGACGAAACCCATACTGACGGTCATTAAGCAACGAGTGACCTTCCAGGTAACGGATCAGCTGGGTGTTAAGGATCCTCTCCATGATTTTACACAAAATGGAAGTGACGGCTATAGGGCGATAGTTAGCAGGATCAGAACGATCTCCCTTTTTGGGAACCGGCTGGACATTGGCCTCTTTCCAAGATTTCGGCACACAACCAGCAGAGAACGACAGACGGTATAGACGTGTCAGGACCGGAGTCAACTCCGCTGCACACTTCTTAAGTACAATCGCAGTAATGCCGTCTGGTCCGCTTGCTTTTCGAATATCAATCGATTGTAGCTCCGCCCGCACATCTCGCTGTCTGATGCGGATATTGGGCATAGTGCTGCCACAATGGGACAGTGTCGGAGGTTGTACACCACAGTCATCGATACGGGAATGGGCCGCGAAGAGTTTTGCCAGGAGGTCGGCTTTCTCCTGTGGCTGATGAGCAAGTGAGCCATCGGCATGTCTCAGCGGTGGCAGCGAGGGTTGGCAGAAGTTTGATTGCACAGCTTTGGCCAGGCGCCAGAAAGAACAGCTACCCGTAGGGTGCGCTAGCAGTTCCATAATTTATTGTGTTCTAAGTACCATTCTAGTCTGTTTTTAATCAAGTGTTCCGTAATCTTAGATACAGCTGAAGCTAATGCAATTGGTCTATAAGCTGTAGGATCATTCGAATCTTTGAAAGGCTTAAGAATAGGAATAATAATATGATTTTTCCAAGTTAATATAAGATATGGCCAGTAAAAATGATAAAATTTAGAATATCCAATAAAATCAAACGAGATTTGGGAGATAACCTAACTAT
Source organism: Schoenobius gigantellus (assembly GCA_963935595.1). Taxonomy (NCBI): domain Eukaryota; kingdom Metazoa; phylum Arthropoda; class Insecta; order Lepidoptera; family Crambidae; genus Schoenobius; species Schoenobius gigantellus. The sequence goes on along the minus strand of OZ012541.1, from coordinate 68,503,179 downwards.
AAATGAGTAAGGAATTCCGTCAATACCAGGAGCTGAGTCCGATAAGCGATCCAAAACGTAATTCAACTCTAAAATCGAAAAGGGACAGCTTAAACTAGAGCCATCTTCATGTGAATTATATAAATATGGGATTTCATCAAAATTCAGCATTATTTCTTGATTTAATAGCCTGCGTGCATTCATGATCCCACCACGGAGGGGAAGGTATTTTACCTCTGACAACATTTTTTAAAGTAAACAAAGAATCCGCAACCAACAAAATGGAAGATACAAAAAAATCATACGAAGATAATACATTGTGAGCATCAACTTTTGGCTTTTAACTCATTTATATTTTAGTAACGGGAGAGGAGATGGAGCCGATTGGATCTTGGATGGCAAGGAGATTACTATGGGATAGTGGTCACTACCGTATGACAAACAAAAGCACTTATGAAAATTTGATTTATGTCTATAAAAATTATATTTGAAACCAAATTCCAACTTCACCATTTAAACACAAGAAATAAAAATAAACTTGCCGTTCCAACGTACAGGCTCCAAAAAACTAGAAGCTCATTTATGGGGAAATGTATAACTTTTTACAACAAAGTCCCACAAACTGACTTGCCTTTTGATAAGTTTAAAGCGCATGTAAAAAAGACTCTGATGAGTAAAGGATATTATAAAGTCAACGATTATTTACAAGATGCCAATGCCTGGTGTTAATTTGAAGAAATTATTAATGATAATAATGTAAATAATCGTGTTGTTGTGTTGTTGTGTTAGTATTGGTAACAACGTTACCAATACTACTTAATGAACTTTATTCATTAAGTAGTATTGGTAACGTTGTACTAAGAAGAGAACTGACAAATCTACATTTGTTATGGAAGTTGAGCTCAAATTTTTGCCTTGAGGTCAGCTTCCAATTGACGACTCTGTAACAATACAGGGAGAAAAAAATAGCCCTTGCTGGTTTTCTTGCTGGTTCTTTCCAGTACAAGGTCTCCCGCCGTAGACTTGTGAACCATTGGCGTAGCTTCCTTGACTTTCAAAAGAGATTGTAAAATCCAAGTTGAATAAAATATTTTGATTTTGATTAATAATGTGATGTTGTTTATAAGTGTAACAGCAACGGAGTCTGGTAATGATGAATTTAAAATTATATTCACAAGAGATGAAAGTAATTCATTAAGGCTGTCTGAAGTAACAGCTTCATGATCCTGTGATGAAATGAAACCACAACCATTGCTAGGAGTAGGTATATTATATTCATTAATCAGCTTGTTATGAGCGTTTTGATCAAATCCAACAGAAATGTGTCTATTAAATTTTTTTTCATAACAACTGTTTTTTTGTAGCTTTGGATAGAAGATGGAGTGGAGTTATGAGTAATAGAAGAAGTGGATAACTGTGAATTAGACATGTTTGAACTTTTAGTGACTTCAGCAAAAGATCGCCTTGACGGAGCAAACTCTTTTGCAGCTTCCTGATAGGAAATCGAATCAACTGACATTTTATGCTTGATATTTTTTTGGTCTAATATATTCCGGGCAGGTTTTATTAGTGGCCTCATGAGATCCATGACAGTTAGAACAATAAAAGTCGCTAATTCTATCACAATGTGCCCCAGAATGATCCAGTGAGCACTTAAAACATCTAGGATTGCTTCTGCATTGGACACGAGTGTGCCCAAATCTACAACAGTTGAAGCATTGTATCGTTGGGTACGTATACTGCTCAACAACAATAGACGTGTAAAATGCAGTAAGACGGGGAGGAAGAGTTTGGCCATCAAAAGTTAGCACCACTGATTGTGTAGGAGTCCAAGAAGAGTTACCATTGTCAAAGACCTTTCGTGAAATTCTCCTAGTTTTTAAAATTTTGCCATAACCAATTGGAACTTCAATATTATTAACAATACGTCATGACTCCAGTCTACTGGGATTCCTTTAACTAGGCCTAACCTAATAATATTGTATGTAGGTATGCTAACTTTAAAATTATGTGCTTCGAATAACAATTTGTTGTCAATAAATTTATTGGCATCTTGTTAAATAAAAGACATACTTCCGTAACGGTCGTTTATTCGGAACTGGCTGACAGACACCGCACACTTCGCTAACAAATTATATTCGCGCTACCCACATTAATACTAACAATATACAACACCTCCGCCTTTATTTGACAAATCACATTGAACACAAACTATACTTATACAAACTAACGTATTATTAGACGGTACGAAATATTTAACAAAATCTAACATTACATCAGAATTAATACTATGTAGTAAAGGATAAGAAAAACTTATTACTAAGGCTTTATATAATCAAAGTACCAAGGTGAATCGCTTTTTATCGAAGCGACGACAAACATAATTCTTAAAATACACATACATCCCCCTCTTTAAAAAAAAAAAAGTTACTTTATGTATAATCTTGGCATACAAAGTCAAAGTCAAATCCATATGATTTTACAGGTTTGCGATTTCTTTTTGGAAGACGACTTTGGTTACCAATTTCTTCACTGTTCGCGGCTACACTGGGCATTGCTGTAGGTGACGCGGTTTGGATCGGTGTTCTGCACGGACTAGTATTGTTTTCCATGTTATCGTGTTTTTTTGGCGAAGGACAGAACCCCTGGTCATCGTGGTCTGTTTGGATGGTGTCAGATGTTGGTGAAGAATCGAATTTATTCGGGGATGTGGGAAAGATCAGGGAAGGTTGCAATCTCCCCTGAGTGGTTACAGGTGTTCGCATTCGCCCATGAGCGGTTTCATTGATTCTAATAAGTCGTTATTTGATAACACTCGTAATTTTAATTGGTCGATATGTCTATGGAGCTCAATTTTGTCTGTACTATCTTCAATCGTATAATTCCTACTACCTCTTTGAACGATAATTTTCGCTGGCAGCCACTTTTTTGTGCCTCGATAATTTCTATACCATACTAATGTTCCTTTTTCGAAATACCTATTTACTCCCCCCGCCTCAGTCTCCACTTTAGCCTGGTGTTTATCGACGCGGGCGGCGCGATCAGGTTTTAGACAATCGAGACGCATTCGAAACTGCCTACCTAACATTATTTTCGCCGGGCTCTCACCTGTTGCGTAATGTTCCGTATTTCTATAGGTTAATAAAAAATTACATAAAACTGAATCAACATCTAATTTAGCTTGTAAAGCTTTCTTGATAATTTTTTTGCACATCTTTACTGCGGCCTCGGCGGCCCCGTTCCATGCAGGATTATACGGAGCTGAGAAAATGTGTTCGATACCATTTTTCGACAAAAACATATTAAATTCTTCACTGATAAATTGTGGCCCGTTATCGCTGACGAGTTGTTTTGGAAAACCGAACCTTGCAAATATGACAAATAATTTAGTGATAACGGATCGCGATGAAGTACTATACATTTTTATAGCCTCTATCCATTTTGAACAAGAGTCGACTACAATGAGATAAGTCATCCCTTCCAAGGGGCCCAATAAGTCTATATGTATCCTAGACCACGGGCGGCTGGGCCAGGGCCACGAGCGCGGCGCGTGCTGGGGCGGCGCGTCCCCCTCCGCGGCGCACACCGCGCACGAGCGGCACTTGGCCTCTACCGCCTCGTCTATGCCGGGCTACCACACGTACGACCTAGCCAACGCTTTGGTTTTCACCATGCCCATATGTGACTCATGTAACTCTTCGAGCACTCTATGCCGACACGAAGCCGGTATGACCACACGTTGTCCCCACATGATGCAACCTAACTCTGTACAATTCTCTTTTTCTATTGTAATATGGTTTAAGTTCTTTTATTTCAATATCTGAGGGCCAACCGTCGTTTATGTAACTCAAAATTCTACACAACAAAGGATCTGACCTAGTTTCCCTCTTTAGAAAATTATAATCTAATAATAACGATTCGACCGCGAAGTGTAGGTAAGTTTGCTCGGGAGTGTCTTTTTCCTCCGCTGCTGTTTCTAGTTTATGTTCATTAATCAATCGTGACAATGCATCTGCCGTATTTCTATCTGTACGAATGTATTCTATTTCGAAATCGTACGCGGATAACTTTATCGCCCACTGCAAACGGCTCGCTGCCGTACTAGGGATTCCAACCTGAGGCCCAAAAATGGAGACTAAGGGTTTGTGATCGGTACGTAAGGTGAAATTCCTTCCGTATAAATATTGATGGAATTTGTCTATAGCGAAAAGAATAACTAAAGCTTCTTTATGAATTTGGCTATAATGCTTTTCCGCCTGCGTCAGTGCGCGCGATGCGTAGGCCACAACGCGCTCGCTGCCGCCGGGCTCGCGCTGCGCCAGCAAGGCTCCGAGCCCGCGCGCGCTGGCGTCACAGGTAACTACCGACTGCTTCGACATGTCGAAGTGTGCGAGGACCTCCGTACTGCATAACATATTTTTTACTTTCCTGAACACTACTTCACGCTGTTTGTTCCACTCCCAGTGCCTACCTTTTTTTAATAACTAATACAACGGTGTTAATTTACCACCTAAGTTTTTTATAAACTTAGGTGGTAAATTAACACTAATAATAATTGATTATAGGCTTTTGATAAGTCTAGCTTTGTAAAATAATCATTCCCAGACATATCGCTAAATAGGTCATCTACTTTGGGAACCGGAAACCTATCGACCATTAAAACACGATTAAGTGTTACCTTGTAATCCGCGCACAAGCGAATACCACCGTCCGCTTTCCTCGCGATGACCAGCGGGGTCGCCCACTCCGAGCGCGCAACGGGCTCGATGACGCCGGCCGCCAGCATGGCGTCCAGCTCCGCGTCGACGCGCGCGCGCAACGCGTACGGCAAGGGCCGCGCTGCGCAGTACACGGGTACTGCTCCTTCCCGAATACATAGATTCACCGATCCACCCGTGTACTTGCCCAATGTGCCGTCGAAGAGATCCTTATGCCTGGAAATAATGTTTTCAATTGAATCAATATCAGAATGTTCCTTTAAAGTATTTACTATAACACTACACTTAGGTATCTCGATATCTTGCTCTGATAACCACTGTCGACCCAATAAGTTCGTCGATCCATTACTAATGACGTACAAATCCAATTTCTTTTCAACCTTTTTGTATTTTACATTTGTGGTTAAATAACCCAACGGTCGAACTATCTACCCATCATAAAATTTTAACTTCAGTTTACACGAATGCAAAGGTAAATCTGTAAATATTTTTTTATAAGTAGCTGCGCTAATGCAAGATAAAGCCGACCCTGTATCGACTTCCATTTCTAAAGACCTATTTTGAACTAAAAGTGACATACGAACCGGTTTATATTTCGTCAAGGACATTTGATACATTGGTTCGTCGAGATCCTCTTCTCCCTCTGATTCGGCTTCATCGTCCGGTTCACGAACCCAGTGCGCGGCGCAGTTGCCGTCCGCCACTGAGCCGCCCTGGCGCCGAGTGTAGCCTGGGCCCGCTCCGCCGATGCTCGGCCGCACTCGGCCCCGATGCGTTGCACGTCCGCGCTGCGCGACCGTTGAGCTTGTTATCGGGTCTACCCGTTTCGACCCGATTTCTTGACCCATGGAGAATTTTTGTGGGCACATTCTTCTGAGATGACCGATTTTACGACACAGACTACACTGGAATTTTTTATATCGACACTCTGTAGCTCCATGATATTTTCCGCACGATAAACATTGTTCGACACTTACTGCATTCACATCAGTTTCTTTACAAATCTTACTCTTTTCTACCGCACTCGCGTCTCGTTCGGCTGCCTACAACGCCACAGCCAGCGTGATAGCTTTTTTGTAATTGAGATTTTCCTCTGCAAATAGCCGCTGCCTGATTGTTTCACTTCTAAGTCCGCATACAAACTCTCTCATGTTTTCCTCTAGCTGACTCCCGAAATCACAATATCTCGTGAGCTTCTTGAGTTCCGCGACATAGTTAGCGATGGATTCTTCTGTGAGTTGTCTTCTTTGACAAAACCTGTACCTTTCTGCCAATGTAGATGGTTTCGGTTGAAGATGAGTTTGCAATAAATCCACTGCTTTTATATAAGTTAGTGAAGAAGGCTTCTCTGGGCTTGCTAACGTCGCAAGTAACTCGTACGCTGGCTCCCCCATAACTGCTATCAGTGTAGGCAGTTTCACTTCGTCCGCGATTTTATTAGCCAGAAAGTACATCTCCATGCGCTCCGTATAAGCGCTCCAGTTCCCGGTCGTTATGTCGAAATCACCAATTTTTCCGATCGACATCTTGTATAACGTTTCCACAAGTCCCGACACCACAAAAATGTACGTAACTGTTCCGTTGAAATGATTTTTTTTTTACCTCGTCACCAATGTTAAATAAAAGACATCGCACACTTCGCTAACAAATTATATTCGCGCTACCCACATTAATACTAACAATATACAACACATCTAATGGTTATTTGAAGTGCACAGCCAGTCGATTCCGCCCCACTCGCTTGATTCCATTACTTACAATATTTTTAAAATTATTTTTAAAAAGGTAGTTGCCAAATTTTATAGGGTGTAGTGTAGAACCAGATGATGGCGAAGCCTCAATTAACTGGATATGAACCAAGTATGGACCTTTGTCAGACTCATTATATCTGTTGCGGAAAAAGTTTATATCACTACTTTCCATAGGAGAATTTAACATAGCAGATGTATTGTTAGGCATAAAACTAGAAGAGGGTGAACTAGAAATAGAACTGTCCTTTAGAGAATCCAAAGCCAGATGAACATTCCGATACTTTGTTTTATCCTTGGGTTTTAAAGTAGCTAATTTAATTGATTTTTTTTTAGAAGCATGCTTCTTTCCAGATAATTTGGATTCAGATTGGGAGATAAATTCACTGGCATTTATAAGAGTTAAAATAGGATTGGGGTCAGGGTCAGGATCTGGTGGAGCTGGCTCTGGTTCCATCTCCAAAGCAAAGAAAAACTACAAATTAACACTTACCACATAAGACGAATAGCACTAATATAAGAAAAAGAAAGAAAGGACCATGGGCATTTTTGTATGGACCCTGGGCCCACTCTTCAACAGTGGTGGGACTCACGTCATATGAAAGCTCTTAAGGTAGGCTCAATTTTATTATATGGCAGCTAAGGTCAAATCGAGCGCGAATATGGTGATTTAGCACACTAAAATTAAAAAAAAAATAGGCTTTTTTTTATTTCTGTTGTTAAAAATACATATATATTTTGTGATATATTTTAAAAATGTTTTTTATTTAAATAATATCAACAATAAATCTAAATGAATTGTGCATCTACAATAATATCATCTAAATGAATTGCTGGTCGGTTAAAACCGTCTCCATGTCTACCCAGTCCCAAATACCATATTATGGAAATGACGTGGGCACAACTTCCAACAGTGCGTCTACCCGTGAGACATGTACAGTAATATTGAATAATCGCGTCTCTGCCTATTTGATCACGGTCAATTAAGATATATGTATAATAAGTTCTTGATCTAACGTGTCGTGACTGCACACGTCCTCTAAGCAGCCATACGTTTGTTTGGTGAATATTACAAAGTCATTTAAATTATTTTCACGGTATATTTCTATTGTATAGACACCACCATCCCGCAAGTTCTCGCTGGCGTATGACTTGGCAAGTTTTATTTGATAACTTCCCAAAGAAATCAAAATAATATCATCTTCCGTTAATTGGGGAAAATCTTCTAAATGAGGGAGATCAGCTTCCATCCGTATGAAAGCCACCCGTTGCCGGTTCAGGTTTTTCAGTGTTACATAATCGAACAGAAGATTCGGTGAGTTGATTTTCTCACTTATAATACTCCATATCTCATTACAAAGCCTTTGGTCAGTGGCTACTCTATAAAACGCATTTATAAGCGAAGCAGCAATTTTGAAATCGACAAACATGTGGGGCAGTGCTCTATTAAAATAATCTTGTCGTAGAAGCTTAAACCTATTTTTAAACTTGCCATTTACTGCTTCTACCACCCAACGACATATTGTAACTAATCTTGCTTTATTAGCTTGTTCCGTCGTTAATTGGTTTTCATTCCTATCCTTTGTTGGAGGCATATGTGGTTCATAACCTAATGACTCCAAATATTCTATACTGTCTCTGAAACCCCTATCTAAAATGAATACATCGTATTGATGAAACATCCAATGGAATGGATTATCCTCGTCGGTACACAAGCTTGTCATAATCGTAGCATCGCTTGTTGTTGCAGCGTAAGGACCAAGTACGTCTATTATAAAACCATCACTGCATACAATTAGGAATGGTTTCAGCAGATTTTGAAACTTGTGATGACTATAGGTTAAACGCTGGAAAAGAAAGTTAGTGCTTTTCTCTATGTAAATATAAGTTCCATCACATATCATTATTGCTTTTGTGTTTTCTTCATTTCCAAAAATCATTTTCGGTAAAAACAAGTTCCTTTCAAGGATATTGTGTCGGGATATGTTATCCATACCTAAATGAATGGCAACAAAATCGGTCATCAAGTGTTCTCTGGCCAATGCCAATTTTCTCTCTAAAGTTCTACGTGACATATTGAATAGAGTAGCCAACCTTTCATTCGACTCTCCTGTCCTTAGTTTTGATAAATACACACCGATCACAGTGCGTGTTCGATTAACCGCTTGTGTTAGCGAAGGAGTTTCTTCCAAAACTGTATTAAATTGTGTGAGTCCAGTCCAAAAAAATAGATCATTGGGATTTATTAATTCCCTAATTTCGAAATCTAATCTCGATCCCCGGGTGACAGCAGATATTAAGATATTTGACATGTCCGTGAAAAACGTAACGTTAAAATCATGTAATACATTACAATTATCACGTAATGATTGCCATTCGTTGCTTTCCAGATGTTCGGTACACACTCTAGCATTTTCCGGGATGTACAAACGTTGTGAACAAAGCACGATCACTTTAAACGCCTCTGGGATTCTATTGCGTTCAACGTTGTTGCAATGATTAAATATACAACGCCTTGCAGAGTTCGGCGCTCTAACGTATTCGGGTACATGAATAAATGGCTGCATGTTCTGCGCCTCAGGTTCAGGTCCATGGTCTGGAACGACATCGTCTTGAACGTTCTCCGCAGGTTGTTGATCTTGAACAGCATTAATTCGTTGCCAGCAGCGGTGACAAACGTTTTGTGTGTTATTGAATACTACCTGCAAATAAAGAGGTAAACTATATAAATATTTTTGTAAAAGTTCACACAGCATCATCTAGCCCCAAAGTATGCAAAGCTTGTGTTATGGGTGTTACGGTTCAACTACTTAGATACTTTTAAATATTACATAAACATAATACATAGTAACAACCATGCCCGAAACAGTTAAAATTCATCATTCATTACTTGGTCGAGAATCGAACCCGGGACCTCATGCGTGGCATGTTGGCCACTGAAGTACTCAGGGCGTCACATTCACATTTTCAAGAATGTAAATATTGAAAAACATACAACTAAGTAAAAGTATGTAAAAATACAATACGCTTTTTAAAAAATCCTTAATGAATTATACGTCTTTAAGCCTTTCCGCCGTGATGATGATGAGGTCTCTGCAAACACTAGCGTAATCCATACTATTATACTGAACTTATCTTGATAAAAAGCATGGAGAGCTTAACCCTGGTAAAGGAAATAGGTAATTGGGCTATAATGTGAAGTTTACGCAAGTGTAGCCCGACCAAACCCTATTTAATAATAAAAATACTTTTCTATAGGAACAAAATGATTGCAATAGGTAGGGTACTTACTTCGATCAATGCATTCTGCTGAACATATTCAGCAAGCTGTGGTCGACTAACTGGCAGATCATCTGCTAAAACATGTCTTCTTGATCGCATAATACGCGATTGCAGACACATAACACAACGGTTGTCAGCCATTGTAAATATATAGGTACACTATTCACCGAGAAAAGGCTAAAATCGATGTCCATATGCTAGCCAGGGTCACGGTTACAAAGCAGATAACAACGTCCTTTACACAAAATGATATCAGAGTCAATTAACAGGCCGGGGTCGTAAGTCGTAAGTCAAGCTAAGTACAAGTAACACAAATGGCGTAAACAAGTTGCGAGCAACGACTGACTGACGATCGAGGTTTGCATGACAAGTACGGATGTTAGAGGGGGCGGGGGGTGGAGGGCAAGAGATAACGCGCGCACGCAGGTAAAAAAATAACAAAGGAAGGAGCAATCCTATTTCGCTCACTCGACCTCGCGGGTGGAATAATAATATTAACTTATTAGAGTATGAACATTTATTACCTATGGGTATGAACAATATACTCCTGCAACAAATGTTGAACATTTTAAAATCCTTAACTCACTATTTAGTACTTCCATAACATGACACAACATATATAAAAATATATCGTGAATGTATTTTTAACAACAGTAATAAAAAAAAGCCTATTTTTTTTTTTAATTTTAGTGTGCTAAATCACCATATTCGCGCTCGATTTGACCTTAGCTGCCATATAATAAAATGAAGTCCTCTTCAAGAGCTTTCATATGGCATAAGTCCCAACACTGTTGGACACTGGGTCCAAAATGACTCATGGTCCTTTTAATTTTAATATATATATATACACGGTTATTTTTTTATCACCCTGGAAAATTTTAGGGACGCTTCAGGACACATCCAATATTATATAAAAAATAAAAAAAATGAAATATAAAAAAATATAAAAAATAAAATAATAAAATCTCTAAAAATGCTGCTCACAACTAGTGCAGCATTTTTTGTATTTTTAAAAAAATTAATATAAAATTAAGGATTTTTTAATTATTTATTTTTTTATTTTTTTATTATTAGGAAGGTTATTTTTTTTATTTATATTTAAATCATTCTAATACCATGTCGTGAAGCGTCCCTTAAATTTTCCAGGGTGATAAAAAAATAACCGTGTATATATATACAATATGTGTATATACACGGTTATTTTTTTATCACCCTGGAAATTTTAAGGGACGCTTCACGGCATGGTATTAGAATGATTTAAATATAAATAAAAAAAATAACCCCCATCCTTAATTTTATATATTTTTTTAAAAAAATACAAAAATGTTGCACTAGTCGAGAACAGCATTTTTAGAGATTTTTTATTTTTTTTTATTTTTTATTTTTATTTTTTTATTTCATTTTTTTTATTTTTTTTATATAATATTGGATGTGTCCTGAAGCGTCCCTAAAATTTTCCAGGGTGATAAAAAAATAACCGTGTATATATAATAAAATAAATAAATAATTTGAAAACAAATATTTTTTTCACAACCGCCCTTTTCAAGTTCCCGCCAGAAAAATCAATCCATCATACATCATAGACTTTCATAAATCTAAGTTCTACCTAAACTATGGAAGCTATCCCGCGAAGCGCTTAAGTGTCTTTCTAAATATGGTAATATTATTAAGAGGTTTAAATATCTAATTAAAAACTACTTACTTAAAAAAAAATCACAACTTGAAACAAGACTAAAACATCACATAATATATTTATTACTTAGAAGTGGCAGAAAGCTTCGAGTTCTTTTGCCTATTCACAAAAGAAACGTCCAAAGGAATGTTGACACTGACATTTTATTATTAGTGACGCATTTTATGTAAATAAGTTAATGTTTTTCGAATGAAAATTGCAATTAGATCTCTCACAAGACCAAAAATCTTGTGATGGTGAATTTATAGTGTTACAATTTGTATCATAAGATTTATTAATAATTTCATTTTTATTTCAATTATCATCCTTTTTATTGCCACTCTTGATAAATAATCAGCTGGATTGTTTTTGGATTTAATATGTTGAATTTCATAATCAAATCCACTCAAAAATATGTACCAATATTGTAGACGTTTTGCTGCCATTTTAGGAATACCATATTTAGGCCCTAGTATTTTTGCTAAAGCTTCATTATCTGTCTGCAAAATATTTTTTTTCCCATATAGGTATTCATAAAATTTTGTTACTTCAAAAATGATTGCATAAGCTTCTTTCTCTAAGATTAGATATTTTATTTGGGTGTCATTAAGTTTTTTACTAGCAAACGCTACAGGTTTTATTTCATTATTACTATCCTTTACAGATAATATAGCAGCTACACCACTTTCAGCAGAATCCCCTCTCCTTAAAATCACCCATACCTGGTTTAAATAATTCACTATAAGTATTCTTTATATTTGCAATTAAATTATCTTTTTAAATATTTTCACAAACCTTTTGTTCGAATGTGGGAGGCCACAGTTGTAACAGAAGAAGCAAATCTTTCCAATTATTTTCGGAAATTCATTTTTTACCACAAATAACTTTTGATTACTAAGTGATACAGACCCATAACTAACATCTAAATTTTCAATGACTCCTAGAGGTGTTGAAGTTGACTGGTCAAAGTTGGTAAATATTATATTACATTGCTTTATTTCTACATTTGGGAAAAGCCTATGTTAATCTGCTAAAGTAATTGTACTTACATCAGCTCCTGTATCAATTTCAAACTCTGGCATCATTCCATTTACTGTTTTTGTTAAAAAAGCAGGTGGTATTTTCTTTTTCTGTCTAAAACAAAATATGTCATAAATTTCAGCTTCGTTATGTTCATTTTTTGTGCACACTCTAAAAATGTGACCTTTTAAGCCACATTCACTGCAAAACTTGTCACGCAATGTACACTGTGCCTTGAAGTGTCCAGCCTTTCCACAGCAAAAACATGTTACACCTTGCCTATTCTTTGGATTGAATCTTGTACCTGTAATCTGCTGTTGTTCTCTATTTGTGTTGCTTTTATGGGTGTGGGGATGTTCGTATGAAATTAAACCCCAGATTTTTAGAAGGGAGCGTTTATCAAGATGGTATTACACTTTCAGTAATAATATAAGCTCTAAGACTAGTGCACTACTAAACTAGCTAATAATTGCGAGATCGAAACATATAAACACGAGTAAAATTTGATAAGCATTCGCCGTCGCATACAGATATGTACTGAGTTCGCGTCTTCGCAAACAACACGCGGCCCTCCTCGCAGCACTCGCTAGCCGCGGCCGGTTTCTAAACAATAGAACGTGGAGCAGGTTTTATGCGCGCGCTCGCGCACTACTCAATTTGCGATACAGCTTTGCGCACCCCGTTTTACTCGTGTGATTATTTGAATTAATTAAATATTAACTTTTACTATCTAAATTCTAATTTGATTTAACTACAATTTGCTTAATGTAATATTTATATAATGCTAATTAACTTGTTGTAAATATATATTTTATATAATATTAGCTATGTAAGTTTAGTGTAAATAGTTAAGTTTAGTTTTAAGTTTTACTAATTTAATTTGCTTTTATTGGTTCTAGAGTTTATACACGGTTATTTTTTTATCACCCTGGTTATTTTAAGGGTGGCTTCAGGACACGGTAGAAGAATTATTTAACCATTAATAATAAAATTTACTCACCTGTTTAATTAGATATTTATTATCTAAAATATCCAAAAAATACTGCACTGGTATGGACACTGAGTGAAGTTGTAGGCAAAACATTGAATGAACGCGAACTGGCAACAACGTCGCCGATTCAAAGTCATCACTGAGTTGATCACAATTTCATCTTCCTACTTTACGGGCTTAGGACCGGCAAAACAAAGTTTTTAAAGAAAACAAACAGTACTAGGTATACGGTTATGGTAGGTTGTTTTGGCGTAGTTAAAAAATTGGAATCAACTTTAAATACTTACCTACCTAAGAAACAATTTAAATCAACTTTAGTTCTAATAACAAAAGAGTTTTCGCTTCCAAGTCTTACGTTTGTGGGTTCACTTTCTTACACCAAACACTTAATTTCACTTCACAAGTAAAAGTCTACGGTCTACCGGAGTAAGGTCTGTGTATTCGCGAGATGTGTTAACTTGAAACTAAAATTCCGAATGCGCCCGATTGCCGCGCGTCAGGCGCGGGCGCGACATCGCGATACGTTCACACGCGCCGGGGTCATAGGCGAACTAAAGCCGGCCGGCTCGTGCCGACAAGCGACAGCAAACAACAAAACGCCGCCGCCGGCTCCCGGCGCCGGCGCCGACTGTCTCTGTCTTTCACTATTGTAGTGTCTAGTGCAATAATAAATTTGATTTAACTACATAAATTAAACTAAATTATGCATAAACGAATTGACTGCCCCATTGACCATGTTAATTAATCAATCCTTTAATGAAGAATGCTTCCCCGACAGACTAAAAAAGGCTGTAGTAAAACCAATTTTGAAAAAAGGGAGTAGTGAACAGAATCCCGGAAGTTATAGACCTATAGCTATCTTACCCGCCATTTCGAAAGTGTTCGAAAAGGCTATGACAAATCGTCTGTATAACTTTTTAGATAAATTTAACCTCTTAAGTAAATATCAATTTGGTTTTAGAAAAAAACGCTCGACTGATCTTGCTGTCATAACCTACATTCAGGAGGTCTATAACTACATTAACGATAAACAGTATGCCGTGGGAATCTTGTTGGATATGACGAAGGCGTACGATAGGGTATCGCACGACATCCTCTTATCGAAATTACATGACATAGGTGTCAGAGGAAAACCTCATAAATGGCTTCAGTCCTATCTAAAGGACAGGCAACAATATGTCCAGATAACATACCAAAACAACGAGACTAGTACCATAGAACAAATTCATTCTTTGTGTAAGACTATAAATTGGTCCATACCTCAAGGTAGCGTATTGGGATGCATTCTATTCATCATATACATCAACAATTTGCCTACATTGACTAGCTTTCCGTGTGTAATGTTTGCGGATGACATTTCTTTACTCTTTAAGTGCCCCAATAATGCAGTCGACAACTTACAAATAGTACAAACTTTTCAACATATTAAAACTTGGCTCGCAAAGCAAAACCTCCAAATAAATAGTTGTAAAACTAAAGCTATCCAATTCAGGCCGTACCAAAAGAAGCCTTTACAGCTGTCTACCTTAACAAGTAATATAGACATAGAGGAAGTGAACAACTTTACTTTGTTAGGGATGACTATGGATACTCATCTGTCGTGGAAATGTCACATTGAAAAGTTGACAACGAGCCTCTCGAGTTTCTTATATGCTCTCGCAATTTTAAAAGCCAACACACATTTAGAGGCTGCAAAGTCCGCCTACTACGCATATGCGCACTCAAGACTACGGTACGGTATATTGTTATGGGGCGAGAGTACTGATGCTCACCAACTGTTTGTCATGCAAAAAAAATGTATTCGTATTCTTGTTAATATAAGTAAACGTAAGAGCTGTAAACCTCACTTCATTAAACAAAAAATACTATCCCTAGCCTGCATATACATCATGGAAGTGGGTAAATTCGTGAGGAAGCATCCCGATCTCTTTACATTTGACAGTAATCCCAGACGTAAAACCTTGCTAAAATTAAGCACCACCCCAAAGCTCCAAATTTTCAAACAAAGCCCATTCTATAGAATCGTTCGTATTTATAACATGTTACCACAAGCAATAAGAAATGAGAATAATTATACAACTTTTTGTAGTAAACTAAAACAGCACCTAGTTCTAAAATGCTATTACACGGTTAAGGAGTACTTAAGTGACAAAAAGTGTAAATAAATATGACCAAATGACATAATTACCACAAAGTGACAATTAATACGCCTGATAATATGACCGCAAACAATTGACAAAGATTAAAGTATTTAAATCTAATTAAATTAATCATATAATTAAATATTGACATACCTTATTGTAATTGACTAGTAATTTGTAGTAATGGATTTATAATTGCGTTATTTTATTTTTATTACTTATTTGTATTAATGGATTGATAATTGCGTTGTTTTATTTATATTTCACTATTGAATGTTGCATGATATGTTGGAATGATTGACCAATTTTAATTTAATTTAATTTAGTTGTAAAAACAGTAATTAATAATAATATAATAAATAACAAATAAGAGTTGATACAATTAATGGCAAAGTAAAAATTATAATTTGTAACTCCGTTCGCGATCTGCTAATAATGTTGCAGTGCCCTTGCTGGGTGCATGTACTGATACTGTTTAATGTAACTTACATCTTTACACGTACATGTAAGCAATAAATAAATAAATAAATAAATAATAACTCTTATTTCAAACGAGTTGTAGATTGATCTTGCTTGAATTAATAATGCGACGTTGCCGCATTTTCCTAAGCCCGTAGTAGTAAATGCTTTATTCATTCATAATCTTACCTTATCTTGTAGTAAACTAGAACAATGTCTATAATTTAATATTATTGGCGGATAAAATTTAAAAAATATAACCACATGTTTTTTTTATTGATATGAGTCGTCTAGCGTCTACCGAGCTGCCTCTAAAATTTTCCAGTATGATAAAAAAATAACCGTGTATAATGTACAAAATGAAATATTAATAATGTAACTACGCTTTAACTACTTGTTTAAATAAATATGTTAAATAAGTCTACATGGGTATTTCTGTGTAATTGAAACATCTGTGGTTTTTTTGATCTTTTTGTGCATTGAACGCCAAGTTATATGCAGTTTCTGTTGTTTTTCCTATATATAAGCTTATTTAAAGGTTCTTCTGCTTGTTTCAATAATTCAAATTTAACTGACTATTTTTCGTTACTTTTTTTTACTCACGTAATCACGTAGATAATTTCGGACCTTTTGAATAGAATTTGTCTCACAAAAAATTTGTTCTTGTGCTAGGTAATTTGCAATTTCGATCAATTCCGCTTTTGACTTTTCCTGGATCCAGGCTTTCTTTCCAATACTTATTTGTTGTTCTATATTTTCCATTTAACGTTAAATAAAAATGCATGTTTTCTTTAATCAGTTTCCTCAGCACGTTTTGGTAGGTTTCATATAAAAACTCTCGTCGCCACGATATATCTCCCGTTTTTGGGCGTAATTAATTAATACACCTTTTTGTATATTTCTTAAGCATTTACTCGTATTGATGGAGATCGATTTACAGAAAACACTTTATTATATTGGTAACCAAAAACGAGAACGGCGCCATAATTAATATTATGAATGACAGTTGTTTTTTTAATCTGGTGACGTTACCTCAAACTAGTGTTGTACCACTGTAACAGTTTTTTTAATTTATTACATTTTTGTACAGACGTACTATGGAGGCACAATTCCTTGAACTCAAACAAGAACCATCTGGGGAATTCGAAAATTTCTACATAATGTCATTGGCCGATTTAAATTTTTTGCTTTCCAAAGTCAATCCCATAATATCTAGACGAGATACTCATCTACGAGAAGCCATACCTGCCATGATTCGATTATCAACCGCATTGAGGTTTTCAGCAAGTGGTGATAGCTATAGAATTATGCACTATTTATTTAAAATTTCAAGCCAATTAATTTCGAAAATTGTAATCGATGTTTGTCAAGCTCTTAACTAGGTTCTCAAGGATGAAATAAAGGTAAGAATCCACTTAATATGTAGGCTTACAATTCATTATTTATCAAAAAAGAATAATTATTATTAATTTTATAAGCCATAGAATGCCTGCTGTATTGAATCACTTTTATCCTTGTTATCATCTGGAGAAACTAATTGAGTTTGGGTTTCTGGAATCTGCAAAATGTACTGACGTTCACTAGACGCAGTATTTTGTGATTTTGACAGCTTATAGCGTTGAGAGACTGGCTGAGTTTGAGTTGCTGGTATAATTACATCGCTCATAATATGTATCGATGAAGAGCGTTGATGAGAAGTATCTTCATTTGGTTGGTATTATTGGAAATTCTTGCCGAGTTTACTTTTTTAAAAAGAAAAGAATGAGGAATGTTCCTCAACAACTTTAATAATTTACTTAACAAAATCAACACTTACACAAGAACAACTTAAGCACAATGGAAACGGAAATTAATAGCAAATACTTTTACGGAAATTAATAGCCTTTACAATTCTAAATACACAACTCTCTTTTGTCTCCGCAGTCGGGTATTACACCGTTTAAAACGGTGGCTTTCGGGATTTAAACGGTGCGTTTCAGTTTTAAACTGTTTTTTTTACAACTCTAATGATGATGATTAAGAATAACCTTTAGCATTACGATTATTTTAATATTACGGTTTTGTCCACCGCAGCAGTCACTCCACAGGACTGAATGTTCTATATTTGGATAAGGTTTATTTTTAATATACTTAATTAAATATGATCCCACTTCTTGGGCCCATCGACCTGCTTCACCTTCGTACGTAACAGTGGGCACTATCATCCGAACCTACGTGTATACCGCAGTCATACAGCCAAAGTTGACGTTTATAGAACACAACACTGGTAGGAATTCTAGGTAAGGGGAGGGTTTTTTCTAAATCAAAAGTTTCGTCATTCAAACCTTTCATCACTTTTTGATCGTAATAGATATTTCTTCTTAAATTTTTTCCTGGTCTTCATCAGAAGTATTTTTTATTTTATTGTTGAATGCATCACATTTGCTGCAAGTATCTTTTTTAGTGACTTGCTTCGTAAATTAAAGTTTGTGCAAAATATGTGCCTTAATGTTGAAAATGAAACTGGGCGTTTTGCGTCCCCATAAACTTGTTTTAGTTCTTCTAAATACAACTCGTATATTTTTTGAACTGTCATTCCTAATTTGAAATACTGACAGCCACTGTTTCGCTCTCGCCGATAGTGTGATTCATATTTAGGCAATAAGTTGATAACGTTTTTTTACAAACTGTACATCTTCTTCCTGTGTTTTATTCTAGCCACCTACACCTGCTTGTCGCCTTTGGTCGTTGATGCCTATACTGTTGCGTAATTTTTTCAAACTACTATCTTCTTTTTTTGGCGTGATTTGGAAAGTGTTAATAAACTTAACTCGGCAAACCTTAATATTAGCAATACTGTATCTTCTTTTAAATTCTTTAGGTTGCTTTTTTCCTGTCTTATTTCCATTGACAACAGTGTAGGATCTTGTTTTGGGACTTTCTTTGACTGAATTTACAATATACATAAGTTGGGCTTCGTAAGACCCTAATGACATATTCTTGTGGAATTCATGCTCTCTTTTCTACCTTGATATAAGTTGATGGCATTTATTTTTACATAAAAAAGAGAAATCTCTAAACACTTTGGTATCTACGAATTTTGTTTTGCCCTGGTATGGCAAATTCGAATATTTTCTTAGTTTTTTATCGCGTAATGTATAATCCGGATGTTTACGCTTACGTCCCCGTTTTGGTCGCTGACCAGAGTTTTCTATTTCGAAATTTTCTTGTATTTGTAAAAGGCTTTCTGACAGATCGCTATTCCTAGGAGTAACGTCATCGACACTTGTTTCTACTGTCAAGCTATCAGCGATTGGAGCAGGATTCACTTTCTTTTTCTTTGAATTGCGCACAGAACTAACATCATTTTTCGATCTCACTGGAATATCTTTATCGCTGGATTCACTGTCAGTGTTTGGTACAAAATCTGAATCACTATTAATGTAACTTGCAGGCTCACGTTGTTCTTTGCCATGAGTTTTCTGCTGTAGGGATTCAACAAAGTTTTAAGGCTGTAATTCTTCATATAAGGGATCTACTTCATTTAAGGTCTGATAGAGTTCTAAGTGTCGCCGCACACGGACCACCGGCCACAGCCACAAAAGGCCGCCACCGGCATATTTCCTGTAGTTTTCATACATTTTATATGGACTAGCCGCACACGGTTGACGCCGGTGGCCGCCACACGCTACAAATCGTCGCCGCTCGCTTCTTGTGGCCCGCACCAGCCACTAAACGCCGACACAAAACGCCGCCACACGCCACTCGCACGATTCCCCACCCCTCTCTCTCTTACCTCAGTTAACCTGTTCAATGCGAAGGCAACGCACCCACGCATATGTAGTCAGTTGATAGAAATAAAATACGCATGTTGGTGTTGTGGTGCAATAATCCATCATATAATTAAGCCAGTAGTTCCCAAAACGTACCTATACTTAAACGAAAATGTTCGAAAAACTTTTTTGGATGGTTTAAAAGATTATCGAAATGCTCGTTACATTTGTGTACATTTGTTAAAATTTACGAATAATTACGGTTTCGTCTTCTAAAGCGTTTTTTTTTATCAGAAGCAGCGCAATTACACCTTCTTTGTCTCGTCAGAACCATTATGATACTGCGCGCATGGGTTAAAAAAAGTAGCAGCCACCGACCACAAGTGTCGACCAACGGCCACAAGTGGCTGTCGCGCGCTTCAGCTACCTTTGTGGCCGCTTTTAGCTTCTCGTGGCGGCGTTTGTGGCTGTGGCCGGTGGCCCGCGTGCGGGGACACTAAAGTAAGCGGAGACATAGCTAGTAGAGGTGACGACTTTCTTTCTTTACAATCAGTAGTAGAAGTAGCTTTTTGATTAACCACCAATGGAGTTAATGGTGAATATGTTGGCCCCATAGGCGAGTCGAAATCGTTTTGTCGTTCAACATCTGGCAAAGTTTTAGCTTTGGCTGAAAAGTGAATTGATATAATTAAATTGCTGTGTTGTTCTTGTTCTACATCTAAAGTTTTAGCTAGAGCTGAAAGGTAAATTTTCATGCTCAAATGCAAAGAAATATTAAGCTTATGGGAATAAAAAATAAAGCTCAGCATTATCCATTTCTATATTCACCGTACTTAGTTCAATGTTGTTGCATACAGTCACCATTTCAGAAGGTAAATAATTAAATTCCACACCAGCAGCCATTGTAATCTTAGTGTCAACTGAAAACAAAGCATTACATACCTAATGTGGGGTGTAAGTCCACACTTGTTGCTATGCTATGATGATTTTGATGATAAGATGCTAAGTATGCTATGCTGGGGTCGAATGATGGGATGCTTGAATGAAATCGACCAGTTTGAGTGACGTCTAATTACGTACTGCTTTATTGTACATAAAAAACGCTCAGTAAGCACATTTGTTAAACACATACTTATTTGAAGTAAACAAACTGATGCTGTACGACTGCTCGTACATCTTGCCCACCAGAAAAAGAGAATAAAACAACAACTACAACAATAACTATAACATTGTTGGTAGACAAAACTTATATAAATTGTGTGCTGTCTAAAACCTATATGATATAAAATGATGTTAAATGATACAAGGTGAACCAATAATACTTAAACTATGTTACTCTAAAATCTAATTTAAAGTCTAATTGCTTAATTGATTAATTTGCTAGTATATTAATTGTTAACACTATCACACCACTCATTCAATGTCACTATGCACTTCAAATTTGACTGAATGCGGCACTATGGGCGACGTGCCCTTATCTAAGCTTACTTTCGAACCACTAAGTTCACTCCGCGCACTCACACACACATCGTTTATGCTGGCCGCGGGCGGCGGCGCGCGGCGCGCAGGCGTCACCTGCGGCGGCTGCGCCTCTGCTGCTGGTTGTCTGTCGGATCGCCCTAGTTGGCGTTTTCTCTTAATGACAATAATACTGATGATACCTACTACTAGAAGCAGAGCTACGATGATATATGATACAGCATATTGATGTACATCATGTATCGTCAAAGGCTGGTTTGATTGTTCCCTTAAATTGTCTATTTGAGCCTTTAAGTTTTGCCAATCTATAGGTGCTATGGTGGAGAAATGTTCTTGTAATGGTATAGTAGTATTTATTATTTTATTTAGTATGGACAGCTCAGGAACTTCAATATTTTCACTGGTGTGCAAATTGCTTAAATAATGATTATGTCCGAATATAGTAAAGGAATCGGAAGCAAGGGTACAACCTTGACCCAGAGTGATGACACCATTATCGCTGAGTTCTTCGACTGTCCAGCCAGCTGTGCAAAATATACGTACGTTGCATTTGTTGCAACATGAGAATAGCCAGGAATTCCTTGCGTGTAATTTGACCCATTTATCGCTACAGGCTGATATCTCCACTTTACAAGGCGAAGTATGTTTATCGTGAACTGTTCTTATGTCACACATTGATTGCATGCTATTTAAATTATATAAAACATGATCTATTGAACAGTAAAGCTTGGAATCAGATAAATGAAAACATGCTTGTTTGTCATTTTCAGATAACAACATGACTTTGTTCTGCTTCGTGCTATATACAAGCTATGGCGATGCTGGAATCGACTGGTACATAAGCGTTTTTCTTTTCTGAGGAACAGATATAATTTTATGTAATTCAAAATTTTCATTGCTCAGTATAGGTATTTTGATTTCTATAACTAAATAATTTTCTGTTACTCTTGCGGAGGCCTTTAATAGCTTATACAAATCTTTCACGTAAATGATGTCAACTGGAACAACGAGATCCCCCTGTAGATGTGCAGTGATTATAAACAATTGTTTCTTCAGTTGTTCCGGGGATAGCAGGTGAGTGTCGATGTGGCCTTGACGTATGTCGGTCACTGTGCTAATAAGCGTGTTTTGTATACGTCGGATATTTGATATTATTAGGTCAGCCATAGGTCAGCAGTCAGCGCTGAAGACATCATATAATAGGCGTTTTTGATATCTAGTCTTACATTTTCAACGTTTTTCGAAATATTGTACAAATGTTCTTGTATTAATTTACATTGATTGCTCATTACTTTTTCATTTCGTTTAAGGATGTTATATTCGGCTTCAATCACAAGAGTTTGATTTTTCATCAGTAGTTGTAAATGATTTTCATTCGATCTTATTTTGTCAATATCTTGTTCATATTGCTGAGCAAATCTGTTATCCAAGACACCAAAAAGGCTGTTTGCTAAATAACCAACTCCATCTATCAATCCTCTTTTTTGACGATTTGATTGTTTATACATGAGAATGTCATTGAAACGCTCTATCTCTTTTATATCGTGATCCATTTGTGAAATAATACCTCTGAACTGTGGATTATCTACATCATTACACAATGAACTCACGCATAGGGAATTAAGATGAGATACATAATTTTTTACATGCTTCATGCTATTCCAATATGTTGACATGTTGTGATAAACAATTAATTTCCACTCATTTCTTATAAATTCTGTCAAAAAAGTCTGAAATCTTGTCAAAAAGAAGACTTTGGTTATTCCTCAAATTTGTTATTTTGTATGTTAGTTTGCTCTAATTGTAGACTAGGGGTTATGATTATCATAAATATGCATAAAATGTTGAACAATATATTAGTAATACCTTTACGTGTAGTTTTGCGTTTTTGATTATTTTTTGATTTTAATGTTTCACTTGGTGGCTTAGGCTTTTCCTTTTCATCTTTTACAGGTAGTAAAACAAGCTTGCTTATAGGTCTCTTGATGATGTTGTTTTGAGATTTTATGCTGACAACTCTAACGTGACCATCCGATCCAGGGTGAAGGTCAACAATCCGACCAATGGCCCATTTTCCGGGAGGGATGTTGTCCTCTTTTATTTTATTTATTTATTTTTTTTTAATTTATTTTGGCATCAAACAGTCATTTACAATTAACATTCACATATACTATAACATTTGTCACGATAAAAGACCTACAGTGCCCAAAATTACGTGTACAATAAACTTAGATCAAACATGATCAGCTACAATCACAAACAAAACAAACTCTTACATGAAATATTTACAAATTAAGGTGAAAACTAAAATACAAATAATATTATGCTAGTCTTCCATGTATCGAGCTCGTAGTGAGAATTTTAAATTTCTTTTTAGTCGTGGCAGTGAAATATCAAAGAAATCAACTTCATGAAATTCTTTGTTGTATATGTAGGTGGAACGATGAAAGTATGAGTTTCGGGTGTAATTTTTATAGCGTCGCGGGGGTACAAACAGTGGTAGTTTGCGTGAGGGGCGTACGGGGAGACGAGCATGACCTATAAACCGAACGAAACCAAGTAACTCTGATGAATCGATCAAAGAATTCGCGATTTTGTATAGCAGTATTATATCAAAGTATTTTCGACGGTCGTCCAGAGAAAGTAATTTGTGCTTTGTAAGTGCAGCTTCATATGAATGTTTGGAGCAATCACTCATGCGATAACTGAGGGATTTAATAAATTTCTTTTGGATCCTTTCAAGTCTTTTGATGTGAACACCATAGCAGGGATTCCAGACTGTGCTACAAAAATCAAGTATAGACCGAACAAATGAGCAATATAGAATCTTTAGTGTGTTTATGTTTTTAAAGGGTTTGCTAATTCTAAGAATAAATCCTAACTGACGAAAAGCAGTGCCGACAATGTGATCTATATGATGGTTAAATGTAAGCTCGGAGTCCATGATGATCCCCAAATCTCTTATGCGGGTTACTCTTTTGATAACATTAGTTTCAATGTAATAATCAAAGTTAAGTTTGTTTTTTTTTTGCGTGTATAAGAAATAACATGGCATTTTTTAATATTAAAAAATAGTTGATTCTTTAGGCAATAGTTATGTAGTGCATTTATATCACTTTGTAATTTTAAGCAATCATCATGACATTTTACAATTCTATACAATTTTGTGTCGTCTGCATAAAGTAGGTGGTGGCTGTGTTCAATTACCTCTCCGATATCATTTATGTACAATAGGAAGAGAAGAGGGCCCAAATGTGAGCCTTGAGGAACTCCAGATGGAATTGGGAGGAATTGGGAACAGTAACCTTTAATGCACACTGCCTGGCTCCTGTTTTTAATATATGATTGGACCCACCTCAGAAGGTTGCCGTGCACACCGGCTGCTACAAGTTTATTTATAAGTATGCTGTGATTTATTTTGTCGAAAGCCTTGGAGAAGTCGGTGTACACTGCATCCACCTGTAAATTAGAGTCCATCTATGTTTAAAAAATCCATGTTGTTGAGGTGAGATGAGACTACGGGCTGCATAAGCAATATCAGCAGTCACCATTTTCTCAAAAATTTTACCAAGAATGCATAGCCTTGAGATGGGCCGATACTCTGTTAGCAGGTGCTTATTATTATTTTTAGGAATCGGCGTCACCAAAGCAGCCTTCCATCTGGCAGGAAAAACACCTGTCTCCAGAGATGTTTGAAAGATTTTTGTTAGTGGCGTGGCAAGTTCATCGGCGCATTCACGAATTATAATTGGGTGAATACTGTCTGGACCTGCCCCCTTATAAATATTGACCCGTTTCAATTCATTAACAACGCGAGATACATAAATATTGATAGAGTTAATATCTAACGTAGATTGGCGTTGACAATCAGGTGAGGCAGGTCTCTCATCAGAGGCAACAAATACGGAATGAAAGTATTCATTAAAAGCGTCACAAATCTCTGCCCCAGTCGATAAAGTACCGTCTTTGTACAACATTTTGGTAGGAATGTCGCCAGTTGCATTTTTTGATTTAACAAAAGACCAAAAAAGTTCACCACTTTGGAAGTGTCTCTCGCGGAAACTATTCAGTTTACAAAATTTTTGAAGACCTATCCATAGATACCCCACACGTATGGGTTTGATAAAAAAAAATTGAGTTTCAATTCTAAGTATGGGGAACCCTTAAATTTTTTTTTATTTTTGTATGAAAATCTTAATGCGGTTCACAGAATACATCTACTTACCAAGTTTCAGCAGTATAGTTCTTATTGATTTGGAAAAAAGTGGCTGTGACATACGGACGGGCAGACAGACAGACAGACATGACGAATCCATAAGGGTTCCGTTTTTTTTCATTTGGCTTCGGAACCCTAAAAAGCGAAGGGTAGAAAACGAAGAGACAAAAAGTCACAATACCGAATTTGTTAGTCCTTTACGTGAAAGGTTTTTCGGAATTTTAATATTTGTGGATAATTAAATGAATAAAGTATTTTTTTATTCTTGAATTTTTCTTTCATGGATATACAAAAAGACAGACATTTTCATTACTTTTATGAGAAAATCGTGAGTTGAGCCGAAACCTACCCGTGTTAACAAGGTCATAAAAAAATTATGGCGGCATTGAAAAATCGAAATTGTAAAATTAATTTTGAAATCCCGCATACAAATAGGTCTACCTATTCAATTTCGAATTTTCAATGACGCCATATCTTTACATGACTACGTTAACATAGGTAGGTTTCGGGTTGATAGGGTTAGGGTAGATTAGATAGATAGTATAATATAGTTCAAGCTCACGATTTTGTCATAAAACTAATGATGTTTGTCTGTCTGTCTCTTTGTATGTCAATGAACACCTTGCTAAATATACATTTGACTACCCCCTTGGCTAAGCTGGGTTCGATTCATCAGCATGACCATTTTATTATCCAAACTGACTGACTGAACAACTTGAATGAAGTTACTTTTTTCATAACTATACCTGTAACACATCAATAATGTGCTATTTTTACTCAGGATTGTACACATATAAATAAAAAAAACAAGATAACCTTGCATTTACATAGGTCACACTAAGTTTCCGAAATTGATCACTTACATAAACAATACTAGCTGTGCCCGCGAAATACGTTACGCCATATATTTTTTTCCCGTTTTTACAAAATTTTTCATTGATGCTCAGCTCCATTAGTCATAGCGCGATGTTGTTGATGCCTTCCTCGATAAAAGGGCTATCCAACACAAAATTAATTTTTCAATTTGAATGAGTAGTTCTTGAGATTAGCTCGTTCAACTAAACAAACAAACTCTTCAGTTTTATAATATTAGTAAGTATAGATTTAAAAAGTTATTACTACATTTGAAAATTGAACGCTTTAGCTGAAGAATACAATTTGCTTCATTTGACTGTCAATTGTTTTCACATTGTGGCGTCATTTTAAAAATTGCGTGATTACAATAAAATGGATTATCTCGGGAAATTGGTATGATTTTTTACGATTTTATGTGTAATTTGACAGCTCAGCAGAGCCTCGCTCGGCTTCAATCTGCTTTAGGTGAAGAAGCAACATGCAAGGTGACTTTTAATAGCTGTTTGCAGAATTCAAACGCGTTCGGACTGGACTGGACTTCAAACTGGACACGTGACTACTGTTGCTTTAGAAAATTGTCGTACCGTGACTGGTACACGACCATTTGTTTACCGGAAATTATTTATAACCTCAGTGAAAATAACGCTCAACGCCGTATAATCTTGCACCACGACAATGCAAGTTCCCACACGGCCAGACAGACAAATGAGTTTTTGAAGGCGAAAAACGTACAACTTATGATGAGTCATCCTGCATACGGTCCTGGGGGCCAATCGCGCTACAGTTCGGACCGTTGAGGTTCAACTCCAATCCAGTTCTTATTACAATTCAACTTTGGACAAAATTGGTAACGCGCTAATTTCTACATGAGAGTTGAACCGCAAGCGAAGCTTTGTATTTTGACAGCAGTTTCGTACTAATATCAATCGGGTTGCGTTTCAATCTCCTGTCAAAACATTACCGCGATACGAACGATCATAAAAGTTGTAGTTTAGTCGTAGTTAAATTCCAATTCAACTACATTTATTTATCGCTATTAGTCTCCTGATCCTGACCTGGCACCATGTGACTTTTTTCTGTTCCCAAAAATTTTGAACCAATTACGCGATCAACGATTTTCATTACCAGAAGAGGCTGTATTAAAAAAAAACATGTTTGACCATTAGTAGTATGATGAAATTAAACACTCCAGCCGACACGATCAATACATTTATTTCCTTCTTCAACACTTAAGCCTATATATTGGATACTTTCTTAACTTAAAAATACTCCTAACACTTTTATGCACTCCTCCAACCTGGCCGTGCTATCCGACTCGAATATTCCGAAAGACTGACTCCGGTCTGCTGATGGCAATCACAAGTCAGTTTTTAACCGGTAGTAAGAATATTATTTTTCTACAGTATTACTGCACGGAAGTTTGTTTTTACCGACATATGCGACAAGGAAAGATTTTGTACAAGTCAATATACTAACATTATTTCTTGTTTAGTATTAAATGTTATTTAAATTATAAAGTGATTTCATTGTAATTAAAAATCATAATAAACAGCTAATACATTGTAACACAAAAAATCATTACATTCGGCCGTCCGACTACGTGCGATCTCCTGATGCACGTACACGATTACAAACAGTAATTATCTACCTTACCATTAACTACATACTATACATATGCTCGTTAAGTACAATACACATTTCTAATTTATAAAAATCATTACATTCGGTCGCTATTTGAATCTAGACTGATATGGAGACTTATGCAATATTTTTATCAAGTTCATTTTCAGATACACTGCTACTGCTATGCTGCTAATTGTATTTTCATCATGACTTTGATCAGGTATATTAATATTAATCCACGGTCGGATTCTATCAACAGCAATTACACTTTCAAATTTTTTTTCCGTGTACTGAATCCGGGTACTTCAGTAATTCTATATCTGTCATTACCTAAATCTTCAGCGATTTTGTATGGGCCTATAAATTTCGATAAGAGTTTACTACTATTACCTTTATTGTAGAAATTATTTCTAGTAATTTTGATTAAATCTCCTTCCTTATAGACAGGAGCAGGTACTTTATTCTTATCATAATTATGTTTTTGTTTTATTTGAACATTTTCAATATTTGTAACTATTTCCTTTCTTAGATTTGTAATATCAGGGGTAATATCGGTATTAATATCCAACTTATTAGTCAAGCTGTCTCTCAGTCTAGTTCCAAATAATGCCTCTGTAGCTGTTTTTGCGGTAGTTGAATTAGTGGCATTATTAATGCCCCACTGTATTTTACCTAGGTAGCTGTCCCAGCTCCGTTCGTTATTGCCGTCATTATGTTTTGCAAGTGCGTTCAAAATAGTTTGGTTATACCTCTCGGCCTGACCATTGGCCCTGGGACATGCAACAGCGTTTAAAATATGTTTAATGCCATGAGTCTGACAAAATTTTTTAAAGGCTGTTGACGTGAAAGAAGTACCTCTATCAGATATTATGCGGGATGGCAGCCCAAAGTCATAGAAAATATTAATTAAAACTCAAATTGTGGTTTTAGTTTTAGTGTCTTTCACTGCTCTTACAAATAAATATTTGGTAAAGCCATCAACTATTGTCAGAATGTAAGCATTGCCGTTTTTACTTTTTACGAATGGACCTAAATGATCAATATGAATTGTATGAAACGGAATGCTCTTCTCTATAGGATATAATAGTCCGTTTTTATGTGTTGTAGTACTGTCTTTATTATAAGCGCATTGAATGCACGAACTAACATATTTTTTTACAAATTTACGTAATTTAGGGAACCAGAACATTGATTGAATTCTCTCAGTAGTTTTGGAAATACCTAAGTGGCCAGCATCGTCATGATTTGATCTACATATTTGCCAACGAGCACTGCGAGGGATAACCAGACGTAATTTATGATCAACTTTATTATTTATTGTTATATATTATTTATTGTGTAATTTTTCTTTATATCTTTAGATTCTTCATCAGTTTCGGGTTTTAGAATTTTTATAATACGGGAGATGTCTGGGTCAGACATTTGCAATGTTAATAGCCAGTTTTCAGTTTCTATATTATAAACTGTAACAGAGGAGTCTTCGATTACTTTTGTGGATTCATCCATTAATTGACTATACGACTCAAAGCGTCTACGTGAGCCATTCGAGTACCTGGCCTGTATTCAATATTAAAAGTGAATTCACTGATTTGAAGCCACCATCTAGCTATCCTTGGTATTAAATCGCGTTTAGTCAATGTGGTTCTAAGGGCATTACAATCTGTTACAATTTTGAAATTTAATCCTAGCAAATAGACTCTAAACTTTTTTAACGAGCAGACAATAGCTAATGTTTCGAGTTCATAAGAATGTAAATGACGTTCTTCCGGCGTAGTTTGTCTGCTAAAATAGGCTATAGGCTTAAGAACTCGAGATTCTGGTTGCCATTGCAATAATATTCCACCTACACCCAAAGAGCTAGCATCAGTGTGTAGCTCTGTTTAAAGCTAATATTGGTCGGTCAATTAATTTTTCTTTCAGTAAATTGAATGCATACGATTCCTCATCAGACCATTTAAAAATGCTACCCTTCTTTAATAAATTGGTCAAAGGTTTAGCCGTCTCTCCAAAATTTTTAATAAATTTCCTAAAATATCCCGCCAAACCCAAAAACTGACGAATTTCGTGTACATTCCGAGGAACAGGGAATTCTTTAACCGCTAAAATCTTATTTTCGTTGGGACGTATGCCTTCGGCGGAAATTTCATAGCCTAGGTAATCAAGAGATTTGTCAAAAAAACGACACTTCGAAAGTTTAAGGGTTAGGCCATTCTCGCGCAATAGTTTCAGAATATCCTCTAGTCTCTTAAACCCTTCCTCTATGCTGGCCGATGGCACAAGAATGTCGTCTAGGTAAGTTAAGGCAGATTCATAGCGCTTAGAACCAAGCATAGAGTTCATAAATCTTTGGAACACTGCCGGGGCGTTAGCAAGTCCGAAGGGCATTCTTTTAAATTCGTAATGCCCATCGGGCGTCACGAACGCAGTTAAAGGACGACTATCTTCTGCCATCGGTACTTGGTAATAGCCGGAAGCCAAGTCTAATGACGTAAAGTACTTGTTGCCACTAAGATTTGTTAATTGATCATCAATTAGAGGTAAAGGAAAGCAATCTTTTCTTGTTTTATTGTTAAGAGCTCTATAATCCACACAAAGTCGCTGTTCTCCCGTCTTTTTTCTAACTAATAAAATAGGACTCGCGTAATTAGAGCGGGACTCTTGTATTATATCATTTTGCAACAAGTCGCTTATTATGTCCCGAACTTGTTCTCGTTCTGAATGTGATAGGCGGTATGGGCGATAAACTACAGGCTTGTTATCAAGTAAATCTATTTGCATTTCGACAGAGTCAATGCAACCAATTTCATTGAGATTGAAAGCAAAACAATCACGGTAATTGAGTAAAAGTGTGTGTAGTTTACGCAACGTTTCATTATCTATTTCATTGCCAATCTTAATATCACTTAATAAAAGAGGTTCATAATTTGGAACCTCCGTAGAAAGCTTATTGATGTGTTTAACATCCCTTTCAATTAGAGGAGTCGCTCTGGCAATGAGGATATCCCTTTTTTTTTTAATAAATGCAGCTTTTGGTGTGATATATTAGTTACTCCTAACAAGCATTTGCCATTATCAACACGATATGCGCCTCGATGCAAATAGTATTCTCTACCGGGTTCACTACTGCAGTACCCTTCAATAAAAATATCTCCTGAATAATTTGGATCCGACGTAACAGCTTTAATTAAACCTGACATCTGTATTTCATTATTTGATAAAATGCTAATTTTTAAGCAATTGGTGAAATTTTCACCGCCAAGACATGGACTCGGGTAAAATTGTAAATTATTATTGTCCTTATAAACTGATACGTTTGGTAATTCAGTAACATTTTGACCTATCAATAAAGCTGATTGCATAAACTCATCGTTGACTACTAATAATTCAACATAAGCCTCAACCTCATCTAATTTTAAATTGGCATTACTTTTATAAATAGGAAAAACTTTAGAGTTGCCAAAACCCTTAACTATAGGTAATCCTGTAAAAATTTTGCAGTTTAAATCTCGAGCATCAGATTCACGAATCAACGTACATTCACTACCGAAATCTATATACGCTAGTAAACTTTTATTATTGACTTTAACATGTTTGTAAAATTTATCACTAATGTTAGTAGATGTAGAAATTGTCAAAGTCTTTCGATCTTGTGTAACGATAGGTTCTAGTTTGCAATTTACATCATTATGTCCTACTCTTTGACATTTTTGACATCGCACAAGAGGTTTCGGGCATCTAAAGAAGGGATGTCCTTTCAAACGACAGTTATAGCAGACAACTGAGCTATCGTTCGAGGACGACGCGGACTGATTATTTCGGGATAGTAAGGATTGGTCACTACGTTTTTTGTTTAACTGCAAGTTATTATCTAGGATATTACTATGACTATGTTTTGATAAAATTATAGGATGCTTAGATGTATAACTAATGCTAGAATGCTTAAGTCGCCCACCAACTCTTAGAATGCCATTTTCGTCTAAGAATGGATTTAAAAATGTTAAAGTGCTCGAGGGTTTGATGGAGAATTTTTTATGAAGTTCATTAATCTCTGTTTCAAAATACTTTAATTGTTCGTGTTTAATAATTATATTGTATGCTTGACCCAGTTCATGCGATGTCAATGCACCTCCTGACGTTGCAATTGTTCGTTGTTTACACTTAGAAATGAATCGTGAAGTCCAAGCCCAAAATTTTTGCGACACGTGTTATTGAGCTGTGTTTACACAACAACTCGGTGATAATTGATTCATTATTTATTTAAACAATTGCTGTTAAATTGGGTAGCTTCATTTCAATTGTTGGCTCGGGAAAAGTTTTGGTTGTTACTATGGTGGGACTAAGGAGCCACCTCGGCCCTTTCCACCATAATTCCTGCTTGGTTGCTAACTGAGTGGCTGTTATACCACGTGTGGCACAATCAGGTGGATTTTCCTCTGATTTGACATGACTCCATTGACATGCCGGTATTATCTTTGTTATTTTACTTACTCTATTAGATATGAACTTGCTCCATTTATTTTTATTACTTTGCAGCCACCCAAGAACTAACATGGAGTCTATCCATGCGTAAATAGTGACATTTTCATGGGGAACAGATTTCAAAACCTTTTTAAGAAGCTGAGACAATAAAAGTGCTCCACATAACTCTAACCGAGGCAAGGATGTTTCTTTATTCAATGGTGTAAGTTTTGTTTTTGCCGCGACGATGTTTGATGTGTACTCGCCCTTATCATCGGTTGTTACTGCGTAAACAACAGCAGCTTATGCTTTTTCTAAGGCGTCACAAAAACAATGAATTTGATAATTATTTATTATATTGCCAAGGTATCGAGGAATTACAAAATTTTCGATGTTAGTAAAATCGTCTCGTAATTTTAACCATTCTTTTTGTATTTCAGATGGTAAATTTTCGTCCCATGATATGCCGCAATTCCATGTTTTCTGGAATAATAGTTTTACTCTTATTGTTATAGGAGATAGCCATCCCAGCGGGTCATAAAATTTTGATATTTCAGAGAGCAGCTCTCTTTTTGTATGCTCTGATTTCTCAACCTTTTCCAAAATATTTTTAAAACTAAATGTATCACTTTGTGAATCCCATCGCAAGCCCAAGGTCTTTCTTGTTTCGGAACATTTAAAATCGAACGGAGTGTTCAATTGATCTGCTGGTAGATCGTTCACAAGTTCTGGAGTATTGCTGGACCACTTGCGAAGATTCATCCCTGCTCCCTTTAATATTGATATGAGTTGATCTCGCAACTTTTTAATTCTACTATACTACTATGCCCTCCAAACAAATCATCCATATAGAATCCTTGTTCTACTACTGTAGCTGCTAATGGATATTTATGAGCATCATCTTTGGCGAGCTGCTGGAGAGTACGCATTGCTAAATAAGGAGCTGCTTTCGTCCCGTACGTCACAGTTGTTAATACATACTCTTTGAGCGGTTCATGTGGCGAGTCCCTCCAAATAATTCGCTGCAGATGATGATCTGCTTCTCTAATCATAATTTGACGAAACATTTTCTCAATGTCCGCTGTTATCACATATTTATACTGACGCCAATGGAGAATGAGTTCCACGAGATCCTTTTGAAGGTTAGGTCCACATGCCATGACGTCATTTAAGCTTTTACCTGATGATGATTTTGCTGACGCGTTGAAAACCACACGAAGTTTCGTCGTGGTTGATTCTGAGCGTAAAACTCCATGATGGGGAAGATAAAATGGCAAATGATTAACTTGAGGAGCTTGAATCATATGACCTAATTTTCTATATTCCTCTATAAAACCTTTATAATCGCTTAAATTGGCTGATGGCTTTTATTTTTGATGAACCAAGCTCTTGCTCATACCCTGATAACATAGGTAGGGCAACCTCATAGCGTCCATTCTCTAAGCGCCTTGTTGTTTGAGTATAAAAACTCTCGCAAAACTGATCCTCGGCTGATAACTGCTGTTCTTTGCTATCGACATCTTCCATCTCTCAATACTTGGCGATGTCGTCCAAATTATTGATAACGACATGACAATTAAATGTCTTGATATGGACGCTGCCTGATAAAATCCAACCGAGCTTAGTTTGCTGTGCTATGGGAGCTTGATTGGGACCCTTGATCAGCATGTCGATTCTGTAAAATTCGAACAATAACTCGCATCTCACTTCGATATTCACGCTCACTCGCATAAGAGACAAAATGACATTGATTTTGCATTCTGTCAACATCACTCAGGCGATAGCGAAGTGATGTGAGTTGCGAAGCGTACTAGTGACGCGAACATGCAACGAAATGTTAGTCGAGTTTTTTAGATTTAATTTTTTACCGGAAATATTGAAATATTGCTACTAAAATTGAAGTTATTAGTATGTTTTTGAACTAAAATGTTATAATGTAAAAAAATTAAGGCAGGTTTTGCGTAAAAACCCGAAATTTCAAATTTATGGCATGTAATATTGATCCTTTTACATTGATTTCAAAAACCATAAATTTGTCAAACCTACTTGTTGATTGTTGTCTTTATTGGCTTATGGATAGTGTTTGTCAACGTTCTCAAATAAATGGAACATTGTGAAATAATCATGAAGTAAGTATATATTTCTTGTTGTGAATGTTATAAACGATATTTTAAAGTTGCGGATAAGTAATAATATTCTATTAAAAATGTTTCAGTCCAAATAAGACACGCTCTTCTCACCCGTCGTCGGACCAAGTTATGGCTTTGGTCGAGTTTATGGAAAGAAACCCTAGCTTGGCAAAGAGTTTCTTAAGAACCCAAAATGCCAGAGAAAGAGGACGACGGCAGTGGGAAGAAATAGCTGTTCGCCTAAATAGTTTAGGTGGCACAATTAAAAATCACAAACAATGAACCAAGGTTAGTAGTATCGCTTTTAGACGTGACACATGTAACCACTTAACATTCTTTAAAGCAAACCATTTAAAATGTGTGACAAATATTGGTCTTAAGTGTGCCAGCTAGACTCATTATTAATTTTGTACATTGTAAGACTTTGACTCAAGCGCGGATCCACCGTTGTGGGCACTATGGGCATGCCCACAACCCTAATAGACTGTACAATTGTGATTTAAAGTCACAATTGTACAGTCTACTGAGATTTTTTGAGATTGATAGACCGATAATTTATATCCAATGCTTTAATAAAAAAACAATGAATCTTTGTCATCTTGGACATCATATGTTTTGTAAATATCTCCTTTATGGGAAAGCACTACATCGATCATGTGCGTGTTCATTTTCGGGTGGTTGTGATCCATGTGACCACAACCTTTTTTGAGGGCTGGATCCGCGCCTGGACTTTGTAATATAAGAAAAAGCGCCTTTTTAAAAGATGTTTCATAAATTATGTTTGTCATTTCTTTATTTCATCTGATTGTAGTATTGGTCTGATAAAAAAAGTGCCATAAAAAAAAAGTTGCGGCACGCTCTGCTGCTAGGCGTAGGACTGGTGGTGGGGTGGAGGATGTGGTGGAACTCTCCGAACTGGAAGAGAGAATAGTGGCTTTGTGTGGTGGGGAAGGGTTTTCTACTGGAGATGCACATTTAGCTATAGAGCCATTTCCGGTAAGAATGTATAAACACAGTGACAACTTTTTGCATAAATTCTCTCTGGTACAGTGCTTTGTTTTGGCTTAAAGTTAATTCATGGAACTAACCTGTTTGTTTATAATGCATAACTTTTTATTATTCATTCATAATTCACTATTAGGTAGGTATTCAAATTTTATATTACCCTATTTCAGGAAACAAATAGACCAAATCAAGGTCAAGAACTCCAAAATGAGAGTAGGGACAATGTATGTATATAAATTTTATTCAGAAGTGTGTAAATACCCAATGATGTAATGAAAACTAATATCTGTTTATATTTATAGGATGATGTATCCCAACAACATGATGCCTCTACAGTAAGTTATTAGATAGATAGATAGATAGATAGACATTTATTGCAATTCTCCATCACACACATGCGTTACAATCACAACTTAAATAAAATATAACAATAAATAGAGATACCTACATATACCGTGGCAGTATGTGTGTGCTGTAGAAGTGCAAAAGGTCATGGCTCAGTAATCGCTATCGTACACATTAAAAATGTGTACAAAGCACTGATATTCTGCCATAACCTAAGGGTACTTTTCTTCTTAAATATCTATTCTACATACTGGTAAGAATCTTTTTTTTTAACTTTGGGAACTGCATGACGCATACCTCGCGTTTGGGAAAACGCGAGGTTATGTCGGACTCTCCGCGGCCACTGGGGGCAGAGTGCCAGCGAGAAACCGCGACCTACCGACGCCCCCTCACAAACGCCTTGGCATGAGAACGTCCATCACCGCCGCATCCTTCCCGTCATCAGACGAAGAGGGTACTTCGGGGAGGGACGCCCCGCCGCCGGACAAGACCATGGGAACCCTTTCGGACACTTCCATGACCTCGTCAGCGTCTGACCGCCTACGGCGAGCCCCTCTCACCTCCCCAAAATGGGAAGGCCGACGATGCTCCTGGGCGTTAGGAGCATCGACGACTGGCGGTGGCCTGTGCAATACAGGACTCGGGCTTTCCAGGCCCGCGTCCCGCTGGTTACCGTCAGGAGGAAGAAGGCGGGCAAACTGCCGCCTCCTCCGCCCCTATCTCCTCCGACGGCAGGGATCTGCCTCTGGGTCCTCCTCTCTGGCCCGTTCTGCCGCCTCCTTCTGTGTGATGACCTCCACACAGAAGGAGTTCACTGCATCCCAGGCCTGTTTATAATAAGTATACTTAAATCATAGAACTGTACTATTTTTTCCAATTTCATTCCACAAAAATGCAGAAAAGTTTATTCCTTCTACTGTATTTTTCCGTTCAGGAACTAGCCAAAACATTTTACAGGTATGTAGTAACTGTAATGACTAAATCATTTATGCGTGATGCTGTGCTATAAATTCTTGCACTTGCAATTCTTGGAATTGTCAATACAATTATTTATAAAAAAATTATATGGATTGGATAGGTTTCATTATTTATGATTGCTTCTGTTATTTCAGGATTACCAATTGGTTGAAACAGCAGAGTATGCTCAAAGCTATCATACTAGCATGTCCCCTCCACCAGTTACGCTATCACAAACACCAAGCCCACTGCCAATGCCCACACCTACTACACCTTCTCCTTCGCGCCGCGGTTCCACCCAAGTAATTCTTCGTCGAAATGCTGGTACTTCATGTAAGTGACATTGATAATATTAATTAATACTAATAAAATTATGAAGAGAAAAGATTTGTATGTTTGTAACGATAAACTCGAAAAATTACGAGTGCAATTCTTACACAAGGGCTTACACGAGACATTTTTCTTCGACTTCATTAAGTCACAACAAGTGGTAGCTTGGTGCGCCATCGGTGCATTTCTCCCGTTTGAGGAGGTCTTTTTCATCTAAAAAGGCAAAGCCACTTCCCTACAGGCTAGGAATTCTAAACACCATCTACGGCCTCATGGCCGAGAAGAGGCGTCCGCTTACACGGTCGCAAACAGCGGAGGGGATGAGAGAGGGAAAGGGGAGGGGCCACGACACCCAGAGTGGCGGAGGTGAGGGCAGTGCAGGATCTGGGATAATACCCCTGCACTGCTCCAGCATGCGCAGTGATGCGTCGAGTCCTGCATTTGAGCGCACATCGTCGCATTGTTCTTTGGCCAGCGATGTCTCTTCCTATGTATCTGCGGAAGAACGAATGCTCGCCTACAACGAGGGGGTTGTAGAAAGGAGGAGGCGGGCTCGTGCGGAGCGCGACGCGCGGAGAGCCTCGGGTTTAATCTCCATACATCAGTTGCCGAAGATCTCCGGCTCCGGGGCCTGCGAGGCTCCCAGGGGATTCCAAGGTAGCAGAACGCCATTGCTTGACGAGCGTATGATCGTGGACCAGCCAGAGAGGGTTTTCTACGGCGACGTGCACGCTGTGAACACACATATCACCGAGGAACTTTGTTCAGGCAGAGCGGGAAAAATAGTCGGCGACGAGGAGAATCGGGGCTTCGCCCTATCGCTGTATTCCGCCTGTTTAGGTGGGTCGTATAGCAATAAGTTGGCCAGTAATGACTACGACCCCGCGGCTGCAGCTCTGGTCGATAGAGGCCCATCAACTGCAGACGTGGTCTCTAAGCGGCGCGTGGAAAATAAAGAGGAAACGTACAGGAGACGTATCTTTACTGCAACCGCCCAGAGCGGATCCAGGCAGGACGCAGCCCCGGTCATGGAGGACAGAAGGACGAGTAGGGGCACGCTGCTCTCTGGGGCTAGTACTTTGGCGCGGCGCATCATGGGACGCGAAAGAAAGGTTAAGGCTATTGTGGGTATCATGGCATCCGGAGCCCGCAACCCTCGGTTTGTATCTGCCGTCTGTATGAACGTATTGTCCCTAATGCGCAACGGAGAATTGCTAAGAGAGGTAGGGGACGAGCGGACACACGCTTGCCTAATTGCCAACCTTAAAGTGTGGGCTCAGAAGGCGGAAGGGCTCCGGCATGAACAGTCGGATGGCGGGGATGAAAAAGATGTTACATCACAGGTGTCCGCGGCGTTGTTAAGACAGTGTGAGGGAGTAGAGAGCAGGGAGGCGCTGCGCACGTTAACCGACAGTGGTGGGAATGAGGAGGATACAGTGCTCAATACCAGTGTGGCCATTATAACAAATCAAGCCTTGGCTTCCCACCTGGTAGAGGCCCGCGTCTGTCCCCTCTGCATCGCTGCCGAACTCACCTGTGCGGACAACACTGACGCATCCGACAACTACATGCGTACGGGATACTCTGACACTGTCACATGGGCACTACTCAAGAGGACCATATCTTCATGTACCATGAACACCGACCGTGCTCTAGAGATGATAGCGAGACTACACAACAAGGAGATGCACTCTACCAATGGGAACATATATTTCCTGACTACAAAGGACGAGCCCAGGGATGAGGCTATAGCAAGGCTCAGGGTGCTCGCTCAAGCGGGCGACAGATACATAAAGACAGCGGGTGCGCAGATCTTGCAGAATGCGCAGGACACGGCGGCACATGAACTTGTTGCTGCTTTGATCAAGCGGAACCTCAACATGGGTCGCCAAACCACAGGACCTGGACCAACTCAGCATTGCTTCGGCGGGAGGGCTACCGAGCTGGTATTCGACGACACCTTGTCGTCAACCGCCTCTGCAGCTTCGCTTGACACCCCGGGCCCTTCTTCGGCTCCCGACCGTATCCTTAGGCCGGGCATGGGCACTGACGCGCCTGTGCCGACACCCGAAAAGGAGCGACGCAAGACCTCGTTTATGCCTAGGCTGTGGCGGAAGTTGTCCGCAGCCATATCTCTCTCATCAACTAGTGAGGGACGCCACCAAACAGGAAGGTCAATCCAGGTCACCCTCGATGAAGTAGCGGAGGTTCTTTCACAGCGGCACTCGGTCGGAGATTCGGAAATGGGAGGTCACAGAACAGGGTCTGGCATGATTAGGGAATGGATGTCCGAGGGTTATTGGTTCGGGGTAGGTTCCAACCCTGCATACAACGTCAGCAGTTTCACCCCCACTGCTAAAGCGGCCACGCTCGCCGAGATTGAGGCTGACCCCGGCGCACGGGACAACAGGCTGAACCCCAGGTACCCGTTGCGTTCCTGGTCTTACATATCGGCGTGCGCTGCGCTACAGATGTCCGTCCTGCAGGGCAGTGTCGGCGAAAGAGGTGACGTCAGGACGCTAGCCCTAAAAACGAAACTGTACGATAATATGAGAGTGCTGGGCTACCTGTTCCCGGCAGGGGTCGAATGGGCTGTGCCCATAAGGGGGCAAGTACCAAGCGAAATCTATTGCAGGGATCTGGTCGATGCATGGGACTATACGGTTACTGTCATTTCTGCCCAATACCTTGACTACTACTATCGAGATTCCAGGGCGGGTAAAGTGCAAGTACAAGGTGGCTGGTGGGATATCAGCGATCCCGAGGTCGGAGTCGTAGTTCTTGACTCAAAAATACTAGACCGATTTCAAAAATTCTTTCAACATTTGAATTCCATATTAATCCTTAGTACATATGTAGTTGAATATAGGTATATCCGTTGATATTATTTATTTGATTAGGGCAAAAAGTTTAGTTTTGAAACTAAATGACTATTATTATTTATACTATTGTTATTATTTTTAGCAATACGTCATATGTCACGTTCAGATGCAATACGGACAACGCCAATAGTTTCCCCCTCCCACCGCGCCAGAAGTTACACGGCTCGTGCTAGTCAAAGATCTGATCCCGTATGTAAGTACAAAATACGTACCTAAACTATCACTAATAGAGTTTGTGCCATTAAGGCCACAAAATTGAAAACGGCAATGGGCGGGGCTACCAGCGGCGGCGCGGCGCGAGAGTGGTGCGCACATAGCCGCCATACATTTTTGTATGAAATCAGGGCGCGCCGGTGCCCCCGCCAAGTTGAGAAAACAAAAAGTAAATCTAAATAATTTAAAAAATCTATGGACACAAAATGACCATACCCATTAGGTAAAAACTTGTTATTTTGACATTACAAACAGACAATTAAATTTTATTTATTTGTATAGATAACATAGACTAGGTACTTTACTATTCCACGCGGACGAAGTCGCGGGCACAGCTAATTGTAAATAAATAAGTAAATTAAAATAATTTTGAATTTAGCCGCCACAACGTTTTCATATTATCTGTGTTCTTTTTCAGCATCACGTTACACAGCTCCTCCACCTGCTAATGCTCCTCCACCGTCTCAAAGGCGAACGGAATTCTCGTCATTTACCGAGAGATTCCTGAGGGTGCAAGAAGACCAGGTGGAGATACAAAGAACATTCGCCCAAATCCTGCAGGCATGCGTGGAGCGCAATGCGGAAAGAGACAGGATCTTAGCAGAAGCTATGATTGCCGTGGGAAAAGGATTAGAAGCTTTGGCACAAGCTATTAAAAGAGATTAGGGATATGTTTACTACATATCCCTAATCTCTTTTAATGTAATATTTAAGAGCCATATTACATCTCGACTGTGATTTTTGCGTAAAGTCGCCAATTTTGGCGTTCTTGATCTTAGAAACAAAAATAGGTAACATAAACAATTTTGACTTAATGAATTATGGCGTTCTTGATCTTAGACAATTTTGACTTAATGAATAGTGCAAAATAGCTATTGGTATAGTTCGTAGCGGCCTCGATTTTTGTAAATTTTGCTTAACTTTCTAATTAAACCCTAAATTGTAGAGAAAGATTTTCATCAAATGCGCGAAGGCACTTTTTTGAGCTCTTGGATTGAACTACTGTTCTACACAAATGAAATAAAAAAAATTTGAATGTTATCTCTTTTATAGTCGTACAGTCCGTAGCGGCCTCGGAATTTTGAAACATTATTGATATAGAAAAAATATCTTATTCTAAATAAGAATACTTCGAAAATTGATTTAACTGTGAATATCTCCTACGAGTATCTACGATAGTATTTAAAAGCAAAATTTATACCAGAATAATTGTTGCTTTATGAGGAATAATGATTTTATGATTTTTAAGCTTGAATTTATTATCATATTTCAATAAAAATGATAAATATTACTGCGAAATTACTACAAAATTATAGACGTTATATACGTCAATGTACAAAATGCATAAAATTGTGTTCTTTATTTGTATGTTGGTTTATTTTATACAATTATATGACTTTTTTGTTAATATCTTTAAGTGATAGACAGTTTGGTTGGTCCCTATTGTGTATTATGTATTTTGTCTTTTTAAGCTGTACCTACCTATTTTCATTTTAGAGGTGAGATTGGACAATACTTTCATATAAGTGACTGCTTTACTTTGTGTTTTTTCTTGTGTGCTTGTTCCTTTAAATTATTATTATTAACTTTATTGCAATCAACTTTACAATTTTACGCATATGTAATACATAATGTTATTATATTTAGACTACTGCGCGCTCTGTTAACGTTACTGTGTAAAGTATCCACGGAAGATCAGCTACATGGGGTTGCGAATTTATGCTGAGCCTTTTCATTGGTAATTGCTTAAAACTGAATAATATGTATAGTTAAAATTTGTGAAAATGGTATTTGAACCACGTAGCTCTGTTTTTGTTTAATCCAATATTAGACTAACTATATTTGGATTATCCAAAACACAGAGGTACCTACGTGATTCACATCCTGTTTTCACGTTAGCTTAAAACAATATGTATAGTTATGATGTTTGGTAATGAATAAAATATTTTCTTTCCGTCTTTATTTATTTATAATAATACATTACTGCAGAGGCCGGGAAGTTAGGGATTGACGGAAGAGTAATGCTTTTCTTTTATTTTCATTGACAAGAATTACGAGTCCGGCAATCCCATTCCCGCCGAGGTATGTATAGTGCTTTTCTCAATAATTGCGAGGAAATAATGAAAGACGTAATACTGGAACTAATTATGAAAATACAGTGTAATAATAATACCATATCAAATAAAAACCTTTCATATTAAAATATTGTTTATATGTTGTCTATTTATTCAAATATTTACAATTGCCGTGACCTTCGTATAATTTAGCTTTATGATCTGTAAATAAGACAATAGTAGGTACCTACCTCATAATAATAAGCCTCCTCTCTCTTGTTCAACGATTGCATGCCCAATGTAAACCACCTATCTTACACATTATGATATGCAATAAAAATTTTGAATTAAAATTGATTTGGAAACAAATGAGTATTATAATATAAATAAAAAAAAACAAATAAAGCAATTAATTAATTATATTATCTTATCATTATCATTTAGTAATACTAATACTTTTTAATTTTCAATTAGTGCAAAGGACACAAAGCCCATAACGCCCAATCATATTTTACGCAAAAAAAAAAAAAAGATTATAGCTTTTTTCTCTTGCAGCGAAAACTAAACATATTTTCGTGTGATTTTATACCAACATTTTAATAACATTGTTGTCATTATTCATACATATTCTCGAAGAGTGCATTTTTTATAGTGTGGTAGCAATTGGCTGTATGACAAGTTACATAATTCAAGTTATAGACGAATTATAAAACATTTGAGCAGCGGTCAGGAATGAATTTTCATACTTACTTTCCTGGCCTAGGCCGATAAAGTAATGCATGAGCCAAGAATTACAAACTTCTTATCTTCTTTTTACTCCAAAAATGCCTACATTTCCGAGCATGTTTGAGAAAAAATTCTTTACTATTTCTACTGCTAGGTATAAATACTTTTTTTTTGAAGAGACAAAAAAGGAGATTCTTAAAGTGATAGATGTAATTATATATTATATTATTCCTAGCTTAGTCTATAATGACAAGTGAACATATCTACTACCTATCTAAATGGTATATATTTATTACAAAAATTAGGAAGTTAGATTTTTTTTAACAATTAGTTACGGCGTAAACGCCATACTAAGTTTTGCCTAGTTAATTGCCCCACAGCCAAATCGGTGTTTGTTGGTAAATCTCTAGTTTTTTTTTTTTTTTTTTTTTTTTTATGGATGGCCCGGCAAATGACCTCCTCCCGCCTGATGTTAAGCGGTGAAAGAGGCCCAAATGAGTTGACAGATAGAGTAGGGACGACATCCACTCTCCTACCTGCCCGCCCCTTGCCGGCCCAAAAGATGCTTTTTCACGCCTCTTTTGAAGGAACCCATGTTGTAGGATGGAGGAAACACGTGCGCAGGTAGAGAATTCCAAGTGTGGGATGAACGACAGAAGAAGGAATCTTGGAATTTCTTGGTACGGTGTGAAAAGGAGGACACAGTGTACGGATGACTCCGAAGGCCCTTACGCGTGTTTCTGTTAAGGAATGGAGAGGGAGGGATAAGGTTAAAGAGCTCCTCAGAGCATTCCCCATGGAACATTCGGTAAAAGGCGCTAAGAGAGGCGATGTCACGACGAAGTTGTAGAGGCTCGAGGGTGTTAGTTGCCTCTACATCGCCAATTATGCGAATAGCGCGACGCTGCAATCTGTCCAGAGCATCGAGGAGGTACTGAGCGGAGCCGTCCCAAAGGTGCGAGCAATATTCCACGCAAGACCTAACCTGAGTTTTATACAACAAGCATAGTTGGTCCGGCGCAAAATACCTACGCACCTTGTTCAGGACACCGAGTTTCCGTGAGGCAGTAGTTATGACGGATTCGATGTAGTCTCTGGGGTTCAGATGGCTCAGTAATCGCTATCGTACACATTAAAAATGTGTACAAAGCACTGATATTCTGCCATAACCTAAGGGTACTTTTCTTCTTAAATATCTATTCTACATACTGGTAAGAATCTTTTTTTTTAACTTTGGGAACTGCATGACGCATACCTCGCGTTTGGGAAAACGCGAGGTTATGTCGGACTCTCCGCGGCCACTGGGGGCAGAGTGCCAGCGAGAAACCGCGACCTACCGACGCCCCCTCACAAACGCCTTGGCATGAGAACGTCCATCACCGCCGCATCCTTCCCGTCATCAGACGAAGAGGGTACTTCGGGGAGGGACGCCCCGCCGCCGGACAAGACCATGGGAACCCTTTCGGACACTTCCATGACCTCGTCAGCGTCTGACCGCCTACGGCGAGCCCCTCTCACCTCCCCAAAATGGGAAGGCCGACGATGCTCCTGGGCGTTAGGAGCATCGACGACTGGCGGTGGCCTGTGCAATACAGGACTCGGGCTTTCCAGGCCCGCGTCCCGCTGGTTACCGTCAGGAGGAAGAAGGCGGGCAAACTGCCGCCTCCTCCGCCCC
Organism: Schoenobius gigantellus; assembly: GCA_963935595.1. Classification (NCBI taxonomy): domain Eukaryota; kingdom Metazoa; phylum Arthropoda; class Insecta; order Lepidoptera; family Crambidae; genus Schoenobius; species Schoenobius gigantellus. Next base: position 68,458,470 of record OZ012541.1, on the reverse strand, counting down.
TATCTCCTCCGACGGCAGGGATCTGCCTCTGGGTCCTCCTCTCTGGCCCGTTCTGCCGCCTCCTTCTGTGTGATGACCTCCACACAGAAGGAGTTCACTGCATCCCAGGCCTGTTTATAATAAGTATACTTAAATCATAGAACTGTACTATTTTTTCCAATTTCATTCCACAAGAATGCAGAAAAGTTTATTCCTTCTACTGTATTTTTCCGTTCAGGAACTAGCCAAAACATTTTACAGGTATGTAGTAACTGTAATGACTAAATCATTTATGCGTGATGCTGTGCTATAAATTCTTGCACTTGCAATTCTTGGAATTGTCAATACAATTATTTATAAAAAAATTATATGGATTGGATAGGTTTCATTATTTATGATTGCTTCTGTTATTTCAGGATTACCAATTGGTTGAAACAGCAGAGTATGCTCAAAGCTATCATACTAGCATGTCCCCTCCACCAGTTACGCTATCACAAACACCAAGCCCACTGCCAATGCCCACACCTACTACACCTTCTCCTTCGCGCCGCGGTTCCACCCAAGTAATTCTTCGTCGAAATGCTGGTACTTCATGTAAGTGACATTGATAATATTAATTAATACTAATAAAATTATGAAGAGAAAAGATTTGTATGTTTGTAACGATAAACTCGAAAAATTACGAGTGCAATTCTTACACAAGGGCTTACACGAGACATTTTTCTTCGACTTCATTAAGTCACAACAAGTGGTAGCTTGGTGCGCCATCGGTGCATTTCTCCCGTTTGAGGAGGTCTTTTTCATCTAAAAAGGCAAAGCCACTTCCCTACAGGCTAGGAATTCTAAACACCATCTACGGCCTCATGGCCGAGAAGAGGCGTCCGCTTACACGGTCGCAAACAGCGGAGGGGATGAGAGAGGGAAAGGGGAGGGGCCACGACACCCAGAGTGGCGGAGGTGAGGGCAGTGCAGGATCTGGGATAATACCCCTGCACTGCTCCAGCATGCGCAGTAATGCGTCGAGTCCTGCATTTGAGCGCACATCGTCGCATTGTTCTTTGGCCAGCGATGTCTCTTCCTATGTATCTGCGGAAGAACGAATGCTCGCCTACAACGAGGGGGTTGTAGAAAGGAGGAGGCGGGCTCGTGCGGAGCGCGACGCGCGGAGAGCCTCGGGTTTAATCTCCATACATCAGTTGCCGAAGATCTCCGGCTCCGGGGCCTGCGAGGCTCCCAGGGGATTCCAAGGTAGCAGAACGCCATTGCTTGACGAGCGTATGATCGTGGACCAGCCAGAGAGGGTTTTCTACGGCGACGTGCACGCTGTGAACACACATATCACCGAGGAACTTTGTTCAGGCAGAGCGGGAAAAATAGTCGGCGACGAGGAGAATCGGGGCTTCGCCCTATCGCTGTATTCCGCCTGTTTAGGTGGGTCGTATAGCAATAAGTTGGCCAGTAATGACTACGACCCCGCGGCTGCAGCTCTGGTCGATAGAGGCCCATCAACTGCAGACGTGGTCTCTAAGCGGCGCGTGGAAAATAAAGAGGAAACGTACAGGAGACGTATCTTTACTGCAACCGCCCAGAGCGGATCCAGGCAGGACGCAGCCCCGGTCATGGAGGACAGAAGGACGAGTAGGGGCACGCTGCTCTCTGGGGCTAGTACTTTGGCGCGGCGCATCATGGGACGCGAAAGAAAGGTTAAGGCTATTGTGGGTATCATGGCATCCGGAGCCCGCAACCCTCGGTTTGTATCTGCCGTCTGTATGAACGTATTGTCCCTAATGCGCAACGGAGAATTGCTAAGAGAGGTAGGGGACGAGCGGACACACGCTTGCCTAATTGCCAACCTTAAAGTGTGGGCTCAGAAGGCGGAAGGGCTCCGGCATGAACAGTCGGATGGCGGGGATGAAAAAGATGTTACATCACAGGTGTCCGCGGCGTTGTTAAGACAGTGTGAGGGAGTAGAGAGCAGGGAGGCGCTGCGCACGTTAACCGACAGTGGTGGGAATGAGGAGGATACAGTGCTCAATACCAGTGTGGCCATTATAACAAATCAAGCCTTGGCTTCCCACCTGGTAGAGGCCCGCGTCTGTCCCCTCTGCATCGCTGCCGAACTCACCTGTGCGGACAACACTGACGCATCCGACAACTACATGCGTACGGGATACTCTGACACTGTCACATGGGCACTACTCAAGAGGACCATATCTTCATGTACCATGAACACCGACCGTGCTCTAGAGATGATAGCGAGACTACACAACAAGGAGATGCACTCTACCAATGGGAGCATATATTTCCTGACTACAAAGGACGAGCCCAGGGATGAGGCTATAGCAAGGCTCAGGGTGCTCGCTCAAGCGGGCGACAGATACATAAAGACAGCGGGTGCGCAGATCTTGCAGAATGCGCAGGACACGGCGGCACATGAACTTGTTGCTGCTTTGATCAAGCGGAACTTCAACATGGGTCGCCAAACCACAGGACCTGGACCAACTCAGCATTGCTTCGGCGGGAGGGCTACCGAGCTGGTATTCGACGACACCTTGTCGTCAACCGCCTCTGCAGCTTCGCTTGACACCCCGGGCCCTTCTTCGGCTCCCGACCGTATCCTTAGGCCGGGCATGGGCACTGACGCGCCTGTGCCGACACCCGAAAAGGAGCGACGCAAGACCTCGTTTATGCCTAGGCTGTGGCGGAAGTTGTCCGCAGCCATATCTCTCTCATCAACTAGTGAGGGACGCCACCAAACAGGAAGGTCAATCCAGGTCACCCTCGATGAAGTAGCGGAGGTTCTTTCACAGCGGCACTCGGTCGGAGATTCGGAAATGGGAGGTCACAGAACAGGGTCTGGCATGATTAGGGAATGGATGTCCGAGGGTTATTGGTTCGGGGTAGGTTCCAACCCTGCATACAACGTCAGCAGTTTCACCCCCACTGCTAAAGCGGCCACGCTCGCCGAGATTGAGGCTGACCCCGGCGCACGGGACAACAGGCTGAACCCCAGGTACCCGTTGCGTTCCTGGTCTTACATATCGGCGTGCGCTGCGCTACAGATGTCCGTCCTGCAGGGCAGTGTCGGCGAAAGAGGTGACGTCAGGACGCTAGCCCTAAAAACGAAACTGTACGATAATATGAGAGTGCTGGGCTACCTGTTCCCGGCAGGGGTCGAATGGGCTGTGCCCATAAGGGGGCAAGTACCAAGCGAAATCTATTGCAGGGATCTGGTCGATGCATGGGACTATACGGTTACTGTCATTTCTGCCCAATACCTTGACTACTACTATCGAGATTCCAGGGCGGGTAAAGTGCAAGTACAAGGTGGCTGGTGGGATATCAGCGATCCCGAGGTCGGAGTCGTAGTTCTTGACTCAAAAATACTAGACCGATTTCAAAAATTCTTTCAACATTTGAATTCCATATTAATCCTTAGTACATATGTAGTTGAATATAGGTATATCCGTTGATATTATTTATTTGATTAGGGCAAAAAGTTTAGTTTTGAAACTAAATGACTATTATTATTTATACTATTGTTATTATTTTTAGCAATACGTCATATGTCACGTTCAGATGCAATACGGACAACGCCAATAGTTTCCCCCTCCCACCGCGCCAGAAGTTACACGGCTCGTGCTAGTCAAAGATCTGATCCCGTATGTAAGTACAAAATACGTACCTAAACTATCACTAATAGAGTTTGTGCCATTAAGGCCACAAAATTGAAAACGGCAATGGGCGGGGCTACCAGCGGCGGCGCGGCGCGAGAGTGGTGCGCACATAGCCGCCATACATTTTTGTATGAAATCAGGGCGCGCCGGTGCCCCCGCCAAGTTGAGAAAACAAAAAGTAAATCTAAATAATTTAAAAAATCTATGGACACAAAATGACCATACCCATTAGGTAAAAACTTGTTATTTTGACATTACAAACAGACAATTAAATTTTATTTATTTGTATAGATAACATAGACTAGGTACTTTACTATTCCACGCGGACGAAGTCGCGGGCACAGCTAATTGTAAATAAATAAGTAAATTAAAATAATTTTGAATTTAGCCGCCACAACGTTTTCATATTATCTGTGTTCTTTTTCAGCATCACGTTACACAGCTCCTCCACCTGCTAATGCTCCTCCACCGTCTCAAAGGCGAACGGAATTCTCGTCATTTACCGAGAGATTCCTGAGGGTGCAAGAAGACCAGGTGGAGATACAAAGAACATTCGCCCAAATCCTGCAGGCATGCGTGGAGCGCAATGCGGAAAGAGACAGGATCTTAGCAGAAGCTATGATTGCCGTGGGAAAAGGATTAGAAGCTTTGGCACAAGCTATTAAAAGAGATTAGGGATATGTTTACTACATATCCCTAATCTCTTTTAATGTAATATTTAAGAGCCATATTACATCTCGACTGTGATTTTTGCGTAAAGTCGCCAATTTTGGCGTTCTTGATCTTAGAAACAAAAATAGGTAACATAAACAATTTTGACTTAATGAATTATGGCGTTCTTGATCTTAGAAACAAAAATAGGTACATAAACAATTTTGACTTAATGAATAGTGCAAAATAGCTATTGGTATAGTTCGTAGCGGCCTCGATTTTTGTAAATTTTGCTTAACTTTCTAATTAAACCCTAAATTGTAGAGAAAGATTTTCATCAAATGCGCGAAGGCACTTTTTTGAGCTCTTGGATTGAACTACTGTTCTACACAAATGAAATAAAAAAAATTTGAATGTTATCTCTTTTATAGTCGTACAGTCCGTAGCGGCCTCGGAATTTTGAAACATTATTGATATAGAAAAAATATCTTATTCTAAATAAGAATACTTCGAAAATTGATTTAACTGTGAATATCTCCTACGAGTATCTACGATAGTATTTAAAAGCAAAATTTATACCAGAATAATTGTTGCTTTATGAGGAATAATGATTTTATGATTTTTAAGCTTGAATTTATTATCATATTTCAATAAAAATGATAAATATTACTGCGAAATTACTACAAAATTATAGACGTTATATACGTCAATGTACAAAATGCATAAAATTGTGTTCTTTATTTGTATGTTGGTTTATTTTATACAATTATATGACTTTTTTGTTAATATCTTTAAGTGATAGACAGTTTGGTTGGTCCCTATTGTGTATTATGTATTTTGTCTTTTTAAGCTGTACCTACCTATTTTCATTTTAGAGGTGAGATTGGACAATACTTTCATATAAGTGACTGCTTTACTTTGTGTTTTTTCTTGTGTGCTTGTTCCTTTAAATTATTATTATTAACTTTATTGCAATCAACTTTACAATTTTACGCATATGTAATACATAATGTTATTATATTTAGACTACTGCGCGCTCTGTTAACGTTACTGTGTAAAGTATCCACGGAAGATCAGCTACATGGGGTTGCGAATTTATGCTGAGCCTTTTCATTGGTAATTGCTTAAAACTGAATAATATGTATAGTTAAAATTTGTGAAAATGGTATTTGAACCACGTAGCTCTGTTTTTGTTTAATCCAATATTAGACTAACTATATTTGGATTATCCAAAACACAGAGGTACCTACGTGATTCACATCCTGTTTTCACGTTAGCTTAAAACAATATGTATAGTTATGATGTTTGGTAATGAATAAAATATTTTCTTTCCGTCTTTATTTATTTATAATAATACATTACTGCAGAGGCCGGGAAGTTAGGGATTGACGGAAGAGTAATGCTTTTCTTTTATTTTCATTGACAAGAATTACGAGTCCGGCAATCCCATTCCCGCCGAGGTATGTATAGTGCTTTTCTCAATAATTGCGAGGAAATAATGAAAGACGTAATACTGGAACTAATTATGAAAATACAGTGTAATAATAATACCATATCAAATAAAAACCTTTCATATTAAAATATTGTTTATATGTTGTCTATTTATTCAAATATTTACAATTGCCGTGACCTTCGTATAATTTAGCTTTATGATCTGTAAATAAGACAATAGTAGGTACCTACCTCATAATAATAAGCCTCCTCTCTCTTGTTCAACGATTGCATGCCCAATGTAAACCACCTATCTTACACATTATGATATGCAATAAAAATTTTGAATTAAAATTGATTTGGAAACAAATGAGTATTATAATATAAATAAAAAAAAACAAATAAAGCAATTAATTAATTATATTATCTTATCATTATCATTTAGTAATACTAATACTTTTTAATTTTCAATTAGTGCAAAGGACACAAAGCCCATAACGCCCAATCATATTTTACGCAAAAAAAAAAAAAAGATTATAGCTTTTTTCTCTTGCAGCGAAAACTAAACATATTTTCGTGTGATTTTATACCAACATTTTAATAACATTGTTGTCATTATTCATACATATTCTCGAAGAGTGCATTTTTTATAGTGTGGTAGCAATTGGCTGTATGACAAGTTACATAATTCAAGTTATAGACGAATTATAAAACATTTGAGCAGCGGTCAGGAATGAATTTTCATACTTACTTTCCTGGCCTAGGCCGATAAAGTAATGCATGAGCCAAGAATTACAAACTTCTTATCTTCTTTTTACTCCAAAAATGCCTACATTTCCGAGCATGTTTGAGAAAAAATTCTTTACTATTTCTACTGCTAGGTATAAATACTTTTTTTTTGAAGAGACAAAAAAGGAGATTCTTAAAGTGATAGATGTAATTATATATTATATTATTCCTAGCTTAGTCTATAATGACAAGTGAACATATCTACTACCTATCTAAATGGTATATATTTATTACAAAAATTAGGAAGTTAGATTTTTTTTAACAATTAGTTACGGCGTAAACGCCATACTAAGTTTTGCCTAGTTAATTGCCCCACAGCCAAATCGGTGTTTGTTGGTAAATCTCTAGTTTGCCTTCGTTGAATGTTAGTGATCATTTGTGCCTCTTCCTGTCTCTCGTCTTCTGTAATTGTGTATGCCGGCATTCCCGCGCGATTACATAAATTGTGCAAAACACAACATGCAATAATTATCTTGCCAACTACATCTGGATGGTAATTAAGTACTCTGTGGACCAACAAACACCTGAATCGTCCCTTAAGGTGACCGATAGTTCTTTCGACTGAGTTGCGAGCAGTGGAGTGAAGGTCGTTCTATAGTGCTTCTGGGGAGTTGTCTTCGGCACCACTAATTGGCGTCATAAAATTAGGCGCGCTGAGCATATCCTGAATCACCTAAAAAGAATAAATAAGCATAAATAACACAATATATTGTTAAAACATATGAGCCTTACATCCTTATGCAGTGACTAACTCACCAAGCAAAACCACTTCTTCTCCTGCATTTGTTAATGCCTCTAAGTGGTCTTTTATGACACTGTAGTTAAAAATAAAACTGTCATGAGTAGCCCCACCATATGTAGAATCTACATTTAAAATATTTAGATCTGCATCCGTTATCTGAAAAAATAAATAGGTAATATTGTATTAATAATTATCAAGTAAAATTATCAAATAATATAATCCAGCGGTTAGCACACTTGAATTGTAACTACATAATGTGGTTATTTATTTATTTATTTATTCACACACATATAATAACATTTATAACATTAATTTAATACGAGGTATATAAAAAACTACAAAGTTTTAAGCATTACCTCGGAGACATTCACTATTATTTGACAATAACAACAAGAATTCAACATGGAGGTAGGTTTGTATCAATATGCAGACATAATGCGTAATACACTATTACAGTGATAGTACGACGTCGGATTTATACAGGCTGTTCAACAAAGTACATTTCGAGAAAGTGAAACAAACAAAACAATGAATATTTTTTAAAGCCATCAATATTATTTTAATGTACTACCGTTAGTATGTTAGGAAGTAATTTAGGAGTGACCGATTATAGATGGATGATCAAACTATCTATGGGATAGTAGGAAGGGCTATGCCCTATCAGTGGAACATGTGTTGGCACTATAAAATTGAATTCCAATTTACCAATTGCACATTTCTTGCATGGTAACCTTTTCGACAGTAAAAACGTTCTTCATGTTCTGCTGGTTTTTTTAATGCTACCAAAGTGCCATCGATGCAACCAACTACACCAGGAATGCCAAACTTTCTGTAGAATCTGTAAAGAAGCACATATAGTACGATCAAGGATCTTACACAAATCAATTTAAATAAAAAAGGTTTAGATTATTTTAGCATACCTTTCCTTTAACATTTGCCCTTCTTGTATATTTTGTGGAAACCTTATATATTTTTTTACTATTTCCGGATTATTGAGAGCTTCCACCACTTCATTTATGCAGCGAGATGCTGATGGCTGTGATAAATATGTCCTTATGTTTTCTTTAATATTTTTTTTGTAACTGCCACTAGCCAAGAATGATAAGGTGCATAATATCTGTGAAACAATTCTGACATTATCTATCTCAGATTCTAAGATATCTCTATTACTCAAACCGAAATAAGAACCTATATAATAAAATAATGACTCCTACGGCTGAATATTTCACTACGAATGTAGAAACGTAGGTATTCATGGTTAGAAATCTTTTATAAGCTGTGTAATAACACCTTTGTAATAATTACTTTACTAAATTAAAGTGAAATGCTTACCTTTACGCGAGTTGAAATCCCTTTACCTCTACGTTTTGTAATCTTGATCAGAGGTAGTAACTCATACTCTAATTGATCAATTAGCTCTTTCGACAATCTATATACCCTTACATAGTCATTATCACGAGTTAGTAGTGATAACATTCTAATTTGGGAAGCTTGTCGACGCATTTCTTGGTTGTCCAATGCATGAGCCTCTTCTAATAAAGATTTTAATACAAACATTCGTGCCATCGTTAATTTACTTTCAGGAAATATACCTCAGAACTAGTTTTTATCACCTTCAGAAATAATTTTAAATGTATTTTTAAACTATGATAAAAAACTTTGCCTGTTTTCAATCACAAAATAGCAACGTTTTATTTGACACTTTATTTCGAGTTCGTGTGCGAAGTGAGCTTCGAAGTGATGGAGGAATTCCTCATTAATTCCCTTACGGAATGCCACTTCATACGTCATCCCATACTTATAATGTCAAAATATGACGGTCACTCTAGTTCCACTCGCTGCCACGCTCGCAAGTGTAGCGCTGTAGTAACTTTGAATCTACATGCGAATTATGAGAATGCCAATCTAAGAACTCACTGCGGATTCAGATTCGAAGTTTAAAGTGAGGTTTTACAGAATCGCAAGGCTGGCCGCTCATGATGATATCTGAGTAAACGCTGGCATCTAGAAGTAAATCTATTGACCTTGATATGTTGTACTCAGGATCTGCTAAATTTATATTCTGGAGATGTGACCATGATTGCTTTTTAAATGTTGAATTGGGCAAGTTATTGATGACCTTTGTATAAGAGAGAGGATAATTATAAGAGCTTGGGTGGAAAACGAGTAGTCTTCATATATTGATAAGCACGCTACGGACTCGTGGCCCCACTGCGATGACCCACTGGTGGGCCCACGAGTAATTTTAACTTTACTCGTGGACCCACCGCTTCGCTCTTGACCATAAATATTTTAGGTATGTAATTGGCTGTTCATAATTAAATGTAATGTACACATGAAAATGTGATAATTCGAATTCGCAACATTAAATCATCATCATCATCATCATATCAGCCAATAGACGCCCACTGTTGGACATAGGCCTCCCCCAAGGATCTCCATACCGATCGGTCCTGCGCCTCCCGCATCCAGCGGCTTCCCGCGACCTTCACCAGATCGTCGGTCCACCTTGTGGGGGGCCTACCAACACTGCGTCTCCCGGTACGCGGCCGCCACTCGAGGACCTTTCCGCCCCAACGGCCGTCGGTCCTACGAGCGATGTGTCCTGCCCACTGCCACTTAAGGTTTGCAATTCTTTGGGCTATGTCGGTAACTCTAGTTCTTCTACGGATCTCATCATTTCTGATGTGATCACGTAGAGAAACCCCGAGCATAGCCCGCTCCATTGCCCTTTGGGTGACTTTGAGCCTTCTGATGTGACCCATTGTAAGCGGCCACGTCTCAGTTCCGTATGTCATCACTGGCAACACGCACGAATTGAAGACTTTCGTCTTGAGACACTGCGGTAGATGGGCCGAGAATATGCTGCGTAGCTTCCCGAACGCTGCCCAGCCGAGTTGGATTCGCCGATTTACCTCTTTCTGGAAGTTGGACTTACCGAGCTGGACTATTTGCCCCAGGTAAACATATTCGTCAACAACTTCCAGCGTAGAGCCTCCAACATTCACAGGAGTGGGTACTACACGGGAATTCGACATTATTTTAGTCTTGTCCATGTTCATTTTAAGACCCACTTGTTGGGAAACTCTACAGAGGTCTTCGAGCATTGTGCCTAGATCCTCCACGGTCTCAGCCATGACTACGATATCATCAGCAAAACGAAGGTGAGTCATATACTCGCCGTTTATGTTGATGCCGAGTCCCCTCCAGTCCAAAAGCTTAAATACATCCTCCAACGCAGCTGTGAACAGTTTCGGCGATATAACATCACCCTGTCTCACACCACGCTGAAGTCGTACTGGTTTCGAGTTTTGGTCCTGAAGGCGGACTGACATGGTGGCGTTTTCGTACAATGACTGCAACACTTGGATGTACCGATAGTCTATTTGGCACCTCTGGAGTGATCTAAGTACGGCCCAGGTCTCGACAGAATCAAAAGCTTTCTCATAGTCCACAAACGCCAAGCATAGTGGCAGATTATACTCCTCGGTCTTCTGTATAACCTGCCGCAGCGTATGGATGTGGTCTATGGTACTATAGCCTTTTCGGAATCCGGCTTGTTCGGGAGGCTGGAAGTCGTCGAACCTGCGTGCGAGACGATTCGTGATGACCCTCGAAAATAGCTTATAAACATGACTCAGGAGCGTGATGGGTCTATAGTTCTTCAACTGGGCCCTGTCGCCCTTTTTGAAGAAAAGTGCCACCACGCCCCTGTGCCATGCTTTAGGCGTTTTGCCCTCGAGTATGACGGAGTTGAATAGCCGCTGCAGCGCTTTCCGGACTGGTAGTCCACCCGCTTTTAGGAGTTCGGCTGTAACTCCATCATCACCCGGTGCCTTGTTGTTTTTAAGCTGTTTAAGAGCCACACTAATCTCGTACAGGCTGACGTCCGGGATATCTTCGGTATAGTGCCGGGTCAATTTGGCTCTAGGGTCTGTAGCCGGAATAACAGGTGCCTGTGATGTTGCGTAAAGCTGTCCATAGAAGCGTTCGATCTCGGCCATAATCTCAGGTCGGGATGTAATGACTCTGCCGTCCTCTGTCTTCAGCTTCGTCAGCAGACTCTGACCGAGTGACAGATCTCTTGCGAACACTTTGGAGCCCTTGTTCTGCTCAATGGCCTCTTTAATACGTTCCGTATTAAATCGGCGTATGTCGCGAGTCAGGCACTTAGAGATCTGTTTGTTGAGTCGCCGACGAGCATCTTCAGAAGACTGCCGACCCATTCCACGCCTTTCCTCCATCAGCTTAGCTGTCGGCTCCGAGATCTTACTTCGTTGCTTAGTACGGCTGGGTTTGCAAAACTTTGCACCCACCGTAAGGACAGCTTCCACAACCCTGTCATTATAAGTGTCCACATCCGTGCAGTCCTCCAGGCAATCGAAGCGATTTTGTAATTCGAGTTGAAAGCGCTCGGGGTTTTGGATCTGGATGGCTTCGGGACGGAGCGCAGACTTCACCAGTCGATACCTTTCCGCTTTTATGTTAAGATTCAATGCGCCTCGTAACATTCGGTGATCGCTCCCCGTGTTAAACGAATTGATCACTGAGACGTCATTGAATATGCGGGTCTTAGTCGACATGATGAAGTCAATCTCATTTTTTGTCACGCCATCCGGACTTTTCCAGGTCCATTTTCGATGCAGCCGTTTTTTGAAGAAAGAGTTCATCATATAGAGTCCCTCTCTCTCCATGTAGTCGGCTAGCATTTGACCTCGAAAATTCCGGATTCCAGCTCCAAATTGCCCCACTCTCAACTCATTATCGCCCCGCTTGCCTAGCCTTGCGTTGAAGTCTCCCATGACAACGGTGTAGTGAGTCTTGGAAGCATGTATTGCCCGAGAAATATCCTCATACATAGCTTCCACTTCCTCGTCGGGGTGGGTCGAAGTCGGGGCGTAGACCTGTATGACCTTCAGCGAATACCGTTCGGTGATTCTGAGTATAAGGTACGCCACCCTATTCGACACACTTCCGATCTGTACCACGTTGTTCACGAGAGACTTGTGGACTATAAACCCGAAACCACCTTGGGACAGTTCTTCGCCCTCCCGGAAATAGAGCAGGTTGCCGGATTTAAGGACCATCGTATCCTCACCCTCTCTTCGGACTTCGGATAGTCCTACAATACTCCAACGGATCCTGCTCAGTTCCCTCTCCAGTTCCAGCAGCTTCTCCTCGGTCCGCAGTGTACGCGCGTTGTACGTTGCCAGGGCCAAGGTCGTTTGACGGGGGGTATTCGCCGCCCGGGGATTCTTCGCACCCCAGGTCCCAGCGCCGGGTCGACGACCGTCACCGCCGGCACGGCCTCCGGGACCGCCGGGCACTTGGGGCCTTTGGTTGGTTCGATTATTCATTTTGGGGGGGTTTTGGGCCTTCTCCCACCACGCTGGCCCAGTGCGGGTTGGTGGGGTGCGCCAGAGCCTCGTCTGTTGAACAGCAGGGTGCACCGCGTGCAGGTGAGGTTGACTTGGGTTCCGTTAGATAAAGTTCGGAACCCCTTACATTAAATGCTTTAAGAGAACTTCTTCCAGACGTAAGTATAAGAAAGTGCTATTACCACTACAACAACTGTATTTGGAAAAAAAATTAATCACTGGGTATAAAAGCAAAATATTATCGTCGCATAGTTAGATTATGAGCAGTTTCATCGCTTTTGCCGTTTGATAAGGTGCGTGAAGGATGGAACTACATTGTACTTCGTTGTAATAATAAACATAATGTAAAATTGAACGTGTTTATGAAATATATGAAAAAAAACAAGGAACGATGATTACATTATGGAGTGGTGTGTCTCAAATGAGAGACACAGGACAAATAATATGTTGGAAAATTGGCATTCGGTAGTAAATAAGCCGTTAATAAAAATTACGTTACCATTGCCAAATTGCTTAATGAATTACAAAAAAATGGATCTATAAATAAAATTTTCAAAAAATTGGTTTTCAAAAAGTGACAGGAGAAAAATAGAAATCGAAAAAGATGATGAGTTACTAGATTTACAAATGCAACTGCTGCATAACCAAATTACAGTTGGCCATTTTCTTGAGACATTAAGATAATAAATTGTACAAAAATAAAATAAAATTGTATTAGTTTTATAATAAACATGCACAGGCAAAAAATACCTACACCATGTTTCCTAAAAAATTATCTGTCAGGCAATAACAGTAACATATCATACGACGTAATGTCTCCTAAGACCTGTCAAGAGCGAAGCGGTGGGTCCACGAATAAAGTTAAAATTACTCGTGGCCCCACCAGTGGGTCATCGCAGTGGGGCCACGAGTCCGGTGGGGATAAGCATTCTAAATTTACAACCCCTTTGCTTTATTTCGACCCTTCACCAATGCCTCTTATAGACGCATGATGACGTTGGCGTTAGAGTTTTAGCAATTGTGCAGCATTTTCGGAAATCAATGATATCTGAGAACCTTGGTCGAGTAAAGCTCTAAGAGTGATATAAGTGCCATCTGAAGATTTCACTTTTAGTTGGAAGGTAGTGAGAAGAATCTCTTCATCTTCACTGGCTACATGATTAACATTATGTTGTTTATCTGTTTTTATTGATGTAACCGGCTTCACGAATTGTGACGTAGATGGGTTCACTGACTTAACGTATGCCTCGTGTAATATGGTATTGTGCATACCGTTGCATTCTTTGCATCGTTTGAGCGAAAAACATTTATTGCGATGTATGTATAAACAGTTCATACAAATATTTAATTTAATTATTGATCGTAATTTTTGCTCTGAATTTAGATTAATGAACTCTGGACATTGATACAATGCGTGACCTTGTTTACAATAAGGACATTTAGATGACGACGATGTTGTGAATTCTGGATATGATTTTTGAAAAATGTGTTTGTTAGATGACTGATTTTGTTGAATATTATGATTGAACTGTTTGTTTGGTGGCGAATTTGATTTTTCTCGCTTATTAATCGTTTCGTGAGCTGTGAACTTACTCTCTAAAAACGAAAAAATCTCATCCAGAGTGGGGAGCTCTCGAGGGGACTCGCGAGCCTCCTTGTAGTCTGTGTATGTCGCCATGTCTAGTTTTTTACAAATCAAATGAACTAGCAATGGATCCCAAGTAGCAGTATCGACCCCTAAGTTGTGAATCGCATGAATACATTCAGATGATATGTCGTACAACCTTTTCAGCTCGAACGACAATTGTTTTTGTACATTAGGTTGGTTAAGAAAAACTTCTATCTGTTTTGAAAATAATAACTGAGGCTTGTTATAGCGATGGTATAAAAGATCCCATGCTGTGTCATAATTATCTGCCGACACATGAAGATGCTGGATCAGCCGCTCGGCTTCTCCTCGCAATTTCCCTTTTAGATGTTGCATTTTCTGTGCTTTAGTAAGCACTGTGCTTTTATGGATTGCTTCAGAACAAAGATCGTAAAACGCTGGCCATTGGGTATATTTCCCCCTAAAAATTGGTATTTCTAACTGAGGTGTACTTTGATGTAAATGTAAAGAGGATGATAATTTTCTATTTAACACCCGTTTTATGTTCTTAAATTCTAGTTCTATTTTGCTAAATTCTGCATCGTAATTGATATCATCACCTTGCAAAAAGTTATCTATTTGTAGGTGAAGGTTATCGACGGTGTTCCACCGTGATTGGACATTGCGGAGCACGTCTTCCAGCTCCCATTTTTCTGAAATGTCGTCTAAATTAATGCTGTGTATAAGTCTATTAAAGGCCCTAAAATTTGTTCTCTGCTGTGTCAACAATTCGTCGATTTTGTCTGACCATTGCGACGCTTTATTTTTGGAAGTTGGTGGATTCTCTGTCATTGACCTATGACCTATGAGCAATTTTCGCAGTTTGCTATAAATCTCTGAAATCTTTTGATATATGTTGTTCGTAAAGTATTGTTCATCGGACTCAGAATATTCTAAAAGTAAACGATGATTGTTTTCAAAATCTGCCCACAAGTTCTCTAATGCTTCTAGCCTTGTTTTGATATACTCCTGATTTTTGCGACTCTCTGGGTCTTTCCCAAAATTAGTCTTTATCTTGTTAATATTCTCATAATTTTCAGCTTGACGGCTGAGTAAGGCGTCCATGATAATGAGTTAAATAGACAAAAAAAGGAACAATCTTACTTGTGCTGTTTGCGAAACAACTTTGTCTCGCTTTGACCTGCAAACCTCCGGGCTGCCGGCGATGCTGCTGGATCACAAGCTTCAAGCTCGCAAACCAATCTTCAACTTGCTCGATGAAAACGTAACGCGAGAGTCCTGCTTTTGATCAACCCGCGCGCTAGATCAAAATGCTCCAAGGACCAAAAAATGTGGGGTGTAAGTCCACACTTGTTGCTATGCTATGATGATTTTGATGATAAGATGCTAAGTATGCTATGCTGAGGTCGAATGATGGGATACTTGAATGAAATCGACCAGTTTGAGTGACGTCTAATTACGTACTGCTTTATTGTACATTGCTTGTTTGTTTTAATAGCGGCGCGCGGCGTATGCAAACGCTCAGTAAGCACATTTGTTAAACACATACTTATTTGAAGTAAATAAACTGATGCTGTACGACTGCTCGTACACCTAATAATATATCTTACAAAATAAGTAGCGTATTTCACCATTCAAAATGCATACACATTCATATTTAGTCATGTGTATAAATGAAATGAAATCTGAGCTCAGCAACTACCTTTTTGTGATTCATATGCAGTAGAATCTCGAAATCGCAAAAAAATCAGCTGTTCCATACAAATGTGCAACATCCACTGAACCTAAATGTATGGAACAGCTGATCTTTTTCGCGATTTCGAGTTTGGTCTAAACAAGCATACAAAATTTGGCTCCTGATGGAAAAATAACCGGTATAATAAACTAAACTAATAAG
This sequence comes from Schoenobius gigantellus, assembly GCA_963935595.1. Classification (NCBI taxonomy): domain Eukaryota; kingdom Metazoa; phylum Arthropoda; class Insecta; order Lepidoptera; family Crambidae; genus Schoenobius; species Schoenobius gigantellus. The sequence continues at coordinate 68,442,317 of OZ012541.1, read as the reverse complement.
GATAGAAACTATTTCTTTATTTAAAATTTAATATTTTCTTTATTTATGCATAGTTTTAGGTCTTCAGGCAACTCGTTAATAAGTTGTAGAATGTTATATTGGAGTGGACAGGTTCCGTAGATGTTCAAACTGCCGGGAGAGAAGTGAACCCGATTTGTAACGCTTGTGGGAGTGCAGAAGATACTGCACAGCACACACTGTGCGATTGCCCCGCCTGGAGTGAAGAGAGGCAGCAACTTCAGACGGTGATAGGCGAAGACGTGGCTCTCCCAACAGTCATCCGGGAGATGCTGGCCCACAGACAATCGTGGCAGGCTATGGTTGAGTTCTGCGAGTCGGTTATCTCGCAAAAAGAATCAGCCGAACGACAAAGAGAGGACGATCCGCTCGCAGATGCGAGAAGGCGTCGGAGGACAGGGCGACGAAGAAGGTGGTTCCACCAGACTTCGCTGCCCTAGTGGGATCCTGCGGGTAGTCGTCCGTGGGGTGACGGCTGCCTGCATTGCACAGGTTCCTGCGACGTTGGGGGCGCTCTGTGGGGTGTTCCGGACCCCCCATGCCTCTGACGAAAAGAGAGCGATATGCCTGCGGGCGAACGCCGGGCGAGGTATGCCGGGGATAAATGCACCAGCGTGCAACTCCCCCTTCCCTGCCTACCTGGCGAGCTGCTGAACCCCGGGGTGGTTTAGTTGGTAGGTCGGCGAGTCACCTTCTCGTCGGAGTCCAACATAACCCTGTAGCCCCCAGTGCAGGGTATCCATGAGGATTCCCCCAGAAAAAAAAAGGTTCCGTAGATGTTGTAGTAACTTGGACATACCAGTTCTTTCTTTTTTACTCTACGCCTATTTTTTTTATTTGTGTAGATAATTTTATTAATATTTTTATTGTAAAAGTGCTCCACAAGCAACGCATATTTGAGTTTTTGATGTATTGGCAGGATTTTGCAGTGGTGGAATAGTCCATAGTCGTTATCTTTAAATTTTGATTATATATTAGTAGATGGAACAATAATCTTTAGTATTCTACGTTGTATGCTATAAATGTTGTCCAAATGAGTCCTGTATGTTAAACCATAGCTACTGAGTCCATAAGATATTTTTGATTCTCCGAGCGCGTTATACAGAACGAGCAATTTTTGGTATGTAGTGTTTTACAATAGCCATTTTTGCCATGATAGCTCTGAGTTTGTCAGATACTAAGTCCACGTGATCAGTCCATTTCATGCGACTGTCTATTACTATGTCAAGGTATTTCTGTTTTTCAACGGCCTCAAGCTCAGGACAGGTCTAGAATGCGATGTTTATTTTATTTATTTATTATAAGTACAGCTACATGATACATATTAATACAATAATAAGAGATACATAATTTCAGATGCAATTCTAATATGCATCACAAAAACGGCGTACATAGCACTGACATAAAGACAAATATGATAAGATTAAAATTAGTTTAAAAAGGTAAAAAAGTCATCTATTCCCGAGCACCTACCAGGCTAATCGCCTGACAAGTGCTCAAAGATCAATGACTTAAACATAGGGAAACTATTGCCGAAGACATCCAAATCTGGAATGTTGTTGCTAAAGGTGTTGTATTCAATGGAAATACGTGCTAAAGGGGACTGAAGACCAAGATTGGTTCGAGCGAAAGGTACAGCTCAGAGTTTAGCTACAAGATGTCTAGGATATCTGCAAGGAACTGACAATGATATACGATATAGAAGATCGCTGGACTGCAGAAAACCATTTAAAACTTCAAGTTCTATCGCGGAGACTGATGAGTTTAAACTTTTAAGACGCTCATCGTAGGACTGACGGTGAGAAAATCCGCTACATAGAAAGGCCAGGTGTCTGGTAAATGCGCGCTGTAAGCGTGATGCGTGATGCTTCATTTATGCGTGATGCTGTGCTATAAATTCTTGCACTTGCAATTCTTGGAATTGTCAATACAATTATTTATAAAAAAATTATATGGATTGGATAGGTTTCATTATTTATGATTGCTTCTGTTATTTCAGGATTACCAATTGGTTGAAACAGCAGAGTATGCTCAAAGCTATCATACTAGCATGTCCCCTCCACCAGTTACGCTATCACAAACACCAAGCCCACTGCCAATGCCCACACCTACTACACCTTCTCCTTCGCGCCGCGGTTCCACCCAAGTAATTCTTCGTCGAAATGCTGGTACTTCATGTAAGTGACATTGATAATATTAATTAATACTAATAAAATTATGAAGAGAAAAGATTTGTATGTTTGTAACGATAAACTCGAAAAATTACGAGTGCAATTCTTACACAAGGGCTTACACGAGACATTTTTCTTCGACTTCATTAAGTCACAACAAGTGGTAGCTTGGTGCGCCATCGGTGCATTTCTCCCGTTTGAGGAGGTCTTTTTCATCTAAAAAGGCAAAGCCACTTCCCTACAGGCTAGGAATTCTAAACACCATCTACGGCCTCATGGCCGAGAAGAGGCGTCCGCTTACACGGTCGCAAACAGCGGAGGGGATGAGAGAGGGAAAGGGGAGGGGCCACGACACCCAGAGTGGCGGAGGTGAGGGCAGTGCAGGATCTGGGATAATACCCCTGCACTGCTCCAGCATGCGCAGTGATGCGTCGAGTCCTGCATTTGAGCGCACATCGTCGCATTGTTCTTTGGCCAGCGATGTCTCTTCCTATGTATCTGCGGAAGAACGAATGCTCGCCTACAACGAGGGGGTTGTAGAAAGGAGGAGGCGGGCTCGTGCGGAGCGCGACGCGCGGAGAGCCTCGGGTTTAATCTCCATACATCAGTTGCCGAAGATCTCCGGCTCCGGGGCCTGCGAGGCTCCCAGGGGATTCCAAGGTAGCAGAACGCCATTGCTTGACGAGCGTATGATCGTGGACCAGCCAGAGAGGGTTTTCTACGGCGACGTGCACGCTGTGAACACACATATCACCGAGGAACTTTGTTCAGGCAGAGCGGGAAAAATAGTCGGCGACGAGGAGAATCGGGGCTTCGCCCTATCGCTGTATTCCGCCTGTTTAGGTGGGTCGTATAGCAATAAGTTGGCCAGTAATGACTACGACCCCGCGGCTGCAGCTCTGGTCGATAGAGGCCCATCAACTGCAGACGTGGTCTCTAAGCGGCGCGTGGAAAATAAAGAGGAAACGTACAGGAGACGTATCTTTACTGCAACCGCCCAGAGCGGATCCAGGCAGGACGCAGCCCCGGTCATGGAGGACAGAAGGACGAGTAGGGGCACGCTGCTCTCTGGGGCTAGTACTTTGGCGCGGCGCATCATGGGACGCGAAAGAAAGGTTAAGGCTATTGTGGGTATCATGGCATCCGGAGCCCGCAACCCTCGGTTTGTATCTGCCGTCTGTATGAACGTATTGTCCCTAATGCGCAACGGAGAATTGCTAAGAGAGGTAGGGGACGAGCGGACACACGCTTGCCTAATTGCCAACCTTAAAGTGTGGGCTCAGAAGGCGGAAGGGCTCCGGCATGAACAGTCGGATGGCGGGGATGAAAAAGATGTTACATCACAGGTGTCCGCGGCGTTGTTAAGACAGTGTGAGGGAGTAGAGAGCAGGGAGGCGCTGCGCACGTTAACCGACAGTGGTGGGAATGAGGAGGATACAGTGCTCAATACCAGTGTGGCCATTATAACAAATCAAGCCTTGGCTTCCCACCTGGTAGAGGCCCGCGTCTGTCCCCTCTGCATCGCTGCCGAACTCACCTGTGCGGACAACACTGACGCATCCGACAACTACATGCGTACGGGATACTCTGACACTGTCACATGGGCACTACTCAAGAGGACCATATCTTCATGTACCATGAACACCGACCGTGCTCTAGAGATGATAGCGAGACTACACAACAAGGAGATGCACTCTACCAATGGGAACATATATTTCCTGACTACAAAGGACGAGCCCAGGGATGAGGCTATAGCAAGGCTCAGGGTGCTCGCTCAAGCGGGCGACAGATACATAAAGACAGCGGGTGCGCAGATCTTGCAGAATGCGCAGGACACGGCGGCACATGAACTTGTTGCTGCTTTGATCAAGCGGAACCTCAACATGGGTCGCCAAACCACAGGACCTGGACCAACTCAGCATTGCTTCGGCGGGAGGGCTACCGAGCTGGTATTCGACGACACCTTGTCGTCAACCGCCTCTGCAGCTTCGCTTGACACCCCGGGCCCTTCTTCGGCTCCCGACCGTATCCTTAGGCCGGGCATGGGCACTGACGCGCCTGTGCCGACACCCGAAAAGGAGCGACGCAAGACCTCGTTTATGCCTAGGCTGTGGCGGAAGTTGTCCGCAGCCATATCTCTCTCATCAACTAGTGAGGGACGCCACCAAACAGGAAGGTCAATCCAGGTCACCCTCGATGAAGTAGCGGAGGTTCTTTCACAGCGGCACTCGGTCGGAGATTCGGAAATGGGAGGTCACAGAACAGGGTCTGGCATGATTAGGGAATGGATGTCCGAGGGTTATTGGTTCGGGGTAGGTTCCAACCCTGCATACAACGTCAGCAGTTTCACCCCCACTGCTAAAGCGGCCACGCTCGCCGAGATTGAGGCTGACCCCGGCGCACGGGACAACAGGCTGAACCCCAGGTACCCGTTGCGTTCCTGGTCTTACATATCGGCGTGCGCTGCGCTACAGATGTCCGTCCTGCAGGGCAGTGTCGGCGAAAGAGGTGACGTCAGGACGCTAGCCCTAAAAACGAAACTGTACGATAATATGAGAGTGCTGGGCTACCTGTTCCCGGCAGGGGTCGAATGGGCTGTGCCCATAAGGGGGCAAGTACCAAGCGAAATCTATTGCAGGGATCTGGTCGATGCATGGGACTATACGGTTACTGTCATTTCTGCCCAATACCTTGACTACTACTATCGAGATTCCAGGGCGGGTAAAGTGCAAGTACAAGGTGGCTGGTGGGATATCAGCGATCCCGAGGTCGGAGTCGTAGTTCTTGACTCAAAAATACTAGACCGATTTCAAAAATTCTTTCAACATTTGAATTCCATATTAATCCTTAGTACATATGTAGTTGAATATAGGTATATCCGTTGATATTATTTATTTGATTAGGGCAAAAAGTTTAGTTTTGAAACTAAATGACTATTATTATTTATACTATTGTTATTATTTTTAGCAATACGTCATATGTCACGTTCAGATGCAATACGGACAACGCCAATAGTTTCCCCCTCCCACCGCGCCAGAAGTTACACGGCTCGTGCTAGTCAAAGATCTGATCCCGTATGTAAGTACAAAATACGTACCTAAACTATCACTAATAGAGTTTGTGCCATTAAGGCCACAAAATTGAAAACGGCAATGGGCGGGGCTACCAGCGGCGGCGCGGCGCGAGAGTGGTGCGCACATAGCCGCCATACATTTTTGTATGAAATCAGGGCGCGCCGGTGCCCCCGCCAAGTTGAGAAAACAAAAAGTAAATCTAAATAATTTAAAAAATCTATGGACACAAAATGACCATACCCATTAGGTAAAAACTTGTTATTTTGACATTACAAACAGACAATTAAATTTTATTTATTTGTATAGATAACATAGACTAGGTACTTTACTATTCCACGCGGACGAAGTCGCGGGCACAGCTAATTGTAAATAAATAAGTAAATTAAAATAATTTTGAATTTAGCCGCCACAACGTTTTCATATTATCTGTGTTCTTTTTCAGCATCACGTTACACAGCTCCTCCACCTGCTAATGCTCCTCCACCGTCTCAAAGGCGAACGGAATTCTCGTCATTTACCGAGAGATTCCTGAGGGTGCAAGAAGACCAGGTGGAGATACAAAGAACATTCGCCCAAATCCTGCAGGCATGCGTGGAGCGCAATGCGGAAAGAGACAGGATCTTAGCAGAAGCTATGATTGCCGTGGGAAAAGGATTAGAAGCTTTGGCACAAGCTATTAAAAGAGATTAGGGATATGTTTACTACATATCCCTAATCTCTTTTAATGTAATATTTAAGAGCCATATTACATCTCGACTGTGATTTTTGCGTAAAGTCGCCAATTTTGGCGTTCTTGATCTTAGAAACAAAAATAGGTAACATAAACAATTTTGACTTAATGAATTATGGCGTTCTTGATCTTAGAAACAAAAATAGGTACATAAACAATTTTGACTTAATGAATAGTGCAAAATAGCTATTGGTATAGTTCGTAGCGGCCTCGATTTTTGTAAATTTTGCTTAACTTTCTAATTAAACCCTAAATTGTAGAGAAAGATTTTCATCAAATGCGCGAAGGCACTTTTTTGAGCTCTTGGATTGAACTACTGTTCTACACAAATGAAATAAAAAAAATTTGAATGTTATCTCTTTTATAGTCGTACAGTCCGTAGCGGCCTCGGAATTTTGAAACATTATTGATATAGAAAAAATATCTTATTCTAAATAAGAATACTTCGAAAATTGATTTAACTGTGAATATCTCCTACGAGTATCTACGATAGTATTTAAAAGCAAAATTTATACCAGAATAATTGTTGCTTTATGAGGAATAATGATTTTATGATTTTTAAGCTTGAATTTATTATCATATTTCAATAAAAATGATAAATATTACTGCGAAATTACTACAAAATTATAGACGTTATATACGTCAATGTACAAAATGCATAAAATTGTGTTCTTTATTTGTATGTTGGTTTATTTTATACAATTATATGACTTTTTTGTTAATATCTTTAAGTGATAGACAGTTTGGTTGGTCCCTATTGTGTATTATGTATTTTGTCTTTTTAAGCTGTACCTACCTATTTTCATTTTAGAGGTGAGATTGGACAATACTTTCATATAAGTGACTGCTTTACTTTGTGTTTTTTCTTGTGTGCTTGTTCCTTTAAATTATTATTATTAACTTTATTGCAATCAACTTTACAATTTTACGCATATGTAATACATAATGTTATTATATTTAGACTACTGCGCGCTCTGTTAACGTTACTGTGTAAAGTATCCACGGAAGATCAGCTACATGGGGTTGCGAATTTATGCTGAGCCTTTTCATTGGTAATTGCTTAAAACTGAATAATATGTATAGTTAAAATTTGTGAAAATGGTATTTGAACCACGTAGCTCTGTTTTTGTTTAATCCAATATTAGACTAACTATATTTGGATTATCCAAAACACAGAGGTACCTACGTGATTCACATCCTGTTTTCACGTTAGCTTAAAACAATATGTATAGTTATGATGTTTGGTAATGAATAAAATATTTTCTTTCCGTCTTTATTTATTTATAATAATACATTACTGCAGAGGCCGGGAAGTTAGGGATTGACGGAAGAGTAATGCTTTTCTTTTATTTTCATTGACAAGAATTACGAGTCCGGCAATCCCATTCCCGCCGAGGTATGTATAGTGCTTTTCTCAATAATTGCGAGGAAATAATGAAAGACGTAATACTGGAACTAATTATGAAAATACAGTGTAATAATAATACCATATCAAATAAAAACCTTTCATATTAAAATATTGTTTATATGTTGTCTATTTATTCAAATATTTACAATTGCCGTGACCTTCGTATAATTTAGCTTTATGATCTGTAAATAAGACAATAGTAGGTACCTACCTCATAATAATAAGCCTCCTCTCTCTTGTTCAACGATTGCATGCCCAATGTAAACCACCTATCTTACACATTATGATATGCAATAAAAATTTTGAATTAAAATTGATTTGGAAACAAATGAGTATTATAATATAAATAAAAAAAAACAAATAAAGCAATTAATTAATTATATTATCTTATCATTATCATTTAGTAATACTAATACTTTTTAATTTTCAATTAGTGCAAAGGACACAAAGCCCATAACGCCCAATCATATTTTACGCAAAAAAAAAAAAAAGATTATAGCTTTTTTCTCTTGCAGCGAAAACTAAACATATTTTCGTGTGATTTTATACCAACATTTTAATAACATTGTTGTCATTATTCATACATATTCTCGAAGAGTGCATTTTTTATAGTGTGGTAGCAATTGGCTGTATGACAAGTTACATAATTCAAGTTATAGACGAATTATAAAACATTTGAGCAGCGGTCAGGAATGAATTTTCATACTTACTTTCCTGGCCTAGGCCGATAAAGTAATGCATGAGCCAAGAATTACAAACTTCTTATCTTCTTTTTACTCCAAAAATGCCTACATTTCCGAGCATGTTTGAGAAAAAATTCTTTACTATTTCTACTGCTAGGTATAAATACTTTTTTTTTGAAGAGACAAAAAAGGAGATTCTTAAAGTGATAGATGTAATTATATATTATATTATTCCTAGCTTAGTCTATAATGACAAGTGAACATATCTACTACCTATCTAAATGGTATATATTTATTACAAAAATTAGGAAGTTAGATTTTTTTTAACAATTAGTTACGGCGTAAACGCCATACTAAGTTTTGCCTAGTTAATTGCCCCACAGCCAAATCGGTGTTTGTTGGTAAATCTCTAGTTTTTTTTTTTTTTTTTTTTTTTTTTATGGATGGCCCGGCAAATGACCTCCTCCCGCCTGATGTTAAGCGGTGAAAGAGGCCCAAATGAGTTGACAGATAGAGTAGGGACGACATCCACTCTCCTACCTGCCCGCCCCTTGCCGGCCCAAAAGATGCTTTTTCACGCCTCTTTTGAAGGAACCCATGTTGTAGGATGGAGGAAACACGTGCGCAGGTAGAGAATTCCAAGTGTGGGATGAACGACAGAAGAAGGAATCTTGGAATTTCTTGGTACGGTGTGAAAAGGAGGACACAGTGTACGGATGACTCCGAAGGCCCTTACGCGTGTTTCTGTTAAGGAATGGAGAGGGAGGGATAAGGTTAAAGAGCTCCTCAGAGCATTCCCCATGGAACATTCGGTAAAAGGCGCTAAGAGAGGCGATGTCACGACGAAGTTGTAGAGGCTCGAGGGTGTTAGTTGCCTCTACATCGCCAATTATGCGAATAGCGCGACGCTGCAATCTGTCCAGAGCATCGAGGAGGTACTGAGCGGAGCCGTCCCAAAGGTGCGAGCAATATTCCACGCAAGACCTAACCTGAGTTTTATACAACAAGCATAGTTGGTCCGGCGCAAAATACCTACGCACCTTGTTCAGGACACCGAGTTTCCGTGAGGCAGTAGTTATGACGGATTCGATGTAGTCTCTGGGGTTCAGATGGCTCAGTAATCGCTATCGTACACATTAAAAATGTGTACAAAGCACTGATATTCTGCCATAACCTAAGGGTACTTTTCTTCTTAAATATCTATTCTACATACTGGTAAGAATCTTTTTTTTTAACTTTGGGAACTGCATGACGCATACCTCGCGTTTGGGAAAACGCGAGGTTATGTCGGACTCTCCGCGGCCACTGGGGGCAGAGTGCCAGCGAGAAACCGCGACCTACCGACGCCCCCTCACAAACGCCTTGGCATGAGAACGTCCATCACCGCCGCATCCTTCCCGTCATCAGACGAAGAGGGTACTTCGGGGAGGGACGCCCCGCCGCCGGACAAGACCATGGGAACCCTTTCGGACACTTCCATGACCTCGTCAGCGTCTGACCGCCTACGGCGAGCCCCTCTCACCTCCCCAAAATGGGAAGGCCGACGATGCTCCTGGGCGTTAGGAGCATCGACGACTGGCGGTGGCCTGTGCAATACAGGACTCGGGCTTTCCAGGCCCGCGTCCCGCTGGTTACCGTCAGGAGGAAGAAGGCGGGCAAACTGCCGCCTCCTCCGCCCCTATCTCCTCCGACGGCAGGGATCTGCCTCTGGGTCCTCCTCTCTGGCCCGTTCTGCCGCCTCCTTCTGTGTGATGACCTCCACACAGAAGGAGTTCACTGCATCCCAGGCCTGTTTATAATAAGTATACTTAAATCATAGAACTGTACTATTTTTTCCAATTTCATTCCACAAGAATGCAGAAAAGTTTATTCCTTCTACTGTATTTTTCCGTTCAGGAACTAGCCAAAACATTTTACAGGTATGTAGTAACTGTAATGACTAAATCATTTATGCGTGATGCTGTGCTATAAATTCTTGCACTTGCAATTCTTGGAATTGTCAATACAATTATTTATAAAAAAATTATATGGATTGGATAGGTTTCATTATTTATGATTGCTTCTGTTATTTCAGGATTACCAATTGGTTGAAACAGCAGAGTATGCTCAAAGCTATCATACTAGCATGTCCCCTCCACCAGTTACGCTATCACAAACACCAAGCCCACTGCCAATGCCCACACCTACTACACCTTCTCCTTCGCGCCGCGGTTCCACCCAAGTAATTCTTCGTCGAAATGCTGGTACTTCATGTAAGTGACATTGATAATATTAATTAATACTAATAAAATTATGAAGAGAAAAGATTTGTATGTTTGTAACGATAAACTCGAAAAATTACGAGTGCAATTCTTACACAAGGGCTTACACGAGACATTTTTCTTCGACTTCATTAAGTCACAACAAGTGGTAGCTTGGTGCGCCATCGGTGCATTTCTCCCGTTTGAGGAGGTCTTTTTCATCTAAAAAGGCAAAGCCACTTCCCTACAGGCTAGGAATTCTAAACACCATCTACGGCCTCATGGCCGAGAAGAGGCGTCCGCTTACACGGTCGCAAACAGCGGAGGGGATGAGAGAGGGAAAGGGGAGGGGCCACGACACCCAGAGTGGCGGAGGTGAGGGCAGTGCAGGATCTGGGATAATACCCCTGCACTGCTCCAGCATGCGCAGTGATGCGTCGAGTCCTGCATTTGAGCGCACATCGTCGCATTGTTCTTTGGCCAGCGATGTCTCTTCCTATGTATCTGCGGAAGAACGAATGCTCGCCTACAACGAGGGGGTTGTAGAAAGGAGGAGGCGGGCTCGTGCGGAGCGCGACGCGCGGAGAGCCTCGGGTTTAATCTCCATACATCAGTTGCCGAAGATCTCCGGCTCCGGGGCCTGCGAGGCTCCCAGGGGATTCCAAGGTAGCAGAACGCCATTGCTTGACGAGCGTATGATCGTGGACCAGCCAGAGAGGGTTTTCTACGGCGACGTGCACGCTGTGAACACACATATCACCGAGGAACTTTGTTCAGGCAGAGCGGGAAAAATAGTCGGCGACGAGGAGAATCGGGGCTTCGCCCTATCGCTGTATTCCGCCTGTTTAGGTGGGTCGTATAGCAATAAGTTGGCCAGTAATGACTACGACCCCGCGGCTGCAGCTCTGGTCGATAGAGGCCCATCAACTGCAGACGTGGTCTCTAAGCGGCGCGTGGAAAATAAAGAGGAAACGTACAGGAGACGTATCTTTACTGCAACCGCCCAGAGCGGATCCAGGCAGGACGCAGCCCCGGTCATGGAGGACAGAAGGACGAGTAGGGGCACGCTGCTCTCTGGGGCTAGTACTTTGGCGCGGCGCATCATGGGACGCGAAAGAAAGGTTAAGGCTATTGTGGGTATCATGGCATCCGGAGCCCGCAACCCTCGGTTTGTATCTGCCGTCTGTATGAACGTATTGTCCCTAATGCGCAACGGAGAATTGCTAAGAGAGGTAGGGGACGAGCGGACACACGCTTGCCTAATTGCCAACCTTAAAGTGTGGGCTCAGAAGGCGGAAGGGCTCCGGCATGAACAGTCGGATGGCGGGGATGAAAAAGATGTTACATCACAGGTGTCCGCGGCGTTGTTAAGACAGTGTGAGGGAGTAGAGAGCAGGGAGGCGCTGCGCACGTTAACCGACAGTGGTGGGAATGAGGAGGATACAGTGCTCAATACCAGTGTGGCCATTATAACAAATCAAGCCTTGGCTTCCCACCTGGTAGAGGCCCGCGTCTGTCCCCTCTGCATCGCTGCCGAACTCACCTGTGCGGACAACACTGACGCATCCGACAACTACATGCGTACGGGATACTCTGACACTGTCACATGGGCACTACTCAAGAGGACCATATCTTCATGTACCATGAACACCGACCGTGCTCTAGAGATGATAGCGAGACTACACAACAAGGAGATGCACTCTACCAATGGGAACATATATTTCCTGACTACAAAGGACGAGCCCAGGGATGAGGCTATAGCAAGGCTCAGGGTGCTCGCTCAAGCGGGCGACAGATACATAAAGACAGCGGGTGCGCAGATCTTGCAGAATGCGCAGGACACGGCGGCACATGAACTTGTTGCTGCTTTGATCAAGCGGAACCTCAACATGGGTCGCCAAACCACAGGACCTGGACCAACTCAGCATTGCTTCGGCGGGAGGGGTACCGAGCTGGTATTCGACGACACCTTGTCGTCAACCGCCTCTGCAGCTTCGCTTGACACCCCGGGCCCTTCTTCGGCTCCCGACCGTATCCTTAGGCCGGGCATGGGCACTGACGCGCCTGTGCCGACACCCGAAAAGGAGCGACGCAAGACCTCGTTTATGCCTAGGCTGTGGCGGAAGTTGTCCGCAGCCATATCTCTCTCATCAACTAGTGAGGGACGCCACCAAACAGGAAGGTCAATCCAGGTCACCCTCGATGAAGTAGCGGAGGTTCTTTCACAGCGGCACTCGGTCGGAGATTCGGAAATGGGAGGTCACAGAACAGGGTCTGGCATGATTAGGGAATGGATGTCCGAGGGTTATTGGTTCGGGGTAGGTTCCAACCCTGCATACAACGTCAGCAGTTTCACCCCCACTGCTAAAGCGGCCACGCTCGCCGAGATTGAGGCTGACCCCGGCGCACGGGACAACAGGCTGAACCCCAGGTACCCGTTGCGTTCCTGGTCTTACATATCGGCGTGCGCTGCGCTACAGATGTCCGTCCTGCAGGGCAGTGTCGGCGAAAGAGGTGACGTCAGGACGCTAGCCCTAAAAACGAAACTGTACGATAATATGAGAGTGCTGGGCTACCTGTTCCCGGCAGGGGTCGAATGGGCTGTGCCCATAAGGGGGCAAGTACCAAGCGAAATCTATTGCAGGGATCTGGTCGATGCATGGGACTATACGGTTACTGTCATTTCTGCCCAATACCTTGACTACTACTATCGAGATTCCAGGGCGGGTAAAGTGCAAGTACAAGGTGGCTGGTGGGATATCAGCGATCCCGAGGTCGGAGTCGTAGTTCTTGACTCAAAAATACTAGACCGATTTCAAAAATTCTTTCAACATTTGAATTCCATATTAATCCTTAGTACATATGTAGTTGAATATAGGTATATCCGTTGATATTATTTATTTGATTAGGGCAAAAAGTTTAGTTTTGAAACTAAATGACTATTATTATTTATACTATTGTTATTATTTTTAGCAATACGTCATATGTCACGTTCAGATGCAATACGGACAACGCCAATAGTTTCCCCCTCCCACCGCGCCAGAAGTTACACGGCTCGTGCTAGTCAAAGATCTGATCCCGTATGTAAGTACAAAATACGTACCTAAACTATCACTAATAGAGTTTGTGCCATTAAGGCCACAAAATTGAAAACGGCAATGGGCGGGGCTACCAGCGGCGGCGCGGCGCGAGAGTGGTGCGCACATAGCCGCCATACATTTTTGTATGAAATCAGGGCGCGCCGGTGCCCCCGCCAAGTTGAGAAAACAAAAAGTAAATCTAAATAATTTAAAAAATCTATGGACACAAAATGACCATACCCATTAGGTAAAAACTTGTTATTTTGACATTACAAACAGACAATTAAATTTTATTTATTTGTATAGATAACATAGACTAGGTACTTTACTATTCCACGCGGACGAAGTCGCGGGCACAGCTAATTGTAAATAAATAAGTAAATTAAAATAATTTTGAATTTAGCCGCCACAACGTTTTCATATTATCTGTGTTCTTTTTCAGCATCACGTTACACAGCTCCTCCACCTGCTAATGCTCCTCCACCGTCTCAAAGGCGAACGGAATTCTCGTCATTTACCGAGAGATTCCTGAGGGTGCAAGAAGACCAGGTGGAGATACAAAGAACATTCGCCCAAATCCTGCAGGCATGCGTGGAGCGCAATGCGGAAAGAGACAGGATCTTAGCAGAAGCTATGATTGCCGTGGGAAAAGGATTAGAAGCTTTGGCACAAGCTATTAAAAGAGATTAGGGATATGTTTACTACATATCCCTAATCTCTTTTAATGTAATATTTAAGAGCCATATTACATCTCGACTGTGATTTTTGCGTAAAGTCGCCAATTTTGGCGTTCTTGATCTTAGAAACAAAAATAGGTAACATAAACAATTTTGACTTAATGAATTATGGCGTTCTTGATCTTAGAAACAAAAATAGGTACATAAACAATTTTGACTTAATGAATAGTGCAAAATAGCTATTGGTATAGTTCGTAGCGGCCTCGATTTTTGTAAATTTTGCTTAACTTTCTAATTAAACCCTAAATTGTAGAGAAAGATTTTCATCAAATGCGCGAAGGCACTTTTTTGAGCTCTTGGATTGAACTACTGTTCTACACAAATGAAATAAAAAAAAATTTGAATGTTATCTCTTTTATAGTCGTACAGTCCGTAGCGGCCTCGGAATTTTGAAACATTATTGATATAGAAAAAATATCTTATTCTAAATAAGAATACTTCGAAAATTGATTTAACTGTGAATATCTCCTACGAGTATCTACGATAGTATTTAAAAGCAAAATTTATACCAGAATAATTGTTGCTTTATGAGGAATAATGATTTTATGATTTTTAAGCTTGAATTTATTATCATATTTCAATAAAAATGATAAATATTACTGCGAAATTACTACAAAATTATAGACGTTATATACGTCAATGTACAAAATGCATAAAATTGTGTTCTTTATTTGTATGTTGGTTTATTTTATACAATTATATGACTTTTTTGTTAATATCTTTAAGTGATAGACAGTTTGGTTGGTCCCTATTGTGTATTATGTATTTTGTCTTTTTAAGCTGTACCTACCTATTTTCATTTTAGAGGTGAGATTGGACAATACTTTCATATAAGTGACTGCTTTACTTTGTGTTTTTTCTTGTGTGCTTGTTCCTTTAAATTATTATTATTAACTTTATTGCAATCAACTTTACAATTTTACGCATATGTAATACATAATGTTATTATATTTAGACTACTGCGCGCTCTGTTAACGTTACTGTGTAAAGTATCCACGGAAGATCAGCTACATGGGGTTGCGAATTTATGCTGAGCCTTTTCATTGGTAATTGCTTAAAACTGAATAATATGTATAGTTAAAATTTGTGAAAATGGTATTTGAACCACGTAGCTCTGTTTTTGTTTAATCCAATATTAGACTAACTATATTTGGATTATCCAAAACACAGAGGTACCTACGTGATTCACATCCTGTTTTCACGTTAGCTTAAAACAATATGTATAGTTATGATGTTTGGTAATGAATAAAATATTTTCTTTCCGTCTTTATTTATTTATAATAATACATTACTGCAGAGGCCGGGAAGTTAGGGATTGACGGAAGAGTAATGCTTTTCTTTTATTTTCATTGACAAGAATTACGAGTCCGGCAATCCCATTCCCGCCGAGGTATGTATAGTGCTTTTCTCAATAATTGCGAGGAAATAATGAAAGACGTAATACTGGAACTAATTATGAAAATACAGTGTAATAATAATACCATATCAAATAAAAACCTTTCATATTAAAATATTGTTTATATGTTGTCTATTTATTCAAATATTTACAATTGCCGTGACCTTCGTATAATTTAGCTTTATGATCTGTAAATAAGACAATAGTAGGTACCTACCTCATAATAATAAGCCTCCTCTCTCTTGTTCAACGATTGCATGCCCAATGTAAACCACCTATCTTACACATTATGATATGCAATAAAAATTTTGAATTAAAATTGATTTGGAAACAAATGAGTATTATAATATAAATAAAAAAAAACAAATAAAGCAATTAATTAATTATATTATCTTATCATTATCATTTAGTAATACTAATACTTTTTAATTTTCAATTAGTGCAAAGGACACAAAGCCCATAACGCCCAATCATATTTTACGCAAAAAAAAAAAAAAGATTATAGCTTTTTTCTCTTGCAGCGAAAACTAAACATATTTTCGTGTGATTTTATACCAACATTTTAATAACATTGTTGTCATTATTCATACATATTCTCGAAGAGTGCATTTTTTATAGTGTGGTAGCAATTGGCTGTATGACAAGTTACATAATTCAAGTTATAGACGAATTATAAAACATTTGAGCAGCGGTCAGGAATGAATTTTCATACTTACTTTCCTGGCCTTGGCCGATAAAGTAATGCATGAGCCAAGAATTACAAACTTCTTATCTTCTTTTTACTCCAAAAATGCCTACATTTCCGAGCATGTTTGAGAAAAAATTCTTTACTATTTCTACTGCTAGGTATAAATACTTTTTTTTTGAAGAGACAAAAAAGGAGATTCTTAAAGTGATAGATGTAATTATATATTATATTATTCCTAGCTTAGTCTATAATGACAAGTGAACATATCTACTACCTATCTAAATGGTATATATTTATTACAAAAATTAGGAAGTTAGATTTTTTTTAACAATTAGTTACGGCGTAAACGCCATACTAAGTTTTGCCTAGTTAATTGCCCCACAGCCAAATCGGTGTTTGTTGGTAAATCTCTAGTTTTTTTTTTTTTTTTTTTTTTTTTTTATGGATGGCCCGGCAAATGACCTCCTCCCGCCTGATGTTAAGCGGTGAAAGAGGCCCAAATGAGTTGACAGATAGAGTAGGGACGACATCCACTCTCCTACCTGCCCGCCCCTTGCCGGCCCAAAAGATGCTTTTTCACGCCTCTTTTGAAGGAACCCATGTTGTAGGATGGAGGAAACACGTGCGCAGGTAGAGAATTCCAAGTGTGGGATGAACGACAGAAGAAGGAATCTTGGAATTTCTTGGTACGGTGTGAAAAGGAGGACACAGTGTACGGATGACTCCGAAGGCCCTTACGCGTGTTTCTGTTAAGGAATGGAGAGGGAGGGATAAGGTTAAAGAGCTCCTCAGAGCATTCCCCATGGAACATTCGGTAAAAGGCGCTAAGAGAGGCGATGTCACGACGAAGTTGTAGAGGCTCGAGGGTGTTAGTTGCCTCTACATCGCCAATTATGCGAATAGCGCGACGCTGCAATCTGTCCAGAGCATCGAGGAGGTACTGAGCGGAGCCGTCCCAAAGGTGCGAGCAATATTCCACGCAAGACCTAACCTGAGTTTTATACAACAAGCATAGTTGGTCCGGCGCAAAATACCTACGCACCTTGTTCAGGACACCGAGTTTCCGTGAGGCAGTAGTTATGACGGATTCGATGTAGTCTCTGGGGTTCAGATGGCTCAGTAATCGCTATCGTACACATTAAAAATGTGTACAAAGCACTGATATTCTGCCATAACCTAAGGGTACTTTTCTTCTTAAATATCTATTCTACATACTGGTAAGAATCTTTTTTTTTAACTTTGGGAACTGCATGACGCATACCTCGCGTTTGGGAAAACGCGAGGTTATGTCGGACTCTCCGCGGCCACTGGGGGCAGAGTGCCAGCGAGAAACCGCGACCTACCGACGCCCCCTCACAAACGCCTTGGCATGAGAACGTCCATCACCGCCGCATCCTTCCCGTCATCAGACGAAGAGGGTACTTCGGGGAGGGACGCCCCGCCGCCGGACAAGACCATGGGAACCCTTTCGGACACTTCCATGACCTCGTCAGCGTCTGACCGCCTACGGCGAGCCCCTCTCACCTCCCCAAAATGGGAAGGCCGACGATGCTCCTGGGCGTTAGGAGCATCGACGACTGGCGGTGGCCTGTGCAATACAGGACTCGGGCTTTCCAGGCCCGCGTCCCGCTGGTTACCGTCAGGAGGAAGAAGGCGGGCAAACTGCCGCCTCCTCCGCCCCTATCTCCTCCGACGGCAGGGATCTGCCTCTGGGTCCTCCTCTCTGGCCCGTTCTGCCGCCTCCTTCTGTGTGATGACCTCCACACAGAAGGAGTTCACTGCATCCCAGGCCTGTTTATAATAAGTATACTTAAATCATAGAACTGTACTATTTTTTCCAATTTCATTCCACAAGAATGCAGAAAAGTTTATTCCTTCTACTGTATTTTTCCGTTCAGGAACTAGCCAAAACATTTTACAGGTATGTAGTAACTGTAATGACTAAATCATTTATGCGTGATGCTGTGCTATAAATTCTTGCACTTGCAATTCTTGGAATTGTCAATACAATTATTTATAAAAAAATTATATGGATTGGATAGGTTTCATTATTTATGATTGCTTCTGTTATTTCAGGATTACCAATTGGTTGAAACAGCAGAGTATGCTCAAAGCTATCATACTAGCATGTCCCCTCCACCAGTTACGCTATCACAAACACCAAGCCCACTGCCAATGCCCACACCTACTACACCTTCTCCTTCGCGCCGCGGTTCCACCCAAGTAATTCTTCGTCGAAATGCTGGTACTTCATGTAAGTGACATTGATAATATTAATTAATACTAATAAAATTATGAAGAGAAAAGATTTGTATGTTTGTAACGATAAACTCGAAAAATTACGAGTGCAATTCTTACACAAGGGCTTACACGAGACATTTTTCTTCGACTTCATTAAGTCACAACAAGTGGTAGCTTGGTGCGCCATCGGTGCATTTCTCCCGTTTGAGGAGGTCTTTTTCATCTAAAAAGGCAAAGCCACTTCCCTACAGGCTAGGAATTCTAAACACCATCTACGGCCTCATGGCCGAGAAGAGGCGTCCGCTTACACGGTCGCAAACAGCGGAGGGGATGAGAGAGGGAAAGGGGAGGGGCCACGACACCCAGAGTGGCGGAGGTGAGGGCAGTGCAGGATCTGGGATAATACCCCTGCACTGCTCCAGCATGCGCAGTGATGCGTCGAGTCCTGCATTTGAGCGCACATCGTCGCATTGTTCTTTGGCCAGCGATGTCTCTTCCTATGTATCTGCGGAAGAACGAATGCTCGCCTACAACGAGGGGGTTGTAGAAAGGAGGAGGCGGGCTCGTGCGGAGCGCGACGCGCGGAGAGCCTCGGGTTTAATCTCCATACATCAGTTGCCGAAGATCTCCGGCTCCGGGGCCTGCGAGGCTCCCAGGGGATTCCAAGGTAGCAGAACGCCATTGCTTGACGAGCGTATGATCGTGGACCAGCCAGAGAGGGTTTTCTACGGCGACGTGCACGCTGTGAACACACATATCACCGAGGAACTTTGTTCAGGCAGAGCGGGAAAAATAGTCGGCGACGAGGAGAATCGGGGCTTCGCCCTATCGCTGTATTCCGCCTGTTTAGGTGGGTCGTATAGCAATAAGTTGGCCAGTAATGACTACGACCCCGCGGCTGCAGCTCTGGTCGATAGAGGCCCATCAACTGCAGACGTGGTCTCTAAGCGGCGCGTGGAAAATAAAGAGGAAACGTACAGGAGACGTATCTTTACTGCAACCGCCCAGAGCGGATCCAGGCAGGACGCAGCCCCGGTCATGGAGGACAGAAGGACGAGTAGGGGCACGCTGCTCTCTGGGGCTAGTACTTTGGCGCGGCGCATCATGGGACGCGAAAGAAAGGTTAAGGCTATTGTGGGTATCATGGCATCCGGAGCCCGCAACCCTCGGTTTGTATCTGCCGTCTGTATGAACGTATTGTCCCTAATGCGCAACGGAGAATTGCTAAGAGAGGTAGGGGACGAGCGGACACACGCTTGCCTAATTGCCAACCTTAAAGTGTGGGCTCAGAAGGCGGAAGGGCTCCGGCATGAACAGTCGGATGGCGGGGATGAAAAAGATGTTACATCACAGGTGTCCGCGGCGTTGTTAAGACAGTGTGAGGGAGTAGAGAGCAGGGAGGCGCTGCGCACGTTAACCGACAGTGGTGGGAATGAGGAGGATACAGTGCTCAATACCAGTGTGGCCATTATAACAAATCAAGCCTTGGCTTCCCACCTGGTAGAGGCCCGCGTCTGTCCCCTCTGCATCGCTGCCGAACTCACCTGTGCGGACAACACTGACGCATCCGACAACTACATGCGTACGGGATACTCTGACACTGTCACATGGGCACTACTCAAGAGGACCATATCTTCATGTACCATGAACACCGACCGTGCTCTAGAGATGATAGCGAGACTACACAACAAGGAGATGCACTCTACCAATGGGAACATATATTTCCTGACTACAAAGGACGAGCCCAGGGATGAGGCTATAGCAAGGCTCAGGGTGCTCGCTCAAGCGGGCGACAGATACATAAAGACAGCGGGTGCGCAGATCTTGCAGAATGCGCAGGACACGGCGGCACATGAACTTGTTGCTGCTTTGATCAAGCGGAACCTCAACATGGGTCGCCAAACCACAGGACCTGGACCAACTCAGCATTGCTTCGGCGGGAGGGCTACCGAGCTGGTATTCGACGACACCTTGTCGTCAACCGCCTCTGCAGCTTCGCTTGACACCCCGGGCCCTTCTTCGGCTCCCGACCGTATCCTTAGGCCGGGCATGGGCACTGACGCGCCTGTGCCGACACCCGAAAAGGAGCGACGCAAGACCTCGTTTATGCCTAGGCTGTGGCGGAAGTTGTCCGCAGCCATATCTCTCTCATCAACTAGTGAGGGACGCCACCAAACAGGAAGGTCAATCCAGGTCACCCTCGATGAAGTAGCGGAGGTTCTTTCACAGCGGCACTCGGTCGGAGATTCGGAAATGGGAGGTCACAGAACAGGGTCTGGCATGATTAGGGAATGGATGTCCGAGGGTTATTGGTTCGGGGTAGGTTCCAACCCTGCATACAACGTCAGCAGTTTCACCCCCACTGCTAAAGCGGCCACGCTCGCCGAGATTGAGGCTGACCCCGGCGCACGGGACAACAGGCTGAACCCCAGGTACCCGTTGCGTTCCTGGTCTTACATATCGGCGTGCGCTGCGCTACAGATGTCCGTCCTGCAGGGCAGTGTCGGCGAAAGAGGTGACGTCAGGACGCTAGCCCTAAAAACGAAACTGTACGATAATATGAGAGTGCTGGGCTACCTGTTCCCGGCAGGGGTCGAATGGGCTGTGCCCATAAGGGGGCAAGTACCAAGCGAAATCTATTGCAGGGATCTGGTCGATGCATGGGACTATACGGTTACTGTCATTTCTGCCCAATACCTTGACTACTACTATCGAGATTCCAGGGCGGGTAAAGTGCAAGTACAAGGTGGCTGGTGGGATATCAGCGATCCCGAGGTCGGAGTCGTAGTTCTTGACTCAAAAATACTAGACCGATTTCAAAAATTCTTTCAACATTTGAATTCCATATTAATCCTTAGTACATATGTAGTTGAATATAGGTATATCCGTTGATATTATTTATTTGATTAGGGCAAAAAGTTTAGTTTTGAAACTAAATGACTATTATTATTTATACTATTGTTATTATTTTTAGCAATACGTCATATGTCACGTTCAGATGCAATACGGACAACGCCAATAGTTTCCCCCTCCCACCGCGCCAGAAGTTACACGGCTCGTGCTAGTCAAAGATCTGATCCCGTATGTAAGTACAAAATACGTACCTAAACTATCACTAATAGAGTTTGTGCCATTAAGGCCACAAAATTGAAAACGGCAATGGGCGGGGCTACCAGCGGCGGCGCGGCGCGAGAGTGGTGCGCACATAGCCGCCATACATTTTTGTATGAAATCAGGGCGCGCCGGTGCCCCCGCCAAGTTGAGAAAACAAAAAGTAAATCTAAATAATTTAAAAAATCTATGGACACAAAATGACCATACCCATTAGGTAAAAACTTGTTATTTTGACATTACAAACAGACAATTAAATTTTATTTATTTGTATAGATAACATAGACTAGGTACTTTACTATTCCACGCGGACGAAGTCGCGGGCACAGCTAATTGTAAATAAATAAGTAAATTAAAATAATTTTGAATTTAGCCGCCACAACGTTTTCATATTATCTGTGTTCTTTTTCAGCATCACGTTACACAGCTCCTCCACCTGCTAATGCTCCTCCACCGTCTCAAAGGCGAACGGAATTCTCGTCATTTACCGAGAGATTCCTGAGGGTGCAAGAAGACCAGGTGGAGATACAAAGAACATTCGCCCAAATCCTGCAGGCATGCGTGGAGCGCAATGCGGAAAGAGACAGGATCTTAGCAGAAGCTATGATTGCCGTGGGAAAAGGATTAGAAGCTTTGGCACAAGCTATTAAAAGAGATTAGGGATATGTTTACTACATATCCCTAATCTCTTTTAATGTAATATTTAAGAGCCATATTACATCTCGACTGTGATTTTTGCGTAAAGTCGCCAATTTTGGCGTTCTTGATCTTAGAAACAAAAATAGGTAACATAAACAATTTTGACTTAATGAATTATGGCGTTCTTGATCTTAGAAACAAAAATAGGTACATAAACAATTTTGACTTAATGAATAGTGCAAAATAGCTATTGGTATAGTTCGTAGCGGCCTCGATTTTTGTAAATTTTGCTTAACTTTCTAATTAAACCCTAAATTGTAGAGAAAGATTTTCATCAAATGCGCGAAGGCACTTTTTTGAGCTCTTGGATTGAACTACTGTTCTACACAAATGAAATAAAAAAAATTTGAATGTTATCTCTTTTATAGTCGTACAGTCCGTAGCGGCCTCGGAATTTTGAAACATTATTGATATAGAAAAAATATCTTATTCTAAATAAGAATACTTCGAAAATTGATTTAACTGTGAATATCTCCTACGAGTATCTACGATAGTATTTAAAAGCAAAATTTATACCAGAATAATTGTTGCTTTATGAGGAATAATGATTTTATGATTTTTAAGCTTGAATTTATTATCATATTTCAATAAAAATGATAAATATTACTGCGAAATTACTACAAAATTATAGACGTTATATACGTCAATGTACAAAATGCATAAAATTGTGTTCTTTATTTGTATGTTGGTTTATTTTATACAATTATATGACTTTTTTGTTAATATCTTTAAGTGATAGACAGTTTGGTTGGTCCCTATTGTGTATTATGTATTTTGTCTTTTTAAGCTGTACCTACCTATTTTCATTTTAGAGGTGAGATTGGACAATACTTTCATATAAGTGACTGCTTTACTTTGTGTTTTTTCTTGTGTGCTTGTTCCTTTAAATTATTATTATTAACTTTATTGCAATCAACTTTACAATTTTACGCATATGTAATACATAATGTTATTATATTTAGACTACTGCGCGCTCTGTTAACGTTACTGTGTAAAGTATCCACGGAAGATCAGCTACATGGGGTTGCGAATTTATGCTGAGCCTTTTCATTGGTAATTGCTTAAAACTGAATAATATGTATAGTTAAAATTTGTGAAAATGGTATTTGAACCACGTAGCTCTGTTTTTGTTTAATCCAATATTAGACTAACTATATTTGGATTATCCAAAACACAGAGGTACCTACGTGATTCACATCCTGTTTTCACGTTAGCTTAAAACAATATGTATAGTTATGATGTTTGGTAATGAATAAAATATTTTCTTTCCGTCTTTATTTATTTATAATAATACATTACTGCAGAGGCCGGGAAGTTAGGGATTGACGGAAGAGTAATGCTTTTCTTTTATTTTCATTGACAAGAATTACGAGTCCGGCAATCCCATTCCCGCCGAGGTATGTATAGTGCTTTTCTCAATAATTGCGAGGAAATAATGAAAGACGTAATACTGGAACTAATTATGAAAATACAGTGTAATAATAATACCATATCAAATAAAAACCTTTCATATTAAAATATTGTTTATATGTTGTCTATTTATTCAAATATTTACAATTGCCGTGACCTTCGTATAATTTAGCTTTATGATCTGTAAATAAGACAATAGTAGGTACCTACCTCATAATAATAAGCCTCCTCTCTCTTGTTCAACGATTGCATGCCCAATGTAAACCACCTATCTTACACATTATGATATGCAATAAAAATTTTGAATTAAAATTGATTTGGAAACAAATGAGTATTATAATATAAATAAAAAAAAACAAATAAAGCAATTAATTAATTATATTATCTTATCATTATCATTTAGTAATACTAATACTTTTTAATTTTCAATTAGTGCAAAGGACACAAAGCCCATAACGCCCAATCATATTTTACGCAAAAAAAAAAAAAAGATTATAGCTTTTTTCTCTTGCAGCGAAAACTAAACATATTTTCGTGTGATTTTATACCAACATTTTAATAACATTGTTGTCATTATTCATACATATTCTCGAAGAGTGCATTTTTTATAGTGTGGTAGCAATTGGCTGTATGACAAGTTACATAATTCAAGTTATAGACGAATTATAAAACATTTGAGCAGCGGTCAGGAATGAA
The DNA here is from genome assembly GCA_963935595.1 of Schoenobius gigantellus. Taxonomy (NCBI): domain Eukaryota; kingdom Metazoa; phylum Arthropoda; class Insecta; order Lepidoptera; family Crambidae; genus Schoenobius; species Schoenobius gigantellus. Next base: position 68,417,935 of record OZ012541.1, on the reverse strand, counting down.
TTTTCATACTTACTTTCCTGGCCTAGGCCGATAAAGTAATGCATGAGCCAAGAATTACAAACTTCTTATCTTCTTTTTACTCCAAAAATGCCTACATTTCCGAGCATGTTTGAGAAAAAATTCTTTACTATTTCTACTGCTAGGTATAAATACTTTTTTTTTGAAGAGACAAAAAAGGAGATTCTTAAAGTGATAGATGTAATTATATATTATATTATTCCTAGCTTAGTCTATAATGACAAGTGAACATATCTACTACCTATCTAAATGGTATATATTTATTACAAAAATTAGGAAGTTAGATTTTTTTTAACAATTAGTTACGGCGTAAACGCCATACTAAGTTTTGCCTAGTTAATTGCCCCACAGCCAAATCGGTGTTTGTTGGTAAATCTCTAGTTTTTTTTTTTTTTTTTTTTTTTTTTATGGATGGCCCGGCAAATGACCTCCTCCCGCCTGATGTTAAGCGGTGAAAGAGGCCCAAATGAGTTGACAGATAGAGTAGGGACGACATCCACTCTCCTACCTGCCCGCCCCTTGCCGGCCCAAAAGATGCTTTTTCACGCCTCTTTTGAAGGAACCCATGTTGTAGGATGGAGGAAACACGTGCGCAGGTAGAGAATTCCAAGTGTGGGATGAACGACAGAAGAAGGAATCTTGGAATTTCTTGGTACGGTGTGAAAAGGAGGACACAGTGTACGGATGACTCCGAAGGCCCTTACGCGTGTTTCTGTTAAGGAATGGAGAGGGAGGGATAAGGTTAAAGAGCTCCTCAGAGCATTCCCCATGGAACATTCGGTAAAAGGCGCTAAGAGAGGCGATGTCACGACGAAGTTGTAGAGGCTCGAGGGTGTTAGTTGCCTCTACATCGCCAATTATGCGAATAGCGCGACGCTGCAATCTGTCCAGAGCATCGAGGAGGTACTGAGCGGAGCCGTCCCAAAGGTGCGAGCAATATTCCACGCAAGACCTAACCTGAGTTTTATACAACAAGCATAGTTGGTCCGGCGCAAAATACCTACGCACCTTGTTCAGGACACCGAGTTTCCGTGAGGCAGTAGTTATGACGGATTCGATGTAGTCTCTGGGGTTCAGATCGCAGCGAATGTTCATTCCGAGCAAGGTGATGTTGCTCTGTGTGTGAAGGGTTGTGCCCTGAAGAGAAGGAAGGGGGAGGAAAGGTGACCTTTGTTGAATGTTACCTTTGTTACCTTTGTTTGCCTTCGTTGAATGTTAGTGATCATTTGTGCCTCTTCCTGTCTCTCGTCTTCTGTAATTGTGTATGCCGGCATTCCCGCGCGATTACATAAATTGTGCAAAACACAACATGCAATAATTATCTTGCCAACTACATCTGGATGGTAATTAAGTACTCTGTGGACCAACAAACACCTGAATCGTCCCTTAAGGTGACCGATAGTTCTTTCGACTGAGTTGCGAGCAGTGGAGTGAAGGTCGTTCTATAGTGCTTCTGGGGAGTTGTCTTCGGCACCACTAATTGGCGTCATAAAATTAGGCGCGCTGAGCATATCCTGAATCACCTAAAAAGAATAAATAAGCATAAATAACACAATATATTGTTAAAACATATGAGCCTTACATCCTTATGCAGTGACTAACTCACCAAGCAAAACCACTTCTTCTCCTGCATTTGTTAATGCCTCTAAGTGGTCTTTTATGACACTGTAGTTAAAAATAAAACTGTCATGAGTAGCCCCACCATATGTAGAATCTACATTTAAAATATTTAGATCTGCATCCGTTATCTGAAAAAATAAATAGGTAATATTGTATTAATAATTATCAAGTAAAATTATCAAATAATATAATCCAGCGGTTAGCACACTTGAATTGTAACTACATAATGTGGTTATTTATTTATTTATTTATTCACACACATATAATAACATTTATAACATTAATTTAATACGAGGTATATAAAAAACTACAAAGTTTTAAGCATTACCTCGGAGACATTCACTATTATTTGACAATAACAACAAGAATTCAACATGGAGGTAGGTTTGTATCAATATGCAGACATAATGCGTAATACACTATTACAGTGATAGTACGACGTCGGATTTATACAGGCTGTTCAACAAAGTACATTTCGAGAAAGTGAAACAAACAAAACAATGAATATTTTTTAAAGCCATCAATATTATTTTAATGTACTACCGTTAGTATGTTAGGAAGTAATTTAGGAGTGACCGATTATAGATGGATGATCAAACTATCTATGGGATAGTAGGAAGGGCTATGCCCTATCAGTGGAACATGTGTTGGCACTATAAAATTGAATTCCAATTTACCAATTGCACATTTCTTGCATGGTAACCTTTTCGACAGTAAAAACGTTCTTCATGTTCTGCTGGTTTTTTTAATGCTACCAAAGTGCCATCGATGCAACCAACTACACCAGGAATGCCAAACTTTCTGTAGAATCTGTAAAGAAGCACATATAGTACGATCAAGGATCTTACACAAATCAATTTAAATAAAAAAGGTTTAGATTATTTTAGCATACCTTTCCTTTAACATTTGCCCTTCTTGTATATTTTGTGGAAACCTTATATATTTTTTTACTATTTCCGGATTATTGAGAGCTTCCACCACTTCATTTATGCAGCGAGATGCTGATGGCTGTGATAAATATGTCCTTATGTTTTCTTTAATAATTTTTTTGTAACTGCCACTAGCCAAGAATGATAAGGTGCATAATATCTGTGAAACAATTCTGACATTATCTATCTCAGATTCTAAGATATCTCTATTACTCAAACCGAAATAAGAACCTATATAATAAAATAATGACTCCTACGGCTGAATATTTCACTACGAATGTAGAAACGTAGGTATTCATGGTTAGAAATCTTTTATAAGCTGTGTAATAACACCTTTGTAATAATTACTTTACTAAATTAAAGTGAAATGCTTACCTTTACGCGAGTTGAAATCCCTTTACCTCTACGTTTTGTAATCTTGATCAGAGGTAGTAACTCATACTCTAATTGATCAATTAGCTCTTTCGACAATCTATATACCCTTACATAGTCATTATCACGAGTTAGTAGTGATAACATTCTAATTTGGGAAGCTTGTCGACGCATTTCTTGGTTGTCCAATGCATGAGCCTCTTCTAATAAAGATTTTAATACAAACATTCGTGCCATCGTTAATTTACTTTCAGGAAATATACCTCAGAACTAGTTTTTATCACCTTCAGAAATAATTTTAAATGTATTTTTAAACTATGATAAAAAACTTTGCCTGTTTTCAATCACAAAATAGCAACGTTTTATTTGACACTTTATTTCGAGTTCGTGTGCGAAGTGAGCTTCGAAGTGATGGAGGAATTCCTCATTAATTCCCTTACGGAATGCCACTTCATACGTCATCCCATACTTATAATGTCAAAATATGACGGTCACTCTAGTTCCACTCGCTGCCACGCTCGCAAGTGTAGCGCTGTAGTAACTTTGAATCTACATGCGAATTATGAGAATGCCAATCTAAGAACTCACTGCGGATTCAGATTCGAAGTTTAAAGTGAGGTTTTACAGAATCGCAAGGCTGGCCGCTCATGATGATATCTGAGTAAACGCTGGCATCTAGAAGTAAATCTATTGACCTTGATATGTTGTACTCAGGATCTGCTAAATTTATATTCTGGAGATGTGACCATGATTGCTTTTTAAATGTTGAATTGGGCAAGTTATTGATGACCTTTGTATAAGAGAGAGGATAATTATAAGAGCTTGGGTGGAAAACGAGTAGTCTTCATATATTGATAAGCACGCTACGGACTCGTGGCCCCACTGCGATGACCCACTGGTGGGCCCACGAGTAATTTTAACTTTACTCGTGGACCCACCGCTTCGCTCTTGACCATAAATATTTTAGGTATGTAATTGGCTGTTCATAATTAAATGTAATGTACACATGAAAATGTGATAATTCGAATTCGCAACATTAAATCATCATCATCATCATCATATCAGCCAATAGACGCCCACTGTTGGACATAGGCCTCCCCCAAGGATCTCCATACCGATCGGTCCTGCGCCTCCCGCATCCAGCGGCTTCCCGCGACCTTCACCAGATCGTCGGTCCACCTTGTGGGGGGCCTACCAACACTGCGTCTCCCGGTACGCGGCCGCCACTCGAGGACCTTTCCGCCCCAACGGCCGTCGGTCCTACGAGCGATGTGTCCTGCCCACTGCCACTTAAGGTTTGCAATTCTTTGGGCTATGTCGGTAACTCTAGTTCTTCTACGGATCTCATCATTTCTGATGTGATCACGTAGAGAAACCCCGAGCATAGCCCGCTCCATTGCCCTTTGGGTGACTTTGAGCCTTCTGATGTGACCCATTGTAAGCGGCCACGTCTCAGTTCCGTATGTCATCACTGGCAACACGCACGAATTGAAGACTTTCGTCTTGAGACACTGCGGTAGATGGGCCGAGAATATGCTGCGTAGCTTCCCGAACGCTGCCCAGCCGAGTTGGATTCGCCGATTTACCTCTTTCTGGAAGTTGGACTTACCGAGCTGGACTATTTGCCCCAGGTAAACATATTCGTCAACAACTTCCAGCGTAGAGCCTCCAACATTCACAGGAGTGGGTACTACACGGGAATTCGACATTATTTTAGTCTTGTCCATGTTCATTTTAAGACCCACTTGTTGGGAAACTCTACAGAGGTCTTCGAGCATTGTGCCTAGATCCTCCACGGTCTCAGCCATGACTACGATATCATCAGCAAAACGAAGGTGAGTCATATACTCGCCGTTTATGTTGATGCCGAGTCCCCTCCAGTCCAAAAGCTTAAATACATCCTCCAACGCAGCTGTGAACAGTTTCGGCGATATAACATCACCCTGTCTCACACCACGCTGAAGTCGTACTGGTTTCGAGTTTTGGTCCTGAAGGCGGACTGACATGGTGGCGTTTTCGTACAATGACTGCAACACTTGGATGTACCGATAGTCTATTTGGCACCTCTGGAGTGATCTAAGTACGGCCCAGGTCTCGACAGAATCAAAAGCTTTCTCATAGTCCACAAACGCCAAGCATAGTGGCAGATTATACTCCTCGGTCTTCTGTATAACCTGCCGCAGCGTATGGATGTGGTCTATGGTACTATAGCCTTTTCGGAATCCGGCTTGTTCGGGAGGCTGGAAGTCGTCGAACCTGCGTGCGAGACGATTCGTGATGACCCTCGAAAATAGCTTATAAACATGACTCAGGAGCGTGATGGGTCTATAGTTCTTCAACTGGGCCCTGTCGCCCTTTTTGAAGAAAAGTGCCACCACGCCCCTGTGCCATGCTTTAGGCGTTTTGCCCTCGAGTATGACGGAGTTGAATAGCCGCTGCAGCGCTTTCCGGACTGGTAGTCCACCCGCTTTTAGGAGTTCGGCTGTAACTCCATCATCACCCGGTGCCTTGTTGTTTTTAAGCTGTTTAAGAGCCACACTAATCTCGTACAGGCTGACGTCCGGGATATCTTCGGTATAGTGCCGGGTCAATTTGGCTCTAGGGTCTGTAGCCGGAATAACAGGTGCCTGTGATGTTGCGTAAAGCTGTCCATAGAAGCGTTCGATCTCGGCCATAATCTCAGGTCGGGATGTAATGACTCTGCCGTCCTCTGTCTTCAGCTTCGTCAGCAGACTCTGACCGAGTGACAGATCTCTTGCGAACACTTTGGAGCCCTTGTTCTGCTCAATGGCCTCTTTAATACGTTCCGTATTAAATCGGCGTATGTCGCGAGTCAGGCACTTAGAGATCTGTTTGTTGAGTCGCCGACGAGCATCTTCAGAAGACTGCCGACCCATTCCACGCCTTTCCTCCATCAGCTTAGCTGTCGGCTCCGAGATCTTACTTCGTTGCTTAGTACGGCTGGGTTTGCAAAACTTTGCACCCACCGTAAGGACAGCTTCCACAACCCTGTCATTATAAGTGTCCACATCCGTGCAGTCCTCCAGGCAATCGAAGCGATTTTGTAATTCGAGTTGAAAGCGCTCGGGGTTTTGGATCTGGATGGCTTCGGGACGGAGCGCAGACTTCACCAGTCGATACCTTTCCGCTTTTATGTTAAGATTCAATGCGCCTCGTAACATTCGGTGATCGCTCCCCGTGTTAAACGAATTGATCACTGAGACGTCATTGAATATGCGGGTCTTAGTCGACATGATGAAGTCAATCTCATTTTTTGTCACGCCATCCGGACTTTTCCAGGTCCATTTTCGATGCAGCCGTTTTTTGAAGAAAGAGTTCATCATATAGAGTCCCTCTCTCTCCATGTAGTCGGCTAGCATTTGACCTCGAAAATTCCGGATTCCAGCTCCAAATTGCCCCACTCTCAACTCATTATCGCCCCGCTTGCCTAGCCTTGCGTTGAAGTCTCCCATGACAACGGTGTAGTGAGTCTTGGAAGCATGTATTGCCCGAGAAATATCCTCATACATAGCTTCCACTTCCTCGTCGGGGTGGGTCGAAGTCGGGGCGTAGACCTGTATGACCTTCAGCGAATACCGTTCGGTGATTCTGAGTATAAGGTACGCCACCCTATTCGACACACTTCCGATCTGTACCACGTTGTTCACGAGAGACTTGTGGACTATAAACCCGAAACCACCTTGGGACAGTTCTTCGCCCTCCCGGAAATAGAGCAGGTTGCCGGATTTAAGGACCATCGTATCCTCACCCTCTCTTCGGACTTCGGATAGTCCTACAATACTCCAACGGATCCTGCTCAGTTCCCTCTCCAGTTCCAGCAGCTTCTCCTCGGTCCGCAGTGTACGCGCGTTGTACGTTGCCAGGGCCAAGGTCGTTTGACGGGGGGTATTCGCCGCCCGGGGATTCTTCGCACCCCAGGTCCCAGCGCCGGGTCGACGACCGTCACCGCCGGCACGGCCTCCGGGACCGCCGGGCACTTGGGGCCTTTGGTTGGTTCGATTATTCATTTTGGGGGGGTTTTGGGCCTTCTCCCACCACGCTGGCCCAGTGCGGGTTGGTGGGGTGCGCCAGAGCCTCGTCTGTTGAACAGCAGGGTGCACCGCGTGCAGGTGAGGTTGACTTGGGTTCCGTTAGATAAAGTTCGGAACCCCTTACATTAAATGCTTTAAGAGAACTTCTTCCAGACGTAAGTATAAGAAAGTGCTATTACCACTACAACAACTGTATTTGGAAAAAAAATTAATCACTGGGTATAAAAGCAAAATATTATCGTCGCATAGTTAGATTATGAGCAGTTTCATCGCTTTTGCCGTTTGATAAGGTGCGTGAAGGATGGAACTACATTGTACTTCGTTGTAATAATAAACATAATGTAAAATTGAACGTGTTTATGAAATATATGAAAAAAAACAAGGAACGATGATTACATTATGGAGTGGTGTGTCTCAAATGAGAGACACAGGACAAATAATATGTTGGAAAATTGGCATTCGGTAGTAAATAAGCCGTTAATAAAAATTACGTTACCATTGCCAAATTGCTTAATGAATTACAAAAAAATGGATCTATAAATAAAATTTTCAAAAAATTGGTTTTCAAAAAGTGACAGGAGAAAAATAGAAATCGAAAAAGATGATGAGTTACTAGATTTACAAATGCAACTGCTGCATAACCAAATTACAGTTGGCCATTTTCTTGAGACATTAAGATAATAAATTGTACAAAAATAAAATAAAATTGTATTAGTTTTATAATAAACATGCACAGGCAAAAAATACCTACACCATGTTTCCTAAAAAATTATCTGTCAGGCAATAACAGTAACATATCATACGACGTAATGTCTCCTAAGACCTGTCAAGAGCGAAGCGGTGGGTCCACGAATAAAGTTAAAATTACTCGTGGCCCCACCAGTGGGTCATCGCAGTGGGGCCACGAGTCCGGTGGGGATAAGCATTCTAAATTTACAACCCCTTTGCTTTATTTCGACCCTTCACCAATGCCTCTTATAGACGCATGATGACGTTGGCGTTAGAGTTTTAGCAATTGTGCAGCATTTTCGGAAATCAATGATATCTGAGAACCTTGGTCGAGTAAAGCTCTAAGAGTGATATAAGTGCCATCTGAAGATTTCACTTTTAGTTGGAAGGTAGTGAGAAGAATCTCTTCATCTTCACTGGCTACATGATTAACATTATGTTGTTTATCTGTTTTTATTGATGTAACCGGCTTCACGAATTGTGACGTAGATGGGTTCACTGACTTAACGTATGCCTCGTGTAATATGGTATTGTGCATACCGTTGCATTCTTTGCATCGTTTGAGCGAAAAACATTTATTGCGATGTATGTATAAACAGTTCATACAAATATTTAATTTAATTATTGATCGTAATTTTTGCTCTGAATTTAGATTAATGAACTCTGGACATTGATACAATGCGTGACCTTGTTTACAATAAGGACATTTAGATGACGACGATGTTGTGAATTCTGGATATGATTTTTGAAAAATGTGTTTGTTAGATGACTGATTTTGTTGAATATTATGATTGAACTGTTTGTTTGGTGGCGAATTTGATTTTTCTCGCTTATTAATCGTTTCGTGAGCTGTGAACTTACTCTCTAAAAACGAAAAAATCTCATCCAGAGTGGGGAGCTCTCGAGGGGACTCGCGAGCCTCCTTGTAGTCTGTGTATGTCGCCATGTCTAGTTTTTTACAAATCAAATGAACTAGCAATGGATCCCAAGTAGCAGTATCGACCCCTAAGTTGTGAATCGCATGAATACATTCAGATGATATGTCGTACAACCTTTTCAGCTCGAACGACAATTGTTTTTGTACATTAGGTTGGTTAAGAAAAACTTCTATCTGTTTTGAAAATAATAACTGAGGCTTGTTATAGCGATGGTATAAAAGATCCCATGCTGTGTCAAAATTATCTGCCGACACATGAAGATGCTGGATCAGCCGCTCGGCTTCTCCTCGCAATTTCCCTTTTAGATGTTGCATTTTCTGTGCTTTAGTAAGCACTGTGCTTTTATGGATTGCTTCAGAACAAAGATCGTAAAACGCTGGCCATTGGGTATATTTCCCCCTAAAAATTGGTATTTCTAACTGAGGTGTACTTTGATGTAAATGTAAAGAGGATGATAATTTTCTATTTAACACCCGTTTTATGTTCTTAAATTCTAGTTCTATTTTGCTAAATTCTGCATCGTAATTGATATCATCACCTTGCAAAAAGTTATCTATTTGTAGGTGAAGGTTATCGACGGTGTTCCACCGTGATTGGACATTGCGGAGCACGTCTTCCAGCTCCCATTTTTCTGAAATGTCGTCTAAATTAATGCTGTGTATAAGTCTATTAAAGGCCCTAAAATTTGTTCTCTGCTGTGTCAACAATTCGTCGATTTTGTCTGACCATTGCGACGCTTTATTTTTGGAAGTTGGTGGATTCTCTGTCATTGACCTATGACCTATGAGCAATTTTCGCAGTTTGCTATAAATCTCTGAAATCTTTTGATATATGTTGTTCGTAAAGTATTGTTCATCGGACTCAGAATATTCTAAAAGTAAACGATGATTGTTTTCAAAATCTGCCCACAAGTTCTCTAATGCTTCTAGCCTTGTTTTGATATACTCCTGATTTTTGCGACTCTCTGGGTCTTTCCCAAAATTAGTCTTTATCTTGTTAATATTCTCATAATTTTCAGCTTGACGGCTGAGTAAGGCGTCCATGATAATGAGTTAAATAGACAAAAAAAGGAACAATCTTACTTGTGCTGTTTGCGAAACAACTTTGTCTCGCTTTGACCTGCAAACCTCCGGGCTGCCGGCGATGCTGCTGGATCACAAGCTTCAAGCTCGCAAACCAATCTTCAACTTGCTCGATGAAAACGTAACGCGAGAGTCCTGCTTTTGATCAACCCGCGCGCTAGATCAAAATGCTCCAAGGACCAAAAAATGTGGGGTGTAAGTCCACACTTGTTGCTATGCTATGATGATTTTGATGATAAGATGCTAAGTATGCTATGCTGAGGTCGAATGATGGGATACTTGAATGAAATCGACCAGTTTGAGTGACGTCTAATTACGTACTGCTTTATTGTACATTGCTTGTTTGTTTTAATAGCGGCGCGCGGCGTATGCAAACGCTCAGTAAGCACATTTGTTAAACACATACTTATTTGAAGTAAATAAACTGATGCTGTACGACTGCTCGTACACCTAATAATATATCTTACAAAATAAGTAGCGTATTTCACCATTCAAAATGCATACACATTCATATTTAGTCATGTGTATAAATGAAATGAAATCTGAGCTCAGCAACTACCTTTTTGTGATTCATATGCAGTAGAATCTCGAAATCGCAAAAAAATCAGCTGTTCCATACAAATGTGCAACATCCACTGAACCTAAATGTATGGAACAGCTGATCTTTTTCGCGATTTCGAGTTTGGTCTAAACAAGCATACAAAATTTGGCTCCTGATGGAAAAATAACCGGTATAATAAACTAAACTAATAAGGATAGAAACTATTTCTTTATTTAAAATTTAATATTTTCTTTATTTATGCATAGTTTTAGGTCTTCAGGCAACTCGTTAATAAGTTGTAGAATGTTATATTGGAGTGGACAGGTTCCGTAGATGTTCAAACTGCCGGGAGAGAAGTGAACCCGATTTGTAACGCTTGTGGGAGTGCAGAAGATACTGCACAGCACACACTGTGCGATTGCCCCGCCTGGAGTGAAGAGAGGCAGCAACTTCAGACGGTGATAGGCGAAGACGTGGCTCTCCCAACAGTCATCCGGGAGATGCTGGCCCACAGACAATCGTGGCAGGCTATGGTTGAGTTCTGCGAGTCGGTTATCTCGCAAAAAGAATCAGCCGAACGACAAAGAGAGGACGATCCGCTCGCAGATGCGAGAAGGCGTCGGAGGACAGGGCGACGAAGAAGGTGGTTCCACCAGACTTCGCTGCCCTAGTGGGATCCTGCGGGTAGTCGTCCGTGGGGTGACGGCTGCCTGCATTGCACAGGTTCCTGCGACGTTGGGGGCGCTCTGTGGGGTGTTCCGGACCCCCCATGCCTCTGACGAAAAGAGAGCGATATGCCTGCGGGCGAACGCCGGGCGAGGTATGCCGGGGATAAATGCACCAGCGTGCAACTCCCCCTTCCCTGCCTACCTGGCGAGCTGCTGAACCCCGGGGTGGTTTAGTTGGTAGGTCGGCGAGTCACCTTCTCGTCGGAGTCCAACATAACCCTGTAGCCCCCAGTGCAGGGTATCCATGAGGATTCCCCCAGAAAAAAAAAGGTTCCGTAGATGTTGTAGTAACTTGGACATACCAGTTCTTTCTTTTTTACTCTACGCCTATTTTTTTTATTTGTGTAGATAATTTTATTAATATTTTTATTGTAAAAGTGCTCCACAAGCAACGCATATTTGAGTTTTTGATGTATTGGCAGGATTTTGCAGTGGTGGAATAGTCCATAGTCGTTATCTTTAAATTTTGATTATATATTAGTAGATGGAACAATAATCTTTAGTATTCTACGTTGTATGCTATAAATGTTGTCCAAATGAGTCCTGTATGTTAAACCATAGCTACTGAGTCCATAAGATATTTTTGATTCTCCGAGCGCGTTATACAGAACGAGCAATTTTTGGTATGTAGTGTTTTACAATAGCCATTTTTGCCATGATAGCTCTGAGTTTGTCAGATACTAAGTCCACGTGATCAGTCCATTTCATGCGACTGTCTATTACTATGTCAAGGTATTTCTGTTTTTCAACGGCCTCAAGCTCAGGACAGGTCTAGAATGCGATGTTTATTTTATTTATTTATTATAAGTACAGCTACATGATACATATTAATACAATAATAAGAGATACATAATTTCAGATGCAATTCTAATATGCATCACAAAAACGGCGTACATAGCACTGACATAAAGACAAATATGATAAGATTAAAATTAGTTTAAAAAGGTAAAAAAGTCATCTATTCCCGAGCACCTACCAGGCTAATCGCCTGACAAGTGCTCAAAGATCAATGACTTAAACATAGGGAAACTATTGCCGAAGACATCCAAATCTGGAATGTTGTTGCTAAAGGTGTTGTATTCAATGGAAATACGTGCTAAAGGGGACTGAAGACCAAGATTGGTTCGAGCGAAAGGTACAGCTCAGAGTTTAGCTACAAGATGTCTAGGATATCTGCAAGGAACTGACAATGATATACGATATAGAAGATCGCTGGACTGCAGAAAACCATTTAAAACTTCAAGTTCTATCGCGGAGACTGATGAGTTTAAACTTTTAAGACGCTCATCGTAGGACTGACGGTGAGAAAATCCGCTACATAGAAAGGCCAGGTGTCTGGTAAATGCGCGCTGTAAGCCCTCAACTCTCTGTGAATGTACACTATAAAAGGGACTTCAAACACAGGAAGCAAAATCGAGATGGCTGCTTTTATGGATTGCTTCAGAACAAAGATCGTAAAACGTTGGCCATTGGTTATATTTCCCCCTAAAAATTGGTATTTCTAACTGAGGTGTACTTTGATGTAAATGTAAAGAGGATGATAATTTTCTATTTAACACCCGTTTTATGTTCTTAAATTCTAGTTCTATTTTGCTAAATTCTGCATCGTAATTGATATCATCACCTTGCAAAAAGTTATCTATTTGTAGGTGAAGGTTATCGACGGTGTTCCACCGTGATTGGACATTGCGGAGCACGTCTTCCAGCTCCCATTTTTCTGAAATGTCGTCTAAATTAATGCTGTGTATAAGTCTATTAAAGGCCCTAAAATTTGTTCTCTGCTGTGTCAACAATTCGTCGATTTTGTCTGACCATTGCGACGCTTTATTTTTGGAAGTTGGTGGATTCTCTGTCATTGACCTATGACCTATGAGCAATTTTCGCAGTTTGCTATAAATCTCTGAAATCTTTTGATATATGTTGTTCGTAAAGTATTGTTCATCGGACTCAGAATATTCTAAAAGTAAACGATGATTGTTTTCAAAATCTGCCCACAAGTTCTCTAATGCTTCTAGCCTTGTTTTGATATACTCCTGATTTTTGCGACTCTCTGGGTCTTTCCCAAAATAAGTCTTTATCTTGTTAATATTCTCATAATTTTCAGCTTGACGGCTGAGTAAGGCGTCCATGATAATGCGTTAAATAGACAAAAAAAGGAACAATCTTACTTGTGCTGTTTGCGAAACAACTTTGTCTCGCTTTGACCTGCAAACCTCCGGGCTGCCGGCGATGCTGCTGGATCACAAGCTTCAAGCTCGCAAACCAATCTTCAACTTGCTCGATGAAAACGTAACGCGAGAGTCCTGCTTTTGATCAACCCGCGCGCTAGATCAAAATGCTCCAAGGACCAAAAAATGTGGGGTGTAAGTCCACACTTGTTGCTATGCTATGATGATTTTGAAAACGGCGTACATAGCACTGACATAAAGACAAATATGATATGATTAAAATTAGTTTAAAAAGGTAAAAAAGTCATCTATTCCCGAGCACCTACCAGGCTAATCGTCTGACAAGTGCTCAAAGATCAATGACTTAAACATAGGGAAACTATTGCCGAAGACATCCAAATCTGGAATGTTGTTGCTAAAGGTGTTGTATTCAATGGAAATACGTGCTAAAGGGGACTGAAGACCAAGATTGGTTCGAGCGAAAGGTACAGCTCAGAGTTTAGCTACACGATGTCTAGGATATCTGCAAGGAACTGACAATGATATACGATATAGAAGATCGCTGGACTGCAGAAAACCATTTAAAACTTCAAGTTCTATCGCGGAGACTGATGAGTTTAAACTTTTAAGACGCTCATCGTAGGACTGACGGTGAGAAAATCCGCTACATAGAAAGGCCAGGTGTCTGGTAAATGCGCGCTGTAAGCCCTCAACTCTCTGTGAATGTACACTATAAAAGGGACTTCAAACACAGGAAGCAAAATCGAGATGGCTGCGCACCAACGAATTGTAAATCAGAATCTTTGTGTTCACATTCCTAAAGTCCTTCGTGTTACGCTTAATGAATCCTAGCATACTTGCGGCTTTGGTAACTGTTACATCGATATGATTATCAAACTAAAGTCTGCTGTCAATGTGAACACCAAGATCCCGAACAACCTTCACTTCTTCAATCATTACGCCACCAATCTCGTACCTAGTGACAAGTGGTTTTATTTTCCGGGAGTATTTAATATGGAAACATTTACCAGCGTTGAGAGACATGCAAATATCCTCACACTAGGTGACAATTCTGATTAGGTCGTCTTGAATTAACTTGCAGTCGGCAGGAGACCTCACATGTCTATAAATCTTAAGGTCGTCGGCGAACAGAGATGCTTTACAATTTATAATATTGGAGGTGATATCATTGATAACAATCAGAAAAAGCAGAGGACCCAAGTGTGAGCCCTGAAGGACACCTGACTGGGCATGATAATAGTTTGACTGAAAACCATTCAAAACGACAGCTTGCTGTCTATCAATGTTCTTATGTAGACATGTGTGCTCATGTGCAATTATTTTAGGTGGTATGCTATCTCTGTCACACCAGTGTGACACAGAAGATTTTTTTTCCTAACAGTCACGCTACCTTTTTTTTGGGAGGGGGAAAAATGCATTTACGCATTCCTCGTGGTCGAGCCAAACCACGAAGATATATGGGACTCCCCAGACCGTACTCGGCCCGGGCCTACCCGCTCAGTGCGGGTAACGGGTTGCCCGACGGTAGATCCCACTGGATCCACCGCCGCGCGGGTGAGCCGAACCTCGGGGAAATCCCCAACGGGCGGGAAGCGCCATGGCGAGTAACTCGCCTCGACCCTACTACCACCAGAGGTAGCCGCCGGGATCGGCTTCAAGCGAGAGCCACACCTCTTCTTAATATAAGAGGGGACTTCGCCGTTCCCCGCATGAAGCGGGTGGCTCTGCCGGGTTGCTCAGGGTGCCCCACGAGGAGGTTGTCTGACATCGCACCCCAACAGTCACACTACTTAAAGAAGCCTGGTGTGACAGGCAGTAACTAATAGAATTATTAAGACTAAGCGTCACACTATGTACCTACTCGTAATATTAAATAAAAATAATAGTTCAAACAAATCATTATACAAGGTGTTTCAAAAATACCCCTAAAGCCGAAAGAGTGTGGTAGGGTCCCTTATATAGAGTTTATTCCCAATTCATTCCCAATATATGACGATCGTAATTTGATATTATTACTTGCCGAAAAACTAATTATTTTTGATAAAAAAATAAAATTATCGGCATTGAAGCCTAGCTCTTTTAGAAGTTCATTGCCCTTAACAGGAGTAATCCTCTTCCTACTCCAGGTAGCTAGTACTAGGAAGGACTTACGTACCCACCTAGGTAATTTTTATTTTCTTGTTAGAATAAAGAATTCAAAATAGAATCAATAAAAGATAAAATTTTGTTGAAGTAACGACCTAAATAGGTAGGTATCTCTACCTAATTGCATACGTACGTACATTAATAAATGAGTGTCTAATCTGCGTAAAAGTAGGTTTCTACTAGGTACAATACATCAGCTTACCAGTTATGTTTCATGCAGCATGCAGAACACTTGTGAAGGGATCTCACTCACATAACTCAATGAACACAACTTAAGTCACAATCACACAAATAGCTGAATACACAGCAACGCTCGGTCAGGACACGGTTTGGGTCGCATTTCGCGCTAACTTAACTAAACTAGGACTCGCAGGAGTTCACTCTTGGCGTCAAATCAGCCAGCGTCTATCAAGCCTCAAACTCCAAACACTTGTGGGGGCTTCTCACTCACATAACTCAATGAACATAACTTTAATTATCCTGTCTTCGCCTTCGAGATTTATTCCTTAACCATGTAGTAGCCCTGCTACGCGCTAACCCTATCGCACAAGTTTTAAAGTCAGAGAAAGAAAACCACTATATCTTCCTCTGTCTAATCACACCTGACAAGTCTCCGCAGTACCGTACAGTACCTCATTCTTGTCCGTGCGCGCGCGGCGTTCGCACGAGTGTAACAGTAATATAATTTGTGCATGAGTGTAGGTAACCTACGTAAAAAAAAAAAAGTATAAATTTACGGTTTTTTGCTTATTTGTTAAGTATGCCTAAACGAAAACACTGTGAATCCGAAGAAGATAAATGGCTAAGGAAGATGAAGAGATACGAAGAAAAACTTAATTAGGAAAAACTTAGGGGCAAGCCGGAGGCACATTTTGTACTCAGATGATGGCGAAAATGATGTGCAACCAGAAGAATACTTTTTTACATTCCCGTTGCATTCATCGGGAATCATTTTTATGTCCGTTGTATTCTTCGGATAATATTTTATTATGTTCTCGTTGTATTGAACGAGGAATCATTTTTATGTCCGTTGTATTCTTCGGATAATATTTTATTATGTTCTCGTTGTATTGAACGAGTAAGCGGGTGGACACCGCTCGCCTGGACCGCCGAGTACGCGCGCGGCGCGACCACGTGCAGTGGTAATGGAAAATGTGGGTAAGTATTCTTTTTTCCCCGCTGCCTAAAAAGGTCCGTTGCATTCATCGGAAATCACTTTTATGTCCGTTGTATTCTTCGGATCATATTGTTATTATGTTCTCGTTGCATTCAACGAGTAATACTCGTAATATGTAGTTAATGGAAAATATAGGGGCTGTCCTTTTTTCCCCGCTGTTTTAAAAATTTCCGTTGCATTCATCGGAATTATTTAAAAATATTTTTTGTGCTGCCTAAATTCTCATTAAATATTTATTAGTATCTTTCACATACAAACCAATATGGTGATAACTGATGACTTACAAACCGATGTAGCGGCCAGGTTTCAAGTCCTATTGCAAAACGGTTTCCAAAAGTGACCAAAGACGAGCATTTAAAAAAAAAAACAATGTACTATAGTACCTATGGCGAAAGGCCGAACTCTAATTCGGAAGTAAGTGCTATGTTGGTAAACAACAGAATCAACTCGGTAAAGCACTTTCAGCACTGGGAAGGGCACAATCGGGTCTTAAAGAAAAATCCTAATATTCCAGATGTAGTTACGTTGAACGGTGCAGGTAAATTATTAGCTGTTTCTCATTATATAGAAACGGATACCCGTCGATCCGTGATTATTCTCCTGATAGATAAATCATTATCATATTATACTCTTTTAAAAACAGAAGAATGGACTATTTGCTATTTAGAGTATCAAGAAGACCAGTAAATTATTACAGACACCAATTTTATCTAAGAGTCATTTAAACTTGAAAGGCTCATCGTCCCGAACGCGACAGCAAAGCAGCGGCCAATCCTACCCTCATCGAGCCGGTGGGCCGGGACAGTCAAAGACGTCATACTAACAAGCGAATCGACGGCGAGCAGCCGCGTTCGCACCGCTGCCAGCTTGTCGCCAGCCAGCGCCGCCGCCGCCGCCGCTGCCGCTGGCACCGCCGAGGCACCAGCCAGTCGCGTCGCATCACAACGGTCATCGAACAATCGCGCTACCTGAGCGCGCAGCCGCAAGTACATGCCGGCCGCTTAAAATATTAATTTAGTCAATGAGTGGTGAACTATCACTAGCGATAGGTTTATATTAGACAATGTGTCAAGGATTTCATTTATTGAGGAACCTTATCAAAATCCATACAGCCGTGCGCGGCGTTCTTTTTCAAAAAGTGAGTGAATAGCAATTTCTCTCGAATTAAATCATTTATTAGAAATAAGAGCTATTAGGGGATGTAACCCGACAGCAAAACAATTCGTTTATGATATCTTCGTTATTCCTTAAAGCGTGTGCTTTACATATATTAAATCTAAATAGCTGAATTCGAAGTTGAAGTAGGTATCTCATTTCAAAATGGAAGATATCAGAACGGCTACTCGATTTATGACCGAAGACTGATACGTGATTAATACTGATATTAAGGAAGCTTAAGTTTTGCTGCCGATTCACAAATCACAAAAAAAAAAAATATGTTACCGCTTTTATTTTCATGATATTTTGTACGAGTTTCTAGCACTCCCGTTTAGCCTATGTTCCGCGCGATATACCTATTTTACAAAAATATTACAGCCAGCTCTTACTCATTTAAGATCTTATGGTCTGCTATCAGTGATATATCTATGATATGTTGTGTTTAGCAAACTCTGCTGGAGAGTGCCTAGAGAACGCAAAAAGAACTATTTAATGTCTGACACGATTAGGGTATAGTTATTAACAAAAAAAAAAACTAGTCTAATACCAGAAAAGCTTTGTAAATTTTTAGGGTTCATTTTAAACTTTAATAAAATAACATACAATTACCAGATTCAAAGTCACAAAAATTTATTATACACATAAAAAAAACAATTAAATCTAACAGAATTCGAATAAGGTTCTTTGAACGTTTTCTACGGCAGCATGTCGGCTGTAGTATATGGGTGATTACACACAAAATCACTAAAAAGTGCTCTTCTTAGAAATACTAACAATTACGACGTTTTTATTACAATTACAGATATTTTATAATAATATGATGATCTCCATTGGTGGCAGATCAATATTCCATTGGCAGTCAATTAAATAAAAAATCATAAGTACAATTTCGGATTTTTTACGGACGCTTCGACAGCAGGCTAGGGTGCAGCTTGTGCCAACGAAAAGACTGGTGGTTTCTGGACCAACATCGAGCGAAACAATCATATAAACTGACTGGAACTACTCGCTGTTTATTGTGGGCTAATTTCATTTGCTAAAAATATAGCTAATTGTGGTAGTCTTTTAAGTGTCGATAACACCACTGCCATATTCTATATAAATAGAATGGGGAGAGTGTAATACCAACAAAAATCAAGTTACTAAAATGATTTGGAACTGGTGTGAGAAAAGTATATTTATTTTCGCGTCTTATATTCGTTACTCGTTAAATATAGAAGCTGAGAATCGAGAAAAATGAACTTTGACACAGAGTGGCAGTTGGGTAATTGACAACGAAAATTAAAACATTTTTTTGGTGAACCATCTATTGACTTATTTTCATCTCGTAGTAATGCAAAATGTCCCGCGTATATTTCATGGAAAAGGGGTCCCTTTGCCTATGATATTGACGCGTTTAAACAGTAGATTAGTCACAATTTTATTTTTACGCTTTAACACCGTTTGCACTAATTTTTAAAACGATAAAGAAAATAGTTACTGATTAAGCCACCGGAATTATCGTTGTTCAACTATAGCCCTCTTAACCATGGTATCCCCTTTTCATATCCCTGGGTGTCACAGAGATTGTGATATTTCCTCCAAGAAAGATCTACTTACTTCCTTTCAGGATGGTACACCATCTGCGCCGTCACCTTTCCCTGCCAGCGTGTGTATTTCCGGGAAAGCTTTGATGACGTGCCAGAAACAGCCTTAGATGTTGTTATCTTCGATATCACATAACACCGGGTCATAATATAATTCTAGTCTAAAGATATGGTGGGAATATTGTAAAAAGAATACAACAGATTTTTTAAATGTAAATACTACATTTTTGTTGGAATTTCTGTTAATGTGTTTTGAAATTTTGAAGTTTAGGTAGAACTTAGTTCTAATGTCACGATAGCAAGTGATCCGTTATTAGTTAGGCGGTAGCCCCCTTGGTATTATAGTATTAGTTGTTGCTCTATTTCTCTAAAAAGAATGAGGTCGGTACTGCGGAGGCTTGTCAGGTGTGATTAGACAGAGGAAGATATAGTGGTTTTCTTTCTCTGACTTTAAAACTTGTGCGATAGGGTTAGCGCGTAGCAGGGCTACTACATGGTTAAGGAATAAATCTCTTCGGCGAAGACAGGATAATTAAGATCGAACTTCACTTCAGGTAAGTTCGTTTGATCATTTAAGTCACAGTCACACAGTAAGCTTATAGGTAGCTGCAGTTCAAAATGTGGCCTTCTCTGCTGAATACACTACACAGCGACGCCCGTCGGGGTCGGGATACGGCTTGGGTAGCATTTCTCACCAACGTTGGTGTAATCGACGCGAACACCGATGAAACAGAAAATCACAACAAACGACACGGGACACGTCGGCGCCTAGGTCGGCCTGAAGAACTATTGGGTGCTATTAGATTAGGTAGGTAAAGTCTATTCGCTTAGATAGTGTCGATACCCGCACGCAATTGTGGTCATTGTATTAAAATACGAATTATAAAAAATACACACAAGTAAGGTAGCAAAGAGAATTTTAATGAAAAATATGAGTACACGTAAGTAAAGTGAAAATTAAATACTATTCCTCATCACTCGTAGTATCGCAGTCATTACAGTCTGTATTTATTATAAGAGATCCAACATCATCGCGTCCGAATCCATACTAAATATATACATATTTATAAAACATACAGATAATTAGCAAATTTAAAATTAGTTTTAATAAATATGTAACTAGGACTTACAAACTAGAGTAGTACATAATATGTATTGTAATTGTAAGAACGTTTTTAGAATGTTGATATTTTTTGTTGATTTGACGAATTCTGGAAAATTACATCGAGACCTGCTTTTTCATTTCAACATTCTACGACTACGCTAGTTTATTATTTCAGAAGATATACAGTACAAGGTGTCCCTAATACCTAATCCTTGGACTGCCACCTGAACCGAGAGACAATACCAAAGCATATAAGTGTGAAACACCAGAGCAAATTATATTATGGTAACCTATCTTAATTTGAAAACTACAGACGGGTAGAAGCGAACGTTACAGATCAACATGGAGAAGAGGCACCACCCGCACCACTTTTGCAGATCCCACATTCAGTGGATCGTCGAAGTTTCATATCCAACCCAAAATTTACTACGCGTGCCGCCGACCAGGACATGAATATAGGGACTGTGTTCTATTTATTGATCGATATACCTAACATTGACATAACCTATCTTTTATCAAAATCTTTAAAACTAGAATCTGCCTAGTTTTTGGAGGATAAATTCAATTGTTATGGATTTATGTCGAGTCGAGGTATAATTAGAGGTAGAATTCATCTTTGTCCATCTCAGGCATTTTATCCTTCTCAAGCTTTAAATGTATTATGTATAATAAAGAACAGCTCATATACTTCCCCACCGAGGGGTTCGAGCCTACCCTATGTTAGGGTGATTAGGCCTTTCTTAGTCAACCACGCGGGCCCAGTGCGTATTGGTCGACTTCACATTTACCATTGAATTTCTTCGCAGATGTATGCAGGTTGCCTCACGATGTTTTCCTTCACCGTAGGAGCGTCAGACAAATGTACATATGAAATTCGAAACGAAAAACACATTGGTACATGGCGGGTCTCGAACCCCGAACTCCCGATTGGAAGGCAAGTGCCGAGTCCACAGCGCCACCGCGACGCTCCTCGCTCCTTAAATCGCTCCTTAAATTCACTCAAAAGATAAAAATAAAAAAAAACGAAAAATAAAAACCGACTTCAAAATCACTTAAAAGTTAAAAATACCCAATATACATATGAAAACACAAGATTACATTTCAATATTAAAGTCGGTGTAAAAAATAAAAACGATGATCTCCTAGAAAGTCTTAAAATTTAGCACCGACTGCAATATGGAAACGTTATGTTGTCTGTATTCTTAAATTATAATTTTTAAGTGTTTTTGAAGTCGGTTTTAAATTTTTGTATTTTTTTTACTCACGTAAACTTAAGAAAATTGGAAAAACATACTTTAAACGGTTTTATTGTAGAGAAAGATAAAGCAATGTAGATAATGGACTAAAAATAAATAGGTTCTAGGCACCAGTCAGGTAGGAAAACGACGCCCCGATGCCATCATTGTGACGCTAGTGACGACGACGCCCAGCACACCTTAGCAGTGTGCCCTGCTTTCGTCGAGCCGCGACGCGCCCTAATCGAAGTAGACGGCGAAGACCTTTCTCTCCAAGCAGTGGTTCTGTTAACTCCTTCTGCGTCAGTGTCTTGACACAGAAGGAGGCGGCGGAGTGGGCAAGGGAGGACAACCCCCAGTATTGTCTATTTGTATCATATGAACTAACAATAAAATGATAAGCGATGACATTGTCATTACTAATCAAACATAGAAATAATTTTCCGACCAGGATGACATTTCGGCACTGGGTGGCGCGACGGTGACCTCTATCATTACTGGAAAGATGGCTGATGAGAGGGTGTAACGTCGCTTTATGTTTTCTTATAGAATTTTCGAGGTCTTATCTATCACTTAAAGAAATTTCACTCTCATTTGTAACTATACCGGGTGTAAGTGAACATGCAACCCAAACTGAGTCAGATGATAGTACTAGTGATACTTAACACTACTACATAGAAAAAAACTTAAAATAAAATAGATTTTTTGTCAATTTTTTTTCGCATTTTTCTAACAGCATTGTGTAAACACAAGATCATAAAACGATATTTTAAAGTTTCAAAACAAAAGAACGATTTTTTAAGAAACGCGCAATGTAAGTTAAACCGTAGAATAAGACTCGTCAAGCCGCCCGATCAAAGGCACGCTACACTACAACAGCTGAGCCTAGCCTACGCGGCCGCCCGCCCGACGCCGAGGTCATGACCTCACGCGAACCCACAGCTGATTCGGCCTAGCATCTAGCATCGAACGACGCCCGCGCATTTTAGCTTAAAAAAACCTACGCCTATGTGCCTATCCTTACAAACAGCTTACATACGGTGGAACACACATTGTCATGTTAGCTACATAACCATTTTTTAATCTGGCTTAAATGAGGCTAGCAATAAGTAGCACCTAACAAAGCATCAATTGTTATTAAATTTGTGGCAATTTTGCCAATCGGCTAATAGCCCGCAGTCGATTTAATCAATTAAACGACATCAAGTAATTTTCTTCCAATTGCATTCTACAAATTACGTAAGATAGGGTAGGTATTTAGGTATTAAACCTAGGTCGCAACTTTAGCATACCTACAATTCATAGTTTTTAAATCGATTGTGGGTGGGTGTCGTGTCACACTTATACCCAAAGGACCTAAGACATTGACGTAGTGTAATAGTTCTTTCAATCATACAAAATGTTTCGATATAAAATCGAATCGCATGGCATTAAAGCAGTCTCGTCTTTATCAAAATTCAATTAAATTCTTTTTATTTTAAGAGAAAACTACATCTAACCAGAGATTTAAATCTCTGCATCTAACTAATAAAACGGCACATAGGTATACTTACGCAAAGGTCTTTTCGGCGGCAAAGCTACATACAGCAGCTACTTAGGAATCGAACACAGAGTACGGATAGTTTTAGATGGATGCTTAATGAGTACCTAATAAAAAGAGTCTGGATCACCGAGTGTGCTCGGTGGTCTGGTCATCAGTCAATTTGTTTCTTTAGGAAATGATTGCGTGCGTAGTTTTAGATTAAAATAATTCGCTTCACTTATCTTTGCATACATAGTATGGAAGTAGAGAAATAAAAATAAATATCAGTGGGTAAATTAATAACAAACCTAGCAATTCAATTTTCTATAAAATTTTAAGAATGTTAATATCGGTTGCTTTTTGTTTACAACGTGCAGAAAAATGTATCAATAAGCCCAATTGTTGCCTTAAAATGCGTATTCTGTTACTATCTTGTATCTGTACTACGGCTGAAGAGAGGCGGCGAGCGACTTTGCGGCGGCGGCGCAGCCACACAGTTTACAAAGCGAGCCGAAAGCCTAGATTACGAGGCGGCTCGCTTTAAGCCGGGTCCGCAGCGCCAATTTTTTAACAA
Organism: Schoenobius gigantellus; assembly: GCA_963935595.1. Lineage (NCBI taxonomy): Eukaryota > Metazoa > Arthropoda > Insecta > Lepidoptera > Crambidae > Schoenobius > Schoenobius gigantellus. The sequence continues at coordinate 68,394,235 of OZ012541.1, read as the reverse complement.
AACATGTTAACAAAACATGTTAGCAAAACATGTTAAGAAAAACAGCCAGTCCGCTGCACCAATTTTCTAACAAAACATGTTAACAAAACATGGCGCCTGTTTTTAAAATGTTTTGTCATTATTTATCAAGAACTAAAAATTTATGATAGGTTCGGTATAATCTATTAATGTAACATCCCACAGCACCGGTCTCTCTCTTATTAGTTGTATTAAAAACGAAATATTGTCTTTATTTCACTCAAAAATAAACCAAAGAGCCTTCAAGCGATACGCGTTCCTCTAGTGAGCGCTAACAAAAAATGCTTAGCTTCCCCTCCCGCAGGCGAACGCGGGGGATGTTATCCATTCGTCGCGGAAAACATGTTATCGTATTTTTCTAACAAAACTGTTAAACCACGCCCCTAATCGGTTAACTAAACAATGTTTTCGTGTTTACAAACACGAAAACATGGCGCAGCGGACCCGGCTTTATACCTTTTCAACTTTTCATTCTTTTCGGTTTCTAAATTCAGTGCGTTACGAACTTCGAGCGAATGCACGTGCGCGGTTCATATTCGCAATTACGATAGCTGTATTGTTAATTTTATTCCTTCTCAAGCCTGTGTGTTAAGTGTGTGTGTTTGTGTGTGTGTGTGTTTAGTGATTAAGTGTATTTAATTTAATTTTATAGCCCAATTACGGCTACAGTGCTCGTGAATACGGAGCAATGTTAATGTGCCTTGGTGAAGCTAGGGGCAACGCTTCTCGTGCCTTAAGGATTTACCGCAATAGGTATCCACATCTTCGGCACCCTACTCATAGCCGAATAATTACTGCGGCATATCAACGTGTCCTGGAAAACCAACCCATAGCCCCGGTAGTAGGTTCTGGGAGTGGTGGCGGACCACCATTGGAATCGAGGACCGAAAACCGCGTGATGAACATTATTCGCCAGAATCCTCGCCTAGGTACACGCTCAGTTGCGAGGCTAATGCGGCGTGGGGGAGGACCAACAATCTCTCATTGGACAGTGCACAAAATTTTAAAGCGGAGTAAAATGCGGCCGTATAAAATACACAAGGTGCAAGCATTGCAAGTAGGAGATCGTGATCGTCGTGTAACGTTTTGTCGATGGCTACTTGACCAACAAGTGCGGGAGCCCGGGTTCGTGCAACACGTCGTTTGGACAGATGAATTCACATTCACGCGAAACGGGCTATGGAATCGCAGGAATGCACACGTGTGGGCTGAAACCAACCCATACGTTACACAGCAAACCGGGCATCAAACTCGGTGGTCTGTAAACGTATGGGCTGGTATTTTTAGAAATAAAATTCTTGGCCCCGTATTTTTGCCGCAACGTCTCGACGGATCGCGATATTTAGAATTTATTAACCAGCAACTAGTCGACATGCTGGATGAAATGTCGCTGGCCGAATATCGCAGAGCATGGTTCCAGCACGATGGTGCTCCGCCGCATGTTATACGACCTGTTCGAGACCGTTTGAGTGAACTGTTTGCCCATCGATGGATTGGAAGGTTAGGACCGCAAGCCTGGCCACCTCGCTCTCCTGACTTAACCCCATTGGACTTTTTTTTATGGGGCTATGTTAAAGAAAGGGTTTTTGATCGTGAATGTGATAGTGCAGAGGAGATGCGATCTCGCATTATAAGAGTGTTCGACGGTCTCCGTACGGACTGCGCCGAGGACAGCACGCTGAAGCCGCGCCTCCACGAAGACATGCTGCGACGGGCTCGTGTTTGCGTGCAGTTGGATGGAGCGCAATTTGAACCACACCTTATAAGAAGAAATTCTTAAAAAGGTAGGTGACTTTTATAGTCATTTTCAAATAGGATAATTAGGGTACTGTGTCTACGATTGACCAGGCGATTATTTTTTGAGCCGAACGCCGGCCGCGGCCGTTTATTTCGCGCGGTGCGTGTTTAGTTGTTAGTAACGGCGAGAGCGAGTTTTTCGGATATTGTATTACATTGCGCGTTGGCAAATTATGAAATCTTGGAATATTTGATTTAAAAAAAATTGTGTATGGCATAAAATTTACATTATTATAGTAGATAACATAGCCTTAGTTTGGATCGCATGTTCCCTTACACCCTGTATAACTACACACTTATAGTACTCTCCACTTACTGCAATTCAGTGTAATGCATGTATAGAGTTCATGTTTGGGAATACTGAACATCTCTAGTAAGTCGGCAAGGGTTGCCCTAGGAAAGTGTTCGCCAGACCCAACTTGTTTGTAGGATACACTGGAGGTACTCCCTCGCAGCACTGCCGTAGGTGTTAAGCTGGCCAGACTTGGGTGATATATTAGCACCGAAAGCCCAACACTTTATGTTGATTCCAGTGGGAATCGCGTGCAATATTATTGTATGTGCAAATGCCTTGACTTCTGTTTGTGACACTGTGACACCGTCGATTAGTCATCAGTGGGTATGGTGCGAAATAGCATTCCACCTTATCAAGGTGGAATATTATCTACAAAGCTTTGATCATGTGATGTGTATAGTTAGGTCTGTTGTCGTTTGAAGTTTTAATTTTTACAGCAATCTGTTGCCACTAGCTACAAAAGAGTCGATTAATAAAATAGTGTAGATGACTGTACATTTTAAAATATTTTGAGATTATAATATACTGCGAATATGATATTTTGAGAATAGGATGTTTTGCGAGTATCATGTTTTGCTAATATGATGTTTTGAGAATATGATGTTTTCGATTATTATATTTTGATAATATGATATTTAGAGACTGAGCGACATAGGTACTGTAATGTAAACATTCCGCCTCCCAAAGGACACCAGGCCTTTAAAAAAAAAACATTATTTCCAACCAGTTACAAAAAACTATACATAAAAGTTAGGAAATGGTGTTACATTTTTTAAACTTATTAGGTACCTTTAACGTGCATCTCAACGTTGCTAACAATAATTACAAAATTATAGCTATCCATTAAGTCTCGTCAATAGGCAACACACATAGTTTGTGAATTGGTCTCTTTATAATTGTATTTTTACATTTAAGACTAACAACTCTGACTAATCCATCATTATCGGGGTGGTTTTCTAAAATTTTAGCTAGAAGCCATTTTGATGGCGGAAGTCTCTCGTCTCTAATGATTACAATTCTACCGACGGTCAGATTGTCTTGAGTGCCAGTTCATTTTTGTCGCTTTTGCAAAGTAATTAAATAATCGTGACTCCAAATTTTCCAAAATAACTGGAGTTTTTGCTGAAGGTAAACCCATCTTTTTGTATAACAACTGTAAGATCTTGTTCAGGCACTGAATTTAGAGGTCCACCAACCAGGAAATGTCCTGGGGTTAATGCATCGACAATACCGTCACTGTTTGTATCTATAGGAGTTAATGGACGGGAATTCAAGCAACCTTCTATTTGATATAATAAAGTTGAGTTCTCTTCGTATGCAAGTTTACAATCGTTTAAAATTCTATTGAGGTGAAACTTGACCGATTTCACGGCTGCCTCCCATAAACCTCCCATGTGAGGTGCTCCAGCTGGGTTGAATTGCTAGTCTTTACCATCTCGGGCGAGCAGATCAGCAATTTCAATAGGTAAGTTCCTGTTACTTTCTACAAACATTTCTTTCAACTCAATGACAAATTTAATGATCTCAGTCTTAAAAGAGTGACCGAGGTGAGAGATCTGGGTGTGCACATGGATAGTGAGCTTACATTTGAATCTCATATTAACAAAATTACTGGTAAAGCCTATAAAATGCTAGGATTTATTTTTCGACAGAGTAAGGATTTCAAACATATAAGTACGTATCTGCTACTATATAACTCTCTAGTTAGAAGTCAGCTAGAGTATGCATCTACTGTTTGGAACCCTCACTACGCTAAATACAAAAATCAAATACAAAATATTCAACAAAAATTTATTAGAAGGTTAAAATATAGGTTTAAAAGCACTTTGCCACAGCTGACATCCTTAATGACAAGGCGTGAACATAGGGACCAAGTCTTTTTATTTAAAATCATAAACAATGACCTCGACTCACCTTATCTTCTTGGTAATATATCATTCAGGTGCCCCAGACTGTCTGCTCGCTCCAGAAGTGCCGTATTCTCAGTACCGAATTGTAATAAAAATTATTGTGCAAACCGTTTCTTAATTAGAGCTACTAATGTACACAATGAGCGTTATTCTCATATTGATATATTTCATAAGAAAGTCAACGGATTTATTTCCGCCGTGAAAAATGTAAAAGACTAACCTTAACCTAAACATAGCTTTACAAGTAGGTAGGTATATCTTATTATCATTATTATTTTTTTGCTGTAAAACATTTAGAATTATTTTCTATTAGATACTTTAGTCTTATCTTCACACTTAGTTAACTATGTCTACAAATTAAAAGTGAAAACTGTTTTGGCTTATGTACGAATTATGTAAGTTTAATTATATGAACTAGATAAGCTGTTTGTTTTTCCAAATAAATAAATAAAAAAATAAACTCCTTACTCCTACAAAGTTAGGTCCACAGTCACTTATTAACTTATTACAGTGTCCTCTACGAGCTGTGAAACGCCTAAATGCGGCTATAAAGCCTTCGGCACATAAACTAGTTACCAGTTCTAAGTGAATAGCTTTAACAGCAGTACAAACAAATACGGCAATGTAAGCTTTCTGGGTTTTGTTCGATCCGCGACCACTAAATAATTTTAAAATTACAGGACCTGCGAAATCTACACCAGTAACAATAAATGGTCTCTGAGGGTTAACGCGATTTTGAGGTAAGTTACCCATATGTTTTACATCTATCATTAACATTTGTTAATGATAGATTTAATAATATACATAAAAACACCAATAATATTAAATTTGGATCTTATAAAATTCAACATTAGTTGGATTTCTCCATGTAATGTTTTGTAATGTGCATCTAGAACAATTAATTTATACAAGGTACAATCCTTACTTTAAATATATGGACGTTTCATTTCATCGCACAGAGAAAAATAGTGAAGTCTACCACCTACTCTCAAACAGTTCTCATTGTCTAAATCAGGATTGATATAATTAAACATCTTTGTTATATAAATAAAATACGTTTTATTTTAGAGACATTGACAAGAAGAAAAAAATATATTGACAGACAGAACTATCACGTAGCTTATGGTAGGTATCGAAATCTATGCGAAGTGCAAAATGAGTTTGTAACATTCGTCCACCCTTATAAGACTCAGTTTTCCATCTCGTCTATTAGGCGTCGGGGTGGCCTAATGGTACGCTTGCTGCGACGCGGCGCCAAAGGTGTGGCTGGTATGTTGGGTGCGTTTTACGGTGATCGTGATGCAGCAGCCTCTGGGACAGCTTCTAAAGCTTGAGGAACTATCGGTGTTTGTGTAGCTTCTAGAATTGGGTTCGAAGATGCAACTGGAATAAGATTAGCAGGAAGCGCCTGTCCAGAGGGACCTTCGTCGATATCAGCTAGTCGGGGCCGTATATGGTCTGCATGATATCTTCTTTCCTCACCCGCCGGAATGTTAATGACATACGAATATCGATGTGTTGGTCGTGATACTGTGGCGGGTTCCCATCGTGATTGATCTCTGGCTCGCACATACACAGCATCGCCGGTTCTATAATTCGGCGTCTGGGTATCTGAGTTTACGTACGCTTGTATTTGTCTGTACTGTAATGCCCTTTTGGCGCTGGGTCGTGCATTGTCAAAGACGCAAGTTATCTGACGCCCAAAAATAAGCTGGCCCGGGGCCTTGCCAGTGGTACTGTGGGGTGTGATACGATACGCAAAAAGGAAATGTTCTAGCCGTTTTTTCAAGCTTTCTGTGCTTAAGGACATCCGCGTTTTGAACGTCCTTACGAGACGTTCTGCTAGCCCATTCGTACGTGGATGGTAGGGTGACGATTTGATATATTTGATTCCCTTGTCTTTGCAGTAGCTCTGGAACTCCTGAGAAGTAAACTGTGGGCCATTATCGCAGACTAAAAACTCAGGCAGTCCAATGGTAGTAAAAATCGTGTCCAGTTCATCACACAATTTTGTACTCGTAATTTTGCTCATCGGTTTAGAAAAGGCGTCTGCCAGGACTAACCAATATAAACCCTCAAAAGGTCTAGCAAAATCGACGTGGATTCTCTCCCAGGGTTTGTCTGGCATGGACCAAGAGAAGATAGGCATTTTTTAAAATAAATAAAACTACTTACTGCGGACTCTTTGGTCCGCACTTTTTTTTGGATTGTATATTTTGTCATGTGATTGATTTATTTTATTTATTTTCCTATATCAGTAACACATATTTGCTCCTTATGTTCTATATGTGATGACAGATGTTATGTCATTCACATTCTCATTTGCAGTCACAGTCACCACTTATATTAAACCTTTTTTTTTTTGGGAGGGGGGAAAATGCTTTGACGCATTCCTCGTGGTCGAGCCAAACCACGAGGATATGTGGGACTCCCGAGACCGTACACAACCCAGGTCTACCCACTAAAAACCCCCCTAGCAGCTCTCCATCCGTCACAAGACAGGGGGAAGGGGACAACAGCCAGGCCTTATTCCCGCTGACCCCCTGCCTGTGACACGTCCGTTGCCGGACTCCCCATCTGGCTCTGCTACTTTGTGGAGCGGCACAGAATTACGCCGCTCTACACCCCGAAATTGGTTTTTTATTGTGGTTGTCTTCCACGCGGTCCGACGCTCAGTGCACCGGGCCCCCGGCCCGCTCAGTGCGGGTAACGGGTCCCACTGGATCCACCGCCGCGCGGGTGAGCCGAAGCTCGGGGAAATCCCCAACGGGCGCGAAGCGCCACGGCGAGAAGCTCGCCCTCATCCTCCCTACCACCAGAGGTAGCCGCCGGAATCGGCTTCCAACAAGAGCCACACCTCTTCTTAACATAAGAAGAGGGGCTTCGCCCTTCTCCGCATGAAGCGGGTGGCCTCGAAGTGGCCCGCCGGGCTAAGCCTGGCCATCCCACGCCCCCCCCTCCATGGGGGTCCTCTGGTCAGACTATTAGCCCGCGGCAGAGAATCTGCCGGGTTGCCCAGGGCGCACCACGTGGAGGTGTCTGACATCGCCCCCCACCACTTATATTAAACTAACTATGATTAACTTATATTTTTATAATGTTCTCTTATCCTAGGCCTAGTCTAGAAAACATTTTTATTATTCTAATATTTTTTATTTTTATTATTATCCTTAGCATGCAATTCTTTTATTTTATTTTTGTTAAAAAAAAAAAATAGGAAAAAAAATATAGTTAAAAGAAGAAATATACTTTCTTCATTTAACTATATTTTTTTTCCTATTTTTTTTTGTAATTATTATTGTTATTGTGTTGCATGCTTACATTTATTTCCTTATCCTAGTTTTTGCTTTACAATTCATGCGTACATGCATGTGTTTGTTATTCTTATATTTTATATTAGTTTGTTTCCGTGGGAGTGGAGGTCTGTGGCAGAACCACTCGACCTCAACCTCCAGGGCCTACATGCTTGTGTTTTGCTTAATTCAGATGTAAGTGTTTGTCTTCCCGGTAGCCGAGGTCTATGGCCAAGCCATTCGACCTCCACCCCCGGGGAGACGAGGGTTATTTGTTGTTCGCGGTGTCCTTCCTGTGGGTGGCGAGATTTACGGGGATTCCACCGTCGGCTCCCGCAGGTGCCTGAGGATTTCCTCCCGGGACCTCTCGTCCTGGCTTCTTATTGCCATCTTGAGGTTATAGTCGGCAATGACGGCGGTTGTCGTCCTCTCCGTTTCAAGAATCATTCGCGCAATTGCGTCATCCGAAAAGTACCGGGTGTAGTAGGTACAAGTTGAGGTGTGCCCGGAGATTGCGACAACCGCGTGGGGGACGCTTTTGTAAATTGAGTTAGGTTTGTGGGATGCACGCACGATAACCACCGCCTCGCTTGTCAGTCCCTGCGCTTCATGAATGGTTAGGGTTTTCGATCCCGGTTGTTCCCCGTAACCCGAGCTGATCAGGAAAGGCTTCTCAGCCTGGGTGTGAGCCAGATATAAGGTGTTGGCCGCTTTCGGGACTTCCATTCCCTCTAACCTTTTCAGCGATAGGGACCTTACGCTTGGCCGGGACGAGTATACGCCACCATAGATTTCTCTAAGCGTGTACGCCACGTCCTGTGGATTCCTGTGCGTGCATAGGAGCTCCGTGGCTTTGCCCACGACCGAGTTGGGCCTGCTGTACAGCATTTGGAAGAGGTCATTCCTGTCTATATAGGGGAGTTGATTTATGTCCCCTATAATGACCACTTCACTAGCCTTTATTACTTGAGCTGCCATGATTATCGCTCCGAAATGGTTCATTAGGGCCTCGTCTGCAAATAATATTGTGCACTCTTGCCCTTCTTTGAGACCATTTACCAGGAGCGATGCCATGGTGCGCACTCGGTGTTTTGCGCACTCGCCCTGTTTAGCTTCCAGCCTTCCCCTTAAGTCGTTTGCGGCCTCCGTCGTGGTAGTCACTACTATGTCCTTCTCCGCGTCCATCTGCGAGATTACCCACGATGTCTTCCCGCACCCTGGCACTCCATTGACCCATCTGATGGTGGGTTCCGCCCAGCCCGAAGGGTTTCCGCCTTCCAGCAGAACTCCCGCCACAGCTTTCGCCTTGGCCAGTATTCTGCTCTCTAGCATCACTCTCGTGCATTTGGCGACAACCACCACCGGATCATCTAGCGAGGTGTTGAACAGCCTACCCGCCTTGCCCGAATTCGCAGCCACGAAACCACCCGACTCACCGTAGGCTGCCATATATGACCCAGACATTTTACCCGCGAGCACCTCCGCTCTGTTGTTGTCATATATGGCAGTCTCCGCCTCCTCCAATTGCTTTCGCAGCACCTCCGTTGCGATAGGCATCCCCCAAGTGCTACGGCGGTAATCCTGCAAGATGTTCCTGCAGGTCTCCGTGTTAACTCCTAGGGTCGCCTTCGTAAGTGCTACGAATTCAATGAAGGCGTTCATCGTGTGGTCGCGCAGCTCGCGAACCGGTCTCAGCTTTGGGGCTATTGCCTTGCCCTTTGTTTTGTGGGTGCTTTGGCAAGACGGGGGCTCCGATTTCTGGCGCGGATTCGGATTTTTCTTTGTTTTACTACGCTTTGGCACCGATACAAATCTACGAAGCGCTGACATTTTTTTCCCATCGTGCCAGGGATCGCCAAGAATGCTCTTCCGAGGGTTTCTAGCGTCGTTTGTAGCGCTGTGGTGGTGTTCCTGACGCCAGCGGTCTTCTGCAACGCTTCAACCTCCTCGTCCACCCGCTGCTGCAGACGTTCCGAGCCACTTAGGTCTGGTTCGGCAGCAGGGCGGTCCCGGCGGTCGGCAGGGGCCGCGGTTTGGTCACTCCGGGATAAAAGAAAACTCAGGTCCTGCCCCCTATCCTCGTATACCACTATTTCGTGGTATATCGAGGCCAGGAGCACACCTTCCATGTCCTTCGTTTCTCTCTTCATGTAACCCACGGTCATTGCGTCTACACTTATCCTGCCGGGTGGAGTATCCGAAGTACCTCGCCCCCCTATCTCTGTCAGCACGACGCATGCCTGCTCGAATTCAGTGATGTGAGTTTGCGTGGGGAACAGCACGATAGTTTTGTTATTCTTCCGTACTATTCTTCCCACGCAGTTCTCGACATTAACTGTTGGCAGTTGTTCGTAGACCTTACGGCGTAAGGTAATTTTGCGCGTGCTTCCATTCAACAGGGCGCCGAGGCCAGGGGAGATGGTGACATTCCGTGCCCTGTCGTTGCAGAACGCTATTCCCAGACTCTCGATGTTGGAGTCCATGAACAGCGCAACTCCTTTCAGCTTTATTCCTGGGTCCCCCTTCTGCGCTAGAGTTAGAATGTCTATTGTTCGTATCGGAGCGGGGATTTGGACAGCCCTCGTATGTTGGTGTGAGTGTGTGTGTGTGTTTCGGGCGTGTGTGTGATTGGTGTCGTCAGGGTGCTATTCCGACGAGATGTTATTGCTGCAACAGTTTCCATGAACTGTAGCAGCTTTGGTCGTTGCTTTTTGCACCCCCATGACGATGTGTAAAGTGTCTGCCTGAAAGTCCACGTTTAGATACTCTTTTAAGTTTTGTCGAGCCACTTGGAAGCGCGGGCACTCGAGCATTACGTGCCACACCGTTTCCTCCTCACCGGGGTCGCACTCGCATGCCGGGCTGGCTTTCAGATGGTACCTGTGCAGGTATGCTCCAAGGCCGCCATGCCCCGTAATGATTTGGGTCTGAAGGTAATTCGGTCTCGTCCCCCTGACCGCGGCGTAAGCCTTAGCCACGTTCGGGAGGAAAGTCCTCGTTACCGATCCAGTTTGATCCAGTAGATCCTGTGTCATATCGATCTTGCCATCTTTGGACAGTTTCGCCCCTGATTTTATTCCTTACGTATGAGAGTGGGACCCCCGCATAGTCGTGTTTTTGGTGTGGTATTCTGTTGGTGGCCGCTGTTTTTGCCAGCTCGTCCGCTCTCTCGTTGCCGGGTGTGCCCACGTGTGCCCGCAGCCAGAAGAAACGCACTTTCCTGCCCTCCAGTCCCATAGCCGCCACGTTTTCCTGGATGGGCTTTGCGAGCGGATGGAGGCATCCGGGATCGGTCAACATGTCCAACGACGATCTTGAGTCGCTCAGCACGTTGACCGTTTTCTCACCACTATTCCTCGCCCGCTCTACCGCCTTTTGGAGCGCGTACAGTTCCGACTGGAAGACCGTGCAATGTTTGTCTCTGGCGAAGGTATCGTAAGTTTTTTTCCCCTCCATCCTCCCACCATGTTAAGGCAGCTCCCACGTTCCCCTCCAGCTTACTACCATCAGTGTACACCTGTGGTCCAGTCAACTCGAGGGATTCCTGGGTGCTTTTTTCCATGTTTTCCAAGAGCTCGTACTGTATCAGTATTTGTTTAGCGGGGTGAGGGCGGTCTTGGAACCGCCGCTTCCGCTCGAGCTCCGTTCCTGGTGGCAAGTAGGAGGTTGAGATGGCCCTCTTCGCCTCATACATCGCGGCGCTCTCCTGGATGCGGAGGTCCAGAGGAAGTGTGCCCGACAGGACCAATTGCCGAGGTGGCCGATATTGTCCTGTAACCTTTGCAGATCTTTTGGGCAAAACTTCTCTGGAGCGCCTCCAGTGACTTTTTGTTTGTTTGTAGTTGTGTTGCCTCCGACCAGGGACATGCCCCGTACGTCACTATGGGCTCTATTACGGCGACGTATATAGTCCTCACTATTTCCCCGTTCAGCCCCCAGGTCACTTTTGCAGCACTTGCCAGCTGTTTGTATATGTCGGTTGACTTTTTACAAACAGCCCGTACGTGCTGATTGAAGTTGAGGTGCCTGTCGATGGTCAGTCCCAGGAGTTTAATCTCGTCGACAAGTGCTATTTTCGTCCCTGACATTTCTAACTGGGGGGTGCTGTATTTAAGTTTTTTTGTTAACAGCATTGCGCAGGTTTTATGAGGCGCAAATTTTAGTTTGTTTAAATCCCCCCATTCAACTACTAGTGTTAGCACCTTGTTGGCGGTTTCCTCCATCTGGGCTATGGAATTTCCGGAGCAAGCGAGGGCAACATCATCCGCAAAGGCCTGGTAGTAGACCTCCTCACTTGACAGCAACTTTAGCAGAGGGTCCAAGATCAAATTCCTGAAGGTCGGTCCACCTATGGAACCCTGAACGCATCCTTTTGTGGTGCTTCTTTCACTTGTCGCCCCCGCATAGTTGACTGTTATTGTCCTTCCCGTGAGGTATGAGGTTACCAGCTGGTATAAGTTCCTGGGGCATCCCCTGGTCAGAAGTTGGTGCTTTAGAGCCGGCCACCATGCATTGTCGAAGGCACCCTCTATGTCCAGTGAGACTATTAGTACGGATTTTTTACATCCTATCTCTTTTCGTACATAGCTCAACAAGTCATAGAGGGCGTCTTCGGTTCCGTGTTGTGGCATGAACCCGTACTGTTTGACATCGAGAGTTGGTAGAAGATGCCACTGCAGCCTGCCCACTAGTAGCTTTTCGATAGTCTTGCTCAAAACCGATAGTAACCCTATCGGCCTGTAAGATTTCGGGTGGGTGTAGTCCTCCTTACCGGGTTTACGGAGTATGACTACATGAGCTCTTTTCCACTGTGCCGGCAAGTAGGCCTTTTCCAAGCATTTGTTCGCTATGGCCATGAACACCCCCCAATCGCAACGGATTGCTCTGGCGCAGATGTCGGACGTAAACCCATCGGTCCCGGGGGCCTTTTTCAGGTTTTGTGCTTTTAGCACAGCTTCGACCTCGGCCCTCGTGAACGGTGGGTCGTCGCCCGCCAGTTCCTTCTCTTGGCTTTCCGTGATGTTCATCACAAGATTTCTGATTAAAGTATGCTGCGGCCTATCAGTTGATACGGAGTCATCAGGGTAGAAAGTTTCGGCTAGGAGTTCCGCCGATTTTTCAGGACCGAGTGTGGTTCCGTCCTGTCCCCTCAGGAGCGTGTCTTCTTGCCTCCCTGATGTTTTTCTGATGACTCTGTATATGCCGTCCCACATGCTCTCTCTTTCTTGTGTCGAACAGAAAGCCTTCCAACTCTCGATTTGAGCCTGTGTCGTTTTCTTGAGGTATTGTTCTTTGGCTCTTCGATAATCTTGCAGCACGGATTCGATTCTGGTGGGGGCGGCGTTTCTGATTCGTCTCTTCTTTCGAAGTACGTCCGCCTTTAGTTCTCCGAGAGTGTTGGTCCACCAGGGCGGTGCCGCGTTCCCGCTCTTTTCGCGTATCCTCGGGATGGCGCTTTGGCACGCCTTCTCGATGATACCCGAATACGCTGTAACTACGGACTCCATGCCCTCCGGACTATCCACCAGCCTCACCGCCTCAGGTGTCAGGCCCCCCTCTCTCAGCAGGGTCAGCATATGCTTGTCGAAGTCCCACCAGTTCGCCTTTTTTGTATTGTATCTCCTGGTAGAGGGGCGCGGGCTCGGCTGATGCCTTTCCCCGGTCTCCAGGGTGAAGGTTATGGCGTTGTGATCTGATGTGGTAAGGCTTCTGTTGACCTGCCAGGGGGGGGGGGAGGGGGGTGATGAGGACCCTGGGCGTTACCTTGACGGCGTGGTGAGAGCCTGGTCAGCTGCCGGCGTCCGTGCAGGAACTACTCCTGAACTCCTGGTCTTTGAGGAGTTCCCTGGATGCGATGCTGCACGTTCCAGGCGTCCCGGCGTGATGACAGTGCGGGTGGCGTAGGGGACGGTCGAGTAGAGGCCTCCAGTGAAGGAATCTCGCCTGAGCTCCCAGTCCTCGAGGAGTTCCCTGGATTCGGAGGTAAACCGGGGGGTGTGGCTCCAGACTGGTTCCTTGGCCTTTACCTATCTGTCTGTGGGGTGGTACCGCAGTGCTTACGGTCCTGTTGTGAAGTCCACCCCTGAGCTCCTGATATTTAAGGAGTTCCCTGGATACGATGTGGTGGCGGGATGCTGCACGTTCCAGGTGTCCCGGCGTGATGACAATGCGGGTGACGTAAGGGACGGTCGAGTAGAGGCCTCGGGTGAAAGAATTTCGCCCGAGCCCCCTGTCCTCAAGGAGTTCCCTGGATTGCTGTGGGGTGAAAGGGCGCTGCACGTTCCTGATGCCCTGGCGCGTTTGCAGTGCGTGCGGTGAAGGGGACGGCCGTTCCGAAGCCCCCGGTAAAAGAGGTTCCCCTGGGGCGCTGAAATTGGAGGAGTTCCCTGGATCCCGAACCTAGCGCTCGTACCTGTCTTCAGCACTGGTCATCCAGAACCCTCAGCCGCCAAGGCAGTCTCCACGCGCGGCCGGCCGCGTCAATTTGGTGTCTGTGACGCGGTGTGACGTCGAGAACTGTCAAAATCGTCGACAACTAGGCGGCTACGTGGAGGTGTTGGCACTTTCCTTTGTTTAAAAACGTACCTTTGGGCGGCTGTATCTCCTCCAGTTCAGAGCCGATCTTCGAGGTTCAAGCGCCGGCGGACAGATCTCGGCGCCCTCTATCCGTTGGTGTTTGGAGCTTTCATCGGTCTCCTCTCCCCGCTTAGTTATTACGGGGGAACTTTGGAGGGCTGTATCTCCTGTGGCACTCTTGGAAACACTTCACAAACACTCTCACTTATGCACTACACCAAGGCGAGAACACTAACACAAAAAGCGCGGCGATTTGAGCACTAAGAATAATTTTAAATAATTTTTGAATATTTATTCCGCGGAGCAGTGTGTTACCAGTATGGATGGCGGCTTAGTACTGAAGATAGGCATTTCAGGGTCATTAGGTCGGTTCTCCTGGCACTTACGGCAAGTTTTCACGTGTGTGTCAATATCTTCCTCCATGGTTGGCCACCATACGTAAAAACGTGCCAGCGCTCTCATTGCTGAGATGCCTGGGTGTCCACAGTGCAGGTACTTTAAGGTCGTGTTCCTTAGAGTGTCAGGGATAATAATTCGACCTTGCCACATTACGATCTTGTTTTCTAGTGATAGTTCACCTCGTTTGCGAGCGTATGGTTTTATATCGCTTAAGTACTGCTGTTCACGCCAGCCTGTTTTAATAAACTGGGATACGAGTCTGAGCGTGGAATCCTTTTTTGTTTTCTCTCTTAATATTTCCTCTGACAGTGCAAGATCGGTTAGTCTATCTGACTGTAGGCGTGATACAATCTTGTGAACTGCGAGTTCAGCTTTGGAAGGTTGCTCTTCTGGATTCGGCATTCTTGATAAGTAGTCAGCAATCAGGTTGTTACCACCTTTTGTATATACGATGTCGTAATCGTAACTTCCTATTATCAAAGCCCATCTCACTAAGCGGTTATTAACGAGTTTTGGTAATTTGCGTTGAACCCCCAGAATGTGTATGAGAGGCTTATGATCAGTAACTAGAATGAATTTGATACCACGCAAGTATTGGTCGAATTTTCTGATTCCAAAAAAAATTGCAAGAGATTCGCGGTCTATGACAGAGTATTTAGATTCTGCAGGTCGAAGTTTTCTTGATGCAAAGGCGATTGGTTGTTCAACGTTGTTCCTCTTGTGGAAAAGTACGGCTCCAACGCCTTTTTCTGATGCATCACAAGCTAGGAATAGCGGACGATTGTCATCGAAGGCTACAAGAGGTTTGGAGCGTACAATCAAGGACTTTGCTTGTTCAAAAGCTTTAATTTCCATGTCCGTCCATCGCCATTTCAATCGACCGTAGCTCCTTGGCGTCGATTGGAGGGGAAGCTTTGGCAATTGCATCTATTTTTGACTTTGTGGGACGTACTCCATTTTTATCAGTCGTGTGTCCAAGGTATTCGACTTCAGGTTGTAAGAAGGTACATTTCTTCAAGTTTACTTTTAATCCTGCTTGTTCCAGTCTTTCGAAAACGATACGTAATGTTTCGAGGTGGCATTTGTCATCTTTTCCTGTAGTGGCAATGTCATTGAAATAGACTACCACGTTCGGTATCCCTTGTAGAAGTTTGTTTGTGATATAGTAAGAAATTGTTTTGATTCCGGACTTATTTCGAATTGAAGGTAAGCGTCTTTCAGGTCAATTTTAGAAAAATTCTCTCCATTTGCGAGGTTCTGGCGTAACTGGTCAAATAATGGAATTGGATGTGCTCTGTTACTCCACAACATCAGCGTACAAAGCTTGATCCCAAATCAAAACCCTACATTATGTTAGGATATTGTGATCATACCAAAGATTATCGACTTGGTGATCCTGCAGATGGTACCAAATTAATCAAAGCTTGTTCCGTCGTATTTATTGAAAATGTAAATGGTATTAATTTTAAAACTCATGAACATATCAATAACAATGATTATAAAGATATGTGGGATAATATTGAAGTTACTATATATGATTCTGAAAATTCTAATAATAATGAGATTGTGGATGAAATTGATGACACTAATAGATGTACAACTACGTCACAAATAACTTCAAATATGAGTATTGTGGAATCTGATACTGATATAACTACATTTATTCATGGGGAAGAGAATGAGTCGTTGTTAAATCAACCAGATCTTGAATCAGAGTGTTTCTAATGAAGAAATAACTGACAATTCTAGACCCGTACGAGATCGGCGTCCTCCCATTTGATACACTGATAATGAAGTGAATAATTTTGCTGAATTAGACTTCTTAGCTCGAAATGAACCTAGAACCTATTCTGAAGCTATTAACTCCAATAAAGCTCAAAAGTGGTTAGCAGTGATGAAAGAAGAGTATAATTCACTCATTTCACATAATGTCTGGGAAGTTGTTGACAGACCACAGACTGGCAACGTTTTTGAAAAATACAAAGCCCGTTTAGTTGCAAAGGGATTTACCCAAAATATGGCGTTGATTATGTAGAAATTTTCGCACCTGTTGTGAGACAGGTCCAATCGCAAATAATAAGCGTAATGTACTATACATTACGCTTATTATTTGCGATTGGAGTTGAAAATGACATGGAAATTGAACATGTTGATGTTAACACAGCTTTTTTAAATGGAGACCTTACTGAACGTATTTATATGAAACAATCTACTGGATTTGTAATTGAGGGGCACAACAAAGTCTGTTTGCTCAAAAGAAGCTTATATGGATTGAAGCAAGCCAGCAGGAAATGGAACGAAAAAGTTCACAAAGTCTTGATAGCAATGGCTACAAACAAGTAAAGAGCGAACAGTGTGTGTATGTTAAGGACAATGTATTTATTGCTCTCTACGTAGATGACTTTTTCATTTTTAGTTCTAATAAGGTTAAGAAGGAAAAACTATAATTTACTTAGTTGCAATTTTAACATTAAATTGCTTGGACCTGTCAAACAGGCGTTAGGTATGAAAGTGGATAGGAACAAAGAACAGGGAACTTTAAAGTTATCGCAAGGTGAATATATAAGAGCGTCGGTGGCGCTGTGGCCTCGGCACTGGACTGTGCTCCGAGTAGAATCGGGAGGCCCGCGATCGATCCTGCCATGTACCAATGTGTTTTTCGTTTCACGAATTTCATATGTACATTTATCTGACGCTCCTACAGTGAAGGAAACATCGTAAGGAAACCTACATACACGTGCGAAGTAATTCAAAGGTGTATGTGAAGTCAACCAATCCGCACTGGGCTAGCGTGGTTTGACTAAGGCCTAATCGCCCTAACTAGTTAGGGTAGGCTCGTGCCCCTCGGTGGGGACGTATATGAGCTGTGATGATGATGATGATGATGAATATATAAAAAATATTTTGAAAAAGTTCGGAATGGAAGAATGTCATAAAGTCGCAACTCCTATGGAAGTTAATTTCAATTTGCCTAAAGCGGAGAAAGTTGATACAAGATTTCCATACCAAGAAGTTATTGGAAGTCTAATGTACCTAGCAGTTTACACGCGTCCAGACATAGCGTTTGCTTGCAGCAAGCTTAGTCAGTAACACTTGTTATGACAATACGCACTGGATAGCAGCTAAACGTGTATTACGTTACCTTGCAAGTACAATCAGCTACGGTCTAAATTTCAAAAGAGGTAGTCAAATCGTAGAAATTTCATCCGACACAGATTGGGCGGGCGATACGATTGATCGGAAATCATATTCTGGTTTTTTGACTAAATATGGTCAGAATATTATTAATTGGCATAGTCATAAACAGCAAAATGTAGCCTGTTCCAGTACTGAAGCTGAATACTATGCTCTTGGTACTTCTGTAAAGGAAGCTAAATTCGTTAGAATATTTTTGTCAGAGCTTAGTAGTACGAATCAGTCACAGTCAAAATCAAAGTTACAACCTATTACTATTTTTAACGACAACCAAAGTACTCTTAAAGTGGTTTTGAAAATGAATGTTTTAGGAGAACAAAACATATTGATGTTCATCACCATTTTATTAAAGAGTCAATTGACCATGGTGAAATAGGTGTGGCATATAAGCCATCTAATGAATTAGAAGCCTATTTGGTAACTAAGGCCTTACCGAAAACTAAACATCATTTTTTTGTAAAGTGTTTAGGCTTAGTTTGATTTTGGTAGTATGTATATTTTATGTTAATGTTTGTTTACTCTTACATGAGATAACTTGAGTTTTATTTTATAGAATTGAAATATTACTGAGTTATTATTCTTTATCTGCATGTTAGAGTGAGGGGCAGTGTTGAGCTACCAAACTATTTGGTTTTCTGTTGGCACGTTAACTTTGAAATACTTATAATAATAATAATAATAATATTTATTTGCCAGAACATGGTGCGATAGATATTTGTACATTATTGAGTCCAACATATCCTGTCGTTAATCGACGTGCAAATATTTAATATAGATTCATTTAAATATAGTCAAATGATATCCATCAATAATGTCAAGTTATATGGTTACATAATTTAAAAAAATACAATTACATCTTAATTTCATTTTCAATGTCAAATTTATATAATTTAATTAATAATGTCAAGCTTTAATTAATTAATTTATAATGTCAATCATAATAAAATTCATTATTTCGGTATTGATTAAACAATGTCAGCCCGTCCACCAAAACCCGATATGATAAAGCGGTTTATCGCGGTGAACTGTCAAAATACAATATGTCATGAGGTCAATTTACCAGTTATAAATAAGTTTAAAATTGAAATGAAAAATAAAACCGCATTACAAACGCCAACTCAAAACAATAAATTAAAGAATTGAACAAAGCTTAAGTCAATGCAACGTGTTTACCTTAATGTATCATCTTTTATATAATCATTTACTGAGTAGTACATTTTGCTTATGAGAAGATGGAACAGGTTCTTTTTAAATTTATTTAGTGGCAGTTGTCTAATATTTGCAGGTAATTTGTTATAAATTTTTATTGCCATTATGTAAACATTTTTTGTAAAAAGTTTTAATCTTTGTAAAGGTACATATAATAAATTATCATCATTCCTACGTGTTCTATTATTAATTATTATATTTTTTTGGAAGAGCGTTCCATATTTTTTTACAAATATTCCCATTTCAAAAATATACAAACAGGGAAGTGGGAGAATGTTGAGTGCTTTAAATAGTGGTTTGCAGCTATCTAAATATTTAGCACCGCATATACAATGCATGTACAAACGCCAACTCAAAACAATAAATTAAAGAATTGAACAAAGCTTAAGTCAATGCAACGTGTTTACCTTAATGTATCATCTTTTATATAATCATTTACTGAGTAGTACATTTTGCTTATGAGAAGATGGAACAGGTTCTTTTTAAATTTATTTAGTGGCAGTTGTCTAATATTTGCAGGTAATTTGTTATAAATTTTTATTGCCATTATGTAAACATTTTTTGTAAAAAGTTTTAATCTTTGTAAAGGTACATATAATAAATTATCATCATTCCTACGTGTTCTATTATTAATTATTATATTTTTTTGGAAGAGCGTTCCATATTTTTTTACAAATATTCCCATTTCAAAAATATACAAACAGGGAAGTGGGAGAATGTTGAGTGCTTTAAATAGTGGTTTGCAGCTATCTAAATATTTAGCACCGCATATTGATCTTATGCATTTCTTTTGAACTTTAAATGCTCTTATCACTTCTACTGAATTTCCCCATAAAATAACACCATATCTCAGCACAGACGAAACATATCCATGAAAGGCCGTTAAGGCTGCTTCCTTAGAAGTAGTTTGTCTGATCCTATTTAGAACAAAAACAAATCTATCTAGTTTAGTGACTACCGCCTCTATATGATATTTCCAGTTACAATATTCATCAAGTGTTACTCCTAAGAATTTTGTCATATTCAATTCTTCTACTTTATCTCCTTTGTAGTTTATATTAATGTTTTCTGTTATGCTTTTGTAATTTTTAAATCTTATAAATTTTGTTTTGCTTAAGTTTATATGTAAGTTATTTAATTCAAGCCATTCTATAATATTATCAAGAGTTTCATTTGCAACAGTTTGTATCTCTTTGCTGTTATTTCCATGTATCAATAGCGTAATATCGTCTGCATACATGATACATTTTTGTTGACAAATGTTTGGTAAATCATTAACATATAGAGAGAATAGTAACGGGGCTATTACGCTTCCTTGTGGTACGCCAGAGTTGTTTTTCATATATTTGCATCTGTATCTTTTTTTATTATTACCATCTGATTTGATTATCTCTACACATTGTTTTCTATCTTTTAAATAGCTTTCTAAAAGTTTAAGTACATTTCCCCGTAAGCCGTATCTTTCCAATTTACTTAGCAGTAACGAATGCGATACAAAATCGAACGCTTTGCTCATGTCTAAGAAGATAGCTAATACATGATGTTTTTCGTCTAGGCTCTGTGTATAAATCTTCTGTCATTCTGTCATTCATTGAATTACAATAATGTTTACCATTGAAAAGTATATTTTATTTACGAGAAATAATTGTTAGAACATTGTTCTCAACAGCGTCTGAAATTGAAACTTCATTAGAGAAAGTCTCTAACTGGGGTCGACTTAATTTAGTCCATTTCAACCCCTTAAAGACAGGTTTGCACGTTTACCGCAAAGAAAATGCCATTTGTCGTATCTCCTCGCTTTCAGGGCATTCTCCTAACTGCCTCAGCCAATATTGGGATCCTTGGTGTCGACATATCGACAAAATTAGCTTCTAAGAAGCTTGGTGTGCTCAATAGATCGAGACAGTATTTCACTCCGGCGCACCGCCTTCAGCTTTACAAGGCGCAGGTTCGGCCTTATATGGAATATATACTGTTCTCATCTTTGGGCTGGGGCACCCCAATACCAACTTCTCCCACTGGACCGCATTCAACGGAGAGCGACTCGAATCGTCGACTGCCAGGAAATATCAAATCGGCTTGATACCTTGGCGCTGTAAGATGTCGCTTCGCTATGCATCTTCTATCGTATTTATTACGGGGAATGCTCCGAGGAATTGTTCGGACTTATACCTGCCGCCTCTTTCCGCCATCGTTCCTCGCGGCAAAAAATCCATGCCCATCAATTAGATGGTTGGCAGGTGGACTGCTGTGCGTTTCTCTCGAAGTTTCCTGCCTGCCACAGTCAAACTTTGGAACGAATTGTCGCCTGCGGTATTTCCGAACCGATACGACCTTCAAACTTTACTGTTACTGTATTTACCGTTTTTGTTTGTCTAAACTTATTTTTTATATACCGATATTTCCAAATCGACACCTATGAGGTGGGTCGATTTCATTGCAGGTCAGTTTGCTTATAAGAAACATTTATTGCACGCACTCACTTTTAGCTTAACAATCTTTACCTTTATTTTTCAGGTTCTTTGCAAGATCTGGAATTTCTAGTGTGATAGGGTTAGCCCGTGGTGGCGCCTAAAGTCGACGCAACCAATTCGGCGTTTCGCCGATTAATGCTGATTTTAAGGATTGACTACAATCTAATGAAATACAATATCTCTTACCTCTAAGCCGATCCGGTCTCCGTATGTAGCCGGTGGACTTCCTGAGATAGCTCGAGGGAAGTCGCGGCTCCTGAAGGGCTGCTGTCAATCCACCAAACCACGACCGGATCACTACATGGGCCTATTAGGTCACCACCACTCACTAGCTCACTTAATTAGCGGACATTCGCGACAATAACTATTTCGGAGAACACTCACAAGCGGACTTTCGCAACCATAATAAGTAGGTGCGCCGCGCAAAACACAATTTGGTTGTTTTACTCGAGATTGCGCGCTGCGTGATAACTACACTCGCGAGCAAAAGTTTGGAATCAGTTACTTGAAATTGGTTCCGCGTGATCTTGCTCACTAAATAAATGTTTAATAATCATAAAAATGACATCATGTTAAAGGTGCAACTGTCCACTTTAAATCGATATAAAATTAATTCATATCGAGCCCGTAATTGTGGAGTTATCCCGGATTAAGTGAAGGAGGTAGGAAAACAAGGAAATAGGGAAAATAATGAATGAATAAAACAACAAAAATTATTAAATAAAAATTTTATTTATCTTTAAAAATAAGTGTCAATATTTTGTGTTCCCACCCCTCGCCCTAATAACTGCTCCAAGACGATTCTTCATAGACCTGATCAGCTTCTGAATTGATTCTTGTGGAATACCTTCCCACTCCTCAATCAACGCTGATTTCAGCTCATTCAGACATGAAGGAGCAGGAGTTCTGGAACGAACCTTCATCTTCAGTTCATCCCACACGTGCTTAATGGGACACGATTCTCATGCATTCGAAAAATGTTCACATTCGTAAAAATGTTCGAAATTCGAATTTTTTTCGAAGGAAC
The DNA here is from genome assembly GCA_963935595.1 of Schoenobius gigantellus. NCBI lineage: Eukaryota > Metazoa > Arthropoda > Insecta > Lepidoptera > Crambidae > Schoenobius > Schoenobius gigantellus. Next base: position 68,372,042 of record OZ012541.1, on the reverse strand, counting down.
CACAGTTTGTGTTTTCTCAGAATTTCACAATCGAAATAATTCGAACGAACATCACTCGAACGCAACGAATGGTATGGACCAGAAGTTGAGGTTCGTATACGAATTTAGCTGTCAAAATTATAAAAATACAAGGAGTTTGTGATTAATGAGCTCAAACTGTGTTTTCTCTCTCTGTTTTGTCTCAATAAAATGAATGAGGAAGAGTTTTTGGTGGACTTCTTCGCCAATTTGGTGGAGGAATTAGAGGCAGCAAGCGCCGAACCACCGCGACGGAGGATACACGTAAACAGGGATCCTTTTGAATTAAGCAATGCAGAGTTCCTAAAAAATTTTAGATTCAATAAAGACCTCGCAATACAAATTATTCAAATGATTGAGCCTGTGATTGAGCAGCGATCACAGATTGACTTAAAAACAAAGGTACGTACGTAGATTGTTTTACCTAGCCTCAAAATGAGTGTGGTGTTTTGCAGATGTATGTATATGCGTAGTTTCTTGCAGGTGTTGTGTGCACTACATTTTTTTGGAACAGGGAGCTACCAAACTCCTTCAGCAAAATTAAATTGCATTAGCATTTCGCAGCCGTCTGCCTCCCGGTGCATTTCAGAGGTTGTCGATGCTCTAAACCATCCAGATATATTTGGTACATGGATTCATTTTCCGAATAATATTCAAGAACTCAATGATATCTCCAGAAGGTTAGTGACGAAGCACCAAGAAGACGAAGTGAAGAGTATTCTATTCAATAAGTTGGTGCAATTTGCTGTTTCAGTTTCTACATGGCATATGGCTTTCCTGGAATTGTCGGTTGCATTGACTGCACCCACATTTCTATAGTACCTCCACAACGACCATTTGAAGAAAGAAGTTATGTGAACAGGAAAAATTATCATTCCATCAACACACAATTGGTAAATAGATTAGGTACATAATATAACATCTTCACTCACACACACTATCATCTTCACACATTCTATGTACATTAGGCTTAGCTGGAACTTATGTTATCAAGTACTAACTGAATCATAATTTCTTCTTTAGATATGTGACTCCAACTTAAGAATACTTAATGTGAATGTGTAAGGTTCACTATTTTTATTTCAAATACTTATGATTTTGATTCAATCTGGCAGCACTGCGGTAGGAATTAGAAGATATAAAAGATGGCGGATGGCGAGAAGGGGCATTCGACGTCGGGCAGCGGAGCCGAGTGGTCGGCCTCTCGGAAAGTGTAATAAGTCTATGGTTAATTGTGTAAAAGTGAAAGTTAATATAATTAAGATAAAGGAATAAACGAGTGTTAGTACAGAGAACGGAGTTTTACTTCAAACATAGATATAATCAAGTTAAAGGAATAAACAAGTGTTAGTACAGAGAACGGAGTTTTACATCAAATCAGAAGTGGTAAGCACATGCTCACATTGTTTTATTTTAAATCTTGTTATACTCTCGTGATCAATCTCAACAATGCTTCTTCTTCGTCTGTTTAATGGCTTCAAGATAATTGCGCATTTAATCAATATCAAGTGAAATTATTTTAATATATTTGAAATGTACGGTAATTGATTTAAAAATGGAGTCGCACGACACGTGGTTTTTCTTTTATACAAAGAATAGTGAAATCTTAAAATGGTTATGAAGCTATTAGTTTACTTGAAATATTAGTTTTCAAATACATACATCGTTTTTTTTTAATATATACTTCCGTTTCTCTTTCTTCGTTTATATAACAAAATATTATACATTGGATATGTATACATATATTATATATTATACATATCCACGCATATACTATTCGTGGTTATTAGAACTAAATGTTCGGGTATATAGGAGGTATCTATAGCTGTGTAGGTACCTAGTAACCTTAGACATTGCCTTGTTGTCGGAACTATGTTCTTAGATATCCTTTCTCTAGAGATTTATTGAATTTTATTTTTGACCTTAATTTTTTTCTCTTACGAGGTCAAGGTCACATTAAAGGTCAAAATTAGCTGGGTTGAAGCTCGTGTGGGGTTTCTAAAAGGGGGCTGAAATTTTCATTTATTTTGCGCTACGATGCATAGTTTCTAAGATATTTCACAATTTCTAGTTTACTTACTCCTGCTTATTTTACGAACTGTGACAAACCAAACTTTGTTTGTGAGTTATAGATAATGGATCAGAGCGAGAACCGTGTCAACCGCCATCTTGAAACACCTGAGCGTGCTGCATCGCGACGCAGCGGACGCGACGAAGGCAGACGGAGTCGGAGTCGGCTACGCAGCGAGGCGAAGGACTACCGCCGAAGTCGCCCGCGTTACCGGAGTCGTAGCTCTACTCGTCGCAGTCAGCGCAGTCGCAGTATCCAGAACAAGGAACGTGAGTTGGAACGAGAACGCGAGAGAGTTAAACGGTTAGAAGAGGAAATTAATCGACGGCGAAGTCGCTTAAGCTCTTACGCGGAACCCCGCGAACGTTCGCGACACAGTACTATACGTGCCGCTCCATGGGATTCGGAGAAGGAACAACCTTCTACAAAGGATCACAAAAGTGGCCAGCAGCGCCACCCCGATCATAATGATGAGGAACCGGTCCCTCGTTCTGTTAGGCGGTCGGCTAGTCCAGTATTTTCTGCGAGAAACATAGTTGATATTATAACTTCTATGAAATCGTCTCAACCATCAACGGCTGCACAAGGGTCAAATAATTTGAACCATAAAAATATACTACCCGATTTTGACCCATCTTCTAAGAATCAACGAATTGATATTTGGTTACGGAAAGTAAATGAATGTGCAACCGTTTATGGATGGGATGATAAAACCATTGTGCATTTTGCCATGCAAAAACTCCAGGGATTGGCCAAAACCTGGTATGAGGGCTTAAACTCTATCTTATTTAACTGGACGGAATGGCAGGAGAAGCTGTTGACAGCTTTTCCATGTGAACAAAACTTTGGCCAAACCCTGGAGGACATGTTAAAACGTAGGAGTAAAGTTAACGAGCCGATCGAGGTTTATTTTTATGAAAAGATGGCGTTATTGAACCAGTGTGACATAATTGGAAAGCGAGCGGTCGATTGCGTTATTCACGGTCTGAGCGATAGGACATTGAAAACCAGTGCCCTGGCTTTGCGTTGTACGTACCCCGACCAGCTGTTACAATTCCTCATTAGCAACAAAGATATGGCACAGGCCACTCTTAATTTTGATCGCACTAATTATAAGAATAGGTTTCTACACAGTTCTAGTTCTAGACCCTATAATGGTAATAATACAGATTCTAAAAAGCCTTACGCCAGTACAACTAATCCCGGCTTATTCTTGTAGTATATAAGCAATCCATGTAGCTGGGGCGGGAGTAGTAGTAAAGTTACTCTCAACGCAAACACACGGGTTTCATTGATCTCCCCTAAGCCCAACATCAGATGGCGACCCTGCCAAACGTGACAGTGTGCGCGGGAGTGGGCTGCGGAGCGTCGTCGCCGTAGCGCGCACGCGCGCGCCCGCGCCACTCAGACTAAAATCACTAGAAAACAACATCAAACCAAAATGAACATAATTACGGACTAAAATTTATTCTTCATGAAGTGAAAATTTTTAAATTAATAGTGATCAGTGAAAATGCCAATAACAGTGGCAGTAAATCCAGTCGAAAATAATTTTGAAACAGAACTCAAAAATGAACTTATAAACGAAATAAAGATCACGACGACTAACGAATACTTGCTAATTACAATTCTATTAGTAATCTGCATCGCCTTGACAATTATTCTCATACATGTGTGTAGAAAAATATACCAGCGGCATATAAACAGACAAGTGGAAATTCATACATTGCGAAGACAATTGAGAACGAATAACGACGAACTCTGAAGAAAATGGAAATATAAGAAAGAAGAATAAATAGCAAGATTAATAAAATATGAAGTATACAGAAAAATAAATATCAAGATTAAGAAGAATTTTTTTTGCTGAGTCGCAGGCTGCCGGGAGGTTGTTGGTGACAAAGGAAAGTCGCAGCCGGGAGAAGTTCGAGTCCCGAAGCAGGACGATAAATGAAGGAGCTTTATTAGAAGAATAAAAAGTGAAAGTGAAAGTTACGAGTATTTGAAGCTATGGAAGATTTAGGATTAGGTATAGAAAGTATAGAATCACAAATTTCGGGAATTAGAGTTGATTTACGAAAATTGGGTAGTAAAAGATTTGAAAGACAAGAATACGTTTTAAGAAAATTAGAAGAAGCAAAATCATTAGTAAAACAATTTGACGATATAGTACAGACCGTAGGTGACAAACTACTTAGTTTAAAATCAATAACACTTGCCAAATTAATAAGAGAACACTACGAAAAGATTCAAAAATATTGTTTAATAGAAACTGAAGAACCTAATTTTGACCAAACCGCAAATACAAGCAAAGATATAAGAATGGAAAATTTCGACTTAAAAACGGCCAATTCATTATTACCTATTTTAGATGGAAAACAGGAAACAATACAAAAATTAATAAATACATCAGAATTATTGTTAAGTTGCATAGAACCAACACATGAAAAATATTTAATTAATTTCATATTAAAAACTCGATTAGATAAATGTGCTCAATTAAAACTAAATCAAAAATATGACTCATTAAATACACTTATTTCTGATATAAAAAAATATTTATTAATTAGGAAAAACCCAACATCCATTATGACACAAATGCAAAATACGAATCAACGTGATGGTACAATAGCACAATTAGGTAACCGTTTGGAAACGTTATTCTCGGAATTGACAATCTCACAAACGAACTCGGACGAGTCTATGGAAAAGGTACTAAGGCCGGTTAATGAAAAATACGCAATCCGACAATTCATCAACGGATTACGGAACAGACAGATAGCCACAATAATTTCAGCACGGAACTATGATAGCTTGAAAGATGCAGTTCGAGCCGCGATCGAAGAAGATGTAGAAATAAATGCAAGAAGAACAGAAAACGCGGACAGGTCGGCTATGAATTTTAGGGGTAATAACAGAGGTTTTAGTATGGGTAATAGGTCGCGAGGTCATAGAGGATATTATTACCAGAGAGGTCACGGACAATACGGACAGACAAACAATCCGACCGTGACTAACCAATATAATAGGGACGCGCGATATCAGCATAGAGGAAATTATAATGCGCGGAATTTAAGATACAATAACGTACAAAACCAATTTCGTAATTCCAGAGGCAGATATAATTATAGAGGACATATATATAGAGGACGCGGTTATAACCACACGAACGCGATAGAAGCTGCGGAACCAATACCATCAACATCAAAATGTTTTCGTCCCTAAACCAAAAAAAAAGTTATTTTATCTGCAATACGAACTCAAAATTTACGATAAAATTATATTTACATAATAAAATAAAAACATTTTTAGTCGATACCGGTGCAAATATCTCATTATTAAAACAAAGTGTAATAAGAATTCAAAATATTAATAATAATAATTCAACGGACGTACACGGAATAGGCGGAATAATAAAAACATTAGGAAGTCAATATATAAACCTATATATTCCAAATACTAAGATTTATATGATACAGAATTTTCACATAGTTACAACATTACCGAACGGTTATGACGGAATTTTAGGGTTAGATTTCATAAATAAATATATTTCAATAATAAACTTTTCATCAAATACAATTACATTACGAACAATAAAGGGTCAGTATAATCTTAAAGTCCACACGAACGCTTATTGCAATTCGTCGAAAACAGTGAGTCATAACAAAGTTATACCAAGAACAAAGACATTACAATGTAACAATGAAACACCTTTGATAACTTTAAATCGTCAGTGTATACCACCGCGTTGCGAAACGGTTATCGCATGCTCAATTCCAAGTAACGAACACAATGAGCATTATGATTACTTGTTAGGCACTAATGAAATAAAGCCGGGTTTACATGTAGCGAGTCAAATAGTGAAAATAAGGAACGGAAAATTATTAATAACATTTCTGAATACAAATGAAACGGAAGTAATTTTGGAAAACTTTAACACAACATTAGAGCCATTAAGTAATTACACATATTGTAATTTTGGAGAAGTAAATAATAACAGTACGAGAGCCCAACAAGTTTTGAATAAAATTAAATTAAAACATTTAAAAGGAAATGATAAAGAAACAATAGAAAAAATTTGTAGTAAATACGCGGATATTTTTTATTTAGAGGGAGATAAGTTATCGTACACAAATATAGGAACTCAATCAATACAATTAAAACCTAATATTCAACCAGTACATTCGAAACCATACAGAATACCTATATCATTAAGAAAAGAAGTAGACAACCAAATAAATAAAATGTTAGAACAAAATATAATAGAAGAAACTTCAAGTGCGTGGAACTCACCAATTTTATTAGTAAAGAAAAAACCTAATGATGACGGAACAAAATCATATAGACTTGTAATAGACCTTAGGAAAGTAAATGAATCAATCGAAAATTTATCATTTCCAATACCGAACATAAGCGATATAATAGACTCTTTGTCAGGAGCAATATATTTCACAAAAATGGACCTATCAAATGGCTTCTACCAATGTCTATTAGATGAGAATAGTAGAGACATAACATCATTTTCAGCAAACTCAAAACAGTATAGAATGGTCAGGCTACCTCAAGGTTTAAAGATAAGTCCTTCTGCCTTCAGCAGACTTATGTCGATAGCCCTATCTGGGATATCTCAAGATAAATGTTTAATTTACTGCGACGATATAATTTGCATGGGCAGCAGTTTAGAAAAACACAATAAAAACTTAATAGAAATTTTTGAAAGATTTAGAAAGACAAACTTAAAACTCAATCCGCAAAAATGCGATTTTTTAAAAAGAGAGGTAGTATATTTAGGTCACTTAATCACAGATAAAGGAGTATTACCGGACCCTAGTAAAACTACTGTGGTAGAAAACTTCCCAGTTCCGAAGAATTCTGACGAAGTTAGGAGATTCGTAGCATTTTGTAATTATTATAGAAAATTTATTGAAAATTTTGCTACAATAACAATACCATTAAATAATTTATGCAGAAAACACGTTAAATTTAACTGGTCAAAAGAATGTCAAAAATCATTCGAATTATTAAAAGAAAAGTTAACACAACCACCATTACTAGAATATCCTAATTTTAGTGAAGACAACTATTTTATACTTCAGACTGACGCGAGTCAATTGTCTATAGCTAGCGTATTAATGAATAAAAATATGAAACCTATAGCTTACACTAGCAGACCATTAAATAAAGCAGAAAAAAACTATCCGACAATACATAAATAATTATTAAGCATAGTGTGGAACGTAAAATATTTTAGAGTTTATTTGATAGGTAAAAAGTTCCAAATACAAACAGATCATCGTCCATTAGTAAGTTTATTTAAAATGAAAAATCCAGAAAGTAGATTGCTAAAATATAGACTAGAGTTAGAGGAATTTGATTTCGATATAATATATATAAAAGGATCTACTAATGTCGTAGCAGACAGTTTAAGTAGGATAGTGATAACATCAGACGACTTAAAAAATATGTCAGAAAATGACACTTGCAATGTAATGACAAGGAGACAAAAAAGACTATTAGATGACGGACATAGTTCTCAAAGTAGTTCAGATTCGATGAGCTCTGACAAATCTGAAATACTGCGAAAACGATGTGACGAAAAACAAAGAAATGACAGTATAAATAACGGTATACCGATAATATCAGAATTATTACGAAAACCTATCGATAGTGTAGACTTTATTTTTGAAACAAAAAAGAATATAAATAAATATAAAAAAGAAAATAAAATAAGTCATGAAAACAAATCTTTATTATTCATGCCTAGTAAAAATACTATATTATTAGACTTAAGTTACAATCAGCACTTTACTCGAGCAGAATTTGCTGATATGTTACAAGAATTTTGTAAAAAATTAAATATTAAACATATAAATGTTATAAAAGAGGAAGATAAAATAGAATTTATCAAAGATATAAAAGAGGAAATAAGTAAAAGGAAAAAGTGGGAAGGACCACGAATAAATATTTTGTCAAAGGTAAAAAGAATAATAGACGAAAAAGAAAAGTCAAAAATATTAAATGATTATCATTTATTACCTACAAGCGCACACGCAGGTGTGAGACGCATGACGAATAGTATAAAACGTAAATATACATGGAGTAAATTAGATAAAGATGTATATGAATTTGTATCAAAATGTAAAAAATGTCAATTTATGAAACACTCCAAAAGTGTGAAACAGCCCTTAGAGATCACAACAACGGCATACAAGCCGATGGAAAAAATTTATCTCGATTTAGTTGGGCCAATGACAAAAGATGAAAATGAATACAATTATATTTTAACAATCCAATGCGAAATGTCAAAATACGTAAATGCGTTCCCAATTCAATCTAAAGATACGATCACAGTAGCACGCTCATTGGTAAATAATTTTATATTAATATACGGAATCCCAAAATGTATCGTTTCAGACCGCGGAACAGAATTTCTAAGCTCAACAATGACAGAAATCTGCAAATTATTAGGTATAGAAAAACTTCACTCCACAGCGTATAGACACGAAACAATCGGCGCATTAGAAAATACACACAAAAACTTAAGAGCATTTTTGAGAATCCAAACAGAAAATTCTCCGTCCGATTGGGCGAGATGGTTACCCTATTGGTCTTTTGCATTCAACACAACAGTACACACACAAACAAACTACACACCATTCGAACTAATTTTCGGGAAACAATGTAATCTTCCATCTTCGATTACAGACAGCACTTTAGAACCATTATATAACATAGATGATTACGCGCAAGAATTAAAATATAAATTAAAAATAGCACACAATCACGTCAGAGAAAATTTAATATCACAGAAACGATTACGAAAAGAAAAATACGATGAGTTCATTAGACCGCAATTTTATCAACAAGGCGAATTGATATTAATTAAAAACGAAACGAATGACAAGACAAAACCTATATACTTAGGGCCGTATATCGTATTAGAGGATTTAGGAACAAATGTAAAAATTTCGAAGGGAAATAAGATAGATGTAGTACACAAAAATCGTACTAAATTATATACAAGAAATGACTAAACTTATTATGTGTTAATCACGATAATACATTTTTTTTATTAAGGAGAGCTCTCCTCTCTAGTAATATATTATGGCTCTCCCGTCTATTATATCTCTCTAGTAGGTAATATATTATGTCTTTATTACCTAGTTATTAAGTACGTTCTAGATGAATATTATATAAGTTTTATGCTAGGTATATTGATAAATTAAGAATAAGTGATTAAGATAATGTCTATCAAGATATGAAGAAAAAGGTTAATTATGTTCTTATAAAATTGTATTCGACTTCATAATTAATGCGCATTAATATATATATATATTTACTATTGAAGTCAATTATGTATTTACTTTCATTACTTGATGATTTTATATGTACCTAAGTCTTACTGTAAGAAAATTAAAATGAAACGAGATGTATTCAAAGTATTAACAACATTTAATATTTCATTGTACTTTACGAACACAATCATAATATTATGAAATTGTTTTGTATACATAATTCGCAGAAGCCAGCCCAGGTGGCCAACTGAGATCATCATCACGTTGCGAAATCTGTAACAATAACAAGCGTGTTGCATTACATTGTAAACACGTCACGATTGAATAATGAGCTCTGTTTGGCAACTTACTAAAACTTTAGAGTAAGATGAATAATTTTAAGTTAACATTAATCATTTTTTTTAATATTTTTTTGAAAACGGTGATGATGTAGTATATAAGCAATCCATGTAGCTGGGGCGGGAGTAGTAGTAAAGTTACTCTCAACGCAAACACACGGGTTTCATTGATCTCCCCTAAGCCCAACATCAGATTCTGTTACAACTGCAACGAGCGTGGTCATCCCTTCATGAAATGTCCCAAGCCTCTCATTAAATGCTCAGTTTGTAACAGATACGGTCATAAATCTGACAATTGCAATTCTAAACCTGATAATCAGAATGTCAGTAAAAATAACACGGTGCACAAAACAATGTGCATATCCGCCACTAAGTCAAATTCTAAGTACATGAAATTAGTAACAATAAACAATTTACAGTTCCAAGCTTTTGTGGACTTTGGAAGCGAAGTCTCATTATTAACAACATCCATTGTACAAAAACTAGGGTTAAAATGTGATGATACTGTCTTACTACCATTAAAGGGTTTTGGAAACGAGATCGTTCAATCATCGGGAAGTGTTAGGGCTTACCTAGAGGTCGATGATGTAAAGGCCGAAGTCAGGTTCCATGTGGTGGATGATGAACTTTTACATGTACCAGTGCTTATTGGGCAGACATTCACAGAACAGACGCACGTGATCGTATACAAGACTTTTGAGTACTTGAAATTTCATAGTGTTGACAACGAGTTGCCTTTCTACGATTCCCAATTAAAAGACTCGTGTATCGATATATATGGGCCAGCTACTATTAACTGTGTAACTGAGCCAAATATAGATGGCAATATAATTATAAGTAGCAAGGTTATTGGCAGTCCTGTAAATCAGTACATAACTTATGGCGGCCTTTACTCGGTAAATAGTGGTATGATAAAAATCAGTATTGCCCCTATCTCCTATCGGCTTCGATTAATTATGGGTACTACATTATGCCGGGGTACACGTATACGATTAGTAAACCGTATAGTTTCTCCAGGTTTAAACGTTAACGCGTCCGATCATCAAGAGATCGATGACAAGATGGTTCGTATGGGTGATAGCGCGGATGAACGTGATAGGCAAAAATTATTAGATATTTTACATAAATATAAACACTGTTTTGCTTCCTCGTTGAAGGAATTAGGGTGTACGAGCGCAGCTGATATGTCAATCGAGCTAAACACTAAACAGCCTGTGGTGTATCGCCCTTACCGTTTATCGCATAAGGAGCGTGAGCAAGTTCGCACCATGGTAGGTGAAATGTTAGATGCCGGTATCATCAGAGAATCGGTGTCGGAAAATGCGAGTCCGATAGTTTTAGTGCGGAAGAAAGACGGCAAGCTCCGAATGTGTATTGACTATCGACTTCTAAACTCACGAACCGTTAAGGAACGATGCCAGTGATTGAGGATGAGATCGCTCGCTTGTCTGGACAGGCGTACTTTATCACCCTTGATTTGGCATCGGGGTACTACCAAGTCCCTATATCGGAGACATCAAAACATTTAACAGCTTTTGTAATGCCGGATGGACAGTACGAGTTTAATCGTATGCCATTCGGCCTTGCCAATGCACCTGCTGTATTCCAGCGGATGATGCATAAAGTTTTGGGATCTGCACGATATTCGGAAGCCACAGTTTATATAGATGACTTGTTAATATACGGAAAGGATAAAGAACAGTGTCTGAGCCGTTTGGAGAATGTTTTGAAGCTCCTAGACAAAGCAAATTTGACTTTAAATTTATCTAAATGTGAATTTTTAACGGATAAAGTAGATTACCTAGGCTATGAAGTTAGCGCCGCTGGCATAAGGCCAGGTGGCAAAAAAATCAGTTGCGTCATTGATTTCCCACGTCCGTCCAACCAGCACGCAGTGCGACAGTTTTTGGGTCTTGTCGGATATTTCCGCAAGTTTATTAGAAATTTTGCACAAGTGGCTCATCCTCTCAACAAATTGTTGAAGAAAGATGTGCAGTGGTGCTGGATGGACGAACAAGAGAAAGCATTCCAAGAGCTCAAGAACAGGTTAGTACATAGACCCATATTGGCTATATATGATCCTAAGGCGGAGACAGAACTCCACACTGATGCCAGTAAAATTGGCATCGGTGGAATTCTACTCCAGAAGCTCTGTACCGACGATACATTTCGCCCCGTAGCTTTTTATAGCCGACAGACCACGCCTGAGGAAAGACACTTTCATGCTTATGAGTTGGAGACCCTAGCGGTGATCTGCTCTCTCAAAAAGTTTCGTGTCTATCTTCTTGGACAGGATTTTAAGGTGGTAACTGATGGTAGCGCATTACGCAGTACTTTTGTTAAGCGCGACATAATACCACGAGTAGCGCGATGGTGGCTGTTAATGCAAGAATACCACTGTACAATAGAGTATAGAGCTGGTTCTAAGATGTACCATGTGGACGCTTTGTCGCGTAATCCTATTCAAGATAGTGAAACTGCTGATGCATTGCAACAATATCCCACAGTAATGTCCATCAGCAATGGTGATTGGCTTCAGACTTTACAATTAGGAGACTCCGAATTATCTAGAATTAGAGATATACTTTTGTTAAAAATGGACGCTGAAGGGTTAAATTACATTAAAGATAATTACGTCCTCAAAGATAACCAGTCATACAAAATAGTTGACGGTGATGAGACTAATTTACGATGGGTTGTCCCGAAGGGTGCGAGGTGGCAGTTATGTCGTTTCAACCACGACGACATTGGGCATTTTGGTGTGGAAAAGACCGTCGATCGAATTAAGAAGTCATATTGGTTCCCAAAAATGTCTAAATTTATAAAGAAGTACGTTCAGGCTTGCGTCTAGTGCGCTTACGCAAAGAAAAGTACTCAATATGAGCGCGAAGGATTTTTACATACTATAGAAAAGATCGACGTTCCTTTTCACACGGTTCACATAGACCACCTCGGACCCTTCGTAAAATCCAAACGCGGCAATACTCACCTATTAGTTGTTGTAGAAGCATTCACAAAGTTTGTCCTCATAAAACCGGTACGAAATACGAATACACAGAATTCCATACGCGCGTTAGAAGAAGTATTCTTTACGTTTAGATTCCCTGACCGTATTATTAGTGACCGTGGGTCATGCTTCACATCCCATGCATTTAAAAGATTTTGTTTGAGTAAGGGCATCAAACATGTTTTGAATGCGGTGTCTTGTCCACGCTCTAATGGTCAAGTTAAGCGATATAATGGCTCAATTTTGGACTCTTTAACTGCTCAAAACTTGAATGATGATGAAAAGTCATGGGACGAGAAAATTGGCACGGTGCAATGGGGCTTAAACAACACCAAACAAAAGACCACCGGGAGGACCCCTGCGGAAATTATGTTCGGAACGTCCATGAACGCAGAAATTGATCCTAAATTTAATGAAATTAGGCGTAACACGAGCGAGGATAATAATCTAATAACGATGAGAAAGGACGTTAGGGATAGAATACAAAAGGAGCAAATTAAACAAAAAGAAAACTACGATAAGAATAGGAAGCCAGCTCGCTCGTACCAGGAAGGCGATTTAGTAAAAATCACAAAAGTAGCTTTTAGTAATGAAGGTAAAAGCACGAAGCTTTTGCCTTCATACATAGGTCCGTATAGGGTTATTAGGGTATTGGGAAATGACCGATCTGGCGTCCATACCAGGACTAACTGGTACCAAAAAGAAACGCAAAACAACCGTTGCGGCTGACCGAATGTTACCCTGGGTTCATCTGGCGGCTCTTGAGGTACATAGTGATTCTAATGACGAAAATGTGAATTATTCTGCTTCTGAAATCGATGATTAATATTTTGTTCTTTTTCAAAGCAGCTATAGAATGGTCTAATTTAATTATAAGGTATTCAATGTATATAAAGAATCATGTATTATGGCAATAATTATTACTAAGGATTAACGATGACAACTGGAGACCTTTAATTCCAAATGGGTAATACCTTTTTATTTTATTTTTTCTATTTATTAATTTGGTTGCGATGCAGCTCCTGCTAGAATTGGATGGGTTAGCAGGAACTGGTATACTTTTGCGAGAATTGGATGGGTTCGCAAATGTTTAAGTTATGTTGTCGTAAGAATTGGATGGGTTTACGACAGATAAATATAGTAACCTTACTAGAATTGGATGGGTTAGTAAGGATCGACTTTATGTTGTTATCTAGCAGTTCCTGCTAGAAATGGATGGGTTAGCGGGAACTGTGAGATTTTAATGAATTTTTTTTGAAGTGTTGAATCCATAGTGCGAAAGTTGTAAAGAGTTGTAAAATATAATGGTGTTATCATTGTCGTAATAATTGGATGGGTTTGCAACATTAAAAACCTAACGTGTATGTTTATACTAGATAAAATTTGTATACTATGTTAAACTTAGATAGCACCAAATTATTAATGACTTGAATCATAACAAAAAAAAGGGGGGGAGAATGCCTTTTCTGTGAATTTATACCTATATCGTGTTTTGATAAGAAAAATTGTTTACATGTTATATAGTTTATAATAATAAATTTAAAAAAAAATGTTTATTTATTAAATCGTACTGTTTAATGAATTGCTGCATTACCTAACCAATGTATAATAAATAATGTTTTTTTTTTCTCTTCTTTACTATGATTATTGTGCATAATTGTTATTATGTCATTGTTGTCCCGAATGCCTTTCCTCGCCGAGTGTAAGGTTTGTACTCGTCTCCTGGCTGCGTGTATGAGGACATCCACGAGGTCAGGATGGACGAGTGTAAGGTTCACTATTTTTAATTAAAATACTTATGATTTTGATTCAATCTGGCAGCACTGCGGTAGGAATTAGAAGATATAAAAGATGGCGGATGGCGAGAAGGGGCATTCGACGTCGGGCAGCGGAGCCGAGTGGTCGGCCTCTCGGAAAGTGTAATAAGTCTATGGTTAATTGTGTAAAAGTGAAAGTTAATATAATTAAGTTAAAGGAATAAACGAGTGTTAGTACAGAGAACGGAGTTTTACATCAAATGCACTGTTCCCGGGCAGCACACATGATTCGTACATTTGGAACAGTTCTAATGTGTTACCTGTGATGGAAAATTTATATACATCTGCCCCCGTAGCACGTCCACCAAAACACGATATGATAAAGCGACATATCGCGGTGAACTGTCAAAATACGACGAAACCTATTGTATTTTGACAGTTCACCGCGATAAACCGCTTTATCATATCGGGTTTTGGTGGACGTGCTAGGGGGGCTGGCTATCAAAGTTACCACCTCATTGGTATGTAAAAATAACTTACTACTACCATTTATATAGATTTATATGAGTGTTTAGTAAACCGCTATAAAAATAATAATTTATTTCAGGGGACAGTGGGTATGCGCTTAGGCCTTGGTGTCTGACGCCTATTTTACATGCTGAAGAAGTTACTGCAGAATATAGATATTCGGAGGCACTCAAACAAGCACGCTCTACTATTGAAAGGTGTAACGGAGTACTAAAGGGGAGATTTAGGTGTCTTCTTAAAGATAGAGTGTTACATTATAAACCCAATAAAGCTACAAAAATAATTAATGCTTGTTGTGTTCTGCACAATATGTGCATTGCTAACAACTTACCTAACCCTGATATTCCTCCGTACGAGGATCTCGGTATTATTGATCTGCCACAACTACCAGTACTAGAGAGAGAGACTGGAAGAGGAAATATGTTTTTAACTCTAGGACGAGAAAAACAAACTCGTATTGTCAATAATTACTTTATTTAAATATACATATTTTTAGTACATAAGACTAATTATTTATTACTTAACTATGAATCAAATCGAAAATATTTATTTTTAAAATCAACATCCGTGTATGCTTAGATTGCTTAGTACCATCAATAGTACAATAAAACTGGTTTAGGATCCAGTACAGTAGTGCCATCGTTAATATTGGTGTATTCACCCACATGAATATTGTTGTATCGATAATACCATCAATGTTACTAGTGAAACAATGGTTCGATGTACAACTAAACAAACACAAAGTAGATATCGAACAATGAAAGAACTATCAATAAACCAAATTAAAAAAATATTTTCATAAGCATCTTACAAGAATAAAGAAAAACAATTAATAACAAGCATTTATGCTCTAAAAAGAGGAAAATATACTTATGAGTTATGTTATGATAATAATTATGATATAAAGAAACTGACTGACTAACATATCAACGCACAGCCCAAACCACTGGGTCTAGAGATTACACATGTTCGTACAAAAATGTGTTATCTGTAAGAAGCGACGGTTCGCGGTTCGCGGTATCTATCTCAAAATTAGACTTTCCAAGTTTCTTGCCTGTTCTTCTCGAGAAGGCTCTCCTAATTTCCGAACAGGTGTAGAGTCTGTTTTTTTATTCTCCCACTTGTATTTGCAGACATCTTGATTATATTCAGGATGTATGCACATACAAGGTTAAAAAATTGTTTCCTACCTTTAATTAGAATATTTTGCTTTGTTTTGACATCATTAAGTGTCTGTAAAGGCCTATGTTGAATTAAGATTTTTGAATTTAAAGGAGGATGCCCGATTTTGCCCCACTATCAAGGTTGATGACCAATAAAGCGGTATTTCTAATTAAATATATTTTATCAAAACATGATTTTTCAGTATAATATAAAACAGATAGAAGCTACGGTATTTTTCGGCAAATTAATTAAAGACACATGCATTTCCTGTTACAAAATGATAACTACATATTTATGCATTTTTTCGTTGTAGCTACAATACCTTTTTCAATGTTATGCATTATTTCTTTCATTACATTTTTAAATATTTATTTCTAATAAATAATAAAATATATTACATTGTGATTACATTTCATTCTTTCAATTAAAAAGCATTTTTTGCAATGACAAAAGGTTGACAGATCGCATAGAAAATAAAACCCTGTTTTCCACCTAAGCAAGCATTGCTCTAACGATGGTCAAAAACCTTAGAGCATTTACCCTATAAAAAAACTAATGAATCGCGATGATGTTGAATATACTACAAATCTGTACTTAGGTGGAACGCGCCTAAAATAAGTCGCAGTGCCCTCGTCACGTTGCATTCTTTGCGATTTTTGTTACACATTTGATTCCTTATTGTTGATAATACTGGATATCAATTGGTAAGTATATTGATAGCATTATTGTAACTGACTTTTAATGATCGATAGTTCAGCATAACTAGTTTGACGTCTTGCAACTATATGAGTCGCTTAGGTTAGACTAGGAGCTATTTTTATGAATATCTACGAAACTGCAGCTTTAATTAAAAAATACAATACTTGTTTTCTACTCAATGACGAAAAACGTTCAAAATGAGCCTAGAGTTGTTTCTGTTCATGGAAATTTGTAAATGGGGCAAGTCTCCATACAAAAGTGGGCATCGTCCTTTGAAATGATAAAAATATATATATAAATGTGCTACATGATGAATTAAAAAGTTATTTATTTATTATTTAATGCTGCTGCAATATCTACTAATGCCTGTGATTGAATTTTCATTTGTTTTATGTATTCTTCATAAAACAATTTTTTTAAAGCATTTTTCTCCTCAAGGTTTTTATTAAGGGTCTGAGCAACATTTAAGCCTTCTTGTAGCCGCCGTTGTGCAAACGTCCTACGCCTTTTTGTCCCAGTTTCTTTTGGAACACAGGGCTTTAGTAATGGCACTGAAAGAAAAAATAATTGTGTAAAAAAACTTAAAATTGACTACAATACATTAGAATTGCAAAATAACTAAATAATTTAAAATATAATAGGTAGGTAAAATGGAATTCAACAAAAATTAAAACACCTGTTTTTGGAACATCTTCAACGTTTTCTTCTTGTTGCGATAAATCTGAAATGCAAAAATCTATTATAATTGTTCTTTACAAGGAGCAATTTTTCGTAATACACAATAGCTATGAAAATTGAAAACATATTAGAAGTATTGAAATAAAAGAAAATTAGCAATTTACAGCATCTTTCAAAAAATCGATTGAAGAGATACGAAAAAGCAGGCTTTTGGTTTTGATGAACTTATATTGTATTTCTAAAAATTACAATAAAGCCCGAGTGCTTTGTTTACAGATGTGACTGTATTAACCTATCTATTAGAATTGATGACACATGTTAATTGATATTATTCGCAGAATGAAATGTGGTACTCTATTGCAGTATGTCCTTAAAGCAAATTTATAAAAAGTAGTATTCTTTATAAAGCAGTCATATAGCATTCAACAGAGACCTATGGTTTTGGTCGATATAACCAATATGTTCTGAAATGATTTTGACTATAATAACATACCTAGTTCTGGTGTGATATTATTTCCAGGACGCGATAAATCTGAAATGAAAACAAAATTATGTAGCACTACCCAAGGACATACATTTGTTCCTCAGAGTCTACCTCATCATCATCACAGCTCCTATACGTCTCCACCGAGGGGCTCGAACCTACCCTAAGTTAGGGTGTTTAGGCCTTAGTCAACCACTCTGGCCCAGTGCGGATTGGTCGACTTCACATATACCATTGAATTTCTTCGCAGATATATGCAGGTTGCCTCACGATATTTTCCTTCACCGTAGGAGCGTCAGACAAAATGTACATATGAAAATCGAAAAACGAAAAACACATTGGTACATGGCGGACTCGAACCCCGAACCTTCCGATTGGAAGCCAAATGCCGAGTCCACAGCGCCACTGATGCTCCCGAGTGTACCTACTGCACATAATATACAAAATTTTTACCAATGGCTGCGACTGCAGATTCTTGTGAGTCAGTGTGACCTACTAAAGATTGTTGGTCAAAACAATTAATTATTAGGTTTTCCTCAAGTGTAGGGGGATCTGGCGGTGGACCATCACCTGTGAGGTTTGCCTGGCGACGCAATGAGGCAAACTTTTTTTTGCGTTTGCTTTTCTGTCCTGCCATGTCTGAAAAATATAAAAGATTCTTATAAAGCGTAGTACTTATCTATGTCATTAAAGTTGGAGTCTCATCTACATTGAATGTTTCTTTTTAATTCCTGAGAAAAGATATTATTGAAAACAATTTACCACCACAAGCAAGGGACATATACTTGAAAACGTAAAATAAATGAATAAAAAAATGCAAAAAAATCTAAATCGCTGTCTGTAAACATTTTCTTAACTTATTTCTGTGAAATGGCTATAAAAGTAAAACCAAATACTTTTTGGGTAATCTTAAAACGATTACTAAATGTTTAACGTCAAGAATGTCTGTAAAGATTGTTGAATTTGAGTTTGATAAAGCATTATTGTTGTAGTTTATAGCCGTATGTTTGAGAAAAGCACTATACAAGCCTCGGCTCCATAATGTAGTATTTCTGAGAATATCACACATACACTAACGTCGAGGATAACTTTAAAAACTTACCTTGCGCCACTCCTCCCAAGTTTTTTTAGGCCCTGTGATGGAGTTTATATCCTGACTGATGTTTATCCACCGCCTTTTAGCTTCATTCTTAGTAAATGTGCTTGAAAATTTTCCACATTTCAGCTGTGGATCGGCTTCTACTAATTGTACTAGACGAAGCCTTTGCTCCGCACTAGCAAATTTTTTGGATGTATTATTTTTCTCCATAATAGATTATTATATAAACAAATTAATTAAAATGAGAATTTGTCTCAATTCAATATAATTCTTAAACAAAATTTGTTGTAATTAATGACATTTAAAACGTCAGAACCGTTTTAATCAATGTACTTTACGAAATATTAAAAATTGAACTTTTATATTTTGTAATATAAGTATTATTTTTAGAAAATATGATCACATTTAAAAATGTTTTTTTGTGTTAAAATAGATTTAGTAATATTTTTTTACCAAAAAGAACTATTTTAAGATGTAAATTATAGTGGTTGCCATAGCGTTTTTAAAAACGCCTCATGAACGTCGTACGAAACATTAAATTGTCAATACTATTTCCGACTTCCTAGTTCGATTGGTAATATTGTTCTATGGGTACCCCAGAATACGGTTCATACGAATCATTCGAACTTTTCAATAGAATCGAAAAATTCGCATACGAATTTGTCGTACGGTTTTTGTACGGTTATGTCTTAAAGGAGACGCTAGGGTGTGGCGCAACGAATGGGTCACTAACGATATAACGTGGTCCAATTTCAAACGAGAATTCAAGCTGTTGTATCCCAGTAAGTTAGATTACGCGAATATTCCTTTTGATACTATGAGTACGACATCCGATAAATATGCAACTTACGCGGAATACGCGCGCCGCACTTTGTTATGTTTGCGAATAATCGAAGGCTTGTCTGAAGAACTGAGAACGCTAATTGTTGTACGCGGAATCGATAGCTCTCAAGTTCGCGCTGCGGCAACTAATGCGAATTTATCTGCCGATGATCTGATTTCCTTTTTGTCGATATATACTCAACCCGTTCGTACTAAGATCGATAGCCGTTCCCTCGTGCATAATAAGAAACCACAACTTCAAAACACTAAACCAGAAATCAAATGCTTCAATTGCGATCAACGTGGTCACGTCAATCGTAATTGCCCAAAGAAACGAAAGTTAGTGCCGATATCTGACCCGTTAGTCACGAAACCGCCCTGCGTTGTAACATGTACCTTCTGTAAAAAGGTAGGACACGAGGAAGCTAAGTGTTTTGCTAAAGCGCGTTCTGAATTTCGCGGTGTTGATAATCAGCGAAAAATCAACTTATGCACAGACCGAACCAGTTCTAATGAAAATAATTGCGATATAACTACAGCTGTCATTAACGGTGTCCCGGTTGACGTTCTAATTGATAGCGGTGCGCTTAATATTTCACTCATTTCTTCAGATGTAGTCAGCCGATTACAATATCAGCCTAAATCGAGAAGTTGCGTACTTAATTAGTGACAAAGAAATTATTTCTTCGTCATACGTAACTGTCACTATCGAGTTTAGTCACATTTCAATTGAAACGGATTTAGTTGTGGTACCGGACACTTATATGAATGCTCCTATTATAGTTGGTACTGACATACTCAACCGAGATGGATTAACGTACGTCAGAACTAAGGATAGACAATATCTTACGCATTCACATAGATCACAAACTCAACACCTAGTAAATTCTATTCAAACTGAAATAGATCGCATTGAGATAAATTCATCTCTTCAAGGCGAAAAACGGGCGTCTCTTTTAAGGGTCATAAACGAGTTCTCCGAATTTTTGATATCTGGTACTGTGTTTACTACAGAAGAGGAAAGTGCGCCGACAAAGAGGGACACAGAACCGCTGCGGCACCGCACTTACAGGGCCCAACTTCCTGCTGCGAGCCGCAATACCGACCACGGCCGTGTACCTATCCCGCCTGCACTATACCACCACTGAGCAGGACGTCGGCAGTACATACTGAAGAAGGCCAACTTCAATCTGAGGGTGCAGCCATTGGAGTCGCGTCATAACGCTAGTTTTAAAGCGTTTGTGGTGCGAGTTCCGAACTCTGCGCTGGACAACTTCATGAAGGAGGACTTCTGGCCGAAGGGAGTTGTGTATAGGAAATTCCGTGGAAGGATTCCTAACACCACCGGAATGGCGCAGAATACGCCTAAGAAATAAATTTACTAACATAGCCTATTAAGTACTATATACTAACAAAATTGTATTTTATATTATGTATGTTAGCTTATAAGGTATGTATCTATGAGCCTAAGTTGTTCGAGTATAAATAAATAAATAAATAAATAATACGTTCGATATGTACTCTTTTGCTAGCGAGTTTTCTGTCCTGTATTAATCGAACTCCTGGTATTTGTGTTTTTCCTTTGGAATATTAACAGTTACATTTTTTGGAGCGAATATGTCCTGCATATTAAAACCTCTGTTTGCCATAACTAAGTCACCACTATCACATATGTTTTCCAGTTTGGATCTTTTTATTATCTGCCTGTCACTTACTGAACCACCATAGCAGCCTGAAACACATAAAATTAAGCCACCCCCCAAAACCCCTTGCTACTAATCTGGCTTTATATTGACTACCACCCTTGGAATGTTTTATTTTAAATACCCATTTGCTACTCACAGTTTCTGTCGAATGATTCTCACAAACGTCCCAGGTATTGTTTTCCCTTAGTGTTTCTAGTTCCCTATCCACGGCTTCTTGCCATTTAATAGCATCTTTCCTTTGCATGGCCTCATGATACGTCTTTGGTTCACTTTCTGCCGTGTAGGTATGATGACAGGTGTAGAATCTTTTTCCTAACACGTTTGCTCCGCGAGGCAGGTTGTGGGTTTTCATCCTGTTCAATACAGGGTCCCTCATCACTAACACATGGTTGATAATTTACATTCACTCCTTTCACTGCCACTGGTAGTCAAGTGCTGTTGCTCCTCATCCGATTGCTTTTCACCTATGGATTTCTCTTCCATTGACAATTGATTTTCAACTGGCCTCTCTTGTACACCCATGTCATATTCAAGCATGACAATCTGCTCTGTGTCATCTTGATTTTGCTCTATAAATACAACATCTCTCATGATTTTAATTTTATTTGCGTCCTCGAAATACATTCTGTACGTCTTCCCCATAACCAAGCATAATCCCTTTCTGTTCTTTGGAGTCCCACTTTGCTCTTTTCTCCTTAGGGATATGTACTACTACAGGTGTGCCAAATATTCTCAATGTGTAAATATCGAATCTTTTATTCATCCATGTCTCATATGGCGTTTTCCCAATTTCATTGCTTCTGCCAGTTCTGTTCAGTACATATGCAGTATGAACAGCTTCAGCCCATAGTTTCTTTGGTAATCCTTTTGCACACAACATTGTTCGTGCTGCTTCAATGAGAGTTCTGTTCTCTCGCTCGGCCTTGCCGTTTTGTTCTGGCGAGTATGGCACTGTGGTTTGGTGCACGATTCCACGCTTCATAAATAAGTCATGTACTTTCTTATTTACAAACTCTAATCCATTATCACTCCTGAAGTAAAGCTCTTTATCGTTTGTAATACTTTCGGCTTTATTAAGGCAGTCTTCAATACATTTTTCACCTCATCCTTCCTTTTCACAAAGTATACAGATCTGAAGTTTGAATAGTCGTCTTTTAATATTACGAAGTATCTGGAACCTCCCACCGACGGTACCTCCATTGGTCCACATGTGTCAGCATGTATAACCTCACATGGTCTACTTGTTTTATTTTCACTGGCATTGAAAGGCAATCTGTGTATTTTGCCCTCCAAGCAACTTTCACATTTTGTGTTGGCTTCATCCTTCACTGAAATGTTATTATTTTGTAGTATAGTTTTAACATATTGTAGATTTTGATGTGCGAGTCTCTCATGCCACTCTTTTAACCCAGATTTTATTTGCATCACATTTGCAACTTTACACTCGTACCCTATATCCATAAAATACATGTCGCCATTACGATTTACAATCGCACGAACTTTGTTTCTTTTATAAAATTTACACAGATTATCGTTTGTTTTCATAACGTAACCTCTATCTGTAGCACAGTTCACGGAGAACAAATTAGTCTTTAGGTCCAGCACATACAAAACATTGTCTCAGCTGCTATAACTCAGTCACTATTGAGGCTATTAGCCGCTCCTCGGTTGCTACACGCCGCTGCTCAAAATTCAATCGCTGCTCCTCAAGGGCAATTATACGAGAGCCCAGAGAGTTGCATGTCAATTCTCTTCTCGCCCAAGACGAAGTAAAAGACGGGAAAAAAAATTACAACGGGACCCAACTTACTAATTAATTGCCTAGTATTAAAAAAAATTGTTATCTTGTGTTGACGGGGGCATTTAAAATCTACCTAATAGAAACTGTCTTTTAAACGTTATTAAGTTACTTTCTGTTAAATAAGGGATTATTATTATTCAATACTAGCTGTGCCTGCGACTTCGTCCGCGTGAAATAGTAACCTTTGTTGAGGTTGATAAAAAGTCTATGTTAATTGTAAGTCTAATAGCCTATGTTATACCTTATATTATTAGCTATCTTTTAGTGAAAGTCCCGTCAAAATCGGTCCAGCCGTTCCGGAGATTAGCGGGAACAAACAGACAGACAGACAAAAAAAATTAAATTGTGTTTTTGTTATTGGTACCCGATATACATTCATACCCATTTAGTAAAAACTTGTTATTTTGACATTACAAACAGACACTTCAACAGTTTTATTTAGGGTGCGTTTAAAAACGAGTAATATTTACTCGGGGTAGAGTGAATTTCACCCGATAGCGTTCGAGAACCACCCGAGTGAAACCGAGGTTAACCGACGAATTACTCCGCTCGTATTTCTGAACGCATTAGTGCAGAGTAATTTTCGCCTGACAGGAGTGAATTTCTCACGGCTCCCAGTCAGCGTTAAATTTTACCTGACATTGACAGTTGACTGTTCTGTGATCTGTGGCTACTGATTTCGTTTTTATGTTGAAGTTAAAGTTTACAAATGTTAAGTAAAACTTTGTGCAGTTGTAAAATAAAGCTAGTTTGCGTTGCAAAACACAAGAACTCTTCTTTTCGTTTTTAACTGACAGAACCCGTTTGAAAACTCGTGAAGTGCGAAAATCACTCGCTAGCGTTTGAAAACTAGTTTAACTTCTCTTTCTTGCAATATATCTATCCTTTTCTTTTTTACCGAGTGAAAACTTCACGGGTTTTCGAATGGCCCCTTATTTGTATAGATTACCCTCTGCCACTGTTTCACGGTTTTCACCGTACCACCGCAGGCATTCAGATTGTTTGCAAGATCTTGCAAGAGCTCTCTTGTGCGAGCTCGTCCCGAGACATCCCTCAGATGACCTCTAGCAAGATCTTGATGCTCATGGAAAAAAGAAAGTAGCATTTCTATTTGCTCTGCAGTGGGTGGTGCCGACATAATTGTAGGTACTGCAAAGTGAACTCAAAGCTTAAAGTTACAGAAAAGACAGTACATAGAATACAGACAAGAATAATATAGTCAATTTACTTACATGAAAGTGAAGTGAACCAATTCTTACTAAACCCAAAGGAGAACTATAAGTACATTCAAAATAAGAAAGTTCCCTTGACAGCTCGATTTTTTCCGTTTCATGCATACTAGTTTCCGTGATTAAAAATATTATGTTTTAAAAATATAATTTATCTCTTTAGGTTATTTTTATCAGAAATGCAATAATTAATTCCACATTAAATAAAAACAAGAATATCAGTCTAGTTAAATAAAAATATAATTCTGAAAAAATATTTGTTTAGAGTTTACAAATAAAATATTTGTGTAAAGTATAAGTTCCGATTCACGACTCAAATAAATACTTAATTAAACAAATATTTTATTAGAATTATTAATTTAACTGGACTGATATTAATGTTTCTAGTTAATGTGAAATAAATTGTTGCATTGTTGATAAAAATAACCGAAGGAGATGTTATATTTTTAAAACATAGTATTTTTTATCACGGAAACTAGTATATGCATGAAACGGAAGAGTTCGACCTGTCAGGGGAACCTTCTTATCTTGAATATAACGAGGAAAATATGGTTAAATGTCTCTTTTTTGAGTTTACCATTACCAGATGAAATATTGCAAACACTTACCACTTTTAAAAAATTAGATTGCTCTTATTTGATTTAGAAGACTAAAATTCGGTGCGAGGTGCTAGTCTTAGGAAACACTTGATAGTGTAACTTCATGTGAACAAAAGCAAAAAATAACTCCGAAACACTTAAAAATGTAATCACAAAAAACGTAAATAAACAAAAGCAGCAAAAGCTATCACCTTAACTGTACGTTTGCACTGAGAAACATAAAACATGTAATGTTTTATAACTTGTTGCATAAAACAAATCTCAAAACTTGTTGCGTATGCTTTTGCGTTCGCACTGCCGAAAATCGTGTTGGATTCGGAACAAATCCTAAGATTTGTTGCAGAATGTCTGTCAATGTTTATTATGGATTTCTCTACGATTACCGTCGCACTGTCGGTTGTCAAAGTCTTAATACATGTTTTGCAATTTGTTGGGGTGTTGACAATGGAAACGCGCTCATAAACATTGACAGAAACATGTTTTAAAAAACATGTTTTTTTGTAGATGTTTCCTCAGTACAAACGCACGGTAACATCAAAATGTTATCGATTAGGTTGGTTTATCACCTGTCTGGGGTCACTTTGCCACAGACTAAAAACCCGGGCTGTCATGGCGCGTTAAAGTGTAATAACAAAATGTTTTTGTAAAAAAGTGTTAATAACATACGCAGCTTTCCGCTAATCATTACTGTAGTTTATTAAATCAAAATTGTTTAAATACAAATAATTTTAATTATTAATGTCACAACCGGTTTTTTTGTGAACACATCATAAAACACCTTTTTCAATCATTCGTTCACGTAACTTGTCTATGCGTCCGTACTAAACCTACGAATCCGAAAATAGTTCGTGGTAGCTACGAGTCACGTACTTCGTTCGGGTTACGGACGGGCCCGAAAATACGGTCGAACGTTTCATAGTAGATGTAGCGCTTGGTGTCTGGATGTCTACGTGCCAAATACATTGGCAAAGTAGACATCCAGACACCAAGCGCTATTAGCCATGTGTACTCGTAATTTGTAATAGTCATCTTGTTCATGAATGTTCTAAATTTAAAGAATTTGATGTTGACGGCCGAATACGCGAAGTTACAAAGTTCAAGCTTTACACAATTTGTTTACGCAATAGGCATAGTCAGTATCAATGCCGTTTAAAGGGCTCCTGTAAATTATGTAAAGGTAGACGAAATACTCTGCTTCATGAACAGTCCACCAATGAAACAGAAAAGGTTGCGCCGGGCGTCGCCTTATCAGCTGTGACGACGACTCACACGTTATTGTGTACCGCACAGGTAGAACTTATTAATGAGGAAAATAGTACGAGTTTTATTGCTCGGGCATTATTAGACAACGGGAGTCAGTCTTCTTTTTTAAAAGAAAGTATTCGTAATAAATTAGGGTTGCGCAAGAAATCTCTTAATCGTCTCAGCGTATGCTGACTTAATAATATTAAATGCGACATTACTGGAAGATGCGAATTAAAAATAAAATCGTGTTTAACTCCATTTAATACGCGATTTTCGAAACCGGGAGACACTGTGATTTGTATGAAGTACACTTCTGTCTGTACAGATTCACAACTCTGTAACGTATTTTTACAATAAAATTATTCAATACATATGTTATTTAATCGTGCACAGCCATTATGTGTATAGTTAAGTGCATGTTGAAATACAAATAGAAAAAAAATCATGGTAATTTCCATGTTTTTTTCTCACTGACTGGTGGGGACACCTTTTTGTAGGTTAAAAAGAAGAACGACCCACCCCCATTTTTTTACATGAAATCTGAAAGTAATCAATCACTATTGAAAACAAAAAGAAAAGAAAAATCCGTCAACAGGAAAAATGTTATTGCCGTTTTTATTCCTTGGGGTATCAAATCAAATAAAACACTCAAAATGGAATAGTCTACACGTAATTAATAATTTCTTTATCGACAAAATGAGATCAATAAACAATGGCACTTATTAAACATAAAATGAAGTTAATATTAAATAGCGTGTAACATAATGTTACATAATCTAAGGAAGTTCAAAAATATTAATATCAAAATTAAATTGGACGCATTCAATATTATCTTTATCGGCAAAAGCATTGGGTTTCGGCAGATAGCTTAAAATGTCAGTCTCCTCAATTTGTGATATATATAGCATACAGTTAAAAATAGCCTAAGCTTAAATTAAAACTAAAAACAAATAACATAGACAAAAAAGGTTAAAATTAGGCATGCAAAAAGGACAACAGGAAGTGGCTCAGCCTGTGTTGGTCGAGGCATAGCCCATGAGCCAACGCTGTTTTTCAGCCACCCCCTAAACTGATGAAGAGTGAGTTCCAAACAGTATCGAGGACTTACATTTTATGTAGACTTATAAGCTAAAAACACACATACAACAGCACATAAAAACAAGGCTTGCAGCGTTTCACCAATAGACAGTAAGTACTATGTAGGTAGTTGGTACAAATGTAACACAAATATTTATAAACAAATTATTACACTACAAATATGTACAAAAGTAAAATAAAAAGAGTAGCCTGCATATTACCCACGTGCACACGCTTTCGATATGCTACTATCCAACAGGTATGCAGCTAGGCACTGAGCTGGTAACGAACTACCCCCGGATAACTAAATAATTACTATGAGGCAGATTTGTACGCTTTCTTTCCTCGACGTGAGTAATATATCACCAAGACAAATATCCCTACTTCTAATTCCTCATGCTCCTCGGAAACTGGATTTTCAGACCCACGGCTCTCATCTACAGGGATTCCACATGCAATCTCTTGAACATTAACTGTATCGGTTTCCTTGGTCCATACTAGAAGCATTTATGTTATTAGCATCTTCGTTCTCATTCTCTTCCGTGTCTGGGTTCCGCCTGGTTCTACATTTAACCGTGTTCTCTTTCTTGGAATTGCAGACTGACCACCACATCGCTGTTCTTTGAGATAGTCAGTCAAACAGCTTTCAACTTAATTAGTCGGATCGCCATTTTCTACAACAGGCAGTCTTTTCAGCACTTGATCTCTTGATAAGGGAAATATGCCAGTGCCTTTAATGGCGCTCAGTAAATTTATTTTTACTCCTTGTGTGATATTGGCAAAAGGTGAGTTGGGTTTAGCTTGGACTGAATCTTTTTTTTCTAGTGCCTTTTGGAGTAAGCGTGGAAAATTATCTTTTGGAACAGTCGACAAAAGAGGATTTTTCAGTTTCCAGTTAGTTAACACATGTCTTTAAGCACTTTTCATTGGCCTATATAATGCCACGTCTAATGGCTGGCACAGATGTGTAGAATTTGGCACCAGACACTAAATCAATGTAATTCTGTTCACATTCATTTAAGACATCAACATCCATGTATGAGTGTCCCCAATCAGATCTTTTCTACCTGAAAATGCTTTAGCGTGCGGCAAGAAACAGGTCCGAAACCAATCACGGAAGGTTATGCTGTCAATCCAGCCACTATTGGTCCTGTTTAATCGGGATCCACTGGAACAGCAGGTCTTCTGATAGCACGGTGTGCCCTGTTGCCCCCTTCTTTCCATTTATCATAAAGATGAACACTATTATAGATCACATAGGGCGGTAAGAGAACACCGTCTGTCACACACCACCACACTGTAATGGCACTTTTGGTGAATAGGAAGTTTTGATCAAAGTAATCCCGTGTTTCAAAGTAACCACAGTTAACGTACATAAGTAATTCATAACTACTCAAAAAAAAATAGAAACTAATAATAACAATGTCTTTAAAAAAGAAATGTAAATTAAGTTGAAACAGTTAATGTGTCTGCTTACATATTGCTTTCATTATTGTTATTTGAATTACTACATACATCTTTTTAAAGAATAGATTTTAGTGGTGTAACATTATTGATTAACTGATTTCGACTATTGATAGAAGAGTTGGCATCTTGAGTATTACTACACAACTTAATATGTTGACAATTTCTACGATACAATACTCATTGCTTCTTATAATATACTTGTAACTGAATGGAGTTAAAATAAACTCAGAATTGTATTTTGTGGTTTTAATGTAATTATGTGAACCATACAATATTATAAAAGCAATGGAATGTCAAAAAATATAAAACAAAACAATAATCAAATCTATCAAAAAATAATACAAAATAGGAATACAAAGTAATAGAGTAAACATATCAAAAGGACACACGTTCGGGAACAATACTAGCTTTTCGCTCGCAGCTTCGCCCGCGTTATCTTCTTATTTTCCCGCAGGAAAATATTCTATAGCCTATGTGTTACTCAGTGATATTGTAGCATTTTATTAGTGAAAGAATTTTTCAAATAGGCCCAGTAGCGTCGGAGCCTATTCAATACAAACATTATTAATGCAAAAGTTATGGAAAACTCATTGTGAGTGGGATGATGAAGTGTCAAAAGAAATCATGGGAGAGTTCTCCACCTTTTTTAAGGTCTTACCTGAGATAAATTTAATACATTTTCCTAAATGGGTGTCTAGTCAGTCACATTCAATAATTGATCTGCATATATTTACTGATGCGTCAGAGCATGCTTACGGAGCTTGCATAAATGTATATTGAAGCAATAACTGATGGGCAGATCAAAGCACAGAAATCAGCTGCAAACAACTAAAATAGATAAATATCTATTTGGAGAGAATCTACCAGACATTCTCAAGTCTGCCAAGGCTATGAATAGATCGGTCTCAGACCTGAAGCCTACTCCTATACCTGCGACGATGCCTAAACCACAGGTTCAATATAAAAAAACCAGCAGTATCTCTGTCAAAAAACTGAAAGACTCCGCTTCAGGGTCGCAGGCAACCGGGGGCGCAGCGAACAACGAGGGAGCCCGCGTTCACAACATCGACGAATAATCGGCCAACAACATCTTCGAGGCCATTGTCACAACGTGCCAATTAGAATCGCCGATAGAAACGGTAAACTATGGCGGTAGATTATCACATTTTTATGATAAGTGGTCTTCCAATGACCCTATTGTTTTGTCATACATAAGGGGCTACAAAATCTCCTTTGCACATCCAGTAACTCAAACAACCTTACCTCCTAGAGTATTATATTCTCAAACCGAAGTAAAGTATTTAAATAACGCTATTAGTAATAAGTGAAGTTCAGGAGCTATTTCTGAGTGTCAATAATGTCCCAACCAGTTTATATCTAGTGCTTTTTTAGTACCTAAGCCAAAGGTAAAATAAGGTTTATAAAATCTTTAAATAAATTTTATAGACACAGAACATTTTAAGTTAGAAGTTTTGCGAACTGCCTTAAAACTTTTAACTCGTATTAGTTTTATGTGTACATTAGATATCAAAGATGCATACTTTTTGTCAACACCAGTGCCTGATTTACAGCAGTGACCGCCCTAGGCTAACTATGAAAATGCGCCTCCTAGCCTGTCCTTTCCTACTTTTTCATTCACTTACAGGTGCATCATATTTAATTACAAGTAGGCACAGAAGAAAGCTTACGTAAAACTACGTAGTAACTATTAAGTAATCTGTGGTAAAACTAACATTTTTAATCAAACTTTCAGTAAGTAAGTAGGTAAACGAATGACGAAAGAAACCGAATAATTCCAACACTCATTTTTACAATCTATTTATTTTGTCCTAAAAATATGCAAGGAGAAATTTAAAACATCCGACTTCAAAAACACTGAAAGTTAAAAATTATTTAAGAATAGGTACTGACAATATCATATTTCTATATTGAAGTCGGTGCCAAATTTTAAGACTTTCTAGGAGATTATCGTTTGGCACCGACTTCAATATGGAAATATGATCTTGTCTGTACCTATTCATAAATTATTTATTACTTGTTTTTGAAGTCGGTTTTTATTTATTTTTCTTCGTCAATACATGCCTATTGTATTTAAAAAAGTAACCTCTAACTTCTAAAAGTTAAGGATCCTTCCATCATCAGCTCGGTTTATGACTACCAGACGCAAATACCTGAATAGCATCGGAAAAAACATGAAACACGTTGGCCGTACCTATAAAATTTTAGGGTTTCCATCGATTTTCATAGAATCCCATCATCAGATCCTGACTTTGGTAACAATGGGACTAGCTCAAGAGTATAATCATCTATCGAATACAAAAACAATTTTAAAAATCGGGCGGAAATTGAAGTTTGGATCCAGGGTGTACATCAAAGGGGGGCGGGGTCGGTGGCGCTGTGGTCTCGGCACTTGCCTTTCAGTCGGGAGTATATACCAATGTGCTTTTGGTTTTTCGAATTTGATATATGTATCTGACGCTCTTACGGTGAAGGAAAACATCGTGAGGCAACCTATATACATCTGCAAAGAAATTCAACTGAACTTTGAGACAATCAATGGCAGCGTTATATTTTTCTACGATGAAAGGAAGATCGTTTACCTTCAAATTCGGTGTGTCCCGCTTTTACTTCGTCAAAATGGAATATGGGTTTCTTTTTTCTTAATGAATATTTTCAGTGATTCCGCTCGTTTCAATTGCTTCCGATTCCAATTTTTCAAACTCTTTGTCGTCTCGAAACGGTTCAAGATGTGAATATAATGAGTCATATTCAGTAACAACGTTTGATAAATCAAGGTAACTTGCTTGAAGCTGGAGCGCGTTCAGAGCCTCTGAGTGTAGTTGTCCGGTTGTTTCTTAACTCGCCCAGAGGCGTTGTACGCATTGCAGCAACCAAATCTTTTATATCCCTCTTTCACAAGAATTTATTTCTCTCTTTCTATCAGATGACATTTTAGATCATGGCCCCCAATATCATCCAATCACGTAAGAGTATTTCAGTAATAAACGTCAGAGCGTTTTACAACCATCAAATTCGACAGTTGTTCGGTTGCAACTCGCTCCGACACTCCAATGTCTTGAACGGGCCGGTTGTTTCACCCGCGCGAGACGCTCGAAGGCATTGAACGGGGTTAGAGCGAAAAGTTGTACTTCGCGCGAAGGCTCTGAACGCGCCTCAGAGCCTACGCTCGAGTGCACTGTGACAGCAACCGACCCGTTCAGAGCCTCGGGGTAAAAAACGCTCTGACAGGTGGTTATACTGAAATACTCTTACGTGATTGGATGATATTGGCGGCCATATTCTATAATGTCATCTACTAGAAGGAGAGAGAAATAAAAAATCATGTAAAAGAGGGAGATAAAAGATTTGGTTGCTGCAATCCGTTCAACACCTCTGAGCGAGTCAAAAAACAACCGGACAACTACACCCAAAGGCTCTGAACGCGGCTCAGGGTTCCCACTCACCGATATGCAGTTATCGTTACATTCCTTTGTATACTAACGTTTTGAAATTAGACGAGCACAGGAGCACGTTCCGAGCCTACACTCCAAACACTCCGAGTTGTTTTTTGTCTTGCTCTAAGGTGTGGAACGACTCAAGTTGTTTTTATAACCTCAAATTTTGACATTACATACAATTGTCAATTTGTTTGTTGCTATTCTATTCTCTCTATTTTTTATCATCGACTTGGCTCTCTTTACTGACTAACCGCCATTTCTGAATCTCTAACGACGACTAAAGCCCTCGAAAAACGGACCCCAAACGATCTTGCCAACTGAAGACCACGGAAAACAACTTGGATTATATATGCTGCGTGAAATGTTAATGTTGCTCATGGAGTATTACCGTATGATAATGCTAGTGGCATATGAGGCTGATGGAATTGACACAGATTCCGATAGCATGCCCACTGCATGTCACATACTTTCTGTAGAATTTTATAGAATGACTCCGCTTCGCATATCCAATTATGTTGAGAGAATCATTCCTGGCCTAACACAAACACAATTTCAGCAACATTTCCGAGTGACTCCAGGTACCTAACTATTTATTTAGCCTTCTTTACCATTATTTTTCTTGATGTATCTAAGTTAAGAGGATAATGCTTAGCACTCTTATTACTTATTTACATCTTTTCATTGTTCTGAAATCTAACCTTCTATGGTTACTTACAAAATAATATAGTAAACTGAAACTATAAACCAAATTGTAATTTCACAAATATTTGAAGTAGTAATGAAGAACTTTGCTCCACAATTATTGTCCATTAACAAATTTAGTCCTACCACGAAACTATTGAACCCAAGGAAGCAGCTATTATCCGTGTTATGGTTATTGGCCACACCAGATTCCTACAGGTAATAATTCTTTTGTATAATATTCAGTTATAGGTATGAAATTCGTTTTTTCAATAATTGGCGTCCTTAATAATATTTATAATATTTTTAGGTCTGTTGCTGGAAGATTTAATATGGGAAAATCGTCACTGCATAGATCTTTTGTTGGTGTGGTTAAAACCATAAATGCCAAAAGTTCATACCTGATTAAATGGCCCTGATTAAATGACGTGAAGCATCAACTGCACAAAAATTCAAAAAGTTTGCCAACATGCCTGGTGTTATTGGGGGCCATAGATGACAGTTACATTCCCATAAAGGCCCCACAAGATTACCCGGAACGTTACATTAACAGAAAATGTTACCACGCCATCACTCTACAGGCAATCTGTGATGCTGACTTAATGTTTATAGATGCCTTTACAGGGTATCCAAGCTCAGTCAGTGACCGACGCATATTCAATAACAGTGACATATTTATAAATATATTAAATGGTGATATTAACATACCAGAAGGATACTATATTGTAGGAGACAAAGCATACCCTGTTTTAAATTGGTGCCTGGCCCCATTTATTCAGAGACGCACCTTAAGCTCTCAAGAAAAGAATTTTAATTTAGCTGTGGCAAAAACAAGGCAGTGCATTGAACGTGCATTTGCACTGTTAAAAGGGAGGTTTAGGCGCCTTAAATATCTTGATATGAGCATGACCCATTTCATTCCTTCTGTAATATTAGCATGCTGTGTTTTGCACAACATTTGCTTAATGAAAGGGCGTGACAGAGCTATTATAGAAACTTACATCACTGAAGGATTGCCCGATATAAATGGTGAAGAGACAGAAGATAACATAATCAGAGATAGAGAAAATGAAGGGCATGACTTAAGGCAACAGATAATGTTAGGTATGAATATAAGTGAATAAAAATGTTTTTATTTTCATTCAGTCTTTTATTTTCAAAATCACCAAGAAAACTAGGATATGTTCATAACAATTTCTACTAAATAATTCACTCACAGCACAGTGGAGGTCTGCTCAGATGAAAAACCTGAACAAAATCTATTTTATTTTATTATGATACCGATGTTTAGTGGAAATATATTTATAAACTTAGAAGAACATTGTATAGTAGAATGAATAAAGAATGGAGTCTCAAAACATGACTGTGTCATACATATTATAAAAAGAACTCGCATAAAACTCTCCATAAAAATGTCCATGACCTATGAAACAGACACCCATGTGC
Organism: Schoenobius gigantellus; assembly: GCA_963935595.1. Lineage (NCBI taxonomy): Eukaryota > Metazoa > Arthropoda > Insecta > Lepidoptera > Crambidae > Schoenobius > Schoenobius gigantellus. The sequence continues at coordinate 68,337,373 of OZ012541.1, read as the reverse complement.
GAACATCAAATGAAGCATAATGGGTGCTAGATATTAGTATACATGTCATGGTTATTTGGGGGACTTTTTGTTAATGCTACTTAATGGCGTAACGCATAATCGGGACTCCTCTTATGCGTTATGCTATACAGTTCTAAGTTATCTATTTTCACGGCCAAAAAAGTCCGCGACAAAAGTCCCTCGTCTGCGCAGACCTTGGCAAACACACTTAGGAACTAATTATTCATATGAAATCTTCCCTTTTACTTATTATGATGTAAAATAAAATTATATAAAATTACCTTTTTTTTATTAATAATCAGTCTTAGTACGATGTAAAAGAAAATACAGCCCATGTCATTGTATGAGAGAGCCCTCAACATTAATTAAAAATTACCAATTTCTATGGTAGCAATTCTAAAAATAGTAAAAATAAGATGAGTTGCTCTATATGATTATATTATCTATTATCACCAATTTTTTCAGGATTCCAGAGTTTCTTCCCTTAAATATAATATTAATATTGTATAATATTAAATTCGTAATTATAGAAAATTGTGCTCCGCTAAGGGGCGATACACACACTGCAATGCCGGCGGGGCCATCAGAGCTAGTGAAATAATTTTGAACTTTACTTACTGTGTTATTTATATTACCTTTCGAGCTGTATAAATGATATATATAAGGTCCTTTATGTATACATATAGATAGAGTTTAAAATTATTTCACAGTGAAAGTGGTATGAATCAACTCTAAAGAAATAAGGTCACCAAAATATAGAATCAACCATTCCCATTTGTTCTATATTTTACAAGCTATGAAGTGAATGATTGATGCTAAAATTGACATATTTATAGTAATACAGAATTATTATCTGTAAAAGTAGGTAAGTGATTATAAAAAAGAAATAATTTAAGCTCTTGACTCTACAGTCAAGAGATTAAATTATTTCTTTTTTATTATTTAGAGTAGACTAAAGTTATTATGTTCTATAATAGAAGTAAACATTGTGAAAAAAAAGTAATTATTTGTTATTCAATTCCATGTCCTATAAAACAAATAGCAACTAACCATAAAAATTACATTCTATCTAAAATTTTGTTTGTGAGTTGAAAAAATTTATCCATATTTTCTCTTTGCAGCTTGATCAGCTCATCATGTCTTCTGCATTTTTCTGCTTCAGCATCATTTAAAATTTTATTTAAATCATTCAGGGCTCCTTTTAATTTTATACTCTTACGAGTTTGAGATCCTGTAAAAATAAAATTTTATCATAAATAAAACTTACACCTAACCATATTTCTGTATAACTGGTTTTTGGCCTCAAACTGTAAGCTTTAAACCTTAAGTGGCGATAACCCACCGGAGACATGACACCGGAGACTATGACAATGAAAAATCAATTGTGTCAGCAATATGATGCTTGATGGTATAGTAAAAAAATCATTCTAATGCAATTACCTGCATTATTTCTGCCATTTGTTTCACTATCTGGTAACTGTTCTAGTTGGTTTGTGGGTTCTGGTATTCTGCTAGAAGATGCAATAGCTATAGGTTCCACCATTGGGTCTCCGCAAAAAATTTCGTCCAACTGATCATAATACTCAAAGTGGATATTAGAGGTTCCACTGCTTTTTTGAGACATATTGTCTTTTTTGTATTTATCTCGTAAATACCTAAATTTGTTCTCGCACTGCTTCGCATTATGGCCGGGTAGTTCAGCAGCAATTTTTTGCCATATCTGGGAACAATAAGGAGAAATAAAACATTAATTAAATTTACTATTTATTCTTTTATAATAAATGATATTCAACTAAAGATAACAGGGAAATAATTTCAATGAATATGAATGCATATCATACATTAATAATAACAAAAACTGACCTTTATATTTTTCACAGTAGTGAATGCAAAACAAGCTTTATTTTCTTTATACGAGTATAAATGAAAAAGCGAGATAATTTCTGGTCTAATCCAATGCCTTGTTTCTTCAGTGTGGTTTCCTGATATATGATTGTTTTCTAAAGGGCCCAAATTCACAGGAGGAGACCTTATGTCCGACTGTTGACAAATGTCAGACTGTTGACAATTGCCCGGATAATCAATACTGCTTCGGGGCACATAAAACTGCATACCATCTACAAATATACATACTTACATAAAATGACCCTCACAACCCCAAAAGGGTTCGAGCAGATCTTCAAGTAACATTCGGTTACAAAGTCATATCTATTTTCATTAGTGCCATTTTTATGTGATAATTAAGGAAGTGCGGAGTCTCCAAACACAGGCCACATCGGCTTAAATGGAGACTTCAATCAACTATTTTATAAGACGATTTTGTGAATCAATAAATATATTTTATTTTTATTTATTTATTTATTATCTAGCAGTATGGGTTGTTGGGTACCCACAAATATAAGAAAAGGAAATATTTTGTTGTTAGTAACGGAAACGTTTTTGAGAAGTAGTAGGTAAAAAATTAGAAAATATATTTAGATAGAACAACAGTTTGGAACTAGAAAATATTCACTTCCTGGGGCGAGGATCGAACCTGCGACCTTTCACAATCCGAGTAAATATATTTTTCACGTAATGTTAAAATTAGGAATAATTAGAAAATATAAAATTGCTTTTTTGTTTACCAGCAACCCTTTGGACCAAAACATCACCATCTAAATCATAATGAGGAGTTCCGTCACTACTTAAAACTAATTGGAAGTCTTCCATTTCGCAAGTCATACAAGTCACACACAATAATAAATACTGTAGCACACCAGAATACACCACCGAACAGAATAGGCCCCTCCGAATATAAACGTCACCGGAGACAGTAGTTGACTGTGGTATTGAGACAATAGTCGCGAGAACGTTTCGCTCCGCCCTCCGCACGTTTTTTGCGTAATACGTACCTAGTTTTAATTATTTCTGTAAGAACGTTATGTGATTTGTGTTTATAAACTATTGTTGTGAATGGGGCAATAAATAGTGTTAATAAACTTTTGTAGTTTCACTACAAAATTGGCGCACCAAGCGGGCACGAACATTAGTATATAGCTAGGTACTATCGAGGTCTCTCGTGCCACTACCACTTTGTAGAAATATTCGTTTGAAAGCGGATCGCAACGGACACGCCCACACGACCCATACCTATCCCTGATTGGCTACGTATTTTTACTACGATTTACTACGGCCAATCATAGACAGACATCTGGTTTCATTAAAATCGCTCTCAGTGTCAGTCTGCTTGACGCTTTACTATTGGTGAATGAATGGAGCGGGGCGTGGTCTGACGCGATTGTCATGGTGCAGGGTGCAAGCGACTTTTGACGTAGGACTGATAAGGTGCCAGTGTCCTCGATAGTACGTACGGGAGGCCGAACACAAGTTACACGAGGCGGTTAGCAATTATACTTCACGAACCCAGGTACGGGCACGTATTTGCGAGTGGCGTGAGCCGGTGAGCCGGCGCACGAGGTGGATGACAAATATACTTCAAGAACCGCGCTCCACGTGGAATAGGTCGGCCGCCGGGGTTGTTTGTACAGAGTTGTTTTTGCGCGGCGATATAACTGCATGCATGTGCAATTGTGCATTACGAATACGGAATAAACTGCTCGTAAAAGAAATTGTACTGTACTGTGAAAGTGTTTAATAATTGTTCGCTATTTAATACGAATACGGAAATCGGAACTGTGCGTTAAAGAAACTGTGAAGGTGTTAAATAATTGTTTGCTATTGAACACGCCACGCCTGCGTCATCGTCGCTCTATGAGTGATGAGGGTTGTGAGACACCAGCAGTTGGTGACGGTGGGAACTATGGCACTTTCCTGGAGCAGTTTGCCAAGGCACAAGCGGAATCTAATCGCCAACTATTGGAAGGGTTGCTGAGGACACCAATCGTCAACGCGAGCGACAAGATAAGGGACGACAGTCAGACCGGAAATTTTGCTCACTGCACAGCAAGATTCAATGGCTCGTCATATGAATGTGAAGCCCTAGAGGTATTTATAGATTCAGTGCAAATATATAAAGAATGCACGAATGTCAGTGATGAACATGCATTACGCGGATTGCCCATGTTATTAGAAGGAGACGCTGCTGTCTGGTACAGAGGCGTTCGAGCGAACATTTCCACTTGGGGAGAAGCATTGGCTAGCAGCTCCGAGCGATGTATGGAGTACCATGTCCGCCGTACAAGATTATTCAAAATATTTTCTCGAATGCTCAGCAAACAGAAAGGGCCGATATATACATTGGTAAGAAGCGTGCCCTTCTAGCGCAACTGCCCTACCAAATCGAACCAACGATGGCTGTTGACATAATTTACGGCTCACTTACGCACAAGATAAGAGATCGAATACCCCGAGACACGGTCAGAGACTTGGACCAGTTGATGGAGAAAGCGAGGAGCGTAGAAGACACCATAACGGAGGCGTCGTCGGAGGTGGACGTGCAAGGAGGCGTGCGTCAGCATGCTGCCTGTGCGAGCGAGTTAGGCGTGCACACTGTGCCGCGCGCGGTTCGCCAACGCACACAACACCACCTCTCCGCTCCACTGCCGGACGCTGAATACCGCCGTTACCGACCGAGCTGTGTCGTGTTCGCTCGAGACAAATCTCTATGCACTACATCCCTTCCTTGTTTTAATTTTAAATAATTACACGATTCTTCATCTAATCACCTTTAATTATGCTTCTACATTGAATACCTTTTTGATCATTCACTTTAAATTATTTCTCCATATTTGCTTCCGTTTCTTTATTCTCATTCTGGTTCATTACTTCACATTGTCCTTGTACCTTTTTTTAATGCATTACGTTCCTTCTATATGTTTATCCAGTTTATTCGTTTTGAACTTGAATATCCCTTCCTATACTTTTAGTCACTGTGTGAGGTGTGCAGTCATAATTCAAACTCAGTTTATTATCTTTGGTCATATTTTTCACATAGGGGCTCATAGGGGCCAGGTCTCTTTCTAGCAGATTGCATGAAGGAAGGCCACTGGGAAGGGCCCCAAACAATAAGTTTTTTAACCTCCCTTTCAATGACAGCATGCATTGAGTCTACGGGCATGTATGTGTGTCCAGCTAATAAATAATTAATCTGGATGACTTGCAAATTTTTAGATGTTTCCAAAAAGTAGTTGAACAAGGCTAGAACTACTTTGTTCTTATTTTGTCCTGTACAATTGTCACAATATAGTAACAATGTATTTACCCCTCTATTATCAATTTCTTTGAGATAGCGTAAAAGGCATGTGGCAATTTCACAACAACCACGTTTACCATCTGCTTCTCCCCATGTGTAGCAGTATCCTTTCTGTGTTTTAGATTCATACACGGTAAAATTATACACCGCATACTTTCGTGTGTAGAACAACATCATACTGTCACCATGTGGTGTACCCAACACTTTTGGAGATCAAAGCTAGCTGTAACAACTGCTGAGCTTTGCTTTAAATTCTGGTGTACATGAAAACGTTTATAAGTGGCTTCTTTTTCAGTTTTATGAGCAAGCATCTCTTCAGCCATCATCTCATTTGGATTGTTTTCATATTTTGTGCATATGGAACACTTGTCCTTTTTAGGAATATGAAAAGTTATAATCATTAAATAAATTAATAAACAATTTTTCACTTAAATAGCTTTCAGAGTTTTCTTTACATTGTTTTAGATACAACCGATATACATTTGTTACGTTTCGAAATTCCTGTGATAGAAACAGTTTTGTTGAATTTTTTCTACTATAGTGCGAAGGAAGTGCGGGCAAGGATTCTATATATTTTTTTGCAAAAATCTTAGTGTTTTCATCATATTTATTTGGAATTGTACGTTTTCTGTGATCTTTAGAAGATATGCCTTCGTTGGCATTGCTAATTGTATATAATAAATAGGTTTGAGATATATCTAGAGTTTTCATAATAAATTGTTGACATACTTGACGTTGGTCTTCGCCTTCATTAATATAATACTCGTAAGAAAGTGATCTTCTGCTTAACGTTGATTTAGTCTTCTTTCGTTTAACTGATCTCGTTCTAAAACATCGCACAATCCAATCTCGTTTCCTTTCATTGCTTAAACTCCAAAAATAATTAAAAATACTCGTGTCTTCTCTCATCTTGTATTTCATAACATTTTCTAACACACTTTCCTTCTTTGCATAGATTATCCTGTAATTTGCGTGCCTCTTTTTGTTTTCCAGATATAGTTTCATAAGATAAACCCTTATCATTCAATTTTTTATTAATTTTACGTTTATTTTGAGGATGCGTTTTCTTTTGCGGTACTAGTTCTTCTTGTTTTTTCCATATTTCACTTTTTTTGTTTTTTTGGTTCTCTTTTGTTTTCTAACTTTCCCTACTGTTTCAACAGAACTATCAGATTCGTCTTTTTCTGACCAAATATCAGAACTTCCTGAAGAAAAGTCTTTGAATAATATACTATCGTCTTCCAAACAAAATCCATGCATGATTGCGTAAATTTAGAAGCAACTCGACATTTTCGTTTCTTTTTAGCATTATCCTCCATAACTTTTTCATGAGTATCTAATATTTCATGATTACGATTTTCGCCAAGTGGTGATACACAAACAGTTGTAACCGACTCGGTGTTTCTAGATTCTTCAGCATCAAATGTCACATGGTTGGCTGTTATATCTTCTTCTTCGAGCTCGATTACTATATGAGAAGTTGCAACAACGATTGCTCTTCTAATGGGTTCGATATTTTCTCTTTACAGGTTACAGATTCATTTAATGATAACTCTTTTGTAGTATCAGAGCTATTTTGCATGTTGCTCAGCTCACAAAGTATGGACGGACTATGACGGAACTCTTCTGGTATTGATGTGTTAATTTTGTAATCATACGGTTTTACAGGAATAAAGGCAGTGCTATTATTGTCTATTGTTATATTGTCGCATGAAGATTGTACCGTTGTGATTACAGAAGGGCCTAAGTCGGAAATTTTATAATGAACTTATGTTATGTTCGATTTCGTTTAAGCTATTCTCCATACATTCAGATAATTCTTCAACATTGTATGGATTACCATCCGATATCTTTTTAATATTTTTATTTTGTTGTTGTAGTGGTGCATTCGTTGCATTTACAATATTAATGCCCTTATGAGATGAATCTATACACTCATTATCAAAACATAGTAATGATTGACCAGAGGAATGGTTAGGATTCAAATCCTGTATTTCGTGACCAACAAAAGCTTCAGTAGTGTGAACGAGAAACCTTGCAGAACATTTTTCAGAACATGAATATAATTTGGACAAAAATGTAGTTGAATGATTTTTATTAGTCTCAATATTTTGTTCAATATTTTTTACTGGAGTGAGGAATGGTGAAGAACCTCCATAGTCTGCTGCAGTAAAAAAAGAATGCGATCGAGAAAAGGAATTAGTTGATGTGTTGATAATATTATCATTATGTTCGTTACTATTGTGGTTTGTTTTTTTTTACAGGAGTACCTATATTGGTCAGAAATGACGTACCGGTATCTCGAAGGTTTGTATCCAAATTCGAATATAGTTGATCTAAAAAACAAGTGCTAGTATTGATAGCATTCAAATTCTCTTTGCCAGCTTCAATAATCAGTTCGGGTCTTGTGCATGTGTTAACCTGTACCGGACCAGTAGCTACAAGGGCCTCTTCTGAGTATAAATATTGTTTCGACAGACACAAATTTAAGCGGGGATCTTCGATACTGTCGTTACTGCTATTGGTACTAGAACTCTTCAGTATTTTTGCAGATGTACTTGGTATTTGTATATCGAATTTTACATCGCTAATTTTACGTTTTTTTGCCATTGAAGATGATCTGAAAATTAAATGTTAAAAAACCTTCGTTAAGGAAGTATTATGATAAAGAAAAATATAAGTGCAACTATACTTATAAATTAACATATAAATAGTACAATTATTAAAGTACAGTAAAACAATACCTATGTATTTAAATAATAATATTCCTTGCTGTAGTGTATCAAAAATACTAATTACTTATGATATTTTTAAAAGGTAACTCAAAATAATTATGAAAGGACATTCCTCTAGAAGAGTTGTCTCCTACATTAATTTTGTATCTTAACTGACTTGACTCGCAATCAATTTAAAAACAATTAAAACCGATATTTGAAACCGAAAACTTTTAATTAAAACCACCAAATGGAAATATTTGGATAGTTTTGGATACATAAAATTATTTTAGAACCAACATTTTAACATTACGTAATGTAAAGTACAAGTATAAAAATCGAACTCTAGCAAATTAACGTAAGGGACATACCTATTTGCCTACCTAATCATCAAAGCAACTTTGAGAACTTGAAACTCGTTATAATAATTACAATATTATCCCGTAAGATGATTGCCGTTACAAAACTATACACATATTGTATTTATTTAGTACCTAATAAGTGCAAAAAGATGTTACTCGTTTCATTGTTAAATAAAATTCCGAATCCAACGGTGTATATAACTCATTTTCGAGATTTTGTCCCTTACATTAATTCATATTTCCGTGATCGATATGGGTTTTAAACGAATTTTCATCCATGACTTTAATGATCTCTGTGTTTGTAAACTCGCTTTCGACATCGGTACTTTTAAATGAATTAGTACTCAACGTTGTTATGGAGACGGTATCTATTGTATGATCAGGTTGTTTAGGGTTTGAACATTGTTTATTTCTCATTGCTTTCCATTTATGGGGAGTATTGGTAGTTTTGTCTTTCATAGTTTCGGTGATGTGAACTTGCACAGCTCTATTTTTTTGGATTTTTTTATCAGATACTCCTCAGTATTTTCAGGTACGAAAAGAGGATTAGCGTAGTGTTCTTCAGACTCCCCACAGTTATGAAATTCCGGTACGCTAGATAACAGGTTTTCGTGCTCAACATTTTTACTTAAGACTCGTTCAAAATGTTCTACATCTTGTCTTTTCTTGAAACCAGGTCTTTCGATCTTGTTCTTTAAAGTTTTTTGGCATTCAAATTTATGTGGTGTAGTTCCTTTTTTAAGCTTTAGTTTTCTACCCACAAGCTTGTATTTTATGTAATTTTCCATGTCTTCCTCCAACTAAAAAAAAGAAATAAATAAGTACATGCCACTTCTTATGTTCAAATGAGAAAAAAAATACTCAAGAGTGAATGTCATTCATTTTTATTTTTTTAAAAAAACGTCACTCCACACTAGGATTCACTCCAGAGTCGTAGATGCAGTTATAAACATAGAATATCGCATGCACATACGCCCAGACCGGAACAAATTTCTGTAGGCCATACAAAATATTTGTCCCGTACGGGAATCGAACCTGCGACCCGTTGCGCAGTAGGCGATCACTCGACCTCTGCGCTAACCGTGTCGTCAGATTTATTGATTTGTATTTATTCGTTACTGAGCACGACCTTGTGTTTAAATCAGAAACAAACAACACTCGAGAATGAATGTCATTTATTAATTTCCATTTATTCGAATATCTACTATTACTGAGTACGACCCTGTTATTTTACTTTAAAGACATAAATAAGATTGTTTACATTTTGTCAAGTTATGACGATTATTGAGAGGTATCTAGGTGAGTAAACAAATAAATATTTAAGTGCCTATTTACCATCTTACCCAACATCACATACATGATGTTGGGTACACACTTTTACTATTTTTTACGTATTACAAACTGCATACTAATCGCAAAATAAGTAAATCGAAAGGGCTAGAATAGGTAGGTAGGTTAGGTAAAAACCACTCAAACTTTTCTACGGATCGTAAAATACCGAGCATAAATACCTAGGTAGGTACTTACCTAATAAACTTAAAGCGTTATAATTGAAAAAGTAGATCAATAGTCACTTAAGCAGGTAGGTACTTACATCAAAGTGATCTTCACAGCAATATAAACAAGATTTTATAGAAAGTGGAGTTTTGTCATCTCTCTTCATTACTTTGCACCATTTTTTGCGCATTTTATTTATTTATTTATTTCATTAAGCAAACTTAACAGCATATAAGTCTATTTGGTTTACAATCATAAAATTAAAAACATATACAGCCAATAATAAAGTTTGTCGAATTACAATTTACAGATGACGTACTTAATTATTTAATTAGACTAATATTAAAAAAAGACATTAACGGATCTTGTGAAAAGTTCCAAAACATACATTAAAAAACAAGAATTAGATTACTGCCAAAACAGAAAATGAACGTTAGATTTTTATTATAATAGAAGAATGTGTGTCATTTTGTTGTGGATAACGTGTGTGAGTGAGTGTGAGTGTACTTGTTTATGCGTGGGATGTAATGAGTGTGACTACTCTGACTGACTGTTAGAGAACTGGGGCAAATGCTTTGAGATATGACTAACAAATTGGTTGCGAGTCAGAAAGAAAATGTCTGTATCACCAAATCTATCCTCGTAAGTATGTATGATACGATACAATACGGAATGTTTGGCGTAATTTGAACGAGCTGACCCAGCATAAAGTGAGCTTTTTCGCCTTGTGCGCATAGTACAGGCACAAAGAGCAACCCGTGATGTGAGCGCCGGGCAGTCCAGTGTAGCATTGACTACATCATAGAGTAACTTCATATCCGCGACCATACGACGGTCCTCCAGAGAGTGCATCCTAAAACCAATAAGTCTCTCCTCGTAGCTTTTATATTTTCCAAGGCGATAGTTTAAACGTCGAGTGAAACAACGCTGAACTGATTCGATGCGAGCCCTATGGGTGACGTAAGTTGGGGACCATACTGGTGAAGCATACTCCACAATACTACGCACGTATGCGAAATATAATATTTTCAGGGACTGAATTTTCATAAATGGTTTGGAACTTCTGTGGAGGAATCCCAACATCTTATGAGCTTTTTGCAAAATAAATTCAAAATGGAAAACAAATGACAGCTTACTGTCCAACATAACCCCAAGGTCACGGACTAGGCTAACCCTAGGAATCATACAGCCATCAAATTGATAATCATACAATAAAACACTGCGCTTCCTAGCGTAGGTAATTATTTGGCACTTTTTGACATTGAGTTCCAAACGATTGCGCTTACAGTATTCAGAAAGCCTCAATAAATCTGATTGAAGATTTTCGCAGTCAGCAATACACCGGATCGGCATAAAAATCTTACTATCATCAGCATACAAAAGTATTTGAGAGTGTCTGAGACACAACTCAATGTCGTGCAGATAGATATTAAAAAGCAGTGGTCCCAGGTGAGACCCCTGCGGGACGCCTGACGGGATCATTTGAAAATTTGATTTAAAAGTGCCAATCCTCACAGCCTGCAGACGATTACGAAGATAGGACTCCAGCCAACGAAGTAGATCGCCATGCACCCCGATGCGAAGTAACTTGGATATAAGTATATTGTGATCTATTCGGTCAAAACACTTCGAGTAGTCTGTATACACAGTGTCGATTTGTAGACCAGCATCCATATTCCGTGAAACAAAATCAATGAATACGACGAGGTTGGAAACAGTGGATCGCTTACGCATAAATCCATGCTGAGAGCTCGGAATACAAGCAGCAGCTACCGGGTAAAGCTGGTCGTGGACAATTAGCTCGAACACCTTGCCGAAACAGGACAAGATAGAGACCGGCCTGTAATTCTCTACGTTTTGTTTTGAACCGCTTTTATGAACCGGGGTGACGAACGCTTCCTTCCATGTTTCAGGAAAGCAGCCTTCATCAATGGACCGCCTAAAAATAATAGACAACGGTAACGATAGTTCCTCCGCGCAAATCTTAATAAATATAGACGGAATCCCGTCGCTACCGGCAGCCTTAGTCTGGTCAAGGTTTTTCAAGTACTTTTTTACTATTGAAGGGTCAATGTCAATTGTGGATATAGTGTCGATAAAATTGTCAGCAGTTATAAAATTACATTGATTATTAGATTGAGAATTCTGATAAGAAATAGTCCTGAAATAGCTTGCACATGTCAGGTCCTCCACTGGCAACATGGTCACGATACGTCATTTGGGCGGGCATGCCACGATCCCTACGCAAAGAGTTACTGTAAGACCAAAAATGTTTAGGGTTACATTTTATTGCATCCTCGCAGCTACTGACATGGCGCTCCCAACACTCCCGTTGTACCTGCTTCTGGCGCAGTCTAAGCAAAGAAAAAGTATCATAGTCCAAAGGGTTCTTAAATTTTTTCCATAGTTTATGGTACTTGTCTTTTTCTTTTATAATGGAAACCAGAGCTTTGGAGTACCAGACTGGGTAGCCCTGACCATTGCTTACAAAACTAGGAACATCAACCTCAATAATGGACCACAATTCCTTGTAAAAATATGAAACGGAGTCGTCCACACTACCTGTAGTTAAATTTGTGAACCAGTCAATAGAGGTCAACTTAGACTTAATAGCGGCGTAATCAGCTTTTTTATAATTACGTACCATATTTTTGGGATTTCTTAACATGTTAATCAATGATAAGTTGGGTATCTCTATTTCTATTGCAGGGTGATGAGGCATATCCTCACGAGTAATGGGAAGAGTACATCGAGACGCAGCCAACTCTAAAGTACTAAAAAACAAATCAAGATAGCGGTTATTATCGTTAATCACAGTGTTGTACTGATTAAATCCAAACAATGAAGTAGTTTGCAAAAAAGTTTTTTGAGCCTCACTAACAATATTGAATGGTATGAGTGTCGATGTGTTATCAGGATCATTCTTCCACTCAATATTCGGAAAGTTAAAATCACCTAATATTAAATAATCAGCCTCCAAATTATTCTCAATGAATCCTGCTAAATATGAAGTCAGGCTCTCAACCATAGCATCGTGCGAGGCACCCGAACCCGGTAAATAAACGCAGATGACATGGAGATTGCGAGGCGCGCGGATCGTACGGGCCTGAATCACGACGTGTACCATATCAAATGAAAGGTCGCTGGGCGTGGGCAGCGCGCGCGCGGCCAGCACTCGGCGAGTCAGCAGCATGACACCCCCACCGACAGCGCGCACTCTACCCCCGCGCAGCGACACACCGCCGTTGTCGCACGGCCGGTCCCGTCTATGTACATCATATCTACTGTCGCTCACCTCTGCATCCCCAATACCATCCAGCAACCAGGTCTCGCAAATAGCAACAACATGAAAATCATGAAAAAGCAACCCCTGTGAGAAATCAACTAATTTACCGCGAATGCTACGGGAATTCTGGAAGTTTATTTTAAAACACATCAAAAACAAAATAAGTAACAGACGTTTGGTATAGAGTTAAACCGTAGCAAAAGCGGCAAACCAATCCCTCAAGAGTAGTATGTTTGTTTATGTAAATGTGTTGATTGTATTGTGTTGAGTGGAGTGAGTGAATGAAGTGATAAAAAAAGTTAACATCATCAAAAGAAAACAAAAAACCAACGTATAACAGATCGCTTAACATAATCAGAAACACATCTGACAGTCTGTCTATTTTCCGAGTTTGTCTACTTGTTCTAAATTGAAGATACGCATCGCAGGTGACTTGTGATGTTTCCGTACATAAATTTTTGTATTCCGGATCCAGACATTCTGAAACCCCAGCTCCTTGCATTTCGTCCGGGTTGCTTTCAATAGGGCTTTGTTTCTGGACGTTAGATGCTCATTAACATAAATATTTTTAACATCGCCCGGAATATTTATGTGAGTAGTAGTGAGGCCTCGTTTCTTACGGACAGCGCTTAGCAAACTGTCTCTGAGCTGAATAGATTTAAATTTGACAATAACAGTCAGTTATTTGCTCGCGTGGGAAGTCGAGTAGCAAACTCAATATCCTGGCCAGTGATGGTCACCCCGACCGATGACGCAATCTGAGATGTGATAAGAACAAGGTCCTCTGACTTCTTCTCCGGTATACCAAAAATCTCAAGATTATTCAACCTCGCTCGCTGCTCAGCCTCCCCAACGCTCTGTTGCAAGCCCTTCAACTCAGATAACTTAGATTTCAGATCTTCATTTTCGTTCTCGATTCTAGTCATATTAGATTTCAATGCCAAAATTTCATCGGATAGACAGGTCACACTTTGACTAACACCCTCTTGTTCAATCCTCAAATTAGATATTGCCATGTCTAGGGAATCAAGTTTTTTAGTGTAATTATCATGATTTTGATTTATAATATGATGCATGGCCTCTTCAAAGGTGCTCATTCTAACAGTTAATTCCTCCAAAATATCTTTCTTGATAGCTTCCAATTTCGTGTTGAAAAAATTTCTCAATTCTTGTATTTCTGACGAAAAATCATGTTGTGTCAATGTGGAAGACGGGGGAGTCAAAATCTTTTGTTTGTTTACCAAAGGCTTGCTTCCGCGCGACATGTTTATGTTGATTAGGTCTTTCTTAGTGTACGTATTATTTAGTGCAACAGGCGCCGCCGCTGGGCGCACAGGTGTCGATGAGTTATCCCCTTTCGGGAGTGAACATACACAAGTCGGGCAAAGCCACTCGCTTTTCAAAGCCTCGGTTAAGTTGTGAAATATATCTGTGGTCATGTTAATACAAAGCAAATCATATGTGTGTTGGCATTTAGTGCATTCCATATAATTAAAGTCCATAATTTTGCTATTACAAGCGGCACAATTGAAAGACATTGGCAGTGTTTACAAAACAGCAGGTAGGTGGTTGCAAATAAACCGACAGTGTACAGCGCTGAGTAAATGTTGCCGTCTAGTAGATATTGATTGAGTATAAAGCACTAACCTTCCTGATTGCGTGAAACAATAAGCTCGAGAGAAGAACGTCTTAAGCGCTGTGCAGACAGTGTCGCTTACGCGTTATATCAAAACACTTCAAAATTTGTCGTTATTGAAGATAATTATGTGGAATTTCCTTGCTCTTGAATGTATTTATCTGTTTTTCTTATTATCATTCGATGCACCACTAATATTACTGTATTATTATGTAAAACTTTCCATAAAAAACTTAAGATTAACTCTTATTTTGAAAATAAAAACGGACAGCAAATTGAAATGAATTACTCGTTAGTACGTTGTTTGTATTTTTTTTTTGATCTGATGGTACACGAAAAAACAGTTTTTCTGGTGTTTTGGTGGTAGTATTCGTACATTTAGGCACTATACAGTATTTATAAGACATATTGGAAATGATCTAACAGCAATACAAATTCAATATAACTAAACAGTTCCGAATGCGAGGCGGCACTCATTCGCAATGGCGATTGGCGAATGACTGGCGACTGTGGAGCGGGCGCCCCGGCGGGGCGGCACTGGCCGGCGGATAGTAACAATATTATATCATTATTTCCTTTCTTCTGAGCGTCGGTGGCGCAGTGGACTCGGCACTTGCCTTCCAATCGGGGGGTCGGGGTTCGAGACCCGCCATGTACCAATGTGTTTTTCGTTTCGAATTTCATATGTACATTTGTCTGACGCTCCTACGGTGAAGGAAAACATCGTAAGGCAACCTGCATATATCTGCGAAGAAATTCAATGATGTATGTGAAGTCGACCAATCCGCACTGGGCCAGCGTGGTTGACTAAGGCCTAATCACCCTAACATAGGGTAGGCTCGAGCCCCTCGGTGGGGACGTATATGGGCTGTGATAATGATGATGATGATGATTTTCTTTCTAATCACCTTCATATTCTCGTAAAAAGCAAACAATGAAACATAAAAAGCTATTTTGTATGGAAAAGTAGCGATTTATTATTTTGTTTGTTTTTTATGTGTAATAATAAATTAAATATATAAACATTATATATATTATCATTTCATAGCTTATATATTGAAGATACTGTATGCAAAATTTTGTATCCGTAGGTGTAGTAGAAAAAAAGTTGTAGATTTTTGAAACGCAATTCACGCTTTCATCCCATAGTGCGGCGCGCGGCGGCGGCGGATAGTGTCGACTGACGTCACAGCCTGTCCGTAGGCAGCGGCGGATTTAATAAAATCAGTTGATGCAAATTGGTTTATAACTTTACATCGGATGGACCGATTTGGTGATTTATTGTGATACAATAAGGAATGTTACTATGTATGTTGTATTATGAAAAGCCATACCATTACGGGACCTCATTAGAATCGCCGATAGAAACGGTAAACTATGGCGGTAGATTATCACATTTTTATGATAAGTGGTCTTCCAATGACCCTATTGTTTTGTCATACATTAGGGGCTACCAAATCTCCTTTGCACGTCCAGTAACTCAAACAACCTTACCTCCTAGAGTAATATATTCTCAAACCGAAGTAAAGTATTTTAATAACGCTATTAGTAATAAGTTGAAGTTCAGGAGCTATTTCTGAGTGGCAATAATGTCCCAACCAGTTTATATCTAGTGCCTTTTTAATACCTAAGCCAAAGGTGAAAGAAGGCTTATAAAAAACCTTTAAATAAATTTTATAGACACAGAACATTTTAAGTTAGAAGATTTGCGAACTGCCTTAAAACTTTTAACTCGTATTAGTTTTATGTGTACATTATCAAAGATGCATACTTTTTGTCAACACACAATAACAACAACAACGACTTGGTATCCCACAACCCTTATTAGCCATACCTTTTTTCATAGAAAATCCAACAGTATGCCCGGCAAAGACTTTGGAACATTACATTAGTATTTCTAAATCCCTGCGTAGATATATTAATTTATTATTTTTAAGTATACGTAAACCTCATAAGCCTATTGGTTCCCAAACAATCCGTAGGTGGGTGAAAAAGACCTTAGGTTTAAGTGCCATAGACATTTCTATGTTTAGTGGTCATAGCACACGCCATACCTCAACATCTGCCGCTCAGCAACTTGGTATGTCACTTGATTGTATAAGATCCGCTGCTGGATGGAATGAAAGCTCAAATACTTTTTCCAAATTGAATAATCGACACATTGTACCAAAATTTTGACGGGTTGGCTAGAGCAATTCTTGGTAACACTTCAAAATAATAATCTTAATAATTATTTTATTTGTTAAGTTAAATTTTTAAAGTTGATTTTTTTTTTCTTTAACATTTGTGACTCAATATCTACAAATGTAGAATGCTAATCTCGAGGACAAAGCCTGGGTATAATTAAAGTTTAAACGAACTTACCTGTACGTGAAGTTCTATCATAATTATACGATTGGCTTCGTCCAAAGAGATTAGCATGCCCTCCCCCCGGGCCTGATCATCCTCATAAAAAAAATTATGTATATCCCAGTCGTATAAAGTATAGATCTCTGAACTAAATGACATATGTAGTAGGATTGACAGTAAAGACAAGTTTTTTAAAATATATATCTCTCTTAAAATAGTGTGGTATGGCAACTATAATGAATGATAAAACTTCACGTACAGGTAAGTTCGTTAAAAAATTAAATATCTAGTGCTTTTATTTATTATGACGTGTCTTTAACTAGTACGTACCGACACATCATATACAAGGTAAGGCGCACGATATATAAGCGTGGTTGCAAGCATCATTGCGTTTACTCTTATTTCACATGTGAAGCAAATATTTGTAAACACTGACACTGGCAGTTAAAACAAAAGAATCAATCAATTAATATGAATATTATATTGATTGTGAATATTCATTTATTTGAATAGTCAAATAGTTTATTCGGGTTTCATATAACTAAAGACAATACAAGAGTATCAGGCTTAGAAATGATAAAGAATTGTAATGAATAGGTGGACAGCTGAAAACAGTGAAATGAATGAAAAAAACATTAGGCTGCCTAGATCTTTTTGATGCAGGACGTACTACTGACATTCTATATCTATTTCATAATTTATTTATTGATTTAAACATTGTTTAAATCATAAAAGTTAAAGCATATACGTCCCGACCGAGGGGCGCGAGCCTACCCTACGTTAGGGTGTTTAGGCCTTAGTTAACCAGGTTAGGATTGGTCGACTTCACATACACCTTTAAATTTCTTCGCAGATGCATGCAGGTTTCATTTTTACAAAAATCACTTAATTAACCCTTTAGTCCATATCGTCTATTCTATTTTATTCACATTATTCCCATTTTATTTTGTAATTACAATGATAGTGAAACCCTAATGATAATAAAACTTTATGACCTTTATTATGAACGTACATTTAACACTAGTGATGAGTTTAAATTGTATGTAAAGCTTATTCCAAATTATTTAAAAAAAATAGTAATTATTTAAGTTCAAAAATTCAAAATAGTAGTAATAAAATTAAAACAACATGGAATATTATAAATAATGAAACTGGAAGGAAAAAAAACAATAACAGTGATTTTTGCTTAAATATTGAAAATAACAAAATTACAGTAGACACTGAAGTAGCTTCAGAATTTGAAAAGTTCTTTACTGACATTCCAGTTTCAATCATAAAATCTTTGGATTCATCCCCCACCGTTGCTGAATCTATTTTAAAAGATCATGTAAAAACTTGTAGTGATACATTTAAATTTGATCATATTAGTGCAAACGACTTAATAAAGTCATTTAAAACTCAGAATAAAAAGAAAACCGTGGATCTGTTGATATCTCCAAATCTGTAATTGAGACAATAGCTCCAATACTGGCTAGTATTTTTAATGATTGCATTGAATGTGGTGTATTTCCTGATTTAATGAAACTGAGTAAAATTATTCTATTACATAAATCTGGTAGCACATCAGACCCCAGTAATTTTAGACCCTTTCCTTTTTTCTCGGTGACGGATTTATGAAGCTCCGGACAATCTGGTCGTTTATGCCCCTTCTTGCCACACTTGAAGCACTTGATTTTGGTAGTTTGCTTCATCTTCTTCATACCAACAAATGCAGAAGCACTAGATTCGCCAGGTTGATGTGAACGCGAAGAATCTTCCTGCAGCAGTTTTTGTCTAACATTCTCCGAGGTCAACTTCATACCTGAGTGCTCTAACGCCATCCTCATAGGCTTATATTCACTCGGAAGTCCTCGAAGCAAGACCACAGCTATCAAGTCATCATCAACGCCTTTATCGATTTCTTGCAACTTCTGTGCATGACTCATTACAGCAGCCACGTAATCTCTCATAGTGGTGTGTTTCTCGAGTTTTTCATCGAGCAGTGCGTCCATCAAAGAGATTCTCCTATTGACACCACGATCCTCGAAAATTTTGGATAAGGCGTCCCAAGCATCTTTTGCCGTATTCGACTCCTTCACATAGGGATAAAGGTGCGGCTCTATGTTTAAACATATCAGTGCTAATGCCTCTCCATCCTTCTCAACTTCTGAGGAATCTTCAGGGTTTGGAGACTTTGACGTGTATGCGAACAATTTCTCGCGCATCAAACACATTTTTATAGCGAATTTCCACGAACTATAATCATCCAGCCCGTTTAGCTTATTAATTGTCGAAATTGTATTTAGTTTAGGACCCATAACCTATTATAAATAATGAAGAAACGTTTATACGAGATATGTGTTTTATTATAGATTTTAGAAGTGACAAAGAACAAGTGTCAGTTTGATATAAGTACCGAAAGAAATATTCTAATTTTAAACTAGGATACTTATGAAATACTTAACACTTCTCGAGAAGGCTCTCCCAATTTCCGAACAGGTGTAGTCAACTTTTTTTTTTCTCATTTTACTTGTATTTGCATACATCTTAATTATGGTTGAGATGTATGTACATACAAGGTTTAAATAATACTCAAGTGGTAATGCTCAAGTGGCTCCCAATTCGACTTCGTAGGAACGCTAGGATATTATGTGTACTTTTTAATATCCTTCACAATCCCAAAATACCCTCATATTTAAAAGAACGTTTTTCATATCAAAAACCTGATGTCCTTTGCAGATCCCACCTCAAAACGCTTCTTAGTTTCCATTCCTGCAATACAGATTTTTACTCCCACTCCTTCACCAATCAAGCTGTCAGACTGTGGAATGCCTTGCCGTATAGTATACGCGAGTCTGTCTCCGTTGGCTCATTTAAACGTCGTGTTAAGGAGCACTACCTCTATTCATTCTGTACCAATTAAAGTATGTACTCATATTCACTATTTGTTAATTTAATTTTTTTTTTGTAATTTATGTTGTTTTAATTATTTATGTATCTTTTTATTGTAAGTAATTTGATGTTTTGTACACTGTGTTTACCACATAAATTTAATTTAAATCACCTGTCACAGGTCTGCTGGCAGACATTTCTTTAGAAATAAGCAGCACCTTTGTACTCGTCTTTCTTTATGTGTTATTCCTGTCCTGTCATTTTTGTGTACATAAACAATAAATAAATAAATAAATAAATAAATACATAGCTTATCTTGACTTGTTGCATTTTTAAAATTAATTTATTGATTAAATATAGTTTTGTAATTTGTTGACGTCAATAAGTGCCTGTAAAGGTCTATGTTGAATAAAGATTTTTGAGTTTGAGTTTGAGTCTAAGTTACGATTTGCAGGCTACGACAGGTTATGTTTCCAACGATGAATTATTTGGATCGAACTCTTGAAATCCATATTTTAACTTGTTTTTATCAAATCCCCTACTACTACGGTGAGGCATTTCGGCTCATTTCTATTGCTGTAAGGTGTCGCTTCGCACTTCCTTGTTATAAAATACGTGTTTTTGTCACATACGATATTGGTTTCAAGACGAAATGAGACTATTTGTGATATATTTGGACCATATAAAGAACTTGACGATCGCCAGTTACGTGACAAGCGACGTTATCAAATTAATTTTGTTTATTAAAAATGAACTAAAACTACAGAAGAATGGAAAAGATCCTTCTAACGCAGAAGTTTTTTCTATCGTTTCTGAGAAACTTAATACGATTTGGACCAAATAATAATAATAATAATTTTATTCAATTTTCAGATTACAACGATCCAATATTTGTTAGTAACAATGGAACTTACAAGCTATGTTAGTAGTTATTACTCCTTATTAAATTACCAAATTTTTACATTCTTTCATTATATTACAATAATAGCCAAATTTTAATTTCATTATATCACAATAATACCAAAGCCTCAATTTCCATAGAATAGTTTCCATAGAACGAGTTACCCAATTGCTGAAATCGTATTTCGACAAATACCTGTCATTGATAAGATATCCCAAAAGGAAAAGAACGGATAGCTAGGAAAGCAAAGTGACGTGCTTTTTGGAATCGTCGAACAAGCTCTTCGACATTGCTTTTTGAAATTGCACTTCGTTTGACATTTGTTCCTGCATAAAATTGAAGATAGTTCCTATTACTGAAAGAGACTTTTTACTGGACCAAAGAAGTGATAGAAAAATGGCAATAATTGGTATAGAAACAAAAAAAACTGCAAGACTTTTAAAGAAACGTCAGAGACAAGCAAAGTTTAAGCGGATAGAGCACGCATGTTTACCAAGTACATCACAAGAAACCAATCCTGTTCCGGTGCGCGAGTTGCCACCCCAACCACAGTCGCCTGCAACAGAGCTTTCTCCGAATAATGATGTACTTCTAAATGAGACTCCATCTACTCCATTGAATCGGAACACTCTAGCGCTGCCAACAGTAGCTAAGGTATGTGATCGGTATGGATTATCAACGCGATCTGCGGCTGCGGTCGCTTCGGCGGTCTTAGCTGACGTTGGATTGGTATCTTCCGAACATCTAAGTATTGTTATTGATAAGAATAAAATCCATAGAGCTGTTTCAAAAGCAAGGACCAAGGCCAGCAAAGATGTTGATGCTATTGTAGTTAAAAGTATCTACGTTGATCGACGAAAAGACAACACTTAAACAATAAAATAGGCGATCGGTACCACCGCAGAGAAGTCTTGGAAGAGCACATTTCAGTTCTCACAGAGCCGGGATCGATTTATTTGGGACACACGTCGCCAAGTCGTGGCAATTCCAAAGCAATCGTCACTTCTATCATATCTTTGTTAGAAAATCAAGGGTTGACCTTGGAAGAGGTGATCTGTGTGGGGTGTACTGCTACGAATACAGGTTGGAAGGGAGGTGTCATCCAATACCTGGAAAAGTGTTTGAAGAGAACATTGCAATGGTGTGTTTGTATGCTTCACACGAATGAATTACCTCTTCGCCATTTGTTTAACTCTCTGTATGGTAGCACATCTGGACCAAAAGAATATACAGAACCTATTGGAAAACAGCTAGCTGTTTGTGAAGGTAAACCTATAGCGTCTTTTTGTGCAGTGGCTGGCAATAGGGAATATGCATGATTTTTTTTTTATTTCATAAATTAATAATTTACACCTTGACAACATAGAAAAAAATATAAATAGGCTTGAAAATAGTCAAACTATTTTTAAAAGTGAAATTTAAAACATTGAATAAATTTGAGCCGTTCAAACGCCACCATTTTGCGCGCGCTTCTAATGACGTCATTGGTTGTGTTCCGTGTTAGTTTACTATAGCGTTTTTTAGCGCAGCTTTCACTCCTTTGATCTAAGCACTCGTAAAATCGAGATTTGATGCAAAATATTCTGACATCATAAATGCATCTATTTTCGATAGATTATCCGATTGTGCTTCGACAAAACCAATTTCTGTCACCGTCCTAGATTGACTACAAATATATATTCACAAGTTATCACACAGGAATATAGTTTTAAACAAATTTTCTCACAAACACTACTAACACAGTATGAATATCATCACCGATAAATCCAATGACATGACCATTGACGTCACATTCTGTTTCGATTCGACCAATGGTGACGCGTTTTGCAAGTTTGAATTTCCCTCCCTTATTTTTCACTTCTTATATAATATTTTCTGGGCTTAAATAATAACTAAATAAAAAAATACCTTTTAAGTATAATGTAAAGACAACAAAGAATCTAGAAAAAAATATTTGAGACAAATTTAAAATTTATGCATATTCCCTATTTGCTCAAATTACCTGATAATAATATAGTGAAGGAACTAAGCACTGATCAAAAGTATCTCTTCGAAATGTGTCATGCTGTGATGGCTGGTTCCTGTTCCCCTGAGCTATCGAGTCGCCAACCTGGAAAAATGGCGCATTTGTGATGGCTCACTGCCAATCGCATACTCAGACTTTACATGAGTACTGTATCGCCGTCAGATAATTTGCAGCTGCTTGTGAACTTTACGCACCTGTTTGGTTCCTCATCAAGAAAAATTATCATTTAAAGATGGAGCCAAGCACATTTTTCATCTGGTTATATACTCTCGATTTTTGCCTGGTACTCAGAGATCTATTGTAGATTCAGTTATCAAAAGAAACGCTTTTTTTGCGCCGACTAAAACAAATGACATTGTCGCCAAATAAAATATATATACCTGAATAACACAGAAAGAAAATACAGACGGTCCAAAAAGCAACAATATCCTTGTTAGTAATGGTCGCGAAGATTCAATTACTCAAAATTCAAGATCCAGGACCAGAAAAGTCAGATACAATGAATATGCTGAAGCAAGAAATGTTATTACTTAACAAAAAGCTAGATTCCATAATAAGTAACCAGCAAGATTTATCAGACACACAACAACAAATTATTCTTAATATAACAAAACTATTCGTCCAGTTTCAACAAGTAATTAAGAATCATAATCAACAGCTTTAGGCAACAGAAAGTACTAAAATGATGAATCCCATATATAGTCTCGATTATTGAATAAAGTTTGAACAAGAGAATTGAAGAAGAAATATTCAATTGTATGTGGAAAAGGCAAGGGACGAGGTATGATTAATGCATATCAATTAATTGACTAAATCTTCGATCGATTTTTTTTATAAAATGTTTCTGGGCCGGAGGTTTCCGCGGTCAAGAAGAAACAATTTGTTTTAAAAGTTATCAAAAAGTAATAAATTTCTTTTTTGAGTTTATTTACAACACAGATAACACATTAACATTAGAATTTTTCAAGAATATACCGAAAGAATTAAAAAAAAAAGGATGTAAAACGAAAAAATGAGAACCTCAGCATCAAAAAATAGACTCAAGATGAAGAAAACACCAAACGTCCCAGCTTGTGGTCCCAACAAGTATTAAGATCCTGATTGCAACTTATAGTCAGAATAGAGCGATAAAACTAGAGTTATAGCGTGCTATAAACCCAACTATGACTGGTATAATGGCGATATACACGGTTATTTTTTTATCACACTGGAAAATTTTAGAGGTAGCTCGGGAGACGCTAGACGACTCATATCAATAAAAAAAAACATGTGGTTATATTTTTTAAATTTTATCCGCCAATAATATTAAATTATAGACATTGTTCTAGTTTACTACAAGATAAGGTAAGACAATGAATGAATAAAGCATTTACTACTACGGGCTTAGGAAAATGCGGGAACGTCGCATTATTAATTCAAGCAAGATCAATCTACAACTCGTTTGAAATAAGACTTATTATTGCACTAGACACTACAATAGCGAAAGACAGAGACAGTCGGCGCCGGCGCCGAGCGCCGGCGGCGGCGTTTTGTTGTTTGCTGTCGCTTGTCGGCACGAGCCGGCCGGCTTTAGTTCGCGTTTGACAACGGCGCGCGTGAATGTATCGCGATGTCGCGCCCGCGCCTGACGCGCGGCAATCGGGCGCATTCGGAATTTTAGTTTCAAGTTAACACATCTCGCGAATACACAGACCTTACTCCGGTAGACCGGAGACTTTTACTTGTGAAGTGAAATTAAGTGTTTGGTGTAAGAAAGTGAACCCACAAACGTAAGACTTGAAGCGAAAACTGCATTTCGAGACGTTAAACACTAACCAAAGTGATATGTTGTTGTGGTCATGTATAGTTTTAAACGTGCACGACTATGTATGAGTTAGAGGACTTCCTTTAGATTTAGAACACTTTTGTTATTAGAACTAAAGTTGATTTAAATTGTTTCTTAGGTAGGTAAGTATTTAAAGTTGATTCCAATTTTTTAACTACGCCAAAACAACCTACCATAACCGTAATACCTACCTAGTACTGTTTGTTTTCTTTAAAAACTTTGTTTTGCCGGTCCTAAGCCCGTAAAGTAGGAATGAGAAATTGTGATCAAGTCAGTGATGACTTTGAATCGGCAACGTCGTTGCCAGTTCGCGTTCATTCAATGTTTTGCCTACAACTTCACTCAGTGTCCATATCAGTGCAGTATTTTTTGGATATTTTAGATAATAAATATCTAATTAAACAGGGGAGTAAATTTTTTTATTAATGGTTAAATAATTCTTCTACCTTGTCCTGAAGCCACCCTTAAAATAACCAGGGTGATAAAAAAATAACCGTGTATAAGAATGTTAAGAATGAGATTTAAGATGTACGAGTATATGACAACAATAATACTGCAATAAAGGTTGTAACAGCCCTTATAAGCGGCAAAAGCGCTGCAAATGGGCACCAATTAGTGTTTTAAGCGAAAGTACCGATCTACAAAAATGTCAATAATCTTTTTTGGAGATGTTGAAATTGATGATGATGATTTGATGAAATTTATTATGCTTTTTGTAATGGTAACGCCGCTGAAGCACAAAGAGAGTACCAAATCAGATTTTCTGATCGCCGTTTGCCTCACGTGAGCGTGTTTGGTGCATCCTATCAGCGCATTCGAGAAACGGGCTCAGTTCAACGACGACAACGCGATCTTGGTAGACCGCTCGTTGGTAATGTTGGTGTCGACGAGGACGATGATGAAATTATTCGGAGTTTCAGAGCAGATCTTACTGTGTCCACAAGGCAAGTCGCAAGAATACATGGCATATCACAATGGAGAGCCTGGTTTGCCGCATCGCGTACAGCACAACTGTATCCATTCCATTACACACCAGTTCAAGCCATTGAAGAAGGTGATCCGGTGAGAAGAATTGATTTTTGCAGATTTTTAATCAATGCTGAGATTGAAGATCCAGATTATCTAAAGAAAATCCTGTGGACCGACGAATCTACGTTCGATCGCGATGGCATCACAAACTACCACAATATTCACTTTTGGGCCCCTAAAGGTCAAAACCCAAGAAAAAGTAAAGAAAGGGCTCACCAGAGAAGATTCTCACTAAATGTGTGGATAGGGATTGTACACGATAATTTAATTGAACCTTTCTTCCTGCCCCAAAATCTGAATGGCACAACATACGAAACATTTTTAAGAGAGGAAGTGAACACGCTTTTGGAAGATGTTCCGCTAGCTACAAGAAGAAATATGGTATACCAGCATGATGGGTGCCCAGCTCACTTTTACCGTGGTGTACAACAGTGGCTGGATGAAAATTATCCACTAAAATGGATCGGTAGAGGTGGCCCGACTCCATGGCCGGCGAGAAGTCCTAATTTGACGCCCTGTGACTATTATCTTTGGGGTCACATGAAAGATCTAGTCAACCCCACGCCTGCGACTTCCATTGAAGATTTGAGGGCGAGGATCGTATCAGCTGCTGAAGTCATTAAGACATCACTTTCAACGCGTGTGACAGTGAGTGAGGTACGCCGTAGGCTGCGTGCGTGCATACGTAACAATGGCTGACAATTTGAACAGGACTTATAAATGTTTATATTTATGTTGGTTTGTTGTTTGGTATTTTTCAGTCTTTTGTGTATTAAAATGCAATTTCCTTTATTTATACTTCGTACTTTTGCCTTTTCCAGACAAATTTTATTCAAAGATGATATTATGAATTTTGACCTATAGCGCAACTTTTTGCTAATTTCTGTAAAAACTACTAATAAAAGTAAATAATATTTTAACCTTTTTTAAAAGCTTATGAAACCAGCAAGTTATTTTAGTAGTTTTTACGCCAACTGTCATACATTTTTTTTTTCAATAATTGACGTCGATTTTCAGAAAGATAAAAAATTTATCGACTTAATTGTCAATAAAGACCTCTTATTTCCAAAATTATGTAATTTTTGACAACAATTTTAATTTAAATTAACTGCCCATTTTTCAGCTTTCCGCAATTAATCAATTTGTCATTGTAAATGGTGTAGTTTAAAAAAAAATTTTTTTGGTAACAAGTCGGAAAAAATCTCAAAAATTTTAAAACCGTCGTAGCTCGATAACCAACTGTTTTTGACCCCTGGTTAATTGGACTTTTTTTTTTTTGCTTATGACCTGTACTATAACCCCTTTCAAGGAATACGTCGACTTTTCCTGTCAGCCTGTATAATGCGAATTATAACGAGCTGTCTAACGGATAAAGCAGCGTCTCTTTCTCAGAGAACGAACCGACATTGAGACGTAGCGTCAGTTCAAGGACTTGCTAGTTCAGCATTTTGGCGACCCGCGCACTGAGGAGTGAATTGATGTAGTTAGAAGGCTTACGAATTAAGGCGCTACATCGAAAATGAATCAAATAATAGGAGGCGTGGTCTATACGTAAACGCGGGGCGCCCCCCGTGCTCAAGTAGCTAGTCAAAGTCGTGAATGCGCTGCGCCCGCATGCAATCAGGGCCGTTTAGAAATTATCGACGTAAGCGACAAAATACAAATTATTTTATTAAAAAATAACTATGGGTAGTATTTAAACGAGTGACTGAAAATGAAAAATTTAAGATTTAAGTGAGCGACTGACTGCGAATGACGATAAATTAACAGAGCAGTAACTTATAAACATTCATTCGACTTACTTCAAATACAAAATGAGAAGCTTCATAATATTTGAGCGACCTAATATTTGTTTGAGTGACACTCAAACAAATATTATGTCCTACATTTTTTTTCGTATTTGGCAAATTATTTATTTATGTTGAGCGGTATTTTATCTTAAATGAGGTGTTTCGAATATAAAAACCACTTTGAAAAATACCATAATGAGCAGAGTACCTACTTTGACTCAAATTTCTTTTAAATCATTGTTATTAATTTTTGAAAATTAATAACGAGAGGAGGAGGGGAGCCACCCCTTGTACCACTCTCCCCCCTCTCGGCGGTGCATAGTTTTCGAGATATTAATTTTTGAAACGTTCACAAACCTAATCTCAAAATGTATGGGAAAAGGTTGGGTTGTGTATAAGTTAATCATGTTCGTGCCACACCTTGAACCTATTAAAAATTTAAAGATGTTAAAATTGGAAGATCTTAATAATATGATTTCAGTGGTATAGGTTCCCATAGAATACGGTATGACGCTGCGCTCGCTTCGCTCGCTCCGCTACGCATGGTCATGTTCTGAACCTAACCTAACCTACAGTAGGCAATTTTATTCCCTATTTTCTTTTGTGATGTAGTGCTTTTTCTTGCTAAATTGTAGAAATATAGGGAAATCTTAAAGTTGAAAGAAAAAAAACAAACTTATTCCTTTAGTCCGATACAAAATGAAAAGTTTTATTGTTGTAGGTACATGGTTGTAATTCACTTATGCATAATGTTACTGAAGTTAACAAAATCCCTCAATGCAAAGCACTTAACTAAATTTTTAATTAATACAAGCCAAGGGCAGGATGGTTCAGGTTTGTTTGATCAATCTCGGCAGGTAAAAATCAGGTACAAATTGGGTACAAAACTACAAAATGAGGGGCAATAAAATACACGAACAAATAGTTATAGGTTTCCTTTTTTTTTTTTAAATTAGTAGCCTTCCCCGGAGCGGTTGTTAGTGGATCATACCTTCTATGCTAAGTCTTGCAATCACGGGTCAGAGATATAATATTCCTGTTTTATATTAATATATTTAGCTCCACAGAATTCCTCCTTGATAATAGGTTAGTTCATCTGGCTCTAAAGTCAAGCAGCGGAGCCCTACGGCCTCCGGGAACTGCCCTGGAGATTCATAGCACAGTGTTAGGTTAAAAATATAATTAAATATGCCTATGATCTTGAGGTCAGTGGGTCTAACACTGAGTTCTGAAGGAATCCCAGTCAATACATCTGAATTTCAGGTAATAAACATTGCAAGTTAATTCCAAACATAATTTTCAATGAATTGTCAAAGTTTCTTATTGGTTAGTTAATAAAAAAGACATATGGAGGGGAGAGCACCTATTTTGTGTATAATTACTGCTATTAATAAAAAGAAAACAGCTTAATTTGTGAGTTATTTGCCAAAGTATGATGTAAAACTCAATATAGTGAAAATCTAGAATTTAACATGAAATTCACCAGTGTTACTCAATATATGCATTAATCCCACTAAAATGCCGCTTACTATCAGGTTTTTTTAATGAAATAGGGGATGAAAAAGGCGAATTTTGGAAATGTGATATGTTTGATTTAATAATCAATATACCCACTAATAAAAATAAAATTAACAAAATCTGTTTTAAATCATGAAATATAATAAGCTAATTAGATACCTTAGTGTGGGCGGAGTATTATCTATTGATAAAATTTATTTCTTTCTATTAATTTAATGAATCGCGCGCCGGCGATTAAAAATATGATTGGGCTTTTACTCTTCAAGCTGAAAACAAAAATAACTGACTTGACTTACGAAGTCTTAATGTACTTTTCACATTAAATTCACACGGAAAACGAGAGAAATACCCATGGATTTCCTTCGCAGAACTAAATATATAAAAACTTTATGATCTTCAAATCAATAACAAATTACTTCCATCGATGTCTCACAGACTAATCATAACCTAGACGATAGACTAAACCAACGCTCCACTTGCGCGCAGATTTGCGTTTATGTGGAAGCGACGGAGCCGAGGTCCGTTTGCTGGATGCTAAGCGCCGTATTGGCGACGGAACCTCTCCTAAAACCAAATTCATAACATAACACTCGTAAGACTCTTAACTTGCTTCAAGATGTGTCAAGTCAACATACGGATCTTTCGAAATTCTACAATATGCAACAAGTATTTCCAGCCAAAGTTATAAGTTTGGTTGAAAAACAAAACGTAATGAAAAATTAATCATAAACAAATTGTGAATGCTTTCCAAATTCTATTCGACGAAACTATAATTATATGATCTATAAGTTTAAGTGTATTTTATTAAAATATGTCTATAGAAATGATCAAAACAAACGGTCTAAATGTCAAATTCCGAATTTTGAGAAAATCAACCCACCTAAATGGAAGCACGGGATTTTGGGCGAAAAAAAACTATCTTTGTAAATAAGGCCAGGATAAACGCGAGATTTATTTTGTTTATGCAAAAAGTGAACAATGACCAAAGACAATTGCAAATGTCACTGACGTGACGTGAAACGACGTTGACGTTGACACTTGACATTGATATTGTGAAATTAATTGACAAAGTTATTGTAATTGTGATTTTAGTTGTGAAATTTGTGTTAAAACTACAGTGAAACCAAAGTGTTTTTGCAAAATTAGTGTTTTATGAAATTTTAAGAAAAAACGGTGTTACAGTATCCCCCCAACCACGATAGAATTCACGTAGGGAATTCGTCTGACGCCTCGTCAGCCTCAAAACCTCCTAACCAACCAAACAAAATTATCATAATTAGAATCAATTAGGTACTTAAAAACTATTCATTCGTGATAAACTCTGTACCCAATTACGCCTAACGTTTTTTTTTTTTTTATATAAGTTTATTTATTTGTATAAGATAAAAAATAAAGCTTTAAATATAAACGTGTGTAAATAAAGAATATTTAACCTGCATGTACCTTAAATCTACGTAAATCCATTAATATGGTATGTTAAAGATTGTAATAAAAAAAACCACATTCACCAATAAGGTGACAAAATCTAGCGCGAAACTACTGCTGCTAGCACCTACATGGTTGTAAAAAAAATATTCACCAATAAGGTGGCAAAATCTAGCGAAACCACTTCTGCTAGCACCTATATGGCTGTGATAAATAGGCAAAAAGCATTATATCCTATGCCCATCAAATATAAGAAAGTAATAAAAAAAAAACTGTAGTGTCAGGACTGACGCCGAGATGGCGTTGTTAAATAAGTATATCTTGACACTAACAGTGTATAGCAAGTAATGTCAACAACCACCGGTAGATGTCGTTATTACAGACATTTTGACTCTAATCGTCAAATAATAAGTAGAAAAAAAAACAATAAAAAGGAAATAATAAAAAAAAATGAGTTGCATGGTGTCGTTGCCCCTGATCGTCGATATTGATTTTCCTACGTTTCCAGCTAGATGTAACTTCCTCCATTATAAGAATATAGCAAAGGCTTATTTCTAGAGTTGCAAACCGCTCCTGTGAGGAATTCAAAATTAATTTTGTTGATTAGAGTAGAATACATATAAAAATAATGAACAAGACACGTTTATATTTGTGATCTTGTGCTAAATGCATCTATCTAACCACATAACAGTTATAATAAGTACATACTTGTTCCTTAATTCTGGTATCAGATACTAAAGAAGTAATATCCATTTTATATAATGGTAGTAATAATATATTTATAATGGTATGAACTAAGACACGTATAATATTTGTGTTTTAGATCTTTATGTACTTATGTAATGGTAATATCAATTTTGAAGATGTTAGGTATATGGAAACTTAAGTATCAAGGCAAATCAATAAAAAACGACAGGGACAGACACATGCAAAAACGCCGCCAGATGTTATATGGCGCGTTATCCTACACTCGGGTTCTACGAGACGCCAGGAAGAATGGCGGGGTGGGTATTCTGTGACCGCCGCACCCGCGGTGCTTAAATAGTTTAAATGCTGATACAAATATCGCTATTTTCATAAGAGCATAGAAATTAAAATTAAGTAGGTATTATGTTATTAGGTATGTAATTTAGTCACTCGAAGTATCTAAATTTTTAAAATCTTTTATGTGCCACTTTCCTATGTATTTTCCGTTCTCGTCTTCGAGCTCATAGACGAGGCGAGAAAGCTTACGTATAATTTTACAACGTTCATATTTAGGGGCAAGTTTAGCAGTAAAATATTTATTAGCAGAACTCTGCTTATACGTACGCTTCCACACAAAATCACCGACATTAAATGATATATCTCTGCGTTTGTTGTTATAGTATTTTATATTCCTTTCATGGGCCTTACGCAATGACTCTCGGACTTTGATGAAAATGTCACCGAGGTGGCCAATATTAGACGCATGAGTATCGCGTGGTACCACAACCAACTCTTGGAGATCTTCAAAATCACGGTAAATACTACCATCTGTGACAGCTTCCCTACCGTGTACTAGCATGAAAGGAGTATAAGAAGTAGACTCATTTACTGAGGTGTTCATGGCAAATTGTATTTTATGTATGTTAACATCCCACGTTCTATGATCGTTCTCAACAAACGAGGAAACTGCAGTGATTATTGTGCGGTTATAACGTTCCACCGTATTAACTTGTGGACAATATACTGGACCCAAATGTACTTGCGGAATATTGTATTTTTCATATAATGCCTGAACCTCATGACTTATAAATTGCGAGCCATTATCAGACATCACAGTCTGTGGTATTCCGTGAACCAGAAATACATGGTCTTCTAACCTTTGCGCTATAACTTTGCCCGTTGCACGCCGTAAAGGAAATAATAAACAATATTTTGTAAAACAACACACAACTACTAGTAAAAAGGTGTTTTGCTGTCGAGACATCGGCAGTGGACCAACTAGATCAATGCTGATGCACTGGAATGGTCGACAGCAGACCTTGGGTTCCCCCATAAAGCCAGGTGACGCTAGTGAGCTATGTTTATATGAGTTGCAAGTGGCACAATTTTTAATAAATTCCTCGGTATCTTTATGCATACCGGGCCAAAAATACCGTAATTTTAATCTTTTATATGTTTTTGCAACGCCTAAGTGCGCAGCAATTGGTTCAGAATGGTTACTTTTAATAATATCCTCC
Source organism: Schoenobius gigantellus (assembly GCA_963935595.1). Taxonomy (NCBI): domain Eukaryota; kingdom Metazoa; phylum Arthropoda; class Insecta; order Lepidoptera; family Crambidae; genus Schoenobius; species Schoenobius gigantellus. Next base: position 68,304,749 of record OZ012541.1, on the reverse strand, counting down.
CTAAGCTCCTTTGGTACAACCTCTTTCCACTGGTAGTCACCACAGAGTTTGTTAGTGCTTTTTGTAAATCTAAAAAGCCTACCATCAATAATTTGAAAATTGGGACACGCGCGCGGCCTATCCGTGCAACGTTTTAATATATTGTTATACCAAGCATCGCTGTGTGTCCCTGTTCGGGCGCCAAATTGTAGTGCTTTTTCTTGCTAAATTGTAGAAATATAGGGAAATCTTAAAGTTGAAAGAAAAAAAACAAACTTATTCCTTTAGTCCGATACAAAATGAAAAGTTTTATTGTTGTAGGTACATGGTTGTAATTCACTTATGCATAATGTTACTGAAGTTAACAAAATCCCTCAATGCAAAGCACTTAACTAAATTTTTAATTAATACAAGCCAAGGGCAGGATGGTTCAGGTTTGTTTGATCAATCTCGGCAGGTAAAAATCAGGTACAAATTGGGTACAAAACTACAAAATGAGGGGCAATAAAATACACGAACAAATAGTTATAGGTTTCCTTTTTTTTTTTTAAATTAGTAGCCTTCCCCGGAGCGGTTGTTAGTGGATCATACCTTCTATGCTAAGTCTTGCAATCACGGGTCAGAGATATAATATTCCTGTTTTATATTAATATATTTAGCTCCACAGAATTCCTCCTTGATAATAGGTTAGTTCATCTGGCTCTAAAGTCAAGCAGCGGAGCCCTACGGCCTCCGGGAACTGCCCTGGAGATTCATAGCACAGTGTTAGGTTAAAAATATAATTAAATATGCCTATGATCTTGAGGTCAGTGGGTCTAACACTGAGTTCTGAAGGAATCCCAGTCAATACATCTGAATTTCAGGTAATAAACATTGCAAGTTAATTCCAAACATAATTTTCAATGAATTGTCAAAGTTTCTTATTGGTTAGTTAATAAAAAAGACATATGGAGGGGAGAGCACCTATTTTGTGTATAATTACTGCTATTAATAAAAAGAAAACAGCTTAATTTGTGAGTTATTTGCCAAAGTATGATGTAAAACTCAATATAGTGAAAATCTAGAATTTAACATGAAATTCACCAGTGTTACTCAATATATGCATTAATCCCACTAAAATGCCGCTTACTATCAGGTTTTTTTAATGAAATAGGGGATGAAAAAGGCGAATTTTGGAAATGTGATATGTTTGATTTAATAATCAATATACCCACTAATAAAAATAAAATTAACAAAATCTGTTTTAAATCATGAAATATAATAAGCTAATTAGATACCTTAGTGTGGGCGGAGTATTATCTATTGATAAAATTTATTTCTTTCTATTAATTTAATGAATCGCGCGCCGGCGATTAAAAATATGATTGGGCTTTTACTCTTCAAGCTGAAAACAAAAATAACTGACTTGACTTACGAAGTCTTAATGTACTTTTCACATTAAATTCACACGGAAAACGAGAGAAATACCCATGGATTTCCTTCGCAGAACTAAATATATAAAAACTTTATGATCTTCAAATCAATAACAAATTACTTCCATCGATGTCTCACAGACTAATCATAACCTAGACGATAGACTAAACCAACGCTCCACTTGCGCGCAGATTTGCGTTTATGTGGAAGCGACGGAGCCGAGGTCCGTTTGCTGGATGCTAAGCGCCGTATTGGCGACGGAACCTCTCCTAAAACCAAATTCATAACATAACACTCGTAAGACTCTTAACTTGCTTCAAGATGTGTCAAGTCAACATACGGATCTTTCGAAATTCTACAATATGCAACAAGTATTTCCAGCCAAAGTTATAAGTTTGGTTGAAAAACAAAACGTAATGAAAAATTAATCATAAACAAATTGTGAATGCTTTCCAAATTCTATTCGACGAAACTATAATTATATGATCTATAAGTTTAAGTGTATTTTATTAAAATATGTCTATAGAAATGATCAAAACAAACGGTCTAAATGTCAAATTCCGAATTTTGAGAAAATCAACCCACCTAAATGGAAGCACGGGATTTTGGGCGAAAAAAAACTATCTTTGTAAATAAGGCCAGGATAAACGCGAGATTTATTTTGTTTATGCAAAAAGTGAACAATGACCAAAGACAATTGCAAATGTCACTGACGTGACGTGAAACGACGTTGACGTTGACACTTGACATTGATATTGTGAAATTAATTGACAAAGTTATTGTAATTGTGATTTTAGTTGTGAAATTTGTGTTAAAACTACAGTGAAACCAAAGTGTTTTTGCAAAATTAGTGTTTTATGAAATTTTAAGAAAAAACGGTGTTACAGTGATGGCGGGGGGCTTCGCCCCCCGTGCCCCCCTGCCCTTTTTTATACCAAAAGATGCCGTCTCTGTATTTCTAGTCGCTCACATAGTAATTTAGTTGCACGTTTAAAATTTTTATATCCAAAATCGATTATTCTAAACACACTTTTTGTAAGCTCATTCTGGATTTTATTATTAATTAATATTCGTCGTCAGTTTAGTTAATTTTTCGCTTACTCAAATTCATACCGCTCAAGTTATTGAAATAGTATCTCCTCATCAGTCGCTACCTGTTTTTTTATTCGATCGCTTTATTATTCCCCAATAACTATTATGATTAAAAAAATGCTTATGTACGATTCTGAATACTGATGATGTCTACTTATTCAAGGAACTTTTTAATGAATATCTAATACCGTTTACTAGTAATCCTTTTTTTTTACCCAGTTAAAAAGATGTTACATCTACCGCAGTGGGAGTGGGGCCAGACTGCGGTTATGTGGGACTCTCCCCTAATGAGGCCTACCCACTTTACTAGTAATCCTGCATTTTCTTATTTTAAGACGTAATTTAAAAATAAAATATATCGAGGCAAAATCTTTAAATCGCGTTTCCGGTTCATCTCGTGACTAGCTAAAGATATAAAGAAACACATATTTGACTTTCAGATCTGTAAAATCTCTCAGTTACCTATGACATTACATTAAAAATAACCAATATTTTCGATATAGCGCCTTAAATCAAGCGAAACAGTTTTAATTTTTTGTAACCGCGATCAATCGGTGCGCTCTAATTTAATATTTGATTAACAGTTTACCTGCTGAACTAAGAGGAGAAGTAGATATAAAAAAATGTAAGACTAGACTTAAGAAATACCTTAGACTTAGATAGCTTACCTTAATATGTATAGTTTTTTTTTTTTTTTAATTTATTCATGGACAAACAGTTGCGTAAATACAAAAGAACATCTTAAAAATAACTTATTTTAAAAACCTATAGTCCCCTATATTATAAAAACATATAAAGTTGTACTTTAAAAGCGCTTTTACTCCACTATTTAAAAAAAAAACTAATATTACTATTCAATATCATTATAAAAAAATAAAGATTATGAGATTTGATTTTTAACTAGTATTAAAAATATCCAAATCACTATGTTTCTCATTGTACACGGTACAGGCCCTTTTAATAAAACTATTTTTAGCGTAGTAAGTGTTAGTAGGTTTCACTGCAAACAAATATTTTCTACAAACATTTCTTTCCTTTTTACGAGGAATACGGAAATAAAATTGTTCCAATAGGGAAGGAGCATCCACCATATTGTTTAGTAGTTTATATAAATAAGAAGAATCTAAAAGGTCGCGACGTTGCTGTAGACTGTTCACTTTATAAAATGAAAGGGATGATTCATAGTCATTGTCATGGTTACCAATTCTATAATTTAAGCATCTAAGGAACTTCTTTTGTAACTTTTCTATTTTATTTTGATGAATTTTTTGGAAGGGATTCCATACTGTACTTGCAAATTCCAATTTACTTCGTACGAAACTGTTAAACAGAAGCTTATACGTAGACGCAGATTTAAAGGGTTTTCCCACGCGTAGTATGAATCCCAAAAGCTTGAATGAACGATTTACTATTTTGTCTATGTGAGGTACAAAGGACAGTCTGGAGTCCATTATTACGCCAAGATCCCTAATTTCACTCACGCGCTTCAATTCCATTCCAAAAATTTTATAAGAGAATTTTATTGGACTTTTTTTCCTAGTATAAGAGATAATGTGACATTTCTCCGGATTCAAAAATAAATTATTATTGTTGCAAAAGTTAATAAAACTGTCCAGGTCTTTTTGTAGAAGCAAAGCATCATTATCGTTTTTTACAATTCTAAACAGTTTTGTATCATCCGCATATAATAACATATTAGAGTTATTAATTGATTTTATAAGATCATTTACATATATAATAAACAGTAAAGGTCCTAAATGTGAGCCCTGTGGGACTCCTGAAGGTATCTTTTTGTACATTGAACAGTAACCGCTTAGTACTACAGCCTGACTACGATTTTTAATGTATGACCGTATCCATCTAAATAAGTCGCCATGGATTCCGAGCCGCCAGAGCTTAAAAAGCAATTTGTCGTGAGAAATTTTTTCAAAAGCTTTAGCGAAATCTGTATATATAGCATCTACCTGTGTATTGTTATCCATTGCTGAAAGTATTTCCTCTGTAAAACTAATTAAATTGCTATCCACGCCCCGCTTTTTAATAAATCCGTGTTGATTTGGAACTATGATATAATGCAAAACCCCGAAAAGCTGATCTGTAATAATCTTTTCCTGTATTTTAGCAAATTGACACAGTTTTGAAATCGGCCTATAATTTACTACATTATCGCTAACACTACCTTTAGGAATAGGTGTGATCCAAGCACGTTTCCAGTCAAGAGGCACGCATCCACTGTTAAGAGATAAATTAAAAATATGCGTGAGAGGGCAAGCTAAAGAATTGGCGCAGTTACGGATAAGTACTGGATGAATGCCATCTGGTCCTGCACCCTTATTAATGTTAATTTTATTTAAATATTCATTAACTAACTTAACGTTAATTTCAATTGTACCTATGTCCAAAAGAGCATTATTGGGAGGAGTCCACAAACTAGAAGACGATGGTCCTGAGTCATCAACAAACACGGAATAGAAGTGATCATTAAAGAAATTACAAATTTCTCTAACGTCATTACTGCTTTGTCCGTTGTAAGTCATGGTTTGTGGTAAACTGTTGTTAGCCCTTATAGCTTTAATGTAGCTCCAAAAGAACTTAGGGTTAGTTTTTATTTTGTCTTCTGTACGTTTTATATAATCCTGATAACATTCAATAACCAAACGTTTTGCCCGCTTTCTCAAAACTTTAAAACTTTGATAATCAAGAGGATTGTTATACAGTTTCCATAACTTATGATATTTCCTTTTCTCATTTAGTATTTTTATAAGAGACTTAGTATACCATATAGGAAAAGGTTTTGTAGATCTTAACATCTGAAAAGGAACAAATTTCAACATGACATCTCTTAAAATATCGTACAATTTTGAAACACATTCTTCTAAGTTTAAGCTTTTAAATAAATCACCCCAATTTATAGAAGCAAGTTCATTATTAATTGAAACATAATCGGCTCTATAAAAATTATAGCAACGCCTAGGAGCTGATGTTATAGGATTAAAATGATTAAGGAGAACATTAATTTTAATTGACTTATGATGGGCGTCTTCTTGAGTCAAAGGTTCAGGACATCTCGTAACTTGGCAATGATAATTACTCATTACCAAGTCTAAGGTTCGATTATGAATGTTACGAACATTGTTATATTGATGCACACCAGTAAACGCCAAAAAATTTTTTAAAGATTTCACCGCAACATCGCTGTTCATCTGTAACGATAAACTGAGTGTGCTAGTTTCTTGCCAAACTGCATTTGAAATATTAAAGTCGCCCGCCAGTAAAAACACATCATTAGGCCTCTCATTCAATAAATCCCCAGCAATGTTAAAAAATTCTTCGAGTGCGTCACGATAGCCCGGCCCGTGCGGTAAGTAAATACAAGCAATGTTCAGATATCTTTTATTTTTATCTAAGGGTATCGATATCCAAACACATTCAGAGGAAGTTCGCGATGGAATCGGCCACCCCCGAAGCATCGGCATTAAATTAGTGCGTATCGCAACCATGACCCCACCACCACGCGTGACACCGGTTTCTGCATATGAACGATCACAACGAAACACTGTATATCTATTATCAAAATATTCACGATCGTAAAAATCTGGCGTTAACCAACTTTCAGTGATACATATAAAATCGTAGTCATTTCTGGCCGTCTGAGGTAAAAAATCATGAGATTTTGTGCGTAAACCCCTAACATTTTGGTAATAGCCTAACAATAATCTATCCCTGGAATCCATTGGAAATTGTAGGTATTGTTATGAATTTGTTAGTTATCATTGGATTAACTAATAAAAACAATTTTATGAAACATATAAAGTAGTTAAAGTTTTGAATGAACGTATTGCCTCGTAACAAGAAAACATATTTTTTACGATTTTTGCAGTAAATAATAAAAAAGAATTTTGGGCGTACCGCTAAGTTTGACACAAAACAAATATTATTAATATAAAAATGGGATATGAAATATAAACATTTATCAAATAATAAGAAAAGTCTTATAAACACAAACGTTACCAACAAGACTAACAAAATAACTAAATAATATATTTTTTTAGTGCAAACGTCTAAAAAACTAAAGCCTAATAGTCACTTTAACTTTGAAATGTCAGCCTCATTCTTAATAACAATAGCCTTGGACTTGTCATTTTTTCGCATTAGTATTTTACAGTCTCTAACCCACAGATAAGAATAGTCTAATTCCGTTTTAACTTGTCTTGCACGTTTCAGTAATAACTTGTTTAGCGGTGTAAGGTGATCTGACACGTAAATATTCTGCGATGGACCCGAGACGTTTATATCGGCAGTAGTTAGACCGCGCCGTGAGCGCACTGCCGCCAGGAATTGATCCTTACAAAATCTACGGGTGAATTTGGCAATGATCGCTGGTGGACGTGAGGCATTCGATTCCCCGTGCGAATTCTGTGCTTCAAATCTTCGTACACGCGTGACTCCATCAATATCACGGTCATCAAATGAGTAGCCAACCTTATTGCTAATGGCTCGCAATAATGTTAAAATGTTTTCACCAGCAGAAAAAGGGATTCCTGATATTTCTACGTTGTTCATCCTCGCCAACTGATCCCGTTGCTGTAACTCAAGCTCCAATGCCGATATCGAGCTATTCGCAAAATCTAAATCTTGCTTTAGTTTAGGAATTACAGCAGTTTTATTTTCACACGATATAATACGATCCTCCATGTCACTAAATCGAGATTTCATTTCGCCTAACTTGCTATTGATTTCCTGTATGCTATCGGTAACTTTTTGGATATCAGATCTCATACCAATAAAATCATTCCTAAACGCTCGTAGCTCTTGTAAGACGGCTGTAATACTTACATCAGCAGTATTGACAGGCATACAATCAGAGCTGACTTCGTCACAAGACATATCGGCAACCGCTGACGGACTCTCGAATTGTGTTCGAGTAGGAGTTTCATCACCTCTTAAACGTTTATTAGCCATAGCGCAGACTGGGCAGATCCACTTATGCTTAATATCCATAAAAATATTTTGCGTCATATTTAGACACTTATAATGATAAACTTCATTACAAGTAATACATGCTAAAACCTCTCCTCGGTTTATCTTATTTTTACACGCAATACAATTAATTTTTTGTAATATTTTTAGTATGTTGACTCTCAGAGAAAAAGTCAAAACGTTACGTATTAACGGCGAGTCTGCGTTATTACTCTTTGGGCGTTGACGCAATGAGCGGTATGTAAACGATACGCACGCTACTGTCGTACTCGCGTGGTATGCACGAAGGCGTTTGTAATGGCGAAATTCACTTGCAGGACGCACGATAACAAAACAATTGCAGGTAGTGTCAACACTGAGATTTATATTAGCTGATGATTATTTCGATATAAATATGCACAAAAATCACACAAAACACTGACAAATCCACAGGTTGCTGTTCAATACACAATTACTTTATAGATTTAAATAGAACTTTGCAGTTTTAACAATTTTTAAAGCATAATTTATTAGGGAGCTCGCACTAAGACAACTCAAGTAATTTACCGTAATGGCAATGATGTATAACTTATTAGACATATTACATAGGTAGTCATAATAAGACTGTATATACACAGTTTTGCGGGATATTAATTTAAATCCGATGTTATTTACATGTACATTATATTAAATAAATAAATAAAAAAAATAATACTAAAGTTAACTTGTTACCAGACGTTAATATGTGTACAAATAAAATTATCATGTATAATAAAATGTCACTTAATATTTTCTTACATAACTTACCAGAAAAAATGGTGAGAATAGTGAGATTTAAAGCCCCAGAAACTCTCGAGTTTGCATTCAGCATAGTCTGGAAGAATATTTATTTATTTATTTATTTATTTGGAAAATCAACAGCTTAATCTTATATGATACAATAATTACAAATAGTAAAATACAGTTACAAGTAAAGCCTTTACAGATTCTCACTTAATTTATAATTAGCATAGATATAGATGCGTAACTTAATAGACATGCTATACATTCCTACTGTTTGTAACATCTTTCTGTGTATGCGCATGTGCGTGTGTGTGTGGTGTGTATGTGCATCCGTGTATGTAGTGTATTGTTAATGGATACATTGAATAAAAACCTTGTTACCTATCCATGTACTGTTTTTGTGTATTCATTCATACCCTCTGCAGTTTACGGGCTATATTTAATTTAAAACATTTTTTTGTCACAGTAAAAGGATCAATATCACCAAATTGTGTGTTATATTTTTTGGCCATGCGTGGTATTGAGGAGTTACGGGCGTAATTTGTAGTATGTCGTGGAATGTGAATCATTACAGTGTGTCGTGTTCTCTTGTGTGGAACATTAAAGCCAACCTGTGAGACTAGATCTATGCAGTCTATTTGTGAGTTCAAAATGTCGTATAAGAAGGACATATCTAGTAAATCACGACGTTGTGATAGAGAAAGCATTCTGTGATGTCTGCAACTGTCGCTGTAATCATTGATATAAGTGTGTGTTTTATAGTTTAAAAATTTTATGAATTTCTTTTGTATATTCTCAATTCTACTTATATATTTATTGTAAATAGGATACCAAATAACACTAGCGTATTCGAGAATGCTGCGTATATATGCGTAGTAAACAGACTTAAGGCAGGAGGGGTCCCTGAATAGTTGACATGATCGTTTTAGAAACCCTAGGACCTTATATGCTTTGTCAACTATAATATTAATATGATGATCCATAAGCAGCTTGGAATCTAAGTTAATTCCCAAGTCTCTAATGTACGTGGTTCTGCTTATAGCGTAGTTGTTTATATTATACAAGAACGGGACATGTACTTGGCGGCGTGAAAATGATATAACTTTGCACTTACTAATATTAACAGATATTCTATTTAATTCATAATATTTACTTAAGCGAGTAAGATCTTCTTGAACTTTAACGCAGTCTTCAACGCCGTTTACATCAAGGAAAATTTTTGTATCATCAGCGTACATTAGATACTTAGAGTTAACAAAGCAAGTGTACACATCATATAGATAAGCATTGTATAATAAAGGACCTAAATGGGATCCTTGAGGGACACCCGATGGTATTGTAATAAGATCTGATCTATAGCCCCCAATTATCACTGCCTGAGAACGATTTTTTAAATATGATGTTATCCACCTCAGTAGGTCTCCACATATTCCAATATGTTTTAGTTTACGCAGCAGAATGACGTGGTCCACACGGTCGAAGGCTTTTTCGAAATCCGTGTAGATCACGTCAATCTGCTTCCTTTTTTCCATCTGAGCTAGTAAAAAAATTATAAAAAGTGACAAATTAGTGACGGTTGAGCGTCCCTTAAGGAAACCGTGCTGTTCTGCTGGAATCGCATTATATATAATTTTGTATATATGATTGTAAACGAGTTTTTCAAAGATTTTATCAAAAACATTCAAAATTGATATTGGTCTATAATTCTCAACATTTGTTTTAAGACCTTTTTTATGTATTGGTATTATATTGGCTTCTTTCCACTGTTTTGGAAAAACTCCATCTTTAAAGATTTGTTGAATATTGTGGTTAAAGGCTGAGCCAGCTCAGATGCACATTTTTTGATGTAAATAGGTGGTATGTTATCTGCTCCTGCGCCTTTTGAATCATCTAGTTGTTCGATAACCTTTAAGACTTCTTCTTTGGTGAATTGTAGAGAGCTAATCAAAGAATTATTATTAATGAAAGGAGGAGCTAAAGAAGTAGTAGGGTAAACGTCCGCCGCGGGTTGAAATACAGATTGAAAAAAGTTGTTAAAAGCGTTACAAATTTTGCTGCCCGTAAATTGTTTTTCATTATATGTAACAGTCTTTGGGTAATTAGAAGAACATTTACGACGTGATTTGATGAAGGACCATAACTGCTTGGGATCTTTAACAATTAAATATATATAGTTTTGATAGCAAACAGTTTCCATATTATGTAGTCTAGATCGTAAATAAGAGAAGGTCTGATAGTCTAATGGATTCCTAAATCGTTTCCATTTCCGGTGAGCTTTCATCTTCTCACGAGCAATTCGAATTAATGCCGAAGTGTACCAGATCGGGTATAAATTTCTATTTGTGGTCTTAAAGGGAACAAATAGTTTAATAGTATTGTATATTTGATTGTAAAGTATTGATACAGCGTCATCAACGGTAGCTTGCTGTAATAAATCATCCCACGGTATCATGTTAAGGTGTTCTGTAATACTTTTGTAGTCGCCTTTGTGAATATATGATTAATGAAACGAGACAAATAATCAATTTTTCATCAAACCTCAAAACCACTCAAATACACCTAATTTTACAAACGGGCAATTTAGATTTCTTGCGACACCTCACTTGCAAAATAATTTCAAATTTGGAATGCCTCAGAGTAGACAAATTAAACAAACTACCCCTTATAATCAGCACCAACAACAATATTACCGTCCTCAATATTATCCCCTTCAAATTCGCTATAGGCCTCAATAGCAAATAAGCTACCGCCCACCACAGTTCGGTTAAGACGTGTGTCGCTCTTTAAGGAACCGACAACTCAAGATATAAAAAATAATAGTAATATAATAAAAATTAAAAAACTTAACGATAATTATTCTACTGACCCTAATGAAATATGCAATGAATTTAATGAATATTTTATAAATTTGACAAATAAAAAAAATGTGACACGGAAATATCAGAAACCATTGCTTTGAGAAATTTGTCTATCCATCAAAACACTATATTTCTGATACCAACTGATGAGAAGGAAGTATACAATATAATTACAAAATTAAAAAATACATTATCTACTGGCCACGATGACATTAATACTATCATTTTTTTAAAAATGTATTCTATATATTGACACCATTAGTACATATTATTAATCAATCACTTAGTGAGGGCCATTTTCCTTCTAAATTAAAATTTGTCTGTAGTTAAGCCTTTATATAAAAGTGGCTCCACTGAAGAACTGGGTAGCTATAGGCCAATAACACTAATACCTATAATATTTGAAAAAAAATATGTCAGAAAGATTATACAGCTTTCTTTCTAGAAATAATTTATTATGTGAAGAACAGTTTGGTTTCAGAAAAAATAGATCAACAACTCTTGCTTGCTTCAAGCTTATGAAACACGTAACTCACAGCTTGGATAATGGTGTGAAAACACTAGCTATATTCTTAGACTTAAGTTAAGCATTTGATTTTGTCCCTCATTCCCTATTGCTCAGCAAGTTAGAAAGATATGGAAGAAGGGGAGCTGCACTGTCATGGCTTAAAAGTGTTTTGCAAGATAGGCAACAATGTGTTCAAATAACCAATGTAAACGATATTGAAAAAACATACTACTAATCATCATAGGAGTATCAGGTGAATAAGGTTGGGGTACCACAAGGCAGCGTGTTAGTTCTCTTTTTAATACTTTTTGGTGGGTAGACATCAAAGCAGCAACACAGTAATTATTGAGCTCTTCGTTTATTTTAATTTAAATATTACAATCTTGCAAATGTATTAACATTTAATTGCCTGTGTATGGGTTGAAACTGCTGTACATCAAATTTATCACTCACTTTCCACTTATCACAACAATGTCTTCTGTAAGTCAACTGTCTAATGGCATGGAGGAACTTGCCTCACTCTTCAACAGCAGAATGGCTGAATTTGAAAAAGGCTTGCTGCAACCGGGTGTAAAGGAGTCTACACCATCTGTGAAGACCTTGGCGGCCGATTACTCCACCTTCAAGACTTAAATTTGGAAAGCCTTTAGTCTCCTCAAATCTCAAGTAGAACTCTTGACTCATGGAACTGACCGCCTAGAAATGCAATCACGCAGAAGAGTTCTACTTATTCATGGTGTTAAAGAAGTCTCGGATGAGGATATCCACCAAAAAACCCTCACCATATTAAACAGCCAAATGAAATTGATCTCGGTGAACTCGGATGCTATTGAATCTTGTCACAGACTTGGCGCAAAAAAGGATAAAAATCGACCTATAGTAGTTCGATTCTCTACTATGATTCATCGGGCAACAGTATGGAAGGCGAAAACCACTCTCAAAGGATCTGGTATAACAATATCGGAGTTCTTGACAAGGATGCGGCAAAATGTCTTTGTGGAGGCGAGAACACATTTTGGGATCTCGAAATGTACCGGTCCGAAGTTAGACCGCCTCCTCGTCCCCCGCCAGGCACGAAAACAAGCACGGTTTTACCATCGAAGGAAATGCCGGCCCACATCATACAAGAGCCGCCCCCATAAGCCACTGTTTCAGCGACACAGCACTGTGCAAATCGCTCCCCAGGCCGCCTGTAGACCCGTCCTCTTCTGTCGCTACCGTGCAAACACACCCTGCTTTCGTCGGAGAACAGGACTTGCCTCCATTGCTCAACCTCCCAATCAAGATGGGTGCGAGCAAACTGAAGGCGTGCTTGTCGGTGAGCTGCCGTGAGTTTCGGGCCTGTGGCAGGCCTTTTTGGAGTCAGATTCGCTTACTTGAGTCGTCGATGAACTCTCCACTCGCTGGCTGCTACCCCACGAACATCTCGGAACTCCTGTTGGACGTCGACACCAGTCAAATGCCGATTTCGGAGAGAGGTTGACACGATAAAACGGTCATCCCTCTCCGATGTGCACCGGCGCCGTCCAGATCTTGGTCTCGGGATAAAGCCAAGTCTCCCGAAAGCGCTTATAAACTTTCGAAACACAGGATTGGCTTATGTGGAGCCGACGAGCGACAACCCGCTGGCTGAGCCCTTCTTGCAATAGGGCTACGATTTGTGCTGCTTCTGTAGGTGTTGTCTCTATTGTCGTACAAGGTAAAGGGTCAAAAGTGGCGGAGATGTGTACCGGTCAACGTGTGAAAGTCGACTGATAAAGAAAATCCGATAACAGGTGCTTTTATATGGGGTCAATAGGTCGTAACTCGTGACGTATCAAACAATTGAAACACGTCTTTTTCGATACACCTTCACTTGATGCGGAATGGCTCCATAAATACTGGCTTGTTTTTAATGAATTCGGTATCAGTTTAAAAGTAAAGAGTTGAACCTTTAAAATGATGTCATTTTTACGATTATTAAAAAAGTATTAACTACTCAAGATAACGCGCAACCAATTTCAAGTAACTGATTCCAAACTTTTGCTCGCGAGTGTAGTTTCTAAAGCAGCAGCATATCACGGTTACGTCTCATCAGTTTTCCGTTATGGCATTATACTGTGGGGACACTCTGTAGAAGTTAACAGAGTATTAATTCTTCAAAAAAATGCATTAGGTCAATATGTGGAGCTTTCTATTTGACTTCTTGTCAACCACTATTTAAGGAACTTGATATTATGCCTATACCGCGTGTTTATTATATTTGAGGTAGCCGTTTTTGTGAAGAAGTATAAGGTTCTATTTGAGACTAACTGTGACATAACTAATTACCGCGGTAGATACGGATCAAAATTGAGAATACCAAAACAAAAGTTAATAATGTTTTCGAAAAATGTATATTGTATGGCTGTGCGTATTTACAATAAATTACCAATGAATCTCACCAATTTAACATTGACTAAATTCCGAATACAACTGCATAAACTATTGATGACGAAATTATATTATTCTGTATCGGCATTTTTAAATGATAATATAAATAATGACAATTTGTAATTTATGATAATTTTAATTTTTTTTATCATTTGTATTTTTTTATAATTTGTGTTGTTTAATATGATGACGATGTTATGTATTTTTCAGTATTATGACACTAAAGATTTTATATAAAATAGAATTGTATATTAAAATAGAATTTAATTTGACATTTAATTGTATATTTTTGACATTAAACAGTAAGATGTTGTGTTATGATCCAAGGGGACTTAAATAAAGAGTGGACTGTATATAGAATGACTGGTTTAATTCTGCTTAACAATATTTGAATATTTTATGTTTGGACCGTCGCCGGTGGAGTCCCAAAAGGAAGAGGCCGTTGGTTGGCTCGCGATATTCGCGCTGCCCGCCGCGAAGGCTGCTCGCGGTGACGTCGCACGCCTCCTGCCCCGCACGTCTCCTCCCGTGCGTAATTGCCTATAATTCGCGGCCGCAGATGGTAACATGCTCCCCGGGTTGAAGTGCGGAGGGACTTCAAAAATCTGGAAGAGGGCAGATATTATTAAATGCCCTACGAATGGTGCCCTTTTTTGTTTTGAGCTCTGCTACTCTGCTGATACCATCGCTGCCGGGATAAAGCTTCACCACTCTCCCCAGTGACCACAAGAGTGGTGGAAGAGCTTTATCCTTGATGAGGACAAGAGAGCCCAGCTTAAGCTCAGATGTAGTTGCTCGCCACTTCACCTTCTGCTGTAGTTGAGTGACATATTCTAAGGAGAAACGCCTCCAGAAGTGCTGTCTTACTACTTCTATTCTCTTGAATCGCTCAAGACTGCTGATGTTAGCAGTTCCTGCAATCGGTGGATGTGGAACAGATAAAAGTGGTCGTCCAATTAAAAAATGGGCAGGAGTAAGAGCGGTGAAGTCAAGAGGATCAGAGGAAAGTTGGGTAAGAGGGCGAGAGTTTAAAACAGCTTCAATTTGAGCAAGGCAAGTAGCCATTTCCTCATAGGTGAAGTTTGTCATTTGAAATAACCTCCTAAGGTGAAGTTTGGTGGAACGTACGGCTGCTTCCGCTAAGCCATTGAAGTGGGGACTATAGGCAGGCACGAATTTAAATTCTATGCCTTCTTGAGCTACCTGACCTGCGATCTGTGATTGAACCAAAAATTTGGACAGTTCATTAAAGGTGCCAACAAAATTTGTGCCGTTATCAGACGTGATACTAATAGGTTTACCATGATGAGACACAAATCGATTTAAAGCGGCAATGTATGCTTCTTTGGATAAAGCTGTAACGAGTTCAAGATGACAGGCCTTTACCGAATTACAAATAAAAATTGCCAAAAAACATTTAATTAATTTACAGCCTCTGCCTTTGCGATCTGCTATAAACACTGGCCCAGCATAATCGACAGAACAATGTAAAAAAAGAAACTGAAGTTCTGTTCGAGCTTTAGGTAACTGCCCCATGATTGGCTGAACAGTTTCAGCTTTATAACGACAACATCGAACGCATTTTCGAACTATACCTTTAGCTAAATTTATGCCACCTAATGGCCAATAAGTTTGTCTTATATTTGATAAAAGAAGCTGCGGACCAGCATGTAAATATTTAATATGAAAGTATTCGAAAATCATCTTTGTTAAGTGATGTTTACTACATAATAAAATTTGATGTTTAACATCATAACTATATGGAGAGTTATTAAGCCTCCCCCCAACCCTTATAATATCATCATGGTCTAAAAATGGAGATAACGATGAAAGTCTATTCTTTTTTGGAAGTGACTTTCCAGACTTAAGAATATTATATTCTTCAGGAAACATTTCTAATTGAGCTGTACGAATAATTATGTTTAAGGAATTACGCAGCTCTTGTACAGTTAAAAACCCTTTTATTTTATTTTTTTTATTTTTAATATTGTAAATAAATCTTAGTAGGTAGGCTATTATTCTTTGTAATGTAATAAATTAAGATTTAGTGTTAATTAAGTTAGAAATAATATCACGATTACAAATGTTATTATTTATAAGTATAGTGGGACAGGTTACTGTCTCGGTAAGGTCGCGTATCTCATTCTCGTTCGGACACTTTGGCCACTGAGATTTATCTTTTAAAAGAAATGCAGGCCCCGACCACCACAGGGTGGAACTGCCGATAGAATCGGCCTTCAGCCCGCGAGAAATGAGATCCGCGGGGTTGTCCTTGGACGGTACATAGCGCCACGTGTGACCTTCAGTAGTTTCCTGAATCTCGTGAACACGATTTCTTATAAAACTTATAAGCTGAACTGGTGGTGTCTTTAACCACCCCAAGACAATTGTGGAATCACACCAGAAAGTACATGATTTAATTGGGATAGTAAGAGAAGATAATACTTTTGTACACAGCCTTGCAGCCACCACTGCACCGCAAAGTTCTAGACGCGGCATTGTCATGGGCTTAATCGGTGCGATTCTACCCTTTGATGTTTCAAGTTTCACCGTTACTGCCTCGTCTCTGCTAACTGTACGAATAAATAAGCAAGCCCCATATGCTCTCTCAGAGGCGTCTGAAAAAACATGGATCTCACAAGTAACAAAGTGATCACCAAGAACCCACCTAGGTATTTTTAAGCTGTTAAGAAAAGGTAATGTATTAACAAAAGACATCCATGAATTTATAATCTCTGGCGAGACCTCATCATCCCAATCATATTGATTGATCCACAATTTTTGCATAATAATTTTTGCTTCGACGACACATGGACCTACAAGGCCCAGCGGGTCAAAAATCTGACTAATCACTGACAAAATATTTCGCTTGGTAACTTTTTTCTGTACCTCGATGTTAATTGAAAATGATAAAATATCTGTGTCACATACCCAGTTCAAACCCAAAGTTTTACATGAATTATTTTCAGATAAATTAAAAATATTATTTGTGTCACTATTTTTAGGACAGATTTCATTTAATATTATTTGATTATTAGACCTTAATTTTCTTAAATTAAATTGTGCTGATTTTAAAATGGAAATTACACTCTTACCTATATGAATAGTTTTTTCTATTGAAGACGAACCCCCTAAGTAATCGTCCATATAAAAATCTCTGTGTATAGCTTGTTTTACATCGCTATCTTGAGTTTCAGAAGCCAAGCTAATCAAACACTTGGTGGCCAAATAGGGAGCAGAAGCAGTACCATATGTTACTGTGTTGAGAGTGTAAGTTTTTAAGGGTTGTTTTGTATCATAACGAAAAATTATCTGTTGAAGAGAGCGTTGTGATGGACTTAACTCAATCGCTCTGTACATCTTTTCGATGTCGCCTGTGATAACATATTTGTGTTGACGAAAACGCAATAAAATTGAAAACAGATCTTCTTGCACAGTAGGACCTACCATTTGAAGGTCATTAAGCGACACGCCCGTACTAGTGACGGCGGAAGCATCGAAGACTGTGCGAAGTTTGGTAGTCACACTTAATTCACGAATGACTCCGTGGTGAGGTAAAAAGTAATTATTCTGTTGAAGACAGCTAGGCAAAGGCTCTCTGTTTTCAGTCATATGCCCAAGACGTTCATAATCACGCATGAACTCTAAATACCTCTCTTTGAAGACAGAGTCTCTTAAAAACTTACGCTCCAACGACAGAAAACGACATTTTGCCTTATGAAAAGAATCGCCTAAGACTGAAGGATCTTTCTTCAGCGGCATTGTAACGACAAAACGACCATCGTCTTTACGAAAAGTGTTTTCGAAAAAACTCTGCTCGCAGGCATGCTCCTCAAGAGACAGAGAGTGCTTGGCTGCTACGGAATCTAATTCCCAGAAACGCGTTAAGTCTGGATTTGGCTCTCCATTAATAAAATGACAAGAATGGGAATCTGATGTCGTGGAACGGCTTACATGCCCAGACACTAACCAACCCAGTTTCGTTTCATATAAACATGGCTGACTTTTGCCTAAATTTATTGAATTATTATTTAAGACAGACCAAAAGACCTCAGCCCCTACTAAGATATCTACAGCTGACGGTATATTAAAAGAAGGGTCCGCTAATTTTATTCCCATAGGAAGCGGAATATTTTCAATATTAATAAATGAAGACGGCAAATTTTTTGTAATCTCGGGCAAAACGTGACAATCTATATCAATTTTAAAATTATTATGCATTGATTTAATTGTTAAGCTGCATGTCTGTGTACTTTGAGAAGTATTATTGTTAATACCTGTCACCGTGGCGCTCGTACTACATCGCGACAACCGCAGCTTACCGCAGAGTGCATCAGTGATGAAGTTGGCCGTGCTGCCATTGTCCAGTAGAACTCGAGCAACGTGCGCCTTGCCCTTGATGTCGACCACCTTCACCATTGCTGTGGAAAGCAAGACGCGGGAAGAAGTAGTAACTGGCTGTATGTCAGCCGAACTCGCAAAGGTATTGACGGGAGTTGAATTTTCAGGCACGTTTTCTGATTCATGCAGGTGTAACAAGGTACTATGTTTTTTCTTACAGTACTTGCAAGGTACAAGATTACATCTATGTTCCATGTGCCCAGGTCGTAAACAATTAAGGCAGACTTTAAATTGCTTGGCCTTTTGTATACGATCTTCAATAGGTAGGGACCTGAATGTTTCACAGTTAAATAAAAAGTGTGTTTGATTACACAAAGGGCATTTTATTATATGTTTATAATTTTCATTTAAGTTTTTATTTGTATTATATTTAGAATTAAAATTATTTTGTCTATTAGTTGTTAGAAAATTAGAGTTAGGTTTGTAAATATTAGTTTTATGTAGCGAATTATTTTTGTTTTCTTGTAGACTTTCTAATAAGTCCGCCCTGTTGCTTAGAAATTCTATAAAAATTTTTAAAGAAGGAGGATCACTGAGCATATTTCTGTGCTCTTCCCACTGTCTGTGGGTTGTGGTATCTAATTTTTCGGCCATCATATATATTATTAAAGTGTCCCAATGCTGTGTGGGCTCATCTAAAGTAGACAAAGCACGAAGATTTTTATTTGTGACATCAATTAAGTGCCGAATGGAAGAACAAGACTCACTTTTAATATGTTGAATATTGAACAATGCACTGATGTGATTGTTTACTAACAATCTTTTATTATTATATCGGCTACATAATAAATTCCATGCTGCCTCATAATTTTCGGATTTAAAATCTAAATTGTCAATCACAAGCAAAGCACTACCCTTGAGAGATGCTCGAAGATAATGCAGTTTATTGATGTTATCTATGTCTGACCTTGAATGTATTAACGATATAAAGGTATCCCTAAATTCGAGCCAGTGTTGATAGTGACCGTGAAAAACAGGTAATTCAATTTTAGGCAAACGAACA
Organism: Schoenobius gigantellus; assembly: GCA_963935595.1. Classification (NCBI taxonomy): domain Eukaryota; kingdom Metazoa; phylum Arthropoda; class Insecta; order Lepidoptera; family Crambidae; genus Schoenobius; species Schoenobius gigantellus. The sequence goes on along the minus strand of OZ012541.1, from coordinate 68,285,341 downwards.
GATTGTGATTTAAAAAGACTCGCCTGTGCATTCTCGGGACTCGATACAGAAGCATCCAGATGTACACTACCGGCAGGGTGATCACCCAGCAAGCTGCGGGCGGCTGCCACCAGCGCGAAATATTGCTCTTCGAACTGCTCGCGACACGCACACTCATCGTCGGGCTTGTCAGACAATAGCTCAATATCGCCCTGTAATTTATCAAATTCCTCGTATAAATTGTTGAATTTTTTAAACCGACTTTCTAAATCTAGTAGTTGTATCTCACTATGGTCACTACTGCTTCGAAGGATATTTAAATAGTTACCGAAAATAGTTAATTTTGATCGTAAACATCCGCGTTTTTTGAATAATTTATCAATTTTTTCGACACTCATTATCGCTTAATGCAGCAAATCGAACTGACGCTAAGGAATGTTGCAACGAGTTATTATGCGTCGGCTCGAACTGCGAACAATAGATAGGCAGGCCAGGTAACGGGACTTTTCGTGCGCTGGACACAGACCGCGTGGCGCCTTATAATTCTCGTTGCAAAAAATAATTGTTGCGTATGATAATTTATGTTTTTGAAATATGCGTTTATGAGGTAATATTTAAGAGGCTTGAAGAATGATGAGAATTCTATTAAATAGTAATGAAGGTTTTTATGAAATTAAAATTTGATGAAATTGAAATGAATGCACTCACAAAAAAGAAGACTGTTTTATAGGGAAATAATAAGAAACAGTAGGAATGGAGTGATAATTGGAACGAACTCACAAATGTCTGTCCGTTGATGCGTCTTCCTCGGGTCCAAAGTCCGTTGAGCGATCTACCTCCGTATACGACGTGTCACCAGAACGTGTGTGGATGCCGGGCATAAAATGTCCTCATATGTGTGATATGCGTGGCTGAAGTCCTCACTGAAGAGTCCTGATGCTCTAAGATGTCGTCCGTGGATCCCGGGTATAAAATGGGATAAATCCGCAAATCTTCAAATATTGCTTCGCGAAAAATCTCGAAGGCTCGATTGGACCAATGTTATGATCCAAGGGGACTTAAATAAAGAGTGGACTGTATATAGAATGACTGGTTTAATTCTGCTTAACAATATTTGAATATTTTATGTTTGGACCGTCGCCGGTGGAGTCCCAAAAGGAAGAGGCGGTTGGTTGGCTCGCGATATTCGCGCTGCCCGCCGCGAAGGCCGCTCGCGGTGACGTCGCACGCCTCCTGCCCCGCACGTCTCCTCCCGTGCGTAATTGCCTATAATTCGCGGCCGCAGATGGTAACAGTTGTATTTATGAAATGTTTAATGTAATTTTCTCATATATTTAATAACTGTCATTAAAACTAATTTGTAAAATATTTGCACGTCGTTCAGCGACAGAGTATGTTGGATATATTAATGTATTTAACACCTATTGTACCATATTCTGGCAAATAAATAATGATTGATTGATTAACTCAGTGTGTCGAAACATGAATGTGATACAAATGATTCGGAACAGTTGCCCGGTCTATGATGTTTCATTTGGAACTCGATCACGGCGAACGGAACGACAGACAAGCGAGAGTGTTTGTGTGAGAGAAGCGAGAGGACCGTGCGTGTCGTTCATGTCATGTGACACAGAAACACTAGGTACGTATCGTATGCAGATTTCGAAGAAAACGGCAAGTTGATGATTGCCGACCACCGCCAACGACTAAGTAAACTAAGCCTAATAAACTAAGCCAAGTGATTAAGTATTATTAATACTTTGTGGTGTCGTATAGGTGCCAAATAAAAGACTTGTAATGTGTAAATTGTGTAAACAGTGTATTAAGTAATCGAACTACACTCAGCGGCAGAAAATGTGGTCCAAGTGCTTTTTTAAAATCTGTGAATATCTGTTATGAAATGTTTTGATAATTATAGATGCCTTAATACCTTTCTTATTTATTTAAGAAGGTAATTTAAGATTAAATCGTGTTTAAAATGATATTTAAAAAAAAAGAACGCCAGTTCTGAGTTGAACGTTATTCCAACAGGTAAGTAAAAAATATTTTTGTAAATGATTCTTGTATAATAGTACATTACTGCAGAGGCCGGGAAGTTAGGGATGGCCGGACGAGTAATGCTTTCAATAATTACGAGTCCGGCAATCCCATTCCCGCCGAGGTATGTAAATAATGATAGACGTAATACTGGAATTCATTATGAAATTCAGTGTAATAATAATATCATATAAATAAAAACCTTTCATATCAAAATATTGTTTAATGTTGTCTATTTATTCAAATATTTATAATTGCCGTGATCTTCGTATAATTTAGCTTTAAGATCTGTAAATAAGACAATATTAGGTACCTAATAATAATAAGCTTCCTATCAACTCAACGATTGCGTGCCCAACGGGTCCATCATGATCTTATTTTTTTGTGAATCAATCAATCATCATTTATTTGCCAAAATATGGTTACAATAGTTGTTAGCTCTTCAGTTTCCAGCATATCTTATTGAATTGACATTCAATAAGATATGCTGGAAACAAGAACAAGTGCAAATATTACATATTATAGAAAATAATTAAATTAATGAGGTTCAGTGACGTCAAAATAAATAAAATTAATTTAAAGATAATAGTTATACGCAATGTCACAAAAAAGTACTTCTAATCTATTCATAATTAAAAAAGTCAGGAAAAATTGCATCGATATTGAATTAAAATGTCAGAAAATTACATATGTTTATCATTTACATAATTTATACTATTAAATTAAATACACACGAATGTCAATCAAATATATATTAGGGTATTTTATCATTTAAAAAATCATTAATTGTGTAGTACATTTTGTTAATTAAAAATGTAAATAATTCAGTCCTAAATTTGGTTAAAGTCAGTTTTTTTATATTTGAGGGTAACTTATTAAGTATACGAATGGACATACAATATGCATTTTTAGAAAATAGCATTAGTCTTTGGATTGGAACACATAAATCATCCCCTTTTCTACCTCTATATTCAAGATCTTTTTTTTGCTTATATAAGTGAAAATACTTTTTAACAAACATTGCCATTTCAAGAATATATAAACATGGAACTGGCAGTATTCCAAGCAATTTGAATAAGGGCTTACACGAGTCCAAATAACCTGCACCACAAAGTGACCGTATACATTTTTTTTGAATTTTAAAGACTTTAATTGCATCTACTGAATTTCCCCACAGTATTATACCATAACGCAACACAGATGAAACATAACCATGGTAAGCTATGAGTGCCGATTGTTGCGATGCTATCTCTCTTATCCTATTCAGAGCATATATAAATCTGTCAAGCTTATTCGTTACAGTGTCAATATGAGCTTTCCAGTTACAGAATTTGTCTAAGGTTATTCCTAAAAATTTTGTGTCATTTACTTCTTCTATTGGTTGGTTATTCACACTTATATTAATTTTATCATTTTTGCTATTTATTGTTTTAAAATGAATAAATAAATTGAACCACCTATTTTACACATTCTGGTATGCAATAATTATATTGAATTGGAAACAAATGAGGATAATATGAATAAAAAAGCAAATCAAGCAATAAATTAATTATAGTAGCCTAGCATTTAGTAATACTAAACTTTTTAATTTTCAATTAGTGCAAAGGAAACAAAGCCCATACAGCCCAATCATATTTTACGCAAAAATGTAATACTGCAGTTTATTACTTTTTTCGAAAATTAAGCATATTTTCGTGTAATTTTATACCAACATTTTAATAAAATTGTTGTCATATTCATTTATAAATCCCCATAAAAATTATAATATTCATTTAACTGAAAAGAATGTGTCAACTTTAATAATTTGACATATCAATCGAATTTCATTGTCAAATTTATGAAAATTCAGTTTTAGAACAGTTTGAGGTTGGCACTTTTGATAGTTTAAATAAAATTAAATATTATAATTTTTATGGGGAGACATGAGAGCAGGGACCGGAAAACCCGTTCATTTGCTTAAGCCGTTCGAAAGGGTAACCCATTCGTATGGTAACCCAGTGGGCTCGGTAAGCCGTTCAACAGGTTTCCCAACAATAACGATAACCCGTAAAATAGGGGTTACCACCCACAACAATAATTTACCGCTTACCCAATCTTAAAGGTTTTTAGTGTTTATGCGCTTAACCGCTTACTGTTCGGGTTAGGGTAACCCTTTCCCTCACGCACACCGAGCGATTGAAATAGCACTGAGGCGCGTTCAGGGCCTTCGCGCGAAGTACAACTTTTCGCTCTAACCCCGTTCAATGCCTTCGAGCGTGACAACCGGGTGAAACAACCGGCCCGTTCAAGACCTTTGAGTGTCGGCGCGAGTTACAACCGAACAACCATCGAATTTGATGGTTGTAAAACGCTCTGACGTTTATGACTGAAATACGCTTACGTGATTGGATGATATTGGCGGCCATATTCTATAATGTCATCTACTAGAAAGAGAGAGAAATAAAAAATCATGTGAAAGAGGGAGATAAAAAATTTGGTTGCTGCAATCCGTTCAACGCCTTTGGGCGAGTTAAAAAACAACCGGACAACTACACCCAGAGGCTCTGAACGCGCCTCTGCGGGCGCAATAACGCCAGAGTTCGGTTGCGACCTTCGGCAAATATGCGGTGCAAAAGCAATCTACACGCCATATACATAAGGTCTAAAATATTTTTTACAAATTAATCAGCGTTTAGAACGGTAACCCATTTGGGGGTTTTTGATATCGGTTAGCGGTAACCCGAATTAATTCAATCGAAGGGATTAATGTGTAAACCGGTAAGCCGTTTAAAAGCTTACCGTAAGGCAAAGGGTTTAAAAACCCAGCATTATAAAATACCCCATCAAAACCCTAAGGTTACCGGCTATAACGGTAACCGGGTCCGGTCCCTGCATGAGACACGTTGTATATGCTCGAAGAGTGCATTTTTAATAATGTGGTGGCAATTGGCTGTATGACAAGTTACATAATTCAAGTTATAGATAATTAAAAAACATTGGAGCAGCGGCCAATAATGAATTTTCATACTTACTTTCATAATTACTTTATCGGCCTAGGCCAGGAAAGGCCTAGGCCGATAAAGTAATGCATGAGCCAAGAATTACAAACTTTGTGTCTTCTTTTTACAATAATGCCTACATTTCCGAGCATGTTTGAGAAAAATTGTTTTATTATTGATTTTTTTTAATGTTTGATTTATTCCGATTCTATGAACGATTTCAACATGTCTTTTACTGCCGCTCAAGTAGCTCAGGCGGTTTTGTTAACTGAGCAAGGACGAACGCAACGTGAGGTGGCTTCAGTTCTTAATGTACCACGAACCACCCTTTTTTTTTCGGGGGGAAATGCGTGATCGCACCGTACCCCCGTTGGCTAGACGGCGGGTGTCTGTGAGGCTGGCCCGGCATAGTGTCAGGCCGACCCACTAAAACCCCCCGGTGTTCTCCCTGCCCTTGTGGGCGCGCATGGTAGGGTCCACACTGCGACTACCACTACCAGCGCGTCCGGGCAAGCCCGACCAGGTCGGTCGGGCTATCGCCAAGGGGGGATTGCCCGAGACAATCCCCAGACGGAGGGCCTTACGGCGCCGTGCACGGGGCCAACCGTGCACGCAGGCCTCCACGGCAGGGTCACTAGACGGGCATTGCTTGTGCGAATGCCCGCCTTCGCCTGCCTATCCGTCTGCGGCGGAGGGGAGCGGCTTGTGGATCTTCCTCCCGCTCCCTCTCCGCAGCCTCCTTCTGCGAGATGACGTCCTCGCAGAAGGAGGCGACAGCCCCCCATTCCGCCTCGCCGCGGAGCATGGCTACGACCATGCTCGGCAGCGAGAGGTCTCCGTCTCCCAGCGCAGCGTTAAGCTCGCTGCGCTGGAGTCGCCAGGCCGGGCACACCAATAGGGTGTGCTCGGCAGTGTCGTCGGGAGCGTCGCAGTGGTGACACCGCGGCATTTCCTCCCGACGGGCGACCCGGTGCAGGTAGTGACCGAAGCAGCCATGCCCGGTCAGTACCTGCACCATGCGGAACGTGAGGCTGCCCTGCCGGCGCCCTACCCACTCCTCCAACACCGGACGAATCGCGTCGATCGTCCAGTGGCCGGCAGCTGGGGAGGCGAGTGCCTCACCCCACTGACGCAAAGCCTCCCTTTGCGCCAGGGTATGAGTCCGCTCCACCTCCTGTGGAGCAGATCGTTCCCCCCGTTCACGGGTAGCAACCCGATGTCGATACACCTCCGCGAGAACGCGTGCATCGACATGCCACGGCGTTTGGCCCGCAAGAACGCAGGCCGCGCCGTGGCTAACCGTGACCACGAACCACCCTGAGATTTGCCTTAAAACGGTATCGCGAGGCCGGTCTCTATACACGACGACCAGAAAGTGGCAGGGTAAGGTGTACCTCCGCCCATGATGATCGCTTTGTTCTGCTGAAAGTGTTGAGAAACCGCTTCCTTACAGCAGTAGAGATAAGGCGACGGCTTCAAGTAGCACGTGGTGTCATTGTAAGTGAACGAACAATAAGGCGAAGAATGGCGGAACGTGATTGGCGCGCAAAAAGACCAGCACGAGGGCCAGAACTTGAGAGGCACCAGAGAGTTGCGCGATTAAGATTTGCTCGCGAACACGTTAACTGGAGTTTCGCCCAATGGAGCAAGGTCTTGTTTACTGACGAATGTAGAGTAGCATTAAGAGCACCAGATGGACATGAGAGAGTATACAGACGTCGTGGAGAGCGGTTCCTTCCCATTACAACACGTCAGATGGTTAGTTATCAAGGTGGGTCCGTAATGGTTGTATGCTTTGAAGCGCGTACGGAGCTTGTTATTGTCAATCAGTGCTTGACAGCAGTCAGGTATATTGAAGAAGTCCTGGAAGACCACGTTGTACCTTTTGTAGACTTCGTTGGCCGAGAAGATTTTTTATTTATGCATGACAATGCTAGAGCCCATACTGCCGGCATCGTTGAGACGTATCTAGCTGACCTCGGTATTCAAAAACTACCTTGGCCTGCTCGCAGCCCAGACATGAATCCAATAGAACATGTCTGGGACATGCTGAAAAGTCGTGTGCGAGCACTTTCAAATCCCCCAGAGACCCTCCGTGAGCTAAAGACCGCTCTAGTTACAGTGTGGGAAGACATCTCTCAAATTGACATATAAAACATACTGCAAAGCATGCCAGAACGAATGCAAGCTGTCATTGATGCCAGAGGGGGCAATACACGCTATTAAATTTATTGTTTTTATTTTTACTTGGCAAAACTTACTGAATTAACTTTATTTAAAATCTACTCCCATCAAAACATCCCATAAATCACTTCGTTTTTAAAGAAATATGTTATATGCGCCTGGGCCACTTTTTCTGCCGGTAAGTGTAGCTTTATAAACTCTACGTGAGATGTAAATAAATTAATGAAGAAAGTTTATTTTGTTTAAAATAATTATATTGATAGAAATTTTTTTTCATACCAAATTTATACGTAAATATTGTTATAATTTCCAAGTATTCAAAATGCCTCCATTTAAAATATAAGTCCATTATGGAATCATTACACGTAATTAAATGACAACAGAGCAAACTCTATCTATTCCAAATAAATCAATGTGTAATTTAAGTAGGCATATGAAATTAAAACATCCAACAATTCAAATTCAGCTAGAGAGACAACCAACGTTAGTAACCCCGAATGTTGTAAGTGTCGACACTGATGACGTTCTTGACCACCACCAATAGGAGCATCGACTTCAGCATATAGTCAATCTAAACAATCTAGTATGGCAGATTTTACTCATAACTCAATTCCATTTAAAAAATGCACTCAAATTGATAGGCAGATTTTATAGCTGGTAGTTAAAAACTACTCGTATCATCCTTTTTTGCTCGTTGAAAAGCCCGAATTCAAAGAATTATTTAATATGATTGATTATTCCGGTATATAAATTACCTACTAGAAAAACTGTGTCAAACAGTCTTTTACTAAAAGTTTACCAGGAATGTTATGAAAAAGTTAAAATTGACATAGATTCTGCTTGGGCTGTTTACTTAACAACTGATTCATGGACATCAGTAAACAACGTGAGTTTTATTGCAATTACAGCTCATTGTATAGACTCAAACTGGAATATTAAAAGCTACCTATTAGACTGTTTTCCATTTAATAAGAGACACACGGCGGAAATCTCTGCAATAACCTGAAACAAAAAATTGAAGAATGGAAAATGCAGAACAAGGTGGTAGCTATAGTCAGCGATAACGCAGCCAATATAGTCGCTGCTATTCGGGAAGGAGGGTGGAAGCATATCGGCTACTTTGCCCACAGCATAAATTTGGCTGTGCAAGCCAGTCATAATAATCTGAATACAGTTTTGACGAAAAGTGAAAGCCATTGTAGAGTTTTTTAAGAGAAGCTCATCAGGACTGGCCAAACTAAAGGAAATCCAACAACAAATGGGTCTTCCTCATCTTAAGCTGAAGCAAGACGTGGTCACACGGTGGAATTCAACATACGACATATTGACCCGTTTTTTTTTATAATGAAAGAAGCTATTGTTTCCACTATAGCAATATTGGGTAATGATCTCCATACGTTGAGTTCCAATGATTGGTACATCGTGGAAAAAGCCATTTCAATTTTGGAGGTATTGTATAACATTACGACAGAAATACGTTCCGAAAAATATGTGTCCTTATCAAAAGTTCCGGTACTGTGCAAAATATGTGAATGAATCAATATAATTCGCCATGTGAATAAATATTTAGATGTTGAAACTTCATCACCAGAAATAATTTTCCTCCCCACAACATTGAAACAACAGCTGACTCAGCAGAGGTTTCAGAATATAGAAAGCAATAATTTATATGCAGAAGCGACTATTTTGAACCCGTGATTCAAAAAAGTGGGGTTTAAAGATCCTGGACCTTATAAGACTGCAGTTTCAAACTTGCGTATAAGGTTAGGCACAATAAGGCTTCTTGACACTCCATCACCAATGATCACGCCCGAAACAACAACGGCTGTAGCAGCTACAACGGTCTTGTCTATGTCTGACCCTATTCCTTGTACTTCAACACCATCAAAATCATCATTATGGAATAAGTTTGATGCTGAACTGAATGACTACATAAGAGCTCAAAATCAATTAGCTGCTGGGATCAAAGAGCTTGATAAATATTTAGAGGATGAGATGCTGCCCGGAACTGGAGATCCTCTAAAATGGTGGCATGAACGTAAACGCATATACCCTATACTCTATAATTATATGACGAAAAGGCTATGTATAATGGCAACATCTGTGCCGTGTGAACGCATTTTTTCTAAAGCCGGCCTTACTCAAAATAGCCGCTGAACTACTTCAAAGACGATAAAGTCTCCAAAATACTTTTTAAAATTTTAATATGTAAATATGTGTATATGTAAACATGTATATATGATAATAATAATTGTATATAAAATCAATTTTTAAATACGCCAGTTACTTTTACTAACTGTCAGTCCTAAGCCTTTGGAAGTATGAAGAGAAATTGATTTTATTCTTTACTAGCTGTGCCCGCGAATTACGTTTCGCCATATGTTTTTTCCCATTTTTGCAACATTTTTCATTGATGCTCAGCTCCTAATTGTCGTAGCGTGATGTTATATAAGCCTACTACTACTATAGCCTTCCTCGATAAATGAGCTATCCAACACAAAAATAATTTTTCAATTTGTATCAGTAGTTCCTGAGCTTTATAATATTAGTAAGTACTTATAGATTTTATTTCTTTACTTTAAATATATTTTATGAGATAAATATCGACGTGGTGTCAATTGGTGTTTGGTTTTTGTCAGTTTTAGATGCAAGTTAGTTTTCTATGGATGCGATTCTCTGCGTGAAAGATAATTTATTCTGTTTCTATAATCTGTTTCTATAAACTCGATGTTTCAATGTTCCAAATGAAACTGATATCACAGATTCGAAACAGTTTACTGTTCCAGATACAAATGTTCCAATCTGTTCGGGGTTACATTTTTGCTACGACTAGTTCGGTTACAGACCTGTAGAATTACCTACAACCTCAACCACCAATGCGTCCTCAGCAATTTTAGAGAATAAAAGAAACTTTTTATTGGGTTTCAATAGGTACATACAAACAAAGTTAGTGAACAATTAAGAAGGATCGAGCAAAATTTGGTCAGCAACAACGAAATGCACCTAATAAACCCTACACAACCGATGTTTTGTAGGGCTTTCGTGTAAACGAAACTGACTTGTACAATAGCGAGGAATACGAAACACAATATGCAGAGCCGCAATACTATTCCTGTCCCGATAATTATAAAAGGGATAAAAAAAGTTAAATCAAATCCAGTTTTTATTGATGCAATTGCCATATTTACATCGAGTTTTATTAACTATTTCATAATTAACCTACCTACATAAATTATATACTGGAGGGAGACTCTGTACTAGAGTCGTCTGCTTGGGTACCTCCGTCTTACCTATTTCTGCCGCAAAGCAGCAGTGCTTGCATTGCTGTGTTCCGGTTTGAAGGGTAAGATATGACAGTGAAATTACTGGGTACTGTGACTTTACATCTGGTGTCACAAGTTGGCAACGTACACTGTGGTTCTTGTGGAGGTTGCAGTTTTGCTGCGAATCTCACAGGAGCTACATGTATTATAGGCGACTGTTACCACTAAGGCCTCGTTTACGGAGACGCGGGGCGTTGCGCGGCGCGGCAATTCAAACATATGGCGATGTATGAGTGCGTTTACGGAGAAGCGATTTTTCACGCCTTTGCTTGAAATGGCGCGTTTTTTACGGCCGAGCCCGCGGATGGCACCGCCAGGTCCGTCGGTGTTCCCGTCTCGCATCTCTATGAACAACATCGTATATTGCCATATGTTTGTGTTTACGCGTGCGATTATGCGTGCCGCTTCACGCGCCGCCCCACCGTAAACAGAAAAAACGTCTGACGGGCCGCGAGACGCCACGCCACACGCGACGCGTGACGCCCCGCGTCTCCGTAAACGAGGCCTTACCATCAGGTGGGCAGTTTGCTTGTTTGCCAACTTTCTGCAATAAAAAAATTATAGATTTTATTTTTTCAATATTATTTTACGTTAGATAGGTATATTACTTTTTGTGGGGTGCGATGTCAGAACACCTCGTGGTGCTTTAGTTTAGTAATAATAACAGATGTTATGTTACCTATTGTCAGATTACTCACGTATTTGTTACAATACATAAGTATTTAGAGAAATCGCCTTGCGCTATTTTATGGTTTTCTCAACAACTTATTTGTGTGAGCAAGCGTTTTCTGCTTTGTTGGTAATTAAAAACAAAGCGAGGAATCGTTTGAAAGTGAGTGATGATTTGCGTGTAGCTTTGAGTAACAATATTAGCCCTAGGATAGCCGACCTCGTGAAGAAGATGCAAGCTCAGAAATCATATTATTAGAAAAATACGGAAGTTTTCTTTTTATGTAATTTCTTATTCAGTTTCAGGTTGATAATTACAGTTTATTTTTATTATGCCTTCATAGTGGTCCCTGTTAACAAGAAAAATATAAAAAAGGTCCATGACCAAGAAAAGGTTGGGAACCCCTAGTCTAGTAGTTTCGGAGCCTATTTAATACAAACATATAAATCTTTCCTCTTTATTATATTAGTAAAGATAAATGCAAAATCAACATTATAAAAAAATATGTATGTTTACTTGACCAGCTTGTACTGAATTGGAGCATCTTCTATAGGTAGGCGCAACAAAGCTGTCCAGTGCGCGCTTAATAACAATTTTTGTATCGTGGTGAGTTTGTGGCTGCTTCGTTTCGTTTTGTTTAGAGAACGAAGTAGTGTCTTGACAAACCTAACATAGGCTTTAAGACACTACTAACCAAAGGAATATAACCAAAATTAAATAATCAATTGCAAAAATCACAGGAGGTAGCAGAGTCTGAGGTAGCACTGGAGCAAGCCAACACACGTGTTGTGAACGTGATTAATTTGTAAAGAACACATCTGTGTAAAGGAAGATCGGTTATTGTGGAAAATGGATCTGTCAATGCTGAAGGATGTGGAATGATGGAAGTTCTCATAAAAAATGGTAGGGAATAAACAAAAACAACATTAGATAATACGCTTTATGTTCCTAACCTGAAAACAAACCTTTTCTCTGTAAAGAGTGCAACTAAGAAAGGTCACAGATGACAGTCACTTTAGATTTTATAAGAATTATTATTAGTTTATTATTATTAGATTTTATAAGAACAATAAAATTTGTTTAGTTGCAAGTAAAACGGGATCTATGTACTGCATTGATATGTGTACCAATCATATTGAAGCAAATGTGAACAAAGAAAATAATGACATGGCATACAGGCGACTTACACATCAAAATATTCAATATATTAGAGAATATTTAAAAGAACATGATCTTGCATATAAAGATGAAGGAGATATTTTTTGTGAAGTATTCAAAAGAGGTAAACATGCAAGAAAACCATTTCAAAGATCGGGCTCCAGAGCTACAGCTGTAGGAGAACTGATTCATGCAGATGTATGTGCGCCAATGGAGGTATGTTAAATAGGAATATCAAGGTACTAATAATTGTAAAAGGATGATATCTCAGCATTTTGGAAGGTATATTTTATGAACAACAATCCAGAAAAAAAAAAAGAAATTAAAGGATTTTATAATTACACTAAGAATAATGGTACAATCATCAAAGTGCTTAGAACAGATAATGGTTCATTTATAAAGAAATGTAGAGACTTTTAAGTGAGTATGGTATCAGTCATCAGAAATCAGTGAACTATACACAAATACAAAACAAAATGGTCGTGCAGAACGAGAGATGAGGACACTAACAGAAACAGCACATACCATGTTGGCATACAGTCAAATGAACAAAGAATTATGGGCAGAGGCTATTAATTCTTCTTACACTGATGATACGAAAATTGAAGAGTTGATGTTTGCATTTGGATCACCATTTTTTTAATGTGAGGAGCTTGGTGGCGCATTGGTGCGTGCTCTCAGCGAATGATTGCTAATGTTAAGAAACGTTCGCTGTCGTCAGTCCTATGATGGGTAACCAAAATAAGAAACATTTCAAGCTCCCCCGTGCTTCGGAAGACACGTATAATTGTGGGTCCTGCGCCTGATCTCGCCCTCGTCGTGTCGGCTAACCGAACAGAGAGTGCACTTGCGTTTGCGCAGTCACTTTTGTACTATAATATCTGCTGCGCAGATGGCTAGTCTGGTAAATATCGGTAGGGAGGATATTATTTTATGTATACTTACCATACTTACTTGTGATGATTGATGTTTTTATATCTCCTAGGGAAGATTAAACATAATATAAATTTAAAATGATGAGTAATTTTTCTGTTTAGTCAAATATATTTCTTTTGTTTTAAGAAAGGGTATATAATAATGTTTAATTAGGGAGGGTGTAAAATGTAATTAAGATAAGTTTATATGAACGCAGCTATTGATGTGTCAGGAACGTAAACGCTAGGTTTCGCTTTTACCGCTTTATATTGTAATATATAAAATAATAGTCGATACTGATAGATAACGCAATTTATTTTTTATGGTAATTTTATTTTAGCGATGTGTTAAGCGAAATCTTGATTCAGGTAAAATCCAAAATAGCACCGCTAATACCCAAAAACATGAAAAAATTACCATGATGAGTATTTAGGCCTTTCATTAATAATTATTCTTTTTATAGTCAGAATCATTAATTAATTTGTTTACTCCCATTTTATGCTTTTTGACTGCCTGCCACCCTTAGGTTGTGACAGAATATCAGGCTTTATACACATTTTGGATGTGTACGATAGCGATTACTGAGCCATGACCTTTTGCACTTCTGCAGCACACACATACTGCCACGGTATATTATGTAGGTATCTCTATTTATTATAATATTTTTATTTTAAGTTGTGATTGTAACGCATGTGTGTGATGGAGAATTTCAATAAATGTCTATCATTTTCTATCTATCATTAAACATGTAGGTTAAAACACCTAAAGCATGTTTTAATTTTTATTTTAGGAAGAAAACTAAACCCCTCGCAAAGAAGTTGCAAACTTTACCGCCGACGAAAAAGCATTACTTGCACAATTAATAAAAAAGGCTTATGACTGAATCTAAACGCAACAATGGGAAATCGGTTGCAATGAAAAAAATAGCTTGAAGTTCAGTTACGGATGAATTTCATTGTAATGACCATGTACACAAGATAACGGTGTCCTAAATTGTCAACATATATCGTTTTTGTCGGTTAGTTCCACAGTTAAATAGATGTGCAGTGGAAAATACCTACCTATATAGTGCTTATATTTTTAAAATTTTGCAGCGTAATACAATTACTTTTTAATAGAGCATGGGACAGCCTTAAAGTAAATCAAGATTTACGGAGAGAGGAAACTTAATAAAGACGATATACACGATATATCTATAATAAGCATGGTAGAAGAGGTATTATTTTGTTATTATCCACTATTAAACTATTCTCTAAATTTCGACTATAAAGCACTAAAGTCACTGATTTAAATTGCGAATCCTGTTGTCCTTTGTGTAATCTTTAATTACAGTATGTGAAGAGATTATTGAATTATGCGCCACAACAAAAACCAAAAATGTGCAGTCTACGGAGCAGCAGACTCAGCTGAATGAAGACTTCAGAGTATGTCAAAAGAGAAGCAGTTTTAAGAATAAAACATTTAGAAGCAAAGGAAAAAAATTTAAATACAAATTTAAATATTTGTTTAAGCTGGAGAATCAATAGATTAAAAACGAGCAGCTGAGATGGAGGAAGAAAAAATCAGAACTATACTAGAGATGGCAAAAGTGGAGTTAGCTATGTTAAAGAAAAAATAGATTTCCAGGAATAATAATATTCATTTTAAATAAAATATACATATTAGTTTTATTACACTTTCAAATGATCAAACTTTTAATAACAAAATTATATTGCATGAACATGGTGTACAAAATACTCCACAACAAGAAAATTTATTACGCAAGTAGCTAATGTAGCAAATATGCGATGCAAATAAAATGATTTCAATATAATTTAATGTCTTTTATAATAATAAAAGACATTAAAGTTATAGCTTATAACTAAAACTATTTTACCTGCACATTACAATTTGTAAGACAATCAAAAGTTGAAAGTTTGAATAGTTTCCAGGGTGGGGTCTGCACACAAACTTTAAGGATATCAAGCTCTACAAACGATAATTCAGTGATTAATTTGCACAGGAAACAACACTATATACAGTGTCCCTAAACCAAAGGATAGCCCTGTAACTAAAAATAGATTTCATTATAGCCTCCCTGACCGCAAATTTATAACTAAAACTATTTCAATTTGTAAGATAATCAAAAGATGAAAGTCTGAATAGTTTCCAGAGTGGGGTCTGCACACACAAACTTTAAGGATATCAAGCTCTACAAAAGATAATTCAGTGATTTTGCACAGGAAACAACACTATATACAGAGTTTTCATTATGGCCTCCCTGACCGCAAATTTTGACCTAAATCAAAATATCATGGTTTCCTACATATTTCTTGTTTTTGTATTTTTCGAGAATTATCAAATGCGATTAGTTTTTATAGTGCCATTTCTACATATGGGGAGGTTTTCGATTTTGTTATTTTTTCATTTGAAACGATAGTTCAGCTATAAAAACGAAGACGAAATTTAACAAACTATTATAAATTATTTAAAAAAATGATGAATTTTCATTTATGTTTAATTAGCTACAGTGCAAAACAATGTAGGACGCTCGTCGTGCCCATCATCTTAAAAACTTACGACACAGACACAAATCAACAAGACAATATACAAAGTAGATACAACAGATTATATAATAAAACAAGTGACATCCTAATTGTACTGAGCGTGCCGGTACCGAAAGGGTTGCCATCTCAGCATTTGCTGGGCGTCAGACAACCAGCGCTGGTTTTCAGTTGGCACCCGCAGTGACACACGGACGAGGGTAAGAGAAAAAAAAAATTTACTCTTATTAAACATTTGTAACATTTTGTGGATATTTATATAAAAAAATGTAAGTATATAAATACTATAAAAATAAAAGGATATATAAATTATATTTTTGAAAATTTTAATTAATAAAAATAAAAATGGGTATTGTGACACTGAAGTAAGCGCTGTGTAAATGACACGCCAACAAGGCGTCAACAGACGATTATCAAGCCGGACGGACGGCGGCGGCGTGGGGAATTATTTCCTATATGATAAAGCCATTAAAAAAAACGCGTTAACAGCGATTAAGAGGTGCTTAGTTTTGAATCAAAATGAAAAAGGCGTGGCCACTAGTCACACCGACGCAATCTACTCATAAAAATCCCTAAGAACACAATTTGGTAAGTGTTATAATTAGATGATTAAAAATTAAAATTGATAGATAAAGTGTGCGATTAAAATTATTATAGATATTTAAATTGATTAATGAAAAATGATTTTTAAAAATTAAATTGAGTACATAGTTTAGAATTAAATAAAAGATTTATCAACATTAATATTATTAAATTCGATTTGTGAATACAAAATAATTTTCTTAAGCCTATTTCTAAATGTAATTATATTTTGTAAGTCCCTAATGGGTGGGGGAATATTATTTGGAGGCCGCATACCGAAAACTTCCTCGGAAAGCTGCAGTACGATGGTGCGGGGTCACGAGCTGCTGTGCGCAGCGCCTGGCTTGGCGCTGTCGGTGACTGTTTACCCACGTAAGCTTCGAGTACAGGTATGACGGACATTTATTTTTGATGACACCGAAAAGAAGACAAGCCAAGTGCAATTTCCGACGAGATTTCATTTTTAAAATGTTATGTTTGTTAAGAAAAGGTGTAATGTGGTGGTATATTGAAGCAAAAGCGCGCGCAAGCATTTTGAACCCTCTGAATCAATCTTACGGTACGTGCCAACAGTCAAAGGCCTATAACGGTGTCGGCATAATTCAATTTGGATAAAACCAGACTTTCAACCAGCTGTATACGCAGGTCTTGGCTTAAAAATGGACGCATCTGATATAAAACTTTTAGCCGGTAAAAGCAGTTTTTCACACAGATTACCGTATGAGCCTCGAACCGTATTTCTTGGTCCATAATCAGACCCAGATTTCTTGCCTCATAAACACGATCAACACATTGGCTCATTACGGTCACTTTCGCAAGGTCACAGTTTACTTTATTAATTTGATTCTTAGAACCGAAGAGCATAAATTTTGTTTTAGCAGGGTTGAGTAATAGGGAGTTTTGTTTCGACCAGTCCAAAATTCTGTCCAGATCAGTGTTCAAAAGTTTTACTGCGGCTTCATAGTCTTCAGGCTTAAAAGAAAGATACAGTTGAATGTCGTCGGCATAAATGTGAAATTTAGAATATTATATAACATTAACGATATCAGCGCTATACAAAATAAACAAACGGGGCCCAGTATAGATCCCTGCGGAACACCCCTTTCCACTGAAGTCATATTGGACAAAATACTTGATCCATTGGCATCCTTAATCTCAACCAGCTGCTTGCGATTACTAAGATAACTGCTGAACCATGCAACTGCAGATGCGTCAAAACCGTAATACGTCATCTTAGCGAGCAAAAGAGATAAATTAATAGCATCAAAAGCCCGAGAAGAGTCCAGAAGAACAAGAAGGGTACAACATCTATCATCTTGAGCTGACAATATGTTATCTGTAACATCCAGCAGAGCAGTTGCAGTGCTACGACCCCGCCTAAAACCTGATTGCGAATCAGGTAGAATTTTATTCTGCTCAAGATATGTAGTTAGTTGGGCATTGACTACTTTTTCCAATAATTTAGATAAGAAGGGTAAAATACTTATAGGTCTTAAATCCTTAACAGAGCTTGGATCAGCTACTTTTGGAATTGGTCGCACAACAGCAATTTTCCAAATGTCAAGAAAGGTCGAGAGTGAAATGGAATTGCTAATAATACAAGTAAGAATATCTAAGGTTTTAGGGAGAGTTATGAAGAACATGTCAAAACCCTCTGCATTCGACTTAAATTTAGATAAAATTTTCATAACATCAGATTAATCTACAGTGTGAATAAAAAAAACACCGTCATTAAATCTATGAGACTCAAAGTAAGCAAGACATGATGCTGGTGCCACATTATCACCCGGAATGTTCAAGAAATGTGAATTAATCATATTGGGGTCATTCAAATGAGATGGTAAGTCAGACAAAGCTTTAAAGGGTAATAAGGTTGACTATAAGTTCTTCCATAGAATTTTGGGATGATGTATCTTACAATTTATATTGTACTTAAAATAAGCAACTTTTTTAAAGTATAGAGACTTATTAACGAGACCTTTTAGTTCCTTGTAATATAATAGTTTAGTCTCGGAAGTTGAGTTTAATTTAAAAACACTAGTAATGAAGGCATGCGCACCAAGAGCACTGATCCAATCCACTTCAACGCTGCGTGCCTTCGCGTCCGTGCACACCAGGTCTATAAGTGTCGCGCTAGTGGCAGTAAAATGAGTAGCAGATGACACTAGTTGACTTAGGTTTAGACCCTCTCGCCGCACCGCTCCGGCTCAGGCGGTTGGGGAGGAGAAGGCGTGCGTTCCTGGACGCGCGCCACCAGCTCCCCTAGCAAGCTGGGGACTGAAACGGCTCGGCCGGCTGACTACCGGTCGAGAGACACTTTTCACACCTAGCTTGGCCGCCTAGGGGGTCGAATTTCAAGATGCTTGTCGACCCCCCCGTAGAGGTAAGTCCTGGCGCGTGCGCCAGGCAACCCTCTAGGGGGCACAATCGGGGAATAGCTAACGCCGATCCCGATTGTGTCTCTACGGAGGTAGAAGTATCTGGAGGGTTTTTAGCCGGTATTGGGTCTTCTATCCTTGGGGTGGCCTAGTCAGTTCAAGTCCCTTGTTGAATACCGTAAATGTATCTTCCCTCCTAAAAAAAAAGTTTAGACTGAAGAAATGTATATAATTTGATCGTTTTGGAGTCCGCCTGATTCAGACAATTAATATTAAAATCACCCATGAGAACGATGCGTTTACAGGCCGGCAAAGAATTAATAGAACAAGTTAGCGCGTCCAGAAATAAGCCTACATCCATCCATGGCGGTCTGTAAGCAGTGCCCAACGCGATCTTCACACTATTTGTGCTCAGAACTAGCCACATTTGTTCAACTGATTCATGCTGAGGGTCAACCGGGTGCGCATGGGTACGCACCTTAATCCCGCACTTGATATAAAACCCAACGCCGCCGCCGCGGCCGCCGCACACGCTCCTCGGTCGCGGTATGTGCCGTAGCCGGAACCCGGGCACGACGGGCGCGCGCCCTTCCTCACCCGTCCTGAGCCAGGTCTCGTTTATTGCTATTATACTGACATCATGACGCTCTAAAGCAGCGATAAACTCATCATGATGAGTACCCAATGAGCCAGGGTTGAGTTGACTTTGTACTTATTACGTACAAATATTGCAAAACAATACAATATATAGAACATGCCAGTATTAAATGGTAGCAAATAGTTAACGGCTTTACTTAATAGTAAAAACGGCTTAATTTTAATGTTACTTCATTTAAAATGTCATTGAATGCTATCAACGTGGTATTTTTATGTGTTATTGTAGATAAATAATAAATAAAATATAAGGGAGAAGCTAACGATAAGGAAACAATACTAAATATGAGAGGGCATAATAACAACTTCTTAAAGTCGGTACTGGGTAGAGTCTGACACACGAAACATGAGCTTGGAAAAAAGCGGCAAATTCTACATCTGGTAATACTGTCTACAGAAGGTAAAATACATTTTGATACTTGAAATATTCTAATATTTTTTTATTTATTGTAATGGGATATAATAAAAAGTAGACGTTGCAGAATCACACTGATTTAATTTCGATTTACAATAGGGCAGAGTTCCGTCTTAGAAATAGTAAAACAGAGAAGTGATCTAAATATGAGATAGTGCGGCATTTTATAGTTTCTCCGGTAATAAGGCGCTAGCCTGGCTTGGCTCTGATTGGCTGGCTTGGGCTGGCTGGCACATGGCTGCACGTGCTTGGCTCTGATTGGCTGGCTTGGGCTGGCTGGCACATGGCTGCACGTGCTTGGCTCTGATTGGCTGGCTTCGGCTGGCTTGCGATTGGCTGAGGCGGTGTGGCACGTAACATTATGTAGTAATTAGGAATGTTAAATTTGTGAAAGGATTGCCTTTTTTTCCTTGAATATAGTAGGAAAAAAGGAGTTTATACTTTTTTAAAATTAAATATTAGGTAATGTTTAGTTTCAATGAACTTCCAACAACGATCCTTTTATAAGAAATTGCTGTATTTGGATTTCACTAATGTTAAAATTACTTAATATCTGTAATATTTCGAGAGAAATTAAGAAGAAAATATTATGAAATTGTTTATTACAAAGTATCAAAATCACCATGTGGAACTAAACTACATGGGGACATTGTATCAGTGTTGCTACTTGGAAAAATGTCAGGTTCGTGTTTCGTGTGTCAGACTCTACCAAGAACAAACCCGATACACCCCTTAGGCAGGGCTAGCTGCAGCCAAAAAAAACAGTAAAATTAAAAACAAAAGAGATAACAACAGATACAGGTAAATAACAAACATAACACCTTGCGAAACAACAAACGGATATTTAAAAGGAACTTTTAAAATAAATACAATTTTTATCAAACTAAGCCATTGCCAAAAATTCTGGCTATGTCAAGGTCGGAACGGATGCGTTGTGGAGGTAGACCATCCTCTTTTTTGACATAAATACGGCCGTCTTTTGTCCAGACGTACTTAAATTTGTGCTTCTGCCCAGCCTCGCGCGCATTAAAAAATAACTTTCCATTAAACGGCGTTAGTCGCTCGTTTAAATAGAACTTTGTGACGGGCCCGCGCAACTCGAGTTCCGCCGTGATGAGACCGCGCCGCACGCGCGCCGCTCGCAGCAACTGATCGCGCGCGGCCGCGGCCGCTCCGCCATATCCCCGCTGTCAGTTACGGTGAAGTTACGGCGCACCATGTCAATACGCTCCGCGTTCAGTATGTCGCGTTGGTCAATTTTCACTCCCAGTTTCAAAGACACCAACTGTATCAAATGTAGTGGACTCTCATCTATAGTCTCTGGTATGCCCGTTATTATGATGTCATTGAGCAGAAGATCTTGATCGCGTTCGCTCAGCTGCGATTTAAGCTCCGCAATGGTCTTCTCAACGTGGTCAGAAGACGACGGCTCCTGCTCCTTAAACCGTTTCTCGAGATGACAGACCCTGTCCTCGACCACGTCTATACGTTCCCTGCAGAAACCGATATCAGCCCTCAAAATGGCCATGTCATCCCGAAACTGATGCAACTTCATTCTCATGGCACAAAGTTCCTCACGAAATCAGCGAATTTCATAAGCAACGTTGAGCTCCTGAGACTCGGTTGTTATTCGGGAGACGGGTTTTATGGGCATGATGATTGCTGGTTCTATAGTTACTTGATCAACAACCGCTACAGGCTGAGACTTTGGCGATGGCTGGCTACTAGCAACTGTGGTACCATCGGACGGGCCTTTGAGAGGTGTGGAAGTGTTATCCTTTTTAGGCAACTTTGCCTTACAATCTGGGCATAACCAATTAGGTGAAACCTTTGTCGACGTTATGCCAATGCAAGTGGGATGATACGACCCAGGACACTTCTTGCAACGAATGCAGTCATACCTGCTCACAAATTGACCACAGCCACCACACTTCGCCATAATCGTGTAAAACTTATATTGATTTATTTCACGTACGCAATCAACGTCAACACAAAACAGATTGGTACCACTGAGGAGTTATAGATGACGTTAGTAGAATGTATTGTATCACAATTCACAAAACTGTGAACTTTTCTATACTGTATTCTTCAGTGAGCCTGCTAATTAGCACAATCCAATTTCGGCTTTTCAACTTTCACTTTTCCCATAAATGAAAATGTTGTTTTTATTGTTTTTAAGCTTTTGGTTCTATTTGTTTAAAGTGTCGGGTAGTCAGTTTCCACTAGATTTATATTGATTTAGTTTCTACGCTATATTTAATGTTGTAATGATCACTGTCACTGCACTACAATATATATGAAGTATTGTAACTATTTGAAGATTTTTGTAAATAAATATTTATAAAATAGCATTGAATTTATATTTTAACACTCGTAGGTATAGCAAGCTAGTCAGCTGTTACCAACGTCCGTGTCGTCCCCCATATGGGCGCGCATAGTAAGGTCCACACTGCGACTACCACTACCAGCGCGCCCAAGGTATCATAAGCCTAGGCATTTTGTATTTCTTTATTCTTATGACTACTTGAATAGCAAATAGTATAAAACCTTCAAAAAACTATTTTTGTCGTAATAATGACTCCAAGCTTATGTGTAAATGTAAAGATATGATGACGATGAGCCTAGGCATTCTGTATTTCTTAAACTCATAGTTGTATCTCAAAATGTATTTATTTTTGAAATTACATAATTATTTCCTCCTTAGCAACACTAATGGCCAGTGGCACTAACCTTGTCATAGCTTAGGACGATTTTAAGTGGCATAACGTCAATTTTTTTTCAATGTTACCTAATTTGTATTTGAAAAATTATTAAAAAATGATTATAGATTGCATCCTCTTTATCGATTACGACTACAATATTTTCAATTGTTTCATCTTCGTTTTTATTTGTGTATAGGTTGCAATTAATTCGTTTTGATTTAAAGAATCGTTATTATTACAAGCCGTTTTATTTACGACTTTTACTTCAATATGTTGTAGTGCTGCTCTACTTGGGCCTGCAGATGGCCTCCTTTTTTTTGTAGTGCCACTTTGTTGTTTTGTAGCAAGTTTTCTTTTGGGGACATTTCTTGGCGTGGAAGCTCTCCCTAATTTAGAGTGTGCTCTCTTTTTCGCATTTTTGACGATGGATTTAAAGAAATCATTGTTTTTGTCGACAGTGTATTTTTGAATTTGCACCTCTAGCAGAACCCGACCAAGAACACTGGACCAAAAATTCACGACTAAACAAAACGTCAATCAGAAAACGGAATACAAATCCTTAAGAAATTTTCTTTTATCAGCGTTACGTAGCTTGTTTTCCATATTTTGAAGATCATCAAGATTTTGAATAGGTGTAACCTTAGCATTGCATGCGTTTTTTTTTATTTCATTGCTTAATGGCGTCACTGTCATTTGTGTGTATATTTGTGGCTGTTTTTGGAGTTCGAGGCCAAATTATCAATTTTAACAGATATCGTAGCTAGCGTTTTTATGATTTTTATTTGGTTATCTATTATTTTGACTTGATAGTCAGATGAAATTTTGTGGTTTCTTAAAAGATCGTTATAATCCAATACTTGGACATCTTCAGTTTCTATATGATCTATATTCTGGGTCATAATATTATTGCCGTTAGGAACATCCTCAGATATTATCACTAAACAGTTATCAGTTGGAATATTATTATTAGATTCTTGTATTTTCTGCGCAGCTATAGTCGATGTGTCCCACCACCTCTCGGGCTTCGTATAGAGTGGACGTGTTGAACCACCGCCTCGCTTATCAGTCCCTGCGCTTCGTGGATGGTAAGGGGTTTTGGATCCTGGTTGTTCCCCGTAACCTGAGCTGATCAGGAATGCCTTCTCAGCTTGGGTGTGAGCCAGATATAAAGTGTTGGTCGCTTTCGGGACTTCCATTCCCTCTAACCTTTTCAGCGACGCTTACCTTACGCTTGGCCGGGACGAGTATACGCCACCATAGATTTCTCTAAGCGCGTACGCCACGTCCTGTGGATTCCTGTGCGTGCATAGGAGCTCCATGGTTTTGCCTACGACCGAGTTGGGCCTGCTGTATAGCATTGGGAAGAGGTCATTCCTGTCTATATAGGGGAGTTGGCTTATGTCCCCTATAATGACCACTTCACTAGCCTTAGTTACTTGGGCTGCCATGACTATCGCTCCGAAATGGTCCATTAGGGCCTCGTCCACAATTAATTTTGTGCACTCTTGCCCATCTTTGAGGACATTTGCGGCCTCTATCGTAGTTGTCACTGCTAAGTCCTTCTCCGCGTCCATCTGCGAGACTACCCACGTTGTCTTCTCTCACCCTGGCACTCCATTGACCCATCTAATGGTGGGTTCCGCCCAGCTCGCAGGGTTACTGCCTTCCAGCAGAACTTCCGCCACGGCTTTCGCCTTGGCCAGTATTCTGCTCTCTAGCATCACCCTCGTGCACTTGGCGACAACCACCACCGGATCGTCAAGCGAGGTATTAAACAGCCTAACCGCCTCGCCCGAATTCGCAGCCACGAAACCATCCGTCTCGCCGTAGGCTGCCATATATGACCCAGAAATTTTACCCGCGAGCTCCTCCGCGAGCTCCTCCACTCTGTTGTTATCATATATGGCAGCCTCCGCCTCCTCCAATCGCTCTCGCAGCACTTTCGTTGAGATAGGCATCCCCCAGGTACCACGACGTTAATCCTGCAAGATGTTCCTGCAGGTCTCCGCGTTAACTCCTAGGGTCGCCTTCGTAAGTGCTACGAATTCGATGAAGGCGTTCATGGTCGCGCGGCTCGCGAACCGGCCTCAGCTTTGGGGATATCACCTTACCCTTCGTTTTATGGATGCTTTGGCAAGACGGGGGCTCTGATTTCTGGCGCGGATTCGAATTTTTCCCGGATTTGCTCTGGTTTGGCACCGATACGAGTCTACGGAGCGCTGGCATTTTTCTTCTCATTGCGCCGGTGAATGCCAATAAAGCTCTTCCGAGGGTCGCTAGCGTCGTTTGTAGTGCTGTGGTGGTATTCCTGCAGAGGTCTTCTACAATGCTTCTGCCTCCTCGTCCACCCGCTGCTGCAGACGTTTCGAGCCACTTTGGTCTGGTTTGCCAGCAGGGTGATCCCGGCGGTCGACAAGGGCCGCGGTTTGATCACTCCGGGATAAAAGAAAACTCAGGTACTGCCCCCTATCCTCGTATACCACTACTTCGTGATATTTCGAGGCCAGGAGCACACCTTCCATGTCCTTAGTTTCTCCCTTCATGTAACCCAAGGTCATTGCGTCCACACTTATCCTGCCGGGTGGAGTATCCGATGTACCTCGCCCCACTATCTCTGTCAGCACGGCGTATGCTTGCTCGAATTCAGTAATGTGAGTTTGCGTAGGAAACAGCACAATAATTTTGTTATTTTTCCATACTATTCTTTTGGCGTTGGCAGCTGTTCGTAAACCTTATGGCGTAAGGTGATTTTGCGTGTGCTTCCATTGAACAGGGCGCCGAGGCTAGGGGAGATGGTGACATTCCGTGCCCTGTCGTTGCAGAACGCTATTCCCAGACTCTCGGTGTTGGAGTCCATGAATAGCGCAACTCCTTTGAGCCCCTCTGGGCCCCTCTGGGTCCCCCCTCTGGGCGAGCGTTAGAACGTCTATTGTTTGTATCGGAGCGGGGATTTGGACAGCCCTCGTCTGTTGGTGTGAGTGTGTGTGTAATTCTGTATTGTCTATATTGGGCGTGTGTGTGGGTGGTGTCGTCAGTGTCATGCGAAAAAGAGAGCACACTCTAAATTAGGGAGAGCTTCCACGCCAAGAAATGTCCCCAAAAGAAAACTTGCTACAAAACAACACTACAAAAAAAAGGAGGCCATCTGCAGGCCCAAGTAGAGCAGCACTACAACATATTGAAGTAAAAGTCGTAAATAAAACGGCTTGTAATAATAACGATTCTGTAAATCCAAATCCAACAATCCAAATCCGATTTTATGGAACTGTATAAAAAATATAACTAATTATGCGAATAAACCGAAGAGAGCTAACGTCAAACTTCATAATCTAAAAAATACTTCTAAAGAATCTGCTGATTACATAAACAATTACTTTAATAACGTCGGGAAAACACTAGCTGAACAAATAAAAACAAATCTGCCACGGCAAACTCACAACCACAGTCATGTTGCTATTTCTTCTCAAGTTAACTCCATTGGTGTTATTCAAATAGACCCCTTTGAAGTTGATTCCATTATAAGTGGACTTAGGCCGGAGTCCGCCGCAGGATGGGATATGATTCAAAGTAAATTTTTAAAAATGGCTAAGTCAGTCCTTGTTCGCTTGTTAACATCTCTGGGTAATCTCATATTTGAGAAGGGTATTTTTCCGCGAGATCTAAAACGCTCAATTATACACCCTATCTATAAGAGTGGAGATAGTGGCGATATCAATAATTATAGACCTATTTCAGTGCTCCCAGTAATTTCTAAAATTATGGAAAAAATTATAAATAATCGACTGTTAGACTTCCTTCATACTTTTAAAATTCTATCAAAACACCAGTATGGGTTTCGCACAGGTATTAGTACTGAAAATGCTATTTCAGACCTCACTTTTGTAAACTTGAATTTGTTATCCCTAAATATGTCTAAAACTAATTATATAACCTTTTCGATCCGTAAGTCAATGCAACCGGATAATACTCTCACTATAACTGCACATACATGCAAAAGAGGTAATGTCCCTAATAGCTGCAATTGTTACAAATTAGAACGTGTTAATCACACAAAATATTTAGGAGTCATGTTAGATAAGAATTTATCCTGGTATATCCCCAACTTGAAATGGTTGGTAATCGAGCACAAAAACTTATTTGGCTTTTTAAATACTTGCGTGAGATAGCTGACAAAGAACTTATCATATATATTTATATGAGCCTTGTTCAATCTTTATTGTTACATTGTATAAACATATGGGGGGGTACCTATAAGACAACATTTATAAACATCGAACGGGTACAAAGACTAATTATAAAGGTAAAGACATTGTTAAGCACAAAGTTATTGTATAAAGAAGCTAATGTTCTGACAGTTAGAAAATTATATGTACTATAGTGCATTCTTGATGTACATAAAAAGTTATTCTTTTGATCCAAAATTGCTAAGTAAACGTAAAGTTAACACAGTAGTACCCGTTAAAGCTACCAAAACAGCATTTGCTAGAAAACAATTCTCGGTTCAATCAGCATCAATATATAATAAAATTAATAGTATTTTAAACATTTTTTCACAAACTTATTATAATTGTAAAATGGTTAAAATTGCAAAGTTACGAAACCATAGGGAAATTTGTATCTGACCACTAACATCTAAAAAAATGAGAATGATCTGATTTTAGTTGTTGCATGCAATATATTTAATATGGTATGCAACAACTAAAATTAGATACACATTATACAGACATATTTCGATAATAAATAAATAATAATAAAAACACTGGCTTCACACAAAATATGAAAATGAATTGGTACTACAGAACACGAAAAATATTTAAGTACAGAAATTTATTTTAAAAATATTTTACAAAAATATAGTTATCTTATTTACACAAGCTTAGTTAATATTCAATAACACAAGTTTCTTTTCTTTTTTTTAAAGTAGAACAGGTATAGAAAAAAATACACAAGTTTATTCTAATTTATTTATACAACTTCTCTCGACGTTAAAGAAAATTTATAGTTAAAGAAAATTTATAAATTATAATATATAGTATTATATGTATAAAGTATGTACTCTTATTATTAAGTTATTATAATTAAGTTAAATTATAAATAAACTAGAAACTTCCTACGTTATATAACAGTCATATTGTTGTACAGAAAAGAGAGGGGTCTTTTATAATACAGGTTTTTTAAACTTTAAAGAAGAGGCCCACACATTCTAAAAGCTACGTGTAAGTTATTTTTGATTGTTTTGATTTTTTTTGATGCGTTGTTGTTGTTTGCAGATCCAGTAGATGACTGAACAAAATAGGTTTCATACTTTTAATTACACCACTGAAATTAATTAATATTAACTATTACTATTTATTGATTTTATTTTATGCATATCATTGTGCTTGTTTAGCACGTTCTTTGCCACTCGTAGTCTGGCAGGGAATATGTTAAATAGTAGGTAAAGAAGCACATGGACTACCACTGTTATCCCACACCACAAGTGGAGTTGATTGCGTATCTATACCTACCAGTTGTTTGGCAATCTTGTTAAAATCTTCATAATCTGGCCATCTTACATTAAAGTTCCCTTAATTTTCAGTATCAGGCAACTGAAGCATATCCTTTAACTCAGCATCAGCAGCCTCATAGTTATGCAGTTTTCTTTTAATTATACATAGTATTTCAGCTAACTTTCTTTTGGGATTAGTTGTTCAATTTTACATTTTTTACAAGTCTTCTTAGTAGGCCAACTTGAAATTCCGTTCTCCACCCATACTTCCGGACAAATTGATAGCTTTTTGGAACCGTTTTCAATCGTTTCATCGTTCATACATAGATTACATAGAAAAAAATGTTAAAAATAAAAACATTTTTATAGTCTCGACTCGAATCACATGTTCCTAATACAGTCGGTGATTTGCTTTTACAGGATGTTACGGAATGCGGTATCAACCTAAAACAGGCTACTTCTTCAAATTCAAATTCAAAAATCTTTATTCAACATAGGCCTTTACAGGCACTTATTGACGTCAAAACAAAGCAACACATTCTAATTTAAAGGAAACATATTAACCTTGTATGTGCATGCATCCTGAATATAATCAGGATGTCTGCAAATACAAGTAGGAATGAAAAAAAAAGTTGATTCTACACCTGTTCGGAAATTGGGAGGCTTTCTCGAGAAGAACAGGCAAGAAACTCGAAAGGTCAAATTTTTTATCTCCTCTTTTAAATCGCCATTTACAATATTGGTTCTATTACATAATCATTGAAAGTTATAAAATACATTCAGTAAGTATGCTTACATACACTTAAAATGTCAGAAAAACATGATAAGCTTAACACTAAGCATTATACAATAAAAAAAACAATTATGTTGTTACCAAACATGACATCTGATAACTTAGCCTAGCTAATTCCATATCGTGTGGTCACTTAAATAATCACTCACTTTGTAATAACCTTTGTTCATGAGAGTCTTTTTAACGTGAACTTTAAATTTATGAATTGGTAAATCGGTGATACTTTGTGGAAGCTTATTATAAAAAGCTACACACCTCCCTAGAAATGAACCACTAGTTTTATGAAGCCTGTAAGTTGCAACGGCAAGCTTATTTTTATTTCTTGTGTTTATATTATGGTAATCACTATTTTTAACGAATGTAGCGTAATACTTGTGTACATAAACTAAATTGTCATAAATATACTGACCGGCTAAAGTTAAGATATTAATTTCTTTGAACAATTCTCTAAGTGAGTCCCTAGCCCGTAAATTATAAATGGCGCGAATTGCTCTCTTCTGTAACACAAAAATTCTTTCAATATGAGCCGCCAAACCCCATAACAATAATCCATATGACATAATACTATGATAATAACTAAAATAGATTAATCTCGCCGTTTCAACATTAGTTAAAAGCCTGATTTTCTTTACTGCGTACGCCGCCGAACTTAGTTTGCCAGCCAAGGATTCAATATGTGAGTCCCATTGTAACCGTGAATCTAAAGTAATGCCTAAAAATTTCGTGTTATTTACAAGGTCAACTATATCCTTATTCATATTTAAGTGGGTATCAATCTGCCTTACATTTGGGAAAGAGAATTTAATGCATTTCGTTTTCTTAGAATTCAATGACAAATTATTAGTTGTAAACCAGAACAGAACTATAGAGAGAGCATTATTTACATCGTCAGAGCATTGTTTCCCTCGGTCAACCTTAAACAATAATGATGTGTCATCTGCAAATAATACATTTTCACATAAGTCTTTAATGTAATAAGGCAGGTCATTGATGTAAATTAAAAAGAGTAATGGACCCAATATTGATCCCTGGGGTACCCCCATAAGAATAGGTGCACTGGCAGACTCCGATTTATTAACGACAACTCTCTGCAATCTGTCAGATAAATATGATTTCATAAGACTTACTGCTTCATTTGAAAAACCATAATGTTTAAGTTTATGAATAAGCGTTTCATGACTTACACAGTCAAACGCTTTGGAGAGATCGCAAAAAAACTCCAATTACATCCTGCTTGCCCTCCCAAGCATCAAAAATATGTTTAAGAAGTGCTATTCCGGTGTCAGTAGTGGATTTTCCTTTGATGAAGCCAAACTGTTTGCCATGTAGTAATTTATTTGTTAATAAATGACTTAATATCTGGTTATACATGATTTTTTCGAAAATTTTACTTAATATTGGTAATATTGAAATAGGTCTAAAATTCGAGGGATCTTTTTTATCTCCAGATTTAAACAAAGGTATTAATTTGCTGTATTTCATTAGATCAGGAAATCAACAACATCATCAACACAAGTATAAAAAATTAGCGCTAACTGAGGAGCTATTTCATTTATAATAGACTGAATTATGTGAGTCGAGATGCCCCAAAGATCTTCCGTCTTTTTCTTGCTAAGCAAACGGAAAGTTTTCAAGATAGTGATCGAATCAACATGGCTAAATTTCAAAGTTTCGCTGCACTTATATACACTTGACTCCAGGAGGGTGACCGCCACATTGGAAGATAAATTTAGATTACTGGTAGTTATAATAGGAATTTCAGAAAAGTAATCAACAAAAGCGTTGGCAACTTCATTGTCCGACTTAATAATGTTATTGTTTATTTCTAACGAGACTGAGTTTCCAGAACATTTTACTTTCCCGGTTTCTTCTTCTTGATTTATAATATCCCATGTTGTCTTAATTTTATTTTTCGACATATTTATTTTATTAAATATGTACAGAGATTTAGCAGCCAAACAAGCATTTTTAAAAGTTTTTGAGTATTTTTTAACATAATTTAAAAAAACAGGATCAGCGGAAGCTGCTTTATGTGAATAAAGTTCATATAGCTTTCTCCTACTCTTATAGATACCTGGTGTAGCCCAGTCACTAAATTTCGTCCTTCTACTTCTACTGATCATACTAAAAAAGGTCGAAATATAAAAAAAAATTGTCTTGTCATGTAATTTTCCCGATTGCATTCTTTAGTAAATTGCACGTGTTCAATTTACTAAAGAATGCAATTATTCTCATATTTCGACCTAAGTTCTTTGGTGAAAGTTGTTCAGTATGACCAGTATAATTATACTGTTGGATAAAATTTTGTATATGGACCGTCGAGTTGGACAGCGTGAATTTTATGGCAGACGGGTCTTAGTCTAAGTAATCTCCCTTCAAAATTTTAGACTGCGGTACCAAGTAGTTTTTAAGAAAAAACATTATAAAGTTTAGATTTTTTACATCTTTTGGAGGTTACTTTACATTTTTTTTACTGTCAATTGCGTTCTTTTTTGTGCTCATAAATAATAAAAAAGTCATAATGTTCAAGATATTGTAACGCAACTAAACGCAAATTACGACGCCCTTTTGTTTTGTTAATCAAAGTGTCAACGTTATATTTATTATTCATAGTTCGTCCGCCTTCTTGTTGAGATCGTTTTACGTACTCCAGTTAGCCTTGACAACGTGACTACAATGGCGTCTTTGAAGTCCCAATGCTCCACTACGACTTCTGAAGATAGTGCAGTGCAAGTTTTGGACTCAAATGAGCCGCTTGTTACGAGTGCATCTTCTGTGCCGTCCGCGTCGCGAGTGCAAGTGTTGGACTCTGTTGAGCCACTTGTGTTCGGCGATACTCCGCCTGTTGCTGCTGGCCCTAGCGGGGCTGCTGGTGCTAGCGGGGCTGCTGGTCCTAGCGGGGATGCTGGCACTAGCGGGCAAACTAGTGAGACGTCCTTATCGTCAGATGAGGATTACATCCCACCGACTGGCTCTTATGGCAGGAGAGTTAATTGTACTGCAGATGAGTTGAGGTTAGTATTTACAAATTGTTATTAGAAAATAATTTAGATTATATACAGATAAGTTATATTGAATGAGTGACAGAACCGAATCAGTCAACCCCGAATTGCTGTGGTACTAGCCTGGTAGGGCAGGCTAGTACCACAGCAATTGAGCAAGCTAGAGTGTTTTTGTGAAGCCGGAGGCGCGGAGGGAGGGCAGCCCTCACCCGCTGTAACGAAACACAGGCATCGTGCGAGACGCAGCGGCTAAGGCTGGTCGCCGAAGGCGACCAAAAAGCCGAAGCTGCGGTATTAATTTGAAGAAAGTTATATTCTTTCATAGAACTTTACATTTTTTAAAAATGCAAAATAAATTGAAAATCAATAAAGAGAAAATTTCGTCTCGGGAAGGAATCGAACCCGCGTCTCCAACATACTGCCTTGACGCCTTAACCGCCTCAGCCACCACGCTATTACCAGCCCCGACGAAATCTTTAACTATATGATCTCCTTTGAACTTTGTTAATTTTTTAAACAGTGAATTAAGACTAGTCTATCCATTATATTAAAATATTATAACATCAAATGAGCACAGCAAACAAACACAAACCGAGTTACACTAGGTTTATACTATACAAGGGTGCGGACTGGAATAACTTGTATGAATAGAAATGTCAATGTTATACAATATAGAGAACGAACAGTACGTTGACTCCATATCAAGGGACGAATCGGCGCACGCACACATACAAACGTCGTCGTTTACACGGCCGCCAAGCATGCTCTTATCGTCGTTTATCGTCAGCGCTGCGCTCTTCGTCGAAATGAAAGCCAGCTCGTCATCGAGCTCGACAACGATCTCGATGACGACTGTTTCTGTTAGTGAATCGCACTGAACGGCATAGCAACGCAGTGTCAAGCCGCGCGCCGGTCGAGATTGTTGTGCTCCTCGTACGCACCGCGTCGCTCACGCGCGGCGTGTACGTATACGTTCACCGGTTTTTTTGTAGGTACCAACCCTAGCGCCCAGTTCAGCTTTAGGTATAAATTTCAGAGACACGCCTGAGTCGGGCTACTGTATCGTTCTCTATATTGTGGTATAAGTTATTCTTGGTTTATTAGTAGACATTTTGCTTATTCTTAGTTTATTCTCGAGTTAAACTTTATTTATGCCACGTTTATTTGTAAAGCTGGACTTTAATGTGGAGAGATAGTGTAGGTACAGTCGGCCGAAAAATTGGTTTACCACCCTAAAGAGCTTATAACACTATTCAGTTTGTAGAAATCCTAAATAGGAACGATCTAATTAGAAAGTCGGAAGCAACTGATCACACTACACTAAAGTGAATATTCTAAATTGGGTAGCAGTGTTGCCATGTTAGTGAATTTTTCACTAGTTTTGGTGTTTTGGAACCCCCAGTTGGTGGGCAACATTCCTTTCTGGTGGCTAGTGTTTTTTTAGTGGGCATCAAAAGTCAAAAATATAACCATATGAACATCAAACTAATAAACTACTAGTTTGTCATTCCGAAATTTTATACCCGAGAGTCCGCCTAATAAGAGTTATTGGGAACGGACCATTACTTTCTTCAAATTATTGTTTTTGAAATAAAAACTTTCGAACAATATATACTAATCGTGTGTTTACACACTAATTTTTATGTATAAAAAGAGAATTTTTGTGAATAAAACTGTTATTGAGTTCTGAATGTTAATTAAATTTAAAAAAAGTTAAAAATGGTTAATCACTCTTTCAACTTCGGCGTTACATCATGGCAAGCTATGCGATTCACTAAAGTTAACAGCCTAGAGTTCGACGCTGTGGCAGCGCTGTAATATGATTTTGTATTCACTAATATTGCTTGACAATCGTTGGCGATACTAGCGCTTCGAAGACGAGCACGGCGTGAACCGGTACTAAATGTTTGACGTTTTTCTTTGTGTTTTGGTATTCAGCAAAAGAAAACAGCGTCGAGCTCGACGCACAGCCTGGCTCACAGCCACGATTTCTAGTGTCAATTTAAAAGCTACAAATTTTAAGTCGAGTTGTGTGTTTTGCAAAATTATTTTGAGTTTTCATAGGAAATACTTCAAGAATAAAAAAAACAATGTGTACTGGATTATCAATCATGTTATTCTTGCTCGAAGAAGCGAAGTAAAGATATGATTTATGACGACAAGCAGCGACCATAACCCATGAATGTTTGCAACAGAGTGTCAGTCATATAATTTAATTTTGTGCTATTTTCTTCCATTTTAAATTAATGCCCCAGTGTCAAAGCACAATTATTATACAAATGCCAAATAACTTAATAAATACGGAAATAATGGCTAAAACTCGCAAGAAGAGATGATGCTCTGCTCAAGTCTGATCACAGTTTATGAACAGATTCAAGAATGTATTTTTGTGAAGATCATTTTAATGTAGGTAAGTAAGTACTTATTTCTCACAACATAAGTAGTCTATAAGGTATTTCATTTTTGTAAAACAGAATAATTTTGTAGAATCCCTATTCCAAGTAGGAGTTGGTAATTGATAAAATAATAAATGCATAAGTTGATGATAGGTTGTTTCGGTTTTATGAGTTAACGTTTTATATAAGTAAATTTTATACTTAACAAACACACTATTTTTATTATTCTAATTGTCAAATGACTAATAATAATATATGGAGTATCATTAAAGAACATGCTTAACTGCTCATGAAACCAGGTTGTACTCCACAATTTCAACTCAGGTTGTAATTAGGTATTTCAAGCCATTGTCATATTTATAAAAAAACAGAAAGATGATCAATCATAGTCTGAATGAATCAAAAGAAAGTTCTACACCAAGCCTATCTCTCATAGATGCTTCTGATACAAGTTCAAGTATTAAATGGCAAATATTCAGTTATTACCATTATAAAGTTTTTTCTTTTGCTTATTTCAGATATTGAAACAGTTGGAGGAAATGTGCCAGAAATGTTTTTTAAGCACACAATGGATTTAAAACTGTTCAAGCATTTTAACCTACAAATTCAGAAGTATGACTGTGCAGACCAATGTGAAAATGATAGACCAGGCATTATTATAATTTAAGCAGTCTAAGCAAAAATATTTATATGGAACAACACTTGGACAGTGATATTTATTTAATAAATGTCACCAGTTGCTCACAATCAGTTCATTTATTATAAGTTAAGTCATCTTCTGACTGTAGTGAATTAATTCATTTTGGGCCCGTTACACCACCATCTTGCACCACTAGTGGTATCAAAGGTATTTTTTATGACCCATTACACTACCGAAGAGCGGCACCACCACCAGGTGATGTAAAAGGTATTTTTTTAATACCCATTACACTACCAAAGAGCTGTACCTACTTTACTTTATACTTTGGTTTATGTAGGTACCTAATAATTATCCTTGTATGAATCATTACTTTGCCTAATTACATGTAATTACGCAGTGCAATGAAAGCACTGAAACTTCATGGTTTTAGTTTTAAAATTAAAAAGCATATTTAAAAGCTAATTGTTTGAAGTAATCTGATAGTGACAGAGTCAATATTATTTTTTCTGCTAACTAAGATATTAACATAAAATGAATGAAAACCCGGAAGACTTAAATTTTATAAAAATTCATGGAGGAAACTCATTGCTTCATGGTAAATATAAATATCACAGGCATAAGACATACAAAAACGGTTCCTGTATATGGAGGTGTTCAAAGTATAGAACCATGAAATGTCTTGGTACTATTACTATATCCAAGGTAAATTGATAATGTTTCATTTTTTAATATGTTTCTATGATTGATTCTTTTAATATATATTATATATATATAGCATCACGCCATTTTTCCCCGAAAGGGTAGTTAGAGGGTAGGGTAGGCAGAGGTGTGAGGTCCCACATGTAATACGTGGCGAGCCTATTGCCAACCGGGCACAATTTTTCAGATATATCTAGAATTTCATCTAGAACATCCAGGTTTCCCTCACGATGTTTTCATTCACCGTCAGCAGATGGTAAGTCGATAGACAAGCACATCAAATCCCACAAAGTGAAAGGACAATGTCGAAAATCGCCCCATGACCAACAAAGATTTGATTTACGCCATAATTATATGCATATTTTATAACACTCATAACAAATATATGTATTCGACGGACAAATCAAAAATATATAAAAGTACTTTTAGAAACAAAACCATTTAAAGTAAAATATAGGAATGGTTGTTGTTACCTTTGCTCGACTGAATAGAATTAAATCGATTTTATGTAGGTATGGGTATTTATTTATTTCTATAAATTAAGATTTTCATAACTTACAACATAAATTAAATTAAAACATGTGTTTTTGGCTTGCTTTATAATTTCGAGATTACTTGTTATATATTATAGCCACATAATGATGTGGCTATAATATCGTTCTTTGATTGATTGCAATAATTATTATTTTAATAATTGTATAGGTATGGACTATGTGTATTGCTCTTATGAATTAAAGTGTTACTTCAACTAACCTCAAAATCTGATTCATTTTGATATTTAATTCGATTTCGAAGCTTGTCCGTAGTAATTGATGTGGACGTACAGTATTTACTAATGTCTACACAGAAAGAAAATATATATCAAGTCAAGACGCAAATATGTCTTGGAGAATATATTTGGGATGTAAATATAAATATCTCAAAACAAAAAA
Organism: Schoenobius gigantellus; assembly: GCA_963935595.1. Lineage (NCBI taxonomy): Eukaryota > Metazoa > Arthropoda > Insecta > Lepidoptera > Crambidae > Schoenobius > Schoenobius gigantellus. Next base: position 68,248,873 of record OZ012541.1, on the reverse strand, counting down.
TATCTCTTCAAATAAGGTCCTACTGAATCATAAAAAAAGAACTATTATTTCTCTTATAAAGTTCGCAGTATTATTGGGACAAAAATATCGATTTTCAATTTAGAAACAAGAACCATAATTCAAAATACTACAGGTTTTGTTATCAATTTTAAGTTTCTTGGAACTAAGTATTTAATCCAAAAGATTTTTTTTCTAACAAAGATTTTGCATATTTTATTCAAGAACTAAAAATTCTTATTTGTAGAATGTAAATGGTGATTACTTCAAGAACGTTGCATATTTGACTTAAAATTTATTTTAATTTCTTTCTTCGTTTAAAATTCGACATATTTAAATTGTGTTAGAAAATTCTTAATCAGCAATAACAACACGGAATTTTGTCTTAAAATTGTATCATTCTTAACTGGAAAGTTACCCTAAATTTCTTTCTTCGTTTAAGAACGACAGACCATAAATATGTTCATCCAAGAAACAGGGAATCATTCACTAAAAAACATAGACATTAATCATTCTTGGAAAACTGAATGGTGTTACCATTACACAATAATCTGTTTGTAATGTAGAAAATAGAAGCGCGTTCAGAGCCATCGGGAGAAGTATAACTTTTTGCTCTAATCTCATTACATTATATGCCTTCAAGCGTGAAGTCACGTGACACTTAGTTGAAACAGCCGTCTCTTATTTTTATCGCAACTAAGTTGGCAAACAAGCAAACTGCCCACCCGATGGTAAGTGGTAACAGTCAGTCTATCAATTACATGTGGTTCTTGTGAGATTCGCAGCAAAAACTGCAACCCCCACAAGAACCACAGTGTACGTTGCCAACTTGTAACATCTGATGTAATGTCACGGTACCTAGTAATTTTACTGCCATATCATCTTCAAACCGGAACACAGCAATACAAGCACTGCTGCTTTGCATCAGAGATAGGTAAGACGGAGGTACCCAAGCAGGCGACCCTGGTACAGAGTCTCCCTCCGGTTATCGTTCGAGACCTTTATCGTCAAACTATTTGCTAGTTGAATGGTGGCTTAATCTATTGCATCGAGTGTTAAGAAGAGATAGGTATAAAAATTGTTGTGTAAAAGGAAGTTAAAGATATTGTTCCTGCAATACGCTCAGCATTACAGAGCTAAATTACCATCATCATCACAGCCCATATACGTCCCCACCGAGGGGCTCGAGCCTACCCTATATTAGGGTGATTAGGCCTTAGTCAACCACGCTGGCCCAGTGCGGATTGGTCGACTTCACATACATCATTGAATTTCTTCGCAGATGTATGCAGGTTGCCTCACGATGTTTTCCTTCACCGTAGGAGCGTCAGACAAATGTACATATGAAATTCGAAACGAAAAACACATTGGTACATGGCGGGTCTCGAACCCCGACCCCCCGATTGGAAGGCAAGTGCCGAGTCCACTGCCACTAGTGCTAGTAAAATGTCAATTTCCATGAACGTTTATGACGCTTGTACGCAACAGAACTAAAACTCAGGACACAAACACAACACAACTTCCTATTTCGCAGAATTTCGCACCCACGCAGTCATTACATACGGCTCACGGCTGCCCTGAGGCTCTAGACAAATGCCACACGCTAACTTTTCCGCAGTTGTTCCACAGAAAAAATGTATCGAAATGACATTCGCTTACGACAACCTCACGCTATTTTTTCCGCAGTTAATGTCATCTCCCTAAATTTTTGCTGAGGAACGACTGCGGAAAAGTTAGCTTGTGGCATTTGTCTAGGGGGTGTGCTACTCAAAATTCGCGACTACTAATGTGTTTTAGCGTGTGGCATAACAATATCCACAATAACATTCCAAATTAAAGCTTTTTAGTACTGTCATGTCAGTCTCCGAGCTTAGTCCGAACGAACTCTTATGGGAAAGTTGTCATGCCAATTGGTTTTTTTCCGTGCCACGTTCCGAGCGCTTCCGACCTTTATACAATGTATTTTATACAAAAATATTTGTTGACTGTGAAACCCTAAAAAATATGAGAATTTTAAAAATGAAGAGTCAATAATTATTTGTCTAATATCACTAAGTAGTTATATTACCTAGTAATTACTCAGCCTTGATAATCAATAAGTGTGTTACAAAGTACCACGATAAGTTTATATTTGCTCTTATTTATTTGCCATTATTTTATTACAGCAACGTGTGTGTCAACCCTATGAGAAAACATATTGATTTGTTAAAGAGTGTGATAAATACTCGTACCTATGGAATTGTTCAATTCGGGAGAAAGTCAAATGTCATTCTGGCAACATATTTCTGAACGTAAGGGGAAACTGACTTTATAATTTCAATTTTCAACTGTATTCTGATATAATTTCTGGTATGGTATTCTGTATGCCTAGGCTCAACGTTACAACGTTCATTAATTTATTCACAAAGTTCGGATTTGGATAATTTTATAGGTACATAATGGAACTAGAACATTTGCTTGTGTCGTGGGATGTGCCACAAGAGATAATTAAGAACTTCATGGGTGAGTTTATGTATTGTTATTAACGAATAATTCTCTAATGGCATATGGTTACTAAAAGGTCAATAAAGAAGGATATGCTCGTGTTTTCCACGTTATCGTATCAGAAATGATTTGCAAACCATATGTGGCAGTGGGCAGGATTATGGTGCGCAGATCGGACGGCCGTTGGGGGTAAGGTTTTCGTTTCGAAAATGCCCCACAAGATGAACCAACGGTCTGGTGAAGGTCGCGTGAAGCTCCTGAAAAGATTATGTATGATGAACTAGGTCCATAGTGCTTACCCTCATTAAGGTGAGGGTGCACATATAGCAAAGTTTTCACAGATCTTTAAGCTGCATCTTTTAATGTATGAACCTAACATCTATCTTATCCTGAAAGTGACTTTCTGACCTATTTGTTTGATTTTTAGATAATGGGATCACCATCGAAACCTTGAAGGACTTAAGTCCATTGTATTTAAAAGAACTGTGCCCCCACATTGGATATAGGACTAAATTGACAAATCAAATTCAAAATTTATTGGATTCAGTGGCTGACACAAAATCTATGGCCACTTCAGACCTAAGCGAACTAAGCCAAGCTGTGCACCAAAAAGATATATTTAAACCATTTGATTCTAATGAATCTACACTTAGAGAGCCACAGAACAACAGTTTGGAAGACATACTAGATATTATTAGTTTTTTCAACGAGCAGTATCAACGACCACCTCTTCCCGAATTTGACATACGAACCCTCTTGCAAACATCTGCTCATGGTTGCAGTGTGTTGAACTACTACCAGCAATTTAAATATTTAAATTCAAAAAAAAGAAATGCCCTTGTTGACATTTTAATCAAACATATTTATACCTACATAGTTAACAAGTAATTTATGTACTCATTATGTTGTGGTATATGTAAAGTTGAAGTAAACTAGTTATAAAATATAGGAGTAAATGTAGTTAGATTAAGAGCTTAGTTTGTGTTTACCTACAGGTAGATCATATATACATATAGTAAATACTATAAGATTATGGCTGCTGCTATTACTACTTAGATAGATGAAGGTAGGCATGCATAATTATAATATATATTCATTTTTATAATTTGCATGTATTGATCTCAGTATATTTTTTTTTTCTTATTTATGCTGTAAATTTCTAATTTGTTATAAAGATATAACCAAAACTGATTTAGGTAAGTCTAGAATGGAATAGCAACTGCATTTTTTTTCAGTAAACTAAAATCTGAAGACTTCAACTTACTAGCTGCAAAAATTGTCACACTATTCCCTACTGAAAATATAGAATCTTACTATATGAAAGCAGTCCCTACTTCTAAGTCAAACACAGGAAAATATATTCCAGCGAAAGGAAAGTTAGTGGACAAAGTCAGAAACCTTTTATATGTTTCCGAAGTTAAACGCAGAACACCAAAATCAAAAAAAGTTCAAAACAAACTGGAAGGTAATGAAAATATAAACGAATTAGGTTTGTAATTCAAACACTTTTAATTTTATTTAAGATTTTGTATTTTTTCATATTTGATATATTTTTAGGTAGGGTATCATACCCTACCTGTAGTATCCCATATCTGGGGAATATATAGTAAAATGTTCAAATTTCAGATGCTAATACTGATGATGATGTATTATGGCTAAAAAGCAATAGTGAACCGTGGGAAGAGGTGATTGAAAGATGGCAAAAAACATTCCCTTTCAGACAGAATCAAAGTCAGGGTACAGTACATGAGTATATTGACAAATGGGAAATATTAAGAAATTGTAAAGGACATGCCTTGGTAATAAAACAATTACCAATTTATGTTGTTTTTGTATTCTGTTAATTTTTTAATACCAAAGTTGATAAGCTCAATTCTTTATGAATGTTAAATGTCTTCATAATATTATATTATACTTACCTTAATTTATTTCAGATAAATTTTGATTTTGAAAAGCTGTACAAGGAAAAATCCTTAAACTTTTATAAAAATTGGAATAACTTTTTTGATAAACTTTTTAAATTTAAAAAAGGACAAGTCACCAATGAGAATGCACTCAACCTAATGGACACATTGAATGGTCTGGTGGAAAATGGTAAGCTTTCCAAATCTTTTTTAAATAAACACACGAGGCTCTGATATTTTATAGTAAATGTGTAAACCTATAGTAACATTTACATTTTGTATTTTTATACATTCCTAGAACGGGCACAGCTAGCTTAGAATAAATATATACACATCCATGATCCGACCACAAATATTCGTGTTCACCACACAAATATTTGCAGCGACTGGGATTCGAACCCAGGACCTCTCGTTTCATAGCCAACATCGCTATACAATAACAAATATCGCTGTATAATTACTTTACTTTTTCTTGACTACAATACAACACTATAGTCTATTCAAGACAAGAAGATTCCCGTGATAGGTCGAAGTTTCCCGTTTCATACACTAGTTTCCATGAATAAAAATATTATGTTTTAAAAATATAACATTTTTTAGGTTATTTTTATCAAAAATGCAATAATTAATTCCACATTAAATAGAAATAAGAATATCAATCCAGTTAAAAGTAATTATTTACAATTTTTAAAAAAATATTTGTTTATTTAAGTATGTATTTAAATCGTGAATCGGAACGATTCAAGTACATACACTTTACACAAATATTTTAATTGTAAAATTAAAACACATATTTTTTCACATTTATAATTTTAACTGGACTGATATTCTTATTTTTATTTAATGTGATATTAATTATTGCGTTTTTGGTAAAAATAGCCTAAACAGATAAATTATATTTTTAAAACGTCACATTTTTAATCACGGTAACTAGCGTCGGTGCCTAGTGGCGCTTTGGACGCGGCAATTGTCTTCCAATCGGGAGTTCCGGGGTTCGAGACCGCCATGTACCAATTTTTTTTTCGTTTTCGAAAATCATATGTACATTTGTCTGACGCTCCTACGGTAAAGAAAAACATCGTGAGGCAATTGCATACACCTGCGAAGTAATTCAAAGGCGTATGTGAAGTTAACCAATCCGCACTGGGTCAGCGTGGTTTGACTAAGGCTTAATCGCCCTACCATAACTGGTCAGGGTAGGCTCGTGCCCCTCGGTGGGGACGTATATGAGCTGTGATGATGATGATGACCCTATCTTAGGGTGGGCTCGAGCCCCTAGGTGGGGACGTAAACTTCGACCTGTCACGGGAACCTTCTTATCTAGACTATAGTGGGAGATAAGTGAATGGTTTTTGTTTGTTGTGGTATAGTTTGTGCTTTTCCACAAAAATAGATAAATAATTGTATTTCTCTCATAGACCATGTGTAAACTGCCGACAGGGTATGTTGCGGTCTAGGTACATTATTTCTACTTTGGTTTGAAACGTAACCTTAATTTTACTGACATTATGAAGTTTATTTAATAATTTTTGTTTTTTTAGAATGCTGGAGATATTGATCACGTAATAAGCAAACACAAAGAAAAAGCTGCATCCCGCCACCAGACTGTCCAGCCATTTATACTTCTGCAAGGAAAATTGCAAGATTTTTCCGCTCTTTACATTGTAATTGACGATATCAAATATCATTTGCAAAGTGCAACTAAGGCATTTGATTTACTTTTTAAAAGTTACCACGTATTTAATGCAAAATATCCAGAGTCGGCAGAATATTTATACCTGATAATTCAAAGAAAAGTGTATGGAATCACAACACAGTATGATAACATTCCACCGCATATTGTTGAAATACTGAACTTATAATAATGAAGTTCAGTATTGCAAGCAATAATAATAGAAATTAATGTTATAACTGTTTTTAATATTTAAATCAAAATGATTTGTCCAGAGTGTAAGGAGGATATAAAAAACTACAAACAATATGTATTACATTTAGAATTGATACATAAAATAACAAACTACTTTGTATGTCCTTTTGCGGAATGTAACAGGACTTATGATACTAAATATTCACTTAAATATCATTTAACTGTTTTTCATAAATTGTATCAAGAACGTAGACTTGACAGTAACGAAATTGATAACTCTAGGGCACCACTTGAATCAAAATCAGAGATCGTAAATGATATTTATTCATCACATTTTGAAAAAGTAGTGGTAGATACAACAGCTGCCGTTCAGATACTGCCGGAGCCGAATATTGATGACATAAAACAGACAATTCAGAGTAATATTTATTCTAACGTAGGAAGTTTTATAACAAATCTTTACAGTACACTGAACTTACCTCGCAATAAAGCACAAAATCTTATTAATAACTTAAAATTATTCATTACAACATCTATGAATCTATTTAAAAAAATGATTAAAGTTTTACATTGTAATTATAAATTAGATGAAAATATTTTCAAACATATAAATGACGTTATTTACATGTTTTTTATTTAAGTTCGAGGCTAAACATAAAGATTTAAAACGAGTTGCGCAGTCCATCACAAGTCGTCGAAATTTATGTTATTCCATAGGCCTGAGGTGTGAACTAAAAAACTGTTGCAGATACTTATCCAATAAGGGATTTGAGGACCATATTAAGATCGGGAAAGTAAATCGCAAAAATATTCCCAATGAGTTGCCCGATTATTTTTATTCAGTGTCTACTTACGAAATCAATGGCACAATTTACGACAAATTGGGTGTTTTGCTCTATGATTGTAAAGATGATGTACCAGTTTTCCTCATAATCGATAACATTTTTGTAAATTCAACAAATTTACAGTCAGTATTATTTTTATGTTACAAATTAAGGATTAGTGGTTACTCTTCTCATTTTAAAGCTTATTATGTTGATAAAAGTACTGAAGTTAAGTATGTATCTTTAATAGATTGTTGTGACAATTTACCAGTTACAGTTCGCATAGGTGGTGAAAAAACGTACGTTTCTTTTTATAAATATACAATAGCAATAGCTAAATAACAATACAATAGCTATTATCTTTTTAAAATAAATGTCAAAATTAACAGTAATAAAATAATATAAACAAATCAATAAACACAAGCGCATAAATCAAGCATGTCAAGGTACCGATAGCAATCAACATTATAGTCAAAACACAATGTTTATATTTTTCCTAATTTTTTTCAATTAAGTACCTATCTTGAGACAGAAAACCGCTTGTATTCAATCTTTCTAGTGATCAACTTTCGACCCTTAGAAAGATTGAATACAAGCGGTGTCTGTCTCAAGATGAGTAGATTATTCAGTTTCTCAGGATGGAAATAAAATATAAAAATGGTGTTTAGACTATAATATTGATTGCTATCGGTACCTGGACATGCTTGATTGATGCGCTTGTATTTATTGATTGGTTTAATATATTATTTTATTACTGTTAATTTTGACATTTATTTTAAATAGTTTATAGCTATTGTATTGTTATTTGTCTCTAAACCTAAAGTTAATGTTTTGTAAGGCACTTGGTAGTAGGTATCTACTACTGTTTTAAAATATGTAATCTTGTGAAATCAAATGTAGAGTGGCGGAATGAAAAATACAAGTTTTGAAATTGTTTCGTTTCATCTGCACGTGCACTGACGTGCACATGTTATCTTTTGAAATCGCCGCAATAAACAGGCTATTACATAAAAAAACATGTAGCTACCGTTCCTCTTGGTTCACTATTGTTATTATTTGTATTGTAGTGTTTGTGATTGTGTATGATTCCAATTATTGTTATTTTAAGTGTCAATATCGTTATTGTTTTCATGTTAAACACTAACTGGTCATTTCATAAATAAAACCTTTTTTATACTAAGTATTTGTGCATTTTATTAACAGTAGTCTTTTGTACCAACTTACCTATTCTTTCACATAAAACATTCTCTTAAATCAAGAATATAAGCCTCTTATTTCGTTATTTAGAGATTGAAGTATACCGGGTGTAACGGAATACCGAAATAATATTTAAGGTTGTTGATTAACAAAATAAAGTTTTATGACTATTCTTTGTATTTTTATTATATGCCTACTTTCGATTTTATACGCTTAACAGTTCAGCGTATTAAATCGAAAGTAGGCATATAATAAAAATACAAAGAATAGTCATAAAACATTTTTTTTTGTTAATCAACAACCTTGAATATTATTTCGGTATTCCGTTACACCCGGTATAATATTAAGTCAGCATTCTTTTAAATAAAAATATAATAATTCTTATATTAAAAATTATATAACTAACAAAAAGAAACTTTAATATTTAAAGTAAATGAGTAACATTCGAACCAAAAATTAAACTGACATGACTCAAGGAAGGAAAATATTTGAAATAAGAAATATGTTGACCCTCATTTTTATTTCAATATACCGTGACTTTAGCAGCGAGTCACAAAATTACTTAATTCAAGAAAGGTTGTTTCAAGCACCTGAGAATAAAACAATATTTATACAAGATTGTTACACTCTGTATCTAAGAAAGAAAGAATGTTGAAACTAACAAGCTACTATTTTCATGTAATAAATTTGCTGTTCAAATCAAGAGCGCCTATTTCTTGAGATAAATTCAAAGAATTTTAAAAAGAAGAAACAAAGTATTTGGTCAGAGAGTTGTAATACTTGATAGTTCAAAACATTTTGTATCTTCTTAGAAGTAATTTATTTTTTCCTTATATAGGAAACTGGAAATATCTTGCGTTAAATATGTTTATTTGATTGAAGATTTATTTTCTTTCTGTGTAATTATACGAAAATCATTTTTTCACTGCTGTTGGTATTGGGGCGAACAATGTATGGACGCAGAACAATGTCCTTTACATTGGTACCGGGCACCTGGGTTCGAACCCTGACCGCTAGTATTGCAAGACCATCACTGTTCCCACTCAGCCACCACCGCTGTTTCTTTTAATATGTTTCAGCATTATTTTTATTATGCGTTTTTGTAATAATAAACTGTATTTTTTTTGGGTTAAGGACAATCCTACGATTACGAAACAGAAACAACACATTTGTGATCCAGACGTATATAAAAATGATGTACTAAAAGAAATGTGTGATTTACGGGAGATGGTGGTGACTTCCAATGATCCAGTACCTCGACTGTACGAGAAAAAAATTATTGATTTAAAGAACAGAGGGCTCAATTTAGTTGCAAACTTACCAAATTATGATGGTGTAAAACATTTCTTACACGGTGCTAGAAATAAGGCGTTGGGAATATCTAAGACTACATTTAAAGAAGTCTGTGAAGTAGAAGTGCCACTCAAGTTTCACAGGTTTGTCCTAGCGGATTATATGGATGATGAAACTCGAATTTTAGTTTTTTGTAATGAAGAATCACGTAATGTAATTCCGAAAGTTTATGAATATTTTGATGACGGTACATTTGCTAGTTGTCCAAGCCCATTCAAACAATTATATAGTCTGCACGGTGATATGAATGTGGGAATGGCATTAAGCGAGACGTATGAGTGATGATGGCTAAAAGGTAATGTGTGCGAGTACGTGAATGATCGAATGAAAGGAACAGTGTGAGAGGGATAAAAAATAAAAAACTAAGATGGCGATAACGATTGTAACAGCGAACGTGTGCTCCTCAACTTTTATTTAATATTTTTATAATCTTGCAAATTAAGTGAAAATAAACGAAGTTTCCGTATTTCCTCGTTTGATTCCCGACCCCACAATTATTTTGGGGGCTCGTCCGGGATCGGGACACGAAGAATACGGCCCACGACGACGACGACGATACGAGGCGAGCACGCGGTACTGTGGTGACCTCCTTGCGTCTATGACACCGCATTCCACCTCATTGCATAAATCTGCTCAGTGGCAAGGAATGTCACCCTTTTAAATATAGAATGACAACATTCTAGAAGTATTGAGATATAAGAGACGATCACCAGGAGTATCTGACTCACATTACATTGCGACATTGCACATTGTAAGATTGTAACTTGAGAGATCGTAAAGAGAGTTGAGAAATAGAACAGATTGAAATATATCTAAATGGTTTGAGTTAACGTCCCAAGTTCCCAACGATCCCGGAGCGCGCGTAGGGCGTTACATGGTGGAGGCGCCGGGTAGTATATTGAAGTAGTATATTGAAGAATTCTACTGCGTATATTGAAGAAGAAGCAAAGAAGTCATCATGGAGCGATTCGATGGATTATCTGGTGATATGCATGATTTTTTTAATCAATTTGATATTATAGCTGCGGTGAACAAATTCGACGCAAAGGCGAAGAAGCTTGTATTGGGGGCTTATTTAGAGGGTCCAGCGCTATTATTTTATAAATTGATGTTGTCAGACACAATTGAATTTTTAGATTTACGGAAGAAAATCAGTGATGAGTTTGCTCCAACTACGAACCCGATCGCCAATTTTTTTGCACGTAAACAGGGTCACGAGGAAGATGCATTAACTTTTTTTTATTCTCTAGAAAACCTCGCATCGAAAGCCGGAATTGCGATTGATGAAGCATGTTTTATTCAACATTTTATAAAAAATTGCAAATTTGATTTAAAAAACAAATTAGCCCCACAGATATACGCGACGAAGGCTGAACTGAAAAAGGTGTTAAAACAGCTAAAATATGTTTATAGCGATGGTATTGCTGACTCAACGGCACAAGGGAAACTCTCGTTGAACGTGAGGCCTGGTGGTTACGTGGCTACTGTACCACCCGCTATGCATATGCAAGGGGAAGCAGGTGACGACAGGTTTCGAGTACAGCCAACTGGACGTACTGTCGGGCCTACCGGGACGGTGTCAAATCCTCCCCACTCCCAACCAAATTACTCCCAGACCCGTTACAATTTTAGACCCCGACCACAATCTACGAGAGGAAATGCAGCCGGGGATAATACAAATGTGCGTGCTGGCTGGAGGCCAGATGCACCTAAACAAGCAGGGACGGTTGATGTGATTCGAGGGACTGTTCAATCGCCGTCACAGCAAGAAGAAACCCCTCAAAAAACGTGAGTTCGATCCATTTATACGTGTAATGTGTCGCGATAAAAAAATATGTTCTTTGATTGATACGGGCGCAGCAGTCTCGGTTATATCGAAGTCCGTGGCGGATACGTTTGGAGAAATAATTGACGCCGGCGTTTTGCATCTGAAGGCAATCAATGGTGTGAACTTGTGTGTTCTAGGGAAGATGAGATTGAATATCATAATAGAAAATGTCTTATTTGTTCATAGTTTTTATGTCGTAAATAATATAAATCGAGACATGATCTTGGGACAAGATTTCTTGTATCAAAATGATGTGTTGTTAGATTTTACGAATGGTCAAATGCAGATAAAAAATATGATTTGTAAGTTTATGTTAAAGTCGGAAGTTGTGAGAATTGAAAACACCATTGAGTACGTACAGCCAGCAAATAAAATTTTATCGAAAAGTGATTATTTGTACTCTTGTAATTTAGTGTCGGAAGATGATAAATGTACAGTTGAATCATCTGTCGCAGACAATGGAATAGAATTCAATGTGTCTAAATGCTTACCTCTTAATGAGCGCAATGAATTAGATAATTTACTTATGAATCGGTCATGTTTTGCATTTGATAAAAATGAGCTTGGCAAATGTAATTTAACAAAAGTAAAAATAGACACTATAGATGAAGTTCCGGTTCAAAGGGCACCATATAGAATGTCCAGTGAACAATGTAAAATAATTTCAGAACAAGAGAAAGAAGTGGTAAAAAATAACATCATTCGTAAGTCTCGGAGTCCATATGTTTCACCAGTGGTGTTGGTCAAAAAACCTGGTAATATGATATTTTGCATTACAAAATATTCCCCATATTTTATTGTCGTTGCTAGGGAACCAGTAATACCTTCTGATGTAAATTTAAGCCACAATATGCAAACATTAAATTTAGTACAAAGACAATGTAGGCATAGGATTTGTATAGATAAAGTGAGACATAATTTATATAAAGCGCGTTTGAAACAAAAACATATATATGATATAAAGGCATGTCCCGTGAGTTATAATCGAGGAGAATTAGTGTTATTATACTGTCCGAAAAGAGTTACTGGAGTTAGCAATAAATTAAGTCGCCAATACAAAGGTCCATATAAAATTGTGCGATGCCTTGATTATAATAATTATATGATAAAGAAGCTGAGTACTTCTCAAAAACTATTAGTTCATGTAAATAGATTGAAACTGTTTAGATTAAGATAAGTATATTTAAAAAATATACATATTGAATGAACCATTCGTAAAATTTAAATTTATAGAAGTTAGAATTAAGATGTTAGAAAGAACAGTTTCATTTTGTAATGTATATGTTATTATGATTACCTATACGAATTTTCTCACTTAGTCTATAAAAATAAAACAATGTTTTGCTTAGTTATTTTAATTAATGGTTATTCTGTCAATAAGATTTCATAGTCTTGATAAGGTCGGCAATTCCTGTTGTTGTAAACTTATATAGTTGTATTTGTTCTGTATTGATGCTTTGTAACTTGTTTCATGGTTCCTGAGATGCTGATTACTCGTTCAACTAAGACTGGAGGTGATCACTGAGGAGAGTAGACAAACGGTCCATTCATACTGGCACAAATCATCAGGAAAACTGAAAAAAGAAAAACGTTTAGCTAGGGTCTTTGTCATCATACTGAAAATAAATGTTATTATTATAATATGATAGGAGATAGGAGATAGGCTTGCGAGTTGTCATTTCGTAGAAAAACTAGGTAGTGGTACCAGGTCCAGTTATCCCATAGGGAATGGATGTCAGATTTTGGTGTCTGACAGGTATCATGCTGGTTTAGTTGAGAAGAATAAAGGTGGGTTTGGTGAGGTTGGTATGATTTAAATTGTGACTTGATGGTAAAGTTTAAAATATTTCGCAGTTTTACTGTCAGTTTTCTTTGTAGAATTTAAAGGCCCTGTGTCCATAACATGCATTATAACACAAACAAAATAATGTAAGATTTTTGTTGTGCATATAAAGTATGAATGGTATCGTACGTTTTAATTCTACGTAATGAAAACAATTACGTACATCATTGTCTTCTCTGATGTGATCCTCTCATCAGGCAATTTGCCACTTGTTGAATCCAGAAATAAGAGATTTCTATTAGTTTTATTGTGTGCTTATCACAAAGATGTTCTATTTTATTAATTCAATTTAATTAATTTTGTGATGGCGTAAGTCAGATTTGACAAATCATAGGTCACAGACTAATTATAGAATAAGTTCCATAGACTATACATACCATAAGTAAGATTATTTTTTGTTCTATGGCTAGGAAAGGAAAAGGAGTTAGGTATTATACGGCCTGAGTCTTGAATGATGAATTTTAAAGTAATATTGAAAAGGACGTATAATAATTAGCAAAGATATACATGGCGTGTATTTTCTTTTTATCTGGGTTTTTGAAAGTATGGGGTTTTTCCAACCATAATCTTTTTCATGGATCAGGTTGTAAGAGCCAGTCTAGTAGCAAAGACCGTCATGTCAATTGTAAAACTTTCCCAGATAGGCAGGTAGTTAAGTAGTAGAATGTTTAGTGAACTTTTGGTGATTAGTAAAAAATTATTTATCTTTTAAATAAATAATTTTTTTAGCGGTACGGGGGGAGTGTGGTGACCTCCTTGCGTCTATGACACCGCATTCCACCTCATTGCATAAATCTGCTCAGTGGCAAGGAATGTCACCCTTTTAAATATAGAATGACAACATTCTAGAAGTATTGAGATATAAGAGACGATCACCAGGAGTATCTGACTCACATTACATTGCGACATTGCACATTGTAAGATTGTAACTTGAGAGATCGTAAAGAGAGTTGAGAAATAGAACAGATTGAAATATATCTAAATGGTTTGAGTTAACGTCCCAAGTTCCCAACGATCCCGGAGCGCGCGTAGGGCGCTACAGTACGCATACGAAAATAAGACGAATCCTGCAATTCACTGGAAACTACGAGGTATTTAAGCGCTTTATTAAGACGTACGATGGCAAAAGACGGCAGACGTAGCAGCAAACACCAAATTTATGAAGATTACGACGAACGACGACCACGAGGTGACGGCATGCTACATCTCACAGAAGACCTGGTAACAAAATTTAGCGCACAAGACAACACCTATCCAGTCTCCAAATGGATTCAGGACATTGAAGATAACGCCGAGATTTTTCAATGGTCAGAAACTCAGAAATTGTTAGTAGCACGGCGATCTCTCTCCGGCACGGCAGCCCTTTGGTTAAGATCAGAAAAAACCTACAAAACGTGGGACGAGCTCAAGCATGCATTGAGTAAGGAATTTCCTGACACTGTCGACATTAAAGCTATTCATGAACTGGTGAGTCAGCGGAAAAAAATGCATCATGAACCATGCTTAGACTACATGTTAGTTATGAAGGAGCTAGGAAAAAGGGGTAAGATGCCAGATTATGTTGCTATCAAATACATAGTCGACGGGATACAAGATAAGGAGATTAACAAAGTCATGCTGTATGGTGTGAGTACATATTCAGACCTGAAAGAAAAATTGAAAGTGTATGAAACAGTTAGAGACAAAATGTACAACAGTGAAGCACGCGCACGCCATTTGCATAGTGTGAGAAGCAGCAAGAATCAGGTACAGCACTTTCATACAAGTCATCCAAAAGCAAGTACGAATTTTCGATGTTACAATTGTGGAGAAAAAAGTCACGCATCCGAAGATTGCCCAAATCGTCAACGAGGGCCGAAATGCTTTCATTGTAACGAGTTCGGCCATATTGCTACGCAATGTCGAGACAAAACCCGAAGCCAACCGAAGATGGCCGACGAGACGCCGAAGCAATCATTTGTCACAGTGGCACCGACAGAGGGCGCAGCAAGCACACACCTTGAAGTTAGCAACACTAATGACAGTAAATGCAAGGCTGTGATTGGCTGTAATGACAGTATGAAGACAGATATGAACTGTCATGGCACCGATGTGCATGAACTTGACCTTCGTCACGTTCGAGTAAACGTAAACAACACGAACTTCAACAAAAATATGATCAAGAAACCGGTGAAACCTGTGAAGATATTGTGTGCAAAGTCAATAAACGCGCTGATTGACTCGGGAAGTGACGTTAACTTAATTACGTGCAGTACTTACAACGAAATAGGTGCGCCGGAGTGCGACAAAAACTGTGTTGTGCTCACTGGACTTGGAGCAACAAAAGTGCATACGAGTGGACACTTCAAGACTACAATAGAAATCGACGGCCTAAAATATGATAACGTATCATTTTATATTGTTCCTAATGATTGTATTCCGTATGAAATAATATTAGGGCACGAATTCCTTCAATATGTCACGATGATTATGAAAGATGGAACAGTATGGATGAAGTCGAAAGATTGGATGGATGATTGTTGTATTTCAATGTGTATTTCTGATTGTGTAGGTTATGTGGCAGACGAGAGCATCAGAGCAGAAGTGATTCGGTTGGTTGATTCTTACCAGCCATGTCAAACAAAGGAGGCGCCGATCCAGTTGAAGATTGTTCTCAAAGATGACATTCCTGTTGCTCAACGACCGCGTCGCATTTCACATAAAGAACAAGAAGAAGTTGACTGTCAGATTCAGCAGTGGTTAGAAGAAGGCATAATAAGGGTGAGTTTATCTGAATATGCTAGTCCATTAGTACTTGTTCGAAAAAAAGATGGTTCATTACGAATATGTGTTGACTACAGGCTAATAAATAAGAAAATGTTGAGGGATGAGTATCCCTTGCCGCTTATTGATGATCATATTGATAAGTTAGCAAAAGCTAGGATATTTTCTGCTTTAGATCTCAAAAATGGATTTTTTCACCTGCCAGTTAGTGAAGAGTCTATTAAGTATACTTCTTTTGTCACGATGAAAGGGCAATATGAATTTTTACGTGCACCTTTTGGTCTAGCCACATGTCCAAAAGTTTTCTCACGATTTGTGTCTATTGTGTTCAGGGACTTGATAACAAAAGGTCATGTCATAATATTCATCGATGATTTATTAGTTCCAGCTCAAGATGAACGACAAGCAGTAGAGCGATTACAAAAAGTATTACAAATAGCATCAGAATATGGATTACAAATAAATTGGAAGAAATCACAGCTATTGGTTCGAACAGTTGAATATTTGGGACATGTAATAGAGGACGGTGTAGTAAGGCCATCGCCAGGGAAGACAGATTCTGTCATGAAATTCCCTGAGCCTAGAAATTTGAAGCAGCTACACAGTTTTCTCGGGTTATGTTCCTATTTTAGAAAATTCATAGAAAATTATGCAATGATTGCACAGCCGCTTACAGACTTGCTACGCAAAGACAAGAAGTTTGAATTCAATGAGATGCACAGGATAGCATTTAATATTTTAAAAGAGAAGTTAGCAAGCAAACCAGTCTTAAAAATTTATGAATATGAAGCAGAAACAGAACTTCACACAGATGCTTCAAATGTGGCATATGCAGCTATTTTGATGCAAAAAGATTGCTATGGTGAATTGCACCCTGTACATTACATGAGTCGCAGAAAGTAAATATTCAAGTTATGAATTGGAAATATTAGCTGTAATACAAGCGCTAAAAAAATTTAGACATTATCTTTTTGGAAAACACTTTAAGATAGTAACAGATTGCAAAGCATTTCAAATGACAATAAACAAAAAAGATATGGTTCTATCAACAAAAGTAGCTCGTTGGATATTATTTTTACAAGATTATGATTTTATAGTAGAACATAGAGCAGGCTCAAAGATGAGACACGCTGATGCCTTAAGTAGCAATCCTTATGTTGCAACCATGTCAATAGATATTCAACAACAATTAAGGCGAGCTCAAGAAACAGATGATGGTCTCAAAGCGATCATGGAGATTCTCAGAGCACAAAAGCCATACAAAGACTTTTATATACAGAATGGATTATTATGTAAAGGTTTAGAACGTCATCTTGTTGTACCACAACAAATGGAAATGTCTCTCATAAAGAAAGCACATGATAATGGTCATTTTTCAAAAAAGAAAACAATGGAACTCATAAGCAAAGATTATTATATAGAAAATTTAAGCAAGAAAATAGAAGATTACATTGCCACATGTATCCCTTGTCTATTGGCCTCTAGAAAAGAAGGGAAGCAGGAAGGCTTTTTGAACCCAATAGAGAAGGAAGAAACACCATTACATACGCTTCATATTGATCACATTGGACCTATGACTGACACGAGTAAGCAATACAACCACATTCTCACTATGATTGATGCTTTTACAAAATTTGTGTGGCTATTCCCTACAAAGTCAACATCAACACAAGAGGTGCTCAATAAGCTGGAGATCCATCAACAAACATTTGGAAATCCACATCGAATAATAACAGATCGGGGAACAGCTTTTACAAGCAAAGATTTTGCTAACTACTGTGAGAATGAAGGAATTAAGCACATCAAGATCACTACAGGTGTTCCGAGGGGAAACGGACAAGTTGAACGAGTTCATAGAACAATTATTTCAGTTTTGACTAAATTGTCTATTGAAAAACCTGCATTATGGTATAAACATGTAAGTAAAGTTCAGAGAGCATTGAATAGCACCTACCAGAGAAGTATAAATACATCACCCTATGAGCTTTTGATTGGAATAAAATTACATGGAAAAGAAGACTGTGAACTTTACAACTTACTGCTACAGGAAGAAAGAGATGATTTTATGTACAATAGAGAAGAATTACGAAAATGTGCTAAAAAGCAAATACTTAAGATTCAAGAGGAAAACAGAATAAATTTTAATAAGAACAGAAAGAAAAGTAAACAATACTCAGAAGGAGATTTGGTAGTAATAAGACGGACACAGTTTGGTAGCGGAATGAAGATAAAACCTAAATTTTTTGGACCTTATAGAGTAACAAAAGTAAAGAGAAATAACAGATATGATGTGGAAAAGGCAGACCCACGGGCTGAAGGGCCGAACCGAACCACTACTGCTTCAGATCTCATGAAGTCCTGGCCTGTCTAGTCGCTCACAAAATGTCAGTAAGTCTTTGTATTTTTGTTTGGAAGGAAAGATGATGGATGTGTGTGTAGTATAGGTAAAATAAGGAAGCCCTAATATTCTTAATGTTAGTAAAGTGTACTTGTTATGAAGTTATTATTTAGTATATAATATAAGTTAAGTATTACTGTGTACATGTGTAGTAAAAAATGATGGCTAAGCTAAGGTGTATTTTTTAAGAATTTCTCTCATGTTAAGATTTATATTGTTTTTACTGTATTATGATGTTGTATGCCAGAGGACTGGCATAGCTGCAGGATGGCCGAATGTGGGAATGGCATTAAGCGAGACGTATGAGTGATGATGGCTAAAAGGTAATGTGTGCGAGTACGTGAATGATCGAATGAAAGGAACAGTGTGAGAGGGATAAAAAATAAAAAACTAAGATGGCGATAACGATTGTAACAGCGAACGTGTGCTCCTCAACTTTTATTTAATATTTTTATAATCTTGCAAATTAAGTGAAAATAAACGAAGTTTCCGTATTTCCTCGTTTGATTCCCGACCCCACATGAATAGTACAACGGAAACAACTAACATTAGACCGTTAATTTTTGCTCTTATGTCGAATCGAAAGGAAAGTAGTTATTATATTCTGTTTAATTTAATAAAATCACAAATACCACTATTTACTCCACAAAAATTCCATTGTGATTATGAAATAGGGGCGATGAACGCTATTGTGAAATCATTTCCCGAGATTGAAGTCCGGGGATGTTACTACCATTGGACCCGTAATATCTGGAAAAAAGCCAAAGTCTTAGGTTGTTCTAAAACTATGTCTGACAGAAGAATTATAGCCATGACAGCGGTTTTACCACTTATTCCAGCAGATAAAATCTTCGAAGGTTTTGATTACATAAAACAGGAATCAAATTATAATAGTAATTGCGCAATTGATTAATTTCTTAAGTACATACAAAACTATTGGTTTAAAGTCCAAACCAGTAATGTATTTAGCGTTTTTGGTGAACGTCATCGTACGACTAATGCATTAGAAGGTTTTCATTCCAAATTAAATAAACTACTAAACAAGAACTCGGTAACAGTCTTGCGTTTACTAGACGTTTTACATACTATTTCATTTCAATCTTTAAAAACTCCTGCTAAACGAAACAAAAAACAAACCGCTAACGATGACTTTATCTTGCAGATACAAATGCAGTTAGTAAATGGTGAGATTACCGTAGACCGTGCATTAGATAAATAGCGTTATTAAAATTAATTATTTAAATGCCCTAAAAAGAAGGAAATAAATTATACACAATTCATAAAATTATAAAAGCTTGTTGCGACGTTTGCGTAAGTAGGTATTATCTCGCAACGAGCTTTTATAATGTGTATTATTATTAAACTTCTTATTAGTATTTTTTTTTAGGTTATGTTGTTATGTCCATATGAGAGTATTGTTTAGTTGTACCCACAGATTTGATATTAAATTTTGTTAACGTACCTAAGGCCTATCATTTACAAGAATAGGTTACAGTTAGCGGTGTCACAGCACTACTTTTTGGTGGTGTGTTGGGTATTAAAAATACCTTTTACACCACCTGGTGGTGGTGCCGCTCTTCGGTAGTGTAATGGGTCATAAAAATACCTTTGACACCATTAGTGGTGCAAGATGGTGGTGTCACGGGCCCAAAATGAATTAATTGAAGAAGACAAAAGTAGAAGCAAAAAGACCATATTATTGAATACATTTAAAAAAATCGAATAAAGCCACAACTGTATACATAGTACTGTAGTCTTTCAATTAGTTGTTACTACTTGATTTATATAATAAAAGGTCATATAAATATTCCCAAACAAGTAAAAGTAAAGTGAAGCTAACCTTTTGTTTTTATATGCTTAGACCACATGCATATATTAATTTCAAATTTCTAAACATTCTCAATCATGGCATGTGCATTCAATAATCTGTATGATTCTTTAATACAAATAAAACTAAGGAAAACTTTAAGATTGTTTTTTATTTAAAATAAATAGTTCCAAACTTTGTTAGAACAATGGGTACCTATACCAAAAGTTAGTTAGTATTCCAAAAGTTAAAGGGTTTATAGAATTTAATTATTCTCAACTCAACATATTCAAGACTGAATGGTACAGTTAAAATCTACACTATATTTCACTATAAACTGGGTCAGCTATACAAAATCAGTTGAATTTCTTCGCAGATGTATGCAGGTTGCCTCACTGTTTTCCTTCACCGTAGGAGCGTCAGACAAATGTACATATGAAATTCGAAACGAAAAACACATTGGTGCATGGCGGGTCTCGAACCCCGACCTCCCGATTGGAAGGCAAGTGCCGAGTCCACAGCGCCACCGACGCTCGCTATTTGGAATATAATATTTGGTGTAAATTATTTATCTTCAGTTTTTTTGCCACTGTTTTTCCATTTCCAGAAGATGGCCATGTTTCATTGATGTATTATCTGGAATTTTACCACAGTATGAGCGATAAGAGTGTGTCATTTTTACTTTTCTTCAGCCAACTTCAAAGGCTCTTGAAGCAGTTATTCGATCATACCTCAATTCAAACCATAGGCTGATCGTGGATTGCCCCTTGTTTCTTCTTCAACTCTCTGTCTGTATTAATGAAGGTGATAATCATGCACTTTTTTCAAAAACACATTAACATATTTCTCTTTAAATTACATATAAGTTGATGTATAGAGACAGCCTGTGTATCACCTTGACAATAAGTAGGTTGATATTTTAAAAGTTGACGCTTATCAATTTTGTTCTCGCGTCCCTCTTCCAAAAACTTTTTTAAAATAGATGAATTTGCTAGCAACATGGGCCTGCCCTTGGAGAAGTCTGCATGGCTTGGTGACTTCGTCTTAGCCAAGCGTTGAAGCGTCACTCATGGTTAATGCAGTAACTAGAAGTGTCGGGTTCTGTGCCAGTATCTGCTCGGTAGCGTTTCTCCACTCTTTGAGTCTCTTTGATAGCAATAAATCTCGCGGTCAGGCTTGCTATTTCAATTATGATGTCGCTGGGATGGCAGAGAACAACCGACCAGGCGACGCCGACGAGGAGCTAAACACAAACACAACAGAAATGTGGTGGTGAGATGGGTCCGTGCAGGGTTCTTTCGAGTCAATTTCTTTGCGGAAACATCATTGCCGTAAGCTCATAATCTCCCTCAGTTGGCTATTACATCCAAGGGAACTACGTATTTTCACATGCTACAAAATGAACACACGATGACAATAAGCATTGCATATGCTTACATTTTTCTTAGAATTTTACACAAAATTAATTAAAAAATAGCCATTAATAATACCCAGAGAGAGATCACAGATTAGAGATTATATCTAACTAACTGCCCAAAAGGCAAAGGGTATCAATTTTATTTTAACATCGAAATGAATTTTACACAATTTGACCAAAGTCATTTTTTAACCATATTTACGAACTTGTTTCTTGTTCAAATAATGTTTTTTTTGTCGCTCCGACATTTATAACACATTACAACCTGATTCAAATCAATATACAATGAACTGTATATATGCACGTGTGTCGCTACTCTATTACAGCGACGAGCTTAAACAGCCAAGAGATCGACGTCGAGTTAAATGGCGTTAGTGAATACGTTTATCGTCAGCGCTGCGCTCTTCGTCGAAATGAAAGCCAGCTCGTCATCGAGCTCGACAACGATCTCGATGACGACTGTTTCTGTTAGTGAATCGCACTGACGGAAATAATGGAAAAGAATGAAATTTTAAAAGGAATTGCAATTCAAGAATAGAATAGTTTACGCATAACAGTCCTAAAAATGAGTTTTTTTATGTTTTTACTGTTCTAACTGCGATTACACCTTTCTGTTTCCTAATTAGGATATCTACAAATTGAATAATGTAATAAGCCCCTAAGGTTGAATTTCGCTTGCACTTCATAGAAACCAGAAAGATCAATTTTGCTTGTACCTCGATTTGACACTATGCCATCTTATCATACTTGACTTTGATTTGACATCATATGTCACAAGTTGTCAACGTGCAAAAGATTCTAGAATCTATAAGCACTGTAGTCACAGGTAGTCACTTACTATTATAAATAAAACTAGTATAGTAAAAGATGATATATAAGGATGATGACAAAAAGAGAGATGAAAAATCTAAAAAAAAATATTGGTGAAAATAATTGAGTGAAATTTTAGCCTAACACCTTGGGTGCGTTCCTGCTGCGTTATAAAAAAGAATGCAAACGTAATTATTATTTGTGAAAATAAATTTCAAATCCTAGGTCGAACACTGGTCTAATGTTTGAAAGAACCATGTCAGCTTTCATCGTTCTACTGATTCCCGCCACGCTGTAAGTGACAACTCCTACTATTCGTGTATAAGTGCGGACTTATAACCAAGAAAATAGACATTCTATATTTATTTACTTTACTTATAAACTTTAAAGAACAATAACTATTCCAATTTCAATTAACAATCTGTGATTACGTTACTTTGTTGCATTAATCGTAAGCGATAAGCTCAGTCGTATAGTCACAGTGTATAGTATTGTAAGCTAACTAATATAGAGACGGCTTCTTGTAATTTCATATATTCTAAATAATAAGCAAACAAAATGACTAGTAGAACGGAGATGAAGGAAGACACTTCCAGTGTTTCTAAGCAAACGATTTCCGAAGAGAAGGTAGAATTAAATGTTCTTCTCAAATTTATTAAAACTTTCGATGGGACCAGAGAAAAACTTAATCCTTTTATTGCAAACTGTACAAATGCATATAATCCAACTACAAAACCACAAAAACCCATCTTATACAAGTACATTATAAGCCAATTAGAGGGTAGAGCCGAGTCCACATGCGACATAAAAGAATTCAAATCCTTCGAACAGTTTATTTATTTCCTCAAACAACAGTTTGGGGAAAGAAAATATTATGCACACTTCCTTTCAGAACTGCAAGAATGCCGTCAATCTTCTACAGAATTTGTAAATCAATTTGCTTTAAAAATATACATGTTTGCCCAAATTATTAACTGAAATCAATATTTCAATACCTACAAAACGCAAAACCGAACTAGCCGGTCGAGTAGCAGCCATGAAAGACCTAGCGCTACACACTTTTGTCACAGGATTACATCCGCGGCACTCACAAATAGTCAGGTGTCGCGATCCAGACTTACTAAATTCCGCCGTAAATTTCGCAGTTGCGGAAGAAAAAATCCTGTCCACACAACCAACCACCTCAAAATAATCAAAATGATAGAATAAGGTCAATGCCTCGCCGCGATTGCCAACCTTGACCTTAGAATAATAATAATAATAATTTAAGAAACAAGTGAACTATTCTGTTGATATTGCAAAAACGTAGGGCATACCATAAACGACTGTCGTAAGCGCCAGTATAATAATAATAGAAATCAAGCTTCTACGTCATACACACAAACTCGCCCAAATCAATACACATCGTCGTCGAACTCATCACCAAGTACCTCAGGCTACCAACGCAGAGTGTTCACAGTTAACCCAAAGGGTGATAACATTAATGAAGAAAATGTACAATATAAGTTAATCTCTAAAGTTAAGAACAGAAATAAGATTCCAAATGTAGTTGTGACCACTAGCGATAGTAATGGAGAAAATATTGAAATGACGTTTGAGGGAAATAGTTTAAATTCTGAACTTCGGTTTTCCATGAACTTCAGTTTTCCCCGGGGAGGTGTTATACCCCGGCTCTGTTCCTGGATATGCTTGATCATCCCCACCAACCTGCTGCGTCGGGGTTTAGATGTTCATGTATACCCAATTGCGATCTCCCGCGTAATATTTGGTGGCAGCGGTGGGATACGAAAATCCTCCCTATTTACCCGAATACGTCTCCGGAAAGTTCAAGGACGCTACCAAGCATTTCAAACTTTTACGTCTAAATTGTGATGAAAATTGTGTTATGTGGAAAATCATTTTAAAAGTAAAAATTGCAAGTGTTCACGCTGTTCCCGTGTAATCGTCGTTCCTATTCTGCGTATTCACGGAAATTTTCCGTGTGTGCGGCTCCTGTTCCTGTTTCCCGCGGAGGCATTCCGTGTGGCGCTGTTCAGCTCGACCTTAGCCGTGATGACACCTGTGCTGTTAGTGGCGATAAAACTGTGAGTGGAATTTATCCATAAACTTACAAAGTGCGTTTTATAGAACTCAGAGTAAATTAAATAATTAATTTTTAGTTTGCGTTAAGAAGTCTAATTAATTTTACATAATTGTATTAATCTTAATTGTAGGTATTGTTTTGGCTGTTTATTTACTATGGTGCATAAATATTTTCCGAGGTCTTGTTGGTAAGTTGCGTGGATGTCGCATCACTTAGTATAGAGGCAACTTCTTTTATATTTTTCATTAACGATGACGAGTAAAACAGAATCAGAGTCAGCTGAGTCACGCAACGAACTCGAAGTAAAAATCGAGCTTAACGTGCTCCTTAAATTTATTAAACCTTTTGATGGGTCACGAGAAAAATTAATTCCTTTTATATCAAATTGCCAAAATGCCTATAATCTTGCGAACAAAAGTCAGAAACCGATAGTACTTAAACATATATTGAGCCAGCTAGAAGGTAGGGCCGAATCTACCTGTAACATTAAAGATTTCGACAACCTCGACCAGTTCTTACAATTTCTTAAACAACAATTCGGGAAAAGGAAACAGTATGCCCACCTTCTCTCTGAACTGCAAAACTGCAAACAGGGTCCGATGGAGACCGTCAACCAATTCGCTCTTAAAAAAGAGACGTGTCTCGCAAAACTATTAACAGAAATTAACATCTCTATACCAACCAAACGAAAAATGGAGTTGGCGAGTCGTGTAGCAGCTATGGAGGACTTAGCTCTCCATACCTTCATCACCGGGCTCCAGCAACGACTTTCTCAGGTGGTCCGTTGTCGGGACCCCGATAATTTAAACGCCGCAGTAAACTTTGCTGTGGCAGAAGAAAAGATACTATCCGGCCTAAATAGGGGTCCACAACCTAGTCATGATAGGCCTTCCACTTCCCGGTCATTATTCCGTCGCGATTTTTAACCACGACCTACTAACTCTCGTTTGAAATCGCCCAGAGCATTTCCGTAACTTCAACACTAATGATATTGTCTGTAGCTACTCTAACGCTGATCCCAGCCACTTCGCGTGGATCACCCTCTTCGTCACGTAGAATTTTCACTACTAATCAACTAATGTACGTAGGTGAAGATGAAGTTGATAAAGTTAATTTAAACTAATAAAATTTCCCGATCGATACCACACGGGAAATTTCCGTAAAAGTAGTAAAGCCGGTATCACGAGGCACATCAAACCCACTGCATCCACTGTATCCGCTGTATCCGCTGTTTCCAGATCCACTGCATCCACTGTTTCCAAACCCACTGCATCCACTGTTTCCAAACCCACTGCATCCACTGTATCCGCTGTTTCCAGATCCACTGCATCCACTGTTTCTAAATTCATTGCATCCACTGTTTCCAAACCCACTGCATCCACTGTATCCTCTATGGCTAAATTCACTGTATCCTCTGTTTCTAAATCCACTGTATCCACTGTTTTCAAACCCACTGCATCCACTGTATCTTCTGCTGCTAAATCCACTGTGTCCTCTGTTTCGAAATCCACAGGTTCCTCTGTATCCTCTGTTTCTAAGCCCAATGTATCTTTCGCAGGCTCCATATCTAAAAAACAGGATAACTAGCCCCAGCTTTATAGCGATGTTGTCAGATGTCGTTCAAAATCCTCCGTATCATTAAATTGCTCTGTATCCTCTAATCCCTCTGCAACACCTGCAATGTCTACAAGCAAGAGCGGCAACGATTCTCAACTCAGTAGCGCTGTCGCTGGATCATATATCAAACCCACCGTATCGAAAACCCCTATATCCACTGTATCTAGACCCACTCAATCCTCCGTAGCCACTGCTCCTATTAACAAAAATATAATAATTTAGTGAAACTGAAAATAACAATATATTTCCACAAAAGGTAATTAAACTAAACGAAAATAGGACGAAATTTAGTGACTGGGCTACACCAGGTATTCATAAGAGTAGGAGAAAGCTATATCAACATTATTCACAAAAAGCAACTTCCGCTGATCCTGTTTTTTTTTAATTATGATAAAAAATACTCGAAAACTTTTAAAAATGTTTGTTTGTCTGCTAAATCTCTGTACATATTTAATAAAATAAATTTGTCGAAAAATAAAATTAAGACAACATGGGATATTATAAATCAAGAAACCAGGAAAGTAAAATGTTCTGGAAACTCATTCTCGTTATAAATAAACAATAACATTATTAAGTCGGACAATGAAGTCACCAACGCTTTTGGTGATTCATCATTACAGCTCATATACGTCCCCACCGAGGGGCTCGAGCCTACCCTATGTTAGGGTGATTAGGCCTTAAGTCAACCACGCTGGCCCAGTGCGGATTG
This sequence comes from Schoenobius gigantellus, assembly GCA_963935595.1. Lineage (NCBI taxonomy): Eukaryota > Metazoa > Arthropoda > Insecta > Lepidoptera > Crambidae > Schoenobius > Schoenobius gigantellus. The sequence goes on along the minus strand of OZ012541.1, from coordinate 68,221,972 downwards.
GTCGACTTCACATACACCTTTGAATTTCTTCGCAGATGTATGCAGGTTGCCTCACGATGTTTTCCTTCACCGTAGGAGCGTCAGACAATGTACATATGAAATTCGAAACGAAAAAACACAGTGGTACATGGCGGTCTCGAACCCGGACCTCGAAGACAAGTGCCGAGTCCACAGCGCCACCGACGGTTACTTTTTTGACGGTTTTGGTGATTACTTTTCTCAAATTCCTATTATAACTACCAGTCATCGAAATTCATCTTCCAATGTGGCGGTCACCCTCCTGGAGTCAAGTGTAGATAAGTGCAGCAAAACTTTGAAATACAGCCATGTTGATTCGATCATTATCTTGAAAACTTTTCGTTTGCTTAGCAAGAAAAAGACGGAAGATCTTTGAGGCATCTCGACTCACATAATTCACTCTATTATAAATGAAATAGCTCCTCAGTTAGCGCTAATTTTTTATACTTGTGTTGATGAGGGCATATTTCCAGATCTAATGAAATACAGAAAAATAATACCTTTGTTTAAATCTGGAAATAAAAAAGGTCCCTCGGAATTTTAGACCTATTTAATATTACCAATATTAAGTAAAATTTTCGAAAAAATCATGTATAACCGGATATTAAGTCATTTATTAACAAATCGGACCGCAGCCCCGGTCGTGACTAGACGTCATTGTGTTAGCTTCGTATTTAATTTTAAGTTATTTTTATATTTTCAACAAATTCCTGTAAATTAATGCATTTTTAAAATTAGTATTGTGTTGAAATGCAGTTGTATTGTTTGTGAAGCGATTCGCGGTGCTATTTTATGTTTGTCACGACAAATTTAAGACGACGTTAACACCAACTGTCACGGATTTGAACGAGCCAACGAAGATTTTCGAAGATTACGTCTTGGCAAAAATTTTAGATCCAAGACTTCCAAGCCATTTGATTATCAAGAGGAAATAAGTACATATATGGAAAAACTGAAATTGTGGAAAGTACCCGTGGTTCGCTAGCAAGAAATTCTTTAAGCTAGTGACGGCAGTTTTGGTGATTGACGGATTACCTACTTATACATAAACCGGGGGAGTATTGTATTTATCATTACCCATTCATTCTATGATTAGGCAAATCTTAGAACATAGGCACTTATGTTACTCTGCAACATAGCACACATATTATTAAAAAACTATTAGGATTTATCCAGTTTCACACATTGATTGTTTCACTTTACATACAGTGAAAGTAAAGTTCACCTTAAATTCAGACATATAGTGACATTGCCCTAGTACCCTACCCCATAACCAACTTTATTTGTTAGTTTAGTCCACCTATAATTCAAGGTTTTTTGGTTTTTTTTTTAAACACATCTGTGTTACACAATAACTCAAGCAATTTAAGCAATTCCAGGCCTGAATGCTAATTTATGTAGATATTACATTCAGATCTTACTACCTAAATAGAGGCTGCAGCTTAGTTTCTAAGTATATTATTTACATTGACTTATTAACCTATTATAGTTAGGTAATTAATGTTTTTTGCCTATAAGAAGTATTATTGTTGAGTTTCCCTGACTTAAATTAACTTCCCTAAATCACAATGATAACCCATACTATATCTTAACATAGACTGTTTCTTGATTTTTCACGGTGGCTGTGTCCTGCAATTGATATAAAATATTTTAAACATAGTCTTACATTGTGGAACATTGGGATGTAATGCTCACTGGAAGGTCTGCGTGGTGGTGGCGTTGTGCGTCGGGTCGTTACGTTCCCTAAAATATGGTTGAGCGAAGCGATGGCTGATTCATGCGTCAACCTGTGAACAGGTGCTGCCAACGGGGACTGGTCATTCATCCATATGTTTCTTTAAGATTATTTAGAATAAGAAATACATTTCTCTATTTACTTCGCAGTTGTATGGCGCAGTAGCTTGTGACATATTAAGAACTTATTTGCATTTTTATCTTAAATTTTACTGTAAATATAAATATATAGGAGACGTTTTTACAGTATAAACTGTTTCTTTACTTTTTTTTTTTTTTTTTTTGTTCTCTTTGCTATTTGTATATCACCTTTTCTGTTTTTGTTTGATAATATTATTCCTTGACAAGTTATTTTATTTTCTTTATTTTTCTACTTTTATTTTCTTTTTCAAAATATCCCTTTCTTATCAGTTGCCTTTAAATTCCTAGGTCTTGTTTCATTACCCAGTTTATACTTCCTATTAAAATAAAATTCTACTTTTTTAGGCAATTGATGAGGTAACAAAATGCTGATCCGCAAAGCTGCTGCCCAAAATACTGAGGCAAAACTCAGGCAAGCTGTCATTGAAATAAAGACATTGAAGGATTCCTGCGATCAACTTCTAAGGGAACGTGATGAAAGTGAGATCGAAATCAAAAAGATCATAGACAAAAACACCTTCCTTAAAAGTGAGCTCTCCGAATTGGATGTCAAATATAAGGAAGTACTTGAGGAGCGACACCAGCTGCAGCACACCATCACCGGTTTTACGCAGTGTAATGACACTTATGTGAAGGCATTGGATCGAATCACAGAACTTGAACGGGACTTGCGTGAGGCGAATAGGCAAATTTCTGAACTGGAACAATTTAAACAAAATCAAGAAAATGCTCACACACACAGCTTGTTCGATGAACTCATGCAGTCACCTGGTGGACAAAACTTAGCAGAATCCTCTTCGCCTACAGAGGGTAGGCCCTTATTGAACAATCATATGAGTAATAAAAAATTTAAAAAATATATTAAAATCAAGAAAATGCTAAAAAGGACTCAATACCAATTAAAAAAGTATAACTCATTTAGGAGTAATATTAAATTACGGAAAGAGCGTGCATGTCTAATAGATTCATTAGACATTTATGATAGCAAATTGAAAGAGAGCAGGGGTTTGTATGATAGGGACGTTGAAGAACTCAATAATACTATTAGAAATTTACAAAACAAATTGTCAACTATCTCCGAAAATTATGACACGGCTCAAAATGATATTAAAATGCATATTCAATCTATCAGAGAACTAGCCACACTCTGTCAGCATAATGAGGACCGCTATCAGTCCCTTCTTGACAAACAACTTTTGACTGCAAGTGAGAATATTTCAATAACAGAATGCAATGTCACAAATAATAACAATGCACCCAGTCATACATCCTCCGCTCATAGTATTGTATGTCAGTCACCAGTCAATGAGCAATCTAGTTTTCATTGTAAGATGTCTGTGTCTAAGCCTAAATGTATTATTTTTTGTGATGACATAGGCAAAGGTATGGGCCAGTTATTGACAAATCAGTTGGATTTTAGTGTCATTAATTATTGTATGCCTGGCTCAAGTTTCCATGATATTGCAAATAAAATTAATAGTTATAAGTTTGATATTAATGACAAACTGGTTATGATCTTGGGAAATAGGGGTAATTTGAACAAAAAAGTACTAAAACATTTTTGTTCTCATTTAAATAATTTACATGTTAATCAAATAATAATGTTTACCCTTCCCTACCATAATCGTTTGTCACAACATGAAAATAATATTAGATACAAACTTAATTTGACATTAGATTTAATGACAAATTATTCGAAAAAATTCCATATTATTGACTTCAACAAACTGACATGTATTAAAGCTTATTTGACAGAAGATAGATTATATCTATCAACATTCTATAAAAAACAATTAGCTATTTCGCTAAGATTTTATTTACAAACTTTAGCCAAAAACATGGCTATAAATTCTTTCTCTGACAATGCTTTTATTGAGCAGCCCACTCAAAGTACTGAAATTGCTCCTATTGAGCAATACTGTGGTAGTGAAACGACTGTCAGTAATGTTACTGATGATATTTTTAATAAATCTTTAAATTAAGTAATGAGACAAAAGAGACATCCTCTTGCTTATCATTAGGTAGAAAAGATACTGAAAACTTTGTAAATGTATTGCAAAACCCATTTGAAAACAAAAATAAAGTAAATCTTATCAACCTGGTGCACCAGAACATTCAAGGAATGTTAGGCAAGGATCTGGAAGTGGAATTATTCTTGAACTGTAGTAATGTAGACATCTTTTGTGTAACTGAACACTGGCTTAAAAGTTATCAGTTCATGTTTAATTTCAGCAATCATCTGGTTGGTAGTTCGTTCAGTCGAGAAAAATCAATTCGTGGTGGTTCTTTAATAATATTAGATAAAAAGCTGAAATTTAAGGATCGTAAGGATATTGTGAGTCTTTCGATTGAGCGAACAATAGAAATAGCCTGCGTGGAGCTGGACCAGATTATTGTATTAAGTATATACAGGCCTCCTTCAGGATTATATGACCTTTTTGAAGATACTATGGATGAAGTATTGAAAAAAGTGTGTAGTTCCACAAAACAAACCATTGTTTGTGGTGATTTTAATATTAATTTATTAGAAAATTCTAGTTTATCTATTAGGATTAAAAATCTGTTTTGGTCATATAACCTTGGAAATTTATTTTTGGAGCCAACAAGAACAACTCAATCGTCTGCCACATGCATTGACAATATTTATACAAATATTGTTCCTTTAGCAAGAAGAGTTTTTAATAATTTAGAATCTGACCATTCTGGACAAATTGTTACCATTCCACTTAAATGTAAAAGCATGGAAAAAAAGAATATCACTGTTGTACCAAAGACTGCTGGTCGCTTAGAACGGCTGAAAAATAATATTGGTATTAAATTAAATTATATAGGTTATGAAGAAAATCCAAATAAATTATATGAAAATTTTTTTCATACATTTTGTTCTGAATTTAAAAATATTTTTATTCCAAAGACTATATCGGTTGATGGCACTTTAGCTTTTAGTGAATGGGCTACACCAGGTATTCACAAAAGCAGAATAAAACTTTTTGAACTTTACAATGAACGCTCATTCAATACTAGTGATGAATTTAAACTTTATGTAAAAACTTATTCCAAAGTGTTCAAAAAAGTTTGCAAGCTTGCTAAATCTAATTATTTAAGTTCAAAAATAAAAAACAGTAGTAATAAAATTAAAATGACATGGAATATTATAAATAATGAAACTGGAAAAGCTAAAACTACTAATAATCAATATTGTTTGAATGTTGATGGTAAGAAGGTAACAGTTGACACAGAAGTAGCTGCAGAATTTGAAAAGTTCTTTACTGATATTCCAGTCTCAATCACAAAGTCTTTGGATTCATCCCCCGCTATTGCTGAATCTATAGTGAAGGATCATGTTAAAGTTTGTAATGATAAATTCAAATTTGTACACATTAGTGGAATTGATATAACAAAGTCATTTAAAACTTTAAATAAAAAGAAAACTGCGGATCTGTGGGGCAATTCCGTTGATGTTACTAAATCCGTAATTGAAACAATAGCTCCAATACTTGCTAACATTTTTAATGATTGCATTGACTGTGGTGTATTTCCTGATCTAATGAAGCTAAGTAAAATTATTCCTTTACATAAATCTGGTAGCACATCAGACCCCAGTAATTTTAGACCTATCTCTGTGCTACCTACTTTTAGCAAAATTTTTGAAAAAATAATGTTGGAGCAAATGCAAAGTTATTTTAATAGGAATAATCTTCTACACTGTAAACAATTTGGTTTTAGGAGGGGTCGCTCAACAACCGATGCTGGTGTTGAGTTAATACAACATATATTCGAAGCCTGGGAAGACTCACACGATGCGTTAGGCATTTTTTGTGACTTGTCCAAGGCATTTGATTGCGTTTATCACGAAATCTTGATCAGAAAATTACACCACTATGGGTTTCGTGACACTGCACTAGATCTTCTAATCTCTTATCTAAGTGGGAGGATTCAAAAAGTAGACATCAATGGAAAAAGGTCTCAAGGTTCTGCAGTTAAAATGGGAGTTCCGCAAGGTTCGATTCTTGGTCCTTTTCTATTTCTTATATATGTCAATGACCTCCCTGATTTTGTACAGGATAGACATGAGATGGTATTATTTGCAGATGATACTTCACTTTTATTTAAAATTAAAAGAGGTGTGCAAATTAATGACGATGTAAATAATTCTATCTCAAGAATTGTTCATTGGTTTAATGTGAACAACCTGTCACTTAATGAAGGGAAAACAAAATGTATAAAATTTGTTTTACCCAATGTCAAAGAGGTTCACACCACTGTAAAAATAAAGGATATAGATGTTGACCCTGTGGACACCACAGTATTTCTTGGGATCACACTTGATTCTAAGCTGCAATGGGGCCCACATATCGATAAATTGTCAAAGAGACTTAGTTCTGCAGCTCACGCTGTATGGAAAATACGTCAACTGACTGATGTTGATACAGCAAGACTTGTATACTTTTCTTACTTTCATAGTGTGATGTCGTATGGTATTTTGTTGTGGGGAAATGCTGCCGACATTCAGATTGTTTTTGTACTGCAGAAAAGGGCTATTCGAGCAATCTATAACCTTAAAATGAGAGATTCTTTGCGAGAAAAGTTCAAAGAAATTGGTATTATGACAGTAGCGTCGCAATATATTTATGAGAATCTAATATATGTTCGTAAGAATATTCATGTGTTTTGTAAAAATAGTGATATTCATTCAGTTAATACTAGACAAAAGAATATGTTAGCTTTACCAAATACCAGGCTCCAAAAAATTAATAATTCTTTTAGAGGCCTGTGTATACGTTTCTACAATAAAATCCCAAGTTGTATACAAGAACTTAGCTTAAACAAATTTAAAGTTGCAATCAAAGATGTACTTATTAAAAAAGCATATTATAAAGTGTCTGATTACATGACGGACGAAAAAGCTTGGGTTTGAACTCTCAATTTTAATATTTAACAATGTATTGCGTTTTGTTTCAAAGAAACGTTCAGTGAGAGCAATTTATTTATAATCTAAGTTCACGCACTTCTCTCAGAGATAGCTTATATAATGTGAATTAACACATCTATTCTTGTAATGGAAGTTGAGCTCAAACTTTTGCTTTGAGGTCAGCTTCCAATTGACGACTCTGTAACAAACCAAAATTGTAAATGGCGATTTAAAAGAGGAGATAAAAAATTTAGACCTTTCGAGTTTCTTGCCTGTTCTTCTCGAGAAGGCTCTCCCAATTTCCGAACAGGTGTAGAATCAACTTTTTTTTTTTTCATTCCTACTTGTATTTGCAGACATCTTGAGTATATTTAGGATGTATGCACATACAAGGTTAATATAATTTCTTTAAATTAGATTGTTTTGCTTTGTTTTGACGTCAATAAGTGCCTGTAAAGGCCTATGTTGAATAAAGATTTTTGAATTTGAATTTGAAATAAATTACTACATGGCAAACAGTTTGGCTTCACCAAAGGAAAATCCACTACTGACGCCGGAATAGCACTTAAACACATTTTTAATGCTTGGAAGGGCAAGCAGGATGTATTGGAGTTTTTTGCGATCTCCAAAGCGTTTCATTGTGTAAGTCATGAAACGCTTCTTCATAAACTTAAACATTACGGTGTTTCAAATGAAGCAGTAAGCCTTATCAAATCATATTTATCTGACAGATTGTAGAGAGTTATCTGACAGTTGTACTAATCTAATTGTATAATTCTATTAATACTACTGTGGCGCCGAAGAGGATACCGCGCAGCACACCTTAGCGGTGTGCCCAGCCTTCTCCTCGGAGCGCCGTGAGCTGACCGCCGTCATCGGCGATGACCTCTCCCTCCAGAACGTGGTCTGTGCCATGCTGGAGGGCGAGAGGACGTTGGACGCGGTAAACTCCTTCTGCGTGGACGTGATGAGGCAGAAGGAGTCAGCGGAGAGGGCCAGGGAGGAGGATCCCTCGGCTGATCCGTGCCGCCGTAGAAGGACGCGGCGGAGGAGGCGGAATTACGGCCGCCTTCTACCTCCTGATGGTAACCAGCGGGGCCCTGGGTTGGGAAGCCCGGGCCCTGCATTGCATCGGTTACCGCCAGTCGCTGATCCCCTGGATGCCCCGGGGGATCACCGGCCTCCCCCCTTCAGGGGGGTGAGAAGGGCTCGCCATAGGCGAGCAGACGCCGACGAGGTTGTGGATGTGTTCATTCGAGTTCCCATGACCTTGTCCGGCAGCGACGCGGCCCTTCTCGGCGTGTCCTCTTCACGGCGGAGAGGAGGACACGGCGATGATATACGTGCTCGCGCCAAGGCGTGTGTGAGGGTATCGGTGGGTTTTAGTCGGTAGGCTGCGGTTCCTGGCTGGCACTCTGTCCCCAGGGGCCGCGGAGAGTCCGACATAACCCCGCGCCTTCCCAAGCGCGGGGTATGCGTCATGCATTTCCCACCGAAAAAAAAATGGGGACCCCCCAATTATAGATTGTAAAGGACAAAACTTACATAAAGAAATAGCTCACCGCTGGACTGAAATCTTGAAGAGATACATTAAAAAGAGGAGAAGGAAGGTTTATTTAAGAATTATCCGGCGTTCACAAATGTGACGCCAGGTACTTGAAAGCCGGTACTACACCAGCTGTTTATCCTTTCATCGTTGAGGACGAGACAACAGGGAGCATAATAGAGTTTTATGTACAAAAAAGAATAGAAATGGTGTACAAATATTATGAGTAGGTATGACAAATGAATTTTATTTATGTGATTGAAACATTTTATGCTTTTAAAATGAAATATTAAATATCTCAAAAGTCTACGATAAGTTATGTTGTTACCGTCACTATAACATGTGATACATATTCTTTAGGCATTACGTCGACGTCACAAATTACGTCATTAAATTTGTAAGAACCTTTTCTGATAAGTCTTCTATATGTATCCTTTTAACATATAAAAAAGCAAATCAGCAACATTCCTCCCACTCACGACCAGTAATGTTCTATTAAATATGTTCCATTTGATAGAATTGTTAATGATGTTTGTTACATGAACACTTTTGAACTTTATTATAGAAACTTTTTATTAATACTCGTATATAAACAAGCCTCTAAGTTTTTAGAAGCTTAAACATTGAATTGGCACGTTTATTTTTACAGGTGTTTAATAGAAGAATTTGTGTTAGCTCACTATCCTAAATGGACTGACTATGTCAGTATATTGATTTTTTTAAATAGATCTTTAAGAGATTCTATTTCTCTCAAATTATAGATAATGCAGACTGCTCTTTTTACAAGTATGAGAAAAAAAATGTTTTCTATATTAGCAGCCAATCTTTACAATACTAGACTAAACATTATTTTTATGCCCCTCTGGCTAGCTACCACTAAGTTTATTCTTATCTTTACTAAGTTTATTACTAAGGAATCAATTTGAAGTTAAGAAAACAATTGTTATTCCTCTGTTGTTAAGGAATCCAGTAGCTCACTTTCATCTTTGGTATTATCGCCACTTACTATGTGTACTGGAAAGGTAAAGGGCAAGAGTATCTTGTTAGTAAATAACTATAAAAATATAATAATAATGCTTCACAAATATAAAAATACGGGAAGATTGTTGCATTTCCAAGGATTTGCGCCATTGCTAGTAGACTTGGAAAATGTACTGACATATTTTTTTTTTGTTTTAGGCTGCCCGGCGTAGACCCCACAGACGACTAACAAGATGTGTGACAACGCCAAACAAACTCATCTTCAGAAAGCTTATTTTGCATTGTTGATGGCAAAGGCTACTTCGGTTAAAATAGCAGACACGGACTATTGACATTTTGGACTCCACCAGTAGGTTTTTGGTTTTCCTCTGGTTGATTTCATAATGTTAAACCTCATTTTGTACGTAATATAAAAGGTTATCTTTCTTAAGCTGTACACAGGTTGCTACAAACAATTAACTATTATAGACAAAAGTAACCTTTGATTCTATGAGTGTAAAATGTTGCATATCAGATTCATTTCATACTACACTCGGCGTCAGAAAAATCGCACCTCTAAGAAAATCACTTTAAAATGTCATTAACTTTTGATATGCAGATAAAGTCACAATTTATTATGATTTTATTTAAAAGAATAAGAGTAAATATTTAATAAAGATAAAGAAAATCTCGAAATGTTAAATTGTTTAAGTAAGAGAAAAAGGTACATCAATAAACAGGTTAAACTTTCACCAAGAACTCAGCAGGAAGAATAAAATAAAAACTGCTTTGTGCATCTTTTGATCTCCAGAAAGTACTGAACACCTGGACAGTGGTGGCCGGAAATTCCCCATAAACAATGGACAAATGGCGACGTACAGTGGCATGCCGGGAATGGTGCTGGTGGATCAAGAATCAACAGAAGAAAGAGGAGTTCTCACATTCTGCGCACTGGACAATGACCCAATAGTGGTGATTGCCAAGGACACCCGCTTCATGCTGGAGGACCAGATTCTGGAAAAGGCGATAAACAACCGAAACCAGGATCTGAGAGTCATGGTGTAAACTGGCGATAATGTTGGGGGACGGGGTACCGGGGTGTGAAAAGACCACATTGTTCTCTCCTCAAAATCTTTCAAAATAAAGGAAGACTTATTATCATCACCAGCACTGTCAAAACGGCAAAGGAGCTTTAGAACAAAGTGATGAGTCATTTAGGGCCGCGTTTTGTCGCGAAGAGGAAAATCTTTTAAGCGCCTTTGGTGGATGAGGCTCTCCCGGTCCATTTTGGGAACCATCTTCATGGCTTCAAGGTTGACCGGGGCAAAAGAACTGGTTTTCATGGCAGACAGAAACCAGATCCCTTTCATTGACAATTACGACGTAATGCGTTACGGAAGTCCTGCCGCTATTACGTCCATCACCGAAAAGCTCCTCTGTACTAGCCTAGATTATCACACAATGACGTAACTCAAGGTGGTGTAGCCCCCTACCCCCCCCCCCCTCTTTGGGCGTTACGGCTACATGGTCTGGGAATTGTCCTGGTGTTCTCGAACAACTCTCCCTTGGCGATAGCTTGGCCATAATGGTCGAGCTAGCCCGGGCCCGTGGATATGGTATGCCCGGCATTCTTCCCGGAGAGCCCCACAGACGGCAGGTAGGCTGTGGTCCCGCATTCTCCAAAAAAAATGGATTCCTCGCCATACCATATCTATTAAATTTTGCGACCGTCGCCAGAAAAAAAAAGGGGCTCATCTGAAAATAAAACCTGGAAGCCGTCGAAAGCCGAAGCGCGGGATACAGCACATGAAAACGATTGCGATATACCTAAGACAATCGAACTTCGCTTTATAAATCTTAAAGATAAAGGAACCTTCACAACCCTCTATCATCGCAGTAGATGAGGCTTTCGGGGTAATCAAAACATATTTTGTCGTAGCGAACGGTTCAGTTCTTTATGAAAGTTTATCTGTTATACAGGCGGTCGAAATTTGCTACAAAATTGTTTGTGTCCTAAATTTTAAATACAATTAACTCGGGTCTATTTCGCGGTAAACAATAACTATATGGAACTGGAGTTTCTTGCCTGTTCTTCTCGAGAAGGCTCTCCCAATTTCCGAACAGGTGTAGAATCAACTTTTTTTTTTTTTTTCATTCCTACTTGTATTTGCAGACATCTTGAGTATATTTAGGATGTATGCACATACAAGGTTAATATAATTTCTTTAAATTAGATTGTTTTGCTTTGTTTTGACGTCAATAAGTGCCTGTAAAGGCCTATGTTGAATAAAGATTTTTGAATTTGAATTTGAATTTGAATATTAACTTACTGTTTCCCGAGGTTTCGGCCGAATTGCATCAGGCCGTGGTCACGGGATGACTGCCGAGGCACAGTGACGTCTTCTTTGTTTAAGCCGGATTGACACGATAAGAGTTGGCTCGGACAGAGCCACGACAGAGTGCACTTGTACGAGTCAGCTTCATACGAGTGTACTCCTATAGTGGTTTACACGCTCATAGTGTACTCTTATCAAAGTTCATTCAATTTTGTGTCAACTCACGGAACACGCTGATCTGCTCAACATGGAACAGACTGATCTGCTGTTGCAAGGTGTCGTAGTTGTTGCAGATATGCGAATAAAAGAGTTGAACCATATAAACAAAGAAAGAAGCAATGCAAGAAGAAAGAAGGAACGCAAGAAGAGATCGATTTGGACCCGTGAATGGATATTAAGGCGTAAAGAGAAGGGAGTATCTGATAATTTTCTCAAAGAAGTACGCATGGAAGACAAGGCCACTTACAAGAATCATTTGAGGCTGAACGGTGAACAATTTGACTATCTGTTACAAAAAGTAACCCTGAAAATACAGAGGGATGATACAATCATGAGAGCTGCTCTACCTGCAAAAATTAAGTTACAAATAGCTTTGCGCTATTTAGCAACTGGTGATAGTTTTCCAACTTTAGAGAGTTCTTTTCGAGTTCCAAAGAGCACCATATCCAAGTTTCTGCCAGAAGTGCTAGATGCAATATATGAAGGGTTGGAGGAGTACATACAGGTCAGTAACAAAAAATGATAATTAAATTTTTATTTATTACCAAGCTACAGTTAAAGTTATCTTAGTGAAACTAAAATAAAATTATTGTACTCTTTAGTCTTTTTGTTTTAATAGCAAATTATTCTTCGGCTAAGTAGCGATAATTCTCATATTGAATCCGCCCGATGCTACGAATTGCCTCTGGTAATTAATCACCTGCTACAACTTCTGGTGATGTTTCTTGCCGTGTTGCGTCACGTTGGATCTGAACTTCGATGTCTTCCTCTTGTAATGCACCATTTACTACAACAAGTGGTGATGATTCTTGCCCTATTGCGTCACGTTGGATATGAAGCTGAGATTCAAGATTGTTGAATATATGGTCTGGTATTTCAATAGTATATTCATTTGATGTCGGAGAGTTGTTTTCCATTTGCATTCGATTTATTCTTTTCCGTTTTACTATTTCTAATATTTCAGACTGAACATCTAGGGCATCTATTAGGGGCAATTGTCTGAGCTGACTGGCGAAAAGAGAGAATTCATCTTCAATTTCTTTATGACATAGTACTTGCTCTTTTATACTATTAAGTGTTTCAATAGAGTTCTCAATATGTTGAGGTACTAATGGTCGTTTAAGTGGTCGCTTCTTCTTGATAATACTTTGCGGCTTAGCGAATGTTTCACTATTAAACTGCTGAGAAGATGATGGCGTTTGAAGATCTGCAGCTGGCGAAAGAGGTCCTGGTATGTCCGCTGAAGGGTCGGCGGGAATGTCTGGTGTAGGGGTGGTTGGAAATGGAATGGTCCGGTAAAAGGGTGACTGGTACGTCTGGATCTGAAGAGCTGTTTTCTGAATTCTCCTGTAACAAAATAATAAAAGTAAATTAAAAACGCCTTTTTTTCAGATCCCGAAGACAACTGAAGAATGGACAAATATTTGTGGATGGATGTTGGACCTGGATGTTGTGGAGCCCTAGATGGCAAGCATGTCAATATTCAACAACCAATCGACAGTGGAAGTGACTTTTTTAATTATAAAGGTTATTTTAGTACTGTACTTTTGGCTCTGGTAGATGGCAAATACTGTTTCACATATATTGATGTAGGCAGCCAGGGTAGATTAAACGATGCTTCAATATTCAGTAAATCAATACTTAAAAAGAAATTGGAAGACGGGACTCTAAAATTTCCTTCTTGGGGTGTCAATAATCGAAAAGCATAAAATTAACGTCACATATTTTTTTCATTGCATAATTTGTATAAGGCACAATTATCCAAAGGCATAATTTTATGAAGCATAATTAATGAAATCCCTAATTTCTTATGACATAATATTGGTAGTCCTAAAATGTTTTGCCATAATTTTAAGTGTCATAAATAATTAATGATATATCTAATATTTTGGGGCATTTATTTATAATTAGAAATGATGTTATTTTAAAGGATATAATGTTTACTCTGTTTTACTTAACTTCTTATAATAACATTTCATATATTATTTTATTCAAATATGATACTCGAATCTTCTATATTTTCATTTGATTAATTTTTTCATAGTATTATACACGGTGTTTCATAATAACCAATAAATAATCAATGCGTTATCTAAAACTAATTATTAAATTGTGTTTACACGTAATGTCATTCAACCCAAAATTTTCATGTAAATCATAGACATGATGATGATACTATGATATACATGAAAATTTGGGTTGAATGTGCCTACCGTCTTGGTTTGATTCGTGAGCGCCTATTCAACGAGACAGGAGCAACGTGTTCACCGTCTCAGCTTGATTCACGCGCGTTTGTCCAATGAGACGAAGGAGCTACGTGCTCATCGTCTGGGATCGGTCCACGAGCGCTCGTCCAATGAAACGCCTGAAACCCATTTAAATCGACTTAACGCAATAAGACAAGCCAGTCATGTTCGTTGGAACATAACTATTAAACAATTTTTTCAAGCGGTTAATAATATTTACGCCGATGTTTCGTGCGATGTTTGTAATAGAACTATTTATCCACAACAGCGTTTCAATTTACAAACATATGTCTATAATACACTGCAACCCAAAGAATTGGTCGCTTTAGGTAGAATAACTACATGCTCCCGTTGCAATAATAGCATTAGGAAAAGAAAAGTTCCACCCACAGCATATTGGAACAAAATGATGCCCGCAGAAATACCGCCTGAATTAGCTAATCTCAATAGCGCTAAAGAACGATTTGTACCGTTTTCGAAAATCGTAAAACTTAATAACCGCTTCAGTCAAAAGTGCTGTAAGGGGCAGGTAATTTTATTTGCACAAGATCTTGTGGAACTAACTGAGCAGTTACTATTGACACCAAACCAAGCTGGCTTAGTTTTAGTTGTAGAACATCCCAAGAATCTTGTAAGCTAAAGAATCCCTTGTGGATATGCAAAAATTAAATCAATCTTTAACTTTCTTAATATCCAACAACCATCTTTACATCTTTTGTGTCCTTTGAAACTACGTCTAGCATTAATCCGTTAGTCCAAACAGCTGAAAATTCTATTCCAGAAGAGGGTGTGGATGCCTCTGCATCTTCAAACCATTACGTCATTTTAAATGATAATAAGGCAATATTACGAGGATCATTTCACCAGGGTGACCTACGATTCAGTTCATCTACGGGTAAACAATGCACTGGAATAACGGCTGTTGCTTGTGCAGCATTTAATCTAATAAGTCCAGACGAGTGGGCCAGGGGCGATATATATTATATTGTAATGACTGGCGATAAGTACTATAATGACTGCATTTCTGCAAAGGATGATCCTGCCTCCGGCGAAGTAAATCCTGACTACTTAGCTGTAAGGGATCTTATGCCAAGACTATTATACAATAGGCAAATTGTAGGAATCACAATTCAGAGGAAACCAATTTCAACGATCACATAGAGAATGATAATAGTTTTGATAGCTTCCCTAACCTTAAAAATCCTTTGCAAAGCTTTTTCACAGAACATTCTAATGGGATACTTACAGCTAATGCAGTCTCAGTAGCAGTTTATTTATTTATTAATGCTTATGTATATTGTGTACATCGGCGGACTTAATGATGCCTGAGGAATTTTATTGTTTATTGTAGTACTTCAACTGAAAATTGAAAATACACAACATGGCAACTCAGAAAAGATTGTTTTTTCTGAGTTGCCATGTTGGAGAAAGGTTTCTTTATATATATTCTATGTATTTCTATTTAGCTTTAAAGAAAAATGATGTTTTGTTGGTTTGCTTATCAAAAAAGATAAAAACTCTGCACTGTTGTTAAAAGATTTATATTGTCATTTTAATTAGACTCTCAATGTTGCTTTGTTTCAAGCGTTACCTGCACATATAGAGAAAATTTTGAAATGTGAGTATCTGACAACATCAGGGTTTGACAGCTCCTTTTCTTTTTTGGTTTGGAGGTGAGAAAGCGTCGTCAGCGTCGCCATGCGATTTAAGAATTTATTGCAATTAATAATTGATTGAAAGAAGTGGAAAATGCATTCTGTTCATTAGTAAATTATTGAAATTTAAAACAATGCGGTCCCACATAAATTGATTCATAAATAAAAGAAAATAAATAATTCTAAAATGAAAACAATGCAGTAATTAGGATCAGGTTCAATGTTATAAAACTTAACAATCTTCTTTGTGTTAATCATCTAGTGGCGATCCCGGTGAAACCCAGGATTTCGCCTAATTAAAACATGCGTTATTAATAAGGACACATTTCAATTTTATTTGTGTCTTTAGTTATGGCAGTCTTCTCATTGAAGAAACGCTGCAGTAGATTTTGTTCGGGTTTCGACTTCAACAGTCGAAAATAAAATTTTGGCTTCAGTACTCAGGAAAGAACTTCTTCGATCAAGTCTTCGGGAATGTAAATACGTTAGTTTGATGCGATTTGTCAAGTAAGTGTCATTTCTATAATATTTTTGAGATTTGAAATTCTGGGTTTTATGGGATGTTAATAATATTTTTCGAGATTAGTGATTTAGATAAAAAAAACAACACTAAAGAAAAAACACCTGGAAGATGGATACCACAGCTAATGAGGCCGCTCAAGTGGTTGCACTACTGCAATTAGGGATGCGGCAGTGTGATGTCGCCCGGCAACTGAATCTGAGCCGTTTTTCGGTTCGAAGAGTATACCAGCGCTTTTTAGAGACCGGTGGCTATATCCGGAGACATGGGTCCGGTAGACGTCGCTGCACTTCGGAAAGAGACGACCGGTTCGTTGTGTCGTACTCTTTGAGAAATCGCTTCTCAAAGGCTGTTCAGTTTTTTTTTTTTTTAATTTATTTCCTTGGCATTGGCTACATACATGTATCTCACACAGAGACCTTGCCATAAACCTTATTGGTTTATCTGGCCTGGTCGAGTTGCTCTAATATGCTTATACTACAGATACTATTATACTAGTATATATTCACAATACAGATACTATTTAATTATAATTACAAAAAAACAGGATTTTGCTCTATAAAATGACGCTTCATTAGATTCTTAAATTTTCCTCCAGAGGTATATAATTGGCATAGTTTTTCGGGGAGGCCGTTGAGCACTTTGGGCAGCATGTATTGTCCCACGCGAGTTCCGTACACGTTTTTATACCCCGGCAAAACTTAAGTGTCAAGGTAATTTAAATTTCTCAACCCGGCAGGTCGTGATGTTTTATTTAAGCTTGTTATATTATTTATTTCATCTTTAAGAATTATGAATTTAGTTTTATTGCATATACTCATTACTTTACAATGTTTGAATAAATGTTCTTTGGTAATATTATTTTTTTTCCTATAATTTTCGTTAAGAATACATTTTAACAATTTAATTTGCAGTGTATATATTTTTTTTAAGTATGTTTTGTATGTTCTTCCATACGCACCTACACCATAACTTATCACAGAATCAGCCATTGACAAATACAACATTCTCAAAACTTTATAAGGCAGCTTGTATTTTAGAATTGACAATTTACTTAGAATACTTCGTAACTTAGTACAGACATGCTCAATGTGTGGTTTCCAGCTAAACTTACTGTCTATGATAAGACCCACATATGTATGCGTATCTACTACATCTAGCGGCTTGCAAGAACACTGTATAAAGTTATTGTGTAAACAGTTATGATCGTGCGCGACTATTTTCAGAACGTGGTGCGATTTATTATTTCCCGAATGGATATGCATCGATTTGGTTTTTTGTGCGTTTATTACTAATCCATTATCGTGCGCCCATTTAGACAATAGATTATAATTATTTTGCATAGTGCGTTGCGCCTCGACTAAGTCACACGATTCAGTTAGCAGACACGTATCATCAGCAAATTGGTATACCGAGCCTGTTTCGAAAATATTGCACATATCATTGACGTACAGCAAATATTCTAACGGTCCTATTATTGAGCCCTGGGCCGTGCCTTGCTCTGATAAAATCCTATCACTATACATATTTGACAATTTTACCGTATTATATCTGTTGTTGTGATAATCCATTAATAATTTTAATATTGGTCCTTGAATACCATTGTTTTGCAACTCTAACGTCTATGGACACAACAGACATGGCACCAAAGGAAATGTGGGAAACTTTCGAAAAAGCCTGTATAGGCATGGCAGAACAATATCTCGGCCGAACAAGAACCAAAAAAGGACCGAACAAAGAGACTAAATGGTGGAACATGGAAGTGAGAGAAGCGGTAACGACCAAAAAAGAAGCTTTTAAGAGGTGGCAGTCAACACGTGATAACAGTGACTTTGATAAATACAGAGAGTGTAAAAGACAAGTTAAAACGCAGACCTGAAAAAGTGCAGGGACCACCCAAGGATGTAAGTCCAGAGGAAGTTAAAACAGCAATACGCCAAATGAAAAACAACAAAGCACCCGGTCCAGATGAAATACCAGTGGAAGTCTGGAAAAGCCTGGGAAACCGGGGAGTAGATTGGCTGCATACATTATTTAACAAACTGATCCGGGGAAACCCTATACCTGATTCATGGCGTAACAGTCTTTTAATACCCTTTTATAAGGGAAAAGGCGACGTTAGGGAATGCAGTAATTACAGGGCAATAAAACTAATGTCACATACACTGAAAATCTGGGAGCGAGTACTAAACAATAGATTAAAGCACATCATAAAATTAACACAAAACCAGTGCGGTTTTGTAGCGGAAAGAAGCTCCTCAGACGCTATCCAGACGGTTCGAATTATGTTAGAAAAGGCTAAGTCCAGCAAGTCAAACCTTCACATGGTGTTTATTGATTTAGAAAAAGCATTTGATCATGTTCCTCGAGATCTCATTTGGGAAGCACTCAGGCAACAAATTGTTCCAGAGTACTATATCCGCCTAATACAGGACATGTACAAAGATATCACCACCCAAGTCATTGGCCCAGCTGGCAAGGGAGAACCATTTGAAATAAAAGTTGGAGTGTATCAAGGCTCCACACTAAGCCCATTGCTTTTCAACACTACCTTAGACCACCTCACAAAACATTATCAAAAGTCGCTGCCTTGGAACATCCTATACGCCGATGACGTGGTTCTGATTTCAGATAACGTAGAAGACCTTCAGTTAAATTTCAATTCCTGGATAGAAGCCTTAGAAACAAATGGCCTAAGAATTAGTAGGAAAAAGACAGAACACATGTCATGCGTCTTTGATAATGTCACTGATAACAATAACATCAAGATCTCCATAGGAAGTACACTACTACCAACAGTCGATCAATTTAAATATCTTGGCTCGGTAATTAGCAACGATGGCAACATTGACAATGATGTTATTCATAGAACAACAACAGGATGGATGAAGTGGAAGCAGCTTACTGGCGTTATGTGTGACAGAAAAATGCCTCTAAAAGTAAAAGGGCACATGTACAAGACAGCTATTAGACCTGCTGTTCTGTATGGGGCAGAATGCTGGGCAACAACTAAACAGCACTTGAACAAACTGCACACTACGGAAATGCGCATGCTACGCTGGTCAACAGGTGTAGCACTTATAGACAAAATCCGTAATGAATACATCAAGGGAAGTTTCGGAGTAGCATCAATAGCTGACAAGGTAAAAGAGAAACGTTTGCGGTGGTATGGCCACGTTCAAAGACGTCCCGACGACCATATGGTAAAACTTGCCCTAAAATTGCCAGAGACGAAACGTACGCGTGGAAGACCACCCGCTACCTGGTTGACGACGGTTGAAAAAGACCTAAAAGAAGCTCATTTGCAAAAAGACGTAGCACAAAATCGTGCAAAATGGAAAATGCGGACAAGGAAGGCCGACCCCAAGTAAATGGGAAAAGGTCTAGACAGAAGAAGAAGAAGGTCCTTGAATACCATTGTTTTGCAACTTTCTAAATAGTATATTGTGTCTTAAAGTATCGAAAGTCCGGCTAAAATCAACAAACACAACAACAACATGTTTTTTATTATTGAGATGCGTATTAACTTTATTCGAGAACAATGATAGTAGTTGGGATGTACTCTTGTGTCTTTGAAAGCCAAACTGATGAGCATTTATTATGGAGTTTTTTTCTATGTAATTACTTATCGCGTTTCCCAAAAATCTTTCGATCACCTTGTCCATGCAGGATAAAATAGTTATAGGCCGGTAATTATTTGTGTCCACATGACACCCTTTCTTGTAGATAGGACGTATAGTTCCGATTTTAAGAACATCTGGATATTTGCCTGTCTCGATGCATCGATTCAGCAACGTTGCAACAGCAGCTCCAGGCAGCTCGCAGATGTACAGTCAGCGTCTCTACGATTAGAAGAAGACTGAAGGAGAAGAAGATAGCAGCCCACAGAGCTGCTACAGGTCCAAAATTGACTGCAACGCACGCGAGTGTGTCTTTTCTGCAACGACCGACGGAGAAGGGTATACCGGAGGCAGGGTGAACGTTTCGCCCAAGCCTGCTTCCAGGAGACGGTGGAATATGGAGGCGGATTCTGCATGTTCTGGGGTGGTATGTCGGCTGCCGGCAAAACCGACCTTGTCTGCGTCTCCCGGACGGGAGGTGCTCGTGGACAAGGGTCGCTGACTGCTCGCCGCTATGTCACAGAGATCCTGAAAGTGCATGTGGTCCCCTTTGCCGAAGTTTTTGGCGAGGGGTTCACATTAATGCACGACAACGCTCGCGCTCACACTGCAGCCATCGTGAGCGACTTTCTGCGGAAGTCCCAAATTTCTGTGATGCAGTGGCCAGCGAGAAGCCCGGATCTGAATCCGATAGAGCACCTCTGGGACCATCTTAAACGGAAAGTTCGACTCTACAGGAACTCCAAGACGCGGTAATTGAGGAATGGGATCTTGTCCCTCAAGAAGAGCTCCTGAAGCTGGTGAGGTCCATGAGGGACCGCATGGAAGCCGTCATCATTGCAAGGGGGGGTAACATTAGATTTTAAGTTAATTTTAAGACACTTTTTGTACATTGTTTTTTTGTAAATCATCGATTGTTATTTAGGACTTAATTAAGGATTTTTATTATTTTTTAATTTTAATGTTTTTTGTATCATTATAATTAAACAAAAGTTTAAATGCAATTGTTTTTTGATACTCTTTTTTGTTACCTTTCTAATGATACCCAACACTATCCTCTAAATAAGGTTTAGGAATTTTTGAACAAGATTTTTAAAAGGTGCGATTTTTTTGACGCCGAGTGTAGTATGATAATAAACAGTATCACATAGAAACCTTAAGTATAAAGGAATAAAAATGACATTATTTGATAGCTTAATTTAATATTTGGTTTTTAGTTAACCTAAAACTGTGTTAATGTTTATTTTAAACACCAATCTATATTAATAGTTATAAAAGGAGAAGTTCCCATCTATAGATGCACGCACAGCCGTAACCGCTAATGGTAGAAATGTGAAATTTGGACAGTTGTTTCAATTCAAAATGTGGACGCACACTAAGAAGGGACTTTAAAAAATTTTAACCCTGAAAGGATGAAATTAGGTTGCAAGTTTGTATGGTTTTTTAAAATTAGCAACGATTTTAATAAAACTTGAGATTCATGCTCTTAAAAACATTTCATTGAACACGTATTTCATGGTTTATTGGAATTCACCCCCTTAGGGTGCAAAATAGGAGTTGAAAGTTTCTATAAAAAATATTTAAAATCTGCTCAGGGGTTTTTGCTTATGTTTGCACAGAAAACGAATTTGCTAAAGACTCCAATCTAGTAGCATCAGCGGTTTTTCATAGTCTTACAGCATCTGACAAAAGTGGAATACATACTATTCGTTTGGTCGCAGACGGCTGTGGCGGCCAAAATAAAAATTGTATAGTGGTTGGTGCTTGCGCCAAATGGCTATTAGACAATCCAAACATCAAAACAATTGGAATCGTATTCCCAGTGACAGGCCACTCATATATGCCCGCTGATAGGTCATTTGGAATCATAGAAAAAAAAATTTAAAAAGTTAGAAGTTATTTTACAGCCTAAGGAGATTTCTGACATTATATCGGAAACTTCTACAATTATAAAATTTGGTGATGATTGCCCCGTAAAGGACTGGCGAAGCAGTGTGAAAAGTATTCTAAAAGCAACAACTAGCTGGCCATTAAAATTTAAGGAATGTAGACGATTCATTTTAAGAAGAACAAAGGCATCAGGCAATGTGCTTATTAGAGGCGAACTACATTATAAAAGCGATCTCGCTACACCGGCAAACGTGTGTCAGCGTGGTAAAACAATATCAATGATTAATCCAGAACCATTACCGAACGTTGTGCCTGTCAACAAAAACAAATTGCGAGATGTAAAATCTCTGCTGTCTAAGCATTTTGGGGAATGGGCTAATTTTGCAAACCCAAGAAACACTTGCTCCATCAAATGAAGAAGTTCAAGATGGTTACTGCGACGAATTAATGGAAGATACTGGAGGCCTTCGAATTTAATAATTAACTTCAATTATAATGTAAGGAAACAAATAAAAGCCGCTTACGAAGTTTTTGTTATTTAACCCTAGTTAACAAACTTCCGTCATATTATATTAAAAAAATATTTTTTTTATAAATTCATTAAATACTCAATTTTGAATTCATTAAATACCAGTAATGAGCGTCGGTGGCGCAGTGGACTCGGCACTTGCCTTCCAATCGGGGTTCGGGGTTCGAGACCCGCCATGTACCAATGTGTTTTTCGTTTCGAATTTCATATGTACATTTGTCTGACGCTCCTACGGTGAAGGAAAACATCGTGAGGTAACCTGCATACATCTGCGAAGAAATTCAATGATGTATGTGAAGTCGACCAATCCGCACTGGGCCAGCGTGGTTGACTAAGGCCTAATCACCCTAATATAGGGTAGGCTCGAGCCCCTCGGTGGGGACGTGTATGGGCTGTGATGATGATGATGATGATGAAATACCAGTTATAGTTTTGACAACCCTATTATAAATTACAATCAAATATGGCTATCAGTCAATATCTCAGTTTCAAAGATGGCTATCTGTAGTAAACTTGGGATTAAATATGGCTATCTTCAACATTTAGTATCAAATGCGGATACATAAATAAATTAAACGGTTATATTTTTAAAAAATGCACTCATATTAGAAAAAAATTGTGTAAATTATGGTTTGCAAATAAATACTAACGTTATCATGACAAAAACAATTGTTTAGTGCCATTTTACAACTCTTAAAACGTTTTTATTTGTTTACTAAAAAAACTGTGAAAGTACAGATAGCCGTTTTTGATTCTATACGACTCGCTATGTATAATAAAACATGTCCGGGATGTAGAGGAATTAAGAACAAAACAAGGATAGAATTCAATAATTCAAGCAGCTCGCATCATAAGGTAGATATATTGAATTTGATTTTGATGACACTTTGACACCTCACAAAACGTTTTAGGTAAGCAATTCATCTCCGTTTAAACTCATAATCAGTTTGATTGAGTTTCAATAGATTTATTATTTAAATATTCATTTGATTGCAGGTGAATACAGCACGAGTATTTACATGTGTGAAATTTGATTGCGTTTATAGATATGACAGATGACAGAGCCTTCATTATTTCTTCTTTTGGCCACTGTGAGGGCTGCGATTAGGGTTGCCAACTGTCCCGATTTAATCCGGATGTCCCGATTTTTGGCCGATGTGTCCCGCGTCCCGACCAAGGTACTAGCGGGACGCTATTTGTCCCGATTTTAGACATCTACATTTTTTCATTTTATTAATCACGCCAATTTCGCTATTGTTGTTGCCAAATAACCGCGCCGTAATGTAGCGTGCGCTCGGAGTGCCCGCGACGGCCGGCGGGTGTCGCTTAGAGAGAATGCTTCCCGATTTTAGAAGTCTTTTTCTGAGATAAATAAGGACTGAACAGTCATCATCATCATCACAGCTTATATACGTCCCCACCGAAGGGCACGAGCCTACCCTAACTAATTAGGACGATTAGGCCTTAGTCAAACCACGCTGGTCCAGTGCGGTTTGGTTGACTTCACATACACTTTTGAATTACTTCGCAGGTGTATGCAGGTTTCCTTACTATGTTTTCCTTCACCGTAGAAGCGTCAAATAAATGTACATATGAAATTCGTGAAACGAAAAACACATTGAAACATGGCAGGATCGATCGCGGGTCTTCCGATTCTACTCGGAGCACAGTCCAGTGCCGAGGCCACAGCGCCACCTACGCTGTCCAGTGGCTTTAAAAAATATTTTTCAGGAGAAGATCCTTGCATGAAAACAGAATGTTTTCTGTCTTTTTTTAACCACGCATCAAAAATCGTTCATGACGCAATATTAGTGTTAGAAAAAGGCGATATTTTGGTTAGCCAAGTTTATGATATTATTATTAATTTGCGAAATAAACTGAAACAAAGAATAATCGACAAGTTTTTTGGATTTGCCCGTATGAACTTATTTAAAAAAAGATAACTATAGAAAAACATCAATAGATTGAATTATATTAATTGGTATCGCACTGCCTTCAAATACATTGAGGATATCTTCGATTTCTCCGAAAATAACAAATTGGCTTAGATTATTACACTTAGATTATTTCATTTAGAAGAAGAATTTAGTTTTGATGACTTGCGTACATGTTTGTACAAAATTATAATGTCCACAGAAGAAAAGATATTAATATGGACCAATTGTATGAGGAGTTTTGTGAAGTTAGTTAAAGAAATATTAAATATTCTAATTAAAGAAAAAAAGGAAACCGGCACAGCCATCTCCCCTTATGAGCAATGGCATAAACTTATTACTAAGAATAAAAGCTAAATGGTGAATTTACTTTAATTTTTTCAATACGTGACATCAATTCCGCCATCAAACGCCAACGCAGAAAGAATTTTCCCCTTATGTGGTAACTGGTAAGACTTGGTCTAATAAAAGGAACACATCGACGCCAGAACAGGTTAAATCCGAATTTCAAATAACGGTTAATTTTACTGAAACATGGTTAGAATTTTACGATTACGTAATTAAAAATAAAAATTTTGTAAAATGCGCCAAATCGCAAAATAAATATACATTCAAAAACAAAAATTAAACGAAGGTATTGTATTTACCTAGTTCATTGACTACCTGATTTTGAGTCTGTGTATTGTTAAAATTTCCAGTAGAAATTATAATTTTGATAAAAAATGCTTTTTTTTTTTGATGTCATGATTTAATTTTGCCAGTCCCGATATTTTTTCGTACAAATCCCGAATAATTCATTGGGAGAATTGGCAACCCTAGCTGCGATAGATTATATCCCCCCACCTAGTACTTCGCACCCAGTGAATAGCATTGTTGTGTTTTGACAATTAGAGGTAAGATAGGCAGTTCCTCAGTTGTTGATGCTGTCTCTTTCTCGCTCAATAACTTCAATACAATGTCGCACCTTGAAATATGTTGAAACGTTTGAAAGAGTGAACGGCATAAGCTTTTCCTTAATCTCATAATTATTTGAAGCTATCTAGAATCTGTACTTAGCTAATATCATTACACTTCGAACACAGCAATGCAACCACCTCAGTTCACTTCACTGACCTCACACCATAATATTATACCAAAATTAAATTAAATCACGTATCTATTAATAACACTTTATATATATTTAAACAAATGCAAAAAAAAACACAAAAATACGGAAATCGCCAGGCCTAACGATTATATAATAATAATAAAAACTAAAAATCGTTTTAATCCTGTAAAAGTTTTAGTAATTTAAAATGCAACGCGAAAGTTTAAAAGTGTATAAAAATCACACAAACCAAAAAACACGGAAATCGCCAGTTCTGATTACCAAATTCAATTATAATTTACACGCAATTAGTCTGTGTTTTTTTATGTTCCAAATTCAAACCACTTTAGTCCCTTGGGTGTTTCATACAACATTATCTCCCTCTGTATTAAAGTTTTGCTTTAAGTTGAATTTAAGAGGAATGAATGGACTTTGTTGAGCAGTTGGCGTGAAAGTAATATACTCGTATGTATTGTAAATACTCGTATGTAAAAGCTGTAAGGTTTTGTAATAGAACTATGGGAGATAAACTTTGTACTTTAAAATTACACATGCATTGAACGTTAGTAAAAACTATGATTGTTATTTGTTAGTGTACTAAAGCGTTAGAAAATAACACCTCCGTACGTGAACGCATTAAAGGGTTAATACCTGCGCAACGGGGATTCGCAGAACAAAGCGTGCGGCACGTGCAAGTGAGCGGGCGTGCGAGGAAGCGCGGTTGTATGAAGTCTTAGTACTACTGGGATTGTCAACCTTTAACTAGTTGAATCTATTATTGTCAACTCGCCAATAATAGATTCAATGTTATGAAATGTTCAGTCGTAGACAGTACAATTTAGTGTAAAAAATATTTTATTTTTCATTGCACACATTTTAAGACTGGCAACTTTCTTATTTCTTCTTTTCAAGAGCGTCGGTGGCGCTGTGGACTCGGCACTTGCCTTCCAATCGGAAGGTCCGGAGTTCGAAATCGCCATGTACCAATGTGTTTTTCGTTTCGAATTTCATATGTACATTTATCTGACGCTCCTACGGTGAAGGAAAACATCGTGAGGCAACCTGCATACATCTGCGAAGAAATTCAATGGTGTATGTAAAGTCGACCAATCCGCACTGAGCCAGCGTGGTTGACTGAAGCCTAATCACCCTAACATAGGGTAGGCTCGAGACCCTCGGTGGGGACGTATATGAGCTGTTGTGATGATGAACTTGATGATGATGAGGAACAAATCCTAATTAGCTACCTGAATGTGGTCGATACGCCGCTAGCGCCACGCCTTACCTCATGCGCGTGCGCACTGCAACAAGACAATTTCGCCTGGATTCCGCCATGGACGCCGCGAACGATACGCGCGTGCATTGTTTCCAAGTTTTTATCTATTTTTAACCGTTGTTTCGGAGTCACGTGTTGTGAACTTATAATCAATTTTGTATACTTACGTTCCTTACGAGACGGTACATTGGGGCTGCCAAACTAGAGCCTATGGATTTATGGCGATAGACGAACTATTTTTTTAAAAAAAAAAACGTCGCCTCACACTAGGATTTTCTCCTGTGTCGTGGGTGCAGTTACAAACATAGAATATCACATGCACATACGCCCAGACCGGAACAAATTTCTGTAGGCCATATAAAACATTTGTCCCGTACGGGAATCGAACCCGCGATCCGTTGCGCAGTAGGTGATCACTCGATCTCTGCGCTAAGCGTGTCGTCGAACTATACCCGAGCGAAGACCCTGAAGGAATGCTGAGAGGGTGAAGGAGACGTAAGGTAAGTTGTCAGTCTACGCGATAACATTTTTTGATCATTTCGAGCCGGATTTGGTGATTCTAAATTGTACTGTTTCGAGCAAGGAAGTTTTATATCTAACTGGAGTACTGACAAAACAATATAAAAAATTAAAATTGTACTTTATGTCTTTAGAAATAAGGTTCATATTTTATTGTTTTATAGCAAAAGTAAAAACACTCCGAGCAGGACAACGACAAAGGTGGAATTTGTCCCTTTCTTGCAAATGTCAATGTGTTGCTAGTGGTAATAAAAAGGAATAGATAAGAAATTTGATCTTATGGATATTAATAATTATCCATAAGATCAAATCGACACTAAAACCCGATGCTATTCCATCTATTTACCCTGTTGTAAGTTTGATTAATTTTACTTTCATTTATTTAATTTCATTATAGTATACAATCATTGTATGTTTATCTTTTAATATTATTTTTGTAAGATGGGTATAAAAACATTAATAAACTAAAACTACATTTAAATTATGACCATTATGCTAGCAGAATTTACCTATAGATGTTCTGCAAATAATAGCAGTAAATATGGAGCTTTATATATTATAGAATAGATAGAAGATAGTATAGATAGAAACAGAGCTCTGTCACATATTTAAATCAGTAATACTTGTGGTATAGTATAAATACAATATTGTGATATTACATTCATATTTAATTTGTTTTTAGGAAATACCACCATAGAAGCGAATCAATGTTTTAAGCAACATAATTTTAAAACCGGCTCAAAAAAATATTCTACTGGATGTTCAAAGGTAATCTTTTTTCTGTGTTCCTTCATTGTTATTAATTCTACCTCTGAACTATGGCTTTAAATTTAAATTAAACTCAGTTTTTAATATAAATTGTACTTTTTGTTGTAGCTGCAATCTGACAATCATTCAAAATCAGTTCTCGCTGATATTACGGAAAAAGAAAATACGAAGCCACCTCCAGACACATTTATAGAACCTTCACTGAAGAAAGCTCGACATAATGAAGAACCTTAAAATCTAGTTGCCGAAAAAGGCAATTTACAATATAAAGTAAAATTATTATCTCAAAGCTTAAAGAGGCGGGATCATAAAATTAATAACCTTAAAATCTGCCTTAAACATTATCAAGAAAAAGTGTGCAAACTTTGGAGAAGTTGAAAGTGTGCTAGTTAATAACTTGAGTAACATTCATAAAATATATTAACACCAAAAAAGCTGACAAAACTGTACGTTAGCAATGAACTTAAATCATTTGCTTTAACTTTATATTTTCACTCACCAAAGGCTTTTCGTTTTTTAAGGAACCACATGAGTTTACCGCATCCATCTACATTAAGGCGCCTCTTATCAACAAATGATTGTAGCACAGGGTTCATGGTAGAAGTTCTTGAGTTCTTAAAGACTTCTGTTCATAAAGATGTTTTTTCAAAAGATGTAAGTCTTACTTTTGGTGCAATGTCAATTAGGTCAGAATTGACATATGACAAGAAAATTGATAAATACTGGGGTTATGTCGATTATGGTGGTATAGTACACAACGATTCAGAATCATTAGCTACTGAAGCACTCGTCATAATGATAGTTTCCTATACAACTTATACAAGGAAATTCAAGTGTCCTATTGGGTATTTCTTTATTCTAAAATATCGGCTAAAATTCAAGTTCAACTAATTTTAACAGCTATTAGACTCTTGGCTGATATAAACATTACGGTTAGATCGTTAACTTGTGATGGCACTGTAACAAACATTAAACCTTATGAACTTCTGGGCTGCAACTTTTCTAATGTTGATAATTTGAAAACATTTTTTTAACATCCTACAAACCACTACAATATATACTGCTTGTTAGATCCACCTCATATGATAAAATTAGCACGCAACGTTTTCGCGGAATGTAACCTTACCTCAAATAAAGGAAAATTTGTTTTTAAATATGTTAGAATGTTACACGATTTACAGGAACAGGAAGGATTAAAATTAAGAAACAAAATTTCAGCTATGCATGTTTATTTTTATGGAAAAAAATGAATGTGAAATTAGCTGCGCAAGTGCTTAGTAATTCTGTGGCTGGTGCAATACAATTCCTTGATCAAAGTGGCCATGAAAGTTTCAGAAATAGCGAGGCAACCGTAGAATTTATAAAAATGGTAGATAGAATTTTTGATATTCTTCATGCTAAAAATCCTTTTGGTGTGGGTTATAAGGCACCTTTACAATTAAGCAATAGAAGATTTTGGATGAATGCTATCTCCGAAACAAAAAACAACATATTATCCTTGAAAATCGACCAAGAACATATACTTTCACACAGGCGTTAAACCCCTGCTCTCGGCCTTATTATAGACTGTATCAGTATTTCAAATTTAGTTATCGACTTGTTGGCAGACGACCAAAATAATATGAATTACTTCTTGCACTATAAATGTTCGCAAGACCATTTGGAAATATTTTTTTCGTGCGTTAGAGCTTGTAAAAGTGCCAACATTTTTGCTGATGAAAGTATACAATCATACCACCTATTTTAGAATTTAAAAATCCTAAAAGAGTTATAACAAACATTTTGCATGAGTGTACTGAAGAAGCTGATAATACCCTGAAACCATATGTTATTGAAACAGTTTCAATATTATTTACTTTGAGCAATTTGTATAATAATTGTACCTCTTTTTTCAGTATTAGAAGAAATTGAAGAAAAGCTGACGTTTTTGAAAAATACTTTGGAGCCCTGGCACCTTGTGGAAGAATATTGGACTGCCACTGCAAATTATAGATTGACTAAAATATACTCAGAACCAGGAACTTTACAAGAATATTTTAATGAATTTTCTGTTTTAAAACAGCCTGCAGGTTACAATTTATTACTACGTGACTTTTAAATAATATTTGAAGACAAATTAAATGCTCTGTTTATTAATATAGCATCATTGCAGCCGAAAATAATAGAGCTTGCACGAAAAAAGGGTGCAAATTTAAGGGACAAACAACTGAAACAAACAATTGAGAATTATTTATCTGCTGTGACCGGTTAGTAATCTTGATGGTTAGAATTGATACAGCTTATGTCTTGCTTATGTACGATTTTCAAATAATAGTTTGAGTTTGTTTCTGATTTATAGTATACATACTCGTATATCTCATTTTAATATCATAAGATCAAGATCTACAGTTGAATCCAAACAGAAAAAGAAAATTGAGGAAAAGGTTAACTAATTGTTCTTTTTGTTTCATAAACTGCTTCTAATGATGCCATTAATAACGCATGTTTACTGTTATTGCCATTTATAACATCCAGTGAGGGATAGGGACCATCAAAAACTGAAGTGAGGGATGGTTTCATTACTCAGATTGGTGCTATTGCTGACTTGGACTACTATCACAAGTCGAATTTGTAAGCTCCATAGGTTTGAAAAATCAGTACCTAACAGTAGAAATGTTCCACCCAATATGATTATGTAGCATCTCGCTGGTGTCTTAATTAGATTATACTTAAAAATTGTAAGCAAATTTTTCACCACTCAACTCAAAAGCGCAAATCTTCTACTGTACTGTAATGTCTTGGTTCAGCACTAAAGTTGTGCATCAGTGATAATTTTTGCAATGAAAAATTTAATATTATTAAAAAATTTAATGATGCATCCCGTTTACTTTGTGACTCGTTGTACTTAGATACAAAAGGTCGCAGGACCATAATACTTTCAAATATCAACAAAGAAATGAGGGAATTCCTCATGAAATCTGAACCATACAAATTACTTTTTGGGGAGAATCTAGGAGAAACAATAAAGAATGCAAAATCGGTCAAAAAATCAGGCAGTGATTTAAAACTGCCTTTGCAGGACACTTCAAAGAAAAATTCTCCAAAAAAATTCTGCTGTACGCACCTACAGAAACGCAACACAGACTAAGTCTTTAAACTGGAGGGGCCCACCGCGGCAGAACATCCAAACAAAAGTTGCAGGGGGGCCTCCACAACCTTACAGGAAGTATCGGATGAAACAAAACAAGCGAATGGAATACCAGCGTCAGAGGAAATAAATGTCCAGGTTGGTAGATTACAATACTTTTACCAAAAGTGGAAGGACATTACTAATGACACCACAACTCTTAGTTGGGTTCTAGGGTATGAAATACCTTTTAACCAAAAGCCTGATCAAAATTCTATCCCATTAAACAAAATTTTTCCGAATCTGAGATATTGTATATTAAATGTGAAATTAATCAGTTATTGTTGAAAAACGCAATAGAAAGATGCACACCAAAACAAGGACAATTCTGCTCTCCTATTTTCCTTGTGCAAAAACAAAATGGATCGTTTAGATTCATTTTGAATTTAAAAAGATTAAATTTATTTGTAAAATGTGAACATTTTAAGTTAGAGGATTATAGGTCAGTGTGTAAATTAATGCAGAAAAATTATTTTCTAGTATCATTAGACCTTAAAGATGCTTACAACATGGTAAATGTACACAATAATAGTAGAAAGTATCTTAGGTTTAATTTTCAAGGAAATTTGTACCAATTTAATGTACTTCCATTTGGACTGTGTTCAGCGCCATTGAAATTTACAAAGATTATGAAACCAGTGGTAGCTTATTTAAACGAGCGTGGTTATATCTCAGTCATATATTTAGATGACTATTTATGTTTTGGTAAAGGTTATGTAAATGCCTTAAAAAATATGTAAACAACAAAGAAACTTTTAATAGAGTTGGGTTTTATAATTAATAAATAAAGAAAAAGTACATCAGTACCAAGTAATGAATGTAATTATTTAGGTTTTGTTTTTAATAGTAGAGATATGTCTATAGATATTTGTAATGATGAAAAGAATAAGTGCCTTAATATAATTTATGAATTGTTGAGAAAAGATTCTGCTAAGATTAGGTTTTTAGCAAAAGTCATAGGAAAATTAGTATTAATTTGACCAGCTATCAAATATGGTATGTTATATACCAGAGCTTGAAAGACTAAAATATTTAGCCTTAAAACATAATAATGATAATTATGAGCAAAACATAGTATTAAATACTACTTGCAGAGAAGATTTAAAATGGTGGCAAGTACACAGTAAAATGGGGTGTATAGAATTCAAGAGGTGAATAGAAAAAAAACCGGGAAAGTTTAGAAAGTTAATGTTCGTTTCGTGGTTTTAACAATTTTGCTAGTATTTTTATTTTAAAATCGGCAACAATTTTTCTTTACGATGGTAACACTCGACAACTGTCAAATAAAACAGTTTATTTTTAAAATTGATCTGAAAACAGTGGTTCCCGGAAAGGAAAAATATCGCTTTTTTTAACTTTTAAGTTTAAGTGTGATAAAGTGCTGTTTTACGTTGTTTGTTGTGTTTAGCATATTACATATACATCAAATAATCTTTATTCATTGAAGGTGAGTGATAATTATTTACATATTTGTGATAATTAATTAGAATTTGGATGCATATATTTTTTTTAGAAATAATGGAGTGAATAGACGCTCTTGAGGGGTGAGTAGAATGCTGTGTTGGGGTTAATAGAAACAGTAAAGGGGGCAATAGAAACGCTACATGGATGTATAGAAACGATTAAGGGGTTTATGGAAAAAATATTGTTAGGGTTGGCACAAATCATTAATGTCTAATTTAATCTACAAACACGTCTTTTTTTACAGTACATTCGGATTAAACAATATGCCTCGTATGTACAAACCAGATCCTAGTAAAAGGCGGTACAAAAAATATGACCCTAAAATAATAGAAAAAGCTGTCGAAGAGTACATAACTTCTCGTAAGGGAACATTACAAGAAGTTGCTAAAAAATATGGCATTCACAAATCCGTTTTATACCGCCATAGTAGAAGAAAGACGACACGTTTAGCGCAGAGGTCGAGTGATCACCTACTGCGCAACGGGTCGCGGGTTCGATTCCCGTACGGGACAAATGTTTTGTATGGCCTACAGAAATTTGTTCCGGTCTGGGCGTATGTGCATGTGATATTCTATGTTTGTAACTGCACCCACGACACAGGAGAAAATCCTAGTGTGGGGCGATGTTTTTTTTTTTAAAAAAAAGAAAGGAGCGTCGGTGGCGCTGTGGACTCGGAATTTTTTGCCTTCCAATCAGGGGGTCGGTGTTCGAGACCCGCCATGTACCAATGTGTTTTTCGTTTCGAATTTCATATGTACATTTGTCTGACGCTCCTACGGTGAAGGAAAACATCGTGAGGCAACCTGCATACATTTGCGAAGAAATTCAATGATGTATGTGAAGTCGACCAATCCGCACTGGGCCAGCGTGGTTGACTAAGGCCTAATCATCCTAACATAGGGTAGGCTCGAACCCCTCGGTGGGGACGTATATGAGCTGTGATGTTGATGATGAGTAGAAGAAATATGAAGAGACATGGAGGCCAAAAAGCTTTATCTGATGAAGCCGAGCAGTAACTAATAGAAAATATCACAAATGTGCCGAATGGGGCTACCCCCTCGATACTATGAACCTGAGATGCATAGTTAAAATGTATCTTGACAAGATAGGCATAACCCATAGAATATTTAAAAACAACTTTCCAGTGCCTAATTTTGTTCACAATTTTCTACAACGTCATAAAAATGAGATTTCACAAAGAATTTGCGAGAACATCAAACGCCTTAGAGCCAAAGTCTCGCCGGATACCATCAAAGAATATTTTAAAGAATTAGAGGAGTCTTTAGATCGTATACCCGAATCAAATATATTGAACTACGATGAGACCAACCTGTCAGATGACCCAGATCGAAAAAAAATATTAGTCAAACGTGGGTGCAAATAACCGGAACGAGTAATGAATCATACCAAATCCTCGGTATCAATAATATTGGCTGGTACCGCGGATGGTATAATGTTGCCACCATATGTCGTCTATAAAGCGACACACCTATATGACACCTGGGTTGAACAAGGACCTGAAGGCGCCCGATACAACAGGTTCGATTCCGGATGGTTTGATGGAACTTCTTTCCAAGACTGGGTTGAAAATATAGTAATACATTTTTCAAAAATTTGTCTGGAAAAAAATGTCTCATAGGAGACAATTTATCCTCCCATATGTCCGCAGATTTAATTCAAAAATGTAAAGCGCATAATATAAATTTCGTTTTTTTTACCGGCGAATTCTACTCACCTTACACAACCGCTTGATGTGGCTTTTTTAGGCCCATGAAGCGAGCTTGGAGACAATTAATATTTAAATGGAAAAAAACAGATGGACGACAATTGGCTACTATTCCAAAAGGATCTTTCCCCAAATTACTAAAATTATTAATTGACGAGCTTAACGTAAATTCATCCAGTAACATTATAGCTGGCTTTAAAAAAACCGGAATCGTTCCTCGGGACATCAACCAAGTTTTGGCATGAAAATCGAGATCACGATCACCAAAACGCTGTTGCAGACTCTGTGCTTGACCACCTAAAAGAAATGCGGTACGGTTCCATGAACATCGTTGAGTCCAAAAGAAAACGAAGATTGAATGTTATAGCAGGTAAAAGTGTGAGTGCTCAAGATATAGAAGACTATATAGAAAGTGGACCTTCAGGTGAAAATAAGAAGATGAAAAGTAAAGAAAAGAATACAAGAAATAAGACAGAAATGCCTAATGTAAAAGTTAAAGAATCAGGAGGATTTGTAGCAGGTAAAAGTGTGAGTGCTCAAGATATAAAAGACTATATAGAAAGTGGACCTTCAGGTGAAAATAAGAAGACAAAAAGTAAAGGAAAGAATACAGAAAATAAGACAGAAATGCCTAATTTTAAAATTAAAGAAACAGGAGGATTAAATGTTACAGCAGATAAAAGTGAGAGCGCGCAAGATATAAAGAAAAATAAAGGAAAGGGTACCGGAAAAAAAACTAAAATAACTAAATTAAAAACTAAAAAATGAAATTTCAAATGTAGTTGCAAATCAAATGATGAATGAAGAAGTAAATTATATGAATATTGAAACAATGCCCATAGTTTTTTTGGAAAAATTTTGTGAGGAGATTACAAAAACGAGTACAGAAATGAATAAGGATAACCAAGAAGATAAGAAAAATGAAGATAAAAAAATAAATATAATTTCTGATGAAGTGTTACATGACAATTACAGATTTCCCTTTTAAGGAGAAAAAGTGTCGGTATATGATTATGTAAAACGGCCCAAGAAGACCAGGAAACAGGTTAGCAATCCAAAGAAAAACACAAACTATTTTAATAATGAAGAAGAAATAATGAAAATTCTTACAACAGAACATTGTAACAGGTACATCGCAATTATAAAAATCTGCGGTATTGTATTGTGGTAACAACTTTCATACCACTGACAAGATTGTAAAAGTTTATTGACTGAAGTAACGTCTGTTTGTAATAATCGTGAACTGTACAGAGGATTCATGTTGCGTCTGAGAATAGCAACCTGTTCTGTTTCAGACAATGGAACCGTCAATTTGGAAAAAAGTGCTTGCATGGCCGAAAAGTAAAAAATTATTCTTTCAGTCGGTTGCTGTTTACGAGCATCGATGATCTTACGAAGTTTGTAATCGTAGTCAAAAATTTTAAAATCGTTAATGAATTGCTTTTTAAATGAATTCCAGTCGGTTAAGGTAGATTTTCGTGCTCGGAACCAGTCTAATGTTGTGCCAGATAAAATATCGTAAGGTTGTGCAATTGTTTGTGGCTAATATTTCTAGTCGAAGCAAATTCTTCAACACGTTCTATAAAATCGCGTGGGCATGTATCGATTTTATATTTGAATTTTCTTAATTCTGGTTGTGGTAATTCTAATATATTTTTTCCTGTAAGAAAGTTTAAAGAAGGTTGACATTCAACTGAAATAGCACCCCGATTTGTCGATGGAGAAGAAATAATGTCATTGAATTTTGATTGACATTTTGAATAATCAGATACAATGTTTTGAAATAATTCTATTATATTTAGAGGAAAATCAGATAAAATTTCTAATCTATCGATTCTCTGTAATATGTGGTTTAAATATGTTTCGATTTGTTCAAATTCACTCTTATTTTCGGAAGAAATAGTGAGAAGGATATTTCTTTTAATTCACCCATATCTTTTTCTAACGGATATGGACTTGGAAACGATGTGGTGTCCATATCTATCAATGGAAGTAGTAACGCGCGAAGATTATCAGTTGTAGCAGTAGATGGAATTGTTTGGAAGCGAAGAGCGAGCTCGTAAATAAGCTCAGGCTTATTCAATAGTGTCGGATTCATTTTAAAATATAATGTAATAAAATATAAGACTACAAAGTGGTTATTATTATTTTTTAAATGTTAATCTAAATACGTAAGCGTCGTAAATAAGGAAATTATTGCGGATGGTGATAAGCCAACACTATATATTGATAGATGGAATGACGAATGGGTGAAAATAAAAAATAACGAAATGGACCGCTTAAAATTAAAAGGGCGACGAGGCTTTTTGAATTTTGAAAATAAATTAAATATAACAAACAAAATTGTAATCCTTCTTCGATTTTCCGCTCAATTCGAGATGCTCTTACTTCCTCTTCCTTCTTACTTTTTTGTATTTTCTTATTTTATCTCTTATTTTGGGTTGGGCAGGGTTCGGGAACGTTGGGCGCCAGTGTAACGGTGTAACGGGTGAGGAGTAGGTTCAGCGACGACGCAGTGGTGCAGTGGTTAGGAAGTAAGGCCGTTGATAAATAATGCACCAAGAATTGTGTCACTGATATATATATTATTCCATCGTTACAAATATAATTAAAAAGGCACTCTGAAACAGATATATGGACTATTATAAGCTATGGATCACAAATATGTTATAAAAACTTACCAACATAATAAAAGACTTACACATAAGTGCCTTTAAGATTTTATGATATTCGTTAAATTATTTCGTCAGATTTATAGAAAAAGGTGCTGATAAAAATATTAATTTATGTTAATTAGCCATCGCTACTTTTTCACGTTTCGATGTCCGCAATTGAGTGACGGGAGAGACGAAATTAATTATGTCATAGACATAAGATTTGAAATGCAGTCAGGTTAGGCGGGAATGCAACGAGTTACTATATCTAGAGTATAGCACCTCGTTACAAGTCTAATTAAGATATGTTGTATACATATGTTGTATGTTCATAATAATGAAAATTCTTAAATATGTTGATTCTTGTTTAAATTGACTGATATGATGATTGTTTATCCAGATGTGGTGGTGATTTTTTAAAGCTTAAAACATAATAATTATATTCATAATAAGTTTCTGAATAATTTATATTACAATACTTTGTGTTTTGTGGTTTTTAATATAAACGATTATCTATATCCGAGTTTTATTACTACCATGTTACCAATGTTTTAATTATTAAAATAACTATACTTACCTACCCACCACAAAAGACTGTAGGTACTTAATGTCATTTTGCTGTCATAACCAACTTTTTTTTAAATTGGCTAACTAATCTATTGCCTGGCAGCCCTGACAGCTTTTCCATTCACCCCTTTACACAATTCTATTGACCCCATAAGCGGGGTGAATAGAAATTATGAAGACTTTTGCGATTTTATTAAATACCTGTGCCTTAAACTTAATAAAAACAATATTAGGATTGTCTTTAACATACCGGACCTAATATAATACCAAATAATTTAAAAAATAAGCAATCAAAACCGCGATATTCTTAATCAAAGTCAGAAATTGTTGCTATTCACCCCGTTTTACGTACCGGAAGTCAGGCAACCAAATCAGAAAGGACAATTTTAGGTTAGAAATTTTTGCTGATGCATCTACGAAAGATTGGGGTACTGAAACAGCTAGTGGAACATGGAGTGATGATAAATGCTTGCTTCACATTAATTTGTTGGAATTGAAAGCTGTATTTTTTAGACTCAAATGCTTTACAAAAGATTTAAGTGATTGTAATATTTTACTTAGAATAGATAACATAACCGCTGTTTCGTACATTAATAGGTTAGGTGGTGTACAATACCAACACTTACATAATATGTCTAAAAATATTTGGCAATATTGTGAATACAAGAATTTATGGATCTTTGCAAGTTATATCAACACTAAAGATAATAAAATAGCTGATTACCACTCCAGAAAAGATTTAGGCAACACTGAATGGGAATTAAATTCCAATCAATACCAAAAAATCATCACTGTTTTTGGGACACCAGATATTGATCTGTTTGCTTCGCGAACTAACACAAAATGTCAATTATTTGTTTCCTGGCATCAAAACCCGGAAGCTTTTGCTGTTGATGCTTTCACTTTGTGTTGGACACAATATTATTTTTATGCCTTTCCACCTTTCTCCATGGTTTTAAAATCATAAAAAAAATTGTTACTGTTAAGGCCACTGGAATTATAGACTGTACCTTATTGGACAACCCAACCATGGTATCCAATATTTATGAAACTTAACTTCAAAACCAATCGTTTTTAATCTATCTATTGACTTATTGACACTTGGTCATTCCAGAATGCTTCATCCTCTTCATCGGAGCATGATGGCAGGAGTATTATCTGGAAGACGTTTCTAGATCACGGTATTAATGAAAAAGCTGTAGGTATAATTTTAGCGTCTATTTCGCATAATACATTAAAGCAGTACTTACCATACATCGAAGATTGGGCAAAATACTGTAAGTTAAAAAATATTAATTTAGATAACCCAAGTATTTAGGATGTAATAATCTACTTAACTAAAAAATTTGATGAGGGATTAGCTTATAGTAGTTTAAATTCTCTTCGATCAGCATTATCGTTTTTGATTGGTGCACATATTGACAATAATTACAACATAAAAAAATTGTTTAAAGGCTTTTTTAGATTAAGACCTAAGTACAATACCACCTGGAATGTTTCAGTATTATTGAGTCATTTAGAAAAAAATTATGTTGATGAGTCTAATTCGGTGAAGAGCGTCGGTGGCGCCGTGGACTCGGCACTTGCCTTCCAATTCGGGGGGTCAGGGTTCGAGACCCGCCATGTACCAATGTGTTTTTCGTTTCGAATTTCATATGTACATTTGCCTGACGCTCCTACGGTGAAGGAAAACATCGTGAGGCAACCTGCATACATCTGCGAAGAAATTCAATGATGTATGTGAAGTCGACCAATCCGCACTGGGCCAGCGTGGTTGACTAAGGCCTAATCACCCTAATATAGGGTAGGCTCGAGCCCCTCGGTGGGGACATATATGGGCTGTGATGATGATGATGATGATGATGAGTCTAATTTAATCCAAATTACCAAAAAGACTGTTACTTTGCTGATTTTCGCCACAGGCCAAAGAGCGCAAACAATTTCTTTGATTGATATTAATAATAAAGTGAAAACAGATTATTATATTAGTATTACAATTGATAAGTTAGTGAAAACATCTGTCTTCATAGGTATCAACCTTGTTTAACTCTACCGTTTTTTAATGAAAGAGTAAAGATTTGTCCAGCGAGGACTCTTATTAATTATTTAGAGACTACTAAAGCCATAAGCCATAAGCCAGCGTGGTTGACTAAGGCCTAATCACCCTAATATAGGGTAGGCTCGAGCCCCTCGGTGGGGACGTATATGGGCTGTGATGATGAAAGCCATAAGATCCCCAAATTGTTTATCTATAACATTAAAAAAGCCCCATAAATGTGTGTGTGCCAGTACTATCAGCCGTTAGGTGAAAAGCACCATAAAGGAAAGCGGTATTGATAATATCAATATTTTCAGCTCACAGCACTCGGCATGCAACTACTTCTGTAGCTTTTAGTAGAGGTATTAATATAGATGACATTAGACGAACGGCTGGTTGGACTGGTTAATCTTCAACTTTTGCAAGGTTTTATAAGAGACCTATTGTTGTGATTATGTGATTTATTTTATATGTGATTACTTTGGTTATATTTAAACATTCATACTGTCTTTATCAAAGATATTATTTTCTGTTAATAATAAAACAAATTTGGATTTTATTTTCTTTGAACATCTACACTTGTATTCTTTCATCATCGAGGACGAGATAATAAGGAGCATAATTAAATAGTCAAACGAACTTACCTGTAAGTGACGTTCGACTGTCATTATGCGATGTTGTTATCTCGTCCGAAGATGAGGGGTCCCACCCTTCCCTTACTATTTATTTAAATTATGGTAATAATTTATACCCTAACAAAATCCAAATTTATTTTAACTTTAAAGTTCATGAAGCTTGTTACAGATACATAATACAGGCAAGCGTGAGTCGCATTTCTTTTGTTTTTTAATCTATACAGCTTTCGCTTTGAAATTATGTGATGTCTGAGACAGAGATACGGTACTACTCTTGTATTCTTTCATCATCTTTGGACGAGATAACAACATCGCATAATTACAGTCGAAAGTCACTTACAGGTAAGTTCGTTTGACTATTTAATTACAGTCTATGTTTTAAATGAAAGTTTTGGTTTGAATGACATTACGTGTAAACATCTAGAGATGGGACATTTTAATAATGAGTTTTCGATAAAGAATTGATTATTTTTTGGTTATTTTGAAACACTGTGTATAAGTGGCAGCAACTAATCGATCTTTAATTTTACCTCTAAGCTATGGTAATTTATTTATTTATTTATTTTATGTAAGAGCGTCGGTGGCGCAGTGGACTCGGCACTTGCCTTCCAATCGGGGGGTCGGGGTTCGAGACCCGCCATGTACCAATGTGTTTTTCGTTTCGAATTTCATATGTACATTTGTCTGACGCTCCTACGGTGAAGGAAAACATCGTGAGGCAACCTGCATACATCTGCGAAGAAATTCAATGATGTATGTGAAGTCGACCAATCCGCACTGGGCCAGCGTGGTTGACTAAGGCCTAATCACCCTAATATAGGGTAGGCTCGAGCCCCTCGGTGGGGACTTATATGGGCTGTGATGATGATGATGATGATATGGTAATTTATCATCATCATCACAACTTATACACGTTCCCACCAAGGGGCACGAGCCTACCCTTACTAGTTATGTTAGGGCGATTAGACTTTAGTCAAACCACGCTGACCCAGTGCGGATTGGTTGTCTTAACATATACCTTTGAATTGCTTCGCAGGTGTATGCAGGTTTCCTCACGATGTTTTCCTTCACCGTAGGAGCGTCAGATAAATGTACATAATGAAATTCGTGAACGAAAAACACATTGGTACATGGCAGGATCGATCGCGGGCCTCCCGATCCTACTCGGGGCACAGTCCAATGCCGAGGCCACAGCGCCACCGACGCTATTCATTACTCCATAATCTACGTTTCCTCCCTGTTCTTGTTGAAAAGCGTGCCTAAGAAAGTAAGCGACAAAAATGTCATGTGTCATAGTTTAATTATTCCATTTAAAGTTAAAGTACAAATGGGGATGGTATTATTTGAATTAACCAACAGAAAGTTTAATAGGTTATGGGCCCAGAATTTCAGCAGCATAAATTGGTGTGAAAATAGCGAAGAAAAAATTATATTTATAGAAAACCAAAAATGGCGGAAGGGACGCTTCCTCATCAAACACCAATTTTCAATTGAGAAAATTATAGAAGTTGGCAATTTGTTTAAAATTGCCAACTTCTATAATTTTGCATATTAGTTGCATATTAGAAGAGAAAAATTCTTTGGAAGCCATTCAAATAGAAAACATAGAAGAACTAATATCAAAAGAACAACTGTCCAACTTTAAGAAACAGAATAGCAAAAAGTATAATTGTACAGTGCTTATTAGACAATTTTTTTTCAGAATGTCACTATGCTAAAGATATGATAGAAAAGGTAGGAAAAATATATGAGAGAAAAAAGTATTTTATACTACACCTGATCGGAACAGCAGTCATTATTCCCTCAAAAATGAAAGAGAAAGTTAGTCTTTTCTACGACCAATATAATCGGGTGGTTATAATCGGTCAATAATACCGCGGTAATCGGTCATTAATACCGCGCTAGCGGACCACTACATAACTG
Source organism: Schoenobius gigantellus (assembly GCA_963935595.1). NCBI lineage: Eukaryota > Metazoa > Arthropoda > Insecta > Lepidoptera > Crambidae > Schoenobius > Schoenobius gigantellus. The sequence goes on along the minus strand of OZ012541.1, from coordinate 68,179,889 downwards.
CATGCACACTCGCCGTCACCGATCAGCTGACGGTCTCGACCAACCCTGAGCCCCGCCCCGGTACCGTGTGCGCAGCGCCATCGGAACGCTTCATATATAAATTAGACAATGAACTTAGCTTAAAAGAATTGTGTAAGATTGAATGGGAGCATGGTCTTGAATTAAAAACACCCAATGAAATTTTAAATTTTATAGAAATTAATTTTAAAGCTGTTTATAATAGATGTATAAGTAAAATCAAACTATGTAGAAATAAAAGAATAAAATGCAAATTTATTAATAATAAAGCTAAAATGATGTGTAAAAAGATCAACTGTATAAAAGAGAATCAATTGTATACAAATTGGAAAAAAGACAATAATAACATAGAAAAGAGAGTTTTATATAATAAATATAGAAATAAAACAAACAAATACATTAACTTCTTAAAAAATAAATATATAAAAAATCAAATAAGTCAAAATTTTAAAAACCCCAGGGTAATGTGGAGGATAATAAATAAAGCGTGCGGCCAACTGAGACTGTCCACTGATGATATAATATTGAAGTCATTCGATGACAGCGAAATTAATATATCTAACAATTTTGCAAAGCAGACATCTCAAATAAGTTTCAGGAGTGCCCGGAGCCTCTTCTTGATAAAACTATTTACTCCGTCAGTCCCAAGACATGCTTACATTTGAAAAATATTATTAAATATTATTATTATTATTGAGAGCCCTGCTTAGCAAGTTATATGTTCTCAAATATAAAATGCCATATAAAGTTTTAAGAATGTTATATTTAGCTTTAGCTGACTCAAGCATAGAATACGGTCTTAGTAGCTATGGTAAAACTTATATTACTTATTTAAACAAAATTTATAATTTACAAATAAGACTACTAAAGACTATAGTACCAAAACACATTAAAAATAAATACTCAGCAGACTATTCTGAACTGTTTCAATATTGCAAGGTTTTGTCTGTATTTAACAAAATTAAAGTAGCAACCCTGAAGGATGAGTACAAAAACCTCCACTTTCAATAAATACAAAAGATGTAGTAACCTCAAACAACCTAAAAATGTAAAATGTTATATTTTACCTAAGTATAACAACGCTTATGGCAAAAGATATGTTAAATATTTTCTTCCATTAGTGTTAAATACTCTGCCCACTTATCTGTTGCAGCGATATTTAGCTGACTGTAAATCTATACGTTCTATAAAAAAGTATCTATTAGAAAATAACCCACACTGCAATTTTCTGAGCAGTTGATTATTGTGAACCTATGTTTATAGCTATAATAATTATGACAATGTGAACGAACTCGTCATTCGACTCATAAACCTTATAGGTTTTCGTCGATATGACATTTCTGTTTTGAATGTCTTGTACAATAAATGAAAAAAAAAATGTTTCCAGAACAGTCTTGTGATTCAGTTGAGTTTCAGAGGAAAATGTATAGTGAATATGTATAGTGAATATAGTATGCTATGTCATTAACATTTTGATACTGAAGTTTTTACTGATTCTACAATGAAAAAAATATCAAGAAATTCAGTCCCTCATTATGTAAGGGTTGTCGATTAATATATATTATTGATTATGACAATCTTTTTGTTGTGTTTAAGATGTATAAATTATTTTTTTGTTTCAGAAAAATCAAGGTTTAACTGTGACCCGAGAACACGCTGTTTAAGTTCAAGGTCCTTCAGAGCAGATTATTCCACCAGCAAAAACCTACCTTGAGCCTCAGCCTGGTTCTTCAAACAGACCCCCCTTACCAGAGATTTCTAATATCTTAAAATCAAGCATCCTAACAAGTCAGTCAACTGAGAGGATAAAAACTCAAAGAGAAAAATTACTTCATGCAAAATGTACCAAATACACGAAGAAAGTGTGCCAGTTGCGTAACTCTATAAAAAAAAATAACATTAAGTAATTTTAAATATCCTAACTGATGACAATTCAGTAAAAAAGTTGTCAGAAAAAATTACTCCAACTTTTGCATTACTATTGCAGTCCCAAATTAGAAACTGCAAAAGAAAAGCTTGTGGATACAGGTGGACAAAAGAAGAGAAAATAGTTGCATTAAGTCTATACAAGAAATCTCCTACTCGCTATTGGCTACTTAGGAGAATGTTCAATTTACCATCACCAGGTACTTTGGAAATGTTGCTAAACAGAGTGCCTTTTGGGGTGGGAATCTGTGAGCCAGTTTTAAATATTTTGAGTGCTTATACCAAAATTCTACAGGCTTCAGACAATGCGTTTATATTAATGTTTGATGAGATGTCTCTCAAAAATCATTATGAATATAATGCAAAACAAGATATGATAGAAGGATATCAAGATCATGGTCATCAAGAAAGATCCATCCATCTTCTTATGCTTTGGTGTTCATGATTGCAGGAATCAGGAAACCTGTAAAGCAATCCATTGCCCATTGTTCGCGCGCAAGCGGAACCTCAGGCACAGAATAGATAATAGCCTCAGGCTGTTCTGGCAGCGGGACGCGGGGGTGCGAGTGAGAGCGGGCGCGAGCTGAGCAAGACGGCGTGCGCCGGCGCCGAGACGTCTACTACGATCACTTGCACGGGCAGTAATCTTCCATAGAAAAGTAGCTAGACGTAGGCATAAAGGAAGTCGATCGTGATTGGCTATAGCAAAATGATATATGACAGTTCTATCTCCTCACTCTTTCTTTCTGTTCTGTTCCTCTCTCTCGCCCGCTCGCAGCCATATTGTTTGATTTCATTTGTTTATTTATTTATTAACATTCATTTAAAAATAACGATTTGCTGCTGTTTCATTATACCTTTCAATATGTATTAAAAACTGTTATGTACCGGGTTGTACAAATTCATGACACGACACTATTTTGCACAAATTTCCCGTGTGTGAAAAAGACTAAGAACGTGGTTCGAATTCATTCCTTGTGATTCTAAAATAAAAGTATTTATGAAATTGCGCACCTGCAAATATGTCACAAACATTCTAAGGCCCGCTTTGTGACTCACAAATCAAGACTATTGAAGACTGCCTATCCAACATTGTTCTTGGATACTAAGATGTGATGACTACCGGCACCTCAATAAACTGCTAGTTTGCTGTGTGAGTACTGGTAATAAAAATCATTAACATTTACGTTAAAATGTGTTATTTTCTCATTAATATTAACAAGTTCTATTTTGCTTAAGTTATTGAAATAGTGTGTTACCGCTATTACTATCAATAACTCTAAAAACGATGAAATTTATGTTGTCCAGTAATAAATTAAGTAGGTTAGTTATGTATTTACTTTTTGGATAAATAAATTTAGTTTAAAATTATTTTATAGAGAATTCAACCCTGATTGTGTTTTTATAATAAGTTTAATCATAGTTGTTTTTTATTTCTATCTACTTACACAATATTTTCTTTTAGGAAATCCAAGTATGCATGAAAAAAACATTATGAACACAATTATTGCCAAAATCCTCAAGCGAAATTTATTGAAATAGGTAAGACATTAATGAATTTTTATTTAATATAAAGTTTAAAAAGTTTTATTTATGAACTATAATTATTATTATTATTTCGTCACTTTATTCGAAGATATAGATTTAATTTATATGTATTTCAGATATACATATATCAGTCTAATACGTAGTCCTTCTATTGTTTGAGCAAACATTCGCACACTTTTAAGATTTTACAATACAAATATCGATAAATTAAAAAACAAAATCGGTCCGCTTAGTGGCAACCCCAGCCTCTCAGCGGTACACCACGCTACTTTTGCCTCATTCTTTTATTGTGCGCGCAACCAAACGTACGCTTTCCTAATAAGCAAAATGCCGAAACGAAGTGCTGAAGAACAAATCGCGTATTACTTCAATAAAATTAAAAAGCTTAAACATAAAGAAAGCAAACGACGTAGTCGTGTTATAGTCTATTCGGATTCATCGGATTGCGAAGAAAACGTTGGTGAGTAAACATGTTACAATTACCCCCATTTTGATGACAAAAATTTTATAGTGCAAATTTTACAAAGTAGAAGCATTGTAATAAAATAAAGCTTTAGAGTTAACCTTGAGTTAACCGAAAAGCAATTTTAGCCCAAGAGTTAACCGAGAGTTAACCGAAGGGTATCAATTAACCCGAGTTGACCGAGAGTCAACCTATTATTATGTCATATTCCATTTTTCTTTTCTGATGAATATCACATTGACTCCAACCTATTGACGTGCATTTCATTCGTAAAACACCTTTTTATAAAAGTTATTATTTCTAGATGTCGCGATCGATGAGAATATGACAAGCAATAACACCAATACTCAGTCCAATATTGACCCTGAGATTTTGGTATCACAACAGACGTTACAGTCGTTAGATAATGCTGAAGCTAATAATGATGTGGAAATTTTGATTTCCGACAAGACTTTGCCCCCGTTAGACCCTGACGTACTGATAGCCTTAGGAGAACTCGTCCCAGAAGAGGTTACCTACGGAGAAGACATTCATCCAGATTTGGCACAGAGGTGGGTTCCAATTCTTCGTAAGGGTATAAATGATAAAGAGCAAAAAAATAAACTATTTAAAGAATATGCTACCCCAAAAAACTGTAAGCTGTTTAGAGCTCCTCTGCTGAATCCAGAAATAGCTGCTGCAGTTTCTGAATTTGCTGGAACGCGGGACAAAAAAATCGAGAGCTCTCAACAACAGTTGGGGGTAGGTCTAACCGCTATAAATAGAGCTATGACGGTGCTACTTTCGAGTGAAAACAAGATTCAGGCTATAAAATATCTATCGGATGCTTGTAGGATCTTGTCAGACTTACATGCTTCAGAAACCCACACTCGAACAAAGTCATTAACACAGGGGCTAGAAAAATCTTTTCTTAACCTAATTCAAGATACAGAGCGTGATGAGACGCTTTTTGGCACTGGTTTACCAGATAAAATTAAAGCTTCAAAAGCTATCGAGAAACAAGGTTCTCAAATTAAGAAACCCGACAACAAGGCAACTTCGGCGCCATCAAGTTCTCGTTCAACTAGACTTCAGGGAAACTGGAGAGGCCCCTCTCGCTCGATGACGAGCAGGGGGGGGCGCGCAGGTTTCAAGAAGGCTGTCTTCACGAATCAGAAACCCACCTCCTCGACGCATCAGACCAACTTCAATCCGTCGAGAGTGTGGAACAAACCTCGTGCAGGTCTTCGGACATAAAGGTACATGCTGGTAGATTACAGCATTTTTATAGTTGTTGGTGTAATATTACCACGAACAAATTTGTATTAAATTGGATTCGAAATGGTTATGCGATACCTTTTTGCAAAAAAGTAAAAATGGTCGAGAACAGACATCGAGAATGGCTGCCGGGAGAAAAAATTGAAATGTCTAAGGCCATTCAAAAATTACTCGATCTCGGAGCTATTTCCGAATGCGAACCATCTCGAAATCAATATGTATCCGATATATTTTTAGCACCAAAATCTAATGGCGATAGCCGGTTTATTTTAAATTTAAAATCTTTAAATAAATACGTTGAAAAATCACATTTTAAAATGGAAGATTACAGAATGGTTGCCTCCTTAATCTCCCAGGGTTATTTCATGGCAACAATTGACCTAAAGGAATCCTATTTGTTAGTCCCAATTAATCCCAAGCATAAAAATTTTTTGAGATTTCAATTCGAAAATGATGACTTGCAGACAATTACTTATGAATTTAATGCAATGCCCTATGGTCTCTCTACTGCACCAAGAACTTTCACAAAAATTATGAAGGTAGTTGTAGGGTATTTGAGAAACCGTGGTTTCAAGTCAGTCATTTATCTTGATGATATTTTGTGCCTAGGTTCTAATTTTGCGGAGTGCCAAAACAACTTAATTGAGACCCAGAAACTATTGGAATGCCTTGGTTTTGTCATTAATTTTGACAAAAGTCATCTTAATCCTGTAACTAAGTGCAAATATTTAGGTTTTGTTTTTGACTCGATAGAAATGACCATTAGCCTACCCTTAGAAAAGCAGAAAAACATTTTTTCCCTACTCAAAAAGTTTTTTGCCTTGCCTAGATGCACCATTAAAGAATTTGCACAAATGATCGGAGTGCTGGTAGCAGCTTGTCCAGCCGTTAACTACAGCTGGATGTATACAAAATCACTGGAAAGGGAAAAACATTTAGCCTTACTTAGATACCACAATAACTATAATGCAAAGTTTAGACCCTCAACTATCATATTGCCAGATCTTCATTGGTGGATTAATAATATTTTTATTTATAAAAATTGGTTGGATAAGCCTTCATTTGTATTAGAAATATTTTCAGATGCATCTAGACAGGGCTGGGGGACTTTTTGTAATGATACGCGGGCAGGGGGTAAATGGAAAAAAGAGGAGCTGCAATTTCACATTTATTATTTGGAACTTAAGGCAGCATTTCTTGCATTAAAAACATTTGCCCGAGATTTGAGTAATTGTGCTATATTATTACGCTGCGACAATATCACAGCCATTAGCTACATAAATCGAATGGGGGGAATTCAATTTCCCCATTTAAATGCAATTACCAGAGAAATATGGCAGTGGTGCGAGAAGCGAAAGGTTTGGCTATACGCATCTTATATTAATACCAGAGACAATAGAGAAGCTGATCAAGAATCGCGTAACAAAAATATAGATAGAGAATTAGAAATATCCTGTACAGCGTTTAAAAACTTACTGATATTTTAGGTAAACCTGATATAGATCTTTTCGCCTCTCGTGCCAATGCCATGTATGTATCTTGGAAGCAGGACCCAGATTCTTTTACGGTTGATGCTTTTACCTTAAACTGGCGACCATATTTCTTTTATGCTTTTCCTCCATTTACCTTAATTTCAAAGTGCCTCCAAAAAATTAAAGAGGACCGCGCAGAAGGTATTTTAGTTTTCCCTTATTGGCCTTCTCAACCATGGTACCCATTTTTAAGGGACATGTGTAACTCTGAAATTCTTTACTTCGATGCTAAAGAACACCTCGTAAATTTTCTTTACAGGAGAAGGCAACAGTTCCAACTTACCCTGGGTGTCGCGAGGCTCTCCGGGAGTCTTTCTTAAGAAAAGGAAGCCCGGAAGAAGCGTTAGAAATAATGTTATCCTCGTTAGCAGATAATACTTTTCAACAGTATAGCTGCACATATAAGTTATGGTGGTCATTTTGCAATGATCTAGATTTAAATCCTTACAACTCTGATTGCGAACAGGTAATTCTGTCTTTCTTTACAAAGCTTTTTAACCAAGGTGCAGCATACGGTACTCTCAATAGCCATAGGTCGGCATTGGCATTATTACTTAGCAATGATTTTGAAAATTTCAAATTAATTTCGAGATTTTTCAAAGGGGTATATAAATTGAGACCAACACTTCCGAAATACATGGCTACATGGGACCCTCAAATTGTGCTCAATCACATAGCGCTTTGGAGGCCCCATAGTGAGATTTCCATAGAAAAACTGACGAAAAAAGTCGCAATTCTCTTAGCTCTCTGTACAGCTCATAGAGCGCAGACATTTTCATTGATTAAAATAAATAATATCAAGATGGGTTCAAATGATATTAAAATAATTATTTCTGATTTAATTAAAACTTCCGGTGCGGGACGGCCGCAGCCTTTATTAATTCAGCAGCCATTTTTTCAAGAAAATGTGGACATTTGTCCAGCAACCGCTATTAAAGATTACCTGTTGAGAACGGAACAGTTAAGAACTGAAGTTAGGGATAACTTGCTGCTATCGTTCACACCGCCTCACAAGCCTGCTACGAAGACGATCGCGCGGTGGGTGAAACAGGTTCTCGCCGAGAGTGGAGTGGATGTGGCGGCATTTAGTGCACATAGCACTCGTCATGCCGCCACATCCGCGGCTAAGAACGCAGGCGTCTCACTTGACGTGATACGAAAAACGGCGGGTTGGACCCCCACATCAAGCACATTTGCCAGGTTTTATGATCGACCGATCGTAAGTGACAATAATTTCGCTAGATCTGTTTGCATCCAACGTCAGTCTTCTTGACTGTCCCGTTCTCATTAGTTATATGTAAGCAATCAAACTACAGTATACTTTAATTATTTATTAGGTATATCTATAATAAAGTAGTGATTTCTATACTACATCTTTTATTTCAACCTAAAATATGTAAATCGGCAAAACTTTAGTATCTCTAAACATCTACGTATTAGACTGATATATGTATATCTGAAATACATATAAATTAAATCTATATCTTCGAATAAAGTGACGAAATAATAATACATGATCAAACGAACTTCCAAGTGAAGTTCGATCAGTATTATATGAGTCACTTTATTCGAAGATATAGAGAAACTTCCCGCCCATTATCCCCGCCCAACATTGTTTTGCCGATTTCTGAGAGACTCTGAAGAATGAGGCAAAAGTAGCGTGGTGTACCGCTGAGAGGCTGGGGTTGCCACTAAGCGGACCGATTTTGTTTTTTAATTTATCGATATTTGTATTGTAAAATCTTAAAAGTGTGCGAATGTTTGCTCAAACAATAGAAGGACTACGTATTAGACTGATATATGTATATCTGAAATACATATAAATTAAATCTATATCTTCGAATAAAGTGACTCATATAATACTGATCGAACTTCACTTGGAAGTTCGTTTGATCATGTATAATTGCGAAGAGCCTGTTTTACTGCCCATGAAAGATAATTATTATTAGCGTTGGGTAATTCTATACCAATAATGGTAAATGTCAGCTAAATCAGAAACATTATTTAAAATTGTAATGAGTAATCATTTTATTACTATTTCCAGATGTTCATCAACCATCTACATTTAAATATAAGGATTTAAGATGCAATCTTGAAGAATGCCAAATAGAAGCACTGCCAGCAGGTTAGTATCAATGCAAACATTAAACATGAACAACAATGTACCTGTAATAGTAATAATATGTAATGATCTGTAATTGATGAGTTGTCATGAGATTGAGACCCCACAATCTCCTGAGCTATACAATACCCACCTTCAACATCGGGTGGTTGACTGAACTGACATTTGTTTTTTAAAATGTATTAAACTTTCTCATAATTTTATGTTAATAATAAACAAAAATAAAATTTATGTAATATTTTATATTTATTTGTTTAACTTTTACACCAGACGTTTCAACAACCATAATATGTTATGTCATACAGCAAAATAAAAGTAATTATTCTAGATATCCAACCATCTACATCTAAAGCTGATTTAAGTCGCAACCAAATGAAAGAAATTGAAATAATGTCTAAATTTACATTTTAATTGTTCCAGCTCATTATTCTGATGGAAGGGCAGTAAGTGGGACCCTCAAAAATACAGCAGGTTTTGAATTTTTTGGATAATTTATTTGACAGCATCATCGGAAGTGCAATAATAACAAAGGAAAGAAGAGGGAAAGATCTTCGTGTAGCTGTTACATGAAAAAGCAGGCATCATTTATTTTGGCAAGAAACATTGACAAAACTTAATAATATGAAGTTTATTGATAAGGAATCTTGTGAAAGGATAGTGCCTAGTATAAAAAACTTTTGGTGGTGCTGTGGATCAGCACCATCAAAAGTTTTATGAAGCTGTGGCAAATTTTGACAAATAAAAGCATAAAAGTAATGAGGCCACGTTACATGTATTTAGATGCAATAGAATTTTTTTTGGACAAGTGAGGTCCTATGATATTAGGGATAATAACCCAACATGCCACAACTTCATCAGTATGTTTAAGTCATTAGTAATTACTGGTTACATCCAGTTTCACCGCTCTTCATTTATTTGTGAAGATGACGGAAGTAGTCGCTTATTAAAAGTTTGGAACCAGCCCCTAGATTCTCTAACTCAAAATCTATCACAATGGCTTTTAATTTGACAATCGTAGTACACCCATCTCTCCTTTATAAAAGGAAGTTGGCGCAGAGTCTTGTGTTGACCGCGCAATGGCTGTCAAGTTAAAGGCGATTGTGGATAATTTTTTCTGAGACAATAATCCCCTATTTAGAGAGCAAGAGACCAAAACAAATATAATTGATAACAGCGGTGAGACTGATGTATCCAACATTAATGCTGATCCAGAAGTTAAAAAAGCAAGGTGTCAATGTCTGTCAATACAGTCCCGTGCTTATACAGCAGGATGGGGGTCATACATAAGTAAAATATTGTTTATGTTAAGTACTAAATATGTAAAAATGATCTCACTGCAAAATAATCATTTTTCAATACAGTTGTTAAACACAGTGTACTTTCAGAGACTATGATTATGATTCGAAAATTATTTACGAGATCAATCCTTACTTTTGTAGTATGAGGAAAAACGAATGACTTCGTACATCTTAGCACTGAATTTTCAATAGTCAATTTATAAATAATTTAACTAGTATGTAATTAAATATAATAATAAGCATCCATTTAAAACATATTTAAATTTATTTTCTACAACTGTTTTGAAAAACGTCATGTGATTCACGGGTGTGTAGATTGCAAACTCGTGACATTAGAAACCCACGCTTTCAGCTCTGGCTTGTTAATGACAACTTGTTTAGTAAAAATATGGCTCAAAAAAACATATCCTGCAGAACCCATAATAAGATATTATTAATATACTTGAAGAAACAAATAATTTAGAGATAAATTCCAACAGCTATTATATTGAGCAAGACATAAAAGTATAATTAAAAACAAATATGTTTTTGAGCATATTACATGTAAAAGCCACGGGACAGAAGACGTCTTGTTGACGATAATGATTATGTATACACAACTGCCCCTCTAGCATGACCACCGAAACACGATATGATAAAACGATAGGTATATTGATAAAGCTGTTAAAAAATATATTTTTTTTAGTTATCTTGATGTTTTTGAGTGTTTTGAAATTGGTATTGTTATTTTGCGCATTATTTATATATTAAGGTCAATATAAAATTTCAATGTGGCCATTATATCTAATATATTTTGACAGTTCATATCGAGTTATCGTTTTATCAAATCGTGTTTCCGTGTTTATGCTACGGGGGCTGGTGCACTATCCTTAATAACATTTGGAATGGTGTAGATATCATTCGGTTAAAAAGCAGAAAGCTACCCGAAATGCAAAATAAGGACTTTCTAATGTATAAGAACATTTTTGAAGAAATAAATGATAATTAAACTTAAAATCTTGTTCATTTCATTTTTCTTACCTAACCTTTAATTAAATAGAAATAGGAACTTAAGATTCTACCACCGTGGTTATGGGCTGTTGTCAGTAATTCCCTTTGCCAAATAACGCGTATCTATTTAAAAAGTATAACTGTCAAACATCATTTTGCTGTAACCAATCAGCGAACAGAAGCACAAGTCTAGTGTTTGGTAAAGGCAGATGTCCGTCTGATACGTAGTATCTCTATTTAGTTTGTGATCACTTGGGCTTCGCATCGTCAAGGCACCGGGCGCTTCCTATTGTTCAACGGTCTTGCGAATAGATAGTTTTTTTAATACCAGCCTCTCAGTAAACATTATAATACAGTCAACTCTTTCATTTAAAGTCCCGTAGGACCCTAACAATGCACGGAAATAAAGATATCTTGATTCAAGAAAATATGCGGTTATATATGCACTATGCAGTTAAATGTCTTGAATTAAGACGATGTATTTTTTTGAATTCAAAAATGATATCATTTTGAACGAATGTAAACTGCATTCAATCAAAATAACACTGTCGATTCACTAAACATAACAGAATCTTGAATTAAATAATGATTGTCTTATTCCAATGAATTGGTTTTCAATAATACTTTAGTATAACACGATCACGCCATTCAGTCAAGATAACAGAGATTTTGTCCTGAACTCTTCTGCCTTAAATTGAATGAAATATTTTTTTGATTCAATGATATCGGTTTTCTAAACCACTTTATTTAGGCGATCATTTCTTTCAGTCAAGATAATATTATCTTGTGCTCATCTCTACACAATTAAATGAATTAAATATAAAGTATTGAATGGAGATTCTGTCTGCCTTGGTTCAACATGATCGATATGATTGATTCAAGTCATTACTTCTTTCAGCCAATATTACTGAAATCTTGGTTCTAAATACCATCTACTTTAAACTAAGTAGATATATTATTGTTCTGAACAATTATTTGTTTTGCATTATAATATCAGCATATTAGCTCAACACAATATATTGTTTTCGTAAGATTTAACATTTTGAACCAAGCATATCGACTTATCTGATGGAAATCTAGGTATTCGAGTCAAAATATTTTTTTATTGTCTTAAAAGAATAATTTCTATTTAGAAGAAAATATTCTCTCGGTTTAAAGTATAAATGATCTTCAAAGAAACTGACAAAAGCTTGACTTAATGGAATAAATTTATCAGGGCAAAACCCCACTAAACAGCACCGTTTAGATTCCTTCTCCTCATAGGTATATTAAATGTTTTTGTGGCATTATTGCTATTGTTACGTACACTTTAGGTTCACGGCGTATTTATAAATAATGCAAGAACTCCAAGGGTGCTACACCACTGCTTAGATTTCTACACGACGATTTGGAGATACGATAAATAAAGTTGTTGCATCTGAGCAGTACGATAACATCTTCGGAGCTCTTGCATTATTTCTGGTTACGTCGTGTAACTAATGTGTGAAACAATATGCCACAAAAAATAATAAGTATGAGGAGAAGAATGTTAAACGGTAATGCTTAGTGGGGTTTTGCTCTGATAAATTCATTCCATAGAGCCAAGTAGAGGTACAACTGGATCTGAAACAACAAAAATAATTATCACTACAAAGTACTTCGATCATCAAAAACACATTCTTTTACTTGAGTATTGTCAGTTTCTTATTTAATTCATTCTGGGAAAGAGTTTTAAAAATGAAAACATTCTTAATAAAGTATAAAATATTATTTATTTATTAAAAATTAACTTTACAGTAAGCAATTTCCTTAAGATACACAATAAATTAATTCCCATTTTTATACAATTTTATTGCTTAACTATATAGTCAATATATTTTATATTTTTTTACAAATGCAATAAAATATTACTGTGCCACATACATCAAAAGATCTAATGACCTCAGCCATCTCGATGATCCCTACGTGCAACACCCTATGCGGTAGATCACTTATCTACATTTTTGCATTTTTTGTGGTCTTAATCTACAAACCTTACATTTGACAGAATAAGTCTATATTGGCAGACTAAACTTTAAACCTAGACTCAAGTTTCCCTTAACTAATACAATATACACAATAACATATTTTTTTCGTTTCTCGCCTTTTTCATCATCTGCTTTTATATAGAGGCGCTATTATCACCAGGATTCTGAAAGAAAAATGAAAGTAAAATACAATATTTTTGCCATCACCATAACAGCTCATCTACATTACGTCATTACGTCCCCATCGAAGGACTCGAGCCTTCCTTAAGTTACGGTGGTTAGGCCTTAGTCAACCACGCTGGCCCAGTTGGTCGACTTCACATACATCTTTGAATTACTTCACGGATGCATGCAATGTTTTCCTTTACCGTAGGAGCCCCAGACAAATGTACATATGAAATTCGAAATAAAACACATGGGTACATAGCGGTCTCGAACCTTGAACCTCCCGATTGGAAGGCAAGTGCCCAGTCCACAGCGAAGTTATTTTTGTCCAAATGACTAAGTTTTTATGCAATTTTGTAGCTGACATATTCATGTTCAGTCCGATCTGCTGATTATGTATGTGCCAGTTATGAAATTGTATAACACTTGGTCGACCAAACATTTTTTAAAAGTTATGTTATGGACAATATAATCCAAAGGTGCAAGGTGACTCGATTTAGGTGTTCCGGAGTGTATAAACGACCATGAGCCATCGGACTCGCCCACCGAGAGTTCCAGTAACATTATAGAGATGCAACCGCATATTATTGTAAGCTTAGAGGTTTTTAAAAAGTTTTGAAGGATTTTTTATGATTTCCAAAAGCAAAGTAAAAGAAGTTGTATTCTACGTGGCATAAGTGTTGACTCACCTCAACTAATATCATGATACTCTCTGACATTCTTGAGTGAAAGCTTCCCAGTCTTGGATGACTCCCAAGATGTCTTTCCATGGATCCTGGGACGGGTGGGATAATGTAGGCTTGCGTCGAACCCATGTCAACTCCGTTGGTAATTTTGTATCTGAAAATTTATATTTTCAATGTTATTTGGAAACGTCATATGTCATATACGAGGTGTAACAAAGTACCTTACACTAACACTCAAGGAAGTGAATGAATGTTAAAAATTTCCAAAGTAACATCTATCGAAATATGAAAAATTTTGACTACAAAACAAATTTAGATTAAGTATATTGGTATACTCACTGCAAAACCTTGAATTAAATCTTTCGGAATTTTCCAGGACTCCAAAAGAACAGCAATAATATTTTTCGGTACGATCATTGTAATAGTGCGCTGCTTGCTTCATGTTTCACTAAATTTGATGTGAGAACTATTAAAATTGTCACTAAACTTATACATTTATATTATATTGGCACAGTATTCGTTGGTTTTCATACTCCAAACCAGTCGCAAACACAGAAAGAATTCATCAGACGAAGGCTTCTTCACTGAATCAGTCAATCAGGAACGCGTAGTGTGGTATGGTTGACGTATTGTGGAAGAATACTCGTACAAGTTCTCTGTGGAAATTGTGTTTTTCATCCAAGCATTGTGTATTACATATGAAAATCTAACATCTTGTTTGAAAGTAAAAGTTGTAAACCGAAAGTGATATTGCCTTAGTTGCCTTAGTTAGAACATTTGTTTTCAAAGTAAGATAACAGAATTCTTGTGCTAAAGCAATATCGCATTAGATTAAAATTCTATTGACTCTATTCAAAATTTACAATTTATTTACATTAAAACAGTCATAAATTTTCGTCTAAGAAAAATAAAAGGTTGGACGGACAAAAGATGTACTTGAAACAAAGAAAACTACGGTATTAAAGCAAAATTTTCAAATATTTTAATTGAAGAACTTTTTACATTAAAATAATATATACACACTCTTGAACGAAAACAAAGAGAGTTGTGATAAAAAAACTCAGTGTATTCGAACCAAGACAATGATTTTCTTGTGTTAAAGTAATGTTGCATTCTATTAACAATCTGTTGACTTCATTCAATAATGTCTTTAAATTTCATCAAAAAAATAAAAGTTTCATCGGGAAACAAAATTTACTTTGATCAATTGACTGTGATATTAAAACAAAATTTTGGAATAGTATTTCAGTCCAAGAAGTTTTTGTATTGAAATGAAGCACACACACCCTTCAACGAAAACAGAGAGAATTCTGATGAAAAACATCACTCTATTAGAACCAAGACATCGGTTTTCTTGTGTTAAAGAAATATTAAATTATATTAATATTCTATTGGTTTCGTTTAATATTATAACTGAGTTTCGTTGCATATTTATAAATACTTGATCTAAAGGCATATTTTGTAAAACAAGAACATGAAAGTATTGAAACAATTATTTGAGATATCTTCGGTCAAGTGAGTTTCATGTTATTGAAGCAACGAAATTAACTTCAGGTTAAAATAATATGTTCGAATTGAATTAAGAAAATGAACATTCTTAAGTCAATTCCGTGGCATACTGTTTCAAAGTAAATTATGTTGTCTCAATAAAATATGTTCAAGACAATATAATGTTTTGAATGAAAGAAATCCCGGGACTCTTTTTTTTCCGTGTGGTCCTTTAAGCTTCGCCGAGAAGATTTAGAAACTACCTATTCGTCTTACGCACCACGAACCACGCAGTTGCAAGTGGACTTTGATCGCGGACTACAAGGAATCGTCACCACAGCCTGAGACATCATCTTCAAGAAGCTCAAAGTCACCTTTTATTGGGAGTATACACGGATTAACTGTGAGTTCGTTCCAATCAGATAAAATTTCCCTCTTTTTGCCGATATAAAAATCATTTTTGGGAAATTTTCTTACATTTTTTTGTATTTTTCATTTGTTCAGATTTTCTTTAGTTGTTTGTTCCTATTATTTTAATAGGAACAAACAACATTATTTAATTATATATTATAGATTTAATTCTTTGATTATATAATATTTTAATTAGTATGTATGCATAGGTATAAGATAGTCATAGGAGCTGTTTATGTGTGTTTACTGTTTAGTGTTAAGTAATCTTTTTGCTATCCACATAACTACAAGTGGCACTGGAACAAACCCGTTTTGGGGTTTATCAGTGCAATTTAATTTAATAAGTGTTTTTGTTTCGTAAATTTATGATAATAATAAAATAAAAAAAATTATTATAAATTTAATTCTTTGATTAGCTAAATATTAGCCGTTTAGTTATCCTACATTTAATAATCGCTGCGCAAACGCAGATACTTTGTTTACGATAAGCGTCTTTTGTTCATCGATCGAACAATAGATCGTGCGAGCTCTTATCTATTCAGCCACTTTTTTTGCATACGCTTAGTTAATTGTAGTCTTTTTCTCAAATTTGTTGCGCCTATATTGTTATTTTAGATTTAGCTTGCATAATCGCCGATCAATTAAAAACATTAATTAAAAAGCGCAGTTCCATGAAGTCAAAATTAACAATATTTAATAATTACTTAAATTTAATTAAAGACAATTCTAGCCTTTCTCAGTTGCAACGTTTTGATTTAGAGGAACGTTTTGGTAAATTCGAATGTTTATATGCTGAATTCGATGCATTACAGATTGAGATCGAGGTACAGGTGGAGGATCCGAGCGCGGTTCTCGCTGAGCGCGAGGAGTTCGAGTCCCAGTATTTCCAGCTGGTGGCACTCGCGCGCAGCTTGCTCGGGTCTATCTCCAAGCGTGCAGGTTCCGTGTCGAGCTCAGAAAATAATAATTCAGGTGCACAAAACAAAAATAATTTCGTTCGATTACCAAAAATTAATTTACCTGTTTTCGATGGCAGCTATCAGTATTGGTTCGAATTTCGAGACACCTTTTCTTCATTAATTCATAATAATTCTAGTATTGACGATATAAATAAGTTTCACTATTTACGAGCTTCACTCAAGGGAACTGCAGCCTTAATCATAAAAAATATTGATTTCTAGGGGGATCATTACAAAATTGCATGGGATTTGTTGTGTGAGCGCTTTAATCATAATCGACTATTAATAAACAATCATCTTCAAGCTCTTTTTGACATAGAAACCATAACTTTAGAATCCAGCATTTCACTTCGTAATCTAGTCGATACAACTAACAAAAATATAAGGGCACTCACCACCTTAAACCAGCCAACCAGTTATTGGGACACCTTATTAATCTCCATTCTAGTAAAAAAATTAGATATTACGACAAGCCGTCACTGGGAGGAGCACCGTAATAGCTCAACAGAAGATCGCAATTTTGTAATTTTATTAGCAGCGCTTTCCTGCTAATAAAATTGCGACTCACTAGAATCTATTGAAACAAATCACAATATTACAAATAATACAATAGTAGCCTTAAATAACAGTCATAATTTTAATAATTTAAATAATAAAAATAAACAAAGCAACATAAAAAATTCAAATAATATTACAAAAAATAAATCTTACACATGTCCGCTTTGCTCACAAACTCATAGTTTATTTACATGTGAAAATTTCAGAGCACTTACTATCGAAAATAGAATTCAAAAGGCAAAGGATCTAAATGTTTGCTTAAATTGTTTACGTTTAGGTGGGCCATTCTACTTTTCGATGACTAAGAACTGGTCCCTTTCCGATGATGTGCTTTTTTATTAATTTAAACAGTAGGTATCTATCAAATTCATTCACAGATATATCATGAATATATAAGCAATCGTTAGAAATGTTAAATTCGAAATAAAACTACTAAATATTTCATGAATATTGGTAACTCAAGGGTAATCTTGAGTAACGCGGTTGTTTTTCATACAAAACACTAATGTCCCTCAGTAGTACTCTTTGGAAACATTAGTTAATATCTTATAAAAAATTCAAAACATGATTCTTATTGTTATACTATTAAATTTCATAATAATAAAACCTAAATAAGACCGCATTAAATGTGTTTTATTTCACACTGACTACTAAATAAAAATTATTATTCACTGTGTCCCTATTATCATATGAAATCGAAACTACTTAGTGTTACTATAGGAAAGTGCACCGTAAACAAGGAATTTATTATAAATTTGCGTTCAGTTTCGTTCGTACTGTTTTAATTTGACATTGGAGTGTGCGGGGCGGAGCGGGACGGCTAGCGTAGCCGAATCAGTACGGTGAGAAGCGTCCTAGGGTGCACGTGTGTTTATTGTGAGGCCGCTGAGTTACCATAGGATTTACGTAAGTTTTGACTGCAATTGCTTTAATTACTATTAATAATTAATCTGTTGATATAATTATTTTTGATGGTGACGTTATTTGGTTTAAACATGCTATTATAAAGAGTTTCTTGTTAAAAATATTGCGTATTTACACCTGCGGTACTGCTCCACAGAGTTACCGTGTAAAGTAACGCAGTTGTATCTTTGGCGACGCAATTGTAAAGTTACTGTATTCTTACACATTATGGCGATATTAATGTTATATTTGAAAAAAAATTTAAACTAAGCTAATTTGAATGAGTTGCGCAACTCACATTAAAATAAGAGTAGTCGTAAGTCTTAATATAATTTAATATTTTAGAGTGGGTCAAAAAGAAACCTAAAAAAATGAAAAAGGCACGGACCACGAGTCTGTGGAGAGTTAACTATGTATTAAAAAAAATGTTATATTTGTGTTTTATTTGTGCAGGAAGAAGCCTGTTTAACATCATGCCATTAACACCAGCCGAAAAACAACGCCGTTATAGAGAAAAATTAAAACAGAATCCCATAAAGCATGCTGAAGCAAAGAAAAAGCATCTTGAAAGGTACCACGCAAATAAGAAACTTGTGAAAGACATGTCCGAAAGAGAACATAGATCTGCTAAACGTAAATGGAGGATTGCGAACAAAAAACGTCGGGAACGTCAAATAGCAGTGCAGAACATTATTTCTGAAACTCCAGAATCTACACCGCGTTCAGTGAAAAGATATTTCTAACGCGATGACGTTTCTAGGGCTACCGCTGGTAAGCGAGAAACTGTAACCTATAAAGAGAATAAAATGCAAAAGCGGTACTTACTGGATACTATGAAGAATCTATACAAATCGTTTAAAAAAGAAAATCCTGATATAAGATGCTCATATTCATATTTTGTCAAGCATAGACCATTTTATGTAAAGCCTCCCTCGATTGATTGTAGAGATACCTGTTTGTGCAAGACACATACAAACGCACAATATATGTTGAACGCTCTCTATACATATAAAATAATTTCTGAGCCTAACATGAACAATCTCATAACAAATACAGTGTGTTCCACAGATAGACGACTCTGCATGACCGGCAATTGTAAATTTTGCAAATCTAAAGAAATAACTTTTACAGTACCAAATCATTCAGCAGTATTCAAGTGGCCACAATGGATTAGAAAGTCGGAAGTTTGCGAAAAGTCGGGAAAGAAAATTAGAGTTACCAAAAATATAAAAGAAGTGGCTAGAAGTACAGTTGCAGAAATGATAAACATTTTTAAGGATACACTAAAAAAATTAAAACAACATATATACAACATAAAAGTACAATACAAAAGCTATAGATCAGCAATTGATAATTTGGAAAAGAACGAAGCTGTACTTCATATAGATTTTAGCGAAAATTATAACTGCAAACATTTTGAGGAAATTCAGTCTCATTATTTTGGAGGGTCGCGCAAGCAAGTAACGTTGCACACTGGGGTTCTTTACATAAAAAAGAGAATGAAGACAAAGCTACTGTTAACTCATTTTGTACAATATCGGGAAATAATTCTCACAATCCAGCCTCTATTTGGGCACATCTACATCCTATTATGAATAATTTAAAATTAGTGTTTCCCCATCCATTTTTTCTCAGACGGTCCTGCAACACAGTACCGTCAAAAACAAAATTTTTATTTAATCTGTTCAAAGATATTTACCCAGTACCAAATGAAACGAGTTACCTGGAACTTTTTTGAAGCCGGCCACGGTAAGGGGGCGGCTGATGGTATTGGTGGCTATTTAAAACGTACTGCTGATGCAAATGTGCCCACTGGTTCCGATATTTTGGATGCAGAAGGCTTTTTTAATACTCTAAGAGACTTAAGCAAAATCCAACTGTACTTCGTGGCTGACGATGACATAAAAAAGTGGAACATTATATTCCCAAAAACCTAGTTCCTTTTCAGGGTACTATGCGAGTACACCAAGTGTTCACCGATACCCCCGGTAAATTGCATTACCGCGACTTGATTTTTTTTGACAAAATCCTCTTTGTTAATGCCTCTGACCAAAAACTTACGAGCCCGTTCGTTCTTTCACGAATACCATCAATCAATCCACGGAAATTATCAGATTGGACGAAATGAACGAGAAGGATGTATTGATGGATATTTCTAACATCGTGAACAATCCTAAAAAAACTTTCTTTGATATGGTTTATTCTCATGAGAACACAGATGATGAAGACGACGACGGCTTTAGAAACGCGATTGCCAATTGCGGATGAACAGCCTTCTGTTTCTAATATGCACGAAAGACTCCTTATTATGAAAGAAAACGTTCATCCATCAAAAATATTCAAAGGTGTATATGTTCTCGTCGAAGTTTCTTCTCATAAAAACAAAATTTACTCATATCTAGGAGTCGTTCAAAGTGATGTTGATGATGAAGGAGATGTCAAGATTATGTTTTACAGAACAGTAGATAAGACAAGGAAAATATTTAAAGCAATGGAAAGAGATATATCTTACGAACCTTATGAAAATATTTTGGAGATAATTCCTAATCCAAAAGTAGTTCTAAAGGGTAAACAAGAATTTTAGGAGTTTGATCATCCTTTGAACGTTTTTGAAAAATGAGTCCAAAGTTGCATCTAATTAAGCTCTTAATATTAATTCGTAATGTTGATTTTTGGTTACTAATTTGCACTTTATGGTTGTTAATTAATTAGAAAAATTATTAATGTTGAATTGTTTGGTTTAAAAACAAACATTACAAAGATATTGTGATATTTGTGATTAAGTTACCGCTATGTTACTAATACAACCTCTGCGTTACTTTTCTGTCCCCACTTCTCTTATATCATTTTGTAATATATAATCACATAATTATCTGAGATTTATATACACGCTTTTATAGTATTTACCTATATTTTATCAATAGTTTTAATAAAGCCTTGTTGTGCTTTAATTTTAAAGAAAGTGGTTAAAGATTTATTTAAATGTTTTCTAGTTATTGGAACAGATAAGTAACTCAGTGGTATATTTGAACAAAAATATCTCATTAGTATTAATATTTCCTGTGATTTACTAATAAAGAATATAGTATACGTGCCAAAGTTTATAAGCCACGTGATATCTGATTGAAATGCAAGTTCCTAAAATAAAACAGAATTTTTATATTGCAGTAACGATGTTGTTTAATTTACCGCTCATATCCAGAACTAAGTCCATTAAATATATCTCACTCTAAAAAATCATCGCTGCAAAGATAAGCACGCACTAAAATAGTTAATAATAAATCTTTAGATGTAACCAAAAGTACTAAACAACATAAAAATTTTAGTTTAAAATTTCCAGTGTATGCCAACTAAATTAGGCATCGAAAAGTAGAATGGCCCAGGTCATAAACGCAAAAATTGTAGTTTAACTCACTGTAAATATTGCAAATACAAGCACAATACATTGCTTCATTTAGAGTCAAACAAGTCTGAGCCTATAAATCCATTGCCTTCTACTTCTGACAATGTCGCTTTGTCAGCCAATTCAATGCAGGTTGCTACTTCTGCCCAAATTTTACTGCCCACAGCTATCGTGAACGTCGTCAGCGCTGCGGGTGTCAAGTACCCGGCGCGACTACTGCTGGACAACGGTAGTACGGCCAACTTCGTAACTCAGAGCTTGTGCGATAAACTGGGTTTATCCCGACACGGTACGAGCACAAATGTCACAGGTATCAATAATCACATATCTTCTAGTATACAGTCTTGCAATCTCACAATCGAGTCTTTATGCTGTGCGTACAAAACCGAAATTGAGTGTCATGTTTTACCTAAGATAACAAAGCTTTTACCGAATTCTTTCATTCATATCAAACATGTACCTATACCTTCAGGTCTTAAGTTAGCCGATCCTAATTTCAAAAAACCATCAGTCATAGATATTCTGGTGGGTGCTGAAATCTTTTGGGACGTCGTTAGTTCAGCTTCTAATCGTTTAGGTAAAAATTTACCTTCATTATGTGAGACAAAGTTTGGTTGGTTAGTGTCAGGCTGCGTTTCACAAAATCAAAATAGGTCTTCACATTTTTGTAACCTTTCAAATCACTCTCCCGATTTGTCACAATTTTGGGAGCTTGATCGAGTATCAGAACATCATTCTTTATCACTTGAAGAAAGGGCTTGCGAAGAGCACTTTCAGCAAAATACCTATCGCACAGATGATGGTCATTTTGAGGTCACAATGCCTCTTAAAAACGACCCCAGTGTCTTAGGGCATTCTTACAGTACCGCAAAAAATCGTTTTTTGTCGCTAGAACGTAGATTTCAGCGCGATCTTATTTTTAGACATAGATATTTAGAATTTATGCGTGAATATAAGGCATTAGGACATATGTCAGAAGATACTGAACCATTTCAGCCAGCAGACGACTCCAACCCCTGTTATTTTATTCCGCATCACGGAGTCGTTCGGGAGTCTAGCTCAGCTACCAAACTAAGGGTAGTCTTTGACGCTTCTGCCCCTACAACGTCTGGCTTGTCCCTAAATGACATACTAAAAATCGGACCTGTTGTTCAAGACGACTTGTTTTCAATTTTGCTTCGGTTTCATCAACACAGGTACGTGGTTACAGGAGACATTGAAAAAATGTACCGAGCCATTGAATTACATAATGATCAACAGAACTTACAAAAAATAGTTTTTCGTTTTGATCCTAAAGACCCACTTAGAGAGTACACCCTTAAAACCGTTACATACGGCACCGCCTCCGCTCCCTATTTAGCGACAAAATGTTTAGAGCAGAAAAAACTCAAGACGAGCGGGTGAGATATACTATATTACATAACTTCTATGTTGATGATTATTTACAGAGTGGCAGCACTATCAAAGAGACCGTCGAAATAGCTAAGCAGGTTAATTCCATACTTTCATCTGCCAACTTTCATTTGCGTAAATGGAGCTCTAATAGTACTGAGATATTATCACAGATTGATAATTCTCATAATAGTAACAATAACTTAGATTTTTCAGAAATTCATAACGAAAATCAATCTAAAACTTTGGGGTTACACTGGATCTGTGATACTGACATATTAACATTTACCATTTCTATAAAAAATATCAAGTATATAACAAAACGACATATTTTGTCTGTCATAAGTCAAATTTTTGATCCCCTAGGTCTCGTTGGTCCCTGTATCGTAGAAGCCAAAATAATAATGCAACAGTTGTGGGTTGAAAAATATGATTGGGATCAAACAGTTTTTCCTGAAATTCAGCGTCTTTGGCAAGCATTCGAAAATAAATTACCTCTAATCAATCAACTTTCTATTCCTCGTTGGATATCTTGTGAATCATCAATTACTCATGAAATTCACGTGTTTACAGACGCATCAGAGAAGGCGTACGAGGCGTGCGTGTACGTTCGCTCGCGTGACGCTTCAGGATCGGTTCACGTTCGATTATTGGCGTCAAAAAATCGTGTCGCGCCAATAAAGCCTACTACAATGCCACGCCTTGAGCTTTGCGGTGGCTTAGTTGGTGCAAGACTGTGTGCTAAGGTTTTGAAATCACTTACATTGAAAATTGATGCCTGTAGATTCTGGTGTGACTCGACTATAGTACTAGGTTGGTTGTCAACTCCAGCCACCCAGTTAAAACCTTTCATTCGCAATAGAGTACACTGTATACAAGAAAGTACTCAAGGTCATACCTGGAGCTACGTACCGTCTAGGGAAAACCCAGCAGATCTCGTTTCACATGGGCTTAGCGCTGATGTCTTTAGCAACACCTCGCTATGGTGGTCTGGACCTTCTTTTTTATCACTTCATCAAAGTGAATGGCCAAAAATGCCCAATGACGTGAAACATGACCTAGCTGAAGCAGTTACTAATTTCAGTAGTGGTTGTGGTAGTAATAATAGTATTGGCTTAAGTAATAATAATAATAATAATAATAAGTAAGTACGTGCCAGTGCCAGTTCTTGAAAATGGTCGTGCGTTGCTCTATTGGGACCGCTCTATCATCACGGACAGGACTATTGTTTGCAATAAGCCTGATATCGTGGTGATCGACCGGTCCCAACGCCGAGCAGTGCTCGTCGATATCACTATCCCTCATGATGAGAATCTCGTGAAAGCTGAGAAGGACAAAGTCAGCAAGTACCTTGACTTAGCTCACGAGGTAACCGCCATGTGGAATGTTGATTCGACGATCATTGTTCCGATAGTTGTTTCGGCGAATGGCTTGATAGCGAAGAGTCTCGACCGACATCTTAAGAGGCTCTCGCTTGAGGAATGGATCAAGGGTCGGATACAGAAAGCAGTGATTCTCGACACGGCACGTATTGTCCGGAGATTCCTTCTCTTTGCAGCCCTAACCACCGGCAGCTTGGGCCTTGCCTCGCTGTTGGCGGCATACTAGGTTTAAGTTTTTTATAGTATTTTGTTTTATATATATATTATATTGTAAAAAACTTAAATTTAAGGATACTTTTGAATAAATGGATAATAATAATAATATTGCTTTATTTCGCTTTCTAACCATCAGGTTGTGCAGAGCTTAACAGAAAAATTCTCTAGTCTTACAAAATTGCAAAGAGTAGTAGCCTATATAAAAAGATTCATAAACAATGTAAAAAATAAAAATAATAAATTATGTGGTCATTTATCTACTAGTGAATTACAAAGTTCTATGAATTATATTTTAAAATGTTCCCAGTTTGAAATGTTTCCAGATGAATACAATTTATTAAAGTCAAATAAAAATCTTCCCCGTAAAAATAGACATTTGACGCCTTTTCTTGATAGCAATGACCTCATTCGCGTGGGCGGGAGGCTTAATAAGTCCCCCTTTGATTTTAACACTAAACACCCTATCTTGCTTTGCAGTAAACACCCCTTAATTAAACTTTTATTTCAAACTCAACACATAAAATTGTTACATGCTGGCCCTCAATTACTTTTGCGTAGTATTCGTCAAACTTATTGGCCTCTTAAAGGCAGAAACTTATCTAAGGCAATAGTTAAAAAATGTATCACATGTTTTAGACATAATGCTCAGAGCATACAACCTATTATGGGACAGCTTCCCTCTTCCAGGACCCATCTCGATTTTCCATTTGAACATTGTTATGTTGACTATGCCGGGCCGGTAATCTTAGCTGACCGAAAAGGGCGTGGATGTAGACTGGTAAAATCTTACTTGTGCATTTTTGTTTGTGCAGCTGTTAAAGCTCTATACCTGGAGCTCGTCACGGACCTCACATCCGAGGCTTACATTGCCGCTCTTAACCGGTTCGTGGCGCGTCGTGTCGTGGCAAGCCGCGAAGCATTACGTCCGATAACGGGACTAATTTTGTCGGAGCTGCCAATGATATCCAAAGGTTCCTTTCACAGTCATTTGTTGCATCTGATATAGCACAACTGGGCATTGAATTTAATTTCACTCCTGCTTATTCACCTCATTTTAATTCTTTGGCCGAGGCAGCTGTTAAATTTTGTAAGCATCTTTTAAAGCGTATTTTGCAAGGCGCCCATCTCACATATGAAGAGATGGTAACATCACTCTACCAAATAGAGGCAGTTCTCAATTCTCGTCCTCTCACTCCTCTTAGTTCAGACCCAAATGATTTTTCGGCTCTTACTCCCGCACATTTCCTGATTGGACGATCACTGTTGACTGTGCCATCCCAACAGGTGACTGACTGCAATATCTCCCGATTGGACCGATGGAGAAGAACACAGTACATCAAGCAGCATTTCTGGAGACGATTCCATAATGAATATATTTCTCTTCTTCAGGCCAAAACAAAATGGATGCATTCAACAGGCGAACTTAAGAGTGAATCATTAGTCCTCGTCAAAGATCGGACTACGCCACCCTTGTTATGGTGCCTTGGGCGAGTCGTCAAGACCTATCCCGGCAAAGATGGCATCACACGGGTAGCTGACATAAAAACAAAGAAAGGTACTATTCGGAGTGCTTTTAATTGCATTTGTCCTCTGCCCTTAGAATAACTTGAATACTTCGTCATTCAACCCGGGGAGCATATTCGCGCGCAAGCGGAACCTCAGGCTGTTCTGGCAGCGGGCGGGGGTGCGAGTGAGAGCGGGCGCGAGCTGAGCAAGACGGCGTGCGCCGGCGCCGAGACGTCTACTACGATCACTTGGGCTTCGCATCGTCAAGGCACCGGGCGCTTCCTATTGTTCAACGGTTTTGCGAATAGATAGTTTTTTAATACAAGCCTCTCAGTAAACATTATAATACAGTCCACTCTTACATTTAAAGTCCCGTAGGACCCTAACACCCATTTTTTTCAAGTGGGTTTTCAACAGCTGACAGACTTGCTGTGCTTATTAAACTAGTAAGTAATAAATTAAAGTTTCTATTACATTTTGATTTGATATTGATTGCATAGATGCCCTAAGTTACAAGCTTACAGTTTAGTTCAAGCATTCATCATCATTTATAATTATAGTCATTCTAAATATTGTTGTACCTAACGCCTAAACAATGTATTAATGCCTGGTTCAATTTATATATTTAAATATTTGTAAAAACTACTGCACAAAATTGGTACCTAACAGTTTTAGAGCTACAACTGAAAATGCTCTAATCTATTAGAATTTTTTTTATTAATTTTGAAATATCAAAATAATCCTTAAACAAAATAATTCTAAGATTAAAATGGAATTCAAGCAGCCAACAAGATACAAGGCAGGTTGGAATTAACTTTAATATTAAAATTTAAAAAATTACTGAAACAAATTTATTTTTATTTTTGACTGAACTATCTCAAATTAATTTCAGGTCATACATAGTTGCCTTCAGATTGGCATCAATATTAGAGCAACTGTCTGTGATATGGATGGAGTGAACAGAAGAGCACTAACCATTGTAGGAGCTAACACTCAACAACCAATAATTAAAGGTGGAAATAAGGAGATTTTCGCAATTTTTGACACACCGAACTTGTTAATGTTTTCGAAATTTATTGTGAATATTACTTCTGAGAATAAAACAGGGAGAGGTAGGAATCGCTACTAAAAATAAGGATCCCAGTGCTGTTCCATATTTAGCTAGCTACATAATGGGGCCTTTTATGCAATGTTAATGCTTTTGCCCATTGTCACCATGTCATAATCTGAAGATGGAAGGTTTTTGGTAGATTAGCAGTTCATTAATAATTCTTTTAAAACTGTTTAGAACGAAAGACGTTTTACTAACTTAAAGTTATTCTGGTGTTTGTCTTGGCTCAAATTCTAATACACATGTATTAACTTTACTAAAACTGAGATTGAATTTTTTTTACATAATATAAAACAAACAAATATAAAACTAACTTTGGTGTTTTTGAAGTTGGTTTTATTTGTTAGTAATTTTTTTTTTTTATAGGTGATAAGGGTGGTCACCAGAAATTTTTTTGACAATTATTATGGCGAAACGTAGTTTACAAGCTTTCTCTCTCTCATTAGCCTGTTTCTACCCTTCGAGTGTAGGCCTCCTTCAAACTACGCCACTCGTCGCGATCTTGTGCGACCTGAAGCCACTTTTTGCCAGCTGTCCTTTTGGTGTCATCATCCCAACGCATCTGGGGTCTTCCCGGGGGACGCTTTTGACCTCATAGTCGCCACTCGAGCAATAGCTTGCTCCATGAATCTATGAGTTTGCAAGCACAACTAGTTAATTCATATATATGTGGGATGTTTTGAAAATGATAAGCAGGTTGAATTAACAAAATCTTCAATTTATTCTTCAAACAATATAACAGTCTTTCGTCGTCGTCTTTCAAAATCCACGTTTCCAAAACCCCTGTCATCTTTACCTGACATTTGTACCTATCATCGAAAAAGTATCTAATATGCGCAATTAAAAAGAAATATAATGAATACAATTCTAAAAAACACAACTTTATCCCACACGGCCATCCTGGTCATTCATCTGCCCCAGATGAACAAGTGTGTTCCTCTCCAATCCATGGCTTCATGAGATCTGCAGAGCTGGTGGTATTAATAGGACCTTCAGTATCACCACTTGCTTAACAGCGTATCTATCGTTACGCTTCTTCATAACAACCTCATATGGACCTAAGTACTTAGAAAACAGTTTGCTTTCCTGCGTAAACTGTGTTCGTTTGACCACCACTAAATCTCCAACAGCATAGTCTGTAACCTCTTGTCTTCTTTTATTATAATTTCGCCTATTTTCTTTATACACTTTCTCTATTGACTTCTTTGTTTTTATTAAGTATCCTTTTTTTCTAATTTTTATATTTGAAATTAATATGCATTCCACACAATTATCTATTACTTTTTTTACTTTTTATATAATATTCTCTATTTATTAGTTCTTCTCTCTTAACAATGCCAAAATATCCATTTTTGTCCTTTTTCCTTATAATGTCATTCTGCATCCATTTTGAAACTACAATTAATCTTGTACCATCTTTATAAAGTATTCTTCTTTCTATTATATAGTCTTGATAAGGTTCCTTTTGTAACATATTCTTCAACAGGTTGGTGTGCAGATCATCGTTTTGAGCTTTCTTCAGTCGGGCAGCGGTTGCGGCCAGTATTAGACAAATGGGATTTCTACTTAATTCATCAGCGTACTTTAGTCGCGTTCCGGGCCTGTGTTCAATTTCGTAATCATATTCTTCTAAAACCAGAGCCCAGCGAGCAACACGTAGAGGTGAGTCTTTCTTTTGTAATGTTTTGGTTAACGCAGAGCAATCCGTTACTATTTTGAAATGAATTCTAGGTAAGTAAACTCTGAATTTCTTAACAGCTTTAGCAATTGTCAGTATTTTCAAATAATAACTATGATAATTTCTTTCAGCTGGTGAGGTCTTCTTGCTTATATAATAGATTGGATGCATCTGATTATCTTTTAGACTCTTTTGCAGCACAACAGCCCCGTATCCTTCTGCGCTTGCATCGGTATGAAGCTCCATCGTAAGATCAGGATCATAAATACGAAGTACAGGTGAGCTACTTAGTATTCCTTTTAACTCATTGAAAGCCATCATACATTTTTCATTAAAATTAAAAGTTGCATCTTTTCTCAGTACCTCAGTAAACGGCTTTGCAATAATATAATTATTTCTTACAAATTTTCTGAAATATCCAGACAAACCTAAAAAACTTTGTAAAGCCGTGGCCGTAAATTATCAGGCTCTTTAAATCTCAAGTCCTTTTGAACTTTTTCTTTCGATGGTCTCAGTTCTTCATTACGTATCGGATAACCCAAATATTCTATTTCCTTCTTCATAAAGAAACACTTCTTCTGATATATTGCTTCTTCGTTATTAATTATAATTCTCATTTCAATATTACTGTCCTTCTTTACTTCTCCGGGCTTATAATTATCTACTAATTCTGTGATCTTGTCTTTAATAACCTTATTTTCTAAGTTAGATTCTATATTCGTGTCATTTTTCTTTTCAGTCAGTAAAGTTAAATGTACTATCTTCTCAAAAAATATACCGTTAGAAGTAAAATTGACTTCAAATTCTTTAAGGATAGGGTTTCCTAGCAACACATTAACAGGTATATCGTTATCGTCGACTATATGAAATTTTGTATTAACGTAATAACAATCAATCTCAAGTTTAGCATTAAAAATCCCCTTAGTCTTTATTTCTTTTTCAGCAATACCCGTCAAACGTACGGTTAGAGTTTTATCATAGTCACATGTATCTTTCGCAATCTTCTCAATTTCAGAAACTTTGATTAAATTAACGTCGCTGCCGGTATCAATTAAAGCTGTAAACTCCACGTCGTTAATTTTTATTGTCTTATAAGGTGAATTAACATTTTCTTCAATAATGCTTTTACTAACATCTTCAGTATTTTCCGTATGTTTAAAGTCTTCTTCGGTGTATTCGTAGGGCAATCTGTACCTTTGTGACCAAATAAATTACATCTGAAACATTTTATTCCCTTAGTACAAGTCGGAGCTTGATGATCCAAGTCATCACAATTATAACATCTTTTTATATTGGAATTCTTGCGACTTGTGGAACTATGAGGGATTGTATAGGTTTGTCGGTCTGTTGTCATTTTCTGTTTTAAATTGCTATAAATTTCTAGTTTCTTGCGAAATTTCTGGAGATTGGACGCACCGTATAAAATTGCTTTGTTGAATTCGCTGTCACGTATACCATCAATGACGTATTCCATAAGTGCTGCATCTTCGATTTTGCCATGAAGCGCACACTCCTTCATATGAAGAAAATACTGTTGATATGTCTCGTCATTCTTCATTTTACGCGAACTGAGCTTCTTATGAATAGCTGCGCTATTTAATTTCGACCCAAATTCTTCTTCTAATTCGCATTTAAGCCTATGCCAATCTTTCACACTTCCTAATGATCGTAGAAACAGCTTGGCGGTTCCGCTAAGTAAACGTTTAGCGTATATTAGTTTTTGAATGTCAGTCCAGTTCATTAAATGTGCAACGTCTTCAAATTCCTCAAACCATGTTGAAATCGGGTAAGCATCGTCTCCACTAAAATATGTCATCGACTTTTCTATATCGCTAAATGGTATATTACATGACTCTTCATGACTTTCAATATCTTTTTTATCCTTCTTCTGAGGCATTTTCTATAGTTAAATACAACTTGACTTATCTTTAAATCTTTGGAAAATTCGAAAAATATCTTCTTCGTACAGTCATATAAACTTCGTTTTACAATAAAGGTAATCTTGTTATAATCTTTTACTCGTAATTCTAAATTAAATATCTTGATTAATATTTATCTTTTATTCGTTGTCTCTTGACCGGCCGTATCGCTTTGACAGTATTGACAAATTATAATTGAACAAAATAATGACTTGCCTTTTGCCGTATTTTCTTCGTAAATACTGCTAATTCTTTCTTACTTATATTTTGTGACATCGCCTCTCTTAGCGCCTTTTACCGAATGTTCCATGGGGAATGCTCTGAGGAGCTCTTTAACCTTATCCCTCCCTCTCCATTCCTTAACAGAAACACGCGTAAGGGCCTTCGGAGTCATCCGTACACTGTGTCCTCCTTTTCACACCGTACCAAGAAATTCCAAGATTCCTTCTTCTGTCGTTCATCCCACACTTGGAATTCTCTACCTGCGCACGTGTTTCCCCCATCCTACAACATGGGTTCCTTCAAAAGAGGCGTGAAAAAGCATCTTTTGGGCCGGCAAGGGGCGGGCAGGTAGGAGAGTGGATGTCGTCCCTACTCTATCTGTCAACTCATTTGGGCCTCTTTCACCGCTTAACATCAGGCGGGAGGAGGTCATTTGCCGGGCCATCCATATTAAAAGAAAAAAAAATATTTTGTGTAATCCCGGACGAGCCCCCAAAATAGTTGTGGGATGTTTTGAAAATTATAAGCAGGTTGAATTAACAAAATCTTCAATTTATTCTTCAAACAATATAACAGTCTTTCGTCGTCGTCTTTCAAAATCCACGTTTCCAAAACCCCTGTCATCTTTACCTGACATTTGTACCTATCATCGAAAAAGTATCTAATATGCGCAATTAAAAAGAAATATAATGAATACAATTCTAAAAAACACAACTTTATCCCACATATACAGGTTGTCCCAAAAAATAGTGTCAAGCGAAAGTCCAGAGTTAGAGCACCTCTTGGAGTACCCGAATCACCCCCATGTATGTTCTGCGATTATTCGTAGTTTTAGAGTAATAATTTTTTTTCTGACTTTTTGAAAATTTCGATCTAAAGAACTTAAAAATTTTTAATAAAAAAAAGTTGAACATATTTTAATGTTTTTCTTTATGCCACTGAATTATCTTTAGTGCTTCTTTTATTTCTAAAATAATCAGCTTCGTAACTTTAGTGGAAATTTAGAAAACAGTAGTGTAAAGTCAAAATTTGAATGTTAGTGAATAATTACTTAAAAATTCATCTTTAAATTAAAAATTTAAACAGGCGAATTCATGGTTTCTAAGTATGTGTAAAAACTTCTCTAGACTCTCTGCTTTCATAATAATAAAAAAAAAAGTACTTAATAGGGCTACTTTGGCTTAAATCGGTCATCAAAGACAGCAAGGTGTAAATTTCATAAAACTCGACTTCTGAATATTTTTTTTTTAAATTCCAATTATTTATTAATAAACCAAAAATGATTGTAGAAAAGCTAAAAATGTATTATTTGAAGATCAAAAATAACTGTTCCTGCTGCCATCTTTAATAACCTTTGAAGGTTTATTATAACTTAATAAATGAAACAAAACATTATTTTCAAAGTATTTATTATTCGATCGCTTAAAGAAAGTTTTCAAAATGACGACCTTCGTGCTCAATACATATTCTACATCGACTAAAAAAGTTTTCTTTAAAATTTATAAATGCAATTCTGTTGTTTTTTATTGTTTCTTCCGCTTGTCTTAATTTTGTTCTTAACACTGTGACGTTTGTAATGTCCTTGGCGTATACTAATTCCTTGTAGTATCCCCAGACGAAAAAATCTATGGGGTTCAAGTCGGGGGACCGTGGCGGCCACGCAATGGGCCCTCCACGACCGATCCATCTGTCTGGAAATGTTTCAGACAAATGTTGTCTAACATTTCTAGCAAAATGGCATGGAGCGCCGTCGTTTTGAAAAATCATATTTCTCCGCGTTAATAGGTCTACATCTTCTAATAAGACGCCGAGATCACGTCGTAGAAATTGCAAGTAGGCCTCGCTGTTCAGTCGGTCCGGTAGTTCGAACGGACCAATCAGCTGTCCGTTTAGGATGCCTCACCACAAATTGATACTAAATTGTTCTTGGAAATTAGATTCCCTTGTGAGGTGTGGATTTTCAATACTCCACGAATGGTAGTTATGCGCATTAAACACCCCACATCGCTTAAAATGTGATTCATCAGTCCATAGAATATTTTAAAAGAAATTTTCGTTTTCAGCTTGTCTCCGTAACATTTCCTGACAAAATGCCACCCTTCTCGGGTAGTCTGCGGGCTTGAGCTGCTGAACTTTCTGGATGTGATATGGGTGAAAACGCTCTTGATGAAGTATTCGATGTGCTTGTGATTTCGGAATTCCGATTCGACGTTCTATTGTTCTTACACTAACTGATGGATCTCTCACCACTTCTTCGATCACTGATTGGACAGTATCTGGGTCACTCATTTCAGATGGGCGCCCCGATCTTCTACCTGGTAGGCGTCCTTCCATGTAAGAGTTATGTACTCTTAAAATCATGCGATGATCAGGCCAAGTTTCAGGCTGAGGTCCACCTCCATTTTGTACTTGCTGCCGGAACAACCTGGCTGCTTCAGAAGCATTTCCTCTTGCATATCCATAAAAGTAATGCATAAGAGCATATTCTTGCGATGAAAAAGACATCACAAAATGAAGAGCTTGAAAAGTCCGTTAAGAATGCCAAATTTGTCAAAATCCCGTATTCACACAAAACCAAATCGTAATCGCACTCAAGGTCCGTAAAGAAAGCAAAGTTCGTCAAATAATCACAAATGAGCGTATCGTACGTAAGGCGCAAACAAAAGCAGGCAAACGACTGGCGCCAGAACACAATAGGCGCTCGGACTACACCCCCCGCCTCATCCCCTTGTCACAAAGAATAGCATTCCTCAGTTACAGTTATCCATTTCGCCAATGAGAGTGAGAGAGATAGCAATAATGCGGTCTCTTTCATATCCTCTCACTCGGGCAATTTTTTAGCAGGTAAGTACTGCGTTACATCCAACACTACAATCGATGTGATCCGTGAGAAAAATATTTAAATATGGGTTTCATGTAGTTAATTTTTGCTAAATTGTAATTAATCTGAACCTTAGAAATTATAAAAAGACCAGATATTTTTTTTTAT
Source organism: Schoenobius gigantellus (assembly GCA_963935595.1). NCBI lineage: Eukaryota > Metazoa > Arthropoda > Insecta > Lepidoptera > Crambidae > Schoenobius > Schoenobius gigantellus. The sequence continues at coordinate 68,145,741 of OZ012541.1, read as the reverse complement.
CATCTGATAGGAATTTGGTAAATTTTATGAAATTTTCACCTCGCTGTCTTTGATGGCCGATTTAAGCCAAAGTAGCCCTATTAAGTACTTTTTTTTTTAAATGATTATGAAAGCAGAGAGTCTAGAGAAGTTTTTACACATACTTAGAAACCATGAATTCGCCTGTTTAGATTTTTAATTTAAAGATGAATTTTTAAGTAATTATTCACTAACATTCAAATTTTGACTTTACACTACTGTTTTCTAAATTTCCACTAAAGTTACGAAGCTGATTATTTTAGACATAAAAGAAGCACTAAAGATGATTCAGTGGCAAAAAGAAAAACATTAAAATATGTTCTACTTTTTTTTATTTAAAATGTTTAAGTTCTTTGGATCAAAATTTTCAAAAAGTCAGAAAAAAAATTATTACTCGAAAACTACGAATAATCGCGGAACATACATGGGGGTGATTCGGGTACTCCAAGAGGTGCTCTTACTCTGGACTTACGCTTGACACTATTTTTTGGGACACCCTGTATATATATAATCTTTTACAGGAATTACAAAGTGGTCACACATACAACAATTTTATGAGTTGGACAACAGCAATCCAAACTTTGTGTTTGCTCCGAGCTTGACAAAAGAACATTTGGAGCCTAACACACATCAAAAAATTAAAGTGAAGCTGGCTGCTAAGTACTAAGTCATACTGTTACAGCAGGGCTATATGCCAAAACTACTAACTGATGGTATGTATATTTCTTGGTAAGAATAAATATACACTATATTCAAAATTAGTAAGTTAACTATATACCCAGGGAATGCAAATCAGTGACTGTTTTACAATTTGGTTTTTTAATAATGTGCTAAAAGATATTAATATTACAAATAATCCGGATTGCATTCCCGAGTAGAGTAAGCATTCCCATTCGGACGAGTAATAGGTTTTTCAAATAAGTTTATGAAAATGTTATAAATTACTTGAAACAAGAATTATGTTCACTCAATTACATTTTGTTACTATAGTTATAGTTGCTATATAGGCTTAGTTAATTAATAAACCTGGAAATAATAATATGAGTAATTATTCATATTATTATTTCCAGGTTCAATATCTACAGATGCTGTAGTAACGGCAAATGTTATAAGTAACATCGATAAATTATTTGACACTTTAAATAGTTATACATCTGACTTGCGACGCGGAAAGCCATATGCTACGAATATGACGAAAACTATGCCAAATCTACAATTATTTGAACAAATGCGAATTTTTTTCATTGGAACTAGTCGAAAACCTCCACCACAAGAAGGTTGGATATGGACGTTATATGCAATTGACCAGTTATTTAAAAGAATGTGCATTGAAAATGAAAATATAAGAAGCCTAGCCACAAGGCGCTTACAACAAGACCCAATAGAAAACTTGTTTGAGTGTATTCGAGGCAATTGTGGGTCAAATACGAATCCCACTACAGTACAATTTGTAGCTGGACTCAAAACCACAATTTCGACTAGGATGGCCCATGTTGGAAATTGTGAAAATGATAATAATCTTATCATAAATGTAGGAATTTCATTGTCTTTGCATTAAAAAAAAAAGAAGCTCTTAGTAATTGGTCTATTTTTTTATCGGAAACGAGCGATCGATGATTATTAGTCTGTTGTAAAAATCTAAGATGTACGGTGCTTACGGTGTAACGTTGAAGTTAAATTTAATCTAAAAGTTGTAATTTTCTTGAAGTCGAATAAACGGTGAATTTAATAAAAAGTTGTTTTCACTATTCCGATCACTCGCCCACATCCTCCTACAAATTCTCGTCCGGGATCAAAGCAAATTGTTTGTTGGGTGAAATCGGATAGTGTGCACGGCGGCGAAAAAAAACGTGTAGACGTTCGACACGTAACAAAAAGGCGAAAAATAATCAGTTCGAAGTAAACTTCATAAATACTGTAACTAATAAGCAAGGTGAGACCCGATGGCTATGGCAAGCGAATATGATGAAGGCGGATTACGTAAAGAAAAAAAGACTGACGATCCGCATGGTTGGAACATGGCGGACACGATCACAAAATTTAGTAGCGATGATATTACTTATTCTTCAAGTAAATGGGCGGAGGATATTGACGATAATTCGGAAATATTTGGATGGACGGCGAAACAAAAATTGATAATTGCGCGGCGATCTCTTACGGGTACTGCAGAATTGTGGCTCCGATCAGAGAAACCGTTTAAGAATTATGATGATTTGAAATCCGCATTATTAAAAGAATTTCCTGATGCAGTAAACAGCAAAGAAATGCACGAGATTATGAGTAGCAGAAAAAAGCGCAGTAATGAATCTTATTTTCAATTTATGCTGACCATGAAAGAACTAGGAAAGAGAGCGAAATTTCCTGACTATGTTGCAATACAGTATATTATAGATGGTATTCAAGATTATGAGTCGAATAAAGCTATTTTGTATGGTACGACATCATACACAGTATTAAAAGAAAGGCTTAAAATATATGAGCTTATGAAAACAAAGAAGCGCGAGCGCACTAGTATTGAGCAACGTCAGCATTCAGTGAAGCAGCTTAAACCTAAACATGATTTGAGGCCAGTGCAGCATTGTTTTAAATGTGGCAGTCAAGAACATTTAGCGAATACTTGTAAAAATGGTGTCAAATGCTTCAAATGTAATATGTACGGCCATATCAGTGCAGAACAAAGATAGCAGCTGCATCGACGAGTGAGCGATATCTACGAACGAATGAACGCGGGGTGAATTTTTGTCATGTTGGATGCAATGACAGCGATGAATGTGAGCTTCGTACGGACCGGCATGAATGAGTGAACGAGCAGATGTCAATGTCAAATGTGAAACAATCATGGCGACCGGCAGCCTGTTAAGTGTAAACAGTGACGGATCTTTAAATAAATCGGTGAAAAGTGTGAAAATGGGCAATATTACAGTGCTTTGTTTAATAGATACGGGCAGTGATTTAAATTTAATAACGTCAGATTTGTTTGGTAAGCTAAAAACATGTTGTGATGAGAAAAAGCTAATTTTAATTGGACTTGGTTCTCACAAGTTGTACTCAACTGGTAAGTTTTTTACTAATTTAGAAATCGATAACCATGTTTATAATGTTTGTTGTCATATTGTACCACAAGGTGTAATTCCATATGAGATTATTTTAGGCCAAACTTTTCTCGCAAGTACTACAATTTTGATTAATAAGGGTTCTGTTGTTATTAAACCATTTTATTATGATAGTTCCTATCTGAACTGCTTATCTGCTTTTGTTGACAGTGAAGAAAAAATATTGTTTAGTAATCCAATAGTAAGTGAGTTAGTCAGTAATTATAAGCCAGTTAAAATAATAGAGTCTCCAATAAAGATGAAAATTGTGTTGAAAGATGATACTCCTATTGTGCAGCGACCAAGAAGATTAGCTTTGAAAGAAGAAGAATTTGTCAGACATCAAATAGACGAGTGGTTGATTAAGGGCATAATCCGTCCAAGTTATTCAGAGTATGCTAGTCCCCTAGTATTAGTACAAAAGAAAAATGGTAGTGTTAGAGTTTGTGTGGACTACAGGAAAATAAATCAAAAAATTATCAAAGATACTTACTCACTTCCAGTTATAGATGATCACATAGATAAATTAAGTAGAGTAAAAGTGTATAGCACCTTAGATCTCAAGAATGCATTTTTCCATTTACCAATCGAAGAGAATTCAATAAAATATACTGCTTTCGTTACCAGCAGCCCAGAAGGTCAGTTTGAATTTTTAAGGGCCCCTTTTGGTCTTTCAATATGTCCCACTTATTTCATGAGATACATCAACATAATATTTAGAGACCTAATTTCAAAGGGAGTAGTATTGATTTTCATCGACGATATTATAATATTGGCTGAAAACGAGGCTCAAGCTGTGGAGCACTTGAAACAAGTTCTGAATGTCGCATCTGATTATGGTTTGGAAATTAATTGGGAAAAAACAAAATTATTACAAAGATCTGTCGAGTATTTAGGATATGTTATTTCAAATGGTACCATAAAACCGTCACCCATTGATTTACTACCAAACGTAGATAGAGCACTTCATACAAAAACGCGCTTGAAATCTGTCACCTAATCGACTATACATTTGTACGCTGTTAAATAGGTAGTTGAATATGCACACCCGAATTAAAATTACCATAAAGAAAGTACCGTATTTATCGAATTCAACCTTATTCTTTATTATTACGGCAACTATTTGAAGTACAACCGTGTGCAGTTACATCATTTCATACCTAGCCACATTAAATTTGACGTTTTAGTAATTGCTACAAGAAAATATCAACTTTATACTCTCAAACATAATGCTCAAAATTGCTTATCCAACGCATGGAAAAGAACTGCACGAGGCCCGATTGGGCAGTTCTTCACCGGCCCACTTTTCGAACGTTCATGCGTTATCTACGTTTGGTAGTAAATCAATGCCGTCACCAGATAAAATCGAAGCAGATAAAAGATTTCCTGAGCCGAAGAACTTAAAAGAAGTTCACAGCTTTATTGGACTAACCTCATATTTTAGAAAATTTATTCAGAATTATGCTACGTTAGCTAGACCATTAAGTGATTTGTTGAAAACAGGTAATTTTTATTTTCAAGAAGAACAGAAAAATTCATTTGAGCAGTTAAAATTTATGTTATGCAATGATCCTATTTTAAAAATATTTGATATTAACTTAGAAACAGAACTTCACACGGATGCCTCCAAGTATGGATACGCTGCAATCTTGATGCAAAGAGACCTGATTGATGGTAAAATGCATCCAGTTCACTACATGAGCCGTAAAACAACCGAAGCTCAACAAAAAAATAGCAGTTATGAGTTGGAAGCACTTGCAGTCATTGAAGCAGTGAAAAAATTTAGAAAGTATTTAGTAGAAATAAAATTTAAAATTATCACAGATTGCGAAGCTTTTCAAAAAACCTTAACAAAGAAAGAAGTGCCTGCGAAAGTTGCGAGATGGATAATGTTTTTATAAGATTTCGATTATACGGTGATACACAGAAACGGTGATAAAATGAAACATGGTGATAAAATGAAACATGTTGATTCATTAAGCAGAAATATTGGTATTATATAGTCAGAATTACATTCTAGAATTAGTCAAGCTCAAACCAGCGATGAAAATTTAAAGGTGATTAGAGAAATTCTCGAAGACAAGCCATATGAAGACTATTTTATGGATAATGGTGTAATTTATAAAGGAATAGAGAAGAAGTTGGTTGTACCGGAATTAATGGATATTGAAATAATTAAGAAAACACATGGCATAGGACATTTTGGAAAGAAAAAGATTAAAGATATTATAGAAAATGACTATTTTATTAAAGAATTAGATAACAAAATAGAAAAAATTATATCAAATTGTGTACCTTGTGTACTAGGCAGTAGGAAGTCTGGGAAAAAGGAGGGATTTTTGAATTCAATAGATAAAGGAGATTTACCATTACAAACACTTCATTTAGATCATTTAGGACCTTTAGATTCTACAAAGAAAATGTATAACTATATTCTAACAGTAATAGACGCTTACACAAAGTTTGTTTGGATTTATCCTACAAAGTCGTTAACATCAAAAGAAACCACTGATAAAATTAAATTACATCAAAAAGATTTTGGAAATCCATGTCGCATCATTACAGACAAAGGAACAGCTTTCACTGGAAAAGAATTCACAGACTATTGTAACGAAGAAAACATACAACACGTTCAAGTAACTACTGGTGTTCCACGCGGCATCGGACAAGTTGAGAGGATGAATAGAATTATAATTTCAGTACTATCCAAGATGTGCATTGAGGAACCGACTCAATGGTACAAACATGTCAGTCAGCTTCAAAGATCAATTAATAGCACATTTCAAAGATCTATAAATACATCACCATTTGAATTATTAACAGGAACAAAATTAAGACTCAAAGAAGATTTGAACATTTTAGAATTATTAGATGATGAAAACAGAAGAGATTTTATACAAAGAAGAGAAGACTTAAGAAGAGATGCAAAAGCACAGATTTTCAAGATACAAGAAGAGAATAGGAAACATTTTAATAAAAATAGAAAACAAGGATATATTTATAAAGAAGGAGATTTAGTAGCAATACAGCGAACACAATTTGGAAATCAATTGAAACTCAAACAGTAGTACTATGGACCATATAAAGTGATTAAGAAATTAGGTAAGGATAGGTATCGAGTAAAAAAGATGATCAGTAGTTCAGAAGGACCTATTAACACTTGCACCTCCGTGGATCTCATGAAAAGATGGCCTTGTTACATTTAATTTTGTTTCAAATTTAATCTCACATCCGTGGTAATACATTGATCAGTGGAGTACATTTGGTGGGGATTTAGATTATTCAGACTGTCTAAGGTAATGAATAAAACTAAAGTTTGTAAACTATATTTCATTATAGATTATTGTAACTTAAAGAGTTTAGAAAAAAAAAGTTGAGAATTAAGATTATTCTTATTGTCTAAGGTAATGAATAAAACTAAAGTTTGTAAACTATATTTCATCATAGATTATTGTAACTTTAAAATGTAAAAAAAAGAGAGTTGAGAATTAAGATTATTCTTATTGTCTAAGGTAATAAATAAAACAAAAGACTGTAAACTTATACTATTTAATAAATAAAAACAATGTTTACTTACCTTTAAGTTTAAGAATGTTGTCAAAAAAAAATACTTGTCAAGTTTTAATTGTTATGTTTAAGTTAGAATAATGTCATGTCATAAAAGAAAAAAATACATTACTCAATGGGTAAAGTTGTATCTTAGCACCTAGTTATAACTGTTTAATATTTATTGTTAATCCGTTAGTATTTTTAGTTAATCTGTACTTAAATGTCTATGTTGAAGTTGTTACATTATTACTTACCTTAAGGCTTAAAATTAAATTACGAATTGTAAGTTTAGATTTTGTGTAGTCAGACTGAGGTCAGCCTGAAATTCAGGAATGGCCGAACTGTAGGAATTTCATTGTCTTTGCATTAAAAAAAAAGAAGCTCTTAGTAATTGGTCTATTTTTTTATCGGAAACGAGCGATCGATGATTATTAGTCTGTTGTAAAAATCTAAGATGTACGATGCTTACGGTGTAACGTTGAAGTTAAATTTAATCTAAAAGTTGTAATTTTCTTGAAGTCGAATAAACGGTGAATTTAATAAAAAGTTGTTTTCACTATTCCGATCACTCGCCCACATCCTCCTACATAAATAATTTTCAGTCATTTTTATCATATTCACAATCAACGCAGAAAAATATAATTAATGTTATTGATGAATTAGCAAGTGATGCTGAAATCTCAGATAATATTGATACAGATAGTGCTGAAGTTCAGGCGTGTGCGTATGTCTGTATATAAAAAATACAAAATATAAACTGTCAGAATTGTAAAGCAATTTTCATCACAGAAAATGTTGAAGAATGTCATCTTTTTGTGGAAAGTCGGGAGTATAATATATTTAAAAAATGTAATATATGCATCAAAAAATATTATAAGTTGTGTTGAGCACTGTGCTTCAATAATAAATAAACATTTACAAGAAAAAGGACATCTTATGAATTTAAAGACAAATATTTTAAACATCATGAACACAATTAATTTTGATGTTTTTAATAATTGTCTTAACAATAAAGAAAAATATGTCTGCGGATTGCAATTTAAACACAAAAATCACCAACCTTTACACAGATATCACCAACTTTACTTTTTCACACATTCGGAAACCATAGCTTTTGCAAAGATTATTACTGCCAAAGTAGTCAGATGAGCGAAGATTTGACAATTCTTTTGAAAGATATGGTTTAGGACCAAATGTTATATACGTGCCAATTGTTACATACGTGGCAGCAAAATTACGTAGCATTATATGTGACGTTGACAGCAACAGGGTCGAATGTTTTAATAGCATCGTTGCTAAATATGTGGGTGGTAAGCGCGTCAATTTCTCACTGAAACGTGGTTACCAAGCACCTTGTGATGCTGCTGTTAAATCTTTTAATTCACCCTACACTTTGCACAAAGGTATTCTTGGCAAAAGTCCTATGAGATTAAAATGTCTGGAAACTCGAAGGAATATTCATCCTTTCACAATCATATCACAAAAGAAAAAAAGCAAAAAGCGTCTTTTTCATCACAAGAACAGTGATCAGCATTATGGGGAATCATGATGTATGTGAAGTCGACCAATCTGCACTGGGCCAGCGTGGTTGACTAAGGCCTAATCACTCTAACATAGGGTAGGCACGAACCCCTCGGTGGGGACGTATATGATCTGTGATGAGATGTGTACGGCCAGATATTTCTGATGATGTTCTTTCAAAATGCAAAGGACAATTTTTAAAAGACTTGCATAAAACAAACGAGGAAATACAGGTTATAGAATGAAACACCGTGCTGCAGCGTGCTTCAAGCGAGTGGTTGGACGTCCGACGTAATCTTATCACCGCTTTAAATTTTGCGAAAGTGGTGAAAAAAAGCAGACTACAAGTGCCAAAAAACTTCTAAAACAAATAATCTACAGAAGAGATGCACCGATGCAACATGGCTAATAACTCCCCCACACTGTACGCACAAGCTACAGCCACTAGATCGTGTCATTTTTGGGCCTCTAAAAGGCAATTAATACAGCATGTGATAATTGGATGCGAAGCAATGCCAATGCCAATAGCAAAGTCTGCATTTATTGTAGCAATCACTGCAAGAAATATTAGTGCTGGTTTTGCTGCATTTAGTTGCATTCATATTCTTTTTAAAACTAATAAGCACCATGACTTCCTGGAGTCTACCCACGAGACGGCAATATGTTGAAGAGGATGAACACAACTGTTCAGAAAATGTGGATATTGTAACGACACCTGAACCTCAGCAGTGATTGTGAACTATTAAGCACTACTTTTTTAAAATTTGCAATATTGCAAATGAAATTCAACTCAACTCTGACTAGAAAATTAAAATAAATAATATCACCGGAAAAACTCTGGGAGTTGTTACACAACCGCTTGTAAGGTAAGTACACTATCAGTCAATAAAACAAATATATATACCAGCCAAAATTGCCCTCAGAATTGACTAGCACTTATCAGAACAATTGAAAAACCAATATCAAGATCTAACGCAAAGTTTTTGTTCTGCCCAGAAAGTCACGCATCTTTCGCATATGCCGTAAAAAAGGGAAATACTGGGATAACCCTTCTAAGTCTAGAGTATCGCTATTCACCCGCTATTTAGATAATAACTTTATTTTGTGGGCTCGCCGTCGTGTTAATATTTCATGTTTTTTCACGTGAATATCTATTGTTGCTGTGTATAAATATGGAAAATATGGCGAAACGCGAACGTTCTACGAATTTTAATAAGAAAAGTAATATTATTAACCGAATTGGTTACCGACGGTAACTAATAAAGAAAAGGAAGCAACTTGGGACAAAATTGCTTCATTATTTCATGCCGGACAGGCTTAACCACACGAAGCACGAAGAGTTTAAAGCTTCAATATGAGAGCATTAACGACAACAGCTTTATAAAACTGGTGGCGGACCCTCTTCAGGCCCAAATTTTACGGTTATAGAGAAGAAGGTCATGGCGATATGCTCAAACATCACTGGGTTAGATGCTCGCAGTGACAATGACAACATTCCAGGTATTAAATCAAACATTGTTGTATATTCTTTATTTATGACAGAAAATAGTAAGCACTAAGTACAATGTGCAGCATCTTTTCATTGGTTTCTACGAATATCTTTTTTTTTCAGAACCAAAACCAAAAGAGTCTGCCAACGCAATCCCAGAAGCATTGCTCCAGCAATCATTAGATAATAATATAATGATTATTTCAAGTGATGACGCTGTTTTTTTTACTTTAGGTAAAATAATGTACCTCAGTCTCTTATTTTATTTATTTTATGTCCACTAATTATTGATTGTAATTGCTTAAAAATGTGTTTTAATAACTGCCGCTGATTCAAATAATTTATGGGTTTGATTTTTATTTGTTTGTTAACAATATTTATGAACACAAACTAGGGTTCTACATTTTTCCATACCTACTACCAGATGTACCTATAAGTACTTTTATTAATATAAGAAAGAAGGACCTTCATATAATTATTTTTATTATTTTAGAAAAGGATGACTTGTCGTGTCGACAACAAGTTCTGAAGGAGAATAATGATAAAATTTAACATCGTATGTCAACATTAGTTTTGAGACAGGGTTTCCTTGTTAACATTTTCGGTATTCTACTTGTTTATATAATGGAGTACTAAAAAATAATGTGTTAAAAATATGTAAACTATATTTTTAGACGAAGATGACTTTGCTGCCTATCAACTTGTGCAAGTTTAGGATATGGAAGTTGAACAAACTCAAAAAGGTGTGTAAAATACTCTCTTCACTTAATCTCTATCTACTTAATCTCTTTACACATTTTCCTTTCTATTAATCTAAATGAACTATTAAGAAAATGAATTTAAACTTATGACATTTTCAAAGAATAATTGGTCTTCGTGTAATCCAAAACCATTAAAAAATAAGATTAGTCCAGGCTTAAAACCTGTGAATCAAAAAACATCTAAAGCAGCACTGGACGAAAAGCTTGCTAACAGTTAGTGGATCTATAAAAAGAAATCGCAACAAAGAAGCATGAAAGAAGAAAGCAGGGAATACATGGCATACTTGTACGTCAACTAAGTAATAAGGTACATTTCCAAATAAATATATATCTTATATATTGATAAATAAAGATTAATAAATTACTAACTTCTGCCCGCGACTTCGTGCGCGTGGACGTCCTTTTTCATTGATTCCCTTCAGAACCCCCCCTCCCTTTTTACACCCTTGAGGAATGGTTTCGGGGATAAAAACTATTATTTATCCTTCCTCACAACTCAAACTATCTTCATACCAAATTTCATCTAAATCGGTTCAGCGGTTATTGATTCCCCATACAATCTCCCACCCGTTTTCCTCCCCCTTAAATGGTGATTTCTGTAAAAAAAAGCTATCCTATGCCTTTTCCTGGGACTCAAACATTATCTATACTAAATTTCATCTAAATCGTTTCGGTAGTTTTGGCGAGAAAGTGCGACAGACAGACAGACAGAGTCACTTTCGCATTTATAATATTAGTATGGATTATTTTTAATGCATTGTGCAGCAATAAATTAATAATCAATCAAGGACAGCATAACTTGGTCCAACTTGGTCCCTATGAACATTTGTATCACTAGTATATTGCTAACTCTGACCACAAACCCAGCCCATGTGAGTTTTGATAAGCCTATTCAAAAGCAGTGACAACCTCTCAACAATTTTTTGATAATTAATGACTAGTTTATTTATTCTTGTGGAGTAAAGATATAATAAAAATTAAAATTTTAATGAAGTACTATATTTTTTCGAGACGAAATATCCGGTGAAATTTTTTATCATCCTATGCAGATAACGAGCTAGCTGGTGTGTGAAGGAACAATTAAGTTTATTCGCCAGGTAAAGACTATAACTGGTCGTTAGAGCCTAACTGTGAATTTAAAGATTCGGAATCTTATTAACTGTGGAATTAATATTATCTCGTCGTTTAACCGACCATTGAAAAATCGGCCCTGATGTGTATTTCCACAGAATTCTTCCTTGTTTTATGAGTAAATTATTTCTTAGTTCCTCGACGGAAAAGTCAGTCAAAGTTTCCCTATGGGAAATGCCCTTTTAGAGCTTTGTAAGTAAAATAATATAATATTGTTGTATTTCAGCAAATTCTCGTTTTACCGATACCGATAATACCGATAATTAATGTATATCATTTGTATTAAGGCTTTGCTTCCGAGCTGAAAACAAATTCTCGAAGTTCGCGTGCACTCGAAACTGGCTATTTTCATTAACTATCTTACGTAATTCTACAAATGAAATGCACGCAGAAAATATGATAAATACTTCAGTAATCCATATCCCATCAAAAACATAAATGTGAAATGAGAGCCAAGTTCAATATTATGATATATGCCTTGGTTGTCGACTTCAACGACGAAAGAAGTAAGATCTAAATGGGTGCCAAGTTCAATGGTCACACTGAGAAAACGCAAGGCTGTTTGTGATTGAATCGATAAATATGTATATTGATAGATGCAAAAAAGCGGCTTGGTCAATTTAACTTTGTGAAGTTTAATTAAATCAATGCCTGTTCATATTATTAGAAACAATCAGATTTATATTTGTTTCTACAAATTTCCTGACTGAATTATACATTATACATATTCAAATCTACTATATGATCTCATAATTGGAACAATAATGTAGATTTATCGATTTGATTGCATAGAAATGGTTCATTCAATTAATTCATCTTTACTTTAAATATTAGCTAAATATTTCAAATTACCAAATTATAATTTATTGGACCAATAATTTACCATGATTACTTTGAATAAGATACTTAGTTAATACACCTATGTCACTTTTTTTATATCTAATATTAAAACAATCAATTCGACATACTCGTAGGAGGCAATCATTTTTCTAAGAAGAGACGTGGTTTTTACAAAGAAGAGACTTGCTTGTATTGAACAAGACTCAGATGCTTACGACAAATTTTTTTTGTTAGTAGATATTAGGGTTGTTACGAATATTCGCATTCGCATAAGCGAATGATTCGCATCAAATGATGCGAATGTTTTGCGAATGCGAATGTATACGGAAGTCGTGCGTGACGTGTCGTCGATCGCGCGGTCGCCGCGCTACTGAGCCGTGCGGAGCTTGTTGTTGTTGTCTTCCCAATATGGCGTTTTGATTCGTTTTCGTTCGACCAATAGGAAGAAAGCATTTGACATTTCTTTCACGCGGATTGTACGTATGCAGTTACTTGTTTTGATTTGTTAGTTGCGTGTTAGTTATTCGTAATTTAAACATGAAGTGAAGTAAACAAGTGTATTGTGTTATTTTTTGTGGTGTTTTTAACTAATTTGACAGTTTCCCATGGCACCGGGGAAAAAAAGTGAAATATGGCGAATACAATATTCCGCTTTTGAAATTTGAGTATTGAATTTGTGCCTGTCACTATCACTTAAAGCTAATTTAAACTACCTAAAGTGGTATATCCCTCAGTTTTTTCTAATTATTATCTAATAAAAATGATTAATAATTCATTTATTTGTTTTTTTTTAATTACCTGATTTGTTATCTAAAGTAAACATTCGTATTCGCATTCGCAACATTCGCACTCCAAACATCCCACAGCTGAGAACGCACCCGCCTGCAAGAAGAGGTGGGCAGCAGGGTTGGCTGGGGTTCCAAAAATAAACTGCCTGTCGGAATCCTTCATGGAGGGGGTCTGGAAGTTCATATCAGACAAAAAGCATGTGCTGTACAGCCACCTTGAAGTAAGGAGGGATCTGCTCACCAGGTATCTGGAGATGGGGGCCAATCGGGATCCCGAGCCTGCCATAACAAGGGCTGTCCTTACTCAGCTTGATTTGGTATATAAAGATGCATATTTAAAGTCGGTCAACCTGATGCACTTGTTTACCATGTCTGGAAGCCGAGTAATGGAGATACCCAGTGTTCTTGAAGAAGTAATGAAGCTGGATGCGGCCCTCATCCAGGTGAAGGCCCAAGAGGGAGAAAAGTACAGTACATGCAGACTCATCGATAACAGTAAGTACCCCTCCCTGAACCATTCCAATTACCCCAACTTATATGCTGCCACCTTAGAGTGGGCCAAAAGAACCAAGAAAGTGCAGCGAAACTACCAGGGGAGCAAGTCCCTTATAGATCCGGCTCGAAGGACCAAACAATGTAGCGGAGTAGTGAAGAGCAATGGAATATGACTGTTTCCTAATGTTTTAAATGAATAAGCGGACTAATGGATAGTAGATAATTTATTATAACAATAGTCATGCCCTGATTTCAAACTTCTTTCTATTGATGATAGATTGCACTGGCTACGAACAGTTAAGGTGTGTTATCGGTGTTTTCGACGCAACCCACATCAATGGAAAACATGTAAGGTGAAACCATGTGGGGTTGACGGTTGTACTTTACGTCACCATCCACTCCTACATCGTAAGCCAACGGATACGCAAAATAATACCGCAAATATTTGTATGTCCGAAAATGATTTTATTCCGCCGCCGTCTAATCCGAGCACCTCGATGACTCAGACTATTTGTTCGGATTCCAAAAATAAAGAAGTAGTCATATCTGTCACAGGAACTCAAAAACCCGATAATAAGGCTCCTCTACATGCGCACACATTGTTGAAGATTTTACCAGTGACTGTTTCAGGCCCATCAGGTAGTATCGAAACATATGCTCTGCTTGATGATGGAAGCACTGCTACCCTTATAGATGCCAGCATTGCTTCCAGCATTGGCATATCTGGACCAGAAGAAATGATCACTGTAAACTGTGTAGGTGGGTTGAGTAGAAACACCAAAATAAATTACGTGAATTTCCATATTAAGGGTAAATACACCAATGAAAACCTTTTAGTTAAAAACGCCAGATCGATCGACTCGCTTTCCTTGCACTCTCAATCAGTACATGCTGATTCTATTAAGGCGTTTACATATTTAACCGATTTAGTCGACGTCTTATCTTATGTTGATGCGACCCCTATGGTGCTCATCGGCGCTGATCACTGGCATCTGTCAATTAGTCGCGCTGTTAGAAAAGGCGATAGGAAGGAACCAGTGGCTTGCTTGACCTCTTTAGGCTGGGTACTGTATGGCTCATCATCAAACCAAACAAAATTTTATAATTTTATTAATCATGTAAATACAAACGATATTTCTTCAGATTCTTTAGAGCTTTTGATCAAGGAAAATTACAAACTGGAGTCTTTGGGTATATTAAAACACGAGACACTGCTCAACAAACAAGACAAGCACGCAGTTGAAATCTTAGACTCCACTACTAGGCGCTTACCATCAGGACGTCTCGAAATTGGTTTGCCTTGGAAGGAGGACATCACTTACGTGCCCGATAGTTATTCACAAGCACTGTCTCGTTTTTTAAGCCTCGAACGGCGCATGCGTAGGGAATCCGAATTTGCGCACGCATATGATACTTTCATGCAAAATATGTTAGACAAGAATTATGCCGAAGAATGTCAGCCTAAAACTTATCATGGCCTTAATCATAGTACTGATGGTGATAGTATCCGTTGGTACTTACCTCACTTTGGTGTTTATCACCCACAGAAACGCAAACTGCGTGTGGTGCACGACGCCGCTGCCATGAATGAAGGTGTCAGCCTGAACTCCTTGCTTCTTCCCGGTCCTGACCTACTGCAATCACTGCTAGGTATCTTATTCCGTTTTCGAGAGGGTCGCGTAGCATTCACCGCCGATATTAAGGAGATGTTCCCACAATTCCGGATTCGGGAACAAGATAGGGATGCCTTAAGATTTTTATGGAGACCTGTTGGGACGTCAGGAACCGAGAAGGAGCCTATTAAGGAGCTCAGAATGACAGCTGTCATTTTTGGGGCGTGCTCTAGTCCATTTATAGCACAATATTTGAAAAACAAAAACGCAAATGAATTTAAACTGTCGTATCCTCAGGCTGTAGACGAAATTTTGCTCAACCATTACATGGACGACTATTTAGGCTCACATGACAACTTAAGCGTTGCAGCACAAATCGCTGCTGATATAGTCACAGTCCACAATGCGGCATGCTTAGAAATGAGAGGGTGGATTTCCAATGATCAGACTGCATTAAGCCGCGTACCCAAAGAATTACGAGCTGTACAACCATCGGAAATTGACCTCATCTCAGATGTTAATATTATTCGGGCTTTAGGCATAGCCTGGCAACCTCTTGCTGACACATTAGGTTTCAGAACAGGTATAGAAAAATTCGTACCTACTCCACTTACAAAGCGGAAGGTTTTGTCTCACCTAATGCGTGTGTACGACCCGTTAGGTCTTCTCGGTCCTGTCATTATCAAAGGCCGAATACTATTTCAAAATTTATGGAGATCCAATATCAGCTGGGATACCGAATTACCACCATCTGAAATTGCGAAATGGACAGACTGGTTCCACGCGGTGTCAAATGTAGCACAAATTAGAGTCCCGCGTTGGTATGCATCCTCGAGGAACTCTGAGCCATCATACCGGGAGCTCCATATCTTTGCCGATGCTAGTGAGTACGCGTACGCCTGTGTTGCCTACTGGAGGCTCGTATACTCGGATGGTGCAATACGTCTTGCACTAATATCGAGCAAAGCAAGAGTATCACCACTAAAACCAGTTTCCATCCCGCGCTTGGAACTTCAGGCAGCCTTAATAGCCTCTCGTCTTGCTATTACAATCAAGGACAGCCACAAGAAGCAACCATCAGGCACTTTCTTCTGGACTGATTCTATGACTGTCCTTGGTTGGTTAGGTAGCGACGCAAGGACGTTTAAACCGTTTGTTGCCCACAGAATTGGTGAAATTATAGAAAATTCTAACGTCTCAGATTGGAGGTGGGTACCAACCGATTTAAATGTCGCAGACGACGCGACACGCGCGCGCGATTTCACGTTTACGACACAGTCTCGTTGGTTTGGTGGTCCGTCATTTCTTTTGAAACCTTTAAGTGACTGGCCCGTACAACCAGTTGGAATCACACCAGTTCGAGAGGAACTAAAGCCGAATGAATTGATGGGAATCCTGAGAGTAGATTCCGTTGATTTGCCATCCCCCGTGACCGCAAATTTGAATCGCTTTAGCGATTGGCTTCGGCTTATTCGTGCTACTGCCAGAGTCATTCAGGCAGCTTACCTATTTAAAAACCTTTCTGGTAATTACTCGCGTCAACTTAATGCAACGTCCACCACCCTAATCCCTCTCAACTCGGATCAGATAAACGCCGCAGAAAGGCACATTTTATTGAGAACACAACTAGAAAGCTTTTGTGAAGAGTTCCAGTGCTTGCTACAGTCGCAACCGATCCCAAAGAAGAGCCGACTTACTAAATTATCACCAACACTAGGAGATGATAACCTAATCAGACTGGTTGGTAGAATACGCACTGCCAGTGATATTCCTAGAAATATTCTTCAGCCTATCATATTAGATGGAAAGCACCCTATTGTGAGGCTGCTCATACAACAGCATCATAGAGCTGCAGGCCATGGAAACAATGAGTTGGTGATTAATGAACTACGACAACGTTTTTGGATAGTACATCTTAGGCCTGCTGTAAGGAGCGTTGCCAGCTAATGTTTATTCTGTCGCATCAGAAAGAGTCAACCAGAAGTTCCTATTACTGGAGATTTACCATCCGAACGCATGGCACACCATCAGCGTCCATTCACGTTTACTGGCGTCGACTACTTTGGGCCTCTACACGTTGCAGTAGGAAGAAGACGTGAGAAGCGTTATGTGGCCTTATACACGTGCTTAACCACTAGAGCTGTTCACTTGGAACTTGTGCACAACCTGTCCGCCGACTCGGCAATCATGAGTTTGCGTCGATTTATTGCCAGGAAGGGCACTCCAAACAGCGTATTTTCCGACAACGGCACCGCTTTTGTGGGCGCAGACCGATTACTAAAAGAATTTTATTCCGGTGATGTTGAGAATTTTGTAGCCAATAGAGGTATCACGTCGAGATTCATACCCCCAGCTGCACCTACTTTTGGCGGATGTTGGGAGTATTATAACAATAATACGTATTGACAAGAACGATAGCAAAACAGAATGACAAGACAAAAATAGCAAAGACACTGACAGATAAATTTGAATATGAAAATGACAAAAAGTATAAAAACAATAATTATTTATAAAAGAGTTGTAACGGCTCGGTAACAATCCGGCCCCTTGTGCAGAAATGCACAAATTTATTTAGGGAGACTAATCACTTTCCGCCGCGGGCGCCGCAATATGCCACCGGCCGTCGCAACGTCTACCACTCTAACCACTCCGTCTTTGCCGGGGCGGAGAGCAGCTATTCGTCCACGTGGCCAAACACCTCGAGGCAAACTCTCATCGACGATGAGCACGGGGTCATCCACCTTCAAATCTCTCGATTGGCACCCTGGTTGCCTGGGTTGTAAGGTTGGTAGAATTTCGCGGACCCATCGGTTCCAAAAATGGTCTGCTAACCGTAATGCCTTCCGATAGTCTAGCCGGCTGCATAAGTCTCTATCTGTGAGGCCAGATGGCACAGTCTGTGAAGACGACGTCCCAATCAAAAAATGGAAAGGAGTCAGAGTAGATTGATCGTCCGGTTCCACAGATACGTGCGTTAATGGTCGAGCGTTAACTATTGCTTCGGCTTCATACAAGAGGGTTAAGAGTACTTCCTCCCTGGGAGCTCGTTCATGTAATGTGGCATATAAAGCGACTTTGACGCAGCGAACCATTCGCTCCCAACATCCGCCAAAAGTAGGTGCAGCTGGGGGTATGAATCTCCACGTGATACCTCTATTGGCTACAAAATTCTCAACATCACCGGAATAAAATTCTTTTAGTAATCGGTCTGCGCCCACAAAAGCGGTGCCGTTGTCGGAAAATACGCTGTTCGGAGTGCCCTTCCTGGCAATAAATCGACGCAAACTCATGATTGCCGAGTCGGCGGACAGGTTGTGCACAAGTTCCAAGTGAACAGCTCTAGTGGTTAAGCACGTGTATAAGGCCACATAACGCTTCTCACGTCTTCTTCCTACTGCAACGTGTAGAGGCCCAAAGTAGTCGACGCCAGTAAACGTGAATGGACGCTGATGGTGTGCCATGCGTTCGGATGGTAAATCTCCAGTAATAGGAACTTCTGGTTGACTCTTTCTGATGCGACAGAATAAACATTGGCTGGCAACGCTCCTTACAGCAGGCCTAAGATGTACTATCCAAAAACGTTGTCGTAGTTCATTAATCACCAACTCATTGTTTCCATGGCCTGCAGCTCTATGATGCTGTTGTATGAGCAGCCTCACAATAGGGTGTTTTCCATCTAATATGATAGGCTGAAGAATATTTCCAGGAATATCACTGGCAGTGCGTATTCTACCAACCAGTCTGATTAGGTTATCATCTCCTAGTGTTGGTGATAATTTAGTAAGTCGGCTCTTCTTTGGGATCGGTTGCGACTGTAGCAAGCACTGGAACTCTTCACAAAAGCTTTCTAGTTGTGTTCTCAATAAAATTTGCCTTTCTGCGGCGTTTATCTGATCCGAGTTGAGAGGGATTAGGGTGGTGGACGTTGCATTAAGTTTATTTATTTATTTTATTTTATTCAGAAACCAACAGCATATTTATAATACAAAATTTACATATTATAATACATTTTAGGATGCCAATAACAGGTTTCACAAAAAAGTACTGTACGATAACTAAGAACAGACTAAAATTTACCAATTAGAGAAAAAACAGTGAAGTACAAAATTTTACATAATCCCATACAGGGTACGAATGTAAGTTGTGTGTTTTTGTGTATGTGTATGAGTGTGTGTGAATGTACTTGTGTGTGTGTGAGAGAGTGTAAAGGGGCGCGGGGAAGGGGGGGGGGTGTACAGATAGGGAGCCCCAAATATCCGATGTAATTGTTAAGTTGTGTGCTTTTGTGTATGTGTATGAGTGTGTGTGAATGTACTTGTGTGTGTGTGAGAGAGTGTAAAGGGGATGTAACTGTTTTAATAGCTCAAAAAATTTTTTTTTATCAGTTTTTGAAATGTCTTAGAAGAGTATTGAAATGGATCAATATCGGAAAATTGTTTGTCATAAAGTGTAAATATACGAGAAATAGGAGAGTTCCTTGCGTATTTTGTTCTATAATATGGTATCTGGAACAGTTTTAATTTTGCATGTCTGCTGCGGCGCAGAGGTATATTCAAGTTAAATTGTTGTACCAGGTAACTGTTGTTTATGTACCCGTTAACAATCCCATGCAGCAACGTCATATCAACTAATAATCTACGATCCTCAAGAGGCATAATCCTATAATGTTTGCATCTATCCTTATAATTATCGAAATAAGTTTTATTTCTGAATTGTAAGTACCTTAGAAAACGTTTTTGTAATGATTCTATACGTTGTATATGTACAGCCTGGTAGGGTGACCAAACACAGCTAGCATAATCCAGTATACTCCTCACATATGCAAAATATAAAACTCTTAAGCAGTCGTTATCCTTGAGAGGCTTACAAGATCTTAATATGAACCCTAGATTTCGGTACGCTTTTTTAAATATATGTTCGATATGCGTCGTAAATGTAAGTTTAGCATCAAGAATCACGCCAAGATCCTTAATAGTGTCAACTCTTTCAATAACTGTGTTGTTGCTAATATTGTATACGAAATTTATTGGCGAACAGCGTCGAGTAAAAGATATGCATTGGCATTTTGCGGAATTTACTGCGATTCTATTATCTTTGTAGTATTTTGAGAGAGATGACAGATCAGCCTGTAATTTGAGACAATCACTAATATTACTGATATCTATAAATACTTTTTTGTCATCAGCATATAACAAATAATTTGAATTTTTTATGCACGTGTAAATGTCAAAAAGGTAAGCGCAGTAGAATAAAGGTCCGAGGTGGGAGCCCTGAGGAACGCCTGAAGGAATTGATACGTAATCAGACCTACATGCGCCTATCACAACTGCCTGGGAGCGTTTACTTAAGTAGGATTTCACCCAACGCAGTAGATCGCCGTGGATTCCAAGTCGTTCCAACTTGATAAGCAGGATGGTGTGATCCACACGGTCGAATGCTTTTTCGAAATCAGTGTAGATCACATCAACCTTTTTTTTTTTTTTTTTTTTACGAGGGGAATGCGTTTGCGCACCGTCCAAGCCCCCGCAGGGGCAAGGGTGTGTGGGACTCCGCAGCGAGCGACTACCCACTAAACCCCTCGATATGCCCTCTTTGGCGCCTAGCGCAGCCACGTCCAAAGGACGCGCCGCTGCCGAACGAGGTCGTGGGAACCTAGATCACATCAACCTGCCTACCCTTGTCCATATGTTTGTGTGCGAAATCGATCAACTGAAGTAGATTAGTAGAGGTAGAGCGTTTCTTCAGGAAGCCGTGTTGCTGAGTTGTAACTCCACTCTCAATGTTAGGGTAAATATGATCGTATACTAATTTTTCAAATATTTTTGCTATACAATTGAGAATAGAGATAGGTCTATAGTTCGTCACTTCAACGCGAGTACCCTTCTTATGTATGGGCACAATGATTGCCTTCTTCCACATAGAAGGAAATATGCCCTCACTCAACGATCGGTTAAATATGATGCTTAATGGCTTGGCTAGAGCTGATGCACAATTCCGAAGAAAGATAGGTGGAATTTTGTCACAACCAGCTCCCTTAGAAATATCAAGAGATTTAAGTTTTTTTAAATCTGTATCTTCAGTAAAATATAAGCTAAAAATAGTGCGCGTAACACCAGACTCGGGCATTGTGCGGACATCATAGTGTGAATAGTCACTGAGGGGAGGCGAGAAAACACTGTGGAAAAACTCGTTGAAGGCGTTACTTACATCATCAGCACTGTGAAAGACGTTATTATTGTAGGTGACTGTTTGCGGAATGCTGGTAAGCCCCCTTTTGGACTTTATGAAATTCCAAAAATTTTTCGGGTCTTTTTTAATCGATAGTTCGGAAGATTTTATGTATTTGCAATAACAGTCATTCTGTACAATTTTTTGACGGCGTCTTAGTAACTTAAATTCATGATAATCGCCATGATTGCCAGTACGCTTCCATTTTTTATGTGCTTTAGACTTTTCCTTTATGATCTTAATTAAAGAAGAGCTGAACCATGAGGGATATGAAGTAGAATTATAATTAGTTCGCCGCTTTGGTATAAAATTGGTAATACAACTGTTTAGTTGATTGTAAAAAAAGGTAGTTGCTTCATCAATCGTGCCCGCGCTAAGACAATGTTCCCAAGAGACACCATTAAGAAATTCAATTATTTTTGAATATTTGCCGTGTTTGAAGTTATAGACATCACGCGCTGCACGAGGTAGTAATTTAATGCTGACTTCAGCCAATTCAATTACTAAAGAAGAATGATACTTATCTTCACAAACAACTGGATTATCACAGCGATATATATTAATGGGTAAGTTAGAAAACACTAAGTCCAATATATTATTACAAACATTTTTTTCACTATTATAATGAGTAAAACCATTGTGGGCAAACATATCGAGAAGGCCGTTAGCTGACTCTTGAATTCTCAATGACACATTTTTTCGAAGTGATGCTTCATTACCATTCCAGACTATACACGGTAAGTTAAAATCGCCGGTTATGAGATAATAATCTGACGGATGAGAGCTAGTTGCGCAGTCCAAAATACTTGAAAAAATATTCAAGTCCATATCCTGTCGTTCACTGTTCGAATGGCCTGGTATGTAAGTACCAAATATATGTAAATTTTCATAAGAAGCAGTGTAATTGTTGTGATTAAGATCAGATAAGACACGTCCCGGTATGGTGACGCATAATACTTCTGGGAGCTCACACGATGATTGCTTAGCAACACTAGCACATAATTCGCGCTTAACACATATCATAATGCCACCACCAGATAATTTGTTAGTGAGAGTTAAATTCCTATCCTGCCTAAAAACATCATATCTATTATCACAGAATTCACTGCTCAAAAATCCTTCACAAAGCCAAGTTTCCGTAAAGATGAGTACGTCATAATTGTTTAGTAATATACTCTGATACAATTGGTGACTTTTCGTTCGTAAACCACGAACATTTTGATAATAAATAGTAATTTTTTTAGAAAGCATCGTGTACATAATCTGCAGTATGAAGTTGTTTATTTGGAATATATATTAAAAACATGTAAACATGATAACTAACAAAAAATAATATATGTTGAATATTGGTGTAATAAAAGAAGTAAATTTTTTAATGAAATACCATTGCCAATTAAGAATAATAGTGACACCAAGAAATCTTTTAAAAATAAAACATGCAAGTTTCTACTAAAAAATTTTGCAAATAATTTAGCACACTCAATGTAACGAAAATATAAATGTTACCTGTCTATATATGTGTAGGATATGGACGTGGTCTAATTCTAATGCTTAACTTTATTACTGTATTAAAATTATGCTACTAATATCTACATTGGAGTTGGACTGCTCCTACCTTAATTATCTTATATAACTCACGCTAGCAATTATTGTAAATTAATGTGAGGTATAAAAAATTGTTATTATATTAAAAAGTAAAAGGGAGCTACATCTGCCAACAAACTGTTATACAGTTTGGCGGAGTAAAGCAATTGTTGTTACATGGTTATTTATCTGAATAAACTATTATTATTATTATACATTTATTCAAAAAAGCATCTTAAATTTAAGTTTTTTACAATATATAGATATAAAAACACAAATATTATAAAAAACTTAAATCTAGGGTTCCACTGGCAGCGGAGCATGGCCCAAGCTACCGGTGGTTAGGGCTACAGGGAGAGGAATCTCCGAACGATACGTGCCGTGTCAAGAATCACCGCCTTCTGTATCTGTATCTGTATCTTGTAACATAAATTTCCCTACAGGAAATTTCTAATCAGGTTCCTACTGCCATCTAGTGACATTTCCATGTATTAGTTACCTTTTTTTTATCTAAATTCAGAAAACATTGAACGCGCCTTGGGTTATAATGGTTTTGTGTATGTCGTGTCTTTGATTATTTTCAAATTTAGTTCAGGAACTTTTAATTCAATAAATATCGATAGTTTACTTGGTTTTTTATCTATGTTTATTAGTCTATGTTGTCTCGGAATAGTTAGTCTGTGGAGTGTGGACTGGCTGAGCCGAGACAGCCATATTTTCTGTTTTGACGTTGACGGTCGAACGCTTGTGTCTGTTGGCTAGATAGCCTAAATTATTTTATTAAAACAAATCTGTAAGTATCGCACCGTGAAATGGTTAATTCTTCATTTTGATTCTTTTAATTGATTGTCTCGTATTCAGCGCAGCGTTTTAACCAGGTATTCCTTTTCAGCAAGCATCGATAAGCGAACACCTAATCTTCCACACGGTTGGATTTACTCAATTTCATATAAGGGCCTCTAACCCATTTTACGTAAGTTATGTTCATGATTATATTATTCCTATGACGCCTTTTCGATATTTCAATCCTTGCTTTCTAAATTTTCAGCCGTTCGTTCATATGATTTCGAAGCACGTACGACATAGTGTAGCGTCATTAAAATAGACAGCCAGCAATCTACCAGCACAGCCAGGCAGACCCACTTTCCTCCGACAGGTACGTTACCGTTTTCTGAGATCGATTCCTGTGGTAGTGTTTTAAATTTGTTCTTAGATTTCATATTTTTAATTGTAAGGTTATCCTACATGATTGCCAGCCATTCGGTGAACATTGACCTTTCAAATTAACTTGAACCACATTACCATAACATTCCTAATATTCTCATCAGTTACCCCTACTTACTTGTATTGCAATTTTTTATAGTGATTGCTCATACCTATTCGTGTAATATTTCAGGAGGAATTCCCTACCCCGTGGTTATTGAATACCCCGGAGTCAGACTCAACTACTGAACCCGGTTGCCCCGACTTCTCTTCTACCACCAGTGTCCGGTGGCCCGGAGCCTGTGGTGTCTCCAGAGCAGGATCTCCCCGAATTTCACAGCTGAGTCCACTCCAAATAAATTTATTATAAAACATAATTCTACCATCCTTAGGTAAAGGCATTTAGGGAGTTAACTAGAGAGAGCGTTATCGATCAAATCGTGCAAAGAACCTGTACCATATTGTCAAACAAATATTAGTGATACAAATCCTCACCACTGATTGGCAGCCGTAGGCCACAATCAGTGCGCCCACTAATATTGTGTTCCCTTGGATAAAAAAAATCCTTATTTCGGCTTTGCCGGATTAAACCACATATTTTGACATTTCACTCTTTTATTAATCACCTTATATCTATTAACCCTATGCTCATTACTCAAAAAATTAAGTATTACATGGCGCCCGAACATATGGAGATTTGCACGATTTGAATGATCCTATGCTCATTACAATGCTTAGGAACAGTGTTGATTGGTAACGTTTTTTTTTTCTTCTTGGACACTGTTCGGTTAGAACTTTTAAAATTTAAAACTTGTTGTGTTGGTGTTATACTTTGTTTATCGTATCCCTGAGGTTACTCACAAACCAGATTGTCAATTTTCTTTAAAAAAATTCTCAATAATATAACTAATAGATAATCATATGCCATAATTAACATTAGGTATTCAGTAACTAAGCATAATAACTATGTTATAACTCTCTCAGAACAATAGATTGATAGTTTTATTTGGTTTAACTACAAGTCTTCTTTAACATAACTTCTGGTATAATAATAATATATTCTCATTGCATAATATAGTATAGGCCAAGATTTTTTCAGTTTATTTTAAACTTTAACTCAATTATTTTTAAGTGTTTGAATAGTAAAACCTATGTTTTATTAATTAGTGTGCAAGGTTATTGATGTTTTTTTACATGATCTTATTACATAAATATATATAAGTATAAATGTTCTGTGCTTTGTAAAGTGGAGATTGCATGACTCTGTTTCTTATATCAGTTATTATCTTAGAACGTTTTTTGTAAGACGCATAGAATTTTTTAATATCTAGGTGTTACCTTTTATTACTCGGATACTGTTACATTATTTTAAGTTTAAACCCAATATTGAATGATACCTAAGTGCTACAACTAGCCACCTGAATACTTTTACCTGATATTAACTTAATTGTTTGGTGCTTGAGATTTGTTAACTGTACTTATATTTTTTTACTACTACTTATACTACTTATACAATCTTAAATATTTTACCTATAATTGTATTTTTTTGTAATTGATCGATCACGCTACACTCTTTCTGGCAGGAAAACGTTGCATACTTGAGACTCAGTAACGGATAATTCTTACAAAGGCGGACTTATCCCCGAAATAAATTTCTTCCAGTCCACCTATATCCAAAAATTACATGTTTTTATTTTTAATAAATTAAGACTCGGTGACTGAGAGTAAATATAGAATATTCTTAGAAAGGCGGACTTATCCCCGAATTAAATTTCTTACAGTCAACCTATACCCAAACATTTTTTTTTGTTTGAAGACTTGGCAGCTGAGCGTAAATATATTATATTGTTGGCAAGGTGGACTTATCCCCGAAATAAATTTCTTCCAGTCAACCTATACCCAAACATTTTTTTTGTTTGAAGACTTGGCGACTGAGAGTAAATATAGTATATTGTTGGCAAGGTGGACTTATCCCCGAAATAAATTTCTTCCAGTCAACCCATACCCAAACATTACTTACATTTTTTTAAAAATATAGCAACTTAGCGACCGAGGGTAAAACTTTCTACCTCTACTAATAAACATATTTAACCAGTTTGGCTTTGCAATTTGACAATTGTTTTTTTTCTTCTTTGTTGTTTGTTCAGCCTTGTTGGATATTTTTTTGCTTTCGTTTGAATACAATGGAGGAACGTCCAATCGCCTTTAACCTTTTACAAAAGGACGAGCTCGAGCATGAGGTAAGGATTAGATTCGAAACTCCTGCTTCCAGTGTAGCGGACTTACGTGCTCAAATCAGGAAGCTGTGCAAGGACTTACCAACTGATGAGATAGCCACATTCGACGGAGACGTGACAAAGGAACTCGCGGATATTAAAAACAAGCTTGCTAGCCTAGCAGAGTTATTACAGAAGACCGAGAAACGCAAGGCGTTGAACGTTTTGAACCGTGTCCAAGCCGTCGGCCATCATTTATACCATAGGCTAACTCGAATATCTCCATCCGAATCAGAGTCCAAACTGCACAGTGAGTTGTTCGATGAGCTTAACAAGCTCTTGGTTAAGATCGACAACATACTAGTCGTATTCCGTAGCTCTTTAACTGCAGTTTATACTTCTACTACTACCCAAGTTGTTGACCCTCAATCAACAACTTCTATTAAATGTTCCGCCGAAAATTACCAGGCTGTTACTAAATTAAATCTTAAATATGACGGAAAATCTTGCGTAAAAACTTTTTTAAGAAGACTCGAACAACTCAGGGTATCGCGAGAAATCTCTGAGAGTAGACTGTTCAGTTCTGCCAGTGAACTATTTACTGGCGACGCTTTACTGTGGTTTGAAGGAATTGGTCATGACGTCTATTCATGGGCCGAACTACAGGCTTTGCTGATTCGCGATTTTTACCTATCGATTATAATGAGCGCCTACTCAACGAGATTAGATCGAGAACCCAAGGTGTAGACGAAAACATAGTTATTTACATTAGTGTCATGTTGTGTTATTTCTCTCGGTTAGAACGACCCCTACCGAAAGAAGAGCAGCTTAGTATTATTTTACATAATATACGGCCATTTTACTCTAAACAGCTGGCTTTAACTACGATAAACAGTATTGATGATTTAAGGTCTTGTTGTCGACAGCTGGAGGCTGCCAGCCAACGCGCTAAACTGTTTATAGAACCCAGCAAAGATGTCAGTAAATCTTTAGCCACGGACCTGGTATTCAAGGGTAACCAGGGAAAAATTGTGTCAGTAGTACAAACGGATAGTACCTCTGACTTCTGCGTACGCTGCCGCGTATATGGTCATAAACTAAGTGCGTGCAGAGCTCCATTTATTATTATTTGTTACCGTTGCGGCGAGAAGGACGTCACTGCCCGTACGTGCCCTAAGTGTAATCCTACAAAAAACTAACTTGCTCAGATCGGAGTATGGCCGATTCGAGTACTACTCGAAATGATAAGTCTCCTTCTATATTACTACCTACCTACTATACGATTTCAAAAACCCATACAATACCGGATGTGACTACTACTACTACTACTACCACTACTACTACCACTACTACTACTACTACTACTACCACCACTACTACTACTACTAACAGAACCCACAATGCTTTACCCGCATTTACATTTCCTGCATATTATTCCGTTTACCATAACTTTCCTACTTATCCTCAAAACCATACTTACTATCCAAATAGGCATTGTTCGTCTAACATTACTTACCCTACTAACGCTTACGCTTTTTACCCTGCTTACGCTACTAACTCTACTTACCCTACTAATGCTTACGCTACTAACCCTACTTACCCTACTAATGCTTACGCTACTTACCCTACTAATGCTTACGCTACTAACCCTACTTACGCTTACGCTACTAACTCTACTTACCCTACTAACGCTTACGCTACTAACCTTACTTACCCTACTAACACCGCTTACCAACGTACCGTTACCCACCATTCACCCATTACTAATGTTAACCAGCATTCACCTGAACCAAATGCTGACCAACATTTGCCTTCTACATTACCAGGTACTATGACACAACACTCTGATCGACAGAATTGTGTTACTAAGCCTTTACCCAATACTTACCCTAACGCAACTACTAACAGGAATGTCCTGTTGTCATCCAAATCCCCCCAAAATCGGAATTTAAGTACAAAGACATCGCATAGAATAACTAGCTATAGAACTAAAACTTATTACAATTCTAAACTACCAAAGTGTAACTTACCCATTCCTTCACTGAAGAGACAATCTACTAAGTCAAACAGGAACGCTTATTTTAAGAAAACTGAATCGGCATTAACGACAGGTAACACTGATATGAAAGATTGGCAATCCTGGCTGTCGACAATAAGAGAGTTCTCTCACACTGGTTCTACAACTAAACCTGTCAGTCTTTTTTATGGTCGAGATTTACGACCATACTTGTCGGTAAGCATTTACGGATTACGATGCAATGGTCTTCTCGATTCAGGATCGGAGATTTCTATAATTGGTAGCGATACTTGTAAATATTTTACGGACTTGGCGACGGTTCATAAATCACTTGATGTTGATCAGGTGGTAACGGCTAACGGTTCTTCTTCACCCGTTACCGGTTATGTGTTCCTGCCAGTAACTGTACAGAACAAGACGTCGATTATTAAGTTTTATGTTATACCAGGGGTGTCTACAAAACTGTTGTTTGGAATTAATTTTTGGCGCGAATTTAATATCGCTCCGGATATACTTTCATTGCATAGGTCACCTTGACGTCTTCCTAGGGTGGTTGAGTTCCGTACCCCCCTTAAGGAGGTACCTTCAATACGAAGAGGAAGGAGAACCTATTTTGTCGAATAGTTCGTCTGGCAAGACAGCAAGTACTAGCGGTGAGTTCTCAGTGGAGGTGATATGAGTTCGGTGTTATGATTTGGTGTCAGCTCGAGGACGAGCTTGAATTTTACTCTTTCAGTATACTTCCATCGTAAAATTCTCCCTGGTTGAGGGGGTATTGTAACATAAATTTCCCTACAGGAAATTTCTAATCAGGTTCCTACTGCCATCTAGTGACATTTCCATGTATTAGTTACCTTTTTTTTATCTAAATTCAGAAAACATTGAACGCGCCTTGGGTTATAATGGTTTTGTGTATGTCATGTCTTTGATTATTTTCAATTTTAGTTCAGGAACTTTTAATTCAATAAATATCGATAGTTTACTTGGTTTTTTATCTATGTTTATTAGTCTATGTTGTCTCGGAATAGTTAGTCTGTGGAGTGTGGACTGGCTGAGCCGAGACAGCCATATTTTCTGTTTTGACGTTGACGGTCGAACGCTTGTGTCTGTTGGCTAGATAGCCTAAATTATTTTATTAAAACAAATCTGTAAGTATCGCACCGTGAAATGGTTAATTCTTCATTTTGATTCTTTTAATTGATTGTCTCGTATTCAGCGCAGCGTTTTAACCAGGTATTCCTTTTCAGCAAGCATCGATAAGCGAACACCTAATCTTCCACACGGTTGGATTTACTCAATTTCATATAAGGGCCTCTAACCCATTTTACGTAAGTTATGTTCATGATTATATTATTCCTATGACGCCTTTTCGATATTTCAATCCTTGCTTTCTAAATTTTCAGCCGTTCGTTCATATGATTTCGAAGCACGTACGACATAGTGTAGCGTCATTAAAATAGACAGCCAGCAATCTACCAGCACAGCCAGGCAGACCCACTTTCCTCCGACAGGTACGTTACCGTTTTCTGAGATCGATTCCTGTGGTAGTGTTTTAAATTTGTTCTTAGATTTCATATTTTTAATTGTAAGGTTATCCTACATGATTGCCAGCCATTCGGTGAACATTGACCTTTCAAATTAACTTGAACCACATTACCATAACATTCCTAATATTCTCATCAGTTACCCCTACTTACTTGTATTGCAATTTTTTATAGTGATTGCTCATACCTATTCGTGTAATATTTCAGGAGGAATTCCCTACCCCGTGGTTATTGAATACCCCGGAGTCAGACTCAACTACTGAACCCGGTTGCCCCGACTTCTCTTCTACCACCAGTGTCCGGTGGCCCGGAGCCTGTGGTGTCTCCAGAGCAGGATCTCCCCGAATTTCACAGCTGAGTCCACTCCAAATAAGTTTATTATAAAACATAATTCTACCATCCTTAGGTAAAGGCATTTAGGGAGTTAACTAGAGAGAGCGTTATCGATCAAATCGTGCAAAGAACCTGTACCATATTGTCAAACAAATATTAGTGATACAAATCCTCACCACTGATTGGCAGCCGTAGGCCACAATCAGTGCGCCCACTAATATTGTGTTCCCTTGGATAAAAAAAATCCTTATGTCGGCTTTGCCGGATTAAACCACATATTTTGACATTTCACTCTTTTATTAATCACCTTATATCTATTAACCCTATGCTCATTACTCAAAAAATTAAGTATTACAATCTGTATTATTATTATTATTATACGAAAAGACACGAATATCTCATACCTACAATTATTAGAAAATACGGAAACGACTTTCAATATTTCATCCGGCTCGCTATGTAAAAGAAATAAAAATTGATTAAAATTGAAGAATAGTAATAATTCGAAATTAGTTTGTAATAATTTCACGTTAAATGCTACGTATTTAGTGAGGTAAGATAACAAACATATCCAAGCAATCATGAATATCAGCGCAATTCTGATACGCGATATCAAAACAGCGTTCACGAAACGATGAAGCCGTTTAGTTTTAATTTCAAATGTAGGGTAGAATACGACGAGGAACACTCCGCCGTACCTAATACATATTTCGTGTTTATAGTATAATAACCTTAACGACAGCAAATGTTCGATTACTAAATTAATTTCTTTTTTGTGATGCAGCGTGTTGTATGATCCATTAATGAAAAAGTAATAATAATAATAGACTAGAATAAAAAAAAAAATAGACAAAATATTATTGTAGTGAGTTATGTTAATAGATGGTTGTGTGTTTTGTGTAGAAAATGGTTCGAAATGTTGTGTATGCGGTGTGTCTGTGTTGTGTCGGTGCTTGTTTTGTAAGAAATTTGAATTCGAGTATGGATGGAATTCGAAATACATTGAAAAAATATCAAAAACGTAGGCTATGTATAAGGAAATAAAATTGACTACGAAATACAGAAAACACTGGTCAAAATATATTATCGCAGGGTTTTTAAGTCTTCTTCCGTGTTTATTGTCCGCAGTGGTGCGTTCTCGTTCCTTCTCATATAGATTTTGCAGTTTTTTACCCACACAAATTTAAAAGATTTATTGTCGGCCACCTCTTTGCACTTTTTAAGGAGTAATTTATTCAGAGAAGTAAGGTGCTCATTAACGAAAATTTTTCTCTCTTCCCCGGGATAATTAATTTGTTTTGTGGTTAAGCCGCGAGCTTTTCTAATGCCGGCTATGATATTGTCCTTCAGCAATCTTTGTTTGAGTTTTGCCACAATTTCCCGTGGACGTGAGAGATCTTGAATTCGAGTGTGGACTCTGTTTACGTGGTCAATGTCATCAAGTGACAGAGAAACCCCCGAATATTGCGCAATGTTTATAAGAATGGACGACAAATTTTCTGTTTTAGACTCAGGGACACCCATAATTTCAAGATTGTTTAGCCGTTCAAACTGTTGGTATTTGTTAAGTTCGCGTTGAATAGTGTCCATTTGGGAGCTCAATTGTAAGATATCAGTTTTAATATTATTCGAATACTTTAATTGCGCTTCTAGTTTTTGCATTCGTTCATCGTAGGTACCCACACAATTCGAAGTAAATTCCACAGATCGTTCGAGTTCGGAGAATTTGTCCATCATCGTGCGTTGTTCGGTATCCATTGCTGCTACTGATTTACTTAAATCCATATAATGTGCGTGAACAGTTTGCAGTTCAGATTTGATCTCTTTGGTCATGGTAGAGAGCTGATTTAATTCAGATATGATGTTGTTATTGATCGTTATGTTGATTGACTCGATGGAAGATTTTACATCTGATTGAAAAGATTCCATGGATTTTTTCATCATTTCCATAAAACTATTTATAATGGCAATTATCTCACCTTCAGTATCAGGCTGTTTCCGCTTCCGTAATGTAATTCTATGCATTTCTTCGTCAGAAACAGTCGTTAGGTTCGGTTGGGACGACGTGAGTATAAGGCCAGAGTCAGGTGGCGAACGCAGCATTGTATAGGGAGTAGTAGCGAAAACAACACTCAGGTAACAAACAACTTGGTACACAGGCGCAAGCCACGGATACGTTTTGAATATGAGACTTTATATAAATGTACACTAAGATGAATTTGAGTAAGTACACAAATACTGTATTAGAACATTATGGATACGTCCGTTCTTAGTCGCAAGGCTCGCGACAATGTTGACGCGAGTAATTACCAGAAAGGTTTTTAAATAGGTAAGCTGCCTGAATGACTCTGACAGTAGCACGAATAAGCCGAAGCCAATCGCTAAAGCGATTCAAATTTGCGGTCACGGGAGATGGCAAATCAACGGAATCTACTCTCAGGATTCCCACCAATTCATTCGGCTTTAGTTCCTCTCGAACTGGTGTGATTCCAACTGGTTCTACGGGCCAGTCACTTAAAGGTTTCAAAAGAAATGACGGACCACCAAACCAACGAGACTGTGTCGTAAACGTGAAATCGCGCGCGCGTGTCGCGTCGTCTGCGACATTTAAATCGGTTGGTACCCACCTTCAATCTGAGACGTTAGAATTTTCTATAATTTCACCAATTCTGTGGGCAACAAACGGTTTAAACGTCCTTGCGTCGCTACGTAACCAACCAAGGACAGTCATGGAATCAGTCCAGAAGAAAGTGCCTGATGGTTGCTTCTTGTGGCTGTCCTTGATTGTAATAGCAAGACGAGAGGCTATTAAGGCTGCCTGAAGTTCCAAGCGCGGGATGGAAACTGGTTTTAGTGGTGATACTCTTGCTTTGCTCGATATTAGTGCAAGACGTATTGCACCATCCGAGTATACGAGCCTCCAGTAGGCAACACAGGCGTACGCGTACTCACTAGCATCGGCAAAGATATGGAGCTCCCGGTATGATG
Organism: Schoenobius gigantellus; assembly: GCA_963935595.1. Taxonomy (NCBI): domain Eukaryota; kingdom Metazoa; phylum Arthropoda; class Insecta; order Lepidoptera; family Crambidae; genus Schoenobius; species Schoenobius gigantellus. Next base: position 68,112,331 of record OZ012541.1, on the reverse strand, counting down.
GCTCAGAGTTCCTCGAGGATGCATACCAACGCGGGACTCTAATTTGTGCTACATTTGACACCGCGTGGAACCAGTCTGTCCATTTCGCAATTTCAGATGGTGGTAATTCGGTATCCCAGCTGATATTGGATCTCCATAAATTTTGAAATAGTATTCGGCCTTTGATAATGACAGGACCGAGAAGACCTAACGGGTCGTACACACGCATTAGGTGAGACAAAACCTTCCGCTTTGTAAGTGGAGTAGGTACGAATTTTTCTATACCTGTTCTGAAACCTAATGTAATAAGAGGTTGCCAGGCTATGCCTAAAGCCCGAATAATATTAACATCTGAGATGAGGTCAATTTCCGATGGTTGTACAGCTCGTAATTCTTTGGGTACGCGGCTTAATGCAGTCTGATCATTGGAAATCCACCCTCTCATTTCTAAGCATGCCGCATTGTGGACTGTGACTATATCAGCAGCGATTTGTGCTGCAACGCTTAAGTTGTCATGTGAGCCTAAATAGTCGTCCATGTAATGGTTGAGCAAAATTTCGTCTACAGCCTGAGGATACGACAGTTTAAATTCATTTGCGTTTTTGTTTTTCAAATATTGTGCTATAAATGGACTAGAGCACGCCCCAAAAATGACAGCTGTCATTCTGAGCTCCTTAATAGGCTCCTTCTCGGTTCCTGACGTCCCAACAGGTCTCCATAAAAATCTTAAGGCATCCCTATCTTGTTCCCGAATCCGGAATTGTGGGAACATCTCCTTAATATCGGCGGTGAATGCTACGCGACCCTCTCGAAAACGGAATAAGATACCTAGCAGTGATTGCAGTAGGTCAGGACCGGGAAGAAGCAAGGAGTTCACGCTGACACCTTCATTCATGGCAGCGGCGTCGTGCACCACACGCAGTTTGCGTTTCTGTGGGTGATAAACACCAAAGTGAGGTAAGTACCAACGGATACTATCACCATCAGTACTATGATTAAGGCCATGATAAGTTTTAGGCTGACATTCTTCGGCATAATTCTTGTCTAACATATTTTGCATGAAAGTATCATATGCGTGCGCAAATTCGGATTCCCTACGCATGCGCCGTTCGAGGCTTAAAAAACGAGACAGTGCTTGTGAATAACTATCGGGCACGTAAGTGATGTCCTCCTTCCAAGGCAAACCAATTTCGAGACGTCCTGATGGTAAGCGCCTAGTAGTGGAGTCTAAGATTTCAACTGCGTGCTTGTCTTGTTTGTTGAGCAGTGTCTCGTGTTTTAATATACCCAAAGACTCCAGTTTGTAATTTTCCTTGATCAAAAGCTCTAAAGAATCTGAAGAAATATCGTTTGTATTTACATGATTAATAAAATTATAAAATTTTGTTTGGTTTGATGATGAGCCATACAGTACCCAGCCTAAAGAGGTCAAGCAAGCCACTGGTTCCTTCCTATCGCCTTTTCTAACAGCGCGACTAATTGACAGATGCCAGTGATCAGCGCCGATGAGCACCATAGGGGTCGCATCAACATAAGATAAGACGTCGACTAAATCGGTTAAATATGTAAACGCCTTAATAGAATCAGCATGTACTGATTGAGAGTGCAAGGAAAGCGAGTCGATCGATCTGGCGTTTTTAACTAAAAGGTTTTCATTGGTGTATTTACCCTTAATATGGAAATTCACGTAATTTATTTTGGTGTTTCTACTCAACCCACCTACACAGTTTACAGTGATCATTTCTTCTGGTCCAGATATGCCAATGCTGGAAGCAATGCTGGCATCTATAAGGGTAGCAGTGCTTCCATCATCAAGCAGAGCATATGTTTCGATACTACCTGATGGGCCTGAAACAGTCACTGGTAAAATCTTCAACAATGTGTGCGCATGTAGAGGAGCCTTATTATCGGGTTTTTGAGTTCCTGTGACAGATATGACTACTTCTTTATTTTTGGAATCCGAACAAATAGTCTGAGTCATCGAGGTGCTCGGATTAAACGGCGGCGGAATAAAATCATTTTCGGACATACAAATATTTGCGGTATTATTTTGCGTATCCGTTGGCTTACGATGTAGGAGTGGATGGTGACGTAAAGTACAACCGTCAACCCCACATGGTTTCACCTTACATGTTTTCCATTGATGTGGGTTGCGTCGAAAACACCGATAACACACCTTAACTGTTCGTAGCCAGTGCCATCTATCATCAATAGAAAGAAGTTTGAAATCAGGGCATGACTTTACGGTGTGATTTTTCTTGCAAAAACAACAGTCTTGTTCAACAACATTTTTTATATTTATTTTTGACACTAAAGCATGTGTGGCCGAATGTACATTGTTGCGCTTAAACTGTTTTTCGTGGCTATGAGAGCTACTGTGAGCCTGTTGCATAGGCGACGACAAAACAGTTTCAGGCGACAAGGTAAATTTGATATGCTGCTCTAACTCACGTTTCAAAAAGTCTGAAAGAATTTCCAATTTAGGTCGTTGACTTGTGTCTTGCATTGCGAAATCAGACCACCTAGGCTTCATAAACGTGTTAAGTTTACTTAAAACTGTGTAAAAAAGTTCAGGAGAATAAAGATACTCAATTTTGTTCAATAATCTTATTGTCGAAACACTGTTACGTACCCGGTTTGTTAGCATACCTAATTCTTTCAGGTCATTACCCAAACGTGGTAAACATCTCAAGGCGGCTACTTCTTTGTAGACGATGAGTTCCGGTCGCGCGAAGTTGTCCTCCAGTGCGCTTATGATTTGCTCAGGACTCTCGCTAGATAAAAGCACAGACGCCACGGCCTCGTGGGCAGCTCCACGAAGAGCGTTCTGTAGACGAGCTATATTTTCTATGGGAGAAAAGAAATCTTTAGAAAAATCATAGCTTCGTTTGAAATGTAGCCACTGTAAAGCATCTCCAGAAAAACAAGGGAGATTAGGGAGCTTAGTTTTTCCTTGAGCAGTAGCAAGCGCCTTCGCTGCGGCAGCCGAATCTGCTACTACTTGCAATGAAACATTTTGTGTTTTGTCAACAACTGATGTCACAGCTTTCGAGGTAGAACGTGGGAGTAACTTTCCCTCCACCTCGGGAGTTTTGGTGATAACATCTGATGTTACAGCTTTTAAGGCAGAACGTGGGAATAACTGTCCCTCTACCGCGAGAGCTTTGGTGACAACGGAAGCTTTTCTGTCAATAGTACAGCTATCAATAATAGGGAGTGCAGGTTCCCGAGAGGCCACGCATGCCGAGGACTGAGGCATCGATTGGCCGGGGAGAGTAATGTGACACTCTTCTGCCACGAGATCTCTATTATAAGTATTGTTAAAATTGTTATCTTTTACCCACTGATGTGTCCGCTCAATGCTTACGCTGGCGTGCTGGCTACCTCCTACTGCTGTGCGTGCTGGCTACCTCGACATCGATGGTTGCCAACTCTGCCTCCAGTTCGCGCGCCTCGACTTCTTTTTGAATTTCGGCAAGGTGACGTTCTCGCTGTAAGTCTCGCGCCTCCGCCTCCTTTTGTCGTGCCAGTTCGCGTTCCTCCGCCTCCCGTTCTCGCGCAGCAAGCTCTAGCTCGCGGTCTAACTGTCGCCGCAAAATGAGAGCCTCGGCTGCTGCTTTACATGCGCGAACCGTAGCGGATGAATGAGATGATCGCGATGTTGCACTAACGGGATGAGATGGAGACATGGCTTGGCTTTTACTGCGAGTGATCATACTGATACGAAATGAAATGAACGTAAGCAAAGCGATATGAAAAAAAAATTACAAAGACAAAATATGAAAATTTAGGTACGTGGAACAACTTACGGATGAAGGACCAAACAATGTAGCGGAGTAGTGAAGAGCAATGGAATATGACTGTTTCCTAATGTTTTAAATGAATAAGCGGACTAATGGATAGTAGATAATTTATTATAACAATAATACGTATTGACAAGAACGATAGCAAAACAGAATGACAAGACAAAAATAGCAAAGACACTGACAGATAAATTTGAATATGAAAATGACAAAAAGTATAAAAACAATAATTATTTATAAAAGAGTTGTAACGGCTCGGTAACAATTAGGTTTATTTGAAACAAATAATTATTCATTTGAATCAAACAAAAGTCTCCCCTCCTTGCAGCAGCAACGCGCAGGCCGGACAGCATTCAATCACAATAGTTGATTGATAGTTGCCTGTAGTAGGCTCAATACACCGCCACAGACGGAGGTCATGTCATCAAGCTCGTTAGCCTGAGGCAGTGGCGTAGCTAGGCGTGGGCGAAACGGCCCCTCGCCCGCGGCCTCGCACATAAAGGGGCCTCGAGCGCGAGGCCCCTTTATGTGCAAGCATGTATCTTTGCGTTCTCATCCCTAGACTTCAGGATTTTGTTTGACTTATAGCTATGCACCGGGGATTCCCCGATCTTTTTTTGGTGCCGGCGTTTCTTTCCTAATTATTCATAGTCCAACTTGTATTAGATATTGTGCCGGTACATAGATATTGTATCTGTATACGATTTGTATCGCCCACTCCTAGTTCGTACACGAATCACATACATACCATGCGCAAGTTCGTACCGACGCCGACGGCTTTGTCGCAAACCATTGTCGATGAAATTATAGCGAAAATTAAACATACTAAGTACTACGCTATAATGTTGGACTGTACAAGAGACATCAGTAGGGTCGAACAAATGTCCGTTATAATAAGATTCGTTAATACCTGCACCGGTACAATAGAACATTTTCTTAGTTTTTTGGCAGTTTCCGAATCAACTGGAGAGTTTTTAACTGAAACAATTCTCAAAGAGCTAGAAAAATTTGAATTAGATATACAAAACTGTAGAGGACAAGGCTACGATAATGGTGGTATGGTCGGAATCAACAAGGAAGTGAAATCAAGAATATTGACTATTAATCCAGAGTATTCTTTACTCCTTGTGGCTGCCATAGTTGGAACCTCATATTAGTAGACGCAGCCAACACTTCATCTACAGCAAAGGTGTTTTTTGGCTTTATTCAAAAAATATATGTCTTATTCTCAAAATCCAGCAAAAGATGGGAATTACTCAAAGATAAATTAAAAATAACGTTGAAATCTTTGTCTGATACAAGATGGGAAAGCAGAATAGCTTGCGTTAAAACTATATTATTTCAATTTGATGAAATCATCGATTGCGTCAATAACCTCAAAACTCAGTCTGAAGACGCAGATACTCTATGCGATTGCGAAGCAATTATTACTGAAATGCTTACTCTGGAATTTATTATTTCGATACACGTGTGGTACGAAATCTTAATCCGTGTGAATAACATAAGTAAAATCTGGCAAAAAGTAAACATTAATTTGAAGGTCGCTATTGATAATTTACGCAATTTTCGTGACTGCATTCCAGAATTTCGGGAAACAGGCTTCAATGATTGTGTTGAAAAAGCTTACGAATTCATAGAAAAGAGCAATTATGAAATTCCAATCACTTTTAAAGAGAAAAGGGCTCGCAGAAAAAAGATAATGATCATTTATGAAGCTGCAGACGAGCCTATTGATTCTGCTGAAAAAAGATACAGAATTGATTTTTTCACTACAATGGTTGATGCCATTATACAAGACACTGATACGAGATTTACTGCACTCACTCAATACTACAATTATTTTGGATTCTTGTATGAAATAAATAATTTAAAATTCTTGACAAATAGCGAACTTTTGACACACTGTAATGACTTGGGTACAGTACTACAATATGGAGAAAGCAAAGATATAGATTCGTATGAACTATTTGAAGAACTACAACTTTTAGTTCCTAACCTACCAGATTCTATTAAAGACGCCAAAAATCTGATTGAATACATTGTTTACGCTCGAGGAAGAGCGAGTGGCAACACTGCATTATAGTCTGTGCAGTGAGAGCCTGTGGCGGCCGCCCGCATGTAACATGTCAGTCGAGTCCAATACGGAATGACATTGAAATAGGTTAGGACCGGGCAGCAATAAAATATAATATAAAATATATAACAAATAGTATTGCGCGGCGCACCAAGTGATTGTTGGTGCGAGGGTCCGCCAAAGCTTTAGTGTCGGTGAAAGTGTAAATGCACCAAAGTTTTTATCGGTGAAGTTCGGGTATTGGTGGCCTAATAGGCAAGTGTACTATCCGGTTCGGTCAGACAGCAGCCCTTCAGGAGCCGCGACTTCCTTCGAGCTAGCTCAGGAAGTCCACCGGCTACATACGGAGACCGAACGGATCCAAGGTAAGTAATGCCAATTTTCTAGGAGCTGGTAGTAGGTTATAAAATTCAGCATCATTATTCGGTGAAACGCCGACGTGGTGGAGTCTACTTTGGGCACCACCATACATTATTAAAAATGAATTGCAAGACATTTACCCTAATGTTTATGTTGCGATTAGAATTATGCTGACTATGCCAGTAAGTACAGCTTCAGAAGAAAGAAGTTAAACCAAACAACACGAATGCTATAAAAACTCGATGATGCTTCTACTGCTTTGGAGTCCACAATAATAATAGAAGGGTTCAAGCAATCCATATATTCATAGCTTGATTTATTCACGATTTAAAGTTACAAGAGGCAACAACTTACCTCTGTAACACATTATAATGCAGCGGATAGAAAAATCTTAACCCATGAAAAAATATTACAGCCAAGAATATTTATTTTAGTGATAGTTATACAAAGACAACAAAAATGAAGATGGATTATGCAAAGACATTAATGCATTAATTTTTCATGCTGAATGCATGAAAACCATAATGAAAACGGTAATCGTCCATTATCGAAATATAACATGCGTCCAGATGCTCTCAATCCATTTTTGGCAGTCTTCTTTGGCAGAAAATATAAACACTGGTTGCACAATTAGCTAAAAATCCTATAGTTTTATTGAAGATGTTGATAGCAATAATAAAAAAAGAACAAATTATTCTCAAAAACGTTCTTATCAAGCAAGATGCTCGGGCGCTGTTATTTCTTGCAATACGGGCAATTTGTTATTGACAATACATCGAAGTACGAGTATACATATACGGAGGTATTTCGAAACAGTTTGTCAAAATCTATGAGAAAACAACGATAAAAGAGTTAGGTTAGGTTATTGACAATACATCGAAGTATATGCGGAGGTAGTCCGAAACCGTTTCTCAAAATTTATGAAAAAACAATAAAGGCCCAAAACGGTACCAAGAACGCGAATTTAGATTATGGAGAAATAGTGGACGAATCAGATTTAGATGAAGACACTTCGAAGGAGGCCACTCGACCATTGTACAAAATTGATGCGAACTGATGAAGAGCGAAAGGATATTCAAAAGAAAACTTTATTACAGAGCGAATCTGGTGAATGGTTGGAGTTAAGGTAAAACATGTTGACAGCCTCAAATTGTGTGAAACTGACAGCCTCAATTGTGTAAAGAGTTTATATATAAAAAGTGAGCAAACATACACATGCAAAAATTAAGTAAAAAAATTAAAATCTAATATTAACCATATTTCGTCTATAAGTCACGGCAAAAACATGAAAAGGTTACAGTAGAAAATGTTACTATTAAAAATTGCGGTTTATTTATAGATACAAAAATATCCATTTTTGGGTGCAACGCCTGATGGTATTACAAGAAACATATCCTAATTGAAAAAAAATGTCCAGTATCGTCTTTTAAAATTGGAACAGAAGAAGCTATTAGGCAGAATAAGATGCATTTCTATATAAAAAAAAACAAAAACGGGGAAGTTGCGATTAAACATAAATCGGATTGGTACTTTCAAGTACAAGGGCAACTGCATATTTACAAAAAAAAAAACAATGCTTAGTAGGAATATGTAATGACAACCATAAAATGAAAAACGAAATTATAGAAAAAAGATTTGAACAGATATAATGGAACCAAAATTGCTAAAATATTATTATGAATATTTTGTCTTCCTGAGTTGGCTGATCCTCGACATACAAGAAATAAGCCAATTCGTGATCCAGAGTACGTGGTTTAAGATAGAAAAAAAAAATACCGTGTAAAACATTTCAGAAGAAGGACAACACAAAGCCATTTGCTCCTCTGATGATACTATTACTGACATCAATAATGTTGCTTACGTTGAAAATGTTGCTGTTGTTGAAAATGTTGATGTGGTAGATAGTTTAGATTATCTCTCTAATCCTTGTTCAAAATTTAAGCCCTTTAACATAGTTTAAATCGTTGGCTGTTAAAGCAAAAACTAGTAAAGAGACTTTTAGCACAGATGGCAAACTGAATATTTATCTCGTTCACAAAATAGGCCTAAATGGTAAAAAACAACCAGAGTTTAAAATTGGTGACATAGTGTTAATTAAAGATGAACAGTTACCACCCGGAAAGTGGCCAATAGGGACAATAATAAGCAAACAACCAGGCCCCGATGGCCTGGTTGTTTGGCCGTTGGCCGATGGCCGTATATAGTGTAAAGTATGGCAATGATATTGTTAAATGTTTAATTAGTAAATTTTGTGACCTTGCTGCTATTAACGATATCAATGATTGATTTTTTAATGAATTATTTAATTTTCGAAATGTTTAATTGTGGTATTTGTGTTACGTAAGTACATTCAAATACAACACTTATTATGGATTCATATAAAAATAATGATTGCAATTCTGTAAATTTTGAAAGTCCTGTCGCACTTTTTCTGATTGACTTACGGTCTGACTTATGCCGGTTGGCTTTCAATAAATACTTAAAATCTGTAAGTATCCCTAGCATATATTTCTTCTTCGTTCCGGTTTTATTAATGAATTGTCTCGTATCAGTGCATTGTTTTAACTAGGTACAATTATAGTACAATTGTAATGTCGGTCAAAAGTTATGTCGCTGACGGGCAACGGTTTGTCCAACAACAGTTCCACACTCATTTATTTTCAGCAAGCAGCAAAAGGCAAATAAGTCATCTTCCACGCCGCTGGCTTTACACAAACCAACGAACATCTGGTTAAAGCAAACTGTAATTGCCATGTTATTAACAATTGCGTCAAATATGCTCTCAAAGCTTTATCACTAGATATCGAAAGCATCGTAATAAAAACATTCAACAAGTTCAGCTCATCTTCTACAAAAACCGAAAAACTAAAAGAATCTTTCTTATTTGCGAGTGTCGAGTACAAAAACCTTCTTCGTCATGTCCCAACATTATGGTTATCTCTTTTACCAGCATAATACTATCTGCTGCATTGCTGGCCTGCAATAAAGCATTGTTTTTTGTTGAAACAATCATTAACTACGATGAAACAAATTTAACGGACGATCCCAAACGCCAAAGAGTCATCGTAAGGCGAAAATGTCGACACCCAGAAAAGGTTTTGGACAATTCAAAATCCAGCACATCGGTGATGTTTAGCGCTACCGGTACGGGGCATATTTTACCCGTATACATAAATTATAAGACTGAGCATCTATATGACACCTGGAGAACTGGAGGACCGTCCGGGACCGTTTATAACCGCTCGAAAAGTGGCTGGTTCACAATGGACTGGTTAAAAACTGTAGCCTTGCCATATTTTCGCAAATTAGACCAAAATAAACCCAAAGTACTCATAGGTGAGTCATATTTCAGAATGGGTCATTGAAAAATGCAAAGACCACAATATTCGTTTCATTTTGCTACCAGCGAACAGGACTATGCCAGCCCCTAGATGTAGCTTTTTTTAAACCCCTAAAAACTAAGTGGAGCAAAATTTTAACAGAGTGGAAAATTAAGCATAGAGGTGTGATACCGAAAGACTCATTCCCACGCCTTTTAAAAAAATATTTGCAGGAAATGAGTGACAAGTCTGCCGATAATATAGTGGCAGGTTTTAAAGGATCCGGCTTGATCCCATTAAAAAGAACAGAAGTTCTCAAGGGGTAGACTCTTTCAAAGATTTCTTGAATGAGATGAGAACAAAAGAAACAGAGCCAATGCGATAGATTAAAAAGAAAAAACTAAATGTAAAACCAGGCGAGAGTGTTACCAACGTAGAAGTTAAAAAAGAAGATGGAAAAAATGAACCGAAGAAACAAGAGATCAAGAAAAAACGAACCAAAGCTATAGAAAGCGACACTGATACCGATGCTACGATATCTCTGAGAGATTCGGACTGCAATATTGACTTAGAAATGGATGATGATGAAAGTGCCTTCTATGATTCAGATGTTTCCATCATTCAAGAAATATTGTCAAATTCATTAGAACCTGCATCGAATATGGACGACAGTATACCCAGCGCGTCTAAAATCCGCCGAATCAGTTGAATGTAGCTGAAAAAAAGCCGAGCACATCCCTACAATATATAAAATATAAAAAAGGAGATTTTCTGATCGTCAAATTCAATTATAATGCCGGTACAAAAAATCTGTAGAAAAAAGTTTCGTGGGAGAAGTTATTGATTCGGTAGAAGACAGCCATGTTTTTGTAAAAAATTCTTGAGGAAATCTTCTAAAGTAGACACTCTGTTTATGTTTCCTCAAGTGGACGACGAACAACTAGTCGCTCCAGTTAATGTTATCTGTAAAATTGTCCCCTGAATATTTCGAGAGGAAGACATCTTTTCCCTAAATTTATCAGGGAATACAATTGTTCCTAATTAGAAGTTGTACTTATTAAGATTTATTTTTTATATTTTAAAATTTGTTAACAGATTGTTGATTTTAAAAGATTATCTACCACTTAATCCGATTTAGTAATTAAGCCAATGAATCTCAAAATGCCTATTATCGTTTAAGTTTAAGTTGGATTTTGATACTACTCGTATTGTTGATAGATGTTTAAATGACGATCCCCTAAGAAAAAAAAATACCTCGTATTTTTCACGTAGTCAATTCTTGAATACCATGTTGTTACTTTTTGATACTACTTACTATTTTTTAGTTTTTTTATTAGATTAAGAATAAGAATTGAACCAATATAGCTCCTTAAGTGAAACCAGTCGTTTATTAAATAAAAATGTTTCAATATGAATGCTACCTTATAATCGAAGTCCCCAATTTTTTAAAAAAAAAAAGGATTAAATGTCCCAAGTTGCAGATTTAACGGTGTAACTCGGTTTTATCCTGTCAAAAGCACCAGGTGTCCAGGTCAAGCAAAAGGTGTCCCAAATTACCCTTTTTACAGGCTAACTTGGGACAAGCACTTTTAAAAAAATAAAAACCAATCGATTGCCCCAAACCCTAATAACACATAGTAATCATAAAATATAAATACCCACTGTACTTTAAAAAATAATCAGATCTCTAAAACAATTATTAGTATATACTTTTTCTCCTTGAAGTTGAAAATCGTCCCAAATTCCCCCATTTGACGGTACCCAATATGCCCGATATCTTTGTTTCTAGTGAATTGTAAATAATAAAATGTCATTGTCAGATTCATCTGCTGATGATTTATCTTTATCTAGTGACGAGGAAGATGTGGTGTCAATTCGCCTGTTCCGAGAACGAATGCACCCAATAAATCATTATAATGACCAGGAATTTAAGGACCGGTATAGAATATCGAAATCTGTGTTCTATCAACTGATGGGATTTCTGACACACCTGGAACCCTTAACCCATCGAAATCACGCCATCAGCGCCGAGGAGCAACTTCTGTTGGCCATAAGTTTCTTTGCCTCTGGAGGATTCGAAATCTCTGGGCAGATAATATTATATTTTTTGGCCTTAAGTGCTGACAGCCCTAAGCGCGTAAGCAGCGTACGCTGTAAGCGTACGAGGAATACTACGCCGTGACTACGCTCACGTCTATCACGTGCCTTCATTCACAACTATCGAGCGCCATCGCAGGGAGATGCACCTACGGCTTGTGCCCGGGCGCAAAATTAAGTAGGTATTACAGGAAAAGATAATAACTATGATATTATTGCGTTAAGTCAACTTACCTATCTTAAAGCAGCGTCATGGCAGCGTCCAATATGTTACACTTAGTTGACAAGTTAATTGATTAATGTTTTTCACAAACACTTATCGCACGAAGCATTTAATGACTCGCATACAAACCGCACACTTTTTCACCCGGGCCAGTTAGTTGTTGGCTAAAAATAAATACTGCATGAGGTTGAATTTGGGCCGAAATACCTACTATTTAAGTCTTCATTTCAAACGACCGTTTCTTGACCTTTTTGCATCGAGCGAGAGTTCAATCATAAAAACGGCTCAATATGTCTACCACCCTGCTCTATGCAGGCAGCCGTTCGTCGAAGCATCGACTCTCTTACATTCTGCAACATCTGTCGAGTAACAGACTGAAAGGCTGCAATAAGCCGGCTCTCCATTTCCGCTGCAGTACTGGTTCGCGGGTTGCGCTCAAATTGCTGCAGTATCGCAGTCTCCAACTGCGAACGTGCTGCGTTTCTTGACCGACCTTCATTACGCGGTGCACGAAATGTCCCAAAACTGTGTAATCGTATACACATGCTTCGGAAACATGAGTAAGAAGGCAACCGTCGCTGCTCAGCAAGTGGTCTATTTGCAACAAATCTTTGCCGGTATAACTCACGAGCACCACTAATGTTTCCGTCACACGCACCAACACAAAACCATTTCGTAAAATTCACTATTTGAATAAATTTCACTACCACGACGAGACATTGTACACCAAAAGTTTTCGCGAGCAACTGATGGACACGGACAGAGACGAGCCGACTCAAAGCCCAAAGGCGCCCCTGCCCCGCCCCTCGGCCGCTGCCGCTGCGTTAGGGATGATCGATATCAATCGATTAATAAAAAACATCGATTTTTAGCAATAATCTTTTTTTTTGAAATCGATATTAAATCATCATAATATCATACGGAACGTTGATATTATACCTAGTCTAGCTCGGCAATCTAATCTGAATAAGGTGATGCTGACTAATGGTGTTGATAGTATTCACTGCACATTGTTTACTTTGCTTAGTTTTTTTTTATTTAAAACCAAACCTATTACTTTTATGGCAAGTGCTGGGATCTACCTATCCAAAGTTGCTGAAAGCAGCAATTAAATATTTGTGCTGCACAGCAACTTTGCCAACTTCGGGAAGACATGAAAAGTAGGGTAACATTTGTATCAACAAACGAGAAGGGGATTGATTCTTCCAAAATTCGTAAAAAAGTACAAATTCGAGTTTTCAGAGAAATCACAGTTCAGCTAATCAGAATACATGAACATATCGAGCTTCGCCATTTTTTATTTAATATCGCTTGTGTTGACTCTAGTGCGTGGGTGTAGTCGAAACGTCAATACCAAATTTGAAGTGTGGTTTTTATTTCTATTTCTTTCTTTTTTATTTTCTATTATTTTTTATTTGTAATGTAATTTTAATTTATCAATTTGTTTGTTTAAATAAACAAATAAAAGATTATTCATTCAATTTATTTATTAAAGGTTTAATCTAAAATAAATAATTATTACATAAAAAGATAAAGATGCGAAAATCGAGACAAGTCAAGCGACGATCTTTCAAAAACTGACGCTACCGACTTACTCATAGCGATCACTCGCTATCGCTTTCGTGACATTAAAACTATTGTTCTTATGTCACGAAAGCGATAGTGAGTGAACGCTTTGAGATAGGCGGTAGGGCCGCTCAGTTGTGAATATCGTCTGAGAAAAAAAAATCGAGTTCGAACTTTTTTCGAGTCGGTGAAAAGTAGCCCCTAGATTTACTTTTGATCCACCTAAATGTGTAACCAAACTTGATCGAAATACTCCTCCTATTCATCGTTAGACATCTAGCTGTAATACCTGTTAAATGAAAACATTGATATTTTTACGAGTTCGTAGCATCAATCAAAAAAGATGTGCATTCTTCGTAATATCTTTAATATTTTTTAAAATTAATAAACACAAGTATGTAAATAACTTTACTTTGAATGTAAATTAATTGCTAATTTTCGTGAATAATAAATACATAATAAATAAAAAATAATGTTTTTTTGCTCCCTAAAACATCGATATGACATCGATGATTTCCTAAGATCGATCATTCCCACGCGGCTTATCAATCGATGCTGCCCTGCTCAAACGCCGGCGCCGCAAGAAAATGGGGCGGGACCGAACGCCTTTTTGATTGGCCGCTTATGGAAATTCCAATCATCGTCTTTTGACCAATCAGCTATCGTGTTCATTAACCAGAGTACGCAAAGATGAATGAAGTCCACGCGGTCTGCATGACGTTTACAAAGATTATACATTATCAGAAGACCTAGACAAAAGTAACAATTTGTTCATACATTTTGTTCTTTTCTGACTTCGTTATCCTTTTTGAATTAACAAATAAACATTCGCGTTTATTTTATTTACGTTACACGTTTATATCGAACGGCAATGTATGAAATGATTTGCGATGTGTTGCAATGTGGAATCATTCCTATTCATTTTATTCTTTTCGAACTTTATTATCGTTTTTGAATTGTTACTGTGTCTAGAGGCGCGTTCCATTTAAGCAATGATTTGCAGCATTTTCAACATTTTTAGCATCATCGCGTCTCATTAGCTCTTGTAGCTAGCAGGGCTAGCATCATATGTTAACGTAATGCGCTCCATTTAAACAATATCTTGATGTTTAGGTTAGGTTCCCTTGTAACACCGTTTTTTCTTAAAATTTCATAAAACACTAATTTTGCAAAAACACTTTGGTTTCACTGTAGTTTTAACACAAATTTCACAACTAAAATCACAATTACAATAACTTTGTCAATTAATTTCACAATATCAATGTCAAGTGTCAACGTCAACGTCGTTTCACGTCACGTCAGTGACATTTGCAATTGTCTTTGGTCATTGTTCACTTTTTGCATAAACAAAATAAATCTCGCGTTTATCCTGGCCTTATTTACAAAGATAGTTTTTTTTCGCCCAAAATCCCGTGCTTCCATTTAGGGGTTGATTTTCTCAAAATTCGGAATTTGACATTTAGACCGTTTGTTTTGATCATTTCTATAGACATATTTTAATAAAATACACTTAAACTTATAGATCATATAATTATAGTTTCGTCGAATAGAATTTGGAAAGCATTCACAATTTGTTTATGATTAATTTTTCATTACGTTTTGTTTTTCAACCAAACTTATAACTTTGGCTGGAAATACTTGTTGCATATTGTAGAATTTCGAAAGATCCGTATGTTGACTTGACACATCTTGAAGCAAGTTAAGAGTCTTACGAGTGTTATGTTATGAATTTGGTTTTAGGAGAGGTTCCGTCGCCAATACGGCGCTTAGCATTCAGCAAACGGACCTCGGCTCCGTCGCTTCCACATAAACGCAAATCTGCGCGCAAGTGGAGCGTTGGTTTAGTCTATCGTCTAGGTTATGATTAGTCTGTGAGACATCGATGGAAGTAATTTGTTATTGATTTGAAGATCATAAAGTTTTTATATATTTAGTTCTGCGAAGAAAATCCATGGGTATTTCTCTCGTTTTCCGTGTGAATTTAATTTGAAAAGTACATTAAGACTTCATAAGTCAAGTCAGTTATTTTTGTTTTCAGCTTGAAGAGTAAAAGCTCAATCATATTTTTAATCGCCGGCGCGCGATTCATTAAATTAATAGAAAGAAATAAATTTTATCAATAGATAATACTCCGCCCACACTAAGGTATCTAATTAGCTTATTATATTTCATGATTTAAAACAGATTTTGTTAATTTTATTTTTATTAGTGGGTATATTGATTATTAAATCAAACATATCACATTTCCAAAATTCGCCTTTTTCATCCCCTATTTCATTAAAAAAACCTGATAGTAAGCGGCATTTTAGTGGGATTAATGCATATATTGAGTAACACTGGTGAATTTCATGTTAAATTCTAGATTTTCACTATATTGAGTTTTACATCATACTTTGGCAAATAACTCACAAATTAAGCTGTTTTCTTTTTATTAATAGCAGTAATTATACACAAAATAGGTGCTCTCCCCTCCATATGTCTTTTTTATTAACTAACCAATAAGAAACTTTGACAATTCATTGAAAATTATGTTTGGAATTAACTTGCAATGTTTATTACCTGAAATTCAGATGTATTGACTGGGATTCCTTCAGAACTCAGTGTTAGACCCACTGACCTCAAGATCATAGGCATATTTAATTATATTTTTAACCTAACACTGTGCTATGAATCTCCAGGGCAGTTCCCGGAGGCCGTAGGGCTCCGCTGCTTGACTTTAAAGCCAGATGAACTAACCTATTATCAAGGAGGAATTCTGTGGAGCTAAATATATTAATATAAAACAGGAATATTATATCTCTGACCCGTGATTGCAAGACTTAGCATAGAAGGTATGATCCACTAACAACCGCTCCGGGGAAGGCTACTAATTTTTAAAAAAAAAGGAGACCTATAACTATTTGTTCGTGTATTTTATTGCCCCTCATTTTGTAGTTTTGTACCCAATTTGTACCTGATTTTTACCTGCCGAGATTGATCA
Source organism: Schoenobius gigantellus (assembly GCA_963935595.1). Taxonomy (NCBI): domain Eukaryota; kingdom Metazoa; phylum Arthropoda; class Insecta; order Lepidoptera; family Crambidae; genus Schoenobius; species Schoenobius gigantellus. The sequence continues at coordinate 68,095,929 of OZ012541.1, read as the reverse complement.
AACAAACCTGAACCATCCTGCCCTTGGCTTGTATTAATTAAACATTAAGTTAAGTGCTTTGCATTGAGGGATTTTGTTTACTTCAGTAACATTATGCATAAGTGAATTATAGTTATGTACCTACAACAATAAAACTTTTCATTTTGTATCGGACTAAAGGAATAAGTTTGTTTTTTTTCTTTCAACTTTAAGATTTCCCTATATTTCTACAATTTAGCAAGAAAAAACACTACAATTTGGCGCCCGAATATACAGCAGGTTTTGTGGCATTATATGGCCCATTATTCTGGTCAAATGCTCAGATAGTGTTGATCCATCTCGGTATGTATCTTTAATAATTTTTTTTTTAATGTTGTGTGTTAGTTAAGCTAAAACTCAAAAACGGCTCGACCGATTCTTACGAAATGTTATGTGTATTTGAATAGGTCCAGGGAAGGTTTAAAAGTACAACTGGACCCAGTAGGTGGCGCTGTAATCGGACAGGAGAACGTCTGCCGGTCTCACTAGTTAACTACACTTTAGTTATAAGATAAATAACAAGAATTCTATGCAGGTTTGGTTCAGATAGGTATAAATAAAAACAAATTTTAGTTACATTTGCAAAGGTGAATATATTTTAAGATTTTTTGTTCATAGTTTGAGTATATAACATAAATAATATTGTAAAATTAACTTATCATATAGAATAGAGCGTAGTATATTTTTACAAAAATGGAACAAAGACCAATTAGTTTTAATTTACTTAACAAAGATGAACTAGAATATGAGGTGAAAATCAGGGGTTCGAAACCAGCTGACACGGTGATGGCTCTGAGAGCACAGATCCGTACTCTCAATAAAGATCTGCCTTCTGATGAAATACTGACTTGTGATCTTGATGTCAATATTGAATTAAAGGTAATTCAAAAGAAATTAGATGATCTTGAGAAACTTATGACAAGTACTTCAAGTAAACCGTCATCACTTAAGATGATAAATAGAATTCAAACTCTTGCACACCACTTATTCCACAGAATTGGTCGCTTGTCTTTATCGGAGTATGATGATAATAATCTTACTTCTTTAATTACTTCTCTGAATAATAGATTAGATAGCATTCTTGTAAAAATAGATAATATTTGTCATAATTTTAAAAGTAGCTTGGCACCTGAACAACCTATTGAGAACTCCACTGCAACTACACACAATACAGCTAATGATTGCTCCGTGCATAGACTAAATTTACGCTTCAATGGCAAGACATGCATTAAAGCCTTCTTACAACGCCTCGAAGAGTTATGCTTGTCTCGTGGCCTTGCAGATTCAAAGCTTTTCTGTTCTGCGGCTGAACTTTTCACTGATGAAGCGCTATGCTGGTATCGAGGAGTAAAGTCAGACGTTCACAATTGGACTGAGCTGAAGACCTTGCTTCTCGATGAATATTTACCATCTGATTATGACCATAGGTTGATGCAGGAAATTAGAAGTCGTACTCAGGGCCCCGATGAAAGCATTGTGAATTATCTCAGCATTATGCAAAATTATTTTTCTCGATTATCAAAACCAATCTCTGATGATGATAAATTGAACATTATCATGTTTAATATAAGACCTTTTTATACTACTCAGCTTGCTCTAGCCCCAGTGGAATCTTGGACTGATCTAAAGAAAAAATTTAGGTTATTAGAAGGTGCAAAGGAGCGATCGGTGCATTTCAGTGAACCTCCTAGGGTCACCACTTCTTCTCTGGCTCCCGATTTGTGTTACAAAAATACTAGTGGTAACAGTGGTAGCAAGGCTCCACCAAAAGTCTCTTCAATTCAGCCAGTGAATAATACACAAAATAATCTTTTTTGTGTCCGCTGTCGGAAAAATGGCCACAGCCTGAGGTATTGCAAGGCGCCTTGGGTACTTATTTGTTATCGTTGTGGAGAAAAGGGCTTCAATGCAAATAATTGTCCAAAGTGCACTTCTTCAAAACCTTCAACCGCAGAGATTCCAAAAAACGCCAAGCAGTGAACCGATGGCATAAAACAGTATATTTTTATAATAAACATTGTAATTCTGAACAATCAAGGCAGAAATACAATAAATTCTATAATAATGTAAATAAAGCTAGTAACATACATATGCATAAAGGTAAGGTTACATCGGTTCACGCTACTACTAACGCCACCTATAATGATACCAGAGCTTATCTGAAGATTAATTTTTTGGCTTGGAATTCAGAGGATTACTAGATTCAGGATCACAGATCTCCATTGTGGAAGGGCAAGCATACAAATATTTTAAAGATTTCGCTACTTTACACAAGTCTGAGGACTTAGACTTTATAAAAACTGCAAATGGTTCTACTTCACGAGTAACTGGGTATTTATTTTTACCAGTATCGATAGAGAATAAAACTCGTGTTATTAAATTTTACGTCGTCCCTGGAGTTGCTACAGAGTTGTTATTTGGCTTAAATTTCTGGAAGGAATTTAATATTGCGCCAGATATTTTATCATTGTTAGAGGATAGCGGACATTTATATAAAAATAATAATCAGGTGTACACAGTTATGTCAGGCAGCCGTGCTTTACATGATTTTGAAACTTTATCTAAGCTTGAGCGTAGGCTGGTCAATGACGTCATAAAGCAATTTGATGACATTTCCGCAGAAAAGAAAGGCCTAGGTAGGACACACTTAGTGAGTCATAAAATTGATACCGGTGACCACCCACCTATTAAACAACGGTATTATGTAGTCTCACCCGCTAAACTGGCAGAATTAAATAAACACCTAGACCAAATGCTGAAGGATGATGTTGTGGAGCCTAGCGGAAGTGCATGGAACAACCCCGTTACTTTAGCGGTTAAATCAGATGGGTCATCACGTTTCTGCTTGGACAGCCGAAAACTTAACGCCATATCAAAGCATGACGCTTACCCTATGCCTTATATTAGCCATATTCTGGACCAGCTCAAAAACGCTAAGTACTTATCTTCTATTGACCTTAAGTCTTCATATTACCAAGTTCCTTTGGACTCTATTGAGTCCAGAGAGAAAACTGCTTTTACTATTCCCTGCAGAGGCTTGTTTTACTTTAAGGTCATGTGCTTTGGACTTACTGCAGCTCCAGCTACGCAGCAGCGGTTGATGGACCGCCTCTTTGGGCCCGAGTTTGACAATAAGGTGTTCGTATATGTTGATGATTTAATTTTACTTACTCCTGAAGGCCCAACGGCCTTCCAGGATCACCTCCAGCTCCTACGTAGGGTAAAGGAGAGACTTAAACTAGCCAACCTTACTGTCAACATGGGTAAATGCCAGTTCTTCAGGAGACAGCTGAAATTCTTGGGTCATGTGGTTGACGAATATGGTCTGCGCACGGATCCTGACAAAATTAAGGCTATAGTAGACTTTCCTATTCCCACCTGCAGGAAAGACGTCAAACGTTTCTTGGGTACTGCATCTTATTATAGGCGTTTCATAAAAAATTTTAGTCATAGAGCTGGTCCCCTTAATCCTCTTACTTCTACCCGTAAGAGCGCTCCCCCTTTCAAATGGACGACCGAGGCAGACGAGGCGTTCAACGACCTAAAACTCGCACTGTCTACTTCTCCGGTTCTGGTATGTCCTGACTTCTCGAAAGATTTTGCTGTCCACTGTGACGCTTCTGATTTCGGGTTAGGAGGTACCTTGACCCTGGTTGTAGATGGACAAGAACATCCTGTTGTGTACTGTAGCCGTTCACTAACACCCGCCGAACGTAACTATTCCGCTACAGAGCGAGAGGCATTGGCCGTGGTACATGTCGTTGAACACTTCCGCCCTTACCTTGAAGGTGGTCGACCATTTAAAATTATTACCGATCATGCTAGTCTAAAGTGGTTTTTAAACCTCAAGAATCCTACAGGACGACTAGCGCGTTGGGGGTGTAGATTGTCGCCTTATAATTTCATTATTGAGCATCGTAGTGGATTTCAAAACGTCATACCGGATGCACTATCACGTTCTGTACCAGTGGCAGCCGTAGACGCATTTACATCCAGCGATGCTTGGTATAACAATATATTAAAACGTTGCACGGATAGGCCGCGCGCGTGTCCCAATTTTCAAATTATTGATGGTAGGCTTTTTAGATTTACAAAAAGCACTAACAAACTCTGTGGTGACTACCAGTGGAAAGAGGTTGTACCAAAGGAGCTTAGGGAGGATATTATTAAAAGTAACCATGCTGAACCAATTGCTGCGCACTTAGGCGTTGCAAAAACATATAAAAGATTAAAATTACGGTATTTTTGGCCCGGTATGCATAAAGATACCGAGGAATTTATTAAAAATTGTGCCACTTGCAACTCATATAAACATAGCTCACTAGCGTCACCTGGCTTTATGGGGGAACCCAAGGTCTGCTGTCGACCATTCCAGTGCATCAGCATTGATCTAATTGGTCCACTGCCGATGTCTCGACAGCAAAACACCTTTTTACTAGTAGTTGTGTGTTGTTTTACAAAATATTGTTTATTATTTCCTTTACGGCGTGCAACGGGCAAAGTTATAGCGCAAAGGTTAGAAGACCATGTATTTCTGGTTCACGGAATACCACAGACTGTGATGTCTGATAATGGCTCGCAATTTATAAGTCATGAGGTTCAGGCATTATATGAAAAATACAATATTCCGCAAGTACATTTGGGTCCAGTATATTGTCCACAAGTTAATACGGTGGAACGTTATAACCGCACAATAATCACTGCAGTTTCCTCGTTTGTTGAGAACGATCATAGAACGTGGGATGTTAACATACATAAAATACAATTTGCCATGAACACCTCAGTAAATGAGTCTACTTCTTAAACTCCTTTCATGCTAGTACACGGTAGGGAAGCTGTCACAGATGGTAGTATTTACCGTGATTTTGAAGATCTCCAAGAGTTGGTTGTGGTACCACGCGATACTCATGCGTCTAATATTGGCCACCTCGGTGACATTTTCATCAAAGTCCGAGAGTCATTGCGTAAGGCCCATGAAAGGAATATAAAATACTATAACAACAAACGCAGAGATATATCATTTAATGTCGGTGATTTTGTGTGGAAGCGTACGTATAAGCAGAGTTCTGCTAATAAATATTTTACTGCTAAACTTGCCCCTAAATATGAACGTTGTAAAATTATACGTAAGCTTTCTCGCCTCGTCTATGAGCTCGAAGACGAGAACGGAAAATACATAGGAAAGTGGCACATAAAAGATTTTAAAAATTTAGATACTTCGAGTGACTAAATTACATACCTAATAACATAATACCTACTTAATTTTAATTTCTATGCTCTTATGAAAATAGCGATATTTGTATCAGCATTTAAACTATTTAAGCACCGCGGGTGCGGCGGTCACAGAATACCCACCCCGCCATTCTTCCTGGCGTCTCGTAGAACCCGAGTGTAGGATAACGCGCCATATAACATCTGGCGGCGTTTTTGCATGTGTCTGTCCCTGTCGTTTTTTATTGATTTGCCTTGATACTTAAGTTTCCATATACCTAACATCTTCAAAATTGATATTACCATTACATAAGTACATAAAGATCTAAAACACAAATATTATACGTGTCTTAGTTCATACCATTATAAATATATTATTACTACCATTATATAAAATGGATATTACTTCTTTAGTATCTGATACCAGAATTAAGGAACAAGTATGTACTTATTATAACTGTTATGTGGTTAGATAGATGCATTTAGCACAAGATCACAAATATAAACGTGTCTTGTTCATTATTTTTATATGTATTCTACTCTAATCAACAAAATTAATTTTGAATTCCTCACAGGAGCGGTTTGCAACTCTAGAAATAAGCCTTTGCTATATTCTTATAATGGAGGAAGTTACATCTAGCTGGAAACGTAGGAAAATCAATATCGACGATCAGGGGCAACGACACCATGCAACTCATTTTTTTTATTATTTCCTTTTTATTGTTTTTTTTTCTACTTATTATTTGACGATTAGAGTCAAAATGTCTGTAATAACGACATCTACCGGTGGTTGTTGACATTACTTGCTATACACTGTTAGTGTCAAGATATACTTATTTAACAACGCCATCTCGGCGTCAGTCCTGACACTACAGTTTTTTTTTATTACTTTCTTAAATTTGATGGGCATAGGATATAATGCTTTTTGCCTATTTATCACAGCCATATAGGTGCTAGCAGAAGTGGTTTCGCTAGATTTTGCCACCTTATTGGTGAATATTTTTTTTACAACCATGTAGGTGCTAGCAGCAGTAGTTTCGCGCTAGATTTTGTCACCTTATTGGTGAATGTGGTTTTTTTTATTACAATCTTTAACATACCATATTAATGGATTTACGTAGATTTAAGGTACATGCAGGTTAAATATTCTTCCGTTATGTTTCGATGCCCAGTCAGTGAGCCGTTTTCAATGAAGACTAACTCTGTACGATCCATTGAATTTATTCCTGCCCAAAACATAACAGAGCCCCCACCATAAGGTGTGATTTCTTCGAAACATGCCTCTGCAAAGCGTTCTCCTTGTCTTCTTAGCACTCGCCGACGTCGATCTTCACCGAACAGAGATATCCTGGCTTCATCAGAGAACAAAACCTATTCCAATCTTCTTGAGTCCATGATTCACAATTTCTAGCGAACCTAAGCCTGTGAACTCGGTGCTCACGGAGTAATTTGGGGCCGCGGGCCGGGCGGTGACTGCGTATATTGGCAGCGAGAAGCCTCCTCCTGACCGTCCATAGACTAATATGCACATTTCTTACTTCTTGGAGGTTGTTCTTAAGATCAACATACGAATATTTGCGATTTCTCAATGCGCGACTCACAAGAAAACGATCATCCCGTGGTTGGGTACATGGTTTTCTTCCAGAACCAGGCCTTCTCTCGACGGAACCAGTCTCCTGATATCGCTGCCAGGTCCTTTGGACCGTTAGGAGAAGACGGGCATTCGCTCAAGCAATGCCTGTCTGATGACCCTGCCGTGAAGCCTGCGTGCACGGTCGGCTCCCGTGCACGCCGCCGTAAGGCTTCTCCGTCTGGGGATTGTCCTGGTGTTCTCGGACAATCCCCCCCTGGCGATAAATAGCCCGACCGACCGGTCGGGCTAGCCCGGACGCGTGAGTAGTGGTGTCGCATTGTGGACTCTACTACACGCGCCTTAAAGGGCAGGGAGAACACCGAGGGGTTTTAGTGGGTAGGCCTAGCACTCTGCCGGGTGAGCCCCACACACGCTCCCCTTCTAGCCAACGGTGGGTACGGTGCGGTTGCGCATTTCCCCGCGAGAAAAAAAAAAGGTCCTTTGGACCGTCGAGCGACTAACATTTAGCCTCCTAGCCACGAAGCATTGGCTGCAACCCTCTTCAAGCAGCGCGATAATTTTGGTAGCTTTTACCACTTTATCTACCATTTTTGATACAGCCAAACAGCAATAAATAAAGCTTTGACAGTCAAGGATATGAAATTAATCGATGAAAAGAATAAAAGTTATGAAAGTCGATGTTAACTTCTGGAACTTCGCGCCAAAAATGTAGGATAAAAAGGGGTTTTCTGTAAAAATGAGCATCAAATGAAAATTTGAATTTAGAACGTACTTTTATAAAAATCCCCTGGCATTTTTAAAAGCAGTAACGTGTACAATTATCACAATCACAATCACAAGCAATCAAGTCCAATAAACGAAGCAGAAAGTGGTAAGCACGAAATCAACACGAACGAATACAAAAAGATGCGCAGTAAGCGAAGGAGCGAAACGTACTGATGTGTATTGTTTGTGCGTTAGCGAATAATTGGCGTCACTATCTGTCTCACTTCCACTTCGTAAAATAGTCATTTTACGAAGTGGATGTGAGACTCGCCGTCTCTGTCACGTTAGCGTCACTATCTATCTTGCTCATACTTCGAATCTCCGTCTCTGTCACGTTAGCGTCACTATCTGTCTCTCTCATACTTCGTAAATTGACTCTCCAGGTCTCACTCAAACTAGAATGTTAAATTTACGGCCTTAAGGCAAACCATGGGTACATAAGAATAAATTTTAAGTACGTAAGAAAAATTTGTTCAAAACTGCCTGTTTTTGGAAAAAAAATATTGTCTGCAATCGTAGAAATTATCTACCAAGTATCATACCATTTTGGAATCCTTATTGAATGCGCCAACTGTTGCAGTTACTTGCCAAACTCGCATAGTACATTTTTTTAAGTACAGCTTGTTAAAGCTATGCGAAAAATTAATTTTGAATATTTAATTTAGATAAAAATGGCATATTCTTCTAATTTGGAGCAGCTGGCTTTAAATTTTAGATTAGAGTATACAGAAACATTATTCAGGATTACAAAACAAAATAAAATGTTTAGAAAAGTCAAGAATTGTTGCAACAACAGTGAAAAAACCGTCACAGGGTGTAAATTTTATCCATTTTTTTTTAATGCTAGATTTTTTTTAAAATAGGTGACTGATTTTTTTTTATATTTTTCTGATAACATATATGAGTTAGTCTATCACCTGCTTTCGGCTTGACGTCGGCTTCTGGGACACCCTGTAAACTAATAAACAATTTTCGTAAAGTGCTGAGTATAGTTTACAAATAAATTTATATTCGAAATATACCTAGTATTTTATAAAATCAGTGCACCGTTATATCCCCGACTGGGCTCTTGTCACCGGCTGAGTTGTGCCGGAACTATCTCGAGCCTGAAGACAATCCAGCAGCTGCGTCATAACCAGGAAGACCAGGAGCTATCACCGTTACTACAAGGAAGTGGTTTTCCATTCTTAAGGGCCCATGGCGCGAAAAATAGCAAAAAGGCTGTTGGCGTTTTTGATATTGTACGTTAACGTTCGAGTTAACTGACCGGGAAAAAATAAATTTAAGTTCTTAAATTATGTCTTTATACAATCACCGTCACCTTTTTTCAAATTTACATACCATTTCTTTAAAAAATAGCATCAATTTTACTTAAAACTTGGGTTACACCCATACACCGTTCGTGATTTTTAGCTTCATTAATTAACCCTATTGTATTTTACTTTAACAAATATAGAGAACAAGGGTAAGGAAAACACTGACACCGTGGAATTTTTTTTATTTATCGTATATTGATTTTTATATGAAATTTTTAACATACATTTATCGATTTTCTTACAAATACTTGGCTCGGGCGCGTCGAAATTCAGTGTGCAATCGAGACTAGAAGTGAGAGCACGTCGCTTTGAGCTCGCTCCCGGTCACGTAATTATTTGTGTATGTATACGACGCGAAGTCCCCCGGAGAAGTTGATAACTAACAATTTTATTTTTTGTGGCTGCCGTACGAAAAATCTTTCTAAACCTTTTTACAAGCTTTTATTTAGCTTACTCGTATGTATGTTCGCGTCTAATCTTGCGAGTTTTTGACCCTCTTCCCGGTTTCCGATTAAGCTGAAATTTTGTATGCATATGTATATATTATGACGATCTGATCTGATCTGATGCTGGAGCTGGAAGGTAGCCAAAGGAACTCCGCAATAAAACGGCAGAACCCCATTGAGTTTGGGCTCGTTTGATTTGTATTGACGAGTTCTTTGGTCCTATATGGTAATCAAGGTCTGATACTGCAGCTGAAAGGAGGCCATAGGAACTCCGCAATAAAACAACACAACCCCATCGAGTTTGGGCTCGTTTAATTCGCATTGACGAGTACTTTGGTCCTATGTGCTAACCAGGGTCTGATGCTGGAGCTGGAAGGTAGCCAAAGGAACTCCGCAATAAAACGACAGAAACCGTTCGAGTTTGGGCTCGTTTGATTCGTATTGACGAGTTCTTTGGTCCTATATGGTAACCAGGGTCTGATGCTGCAGCTGGAAGGAGGCCATAGAAACTCCGCAATAAAACGACACAACCCCATCGAGTTTGGGCTCGTTTGATTCGTATTGACGAGTACTTTGGTCCTATACGGTAACCAGGGTCTGATGCTGCATCTGGAAGGAGGCCATAGGAACTCCGCAATAAAACGACACAACCCCATCGAGTTTGGGCTCGTTTGATTCGTATTGACGAGTACTTTGGTCCTATACGGTAACCAGGGTCTGATGCTGCATCTGGAAGGAGGCCATAGGAACTCCGCAATGAAACAACCAACCCCGTCGAGTTTGGGCTCGTTTAATTCGCATTGACGAGTACTTTGGTCCTATGTGCTAACCAGGGTCTGATGCTGGAGCTGGAAGGTAGCCAAAGGAACTCCGCAATAAAACGACAGAAACCGTTCGAGTTTGGGCTCCTTTGATTCGTATTGACGAGTTCTTTGGTCCTATATAGTAACCAGGGTCTGATGCTGGAGCTGGAAGGTGGTCATAGGAACTCCGCAATAAAACGACAGAACCTCATCGAGTTTGGGCTCGTTTGATTCGTATTGACGAGTTCTTTGGTCCTATATGGTAACCAGGGTCTGATGCTGCATCTGGAAGGAGGCCATAGGAACTCTGCTATAAAACGACAAAGCCTCATCGAGTTTGGGCTCGTTTGATTCGTATTGACGAGTTCTTTGGTCCTATACAGTAACCAGGGTCTGATGCAGGAGTTGGGAGGTGGACATAGGAACTCGGCAATAAAATGACACAACGCCATCGAGTTTGGGCTTGTTCGATTCGTATTGGCGAGTTCTTTGTTCCTATACAGTAACCAGGGTCTGATGCTGGAGTTGGGAGGTGGACATAGAAACTCGGCAATAAAATGACACAACGCCATCGAGTTTGGGCTCGTTTGATTCGTTTTGACGAGTTCTTTGGTCGTATATGGTAACCAGGGTCTGATGCTGCAGCTGGAAGAAGGCCATAGGAACTCTGCAATAAAACAACGCAACCCCATCGAGTTTGGGCTCGTTTGATTTGTATTGACGAGCACTTTGGTCCTTTATGGTAACCAGGGTCTGATGCTGGAGCTGGAAGGTGGCCATAGAAACATTAGACCCTGGTTACCATACCAGTTCGGAGCCACCTTGAATTTGCCAGCACGGTGTGGAACCCGCACTACGCAGTTCACTCACAAAGAATAGAAAGCATACAAAAGGCCTTCACAAAACACCTAGCATATACCTTCGGTGATATATCTGCCCGGTGTCTATACGAACAGCGTCTTCAATGTTACAACTTGATTACTTTACGCGACCGTCGATGGGTACAAGATCTTATGTTCTTGTACAAGTTAGGCAAAAATTAACAGGACAAATTTGACTAAAAGTTCCCTATAACATACCCAGCCCCCCTAGCACGTCCACCAAAACACGATATGATAAAGCGGTTTATCGCGGTGAACTGTCAAAATACAATAGGGTTTCGTCCTATTTTGACAGTTCACCGCTATAAATCGCTTTATCATATCGTGTTTTGGTGGACGTGCTGCGGGGGCAGATATCCCATTACCCATTTATTCCATACCAACACATCCAACACAAATATAGGAGCAAACTCACCTCTCAATAGGATCAGCCGAGCGAGAGATGAACTCTTATGTAACATCCACTCCAGATGTCGATATACAGGGTGTCTCAGAAACAATGGATAAACCTTTAACTGTTGATAGGTTTCGTCGAGACCTCTCTAATCTCAAATTTTGACTTTAATAAAAATATCTCGGTTTTCAAGATATTTGATAGTTTATGATTTTTTTTAAAAATGCCACTTTTGGTTGGTTTTTAATGTGCCATTTTTACAAATACGGACTTTTTCTGATTCAGTTTTTTTTAGCTTCTAACGGAATAGTTCAGCTATCAATAACAGTGGTTAAAATTGAGCTAGCTAATCACGAAGTGCTTGGAAAAAACAATGTTCCAAAAAAAATTAAACAAGAAATTATTTTTCTTCGTGTTTGGTCAGCTACCATGTAAAAAAAATGTATGACGCTCATCGTGCCCATTATCTTAAAAAAATGCTTAGTTATTCTAGTTTCAAAAAAGGTATGATAACCTATGCTTAACGTATCTCTTAAATTTTATTACTGCTTGAATAGCAAATGGTATGAAATTTTAAAAAGTTTTTTTTCGGAATAGTTATTAATTCTTAGTTTGAATATGTAAAGAATTTGAAATAAAACAACATGAAATTTTAATTTTTTATTAAATTTACAATAAATGTTCGAATTGGCGTCCTTGCGCTCTGATACACGCCCTACATCTTTTTATAAAAGAAAGTTTGATGCGGCGCGCGTAACCAGACGTTTTTATGTGTGCAGCTGCATTTTGTATGCGAGTACGCAACTCTGTTATTGAGGATACTGGCCTCGCGTAGACAAGGTCTTTCAGACATCCCCAATAAAAAAAACCCAAGGGATTTAGATCCGGTGATCTGGGCGGCCATAAAATAGGGCCGAGCCGGCCTATCCACCTTTGTGGGAAGTGTTGATTTAAATAATTTCTTACTACTATTGCGTAGTGAGCTGGGCACCCATCATTTTGAAGCCACATTCTCCGCCTCACTTCTAAATTGACATCTTCTAGCATGCCGGGTAAATCATTTTGTAAAAAATTAAGGTAAATTTCACTATTCAGTGTAGCTGGAAGTTCATATGGCCCGATCACCTGTCCGTCAATAATCCCAGTCCACAAGTTAACTTTAAATTGAACTTGGGACCGATCTTCCCTCATCAAATGTAGGTTTTCAACTTGCCAGCTATGTAGATTGTGGATGTTGAAATATCCATCTCTCCGGCATGAGGATTCATCCGTCCATAAAATTTTATTGAAAAATTGCGGGTCCTCCCTTATTTTATTTAACATGATTCTGCAGAATGCAATCCTGCGCGGATAGTCAGCAGGCTGTAGAGTTTGGACCCTTTGAATATGGAAAGGGTGCAAAAGGTATTTTTTCAATATGCGATGCACTTTGCTTCTATTAATGCCGGTTCGACGTGCAATTCCACGCACAGAACGTGTTGAATCTTCTTCTATTTCGTCGAGGACTACTACTTCTTCATCGTCGTTTCTTTCTGGTCTTCCTGGCCCTGCACCACCAATGCCTCTTCCTGGAAGCCTCCCTTCGCAGTACGAATTATGTACCCGAGCAAAAACTCGATAGTCCGGGTGACGTGCGTTGGGGTACCTAATACAAAAAATGACGTTATTAAATTTACTAATTCATTTAATTTTAAAATCTAATTAAACACGGCGTGTGACTATTTTTAGAAGGATAACATAATGTAAGACCCATCCTGATACGTTTAACTAAAGTTGCAATAAATGTGTGTGATTTAAAAAAAAATAAGATTGATTGAATTAAAGAGAAAATAAATAATCTTACCTCGCTGCGTACAGACGAGCAGCAGCGTTATCATTTCTTCGACATTCGCCATAAACGAAATGCATGTTTGCATATTCGCGCGACGTGTACTGATGTCTAGGCATGTTCAGTGTTATGTATTGGTTGTCAGTTAGGTTTCACAGCACAAACAATATCCAAATCGCAAAGCTAGTCAAGTCCAAAATCACAGCAAAATGTCGTTTAAAATCATCGAAGCTCTATCGAATCTCTCGAATACAGAAAACACGCGTGGGTCACAACCGGAGTTCAGAAGGACACTAACAATCGTAACAAAGAACCCAATGATCAGACGCAGGTAAAAAAAGTCCTTCCAGGAAATTCGATAGCAGGTAAGGTTGCAAATGCTTATGACTCATGTGCTGTTAATGATAAGGCTCCTTTTTGATTGCGCATAGTGGATGAGACATGTGGCAGGCAGGGGCCACAAAAAAAAAACACGTTTCTCAACTCTGTGACTCGCAAACGAATGTTTACAAATAAGCTTTAAGTGCTTATTAGTGGAAAAAAAACCTTTTTTTTTTCAAATTTTCATTTTATTTACTATTCAACCAGTCAGAAAGTCAAGAAAGCATAAACTTAATACTGGAAAACTAAATTAACCGAATAAAATTAATCCAAAAAATAATTAATCCGACAAACAATCTTTTTAAAATTTTCATACCATTTGCTATTCAAGCAGTAATAAAAGTTCAGAGATACATTAAGCATAAGTTTATCATACCTTTTTTGAAACTAGAATAACTAAGCATTTTTTTAAGATAATGGGCAGGATCAGCGTCATACATTTTTTTTACATGGTAGCAGACCAAACACGAAGAAAAATAATTTCTTGTTTAATTTTTTCGGAACATTGTTTTTTCCAAGCACTTCGTGATTAGCTAGCTCAATTTTAACCACTGTTATTGATAGCTGAACTATTCCGTTAGAAGCTAAAAAAAACTGAATCAGAAAAAGTCCGTATTTGTAAAAATGGCACATTAAAAACCAACCAAAAGTGGCATTTTTAAAAAAAATCATAAACTATCAAATATCTTGAAAACCGAGATATTTTTACTAAAGTCAAAATTTGAGATTAGAGAGGTCTCGACGAAACCTATCAACAGTTAAAGGTTTATCCATTGTTTCTGAGACACCCTGTATATCATAACTCTATAAATGTCTTTAGAACCCAAATTTTGAGGTCCCTGAGTGCACAAGTTTGATAGTGTTATGGTAGTATGTAGGTATATCGTGGAACCTCTGTTAATTATTCATTTATCACTAGTATATGTTGCAAGGCAATAAAAAAAACTATTAAAAAAAAAGATTCTGTAGTTGACAGTTCAATGTCATGATTTTGTTTCATTAGAACCTCAAGAAACGTGCTCTTGTTATAATTAAGTTAAGTGTTAATTCTGGGTTGTGTTTCGCAATAAAACGAATAATCAAGAAATCACCACCTTTTATTTACTCGTTTTACAATAGGTTATGGGCCCAGACTCGCCTATTGGTAATAAAACACGTAACTCTGAGTAGTACGTGGTTGGTTGGTGTTTGATATAAAATTATTGTGTGGACGCAGACAGATTAAAACCCAATAGAACTCTATCCATAATGGATCAGGAGATGACTGGGGTAACCGTGGTCCGCTTAATGGGACCAGAGAATTGGGCACTGTAGAAATTCCAAACCCGTGTAGTCTTGAATGGCTTGGGACTTATCGGTGTAGTTGATGGAACATTTCTACGAGATGAAAATAAATCCGCAGAATGGGACCAAAAGGACGCAAAAGCACAAACACAAATAGTCTCCAGAGTATCAGAAAATGTAATGCAACATTTATTGGCATGTAATAGTGCAGCTGAAATGTGGAATAAATTATGCAGTATCTTTGAGTTAAAGAGCTCAGTCAGTGTACATTTGATTCAGGAAAGGTTTATGAAATTCAAATATGAAGGCAATATGGCAGATTTCTTCAGTAAAATTGAACATATGTCACACCAAATGAAACAGTTGGGAGAATCTATACCTGAGAAAATGATCATAACCAAAGTGTTAATGACATTACCCACCCAATATAAACATTTTGTCTCAGCTTGGGAAAGTGTTCCTGAAAATTCCCAAACATTAAACAATCTTCAGGCGAGATTGCTCATAGAGGAGGAACGCATGAAAGAACATGAAGAACCAGTCGCATTAGCAGCTAAGAAATCATATCAGTGCTATAAATGTGGTAAAACTGGACATTTTCAAAATAAGTGCAAACTTAACAAGAAGTGTACTTACTGCAAAAAGACTGGACATGTCATGGAACAGTGTTATTTTAAAAAGAACAAAAACAATAATAGTAGCACAAATAAAACCAAAGTTAGTATTTCTAGTGCTTTTTTTGGGCAAGAACTGAACTATCCATCTCAATGGTTGGTAGATACTGGAGCCAGTGACCATATGACCTTCGATAAGAATCATTTCACCAGCTTGACGGAAGTACCTTCTAAGAGGTTTGTTGTAGTCGGTGATGGTAGAAAACTCCAAGTGAAAGGTATGGGACTTATTGTTTTAAAAGCTTTTAATGGACAGGAATATATTGAAACTTCATTAAATAATGTATTATATGTGCCAGAGTTAAAAATGAATTTTGTTTTCAGTGACATGTGCGGTAAAAAATGGTTACATATTTGCAATAAAGGGTAAAAATTGTGAATTTTTAAATGATAATAAACTGTGTGCCATTGGTAGACTGTTGGATAAGTTCTATGTTATGGATTTTATAAGTAATGTACCGAATGTAAATACTATAAGTAGCCAGAATACACTTCAGGACTGGCATGAGAAATTAGTTCATCAAAATTTTGAATATTGTAGACAAATATTAAAATATAATAATATTGAGTTTGTAGACACTTCTGACCCCTGTGTATCTTGCTTAGAAGGGAAAAGTCATAGGCTTCCATTTCAAAATAGTTTAACAACAACAAGTTTGTGTTGTGAAATGATCCACGCCGATGTATGTGGGCCAATAGAGGTTCCCTCTGTCGATGGTTCTAGATTTATGTTAGTTATTAAGGATGATTATTCTAAGTATAGGAAGGTTTATTTCATGGCACATAAGTCGGAAGTCTCTACAAAAATAATTGAATTTATAAAACGAGCTGAAGTAGAAACTAACAATAAAGTAAAAACATTGAGAACTGACAATGGAACTGAATTCATAAATAAAACTTTAGTCATTTTTAATTTCAAAAAGTATACAGCACCAAACAAGTATTGTTTATACGCCAGAACAAAATGGTAAAATAGAGAGGGAGATGAGAACAATAATGGAAGCTTCTAGAACTTTGTTGATTAAGTCAAATTTAAATAAAAGCTTATGGGCAGAGGCTGTAAATACAGTGATATTTACAATGAATAGGACATATATTCAAAATAAAAATACAAATAAAACTCCATATGAGTGTTGGTATAGTAAGAAGTTTGACATTAAAGAGTTATAAATTTGGTAGTTTAGTTGTATGTCATATACCAAAGGAAAAAAGAAGGAAATTGGATGCTAAAGGAAAAAGGGGTTATTTTGTTGGATATGGTGAAAGTAAAAAAGGTTTTAGAATTTATTTTCAGGAAGAAAATAAAGTTGAAATTGTTAGAGATGTAGTGTTTGTGTGTTCGCAAGGTGAAAATAATATAAAGGGTATTAAAAATATGCAGACTGTACGTAAAGTTCATATCGAAAGTACTAACCAGGATGAGTGTAAGATACAGGATGAATGTAACGTACAGGATGAGTGTAACATACAGGATGAGTGTAACATACAGGATGAGAGTAACATACAGGAAAATGTACAGAGTGATCTGAGTGTATCTAGAGGAGAGAGTATTGAAAGCTTACATCAAAATGAGTCAGTACAACAATTAACTTCGGAAAGTAGACAATTACGACCAAGAAGATTCATTAAACCACCTAATTGGCATAAAGATTTTAGTTCAGACTATACATGTTTATTAAGTTATATACAGGTGATCCCAGGACATACAATGAGGCTATGGAGAGTATTGATAGAGTAAGTTGGAAGAAAGCTATGGAAGAGGAAATGAATAGTTTGATTGAGAATAAAACATGGGAATTTGTTAAGAAACCTGAAAATACTAAAATAATTGAGAGTAAATGGGTGTATAAAAGGAAATATGATGAGCACGGAAATGTAACTAGCTACAAAGCAAGGCTGGTGGCAAGGGGATTCCAGCAAACTGATTTCACAAATGAGGATTTATATGCGCCTGTAGTTAAATTGCCTACTGTTCGTACCTTTTTAGCTGTGTGTAATCAAAAGGGTATACTAGTGCATCAACTGGATGTCAAAAGTGCATTCCTTCATGGAGATATCAAAGACAATGTATATATATCATTACCAGATGGTTATTCTAATGATAGTAATATGGTTTGTAAACTTCAAAAATCTTTGTATGGTCTTAAGAGTTCTCCAAGAAACTGGAATGATAAATTTAATTCAGTAATGTTATCTCAAGGCTTCAAACAATGTAAAACTGATTATGGACTTTATGTTAAAAATGTTAAGGGTGATTTTATATATTTGTTACTGTACGTCGATGATCTATTATTGGCAGGGACGGACTCAGGGCTTGTAAACGACACTAAGTGTTTTTTAAAAGGTAATTTTCATATGAAGGATTTAGGAATAGCAAAATATTTCTTAGGCATTTCAATTGAACAAGATATTGTTAACGGAATACTTAAAATAAATCAAAAGTCATTTTTGAAACAGATTTTAGCAAAATTCAACATGTCTGAATGCAAATCTATAGCGACTCCAATGGATGCAAAATTTAAGAGTGATGTTTTAAAAAGAGAAGCATCTGAATCGTTGGATTTAGAGAAAAGATGTAGACAATTGATTGGTTGTTTATTATATGTAGTGTTAGGGAGTAGACCTGATTTGTGCACAAGTGTTGCAATATTAAGCCGGTTTCAAAAATGTGCTAGTAAAGACCTTTGGAATATGTTAAAAAGAATATTGCGCTATGTGATGGGAACTTTAGATTTAAATTTAGTTTTTAAGAAAACTGATACTGATGAATGTCATATAATTTCTGGCTATGTAGATTCCGATTGGGGAGGGGATCTAATTGACAGACGGTCAACAGCTGGTTATGTATTTAAAGTATTTGGTTGTCCCGTGTCTTGGAGTACGAGAAAGCAGCCATCTGTAGCCTTGTCCTCAACAGAGGCTGAGTACATGGCTCTCAGTATGGCCACTACTGAAGCTTGTTGGTTGAAGCAATTGTTAAAAGATTTCTTTATTAATGTATCACATGTTACAATTTACGAAGACAACCAAAGTACTATAAATGTATCTAAAAATCCAGTGCTTCATAAGCGCATGAAACATGTGGATATTAAGCATCATTTCATAAGAGAAAAGATTTTAGATGGTACTATTGTTTTATGTTATATTAAGACATTTGAACAAGTTGCCGATTTGCTTACAAAGCCATTGCCAGCACCCTCTTTTATTAAGTTCAGAGAAAATCTAAATTTGTGTTAGAACTATAAAATTGTTCATTTTTAAATATTTTTTATTGAGGGACGGTGTTGCAAGGCAATAAAAAAAACTATTAAAAAAAAAGATTCTGTAGTTGACAGTTCAATGTCATGACTTTGCGCTTTTTCATTAGAACCTCAAGAAACGTGCTCTTGTTATAATTAAGTTAAGTGTTAATTCTGGGTTGTGTTTCGCAAGAAAACGAATAATCAAGAAATCACCACCTTTTATTTACTCGTTTTACAATAGTATAACTTTTTCTTTTGTTTCATTTTGACGTAAATAAGCTTGTTTCTGATCTCATTTCATTTTGTATTTTATGAACTTTAGTTTCGCAATTTTTTTTTATATAATGTTCAAAAAACTTGTTAGCATTCAATTATTTTTTTTTGTTATGTTTTAGCTTATGTTATCACTTATATTAAGAATGTTGGTTCACCTGTAATTGGCAACTGTATAAGACCATTACAAATTGTATACTATTAATTAATATTTTGTATGCAAAAGCTGTTGGTGGCTTTTATTAATAAATAAATAAATATAGGACCAAAGTACTCGTCAATACGAATCAAACGAGCCCAAACTCGATGGGGTTGCGTTGTTCTATTGCGGAGCTCCTATGACCTTCTTCCAGCTGCAGCATCAGACCCTGGTTACCATACAGTACCAAAGTACTCGTCAATACGAATCAAACGAGCCCAAACTCGATGGGGCTGTGTCGTTTTATTGCGGAGTTCCTATGGCCACCTTCCAGCTCCAGCATCAGACCCTGGTTACCAAATAGGATCAAAGTACTCATCAATAGGAATGAAACGAGCCCAAACTCGATGGACTTGTGACGTTTTACTGCGGAGTTCATATGGCTATCTTCCAGCTCCAGGATCAGACCCTGGTTACGAAATGGGATCAAAGTACTCATCAATAGGAATCAAACGAGCCCAAACTCGATGGGCTTATGTCGTTTTACTGCGGAGTTCTTATGGCCATCTTCCAGCTCCAGCATCAGACCCTGGTTACCGTATAGGACCAAAGCACTCGTTAATACGAATCAAACGAGCCCAAACTCTATGGGGTTGCGTTGTTCTATTGCGGAGTTCCTATGACCTCCTTCCAGCTGCAGCATCAGACCCAGGTTACCATATAGGACCAAAGTACTCGTCAATACGAATCAAACGAGCCCAAACTCGATGGGCTTGTGTCCTTTTACTGCGGAGTTCCTATGGCCATCTTCTAGCTCGAGCACGAGACCCTGGTTACAATATAAGACCAAAGTACTCGTCAATACGAATCAAACGTGCCCAAGCTCGATAAGGTTGTGTCGTTTTATTGCGGAGTTCCTATGGCCATCTTCCAGCTCCAGGATCAGACCCTGGTTACCAAATAGGATCAAAGTACTCATAAATAGGAAACAAACGAGCCCAAAGTCGATGGGGTTGTGTCGTTTTATTGCGGAGTTGCTATGGCCACCGTCCAGTTCCTTCATCAGATCAGCTCCATGTTATCATAATATTGCATTGTCACGCGATATACATATGCATGCAAAATTTCAGCCCAATCGGAAACCAGGAAGTGGTCAAATCTACATTATACACACAGTACAAGCTAAATGAAAGCTTGTAAAAATAAAAGTTGATCAAACACATGCCTGTATTTACTATAGTATAACACTTTATATAACACAGTAATAAACAACTATTACATTTTCCAAAATTAACATCTACGGTATTTTGCTAGGCGGCCGCACCGACTGCTCGACCGAGTGAGCTTGTGTGCGTGAGCGACGCACACAAGCGGAGACTAGAGAAATTTACCTAAACTAGCTCGAGCTCGCGCGGATGGTGGGCCCTTAATCACTTATAGGTGTTCACAGCCTGATTTAAACAGTTCTAGTTCGCACACCCTGAGCCTAAAATCTCTCTTAATTTAATTAATTTAATGTAATATAAAGTTCTATAAAGTTATATAAGGTTCTAACTAAACAATATATGTAAGCCTGTTGTTACTACTTGGTCTCTTATTTACCCCTAAAACGTTACAATGGCGCCCAACGTGGGGCCGTGTGAAAGTGAATGGTCTTCTCCGGTTTTGCTTATACCCAAAAAGAACGGTGAATTGAGATTCTGTTTAGATAGTCGCAAACTAAATGCTATTACAAAAAAAGATGCTTATAACTTACCGTATATAGCTGAAATCTTAGATAATATACGTGACGCTAAATACCTCACTAGTTTAGACTTATCTGGCAAATTTTGATTCGAGAGGAGGACAGATGCAAGATCGCTTTTTATCTCAGAGTAAACAGGACTGGAGTAGCCTTTGCCTCATTACCCCTCTGCCAAACGCACAAGCATCGGATGCCTGTGCGTTATATAAAACTAGTTGAGCCGCCATTTTAAAACCACAATAATCAGAACGTCTTACCGTGCAAAGCTCCTACGAAAATGCCTGCCTGTGCTGTTTTTTATTGTAAAAAAAGTCGAAAACATCTAGTATGCAAAAAGATGGCGTCACCTTTCATTTGTAAGTATAATTTTTAAGATTTGATGATTATTTACTTCGTAATTTCATGTTTAAGCAGACTACAATTTCAAATTTCGCGCTGTAGTCTCGTGGGGAGTGCGGCCGTGACGTCACCAAACGAACTTTGAGCGCACTCCCCACGAGACTACCTAGGGATGACCATTATCGCATTTCAATTAATTAAGACAAAAATTTGAAAAAGTTGGTTGGTAATAAATAACTGTAATTTTGTATTTATTAATTACCAATTATAATTTCGTTTTAACAATGTACGTTGCGTGTTTATCATTAGTTTAGTATTAAGTACATACCTACACTTTTGCGGCTGCTTGAAGCCTATTGTTTGCCACACAACATGGAAATATAAAATAATAAATTAAAATAATAATTAAACTATTTTGCCCTTTTATTCATGCTGGGCAGCGCTCATAAACATTAAGAGTACCTATGCTGTATATACTTACAGTGTCCCTGACTTCATAAAATAAGCACGGGTAAAAGGGTACCATCGCCTAACTAGCACACCCGATCATTTCTGAAAAACCTAAATTATTTTTCAAGCCACAGGACAAATTGTTTTTTTTTGTAATCAGCAACCCTAATTGATTTGTACAATATTGATTTACACAATAGTGATGTCAACTTCATCGATATTGTGATTTTACGAGTGAGTAATGAATGAATGAATGAAAGTAACATTAAGTATGTTACTTTTTGAATGAAATTGAAAATATGTATTATGATTGAAATCTATATCGCGCAGGGAAATTGTATAATTCCGCAGTTTACATACGGCGTCATCAGTTTAAAAAACACACTCTATTCTTAGTTCTTCTTATACTTGACGATAATAAAACACAGTTTAGATAAATTACAGTTTGTTTCAGCAACCAGGTATTAATGATGATTTCAAATAAGAATAAGGTATGTGATTTTCAAACTGATGACGCCGTATGTAAAGTGCGGCATTATACAATTTACCTGCGATATTATACATAGAATAAAACTGTAGAGATATAGAATAAAAAAACAGGTCAAGTCCACCTTAAACCAAATGGCCTGTATGAAGTTAGTAATGAGAGTAGAGGAAGCGAAATCACCAATTTTTGAATATTTTGTCTGCCTGTATGTATGTTTGAGCACGCATCAAGCAAAAACTACGCGACGGATTTTGATGACATTTGGTATGGTGATAGCTAAATGTCATTGTCAACATTTAAGTTAACTTTTTTTATTAATATTGTAGCATTTATAGCTCCTTTTAAAAACCGGCTTGTCCAACTGCAATACTTCAAGGTACTAGGAGTGAGGTATGTGGTGACAAAAGTCTTCCGTACATAAATGAAAGTTTTTGGAAAATAGTATTGCAGTATTAAAACCAGAAATGATCGGTATGTGTAGTTCAGGCAAATATACATCTGCCCCTAGGCGGTATACTAATTGCTGGTATTTATACTGTAAGCATTGACATGTCCGAAACATTTTTAATTTTCAGTTTTCCTAAAGACTACAGCATACGAAAAAAATGGGTTGATGCTTGTAATAGGCACGTCTCTTGGGCATCTACAAGAACAAGTACTATATGTTCCGTACATTTTGAGCCGTCTCAATTTCAAAAATTATCCAACAATAGAAGAAGATTAGTTGCCCATGCTGTGCCAACGTTATTCTTGAATGATCCTGTAAGTTTATTATATAACTAGTTATGTTTCAAATAGATATTAACATGTTATATTATAACAGTTTTAGTTTATTACATTTAAATGTAATAATTTTAGGTTAAAGAACAAGATGAAAAGGAAATACCTGCAAAAAGTGATGTAAGCAAATCGCAAAAAAATACAAATAATCAATCGGTTTCACAAAATGTTTTAGTAGCTGCGTCAAATGCAAATCTGCCTACCAGAACCGTATCGCCGCGGCCAGCTGCAACATCAGCTTCTAATGATACTGATTTGACGCCAAGGAAAAGAAAAATGGTAAGGTGTATAAATGCGAAAGCTCAAAAAATAAAAAAACTTCAGTCAAAAGTTCGTTATCTAAAAAAGAAAGTCGCGTCTTTAGAAGATATTTTAAAAGATTTAAAAAAAAAGTCCCTAATAAGCACGGAGGATTCTTTATTTCTAGAAAAGATTGGAATAGAAAACAAAGAATTAATTAAACGTCAGGTAGCCCAATGCAAAACAGGAAAACTGTCTCGAAAAAAATTTTCTGCAGAGCTAAGATGTTTCGCATTAACACTGCAATACTATTCTCCAAAAGCTTACATATATGTTCGGAAGACTTTTGGCACCACTCTACCTCACCCTCGTACCTTGACGAAGTGGTACAGTAAATTAGATGGTCATCCAGGCTTTTCAAAAGAAGCATTAAATGCTTTGAAATTAATAAAAGATAATAATCCTGATAAAAAAATTTTTGGAGCCTTAATATTTGATGAAATGAAAATCAAATCAGGTACTAGTTGGAATGTTAAGGCACAAAGGTTTTACGGCTATGTTGATATGGGTTTTGGGTCATCTCCTGACAATAGTGAAGAAGCCACAGATGCATTAGTGTTTTTATTGGTCGGTATTAATACTACCTGGAAAATTCCAATAGGTTTCTTTCTTATACATGGGATCAATGCCGTACAAAAAGCATCTTTGGTGACTAAAGCCTTAGAACTGATCCATGAAACGGGAATTGAAGTCAAAACTCTAACGTGTGATGGCCCTAAAGTTAATATTGGAATGGCGGAAGAGTTGGGTTGCTGTTTGGATCCAAATAGATTACAAACTAGCTTCCTTGATCCGGTTTCTGGCCAGAAAATTCATTTTTTTTAGATGTTTGCCATATGTTAAAATTAGTTCGCAATAGTTTTGAACATTATCAATATTTTTTAGATAATTCAGGTAACAAAATTAACTGGAACCACATTCTCCTTCTTCATGCGTTACAAGAAAAAGAACTTTTTTACTTAGCCAACAAATTAAGAGCCAATCACATATATTTTAAAACTAAAGTCATGAATGTTCGTCTGGCAGCTCAACTATTCAGCAAAAGCGTTTCAGAAGCCTTGCGTTTTTGTAAAACTGAACTCAAAATCCCAGAATTTCAAGATGTTGAACCAACCGCTCAATTTCTAGCATTAATGAATGATACTTTCGATATTCTCGACTCAAAGACTTACAGCTACGGTCTCAAAAAGGCAATGTCGGTTGATAATGTCGGTCGCGATTCATACTCGAGCCTAACTAGACGCACCGTCGTGTGAATTCCAGTGGCTCTAAAACCTACTTACTGATATAAGTGCATTCATATTCGTAAGACTACATCATAATGTTTACATGTGGGAGATGTGGTGCAGTGGTGTCTGATGCAGCTAAGTGTGCCGCGTGTTCAAAGTATTATGATTTCCCATGTTCCGGGATAACGGAAAAGGGATATCGGAAGTTGGGTGATCGTCAACTAACTTGGAGGTGTGCGTCTTGCAAGGGCGCAGGAAGTCAAGGTCTCCATCCACCTATGTCATCTCCCCCTCCATCGCCTTCAATTTCTTTAGAATCTGTGATGCAGGAATTGGCTAGCATTAATTCGAAGCTAGCACCTCTTGCTGGTTTAACTAATGAGATCCAGCTACTTCGGCAGGAGCTCATTGAGCTGAAAGCATCGACAGTAGATCTCCCGAAAAGAATACAAGTCATAGAAGAAAGAATGACCAAAGTGGAGGAGACTCAGGTTGATGCAGCTCAATTAAAATCAGCACTAACCTCATTGGAGGAACAGCTTCAGGATACAGAGCAGTGGCTCCGGGCCAATAACATTGAAATAAAAGGTATCCCCACGAAAGACAGGGAAAATCTTTATGATATTGTCACAAAATTAGGCCAGAAAATCTCTTATTCAGTTGCTAAGAACAGTATCAATTTTATACACAGAGTTCCTACGAGCGGGTCAGGAAATAAGAACATAATAGTTTCATTTACAAGCAAATATATCAAAGAAGATTTCATAGCTGCAGCAAGAGCACTTAAAGATCCATTACTGCTTAAAGATGTGGGCCTGACTGGAACTGGGAAGATTTTTATTAATGATCACTTGACAGCTAGAAACAAAACAAGACTCTCAAAAGCAAAAGCACTTGCTAAAACCAATGGATACGACTATGTTTGGGTGAAACACATGAGGATTTTTGTAAGACGTGATCCAACCTCAAAGGTTTTTGTAGTAAAGTCAGATCTGGACTTAGAAAAAATACGTTAACATTCGTGTTTAACTTCAGGCTTTTTTATAATATTTTCGTTTTCTCTAAGTTTAGTCAATTTACTTACTGTTTAAATATGATTGGTATCCTTACATTTAAAAACCTCGTTTTAAAAAAACTTATGATTACTGCAACATTTAAAAGTTTGAAAGCCTTAGGATTAGCACTGCGCCGGCTAACCAGTTTCTATTGTTCACTGGTCCGGTTGCCTTTTGTTCGCGCACGGTCGTCTATTCGTTCAAATTGTAAACAAACTCGCCTAATGCCTAAGCTGTTTTATTCGGTCTACCTGTCGTTCCCGCTTAAAGTACAAATTACTAATATTGTAAAAGAATTCTGCCTTTACACTATTAGTGCTAAGGAGTTGCTAACTTTTTTGATAAATGTAGTGTTGCTTTCTTTTTATTTTAAAGCTCTAGTTATAATTTATAAGTTGCTTCTAAGTAAATCAAAATATTGTCGAAATGTTAATACGGTAACTTATTTAGTAACTATTTTAAATTATGGTATTATTGTGCTTATAATATACATAATTAATCAATACTATTTTTGTTCAAACGTTTATCGTTTTAAAAATTGGTATAATTCAAATATGGTTCAAAAAAATCAAACGAATTACTTATTCATATCGACAAGGCTAGCAATGGTTTCATTGATTGTATTAACTCATTATTATTTGTTTCATATCTGCAGAACTTTAATGTACCGCGTGTGGAATATGATTGTGCATACAGGTTGTCGTTGTGCAAATTGTTTGCGTGATGGTTCGGTTAGTCTTTTAAGCCACTTGATTCCTATTTATTATTTTATGGTACTTGTCCTATTAATCGTTAGTAATTGTACCTTGAGCTGGCAGCAAGCATACCGTGGCAATTTTTATTTATACCACTTGAAGTTGTTTACAACTTCAATAATTTTAAATATATTTTTTGTTTGTAGTGTCATTAAAATTTAGTTCCTTAAATATCTATTACCAGAATGTTCGGGGACTCCGAACTAAAACAGATATGTTATATAGTAATGTATGTAAAAATAATTATGACATAATCGCATTAACCGAAACTTGGCTATGTGACGGTATACTAGACACTGAATTGTTTGATAGCAGATACTTTGTATTTCGACGGGATCGGGACTATTCTGCCACATCGCAGTCACGGGGGGGTGGTGTTATCGTAGCTGTGCGTCGCGATTTGTCTGTAACCGAAAATCCCTTATGGCGATCTAGTGCTGAGGATATATGGATATCGCTGATGTTAAAGGATCGGAATAAGTCCGTATACCGATTTCATTTGTGTACTTTATATCTTTGCGATCAGCAACACGGAAACACTTTGTCAACACAACTATACAATTATTTAGATAAATTATCCGATTTAGTAAATGGTCAGCCGGATGACAAATTTGTTATATTGGGCGATTTTAATATGAGTGCGATAGTCTGGACTCCATTGGGTGACATTAGCGTACCGACCACCCCTCCTTCCAACTTATTTACATATTTTGTTGACACGTTAAACTTGTGCAATCTTCAACAGTTTAATTTACAAACCAATAAGTTTGGAAAAATACTTGACTTAGTACTGTCAAATGACTCAGCAAACGTGTCTGTTTCTCCCGAGTCCCTGGTACCTGAAGATAACTATCATCCAGCATTGTGTGTTCGACTAAACTATGTCCATATTCAGTCACTTGGTGAATCCTCTAGAACTGTCTACCAATATGCGAAAGGCGATTATGTACTAGTCTGTTCCGACCTCGCGAAAGTGAAATGGAGTGACGTGTTAATGCATGGTACGGTTGACGATGCTTTAAGCCAGTTTTACACTATTTTATTAAATGTGAGAGATCAATACATTCCCAAGCGGTTGATAAAAGGCTCCAGGTATCCGCGTTGGTATAGCACAGCCCTTATTAAAATGATGAAAGAAAAATACAAATACTTACTTAAGTTTAAAGTGTATGGCAATTTATCAGATTTAACATCTTACCGCCTTCTTCGTGATCGAGTGAACAAGCTTGAACAAAGTTGTTATAAGCTTTATATAAGCAAAGTCGAATCTGCTATTTCTGTAAATCCTAAAGTATTTTGGTCACATATTAAGAGTAAGCGAACTAATTGTAACTACCCGTCTAACATGACTTATAACGACAAAAGAGGGGAGAACGGCCGTGATATTTGCGAATTATTCTCTGACTTTTTTCAGTCCACATTTCTTCAAAAGTCTTCCAATTCCAACGACAATACTCAAGAGTTAACTGCTCACTCGGTTTGTAGTGCGCATTTGAGTACAATTATTATAGATACATCTGTAATATTAGAACACTTAAAATCGCTTGATTTAACTAAATCAGCGGGTCCTGATGGGATTCCAGCGGTGTTCTTGACAAGATGTGCACATGTATTAGCTGACCCTGTAGCACTGCTTTTTAAACGATCACTGACTGAAGGCATAGTCCCAAGCTTATGGAAATCGGCATTTATTACGCCTATTCACAAGAAAGGCCCAAGGGACATGGTGGAAAACTATAGACCCATTTCTAAGCTGTGTCTTTTGGCAAAAGTTTTCGAGCGCGTTATCTATAATCAGTTATACAATAGACTTTCTAGTAAATTTTGTGAGCAACAACATGGGTTCCTCAGAGGTAGATCTACTGTATCCAATTTGATTTTGTTTACTGATTTTATCACGGGGTGTATGGATGATGGAACTCAGGTTGACGCTATTTATACTGATTATAGCAAGGCATTTGATCGGGTTGATCATGTCATCCTATTAAAAAAGCTTTCAATGTTGGGCATAAAGGGAGATCTTTTTAGATGGTTCTCATCATATGTTCAGAATCGAAGTCAAGCGGTGGTGCTTAATGGGTTTACATCTTCTTGGACTAATATTCCCTCTGGAGTTCCGCAGGGATCTTTGTTAGGACCTCTGCTGTTTGTCCTTTTCATCAACGACATCAGCTCATGTTTTCATCATTCACATTTTTTACTATTTGCTGACGATATGAAGATTTATAGAAAGATCAATGATGCGACTGATGCCCATCTTCTTCAGGACGATCTAACGAGAGTTGTAGCCTACTGTAAGCACAACAATTTAGATCTTAACATTAATAAGTGTCTGGTTATAACTTTTACGCGTAAAAAGATTTCACTTGAATTTAACTATTCCATTGATAACACCCCATTAGAACGTTCAACCAATACTAAAGATCTTGGAGTTTACCTTGATAGCCAGCTCACGTACGAGCTTCATATTGACGCAATAGCGAAAAAAGCTTCTTCGGCTCTTGGTTTCATTATTCGTAACAGTGGGATGTTTACCAGCATGAAGCCGCTTAAAATATTGTATGCCGCATTTGTCAGAAGCCACCTAGAGTATGCTAGCCAAGTATGGAACCCAAATTATATGGTACACTCATCAAGACTTGAAAGAATTCAGCGAAAGTTCACAAGATTTCTTTGCTATAAGTTCAGAATTCCATATCTTGATTATTCCCATCGCTGTGCCCAATTTCATCTTCTTCCATTAGAGACTCGCAGAAAAATTAGCGATATTCGTTTTCTGTTGAAAATAGCCCAATCAAAGATTGACTGCCCTTCACTGTTGTCAAAATTATATATTAATGTCCCGCCCCGCCACTGTCGCCCTAGGAATATGCTTCATGTTCCACACGTGCGTACTGTGTATCGTGGTAATTCTTATCTGGTAAGAGTTTTTAAAGATTTTAATGTAATAAGCAAGAAACATATGGATAAGATAGATCTTTTTTGTAGTAGGCTGGCGAGCATAACTAAGTTGATGACCGATGACTTAGCGAACTTATTATAAAATTGTTTAGAATACAAATAGGTTAGAATTAGAGCAATACTTTAAGTAATTGAATCATAATAATGTATACTAGTTCATTACTATATGTGGAGGCTTGTTATTGGTTTCCTGTTATATATTTATGTGTTAAGTAGTTTTTATACTGTAAGCCCCCCAAATAAAATAAAATAAAATAAAATAAAATAAAAATAAAATAACTACCAAACATATTGCAACATTTTAAATAAAACTAAATTATTTTTAATAAATTTAAGCATTGATCTCAAAACCCGTAGCAATACCGCAGTAAAAAGAGTAAATGTTATGCACAGCCCTCGTTTCACTGGGTTTTTAGGGTTCTGTGTTTGCATAGAAAGTGCAAAATCTCTTTTTGAAGATTTAATATTGCAACAGGATAAAGGCATGCATTTCCTTCCACTACATAAAACTAGTCAGGACCACATATAAATTTTTTTTTCACATGTTAGAAGTCATGGAGGTTGTTCTGATAACCCTACGGCTGAGCAATTTCAAGCTATTTACAAAAAACTGCTTGTTCACACTCAACTGATTAGGACAGAAAGAGGCACTAATTGTATACCTTTAGAAAATATAAGCATCCTTAACTGTGCTTCCTCAGTAAAAAAAATAAATACGACTACTAGTAACGTGTGTGAAGAAAATTTGAGTGTCGATGCTTATTCGGAAACGAATATACAAAATGACATTGAATGTCAAATTTTTCTCTCACCTTTTGGTGAAAAGGTGATAGAGTATATTGCGGGATACGTTACCTTTGCACTTTCTAAAAAAATAAAATGCAACGCGTGTGTCAAAGGGCTACTGGGACAATGCAGTGAAAGAAGTTTGACATATTATAAATCCAAAGGTTATCTTATGTACGCATCCAACGAAGTATTACAGTTATGTCGTATATGTGAGGTAATAATCAGGCAAGGATTAGAACAGGGAACAAAGCTGAAAAAGGAATACACGACAAAGTTCATCGTTACGAAAGCTTCCAATAAATTAATTGGTCAGCCTGTTTTTCCAAACATTACCTCGCATGACCCGGATTTGTTTCTCTGTCACAGCATTGAACTGGCTAGAGCTGTGATGGAAAGGTACTGTGATACTAGGTTACGTTTCTTGATGAAGAAATCCGATCCACAAAAATGCGTTAGGCATATTTATTCAAAGTTAATCCATTTTAAAAATCAGTAATAATCCAGTAATCTACTCATAAAGTAATAAATCAGGTATCCCTTAACCCGACACTATGCCGAAGATATCCCGGTACGATATTTAGCTTTCAAATAGTTAAATAAAAACAAGGCATCGGGTGATGATAGAGTTACAGCAAAACCTTCAATGTGTGCGTGTTGCCTTACGGTACTGAAACTTCGTCATTTACAATTGGCCTCACAAGAAGGCTCAAGATCACTAATAAATAAAAAAGGGCTATGCTTGGAGTTACTCAGCGAAGATATCAGGAGATCCACAGGAAAACAAAGGTCTCCGACACAGGTAATAAAATTGGAAGCCTTAAGAGGCAAATAGAATAGAAAACAAATAAGAAAGAAATTAAATTTATTTGTGGGCCTAACTTGTTTTATGTAGTAGAAAAGGGCACATTGCTGGTAGAACTGACGGCTGTGAGGGCGGTAAGGTTCTCAAGTAGCGACCATGCACTGGGAGGTGCAACTGGTAGGCTCCCCATGAAATGGACCAACGATCTGGCGAATGACTCGCTGAAAAACGCTGAATGCGAGCAGCGCAGGACCGATCATTCATTACCGAGATCCTTGGGGGAGGCCATTGTCCAGCAGTAGGCGTCTTTTGGCTGATGATGACTTAACATTATTATTATACATTAAATGGCTGGCCATTTAAAAACAACACAAACTCTTTTAGCACTGTTTAACTATGTATGTGCTCACATGTATCTTGTAATAATGATAAGCGTCGCAGAACAGCCATCGTGGGTGTCTAAAAGGTCATTTAGTATCCATATACCCACATACAATACACATACAACATATATATTCTTAGCGTTATATATTAATTATATTCATTCGTGTAATACATGTATATTGGATATGCTGATGTGTTCTGAAATAATACATTTGTTTACCTATTAAGTTTCACTCATTTGATTTCTGATTCCGT
Organism: Schoenobius gigantellus; assembly: GCA_963935595.1. Classification (NCBI taxonomy): domain Eukaryota; kingdom Metazoa; phylum Arthropoda; class Insecta; order Lepidoptera; family Crambidae; genus Schoenobius; species Schoenobius gigantellus. The sequence goes on along the minus strand of OZ012541.1, from coordinate 68,064,350 downwards.
AAAAATCTGAAACTTCCCAGTATCATACGAGAAAACTAACTATATTCACTATCGCTTTGTTAAAAATAATGTTTAAGTGTTCCTCCTTTCCATTATGGTTATACGCGAAAGGGTCCACAGTGAATTCTATATAATAATATATAATAACTCCTATTGTAAATATATTTTAAATGCAATAAACTATTAAGTATAAATTTGTATTTTATTGATATAGCCTTCGAAATCTGTCATATATATTGGTCTTTGCAATTAATATCGAAAACTGACTGTTGTAGCGTGTAATATCATCATTTAATTTTTAATACATAATGTAGGAATACTAACGCAAAGTTAATACATTCATTCATTGAACAAAACTGATTTATCGATATCGATATTCTCGTGCTATGTCATGTTACTTCTCACACAATGACATTCGTGTGTTTGAATAGAACGTTAACACACTATTTTAAGCACGTGTGCGTGAATTTTAAATATGTTTGTCGTATTATGCATGTGTGCGTTTGTAAACACGCAAAAAGTTTTTGTTTCTGTGTGCTGGCATTGAGTGTAGTAGTAACCTCACCCCCCGCAAAAAATGGCAGAAAAATATGTACGAGAAATTGACTAATGGCTACTCCAGTCCTGTTTACTCTGAGCTTTTTATATCCCATGGCGTGGTACTTTCCAATTTAAGGCAATGTCCTTCGGATTTACAAATGGACCAGCGACGCAACAGCGATTAGTCGATAAATTGTTTTATGGTCCGGAATACGAGCACAGGGTGTTTGTATTCGTCGACGATATTATTATTATTTCGTCAAATTTTGATCAGCATATTTCACTACTCGTGCGTGTGATGGATAAGCTTAAAGCAGCTAACCTCACAATAAATTTTGAAAAGAGTAAATTCTTTAGGAATCAACTAAAATATTTAGGTTATGTGGTCGATTCTAACGGACTGCATGCTGATCCAGAAAAAGTAGAAGCTATTGTAAATTACCCTACCCCTAAAAATCGAAAAGAAGTACGAAGATTTCTAGGTACAGCTTCCTGGTATCGTCGCTTCATACCAAATTTTAGTTCCCTAGCTCCCTTAAATACTACCCAAGCTAAAAATACACCTAAATTCGATTGGTCTACGCAAGCAGATAATGCCTTCAAGTCTCTAAAAAAGTGTCTTATATCTACACCTGTACTGTCATGTCCTGACTACTCTAAACCTCTTGCAGTACACACAAATGCTAGTGATGTAGGCATTGGCGCAGTATTGACTCAGACATTCGACGGTCTTGAACGTGTTATTGCCTATATGAGCAAATCATTGTCTAAGCAAGAACAAAATTATAGTGCTACTGAACGCGAGGCGTTGGCTGTCCTAACGGCAATAGAACATTGGCGATGCTACTTGCAGAATGGCCAGACATTCGTTATTTACACAGACCATGCAGCACTAAAATGGTTTTTAAATTTAAACAACCCTACAGGTCGTTTAGCTCGACGGGGTTAGACTTTCTGCTTTTGATTTCATAATCAAACATCGCCGGGGTTCCGAAAATATTGTACCTGACAGTCTATCGCGTATTCCTATTAACGAAATTTTTACTAATAATAGTTCATTCACAAACTTACCTTTAAATATTACCGATCAATGGTACTTAAACATTTATAATGGTTGCCAGAATACTCCTCAATCTTTTTTAGAATACCAAGTAAAAAATAACAAACTCTTTCGCTACAAGAAAAGTTTGCATCCTCTTGCTAGAGAGTTTGAATGGAAAGAAGTTATTTCTCGTGAAAACAGAGTCCAAATAATAGAACAAAATCATTCCTGTCCTACCGCAGGTCATTTTGGCATACAAAAAACATACAAACGCGTTTCACTTAAATATTTTTGGCCAGATATGCACCATGATGTAACTAAATTTGTTAATATTTGCGATGTTTGTAAATCCTATAAGCATTCTCATCACACGACATTAGGTACTATGGGTCGTCCTAAAAATTCCTGCAGACCCTTTCAAATGATTAGCATGGATTTTGTTGGACCCTTGCTTTATCTAGGCAACAAAACACTTTTCTCTTTGTGGTTACTTGTTGTTTCACAAAGTACTGCCTGCTATTTCCAATAAGACGCGCAACGGCTGAAATTCTTGCGAAACTTATAGAGGATAGAGTTTTTCTTATACACGGTATTCCAAGCACTGTTCTGATGGACAATGGTAGACAGTTCACCAGTAACACTCTAAAGCAGTTATTTACTAAATACAAAATTCCGAACGTTCAATTTACTCCGAAGTATACCCCACAAGTAAACACTGTCGAACGCTATAATAAGACCATAGTGACAGCAATTTCTTCATTTATAGAAAATAATGACCATAGATCTTGGGATTCAAATATTGCTAAAATACAATTCGCTATGAATTCATCTACTAATGAAGTTACTGGTTTCACCCCATCATTCTTGGTCTACGGGCGTGAACTAGTTACATGTGGTTCTCACTATCTCGATGTAGATAATACTAATGACCTTATATTTTCACCGAGAGATCAGTATGCGGAAAACCTTGGTGTACTACGTAAAACATTTGAACAAATTCAGGCTGCTTTAATTAAAGCACATTCAAGGAATAGCTGTAGTTATAACCTACGTCGTAAAAATGCAGAGTTCAATTTGGGTGACTATGTTTGGAAGCGCACTTACTACCAGAGTGATAAAGACAACAAATTCACGAAAAAGTTAGCACCAAAATTTGTAAAGTGTCGAGTAATAGGAAAAAAGTCACCATTGGTTTACATCCTCGAAGATATGCAAGGAAATAACATTGGTGAATGGCATATAAAAGATATAAAAATTACTAACTATAAGATTTGAGGTAAAAAAAACCTTATTCTATAATTTATATCTACCACTAATTACATAAAATTAACTAAAGCTTAATATAATTATACGGGTATACCGAATATTAATTTAAAGCTATAAGTTACCACAGTACTACCTACTGTAGTAAGTTAACGTAAACTTATTTTCTTACTTAATTATAATATATCAAATCTATCCTTAGCTATTTAGAGTATATTCTAGGAAATAAGCATATACTCAATTTGATAGGGCATTAACACTTAAATTATAAGTGGTCAGTGCATGTGTTGAAAGAGGTGAATGTGTGAAGTATAATAGTTATGATTGTATTTGTTTTAAATAGCTATTGAGCATAAGTGGTAGAATTTTATTTAGAAATGGTAGGAGAGTTTTATTAAGGAATAATAGGATAATTTTACATAGGAGCATTAGGATAATTTTATTGAGGAATAAGAGTAGAATCTTACATATGAATATAGGAGAATTTTACTTAGGAATAATAAGAGAATTTTTGTCAGGAAAAATTCTACTGAAGGGAGGGGGGTATGTAACGTAATCTTTTACGTACGCTGCTTAATCTTAATCATTTCAGCAATTATCTAACGTTATTCTTTACAATAATACTTTTTATTAAACTAGAATACTATTTACAACTTAAAACATAAACTACCTAATTAAAATAACAAATTAAAAGGAAATAATTCATTAATAACTAAAACGCTAAACAATTATTACATGCAAACTGGTGTTCTTATGCGTTGCCTCTTTTTAACAGTAGGCGTTAGATGAAGTTGGTCGCAAGGCCTTTTGACAGAGCGCGGGGTCGAGCTCTGAAGGACATTCGTCATTCACTTTCACCTGCGACACCGACGATTCGTATTGATCTGCATTGAAAGCACTAATATTTTTGGAAATTCTACAGATATTATATATACATAAACTAATAAACAATTTTCGTAAAGTGCTGAGTATAGTTTACAAGTAAAATTTATATTCGAAATATACCTAGTATTTTATAAAATCAGTGCACCGTTATATCCCCGACTGGGGCTCTTGTCACCGGCTGAAGACCGGCCGAAGACAATCCAGCAGCTGCGTCATAACCAGGAAGACCAGGAGTTATCACCGTTACTACAAGGAAGTGGTTTTCCATTCTTAATCACTTATAGGTGTTCACAGCCTGGTTTAAACAATTCTAGTTCGCACACCCCGAGCCTAAAATCTCTCTTAATTTAATCTAATATAAAGTTCTATAAAGTTATATAAGGTTCTAACTAAACAATAAATGTAAGCCTGTTGTTACTACTTGGTTTCTTATTTACCCCTAAACCGTTACAATGGGTACCAGGACATTCAGGTGTTGTCGGTAATGAAAAAGCCGATGAAAATGAAAGGGCTGGAGCGCAGGGTCAACAGATAGGTGCAGAACCTTTTTGTGGCATCTCGAAACGTCATGCCATGCAACTCCTTAAGGAAAACGTTCTAAGAGAATCAAAAAAATACTGGCTAAACCAACCAGCCCCCCTAGCATATACACCAAAAAAGACGATATGATAAATCATTTTATCACGATGAACCGCCAAAATACGTTAGATACAACCGCCATCTTGAAATTTTATCGTAACAGCGAGTATAACCAAGCCGGTGATGTCACTTTGATAAGATACGATATGATAACGAGATGAGCGAGCATGTCCGCCGGTCACTTGCCGATATTGTCGAGCATGACCAAATATTGGTCGATATATAACGTTTAAAATAAAATATCTATTTTGACATTAAGATATCATAATTTATCGACGACGACCGCAGTACATGATAAAGTGAAATAATTGTGTAAAAACTGCTCATTTCGAAAAAATACTTACCTACTTAAAAATAGTTTCTATTCTCTGACGAATTCACCACAACGGTAAGAATATTTTACAGAATTTTCATACTGTAAATCTATATAAACAAAAATCAATGTATTACTATGTTTGTTTGTCCTTTATGCATTCCGAAACCATTCATCAGATTGTAATGAAACTTTGGTAGGGTGTTATGGGGACACCCGTGAGGGTTCCTAGCAAAAAGGCATTTACGTGGCATTGCAACGCATGTTCTATAAAATTGCAATTTAATACCTACATAAATTAGCTATTTTTTTTAGTTACACAAAATGTCGCAGTCCTTTATAAGGCTGCGTTTACTGGCTGCAGAAGAGAAAGAGATTAGGATAGAGGAGAGGACGATGATTCGAGAATTGTCGGACGCCTTTCTTCTCCCGTCCAATGAATTTTTGAGAAATTACAAGGTGTCTATGGAAACTGTCGATTATTTGTGTATGGAGCTAAATCAAGATTTGGCTCCTCGAAGCCATAAAGGATACCCGGTTGCTTTAAAGGTTGGAGTTTATTTATTTCCCCCCAATGGAGTTACAAATTCCCAGTATAGGAATCGTCATGGAGATATGACAATTAATGTGCAATTGGTATGTAATCAATCATACTTCACATAATATGGATAATTAGTAATTGTAGGTATCTACCGCTACCTACATGTCATATTATACAGGGTGTCCCAGAAGCCGACGTCAAGCCGAAAGCAGGCGGTAGACTAACTCATATATGTTATCAGAAAAATATAAAAAAAAATCTAAGTCACCTATTTAAAAAAATCTAACATTTAAAAAAATCGATATAATTTACACCCTGTGACGGTTTTTTCACTCTTGTTGCTACAAATCTTGACTTTTCTAAACATTTTCTTTTGTTTTGTAATCCTGAATAATGTTTCTGTATACTCTAATCTAAAATTTAAAGCCAGCTGCTCCAAATTAGAAGAATATGCCATTTTTATCTAAATTAAATATTCAAAATTAATTTTTCGCATAGCTTTAACAAGCTGTACTGAAAAAAAATGTACTATGCGAGTTTGGCAAGTAACTGCAAAAGTTGGCGCATTCAATAAGGATTCCAAAATGGTATGATACTTGGTAGATAATTTCTACGATTGCAGATAATATTTTTTTTTTCCAAAAACAGGCAGTTTTGAACAAATTTTTCTTACGTACTTAAAATTTATTCTAATGTACCCATGGTTTGCTTTAAGGCTGTAACTTTAAAATTCTAGTTTGAGTGAGACCGGGAGAGTCATTTTACGAAGTGTGAGAGAGACAGATAGTGACGCTAACGTGACAGAGACGGAGAGATTCGAAGTATGAGCGAGACAAATAGTGACGCTAAGGTGACAGAGACGGCGAGTCTCACATCCACTTCGTAAAATGACTATTTTACGAAGTGGAAGTGAGACAGATAGTGACGCCAATTATTCGCTAACGCACAAACAATACAAATCAGTACGTTTCGCTCCTTTGCTTACTGCGCATCTTTTTGTATTTGTTCGTGTTGATTTCGTGCTTACCACTTTCTGCTTCGTTTATTGGACTTGATTGCTTGTGATTTGGTTTCGGACTGTTTAGTTTCTCTACCGACGACCTTTGCTTTGCTCCGGACTACTTATCGTTGATTGTGTAATTGTGTAGTGCCACCATGTCTGCGTACACGACACAAGAATACGCCAACATGCATTTAATTTATGGGGAATGTAGATGCAATGCCAACGCTGCAGCTAGACTTTATCGTGAGAGGTACCCAAATGCAGTTCGTTTTCGGGATCATCGAGTCTTTACAAATGTGCACCGATTACTCTTCTCAGAGGGCCGACTGCCGAACCAAGTACATAGTGAAAGAAGATTTCGTCCCCCTTACGAGGACGTTGTACTAGACATTGTCGAAGAAGATCGGAGTATTTCTGTACGTGGAATAGAGAGAAGCACAGGAGTACCGAAAAGTACAGCCCATCGGATTTTGCAAAGAAATCAGCTACACCCGTACCACGTTCAGCGAGTACAAACTCTACTATCCCGGGACCATCGACCCCGTGTTGCTTTTTGTCAAACAATGCTACAAAAACACAGAGAAGATCCACGATTCTTCGAAAAAAAATTGTGGTCAGATGAGTCGACATTTAAAAAAGATGGTTACATGAACCTACACAACTTACACGAGTGGCATATCGAAAATCCTCATTTGATGAGGCAAGATAGGTCACAATATCGATTTAAAGTGAATATGTGGACCGGAATTTTGGGCAAATAATAGGTCCTTTTGAGCTGCCAGACGTTTTGACTGGTGAAGTTTATTTACATTTTTTACAAAATGATTTACCAAATCTACTGGAAGATGTGCCACTTAACATTCTAAGAGATATGTGGTTTCAACAAGATGGTTGCCCAGCTCACTATGCCAGCTCAGTAAGAGAATATCTCGATGAGGAAAACCCAGGCAGATGGATAGGACGATCTGGTACTATCTCGTGACCAGCCCGTTCCCCAGATTTAAATCCATTAGTTTTTTTTTACTGGGGAGCGGTGAAAGAAAAAGTTTACGCAAAGCCAATCGAAACTGTGACTGACCTACGGCAAAGAATAATAGAAGCAAATGAATTTGGTAATAATGGAAGATTCGCCCGCTTGATAGCCCGATCTTTTTTAAGAAGATGTCGAGCCTGCATTAGAGCTGAAGGAAGACAGTTTGAACACCTGTTGTAAATCTTGACATTTAAATAAATTATGTAAAACAATTTTTGTGTATTTAATTTATTTCACTATCTGTCTCTCTCACACTTCGTAAAATTTTTCTCCAGGTCTCACTCAAACTAGAATGTTAAAGTTACGCCCTTAAAGCAAACCATGGGTACATTAGAATAAATTTAAAGTAGGTAAGAAAAATTTGTTCAAAACTGCCTGTTTTTGGAAAAAAAAATATTGTCTGCAGTCGTAGATATTATCTACCAAGTATCATACCATTTTGGAATCCTTATTGAATGCGGCAACTTTTGCAGTTACTTTCCAAACTCGCATAGTGCATTTTTTTTCAGTACAGCTTGTTAAAGCTATGCGAAAAATTAATTTTGAATATTTAATTTAGATAAAAATGGCATATTCTTCTAATTTGGAGCAGCTGGCTTTAAATTTTAGATTAGAGTATACAGAAACTTTATTCAGGATTACAAAACAAAAGAAAATGTTTAGAAAAGTCAAGAATTGTAGCAACAACAGTGAAAAAACCGTCAGAGGGTGTAAATTTTATCAATTTTTTTAATGCTAGATTTTTTTAAAAATAGGTGACTTAGATTTTTTTTTATATTTTTCTGATAACATATATGAGTTAGTCTATCACCTGCTTTCGGCTTGACGTCGGCTTCTGGGACACCCTGTATAATAATATTGTAATTTATTAATAGTCATTTGACCTGTATTTTTTAAATATCTGAATCAGACTCATGTTATCATAAAATATCATTACATATTTCATTGTACTTTCTCAGGCAAAAATAATACATACCTATTTATTATAATATTATTGAATTGTCTCACATTTTTTGTGGACTATTGCACATATAAATACAGTACAGTGCAATGGTACTACATTTCTATTAAAGGTCATTAAGATTTAGTGCCATGACTGTGTTTGTGACTCGGCAATGACAAATGCTCATGAATAACTTGGAAGTATCCATATGTCCCTATTTAAATAAATGCTACAAACCACTATGGCAGACCATTTTGAAATTTTATCTATTTCAGATTTGTGATTCAGATTCCAAAATATTAAATGCCAATGCGAATTACCCAGGGAGTTGTCATGATCAGTACATATTTAATAATTCCCGGACAAAGAATGAACTGCAGAGTCTATACAATGAGCAAACAGGTCAATACTTTTTGCTGGGTGAGTAATTCTACAGAATACACACATGCTATATTTTTTCTTATGATCAATAATGTACAACTTCACAAGAGGAAGACTGCAACAGTCACCTGCATGAGTAGGTACCCCTATCTCTGCTTGCATTGCTGTTCCGGTTTGTAGGGTAAGACAGGCAGTGAAATTACTGGGTACTGTGACTTGACATCTTATGTTACAAGTTAGCAATGTACATTGTCGTCCTTGTAGGAGTTGTAAATTTGCAAATCTTACAGGAACCACACACTACTATATGCAGCTGCCTGATTGTTTACCAACTTTGTTGTATTAAAAAAGTGAATAGTATGAAATTGAATTTTTATTGTATTGAAAAATTTTCATTATTATAAAAGGAAATAAATCGCAATCTTATTAATCATCTATTATGTTGAGTGCATTACGTATAACATTCAGTCTCAATAAATTTCAAACACAAATCACAGATATCTATACAATATTTATTTTCTTATAACTTGACAATAGGTGTTTAAAATATTAAGTAGCATAACAAATGTAAATCAGTCATTTATCAAGTAACAAACAGTTAACTCTAATTATACAGAATAAGTTGTCCATGTGGTGACATTTAGAATTCACCAGTCACTGCTCCCTTTCTTCCCATCATAAGAGCCAATGATAGAAAGTGATTAGATTTGATGGAAAGTGATTAGATAGTGCCGAAGCAAGCGCCACCTGGACACCTCCACAACTAGGACTGGTTGTCTTACCTCTAATTGTCCACACTTCTTACTCTAAATGCGGAGGAGAGACCTGTAACCAGCAGTGGGGTGTTTATGGATTGAAGTGAATTAACAATACAATCTACAATAAATGTTATTAATTATTGTTTATTATATAATAATTAAACAATTAGTCTTATTTATTATAGGTTTAAACATCAACAGAAATCAACAACATTTAATATGTAACAAATGTAATTCAGTCATGTCTGCTATAAAACAGTATACTTACTCTTAAGACAAACACCTACAATAAATATACTTTGATATTGGTTTATTTTGTAAAAATTAAACAATCCGTCTTAGGTACTTATATCAAGTTAAATCAACGAACATTTATATAAAACAACTTATAAAACAACTTCATCTTTCAGCTCAATCCGCCCCTGATCATCCTCCGTTTAATTTCAGCCATTTTACAGATTGTGATGTTAAGAAAAGTATCCTGTAAATAACCTCAAACGCTGTCGGTATCGATAACATTAGTCGTAAAATGATAATTCCTTTGCTCAATATTCTTACTCCCATAATCTCTTCCATTTTAAATTACTCCATATTCTGTGGTTCTTTTCCCTCTTCGTGGAAAGACGCTCAAGTGATACCACTCCCAAAAAAAGTAAATCCATCGTTAACTGATTACCGACCTATATCTATTTTACCGTTCCTGTCCAAAGTCCTTGAGCGTCTTATACACTATCAACTAAATGTATTTGTAACTCATAACCAACTCCTTGATTTATTCCAGTCTGGTTTTCGTCCTATCCATAGCACTGTTACTGCTCTTGTTAAAATATCTGATGATATCCGTTTGGCCATGGATAAATGCGTCTAAAGGTTGTCTGGTAGATATCGCCTATGGCGATAAGGCCGCCTTTTTTGCTTTTTGTGTATGTATTGTCATTGTTTGTGTCATTTTATTTAAGCAAAATAAAGAGTTTCTATCTATCTATCTAACAACAAAAGTAAATCAGTCAGAGTCATATTAAATAATTGGGGTTCACAAAACAATCAACTATAATTACACTTATTCTAAATAAAAAGATCTTTGCAAATTAAATAAACAGCCTTATGTACTTATATCACCATAAAATTAATAAAAAACAAAATAACAAAAGTAAATTAGTCATGTCTAACAATTGGGTTAACAAAACAATCCACAATAATGTAACAAGTTCTAGTTACTTAAAAAAATTAAAGTCTAAGTAGGTATTATTATGTCTAAGTAGGTATTTATATCAAAATAAATAAAAAAATCATATAAAATAACAAAAGTAAATCTGTCATGTTTAATATCTTGGTTTACAAACTATTTGGTTGACAGGGGACTCGGGTTACGCTTTGGAGCCATGGCTAATGACTCCAATCACAAACACGGAAATGGATTCACCAGAAGACCGTTATACCTCATGGCATTGTTCTACACGCAATGTCATAGAACGGACTAATAGGTAGCTTAAAGGCACCTACCGGTGTCTGGGTCTAGATCGGAGCCTACACTATAGCCCAGAAAAGTCATCGGCAATAATTTATGCTTGTTGTACTTTGTACAATACAATAAACACTTTCGGTACATATCTACATTTGCTATATACTAACTTCCTATTTTTATAGTTATTATTTACACACAATGCATAAGTCTGCTAAAACTACTATTATCTTTTCAGAATTCCACCCATTGAAAGTGAGGTGTTAATACATCTCGGGACACCCACCATATCAACACATTAACAAAATGCTTTTGCGTATAGCTCAGTAAAAGCGAGAAAATTTAATACAGACCTACTTTACATAACTATTATTAATTAATCCTACTATAGAAACTTGAGACTTTTCCTTTACACCCCAAAAAATATTGGATAAGGTTTATTTACTTAACTCTCCTTAATCATATCGCGACTGTATAGCGCTATGTCTATTAGCGATTGCTAATTGATTTGCAACATCCTGTAACAACAAAATTTTACTTGCTGTAGACAAAATATCCTTAATCACACAACAATGCATAGATTTTGATTTTTATTTCAAATGAAGCTAAAAAGTTGCTGAGGACAAGAATGATATATTTGTCGGATGGTACATTTAAATCTGTAAGTCCACCGTTCTACCAACTTTACACTTTTCATGTTGATTTAAACAGCTCCGAAAAAATCACGAATGTGGTGCCGTTAATTTATGTTTTTTTACCAGACAAAGGTCAACAAACCTACACAAGAATACTAAAACTTATTTTGGACGCTGTACCCGAGTGGAACCCTGAGATTCTTCATTGTGACTATGAAGTGTCTTTTATTAACGCTGTACATGAGGTGTTTCCGCAAACAACTGTCAAAGGTTGTTTGTATCTTTTTCATAGAGCTATTTGGCGAAAAGTAAAAAAGCTCTCGATTGATTCGCTATCAGAGAAAAAGTTTATTATTTGATTTCAAATTTACCACATTTACCTAGTAGTTACATATCGGAAGCATGGTTGAGTTTGTTACAAATTGCGCCAGATACCCAGAAGATTAAAAATTTCATTTCATATTTTGAACACCAGTGGCTGAAACCCAATATGATTCAATTAATTAGCTGTTATAAGGAAAGGCACGCCACCACCAACACCGTCGAAGGCTGGAATCATAAACTAAATCGCTTAGTTGGGCCAAATAAGTATTTCTTATTTTTTATTATATCTGTATTAAGAAAAGAGGCAATGAGAAATGAAATTAAAATTGATCAATTTTTAACTGCCACAATTAAAAATAAAAGAAGAAGAAAAGATTATAGATTAGATATATTGTTGAAAAAACGACGAGATGCCATTATTAAACAACTCGTCAAAGATAAATCTGTTGATATAGTAACTTGAAGTTAAGAACTGGAAATTCGAACTGTTAAATGTATTATTTGTATAGAATAGGGATAATGCACTCGGCATCTTAGGAAGTTTTCAGTTCAGTTCGACTCCATCCGCACGAACAGAGACACTTGCCCATAAATATTATAAATTCAATCCATAAGTTATTCCTAAATTCAATCATATTTGTGTTAGTTAATTCTATTTCCTTATAATAAATCAATAAATAATTTGTTAAAATAAACATTTTTTAAAAAGACGCACGGGAAAAACCCATAATATTGGCATTTGGGGATACTCCATCAGGTATCCTCGGTTCGTCTCCGTATTCCTGAAAAGTGAAGTTAAATGGTGAACTCTGCACCCAGCTAATACAAAATCAGTGTCATCGTGAAAAAGAAAAAAAAGGAGAAACAAAAAACTCTGTCTCAGTGTCGAACTCACCTCTGTGTTCTAAAATAATTATTCGTATCCTGAAAAAGAAAAGAAAGAAGCTCCACGTCTACTGTAAATATCAGCCGGCATCCTGAAAAAAAAGAACCTATGTTTCCTGAAAAAAAAAGAAGAACCCCTGTTTCCTGAAAAAAAGAAAGAGAGAGGAAACTCCGTATCCTTGGAAAATCATCATATCTCTGAAAACAGCTACGTTTCCTTCGAAAAACCGCCGCTCGTCATCTTCATTAACCTGTAAGTCTAAATCCTATTTTAATTCAAGTTCCATTTGTTCAACTAATTATTATCATTCTCTACGTTCTCGCATTGTAATAATAGCACCGTCGCTTATCATTCGCCCTTATCAGTGCACACCTGCATCGTATTGAATTACATCAGCGTCCGACTGTTACACCGAAACCTCGAGATCAGTTCAAGTTTTGTTTTATTGTTAGTAGTTACTATTATTTAACCTCAAAATGGCGACTAAAGATTTGATTAAAATTTAAAATGAACACATTCCAATTGCCACACTTTTTAAATTTAATAAGCCCTTCGACGGGTCAAGAGAAATGGTGGAACTCATTTTTGTCAAATTGCGACAACAGATTAGAACTAGGCTTAGAACAGCAACAGCCTATTTTATTCAGATTTATATATATCTCTCGCAGTTAGAGGGAAAAGCCGAGGTTGCATGTTCAATAAAAGAATTAAAATCATTTCTAAAGGCACAATTCGGACAAAGAAAACACTATGCGCATTTACTTCTAGATCTACAAGATTGTCATCAGACAGCATTTGAAACGGTAAGCCAGTTTGCACTTCGTGTAGAAACGTGCCTATCAAAGTTATTAACCGAGATAACATTATCAAATAAAAAGAAATCCGAGCCTGCTGGTCGCTTAGCGGCTATGTAAGATCTAGTACTCCATACATTTTTATTGGGCATTAAACCCAGTATTTCAAACCTTGTCAGAAGTAAGACACCTACTAATCTTAATGAAGCCGTAAATATAGAAAATATCTGAAGAAAAAATTCAAAAGCTGATGGTAAAACGCAACATTCCTCAACCTCAACAACGTTATCGTAAGGCTGAGTATATTTTTAGGCCCACAGTACATAATGTTATTCCTACAGTCCCTATACCCCAATCACCTAATAAAAACATTTGTCGATACTGCAAAAAGGACATGTTATCGAAAATTGTAAAAAGCGTGAGTTTAATAACAAACGTTTTCAAACTCAACAACATTCTTCCAATAAATCCCAATTCAGACCTCAACCATCAACTCGAGTCCATTCCCTGAATATAACAAATGAAGACTCCGATTACGATTTCCAATATCATCAAGATACAGAACCCTATCCATGTAATGACAACGACGACACTTTAAACGAGTAACGGACTCACGGCGGTGTCTCGCTGAGTCCATCAAGCAACTTCCAGCTCCGTATCCTGATTCAAACGACACTATTCAATTAACGAAATCCTCCGTTTCGGACCACATGGGTAACCAGCCCCGAATAAGTGTCCATAAATCTATAAAATTGGGCTAAGATCAAATCAGACGACTGTCGGAGGAAAAATGTTCTGACTCTGATTATGACGACGAAAATGACAGTGAAGTGGGAGAATTTGTTGACAGATGGGAAGACACATACGATAGTAGGTATCGTATAAGCAAGAGGGTGATGAAGAAGAAGCTGACGAAGAAGTGGAAGATCTTCAAAGGCCCAGAGAGTTTTACATTGAAAGGGATGGACGGACAAGATGAAACAAGACAGCCTCCAAAATGTGTGAGACTTATAACGTTGCTCTAGGCATGAAAAGATGACCCATGGTAGCTTGTTATAGCCTGATGAATATAGCAGATATTAACATCTACTTAATATACCTGCAAATCAACCCTAGCAAGAAAATTAGTCGCAGGATCTTTCTTGAAGTTTTGTTATACGATCTCCTCAACTCACAACTCCAACGACGAGTTCTCAGCACATCCTTGAAATATGTCGATTGGATGGTCCCGATTTTGCGGCAACATCTAGTAATAACAAAACTGGTCGCTGTGGATACTGTTCCTCAAAAAAGACAGTAAAATGCGTTACAACTGTGCCAACTGCAAAATACACTTTTTTGGAACATGCTATTATGGTATACCCTGACTGTTATGGTAAGGTTGATAACTTAGTCTACTTATGAATGATATTGCACACCTAGATCTAAAGGGAGGTAACTCAAAAATACAAATTTTTGAGTTATGTACACCATTCAATCACTTATCCCAATACCTATCGACCAATTAAACAGATTTATAAATATCTCTATTACTGATCCTTGATCAAGACGACCAGTTTTGATGAATGAAATTTGAAGTAAATTTATAGACAGTAAAATATATTAACAAATAATGAAGTATAATTTAAATACAAAAGATATTATTTTATATACAGGGTGACTTTAAATAGGTGTAATTGTTTTAAGGGGGTAAGAGTACAGCCCATGGGATGTTCAAAAATGTGTGGAACACCTGGTCGAAATCGACTGGTTTCGGAAATACACGATACTTTAACTTTTTTAGGAAAATTACCAAAATTCAAGAGAAACCCTTAAAAATAAAAATAAATACTGGATGCATGGATTTTATTTTTATTTTATCTGATTGCTGGATAAATTATCCATAAAATAAAAACATCAAATGTTATGAATCAGTTAAAATTTTAGAGTTATGAGAGCTAAAACTTGTAACAATAAAAAAAAAATTGCTTTATCGAAATTTCAATTGATTTTAGTGAAAAATATCCACTCCGAACTGGTCGTACAAACGATGTCATTAAATTTCTTGTTTCCTTAGCTTTCTAAAAAGGTATAATAAGTGTACAAAATTCTAAGATACCGCCCAACAAACTCAGTTATTGCCGAGTAGGTAATACGTAAACTGCACATTAATAACATTATTAGCACTTTACCATACTACCCTGCTAAGGTTTTTTCTTTAAGTGTCATTAATTTACCTCGTAAGACGTCTCATTGATTTGCTTTAGTGGACTTTATGAATGCATTGTGTATTGTTGCCCATTTGGTTCTCCAAGCAAGTAAGGATGACTATGGTTAATTTTACTAAGAGTAGTATGAAAAAAATATCTAATGTAGATGAAATAATACTCATACTGATACAAAATAATAAGATTTAATAAGAAAAAACGCAAGTTATCTTTACAATTAAAATACTCAAGTTATTTACATAAAGAAATAACAAAAACACAGTAGGAAAAACACGTTTTATAACACTTGATTTAATTAAAACACCTTATTATTTTAAATCTTGCTCAAATTGACCTCCTTGTTTCCTAATACACGCCCGTAGTCGTTTTCTAAAATTGGACCTAGTAACAACTCCCGTAAGATCTTGCTGTATTTGATTAGCAGCTGCTATGATTCTAGCTTTCAATTCTTCAACATTATTGACGGGAGTTGTATACACTAATGTCTTCATGTGACCCCATAGGTAAAAATCACAGGGGGTCAAATCTGGACACCTCGCTGGCCACGGCGTCGGGCCTCCTCTGCCAATCCAACGAAGTGGAAACGTTTCATCCAGCCATTGTCTAACACTAGCCCGGTAATGGGCTGGGCAGCCATCGTGCTGGAAGATCATTTCTTCCCGGTTAGTTAGTGGAAAATCTTCCCGAACAGGAACATCTTCGAGAAGGTTGAATAAATGGTTTCGAAGAAAATCCTCGTAAGCTTCGCCATTTAAGTTGTTTGGTAAGAAATATGGCCCCACCAAGTATCTGTCAATAACGCCCATCCATACGTTTACAGAGAATCTTCTTTGATGAGCTCCTTCCTTGGACTTTCATGGATTTTCTCCCCGTGTAGTCCAGTAGTGGAGATTATGATAATTCGTTATGCCGTCTCGGTCAAACTTGGACTCATCCGTCCATAAGATTTTACTTAAAAACATTGCGTCTTCAGCGTCCATATGCTGCATGAAGCGACAGAAATCTACTCGTCTTGCAGGGTCTCCCTCCTCTAGCGCTTGAACAGGTGTGTAGTGGTATGGGTACTGTCGCGCTGCATGTAAAGTAAACCATACTTTGCATTGAGATAATCCCATTTGCCTGGCTACTATGCGTGTAGATGTAGTGGGATCTCTCGTAAAACGATCCAGTATTTCTTCTTCGTGCTCTGCATCCACTTGACGAGGTCTACCAGCATCGTGACGCCGCTCATGAACACTTCCACTTTCTCTAAGCCGTTGAAACGCCGCAGAAAAGACACGTACACTAGGTGCGCGACGATTTGGGAATCGGTGTATGTACTCCCTTCTGGCCGCTGCAGCATTACCGTCACAGAATCCGTACACAAACACAATGTCTGCGTACTCTTCGCTACTGTAGCTTTCCATTGAAATAAAGCAAAGAAACAGATGGATGAAATAACTAGTACGAATAATAGGTACGTCCGGCACGCGTAAGTATCTAAGTAGTACTAGACAGAGGTCGCGCTACTTGGGGCCCAAGCGCAAGGCAACGGCCAACCGTCAACAATTGCTATCTCACTCACACACGTTGTGCTATTTATCGATTCTCTCACTCTCGCATAGTGAAACCGTGAGAAAGGTTTTAAGAATTCCAGGTATCGGCTCGGCTTGCAATACATTAACAATAGGGATCATAACTACCTGCTCGGGACTAACTGAGTATGTTGGGCGCTATCTGAGAATTTTGTACACTTATTATACCTTTTTAGAAAGCTAAGGAAACAAGGAATTTAATGACATCGTTTGTACGACCAGTTCGGAGTGGATATTTTTCACTAAAATCAATTGAAATTTCGATAAAGCAAATTTTTTTTATTGTTACAAGTTTTAGCTCTCATAACTCTAAAATTTTAACTGATTCATAACATTTGATGTTTTTATTTTATGGATAATTTATCCAGCAATCAGATAAAATAAAAATAAAATCCATGCATCCAGTATTTATTTTTATTTTTAAGGGTTTCTCTTGAATTTTGGTAATTTTCCTAAAAAAGTTAAAGTATCGTGTATTTCCGAAACCAGTCGATTTCGACCAGGTGTTCCACACATTTTTGAACATCCCATGGGCTGTACTCTTACCCCCTTAAAACAATTACACCTATTTAAAGTCACCCTGTATATCATTTAAAAAAAACCGCGCCTCACACTAGGATTTTCCCCTGTGTCGTGGGTGCAGTTACAAACATAGAATATCATATGCACATACGCCCAGACCGGAACAAATTTCTGTAGGCCATACAAAATATTTAGTAGGCGCAGTAGGCGATCACTCGACCTCTGCGCTAACCGTGTCGTCAAACTCGGATATTTATTTCATGAAGTTTAACAAATTGTTTGCAGAATATACTGTACCTACCTATAATTAAATTTTTATCATTTTCAGGTAAAAGAAACCGAATCACTGGAGAGGAAATTAAAGAACCCCAATGCTTCTTAACATACAACGAGAACAAAAAGGCATCGATTTCAGTGACCAAATGTCTTCATACTATTCTAGCTTGAAGAGGCATAAAATGGTTCAGAAAGGTATTATACAATCACGGAAAATCAGTTCAAATGCCAATAAAGAATTTTACGGAAGCCATTATTGAAGCTTTAACTCAAGTGCCGACATCAACAGAAACAGGTAAAATGTTTTGTTTATTTAGTTCAGGTACAAACAGTCATATACAAAAACTGTAGTGCAAATTGTTACAAACAGACCTAAAATACAACTACTACACTACAATCTCACTTTTTCTTGATTTATGTAATTTCTAGTGATTTATTTAATCAGTTTCTATTATTATTACAGATAATGAACGTGTTGTCGTGCTAAAGACGAATCACGTATTCGAAAACAAAGGAATAAAAAGGAGGAACTGTGTGGGTTGTTACAATAAGCTTCGTAAAACTTATTGTAACAAACAACCCATTAAATCTTATTGCCATCAGTGTGATAAGGGATATTGTACTAAGTGTTTTTATGTAAATCATTTGTAAGGTTTATAAATATATTTAAAGTTGATTTCATTATTTAAGTATCGTTTATAATTTTTCCCATCACTAAAACTTTCTTAATTGTATCATTAACTGGGTGCGGTAATGAGTCGATAAACCTCATATTTGTTTTTCCGTTGGTTTTTAAAAGTACCCATCGGAGTAATTTGCGACTGCAGTGTAGTATAAGTTCACTTTTAAACAATAACCTAGTTACAAAATTTATTTCATTTAGAAAGTTTTGGCTTAGTTATTAGAGATTGAACTCACCTATATCTAACAAGGCTTTTTGACCTATAAACGCACTGCTAGAAAGTTAAGGTCAAAGATCTATGGATCTTGTACCGCACTAAAGTGACAGTGACTCAAATTACTTCCCGTAGCTAGCGTGTTAAATGTCCATATCATAGTTCTGAAATAATACATTCCTCCTCTCTTGTTCAATCCATTCTTCTCTGGAACGCTTTGCCGCTGGATATTAAGAAATCGACTAGCAGATTAAGTTTTAAAAATAAGCTAAGGAAACATGTGTAACAGAACTGTATTTTGTAACGTCGCTTATTAGTTGGTCTTGTTAGTATTGCCACTTGTTAGTTTGGTGTCTTTATAATATGTATTAGTTTATTTATTTAGATATATTTATGTATTAGAATTTAAAAAATTTAATTGTTCAGATATAAATTTGGTTTTATGGGTACACCTACCACATTTGTTCTCTGCACCGCCTGAAGGTTGACTGGCAGAGAATGCCTCAGGCATTAAGTCCGCCATTGTACACCAGTGCACATAAAGAATTAATAATAAATAAATAATATTAAAAATATTATTTTGTTGACTTTTTAAAATTGCTTTGACGCACAAGACCCTTTAAGTTAGAAAAATAAACATTCTCTAATTCAGGCAAACAATGAAACGTGATCGGTAGAAAACATTATTCCTATCAAACATACTCAACATGCAACTCTGGAAGATGAATTAAACGTGACAACAAGTAATGAAGCCTCGTCTAAAGAAATTAATGCCGCTTTTATCGGTATTGATAGAACTATTCCGAGTTCATCTAAACAATAAAATACGTTTTTTTTCACTGCAATAAGTAGCAAACGAGCAGATGGCCCACCTGATGGTAAGCGGTAACCGCCGCCCATGAACTTTAATAGGCATCAATGGACACAGCTAGGTGGATACCCACAATAAGTATAATGCTCCCTTAAGGTTACTCTTAAATGGGGACAGTGTTCCCGGAATGCTCGGGAAACACAGCAGTGGGAAATTCGTTTCAGAGTCGGCACTTTCGTGGTAAAAAAGTGCGCTGAAAGCGAACCGTACTGGACGATATCGCTTCCAGCTAATAAAGATGAACCCTGCTGCGGTGTCGAGTGGTACGATGATAAAATGGTGAGGTCAAGTCAAAGAGTTCCTTGGAGCACTCACCGTTCAGAGACGGTAGAACACACAGAAAGAGCTGAAGTCCATTCGTGAGCGCAGCGACTCTAATGTGTCCGAAAGACTGGCATCACCGATGATTCGAGCAGCCCGTCTTTGCAGAGAGTCAAATCAACCTGGTATTTAGGAGCTCCTGTCCGCAAATATGAGTAGTACTCCACATATGGACGAACTTGGG
Organism: Schoenobius gigantellus; assembly: GCA_963935595.1. Lineage (NCBI taxonomy): Eukaryota > Metazoa > Arthropoda > Insecta > Lepidoptera > Crambidae > Schoenobius > Schoenobius gigantellus. The sequence continues at coordinate 68,044,057 of OZ012541.1, read as the reverse complement.
CCTTATAAAGACACAAGGCGTTGATAGGGCGTGAAGTACCGCTTTGCTCTGTTAAGGACACCGGGCTGAGCTGGCCAGCTTAACCTTGCTATGAAACCTAATTAGACATTGCTCGTTTGATATCATGACAGCGGATACCAACACTTTCGGAGATTTGAAGGGTTACTCCTTGGAACTGTGTCGATAATGTAAAACGGTATTTTTTGGCACTGAATGCGCAAACCTGTGTCTTTAAGCAGTTGTACTGCACTTAATTATGACACTTTTACTGTAACTGTAAAAATGACATAATTAAGTGGCTGTCATAAGGTTTTTTTTTCAGTAATGTTAATATAAAATATTGATGATTTTCCATACCTCTAGGGTTTTCTTGCTATTTCATCATCCAATTTACCCCTACTGTTGGTCACAGACCACAATATGAATCGGACTAATTATGAATAATACAAAGTACTATTATTTTAACCCATTCAGTGCGGCGGACGTCGATCAGCGTCAATTGTGTTCCTTGCCAGATGCGGATGATGCCGATCGGCGTAAACTTAAATTGCTCAAGGAAAAATTCTATTTTAATACTACGTTTATGAAATATCGATAAATATAAATCAATTATATCAGATAATCGCCCATGTTAATAGTTTCTGGATATTCCACTTTCAAAAAAATTGCGTTTTCCGTCACTGGTGCGGGTGACGCCGATCGGCGTTTTCCAGAGGTTGACAACCATAAAATCTCTGTGTATAGTAAATAAGTCTTGTTTGAAAATTTTGTTATAATTGTTATAAATAATATTACGAAAAAATGATTTTGCTATTTGCTTTAAGTTATCGCCCATAAAAAAAAACAGAAACATGAATAAATTTTTGTGTTTGGGTTTTCTCAAATACGAATTGGTTATTTTTTTTATTACTTGAGTAATGAAGTAGTTGATAGGTATTCTCACCTACTATATGGCAATCAAAATATTTGATAAGCTTTCGCCTGACATTATGAGTCAACTGATGAAAAAAATGTTCAAAAATAAGTTGCTTCATTCGCTCCTACAGCACAGTTTCTACTTAATCAACGAATATATGGAAATAAAGACATTTTGATTAAAGACACATTATTAATTTTGTTTTGTTGACATTTAAAATAATATGTAAACATATATTGACATTATTGTTATATTGAATTAAAATAGAATTAACTACATTTGCATGCCTATAGACACAAGGCAGAATATTGTGGAAACTAGTTATAAGAAACATTGTCGCCCATCCCAATGTATATTGCACACAATATTGTGCAAATAAACATTCTGATTTCTTATTACGTCCGACAACTTTTACTTGTTTTTAACCGACTTCGAAAAAGGAGGTTCTATGCTCGGCTGTATCTATTTTTTTATGTATGTTCACCGATTACACCGCCATTTGTGAACCGAATTTCAAAATTCTTTTTGTAATCGAAATAGTATAATGCCATAATCCCGAGGTGGTCCCATTGTCACTTTGATCTGATTGCCATCGTTGATCTGATGATGGAATCCCATGGAAGTCGAGGTAAACCCTTGAATTTCATAGGTACGTCCAGCTTGTTTCATGTTTTTGCTGAATATATTCAGGTATTTGCGTCTGGTAGTCATCATATCATGTTAGTGAGCTGATGGTTGGTTTCTGCCCCTATAGCATGACCACCAAAACACGATATGATATAACATTTGGTGAACTTTCAAAATGCGACAAAAACGTATTGTATTTTGACAGTTCACCGCGATAAACAGCTTTATCATATCGTTTTTTGATGTTCATGCTAGGGAGGCTGGTAGATTCGGGATTCGGGATTAATTCTTTCAAAGCTTTTTAGAGGGAACAGCGATTTATTTTAAGTTATTCTAGTGTTTGCCTTAGCTCGGATTCTAATATTCATGTATTAACTTTAACTGAAAAGACTGAAAGAATTTTTTAACAAGAAATAAAACTGACTACAAAACACCAAAAAATCATAAATTGTTATCTTGTCGTCGGCCACTAACAGGCCTAAGAGGCGGATGCGTCGGATGACCATTGTCGTGACGACCGAAGCAAAGTGGGCCGCCTCTTCATACGTTGGTGCTTTCACCGCGACCAGCGTGTCGGCGAAGTACACGAACTATATATTCGGCAGGAGGTTGCCTCGCAGTACCCAATTGTACCCCAGGTGCCATAGCAGAGGACGTAGTAGACATAGTACATAGCAGAGACGACGTCTATTTTTGATCCTATAATTTTATTGAACTATAATTTAATTAATTGTCCCACAATTTATAATTAATTTTAGAAAAGACATTAGATAACTCCATAATCACCGCCTTCGTCCTCTCTCCTAGCTATGCTGTGCCCTACAGGGTCCATAATTGATACCTACTATGTACAATTTTTACCATCATGAAAACATTGTGGAATGCATTAAAGAATTGAATAGGCTAGTTGACCCTTTTTTAAAGTAGGGCTTAAAATGTTCATAATTGTTGTATTAGACCATAGCACATGAATATTATTTTTTTCGATGGCTAAAAAGTGCAAAAAAACTATTTTAAATTAAGATTTTCAATTTTGGACCGAAAACACGGTCAGCCATGATAGTCTGTTCATTATCTGTGGCAATGACGTCAGTCTTATAGTAAACAAAGCACGGGGGCGAAATAACCTCACAAAAACAATGCTTTCTATTAAATATCACAAAATATAGTAAAACTGGATATGGAACGGGACAATAGAACAGTAATATAGAAATACCTCTTCAAAGACTCCAGGAAATCTGTGGATTAGACGTACCCAGTGATATAGACATGCGAAATATTTGGTTAACACTCGCTTAAAGAAATCCTGTAACTATCTACTGAAACTCAAATGTATTTTTGCGAAAATCACATTAATGTAAGTACTATAACTGAATAACTCAATCTGTGTAGGTACTTCAGTTTCAACTTAAACAAAATAGAAGTTTTAAGGTTGTATGTAAAATCAAATCTGTATGTAAATTAATTAAATTTTTATCTTTCAGTTAGAATGAAAACTGACTGCAGCCGACCAACCAAATTTTAACTTGACCAGAAAACTAAGAGAAAACTTGACCATTTACGCCTTTTTGATTTAATCTAAGTTATACACTGACACTAGATGATGTTTCAAGGAAAAGAATATGTACTTATGTCCAATTGAATAATGATGTAATTGAATATTAATTAAAAAGTATGTAATACAAACAAAAATATCAAAGTTTCATAATGAATATATTTATCTAAACAACTTTTACTTGAATTTACTGAGTACCTAATTAAAATTTGTTGCTTTCAGTGGTTACTTAATGAGAACTATTGTGTACTAACCTGTTCTCCTATTGACAACGAGATTGATAAGGCAGTAAAAGTTGTGCAACATAATACAAAGCAGTGCATGCTCAGCCACAACATCAAAATGTGACCCGTCAACTAGAACAACATTATGTCAACAAAATAACTCAAGTATTCATATACCAAAGCACCATAGAAGTAAATAGGTCCAGTTTGGTAAAACTGAAAGATGTTATATCTTCACTGATTAAACCTGCTGGCCACCATGGCTGGTAAATTTCAGAACAGCTTACGCAAGAATATGCAAGTTATCCATTTTAAAGCCGTATACAAATATATTAAATGTGATTGCTGTGTTGTCAGCCTGTGCTCTTCTTAATTTACAAGACCCTTCTTATTAAATAAATAATATAAAGAATTTTTTTTTCTTTACTTTATACATAGGGGAAGGTAGCCTAAAACGGGTAGGCCGCCTAAAACGGGTAAGTACTCGTACACTGCTGTATCAAGCGTTAGGGTTATTGTGTTCGTGTGCCGAGATTTCCCGAACGTCGACAAACTTCGATCAGTTTCGCTCGGATGCCGGAGTCGTGTAATAGCGTAGGTGTATGCAACGAAAGTTTTTTAGTGACTTTATTTAAAAAAATAAAGGTAAGTGTCTTACGATTAGTCAAAAATCTTTATACGAATCATGCTATTTGTGTTACCATCTTATTTTAGCACTATTTAACATTAAATTAAGGTAGAAAGTTTACCGGTATTACCTTCCAATTTGAGGTTATTGTAATTTTGCATAAACATGTGCTCTTGGGCAAAACGAGTAGGGCAAAACGGGTACCTACTACCTACCCGTTATGATATAGAAAAGTGTTAAGTTCATCTTATTTTGATTTTTCTTTGTTAAAGATTCAAATTATTTAAAAATGTTATGGTTAAGGACTGAATTTGTTATAAGTAGGTTAATTAACATTTGTTACATTTGTTTATATTTTTCTTTATTTAGAAAAATATAAAGTAAGTTAGCTTTCAATGTAAAAAGATTTCTGAACAAAGTTTCCTGCAAAAATATGTTACAATTTATGTTTTTTACTAATTATAATATATACATGTTATAGCCTGTCCAAATATGACTCTATCCTAAGCATACCTGTTTTGCCCGAAGGGCAAAACCCGTATGCTTAGGATTTAGGCACACATGTGGGCAAAACGGGTTTTTAAAAGGGTTTTGTATTTGTCTTATTTAATAAATATTTGATATATGGTGCCATCATATTATGTTTTATTTTGATGCTCGATAAATATTCTATCTCATAACGTAAAAAAAAATATTCTTATAAAGGTAATTTATAGATTTTATTAACCATTTCCTTTGCTTACCCATTTTAGGCCACCTTCCCCTAACTAACATCTAAAGATGACATAATAAATTTTTGTACTACATTAGTCATTATGTTCTTCACAAAAAAAAATGTTCTATGTTTATTTGACAATAATGACTTGTAAAGGTTTAAGTTGAATCAAAATATTTTAATTTGAAATGCATGTGTTTTATTTTTCTTGTACACCTTAAAAGATTTATAACATTTTATAGGTTTGTTGCTCATTTTTATCATTGTTACTCAAATATAGTATATGTTCCAAAAGTACAAATAGGTTGAATAGAGTTAGATCAAATTTATTAATTTGTATATATTGCCTTAAGGTCGCAGGTAATAAAAGTCAAAATAATAGTAAAGTGATTTATTATGAAGTAATACTTTCATAATTTAGGAAAAATGTAGTATAGTTTCCAAAATGACACTATTTGATCAATAAGTTTTTTGACATTCAGATTGTTAGAACAAATACCTATTATAGCTAATATTGTCACCTTTTGAGTGTTTTCAAAATGACATACTGCTAGCAACACAAAAGTATATAAGTTTTGTTTGCTTTAGCACAAAACATCTGCATCTATACTTGAGTTAAGCATACTGTTCACAGTTTTCCGTCTTTGATAATTAACATTATCTTCAGTAAAAGAGCATGACAATTTTGTATTAATCTAATTTTATGGATACCGTTTATTGAATAGACTATTACAGGGTATTAATCAGAAATGAGGTCACATTTTGAAAATTTCAAACCAAATCTTCATCTTTCAACTTTTATCCACATTTCATTATACTCGTAGGTGTCTGCAAGATTTCCCACCAAAAATCTTCCCAACAAAAGAACCATCATGTGTTATGCACTGGCTGACTTTATAGCACATGGAAGCTGTTATTGTTTATAACGAAGCTCGAACTAAAGAGCACTTCTGTATTGATGATTCGTGGTTTAGTTTTCTATGCACTTTATTCTTTCTTCATTGAAGAGGTCTTTTATTTTTTAAGAAATATGTCACAATCTGTGTCTGTGAATGTATATATATTTTTCCTCCTAGTAATTTTCTTCATGCTTGACAAATGAACAACTGCCAATCTTTCTCTTTTTATGTTCATTTACAAATTCTTGCAGTACTACACTGGTATTTGACACATGATCCTGATGTTTTCTTTTCAACATTTCTCTTGAAGTAAATATTTTTAGTGTTTATTTGACTTTTGAGAGATAGAATTCTATCCAATAGCATTCAACTGCTGTACAAAATAGCTCCTCACTGTGATGGTGCAACCACACCAAAAATGCATGTTTGCAACTCTCTTCTGCCGCGTGACAATCTTGACAAGTACACTTGTAACCGTTCTTCATTATAACAGTATTGAAACTGTACTTATATTGTTTAGAGCGATACACAAAGAATCTCCTGACCATCAATCTGTCTATTTTCGGAAGATTTGTACTATCTGCTCTCACAAATCCAACATCAATGGTTGATTTTGCTATTAATACAAATAATTTACGATATTTACAAATATAATAACGGAGACTTGGACGATTTTTTGCCAGTTTTAGGAAAGAATAGTGCAAATCGACGAGTTGTTGAATCAAATTTGACATTTCTTTGTTTACTATATGATTGACGTCACGGCCCTTTTTTTTTTTTTTTTTTTTTTTTCTCAGGGGGAAATGCGTAACCGCACCGTACCCGCCGTTGGCTAGACGGCGAGCGTGTGTGGGGCTCTCCCGGCAGAGTGCCAGGCCTACCCACTAAAACCCCCCGGTGTTCTCCCTGCCCTCTTGGGCGCGCTAGGTAAGGTCCACACTGCGACTCCACTACCCACGCGCCCGGGCAAGCCCGACCAACTGGTCGGGTTATCGCCAAGGGGGGATTGCCCGAGAACACCAGGGCAATCCCCAGACGGAGGGCCTTACGGCGGCGTGCACGGGGCCAACCATGCACGCAGGCCTCCACGGCAGGGTCACTAGACGGGCATTGCTTGTGCGAATGCCCGCCTTCGCCTGCCTATCCGTCTGCGGCGGATGGGAGCGGCTTGAGGATCTGCCTCCCGCTCCCTCTCCGCGGCCTCCTTCTGCGAGATGACATCCTCGCAGAAGGAGGCGACAGCCCCCCATTCCGCCTCGCCGCGGAGCATGGCCACGACCATGCTCGGCAGCGAGAGGTTTGCACCTCCCAGCGCAGCGTTGAGTTCGCTGCGCTGGCGTCGCCAAGCCGGGCACACCAATAGTGTGTGCTCGGCAGTGTCATCGGGAGCGTCGCAGTGATGACACTGCGGCGTTTCCTCCCGACGGGCGACCCGGTGCAGGTAGTGACCGAAGCAGCCATGCCCGGTCAGTACCTGCACCATGCGGAATGTGAGGCTGCCCTGCCGGCGCCCAACCCACGACGTCACGGCCCTGACCACAGGATATCAAAGCGTTTACGGCGTGAGATAAAAAAAAAAAAGATTATTTCTAGCATTTTCAAATTAAAATTTTACAGCAATCATTCATTGTTATTTATTAAAATCGGTATATTGTGGAACCTTATGCCAAATACTGTTAGAAATAAACAATATTTTAATACATTTTGATATGAGTCAACTACCCTATTGAATTGAATTGAATGCTTATATTGAGCAACGCCCGACCAACCGCCCAACCAACCGCCCAACCGCTTGTCCAGCGGGCCCAATGCTAAGCATAGAACTACCCCATCCGGTACCGGCGGTTTGTGTCGGAACCGCTCTCTACGGCACTGAACTCGATTTCTGACAGGGGTGGGTCCACTTCTTCCGCCTCCAGGGAGGCGTTAGGGGCAACTATTTCGGTGGCTCAAAGGTTCCAGGATCTTGGACAAAGTCCCTAGAGCTCTTTTTATGAGCCCCGAGGCCATCTTAGCCTATAGGGGTAGTACCATTTTGGTACTTCCCCCCTACCCAGACGGTACGATCGTCTTCACAGGTCAGAATCGAGTGTTACAATAAATCGCTCCTTCGACTCCGCCTTAGCCTCTGGAGATCTCTATCTTCAGGGCCTGATGCGCCCCCTTGTATGCTTGACGAAGCGTTTCCTCTTCGTTGAGCGTCCTACGTATGGCGTGCCGCCTGCATCGTAAGTAGGCATGCCTGGCTCTTAGGGTAGTGGTGCGTAGATCTACAATTGTCTGCGATCACTAGTATACTTGGGGCCCTCATTCGTGAGACTTTGCATTAAGATAGCCTTGAAGTCTTTCACGAAGTGCGTCACCATTACGTTGGCATCGCCAGCGATATGCGGGGGCAGATTAGACCACTACCGCACCATGCTGCCCCCAACGCCATCCCCGGCTGGAGTTGGGTGATCGCCCATCTAGGAAAGGCGGATGCACCAGCAGCTCCCACCGCCCTCGGAAACATCGATGAAGAAAAGATTGCATATTTATCTGATATATACCGGTGATCCAAGATGCTCTCCTCCTCGGTCTCCACTTTCCAGTCTCTCGTGCTGGAGGCGAAGGATGCGGTGGCTATCATCATCATCATCATCACAGCCCATATACGTCCCTACCGAGGGGCTCGAGCCTACCCTATATTAGGGTGATTAGGCCTTAGTCAACCACGCTGGCCCAGTGCGGATTGGTCGACTTCACATACATCATTGAATTTCTTCGCAGATGTATGCAGGTTGCCTCACGATGTTCTCCTTCACCGTAGGAGCGTCAGACAAATGTACATATGAAATTCGAAACGAAAAACACATTGGTACATGGCGGGTCTCGAACCCCGACCCCCCGATTGGAAGGCAAGTGCCGAGTCCACTGCGCCACCGACGCTCCTGGCTATGGCCACATGGATTATCGACGTCCCTTGCCACCGCACACGTGCTGGGGTGGCTCCACTGTTGAGATCCCAGGCTCAAGGCCCAAGACTACTTGCCTGCCCCTAGCGTCGGTAGCGGAATAACCCCAGACACGCGACTTTGCGTTGAGGTCACCCTCTACTAGCACTTTGTAGGACGGCGTCCTCCTAACCAGTCCCTCTACCACTGTTTAGGGAAAGGTATGTGGAAACCACCACCACTTTACCCTACTTGATGGCCATAAATAACCCGGCCCTCCCTCCATTAAAGATAAAGAGAGTGCCAACTTTCCAGCCCCTACCACTGCAGCCGCCAAGCCACCCGTAGACCCGGCCCCCCTAGTGGATCAAGGTACCATGTACAGCTCGACTACGACTGCGAAGTTTATCCGCTTGGAGAAGATTACCCGCGGATCTTCTGGCCATTGGCTGTGTCCATGGATGTCTCCTCCCTGAGGGGGTGTGGTGGCATCTATGAAGTCATCACTCTTACTGGCAATAACATACCTCTCACAGGGTGCCTGTGGTTTGATGGGTGGCCGATCTCAGAAGTCACGGCACACCTCAATGTTTCACCACAGATGAAAGCCGCATGCCCTTGCGAACCGTAGCGGAAACATAGTTTGCTGCGGTCTTTGGCCGAAAGACAGCGTGACACAGGGTTCGCAATCTCCATGCATCGGAAGCACCGCATAGGCCGTTACTCTAGTAGTTGAATCGAGGCACAGCTTAAACCCACTGTCAATCGGCTAACCTCTTTCACCTTTTTGGCCACTTCCACTGAACCCGCTGCAAAGGTTGTCACTACCCCCTGGCTCCAGTATGAATTTTCTCTACTCTTACGTGGGCGGGATGCCTGTGATGGATGCCAAGGCTTTTCTTACCTCCTCTGCGGACCCGAAGTCATCCAGACCAGTGACAGCAGCCAGCTGGTCTGCTGGAGGTTTCTTTAGGGAGCTCCATGATTGCAGCTCCCGTAACCCCTGCATAGAATGCTGCATCGATGCCAAAATCGTCCAGCCGAACGGACGCTTAAGCCTTAGCTATAATGCCCTTATATGACGTAATCTGTCTTCAGGCCTTTTTGACTGCTTGCCACCCTTAGGTTGTGGCAGAATATCAGTGCTTTGTACACATTTTTGATGTGGACGATAGCGATTACTGAGCCATGACGTTTTGCACTTCTGCAGCACACACATACTGCCACGGTATATGTCGGTATCTCTATTTATTGTTATATTTTTATTTCAAGTTGTGACTGTGACGCATGTGTGTGATGGAGAATTACTACGGAGGGTCACAATTTATGATGACAGTGGGTCAAGCTGCCCTCTTAGCGTCTTGTTGTTGGCTTTCAGCCTACGCACTTCATGGTTTGGCTTCCGCAAAGCCAAAATTCTTACGATTTCAAGAAGAGATTCTGAAGCTGTCTTCAGCTCCAGCGTGCTCTTAAGACCATGTGACTTCTTCGCCACCTCAGTTATAGTCGAGGCACTTTACTCCGCCCTGGCGCAGTTATTAGGTAGGTCGTTTCACGACCTTTCGACTCCTTCCCTGAGGTCCTAAGGAAGGTCCTTGAAGGTATAAGCACAGTCACCTCGTCTTGCACATCTACCTCGGTATCCGTGGACTCTGAGTCCGTCGTCCCTTCAAAGTAGCGGCCCATCGGTAGACGCATTTTAGGTACGAATATAGGACTTCCATGCTCTGGTAGCGCTACACTCGCTGTGAGGTTATCTGCCTCAGATACCACACCAGCAAGCGGAGCACGAGCCGCAGAGACTGGACTTGAGTCACGCATTATCTCACAATTTCAGTGAGAATAATCTCTATGTCTTAAAGAATAATAAACCGGCGCGTATTTAGTGTGACTTACAAATTTCTTGGCGTGCCTGTGCTCCGACTGCTGTGGTTGTAACAAGGGCTTTAATACTTTGGAAGATGTAGTAGGAGTCAAAGAGCAAGAAATTTGTGTTAAATCTCACACGTATCCCTTGACGAGGCAAGTAATTTTTATCACGTTAGTTACGCGAAATACGCGCTGCCGTGCTATTCTAAAGACATTGAGATTACGTTACTGAAATTGTGAGATAATGCGTGACTCAAAGTCCTGTTTTGTCATGCCTGCAGCGGCCCTACCGCCTATCTCATAGCGATCACTCGCTATCGCTATGAGATAGGCGGGAGGGCCGCAGTTTCAGACATGACAGATTCCATGGACCAGTCACAGGCTTTGCCCACGACTGATTCTGAAGTAATATGCTATGTTATTTATATATAGCAAACTTAATATGAACATAAAACTACAACTTAACGATCTCAACTTAGCACTAATAAAGTCAATAACTTATTCCTTCGCACAGCTCAAGAACCTCGACACCGGAGCACGCTGTAGCGAGATTTCGGCTACGTACGCTACAGGCTTTTTTTGCAAGTCACAACGAAATCACTTGCCTAGCGTCACTTTCGCAATTTTAACACCCTAGTCCGAATAACTGATAATATGTGTAGTAGACAAACAACTTAAATATGAGATCGCACATTGCCTGAACGTCAATAACAACACGATCACGCGAAGTCCCTTGACGGCTGTTCGCACCGTATCTCGTGCACAGTCCTAACTAAAAATAGTATTTTTTATTAAAAAACGTCTATTATTTAGAGAAATTAAAGCAAAAATTAAGCGCAGTATAATTATGTTAAAATGTTATAATTTAACGAATATTTCTAAAAATATCTAAAATGTTTACAACCCCTGAAAATTTATGAAATTCTTTATATTTTAATTTTTTGAGTAATTATGCAATTTTATATATAGAAAAAAAAGCAAATTGATTTACTGTTTTTGGCCATAATTGTTTAAAAACTTCACTTATTACGTAAATTATTATTTAACACCCAAAAAGGTCACAAAACTTTAAAACAATATATTACAATACTTTTTAATTACTACAGACGTGTAACACAAATTGCAGTTTTTGTGTTTTGTAATTAATTATGCGATAATATGTACAAATTCCTTACTCAGTGCTGGAAACGCCAATGTGCGTCTTTTTTCAGTCTTAGGGTCTTAGTCAGGGTTGCGGCGGACGCCGATCGGCGTCGTCGCTTAAAACGTCCCGCATCTGACTAGTACGAGCAATTTCGGTCGCCGCATTGAATGGGTTAAATTTATATTGCCTCATCAAAAGAGAGCCAACTAAAAACTAAATTCACCAACACAAAGTCAACACAAAATAATGAAACTAATATTTGCCAGTTAATCAATTTAGACATAAGTTCAAAAACCCTATTTTTCAGCCCCAAAACACGATTAAAACACAAGATTCCTACAATCTTTCCTCTAGGTGCGTATAAAAACCATAAATCTATACCGAAATCTACATTGCTCAGGGGCACAGTAAACAGTTTTTGGCTTTTTCTGAAAAAAGTGCTTTTTTGAGTTAATACCTCTTCCACCTAGGTGTGCGAATGTCGTTTGATAAGTATTTTTAATATGTTTTTTTTTTTGTAAAAGTATAAGGTTTTCTTAAAAAATAATATGAAACAGGACTCCAAATATTCGATCCATGACTCCGCGCGCAGCTGGTATAGGTGTTACAAAAATTGGCGCGGTTATATAAAGGTTACACAAAAAGTAATCTAAGTCACTTTTAAATATTTGCAAACAAAGGTGCACTTATTATGAAGAAGTGCAGTCTGTTATTAGCAATTGTTTCACCAATATTCATGAACAGTTCAATAACAAAAAATCTGACGAAGGTATGAGATACAGCGATGACTTTAAATCTTTTGCTCTAGTAATCTTTTGCTCATTTGTTTTACCCAATGTTAAAGAGGTTCACACCACTGTTAACATAAAGCATAAAAATGTGGACCTTGTGGATACCGTAGTATTTCTTGGTATTACTTTAGATTCAAAGCTTCAGTGGGGCCCACATATTGATAAATTGTCGAAGAGACTTAGTTCTGCAGCCTACGCTGCTGTATGGAAAATACGTCAGCTGACTGATGTTGATACAGCAAGACTTGTATACTTTGCCTATTTTCATAGTGTGATGTCGTATGGCAATAATTATATGACAGATAAAACTGCTTGGGATTGACAAAAAATGTGATAATTGACGTTTAAAGGGTGTTAACACTTTGTGATAATGGGATAAATTTCATTCGAGTAACTGTTCCACTCACACCGACAGGCATTTCTATATTATTAAAAAAAATGTTTGTGAAATATACCTAATATTGTAATGTTGGCATTTTAAAAGAGGAGACAAAAAAAATACAAGACCTTCCGAGTTTCTTGCCTGTTCTTCTTGAGAAGGCTCTCCCAATTTCCGAACAGGTGTAGAGTCAAATTTTTTTTCATTTGACTTGTATTTGCACACATCTTAATAATGGTTGGGGTGTGTGTACATACAAGGATTAAATAATTTAGTTAATTAGATTCTTGGTTGAAGATTTTTATGTTTTTATTTTGACGTCAATAAGTGCCTGTAAAGGTCTATATTGAATAAAGATAAAACGAATGTTTTTTGACAGTTAAATAGGTACCGCGCAAGAAAATTCAAACCGACGGTGATTGCGACGCGTTGTTTTTAAGTGTCATTTCAATACGACATCTCATAAAGCTATCGTGTTGAAAAATTTATATTTGGTTTTTCACTAAATCATCGCGATTTAACCAAAATCATGGCTTGGGTGACTTTACTGGCGTCTGCAGAAGAGCAGTGGTTGAGAAAAGCCAATATTCAACGCAGATGGATGGAGCGTGCACTGGCCCAACCGATTTTGCTGCCCGACACCAATTTTTTGGGCGGTTTCGATTGTCCAAGGCAAAATTTGTCTGTTTGTGCGAAGATATAATACCGCTCTTGCATACAAACGAGAGGACAAGCGCGATTAAACCCACAATTAAGGTACGTTCGATAATTTGGAATATTCATGAATGATTTTTTCGGGCATATAGGGCCAATGATTAAGTTAAACAATAATCAAAGGTTCTTTGTTTACAGATATTGGCTGCGTTAATTTTTTTTGCGACTGGCTGTTATCAAAGCAGTGTGGGTGACAATAACCTGCTGCACCTTAGCCAGCAAAAAACGTCAGAGTGCTTGGCTGGGTGAAGTAACCGCCGCTCTGAACACTCCTGATATTTTAAGAAAATATATCAAATTTCCAACATCCCAGACAGAACGAGTGTCTGTAGCAGTGAGGTACCTACCTAGTTTTATTATATTTTATTAATGGATAGGAAGTTACAATATAAACATTAAGAGGGCAGAGTACTTACTACTAGCGCCGCCATTCGTTTTTTATTAATTATGATGAATTAAAGACGTTTCTACAAAAAATAAAACAGTCTCGAACTCAATATAGATATTTCAGATTTTTGGGAGCTATTATGCCATATTAAAAGTCAGCTATATGGACCTGAAGTTGAAGATTTCGTAGCCAATCACAACGTGGAGTGGAAGTTCATTCCTCCGGCAGCACCATCGATGGGCGGAGCATGGGAGCGACTGGTGCGCTCTGTGAAAACAGCTCTAAAGGTGACATTAACGGAGCGAGCCCCCAAAGAACACACCTTTATGACGTTGCTCGCAGAAGTCGAAGCCGTGGTTAACTCAAGGCCATTGACTCATGTTTCCGCACAGCCAGAAGAACTGGAAGCGCTCACTTCATTCCATTTTTTGATTGGGTCGTCTTCCACTGCGAACAACTTTGTCACATCAGACCCGCAAGACTTATATGGGCGTGTATCTTGGCGCCTATCCGTCTCACGGACATTTTCTGGCAGAGGTGGATTAAAGAATATCTTCCAATACTCATCCCTCGGCGCAGGTCGAATGAAGTTTCCCCCTTGGTGACCTCGTGTTAATAGTAGATGCCAACCTGTCACGTGGCACTTGGCCGCGTGGTCTTGTCACTCGTCTGTTTCCGGGAGCCCACAATATAATTCGCGTTGCCGAGGTCACCACAGCAGCAAGGCTTTTACGTCGACCCTGCAAGAAGCTGGTGCGACTACCGGTTTGATTGCCAATTTTGTGCCCTCTCTTCAACCCGTTGTATATATTTTCCTTTTTACGAACGGGCTACCAGACTGGTCTTCTGTAAATAGTTTTTAATGCATTTATGTTTGTGTGACAGTTTTGGTTTTCTGAAACTCACTGTCTTTTTGAAAAATACGTGCATTTTGTTTAAATGTGCCAAAGAGCCCCACTTTAAGGTATCAAGATGGGACATACATACTCGGTAGAAAAAATGGAAGAAGTTATCATCGCACAAAATGGTGCCAATCAGGATTCTACCTCGCACCTCGAGAGCAAATTAGAGATAATGGGCATAAAAATATTGTCGGTGATCATATTGTAAGCCTTGGTGACAATCGTGTATAAGAGTTGCATAAATAATACCAAAATGGTACTACAAAGTGTACTGAACACACGACAACAGATGGGATTGTCTCAGTCGTGAGCGCAAATGGCGCCGAACTACAATGTTAAAATTAATTGCTTTATTTTAAATTAATTTTTTTTTTTAATAAAATCCCTTTGTTAGTGAGTTTTTGTTTGTAGTCATATTTTTTGTTTTGGTTTATATAATTACCTACTTTAATGATTTTCGTTGTTGAAAAATATATTGTATATTTTTATAAAGAATTGGGGGGGGTGTTTAGCCTACGTGTGCAAAATGCATGGGATGCACTTTTGCAATTACGACGTTTCGGGACGGCTGGCAGCGGGCAGGTGTGGGCCCTGTAAAGGTGTGTCATATAAATTAGTCAAACGGGCCGGAATCTTTTTATTTATCACTAATACCTTACCAATTTATATAAACAACGATATGTATAGAGAACGCAGTATAGTTGGTAAAGTATTTACTATTAGTGTTTACTATTTGTCGCAGACATCATTATCTCATTATTATTTCCTAAACGTCATCATCATTTCGGCCAAGAGATGTCCACTGTTTTACATAGACCTATCCAAGACATTATTTCAAATGTTTATGACTCACTATCTTTTTGAAAAATACGTGCTTTTTTGTTTAAATGTGCCAAAGAGCCCCACTTTAAGGTATCAAGATGGGTCATACATACTCGGTAGAAAAAATGGAAGAAGTTATCATCGCACAAAATGGTGCCAATCAGGATTCTACCTCGCACCTCGAGAGCAAATTAGAGATAATGGGCATAAAAATATTGTCGGTGATCATATTGTAAGCCTTGGTGACAATCGTGTATAAGAGTTGCATAAATAATACCAAAATGGTACTACAAAGTGTACTGAACACACGACAACAGATGGGATTGTCTCAGTCGTGAGCGTAAATGGCGCCGAACTACAATGTTAAAATTAATTGCTTTATTTTAAATGAAATGTTTTTTTTTTTAATAAAATCCCTTTGTTAGTGAGCTTTTGTTTGTAGTCATATTTTTTGTTTTGGTTTATATAATTACCTACTTTAATGATTTTCGTTGTTGAAAAATATATTGTATATTTTTTTAAACAATTGTTTGTTTAGCCTACGTGAGCAAAATGCTTGGGATGCACTTTTGCAATTACGACGTTTCGGGACGGCTGGCAGCGGGCAGGCGCTCGTTACTCGCGTCCTGTAAAGGTGTGTCATATAAATTAGTCAAACGGGCCGGAATCTTTTTATTTATCACTAATACCTTACCAATTTATATAAACAATGATATGTATAGAGAACGCAGTATAGTTGGTAAAGTATTTACTATTCGTCGCAGACATCATTATCTCATCATTATTTCCTAAACGTCATCATCATTTCGGCCAAGAGATGTCCACTGTTTTACATAGGCCAGGACAGTTCAAACTGAGGAATCAGTAGAACCACCCTCAGACCCAGTAGTAAAGGACCGGGTGGAATCAACTGTATCCTCTAGCCCTATAACTTAAAGATTAGCACTAAAACACATGTAGTTTCGCCTAACGCATAGCCATTCCACACTATTTTAAGAGATAATTAAGTATAGCAATTTATTTTTAAATTATATACTTGCGAATTAAAAGGAAATGTCATAATGTTTGTCACTTGACGGACATCTCCGCGCTGTACTTCATTCGCGTTCTAGTGCTCGGCCATTCTGCACTGCGCATCGGTACTGCGCCTTTTCGTTCCAGAAGAACAGTTTCTATTTCAACAAAATGTCAAAAAGGAAACACGATGAGGACACTGCTGATTACATCAAACGTAAAATTAGGAAATTGGAAAGAGAGTTACTGAAAAGACGAAAAAATAGGGAAGTCAAAGAGTCGATGTTACCCGAATCAACTCCTGATTCATCGCCTCAGCGTTCAAATAACGAAGGTAGGTACTGTGGTGACCTCCTTGCGTCTATGACACCGCATTCCACCTCATTGCATAAATGTGCTCAGTGGCAAGGAATGTCACCCTTTTAAATATAGAATGAGAACATTCTGGAAGTATAGACGTATAAAAGACGATCACCAGGAGTATCTGACACATTGCGGCAGTGCGACATTGCACATTGTAACTTGAGAGATCGTAAAAAGAGTTGAGAAATAGAACAGATTGAAATATATCTAAATGGTTTAAATTAACGTCCCAAGTTCCCAACGATCCCGGAGCGCGCGTAGGGCGCTACAGTACCTACATATGTTTATATCAATATTGTTAATCCATACGTATTAAATGCGACACTAACGAGTTAAGCATAAAATTATAAGACCGCCACCACCGTACCATCGTGGCGCCTCGCGTGTTGCAATTGTTGCGACTATTATGTTTTTAGTTTACTTAAAAAAAAACGTTGCCTCATTAGGATTTTCCCCTGCGTCGTGGGTGCAGTTACAAACATAGAATATCACATACACATACGCCCAGACCGGAGTAAATTTCTGTAGGCCATACAACTTTTTTTGTCCCGTACGGGAATCGAACCCGCGACCCGTTGCGCAGTAGGCGATCACTCGACCTCTGCGCTAACCGTGTCGTCAATTTATATATTTTTAATGACTTGCGGATTTTAATGTGGTTATGTTATTTGTAATACAGAGCGTCGGTGGCGCTGTGGACTTGGCACTTGCCTTCCAATCGGGAGGTCGGGGTTCGAGACCCGCCATGTGCCAATGTGTTTTTCGTTTCGAATATTATATTATTATGTACATTTGTCTGACTCTCCTACGGTGAAAGAAAACATCGTGAGGCAACCTGCATACATCTGCGAAGAAGTTCAATGATGTATGTGAAGTCGACTAATCGCCCTAACTAGTTTAGGGTAGGCTCGTGCCCCTCGGTGGGGACGTATATATGAGCTGTGATGATGATGATTATAAATATTCACTTAATTTAACAAACCTTAATCCATTTTTTGTACTTTTTATTGTACCACCGCCGACGCTATTTAATTTCGATGTAATATTCTCCCACTCTAATTGAAATTTTGCCTTGGCGTTTGCATTTCGGGAGAATCCCTTCGCTAATTTATGTCGAAATTTATGGTGATGGGAACCAAGGCACAGACGGCTAAAATTGAAAGTTTTAATCCAACTCTCAGCGTTAATGGTCAAAAATTGGAAAAAATCGAGGAGGCTCGAAATTTGGGCATCATCTTTGATAAACATCTGCGATTCGAAACCCACATAATAAATTTGGTGAGAAATTGCATGTATCGCTTGAAAATGCTTTATAAGATCCGGAACTTTCTCAGTGAAGAGACCCGCGTGATTTTGTGTGAGTCTCTGATTTTGTCTAGACTCAATTATGGCGATATTGTTTTTGGACCTCATTTATTGTCGAGATCACAGAAGTTACTGCAACGGGTTCAGAATGCTTGTTGCAGGTTCTGTTTCAATATTCCACCTAGAACTCACGTCTCACCCTATCTGATTTCTGCTTCAATGTTAAGAATGGAATTGCGTAGGCGTATGCACCTTCTGTGTCTCGTATTTGATATCCTGAAGCATAAAAAACCAGAATACTTGTTTGCTAAACTCAAATTTTCATCTTTGCGGGACAGATATGGTGCTAGGTTCGCGAGGATACCTCTGGAGAACTATTCTCACCGCACTGCGGCTTTCCGAGGCAGCTTTCGCTTTCAAGCCACCAAGTGCTGGAATGATTTGCCGCCACCTATCAGACACCGGACTTCTAAATACACGTTTAAGCTCAAAATACGATCACATATGCTGGAAGTACAGAAGTTAGGTAATCCAGTAACTTGGTAGGCCTTTTGCTAGTTTTTGGTGCTGGTGTTGTTGTATATAGATCTTTTTTATTGGTTTATTGACCACTTTATGGCTATTTTAATTATAACTTTATTAATTTATTTTAACACATTTTACAAAGTATTATTATTATATCTATTTAAAAAACACATTTTCCATGCTTGTTCCGAACGTAAAATAAGTTCTGCTAACCGCGCTCATCTCAGGGTGATGGCTGAAAATCAGTATTTTGTCTTCGGGCAAAAGATTACACTGAGCCTTGACCCTACTTGCTGCTGCTGCACACATGTACATTCATTCAAATCTACTTCTTGTACTTATGTTTTGTTTTGTTTTCCTGTACCTATGTTGTCTATTATATAGTTACTTATTTGTCGCTTTAATTGTGTGTATATGTGTGATGTAGCAATAAACGAATTTATCTATCTATCTATCTATCTAATTCTGGCTTATTTTGTAGAAAGTCGACCAGCATTTCAATTTGAGTTGGAGACGGATGTGATGAGCGTTCACCTACGTTTATGCTCAAACATAAAAACAAGTAATATATCGTCCTTTCTCTAATATACATTTACACATTTTATTTAATTTACTTACTCCATAATGGTAGGTATTTACGTGCTTAGGGCACAAACTATATAATAAGCGAACAAGTTACACGTTATGTTACAAGTTAGTGGCCTAAGGTAATCAAACAAACGTCAACAGATTATACAATTTTGATAAGTACTATTAAGAATACAAATACCTGTCAAGTACACTTGTCTGGTTTTATTGTGCAAATTCCTTTGAATATTTTCTTACAACTCTCAAAGTCTACATGTGTTTAATGCTAATCTCGAGGACGATGCCCGAGTATAATTTATCATTAAACGAACTTAACTGTACGTGAAGTTCTATCATAATTATACGATGGGCATCGTCCGAAGAGATTAGCAAACCCTCCCACCCAACCCATAGAATACTGTAATGAAATATTCAATTTGCATCTTCAGTACTGGCTCTCTCAACTAAAGGACGTACAGCGCGGAGATGTCAGTCAAGTGACAAACATTATGACATTTCCTTTTAATTCGCAGGTATGTGAATTAAAAATAAATTGCTATACTTAATTATCTCTTAAAATAGTGTGGAATGGCTATGCGTTAGGCGAAACTACACGTGTTTAATGCTAATCTCTTCGGACGATGCCCATCGTATAATTATGATAGAACTTCCCGTACAGTTAAGTTCGTTTAATCATTAAATGTATGTGTCAAACAGCAAGTATGTGTCACGTTGTTCTTTTACATAAACCACATCTATTGGTCGCCACTTCATATTATCATTAGTCTCCCTTATCTAACAAACAAAGATATGGTAAAGTACTGCATTCGGCTGTCACAGCGATATAGAAGCGCCACACATTTTGGAGTAATACTGTAAAACGTCGTAAACAATTTAAAATTCATAGATACACAATGTTTCGAAAAAATAGTACCCAGCATCAAAAATTGGATCACTAGTCTCAAGCTTTCAAAAGGTGTGACAATTTTCGAATGAATAAGGAATAAAGATAATACGGCCTCGATATTTCAATTCTGGTGCTATTGAAAACTTTTTTTGACTAGGGGCCCTACCGCCTAACTCAGTCATACTCAAACAGCGGCCCGCCAGACTTTTGAAAGTGGCCCACCCGTTGTAGCTTCCAATTCCATTCCAATTACCTATTTTAAATTCCGCGGGATTATTAAGCGCAGCACAGGGCACTGATTAGTGATTGCACACGAACACGATGCGTGCCGGTAGAACTAGAATTTGTTCTGTGCGATGCGCGACCTGTGTGAGCGACGGGTGCGGGGAAACCCTGTCGCCCACTTCGCCTCGCGCGGCGCACGAACATTCGTTCGTTCGTGTCGTAACACCGCGCAGGAGTGTACTGTACGTGTTCACCAAATAGGTACGAATTATTTACGCGACGTTATACATACGAGTATGTGTCAAAGTAAATAAGTTCATTGTATACTGTAGTACAGAAACAATATCCCAGTCAATCAGTGAACGTATTTTGATAATAAATATTATTAAACGACAATGTCAGGAGTGTCTTCCAAATACAAACGAAAATCGATTGTTTCAAGAGCAGTGGGAAGCAGAATATTTTGTTGCTACGAATAAAAACAGTTCAGCTACTTGTTTGATATGTCGTGAAAGTATTATATTTAAAAATGTAATATTGCCCATCATTTTACCACAAAACACAAGGCATTTAACGACACTTTTCCTCAAGGGTCACCCATAAGAAATGAGAAATTGTCTTTTTTAAAAAAATCTTTGCAACAACAACAAAATGTTATGTCGGTGGCATTATCGCAAGAAGCATATCGGTAAGCATCGTATAAAATTTGTTACATTCTTGCTAAAAATATGAAACCGTTTACCGACGCAGAAATGGTAAAAGAATGTTTCGTGAATGCTGCCGATGAACTGTTTGATAAATTTAGTAACAAAAAACAGATACTATCGGAAATATTTTCCTTATTTATTTTATTACTTAATGAAACTTTTTTAATACTTACATAGATTTTACATCAATAGACTTAATTAACTAATGACACGTTTAAGAGAAAAAAATTGTTTTTAATAACTTATAAAGTACAACATTCAGGAAAAAAGATTAGGCCTAATGCCTAACGTACGTTTGTACTTTCGAGATTTGTTTTTCCAATTTAAATAATCAAATTCTCTGGTTCTATGGTAATCAAAACTTGGGCGATAGGGTAGATATTATGTCAAACCATATTAATTAGCTTCCATAGCTCTTATAACATGAATGAAAGCTATAAAGGTAGATGTACCTATGATCGAAATGAACACCAAATTAAAAAGTAAAGACCTTTTATTAAGGACTAAGTAGGCCTCGTCACATTTACAAAATTTTCCAGTGTATGCTATTAAACTTTGACATTTTATAGCTGTCTGAAAATTTGATGAGCTGTTGATTTTTAAAGTAAATTTTGTATTTAACATGTGGATGTGTAACAGTTACCTAACTGATAAATCTTCTAATATATAAAATTCTCGTGTCACAGTGTTTGTTACCAAACTCCTCCGAAAGGCCTTGACCGATCTTTATCAAATATTTTGTGTACATTCGGTAGGTCTGAGAATAGGTCGTAAACTATTTTTTATTATGGCGAAACGTAGTTCGCCGGCACAGCTAGTCTAATATATAAAATTCTCGTGTCACAGTGTTTGTTACCGAACTCCTCCGAAAAGGCTTGACCGATCTTTATGAAACTTTTTGTGTATGTTCATTGTTCAGTAGGTCTGAGAATAGGTCGTAAACTATTTTTTGTTATGGCGAAACGTAAGTTCGCCGTTATTATGACGAAACGTAGTTCGCCGGCACAGCTAGTAACTTATGAAAATTTGATGGCCATTTTTTCCTCACTAATATTTTAAGATTTTAATAAAAATTTGGCTATTAATATAACTAACGTAAAAATTAAATAATATTTTGACTGTTGAGTTTTTTACTAAAAATTTAATTACATATCACCTTTCATTTCAGCTGCTGATTACAGTCAGTTAACAGTTTCTGAGAAATATAGTGAGCCATCCACCTCACAATATAAGGTACAACCTAGTGAAGTGGATGTGAAGTGCACTCACTTCCAATCTATACCTCGTAAGTGTTCTTTATATGCTATTATGTATATATCGGTGACCCAGTGATTAAGGCGTCAACACGGTATATTGAAGACGCGGGTTCGAGTCCCGCCCGAGACGAATTTTTATTCTTGTGTTGATTTCTTTTTCAAATTATTTAGCATTTTTAAATAAAAATCACAAATATAAAATATGTATATATGATAAACAAACAATGACTAATACTTTGTTGCATTTTTTGAGCTATGATTATATTAATTTGGCTGTTATGTTTCTTTGTAATAATATTGATTGTGTATCTTTCATTTTAGCTGATGCGCATAGTCGGGCAACACACAGTGAGCCATCAACCTCACATAGTGAGTTATTACTTAGTGAAACGGATGGTTCACTGTATTGTCGGCCGAAAGCTGCTGCCAGTCGTCGGTCAGACTCTACAGCTCGTAAGTGTTCTTTATTTATAAGATAAACAAACACTGATTAATACTTTGTTATTCTTCTTTGTCTAATCATTTGAGCTTTGATTATATTAATTTGGCTGTTATGTTTCTTTGTAATAATATTGAAAGTGTATCTTTCATTTTAGCTGCTGAGCATAGTCGGCCAACATACAGTGAGCCATTAAGAGGGGGTATAAAGCTAAATTGCTAATCGTAGATTTGATATCTACACTTGAAATTGAATAATGAACTACCCATTTTTTTTTAAATAGATATTTAACTATATTTGTAAGTGAATGCACTGAGTGAAAACATAAAATTAAATTATTTTATCGATAGAAAAAAATCGCGAAGATACGTCTAATTTTCAAGCAAAATCGATTGCTTTTCAATGTGATGCATATAACTGCGTCAATTTTTTAATATATAATATAAAACTATATTACCTAGGGACTGTACTAGCGATTTGCGAAAATAATGTATATTTTACGAGTAATTAAAATAAAACTAATTCGGCGCTTACAACGTTTTTATTCCGCGCAGAACGCTATCGTCTGTCGCACCTGACCCGAGGTAACAGGCATGTTTTATTTCATCAATCAGTCTTGATCGCTCCGTTGAGACGAGTAAACTGTGCTTCTGTGCTCCAGCCCGAGAAAATACATCGACCAAATTATGGCGAATGAAAAAACCAAAAAAAAAATTGTCTAAAAGAACTTAAGAAGTCAAAAATTCAACTTATGGCGTATTGTAGAAGGTATGTACCTATTACTTTACTTTTATTGTGTTTACGTAATATTTTTCCGTTAATAAGTAGTTTCACCTTACAATATAGACCCATGCGCGTTGACTTTTAATAACACAATACAATGCACAAGCGCTGGTGCAACGTAGGCGCGGGTAGTGTATGTAAAACAAATTGATGCGTTTGACTACTCGCGTGCTGGACGTAGGTGACAGTACCTATGTAAACTTTTTATAGTGCTAACATAAATAAATCAATTTGACGCGAAACTTTGATTATATAAAGACGCGAAATTATCACATCATACTTCGTTAAGTAATTAAAAGTGTCATTACTGTAACACATTTAAATTAAGCGACGACCGTCTGGCGCTGTGGTTAGAACGTGGACCTTTGGCGCCTTAGGTGCCAACGGTCCCGGATTCGATTCCGGGCGGAGCAGATTTTTTGTGATAAATATGAATATATGTATGTGCTCGAACCATGGACGTGTATGTTTATTTATATTTACTTGTGCTTTATTCATTTTTATTTATTTATGTATGTTTATCCGTTATTTCTATGAAATCTACAAATTCTTAATGATACTTATTGGGTTATATAATTGGGGTGAATGGGAAAAAAATTATTTATTTATTTATTATTGTTAATTATTTATAGTAATTTTGTATTTCAGAGCTGCTGCAACACGAAATATCACACAAGCTGACGAATACGATCCAGTCAAATCCGTAAGCGGAAAGCTCTGATCAAATTTGTAAGTTTATTGCAATTGTTGAACTTAGGACATTAATAAATGTTGTGTAGATTTTTCTGGGGACTGAAATCTACTTAATTTACTGTCAAAATATATTTTGATGTGAAAATCTATTTTTAACCAAAATTGCTTCAAAATTTCGGTTGGGTCGGTTGGGTCAAAATGTCGGTCGGAGGCATTTCATTTCTTTAGACGTTCAAATTATTGTTTTTTTTTTGTTGTAAAATTATAGATAAAAATTATAATTATAGATAGATTAATAGAGAGAGAGAGAGAATAAGAGAGATAGAGATTAATATTATAGACGTAAATAGCACCATGATATAATAATGAATGAATTTACGTGAATTAAGTGAATATGACGAAAAATTTATATTGTTTTTTTTTCAGATCATCTTCAACTTTAGACAATATTCTGACGTCTAAAGTCTAAAAAAAATTTTGTACAAAATAAGTTAGTACCAATTTCTCCTAAAAATTTTGTTATTCCATACTGGGTTCAACAATGATTTTAAATACAGTTTAATAATATCGAGGCAATCCAAAGACTGCGTAAACCTGCAAATTAAACAAGTATACTGCTAACTTGTGCAAAGCAAAATGTTGCTTACTTACACCCAATTTCCGAAAGGCTGATCAAATCATTATTCAACCAACATGCTGCAGCATTTGACAGTAGTGTTAAATCAGTTAGAGTTTCTGAAACGTAGGTTAGTGAAAATTTACTAATCTTTGATCGATTTGATTTGACATGAGAATTATTTTTAGAGATGGAACTATGAACGACACAAAATGAATGATTTCAGTAATATACCTGAAATCATTCATTTTGTGTTGTTCATAGTTAATTTTCAACTACCCACGCATAACCTCTAATTGTGTCGTCGCTACTCTTCTTCCTGTGAATGTCGTAATACATCCACAGGAAGAAAAGTAGCCACGACGACTAACGGAGTTTAGTGCCATAAGATACATTTATATTTCATTCTATAGTTATTTTTTTATTTCATTCTATAGTTCATTTCATAGTTCATTCTAAGCTATAAACAAACTCTAGAATACACGAGTCGTCACTACCTTTCTTCCCGTGTATGTCGTTAGAGACGACTAAGGGAGTTTAGTACAATTTTTTTCCCGTGTATGTTGTAAGAGACGAATAAGGTAATTTAGTGCGATTAGGTATGCACAAGTACATATTATGTATAGTTCATTCTTGACTATGAACAAACTCTAGAATATATGAGACGCCACTACCTTTCTCTCTGTTTATGTCGTAAGAGACGACTATCTGTGTCATCCACACCCAGACTACTTAGTCTTGGTGTGGCTGACCCCAGCTAGGCCACAAAAAAACTGGAAAATAGATTGTTTGAGTATGCCGCTATAATGTCCAGAGATAGGTATAGTATGTCTGAGTTTGTCGGCATCAGAGTTTGTCGCTTGTGCGTTTCAGAGATACGTGTGGCTCAGGTGGGGCAATGTTACCTGACCCTGAGTCACACGAATATCGAAAACGGAAAAACATAGCATAGCAAAAATCTGTTTGCTGATATAGATAGGCGGCAGTTTGTCGGAGTTTGTCAGACAAGTAAGGAATTTCAACCCTGCATAACTTCAAGAAAAATATTAACAAAAATACTTATATCTCGAAAACGGTGCAGCGAAGTTAAAAAATACTTAATGAAATTTTTGACCCCCGTGCACTCCCACAGCCAATGAGGACACACATAATAGAGTTACAAAAATGGTCAAGTGTGGGTTTGACTTTTTTTCATTTAGGATGAACTGTACCCACTAACGTATAAAGAATATTCAACGACCAAGTCACACAACATTAACTATAATAATAAAGAAATCGCAGTAAGGAACCTTAGACTTGGCACGACTTTGTCTAGATTTCATTACTTTTTAGAGATAAACAAGCAGCTCCATCGAGACTTGGCTAGTTTTTTACAGAATGTTTTTGGTGGGATTTCACTTCTTTTGTAGAAACGTGAGCTTATTGATTTATTTTATTAGTTTTTCTTATTTGACACAGTTTTTTTTTCTTTTTAGGGGTAGTTTTTTTAATATTACAAATCATTCTTTTCTTTTTCTTTTCTTTATTGGAAGCGGCCCACCAAGTTGAATATTTTTTGTAAAGGCGGTATGTCGATATCTCTAATAGTTTGGTTGGGCTCTTGTGTTTTCTAATCAGGATCACCAGGTACTCCAGATCTTCGATTATCCTAGTTTTTATAGTTTTCCCTTTAAACTTTGCTTTCGCTTAACTTCGGAACTAAATGACCTACAGACTTGAAATTTTGGATTTTAAGTATGTGATTATAGCTTACAGGATGACGATAAATTTCTGCGTTCTGATCTTATCCAGAGGTTCTCAAATAGGGGCCTAAAAATGCGGCGAAATGGTTCCAGTAAAGGATGGTACGGCAGTGTTTGCTTCGCGCTCGACTTGGCGGGGGCACTGCCGTGCCCCCAGATTTAGGAAAAAAAAAATAAAACGTATTGCGATTTATATAGATTTTGTCACCACTGAGAAGTTTTATTGCCCAGTGGAAAAGTTAAGATTGTAGGTGCATTCGCGAAAGTTTATGATCGGTTGCTTTTTGTCCTTATTGCTACGCGATAGAGTCAAACAGTAGTCGAGCATAAACTTTCGCGACTGTATTATAGCGACATCTAAGTGATTTTCTGATTTTAGTGCCATCATGATTTTTACACTGGGCTAGATTTGTTTTGGCTCCATATTAAAAGTTATATCTAATGATAAAATGGTGCCAACATATTCATACTCAATTTTAACACTAATTGTTTGATTTCAGTAACACCGAACGACGGGTTTATCGGTTAATCGGGCAAAGACGGCTTTCAAAAAACGGAAAGCTAAGGAAGCAAAAGACCAAAGTATCTATGATGCAAGTGAACGACTTATCATTCATAGCCAAGGTATAGACCGATTTCTGAAAAAAAAAAATTTAACATACACACATTAATTATTGTAAATTAAAGCGATTCTTACGGTTAACAATTTCAAAAATTGAAAGCGACATTATAAGAGAGGTAAATAAATATATTTGTCACTACCTTTTCGTATTATTTAAATCTGTACTCCAAGTATTTTTGGTGTTTGAAATATGTTTACGCCTATGCTTATCCGACGAGTGCTTAGCAGGTAAATGTAAATAAAGCACTTATTATGTTAAATACCTATATTCTAAATAAATAATAATATTTATTACCTACCTTTTCGTTTTACATATCACAAGTGAAAAGTATTTTATATTCACAGTTCAAAGTACGGATAAATAGTCCGACTCGCACTTAGCCAATTTTATCTGCCTAAGGTAGGTTATACTGTGCGCGATCACACAAAACATGAAGAGGGAGCGAACTTATCGCTGCGATGGTCGAGACCGGAACGTGTGAGGCGCGCGGGTGAAATCTGATATTTTTCTAGCTTTATACCCGCTCTTAACTTCACATAGTGAGTTATTACTTAGTGAAACGGATGGTTCACTGTATTGCCGGCCGAAAGATGCCCCCAGTCGTCGGTCAGACTCTAGAGCTCGTAAGTGTTCTTTTTTTATATGATAAACAAACACTGATTAATACATTGTTATTCTTTTTTGTCTAATCATTTGAGCTTTGATTATATTAATTTGGCTGTTATGTTTCTTTGTAATAATATTGATTGCGTGTCTTTTATTTTAGCTGCTGAGCATAGTCGGCCAACATACAGTGAGCCATCAACCTCACATAGTGCGGTATTACTGAGTGAAACGGATGGTTCGCTACATTGTCGGCCTAAAGCTGCTCCCAGTCGTCGGTCAGAATCTAGACCTCGTAAGTGCTCTTTATACCTATATATTTATTCAAAAAACAAACACGCATATTCAGCATTTGAAGATCATCAGCTTCCTTCCCAGTTGATGAAGGTATCTCACTAACTTTCACAAGACAAAATGATTTAAAATTTAATATACTGTTGCTATGCTGGTATTTCCTTGATATAGTTACCTGGTCTTAAGCTACTACAATATCAAGTAGTCTGCGGGATACCCAACTCCTCAGAAACTTACTACTGATTGATTTAAGGTTTGCTGATACTTTGATGATAGTCGTTTTGCTACGACAGGTTACATTGACTTGACATGAATGCGCTCAGCGAACGATTGCTAGGGTTAAGCGTTCGCTGTGGTCAGTCCTGTGATGGGTGACCGTGCTTCCGAAGGCACGTTAAAGAGTGCGTCCCGCGTCTGATCTCGTCCTGATGGTGTCGGCTAAACGAATATTGGTTAGGAGGACATAATTACATAATGTTTGTTGTTTAATTTAAAAACTCATCACAGCTCATATACCTAACCTAAATTACGAAAAAAGACGAAAATTGGTTAGATGCTAGTGAATTATTGTGTGATGTGCGTAGTGTTATAATAACAAATCAGTAATCTATAAACCATACTCAAATTCATAAAGCCTCCTCAGCATCAGAATCCTCTGATATTGATCAGAAGAAATCAGTATCAACGCAACAACCCTGGTGGGTACATATCGCGACCAACCAAGCTAGCAGTTTAGCACCTATAACTTTTCATTACAGTGGCTCCGCCGCAATGGGCTATGGATTTAGAGAACTGTCGTGTCGCCGAAGAAAGACAGCGGCGGGAGCTTGAGGAGCAGCGGCTGAATGTTGAAAAACGGCGGCTGGAAATTGAAGAGCGGAGGTTTAAGATTGAGGAGCAGCGGCTGGAGGAAGACAGATTGTGGCGGAGAGAAGAGAAATTATGGCGGAGTGAATTACTCTCCACCATTAATAATATAGTTCCACCACCACCACAATTTAGGTAATTTCCAAAAAGTTGCAAATACACACATCGGCATGACGGTGTGTGTATGAAATCATTTGTGTTAATGTTCCCCCATTTAGAATTATTGTGTGATGTGTGTCGTGTTATAATAACAAATCAGTAATCTATAAACCATACTCAAATTCATAAAGCCTCCTCAGCATCGGAATCCTCTGATATTGATCAAAAGAAATCAGTATCAACGCAACAACCCTGGTGGGTATATTTCGCGACCAACCAAGTTAGCAGTTTAGCACCTATACCTTTTTGTTACAGTGGCTCCGCCGCAATGGGCTATGGATTTAGAGAACTGTCGCGTCGCCGAAGAAAGACAGCGGCGGGAGCTTGAGAAGCAGCGGCTGAATGTTGAAAAACGGCGGCTGGAAATTGAAGAGCGGAGGTTAAAGATTGAGGAGCAGCGGCTGGAGGAAGACAGATTGTGGCGGAGAGAAGAGAAATTATGGCGGAGTGAATTACTCTCCACCATTAATAATATAGTTCCACCACCACCACAATTTAGGTAATTTCCAAAAAGTTGCAAATACACACATCGGCATGACGGTGTGTGTATGAAATCATTTGTGTTAATGTTCCCCCATTTAGAATTATTGTGTGATGTGTGTCGTGTTATAATAACAAATCAGTAATCTATAAACCATACTCAAATTCATAAAGCCTCCTCAGCATCGGAATCCTCTGATATTGATCAAAAGAAATCAGTATCAACGCAACAACCCTGGTGGGTATATTTCGCGACCAACCAAGTTAGCAGTTTAGCACCTATAACTTTTTGTTACAGTGGCTCCGCCGCAATGGGCTATGGATTTAGAGAACTGTCGCGTCGCCGAAGAAAGACAGCGGCGGGAGCTTGAGAAGCAGCGGCTGAATGTTGAAAAACGGCGGCTGGAAATTGAAGAGCGGAGGTTAAAGATTGAGGAGCAGCGGCTGGAGGAAGACAGATTGTGGCGGAGAGAAGAGAAATTATGGCGGAGTAAATTACTCTCCACCATTAATAATATAGTTCCACCACCACCACAATTTAGGTAATTTCCAAAAAGTTGCAAGTATACACATCGGCATGACGGTGTGTGTATGAAATCATTTGTGTTAATGTTCTCCCATTTAGAATTATTGTGTGATGTGTGTAGTGTTATAATAACAAATCAGTAATCTATAAACCATACTCAAATTCATAAAGCCTCTTCAGCATCGAAATCCTCTGATATTGATCAAAAGAAATCAGTATCAACGCAACAACCCTGGTGGGTACATATCGCGACCAACCAAGCTAGCAGTTTAGCACCTATAACTTTTTGTTACAGTGGCTTCGCCGCAATAGGCTATGGATTTAGAGAACTGTCGCATCGCCGAAGAAAGACAGCGGCGGGAGCTTGAGAAGCAGCGGCTGAATGTTGAAAAACGGCGGCTGGAAATTGAAGAGCGGAGGTTAAAGATCGAGGAGCAGCGGCTGGAGGAAGACAGATTGTGGCGGAGAGAAGAGAAATTATGGCGGAGTGAATTACTCTCCACCATTAATAATATAGTTCCACCACCACCACAATTTAGGTAATTTCCAAAAAGTTGCAAATACACACATCGGCATGACGGTGTGTGTATGAAATCATTTGTGTTAATGTTCCCCCATTTAGAATTATTGTGTGATGTGTGTCGTGTTATAATAACAAATCAGTAATCTATAAACCATACTCAAATTCATAAAGCCTCCTCAGCATCGGAATCCTCTGATATTGATCAAAAGAAATCAGTATCAACGCAACAACCCTGGTGGGTATATTTCGCGACTAACCAAGTTAGCAGTTTAGCACCTATAACTTTTTGTTACAGTGGCTCCGCCGCAATGGGCTATGGATTTAGAGAACTGTCGCGTCGCCGAAGAAAGACAGCGGCGGGAGCTTGAGAAGCAGCGGCTGAATGTTGAAAAACGGCGGCTGGAAATTGAAGAGCGGAGGTTAAAGATTGAGGAGCAGCGGCTGGAGGAAGACAGATTGTGGCGGAGAGAAGGGAAATTATGGCGGAGTGAATTACTCTCCACCATTAATAATATAGTTCCACCACCACCATAATTTAGGTAATTTCCAAAGAGTTGCAAATACACACATCGGCATGACGGTGTGTGTATGAAATCATTTGTGTTAATGTTCCCCCATTTAGAATTATTGTGTGATGTGTGTAGTGTAATAATAACAAATCAGTAATCTATAAACCATACTCAAATTCATAAACCCTCCTCAGCATCGGAATCCTCTGATATTGATCAAAAGAAATCAGTATCAACGCAACAACCCTGGTGGGTATATTTCGCGACCAACCAAGTTAGCAGTTTAGCTCCTATAACTTTTTGTTACAGTGGCTCCGCCGCAATGAGCTATGGATTTAGAGAACTGTCGCGTCGCCGAAGAAAAACAGCGGCGGGAGCTTGAGAAGCAACGACTGAATGTTGAAAAACGGCGGCTGGAAATTGAAGAGCGGAGGTTAAAGATCGAGGAGCAGCGGCTGGAGGAAGACAGATTGTGGCGGAGAGAAGAGAAATTATGGCGGAGTGAATTACTCTCCACCATTAATAATATAGTTCCACCACCACCACAATTTAGGTAATTTCCAAAAAGTTGCAAGTATACACATCGGCATGACGGTGTGTGTATGAAATCATTTGTGTTAATGTTCTCCCATTTAGAATTATTGTGTGATGTGTGTAGTGTTATAATAACAAATCAGTAATCTATAAACCATACTCAAATTCATAAAGCCTCTTCAGCATCGAAATCCTCTGATATTGATCAAAAGAAATCAGTATCAACGCAACAACCCTGGTGGGTACATATCGCGACCAACCAAGCTAGCAGTTTAGCACCTATAACTTTTTGTTACAGTGGCTTCGCCGCAATAGGCTATGGATTTAGAGAACTGTCGCATCGCCGAAGAAAGACAGCGGCGGGAGCTTGAGAAGCAGCGGCTGAATGTTGAAAAACGGCGGCTGGAAATTGAAGAGCGGAGGTTAAAGATCGAGGAGCAGCGGCTGGAGGAAGACAGATTGTGGCGGAGAGAAGAGAAATTATGGCGGAGTGAATTACTCTCCACCATTAATAATATAGTTCCACCACCACCACAATTTAGGTAATTTCCAAAAAGTTGCAAATACACACATCGGCATGACGGTGTGTGTATGAAATCATTTGTGTTAATGTTCACCCATTTAGAATTATTGTGTGATGTGTGTCGTGTTATAATAACAAATCAGTAATCTATAAACCATACTCAAATTCATAAAGCCTCCTCAGCATCGGAATCCTCTGATATTGATCAAAAGAAATCAGTATCAACGCAACAACCCTGGTGGGTATATTTCGCGACCAACCAAGTTAGCAGTTTAGCTCCTATAACTTTTTGTTACAGTGGCTCCGCTGCAATGGGCTATGGATTTAGAGAACTGTCGCGTCGCCGAAGAAAGACAGCGGCGGGAGCTT
Organism: Schoenobius gigantellus; assembly: GCA_963935595.1. Taxonomy (NCBI): domain Eukaryota; kingdom Metazoa; phylum Arthropoda; class Insecta; order Lepidoptera; family Crambidae; genus Schoenobius; species Schoenobius gigantellus. The sequence continues at coordinate 68,011,399 of OZ012541.1, read as the reverse complement.
GAGAAGCAGCGGCTGAATGTTGAAAAACGGCGGCTGGAAATTGAAAAGCGGAGGTTAAAGATCGAGGAGCAGCGGCTGGAGGAAGACAGATTGTGGCGGAGAGAAGAGAAATTATGGCGGAGTGAATTACTCTCCACCATTAATAATATAGTTCCACCACCACCACAATTTAGGTAATTTCCAAAAAGTTGCAAGTATACACATCGGCATGACGGTGTGTGTATGAAATCATTTGTGTTAATGTTCTCCCATTTAGAATTATTGTGTGATGTGTGTAGTGTTATAATAACAAATCAGTAATCTATAAACCATACTCAAATTCATAAAGCCTCCTCAGCATGGGAATCCTCTGATATTGATCAAAAGAAATCAGTATCAACGCAACAATCCTGGTGGGTACATATCGCGACCAATCAAGCTAGCAGTTTAGCACCTATAACTTTTTGTTACAGTGGCTTCGCCGCAATGGGCTATGGATTTAGAGAACTGTCGCATTGCCGAAGAAAGACAACGGCGGGAGCTTGAGGAGCAGCGGCTGAATGTTGAAAAACGGCGGCTGGAAATTGATTAGCGGAGGTTAAAGATTGAGGAGCATCAGCTGGAGGAAGACAGATTGTGGCGGAGGGAAGAGAAATTATGGCGGAGTGAATTACTCTCCACTATTAATAATATAGTTCCACCACGGCCGCAATTTAGGTAATTTCCAAAAAGTTGCAAATACACACATCGGCATGACGGTGTGTGTATGAAATCATTTATGTTAATGTTCCCCCATTTAGAATTATTGTGTGATGTGTGTAGTGTTATAATAACAAATCAGTAATCTATAAACCATACCCAAATTCATAAAGCCTCCTCAGCATCGGAATCCTCTGATATTGATCAAAAGAAATCAGTATCAACGCAACAACCCTGGTGGGTACATATCGCGACCAACCAAGCTAGCAGTTTAGCACCTATAACTTTTTGTTACAGTGGCTTCGCCGCAATGGGCTATGGATTGAGAGAACTGTCGCGTCGCCGAAGAAAGACAGCGGCGGGAGCTTGAGTAGCAGCGGCTGAATGTTGGAAAACGGCGGCTGGAAATTGAAGAGCGGAGGTTAAAGATCGAGCAGCAGCGGCTGGAGGAAGACAGATTGTGGCGGAGGGAAGAGAAATTATGGCGGAGTGAATTACTCTCCACCATTAATCCTATCCACCATTAATCCAAGGAGAAAATCCTAGTGTGGGACAACGTTATTTAAAAAATATATATATATAGTTCCACCACCACCACAATTAAGATAATTTCCAATAAGTTGCAAATACACACATCGGCATGACGGTGTGTGTATTTGCAACTATTTGGGACTATATGGAAATACGTATAAATTTTTCACAATATTTCATAAGATTGGCGAGTTATGTTATGTATCTTTTTTTTTGTCAATAAATAAAGTAGGTGTAGATAGCTATTTTGACTTTAAGATTACTATAATTAAAGATCAACTGTACAATATGCTAAAAAAACAGTACAGCATGACAATAATTTTGTTGGCTTTTGTCATATATTATCAATCTAGTTCTGCATATAATTTATTAAGGAATTATTTGTCTTTAACTACTTAAAGATATTTACAACAACTATCTTCTTCATTGAATATTTCACCTGGATCATTCAACGCAACTGAACATTATTTATCTTACATGGTGAAAACATTGACTAATAGAGAAAAATATGTTAATTTACTTATAGATGAAATATAAAGCCCGACTAATAAAATAAAAAACCTCGCCATATTGCGATTTGCGAGAAACTATTGGAACTAATTTCTTCAAATAGCAACAATCTCTAAGATGTAATATAATCATTATTGTCGCTCAGACTAGTAAGTTACCATATTATTGTCGTCTGTCAAAATGTGGTGTCGATTATACGTGGTCCATTTTTTGTCTTGGACATTGTGAGTTATTTTTCCGTTTTAAAATGCAGAAAATTATTAAAAATGATAATGGCGGTAGTAAAAGGGAAACATACAACTGTCTTAGAACTGACAATGAGTCTGTTGCATATTGGCAACGCTAGATCGTTATTCATAACATTACATGGTAACACTATACAGTGTGTAACTGAACACCCCAATAACATTTAAGGATATGTATTCATCAGAAGTTGAGATTCCGTAGGAAAAATATTAGGGCTAACAAACCTACTTTTTTCCCATACAAACTAAATAAATTATGTATTGGTATAAGGTGCCGAAGGCCCTACGTAAGGCTACGAGGAATACTACGCTCACGTCATACAAACTAAATAAATATTTTTTTGGTATTAAGTGCCGACAGCCCTACGTAAGCTATGAGGAATACTACGCTCACGTCTGTCACGTGTCATTTTGTGTTTAAATTTCTTTTGTGTTAAGAGCTGAGCTTGTCCCTTGAAAGTTTTTGCTTTCAGTTTAAAATCAAATAACTCTGAAAGTATTGGGGTTTCAGGTCTCAGACAAGCACCGAAAGTCCATTTAGTATGTAACTTATATGCCCCTTAAATGTTATTGGGGTGTTCAGTTACACCCGGTATAATACTCTCTGTTCAATTTGGCATTTTGTGTACAACAGTACGAATAAAGTGTAAAATCAGTGCTTCCGAGTTTTCTTGGACTCCACGACCCACAGCCCAACTACAAACTATACATCTACTCTTTAACATGGACCTTCTTCGATTTGTGAACCACGTGAAGTTCTGAAAAGAAACTAATAGAGAAGACGCCCTTCGATATTCCCCTTGACCAAGGTACACCGTACGCTATATTGGCCAGGACTCAAACGAAACCACAAATTATATAACGAAACACCCGCGATTATACCTTCGGTGTGTGTTACTCAGAAGCAAGTATCGCCTCATAGCATTTCATTCGTGCCACGTTTCATGTCCCTCGGCCATATTATTCGATGCAAACCGCAACCGAAACAGCAAAATGGCGGAGGAAAAGGTTCTTTCCAAGATAATTGCCTTGAGAGGCTTTGAAAAAATTACTAGATGTTTAAATTTGGTGCAAATCAAAGATCTTGGTCAATATTCGCGTAGTATGTTAGAGGCTAAGCGGCTAGATATTCAGTCGGGTTTTGTAGCTTACGAAAACCTCACTAGCTCACAAAAAAGCAGGGAAATTATTATGACAATAAAATCTGACGTCAGGAGGATATGCAATTAGTGGAAGATTATTATTTCGCTATTCTCCAAAGCCTTGACCGAGCCTTTACGTTGGCAGAACCCCCGCCAAACTTGGCATCAAAGTCATCACATACCCTAGCGGTATGAATCTGTCACCAATAAACATTAAAATCTTTAACGGGAAGTTTACCGACTGCATACCATGTCATTGTTTAAATCCATGATAGATAACGATCAGTCATTCGACCAACTGCAGAGACTTTATTACTTACGTTCTTAAGGACGAGCCTAACTGGATAACCCTCCAATTTTACAAACAGACAGCGCACGCCGGATGATGATTTAAATTTGAACGCCGGATGTTTTTAAACTTTTAACTGCTCTGGGGTTGCGGGTGTCCATGGGCGACGGTAATCACTTACCATCAGGTGATACGTCTGCTCGTTTGCCCCCTATACCATAAAAAAAAATCATCACAATTTGTAATGAATACAGTTTACTCGCTCTTGCGCGATCATAACCCGCTAATTTTACAGCGTGGCGAACAAACCGCTCCATAGCAACTGGACATATATTTGCAATGAATGCAGTGGGGCTAGGACGCAGGAGAATCGAAAATCGAATCGAAATCCGAATCGAGGAGTTTGTATGGCAATTTCATTAGTTCTGCTACTCACCGCCGTGGCGCTAATAAAATTGCCATACAAACTCCTCGATTCGGATTTCGATTCGATTTTCGATTTTCCTGCGTGCTAGCCCCACAGAAGGGAGGCCGCGCAACCAGGTCGGGCGCCGATGTAAATTGAATCATAACATTCATAAGTGATTCATAACATCATTCGCACCTGACTGACTTTATGATAGCGACCGCACGGAACATAATTATACCGATCATCTGTTCGCGCAGCTTCTGTCTGTTAATAAACTGTAGCGCTTGGACATGCTGATAATGGCCGTTAAAGACTTAAAGTTGAACACTGAATAAACTATGTAGAATAAACGCTAGTGTTGTAAGAAATGCATTGTGAGTTATTATTAATAGATCCAGGTCATTTCACACTTACTTTATCCATCGGTTTCATTGAGGAACAAAAATATCAATTATGAAAGTGAGAGAAATTTTAAAATAAATAGGTAAATTTACTTAGAAATATTTTTTCTTAATGAACGTATTAAGAATAAGTAAAGGGAATGTTCAGATACAAAACATCGCAAATAGATGTTGTACCTTCTTAGGCACACTTTGATTCGGGTTTTAATTTTTGAATCTGGACCAAATATAAGCGTTTTTTTGTTATACACCGTGTGTTTAAATATATTATTTGTTTTAACCAATTTCTGTCCACAAACTTTGTGGATGCTTATGAAAGAAAAACTATTTTGATGAATTCTGCGTGAATTATACAAATATACGGAACAGTACTCACATCAAATTGTGATAATTAGTCATCATCGTCTTTTAAACAGTTAGATATTAAATAGTTTGAAAAAGTTGTGTTTTACAGACAAACTTACAACAACTTACAAGTTTTACAGATTTTTTCATTGTACAAAATAAACATTTACTTACAATTTTTTATAGTTTAAATATTCTCCCAACATTTAAAAATAAAAAAAGAAAGAAATCAATTTCCTAAAATTGAGATGCGAGGTTTAATATATTTTGATTATAAAATACTATCAGACAAGCGTCCGCGAGGTACATAGGATTTCCTTTTTAGAATTACGTCTCAAATAACGCGACTACGTCGTCGCCGAGATGCGACTGTATCCACAGCGGGAATCATAAGGCGCCGATCATACTTAACATGAAAAAATAAGCAAATGAATTTGAATTTTTTATTTACATGAAAATATTTTTGTAATATTTTTCACATAGTATTCTGGCAACATTATGTGAATAACATGAAATTAGATCCGCCATAGATTCACTAACTATATGCTAACTTATCATTTGTGAAACGGATACCCCTGTAGGTAACCGTACTAAGTTATTATTTGTGTCTTTGTTGTTATGTTTTTGTGTCGTCCTGTTTTGTCCTTTTTGTACGCGAAGTATCGACATTATGATGTTTTTATGAAAATTTAAATAAGATGAGTTACTTTTTTCTCGTATATCTTGTAACTGGATGCTGGAGCACTGTTTGACAGCAATGTATCATTATTATTGTTGCGCCGATGGTATAAGAAACTTCCAGAGTGGTTTTCTTGGCCTTAGAAGCGTTTTCAGCGGCCTGAAAACGCAGTTCAGCGCGTTTCAGGAGGTGCTCTATCACATACTAGAATATCGAAATTTTACCCAAGTTGCCGTTGTTTTCAGGCGCCTGAAACATGTTTTCAGTCCGTTTCAGGCTACCCTCTATCGAACCACATCATAACCTGAAAACCCGTTTTCAGGCGTTTTCAGGACCCCTTATGGGCCTTTGAACCACACTTCGATAAATGACTAAATTTTCAATAGGAGTGAGTGAGATAGCACGATAAGAAAGAGACAACAATAATGGGCACCTTCCAGAGATAAAAGATAGATCGATATGCATCTAGAAACTTCTAAACGTGCTGACAGACAGAGATAGAACATGCTCATAAAGACAAACATAATCGGGAATGCGATGGAACTTTCTAGACAGACAAACAATCGATCGGGTATGGAATGTTCTGGAATAGAACATTCTCGAATGTCTCAGAAGTTCACCGGTTCTACTGTAGAAGCGCGAAGGCATACACGGAACTTCCTAGAAGACTAACGATCGATCGGGTATGGAATGTTCTAGAATAGGACCTTCTCGAATGTCTCGAAAGTTCACCGGTCCTACTACATAAGCGCGAAGGGTACCACGGAACTTTCGAGAAGAGAAGATAAATAATCGGTTGGGTACGGAATATTCGAGAATGGTGTAACACCGTTTTTTCTTAAAATTTCATAAAACACTAATTTTGCAAAAACACTTTGGTTTCACTGTAGTTTTAACACAAATTTCACAACTAAAATCATAATTACAATAACTTTGTCAATTAATTTCTACAATTTAGCAAGAAAAAGCACTACAATTTGGTTGAAAAACAAAACGTAATGAAAAATTAACCATAAACAAATTGTGAATGCTTTCCAAATTCTATTCGACGAAACTATAATTATATGATCTATAAGTTTAAGTGTATTTTATTAAAATATGTCTATAGAAATGATCAACACAAACGGTCTAAATGTCAAATTCCGAATTTTGAGAAAATCAACCCACCTAAATGGAAGCACGGGATTTTGGGCGAAAAAAAACTATCTTTGTAAATAAGGCCAGGATAAACGCGAGATTTATTTTGTTTATGCAAAAAGTGAATAATGACCAAAGATAATTGCAAATGTCACTGACGTGACGTGAAACGACGTTGACGTTGACACTTGACATTGAAATTGTGAAATTAATTGACAAAGTTATTGTAATTATGATTTTAGTTGTGAAATTTGTGTTAAAACTACAGTGAAACCAAAGTGTTTTTGCAAAATTAGTGTTTTATGAAATTTTAAGAAAAAACGGTGTTACAGTATCCCCCCAACCACGATAGAATTCACGTAGGGAATTCGTCTGACGCCTCGTCAGCCTCAAAACCTCCTAACCAACCAAACAAAATTATCATAATTAGAATCAATTAAAAACTATTCATTCGTGATAAACTCTGTACCCAATTACGCCTAACGTTATTTTTTTTTTATATATAAGTTTATTTATTTGTATAAGATAAAAAATAAAGCTTTAAATATAAACGTGTGTAAATAAAGAATATTTAACATGCATGTACCTTAAATCTACGTAAATCCATTAATATGGTATGTTAAAGATTGTAATAAAAAAACAACATTCACCAATAAGGTGACAAAATCTAGCGCGAAACTACTGCTGCTAGCACCTACATGGTTTTAAAAAAAATATTCACCCATAAGGTGGCAAAATCTAGCGAAACCACTTCTGCTAGCGCTAAGTTTCCGCGATCACGGGTCAGAGATATAATATTCCAATTCCTTAGATTATTCTCTCTATATATGTACAATTCCACAGAATTCCTCCTTGTGTTAGGTTAGTTTGTTATGGTTTCTAGCTGTAAGGTCAAGCAGCGGAGCCCTACGGCCTCCGGTAACTGCCCTGGAGATTCATAGCACAGTGTTAGGTTAAAAATATAATTAGATATGCCTATGATCTTAGGGTCAGTGGGTCTAACACTGAGTTCTGAAGGAATCCCAGTCAATACATTTGCACTTCATGTAATAAACATAGCAAATGAATTCTAAAACATAATTTTTAATAAATTGACAAATTGTCTTATTGGTTAGTTAATAAAAAGGACATATGGAGGGGAGAGCACCTATTTTGTGTATAATTACTGCTATTAATAAAAAGAAAACAGCTTAATTTGTGAGTTATTTGCCAAAGTATGATGTGAAACTCAATATAGTGAAAATCTAGAATTTAACATGAAATTCACAAGTGTTACTCAATATATGCATTAATCCCACTAAAATGCCGCTTACTATCTGGTTTTTTTTAATGAAATAGGGGATGAAAAAGGTGAATTTTGGAAATGTGATATGTTTGATTTAATAATCAATATACCCACTAATAAAAATAAAATTAACAAAATCTGTTTTAAATCATGAAATATAATAAGTTAATTAGATACCTTAGCGTGGGCGGAGTATTATCTATTGATATAATTTATTTATTCAACTAATTCACCGAATCGCGCGCCGGCGATTATAAATATGATTGAGCTTTTACTCTTCAAGCTGAAAACAAAAATAACTCACTTTGTTAAATTCAGGGTGGCTTTTCGAATTAAATTCACACGGAAAACGGGAGAAATACCTATGGATTTTCTTCGCATATCGAAATAAATATATAAAAACTTTATGATCTTCAAATCAATAACAAATTACTTCGATCGATGTCTCACAGACTAGTCATAACCTAGACGATAGACTAAACCAACGCTCCACTTGCGCGCAGATTTGCGTTTATGTGGAAGCGACGGAGCCGAGGTCCGTTTGCTGAATGTTAAGCGCCGTATTGGCGACGGAACCTCTCCTAAAACCAAATTCATTTCATAACACTCGTAAGACTCTTAACTTGCTTCAAGATGTGTCAAGTCAACATACGGATCTTTCGAAATTCTACAATATGCAATAAGTATTTCCAGCTAAAGTTATAAGTTTGGTTGAAAAACAAAACGTAATGAAAAATTAACCATAAACAAATTGTGAATGCTTTCCAAATTCTATTCGACGAAACTATAATTATATGATCTATAAGTTTAAGTGTATTTTATTAAAATATGTCTATAGAAATGATCAAAACAAACGGTCTAAATGTCAAATTCCGAATTTTGAGAAAATCAACCCACCTAAATGGAAGCACGGGATTTTGGGCGAAAAAAAACTATCTTTGTAAATAAGGCCAGGATAAACGCGAGATTTATTTTGTTTATGCAAAAAGTGAATAATGACCAAAGATAATTGCAAATGTCACTGACGTGACGTGAAACGACGTTGACGTTGACACTTGACATTGAAATTGTGAAATTAATTGACAAAGTTATTGTAATTATGATTTTAGTTGTGAAATTTGTGTTAAAACTACAGTGAAACCAAAGTGTTTTTGCAAAATTAGTGTTTTATGAAATTTTAAGAAAAAACGGTGTTACAGTATCCCCCCAACCACGATTACATAAGTACATTAAGATCTAAAACACAAATATTGTACGTGTCTTAGTTCATGATAATAAATAAATAAATATATCATTACTACCATTACATATATAAAATGGATATTACTTCTTTAGTATCTGATACCAGAATTAAAGAACAAGTATGTACTTAGTATAACTGTTATGTGGTTAGATAGATGCATTTAGCACAAGATCACAAATATAAACGTGTCTTGTTCATTATTTTTTATATGTATTCTACTCTAATCAACAAAATTAATTTTGAATTCCTCACAGGAGCGGTTTGCAACTCTAGAAATAAGCCTTTGCTATATTCTTATAATGGAGGAAGTTACATCTAGCTGGAAACATAGGAAAATCAATATCGACGATCAGGGGCAACGACACATGCGACTCATTTTTTATTATTTCCTTTTTTATTGTTTTTTTTACTTATTATTTGACGATTAGAGTCAAAATGTCTGTAATAGCGACATCTACCGGTGGTTGTTGACATTACATGCTATACTCTGTTAGTGTCAAGATATACTTATTTAACAACGCCATCTCGGCGTCAGTCCTGACACTACAGTTTTTTCTCTATTACTTACTTATATTTGATGGGCATAGGATATAATGCCTTTTACCTATTTATCACAGCCATATAGGTGCTAGCAGAAGTGGTTTCGCTAGATTTTGCCACCTTATGGGTGAATATTTTTTTTAAAACCATGTAGGTGCTAGCAGCAGTAGTTTCGCGCTAGATTTTGTCACCTTATTGGTGAATGTTGTTTTTTTATTACAATCTTTAACATACCATATTAATGGATTTACGTAGATTTAAGGTGCATGCATGTTAAATATTCTTTATTTACACACGTTTATATTTAAAGCTTTATTTTTTATCTTATACAAATAAATAAACTTATATATAAAAAAAAAAAATAACGTTAGGCGTAATTGGGTACAGAGTTTATCACGAATGAATAGTTTTTAATTGATTCTAATTATGATAATTTTGTTTGGTTGGTTAGGAGGTTTTGAGGCTGACGAGGCGTCAGACGAATTCCCTACGTGAATTCTATCGTGGTTGGGGGGATACTGTAACACCGTTTTTTCTTAAAATTTCATAAAACACTAATTTTGCAAAAACACTTTGGTTTCACTGTAGTTTTAACACAAATTTCACAACTAAAATCATAATTACAATAACTTTGTCAATTAATTTCTACAATTTAGCAAGAAAAAGCACTACAATGGAACATTCTCGAATGCCCCGAAAGTTCGTCGGCCCTACTATATAAGCGCGTAGGCGAATGCAGCCGGACAGTTCTTTTCAAGAGAGCGAACCGAGCGGATCAAGCGATACATAGTGAAGAATTCTGTGTGTTCAGTGCTTAGTAACGTCTTAAAGTGAAGTGATTTGTGTCCATAGTGTTACTGTAAAGTTTTCAGTGATTGTAAAGTAGTTTTCAGTGTTAAGTAAAGTTGCTTAATTGGTGCTTAATTAAATCTTATCTCTAATTGTCGGTGTTTCGCGATTTTCTATTAAACACCCACCCCACAAACGTAACATTTGGTGTCAGAAGTGGGATGGGTGTTCTGGGATTAAGCGGTATCGGTCTTTTCTCGATGGCGTCGGGGCCTATTGGGACGTGATCGTTGAGGGCACCCATAGAGACAGGATAAACTGTGTAAAGTCCATCGCCCTGGATATATTGAATGTGGAAGAGGGTGAGTTAGGTATCTCATGGAGAGTAAACCAGGTCGACCAGGTGGCGGGATCACTGGGAGGTATTCGCACCCCCATGGGGATGTGGCTCAGCGACGAAGAACTGGGTCAGGCCCCGTTTGCTGCGTGCGGTGAGGGGCTTTATAAACAGGAGATGGGTACCGGTGGTTGGTGGGGTGAGAATAGGGCGTTTATGCCGTTCAACGCCGTGCGAGACATGCCCTCCCTCGAGAGAGGTCTGGGTAGGATCGACCTACTGCAAATAGGTGCCGAAGATCTAATATATGCCATAGAACCACAAAGGAGGCAGGGTGTTGGCTATTCACATCGAGTAGACACCTCGATATTCCAGAGTATAGCAATCGACAGGGGCTGGGCGGGGGTACTTCCTACACCTGCCATGCTCAGGGGGCCTCCCCAGCCTCTTGGATGGGGGGTGAAACTGCGGTTTAAAGAATGGGCTACTACCAGTTTCAGGACGCTCACGCTCAGCTGCCGAATTTTGCAGCTCCTGAGCTCTATTCAAGTTACAGGCGGCGTTGTCTATAAGACTCCCGTGCACGCCCCTTCCTACCTGGGATCTACCGTGCCGCTCTTGCATATCCAGTACGGGCTGGACAAGAGGTTGGGGAGGATGCAATTCAAAGACGGGGAGAAGAAGGATTCGGAAAAGACCAAGGACAAGGACGACGAAGCCACCAAGGAAGGGGACCAGGAAGAGAAAGGGAAGAAGCAGGATTTTCACAAATCCGCCTCCTCGGCCGCACCGTCCTCCTCGGAGAAGGGGGTAGGGTTAGCTGGCGCCAAATTGCCAACAACAGCGGAGGCCAAAGCCGGTACAACGGCCGAGAAGGCGGAACAAAACCCGGACCATCGAGAAAAGACCGATACCGCTTAATCCCAGACTGGGAATACACCGGCGATACTATCTCATCGGTGTTTAAAAAGGTGCTCAGTGGGCAGAGCACGACGTGCGGATGTGCTGAAAGGGGTTGGCGCCAAAAATACTCCAAGCGCCTGCTAAACCTCCGCAGATATAGGCTCGGTGAGCACTCAGTATGCAGTGGCTGTGTGTTGCCGAGCGGAGTGGTAGAGGATGGAATCCACCTGCTTGCACGCGTTCTCCCCCGTCACGAAGCGAAACATTTGATCGTATACGCTTCCATTATAATTGAGAGCACGCAGCACATGTGCTGTCACGATTTAGACAAAACCCTGAAGGAGTTTTCCGGCGAAATGAAGAGGGGGGGTGAATTTATTGATGCTTATTGGAAGAACTTTACCCACTGGGACTTGTTCCGTGGTTACAAGGCTCCCGTACCCAAAGGTGCCCTCATTCAAGAGGTTAAGGATTGGCTAGTAGAACCCCGTTTCGTAGGTGCGAATTTAATAGGACATGAAGCCTTCCTGGCGATACTGCTCGATGAGGCATGTAAATACCTAGCCGCAGAGTGGAAAAAACCCTCCGATATACCTACCATAGAAGAGTGGGTCGCCGCAGGTACGTGGATGAGAGGGAAAGCCGGCACTGGACGAAATACCGTGGTCAATCTCCAGGGAAGAAGAAAGAAAACACGGAGGTATAAAGGAGTAGACGCATCACTAATGTCCGACTGTGATGTCGCCCGTGAGCTGTGTATGGTTACCCCCGAGCGCATGGTCGTAATGCAAAAAACCGAGGCAGGTAAGGTACGCCCGGTGGTAAAAACCGGAAACCAGGTCAACCGCAAGATGGATTACTTAAGCGAGATAATAGAGGTCGGGCTGTATGGCAGCGAGACGTCAACCCTGTTCGGCGGTTCTGTCCGGAACGAGAGGGCCGACATGGTGTGGCTTAGTGAAGTCAGAGACAAGAGAAAAATAAAGGTACCTCTTGACCAGGCAGCGTTCGACCAACATCAGTCGAAGCCTTCAATCGCCGTTATTATGCTCGCTTTCTGGCGTGTGTGTCTCTCTCAGTGCGGGCAGGAGGTCCAGCAGGTGTGGACGGCCTTGTGGGACTCGATATTCGCCCGCGACGTGGATGTCGAGTACGATGGCTATCACATGTTGTGGGGCAACGGGGTTCCGAGTGGCTGGCGGTGGACCGCGCTAATCGGTACAGTTCTTTTCAAGAGAGCGAACCGAGCGGATCAAGCGATACAAAGTGACTTGGAGCGATCATCTGCGACTTGGAAGCGCTTCATAGTTAAGAATTCTGTGTGTTCAGTGCTTAGTAACGTTTTACAGTGTGTCCGTAGTGCTTATAGTGGTTTTCAGTGTTAAGTGAAGTGACCTAATTACTGCTTAATTAAATCTTATCTCATAATTGTCGGTGTTTTGCGAATTTTCTATGGAACACCCACCCCACAAACGTAACATTTGCTGTCAGGTTGGGCCACCATGGGAGTCTGAAGGATGCGATTGCCCATGCCCTAGAGGTAGAAGCAGTGCGTCAGGATTCCAGGACATATAGGGTGCGGGAAGTTTCCACCAAGGAGCCGGCTGCACCCCGACGCGAATTTGGACCGAGATGTTACCACTGTGGAGAACGAGGCCATTTACAATCCAGTTGCCCGAAAAGGAACAAGAGGCAAGACACGGGCTTAACGGTACGGCAAATAGCCTGTGATGAGCAGGAGCCGCAGCAGGGAAACGAGTAAAAGCCAGGGCTGTGGGACGAGTGCTGGCTAGTAGTCAAAATGTCCCAGTTATGATCTCACAGGCGAGTGACGGAAATAGTCTGGTCATCAGGGGAAGTGTTGAAGGAATACCATGCCACCTCACAATCGACACTGGAGCCTCTCGTACCGTGATCAGTCCTCGGCTGTTGAAACACCTGTCTAGAGATCATCTAGTCCGACCTAAGCATCTCCAGCTGCAAACGGCTACCGGCCAGCACATTTTCGTCCTGGGGGAGCGAGAGGTGGCAGTAAGAATTGGAGAGAAGAAATACTGGCACGACGCCATCGTTGCGAACATCGTCGACGATTGCATCATCGGGTTGGACTTCATGAGAAGATTCGGCTGTAACATCGATTTGAAGGGTGGCGTCCTAAATTTTGGAATTGAAGAGATCCCTATGGAAGGTGGAGTGAAAGGAAAAGTCTACTGTGCGAGAAGGACTATTCTTCAACCAAGATCGCAAGCTCTAGTCCCAATAAAATTACCATGCAATACGGGCCGAGGATCTCGTTGCTGTGTGTTAGTAGAAAAGTTAGCTGGAAACAAACCGTGGATAACAGCTCGCACGATCGTGACAACGTCATCCGCAGCATTTGTACGGGTTCTCAATTTAAGCGATACCAAGTACGACCTTAACAAAGGAACGCCTATCGGGTCTTGTGAGGAAATCTCTTGGATACGGAGCTGTAAAGGGCCCAAAGCGAATGATAAACCGGTACGTATGGATTTGGACATCGAAAGGTTACTGGGCGACTGCAAGGGTGACCTCGCCAAAGATGAACTTCTCAAGGCACGCCATTCTCTGATGCGGTTTATTAACGTCTTCTCTATGCACGATGGTGACATCGGAAGAACTGGGATAGTGCGGCATGAAATTAACACTGGTGATGTTACGCCAATTCGTCAACGACCTCGACGAGTACCAGTAGCTAGGGAGAAGGAAGTTGAAGACATGATCACAGAAATGAAAAGGTGTAATGTAATTGAGCCTTCGACGAGTCCATGGTGTTCACCGGTGGTTTTAGTTAAGAAGAAGGACGGATCCATGAGATTTTGCGTCGATTACCGTCGACTACGTCGTCGAATGACGTTACCAAGAAGGACAGTTATCCACTGCCACGAATTGACGACACCTTGGATACGTTGAACGGTATGAAATGGTTTTCAACCCTGGACTTGAAGAGTGGTTACTGGCAAGTAGAAATCAAGGACCAGGATAAAGAGAAAACTGCATTTTCTACCGGAAAGGGACTTTGGCAGTTCAATGTAATGCCATTTGGTTTGTGCAACGCTCCTGCGACATTTGAGCGACTGATGGAGCAGATTTTAGCGGGTCTGTTGGGAGACACCTGCCTAGTATACCTGGATGACATCATCATAGTTGGGAAAAACTTCGATGATCACCTTAGGAATTTGGAGCAAGTTTTATCTAAACTAAAAGCTGCCAATCTTAAACTAAGTCCGAAGAAGTGCTCGCTTTTTAAGCGCAAGGTCAACTATTTGGGACATGTCATTTCAGTAGATGGTGTTCAGACAGACCCAGAGAAAATTAGCGCTGTTAAGGACTGGCCAACGCCGAAAGATAAGACTGCAGTTCGTGCCTTTTTGGGACTTTGCTCATACTATCGACGGTTTGTGAAAAACTTTTCGGATATAGCAAAGCCTTTGCATCAATTGACGGAAGAAAAACGACCATTCGTCTGGAATGATCAGTGTGCAGCGTCTTTCACCGAACTCAAGCAAAGACTTTGTGAGACTCCTATATTGGGATATCCGGATCCAGAAAATGACTTTATTGTCGACACAGATGCAAGTAATACTGGATTTGGGGGAGTATTATCGCAAAGGAAAGGGGACCAGGAAATTGTGATAGCTTACTTCAGTAAATCGCTGTCAAAACCGGAGAGGAATTACTGTGTCACTCGAAGAGAGTTGCTGGCGGTTGTCAAAACATTGCAACACTTCAGCAAGTATTTGTTGGGTCGCAAGTTCCGTATCAGGACTGACCACGCTGCTCTCAAGTGGTTATTGGAGTTTAAAAGCCCTGAAGGTCAAGTGGCGCGATGGATTGAACAACTCCAGGAATATGACTTCATTATTGAACATCGCAGTGGGAAATCACATGGCAACGCTGATGCCCTTTCGCGAAGACCATGCCAGGATGACTGTAAACATTGTCAGAGACAAGAGGCCAAAGACTGCGTTAGGATGTTGAGAACCGACACTGTCAGCGAAGAGTGGAGTGATGAAGTCATGCAGCAAGCGCAACAGGAGGACCTTGACATCAAACCCATTTTCGATTGGATCCAGGCGGGAGTACCCAAGCCAAGGTGGTATGAAGTAGCTCCGATGAGTACAGTCACGAAGAGTTACTGGGTTCAGTGGGAAAGCTTAGTTATGCATAACGGGGTACTCTGCAGAAAGTGGGAGTCGACAAATGGCAAGGATGCGCACTTGCAAATAATAGTCCCAAAGGTGAAGGTCAGTAAAGTGCTGAGACTTTATCACGATGGAATATCCGGTGGGCACCTTGGAGTGAAAAGGACCTTGCTGAAAATTCGGCAAAGATTCTATTGGATTCACTGCCGTGAAGATGTGGAAGACTGGTGTAAGAAATGCACGAGCTGCTCGTCGGTCAAAGGTCCTCATACACGTAGCAGAGGAGCGCTTAAGTTGTACAACATTGGAGCACCTTGGGAAAGGATTGCCTTAGATGTTGCAGGCCCATTTCCAACATCAGAGTCTGGAAACAAGTACATCTTGGTAGTGATGGATTATTTCACCAAATGGCCTGAAGCGTTTGCCATTCCTAACCAGGAAGCTGCGACAGTGGCAGAGAAGTTGGTAATGGAGGTGTTCACTCGATTTGGGGTGCCACTCGAAATTCACAGCGATCAAGGCAGAAACTTCGAATCCCAGGTATTTCAAGAAACATGCCGAATCATGGGGATTCATAAGACGAGAACTACACCATACCACCCACAGTCAGATGGAATGGTTGAGAGATTCAACCAGACATTAGAGAGACACCTGGCGAAGGTTGTGGAGAACCACCAAAAAGACTGGGATAGACATATTTCCCTTTTCCTGTCCATATAGATCGGCAACTCATGAGAGCACAGCTGCCACGCCAGCAAGTGCAAATTTCGGAAGAGAACTTCGTTTACCTGCTGACCTGTTAACAGGGCGACCTCCGGATACCCCACAATGCATCACGGAGTACGTGAGTGACTTAAGAAACCGAATGGAAGGTGTTTACAATCACATTCGTGAACATGGACTTCAGGCTAGTGAAAAAATGAAGTCGCGATATGACCGGAATTCTAATCATGCGAGATTTGATGAAGGTTCGTTGGTGTGGTTGCACAATCCGATGCGACGTAAAGGGAGATCCCCGAAATTGTCTCCAGATTGGGAAGGCCCGTATAAGGTTGTAACCAGAATCAACGACGTCACTTACCGCATACAACGGAATCAGCGCAGTCCAGGCAAGATTGTCCATGTTGATCGATTGGCCAGGTATCACGGTTCTAACGATGCTCGGGACGAGCATGTTTTAGAGGGGGGTAGTGTTGCGCCGATGGTATAAGAAACTTCCAGAGTGGTTTTCTTGGCCTTAGAAGCGTTTTCAGCGGCCTGAAAACGCAGTTCAGCGCGTTTCAGGAGGTGCTCTATCACATACTAGAATATCGAAATTTTACCCAAGTTGCCGTTGTTTTCAGGCGCCTGAAACATGTTTTCAGTCCGTTTCAGGCTACCCTCTATCGAACCACATCATAACCTGAAAACCCGTTTTCAGGCGTTTTCAGGACCCCTTATGGGCCTTTGAACCACACTTCGATAAATGACTAAATTTTCAATAGGAGTGAGTGAGATAGCACGATAAGAAAGAGACAACAATAATGGGCACCTTCCAGAGATAAAAGATAGATCGATATGCATCTAGAAACTTCTAAACGTGCTGACAGACAGAGATAGAACATGCTCATAAAGACAAACATAATCGGGAATGCGATGGAACTTTCTAGACAGACAAACAATCGATCGGGTATGGAATGTTCTGGAATAGAACATTCTCGAATGTCTCAGAAGTTCACCGGTTCTACTGTAGAAGCGCGAAGGCATACACGGAACTTCCTAGAAGACTAACGATCGATCGGGTATGGAATGTTCTAGAATAGGACCTTCTCGAATGTCTCGAAAGTTCACCGGTCCTACTACATAAGCGCGAAGGGTACCACGGAACTTTCGAGAAGAGAAGATAAATAATCGGTTGGGTACGGAATATTCGAGAATGGAACATTCTCGAATGCCCCGAAAGTTCGTCGGCCCTACTATATAAGCGCGTAGGCGAATGCAGCCGGACAGTTCTTTTCAAGAGAGCGAACCGAGCGGATCAAGCGATACATAGTGAAGAATTCTGTGTGTTCAGTGCTTAGTAACGTCTTAAAGTGAAGTGATTTGTGTCCATAGTGTTACTGTAAAGTTTTCAGTGATTGTAAAGTAGTTTTCAGTGTTAAGTAAAGTTGCTTAATTGGTGCTTAATTAAATCTTATCTCTAATTGTCGGTATTCGCGATTTTCTATTAAACACCCACCCCACAAACGTAACATTTGGTCTCAGAAGTGGGATGGGTGTTCTGGGATTAAGCGGTATCGGTCTTTTCTCGATGGCGTCGGGGCCTATTGGGACGTGATCGTTGAGGGCACCCATAGAGACAGGATAAACTGTGTAAAGTCCATCGCCCTGGATATATTGAATGTGGAAGAGGGTGAGTTAGGTATCTCATGGAGAGTAAACCAGGTCGACCAGGTGGCGGGATCACTGGGAGGTATTCGCACCCCCATGGGGATGTGGCTCAGCGACGAAGAACTGGGTCAGGCCCCGTTTGCTGCGTGCGGTGAGGGGCTTTATAAACAGGAGATGGGTACCGGTGGTTGGTGGGGTGAGAATAGGGCGTTTATGCCGTTCAACGCCGTGCGAGACATGCCCTCCCTCGAGAGAGGTCTGGGTAGGATCGACCTACTGCAAATAGGTGCCGATGATCTAATATATGCCATAGAACCACAAAGGAGGCAGGGTGTTGGCTATTCACATCGAGTAGACACCTCGATATTCCAGAGTATAGCAATCGACAGGGGCTGGGCGGGGGTACTTCCTACACCTGCCATGCTCAGGGGGCCTCCCCAGCCTCTTGGATGGGGGGTGAAACTGCGGTTTAAAGAATGGGCTACTACCAGTTTCAGGACGCTCACGCTCAGCTGCCGAATTTTGCAGCTCCTGAGCTCTATTCAAGTTACAGGCGGCGTTGTCTATAAGACTCCCGTGCACGCCCCTTCCTACCTGGGATCTACCGTGCTGCTCTTGCATATCCAGTACGGGCTGGACAAGAGGTTGGGGAGGATGCAATTCAAAGACGGGGAGAAGAAGGATTCGGAAAAGACCAAGGACAAGGACGACGAAGCCACCAAGGAAGGGGACCAGGAAGAGAAAGGGAAGAAGCAGGATTTTCACAAATCCGCCTCCTCGGCCGCACCGTCCTCCTCGGAGAAGGGGGTAGGGTTAGCTGGCGCCAAATTGCCAACAACAGCGGAGGCCAAAGCCGGTACAACGGCCGAGAAGGCGGAACAAAACCCGGACCATCGAGAAAAGACCGATACCGCTTAATCCCAGACTGGGAATACACCGGCGATACTATCTCATCGGTGTTTAAAAAGGTGCTCAGTGGGCAGAGCACGACGTGCGGATGTGCTGAAAGGGGTTGGCGCCAAAAATACTCCAAGCGCCTGCTAAACCTCCGCAGATATAGGCTCGGTGAGCACTCAGTATGCAGTGGCTGTGTGTTGCCGAGCGGAGTGGTAGAGGATGGAATCCACCTGCTTGCACGCGTTCTCCCCCGTCACGAAGCGAAACATTTGATCGTATACGCTTCCATTATAATTGAGAGCACGCAGCACATGTGCTGTCACGATTTAGACAAAACCCTGAAGGAGTTTTCCGGCGAAATGAAGAAGGGGGGTGAATTTATTGATGCTTATTGGAAGAACTTTACCCACTGGGACTTGTTCCGTGGTTACAAGGCTCCCGTACCCAAAGGTGCCCTCATTCAAGAGGTTAAGGATTGGCTAGTAGAACCCCGTTTCGTAGGTGCGAATTTAATAGGACATGAAGCCTTCCTGGCGATACTGCTCGATGAGGCATGTAAATACCTAGCCGCAGAGTGGAAAAAACCCTCCGATATACCTACCATAGAAGAGTGGGTCGCCGCAGGTACGTGGATGAGAGGGAAAGCCGGCACTGGACGAAATACCGTGGTCAATCTCCAGGGAAGAAGAAAGAAAACACGGAGGTATAAAGGAGTAGACGCATCACTAATGTCCGACTGTGATGTCGCCCGTGAGCTGTGTATGGTTACCCCCGAGCGCATGGTCGTAATGCAAAAAACCGAGGCAGGTAAGGTACGCCCGGTGGTAAAAACCGGAAACCAGGTCAACCGCAAGATGGATTACTTAAGCGAGATAATAGAGGTCGGGCTGTATGGCAGCGAGACGTCAACCCTGTTCGGCGGTTCTGTCCGGAACGAGAGGGCCGACATGGTGTGGCTTAGTGAAGTCAGAGACAAGAGAAAAATAAAGGTACCTCTTGACCAGGCAGCGTTCGACCAACATCAGTCGAAGCCTTCAATCGCCGTTATTATGCTCGCTTTCTGGCGTGTGTGTCTCTCTCAGTGCGGGCAGGAGGTCCAGCAGGTGTGGACGGCCTTGTGGGACTCGATATTCGCCCGCGACGTGGATGTCGAGTACGATGGCTATCACATGTTGTGGGGCAACGGGGTTCCGAGTGGCTGGCGGTGGACCGCGCTAATCGGTACAGTTCTTTTCAAGAGAGCGAACCGAGCGGATCAAGCGATACAAAGTGACTTGGAGCGATCATCTGCGACTTGGAAGCGCTTCATAGTTAAGAATTCTGTGTGTTCAGTGCTTAGTAACGTTTTACAGTGTGTCCGTAGTGCTTATAGTGGTTTTCAGTGTTAAGTGAAGTGACCTAATTACTGCTTAATTAAATCTTATCTCATAATTGTCGGTGTTTTGCGAATTTTCTATGGAACACCCACCCCACAAACGTAACATTTGCTGTCAGGTTGGGCCACCATGGGAGTCTGAAGGATGCGATTGCCCATGCCCTAGAGGTAGAAGCAGTGCGTCAGGATTCCAGGACATATAGGGTGCGGGAAGTTTCCACCAAGGAGCCGGCTGCACCCCGACGCGAATTTGGACCGAGATGTTACCACTGTGGAGAACGAGGCCATTTACAATCCAGTTGCCCGAAAAGGAACAAGAGGCAAGACACGGGCTTAACGGTACGGCAAATAGCCTGTGATGAGCAGGAGCCGCAGCAGGGAAACGAGTAAAAGCCAGGGCTGTGGGACGAGTGCTGGCTAGTAGTCAAAATGTCCCAGTTATGATCTCACAGGCGAGTGACGGAAATAGTCTGGTCATCAGGGGAAGTGTTGAAGGAATACCATGCCACCTCACAATCGACACTGGAGCCTCTCGTACCGTGATCAGTCCTCGGCTGTTGAAACACCTGTCTAGAGATCATCTAGTCCGACCTAAGCATCTCCAGCTGCAAACGGCTACCGGCCAGCACATTTTCGTCCTGGGGGATGTAGTACTTTTTCTTGCTAAATTGTAGAAATATAGGGAAATCTTAAAGTGGAAAGAAAAAAAAACAAACTTATTCCTTTAGTCCGATACAAAATGAAAAGTTTTATTGTTGTAGGTACATAACTATAATTCACTTATGCACAATGTTACTGAAGTAAACAAAATCCCTCAATGCAAAGCACTTAACTTAATGTTTAATTAATACAAGCCAAGGGCAGGATGGTTCAGGTTTGTTTGATCAATCTCGGCAGGTAAAAATCAGGTACAAATTGGGTACAAAACTACAAAATGAGGGGCAATAAAATACACGAACAAATAGTTATAGGTTTCCTTTTTTTTTAAATTAGTAGCCTTCCCCGGAGCGGTTGTTAGTGGATCATACCTTCTATGCTAAGTCTTGCAATCACGGGTCAGAGATATAATATTCCTGTTTTATATTAATATATTTAGCTCCACAGAATTCCTCCTTGATAATAGGTTAGTTCATCTGGCTCTAAAGTCAAGCAGCGGAGCCCTACGGCCTCCGGGAACTGCCCTGGAGATTCATAGCACAGTGTTAGGTTAAAAATATAATTAAATATGCCTATGATCTTGAGGTCAGTGGGTCTAACACTGAGTTCTGAAGGAATCCCAGTCAATACATCTGAATTTCAGGTAATAAACATTGCAAGTTAATTCCAAACATAATTTTCAATGAATTGTCAAAGTTTCTTATTGGTTAGTTAATAAAAAAGACATATGGAGGGGAGAGCACCTATTTTGTGTATAATTACTGCTATTAATAAAAAGAAAACAGCTTAATTTGTGAGTTATTTGCCAAAGTATGATGTAAAACTCAATATAGTGAAAATCTAGAATTTAACATGAAATTCACCAGTGTTACTCAATATATGCATTAATCCCACTAAAATGCCGCTTACTATCAGGTTTTTTTAATGAAATAGGGGATGAAAAAGGCGAATTTTGGAAATGTGATATGTTTGATTTAATAATCAATATACCCACTAATAAAAATAAAATTAACAAAATCTGTTTTAAATCATGAAATATAATAAGCTAATTAGATACCTTAGTGTGGGCGGAGTATTATCTATTGATAAAATTTATTTCTTTCTATTAATTTAATGAATCGCGCGCCGGCGATTAAAAATATGATTGAGCTTTTACTCTTCAAGCTGAAAACAAAAATAACTGACTTGACTTATGAAGTCTTAATGTACTTTTCAAATTAAATTCACACGGAAAACGAGAGAAATACCCATGGATTTTCTTCGCATAACTAAATATATAAAAACTTTATGATCTTCAAATCAATAACAAATTACTTCCATCGATGTCTCACAGACTAATCATAACCTAGACGATAGACTAAACCAACGCTCCACTTGCGCGCAGATTTGGGTTTATGTGGAAGCGACGGAGCCGAGGTCCGTTTGCTGAATGCTAAGCGCCGTATTGGCGACGGAACCTCTCCTAAAACCAAATTCATAACATAACACTCGTAAGACTCTTAACTTGCTTCAAGATGTGTCAAGTCAACATACGGATCTTCCGAAATTCTACAATATGCAACAAGTATTTCCAGCCAAAGTTATAAGCTTGGTTGAAAAACAAAACGTAATGAAAAATTAATCATAAACAAATTGTGAATGCTTTCCAAATTCTATTCGACGAAACTATAATTATATGATCTATAAGTTTAAGTGTATTTTATTAAAATATGTCTATAGAAATGATCAAAACAAACGGTCTAAATGTCAAATTCCGAATTTTGAGAAAATCAACCCACCTAAATGGAAGCACGGGATTTTGGGCGAAAAAAAACTATCTTTGTAAATAAGGCCAGGATAAACGCGAGATTTATTTTGTTTATGCAAAAAGTGAACAATGACCAAAGACAATTGCAAATGTCACTGACGTGACGTGAAACGACGTTGACGTTGACACTTGACATTGATATTGTGAAATTAATTGACAAAGTTATTGTAATTGTGATTTTAGTTGTGAAATTTGTGTTAAAACTACAGTGAAACCAAAGTGTTTTTGCAAAATTAGTGTTTTATGAAATTTTAAGAAAAAACGGTGTTACAGGGAGCGAGAGGTGGCAGTAAGAATTGGAGAGAAGAAATACTGGCACGACGCCATCGTTGCGAACATCGTCGACGATTGCATCATCGGGTTGGACTTCATGAGAAGATTCGGCTGTAACATCGATTTGAAGGGTGGCGTCCTAAATTTTGGAATTGAAGAGATCCCTATGGAAGGTGGAGTGAAAGGAAAAGTCTACTGTGCGAGAAGGACTATTCTTCAACCAAGATCGCAAGCTCTAGTCCCAATAAAATTACCATGCAATACGGGCCGAGGATCTCGTTGCTGTGTGTTAGTAGAAAAGTTAGCTGGAAACAAACCGTGGATAACAGCTCGCACGATCGTGACAACGTCATCCGCAGCATTTGTACGGGTTCTCAATTTAAGCGATACCAAGTACGACCTTAACAAAGGAACGCCTATCGGGTCTTGTGAGGAAATCTCTTGGATACGGAGCTGTAAAGGGCCCAAAGCGAATGATAAACCGGTACGTATGGATTTGGACATCGAAAGGTTACTGGGCGACTGCAAGGGTGACCTCGCCAAAGATGAACTTCTCAAGGCACGCCATTCTCTGATGCGGTTTATTAACGTCTTCTCTATGCACGATGGTGACATCGGAAGAACTGGGGTAGTGCGGCATGAAATTAACACTGGTGATGTTACGCCAATTCGTCAACGACCTCGACGAGTACCAGTAGCTAGGGAGAAGGAAGTTGAAGACATGATCACAGAAATGAAAAGGTGTAATGTAATTGAGCCTTCGACGAGTCCATGGTGTTCACCGGTGGTTTTAGTTAAGAAGAAGGACGGATCCATGAGATTTTGCGTCGATTACCGTCGACTACGTCGTCGAATGACGTTACCAAGAAGGACAGTTATCCACTGCCACGAATTGACGACACCTTGGATACGTTGAACGGTATGAAATGGTTTTCAACCCTGGACTTGAAGAGTGGTTACTGGCAAGTAGAAATCAAGGACCAGGATAAAGAGAAAACTGCATTTTCTACCGGAAAGGGACTTTGGCAGTTCAATGTAATGGTTTGTGCAACGCTCCTGCGACATTTGAGCGACTGATGGAGCAGATTTTAGCGGGTCTGTTGGGAGACACCTGCCTAGTATACCTGGATGACATCATCATAGTTGGGAAAAACTTCGATGATCACCTTAGGAATTTGGAGCAAGTTTTATCTAAACTTTAAGCTGCCAATCTTAAACTAAGTCCGAAGAAGTGCTCGCTTTTTAAGCGCAAGGTCAACTATTTGGGACATGTCATTTCAGTAGATGGTGTTCAGACAGACCCAGAGAAAATTAGCGCTGTTAAGGACTGGCCAACGCCGAAAGATAAGACTGCAGTTCGTGCCTTTTTGGGACTTTGCTCATACTATCGACGGTTTGTGAAAAACTTTTCGGATATAGCAAAGCCTTTGCATCAATTGACGGAAGAAAAACGACCATTCGTCTGGAATGATCAGTGTGCAGCGTCTTTCACCGAACTCAAGCAAAGACTTTGTGAGACTCCTATATTGGGATATCCGGATCCAGAAAATGACTTTATTGTCGACACAGATGCAAGTAATACTGGATTTGGGGGAGTATTATCGCAAAGGAAAGGGGACCAGGAAATTGTGATAGCTTACTTCAGTAAATCGCTGTCAAAACCGGAGAGGAATTACTGTGTCACTCGAAGAGAGTTGCTGGCGGTTGTCAAAACATTGCAACACTTCAGCAAGTATTTGTTGGGTCGCAAGTTCCGTATCAGGACTGACCACGCTGCTCTCAAGTGGTTATTGGAGTTTAAAAGCCCTGAAGGTCAAGTGGCGCGATGGATTGAACAACTCCAGGAATATGACTTCATTATTGAACATCGCAGTGGGAAATCACATGGCAACGCTGATGCCCTTTCGCGAAGACCATGCCAGGATGACTGTAAACATTGTCAGAGACAAGAGGCCAAAGACTGCGTTAGGATGTTGAGAACCGACACTGTCAGCGAAGAGTGGAGTGATGAAGTCATGCAGCAAGCGCAACAGGAGGACCTTGACATCAAACCCATTTTCGATTGGATCCAGGCGGGAGTACCCAAGCCAAGGTGGTATGAAGTAGCTCCGATGAGTACAGTCACGAAGAGTTACTGGGTTCAGTGGGAAAGCTTAGTTATGCATAACGGGGTACTCTGCAGAAAGTGGGAGTCGACAAATGGCAAGGATGCGCACTTGCAAATAATAGTCCCAAAGGTGAAGGTCAGTAAAGTGCTGAGACTTTATCACGATGGAATATCCGGTGGGCACCTTGGAGTGAAAAGGACCTTGCTGAAAATTCGGCAAAGATTCTATTGGATTCACTGCCGTGAAGATGTGGAAGACTGGTGTAAGAAATGCACGAGCTGCTCGTCGGTCAAAGGTCCTCATACACGTAGCAGAGGAGCGCTTAAGTTGTACAACATTGGAGCACCTTGGGAAAGGATTGCCTTAGATGTTGCAGGCCCATTTCCAACATCAGAGTCTGGAAACAAGTACATCTTGGTAGTGATGGATTATTTCACCAAATGGCCTGAAGCGTTTGCCATTCCTAACCAGGAAGCTGCGACAGTGGCAGAGAAGTTGGTAATGGAGGTGTTCACTCGATTTGGGGTGCCACTCGAAATTCACAGCGATCAAGGCAGAAACTTCGAATCCCAGGTATTTCAAGAAACATGCCGAATCATGGGGATTCATAAGACGAGAACTACACCATACCACCCACAGTCAGATGGAATGGTTGAGAGATTCAACCAGACATTAGAGAGACACCTGGCGAAGGTTGTGGAGAACCACCAAAAAGACTGGGATAGACATATTTCCCTTTTCCTGTCCATATAGATCGGCAACTCATGAGAGCACAGCTGCCACGCCAGCAAGTGCAAATTTCGGAAGAGAACTTCGTTTACCTGCTGACCTGTTAACAGGGCGACCTCCGGATACCCCACAATGCATCACGGAGTACGTGAGTGACTTAAGAAACCGAATGGAAGGTGTTTACAATCACATTCGTGAACATGGACTTCAGGCTAGTGAAAAAATGAAGTCGCGATATGACCGGAATTCTAATCATGCGAGATTTGATGAAGGTTCGTTGGTGTGGTTGCACAATCCGATGCGACGTAAAGGGAGATCCCCGAAATTGTCTCCAGATTGGGAAGGCCCGTATAAGGTTGTAACCAGAATCAACGACGTCACTTACCGCATACAACGGAATCAGCGCAGTCCAGGCAAGATTGTCCATGTTGATCGATTGGCCAGGTATCACGGTTCTAACGATGCTCGGGACGAGCATGTTTTAGAGGGGGGTAGTGTTGCGCCGATGGTATAAGAAACTTCCAGAGTGGTTTTCTTGGCCTTAGAAGCGTTTTCAGCGGCCTGAAAACGCAGTTCAGCGCGTTTCAGGAGGTGCTCTATCACATACTAGAATATCGAAATTTTACCCAAGTTGCCGTTGTTTTCAGGCGCCTGAAACATGTTTTCAGTCCGTTTCAGGCTACCCTCTATCGAACCACATCATAACCTGAAAACCCGTTTTCAGGCGTTTTCAGGACCCCTTATGGGCCTTTGAACCACACTTCGATAAATGACTAAATTTTCAATAGGAGTGAGTGAGATAGCACGATAAGAAAGAGACAACAATAATGGGCACCTTCCAGAGATAAAAGATAGATCGATATGCATCTAGAAACTTCTAAACGTGCTGACAGACAGAGATAGAACATGCTCATAAAGACAAACATAATCGGGAATGCGATGGAACTTTCTAGACAGACAAACAATCGATCGGGTATGGAATGTTCTGGAATAGAACATTCTCGAATGTCTCAGAAGTTCACCGGTTCTACTGTAGAAGCGCGAAGGCATACACGGAACTTCCTAGAAGACTAACGATCGATCGGGTATGGAATGTTCTAGAATAGGACCTTCTCGAATGTCTCGAAAGTTCACCGGTCCTACTACATAAGCGCGAAGGGTACCACGGAACTTTCGAGAAGAGAAGATAAATAATCGGTTGGGTACGGAATATTCGAGAATGGAACATTCTCGAATGCCCCGAAAGTTCGTCGGCCCTACTATATAAGCGCGTAGGCGAATGCAGCCGGACAGTTCTTTTCAAGAGAGCGAACCGAGCGGATCAAGCGATACATAGTGAAGAATTCTGTGTGTTCAGTGCTTAGTAACGTCTTAAAGTGAAGTGATTTGTGTCCATAGTGTTACTGTAAAGTTTTCAGTGATTGTAAAGTAGTTTTCAGTGTTAAGTAAAGTTGCTTAATTGGTGCTTAATTAAATCTTATCTCTAATTGTCGGTGTTTCGCGATTTTCTATTAAACACCCACCCCACAAACGTAACATTATGTTTGTATTGTTGTAGTAAGAAATAAAATTTGGCGTCAAAAATGTTTGTAAGTAAAATATTAGTCCAAAATTACCACTTTTGAGCGAAATTAAATTTAAAATGTTTTTAGAGCCTTTTGCATGTGTGATCAAAACCTTATAATCTGGGATATAAATTAAAGCATCAGTGCTTCAGCGTCATTATTTCTTTTCAATCCCAAGTGACAAGAGTGAAGAAATTGTAAGAAGCAGTAAAACCAGGATAAACAAGTATGTATGTATTCTACAAGTTTTCCTTACTATTATTGTGTTTCATATCTTTCATCGAAGTGATGACGATCGATTATTTTATTTTACTACTCAATAGGCTAATAAAACATTTCGTTTTCATAGGTCGATCAATCCTTTTTACTCGGACGAAGAAAGGAGCAGTGCAAACTTCGGCTCCTAGCACGTCGAGCAAGAAAAGCGTGTCAACTGGAGCAAAGAAGGAATCGAAGCCCCGTCAGCCAAAACCGAAGAAGACAGTGACGCCTAAACCCTCTATGCCAAGCCTCTTTGGAAGCGACGGCGAATCAGATTCCGAGGATACACCCGCTCCACCTTCCAGAAAACGAAAATCCTGGGCACTCATCGACCTTTTCAATTAGCCTAGTTTCGAGTTTCCAACCAAACTTGTAATATGTTTCGAATATGTGTTGCATCTAGTCAATAGTTATTCACATTACATTTATTCCATCTCTAGGTCTGGGTTCGATTCCTGACTGTCTTATTATCGAAAAATTCGTTTTCTCGACATAGTAAAGACTTTCGCATATACTATTGTTTCCTAAGTAGGTGCTCATAGTACAAGCTCTGCTTAGTTTGAGGCTAGGTAGGTACTCAGTTGATGTGTCTGGTATTTATTATATGTAACGAATAAGAAACAAGTTCGAAAATGTGGGTTTCAAATTAATTTATACAAATTGTTTCATATTATTTATAGTTACCCTTTGCCATTTATATGTTTGCCATTTTGAGAATTTGTGTTTTGACCGATTTGACGTTGCTCGGTTTCTTTGAAATACCAATATTATTTTTTGATTTTTAGTTAATTTCGTGTGAAATTAAAAGAAATGTAAGTATTGTTGATGTATTAATTGTATTCTATAGTGAATCAATAAATTAAGAACTTAAGAACTTGGCAGAAGATTGCTCGCAAATTGACTAGTGACGGGACTGGATGCTTAAAAACATGGCAGCAATGGGCCAGGGTATGTTCTTTTCATATAATACACATTAGAAGGGCTTAAATTAAATACCAGTTCATTAGCATACCAATGTAAAGAAAAAAGGCATTGCTTGTTCTAACACTAGAGTCATTACTGTTCATGCCTAGTTCATGCATATTTTTATATTTACTCAGTTTTTTTCTGGCACCATCTATTATTAGTGCATGTGTGTGTTTTTAGTACTGGAAAGATAAAAGTGTGCTGCCAAAAAAAATATAGCCAAATCCTTAGTGGTAGAACAAGGTTCAGCGGAAACTATAATGACATTAAATAATCCAGTGAGTAGAATTTAACACATCTATTGCTTATTCTATTGATTACACATATAGAATTAAGACTTGATTTACATTTAAATATCTGTTCCAACTACTCCTACAGGCATTTCTATTAACATCATGTAAATGAAACATATTGTAAATATTATAATGTTGGCGATATAAAAGAGGAGAATTAAATTAGACCCGCCTGAGTTTCTTGCCTGTTCTTCTCGAGAAGGTTCTCCCAATTTCTAAACAGGTGCATAGGTAACTTAATCTCATTTTAAAATTGGTTGGGGTATATGTACTATCGCGCGCAGTTCCGCCTGATCACCGCTACGCTCATTTTCGTTTGCACTAGCGCTCTCTAGCCCCACCCCGTCGACCTCGAATAGACATGGAATGATGAAATAAAAGATTCTTCTTCGGCCTGCCGCCGAGCCGCCGAGGAACCCCCCTACGCCGATTAGAGAGAGAAAGAGTAGATTCCTGACTGTCTTATTATCGAAAAATTCGTTTTCTCGACATAGTAAAGACTTTCGCATACACTATTGTTATCTAAGTAGGTGCTCATAGTACAAGCTCTGCTTAGTTTGAGGCTAGGTAGGTACTTAGTTGATGTGTCTGGTATTTATTATATGTAACGAATAAGAAACAAGTTCGAAAATGTGGGTTTCAAATTAATTTATACAAATTGTTTCATATTATTTATAGTTACCCTTTGCCATTTATATGTTTGCCATTTTGAGAAGCAGGGAAATTATTATGACAATAAAATCTGACGTCAGGAGGATATGCAATTAGTGGAAGATTATTATTTCGCTATTCTCCAAAGCCTTGACCGAGCCTTTACGTTGGCAGAACCCCCGCCAAACTTGGCATCAAAGTCATCACATACCCTAGCGGTATGAATCTGTCACCAATAAACATTAAAATCTTTAACGGGAAGTTTACCGACTGCATACCATGTCATTGTTTAAATCCATGATAGATAACGATCAGTCATTCGACCAACTGCAGAGACTTTATTACTTACGTTCTTAAGGACGAGCCTAACTGGATAACCCTCCAATTTTACAAACAGACAGCGCACGCCGGATGATGATTTAAATTTGAACGCCGGATGTTTTTAAACTTTTAACTGCTCTGGGGTTGCGGGTGTCCATGGGCGACGGTAATCACTTACCATCAGGTGATACGTCTGCTCGTTTGCCCCCTATACCATAAAAAAAAATCATCACAATTTGTAATGAATACAGTTTACTCGCTCTTGCGCGATCATAACCCGCTAATTTTACAGCGTGGCGAACAAACCGCTCCATAGCAACTGGACATATATTTGCAATGAATGCAGTGGGGCTAGGACGCAGGAGAATCGAAAATCGAATCGAAATCCGAATCGAGGAGTTTGTATGGCAATTTCATTAGTTCTGCTACTCACCGCCGTGGCGCTAATAAAATTGCCATACAAACTCCTCGATTCGGATTTCGATTCGATTTTCGATTTTCCTGCGTGCTAGCCCCACAGAAGGGAGGCCGCGCAACCAGGTCGGGCGCCGATGTAAATTGAATCATAACATTCATAAGTGATTCATAACATCATTCGCACCTGACTGACTTTATGATAGCGACCGCACGGAACATAATTATACCGATCATCTGTTCGCGCAGCTTCTGTCTGTTAATAAACTGTAGCGCTTGGACATGCTGATAATGGCCGTTAAAGACTTAAAGTTGAACACTGAATAAACTATGTAGAATAAACGCTAGTGTTGTAAGAAATGCATTGTGAGTTATTATTAATAGATCCAGGTCATTTCACACTTACTTTATCCATCGGTTTCATTGAGGAACAAAAATATCAATTATGAAAGTTAGAGAAATTTTAAAATAAATAGGTAAATTTACTTAGAAATATTTTTTCTTAATGAACGTATTAAGAATAAGTAAAGGGAATGTTCAGATACAAAACATCGCAAATAGATGTTGTACCTTCTTAGGCACACTTTGATTCGGGTTTTAATTTTTGAATCTGGACCAAATATAAGCGTTTTTTTGTTATACACCGTCAGCCTTATTAATAAAAATCGCCTATACCCTCCTTAATCCGAACGTACTTTTTTTTTTTTTTTTTTTTTTTTTTTTTTTTTTGTAGTTTGGCTTTGTCTGTTTAGGTTTAGGTTGTTAATAGTCTTAGGCTAGTTACAGGTCGTGGGATCTATGGGTCGGCCACCCTACTGCGAATGGGATACATGATGGGAGCCGACCAGGTCCCAGGGTGTGCCGGCCGTGCTTGTCGCCCCGTAGTAAGGAGGTTACTCCGCTCTCGGGGCACCAAGCACTGCCGTCACTTACAAACGTACTTATGCGCTAGTGCAATCTTGATGCTACGCTTCCCTAGTTGACTCGTTGGTGCTTAGAGCTCTTATGTAGCTCTCATTACCGCTTATAGCTTCGTTATACAATATTAGAAGCGCTTTCTTATAGATAATATATACATCGCTCCAGTCGTTTAGTTACCCGCAATTATTATTAGGAGCACTTACAATACTAGGTGGAGTGCTCCAGTCACAATGCTGACAATGACTCGCCACATGCAATTGAGTGGGGGGTCACATTGCAAGAATACATATTTGATTTGATAGAGGTGATGTCATGAAAGTGTATTAAATTGTTTAATGTTGTTCATGATGTGATGTACAAATTTAATGAATGAATCCCTGCTCCCCGTTTTTGCAATTAATTCGGAAAGATTATAGGGAGCTACTCCCAAATTATTGCAGGCCAATTCGTGCTGCAGCCGTTCTGCCCCGAACCTATCACACTCCGTCAGTAGATGCTGAGCGGTCTGAATGGACTGCTCATCGCATGGGCATTTATCGTTATCGGTAATTTTAAACCTGTGTAGGTAAGAGTTAAATGCCCCATGCCCGGTCAGCATCTGAGTGAGCTGGAAGGTTCGTGGCACGACCGCATTGAAACGGGCAATTTGATCGAGTTTGGGGAACAGGGATTTTGTGTATAACCCGGTGTC
Source organism: Schoenobius gigantellus (assembly GCA_963935595.1). NCBI lineage: Eukaryota > Metazoa > Arthropoda > Insecta > Lepidoptera > Crambidae > Schoenobius > Schoenobius gigantellus. The sequence goes on along the minus strand of OZ012541.1, from coordinate 67,979,474 downwards.
CGTACGCTCGTAGCGTTCCTGCCACAAGTTGCGACTCTCGTTCTTTGCCCGTTTTTTAACGAAACTAGCTGGATACGCGCTGTAGTCCGCAGCAGTGCTTTCGGTAGCGGCCTTTTTAGCGGCGAGGTCCGCCGCCTCGTTGCCGGCTATCCCCACGTGTGCGCGTACCCAACAGAATCGCACCACCACATTAGACGGGAGCTCTTGTAGTGTAGCGTGTATTTTCGCGACAATTGGATGCGAGTTGTCACGTTGCCCAATGGCGTCGAGTGCGGAACGAGAGTCGCTGTAGACAATATTGTGGGGTTTTTGGTGCACACTGATCATAGTGCACGCCTGCAGGATTGCTAAAAGCTCAGCCTGGAACACAGTACACACCCCATGAAGCTTGAGTTTCCTGGTGTTGACAGGAGGTCTGCTCTCAGGACAGACCATGACGCAGGCAGCTCCAACGCCGCCGTCCTTCAGCTTACTGCCGTCCGTGAAAAGTTGCACCGACTGTTCAGTGCAAACCCCGTCAACCTCGGATTGGTTGTTTGCAATGGTGTACTGCACAGAGATCTGCTGCGCAGGATGAAGTAGTCGGTGCGCAGGGGTGGCAATTTCTGGCTCGATGTCGGACGGCAAGTAGCTGGACCGTCTAATCCGAACGTACTCTCGGAGTAGTTACTACCAGTTTAAGCTAGGAGTAGCGTTGTGTTTTTAACATTATTAATAAACACGGAGTAAGCTTAGACTAACAAAGCCTTCCTTACTCTCGGATTAACGCGTATGTTATGGCAACTCTTGCAATTTAAAAGTAAAAAGAATGAGTCGGTGAACAATTTGAGCATCGTGTGACAGACAGAAATACATGGGATGACAGTTTTTTCTGTTTTTTTCACCTTTTTTCAGTTTGAGATTGTCTTTCAAGGTTATTTTGTGGTTATTTTGTTATGCGCGGAGCGCTATTTTCAATTTCTTCGATTTCGTCGATCAACATCAAATTATCTAAATAATAGTCACTTTCCATTTTAATACGATACAAAATTAACCACACCAACAAAAAACACAAATTCGCTCAATTCGACTGTGAAAAATAAAACGGTCGCCATCTAATGACAAGATACGTGTCAAAGTTGACAAATTATATAGATTTACGCAAAGACAACGCTACTCCAACCTTAATCTGTCGCTAAACTAGGTAGCTAGCAGGTATAACATTTACTCCGAGAGTAGAGTTGGATTAGCTTACTACTTCCCTACTCCGTGTTTATTAATATAAAAAATGTTTACTACTGACTTAATACTCGGAGTAAAGTTACTCCTGCCTTAGTCTACGTTTATTAATAAGACGGCGTGTGTTTAAATATATTATTTGTTTTAACCAATTTCTGTCCACAAACTTTGTGGATGCTTATGAAAGAAAAACTATTTTGATGAATTCTGCGTGAATTATACAAATATACGGAACAGTACTCACATCAAATTGTGATAATTAGTCATCATCGTCTTTTAAACAGTTAGATATTAAATAGTTTGAAAAAGTTGTGTTTTACAGACAAACTTACAACAACTTACAAGTTTTACAGATTTTTTCATTGTACAAAATAAACATTTACTTACAATTTTTTATAGTTTAAATATTCTCCCAACATTTAAAAATAAAAAAAGAAAGAAATCAATTTCCTAAAATTGAGATGCGAGGTTTAATATATTTTGATTATAAAATACTATCAGACAAGCGTCCGCGAGGTACATAGGATTTCCTTTTTAGAATTACGTCTCAAATAACGCGACTACGTCGTCGCCGAGATGCGACTGTATCCACAGCGGGAATCATAAGGCGCCGATCATACTTAACATGAAAAAATAAGCAAATGAATTTGAATTTTTTATTTACATGAAAATATTTTTGTAATATTTTTCACATAGTATTCTGGCAACATTATGTGAATAACATGAAATTAGATCCGCCATAGATTCACTAACTATATGCTAACTTATCATTTGTGAAACGGATACCCCTGTAGGTAACCGTACTAAGTTATTATTTGTGTCTTTGTTGTTATGTTTTTGTGTCGTCCTGTTTTGTCCTTTTTGTACGCGAAGTATCGACATTATGATGTTTTTATGAAAATTTAAACAAGATGAGTTACTTTTTTCTCGTATATCTTGTAACTGGATGCTGGAGCACTGTTTGACAGCAATGTATCATTATTATGTTTGTATTGTTGTAGTAAGAAATAAAATTTGGCGTCAAAAATGTTTGTAAGTAAAATATTAGTCCAAAATTACCACTTTTGAGCGAAATTAAATTTAAAATATTTTTAGAGCCTTTTGCATGTGTGATCAAAACCTTATAATCTGGGATATAAATTAAAGCATCAGTGCTTCAGCGTCATTATTTCTTTTCAATCCCAAGTGACAAGAGTGAAGAAATTGTAAGAAGCAGTAAAACCAGGATAAACAAGTATGTATGTATTCTACAAGTTTTCCTTACTATTATTGTGTTTCATATCTTTCATCGAAGTGATGACGATCGATTATTTTATTTTACTACTCAATAGGCTAATAAAACATTTCGTTTTCATAGGTCGATCAATCCTTTTTACTCGGACGAAGAAAGGAGCAGTGCAAACTTCGGCTCCTAGCACGTCGAGCAAGAAAAGCGTGTCAACTGGAGCAAAGAAGGAATCGAAGCCCCGTCAGCCAAAACCGAAGAAGACAGTGACGCCTAAACCCTCTATGCCAAGCCTCTTTGGAAGCGACGGCGAATCAGATTCCGAGGATACACCCGCTCCACCTTCCAGAAAACGAAAATCCTGGGCACTCATCGACCTTTTCAATTAGCCTAGTTTCGAGTTTCCAACCAAACTTGTAATATGTTTCGAATATGTGTTGCATCTAGTCAATAGTTATTCACATTACATTTATTCCATCTCTAGGTCTGGGTTCGATTCCTGACTGTCTTATTATCGAAAAATTCGTTTTCTCGACATAGTAAAGACTTTCGCATATACTATTGTTTCCTAAGTAGGTGCTCATAGTACAAGCTCTGCTTAGTTTGAGGCTAGGTAGGTACTCAGTTGATGTGTCTGGTATTTATTATATGTAACGAATAAGAAACAAGTTCGAAAATGTGGGTTTCAAATTAATTTATACAAATTGTTTCATATTATTTATAGTTACCCTTTGCCATTTATATGTTTGCCATTTTGAGAATTTGTGTTTTGACCGATTTGACGTTGCTCGGTTTCTTTGAAATACCAATATTATTTTTTGATTTTTAGTTAATTTCGTGTGAAATTAAAAGAAATGTAAGTATTGTTGATGTATTAATTGTATTCTATAGTGAATCAATAAATTAAGAACTTAAGAACTTGGCAGAAGATTGCTCGCAAATTGACTAGTGACGGGACTGGATGCTTAAAAACATGGCAGCAATGGGCCAGGGTATGTTCTTTTCATATAATACACATTAGAAGGGCTTAAATTAAATACCAGTTCATTAGCATACCAATGTAAAGAAAAAAGGCATTGCTTGTTCTAACACTAGAGTCATTAATGTTCATGCCTAGTTCATGCATATTTTTATATTTACTCAGTTTTTTTCTGGCACCATCTATTATTAGTGCATGTGTGTGTTTTTAGTACTGGAAAGATAAAAGTGTGCTGCCAAAAAAAATATAGCCAAATCCTTAGTGGTAGAACAAGGTTCAGCGGAAACTATAATGACATTAAATAATCCAGTGAGTAGAATTTAACACATCTATTGCTTATTCTATTGATTACACATATAGAATAAAGACTTGATTTACATTTAAATATCTGTTCCAACTACTCCTACAGGCATTTCTATTAACATCATGTAAATGAAACATATTGTAAATATTATAATGTTGGCGATATAAAAGAGGAGAATTAAATTAGACCCGCCTGAGTTTCTTGCCTGTTCTTCTCGAGAAGGTTCTCCCAATTTCTAAACAGGTGCATAGGTAACTTAATCTCATTTTAAAATTGGTTGGGGTATATGTACTATCGCGCGCAGTTCCGCCTGATCACCGCTACGCTCATTTTCGTTTGCACTAGCGCTCTCTAGCCCCACCCCGTCGACCTCGAATAGACATGGAATAATGAAATAAAAGATTCTTCTTCGGCCTGCCGCCGAGCCGCCGAGGAACCCCCCTACGCCGATTAGAGAGAGAAAGAGTAGATTCCTGACTGTCTTATTATCGAAAAATTCGTTTTCTCGACATAGTAAAGACTTTCGTATATACTATTGTTATCTAAGTAGGTGCTCATAGTACAAGCTCTGCTTAGTTTGAGGCTAGGTAGGTACTCAGTTGATGTGTCTGGTATTTATTATATGTAACGAATAAGAAACAAGTTCGAAAATGTGGGTTTCAAATTAATTTATACAAATTGTTTCATATTATTTATAGTTACCCTTTGCCATTTATATGTTTGCCATTTTGAGAATTTGTGTTTTGACCGATTTGACGTTGCTCGGTTTCTTTGAAATACCAATATTATTTTTTGATTTTTAGTTAATTTCGTGTGAAATTAAAAGAAATGTAAGTATTGTTGATGTATTAATTGTATTCTATAGTGAATCAATAAATTAAGAACTTAAGAACTTGGCAGAAGATTGCTCGCAAATTGACTAGTGACGGGACTGGATGCTTAAAAACATGGCAGCAATGGGCCAGGGTATGTTCTTTTCATATAATACACATTAGAAGGGCTTAAATTAAATACCAGTTCATTAGCATACCAATGTAAAGAAAAAAGACATTGCTTGTTCTAATACTAGAGTCATTAATGTTCATGCCTAGTTCATGCATATTTTTATATTTACTCAGTTTTTTTCTGGCACCATCTATTATTAGTGCATGTGTGTGTTTTTAGTACTGGAAAGATAAAAGTGTGCTGCCAAAAAAAATATAGCCAAATCCTTAGTGGTAGAACAAGGTTCAGCGGAAACTATAATGACATTAAATAATCCAGTGAGTAGAATTTAACACATCTATTGCTTATTCTATTGATTACACATATAGAATTAAGACTTGATTTACATTTAAATATCTGTTCCAACTACTCCTACAGGCATTTCTATTAACATCATGTAAATGAAACATATTGTAAATATTATAATGTTGGCGATATAAAAGAGGAGAATTAAATTAGACCCGCCTGAGTTTCTTGCCTGTTCTTCTCGAGAAGGTTCTCCCAATTTCTAAACAGGTGCATAGGTAACTTAATCTCATTTTAAAATTGGTTGGGGTATATGTACTATCGCGCGCAGTTCCGCCTGATCACCGCTACGCTCATTTTCGTTTGCACTAGCGCTCTCTAGCCCCACCCCGTCGACCTCGAATAGACATGGAATAATGAAATAAAAGATTCTTCTTCGGCCTGCCGCCGAGCCGCCGACGAACCCCCCTACGCCGATTAGAGAGAGAAAGAGTAGATTCCTGACTGTCTTATTATCGAAAAATTCGTTTTCTCGACATAGTAAAGACTTTCGCATATACTATTGTTATCTAAGTAGGTGCTCATAGTACAAGCTCTGCTTAGTTTGAGGCTAGGTAGGTACTCAGTTGATGTGTCTGGTATTTATTATATGTAACGAATAAGAAACAAGTTCGAAAATGTGGGTTTCAAATTAATTTATACAAATTGTTTCATATTATTTATAGTTACCCTTTGCCATTTATATGTTTGCCATTTTGAGAATTTGTGTTTTGACCGATTTGACGTTGCTCGGTTTCTTTGAAATACCAATATTATTTTTTGATTTTTAGTTAATTTCGTGTGAAATTAAAAGAAATGTAAGTATTGTTGATGTATTAATTGTATTCTATAGTGAATCAATAAATTAAGAACTTAAGAACTTGGCAGAAGATTGCTCGCAAATTGACTAGTGACGGGACTGGATGCTTAAAAACATGGCAGCAATGGGCCAGGGTATGTTCTTTTCATATAATACACATTAGAAGGGCTTAAATTAAATACCAGTTCATTAGCATACCAATGTAAAGAAAAAAGGCATTGCTTGTTCTAACACTAGAGTCATTAATGTTCATGCCTAGTTCATGCATATTTTTATATTTACTCAGTTTTTTTCTGGCACCATCTATTATTAGTGCATGTGTGTGTTTTTAGTACTGGAAAGATAAAAGTGTGCTGCCAAAAAAAATATAGCCAAATCCTTAGTGGTAGAACAAGGTTCAGCGGAAACTATAATGACATTAAATAATCCAGTGAGTAGAATTTAACACATCTATTGCTTATTCTATTGATTACACATATAGAATTAAGACTTGATTTACATTTAAATATCTGTTCCAACTACTCCTACAGGCATTTCTATTAACATCATGTAAATGAAACATATTGTAAATATTATAATGTTGGCGATATAAAAGAGGAGAATTAAATTAGACCCGCCTGAGTTTCTTGCCTGTTCTTCTCGAGAAGGTTCTCCCAATTTCTAAACAGGTGCATAGGTAACTTAATCTCATTTTAAAATTGGTTGGGGTATATGTACTATCGCGCGCAGTTCCGCCTGATCACCGCTACGCTCATTTTCGTTTGCACTAGCGCTCTCTAGCCCCACCCCGTCGACCTCGAATAGACATGGAATAATGAAATAAAAGATTCTTCTTCGGCCTGCCGCCGAGCCGCCGAGGAACCCCCCTACGCCGATTAGAGAGAGAAAGAGTAGATTCCTGACTGTCTTATTATCGAAAAATTCGTTTTCTCGACATAGTAAAGACTTTCGTATATAGTATTGTTATCTAAGTAGGTGCTCATAGTACAAGCTCTGCTTAGTTTGAGGCTAGGTAGGTACTCAGTTGATGTGTCTGGTATTTATTATATGTAACGAATAAGAAACAAGTTCGAAAATGTGGGTTTCAAATTAATTTATACAAATTGTTTCATATTATTTATAGTTACCCTTTGCCATTTATATGTTTGCCATTTTGAGAATTTGTGTTTTGACCGATTTGACGTTGCTCGGTTTCTTTGAAATACCAATATTATTTTTTGATTTTTAGTTAATTTCGTGTGAAATTAAAAGAAATGTAAGTATTGTTGATGTATTAATTGTATTCTATAGTGAATCAATAAATTAAGAACTTAAGAACTTGGCAGAAGATTGCTCGCAAATTGACTAGTGACGGGACTGGATGCTTAAAAACATGGCAGCAATGGGCCAGGGTATGTTCTTTTCATATAATACACATTAGAAGGGCTTAAATTAAATACCAGTTCATTAGCATACCAATGTAAAGAAAAAAGACATTGCTTGTTCTAATACTAGAGTCATTAATGTTCATGCCTAGTTCATGCATATTTTTATATTTACTCAGTTTTTTTCTGGCACCATCTATTATTAGTGCATGTGTGTGTTTTTAGTACTGGAAAGATAAAAGTGTGCTGCCAAAAAAAATATAGCCAAATCCTTAGTGGTAGAACAAGGTTCAGCGGAAACTATAATGACATTAAATAATCCAGTGAGTAGAATTTAACACATCTATTGCTTATTCTATTGATTACACATATAGAATTAAGACTTGATTTACATTTAAATATCTGTTCCAACTACTCCTACAGGCATTTCTATTAACATCATGTAAATGAAACATATTGTAAATATTATAATGTTGGCGATATAAAAGAGGAGAATTAAATTAGACCCGCCTGAGTTTCTTGCCTGTTCTTCTCGAGAAGGTTCTCCCAATTTCTAAACAGGTGCATAGGTAACTTAATCTCATTTTAAAATTGGTTGGGGTATATGTACTATCGCGCGCAGTTCCGCCTGATCACCGCTACGCTCATTTTCGTTTGCACTAGCGCTCTCTAGCCCCACCCCGTCGACCTCGAATAGACATGGAATAATGAAATAAAAGATTCTTCTTCGGCCTGCCGCCGAGCCGCCGACGAACCCCCCTACGCCGATTAGAGAGAGAAAGAGTAGATTCCTGACTGTCTTATTATCGAAAAATTCGTTTTCTCGACATAGTAAAGACTTTCGCATATACTATTGTTATCTAAGTAGGTGCTCATAGTACAAGCTCTGCTTAGTTTGAGGCTAGGTAGGTACTCAGTTGATGTGTCTGGTATTTATTATATGTAACGAATAAGAAACAAGTTCGAAAATGTGGGTTTCAAATTAATTTATACAAATTGTTTCATATTATTTATAGTTACCCTTTGCCATTTATATGTTTGCCATTTTGAGAATTTGTGTTTTGACCGATTTGACGTTGCTCGGTTTCTTTGAAATACCAATATTATTTTTTGATTTTTAGTTAATTTCGTGTGAAATTAAAAGAAATGTAAGTATTGTTGATGTATTAATTGTATTCTATAGTGAATCAATAAATTAAGAACTTAAGAACTTGGCAGAAGATTGCTCGCAAATTGACTAGTGACGGGACTGGATGCTTAAAAACATGGCAGCAATGGGCCAGGGTATGTTCTTTTCATATAATACACATTAGAAGGGCTTAAATTAAATACCAGTTCATTAGCATACCAATGTAAAGAAAAAAGGCATTGCTTGTTCTAACACTAGAGTCATTAATGTTCATGCCTAGTTCATGCATATTTTTATATTTACTCAGTTTTTTTCTGGCACCATCTATTATTAGTGCATGTGTGTGTTCTTAGTACTGGAAAGATAAAAGTGTGCTGCCAAAAAAAATATAGCCAAATCCTTAGTGGTAGAACAAGGTTCAGCGGAAACTATAATGACATTAAATAATCCAGTGAGTAGAATTTAACACATCTATTGCTTATTCTATTGATTACACATATAGAATTAAGACTTGATTTACATTTAAATATCTGTTCCAACTACTCCTACAGGCATTTCTATTAACATCATGTAAATGAAACATATTGTAAATATTATAATGTTGGCGATATAAAAGAGGAGAATTAAATTAGACCCGCCTGAGTTTCTTGCCTGTTCTTCTCGAGAAGGTTCTCCCAATTTCTAAACAGGTGCATAGGTAACTTAATCTCATTTTAAAATTGGTTGGGGTATATGTACTATCGCGCGCAGTTCCGCCTGATCACCGCTACGCTCATTTTCGTTTGCACTAGCGCTCTCTAGCCCCACCCCGTCGACCTCGAATAGACATGGAATAATGAAATAAAAGATTCTTCTTCGGCCTGCCGCCGAGCCGCCGAGGAACCCCCCTACGCCGATTAGAGAGAGAAAGAGTAGATTCCTGACTGTCTTATTATCGAAAAATTCGTTTTCTCGACATAGTAAAGACTTTCGTATATACTATTGTTATCTAAGTAGGTGCTCATAGTACAAGCTCTGCTTAGTTTGAGGCTAGGTAGGTACTCAGTTGATGTGTCTGGTATTTATTATATGTAACGAATAAGAAACAAGTTCGAAAATGTGGGTTTCAAATTAATTTATACAAATTGTTTCATATTATTTATAGTTACCCTTTGCCATTTATATGTTTGCCATTTTGAGAATTTGTGTTTTGACCGATTTGACGTTGCTTGGTTTCTTTGAAATACCAATATTATTTTTTGATTTTTAGTTAATTTCGTGTGAAATTAAAAGAAATGTAAGTATTGTTGATGTATTAATTGTATTCTATAGTGAATCAATAAATTAAGAACTTAAGAACTTGGCAGAAGATTGCTCGCAAATTGACTAGTGACGGGACTGGATGCTTAAAAACATGGCAGCAATGGGCCAGGGTATGTTCTTTTCATATAATACACATTAGAAGGGCTTAAATTAAATACCAGTTCATTAGCATACCAATGTAAAGAAAAAAGGCATTGCTTGTTCTAACACTAGAGTCATTAATGTTCATGCCTAGTTCATGCATATTTTTATATTTACTCAGTTTTTTTCTGGCACCATCTATTATTAGTGCATGTGTGTGTTTTTAGTACTGGAAAGATAAAAGTGTGCTGCCAAAAAAAATATAGCCAAATCCTTAGTGGTAGAACAAGGTTCAGCGGAAACTATAATGACATTAAATAATCCAGTGAGTAGAATTTAACACATCTATTGCTTATTCTATTGATTACACATATAGAATTAAGACTTGATTTACATTTAAATATCTGTTCCAACTACTCCTACAGGCATTTCTATTAACATCATGTAAATGAAACATATTGTAAATATTATAATGTTGGCGATATAAAAGAGGAGAATTAAATTAGACCCGCCTGAGTTTCTTGCCTGTTCTTCTCGAGAAGGTTCTCCCAATTTCTAAACAGGTGCATAGGTAACTTAATCTCATTTTAAAATTGGTTGGGGTATATGTACTATCGCGCGCAGTTCCGCCTGATCATCGCTACGCTCATTTTCGTTTGCACTAGCGCTCTCTAGCCCCACCCCGTCGACCTCGAATAGACATGGAATAATGAAATAAAAGATTCTTCTTCGGCCTGCCGCCGAGCCGCCGAGGAACCCCCCTACGCCGATTAGAGAGAGAAAGAGTAGATTCCTGACTGTCTTATTATCGAAAAATTCGTTTTCTCGACATAGTAAAGACTTTCGCATATACTATTGTTATCTAAGTAGGTGCTCATAGTACAAGCTCTGCTTAGTTTGAGGCTAGGTAGGTACTTAGTTGATGTGTCTGGTATTTATTATATGTAACGAATAAGAAACAAGTTCGAAAATGTGGGTTTCAAATTAATTTATACAAATTGTTTCATATTATTTATTGTTACCCTTTGCCATTTATATGTTTGCCATTTTGAGAATTTGTGTTTTGACCGATTTGACGTTGCTCGGTTTCTTTGAAATACCAATATTATTTTTTGATTTTTAGTTAATTTCTTGTGAATTTAAAAGAAATGTAAGTATTGTTGATGTATTAATTGTATTCTATAGTGAATCAATAAATTAAGAACTTAAGAACTTGGCAGAAGATTGCTCGCAAATTGACTAGTGACGGGACTGGATGCTTAAAAACATGGCAGCAATGGGCCAGGGTATGTTCTTTTCATATAATACACATTAGAAGGGCTTAAATTAAATACCAGTTCATTAGCATACCAATGTAAAGAAAAAAGGCATTGCTTGTTCTAACACTAGAGTCATTAATGTTCATGCTTAGTTCATGCATATTTTTATATTTACTCAGTTTTTTTCTGGCACCATCTATTATTAGTGCATGTGTGTGTTTTTATTACTGGAAAGATAAAAGTTTGCTGCCAAAAAAAAATATAGCCAAATCCTTAGTGGTAGAACAAGGTTCAGCGGAAACTATAATGACATTAAATAATCCAGTGAGTAGAATTTAACACATCTATTGCTTATTCTATTGATTACACATATAGAATTAAGACTTGATTTACATTTAAATATCTGTTCCAACTACTCCTACAGGCATTTCTATTAACAACATACAAGGATTAAGTAATTAATTACAAAATATCCCAGTTAAAGAGATTTTTAGTTAGTTTCCTGGAAAAATATTTTTTTGTTTTTGTTAATAAGTACATCTAAAAGTCTATATTGAATAAAGATTTTTGAGTTTGAGAAATTGTATAATTAACATTATTTTTGTCACACTCAGGTAATATATGAATTGCATGAAGTACCACCGCCACCACCACCACCAGCACAAGCACCTTTACCAGTTGGTAATGTAAGAACAATCAAGCCTGCTGTTCCTCCACCAGTTGCAAGTGCCACATCACGTAAGCTTTCAAACAGTAGATTGTGCAACAAAGGCATAAAATGAGTTATTGTAGCCCAAGACGATTTTATCCATTATATAGTAAATTGATTGATATCTTAGTGTATTGATAGTAAATTGAGGGGTACATTGACTTGTTTATGCCAGTGTTTTATACTCTGCTTTTCACTTCGATTGCGAGAAAATTAAACAATTACTTCAAATATAAACGAAAGTTCGAATAACTTTTTTCGATCAAGTGAAGGAAAAAGTGGGAGTCGTGACGTATCAAGAGGTCAAAAGCCAGGCGGAGGATAGAGAGAGGTGGCGATTACTCCACCGACAAGAGCAATAGCTCCTAAATATAAGAAGAAGAATAAATTAAAAATATGTTACACAGTGTTGAAAAATTAAAGAACTTAAATAATAGCCAATTCTCGCCAGTAAGCTGTTTTTTAATTTTTACATGGCGATGGCTTAGGTGCATTTTTCATTCTGCCAAGTAATAAAAATAATTCAATGCGTTGTAATAATAACCGCACTTGCACTTGTTACAAAACACATCGCATAACTATTCGCTATATATATATATATACTAGCTGCTGCCCGCGACTTCGTCTGCGTTCCCTGGGAAACTCAATAAAATTCGGGATAAAAAGTAGCCTATGTTCTTTCTCAGGCTCTAGACTATCTGTGTACCAAATTTAATTTAAATCGGTTTAGTACTTTTGGCGTGAAAGCGCAACAGACAGACAGAGTTACTTTCGCATTTATAATGTACTCGTACATACAATATATCGCATTTATAATGTATACGATTATCCATACAATCAAATTTCTTATTTGATTGTATGGATAATCGTATACAGGTTGACTCGATTTATACAGATTTTCAGAAGGCATTTGACAAGGTGGATCATACAATTTTAATGAACAAAATTGCTTTTAATGGAATAAGAGGTAATCTGTTTCGCTGGTTTCAATTATACATTGAAAATAGGACTCAGAGTAATAATTAATGATTATTCATCTGCTACTTCCATTGTTGTGCCATCGGGAGTACCACAGGGCTCGATACTCGGTCCTCTTTTATTTATCATATTCATTAATGACATTAAGACTTGTTTCAAAAATAGTGAATTTCTTTTATATGCGGATGACTTAAAAATGTATAAAAGAATTTACAATATTGATGACTGCTTTAAAATGCAAGAAGATTTAGATCGATTGACGGCCTATTGCCAAACCAACAAGCTGAAACTTAATTTACAAAAATGTAAGTTCATAAACTTCACTAAAAAATTGTACACTGTACAAAATCAATATGTACTTTGTGACTCACCCCTGGCCAGTGCTTCAGTAATTAGAGATCTTGGTGTTTTCCTAGATTCCATATAAATAATATTACACAAAAAGCATATCAGATGTATGGTTTTGTAATGCGTACATGTCTTAATTTCAAGCAGCCAAGTACTTACATTTACATATATCAAACTTTAATAAGATCTCAATTAGAATATTGCACAGTGATATGGAATCCATTATATAAAGTTTATATTGATCAAATTGAACAGGTGCAGCGGAAGTTTTTGAGGCGAATTTGTTATAAATGCTATCATTCACGTTTATTATATGTTGATCTACTTCATAAGTTTAGTATACTCTCACTAGAAAATAGACGTTTGCTTTTAGATGCGACCTGCCTTCATGGTATATGCCACAATATATTTGATTGTATAGACATAAACAATCTCATTCACTACTGTGTCCCTAGCAGCTCTCAACGTATACGCGATAAATATCCTAAACGTGTATTTGCACTGAAACATTGTGAAACTAACGCTGGTGTGCGAGCGCCAGCTAATGTTCACTTATAATCAAAATTTATTGGATTTTGATATTTTTTCGTTACCACTAAGAAAATACAAATCTAATATTATTAAAAGGTTGCACACAAAGTCCTAGAATACAAAAAAAAAAAAATAATTCATTAATATGAATTGTACAATGAGGTCCCGTAATGGTATGGCTTTTCATAATACAACATACATAGTAACATTCCTTATTGTATCACATTAAATATGTTTTTTAAATCACCAAAATCGGTCCGTCCGATGTAAAGCTATAAACCAATTTGCATCAACTGATTTTATTAAATCCGCCGCTGCCTATGGACAGGCTGTGACGTCAGTCGACACTATCCGCCGCCACCGCGCGCCGCACTATGGGATGAAAGCGTGAGTTGCGTTTCAAAAATCTGCAACTTTTTTTCTACTACACCTATATCTAATTTATTATTACACATAAAATTTATTATTTCTATATTTAATTTATTATTACACATAAAAACATACAAAATAAAAAATCGCTACTTTTCCATACAAAATTACTTTTTCCGTTTCATTGTTTGCTTATTACGAGAATAGGAAGGTGATTATAAAGGAAATAATGATATAATATTGTTATTATATACTATAGACTGGGATTGGAGTCGCTCACGTCCGTAGGTTTTACCCTCGAGACCCTACACGTGATCCCCGGGTGGTGCTAATCGAGTGACCAACTTCTGGTGGTAGGGCTTGAAAAACCCGACTGGCTAGCGACCACCGTGCGCACGATGTAAAACCCGTCAAGTGGCCATTTTTGTCCGCGTTTCGGGATCAGTCTGCGCACAGCCAGAGCTTGAGGGGTCGTTGCTGCGATTCGTATGGTTTGTGCGGGCTTCCGTCGACCCAGTGCCAGGTTGACTGCGTTGACCCTCCGCCCAGGAAGACCCGAAGAAACGGCTGTTCCGCTGGCCGCCCGTGGTATAGTACAGGGGCCCAAGCGGACCTAACCAGTCCGTGAGGCTGCCCCACCATGCCACGCATAATCTCGGGGTGGTCCGTCGTGCCGGTTGGTGACCGGACGGTGGGTCCCGGCGGCCACTTCCGGGGGGGTTCGGGGGCCCTTCCGTGCGGAGGGTCAGCGCAAATCAGCTGTCGGCTGTTCCCTGGCGAAACAGGCCTACACACATTAACTATGCGAAGCGCAGCAAGGACACCTCAGTTTCACGCCTCTCACTCCAATAATTATGGCAGCGCAAAATATTAAGACTGGTCGTACAGCGGTGCATTATCCCACCAAAACACCATTATTCGAGGTGGGGCTCGCTAACATCCGCGGGCTCCACTCTAACCTCTTAGCTGTCCACCACCATCTCGAGACAGCCCGTCCAGCAATGCTGTTTTTGACGGAGACGCAAATTATCTGCCCGGCCGATACAAGCTACCTTAATTACCCCGGCTACGCTCTTGAGGAGTCCTTCAAGGCGAAGGCTGGTGTTTGCTTGTTCGTCCGGGCGGACGTTTGCTGTCGTCGCCTGCGCTGTTTGGAGGAACCTTCCTTTTCCTTCCTTGCGGTACACGTCGATTTTGGCACTCATTGCCGTGTCTACGTCTGCGTCTACCGTTCCCATCGTGGTGACTTGGAGACAACTCGACTTTTTGAACATCTAAGTCGGGTGGCAGATGACGCGCAGGAGCGATTTCCTTCCGCCGAGCTGGTGTTTTTAGGGGACTTCAATGCTCACCACGAGTTGTGGTTAAGTTCCTCTAAAACTGACCATGCGGGTAGGACTGCCCACGCATTCGCTCTCACGCACGACCTGACACAATTGGTCACCCAGAACACCAGGGTACCAGATATTATCGGTCAAGCGCCCTCTTTATTGGACCTTCTGTTGACAAATCGCCCTGACGGATATCAGGTGGTGGTTCGAGCTCCACTAGGATCTTCGGATCACTGCCTGGTATCCGTCTCAGTGCCTCAGGCGTCACGACCGTCGCCTGTGGTTGCAGCACGCCGTCTGTGGCACTATGCGTCAGCAGATTGGGACGGTATGCGGGATTATTACGCATCTGTTCCTTGGTGGCAGCGCTGTTTCAATAGGATGGATCCGGACTCCTGCGCTACCTCTGTTGCTGACGAGATCATACTAGGAATGGAATATTATATTCCGCATTCCAATCTCGTCAGTAGAGGCAGACGTAACCTCTGGTTCAATCGCGAGTGCGCCTCTGCTGTTGAAAACAAACAGCTGGCTTACCGCGCTTGGATCAGAGGCCGAGCATCTAAGGATCCCAATACAAGCCTACTGAAAACAGCCTACAATAATGCCACCAAGTTATGTAAGAGGGCTTACATTAGAGCGGATGCTCAGCGCATTGCACAAGTGGGCCAGGAACTGCTATCGCACCCTACGGGTAGCCGTTCTTTTTGGCGCCTGGCCAAAGCTGTGCAATCAAACTTCTGCCAACCCTCGCTGCCACCGCTGAGACTTGCCGATGGCTCACTTGCTCATCAGCCGCAGGAGAAAGCCGACCTCCTGGCAAAACTCTTTGCGGCTCATTCCCGTGTCGATGACTGTGGTACACAACCTCCGAAACTGTCCCATTGTGGCAGCACCATGCCCGATATCCGTATCAGACAGCGTGATGTGCGGGCGGAGCTCCAGTCGATCGATACTCGAAAAGCAAGTGGACCAGACGGCATTCCTGCGATTGTTCTTAAGAAGTGTGCAGCGGAGTTGACTCCGGTCCTTACGCGTCTATACCGTCTGTCGTTCTCTGCTGGTTTTGTGCCGAAATCTTGGAAAGAGGCCAATGTCCAGCCGGTTCCCAAAAAGGGAGATCGTTCTGATCCGGCTAACTATCGCCCTATAGCCGTCACTTCCATTTTGTGTAAAATCATGGAGAGGATCCTTAACACCCAGCTGATCCGTTACCTGGAAGGTCACTCGTTGCTTAATGACCGTCAGTATGGGTTTCGTCCTAAACGTTCAACAGGTGACCTTCTAGCGTTCCTTTTGCACAAATGGGGTGAATCTATCGATAAGCGCGGCGAGTCTGTGGCTATTAGTCTCGACATCGCCAAAGCTTTTGATAGAGTCTGGCACAAGGCTCTCCTTTCCAAGCTTCCGGCATACGGATTGCCCGCTCAGTTCTGTACGTGGATTGCCAGCTTCCTCCACGAGCGTAGAATTCGCGTTGTCGTTGACGGCTGCGCTTCGCGGTTCGTGGCAGTGAATGCTGGTGTTCCACAAGGCTCCGTTCTATCCCCAACATTGTTTCTTCTGCATATCAATGACATGCTTTCCTTGGGAAGTATACATTGCTATGCAGACGACAGTACAGTGCATGGGGGATATCACGGAAGCTCAGGGGCTGCTCGTGGCAATATTGATAGGGAGAGGCAGAATCTTATCATTGAGCTCAACAGGACGCTGGACCTCATCTCCGAATGGGGTTCCAACAATCTTGTCGAGTTCAATGCTAAGAAAACACAGGTGTGCGCGTTCTCGGCGAAAAGGTCACCTTTCCTCCCCCCTCCTTCTCTTCAGGGCACAACCCTTCACACACAGAGTAACATCACCTTGCTGGGAATGAACATTCGCTGCGATCTGAACCCCAGAGACTACATCGAATCCGTTATAACTGCTGCCTCACGGAAACTCGGTGTCCTAAACAAGGTGCGTAGGTATTTTGCGCCGGACCAACTATGCCTGTTGTATAAAACTCAGGTTAGGTCTTGCGTGGAATATTGCTCGCACCTTTGGGACGGCTCCGCTCAGTACCTCCTCGATGCTCTGGACAGATTGCAGCGTCGCGCTATTCGAATAATTGGCGATGTAGAGGCAACTAACACCCTCGAGCCTCTACAACTTCGTCGTGACATCGCCTCTCTTAGCGCCTTTTACCGAATGTTCCATGGGGAATGCTCTGAGGAGCTCTTTAACCTTATCCCTCCCTCTCCATTCCTTAACAGAAACACGCGTAAGGGCCTTCGGAGTCATCCGTACACTGTGTCCTCCTTTTCACACCGTACCAAGAAATTCCAAGATTCCTTCTTCTGTCGTTCATCCCACACTTGGAATTCTCTACCTGCGCACGTGTTTCCTCCATCCTACAACATGGGTTCCTTCAAAAGAGGCGTGAAAAAGCATCTTTTGGGCCGGCAAGGGGCGGGCAGGTAGGAGAGTGGATGTCGTCCCTACTCTATCTGTCAACTCATTTGGGCCTCTTTCACCGCTTAACATCAGGCGGGAGGAGGTCATTTGCCGGGCCATCCATAAAAAAAAAAAAAAAAAAAAATATCACTAAATGACGTGATAGTTGACTAAAATACACTATAAGAGCATGGACCTACAAGAATCTTTTATTCAGGTCTGTTTATTCAGGAGACATGTTTCCCTCAAAAATTATAAAGTTAAATATAATATTATCTCAAAGTTTATCGTTGTTTTGTATTCACTTTGCCCCGATGAACCAACACATCCCCATTTGCTAAACCTGAGACGTATTTGAGAAGGTCTGTAAACACCTTTTATCATCAAAACACGGCCAATAGTATGATCCAGCAAATCTTGTAGCTTTACTTTAGCACTTGTATCTGTTACTTCAATACTCGAAGCAGGCAGATAGTACGTTTTTTTTGCGTCAGATACTCGATATGTTATAATAATGACGGAAACATCGAGTTCTTTTCTATAAATTTTAAATCTTAAAAATGTGTACTAGCTTTTGACATCCAAATCTTAAAAATGTGTACTAGCTTTTGACAGATCCAAATCCCCGTAGAGGGCCAAAGCTTCATCTGCAGAGAAACTTTTCATATTGATGGTTTCATGAAATATTTTTTCTTCATCACCTTTTTCTCGTTTGTATTAGAGCTTCGCATTATGGCAACAATCGAAGCTTTTTCCGACTCGCCTTCGTCTCTCAAGCTCTTCCGCTCTTCGTCTGTGCAAGAAGCACAATGCGTTATTCGAACCTAATGCACCGTTCAGCCATGCTGAATTTTTAGTTACAAAACGTTCGGCTTGTTTTGTTAATGCGAAATTTCGACAACAGTTGTTTTTGTATCCTTTACCCAACTTACATAATAGATTATGGTGTTTTTTTAATTTCCTTTATGTATTTCCCTGGTCCAAGGTTGCCTGGAAGAGATTGCTTATTAGCAATAGCTTTCCGCTCATAGCTTCGCCCGCGTTATTTTTGTTTTCCCGTGGGAATTTTATATTTTCCTGTAGGAATATTACCCTATGCCCTTCCCCTGGTCTCGAACTATCCCTATACCAACTTACATCACAATCGGTTCAGTACTTTCGAAGCCTATTCAATACAAACAAACAAACAATCAAATCTTTCCTCTTTATAATATTAGTATAGATTAGTATTAGTATAGATAAGGCCGCCTGTGCTGAACATCTGTGTTGTTTTTGAAAATTTTCTGTTTCTATATCTTTGTGTGCAATAAATCGTTTATTATTATTATTATTGTTTTTAGTAAGGTTGAACGTTTTCTTGTTTAGTGCTACAATCAATGAAAAAAAAACTCTCTTTGTGGCAGGCAGGGAGGCTTGTATCCTACCTACAGTAAACGAGTAGAGAGAGAGACTAACCGTTGTATGAGTCCATGCAATAATAGACCGTATAATGATATAGTGAATCTTTTTGTGTTCTGACGTTATTCTGGCTTTAACAGAGCACAATGTGGCCAGTTCTCTTTACTTGCACCTAACCTAAGGCTTCATCGCCATAAGCTGCACGCCCAGATTGAAAAATGGAAACATTCTTTATGACGGTAACATTCATAGATAGGTTTACATACGTATATGCATAAAATCACGCTTATTATCCCAAAAGGGGTCTAGCAGAGCTATAGGTAACACTATAAAAACTAGGTTTTACACTCAAAGCCACATCTGGCAGTATGGGCCATACAGTACTCCAGCCTGTCGCCTACACAAAACGGGCACCAAAGCCAAAAATTATCAATTTTTCAGTAAACAAATTAACTAAAACCAACACTCATAATCATCTCAGCAGTCCAGGGGGGCTACTGCCTAACTTATAGCGCGGTTTAGGTATCAGGAATAATAAAATATGTGTGTTTTAAAAGAGAAAATCAAAAGGGAGCGCACGCTCATAATGTAAATCTATATACTAATATTATAAAGCTGAAGAGTTTGTTTGTTTGTTTGCTTGAACGCGCTAATCTCAGGAACTACTGGTCCGATTTCAAAAATTCTTTCAGTGTTAGATTGCCCATTTATCGAGGAAGGCTATAGGCTATATATCATCACGCCAAGACCAATAGAAGCGAAGCACCAATGAAGAATGTTTCAAAATCGGGGGATTTTTTTCCTATTGAGAGCTTCCACTGCGTGCGCTGCGTAAACAGTTTCGCAAAATTTTTTTCAGTTTACTTGATAGTAGTGGAATGAATTTTCCATAATAGTTCAAAAGGCCTAAGTATGATTTAAGCTGTGTTAAGTTATTTGGTGAGAGTGCTTTTTCAATACTGATTATTTTAGATTTTGTAGGAGGTATGCCTTGTTCATCAATTCTATGACCCAAAAATTCTATGGACTTTTGGAAAAAAAATATATTTCTTTTCATTTACTTTGACATTATACTCTTTCAATCTTAGCATGACATTCAAACATTCAAATAAAGAAGAACCAGAAGTCCAGAAGTCAAAATATCGTCCAAATAACATTTAACATTAGGCAACCCTGATAGAATAGTTTCCATGACAGACTGAAAAATACCTGGTGCCGAACTGATACCATAGGTTAATCTATTGAAACGGAAAAGTCCTAAGTGAGTATTTATTGTAAAAAGCTCTTTTGAAGAATCACTTATTTCTAATTGTTGAAACGCTCCTTGTAGATCTAAAACTGTGAAATATTTGCTCCCACTTAAAGTAGCAAATATATCATCTGGTAACGGTAGAACGCAGTGATCAATATAAATGACTTTATTTAAAGTTTTCTTAAAATCAACACAAATTCTAATAATATCATTTGAACTCTTTTTGGGAACTACAACAATTGGACTTGCCCATTGACTGTGACTGACTTTAGTAATAATACCAGACTTCTGTAATTTTAATAACTCTGCCTCAACTTTGGGCTTTAAAGAATATGGCATTTCACAAGCACGATGAAAAATAGGTGTGACATTATCTTTCAGTTTTATTTCAGCTTTAAATTTCTTTATGCAGGAATTAGAATCATTTTCAAAATTACATGCAAATTGACTCTTAATATTCGAGATTTAATCCAGACATTTACTTTCCATAGCTGTAGAACATTTTGCTTGTGACTTAGTAGACTTAATGTAATCCTGACATGAATTAACTAGACTTAGGTTTGACTCAACTGTACTTTGACTCGACTTAATTTGACTTAGATCAGACTCATTTTGACTTTGACATAACATACTGTTATTGACTGACTTTGACACATTTTTGCTTGATGTTGACTCTACTATAACATCTTTCCAAAAAGGATTTATAATACTTAACCAATTACGCCCTAATAATGGTATAAATCTATTATAGCTATCCAAAACAATTAAAGGTAATTTATGAACTTGATTATTAAATAGCACAATGACTTCAATTTGTCCAACAATAGACACATTCTGACCAGTAACTACTTTCAATTTAAATTTTACAGGAATTATATTAATATGAGAAAATAAATCATGATAATCATCAATATGAATGACTGACTTATAGGCTCCTGAGTCTACTTCCATTGAAACATTTTGTCCTTCAATGTTCATAGTCACCTTCAAACTATAATTTTCTCCTCTAATAGTGTTCAAAAAACCTAGTTCAAATGATTCATGATCATCCTCTTCCTGGATTATTTCTTCGTCAGACAGATTATGCACTCTGTTTTTACATAATACTGACTTTGCAGTGTGTCCCATTTGGTTACACGAGAAACATTTCCAATTCACAGCTGGACATTTATAATCATTGTAGTGGACTCGCAGGCAACGCTTACATGCTTTCTCACTTTGTGACTGTGAGACTTGACTTTTCTTCTCTTCTCGACTACTGCTGACATGCTGACTTCTATTTTGGTTAGGACTTGACTTTGAGTTTGAAAACTTTTTGAATTTTATTTTATTCACAGCACCTGTAGACTCATTTTCAAACAATTGTAGTTGATCATCGGTTAATTCCATGGCGATGGCTCTTCTGAATGCCTCGTCGAATGTTGGTAGTGGTTCAATTGTTAATAATTTGCGCTTGATAGCGTTTGACTTGATTCCACATACAAACTTATCACGCAGAGCATCTGGTAAAAATGATTTAAAATCGCAATGTTTTGCCAAATTTCTTAATCTAATGGAAAAGTTTTTTAAATCTTCGCCACTTTCTTGAACAGCAGACCAAAATTTATATCTCTCTGCAATCACAAGATGTTTCGTCCCGTATTGACTTCGCAACACTTCTGCCAATTGATTAAATGTTTTTTCATATAATTTTTGTGGAGCTAACAAATCTTTAAGGCAATTGTAAGTTTCCCCTCCAATTAAGGTTAGGAAAAGTGGGACCTTTTTTTCTTCGGTTGTGATGTCGTTTACTTTAAACAGTTGTTCTAACCGTTCTATATATGCATCTGCATCTGACTCTTTAGGATTAAATACTTCGATACTTCCAATTAAAGACATTTTTTCTTACTGACGGCGTGCTGACTTCGACGAATAGACTTTACAAAAAATAGACTTTAGACTTTACTTGAGTACTTTTTACATCTTCACACGCAGGTCTTCCGTTTTCGTCGCCAAATTATGTTATGTATTCGACAATAATAAACAATAGTAACAGTATTTATTAGACTTTTATTTTAGAACAGAATCACAATAATCATATTACAGTGTGGCGTGCACAACCATTGACAACACAGATTGATGACAGCATAGACAAGTGAGGGGCATAGTATAGATACACTACAATCCTTAAGTCTAATAAGAAGGTTTTTGTAACTGATAATGCAAGGATTTGTTACATGCATGTAACATTATATAATTCGGACATACTAAACTAATTTGAATTTAGCAACTCATTTACGAAAAATTAAGTGGAAAGTCTGCTTAGACTGGCAACAGATGAAGTGGAGGCAGTTGGAGCTCCAATTAACTTCAATAATTACTAAAGCACTAGTGACAACACATTTCATTTTTAGACTGGGGTCACCAAAGCCAATTATGAAGTAATTTATGAAGAAACATAGTTTACCAGACACATGTAAACATCCAAGGTTGGCTTTAGGGTTATACCTTATTAAGTCTCGTACTGGGGAGTCACACAGTGGGATTACTTCCTTATTTGAAATAAGTAAATCTCTAGTTACAATATTATTTTAAAAAAGCTAGGAATGCTTTGATAAATGATTTTGTACCGCTACATTTAGGTATGAACCACATCACTAG
The DNA here is from genome assembly GCA_963935595.1 of Schoenobius gigantellus. NCBI lineage: Eukaryota > Metazoa > Arthropoda > Insecta > Lepidoptera > Crambidae > Schoenobius > Schoenobius gigantellus. Next base: position 67,956,532 of record OZ012541.1, on the reverse strand, counting down.
GGAGGATCTCATAAATAGAAATCTTTTAATACCAGAAGGATTATTTGGTGATACAACTGATAGAAAACCAATAGTAATTTGTGATGGCACTTATATAATGTCCAAAAGTCATCCAACTACCTAAAACGTATAGTATGCACAAATATAGAAACTTGGTAAAATCATTTTTATTTGTTGCTTCAGATGGTTACATAATTAATGCTTTCGTGAAATTAATCCGTATTATTTATATTTTAAAAATAGTTTATAGTACATTACGATATTAGTGCGTCAAGATGTTATAACCAATACGCACGTATATCGTACGACGTTTTTTAACACATTTGCGAGGAAACAGAAAAAAAAACATTTTTATTTACAACTAATGACGAATTACAATGCTCTTCTGCCGCCTTTCAAGAAGTTTCGTCGTCTCCAACATTTACCCTAACACAAAACAATGACATTATGAATAGTAATAATAATAATAACATAATTAAAAAACCAACTACAACTACGTATCATTTTAATAATTGTAATTTCACTAACTGTTTCAATAATTAAAAATGAACAATATATAAAATGTTTTAAATAAACTCAATCTGTGAATGCACACTGTTGCTTTCCCGCCATTTTAACAGGGTGCTAGCGCTGCCTACTGACTGGCGCCGCGCGGCGATTAGTTCGAAATTTGAATAGCAACAGCGCGCTGCTCAATAGCTGGCGTCGTGCGGCGGCGATCAGTTCCATATTTGAAATGGCAAATAATACTGTAATGGAATTTGTATGGACTATAACTTAACTATTTGCTTTGGTAACAAACGCGTTTTTTATGACCCGCTTTACATTTTTAAAACCGGTGGAATTACATCAGCTTTACGAGCAAGGGTGTTAAAAAATAAGTTAATAAACAATATTAACAGCTTAACAGTTAAAGAGAACTCTCATAACAAAGTGAAAGTGTTATCCAGTGTTATTATAAAGAGATAATAAGCTTTAAGCAATAAAGTGCTAATCCTTCTTAAAAGGTCGTTATCCTAGTCATTGTTGTGACAACTTGAGTAAATAACAGAAAACTACAATTTCCTATTCGAATATAGTGTTTTCTTGTAACGATTAGCGAAGAGAAATAAAGAAAAGTGTTAAAAAAGTGTATTAACAATTAACAAAACTACAATCAATGGACAAAATATTTGAAATAATAACGATATACCCGAATTCAAAATAATAAATGTAAGCAAATGCAGTCTAATTTCGTCAACTACAGTGGTGAGCAGCTGGTCTAGTGGTTGAATGAGCGACCTGCGCCGTAGATGTCTTACGCCTCGGCGTTCAAATCCCAGTAGTAACATATTTTTTTTACTTAAGACCTTTTTTTAAAATAGCTAGTAAATTGAAGTTACAATGAATTTTTTCGATAACATAACATTTAGGAAAAGACGTTCTAAATCTGAAACAGAATTGTCTTGTGATGGTAGTTTGAATAATTCAAACCTAGATGGCACCACTAGTAGCTTACCAAACACATCGATGGATGAAAACTTCACTCAAATCCAAGAATATAAACAACAAATTGAACTACTGACCTTGCAACTGAATTCCGCTCACGAAGAAATTAATAATTTGTCTATTGAAAACAGTAAACTTAAACAAGCTATCAACTGTAATATAATGTCTAATCATGAAATGCCGAAAAAACCATCAGAAAAAGATATTTCTTGCAAAATTTCCAAAATGTCAACCACACGTACCAAGTATATGGAGAAAACAAATTCAGTTCACAATGAAGTTACCACGTCTGCAGTTGTAAAAGAAAACACGTCTACGTGCACGTGCACGTCTGCAAAGAAATAATCGCATCATCGCCTCATAATGAGGTAATTCAAACTGATACAACTGAAAACATCCAATTATCCAAAACAAACGAATTATGTATTGTCAGCGCCAACAAGACGAACAAGATTTCATCTATTGCTGAAGATACAATATATCTCCAAACCGCGGAATTATGCAGCTGATTAGTAATCTACATATTAAATTAAAGGACTATTCAGAAAATGACTTCTGTGTCATATTGATAGGAAAGGAGGATTTTCGGAAGTCCGGCAATTATTTAAACTTAATTGAAAAGATTCTCTTTACAAAATATTCAACACACTAATATAATTATTTGTTTACCGACTTATAAATTTTATACATATTCCGTAATTTTTAATTCCCGTGTTGAGCTGTTTAGTAATTTACTTTATCTGGACATTTATACATACAACTACGTCAATCTACTGGATTCTAATCTTGATGTATCCTATGACTGTACAATGTTTTCAACATATACCGGGAAACTTAATAATAATGGTATGAGGAATGTAATGAATAATATACTAATGCTCATTAATATTGAACAAGAAAAGTCTTGTATAAATACCGAATCAGAATTAAACCTCAATAATGATACCGTTTGAAATACTAACTCTGAGTTTTTTCTTGTTTGATTATATTTATATCATGCACCAAAATATTGCTGGCCTCTTGAATAAATCAGATATATTATCAGTTCACATTCAGGAATTATTATCCAAACAAATAAACATTGATATCTTATGTATAACTGAGCATTTCATAATGTCTGGCCACGAAAAACTGCTATGCATTCCAAATTATAAATTAGTGGCATGTTACTCTTGAAATAACATAAAGCGCGGAGGAGCGTGCATTTTGATAAAACAAGGGCTTGAATATAAGGAACTACCAGAAATAATGAGATGCTCGGTAACAGGTATAATTGAATGTTGTGCTATAAAACTTGTTAAACAAAATGTCATTGTTTTGTGTATATACAGACCTCCTAAAATGTGTAATTTAACCAAGTTTTATGAAAATTTAGACAATATTTTAAAAATTATATGTACTAAAAATGGCCCTAAAATAGTATTGTGTGGCGATTTCAATATAAATACAATGATAAAAAATAGATTTACATTGGAATTTGAAAGCTTTCTTTTGAGCTATAACCTCAAATTAGAAATAAATGTTCCTACTAGGCTTGACAGCAACACTTGTCTAGATCATTTTGCTCACAATTTCAAACAAAAATGCAAATGGGAAGTAATAGACTTAGCGTTATCCGATCACACAGCGCAAATACTAAATATCAAGGTAAATAAATCATGTAAGATAAAATCTTGGCGTAATGGGAGCGTCTGTGTGCTCTTGAGTATGAGTAAGTATGCCTCTGCTATACCTCGAAAGGGATTACAAACATAATTGAGGATGAAAATGAAAATGATTTATACTAGATTGTCATTGTAAATATTTGGAAAGGGAAAACTATGTGTCTGAGACCGTCATTTTGTTTACTTAAATATGCGGTCTGAGGTATTTAGCAAAGTTTTAGCGTTTGGTTATGATAAGAATTGATTTTTGGGTTTTTTTTTGTAGAAAACAGGGCGGATAAAAAATCAATTTTTTTTTGTTAAGTTGGTACATAAGGTAAAAATTAATTCAATAAATTTGTTTTGGAAGTTAATTCGGTTTTTGTATATCCAAGGGTTGTGAATTGGAACTGTGCTAACTACCGAGAGGATGTGAACACAGCTCCTCTTGTACATTTTGCGTTTTGCTCATTTTGCGTGTGGTGCTCATTCTGCGTGTTGCACATTCTGCGTATTGTACATTTTGCGTTTTGCTCATTTTGCGTGTCGTGCACATTTTGCGTAATGTACATTATGCTCCGAAGGGAAAGTACACAAGATATATCGAATGCAAACATGTTAAAATTTGAAAACCATTTGTTGTCGTTATCTTTCTCAGATGTTTATATTAGCGAGGACCCAAACTTAGCATATGATACGTTTTTGGATTTATTTCTTTTATTATACAATTTGTGTTTCCCTATAAAAGATATAACTGTAAAATTTGGAAAGTCGGTTAAATGGGTATCACGAGGTATTCGAATTTGTAGCAAAAGACAACGCTATCTACTCTGGCAAAAAATAATAAAACCCACAGAGGAGAATAAACAAAAGTTTCTTACTTATTCTAGAAAATTTTAAAAAATCGTAAAGTTAACTCAAAAAGCCTAAAATAACCACTCACTACTGAACTCAAAAAATAAAACAAAGACAGCTTGGCAGATAATAAACAATAATAATAGTATCAATGAACCAATCTGTAAGATTGTAAAAAATGATTTCTCAATAACTAACCCCAAAGATATAGCTGAAGCATTTAAAAATTTTTTCAATAAAAGTCTCTAATCTGCCAAAATCTACGCTTTATCGTGTTAAGGAAATAGATCAAAATCCAAGTTCGATTTTCATGTCCCAGGTCGTACCGCAAGACGGGGTGCGATGTCAGACAACCTCCTTGTGGTGCACCCTGGGCAACCCGGCAGATTCTCTGCCGCGGGCTAATAGTCTGACGAGAGGACCCCCATAGAGGGGGGTGTGGGATGGCCGAGTTTAACCCGGCGGGCCACTTCGTGTGGCCACCCGCTTCATGCGGAGAAGGGCGAAGTCCCCTCTTCTTATTTTAAGAAGAGGTGTGGCTTTCGCCAGAAGCCCGATTTGGGCGGCTACCTATGAAGGTAGCAAGGTGGAGGCGACTTTTCGCCACGGCGCTTCGCGCCTGCCGGGGGTTTCCCAGAGCTTTGGCTCACCCGCGCGGCGGTGGATCCAGTGGGATCTGCCGTCGGGCAACCCGTTACCCGGACTGAGCGGGCCGGGGGCCCGGTGCACTGAGCGTCGGGCCGCGTGGAAGACAACCACAATAAAAAACCAATTTCGGGGTGTAGAGCGGTGCAATTCTGCGTCGCTCCACAAAGCAGCAGAGCTAGACGGGGAGTCCGGCAACGGACATGTCGCAGGCAGGGGTTCAGCGGGAATAAGGCCTGGCTGTTGTCCCCTTTCCCCTGTCTTGTGACGGACGGAGGAGCTGCTGGGGGGGTTTTTAGTGGGTAGGCCCGGTCCGCTGGGGAGTCCCACATATCTTCGTGGTTTGGCTCGACCACGAGGAATGCGTAAATGCATTTTCCCCCCTCCCAAAAAAAAAAAAAAAAAAAAAAAAAAAAAAAAAAAAAAAAAAAAAAAAAGGTCGTACCGCAAGACGTATCAAGAGTAATTAGATCTTTAAAAAATGTTGGCATTAACTGTTGGCAGTTGTTCGTATACCTTTCGGCGTAAGGTAATTTTGCGCGTGCTTCCGTTCAACAGGGCGCCGAGGCCAGGGGAGATGGTGACATTCCGTGCCCTGTCGTTGCAGAACGCTATTCCCAGACTCTCGATGTTAGAGTCCATGAACAGAGCAACTCCCTTCAGCTTTATTCCTGGGTTTCCCTTTTGCGCTAGAGTCAGAATGTCCATTGTTCGCATCGGAGCAGAGATCTGGACAGCCCTCCTATGTTGTTGTGAGTGTGTGTGTGTTTCGGGCGTGTGTGTCATTGGTGTTGTCAGGGTGCTATTTCGACGAGATGTTATTGCTGCAACAGTTTCCATGAACTGTAGCAGCTTTGCTCGTTGCTTTTTGCACCCCATGACTATGTGTAGAGTGTCAGCCTGAAAGTCCACGTTTAGGTGCTGAGTTAGGTTATGTCGAGCCACTTGGAAGCGCGGGCACTCGAGTATTACGTGCCACACCGTTTCCTCCACACCGGGTCGCACTCGCATGCCGGGCTGGCTTTTAGATGGAACCTGTGCAAGTATGCTCCAAGGCCGCCGTGCCCCGTAAGGATTTGGGTCTGAAGGTAGTTCGGTCTCGTCTCCCTAACCGCGGCGTAAGCCTTAGCCACGTTCGGGAGGAAAGTCCTCGTTACCGACCCAGTTTGGGCTGTGTCATAGCGATCTTGCCATCTTTGGACAGTTTGGCCTTGATCTTGTTCCTTACGTATGAGAGTGGGACCCCCGCATAGTCGGGTTTTTGGTGTGGTGTTCTGTTTGTGGCCGCTGTTTTTGCCAGCTCGTCCGCTCTCTCATTGCCTGGTGTTCCTACGTGTGCCCGCAGCCAGAAGAAACGCACTTTCCTGCCCTCCAGTCCCATAGCTGCCACGTCTTCCTGGATGGGCTTTGCGAGCGGATGGAGGCAACCGGGATCGGTCAACATGTCCAGCGACGATCTTGAGTCGCTCAGTACGTTGACCGTTCCCTCACCACTGTTCCTCGCTCGCTCTACCGCCTTGTGGAGCGCGTACAGTTCCGACTGGAAGACCGTGCAATGTGTGTCTAAGGCGAAGGTATCGTAAGTTTTTTCGCCTCCTTCTTCCCACCATGTTAAGGCAGCTCCCACGTTCCCCTCCAGCTTACTACCATCAGTGTAAACCTGTGGTCCAGTCAACTCGAGGGATTCCTGGGTGCTTTTTTCCATATTTTCCAGGAGCTCGTATTTTATTAGTATTTGTTTAGCGGGGTGAGGGCGGTCTTGGAACCGCCGCTTCCGCTCGAGCTCCGTTCCCGGTGGCAAGTAGGAGGTTGAGATGGCCCTCTTCGCCTCATACATCGCGGCGCTCTCCTGGATGCGGAGGTCCAGAGGAAGTGTGCCCGACAGGACCATTGCCGAGGTGGCCGAAATTGTCCTGTAACCTTTGCAGATTTTTTGGGCAAAACTTCTCTGGAGCGCCTCCAGTGGCTTCTTGTTTGTTTGGTGTTTTGTTGCCTCCGACCAGGAACATGCCCCATACGTCACTATGGGCTCTATTACGGCGACGTATATAGTCCTCACTATTTCTCCGTTCAGCCCCCAGGTCACTTTTGCAGCACTCGCCAGCTGCTTGTATATGTCGGTTGACTTTTTACAAACAGCTCGCACGTGCTGATTAAAATTGAGGTGCCTGTCGATGGTCAGTCCCACGAGTTTGATCTCGCCGACAAGTGCTATTTTCGTCCCTGACATTTCTAACTGGGGGGTGCTGTATTTGAGTTTTTTTGTTAGCAGCATTGCGCAGGTTTTATGCGGCGCAAATTTTAATTTGTTTAGATCCCCCATTCGACGACTAGTTTTAGCACCTTGTTGGCGGTTTCCTCCATCCGGGCTATGGAATTTCCGGAGAAAGCCAGGACAACATCGTCCGCAAAGGCCTGGTAGTAGACCTCCTCACTTGACAGCAATTTTAGCAGAGGGTCCAAGATCAGATTCCAGAAGGTCGGTCCACCTATGGAACCCTGGACGCATCCTTTTGTGGTGCTTCTTTCACTTGTCGCCCCCGCATAATTTACTGTTATTTTCCTTCCTGTGAGATATGAGGTTACCAGCTGGTATAGGTTCCTGGGGCATCCCCTGGTCAGGAGTTGGTGCTTTAGAGCCGGCCACCATGCATTGTCGAAGGCACCCTCTATGTCCAGTGAGACTATTAGTACGGATTTTTTACATCCTATCTCTTTTCGTACATAGCTCAACAAGTCATAGAGGGCGTCCTCGGTTCCGCGTTGTGGCATGAACCCGTACTGTTTTTCATCAAGAGTTGGTAGAAGATGCCACTGCAGCCTGCCCACTAGTAGTTTTTCGATAGTCTTACCAAGAACCGATAGTAGCCCTATCGGCCTATAAGACTTCGGGTGGGTGTAGTCCTCCTTGCCGGGTTTACGGAGTATGACTACATGAGCTCTTTTCCACTGTGTCGGGAAGTAGGCCTTTTCCAAGCATTTGTTCGCTATGGCCATGAATACCCCCCAATCACAGCGGATTGCTCTGGCGCAGATGTCGGACGTAAACCCATCGGTCCCGGGGGCTTTTTTCGGGTTTTGTGCTTTTAGCACAGCTTCGATCTCGGCCCTCGTGAACGGTGGGTCATCGTCCGCCAGTTCCCTCTCTTGGCCTTCCGTGATGTTCGTCACAAGATTTCTTATTGTCGTATGCTGCGGCCTGTCAGTTGATACGGAGTCATCAGGGTAGAAGGTTTCGGCTAGGAGTTCCGCCGATTTTTCAGGACCGAGTGTAGTTCCGTCCTGTCCCCTCAGGAGTATGTTTTCTTGCCTCCCTGATGTTTTTCTGATGACTCTGTATATGCCGTCCCACATGCTCTCTCTTTCCTGTGTCGAACAGAAGGCCTTCCAACTCTCGATTTGAGCCTGTGTTGTTTTTTTGAGGTATTCCTCTTTGGCTCTTCGATAGTCTTGCAGTACGGATTCGATTCTGGTGGGGGCGGCGTTCCTGATTCGTTTCTTCTTTCGAAGTACGTCCGCCTTTAGTCCACCGAGATCATTGTTCCACCAGGGCGGTGCCGCGTTTCCGCTCCTTTCGCGTATCCTCGGGATGGCATTTTGACACGCCTTCTCGATGATGTCCGAATACGCCGTGACCACGGACTCCATGCTCTCCGGGCTATCCACCAGGCTCACCGCCTCAGGCGTCAGGCCCCCCTCCCTCAGCAGGGCCAGCATGTGCTTGTCGAAGTCCCACCAGTTTGCCTTTTTCGTGTTGTATCTCCTGGTAGAGGGGCGCGGGATCGGCTGATGCCTTTCCCCAGTCTCCAGGGTGAAAGTTATGGCATTGTGGTCTGACGTGGTGAGACTTCTGTCAACCTGCCAACGCTTGACCCTGCCGAGGAGGGCGGTCGAACACGCTGTAACGTCTACAAAGCTGGAGTACAGCTTCCCGCGGCGGTAGTCCTCGAATGTCGGTGTCTCGCCCGTGTTCAGCACGTGGTAGTCCATCTCGTTTAGGAGCGTGATGTATGCACCGCCTCGCTGGTTCTCGGTTGAACTTCCCCACCATGGGCTCCAAGCGTTTGTATCGCCCCCTAGTAGGATTTTGTTAGTTTCTTTCTCCAGGTTTTGGCATACTGCTTTAGTACGCTCTATGTAGGGGTCTATTTGCTGGTCCCCCTCGTAATAGATGGACACGAGCCCAAGCTTAAGCGTGCCGGTTTCCACCAGGACTGCGGCCTCATTCTCGGTGACAATCTGGGGGTCGTGTATGGTCCTCAGAATGTCGCCGAACACGATTATCGCAGCCTTCACGGGTTTTTGCCGGTTCAGGGTGCACTGGATGACCTTCGTGCCAGGGACTTGCTTGACTGTGCCCGTGGAACCCACATAGGGTTCCTGGACTAGCGCCACTGCTGTCCCTAGTTCCCTTGCGGCTGTCATTAGTTCGGCCGTAGCTTGCTTGGATCTCTGCAGGTTTGCTTGGATGATGTGTAGACCTGTACGTCCTCTATTGCTTAGGGGGACTCTCCCCGGAGCCACTTTAGCAATATGCGATCCTGGACCGCGCTATTTTGACCCATATTTGGCGTTCTGGACATATGTCGCTGAATGCCATGTGGGGTACCGTGTCACCCGCGTCGCCGCCTTTGCCTTGGCAGTTTTTACAATTTGGCCTCTGGTTGGTCTTACGTGCAGGGCAGTCCTGCCATGAGTGGGCGGCACCGCAGTAATTGCAATGTTGCTCGCTCTCCTTGCACAAGGCTTGTGTATGCCCAAACCAGAGGCATTTCGCGCATTGGATCAGCGGGGACTGGTCTTCTACCGGCACTCTACCTAGGCCGATGTATACCATCCCCGCCTCCAGAAGTTTCTTGTGCAGCTGCGGCGATACTTCCATGACGGGGTGACATTGGAGATCGTTTCTGGCGCGTTTTCTGTATCTTAATGTAACCTTCTTTTCGTCTGTATTTAGACCCTCGAAATTTTTTTTATTTTGGGCCAGAAGTTTGTCCAGGATCTCCTGGTCGGAGTGGTAGCTCATCACTCCCTTAATTCTTACTAGGGGGTTTTTCTGTGTGGCTTCGTGGACGTTTAGTGAAGTGTTAGTTTTTATTTTCGTCTGCAAAGTTTTTGCGTTCTCGGCGGACTCGCAGCTGAGGATTATTTTGCTGTTTTTGGCTTTGCGGAGCCTGTCGACCGTTATTCCGGTCGTTTTCACGTCCAGAGTCTCCCTTATAGCATCTATTACGTTTGCCCCGGTCTTTGTGGGGTCCGAAGATGATACTATAAGCGAGTGATTGGTCCTCGGTCTGTATGGTTTTTTAACCATCGCAGCGTAGTTGGTCTGCTGCGATGTTTGCTGCGAGGCCGGCGGGAACACGCTCTTGTTCTTTTTGAGCTCGGAGTTGATCCACACCAGGGACCGGCCGAGATCACGAGACTGGCTGGCGACTGCTTGCACGTCCGTCCTTAGAGGAGTTATCAGCTCCTCCAGTTTCTCCGTTGTGTCCACAGCCGCCAGCTCCGCCCCCAGCCCGACGGCCCCCGTCGCAGACAAACTGCCGTTTGTATAGGCTACGTCCTTCACTTCCTCCAACTCTCGCAGGATGTCCTTTGTTTTCATTACTACCTTTTCGGTCCCCTGCTCTACAGTATTCGTCACCTGTGCCTGAACTTCGAGACACATGGTTTTTATTACCTCTTTGGCTTCGCGGAGCTCATCCCTGAGGCGGTCCATGTTGAGTTTGAGCTCCGCTAGCTCTGCCGGCAGGTTGTCCGATACCGGCTTTTGAGGTGACGAAAGCGGGGACGGCAGTTCACATCCGGTTTTAGCTGTTTTGACATCCTGCTTCATATAGTGGACCTCTGTGGCCAGATCCCCCAGGGTGCTTTTTATACCGGCCAGGGCTGTCTTGATCTCCTTGAGGTCTGTTTCTGGCGGGTCGATTGGCTTGAGATCTTTAACTGGAATTGCCTCCTCTCGCACTACCAGATGGATGGCCTTGACTGTTCTGACAAGGCCGCCCATCTCGTCGCTGAGGAAGCTTTGGACCCCTTGCACTGCACTTTGGGTCCCTTCCAGCGCCTCTCTGTTCTCCGCCAGCTGCCTCTCGAAGCGCAGCCTTTCCTCCTCCAACCTCCTGGTGTGTGCCCGCTCCACACGGATCATTTCCCTGGCAGCGCGGGTCCTTTCGATCTCTAGACTGAGTCGATGGCGTTGTCTGGAGTCTGCCAGGGATAAGACCAATTCGTAAAGGTTGGAGAGTTGTTCTACGGCTATGGCCCTCAGCTCCCGTTTGAGGGTCCTGGATTCCTCCAGCGCTGTTTTTCCTGTCTGAAAGAATTCCCTCGCCCTCTCCGTCGCGAGGTCTTTGGACACACCCGTTCGAGCCCCGATTGGCGGCAGAACGCTGACTATCCCACTGTACTCACTGTCTGCGTCTGACGCCCACTCATCCTCCGAGTTCTCTTCGGGTGTGCTTTCTAATGCGGCGATGGTGTTTGATCCCGGTTTTAGTATCGTCTCCTCGGGTTCACCTTTCCTCGATGGTGTGCTCGAGATGACAATGCTGTAGCTATCCCTTATCGCTACTGGGGTTGTTTCGACCGGAGGGGGCGAGGGCCCTCGCTCTATTTGGGTTCCACTTGTGGTGGCTGTGTCGGACGTCTCCGTTGTGTCTGTGTGATGTGTTGAGGGCTGTGGCTGTGTGTTTGTGGTCTCCAGTTCTTCGGAGGGGTCGTCTCGCAGATCTCGCGCTTCGTCCGCTTTGGCGCTTCTCGCCACGGTCTGCGCTTCTCTGATCGTAACGGCCCTCCTGAGGCCGCCCGACGCCATTTTCTTTTTAAGATTATATTGTATTGCTACCTTTCTCGTAAATTCTGGTGTACCTACATGAAGGCCGCTGGACTTCCTTTTGGGGCGAGGCACCGGCTGTGGCTTCCTTCGTTTAACCTCAGCCGGTCCCTCGTTTGGGTCCTTCGGTTGCTGGTCTGCGGTGGAGGGGACGGAAGACTGGGGTGTGGGATTGGTTGATGGTTCGGATGTGGTTGGTGTGGTGTCTAGTATTGTGGTTGTGGAGGGTGCGTTCCCTTCGTTCTCGTCGCCGACTGCAACCCTTTCGTCTGCCTTATGCTGTTCAGTCGGGGAGGACATCGCGATGTGTTAATTGTTTGAATACTTATGAGATACTAAAGTTTTCTTAATTATAATTTATTGCTAAAAGTGTCTTAATCTAATTGTGGCGACTGTGAACCGCCGCGACCTTATTGCGTCTATATTAAGTCTATTGTGTGTGCTAGTGCCGCAAAAAAAATGTTTTATGACTATTCTTCGTATTTTTATTATATGCCTACTTTCGATTTAATAAGCTTAACAGTTAAGCATATTAAATCAAATGTAGGCATACAATAAAAATACAAAGAATAGTCATAAAACATTTTTTCTGTTAATCAACAACCTTAAATATTATTGCGGTATTCCGTTACACCCGGTATAATATATTTTAATGTTAAAATATAATGTAATGTAGAATAGCAAAAATCTGTAATATGTAAAGTATACAATGTAATAAGTATGTATGAGTATAAATATATATATATATGATGTATAAGCGTGTGTGTATTATATATAAACATGTAGGATATAACATTTTAACATGTAACTTTAGGTGATGCGCAACTCACCCTAGATATAGAGTAGAGTAGTCGGACTTATTAAGTTTACAAAAGATCAAAACGAAAATACATTACCCTTGAGAGGAGCTCGGTTTAGTCGGGCAGCATCGCTCTCGATACACAAAGCGATTGCGAAGAGTACCCTTTGTATGTCGAGAATGCGATTTAACGGAGCCCCCCAGTATTTTTAGTGGGTATACCTCGCTTAGCGGGGGAGTCCCACATAACCGCAGCTGAGCCCCACTCCCAGTGCGGTAGATCTAAAATCTTTTTAACTGAGTAAAAAAAAAGGTGTACAGAACACTTAACGGATGTGGGAGATTCATTAACTTATGGCTCACCTTTGGTTCTAAGACAGACAATGCTAACCATAGGGAGTCAGGTGGGATGATCCATTCGAAAAGAAATTTAAATATAGTTTATTGGATTCGTATGCCAATAAAGATATCTGAACATCGACGAAAATAAGGTAATTGGCCAGAGTTATTTATAACAGCTGGAGATCCGTGTAAGCCTGCCAGGAGAACCATTATTTTGAATTGATTAAGAGTGTACTACAAAGAGCGGAAATAGAAACGTCTCCAGGATCTGTACGTTCGGTAGTCTCGTCACCGAATAGGTTAGAAAACTATTGCCTTGATTAAATACTTTCTATTGGAAAATGGAAACAGGAACATACTTTTAGGACTGACTATCACATGCAGATTTTAAATATAAGTAACAAGTCCTCAAGCTAATGAATCTTTATCACAATACTTTGAAGCAATTCAAAATATTTATGATTGTAATGATTTCGTTTAATATATGTGTATAAATCTTTAAAAATTCATTTTTGTAATGATTTTTATTTATTGGTTTACCTATGAAATATCAATACTGTTACGTTTGTGGGGTGGGTGTTCAATAGAAAATTCGCAAAACACCGACAATTATGAGATAAGATTTAATTAAGCACTAATTAGGTCACTTCACTTAACACTGTAAACCGCTATAAGCACTACGGACACACTACACTTCACTATAACTCGTTACTAAGCACTGAACACACAGAATTCTTCACTATGAAGTTCTTCCAAGTCACTTTGTATCGCTTGATCCGCTCGGTTCGCTCTCTTGAAAAGAACTGTGTGGCTGCATTCGCCTACGCGCTTATATAGTAGGGCCGACGAACTTTCGGGGCATTCGAGAATGTTCCATTCTCGAATATTCCGTACCCAACCGATTATTTATCTTCTCTTCTCGAAAGTTCCGTGGTACCCTTCGCGCTTATGTAGTAGGACCGGTGAACTTCTGAGACATTCGAGAAGGTTCTATTCTAGAACATTCCATACCCGATCAATCGTTTGTCTTCTAGAAAGTTCCGTGTATGCCTTCGTGCTTCTACAGTAGAACCGGTGAACTTCCGAGACATTCGAGAATGTTCTATTCTAGAACATTCCATACCCGATCGATTGTTTGTCTTTCTAGAAAGTTCCATCGCATTCCCGATTATGTTTGTCTTTATGAGCATGTTCTATCTCTGTCCGTCAGCACGCCTAGAAGTTTCTAGATGCATCTCGATCTATCTTTTATCTCTGGAAGGTGCCCACTATTGTTCTCTTTCTTATCGTGCTATCTCACTCACTCCTATTGAAAATTTAGTCATATATCGAACTGTGGTTCAAAGGCCCATAAGGGGTCCTGAAAACGCCTGAAAACGGGTTTTCAGGTTATGATGTGGTTCGATAGAGGGTAGCCTGAAACGGACCGAAAACATGTTTCAGGCGCCTGAAAACAACGGCAACTTGGGTAAAATTTCGATATTCTAGTATGTGATAGAGCACCTCCTGAAACGCGCTGAACTGCGTTTTCAGGCCGCTGAAACGCTTCTAAGGCCAAGAAAACCACGCCGGAAGTTTCTTATACCATCGGCGCAACAATACTTTTAATTTACTCACATTATAGCATCAATAATCTTAGTACCAGGAGAAATCAAACACGTCATTCATAATGGATTCCGGATATCGATGACGGAACAAATAATAGAGAGTTTTCCCTGAAAATAAAACTTACCTATTATTTTTCCTGAGATATCCGGAATCCAGGCAATTCCTACCTGGTACTTACAACGTCTAATGACAAAACCATGCGGCATAATCCACGAGGTAAACATGTGGTCGGAAACTGTCAAACCGAACGGAAGGGGGCGCCAGCATCGTTAGAGAGGAACTCGCTTGACCGGAAGAACACAAGAAAACGGAAGGCTACACTCATAATGGATTCCAGATATCTCAGGAAAAATAATAGGTAAGTTTTATTTTCAGGTAAAACTATCTATTAGTCTTTATGGTAACATCTTTAAATAAACCTTGGAAAATACCTGTAGAATATTTCTTTACAAATGGTGTTAATGGTGAGCAACGCTGCGCTTTATTAAAAAAACTATATTCATTTATTGTTAGAATGTGGAGTAGACATTATTTCAATTACTTTGGACGGATGTCCAGCAAATTTTGCTATGGCAAAACTTTTAGGGGCTATGTTTTAAGATGTACATAATATTGATCCTCAAATAAATATTGCTGGAAAAAGTATTGCTATAATACCAGATGCCTGCCATATGTTAAAATTAGTTAGAAATACATTAGCAGACAAAAAGTAATTTTTAATGGTAATAATGAAATGATTTCTTGGGATTATTTTGATAAGCTACATAACCTGCAGCAGAATGAAGGAATGCACTTAGCAAACAAATTAAGACGCACGCATATTGATTTCCATAAACAGGTGATAAAGGTTCGTCTTGCTGCACAAACATTTAGCAGGTCAGTCGCGGAAGCCATGTTATTTTGCAGGGATGATTTAATTTTAGAAGACTTTTTAAACTCCGGTGCGACAATAGAATTTATAAAGCATTATAATGACATTTTTGATATTTTAAACAGTCGCAGATTATTTACACATGGTTTCAAAAAAACCATTTCTAAGGAGACTGTTCTTAGTATTGACGTGAAATTAAAGGAACTCGAGATATATATTAAAAATTTAAAGTTTTCATCTGGTCCAGTAATTCAATCTGGGAGAAAAACCGGGTTTTTAGGATTTTTGATATGTTTAAAGGCAGTAAGAGTAATTTTTACTAATCATATAAACAATCAAAATGCAACTCTTCAATATTTATGTACATTTAAATTAAGCCAGGATCACCTCGAGTTATTTTTAGTGCGATCCGATCGATAGGAGGTTTTAATAATAATCCCACTGCACTACAATTTAAATCTGCATACAGACGTCTCTTAATTCATGGCGAAATGAAAAATATTTCTACTGGGAATTGCGTACCATTAGAATCTATAAGCATTTTAACATGTAACATGACATCAGTTTGCAGGAAAATAAATAGTAGAAGAGAAAGGTTACTAACATTCAATGAATGTGTTGATAATGATGACCAAATTGTTAATTTGCCCGAAAGCCACGATTACATAGGCAATTGTGAAATGACTGAGTACTCTAAACACGCAACAATTTACATAAAATGCGACAAATGCTTGCAAGCTATAACTTCGAATAGGTTTCCAAGTTTAATTTCAAGAAACGATTTTGGTGGATTGCATTACCCATCCCACGATGTTATTAAAATTTGTTTATTTGCAGAACAAATTTTGCGACAAGCAATTGCCATTCATGGCAGTTCTTACTTTTCTCACAAGCATAGCCTCTACCCAAAATGCTTTGTTTAATCTTAAATAAATTTGTTGAAACCAGGATTTTTAATGATTTACGCGATCACATCAACGAGCAAAGTCCATTGGACAATTACTTAACTTTACTTATAAAGGCAATATCTCTACGATATTTTGAAGTCAGAATCCACTTTATTACAAAATCTGCATCTCAACGACAAGAGTGTTAGATTAATCCCAAGGAGAGACGATAACTTAGCATTCCACGCGGGTGCTCGGTCTATCGCGTTGCAGAGAAGAGAGCCAAGAGCGGTGCCTGGGGCTTATGACCCAGGTGCAGGTTTAAGTAGCTATTTTATAATGCATTAACATTCACCTTCACCACCCCGGCTCCCCTCTCTGCCTAACCATAATTAATAATTATTTAATACGATTCCGTAAGTGAAGAAACTTAAACGTAAACAAATGGTCACAGTACTCACAGCAGTTCACTGGTTTTCAAAACTCAATGCCCTAACCGTCAAACGTTCGAATCACGAAATCACAGATTAGAGAGAATATATCTCAAGCAGCAGACTAAGTTTCTGACTGCCAGCGCCACCCGCGGCGCCGGTGAGAACTAAAAGTTGCCATTTGCAAGTTCCCTAACAGACGGCCTTCCTGATTTCGGAATGACCCCATTCCGACCCGTCTCGGCCATTCGAACGTTAGACGTGTCCACACGATATCTTTTATCACATACATAATTGTAACTGTCGTTCTAATCTAATTAAAATGAGACAATAAAGTAAAAGGTGAAAAATCTCAGAGGCTATTTAATTTTCTCCTACAAAATAATTCCCCAATCTAGACTTAAAGAAAAAATCGATATTAATAATCTAACTAAGCATGATTAACTCTCCTATCCTAATCTACACTATTATTATAAAGAGGAAAGATTTGTATGTATGCATGTAGTGAACAAACTCAAAAACTACTGGACCGATTTCAAATCTCTTTCACCATTAGAATACTACATTGATTGACCCTGATTAACATAGGCCACAAAACCATGTTTCCTACGGGAAAATACAAAACTGTCACGGGAAAACAAAAACAATGCGGGCGAAGCCGCGTAAAGTAAAGCTAGTTTTAGATGATTACGACAAAATAGTTTGTCGTTTCTTGGACATTATTATACGGTAGATAATACTAGTCATTACTGAGCATAGGTACATAATTATAAGACTGCCAATAATGAATTATTACAGAATTGTCATTTGTAGGTACTCCATGATTAAAATTATTTGATATCCTAAAATATTATTTTATATCGTCGAATCAGCGGAATATAATTATCAAAATAGCATGACAAATCCCTCTGTCCAATGAACCAGAGTCGACTGTTTCTCTGCCAATATTTATCCGAAAACCACCCATTCTGGACATCCCCTAGCTGACAAGAAAAAAATGGGCGCAGGAAACCTATTAGCTCTAGCAGGAATGTACAGGCATATACAAAACACTATGTCGATACCATACACAGCAACATTTGTATAGGCAAATAAATAGTTACATACATTATAACGAATAATATCTACATATTAACACAAGGCATTAGCATCACTCAAATAATCGTTGAGTTCATAATAAGTAACCATTATAATAGTTTTTTTTTAATTGTTGGAACGGTAAGTTTACCTTTATCCCTTATACATAAATGGGATTTTTTTTGGAAATTGGTATCAAATGTATTATAATATTTTATAAACATAAATCAAATTTTCATAAATTCACTGTCCCTGCTCGTAAATTATAAATAGCGCGAACCGCTCTTTTTGAAGTATAAAAATACCCTCTATACTAGCAGACGATTCCCATAGTGGTATTCCACGACATGACACTGTGAGAACAACCAAAGTAAATCAATCTTGCCGTTTCATCATCTAAGTCTGTTTGCCAAGGACTCAATATGTGGATCCCACTGCAATCTAGATTCTAGTACAAAATATAGTGAAATCGATGCATTCACCAATTTTGATTATTCATTTACACAATAGTATCTACTATTTTTGAATAAATAAGACTCAATAAATCTAATTGCTTCTTCAGAAACTCCATAATGCTTGAGTTTATATAAAAGTTTGGTCGGACCAACGTAGTCAAAACCCTTTGATAGGTCACAAA
Source organism: Schoenobius gigantellus (assembly GCA_963935595.1). Lineage (NCBI taxonomy): Eukaryota > Metazoa > Arthropoda > Insecta > Lepidoptera > Crambidae > Schoenobius > Schoenobius gigantellus. The sequence continues at coordinate 67,938,411 of OZ012541.1, read as the reverse complement.
ATATACCAATTAATACATCTTGTTTACACTACCAAGCAGCAAAAATGTTTTCAAGAGCTGCAACTCCAGCATCTGTAGTGCAACGACCTTCGGCAATGCCAAATTGGTTCATATGTAAAATGTGTGTTACTTGAGAAATGATCAATTCACTGATTACATTTTTTTTATTTTTCCTAAGAGCTGGTAGAATCGAAATCGATCGATAATTTAAAGAATCATTTTCATTTCACCCAAATAGGGGTATTAACTTGTCATTCTTCACGAGATCGGGGAAGACATCTTCATCGAAACCCTTTTTGAATATAAAAGCAAGTTGCGGGGCAAGTTCTTTTAGTGCAGATTCAATTATATTGGTCGAAATACCCCTAAGGTCTTCAGTTTTTTTTTCTAAAAAATATTTTCATAGCAGTGTAAGCATCAGCGTGACAAAAATGAAAATATTGGTTCACCCCTTCTACACTTTGTCCCAAAAGAGCTACAGCCTCATTGGGACACGAGTTCAGACTACTTGTAGTTTCTATGAGTACTTATATATGAGAAAGTCCTGAAACGCGTTGGTAACTGCATTGTCTGATTTAATCGTTTATTGTTATTGATTACTAATGAGAAAGAATTCACAGTGCTTTTGGGTCTACCCGTCTCTCGGTTATAATGACGTTCCAGGTGGTTTTTATTTTAGTTTTACATAATCTGATTTTACTTACTTATGTATACATATTTTACTTATGTAAATAGCTTTTGTGGACATGCACACTTATAATTTCTGACAAAATTCACGAAGAAGGGCTCATTGGTGGTTACTTTTAATAATTATTATTTAAATACATGCTTGCATGCTTTTTTTTTAATACATGCTTTTAGTACTCATCAATAAGAATCAAACGAGCCCAAACTCGATGCGGTTGTGTCGTTTTATTGCGTAATTCCTATGTCATCATAATATTGCACTGTCACGCGTTATACAAATACGCGTGCAAAACTTCAGCACAATCGGAAACCGGGAAACGGGTCAAATCCAACTTGTAAGATTTTAATACAGACACCGGGACAGGTGAAATTAAATAAAAATAAAAGTCTGCAATGAGTATAATTCTAATAGTTTTCTACGACTTTTATATACTATACCTGGCGGAGCCCAATCACACATTTTTTTCATTTTCGACTTTGATTACTTTTTTTTGATAAATCATTGCATTCATCTTTAACTACATGAAATAACTTATTATACAGATTATTGGCGTTCATCTTCCTGAATGCCAAATTTGTAGTTTAACTTATAACATTTCTTGTGAATTCCTTTATGCCGCGTTTATTTTTTTTTATAGGTCTACAAATAATCTCTCGTATAGAACAAATACTCGTATGATGGTGCTCATTCGAGGCTAGTCGTCCGCTATGATCAGAGTTAATACAATTTCTACTTAACTTATACATTACAATTACAGAAGATGCTGTCTAAGCAAGTATCAGATGCTTCTGTAATTCGGGTTGGTTTTTGAATTACATAATTCATGTTAAATGATTTGAATAAGTAAATGAATCTACTAGATAGTACTTCATAGAACTATTAATTGACGAAAAAATCAATAAGTAAAAGCAGAAGGGAAATATCAAGTAAAATTATAACAATTAAATTTTAAAAAAAGATCTAGATATTTGTGATTCCTTTAAAATATTTATATTAAAATCCCCACAAACAAGACTTTCCATTTTTTTTTGCATATTATTCTTAAGGCATCTTCCAAAGCGGACTCCAACTCTGAATAATTTCCAGAGGGGGGGTCTGTACACACAAATTATATTGGAATGATCGAGTACACACGAGGTAACTCAATAGTTCGTTCAGCAGAGATTACAACTATGTCTTTTCCTTATTCTCCCCTGTCAAGATTAAAAGAAAAAGAGAACACCGTGACGTGACGATAATAAAATTAAATTAGATTATTATAACTTAAAAATTGGTGCGACAATCCCTACGCAATGACCATTAAGATTTATAACCACATACCATTACTGAGAAATACAAGAAACAAAACAATTTAATGCACTTTTACAGAAGTACCTCTGTGACAAATGTTATTACAACTTAGACGATTTTTTTAAGGATAAATTTATTTTGAATTTTATAATTTATGTTAAACAAGAATTCATATTAAATGTGATGTATTGTTCTATATTTTAATGAAATTATATTTTAATGGAATAACACTATAATAAAATGAAATTTCCAATTATTGTATATTTTCATGAAATTATATAATACTTTTTTTTTATCATAATTATAAAATAAATTAAAATTAGGATTAGGTACTTATCATTAAAAAGTACAATAATTAAATAATGTATGCCATCCTCAACAAATTGCTATGCCCTTGCAAAGGCGTCACATATCCATGTACCTAAGTAACCATTTGTACTCAAAATACCTAAATGCATTATGTGCTTTGCAATTAAATATTTGAAAATAAATGCATTATGTGCTTTGCTATTATTATTTAATTGGATGTCATTTTGCAAAACTTATATGGGATCCATCTCCGATTGCAGATTTTTTTAGTGAACGGACTCACAATCATATCTAAACTATCATTAACAAAACTAACTATTATCCTATTATATAAACTAATCAACAATTCATGTTTTTTTATGCTCTGTAATACAAAGTAAATCTTTTTAAAGTAAGTCTTTACCAGAAAATCTTTAAATATATTTTGATGGACAATCCCTAAATATCGATGCTTATTTTTGGTCAATACCCGGCCAGAGATTACCTCTATTGTCTGATTATCAAATTTAGATTACTTGGAACTTGTTTCAAGACATCATGTTGCTCAATAAAAGCATTGTCAACGTGAGATTTAATAGCCAAGTTCTTGGCTAAGCTATATTTTATAGCCATGGTTTTTTTTTAAAGAACATTGATAAATATAATCTATCTTCTTTCAAATAAGCTTTGTCTCGGACACATGTCAGTTTATTAAAATCAATAGCATGGATTTTTTCCGAATAATTTGTCATTAAATCTAATATCAAATTAAGTTTATACCTAATAATATTTTTATTTTGTGTTAAATGATTTATGATACGGAAGGGAAAACACTCTACATGCAATATCATGGAAATGTGAGCCAGGCATAAAATAATTTACTTAATCCCAATTTATTATTCAATAGCTGGCTCTTACCTTTGTCAATATCATCACAAAAAATTAACTTCTTTTTTTTTTGCCTCGACAGTGGCCTCTCTGAACATTAAAACTTTATTGGTCATTGACTAGTGGTTGACAGACATTGTTTTTAATATGGGCGGAGGATGTATGATGGGTGCATTGTTACTGTTTTCTGACACTACATTCTGCTATTGAATCATTCCCACTTGAGGCCAAAAATTGTTTGTCAAGCAAAGATTGATAGTGGTCCTCGTTATGCTAACAGAGTGTGCCTATAGCAATAGACTGGATGTGCATTTTAATATCATTTTGTGCAGCGTGATAGTTTTCATAAGTAGCTGAGAATGAATGGTGTAAATTATTTACGCTATTATTGATGTGTTCAATGTTCCTATCATACATACTCCTGCTGTGTCTCAATTTGCTTTTACAAGCGTCATCATATGTATTGTATCTATTATGTGATGTGATGTGATTGAGTGCTGCAGCTGATGTCGCTCCTCAAGTGCTTCCTTATATTTTGTCATCCAACTCGCAGAGTTCACACATCGACCGAGTTCGTAGATAAATGAATATAACTTTGAGTGAATACTTGTACAGACTTATCTGCACACAAAAAGACAATATTATTAAAATACAAAGTTTGAATATATGTTATTATTATTTAACATAATTATATATTGTATAGTTTATATTATTTACGAGTATTTGGATATTATAAGACAGTTTAGTTCACATGTATTGTAAGTACCGCTTGAGCTCCGGCCTACCTTTCACATAAAATATGAGCACCGTTTGCTCTTCGGCATCCTTCACATATACATGATGACATTACTTGCATTTACATTGACCACAGTTAGTTCACATGTATTGTGAGCACCGCTTGAGCACCATTTGCTCTTCGGCATCATTCACATATACATGATTACATTACCTGCATTTACATTGACCACACAATTAGTTCACATGTATTGTGAGCACCGCTTGAGCACCGTTTGTTCTTCGGCATCCTTCACATATACATGATTATATCACCTGTATTTGCATTGATCAAACAAAACAATATCTGCTATATCTAGATATATTAAGGTGAGAACCGCTTGTGTTTCGACATCCCTTTCACAATTATGTGAGCATCGCTTGCACTTCGGTTCGGTATACCTTTTCACATATACATAATTAGGTATATCACCTGCATTTACTTTGATCACACAAACAATATTTTCCATATCTAGATATATTGAGGTGAGAAGCGCTTGTGCTTCGGCATCCCTTTCACGACTATGTGAGCACCGCTTGCACTTCGCTATACCTTTTGCCTCTATTAATTATTCTTTAATATCGCATACATGTACAAGGTACTTATGGTGATCCTTTCCTTAATAATAATTAAGGAGAGGCGTAGTTCTTATTTCAAATTATTTATGTTTTATCAATCTCCTATTATATATTTCCATTTCTATATAACTTATCCTGTAATACAAGTAATGGTAAGGAATTTGGTGGAGGATTCTTTGGAATGTCATTGTCTATAAATATAAGTCAAAATTGGTTGGGTCAATACACAAATCAGCTAAGTAATTAATCAATTGTTATTTTGGGCAGTTGTCATTAGTCTTAATCTAAATCTCATCACTGCTACTTTCCGTGGCTTCATCACTTTCACTATCAACATTAATTTCATTAAATGTAATCCACTGTTTGAGCTGATCACTCAGCTGAATATATGCTTTTATAAGTACGTTTTCTGAAACGTGGTATACTAGTAATCTCGTATCTGTAATTATTCAAGATTGTTGTAAATTGAAATGGACCTTGATACTTTTGATCTAGTTTTCATACTTTTCTCATCAGTGGGTAAACAGTGATTTGGTGTCATGACTAGGTTACCTTTAGTTAAAAACTTTGTTGGGGATCCACACATAGTAAGTTCACGGCTTGCATGAATTTCACATAACAGTAGATATAAACATCTATATCACAACATTATTTAAATTTTACAGATCTAATCATGCATAAATTTTATAAGTAAACCGTAAAAGAAAATAATTGCTGAAAGTAACCGAGGAAACACCCTGACTCCAAGGCCCCATACAACCCTTTGGAGATTATGGGTGTGAGTGCATGTATATTGTAATCATAAGAGAGCCAAAAATAAACCATACGTGGAATTCATACAAAACATGCGTTATTTTTGTATGAAAATTTGTAGTAGTATGTATTAACTTCTTCTTTTAATTTGTATGTATTTATTAACTAGGTAAGTATAGGAAATAAATTATATTTTATTAATATAGACTTGCATTAAAAAATTATCTATTCATTATGCATGTTTATGGTTATCTGTATGTTTCTGTAGTCAGTCACTACCATCACAAAGTTTTTTCACCCAATAGTTTTCTATAAGATATTGCGTAGTACGGAAAAGACCACTTTTTCTTGCATTCAACATGGAACCTCTTGGCCTTCATCTCACCTGAAGGTAGGTGATGAAAATACCGAAGGAGGAAGCAAACTTCACCTGAACTCCTCAGCAATTGAGGGACTGGCTATCTTACCTCTAGTTATCGAAACACAGCAATACTATTAACATCGCCATTATGGCGGCAAACTTGGTGAGACGGTGGTAGCTAGCCAGGCGGGCTCAGAAGAAGCCCTACCACCAACCAAACTGAGCACAAAAAATTCTGCCCCTATGAGGAATCGAACCCCAGACCTCCCGATCAACACCCGGTGGTCTCAACCACTAGACCATGGAGGCGGCGAATTATTCCGTTTAAGATATCAATTTAAATTACTATCACTATAACTACGCTTAGTTTACATAAAGTTGTTTACATAAAGTTGAGTTGATATTACTGATTCTTATATTCAAATAGGGTGGATATAATAAATTATTTTGAACTGTAATTATAAAAATCATTAAGATCATATGAGTATTTCTCAGAAAGCCAATATTTTAATTTTCTTGTGTATAGAATACACCTTTGCATTTTTTTTAAATATCAAATTATATCAATAATATATTTTATAGCCATAATGCCTAGCAATGGGCTGCCCAATGCCCATATATCAGTACATTATAAATATATGTATGCGTTCCTACAAAAAACAAACTGTAACCTAAACCTATTATTAAAAGAGTGGAATAGAAATTCATACATGGGTATAGCTGTAATTTCCACTGGTTCGATCATGATCAAACAACAAAATGTTCTTATCATAAAAGTTGGTGATATGAGGGTAGATAGGTAATGAATAGGCAGGTAATAATAAATACCTAGTAGGTAATAAAAGTTGTCAGTATAATCAGTCCCGAAAGTTATGTATGTACTATGTACACAGGCAGGTAAACAATATGTGATTCAAATGGCGTATGGGAATTGTTCTGCTATGTCATTATGATTAAATACACTAATAATAGTGTTTTACTTTATCATTATTATTTGCAATTGCTGACTTACCGATGGGCGTTGATTAACTCACTTGTCACTTCTGATTGTTAGGTTAATCCCAAGGAGAGACGATAACTTAGCATTCCACGCGGGTGCTCGGTCTATCGCGTTGCAGAGAAGAGAGCCAAGAGCGGTGCCTGGGGCTTATGACCCAGGTGCAGGTTTAAGTAGCTACTTTATAATGCATTAACATTCACCTTCACCACCCCGGCTCCTCTCTCTGCCTAACCATAATTAATAATTATTTAATACGATTCCGTAAGTGAAGAAACTTAAACGTAAACAAATGGTCACAGCACTCACAGCAGTTCAGTGGTTTTCAAAACTCAATGCCCTAACCGTCAAACGTTCGAATCACGAAACCACAGATTAGAGAGAATATATCTCAAGCAGCAGACTAAGTTTCTGACTGCCAGCGCCACCCGCGGCGCCGGTGAGAACTAAAAGTTGCCATTTGCAAGTTCCCTAACAAGAGAGTATAAGAAGTATGCATACTAAATTAATATTATTTAAAGGTCAGTAATGTAATGTTACGTCGGAGGCGTAAACACTTTTGTGTTTGCGCCCCGGGTTGTAGTAGCGCCATCGAAGTTCGCGTGGAACATTCTCGTAAAATCGGCGTCGTTTCTAGAACGTTCCTGATCGTTCTAGGCTGTTCTGGAGCATTCTCGAACCCAATGGAAGCCTGTGGAAGCCAATCGAAGAGTATAGAACTGTGTGGAACGTTCTGGAACATTCGACAAGTCACACGTTTCGACGGAATGTTCTAGGCAGAGTGACGAGTAGCGCCGAGTAGTGGGCCGTATATAAACTATTAAAATGATGCCAATGCTTGGTGTTGATTTGCGTACATCACTTTTGATATATACCTATATCACTATTTGTAAAGTAATATTTTTGTTGACAAAAATGGGTAATTGACATTTAAAGTGTATTTTGTGTTTGCTATAGGTTTGTTTGTTATTGTTAAATTTGTATTGTTTTTTTAAATATTATTTTACATGTTTGTATTGTAAATTGTTTATTGTACATTATTGTAATATTGACATTTTAAAAGAGGAGACAAAAATAGACCTTCCGAGTTTCTTGCCTGTTCTTCTCGAAGGCTCTCCCAATATCCGAACAGGTAGTAAGATTCACATTTTTTTTCAGTCTAGTTAGCTTTAGTTTATTTTTTATGTTGCTTTAAAGTTTTAATATAATTTTTTTTCATTTTTATATACCTAGCTGTAAAATTTCAATTTCTTAAATTTAATTGTATTTTGCATTCTTTACAAAATTTTATTGATTTGACGTCAGTAAGTGCCTGTAAAGGTCTATTGAATTCAATTGAATAAAGATTTTTGACTTTGAATTATTACTTATTTTAATTTCTAAGCAATCCTACCTATACTTGGTGGCCCAAAAGTCGCGAATCAAACGAATTGGGTAGATAGATAGACAGGGTCATTTGCAACAGAATCACAATATTGAAGAGACCTCACTTAATTTCCTTAAAAGTTATGACCACTTGTATGTACCTACCATCTTTTTAAAAGATAACTCTTGCTTTGCACAGATAATCAAAACTCGGCCGCGTCAGTAATTCTTTTATTTCATACCTTGCTACACAATATCCAGTTAGTAATCTTTAATAATATTAAATTTCCAACAGGTGAGATGGTGGAAAGTTATGACCACTTGTACCTACGAGTAGCATCTTCTTTTATCCATGACTTTTGGGCTACAATGTATATTATCTATTCACACCTAGTGTCATGTGTAACTGGTGTTGAAAAAATATCATGGGCCTATTTTACTGTGCTACAATATTTCAGAAATAAAGTTTGGCCCGCATATATTTAGCACAGTATCATATCACATCCTTTTTTTCTTTACCGTAAGAGCGTTATTTAAACATTGAGAAAGTACTAAAGATTTTGAGCATTGGCAGCGGCGGCGGCGGTGTGATAATACTTAGTTTCTCGCTTTGTCAGTTGTACTCCCTCTACTATCATAAACATACACTGCAAGTATACTAACTTGCGTAACGCTAGTATAATAAGCTTATGATCTTAAAGGTCAATCCTAAGAAACCAGAAATAAGCTTCCAAATTAACTTTGTTATACAACTCTACACACTTATTTTTATTCTTCATTAACTGCGTCTTCACATAAACATTCAACTACATATTCTATAACATTTTTTTATGAAACGATTTGGTAAGAGTTAATATTACGTATATAATAAAAAAAATTAAATGTAAAAAAAAACTTTTTAAAAACAAGCTTTTATTTAAATGCGCTAAAAAGAATTAATAAACTTTTACACTAAAACTTTTACTTATAACGTCATTTCACATTTGACACAACTTATGACATAAAAGCTTGTCGCGAGATTTACTTGTGTGTAGTAACTTAAAAGTATTTACTTTGAAAATTGTAATGTATAAAATTATTCACATCAAATTATTTACGAAAAAATCTGATAATTGGTGGAACTCAAAAATCAGCCCTTACACTACCTGCTGTTTTCGAGTTCAAAGCGCTCGAAAATGTATCCATTCGTGAATTTTTGAGACCTTCGAGCTCAAAATATAGACATAATTTTTTTTAAAACTCGAAAGTTCTAAATATTACCTGCGTACATTTTTGAGCTCGTGGGCTTTAAAATGTGAGTTACTTCAGAATAATGTTTAATAAAAAATTTCAAATTACGATATCTGTCGAACGCTTCGTTCGATGTGTCGAACGATTTGCTTGACGGCATTCGACGCAGTTTTTCGGGTATAAAAAATGTCATATAGTCTTTAAAGTCGATCAGACGAAAAATCGATTGGTTGGAAATTTTCAGTTATTTCAAAAAAAACTTAAGAATTTTTTTAAATGTTATTTTTATTTGTCAAATATCTTTGAAACGGTTCTGTCGATTGACTTTAAAAGCTTATCAGATCTAAGTCTCAATAGACCTAGGTCGCAAGTTTCAATCAGTTGATTTGTTCTTGAGATGCCGTATGACAAAATTCCATTGACACCCACACTCACACACGTACACGGTCGGACATTCAGTTGGCGATGGTCAGAATATATATATATATATATATATATATATATATATATATATATATATATGACGTAGGACCTAAAAACATGGAGATCTGTTGACAACTCGCATTTCGAAAATCAGCCCGAAAACAATAACTTCTTATTTTTGGAAAATCTTTGATTAATTTTTGTTTATCGATATATTAGAGTTTAAATTCATCTTGATTATCAAATTCACACGAACAATTCGATTTTTCGAAATTTTATATATTAAAATTAATCTTCAGAATTGCAATTTATATTATCCGATTATTAAAGTTCTCCAAGATCAAGAGTGTATTAAAGTTAAATACTACTTTTGCCAAATTAAGATAAGCCAAATATTGGTTGGTTCTTGGACGGAGACAAGCGAACCAAAACTTGATTGGTAGAAATTGGATTGGTCATATCGATACTGCCATTCTAATACATCGTATTCCACATTTGGAAAATTTTACAGCAGACGGTAAAATCAATTCTATTAGAATTGCTTACTAAGTACATGAAATAACTAATTTAGCTGAAATTTTGAAAATAACCTATTGATCTTCAATTATCTCGTTAAAAGTGGCTCTAGAAATTAAAACTTCAAGTTTCAATGCAAGTGATATGCAAAAGATAACTCTTGCTTTGCACAGATAATCAAAACTCGGCCGCGTCAGTAATTCTTTTATTTCATACCATGCTACACAATATCCAGTTAGTAATCTTTAATAATATTAAATTTCCAACAGGTGAGATGGTGATTTTTGAAATTTTTTATACCGATAAGAATCAGGTGGTGAAATTAAATACTCTTCCAAAAAGTTTTCAAAATCCCATCAAGTCAAATGAATATTACAGGCTTGTTGGAGTAGTAGATTTGTCGCAAAGAGCTACAAGACGAAGATCCCACGAACAAAGACCTTATGAAAATTCTGATACCGAAATGGAAACTATGGGACACTTTACCGCATTATGTTTAAGAGGAACAGAATGGTGGGAATACGACGACACTGAAAATCAAGCACGGATGAAAAAAAGATCTGCATATCGTCGATGAAGTGACAATACCTCCTAACTATCATTTTTTATGAAATCTACTTTCTTAATGTAATAGACTTAAAATTCACTTTCACGTGGACTAATTTTTCTTCTATCTGAAATTTCCTTTTATAATAGTTATTAAAACTCTGTGGAAATAGCTGCTATATGCATAAGTAAAGTTTTACGTATTTTTTTCTGGCAATATCACCTATCTACTGGTCCAAGCGATTATACTCAAGAATGTTTCTTGATCGACTGACCGTTACGCCGCCGTCGCCGCCCGCCGCGTGGTGGTGGTGGCTTCGCGTAATAACAGAGCGAGATAGAGATGTTTAAAACGGGTTTGAACGTGTTTTTATGGCACTGCATTTTAGTAGTGTTCTGACGCTTTGTGTGAAAATAGTTGTCTAACGTGGTGAAGTTTTCATTTAAGTTTAATACGGTTATAAATGTGCAATTGGAATATTTAAGAAATCTGTTGAATCATAGGTACGTATGCTTAAGTATTTGAATACTGTACAGCTTGATTTAATTTACAAAAACTCTCATTCATTTTGTGCAAATTGTAGATAGAAGGTATTTCTATATTTTTTTGTCAATAGCATTTAAAATGATCGAGTTAATAGTTTTATTTAACTACTAATAACGCACAGATTTCTCACAATGTAGTAAAATTCATTTTTGATATTACTTTATTTATTACGCCTTTAATTAAGATGTGATGTTTCATTAAACTAATATTTTACAGGTGTGTACAACAACTCAAATTTTTATGATGAATAGATATCAAGGTCATAGAGCTAAGAAGATAATTAGTCTCTTAAAAGTAAATCCTGTAAATCCCAATCAACAAGAAAACTTGCTTGCAGGTAAGTCATTATAGTAATTGGTATTCCGCGTTCGAAAATAACGAACTAAACAAAGTTGCGAAAGTACAATTCTATTGAAATTAATAATAGCTCATTTATATAATTATTTTCAGTGGCTGATTCTACTGGCCAAAGTACTAGTACACATTATGAAAACAGTTGAGTTTATATATTTTAATGACTTTCCTAAATTATTTATTCCGAAATCACTTTCGATCTCAAATCTCACTAAGGATTCAATGCAAATTAAGGAACAACGAGCATGCTCTGTACCACCTTCGATAAAATTTAAAGTATTATCATCAGAAAACTTGCAAGTTGATATGAATAGTCATGATTCACAGATTATTTTACATGATAGATCGCCATCGCCGTATGATACAGATACAATTAATGCAAGAATAGAGTCAGTTGAAAGCCCATCTATACTTACTAATTCATATTTATTAACTCATTCTGATTCTCCGGCAACAGCAAAAATTTCTATAAATGAGAGTGATACTGATGTGATACAAAGTTCTTCCTCTTCATATATACCTTCGGCGTCATCAAGTGACGAGGAGGTTTACAACCAAACAGTTGCAACATCAAGCGCTTCTCAAAATGTTTTCTTTGGTGATGTTAATGAAGGCAGGCAACGTCGTAAAATTAGAAATATGAATGAATGGAAAAAAAATAAGAACAAAAGACTTAGAATGGAAGGAAAGCAATATTTAGGATTTACAAAAGCGAGAGGAAGGAAAATCGAGCAAAATAAAATCCGGCCATGTAAACAGCTAGGAGAAAGATGCAAGTCCAAATTCTGCGAAAAAAGCCAAAACAGACTATGCAATAAAATTACGGATGAGTGTAGGCAAAAAATTTTCGAAAACTTCTGAATTGGGATCAGAGAAAAATATACATTACAGGATTAATCAACAGCACCAACGTGTCTCGTAAAATCTAAAATCATCTAAAATCATCTAACGATGATTCAAGACGCAATGGTACTTTGCATTATTTTCTCCCGCTGGATGCAAATTCAAATAATAAAGTACAGGTGTGTAGAAATATGTTCTTGAATACTTTTTGCTTAGGATCTTTAACCGTTCAATCATGGGTAAGAAAATCAGAATTTGGAATGCTACCATGTCAAGATATTCAAAATAGATCAACACTTCGAACTGCTAGGCGAGGAGCGGATGAGAAAATGTTAAGTCTTAATTATTTCTTTGATGGCATACCCAAGTTGCCGTCGCATTATAGAAGAAAAGAGACGACAAAACTTTATTTGGAACCTTCTTATAGGTCTATTACTGATTTGTACAATCATTACAAAAAGTTCTGTGTAGATAGTGCATTTATTGCAGTTTCTAGATTCACGTTTGAAAAGTCCTTTAACGAGAAAAACCTTTTCTTATACGTCTTAAGAAAAGATATGTGCGACATTTGCTGTAGTCATGCAGTAGGTAACATTGACACATTAGAGTATGTTAACTTAAATGCTCGAATAATCGGCTGATTAATTAAATCGACAACGATTTTCCGGGTCATGCTATCTTGATCCGCGATTTTCTGAGTTCAAATAACAAGAATTCATTTGTTGCTACACTGGATATCACTGAGAATTATAGGAATCACTCCCATAATTATGGAAACTTTTTCCATTAAATATAGGTAGCATTCCCATAATTCAAGTAATCGCTCCTGTAATGGAATAGGAAAACATTTCATTAAAATAATAGAAACGATTTCCACATTTTTCTCTCCGTGTATACAACCCACGGCCAGAAAGTTGGATGCCCTGGCGTATGGGATAACCCACAGCCAGAAAGTTGGATGCCCTGACGTATGGGATATAGAAGCTGAATTTTGAGATTCATAATTTATCATATTGTTGCCCTTGCAGCTCTGGGATTCCGCAATGTACAATAATGAAAACGCATCATTTGACAGCTTAGGTCCTTAATAATTGTTGTAACAATAAAAATTGACATTTATTTAATATAAACCTATATTCTCGAAAGTCGATTGTCACTTAAATATTTTATTTATTAGTATCAAAAAGTATATAAGTTAGTAAATATGTACATTAGGGTGGGCAAAAAAAACAACTAATTTTATAACGAGATTAAAAAACGACATATCCTGAACAATATTTTCATGGTAACTAAGGAAAAAACAATACAGTAACACATATTAAGAATCTAAAAAGAATAATCATAATATTTTTATGAATGATATGATGAACAATCACTTCTTTTTTTTAAACAGAAAAGAATCTGCTTTCTGTCGAAAATAACTGACCGAAAAAGTCAGGAAATTAGCAAGTTTCATTAATTTTAAAATAATTAACATTCATGAACTAATCAATCAATTATGCTAATCATCAAATTAATATAAGAAACGCTTCTCATGACACATTATATCTACAATGTAAGGAATTGTATTCTTTAAAAAATGATCGCCAATATAGTAGTGAAATCTACCTTCCATTTCGGGTGTGGCCGAATGGCGCTTTTTTTTTCTTATAGTACTAAAAAAGTTCGGCCACAGCTGAGATGGAAGGCAGATTTCAGTACTCTATTGACAACCATCTTTTACAGTAAAATTTGATTCATCAGTTTTAAATTAAAATTTACAGCTTTAAAATCATTTTAAAGTACAAGTTTTATAGCTCAAATTAAAGGTAATGACATCATCTTCAAGGTAAAATTCATAAGCTATCTGTTCTTATTCCAAAGTTATTTACCGATAAATTCACCAAAACTACAATTTTTATGATTTCGAAAATTTCAAATGGCCACTATTTCGAAACTAAGTGACCGATAATAATAATAAATTGTACAAATATTCATGACAATGGGATACAAATGTAAAAAAAATGTACAAATAGGCGGGCTTATTGCTAAAAAGCAATCTCTTCCAGGCAACCTTAAGATAGGGAAATAGGAAAAAGGACAATCAAGGGGAAGGGGGAAGAAATAGGAATAAAAATTGCTTGTGTGATAGGGAAGGGATATAAACCACAGTATAGTGGTTAAGGATTTGTGGATAGGAAGTGATTACGAACTAGGGATTTGAAAGAATCTAGCGTACGCGCTCTCTTAATACTCTCAGGAAGAGAGTTCCATAGCCGGACGGCTTGAGAAGGAAACGAGTACGTCAGAAAATGAGTCGAGCGAGGCGGAATATCAAGGGATAAAATGTAATTGGATCGCAAATTACGACTCGACGAAGCGGACCGAAAAGAGAAATGAGACTTAAGATAAGGTGGAGATATTGGATGGAACAGAATATTGTAAAGAAGGGATAAGACATGTAAGTATCTACGTTGTCGCATTCGGAGCCATTTGAGTTGAGAGCGATAGTAAGAAACATGGTCAAATTTTCGTAAATTAAAAACAAATCTAATGGCCACATTTTGTAGACGCTCCGGCTTGTCGAGAAGCTCCTCAGACAGATCCACCCAGGCACAATCAGCATAATCGAGCAGTGAAAGTAGGAGTGATTGTGCTAATTCTATTTTAGTACTAATCGGAAGAAAGTTACGAAACCTGTTGAGTGAACCATAAGCAGCGAAGAGCCTCTTGCGAACAGCTTCAACTTGCGGTCGCCAAGATAAGCACTGATCAAATACTAAACCGTATTTTTCTCATCTTCGAACTCATCCAAGGTAATCACCTGGATAACAAGTCCACCAAGTTTCATTAAGATCCATAGAAAATTGTGGGCGCTATCATATCCACAAGCTGCGTTATATTACATATATAATTTTTAACCAATATCATTTTCGAAACGTATTTGACTATTAAAGATATAATAACGCAAAATTTTGAGAAAATTCCACCATGAGGACAAATGCAATAGATAGATTTCTATGATATCTTGTTATTAAAACACTAACTTCACAAGTTCCACTTGAATCTTTTTAATTATACAGGGTGTCTCAGAAACAATGGATAAACCTTTAACTGTTGATAGGTTTCGTCGAGACCTCTCTAATCTCAAATTTTGACTTTAGTAAAAATATCTCAGTTTTCAAGATATTTGATAGTTTATGATTTTTTGTTTGTTGTGATAGTTTATGATAGTTTATGATTTTTTGTCGCATTGATTGTTTGAAAACTTGAAAACAGATATCAGTGTCAATCTAATAAATAAGAAAACACTGCCGTCCGCCGCCCTCACCGTCGGCGTCGGTCGAATCAATCCAATGTTAGTAAAAATCGCGAAATGTGCGGAAATGAGATAGGAGACAATAGGGTAACCTTATTAGTTGGTAAGCACTTAAAATTAAAGGTTAAGCTTATTCAAAAAAGTTTCCACAAGGAAAGACTAACCCTATCAATGGGGTAACCCTATCGTTCGGTAACCTTTTGATAGGGTTTCCCTAACAATCGGCTTAATCAAATAAAGGGGTTTTCCGGTCCTTGGTTACATCTGTAGACGCAGTTTCGGCAAGTATAGATAAAGCAAAACAAAGACTAGAAATTTTTGCGTTAATTTTTGATATATGTGCTTTCCAGTTTAAATGAGAATCAATCATGACACCAAGAAAATTCGCTTCGTCCACTTCATCTATTTTATTGTTATTTTCAGTAATATTTAGTTTATAAGAATTTGTTTTATAATTTCTAAATTGAATGAATTTAGTTTTATTTGAATTGACATTTAAATTTATTGATTTTAGCCAAGAAACAGCTGATTTAAGGGCTTTATTAACATTGTTTTCAAAAACATTTCTATTTTTATTATTATCTGAAATAAAAATTGTGGCATCATCGGCAAACATTACACATAAGTTTTTCATGTTATTTGGGAATTCATTTACATAAACTAGGAATAGAAGAGGCCCTAGGATGCTTCCTTGAGGCAGCCCCTGAGTCATTTTTATTGATTTTGATTTTACCTCTTCGAATGTTTTTGTATTTGTATTATATGTATCAATTACAGTTACTTGTTCCCTGCCAGTAAGATAATTTTCTAAAAGCTTAAGAGCTAACCCGCGAATACCTAGATTATTCAGCATACTTAAAAGGATATCGTATTTAACACAATCGAATGCCTTCAAATATATGTTGTATTAACTCAACACCAGCATCGGTTGTTGAGCGACCCCTCCTAAAACCAAATTGTTTAGAGTGTAGAAGATTGTTCCTATTAAAATAAATTTGCATTTGCTCCAACATTATTTTTTCAAAAATTTTGCTAAAGGTAGGTAGCACAGAGATAGGTCTAAAATTACTGGGGTCTGATGTGCTACCACATTTATGTAAAGGAATAATTTTACTCAGCTTCATTAGATCAGGAAAAACACCACAGTCAATGCAATCATTAAAAATGTTAGCAAGTATTGGAGCTATTGTTTCAATTACGGATTTAGTAACATCAACGGAATTGCCCCACAGATCCGCAGTTTTCTTCATATTCAAAGTTTTAAATGATTTTATTATATCCATTCCACTAATGTGTACAAATTTGAATGTATCATTACAAGCTTCAACATGATCTTTCATTATAGATTCAGCAATAGCGGGGGAGGAATCCAATGACTTTGTGATTGAGACTGGAATGTCAGTAAAGAACTTTTCGAATTCTGCAGCTACTTCTGTGTCAACTGTTACCTTCTTACCGTCAATATTCAAACAATATTGATTATTAGTAGTTTTCGCTTTTCCAGTTTCATTATTTATAATATTCCATGTCATTTTAATTTTATTATTACTGTTTTTTATTTTTGAGCTTAAATAATTAGATTTAGCAAGCCTGCACGCTTTTTTGAATACTTTGGAATAAGTTTTCACATAAAGTTTAAACTCATCGCTAGTATTAAATGAACGTTCATTATAAAGTTCAAAAAGTTTGATTCTGCTTTTGTGAATGCCTGGTGTAGCCCATTCACTAAAAGCTAAAGTACCATTAACGGATATAGTCTTTGGAACAAAAATATTTTTAAATTCAGAACAAAATGTATGAAAAAAAATTTCATATAATTTATTTGGGTTTTCTTCATAACCTATATAATTTAATTTAATACCAATATTATTTTTCAGCCGTTCTAAGCGACCAACAGTTTTTGGCACAACAGTGATATTCTGTTTTTCTATGCATTTACGTTTAAATGGAATGGTAACAATTTGCCCAGAATGGTCAGATTCTAAATTATTAAAAACTCTTTTTGCTAAAGGAACAATATTTGTATAAATATTGTCAATGCATGTGGCAGACGACTGAGTTATTCTGGTTGGCTCCAAAAATAAGTTTACAAGGTTATATGACCAAAATAGATTTTTAATCCTAATAGATAAACTAGAATTTTCTAATAAATTAATATTAAAATCACCACAAACAATGGTTTGTTTCGTGGAACTACACACTTTTTTCAATACTTCATCCATAATATCTTCAAAAAGGTCATATAATCCTGAAGGAGGCCTGTATACACTTAATACAATAATCTGGTCCAGCTCCACGCAGGCTATTTCTATTGTTCGCTCAATCGAAAGGCTCACAATATCCTTACGATCCTTAAATTTCAGCTTTTTATTTAATATTATTAAAGAACCACCACGAATTGCCTTTTCTCGACTGAACAAACTACCAACCAAATGATTACTGAAATTAAATAGAAACTGATGGCTTTTAAGCCAATGTTCAGTTACACAAAAAATGTCAACATTACTACAGTTTAAAAATAATTCCACTTCCAGATCCTTGCCTGACATTCCTTGAATGTTCTGGTGCACCAAGTTGATGAGATTTACATTATCTTTGTTATTAAATGGGTTTTGCAATATATTATCACTTACAAAGTTTACTGTATCTTTTCTACTTAATGATAAGCAAGAGGATGTCTCTATTGTCTCATTACTTAATTTAAAGAATTGTAAAAATTATCATCAGTACTATTACTGACAGTCGTTTTATTATCACAGGAGTATTGCTTAATAGGAGCAATTTGACTACTGTGAGTGGGCTGCTCAATAAAAGCATTGTCAGAGAAAGAGTTTATAGCCATGTTTTTGGCTAAAGTTAAAAAATAAAATCTTAGCGAAATAGCTAATTGTTTTTTTAAGAACATTGATAGATATAATCTTTCATTTGTTAAATAAGCATTATCTCTAACAATTGTCAGTTTGTTATAGTCAATAATATGGATTTTATTTGAATAATTTGTCATTAAGTCTAATGTCAAATTAAGTTTATACCTAATATTATTTTCATGTTGTGACAACCTATTATGGTAGGGAAGGGTAAACATTATTATTTGATTTACACACAAATTATTTAAATGAGAACAAACAATTTTTAGTGCTTTTTTGTTCAAATTACCCCTATTTCCCAAGATTACTACTACGTTGTCATTAATGTCAAACTTATAACTATAAATTTTATTTGTAATATCGTGGAAACTTGAGCCAGGCATACAATAATTGATGACACTTAAATTTAACTGATTTGTCAATAACTGGCCCATATCTTTGCCAATGTCATCACAAAAAATAATGCATTTTGGATTAGACTGAGACTTCTCTTTACAGTGAAAACTAGATTGCTCATTGACAGGTGGCTGACATACATTACTATGAGCGGAGGATGTATGACTGGGTGCATTTTTACTGTTTGTGAGATTGCATTCTGTTATTGAATTATTCTTACTTGGGTTCCAAAGTTGTTTGTCAAGAAGGGACTGGTAACGGTCCTCATTATGTTGACAAAGTGTGGCTAGCTCTCTGATAGACTGAATATGCATTTTAATATCACTTTGAGCAGTTTCATAATTTTCAGAGATGGTTGACAATGAGTGGTGTAAGTTTTTTATAGTATTATTGAGTTCTTCAACGTCCCTATCATACATACTCCTACTCTCTTTCAATTTGGAATCATAAATGTCTAATGAATCTATTAGCCATGCACGCTCTTTCCGTAACTTAATATTACTCCTGAAAGAGTTATACTTTTTTAATTGATATTGAGTCCTTTTTAGCAATTTCTTGATTTTAATATATTTTCTGATCTTTTTATTACTTATAAAATTGTTCAACAAGGGCCTACCCTCTGTAGATGAAGAGGATTCTACTAGATTTTGTCCACCAGGTGACTGCATAAGTTCATCAAACAAGTTGTGCGTGTGAGCATTTTCCTGGTTTTGTTTAAATTGTTCCAGTTCAAAAATATGTCTATTCGCCTCACGCAGGTCCCATTCAAGTTCTGTGATTCTGTCTAATGCCTTCACATATGTGTCATTACACTGAGTAAAATCGGTGATGGTATTTTGTAGCTCATGTCTTTCCATAAGTACTTCCTTATATTTGGTGTCCAACTCGGAGAGCTCACTTTTAAGGAAGGTGTTCTTGTCTATTATCCTTTTGATTTCCACCTCACTCTCATCACGTTCCCTCAGCAGTTGATCGCAGGAATCCTTTAATGCCTTTATCTCAAGGACAGCTTGCCTGAGTTTTGCCTCAGTATTTTGGGCAGCAGCTTTGCGGGTCAGCATTCTGTTAGTTCAGCTTACAAATGCCTAAAAAAGTTGAATTTATTTAAATAAATTTAAATAGGCAGTATAAACTGGGTAATGAAACGAGATCAAGGAATTTAAAGTAAACTTATAAAGGAAATAAAGAAAGAGAGAGAAAAAAAATTGTCAAAAAATAAAATCAAAAAAGTAAAGGGATTTATAAAAAGCAAAGAGGACGAAGAAAAAAAATAAATGAATAAAATCAGTTTATACTGTAAAGACTCCTCAACTTAATGCCTTTATAATACAATTTAAGATTAAAAAGCAAATAAGTTCTTAAAATGTCACAAGCCACTGCGCCATACAACCATGAAAGTGTATTATTTAATTAAGATAACTTTTAGGAAACACTTGGATGAATGACCAGTCCCCGTTGGCAGCACCTGTTCACAGGTTGACGCATGAATCAGCCATCGCTTCGCTCAACCATATTTTAGGGAACGTAACGACCCGACACACAACGCCACCGCCACGCAGACCTTCCAGTGAGCATTACATCCTAATGTTCCACAGTGTAAAACTATGTTTAAAATATTTTAAATTGCAGGACACAGTCACTGTGAAAAATCAAGAAATAATTCTGATTATTAAGAAACTTAAATCAAGGAAAATCATCAAAAATTCTTTATATAATAAAAAAATAAATTTTAATAAGATTAGATTAAATTTTAATTAGATTAAGAAGAGTGTTATATTATATACATATAAATAAGTTGCAGCCTCTGTTTATGATATCTGAATGTAATATTTACATATATTAGCATTCAGGCCTGCAATCACATATATTTTCTTGCTTTATTTATTGTGTAACACAGATAAATGCAGAATAAAACTAGAAATAAAGGGGGACTAAACTAACAAATAAAGTTGGTTAGGAGTGGGTACACCTTAAGTACCTATTGTATGTGCAACTTTACTTTCAAAACTGGTGGAGCCTCAATCAATTCTTAATTATATGTATGTTAAGTGGGAGAGTAAGATAGACAGGTATGTTTGAAGGTTGCCTAATCACATAATTAATAATAAATACAATACTCCCCCGGTTTATGTAAGAGAAGGTAGTCCGTCAATCACCAAAACTGCTGTCACTGATTAGCATGAAGAATTTCTTGATACCTCTGAATCACGGATACTTTCCACAACTTCAGTTGTTTCATATATCTATTTCCTCTTGATAATGGCTTGAAACTGTTTATATTTTTGCCTTATAACGTACAACAATATTCGATTTCGTTGACTCGTTCAAATCCGTGACAGTTGGAGTCAATGTTGTCTTGTTTGTCGTGCCAAACATACAATAACACCGCGAATCGACTCACAAACAACACAACTGGATTTTAGCACAATACTAATTCTAAAATTGCATTAATTTACAACAAATTGTCGAAAATATATTAAATTATCTAAAAATTAATTAGGAGTTAACACAATGACGTTTAGTCACAACAGTGGCTGCGGTCCGAATAATAAGTCACTCGATTGACTACTCTAGTCAATATCTCATTACCCCCACTATCGACAGTAAACGGCTAGCGCGCCGCTTTCTAGTTTGAACTCATTCTGCGTTTCCGTGCCGTAGCCTTCGCACGTCCACAGTCACTCGTCTCTCAACATGGGGAAAAAACGAAAATATGAAAACATGGAGGAAAATTAGTTATTACAAAAAATAAGTAAGCTGCAAAAAGTTCTTAACGAAAAACGGAATAAAGAAGAAGAAAAATCGCCAAGTAAGTGAATATTTAACGTTTTTTCTACTTTAAATGCGTAACTGCCACACCGGGTTTTTACCATTTTACTCTCGTAGAAATACGTTACTGTAACGTTGTATTCGTAATTGCCACACAAGGCTTTTACCTTTTAAATACAATGTCAATAATGATTGACAACACTTTAAATGCGTAACTGCCACACCGGGCTTTTACCTTTTAGTCAAAAAATGTTGCGAGCTTACCACACCGGGTACTCTCCTTCATTTCCAAAAAATGACCCTTGGTTTTTTGTTATTCTAGGTCCGTTAATGCTTGACAACATCGACCGTTCATTAAATGAGGATAACGACTCAATCTACCTGCCACCAAGTGAATAGGCCGGTACTATTTCTCCAAGTCGTGAATTACCTAATCAGATAATCGAACACGCGCCACAAGTATCAGGCTTGTCACCGCAACCCGGCCCATCTTCGGCGGGTGTCGATACAACACCAGCGACAGAAAAAGACCTCGATGAATCGATATTGAGTCTTCTTGGTGACGAACTTAAGCCTGAAACTGTGTTTGGAAGTAACATTCACAAAGATGTCGCCGCACGATGGCAAGAGGTACTGGCTAAAGGGTTACCTAAAGAAACTAAAGAAAAACTGATAAGTGAGTACTTAATTCCTGTCAATTGTGACCTATTGGTACCACCAGTCCTAAACCCAGAGGCAAAAGCCGCACTTCCTGACACACAGGTGAAAAGAGACTTCTCACTGCTAAATAAACAAAAACAGTTAGCAGCAGCATTGGCAGCCTTGGAGCAAGTAACCACTATGTTGATTTCTAATGATTTTTCAAGAGAAAAGTTATTGAAACCAATAAGTGACGCTAGCCGTCTTCTTTGCGACAGTCACCAGTTAGAAACGAGAACGCGGCGCAATTTCGTATTGTCATCTATTAACCACAACCTAAAAGGAGCATTAATAGATGCAAGTCGAGATAAGTTTCTTTTTGGAGAAAACCTGACAGAAAAATTAAACGCCGCCAAGACAATTCAAAAATCAGGTGATACACTAAAAAATCAAATGCGGCCTCAAACTGATAAAAATAATTATAACGGCAAAGATAAGCAAAAGGGTAGGTTAAACACCAAAGCCCTGCATCCGCGACAGACGGCGAACAGATTCGATGCAGGGCAGAATCGGTCGGCAGCGTATAGAGCGCCTCCAGCGCCCAGGACATCACGCCATTTTTTCTATGGAATATGATATTACGACTAACGAGAAAGTGACTCTCGATTTTATGAATTAGATCCGTGGCAGACGCTTAAGGACTGGCGGCTGTGATAATACTTGCACTGTGAAAAAAGTAGACTGTCGCCGTTTGTCACACCTTTGTGATTATACAAAAATAAAAATCGTAAACATCGATATTAACCCTTAAACTTTTTTATTTACAGATACAATTTAACGACCAGGAGTTTATTTGCCATCCTTGTTGGCGACGCGAAGCCTATCCACCGCGGAACCGTCGAATAACATCTGGATATAGAATATTTTTCATTTTTTTATAAAATATTTTTGCACTTGTAATTGCGTATCCTATGTTCCAAATCTTCCTTCTCAAGCACACTTATTTTTGCAACGTACACCGGTGTCGCCATCTGTAGTTAATAGCGACACTAAAATCAGTCATACGAAAAACTCCCATCGCATAACATAATCGCGCGCTGCTCGTTACCGATTTTCGCATGTTTTATATCAATTCTTACGCTGTTTTCGGCAATATTCGTTAAAATCGTCCTGAATCTATACTTCAAGAAATCGTCACCAAAAATCTGGCTGTCGGCACCACTGCATTCGACGCGAGAAGATAATCAAGTAAGTGTGCTTCCTTAACCTTACTTTCAGCTGTTTGTTCTTTCCATTTTCATATTTTCCAAAGCAGCTGATTATTTCAATTTTTTAACGCTCTTACAAGTGCAGTAGGTGGTCAGTGTATTAAATATAAATTATTTGTTTTTATAAAAAAATCGCAAAAGATACAGTCCACTAACATACCGGCTATTGAAGTCTATTTTATACATATACAGGGTGTCCCAAAAAATAGTGTCAAGCGAAAGTCCAGAGTTAGAGCACCTCTTGGAGTACCCGAATCAC
Organism: Schoenobius gigantellus; assembly: GCA_963935595.1. Lineage (NCBI taxonomy): Eukaryota > Metazoa > Arthropoda > Insecta > Lepidoptera > Crambidae > Schoenobius > Schoenobius gigantellus. The sequence continues at coordinate 67,914,473 of OZ012541.1, read as the reverse complement.
CCCCATGTATGTTCCGCGATTATTCGTAGTTTTAGAGTAATAATTTTTTTTCTGACTTTTTGAAAATTTCGATCTAAAGAACTTAAAATTTTTTAATAAAAAAAAGTTGAACATATTTTAATGTTTTTCTTTATGCCACTGAATTATCTTTAGTGCTTCTTTTATGTCTAAAATAATCAGCTTCGTAACTTTAGTGCAAATTTAGAAAACAGTAGAGTAAAGTCAAAATTTGAATGTTAGTGAATAATTACTTAAAAATTCATCTTTAAATTAAAAATCTAAACAGGCGAATTCATGGTTTCTAAGTATGTGTAAAAACTTCTCTAGACTCTCTGCTTTCATAATAATTTAAAAAAAGTACTTAATAGGGCTACTTTGGCTTAAATCGGCCATCAAAGACAGCAAGGTGAAAATTTCATAAAACTCGACTTCTGAATAATTTTTTTTTTTAAATTCCAATTATTTATTAATAAACCAAAAAATGATTGTAGAAAAGCTAAAAATTTATTATTTGAAGGTCAAAAATAACTGTTCCTGCTGCCATCTTTAATAACCTTTGAAGGTTTATTATAACTTAATAAATGAAACAAAACATTATTTACAAAGTATTTATTATTCGATCGCTTAAAGAAAGTTTTCAAAATGATGACCTTCGTGCTCAATACATATTCTACATCGTCTAAAAAAGTTTTCTTTTAAATTTATAAATGCAAATCTGTTGTTTTTTATTGTTTCTTCCGCTTGTCTTAATTTTGTTCTTAACACTGTGACGTTTGTAATGTCCTTGGCGTATACTAATTCCTTGTAGTATCCCCAGACGAAAAAATCTATGGGGTTCAAGTCGGGGGACCGTGGCGGCCACGCAATGGGCCCTCCACGACCGATCCATCTGCCTGGAAATGTTTCAGACAAATGTTGTCTAACATTTCTAGCAAAATGGCATGGAGCGCCGTCGTTTTGAAAAATCATATTTCTCCGCGTTAATAGGTCTACATTTTCTAATAAGACGCCGAGATCACGTCGTAGAAATTGCAAGTAGGCCTCGCTGTTCAGTCGGTCCGGTAGTTCGAACGGACCAATCAGCTGTCCGTTTAGGATGCCTGACCACAAATTGATACTAAATTGTTCTTGGAAATTAGATTCCCTTGTGAGGTGTGGATTTTCAATACTCCACGAATGGTAGTTATGGGCATTAAACACCCCACATCGCTTAAAATGTGATTCATCAGTCCATAGAATATTTTTAAAGAAATTTTCGTTTTCAGCTTGTCTCCGTAACATTTCCTGACAAAATGCCACCCTTCTCGAGTAGTCTGCGGGCTTGAGCTGCTGAACTTTCTGGATGTGATATGGGTGAAAACGCTCTTGATGAAGTATTCGATGTGCTTGTGATTTCGGAATTCCGATTCGACGTTCTATTGTTCTTACACTAACTGATGGATCTCTCACCACTTCTTCGACCACTGATTGGACAATATCTGGGTCACTCATTTCAGATGGGCGCCCCGATCTTCTACCTGGTAGGCGTCCTTCCATGTAAGAGTTATGTACTCTTAAAATCATGCGATGATCAGGCCAAGTTTCAGGCTGAGGTCCACCTCTATTTTGTACTTGCTGCCGGAACAACCTGGCTGCTTCAGAAGCATTTCCTCTTGCATATCCATAAAAGTAATGCATAAGAGCATATTCTTGCGATGAAAAAGACATCACAAAATGAAGAGCTTGAAAAGTCCGTTAAGAATGCCAAATTTGTCAAAATCCCGTATTCACACAAAACCAAATCGTAATCGCACTCAAGGTCCGTAAAGAAAGCAAAGTTCGTCAAATAATCACAAATGAGCGTATCGTACGTAAGGCGCAAACAAAAGCAGGCAAACGACTGGCGCCAGAACACAATAGGCGCCTCATCCCCTTGTCACAAAGAATAGCATTCCTCAGTTACAGTTATTCATTTCGCCAATGAGAGTGAAAGAGATAGCAATAATGCGGTCTCTTTCATATCCTCTCACTCGGGCAATTTTTTAGCAGGTTTAAGTACTGCGTTACATCCAACACTACAACCGATGTGATCCGCGAGAAAAATATTTAAATTTGGGTTTCATGTAGTTAATTTTTGCTAAATTGTAATTAATCTGAACCTTAGAAATTATAAAAAGACTAGATATTTTTTTTTTATCATCTGATAGGAATTTGGTAAATATGAAATTTTCACCTCGCTGTCTTTGATGGCCGATTTAAGCCAAAGTAGCCCTATTAAGTACTTCTTTTTTTAAATGATTATGAAAGCAGAGAGTCTAGAGAAGTTTTTACACATACTTAGAAACCATGAATTCGCCTGTTTAGATTTTTAATTTAAAGATGAATTTTTAAGTAATTATTCACTAACATTCAAATTTTGACTTTATACTACTGTTTTCTAAATTTCCACTAAAGTTACGAAGCTGATTATTTTAGACATAAAAGAAGCACTAAAGATGATTCAGTGGCAAAAAGAAAAACATTAAAATATGTTCTACTTTTTTTTATTTAAAATTTTTAAGTTCTTTGGATCAAAATTTTCAAAAAGTCTGAAAAAAAATTATTACTCGAAAACTACGAATAATCGCGGAACATACATGGGGGTGATTCGGGTACTCCAAGAGATGCTCTAACTCTGGACTTACGCTTGACACTATTTTTTGGGACACCCTGTATATATCAACCGCACGGGGAAAGTAAATAGGCTTTCCCCCCATTTTATGGTCACTTCGCTCCGGATTTAATTATAAATTCGATTTTATTAAGCTTTGTCATATACTTTCTTTGTTTCGCACCGCATGTGCCTTGCTGGTTACGTATTTGTACTGCGTAAAGTTTAGTTATCAACGTTTTTTGTTATTATTAAATGCGCACCGCATTGATAGCTAAATAATTATTTCTACTTTCGCATACCAGTATTAATTGGTAATCCCAGTTTGTGCCAATAATTATTCCGTTTTTCTCGCATTTTTATTTTTCTACCCGCTTATTTTTTACTATCGCCCTACAATCGTCCGCGCGAGCAGCGCTAATCACATCTATTGTTCTTGTTTTCGCAAACATCCAACTTCGTCTCATTTTACAATCGTGATATTAACCGCTTATCATATATTTTTTTTTCATTCATTACATTCGGAATTTTTATACAACATAAACTTAGGTAACATTTTCTTAAAATAAATTATTTTTCGAACCATTCATAACATTTTATATTCTGCGCAATGTCTAAGGAGACCAGGGCCAAGGAAAGTAAATCCCAGGAGACTAAACAGGATAACGTAGATCCCAAAATTCTTTCAACTTTTCGTATTTTGCAAGCTAAACGTGACACGTATTTTTCACGAGTTCAATCTATTTACGAATTATCAAAATTAGCTCTCACTGATGATTCATCGCGCATTTCATTTTTGAATAATATTCAAAATATTGATCGTTTACGTAGTGAGTTCGAAAATATATTGGATCAATTTAACGAAATTAATTTGAATATTAATCCCGATGCTCCTGTCAATTACCAGTCGTGGATCACATTTGACCAATTATATTGTTATATCAAACACATAGAATCCCAAATTATTGGTTCACGTTCAACTCCCGTGCAATCTTCTCGTGATTTTAAACCGCATTCTTCTTTACCTAAATTACCGCCAATTGAGTTGATGTCTTTTAATGGCGAGTTTCGTAAATGGCCTTTGTTTTATCAGCAGTTCAAAAACGTTATTCATGACAACCCAAGCTTGTCCGATAGCGAAAAGATTTATTACTTAGTCGGTAAGTTGACCGACAGTGCATCGAGTGTATGCGCCGGCGGCATACCTCCTACCGCGGAAAATTATTCTATCATATGGGATGCACTCAAGCAAAAATACGATGACAAAAGGTCATTGGCCGCTACCTATTTCAATCAAATATTAAATTTTAGGCACTTAAATAGTGCTTCAGATTTAGATAGTTTTCTTAATAATTTTAACTCTATTAGAGAGCTGGAAGTCCTCAGTGTTCAGCAGAGTTGCAGTATCAAAGTAAAGTCACTAGTAAATTGCAGAAAATGTTTTAATAGGAAACTTTAGTATATTAACAATACATCGACAACGAAAAATTTCTTGGTAACTAAGTAAATAAACATTGTCATAATTACACTGTCAGGTCATTCTAAAATTCAAAGCAAGACAGTTGTATAAAACCTCAACACGCCCCCTCAACTGGTTGCTTTGAGCCCTAGACCCTCAATGCATTTATAATGCTTACAAGGCGGTAGAGCTTTCGTTAAAACATCAGCTAGCATTAAATCTGTCGGCAGATATTGCAATTCGATTGTCTTATTTCTTAGCACATCCCTAATAAAGTGAAGTTTAATATCAATGTGCTTTGAACGAGCATGGTGTGCTGGATTTTGAGCTAAGTGAATCGCCCCCTGATTGTCAGCAAGAACCGTGGTCTTTGAAAGCACTTCAAAACCTATTTCAGTTAAAAGACTACTTAGGTAGAGAGCTTCTTTCATTGCTTCACACGTACTAATGTATTCAGCCTCAGTGGATGAGGTGGCGACAGTGCGCTGTTTTTGAGATGACCAAGAAATAACTGCTCCCCCTAATTTAAAAGCATAACCTGAATACGAACGTCTATCAATTAAACAGTTTCCCCAATCGGCGTCTGAATAACCCATTAAAGGTTGCCCTGTTTTTCTAAAAATTAGCTGATAATTCATCGTCTTCTTTAAGTATCGGAGCACTCGTTTTCCTGATATCCAGTGTGTATATGTGGGAGAAGACGAGAACTGTGCAAGTTTTGAAACAGTGTTACTAATATCTGGTCTAGTAGCAACACTTAAATACATAAGCGAGCCTATCAGTTCACGATAGGGCCAGCGATCATTACAATTATTGCTTTCTTAATTTTGTGCTTTGAAATTTAAACCGACTTCAAATGGAGTCGATGCAACTTTGCAATCTTCTAAACCAAACTTTTTTAATATTTCATTTATATACCTTTGTTGTGATAATTTTATCTCACTATCCCTTTTGGAGATTTCAATACCTAAACAAAATTTGGCTGGCCCAGTCTTTCAGTTCAAAATCTTCAGCCAAGTCCACCTTAAATTGGTTAATCCAATTTATATCTTGCGATGCGACAAGGATGTCATCGACATAAATGACAACGATAAGTATAGATCTATCCCGTCTATGTTTATAGTAGAGACATGGTTCATTCGCAGAAGAAATTAAATTCATCTGACGTAATTTCTCATCCAATCTCAGATACCACTGTCTTCCAGCCTGTTTTAAACCGTACAAGGAACGTTTTAGCAAACAGACATTTCCTCCTGCTTGGATATCTTGCATCATCTGTACCGCACGATCTCTAACTGAAGAATCCTTTTCCTTCTTAATCAACGCATCTAGCGTCTCTTCTAACATCTTTGGAATTTGCATGAATACTTCTTCATCTATTCGACCATTCAAATATGCCGTATTTATATCCAGTTGGTGAATTTTAAGATCATTCTCTACGGCTAGTGCCATCAAGAGCCTTATTGTCTTAAGCTTTGCAACTGAAGCGAATGTTTGAATATAGTCAAGACCATATCGTTGACTAAATCCACGAGCGACTAATCTGGCCTTCTTCTTGGTTGTCATATCAACATTCAATTTTGTGGTTAACACATATCGACATCCAACTATATTTCTATCACTAGGTTTCTTAACAATTATCCAAGTCTGGTTCTTAACTAAGCTTCTGACTTCCGACAAAATAGCTTCTCGCCATCCCTCGCTTTCATCACTTGACAAAGCATCTTCCACGGTAATTTCAGCCATCGCTGAGAAGAATTCTTCATCATCCTCACGAACTTCTTGTTCAGCTTCACCGTCCTTACGTTCAGGCTCTTGTACTGTATCATGTCGTCCGCTTTCTTCGTATCCGCTTGGCATAGGTGTCTCAATCATTTTGTAAACCTTTTTGGGTCGACCCCGCTCACCTTTCACAAGTTTTGGTCGTCCTGCAGCCCTCTTCAGACATGGTTGTTTGTTTTCTCTTTCTTCAATTTGTTCAATTACGTCCAGATCCTCTCTATAATTACATTCTATTGGATCCCCTTCACCACTATTCCGATTTACAAAGAAGCGTTCTATTCTTGTCGTATCGCTTTCTGCGATTTGATCACCAGAACCAGTGACTAACATTTGTTGAGCTTCGTTGGAATAAGTAGAGTCTTGAACAATTTCTTGTATTTTACAATTCTGTTTCGATTTAGCCGGTGTATTCACTTTATTCAAAGAACTTTCATTTCGAATCAAATCTAGCTCCATCAAAAATTTGACGTCTCGTGCCTCGATAACTTTATGTTCTGCCGGTATCCAGATTCTGTATCCCTTCGTTGACCTTGGGTATCCCACAAAAATATCCTCTTTAGAGCGCGCAACAAACTTACCTTTCTGTGCATTTTTGTCTAATACAAACGCTTTGGATCCAAACGTTTGCATATGACTTATATCCACATTACTTCCAGTCCTTTTTTCAAATGAAATACCACCATTCAAACTGCTGGTTGGACAACGATTACGCACGTAGCAAGCGGTAATTACAGCATCTGCCCAAAACCCTACAGTTAGACCGGAAGACAACAGCATACATCTTGCCATTTCAAGTAATATCCTATTCATACGTTCGCTAACACCGTTCATCTGTGGAGTGTGTGGTATCGTCAACCTTCTTTGGATTCCCTCGGCTTTTAAAAATTCATTGAATTCGCGACTACAATACTCTCCACCATTGTCGCTTTGAAGAAATTTTATTTTCTTTCCTGTGAATTTTTCTGCATAATTTTTGTAAAGTTTAAAGGCGCTTAGTACTGCGCTTTTCTTTCCTAAAAGGTACACTGCGCACCAACGGGAACTATCATCAATAAAAGTTACGAAATATTTCGCACCACCTATCGATCCAGTTTTCATGGGACCCACAATATCAGAATGTACAAATCTTAATATTTCGTCACATGGTCCACTTGACTTCGAAAATGGCAATGAACTTAACTTACCCCTAGCACAAACATTACAGTTAAAAATATCTTTCAAATCACTGTTTTCGACTCTATAGGCACAACGATTCAGCAATGTAAGGAGATCTCTACCATTTAAGTGTCCCATTCGCTTATGCCACATAAGCAAATCAATTGAATTTTTAATCGCTAATGAAGCTTGTTCATTCAATTCCTTTACAAAGTATAGATTACCTTTACGAACAGCTGTCACCACGGTTTTACCCGTTTCATCATATACAGAGGCCCTATTTTTAGTAAACTGAATTTCATACCCGTTATCCGTAATTTTAGCTACTGACATAAGGTTGCTGCGCAAATCCGGAACGTATAAAGTATTTTGTAGTATTATTCGCCTATCCTCTGATGCTGACAACTGAACATTGCCTTTGCCTCTCACCTCAGTCGACAGATTTGATGCTAGGTTGAGTTTATCCTGTAAAAAGCAAAATTTATCAGTAAATTTGTCCATACTATTACACATGTGCGATGTACAACCACTGTCAAGAATCCAATTGTCTTTTAATGATTCTAAAGAGTTTGTTAAGTTCGTACAATTAAAAAGAATATCAAAAGTACTGTCCTCCTCCTTTTCTGGTTCTACAACGCATTTTGTGTCTTCTGTGTTACGCTTCATTTTGCATTCGGAAGTTATCCAAAACGATGGCATTTATAACATTTAAAATTAAATTTACTGAATTGAGCTTTTTGTCTTTTCTCGGTTATCGAATTCTTCGGTCGTTGTTTTACATACAAAGCTCCTTCAATAGTTTCTGTGGTATTTGCAGATGTACTTGGTTCTCTCTCCATAATTTTAACTTTGAGTACATCGATACTTGGTAGTTCATCTCTACTCTCCATGGCACATCTAAAGTTTTCAAAACTGTCCGGTAGACTATACAACAACAAAATGGTTAACATATCCTCTGGTACTTGAACACCCATATCATTTAACATATTCGATGTTTCAAGAAAGTTATTCACGTGTTGGCGGACGTTCTCACCTTCTTTCATGCGACCAAAAGTTAGTTTCTTGAGCAAACTCGCCTTCTTAACAGGACCCTTTGATGCATACACACTGTATAACTTCTCCCATATTTCGTAGGAAGTTGCACATCCTCGAATATGTTTTAGTTCTGCCGGAATCATCGCCATTACCAGATTTGCTTTCGCCATTTCGTCATTTTCAACCCATGACACAGCAGTCTCTTCCGTGCTCGGCTTAGCTAATGAGCCATTTACGTACTTCCATACCTTATTCTTTACTAGTCACGCTTGAACTTGAATCTTCCATGTGTCGTAATTATTTTCATTCAAAAGTTCTATCTTGACGCTGCCCATAACCTATTAGAGAGCTGGAAGTCCTCAGTGTTCAGCAGATTTGCAGTATCAAAGTAAAGTCACTAGTAAATTGCAGAAAATATTTTAATAGGAAACTTTAGTATATTAACAATACATCGACAACGAAAAATTTCTTGGTAACTAAGTAAATAAACATTGTCATAATAACACTGTCAAGTCATTCTAAAATTCAAAGCAAGACAGTTGTATAAAACCTCAACAAACTCCGCAGTTGAGGCTCTGAAATAATTAAAATTAGACGACTTGTCAGATTACATATTTTTACACATCGCGTTACAAAAACTTGACACTGATACTATAAAATTATTTGAATTATTTAACCATCAACAAAAAATAACTACCTATAAAAACTTGTTGAATTTATTAAGGATCAAAATAAGATTTCATGTCACACAATTTCTATTTTTTCGGAACGCAATACAAGTACGTCAAAATATAAGGGGGTTCCAACACCTAGAAATTCCACTAAGTCTTTTATAAATACTGACTCATTAAATAATATTTCATGTATTCTTTATAAAGATAAAAATCACGAACATTTATATCAATGTCCACATTTTATTAACAAAATGACGCCGTTTAAGAGATTTAACTTCATAAAAAATAATTCGCATTGTAATAATTGCTTAAGTTCGAAACATAAAACTTTGAATTGTATTTTCAAACGAAACTGTACTTATTGTAACTTAAGACATCATTCTCTTTTACATTTTAATTCATCCACAAATAACACTAAAGCTAATATTGTTATTTCTTCGAACGCACCCGCAGAATCGAACCCCGCTCCCGCTATTCACGACTACTCTGTTAGCGCGTCTGAGCCACCGCGGCCGGAATGCATGGTTAGTCGATCCAGATGCGCAAATAGCAACCCTATGCCACTTGAGCATAAGGTTGATTGTTCCGTAACTCAGCAGTCTGATACTTCTAAGCAAAACACTTTCATGTGTAATGTTCCCCGAAGTAAAGTTACGTTTTCTACCACTCTTTTGGGTACCGCAAAAATAAAGGTTTTTGATAAATTTAATCAACCTCATTTTATTCGTTGTCTGGTCGATCCAGGATCGCAAAGTGACTATATTTCGTCTGCATGTTGCAAGCGTTTGACGTTCCCAATAAACACTCAGAATCGTTTTACTGAAGTGCGCGGTATTGGTGACGCATCTCAGCGTATTCTCGGCGTAACCAATGTTAAGTTTACCTCGCGTTTTGATAACGGCAAGGAATATTCTATTACGCCCTTAGTTGTACCGCATATTACTTCTCAATTACCTAATGCTCGCATTAATTTTAATTCTTTAGATTACATTCATTGCTTACCCTTAGCAGATGATACCTTTTATGAACCTGGACCAATTGAAATGCTTTTAGGAGTTAATTTATACTGTGAATTATGGTTTTCTGGCCCAAGTTGGATATCACTTCCTATAAGTGACTGGCCCATTCACAAGTTCACTCCAAGTCCTTCTAATTTATCTGAAGAGAAGACGGTTTCTCACGTTACTGCTATACAACAAATCGAACAAAATCCACTCTTAGACCTCGGCTCTCGGTGTTCTTCGTGGATGAAATTTCTTAGGGTTACTGTTTATGTATTAAAATTTCTTAAAATACTCGCTCGGACTAACACCATTGCTTCTGATTTAAACATCGCGGAGATGAAAATCATTGTTGCAGTTCAATATTCTTCATTTTATGATGATATAATTCTTATTAAAAAAGGCAAGGTCTCTTCACCTTCCATTCGAAAATTAAGTCCTTTTAATCAAGATAATATTTTAAGGGTTGGTGGACGTCTCCAACACTCAAATTTAAATTATACTCATAAGCATCCCGCACTTTTACCCAAAAAAGGTCACATTATTAATATTTTGATTGATCATTACCACTGTGAAAACTTTCACGCTGGTCCGCAACTCCTTATTTCTATTCTTAGGGAGAAATTTTGGATTTTATCAGCCCGACGAATCGTCAAACAACGCATTCATAATTGTCTTAAATGTTTTAAATTAAATCCAAAACCAACCTTTCCTATCATGTCTGATTTACCCCATTGTCGCTTAGATACTGAAGAAACTAAAGCTTTCACTCATACTGGCATGGACATGGCCGGTCCTTTCTTTATAACCTTGACTAGAAAGCGCGGTGTTCGTAGTCAGAAAGCATATTTGTGCCTCTTTATATGTCTAGTGACAAAGGCAGTTCATTTAGAACTCGCATCTGATCTTACATCTGCTTCGTTTCTAGACGCATTTAAGCGTTTTATTTCTAGACGCGGTCCCTGTAAATTTCTTTACAGCGACAATGGCGGTAATTTTGTTTTATCCAAGGCCTATCTTAACGAACTGTTAGATTTTTAAAAATCTGATAGTTATTATAAATTATTCAGTAACGAACTAGCGAAACATCGTATCACTTGGCACTTAAACCCACCAAGCGCCCCACACTTCGGAGGAATTTGGGAGTCAAATATTAAATGTGTCAAGTCCTTATTATTCCGTGTTATAGGAAAACAAATATTGACGTACGAAGAGTTGCTCACTGTTTTCTATCAAATAGAGGCTGTACTAAATAGTCGCCCACTGTATGTACTAAGTTTTGATCCCTCAGAGCCAACTGCTCTTACTCCCGCACATTTTCTGCATACTGTGCCTTTGAAATTCTTACCCGCATCTTATGGATTCGATTGTACAATCCTTTTGGAAACGTTTCAAATCTGAATATCTACATACATTACAAATGCGAGAAAAATGGAACACCCCTTCTAAACCAGTCACCGTGGGCACAATTGCATTAATTAATATTGAAAATGCACCGCCTCTACAGTGGCCATTAGGTATTGTAACTAAGGTTTTTCCTGGCAAGGACAATGTAATACGAGTCGTTGAGGTAAAGACTGCTAACGGCACGTATAAACGTCCCATTGTAAAATTGTGTCCTCTTCCTTCACAATAAAATAAAAACAATATTTTATCGCTCATTTAATTCAAGTTATTTTAAGTTTGCTATTTTTTTAAACTTTACCGCATTTAAAGTATAATTTCACATTAAGTTTTTTTTGAAGGCATACCTTCAAGGATGTTGGATATAGAATATTTTCCATTTTTTTATAAAATATTTTTGCACTTGTAATTGCGTATCCTATGTGCCAAATCTTCCTTCTCAAGCACACTTATTTTTGCAACGTACACCGGTGTCGCCATCTGTAGTTAATAGCGACACTAAAATCAGTCATACGAAAAACTCTCATCGCATAACATAATCGCGCGCTGCTTGTTACCGATTTTCGCATGTTTTATATCAATTCTTACGCTGTTTTCGGCAATATTCGTTAAAATCGTCCTGAATCTATACTTCAAGAAATCGTCACCAAAAATCTGGCTGTCGGTACCTCTGCATTCGACGCGAGAAGATAATCAAGTAAGTGTGCTTCCTTAACCTTACTTTCAGCTGTTTGTTGTTTCCATTTTCATATTTTCCAAAGAAGCTGATTATTTCCATTTTTTAACGCTCTTACAAGTGCAGTAGGTGGTCAGTGTATTAAATATAAATTATTTGTTTTTATAAAAAAATCGCAAAAGATACAGTCCACTAACATACCGGCTATTGAAGTCTATTTTATACATATATATATCAACCGCACGGGGAAAGTAAATAGGCTTTCCCCCCAACATCTTCTTCAGAAGAAAACCCTGAAGAGCTATCTGCAGTACAATCTGCTCAAGACTCTGCAGAACAACCTGCGGAAGAACCTGCTGAACAACCTGCGGGAGAACAACACGCAAGACAACAATCTACGATACATCTATCGCATGTTTTAAGAGAATCAAATACATCCAATTCATGCATTGTCTTTGGTTGCCAAGATCAGTCGCGCTATCGAGTTCCTAAACACATGAAAATACGTCTGCTAGATGAAAACTATTATGTACCGCCTGCAGCACGAATATGCCAAGAACATCTGCAATTGAACGACTTTGAAGTTTTATTGTCAGCAAATAACATCAGCCATGATTTCAACGAGGACCAAATCATAGACATGATAAATATTTTAAAATCTGCTCATCAGGTCATCGGAAGACTGGATTTTGAAAATATTGAAAATATGGATCCTAACGAACTATATTTTTTAACTGGTCGTACAATAGACCAATTTAATGCAATTTTGGAGCAACTGCCGTCGTTGATACAAACATGCAAAAAACCTAAGACTGCATTGGCTGCCTATTTAATTAAGCTACGTACCGGTGAACCAGACACAAGATTGGCAGACATGTTGCATATGAGTCGAAGAACGCTGGAGAGACTACTTAAAGCAGCGAGAGAATGCTTAACCCGTGACTATGTGCCAATCCATTTAGGGTGGGATCATATCACAAGAGAGCAAGTTGTGGAAAAAAATATTTTTATCGCCAATGCACTTTTTGGGGGCAATTCTGGAGATGCGATGAAAGCAATAATTGTTTGTGATGGTACTTATGTATATATTCAAAAAAGTGCTAACTTTTTTTTCCAAAGAATGACATATAGTCACCATAAGTTTCAAAACCTATTGAAACTATTTTTGATAGTCTGTTGCAATGGTTATATTATTGATGTCACAGGGCCTTACGCAGCCACAACATCAGACGCGACTATATTATGTGGCATGCTGAACGCTGAAAATAGTGCTTTTAACTGGTTTTTCAGACCAGGTGACGTTCTAATACTAGACTGAGGTTTTAGAGATGCTTTACCTGATGTTGAAGCTTGCATAGGTGCATATGCCCCTATCTGTAGCAAGAGGCCAAACGCAACTTTCGACAATAGATGCCAATGAGTCAAGAATGGTGACTATTTGTCGGTGGGTCGTGGAAGTGGTGAATGGCCGTTTCAAACGTGACTTCAAGTTATTCAGACAAGAATATTTTAACAAAGCGTTACTGCATATGCAAGATGACTTTCGGATTGCCGCAGCCATCACCAATGCCTTTCACGACCCAATAACCGATTGTTCCAATACCCACGAAATTGTTGAGAGAATAAATAATAGACTAAATGTTGAAAACTTACTAGCAGAATATGTTATTGACCAAAATCTTAATAGTAGAAGAGTGAATTTTCAAAGTATGTCTGCCGACTTACCAAAGCTTCAAGATTTTCCTCGTTTGTCCGAAAACGATTTAATTATGTTCTCACTGGGGACATATCAAATAAAACTAGCCAGAAGTTATTACGCAGAACACGATAGAAATGGTGTTTACACCATTGAAATATTCAGAAGTACCGACGATTTAAATAATGCTTTGATCAATTATAATTGGTAATAACTTCTGGTTACTAAGAGGAAGAATACAATCAAGACACACAAGAAGTCGTATATTATACATACATTTTAATAAACTTGGACCAACGAGGACTGGAAGCTCTGGAACACTATTACTGTTCATGCAAAAGCGGCAGACGTACCTTGGGTTCATGCGCCCACATAATGTCTATTGTATGGTTTCTGGGATGGGCACGATATGACACCGTTAGTCACCCTGCAGCATTTTTAGACTCTGTTATTGTAGATGATGAAAATATATAATAACTGAAATTAAAATTAAATAAAAATGTCTGCGTTTTAATGTACTCATCTACCAAATTCGTACTTTCGGATTTTTTTATTCATTATTTCTTTTTCTGTAGGTTGGATTTTTACGATTCCATATAAAGAAATGGTCCGTATATAAAACTCTTTTGAATGCACTACGTGCCAACCCTGGAGACGGACTTTCGTATCTTTGGGCCAGGTTCTTTGCACTTTGAGCTTTTTACCAACAGGCTCCTATTAAAGAATAGTGGGTCTCAATCTCCATTTAGTGCAGATAACTACAAGTAGATCCATTAAGCAGGTTGTTGAAGCACTCAGCTATCCAAACATGATAAAAAAGTGGATTAAATTCCCTAACTCAGCACATGAGCGATCTCAAATAAGACTTAAGTCCAATAGTAGTGTAATAATATTAGGTCCTTACATATGAAATTGGCGTTTTGCCGTACTGGCCACTTTGATCTCAAATATCTCCTCTATGGTAAGGAATTCCAAATTCAAATTTATACAACTTGTGTTTCGAAAATTATAATTCACTTGTTTTTTCCACAATTGTTTTTTTTTCTTTGCGTCACTCAGTTTACAAAATGGAAAACTTGAAATATCACGTTATTTACGAGTACGAGTTCCACCGTTCCATTAATCTGAACTTTCTTAGGAACCTGTATCCTAAGAAAGTTCAGATTGCCAGGAGTGGTTGGATGCATCGATTGTACTCACATATCAATTATAAGACCAAATGAAAATGAGCATTTATATTTTAACCGTAAGGGTTATTATTCAATAAATGTACAAATGGTAAATGAAAATAATGTCCTTACACAATGAAAGCATATTATTGTACATAGACTCACGTAATAAACCTTATTTAATTCTTTTACTTAGGTTTGTGATAGCAGCCTTAGAATTATGAATGTTAATTCAAAATTTGGTGGAGCCACTCATGATTCTTTCATATGGGCCTCTAGCAGAATGGAAGTAATGATGAGGCAGTTATACCAAAATGGTGAACAAGAATGACTGTTGGGTATGTTCATTATTTATGAAATTGTTTAGATATTTATTAACCTTTATCCATTCAATATATTTCAAAACTTTTTATTTTTATCAGTTTTAGAAATGTAATTACTGTATGTCATTTCTATAAACTGTATAGCACTATTCCCATGGCATACATTAGCAAAAACTTTCATTAACTACCTTCGCAATAAGGCCTCCTTTTGTTACTGTCTTAATTATTGTTATATCCTATTTATGCATGTCTCGTGTACAATATTCTTCAATCAATAATTTCAGCAAAAACAGCATTGATATAGTTACATATACTAAAGACTTGAACATTTTAGGTGACTCGGGCTATCCACAACGACCATGGCTTATGACTCCAATTTTTAATGTAGCTGTTCCAGAGAGGAATTATATACAAAAAGACATGTGCGAGCAAGAAATTGTATAGAACGTTGTTTTGGATTATTAAAAGCTCGTTGGAGGTGCTTATTAAAACACAGAACACTCTATTACCATCCTATTGTGGCTGGAAAGATGGTACTTGCTTGCAGTGTGTTACATAATATAGCATTAGATGCAAATTTGCCATCTATAGACATTGAATATGTCCATGAAGAGGAGGACAATGTTGTGATACCTGAAAGTCAAATTTCACATTCTCAAAATGAATTGCTACAGGATAGAGCAGTATTGTCTAATCTTCTGGCTCGATTATAATTTTCAGAGTTTTTAGTTATATTTTTTAATGTCAAGAATTATTTGCATTTAATATAGTATTGTGATTGTTTGATAAGAGTATTCCAGAGATAAGATTTCCTGTTAGATTATTATTGTTTTTATTTTCAAATTTTCTAGTCTAAGGTTGACTCTATAACATACTGTTTTTTTAATTTGGTAGTTGTAAATTTTACCACAGGAAAAGATCTTTTTTCTACGGGAAAATCTGATATAACGCAGGCGAAGTTGCGGGCGGAATGCTAGTGTTATATGATTTGTTGCTTGAATTAAACTTAAATTTAGACAACTATCTTGTTTTTTATACATACCTATTTTTTTGCCTACAAAGAATAAAAAAGAAAAACAAAAGTGTTCATGCAAATCGACCCTATAAGCACATCACTATGTTTGTGTCACTTCACTAGCGAGCGCGGACGCCGCTACTGTCTGTTCCCCGTCGACCGCTGTGCAAGGCACACACAATTACTGTAACGCGTCGCGCCATATTAAATTATTCCTTGTATCAAAATAATCGAGTTCAACTAAGAGGCCATCAAATGATTTTTGTAATCCGTGCCATCTATCGAAAGGTCGCTTCTAGGTCGCTGACTGTTTCCGACAGCGAATTTTCTGGCAATCTTGTTTTTTTTTGCATTTTGCCGTATCGTTTTGCGACGTTCGTTTGTTAAGTTTTGTGCCATAATTGTTTTTTGTTGCTTACGCCACGAGTAACCTTATACATCCTGTAACCCTTTTGGCCCATATTTTATATTCTACCTTTTATAGATTTCCTTCTGCAAACGATGTGTGGAAAAATGATTGGGTACAAATAATAAGAGAGAGTAGAAATGAAAACAATTGGAATCCATCTAAATATAGTGTTGTCTGCAGCATACATTTCGAGGAAAATGATTTATACACAACCAAAGGTGGACTTCTTCGAGTTGCAGCTTATGCCGTACCAAAAAAGGTATAAAACAATAAATATTTACATACTTTTACAAATTATAATATATTATATTTTGTTTAGTTTTTATTCGAGACTTCAAGTGTTCAAAAGGAATAACCCGCTGAAGCACATAGTTCCAGAGAAGCTTCGCATGAGGTACGTTCCAAAATACACTCGGCGTCAAAAAAATCGCACCTTTTAAAAATATTGAAAACTCAGTCAGTTGTACTGATATTTCAAAGAGTTTAAGTAATGAAGTACAGACTTCAATAATGTCTTCATTAAACAATTTTTTGACAGAACGTAGACGTTTATTATTTTATTATTATTTTATTATCACAATTATTATACTTTACTTTTATCATAACACAGTGCTACATAAACCTTTTAAGGCGTGGGCCAGATAGAAAAGGCGCGGGCGAGGCGCACCTGTGGCGCGCCATCGGCGCACCGCTTCTATCTGTTTTGTGCCCATCCGTTTTCATACAATTAGTATGAAAGATCATTCGACAAGCTTCCAGATGGCGCGCTACGGTTGCAAGGACGGGCGCGCCGGCCGTCGCACTGCTGGCGCGCAGCCGCGTACCTCAGTCTATAGTGAGTTTTGCGAGGGACCGGAAGTTTCTTCTCCTTTACAAATTGGCGAGTTGCACCAGGGCTAACATGTCTTCGTCGTCAGAGGAAGACATGTTGTTCGATCAAAATCAAACTCTTTAATGGCACCAACGTACTCACTCGCTGGCGCACCGTAGCATACAAGCGCTGTTCGCGCCCACGGGCGCGCCTGCAGCGCGCTGCGAGTGCGCCACCGGGTGCGACTGATGCGCGCCGCGCCGCCTCTGTCTGGCTTGCGCCTTAGGTTTTACCGAACACTGGGATTCACCATTAATCTTACAATATTTACACACAACATCAACATTGACAGACTCACAAGGTGGGTGGATATGAAACAACTACTTACGCTATTTTTGCTCTTACCCTCTACACGCCCGGTTACATTAAACAAGATAACGGCACCACAATAGGAACAAAAACTGTGTACACACGGGCCGTGATTCTCTAGTGAAGAATCACTTTTTTACCTCTTTATTATATATTGAATATTTATTTGAATAATGCTATATTTACTTCTTATTTATTTGTGTTTATTTTATTTTATTATTAGAGATAGATAATGATTTTTTAATACTCTTTTAATATTTATTTGATTTTTAATTGATGATGGTAATTCGTTTATTAATTTAGGTATTTGAAACTGTAACAATTGTCTTCCATATAGATTATTATATAGCGGGACATTTAACGTAACCACTGATGCACTACGTGTTTGCTTACAATGTTTTTTTACATTATAAAAAGTGTTATTGAAATAGTTTTCTAAAAGTAGATTAAGTTTCACTTGTTCATGTACGGGCAATATGTTAAAGTGATGAAACAATTTAAATACATTATCTCGGTATTGTGTTTTAATTTTAGATGGAACTATTGCTTTTAAAATCCGTAGTTGTAATTTATATATAAGGTCCAAATTTGATTTACAAGTCCTACCATAGCTTGTTATGCCATAATTTATAATAGTTTCTCCCAGCATTTTATATAGTTGCAAAAGTATAGAATATGGAATTTTATTTTTGACCAATACAAATTTGGACAAGATTGCACGCAACTTGTCACATACAGAGTGAATGTGATCTACCCATTTGAAACGATCATCGATTATTAATCCTAAATATTTTTGTTTATTTACAAGTTCAATAGAACTGCATGAACATTTTTGATGGTTTGTGTGTAAACACTTGTGACTATGTGCTATAAGTTTCACATTTTCATGCTTCCTATTATGACTACTGCTGATGTACATGAGTTTAGTCTTTTCTGTGTTGAGCACAAGACCTGCATCATGGGACCACCTCAAAAGCAATGTGAATTCAGCTTGCAAATTTTTTAAGGCTAAGTCTAAGTTTTTGTGACTTGAAACAATACAAGTATCGTCAGCAAACTGATAAATTTCACATCTTTTAATAAGGTTGACTACATCATTCACATAAGTAATATAGTGAAGTGGTCCAAGCACAGATCCCTGCGCTGTACCCTTTAGGACGGTTACCTTGTTGCTGATAACATCAGATACTTTGACAACATATGATCTGTTAGTCAGATAGTCTTTACACCAATTCCCCTAAGGGCCCACGTATTCCACAGTCATTCATGTTATCTATCAGTCGTTCGTGTATCAAAGTATCAAATGCTTTACTGTAGTCAATTAGTAGTACCAATACATGCTCTTTACTGTCAAGGTGTTTGTAGACACTGTCAGTAAATTTAGCCAGTAACTGTGTTGTACTTTTACCACACTGAAAACCGAATTGTTTATCAGTGATAATGTTATTTTTCCTATAAAAAGCATGTATTTGCTTAGATATCACTTTTTCGACTATCTTATTAACAGTAGACAAGATTGTTATTGGACGATAATTATCATATACGTCTTGTTTACCTTTTTTTCTTATATATGGGTCGTACTACGCCTATCTTAAGTTCTGGAGGATATATTTTTTGTTTTATGGTGATATTAATGAAATGAGCTATGATATCGGCAATTTTCGAACCAATAGCTTTTAAATCGGACGCTTTTATGCCATCTATACCCGGAGCTTTATTATTATTAAGTGCTCTTATTTCATTGAGAACTGTCTTAGCAGTATTGTTCTGAAATTTATAACTCAAGTTGATTGGATTAGAATATGTTTCCTTTTCCAACAGTTTAACGCCACAAATTGGCATGTTATTTGATGTGATATTAAAACATTCTGCAAATTTCTGTACTATAGTAGAAATTGTATTATTATTTTTTAGAAATGCATTTAGTATAATAGTGTCCGCTATTGGTTTTGCCCTACCTGTTATAGAATTTAATATTTGCCACAGTGCCCTTGGATTCTTTTTATTGTTAATTATTTTGTCTCTTAGTTTTGTGTTTTTACTTTTATATATAATTTTATTTGCGTAATTTCTTGATGCACTGTATTCTTCCCTGAATTTATTATTTATTTATTATTTTATTTACACAGGTACCTAAAAAATGCTGAAGACTGGAAAATAATAGAATACGGATTTAGAAACAAATGGAATTTTCCTGCATGTTGTGGGGCTATAGATGGGAAGCACGTGGTACTTAAAGCACCACCCGAAGCCGGAATTAAATATTATAACTACAAACATACTAACAGCATAGTTCTAATGGCTTTGGTAGATGACGACTATTGCTTCAGTTACATAGATGTGGGTTGTAATGGAAGAGTTTCAGACGGTGGAATTTTCAGGAACTGTAACTTAAGTACCGCTTTAGAAAATAACTTGCTTCCTGATAATCATCTTATAGTGGCTGATAACGCTTTTCCTTTAAAACCATTTATAATGAAGCCATATCCAGGAAATAATTTAACTGTAAAACAGAAAGTTTTATACTATCGTCTGTTTCGAGCGCGGCGGATAGTCGAAAATGCCTTTGGCATTTTAGTTGTTCGATTTCGTATTTTTGAAAGGCCTATTCCAGTCAGACCCGACAAAGTTGACAAGGTTGTCAAAGCCTGTTGTGCAA
The DNA here is from genome assembly GCA_963935595.1 of Schoenobius gigantellus. Classification (NCBI taxonomy): domain Eukaryota; kingdom Metazoa; phylum Arthropoda; class Insecta; order Lepidoptera; family Crambidae; genus Schoenobius; species Schoenobius gigantellus. The sequence continues at coordinate 67,894,207 of OZ012541.1, read as the reverse complement.
TACATTATTGGTTGAGAAAAATAAAAAGTAATGTGAACACACCAACAGTAGACTTTGAAGATACTCGTCAAGGCCACAGTTTTAGGAAGTTGGAGAGAAGTGCCTTCAGAAGGACTAATTGATTTACCTATGAATTTGCAAAATCATTCATCTCGTGACGCACGCATAATTCGCGATAATTATGCTGATTATTTTGTCGGTGAAGGTTCAGTTAATTGGCAGAGCAGAATGATACACCAATAAAATCGTACATTATACCTACGTACCTATGTAAAAAGTATAATTGTAATAAAACTTACTAACTATATTATTCTGTGTTTTTCTTATTTCTGCAATATTAACAGATTTCAATGCTTCATCCAATATTTTGAACCACTTCAAATTAGATTTGTACAGATCATCGGCGCCCGAACCAGATGCTTGAATTTTTCATCTTTTTAATTTCTTGGGAGTAGGTATGTAATATTAATGTTTAGGAGAACATAGAAGAATGTAGTAGAGAGAACACTGAAGGGATTCCTAGTGAACTGAGCCAGGACAACATTGGAGAAAATTCTTGTGAACAAGTTTCAGAGGATGTAATATCAAAAACAACTACGGCTGGACGCAAAAGGAAATTAAAAGATATTAATCTACTAGTTAATAAGCTTGATAATGTCAACAAACCGTTCAATGCTTGCTCTTCGTCCAAAGCCGTCATAGTGAGCAGACGTGTCGCAAATTTACACTTCAAAATCAAATTCTAGTTAAAGTTAAAATACATCTTAAAGCTTTAGTTATACAGTGCAAAATTGTTCAATAAGTTTGGTTCAGTTTATTATCTTTTGGAGCTTGTGTCCTTTGTGTGGCAATCCGTCGGGGGTGCGTGCGGAGCGGCAACGGACAGCGAGTGGGGTACTTCACTTCACCTCCGCGTGAAAGAGAAAGTAGCGATTTTTTATCTCGCTCGCCTGCTTGTTTGGAGCGAATGAGCGAATTGATGGGAAGTCGACAAAACAAATCATTTTTTGTCTCGCTCCTTCCACTGCTACGACACATATTGCTACGACCGGCTGGCAGTGCACAGAGCTACGAGTACCTACTCGCGGTACGACTACGAGATAAATATAATTCTTGTAAAAACAGGCAGGAAACACAGTTTTTTGGAAGTTTCTGGATACCTGGAAGAATTCTGCAAATACTGTAATCATCATCCCTTGCTTTTTCACAAATATATACAATGCCTAAACAAAAATCACCACAAAAGGGTTCAAATGTGGTTTGTAAAATTACTCGCCCTAGGGCAATAGTGAATTCTGGTTCGGAACCTAATTTAGCAACAACTATCGAAGAAACGCTTACTACTACGTGCAACATAAACAAACGCTTTCGTAGCGAAAGTAGTGATAGCACTCAAGACGAATCAATAAAATCGATGATATCAACACAAGACGCAAAATTGGACACAATTATGTGTTTTATGCAGGACATGAAAACCCAGATGGATATTGTTCGAAATTCCTTAGAATTTATGTCTAGCAGGTATGATGAGCTACTCACTAGTTATAATAGATTGAATGAGGAAAGGATTGTTGATAAAAAACATATACAGACTCTTGAAAATAAAATAGAATACCTTGAGAAAAACATGCGTACGACGTGCCTCGAAATAAAAAATATACCTTCAAACAAATCTGAAAGTAAGAGTGATTTACTCAACATATTGAAAAATATGGGAGGCGTTTTGAATGTGTGTATCGATCAGCAAAATATAAAAAATATACACAGAATTTCGACTGCAACTGCTGGGAATAAGCCAATCATTGTTGAAATTGGATCAATTTTTAAAAAAGACGAAATATTGTCGGCTGTCAAAAAGTTCAACAGAGACCACAGGGATAATAAGTTGAATACTGCGCATTTATCAATGGCTGCTCCAGCGAAACCTATTTATATTGATGAAAATCTGACATTCCGCAATAAAAAACTTTATGCCATGGCACGAAAAAAAGCAAAATCATGTGAATATAAGTATTGCTGGACTTCACAAGGTATTGTTTATGTGCGTCAGAATGACGGATCCCCTGCGCACCGTATAAACATAGAAACGGACCTAGATAACCTCAAGAAATGACTATTATTGCAGTTATTATTTTGGTGTACGTAACAAATCATGCAATGTGCTTTATTCTGTACTTGTGGCCTCTAATTATGTGTAACGTTAGTGTGGTTCTGTTCGCAATGTATTATTGTCATGAGTATGCCCTTGTTATGATAGGTAATATCTTACATCTTATTAAAAATAAATTCATAATTATTGTGGCGGCTCACTTTCGCATACACTATAGTATAAGTTTAAAGCTATATAGTTATTTATCATTGCATACATATACTCCACACATATACAGGGTGTCCCAAAAAATAGTGTCAAGCGAAAGTCCAGAGTTAGAGCACCTCTTGGAGTACCCGAATCACCCCCATGTATGTTCCGCGATTATTCATAGTTTTAGAGTAATCATTTTTTTCTGACTTTTTGAAAATTTCGATCTAAAGAACTTAAAAATTTTTAATAAAAAAAAGTTGAACATATTTTAATGTTTTTTTTTATGCCACTGAATTATCTTTAGTGCTTCTTTTATGTCTAAAATAATCAGCTTCGTAACTTTAGTGGAAATTTAGAAAACAGAAGTGTAAAGTCAAAATTTGAATGTTAGTGAATAATTACTTAAAAATTCATCTTTAAATTAAAAATATAAACAGGCGAATTCATGGTTTCTAAGTATGTGTAAAAACTTCTCTAGACTCTCTGCTTTCATAATAATTAAAAAAAAAGTACTTAATAGGGCTACTTTGGCTTAAATCGGCCATCAAAGACAGCAAGGTGAAAATTTCATAAAACTCGACTTCTGAATAATTTTTTTTAAATTCCAATTATTTATTAATAAACCAAAAATAATTGTAGAAAAGCTAAAAATTTATTATTTGAAGGTCAAAAATAACTGTTCCTGCTGCCATCTTTAATAACCTTTGAAGGTTTATTATAACTTAATAAATGAAACAAAACATTATTTTCAATGTATTTATTATTCGATCGCTTAAAGAAAGTTTTCAAAATGACGACCTTCGTGCTCAATACATATTCTACATCGTCTAAAAAAGTTTTCTTTTAAATTTATAAATGCAATTCTGTTGTTTTTTATTGTTTCTTCCGCTTGTCTTAATTTTGTTCTTAACACTGTGACGTTTGTAATGTCCTTGGCGTATACTAATTCCTTGTAGTATCCCCAGACGAAAAAATCTATGGGGTTCAAGTCGGGGGACCGTGGCGGTCACGCAATGGGCCCTCCACGACCGATCCATCTGCCTGGAAATGTTTCAGACAAATGTTGTCTAACATTTCTAGCAAAATGGCATGGAGCGCCGTCGTTTTGAAAAATCATATTTCTCCGCGTTAATAGGTCTACATCTTCTAATAAGACGCCGAGATCACGTCGTAGAAATTGCAAGTAGGCCTCGCTGTTCAGTCGGTCCGGTAGTTCGAACGGACCAATCAGCTGTCCGTTTAGGATGCCTGGCCACAAATTGATACTAAATTGTTCTTGGAAATTAGATTCCCTTGTGAGGTGTGGATTTTCAATACTCCACGAATGATAGTTATGCGCATTAAACACCCCATATCGCTTAAAATGTGATTCATCAGTCCATAGAATATTTTTAAAGAAATTTTCGTTTTCAGCTTGTCTCCGTAACATTTCCGGACAAAATGCCACCCTTCTCGGGTAGTCTGCGGGATTGAGCTGCTGAACTTTCTGGATGTGATATGGGTGAAAACGCTCTTGATTAAGTATTCGATGTGCTTGTGATTTCGGAATTCCGATTCGACGTTCTATTGTTCTTACACTAACTGATGGATCTCTCACCACTTCTTCGACCACTGATTGGACAGTATCTGGGTCACTCATTTCAGATGGGCGCCCCGATCTTCTACCTGGTAGGCGTCCTTCCATGTAAGAGTTATGTACTCTTAAAATCATGCGATGATCAGGCCAAGTTTCAGGCTGAGGTCCACCTCCATTTTGTACTTGCTGCCGGAACAACCTGGCTGCTTCAGAAGCATTTCCTCTTGCATATCCATAAAAGTAATGCATAAGAGCATATTCTTGCGATGAAAAAGACATCACAAAATGAAGAGCTTGAAAAGTCCGTTAAGAATGCCAAATTTGTCAAAATCCCGTATTCACACAAAACCAAATCGTAATCGCACTCAAGGTCCGTAAAGAAAGCAAAGTTCGTCAAATAATCACAAATGAGCGTATCGTACGTAAGGCGCAAACAAAAGCAGGCAAACGACTGGCGCCAGAACACAATAGGCGCTCGGACTACACCCCCCGCCTCATCCCCTTGTCACAAAGAATAGCATTCCTCAGTTACAGTTATCCATTTCGCCAATGAGAGTGAGAGAGATAGCAATAATGCGGTCTCTTTCATATCCTCTCACTCGGGCAATTTTTTAGCAGGTAAGTACTGCGTTACATCCAACACTACAACCGATGTGATCCGCGAGAAAAATATTTAAATATGGGTTTCATGTAGTTAATTTTTGCTAAATTGTAATTAATCTGAACCTTAGAAATTATAAAAAAAACAGATATTTTTTTTTATCATCTGATAGGAATTTGGTAAATTTTATGAAATTTTCACCTCGCTGTCTTTGAATGCCGATTTAAGCCAAAGTAGCCCTATTAAGTACTTCTTTTTTTAAATGATTATGCAAGCAGAGAGTCTAGAGAAGTTTTTACACATACTTAGAAACCATGAATTCGCCTGTTTAGATTTTTAATTTAAAGATGAATTTTTAAGTAATTATTCACTAACATTCAAATTTTGACTTTATACTACTGTTTTCTAAATTTCCACTAAAGTTACGAAGCTGATTATTTTAGACATAAAAGAAGCACTAAAGATGATTCAGTGGCAAAAAGAAAAACATTAAAATATGTTCTACTTTTTTTTATTTAAAATTTTTAAGTTCTTTGGATCAAAATTTTCAAAAAGTCAGAAAAAAAATTATTACTCGAAAACTACGAATAATCGCGGAACATACATGGGGGTGATTCGGGTACTCCAAGAGGTGCTCTAACTCTGGACTTACGCTTGACACTATTTTTTGGGACACCCTGTATAATGTAATATTTAAGGTAATTTTAAGGTTAAACTATTGTATTAAATACACACACTCTCAACGCTGTCATATTCTACACTGCAAAACAATCAATATTTACACACACATCAACATACACACCACAAATCACAGACTCACACAACAACACATTTCATAAACAAAAACATTGTAATTATATTTATCAAACTAAATACAAGAAGGTCATTTACAAACATACTAAAACTTACTCTAAATTATTGACAATGATTGATATATCTGCTGCTGAACTTCATTTATATTTGATAAAACCTTTAATATTTAGATTGTCACATTTCTTTTTCTTTTTAAAAAATTCGATATGAACAGTTTTATAAATGAAATTGAACAGCTGGAAGGAATAACCTGTACTAAAGTGGAGAGCTTACTAACTGCTAAATCGTTGATTAATGTTAATGAAAATAGTTCCTTATGTATTTTGTCGGTCAATATCAGAAGCATCCATTGCAACATGGACAGTTTTATTTTTAAATGAGCTGGAATTTCCAATGGATGTCGTTATCCTCACTGAATGTTGGACTAACTCAGAATCAAAAGTACCAACAATAGATGGTTATAACTCATACTTAAGTAAAATATCTTTCAACCAGAATGATGGTGTCGTTGTTTATGTGAAAGCAGATCTTCATGCTACTTGCAATGAAGTAGAAATCTCTGATGGTAATTGCTTGTTCCTTAGTATTAGTGATGATATCACTGTTATTTGCTTTTATCGCCCACCATCATTTAAAAATCCTATGAATTACATAAACTCCTTGAACGACCTCTTGACAGCTATAACATCCAAAAATGTGATCTTTACGGGAGACATTAATATTAATATCCTGTCCGAGACAACTACCAGTGCAGCAAGCGATTACCTAAATATCATGGCTTCCCATGGTGTTAAGCAAGCAATAGATAAAGCCACGAGACTTAGTACGTGTCTGGATCATTTTATGGTTAAGACACAATTTAACTGTCAGACGATTGTGTTCAAGGAATTCACTGATCACTCTCCCATATTACTTCATATGGATACATCTGTTAAAAGGAAAACTACCCCACCTTTAGTAAAATCTATTATAAATTATGAGTTGGTCAGATTGCGTCTCCTAGAATTAGATTGGACTTACTTCTATGATTTGACAGATGTAAACACTGCAACTGATTTCCTGATCGACAGTTTTCGACACATAATAAATACGAACACTACTACAACAGTTCTACCCAACAAAATAAAACCAATTAAGCCTTGGATTACTGTTGGTCTGGTGAAATCGATTCGCGTCAGAGACAAGTTGTTAAGGAGAAGCAAAATGACACCAAACGACTTAGGACTCGAAATCGAATACAAAAATTATAGAAATACTTGTAACAGAATAATAAAATCTGCAAAAAGAGATTACTACAGAAAGAAACTAGAGATGGCAAACGGAAATAACAAGCAAATATGGAGTGTTATTAGAGACATCTGCTATATGACCAAAGCTCAAGACTCCAATACTAGCTTGAACATCTAAACACTACATGAAAATCCATCAAGGTCGCTGGATGAAGTAATCAAGTATTTCACATCAGTGGGCAAAGACTTGGCGGAGTTGACTTTAAACAAATTGGGATGTTCCGAAGCAGGGCTTGTCAGTAGAATTAAAACACATAAATTGCCACTTCAATCAATGTCTTTTGCCCCAACTGATTAATATGAGGTTGGTGAAGTGATAAGCAAACTTGACCTAAACAGTGCATCGGGAGGAGATAAAATTAGCTCACGATTCTCAAAGATGTTTTCTTCGATCTTAGCAGAACCTATAGCATTTATTTGCAACCTAAGCCTTACAACAGGCGTATTTCCATCAGCTTTTAAGGTTGCTGTAGTCTGCCCTATTTTTAAAAAGGGTGAGCGTGACAAACCTACCAACTATAGACCGATATCTCTTCTATCTACACTATCCAAGGTGCTTGAGAAAATTGTCAACCACAGACTTACCACATACTTGAACAAGAACAACTTTATTGCTGGTAATCAATATGGTTTTAGAAAAGGTAAATCTACCGAAGATGCAATACTCAGACTAACATCCTTAATAACCACATATCTGGATAAAAGTGAAAAGTGTGTCGGTGTTTTCCTGGACCTCCAAAAGGCTTTCGACACGGTATCCATTCCAATATTACTTACTCGATTGGAGAACTTGGGTGTAAGGGGGATAGTGCACTCTTGGTTTAGAAACTATTTGGAAAACCGGGAACAGGTTGTCAAAGTAGAAAACCACTTTAGCAAAAATGCTAGGTGTACATACGGAGTCCCGCAAGGTAGTACACTAGGTCCTACTCTGTTTTTACTGTATATAAATACGTTATGTGAGCTGAAAATACCTGGTGCTGACATTTTAGTGTTTGCTGATGATACAGTTATTTTGTTCCACAACAAGACCTGGAAAGAAGTTGAGAAAACAACGAAGGACGGCCTTTGTCGTGTAACAACCTGGCTAGAAGACAATTTACTAACTAATGCGCAAAAGACACAATATTTGTGTTTCAGTAAGACTGCAGCAAGCAATGCTGAGCCTACATTTACCATCCCCATTCACACATACCCCTGTAACCGAAGTGACCAACCGTCCTGTACTTGTCCGAGTCTCTCTCGTGTTACTATAATTAGATACCTTGGCGTTCTTGTGGATGATAGACTTCAATGGCAGCAACATATAGCCGCAATGTCAGCAAGAACTCGTAAACTTATATTTGCCTTCAAAAGCCTTCGGATAGTCGCTGACCATAACTTAATCATGCGCACGTACAAGGCCCTATGTCAATGTATTCTGACCTATAATATCTGCTCTTGGGGAAGTGCTGCAAAAACACATCTGATAGAATTAGAGAGAGCACAAAGAATGGTTCTAAAAGTAGCCCTTGGCCTTCCATATCGCTTTCCAACTACGCAGTTGTATCAAAGCGCCAAAGTTCTTACCGTAAGAAAACTGTTTGTATACCAAATTCTAAGTAGATTCCATTATAAAATAGTACCCTTTACTCCACTAACATCGAAAAGAATTTCTAAATTCCCTACTGCATCAGCTTGTTCCGTAACTGCAAAAAAGCATTTTGACTATTTAGCAGCTCGTATATATAATAAAATTTTTCTTTTAGAAGTTCACATTAACAAATATCGCAAAAATGCTTTCAAAAAGTTTATATGTAAATGGCTTGAGCAGTTTGATTATGACACCTTGGAGTCACTCCTGAAAACTATAACTTGATAAGATCTGTCTACACCTGATTCATCTATAATATAGCGCACACACACACACACACGCACACACACACGCAAACACACGCACACGCACACGCACGCACACACGCACACACACACACACCCACACGCACCAATAGATTGCATGTATTAAAATATAATATAATAGCCTGTCTCCCATAACGCAGGGCAACCTTATTTGGGGGCAGTTCAATAATGCAATGTACCACACTTATTGAAAAATAAACTTTATTATTATTATGTTCTTTATTTGCCTTCTTTCTTAAATATACATTTTTTTACAATATAAAAAATATAAATATTATAAAAAATCCTACATCTAGCAGGTCCATCGGCAGCGAGATAATGCCCAAACTACCGGTGGTTAGGGCTGCAGGGTGAGAAACCTCCTGACAAATCGTGCCGTGCCAAGAATTACCGCCTTCTGTATCAGGCCCTTGATCCATCCGCCTAGCGAGAGTCTCTCAAGATGTTGGTCAAGACTCTTCGCTATTAGACCATTCATAGACACCACTATCGGGACAATACAGTCGAGTCCACATCCCACATGGCGGTAACCTCGTGAGCCAAGTCAAGGTACTTGCTGAGCTTGTCCTTCTCAGCTTTCACGAGGTTCGTGTCATGGGGGATGGTGACATCGACTATCATTACCCGGCGTTGGGTCCGGTCTATTAGCACGATATCAGGCTTATTGGCTGCAATAAACCTGTCCGTGATGATAGAGCGGTCCCAGTAGAGCAAGGCACGACCATTCTCAGGAACTGGCGCTGGTGTGTATTTATAATACGGCACTTCAGTCTCAACAAGGGCGTATCGGAGAGCAAGTTGCTGGTGAATGATCCTGGCTACTTGGTTATGCCTGTGCAAATACTCACTGTTAGCAAGATGCGAACAACCAGAGACTACATGTCGGAGGGACTCCCCAGGGCGGTGGCATGCCCGACAGATGTCGACGGTTCCGTCCTTCATGATGTATTTTCTGTAGTTGTTCGTCTTGATAACTTCATCTGCAATTGCAAAGGCAAACCCCTCGGTTTCTCCAAAGAGGTCCCCAAAGCGTAGCCAGTTCACTGACGCCAGCTGGTCCACATCAGACCCAGTGAGGGAATGATAGAACCGGCCGTGCAGCTCCTTGCTCTTCCATACGTCCTTCCGGTCATCAGTGCTTAGCACCGATGGTTTGCGCCAGTTCTCATTCGCCATGGAGAGAGGCGTGAGGCCTTTATCAACTGCTACTACCCCTCCGTGCACACCATTCTCGTTGTTACGGAAATACTCCCTGAGACTATACAGCTCGCGGTTATGGAGGTTCTTGGCGTTTAGAAAGCCACGACCCCCCAGCTTCCGCGGGATGTACAGTCTCATAACAGACGATCGTGGATGAAGCATGCGATGAGATGTTAGCAGTTGACGAACCTTTCTGTCCAGAGCGTCTAACTCAGTTTGAGTCCATCTTAGTATGCCAAAGGAGTATATCAGTAGAGGCATCACCCGTCCGTTGAAAGCACGCGTTTTATTGCCTCCTGACAAAAGACTGTTAAGAACCTTTGTCAGACGCCAATAAAAGCGCTCCTTCAGAGACTTCTTGATATCAACTTCCGATATACCCAGAGACTGCGACATACCAAGGTACTTGTAGGTCTCGATCTCGGAGAGGGATTTGATCGTTATTGTCTCTGAAAGTTGTAAATTTTCAGCGTTTACAACTTTCCCTCGCTGTACATGCATGACCGCACATTTATCCACACCGAACTCCATCTTGATAGCATTGCTAAAAACCTCTGTTGTTTTTAACAATTCTATTAGATCTTGGCGAATATGTGCAAATAACTTAAGGTCATCCATATAAAGTAGGTGAGATATGATCTCACCACCTCTACGGAATCGATAGCCTAATCCTGACTCCTTCAGCAACGTGCTGAGAGGGTTCAGAGCCAGGCAAAACCACAAAGGACTCAGACTGTCGCCCTGAAAGATTATTATTATTATTAATGCCCCGAAAACTCCTGAACATGAGTTTGACTTGTTTGAAAAAAGTGTAGCAGGTCAATAAAAATTAATGCCTTTACTTTGATTTGTACCAGACAAGGTGATGGCTTTTCTTTTCTAACCTAGCTGTATGCTTTTGCCTGGTCTGAAAAAAACCTTTTGTCACTCCCCCTTTAGAAGAGGTCACGTATCTGTCCTGCCATTTTCGGACCGTCTCCTCCCTTATTTTATTCCTCACGAACGACACTGGGATCTCACAATAGTCCCACTTTCCATCTACCGCCCTCGCAGCTAGTTTCGCAGTTTTTTGGCTAATTCGTCCGCTCTTTCGTTTCCCACTGTGCCCACGTGTGCTCTTAACCACAACAGTTTGACCTCTCCACCGTTCCTTCTAATACTTCTGATGTCTTCATGTATTCTTTGCACGACCTGATGATCTGTTTTGGGGTTCGTGATGGTCTCCAGTGATGATCTAGAGTCAGTCAGTATTGTTGCTGAGGTAACTCCCTGTCTCCGGACCATTTCTATCGCTCTATGCAGAGCATACAGTTCCATTTGAGGTAGTTAATGTGCATGCTGTAAGTAAATATAATTATTCTATTTCATTGCCATGTTTTCAGGAATTGAATGACCCTTCTGTTAAAGCAAAGAGGCTTGTTTATAGTAATCTCTATGCACGCATATAACTGACGGATCTAGATGATGTGCTGGGTTGTGTCATGGTACTCGAACTTAGAATGTGTATTTGTTTACGTTTATAATAATATGCTCTAGTTACAAATAAATCCCTATAAAAGTACTCAAGAGTGTTGTCTGATTCCCCTTCGATCCAAAACCTCTATCAGGTTATGGGCCCAGTGTAAATTTTAGGACAACGAAGAAAAATGAGTAGCGACGGCGAGAATACTAAAACTAATGCATACGAGAGATTGCAGAGTTCTCGTGATACACATGAGTACGAACACACCAGCAATAGAGAAACTTGATTATTATTATCCATGATGATCTATGGGAGTACACGATGAACACACCTGATGCAAGTGACACACTAGGCTGTAAACGTGACCAAAAGGCCAGGGCGAGAGTCTGCTTGATGGTAAAGCCGCACTGTTTCGTTCACGTTCGGCAGGCTAAATCAGCCAAAGAGGCATGGAATGCTTTAAAGACCGCATTTGAAGACGGGTTGAACAATAGATGCAGGTTGCTATCGAAGTTAGTCAGTCTGAAACTTGAGCACTTTCCGTCAGTTCGTAACTATGTAACTGAAATTATGTCAGTAGCCCAACAGCTTAGAGACATTGTACGGACTCAAACAAGCTCCTAGAGCTTGGAACACGAAATTACACACGGTGTTGTTGAAGCTAAAGTTGAGGAGATCTGAAAATGAACCTTGTGTCTACTCTAGATCACAAAATGGTAATGTTATTATAATTGCAATATATGTAGATGACATCTTGATCTTTTGGAATAACAGACCGGAGATGCTGAAGGTTAAGGAAGACCTGAAAGCTAATTTCGAGATGAAAGATCTAGGGAAAGCTGAGCTAATGTTGGGGATTAACATAGAACAACATTCTGATGGTATAAAGCTGCATGAGAAAAAGTATATTGAAAGGCTACTAAAGGTATACAATATGGAGGACTGCAAACCAGTGGTAACACCATCTGTTACAGGACAAAGACTGGAGAAACCATCACACGGTAAAGCACCAGATGTAAAGATTCCTTTCCGAGCGCTCATAGGTTCGTTAATGTACTTATCAGTATGCACACGACCTGACATCACACATGTTGTAAATTCACTAAGTCAGTTCAATGAATGCTATTAGGAACAACACTGGATTGCAGCTAAGAGAGTCCTAAGGTACCTGAAAGGTACTATGAACCTTGGACTTAAGTATTCCAATAAGAAACAAGGTGAGTTGATTTTAGGGTACTCCGATGCTGACTACGCTGGAGACAGTGATCGTAGATCATACTCGGGTCAGTATTCCTTATTCAAGGAGGAGCTACATCGTGGCAAAGTACAAAGCAGCGTACGGTAGCTTTAAGCACTGCAGAGGCAGAGTATGTGGCTTTGTCTGAAGCCACAAAAGAAGCTGTATTCTTGAGGCGTTTCTTGGCGGAGATGACGGACTACAAGGAGGACAAGACAATGACAATTTTCTCAGACAGTCAGTCAGCTATTGCCATTGCGGGGAATCCAATACATCATCAACGCACGAAGCACGTTGATGTACGATATCACTTTGTGAGGGATACCATCGAGTCAAAGCTGATTAGGTTAGAGTACTGTGAATCAGGTAAGATGATTGCAGACGCTCTCACCAAAGCCCTGCCTAGGTATAAATTTATGTGGTGTGTAAATGGGATGGGTCTGTCCGAGTGAGTTATGAATGAGTTTATGGATATAAATAAATGTAGTGATGTGCACGAGATTAAGGAGGAGTGTTAAGGCAAAGAGGCTTGTTTATAGTAATCTCTATGCACGCATATAACTGACGGATCTAGATGATGTGCCGGGTTGTGTCATGGTACTCGAACTTAGAATGTGTATTTGTTTACGTTTATAATAATATGCTTTAGTTACAAATAAATCCCTATAAAAGTACTCAAGAGTGTTGTCTGATTCCCCTTCGATCCAAAACCTCTATCACCTTCAGATATAACTTTGTGGCGACTCGTCTATTCTGCCCCTTATATTCATTGATCATAGATTTGTCAATTATTGTGTTCTCTCTATGATGCGTGTGGTTGCTTTAGCAACGAATAATAAAGTTTCTATTACGGCACTAAAATATGTGTTTTGATGCACGATAATATAAATTAACTACCTACCCAGCTATCCGCCACGTTCCCTTTCTCCAAATTGGTGACCTCGACGTGATCGTCAACCACGCGCATGAAGAATGTGTTGTGCCACTAAGAAAATCTCGCCGCGACGACTAACCGGCCAAGTTCAGGTACGCTGCATCTTGTTTTAACTCACGATTTCAAGACCGTAGAAGAAGGAATGTTGGATGATCGTTTTTTTTTGCAATATCCAACTACATATGATCTACATTTAAGAAAAATCAAAAACCGTCTGCTGGATTTTGGTACAAACGCTTGGCCACATTTGTTCCGTGTGCTTCCATACCCGGTCCGCACCATCTCCGCATAGGCAGCGACGTCATAGAACAGGAACCGCGCGACGTGTGCGTCACTCGTTGCCGACAGCAAGCGGAAACGATATCGTGATTAACAGCAAATGACGTTTGACAGCAACGGCCTTTACAAGACTCCTTTCCAATATATTTTGCGTTTTTTTAGACAATATTAATGTTAACATGTTTAACCACACTATTTTTCACAAAGGGAATCTTCTTCAAAATACCACATATTTTTAAATGTTTAGATACGACGCATTATGTTAACATACGATGCTCGATGACGACGGTCAAAAATCATAGAGCATTTACCCTATCAAAAACTAATAACTCGCGATGATGTTGAAAATTCTGCAAATCTGTACTTAGGTGGAACGCGTCTAAAATAAGTCGCAGCTCTCTTCGTTGCTTGCGATATCTATTACCTACGCATTTTATTCCTTATTATTGAAAATACTGGCTATCAATAGGCATATTAATAGTATTATAATAATTGATTTTTAATGATCGATAGTTCAGCATAACTAGTTTGATAACGTCTTGCAACTATATGTATAGGTCGCATAGGTTATGTTACGAGCAATTATTTGGATATCTATGAAACTGCAGCTTTAATTTAAAAAATAATACTTGTTCTTTATTCAAGGACGAAAAACGTTTAAAATGAGTCTAGAATTCCAGCCGAACGACGAACTTCACGAGTTTCTACAAATGAAGCCGTCGTCTCAAAATTTGTTACAAGCAACAATAGTGGAAAAGGAGCGGAAACACAAGTGCTAGTGGATCAAATGGTATGCAAAAAAGTGAATCGCAAACGAAAAGGAGGTGCATCGAAAAAATCATCTACGCCAGTGAAGAAAGTTCCGAAAGCTCTACCGGATCCCCAACCAGACAGTTTTTTGGATGATTTTGGAACTGATTTGGAGTGGGGAAGTGTATGCTCAAGTGATGGAGAAACTGAAATACGGAGAACAAACTGCAATGAAGGAGAAAAATTTATTAAGGAAGAGAGAATTCACGGCGATGATATCATTGTGGAAGACAGCGTTGAAATTGATTGTCCACAAACTGAGAGCGAAAGAATGCGAAGGTTTATCATGGAATGCATTCAAAACCATCCTTTACGATTCAGAGTTATACATGACGTTTTTACAATTCAAAATGTCAGATATCGCAATTCAAACATTTCACGCATATGTGAACAAGGAGGAAGTTCGTTCCTTCAAAGGGTCCATCCTCTTCGTGTCAAATCACGGCGACGACCATCTCCACGTCGTCCACGATTGCTCCTATAATGGAAATTCCTGTCGATGTCAAAGAAATTAGATCCGAATGCGGCGACCCCCGAGTTAATAGAAGACTTCTTCGGTCTGCAGAATGTACCAGTGAACACTGGCTCAATCTCGCAATCTATTTCGAGACAGGCGTACGGGAAGCAATACATTTTGAAATCGCCGGGAGAATGTGGACTAAATGTAATAAAACTCGAGACTTATCCATTCGGAAAAATTTGCGGCTTAGAGAAGAAACATTGGTGGAAAAGCGGGGCAAGTCTCCCTACAAAAGTGGGCATCGTCATTTATAACTTGTTACTGATCTACACTAAAGTGTATAATTTGCATCTAGAGGCGCCACTGTGCAAGCAAATTTCATTGTAATCTGTGGTAAGGATTTTACTTTCTTCTTCTTGTCGGATTACTCTTCTCTTAGTAGTAATTAAACAAATTGTCGAAGTTTTCAAGTTTCAATTCAAACATCCTCGCTGAGTCATCGGAATCAAAATTTATTCAAGTAGGCAATAAATCAAACATTTTTAGTGGCTACTGAGGGGAAGATTTATAAGACGAAAATTCGAGTTATCAGCACGATTAACTTCAACTGGGATCAAATTATCAAGGTGGAACAAGAGATTTTACTCAAGAGTTATCATAGAACTGGGGCTACAGGACGAAGACGTCGTCATCGTTCATAAGTCAAGACAGGTTCGCGCGCATTATTGCAGTGAGCGAGCGCAGCCGGTCGGTGTAAATAGTGCTCATCAGTATAGTTGTAACACTATAAATTCACCATCACAACATTTTTGGTCTTGTGAGAGATTTAATTGCAATTTTCATTCGAAAAACATTAATTTGTTTACATAAAATGCGTCACTGATAATAAAATGTCAGTGTCAACATTCCTTTGGACGTTTCTTTTGTGAATAGTGTAACACCGTTTTTTCTTAAAATTTCATAAAACACTAATTTTGCAAAAACACTTTGGTTTCACTGTAGTTTTAACACAAATTTCACAACTAAAATCATAATTACAATAACTTTGTTAATTAATTTCACAATGTCAAGTGTCAACGTCAACGTCGTTTCACCTCACGTCAGTGACATTTGCAATTATCTTTGGTCATTATTCAATTTTTGCATAAACAAAATAAATCTCGCGTTTATCCTGGCCTTATTTACAAAGATAGTTTTTTTTTTCGCCCAAAATCCCGTGCTCCCCTTAGGTGGGTTGATTTTCTCAAAATTCGGAATTTGACATTTAGACCTTTTTTTTTGATCATTTTTTGGAGACTAATAATAAAATATACATTTAAAGTTATAGATCATATAATTATTAGTTTCGTCGTATAGAATTTGGAAAGCATTCACAGTTGGTTTATGGTTAATTTTTCATTACGTTTTGTTTTTCAACCAAACTTATAACTTTAGCTGGAAATAATGTTGACTTGACACATCTTGAAGCAAGTTAAGAGTCTTACGAGTGTTATGAAATGAATTTGGTTTTAGGAGAGGTTCCGTCGCCAATACGGCGCTTAACATTCGGCAAACGGACCTCGGCTCCGTCGCTTCCACATAAACGCAAATCTTGGTTTTTGAACGCGCCTAAGCTATGATATTATCTCTATGTGGTTCTTAATCTGTGCTCAGAACGTATCGACCGAAGGAATTTGTTATTGATTTGCTTGCGAATTATCTTAATTTCTGCGAATAAAATCCATAGCTTGAAGAGTAAAAGCTCAATCATATTTTTAATCGCCGGCGCGCGATTCATTAAATTAATTGGAAAAATAAATTTTATCAATAGATAATACTCCGCCCACAATAAGGGCAGTTCCCGGAGGCCGTAGGGCTCCGCTGCTTGGCTTTACAGCCAGGTGAACTAACCTATTATCAAGGAGGAATTCTGTGGAGCTAAATATATTAATAGGAATAAATAATACATTAAAAAAACTAAGAAACTGGAATTACTGACACGTGATCACATCGAAGGCACGATCTAAGCCTATTAATTTTTAGAAAAAGAAATAAAACTATTTCTTTGTATATTTTATTACCCCGGTTGTATTATGACTTTTGTACCCAAATAATTCAACTAGAACTTACCGAGATTGATCAAACAAACCTGAACCATCCTGCCTTTGGCTTGTATTGATTAAACATTTAGTTAAGTGCTGTGCATTAAGGGATTCTATTTACTTTAGTAACATATGCATAAGTGAATTATGTACCTACAAGAATAAAGCTTTTCATTTTGTATTGAACTAAAGGAATAAGTTTGTTTTTTTTTACTTTCAACTTTAAGATTTCCCTATATTTCTACAATTCAGCAAGAAAAAGCACTACAATAGGCAAAGGAACTCGAAGCCTTCTGCCACTTCTAAGTAATAAATATATTATGTGATGTTTTAGTCTTGTTTCAAGTTGTGATTTTTTTTAAGTAAGTAGTTTTTAATTAGATATTTAAACCTCTTAATAATATTACCATATTTAGAAAGACACTTAGGCGCTTCGCGGGATAGCTTCCATAGTTTAGGTAGAACTTAGATTTATGAAAGTCTATGATGCATGATGGTTAATGTTGAGTCTGTGGATAGAATATTATTGTGTTTTGATCATCTGTGGAGCTAGTGCAGCGGTATTGATTTAGAAGAAATATCATCTTATCGAGTAGGTGTATATCGATACCGCATTCTTATACTTAAAAGGGTTTATTTATTAATCTCTTTCGCTTTGTTTAATTATGTCGAGTTACCTATGCTTGTTTTGGAATGGTTTAAATTTCAAATTATTTTAGTATACTTCTTAGAGGATTAATTTAGTCTCTAGGCTTGTGGAAACCCCGCGGCGTCGCAAGGTGAATGCTGTTGGGCTTTGAGCTGGTATTGATTATGGCAGAGTAGGTCACCTTGCGGCTACCCTTCCGGGTTTAGTTCCGTGCCTCCCTTAAGGAGGTACCTTCAAGATAACTCCGCAGAGACCGGAGAACATATTTGATCTGAAGTTTGCTTTTCGGATCGGAAGAGGTAGTAGTATTTTTGATCTGTGTATCGATACTAGATACTATGGTTGTATTGCGATCCCATCTCTCGGCCCTCCGCCTTTTCCGCTTTGACGTCGTCAGGATGAGGTCGATTAAATCTGGTCTTTTCCGTTTCGTGGCGTGGAGGAGCAGCCGCTTCAAAGGAAGCGAAGGCTGAGCCCGCCCATAGTAGGCTGGGCTAAGCTTTTTTCTATCTATACTATATAACGGTGGGTTAAAATTTTCATCGCAGTTTTGCTGTGGCGTTGGTCCGCCATTTTGGTGACCACGTTCTAACCATTGTGTTATTTTATTTTAGGATTCTCTTTCTACTTTAAATTAATATGCAAATGAGGGACTGATGCATGCTGGAAGAGCCTGTGTAAACTTATCCAGGACCTTTTTTTTGGAGTGAAGCGTCTGTCGTGGGAAGCTCACTCTGACGTACATAGGTAACATGCCTTGATTTTCAATATATTATCCCCTTGAGTAATATAATTCACAAGGAAAGGAGCAGTCACCAGCACCTTAATTTCCACCGAGTGGTCAGAGAAGATGGTTCGTGAAATAGTTCTGCCTGTTTTTTTTTAATCTATATTTTGATGGTAGTGTGCCGAGAGGAGTAAAACTCCCACTGCGTTGTATCTCCCTCATAGCAGAATGGACGTTGTACCTTTACCTATAAGTAATTAAATGTTATAATAATAAATAGCATGAACTAATTCAACTGTATGCTTTATTGAATCATTTCCAGTCCCTGAAGTCTGCTTGCATTTGTATGGAGGCGCCCCTTAAAAATATATCCATACACTTCTCCAGGTAGGCTCTTGTAAAATATAAGAAAATATTAACCCACGACCTGATGGTGCTTACAATTCTCTGTCATGCTCACCGAAAAAGGTTACATAGTATCCATCGATGAAAAAGTGAGATCATTCATAAAATTAGTGCTTGTGAATTAGGTAATTAATCGATTTTCATTGTAAAGGCAGACATTTTGACGCCATATTTTCCGTAAGTAATTATTTAATTTCTCATTGGTCGACGATAGTGCGGGGTAACGTCGATCCCGCGAGTAAATAGTGTTGGGACTCTAAGAGTCATTATCACTGGTCAATATATCGGTCGATTACTTTAGGGTAAGCCGGCTTCATGTCACTTGTAAATGTCAAAGGTTTTCATTGAGGTTAAGTTTTTTTTCATTTTATGTTTGTGTGCTGAAGAGTTTAATATTCCTCTAAATCGGCAAGAATCTTATTTTTATTTATTAATAAGTTAATTTCATATACTTTTCATGGTATTGTTATTCATTGTATTGTAAATAGCGTGTACTGTAATGTAAAATGACTGAGGTAAAATCCTTAGAGGTCAAATCAGTTCAAGTTGCTAAGGTGCATCTCAAAACAAAACACGTATGTTAACTGATTATTATCAAACAGTTAAAAGGAATACGTATTCGGTCGCGGTAAGTGTGGCTCTGCGTCAGTTTGATAAATATTGTAATGATTTCGTTTCATCATATGAGGTACTTCTAGCGTCGGAAAAAGAGTTCGCCCCTGAGGAAATGTCGAAATATAAGAGCCAGTTTAGTGAGGTGAACAAATTCATCATCAAAATCAACACTTTAGTTGGGTCATCGAGTAGTTCATCAGTAAAGATGATCCAAGAGGATGATAAGGCATCAGTTAGGTTTCCTATATTGTCAGTACCAATATTTTCTGGGTCTATTATAGAGTGGTTACTTTTCTTTGATTTATTTTCATCATTGGTTCATGATCATACAAATTTATCAAAAGCAGAGAAACATTATTATTTGCGAGTATCACTGCAGGGAGAGGCGCTGCAACTCATCAGGCAGCTTCCCATGAACGACGCAAATTTGAATATTGCCTTAGATTTGTTAAAATCAAGGTATCACAACTAAAGGCTACCACTAGATCACTATACATATAGATATAATTATCAAATTACCTGTCATCAAAGAGAGTGATAATATTAAACAGTTGCTGTGTGATCCTCTAAGGGAATCAATTCAAGCAATAGGAAAGCTTGGTGTGTCAGTAATAAAATGGTCATACTTAATTTTATTCAAGGTTTTACAGAAATTGCCCGTGAGCATAAGATCATCGTTTGAGCAGAGATATGGCAAGGAAGTGGAAGTTCTACCTACTATTCATCAACTACTAGAGGTGTTTGACGAGCAGTGCAGAGTTCAGCTAACGCTCGCCGTGTCTACAGTCCAGCTATCTACTCATCATCAGGTAATGTCAAAGGTTCAATCACCCCAGGTCAAGAGGACGGTCAATCAGCCATCATGCAGCAGTGCACCCAGGAGTTCATACCAGGTAACATCATCTTCATCATGTGCTTATTGTCAGAGATGTGATCACACAGTGTATCGGTGTCCTCAATTTATTAAGTTATCCGTGAAGGCTAGGAAAGGTTTGGCCTTCAAGGGAGGATACTGCTTCAGGTACACACATAAGAATTTTGTCGGTCAGAGGACCACAACACGTTACTGTACTTTAATGAAGTTATGCGCAGGCCATCACCACCCTATCAGTTAGAGCGGTCAACAAGGACTTCAAGGTTACCTAATTATCATGAGGCACCTCGCTCACAAAGGAACTCCTCATCACCCAGACGCGAGGTAACCAATCAAAATGTAAATAATATGGAGTTTATTTAGTCAGTAAGACCACCTAGGAGAGTTGGTGATTTAGCTCAACGGGCTCAGGAGCAGTTTAATGACCTGCGTTTCGAAATCAGGAGGAATCCGACACTCCAAGAACTAGGTGAGGCCACTGTCAAGGCCACAGAGGGTGGCATCAACCTGTCTCACAGCTTTGGTGAGCATTAGAAATAAGTTAGGTAAATACATTCAAGCGAGGACACTGGAGCTAGCATTTCTGTTATCAAGGAATCATTAGTAGAAAAACTATCACTGACTTGACAGTACAATTCAGCCTCAATTTATGGTGTTGGTCAACGTAAGGTTCAAATGTCAAGCCCATATCAAGAACTACAGTTGTAATGAAACCAGTAGATAAGTTGGTACCTATCGTTAGCACATCAGCATTTAATCATGATCCTACATATAAAGTAATCAAATATAATGTTTACGCTCGAGGAAGAGCGAGTGGCAACACTGCATTATAGTCTGTGCAGTGAGAGCCTGTGGCGGCCGGCCGCATGTAACATGTCAGTCGAGTCGAATACCGGGGAGGTCAAGCCTACCCCGGCCGGCTTGCTGGGCAGACTGCCCACTTTGGACATCCCAACCTTTGATGGGAACTTGGCTGCTTGGATGGGGTTCATTAACCTTTTTGATAGCCTGGTCCACTCGAAGGACGACCTGTTCCCTAGCCAGAAATTGGCCTATTTGCTCTCTGCCTTACGTGGAGAGGCTGGTGTGCTTGTCCAGCATCTACCTGTCAACGATGACAGTTATGATATTGCAAGGGCGTTGTTGACTGCCCGGTACCAGAATGTTCGCTTGCTAGCGGACACACATGTGGCTGCCATTTTAGGGCTGCCACGAGTATCGCGGGTCTCATTGTGGAAGGAGATTTTGAACCCGCTATTAACGTGCTCAAACGACTTGACCTACCGGTGGACCAGTGGTCCTTCATATTGCTCCACCTCATCCTCAATAAGCTTCCCATGGAGATGAAGGGGCGCTTTGAACAAAGATACGGGGGCAATAGTGCCTCGTACCTCCCCCCCTTCTCGGATCTCCTCAGATTTTTGGAGGATGAGTGTCGGATGACCGACCACTTGGATCTGGCTCCTATACCGGGACCGAGTACAGGCCGCTATGAGGCGACCCAGGCAGCGCCACGGAGAGAGCGCCGCCCGTACAAGCAGTATACTGCAGTGCGGCAGAACTCTCCACACGGGGAGAGGCCGATGCCTTGCAAGTGTTGCAAGCGGGATGGCCATCGTTTGCCGGCCTGTCCCAAATTTGTTGGCCTACGCACCGAGGGGCGTAGGAATATGGCCAAGCAGCGGAATTGGTGCTACCGCTGCCTGGGGGCTCATATGGCATCGGCTTGCCCCCACCCACGAGATTGCCACTGTTGTGGAGGGGCCCATCACCCCCTCTTGTGCTTTAATAATAAAGACACTCGTGAGGTGGTGAGAGAGGGACTCGCACACGGGCGGGGGCCCTCGTAGGTCACCCACATCTCCGAGGAGATCGGAGGGGCGTGCCACCCCTCCGCGGAGATTGGACAGGCGCCCCCCTCCAGTGAGAGGATTGGGCGCCCCACCCCCCCTACGGGCGGGGGGGATCGACGCGCCGCTTATGAGGCGCCACCGCGAGATTGGGCCGCGGTTATTAGGGAGCCACGTCGGGAGCCGATACGCTTCTCTCCCCCTCTGATGGAGAGACCCCGGTTGTCACGGGCTCCCCCAACTTTCGCCCATCATGGGCACCGCCCGGCCCCCCGATGCAGCTTTGGTCGGGGTGTGTACGTGCCGGATTGGGACCCGCTCGAGCGCCTTGAGCCCCTATTCCTCCGCCGCGCACGCATTTTTTCTTGAACCCCCCTTCCCCCCCGTTGTGGGGAATGCGGGAGGATTTTCATTAAACCAACTGTCGGCTGCAACCCCCCCACAGGAGCAGGTGCTGTTACCAACAGCCTCCGTACAGGTGTGGGGCCCGAGGGGCACCTTTGTTTTAGTTCGCGCCCTTTTGGATACGGGAGCTCAGGGTTGCATTGCCTCCAGCTGGCTGGTCCGGCAGTTGAGTTTGAACACATCTCCATACCTTGAATCGGTACGGGGAATCGGAGACCTGCGGATCCCGGATCCGATCGGTCAGGTTTTGTTCTCCTTTTCCCCCCACTTCTCTTCAGCGCCCAAAATTGGCGTTGCCGCGATTGTTTATGAGAAGGTTGTTGGTCAGCTTCCGCATCAGCACGTTTCGCGCGCTGTCGTTGATGCGACATCAGGATTGACCTTGGCTGACCCTTCCTTCCACCGAACCGGTCCGATTCACTTATTGCTCGGTGCCGATGTTCTAGGCCGCGTGTATTGTGGGAAGAGGAGAGAGTTACAGAAGGGTGGGCTGGTAGCCTTATCTACATCGCTTGGGTTTGTAGTGATGGGACCAGTTAGGCATAACCCACCATCTCCATCGGTGGACAGTTACATAACTGTCCACCGATTAAACCCAAATTCAATCAAGTCCAATTGGTAAACCCAAACAAATCACAAGTTATGATCGTGGGTAGCCAGGGATTGCGCTCTAAACTTGATTTCAATCTGCTTCCGCAAGTCTGCTTTGATGGAGTGGCTTTGCCGTATCTAAACAAAAGCAAGGACCTAGGACTAATCCTTGACTGTACAATGTCTTCGACGCCTCATATCAATGAGATCAGTCGTCGCATGCATTACTCTTTTCACTCTCTTAAGCGACTACAGTATTTCTTACCATATAAAACTAAAATTATGCTTGCACAGTCCCTACTTCTCCCTATTCTCGACTACGCTGACGTATGTTATTTAGATGCAACTGAAGAATTATGGAATAAGCTGGAGCGTCTTCAAAATTTGGCTATTCGTGTGTTTTGGATGAAGTGCTTCTTACAGGAACTTTGGTCAGCCGAAGTGTCGTGGGATGAGCCCCTCTCGGGCCGTTTGCTGCGAGATTGGGAGTCCTTCATGTCGTCTCTCCCCGACATTAACCGTGTTAGTATCCCTAGACATATACTGCCTAAGGGACGGTTTACGGCCAGCCTTCATGGCTTTTGTGACGCGTCTGAGAGTGGATACGCAGCCGTCGTATATATCCGGACAGTCGATGATAGAGGAGCTGTTAAGCTCCACTTGCTAATTGCTAAGAGTAAGGTTGCTCCACTTCGGACTCGATTAACGATTCCGAAGTTAGAATTGTCTGGAGCTACTCTTCTGGTTCGTTTGATGAACCACGTTGTTGACACCCTGGGACGTAGTGTGGACTTTGAGTCGCTCTTTGCTTGGTCCGACAGTCAGGTTGTCCTGTGTTGGATTAAGAACTCCGTCCACTCCCTGGAAGTATTTGTGGCCAATCGGGTATACCAAATACAGGCCTCGAAGGCCACGTTGATTTGGCGCCACGTGCCAGGTGAAATAAACCCTGCTGACTGTGCATCACGTGGCAGCGAAGCCCCTCAGCTTATTGACCACACTCTGTGGTGGGGTCCCGAATGGTTGTTACAGCCGTCTTGGCCTTCCACACCAGCTGTGGTGAAGGCACCAAATCCGGGCTTGCGTGTTCACGCTGTCGAGACTATGGCGGCTCCAGAGCGGGAATTTTTATTAGACCGCTACAGTTCTCTGGACAAGTTGCTCGGCGTGACCGCTTGGATAAGAAAATTTATACGAAATTGTCGCCGGCCTCAGGACAAAGATTTGTGTCCGGTCCTCTCACCGCAGGAGCGCCAAGATGCTCTTTTGCATTGGGTCCGTATGACCCAGTCTAGAGCGTTTGAACCGGAACTTAAGATTTTCCGTTCCGGGACGTCCAAATTGAAGGGACCCTTGGTGCGTTTGACTCCCTTTCTGGATGATGAGGGATTGTTGCGTGTAGGAGGTCGATTGAGGCACGCTAACTTGCCTTATAGATCACGTTATCCCCTGTTGCTCCCCAAGGACGGACCAATGGTGCGATTGTTGATCATTGATCGCCATGTGAAGAATGCTCATGCCGGATGTAATGCATTGACCGCGCTCCTCCAACGGGAGTTTTGGATTTTGTCAGCGCGAAGAATAATCCGATCTGTTATTTTTCGATGTCTGCCCTGCTATCGTTTACGCCCCGAGACGATGCAGCCCCAAATGGGTGATTTACCTGCTGATCGTGTGAACGAATCGATGACCTTCTTAGGATTTGGAACTGATTTCGCGGGACCGTTCACTATAAAAACGTCGCGACTCCGTAATGCTAAGACTGAAAAGGCTTACTTGTGTGTGTTTGTTTGTTTGGCCACTAAAGCCGTTCATTTGGAGGTGGTGAGTGCACTCACCATGGACGCTTTCTTAGCAGCGTTAGGCAGATTTGTCTCCCGCCGGGGACTGCCTTCTCTAATTCGGTCCGATTGTGGGACGAACTTCAAGGGCACTGATAGACATATAATGAGAAGTTTGTGAATTTTTAGATAAAAATAATATTGAGATCGGATCCACACTCTCCCGTAGGGGGGTAACATGGCGATACTCCCCGCCGTCTTGCCCTCACTGGGGAGGGATTTTTGAATCTGTTGTAAAGGCCGCCAAGACTCACCTTCGCCGCGTTATTGGGGAGACTATTCTCACGTTCGAGGAACTCGCGACGGTGTTTCATAAGATTGAGGCGGTTCTCAACTCGCGTCCGTTATGTCCGTTGTCTACCGACGCGAACGATTTGCAGGCCCTCACGCCGGGCCATTTATTGATAGGCAGACCACTTAACGCCCTGCCCGAGTATCCTAATAGAGATGTCAATCCAGGACGCCTTTCGCGGTTTGAGTTGCTCCAGCAGCTTACCCAGAGCTTCTGGCGCCGCTGGCACCTTGAATACTTACACATTTTGCAACAGCGCGTTAAGTGGTCAGATAAGACAAACCCACCGAGGGTTTTTTTTATTTTATTTGATTTGTTATGTCTGTCTGTTACGTGGAAATATTGTTTTATACTAATGCCTAAGCAGCTTGATTTATTGGATCGATGCTCGTGCAGGTCGACGCGATCGGTATACGTCGAACCAGCACGAGTTGCTCCGGGAAGTGTCTGTGGGGGTCAGCAGAAGCGCAACCGTTTGTCCGGACCCCAACAGGCACCTGTGATAGCTGTATCGGTTGACGCCGATACAGCAAAGTGAGAGACTGGTATGCATGCTGTAAGTGATCGCTGGCAGCTGGCAGAGGCAGTCAAATGAGACGAGGAGGGACGAGAAGAAAGTCTTACGTGCATCGGAATGCTGTCCCTATCCATTCGATGGAAGCAAAAAAGAGAGTGGTTACAAGTTGTTGCAGCGGAGCAGGGTGGGTGCGTGCTTTGCAGTTAAAAGTTGTGAAGATTGCGGGCGAAGTCAAAGGACACCCACCGAGCTTTCAAAGCCACCCACCGAGGGTTGGAGACCTCGTGTTAGTGAAGGACCCAAATCTGCCACCCCAACGTTGGCGTCGCGGACGCATTGTCCAACTTACTCTAGGGTCTGATGGTGTGCCCAGGTTTGCCGAGGTCCTGGTTGGGGATTCTGTTTTGAAGCGCGCGGTCGCTACTCTTTCTCGCCTCCCCTTAGACTGATTTGGCGGACAGTCCGGGACTGTCCGGAGCGGGGGGATGTTTACGCTCGAGGAAGAGCGAGTGGCAACACTGCATTATAGTCTGTGCAGTGAGAGCCTGTGGCGGCCGGCCGCATGTAACATGTCAGTCGAGTCGAATACGGAATGACATTGAACTAGGTTAGGATCGGGCAGCAATAAAATATAATATAAAATATCTAACAAATAGTATTGCGCGGCGCACCAAGTGATTGTTGGTGCGAGGTTCCACCAAGTTTTAGTGTCGGTGAATAGTGGCAAAGTTTTAGTGTCGGCGAAGTTCGGGTATTGGTGGCCTAATAGGCCTATGTAGTGCTCCGGTCTCCATCGTTGGATTAACACCAACCCTTCAGGAACAGCGACTTCCTTCGAGCTAGCTCAGGAAGTCCACCGGCTACATACGGAGACCAATTGGAATAGGGGTAAGCCACAATGTTTTCTACGAGCTGGTAGTAGGTTATAAAATTCAGCATTCTAATTCGGTGAAACGCCGACGTGGTGGAGTCTACTTTGGGCACCACCATATAGTGATGAAGTAAAAGCATTTGCTTTGACTGTCGAATTTGTTTAGCACGGGCATATGAATTCCTAAATACCGTAATCTCAATGCCGCACTCGACAACTATAAAGCTTACGACAACAAAGCTTAGTTTTGCTTGCGCACGGCACATTCAGTCGCAATAGTGAATTTGGTAGCCATAATTATAATTGGGATGATGACTGAATTCTAATTTTGACGTCTCGTCATAAAATATTAAAAAACCGTAGAAAAAGATGTAATCATGTGAAATTAGAATTAAAATCAGCTTAGAAATACATTAGATACAAGCATTTCAAACTGTTAATTTGGAAGCGATTAGACAGAGATCCGACATCAACCGTGACGTCATTGTTTAGTACGGCCATATAAACTCCATGTAAATTGCCGTTTTGCTAGAAAGAGATAGAGAAAAATCTTTAATACCTTATATCTTGGTTGTTTTATAGTTATTCGAAAACCGATTTTTTCTTTGTGTTTATTAATTAAAGCAATATTTATTCATTCATCTAGCATCGCATCGCAGTCGCATGCGATCGGTGTGACGTCACGCTATAAAGATTTTTTTCTCATTCTGTAAGGGCGCTTGCGCACTAATACGTATTCGGTTCGTATTCGATTCGTGTTCGGTTTTGATCCGGTTTGGCCGTCCTAGTGATTGTATGGATGCTTGCGCACTCATACGTATACGGTTCGTGTTCGATCCGTTAATTCTCATTTCGAGTCGTTTTTAGGTGTGCATCAGGATGGCGGGCCTACATCATTTATTTATATTATTTGATGAAGTTGTTAATAACTTTTATATAACACATAGGTCAATAAGTCCGTAGGATGACCCACATATGGCACCTGTTTGAGCAAACTAATGTTATGGGTACGTGGTACCAACCTTCAAAAGTGACGTGTCAAAATTTCATGACATTCTGACTTTTTGTTTACAAGCTGCAGTACTCGAAGTGACGCTAATTTTGTTATTTTTAAAATCATGGAAAAATCCGAATTTCGTGTATTGATAAAACATTGCTTCTTGTTGGGAAAAAACACCGTTCAAACAAGAGCATGACTTGAAAAGTGTTATTCGGAATCTGCTCCGTCGAGACAAATAGTTGAGAAGTGGTTTGAAGAGTTTAAACGTGGTCGTAGCTCGACTGAGGACTTGCAACGCAGTGGAAGGCCAAATGAAGCAGTTACTCCAGAAAATATTTAAAAAGTCCACAAAATCGTTTTGGCCGACCGTAAAGTGAAGTTGCAAGAGTTAGCAAACACTCTAAAGATATCGAAAGGCAGTGTGCACATAATTTTGCATGAACATTTGTCGATGCGGAAGCTCTTTTCGAAGTGGGTGCCGCGTTTGCTCTCAGTGGACCAAAAACAACAACGTGTCGACGAATCGGAAGCCTGTTTGGAGTTGCTTCGGCGCAATAAGAAGGATTTTTTGCGTCGGTATGTGACAATGGATGTAACATAGATCCACCATTTCACACCGGAGTCAAATCGGCAATCATCTGAGTGGACAGCAGCGGGAGAACCGCGACCAAAGCCACCAAAAACGCAAACATCGGCGGGCAAGGTAATGGCTTCAGTATTTTGGGATTCGCATGGTATATTGTTCATCGAATACCTTGAGAAGGGAAAGAGGATCAATACCGACTATTATATACCATTGCTCGAGCGTTTGAAGCGAGAAATTGCTGCGAAACGGCCACACATGCAGAGGAAAAAAAATACTGTTTCATCAAGACAATGCTCCGTGTCACAAGTCGATCAAAACAATGGCAAAATTGCATGAATTGGGCTTCGAATTGCTTCCGCACCCACCATATTCTTCAGATCTAGCCCCCAGCGACTACTAGCTCTTCGCAGACCTAAAAAAAAAGGTCGCTGGCAAAATATATGGCTCAAATGAAGAGGTAATTTCCGCAACTCAGGCGTATTTTGAGTCGAAAGACAATTCGTTCTACAAAACTGGTATCGAAAACCTAGAGAGGCGTTGGACGGATTGTATCACTCTGGAAGGAAATTATGTCGATTAATAAAGCGAAATTTGGCCGAAAAAACTGTGTTTTATTTGTTATATTTGTTAGGGTTTGTTTGTTTGTTTGCTTGAACACGCTAATCTCAGGAACTACTGATTCAAATTGAAAAATTATTTTTGTGTTGGATAGTCCATTTATCGAGGAAGGCTTTAGGCTATATAACATCACGCTACGACTAATAGGAGCTGAGCATCAATGACAAATGTTGCAAAAAAAACGGGTAAAAAATATACGGCGAAACGTAGTTCGCTGGCACAGCTAGTATGTTATAAGTGGAATTTTGAAACGCCTACAGCTTGTTCAAATATCAATTAATTAAGCTGGAAATTTTGCTCGTAATTCCATTTCCATAATATAACAAACTTTCTTTAGTCCTAGTTCTGTAACCTTTCCCTTATTGAATTTGCTGTGTCATTATTTCGTCCCACGGTTGCGTGGAAGAGATTGCTTTTTAGCAATAAGGCCGCCTATTTGTATTAGTCTGTTTTTTTTTTGCAAAATATTTCATACAGTTTTTGTTCTATTTTCCTATTTTTTTTTGTGCAATCAGAATTTAAATGTACGATTTTAAAAGAAATTACATTTTATTTCTGGAAGTAGGTACTAAATTGTGGTTTAATCTGTTACATCAAATAGTTAGTAACTTTAATGTTAGAGCATGATCCCGCCATTTTGATAATGAAAGCCAGATTTTGGCTAAACTAAGTAGATATCAAAATTACAATGTTTGGTATCAAATAGTACCAAATGAGTACTAAATTGCAGTGGGTTTTTCAAAACAGGAAGTGATCCCGCCATCTTGACGTTTATCGTACAACCGTCTCAAACATGAATCGAATACGGATAAGTGTGCAAACGCTAGGACGTAAATGACAATGCCAGATTCTGACCCACCATTTACAGTAATATGAAATATATGAAAAAATCTATATGGTTTTTTATCTCGTACTGATCTCATTATTACTTTTTAAAACTTGCGGATATTGAATAAATATTAAAATAATATGTACCACCTACTATTTCCGTTGGGAGGAGAACGAAGAAATGACAAATTCGTTTTGTTGTACGACGTACAAACAGAATAAAATATCAATCAAGTTTTCGAAAAATATCGTTATCTTTTCAACATTATGGATCTTATGCGCATATTGGTTGTAAGTTATTAATGTTTATAAATAAGTTTTTAACAATTGTACTTCCTTTAATTTTTAATGTGCATACGCATAATTAAGGAGTACCTATGTGAAACTAAACGCCAATTCTGGATTTGCTCATGCGTAATATAAATAACTAGCTTTTTCCCGCGACCTCGTTCGCGTGGAAATAGTTTTCCCGTAACTACCAGTGATTTTTTTTGACCTTATTGAATGAAGCCAGCCAGCGCCCACCCCCTCTTGATCGTGAGACCTTGCACATCAGTGATGTTTTTTTCTTTAAAAACTTGTGATTTTGTTATCGAGAATTTTTTTTTCAATGAATGCATTTGTCTATGTTATTAACAAAAATAATATGTATAAAAAAATTACATGTAAAAAAACCTTTTTAAAAACAAGCTTTTATTTAAATGCGCTAAAAAGAAAAAATAAACTTTTACACAAAAACTTTTACTTATAACGTTATTTCACATTTGACACAATTTATATGACATAAAAGCTTGTCGCACAATAAATAAACAAATTAATATAGCACTAACTTTGACGATTTCAATTTGTATCCTGGGTAACTTCACTAAATTATTTATAAGCACTTTATATAGAACTACTCACAATGTTAGGTAAACAAGGTAACTCACCATCAAAATTGCCGCGGGTTAAGAACTAAACTAAACACTATATACATGAACATCCTAGCAAATACTTACGACTTGATCATTCTTACGGAAACTTTTTTACATTCCGACATACTTAATAACGAATTCGTAGATTCTCGATATGTTGTATATCGGAGCGATCGTGACCGCATACTGACCGGCAGTCATGATGGCGGCGGCGCTACTGGTAGCCGTGTTGCGCTTACACAGCTCCGCGAGCTGCCGGCATGCGTCCGCAATTGCGCCTATGCTGTCCCACCCGTCATCGACCATATACTTTTGGATTTAAAGTTGTGCAGCCTAACATACATTATTAGTGCTGTATATATCCCTCCCAAAGCGGTTCGCGACTCTTACCTTGCTTATTTTAATGTTTTGCGGGAATACATACAAGTAATGGATATTGAAAACTTTATCATTCTTGGTGATTTTAACTTGCCGTATCTAGAATGGCTTGAAAATGGTAACCAAATGAAACCTATAAATGGAAGTAGTTTACACCCACCTTACACATACTTAACAGACTTCATAAGCTCCGGCAAACGCTCGCCTCTGTGTCGCCTCCTCGATGCTTACAACAATAAATGTACCAGTGTAGACATGTTTAGATATAATGCTAACTTGTACCGGAAATGTATTTTAAAACTACTTAATTGAAGTCAATGAAGTTAATACTATTTCTACCGCCATAAACACACTCACACTCAAAATTGCAAGTAACAAATTTTAATTTTATTATTTGTGGTCAACGGTGCTGGTTTCACAATTATTTAATTTCATTGTAACATGCTATGCCTAAGTTTGATTGTGATGCTGTTTGTTGACCCAAATAAAGTGAAAAAAAATCACTGGACACGTTTCTCAGTCTGTTCATCTCATTCAACGCATCATTGTTGCAAGGTCGTTTGCCGGAAGGGCTATACAGAATTTCAGCTCAATCGGTTAAAGATATCTACTTCAAAATTAATTTTTTGGCTTTAGAAGAAGGCCATAAAGGATTAATAGTGACACCACTTAATTTTCAAGTTATTCTAAGCAATACCTTTTATTTGATACCCATTTGATAGGAGTGCATTTAAAATAGTTGGTCCGCCATCTTGGTTATGCCGCCATCTTGGATTTAGAATGACGTCACACAGTCAACCATGCATTGTCATCCAAACTCAACGAGTATACAAAATTTCAGCTCAATCGGTTAAAGATATCTGCTTTAAAATTGAGTTGCAAGATTTCACCCGAACATACATACTTACATATTTACATACTTACATACTTACATTGCAAGTTAAATAAAAGCTTGTAATAAGGAGATATATAAAATGGTACACTAACCAGCAATTTCTCTTGTCTGTCTATAGAAATGTCAGACAAGCGATTTGTGCCGGCTTTGGAGGTAAACCGATCGCCTGGCGGATCCCTTCATGCCGGCCAGATGAGGCTGTAGGTACTGTGCGAGCACAGCCCAGCTGGCGGCCATTTGAGAGTGAGTAGTTCATTCAATAAATATTTTAGGTTTTAATTTTATTACTAAATACTTGCGAATGCGGTTTGAATGAAATTGTGTATAATCTATGAGCAATGGCCCTCCCATTACATTGGTGATACTTTGAAGATGGGTTCCTCATTACTGGTCTTATAAAGGGTTTTTTATTCCTCAAACTTGGGGTATTTTGATTGAAAAGTACATCTTACGACCATATTTATTAGTAGTGTTTCTTTGATAACGGGTACTTAACAATTCTTTTACAGGTTCCATATCTGTAAAAGAATAGTTAAGTACCACCTACTACGCCCGAGGTGGCGACGCCGCCTCCTTCCACCAGCGGCTCTCGCCCGATCAGGTCTCGCCGCTCCTAACATTCCGCAATCGAAGAGAATCTAATGGAAATTTGATTCCTATGGCTGATACTGATATCGCTGGTGAACAAACTACCTGTGAAAATATGGTACAATTTGAAGAAATAATTCATGAAGGTATTATAATTATTATAATAATATTAAGCTGCTTGATTTAATTTGAATATTAAAATTCTTTCTTGGTCATATTTTTGATTATTTATTGTTGAATAGGTACTGCTGGAAGTAGATTATCGTCTCCTTCGATACTTCAAACAAATAACACTGAAAATGTGCTGAACCAACAAATGGATATACAAATCGCGTCACATTTCCAAGAAGATTCTGATGTGACAGCTAGCAATATTGAAGACCATGATTCTGCTGAGCTTGGTAAGCATTTATAATCATTGTTCACTACTTCCCAACTACGAGCTCTCGCTTTTATTTAATCTTAATTCTAGGTAAAGAAAATCAAGAGCAAAGTTCTCATTCTATCTGCTTGAATGAAGACTCAGACTTTTCTGCAGATAGTGGTGACGAATATCACCCACCAAGGTGTGACCGCTTGTCATCTACGAGTTCATCTATAGTTTCTTCTAATGTCAAAAGAGGAAAGAAAAGAGTGAGATACCCAAATAAGTGGAAACAAAATGTCAGGAAAACTTTGAAAAATTTAGGAAAGAAGTATTTATCTAAAATAGGCAATCAAATAGAAGCCAAAAAAATGAGACCCCCTTGCCGTAATTGCAAGTTTTCCTGTTGCGATAACTTTACAAGAGATGAACGTCAACAAATATTTGATTGTTATTAGGCTTTAGGATCTTTGCAACGTCAAAGAGATTTTATCGGTGCTTGCATTAGCATAACAAACATAGTATGTCGCCGTATAAAAAATCCAGCAAAACCAAGAACGCCTAATAGTTTCTTTTCTTCTATGAAAAATGGCCAGACCCAAAGAATATGCAAGACGTTTTTGTTAAATATAGCACAACGGACATTACGTACAGTAATTGAAGCAAAAACCTCTGAGTCTGGAATCGCGCCGACTGACCAAAGAGGTAGACACGGTAATCAACCGAAATCAGATCCAGAAGTACTAGAATCAGTTCGCCGGCATATGAATACAGTCCCGAGAATTGAAAGTCATTATTTACGTGCTAATACCAGCCGTGAGTTCATTGATGATGGACTAACCTTGGCAGCCTTACATCGCGACTATGAATGCCAGCGCAGAAGTGCAGATAAAGAAGCTGCTACATTGCACATGTACAGCCAGATTTAATGCATATTATAAAATATATATTTATTTATCATCTAATCATATATTATTTATTGAAATGCGTTACAAATAATTCAATGCATGACAAATCTTAAAATTACATTATGTCCTGCGACAGTTTCCAACTTACATCTGAATTGAGACTGCAAGATTCAAAATCAGCTTAATATTTCTTATCTTTATATTTTATATATTATAAAGCAAAACTCAGATGCCGCTAGTATCACACCACTGCCAAATGTTTAGCAAGATCATTTGGATTGAAATTAAACTGAGCTTTTTCTGTTAATATATGTATTGAAAGTGTGGTGTTATCTATTTGTAATAAAATATCACATCTACTTCACCACTCGGTCAGCAAAACATCTTAATGCATAATTATGTATCTAACAGTTCTAAGAAATTGATACTGTCTTCCTTTTTTCCTATAACCAACTACTATAACTACCTTTACCATTTAATTACTGTCAGTTGATAAAACACCTGAGAAAATTTCAAAAGAAAATGTTTACTGCTCCATATTGCAGAAGCATTTTATAATACTTTTCTTATACATAAGCATGTTGTAATTGGCCCCCAAACGTTCAAAGCTATAAACTTATATCTATCTGAGCTCTTAGTGTAAAACAATTCCACAAGAAACTGCCATACATAGTGAAACTAAACTACTTAGCATTTGAGCAAAATTACAAACCATGCAGTGGTCTAGTTTAATAAATTTATTTATAAGTGATGATGACAATAGTATGATACATTTCCTTTCTGTTGGACTTAATCTTTAAGGTCATATATAAGGAATATATTTTAAAAGCTAGAAATTATGTCACATTGAATAAAATTATCAAAACACATCTTTATTTAAAAAAAAACTTAGGTGTTGTAAAACATTATAACTAAAATTTATTAATATTTTAATCAATCATCGGAACATTTAATAATTTTAAAACGTTTTTTTTAAATCCACCTAAAATTGACTTGAGACAAATGGTAAAGGCATATGGTATTGTATTTAACCCACATGGTAAGCAATTGTATTCATACAATTAGTCAAACATAAAAATTAACTAGGTATTTCCTTAGTTATTAATAATTTGGATGTAAATAGTATGCATTAATTCAACCAAATCTATACCATGAAATCTCAAATCTCCATTTAAAAGTGTCCATTTTCAATAAACTTATTATCATTATTTTAATTTAAAATAAATCTATGGAACCATCCTTTTAGGAATTGTAAAACTCTAGAAAACATTGCACGGGGACAAGCATTTCTGCTATCCAGTTGTTAATTTGTTTGTTTAATTATCCATTTCACAATATTTATTATTGTTCTGTGGATTATAACTTGATTCAAAATAGTAACAAAAGGAATTACATAGTCTTTTATCCACTTTTAAAATTGTGGAACCTGGGTTATTTATTACCACGATGGGTAAAAATAAACCATAAAATCTACCAGAGAAGCTAACCTGTGGGTCTATGGATAATTGGATCGAGACTGGTTGCTGAAAACCTGAATGATAGTTGAGGTTGGCTCTCTCTCTATGAGGCCCTCCGAGGAGGATATTGTTAGATATTATTGCAGCGCACAGGCTGCTGGTAGGTTTTTGAACTAGAAGCAAGTTTTTGAGGTTCTTGTATATGGCTTACTTATATTTTAGAATGATTATCATTCTTTTTATGACTGTAAATAATTTTACAGTTTTATTGGAGTACAAATATTCATCCCTCTTATTGCTTTTTAGAGCTTCTATTAGGTTTTTATAAAAGCATAGTCATATTGGTTTCCTTCTGATCTTGGTGTACTGAAATTGTATACTTATTGCATAGTAATCTAAAGACATCAGTTGACATAACCACATCACTCAGATATTTTATGAAGATTTTATAGAAATTGAAGTCAATAAGTACTTGCGATATTACAGCTATTGCACTTTGACTTATTTTTTGAGTAATTTATCCCAAGTTTAGGATATTAAGAATTTCCATGTTATGTTATGGACCATCTAACAGTTTGCAGTTACCAGGAAACTTTGCCTAGATAGGCAACGTCAATTAAAATATCTTTCAAGGCAAATCTTTGTAAACTTGGTCATAAATGTATACTTTATGCAGTAATTTCCTTTAAAAGTATTTGAGCTTATGCATATATCCCACAGAGTTCATGATCGAGTAGGTACCTAGGTACATCATCTTTTATTTGCCTTGATAGGTAACGCTTTCCCACGGAAAGCAGGCAGTTCATAAAGAAAAATATATAAGCACATATTTTATTATAAAATTAAAATAACGACGACGAATTTTAAAGGCAAAACACAAAATTACGACGCATCTTCAAAACAGTACGTACCTGTTAAGACATGTTGTGTTATTAAAAATATCTTGGCTTAATTATTGATAGCAGTATGAACTGGGGCCCACATATCGAACATGTCTGTGATAAGCTTCGACAATTCTTGGCCAAGTTAATTATTTTAAAGGACCGTATACCATTTAAGATCAAGATAATGTTGTACAATTCCCTAGCAGAATCATACATCCAATACGGACTAAGTAGTTATGGTCGCACTTATAGTACATACTTAAAACATAATTTTAACTTTCAACATCGAATTCTTCGTACTTTAGTGTCCCCTAACATTAAGCAGCAATTTTACGACAATGATAATGGCCTTTTTAACTATTGTAAGATTTTACCTGTAGAAATCCAATTAAAATATTTACTTCTCAAAGAAAATTTTTTTAATGAAAAATATAGAGAAGAGATAAAGCACCAACATCCTGTATGCACGCGAGCGGCCGCTCGGAATGAACTGAAGTTACGTACGATGACCGGTATGAACAATACCTATGGCGAGCGAACGACTGCTTACCTAGTTCCTCGGCTTAAGGCCCCAGTACACAATGGCCCATGCGTGCCCACTACAGGCCATCGCCATTGTGTACAGGGGGTAATAATAATAATAATATATTTATTTCTCCACGAATAACATTACAATTTCTTGTATTGTGACAATCAATATTAGTATACTACATTCGTTCCTACTTATTGGCGGAGACTGGAGCCTGAACTAAGGTTTTTTGCAAAACCTGTTTTACAGGACTCCAGGCATCCACCTAACAGATCTTGGTCTATGTTACAGTAGGTATACTCGTACAATATGTGGGAATATAATAGTGTATTGATATATCATGCAAGCTATTAACATAAAATACTATATAGATATATACATTTGTATAATTATGTATAGTTGAAATAAATATATAATATAAGTAGGTATAATCTTCAATAAGTGTGTCTGTATTTGTTGTGTGTGTGTTTGAGTGTGTAAGTGTGTGGTATTTAAGAGTATGTTTACTAGAAATGGGCATTATACGGTTGGAAGGTGCTCACAATTTATTGTTCAAATTAAACGGGAATTAATAGCAATTGTTCTGTATCATCATAGTTGATTTGTTGGATCCAGTTCTTTAGTTTTCGCTTGCATTCGAATCGCGTGAGGGGATAGATGTTCAAGTTTTTATTAATTTTATTGTAGAGATAACCACCCAAGAAGACATAGAATTTTTGCGCAAAAGCAGTTTTACAGAATGCCTGTTCACAGACGGCATAACTACGTCCGATATTAATAAACAGTTCAGGTTTGTATTGTACTTCTGAGTGTTTTTTAGTAACTGTGTGCAAAATGAATAATTGGCGAACGGTAAGTACTTTACAAAGTTTATATAAGTCATATTATATAAGTCAGCTGGTAATGGTATATGATGGCGGACAATTGTCCATCGTGGCGCGCAATCGGGGAGTTGTCGGTTTTTTGGGCACACTTCAAAGGAACCGTGGCGTAGCGTGGCCTGTGGTGTTTACACAATCGGCCATTGTTTAGTTCGTCACCGGCCGCTAACCGGGATAGTACACTTTTGTGTTGCGTGCTATTGGCGTGGCGTGCGATCGTCCAAAATGTCAATAGCGTGGAGCAATGAAGAAACTTTCAAGTTTATTGATTTATATCAATCTGAGCCCGCAATTTGGGACCCAAATAATGCACTGCACAAGGATAAGAACAAGGTATGTTTATACTATTTTTATTTTGATAGAAATTATGTATTATATCTATCTATACTTCTATACTATAAATAATATTAGGAAGGACTTAAATTGTTTGTTGGAATTGAATAGGCTCCGAAATTTGAAAAATTCTTTTAGCATTAGAATCCTACATTATCCCTGATGAAAATAGGCGATAAAAGAGCCTCGTCTGAAAATAATAAATGTAGTATTGTGGGTACGATGTTTTCAGATGAATGATGCATGGAATCGCATTGCAGACTCCCTGCAAATTCCTGTTTCGAAACTTAAAAAAAAGAAAGAGACATTGATGTCAGCATTTCGGATGCATTTCAAGAAAAAACAAGATTCGATCCGATCTGGTATGGGAGAAGAAGAAATTTATAAGCCAATTTGGATTTTTTATGATGCTATGGAGGCATTTTTAAAAGGCAAATACACAGTAAAAAGTATAATTTCAACAGATGAGCAAAGGGTAAGTAAAACAATTAATTAGTTTCCAAAATTTTTATTAATAAGTAACTAAGTATTTACTCATTTTGATTTCCACAAACTATATACTAATTAAATTATGCATCATAGGCCCTACCACTGCATAGTCTTCTTTGATGGATGTAATTCATAAAATTTGATCTTATTTGCGTAGCATTAATAGGAGCCCGACGAGGTACAGATTGTAATGGTAATAGATTTTCTTCATGGTTTACTCTCATACCTTCATGGATTAATTCACCATTCCTATCATAGCTGTCAGTACTGCCTGGTGGAAGACAGTACTGACAGCTAAACAATAAATATTGCGAGATGATTTGCTCTTTCTTAAAAAATTGTGTAGTAATAACAGCTGTGGGTTATAATAGAAGTTTTAACGACATCTAATGGAATAGGTCTTTTAAATACTCTAAAAACTGACGATAATATCCCGAAAGTATTCTCTACGACCGCACGAGAATGTGATACTTGTTGATTGAACATTCTTTCTGGGGTACCTAACTGATTATGTCCAGGAAAGGGCTTCATAATATGAGTACTAAGAGCAAAAGCGCCATCACCCAGAAAAACATAAGGCATATTAGTATTACTTCCAGAAAGTGGGCAACTAGGTGGTAAATTAAGGGTCCCATCACATATTTTTTTCCACAAATTGCTTTGATTTAAAACACCTCCATCACTAATTCTCCCTTGGCTTCCTATGTCAGCAAACAAAAAACAGTAATCACTATCTACTAGGGTTAATAAAACGATGCTGAAACTTCCTTTGTAATTAAAGTATTCAGATCCGGTATGAGCTGGTGCTAATATGGTAATATGCTTCCCATCTATCGCGCCAAGACAATGGGGAAAGCTGAATCCTTCCGTTTTGGTCAGCCATTCTTCAGGACTTGTGGGAATCTGAAAAAATAAATATATTTTTTTCAGGCAGTCATTGGAGAACAGACAGAAGAAGAAACGGAAACTCCAAGTGATGCTAGAAGCAACACAGAACCAAAGGACATGAATATAAAGATACCTGTACAGAGGAGACGTTCAGTTAAGCCACCTGAGTTAGAAAA
This sequence comes from Schoenobius gigantellus, assembly GCA_963935595.1. NCBI lineage: Eukaryota > Metazoa > Arthropoda > Insecta > Lepidoptera > Crambidae > Schoenobius > Schoenobius gigantellus. Next base: position 67,854,911 of record OZ012541.1, on the reverse strand, counting down.
AGCAGATAAGGAAATGTCAAAGGCTTTTAATACGTTAAACCAGGCTATTCTCAATAAAAACCAACAAAATAAAAAAGAGGACGACTGCGACTTGTATGGGAGGCTTCTTGCTAACAAACTCAGAAAATATTCAGATAATGAGAGACAAGAAATAATGTACGAAATTGATGGATTACTATTAAAACGGCGTCGCAATTGTAGTCCTCAGTACGTGTCTTCACCTTCTCAAATCATTATAAGTAAACGTCCGTCTTCTTCAGCCACCAGCTATTCTTGTCCATCACCGTCGTCATCTTGGATCAATCGCCCCTCATCATCGTCTTCAAATCATTATATAATTACTTCTCCTATACAAAGCCCATCACCTATTCCACCTGCGCAAACTCCATCCCCTCTTCCACCTACTGAACTCCCTAATGCCTCATGCACACAAGAAGTAGTTTATTAATCCCCCAACAGAATCCATACACCTGCCCCTACGATTCATATACCTGAGGGATCCATGCAAATAATTTCTAACCAATTGTATTCGCAGACACAGAGTCAGTCTCAAAATATTTTGGCTGATGCTTATGCAAAAAGCTTTGAATGACGATTGTTAAAATAACAAAATTAAAAAAATGTAATGGGGCAATAATTATTGATTTAAAAAATTAAAGTATATACAAATGTTTTACTAACTCACCTTAATCATGTCCTTTAGCACTTGGTTCAGAGCCAAACATACTTCAGGAATAATTCTAGATATGAGTGTACTTGATATTTTAAAATGGTAGTGCAGGCTCCTATAACTGTCTCCAGTCGCAAGAAATCGCAATGTCAATGCCAATCTTATTTTTGGAGGAATTGCTTCTCGCCAATATGTATCCTTTTTTGCAATAATTGGCGATATTTTTTGCAATATATACTCGAAATCACTAGATGACATACGAACAAAGTTATCGAATTCCCCTGATGGTTCTGCAACAAAGTCGCTTAACAGATTGTCCATGAATTGCCTGAAAACGGTAAAAAAAATCTTAGTCGTGTTTTTTACGTTAACATTCTAAATATTAATATCATAACCTAAGTACCACATAAAAAATCTACGTACCTTGTCCTGTTTCGATGAATGGTCAGCATCCACCATCGCCTTTTTCGCCATTTCTTTTTAATAACTTTGTGACGGTACACACTTCTGTAATACTTGTAAACAGTATATAAATAAATAGCCGCAGCCGTAATTACTTCGACGTCCATCGCAAGTGGTTTGCCAGGCAGCAATGAGCCATGCGCCATTGTGTGAACACCAAGTGATCGTGGCCTACAATTGTGCATTGCAAAGCGTGGCCCATCACAGGCCATTGTGTACTGGGGGCTTTATAAATAATCTACCTCCGGAATTGCGTTCCATCCACAATGTCAGACCGAACAATATTAAATTTAAGTTAAAGTATCATTTTTTAAACAATATGTTACAAACCCTAGAATAAATAATAATAACATTTGTCACAAACCTCATTGGTTTATTAAATGTTATCTTGTATTTTTTTTGTATCGATGTATTTTAAAAGATAAATAATTAAAAAAAAAAATATTTATATTAAGATAACCAATTTTCTTTTGAAGCTTCATATTTTCTTTGTCATACTTATTTTCTGTGTTTTTAGCACTGCGTTTCTGCATTTTAGTTTTATTCAGAAAAATAAATCACTTTGAAAAACATCAATAGTTAAAAATATGTGTCAGCTGCGTAGAGCGCGAAAAAACGAATGAGCTATGGTGACGGTGGAGTTGCCAGGTGTATTTTTCTTTCATATTTTTAGTGGTGTCTCTAAATGTCGCGTATTGTGTGGCGGGAAAAGGCGGTACTACAATAGTTATTGTCTTGGATTAAATATGAATATAATAGACATGTTGCTAAAATATTGGAAAGTATCAATGATCCTTTAGCCTTCAAATCAGTAGATTCACTTAGATTGAAAATATCAAAGCGCCGTAATACGTCTCTAATATCGCTGCTAAAATACTTGAACAGCCCCGACAATTTCATGCACAATAAAAGTAACTACTTCATTGATAATAACAAGACATTTTTAATCGGATATGCTGAAAGAGAATATAATCGTCTTTACCCCGCCACCACAACTTCTTCGACCGAACATGAGTCGGAAGTGGTAGAAGTAAGCCCATCAGATCCTGAACCCGACAGCTTCGAAACTCTATTAGAAAAGCTATTAGAGGCGTTTCGACAAAAGAAGAGGCAAGTGCAGTGGCGCTGTAAAAATCTATAATAAAAAAGAGTTTTTACTTTTTGAACAGACTGGGAAGAGGTCTCCAAATTTGGAATCGATGTACAAAGCATTACTTTCAGTTAAGCCTACTTCAACTGAGAATGAAAGAGTGTTTTCAATTTCAGGAAATGTAGTAAATAAAATTAGACTGGCCTAAAATCCACTGGCCTAAAAGGGTATGGGACGAGAGAGTGCATCTGTAACCGCGCAATTGCTTAACCACTAAAATATATTCACGCGCTGATGACACCTGGCAAACTTTACTGGACAGTGACAAAAGCCCTACGGCGATTGAGCGTTGGTGAGAGTGATGAGGCTGGGTGAGTCTTCTTGCTAGCTGACTCTCTGCACGTTGGCGGTTAGCCGAGAGTGGTCGCTCCTGAAGTCGACTGAGATGGGATGACGGGTTCGGCAGCACGTCTAACAACAAAGCAGCTCTCTTTAGGATCCCTCTGCTTTCCCCAATCAGGGGAGGGGCCTAGAAAAGGTGGCCTAAAAAAACTCATCTCACCTTATAACCCAGTGGCTAACCGCGGTCACTTGGGCACCGATTAAATTAAAGGGCAAGAGTTCCCGAAATTAAGGGGGATTGAGAGGTTTCCCCAGAATTTCTCAATTTTTAAAGCTTAACTTAATTAAACAGGAACTAGGAACAGGAAAAGAGTTTCGAGCGTCGGTGGCACTGTGGACTCGGCACTTGCCTTCCAATCGGGAAGTCGGGCTTCGAGACCCGCCATGTACCAATGTGTTTTTCGTTTCGAATTTCATATGCACATTTGTGTGATGCTCCTACGGTGAAGGAAAACATCGTGAGGCAACCTGCATACATCTGCGAAGAGATTCAATGGTGTATGTGAAGTCGACCAATCCGCACTGGGCCAGCGTGGTTGACTAAGGTCTAATCACCCTTACATAGGGTAGGCTCGAGCCCCTCGGTGGGGACGTATATGAGCTGTGATGATGATGATGATAAATTTTCAAGCATCACACCGTAGAGAGAGCTAAATGAATTTTCTAAAAATTAAACTACTAAATGTTTAAATCTTAGCCTTCCTGCAGTCATTTTTGATTAGTTAACAAACCAATTACCCTCAAGAATGATAAAATTTTACTATCTGAATATTATGTTGTACAACCTACTGTATAAAAAAACATTTTAAAATTATTTTTGTATACAAAAGGGAACTATAGGTCTGTTTTTAGAAATATGTTTAAAACTATGTGTTTTGTACGACCGTTTGTTTCTAAATAAATAAAAAAGATGACACAAAATATTGTCATCAGATGGTTAATTTTAAGAATTTTTCACCTCTTTGAAGGCCGATTTTAGCGAAAGCAGTTCATTAATACTACGTTTTTAATGATTTTGAAAGCCGACAGTCTGGCAAAGTTTTTTAGACCTAAATAGAAACCATGAAATCACCTGTTAGGATTTTTTATTTAAAGTTGAATTTTTAAGTCATAATTTACCAAAAGTTAATTTTTAACTTTGTACTAACATTTTCATAACTTTCAAGAAAGGTACAAAGCTGATTATTTTAAGCATAATAGTATAACTGGTGGAGATTCAGTTGCAAAAACAATATCTCAAAAAAGACGTACTTTTTTCTTTAAATTTTTTAAGTTGTTCGGGTCGTAAACTCCCAAAAGTTCGGTAAAAAACTACAAAAAATCGCGGAACATACATGGGGGTGAATCGGATAGCCCAAGAGGTGCTCTATTTCTGGACTTCCGCTTGAAATTATATTTTGGGACACTCGGTATGTTACAAATTTTACTTTACCATGACCATCTAAATGGAAATAACATACAAGTTACATTTGCATTATTACCGAGACATTAAAAGTGCAAGTTACCTATATATTACGAAAATAACTTTCCCATGACCATCTAAATCTAAAGTCTGTAAGACAATACATAATAGTCGATAAGATAAGAACCCCAGAAGATGGGCAGAATTCTCACTTGTACTGCCGTAGTCTTCCTGGCTGCTCTTCTTAGCCTCGTCTGCTATGCCGCCCACAGGGTTACTACCCAACCGGAGGTGGGAACCCGCCCTCCCCCATCAAACTCAAGAATCAGAATCAAACCGGGATACAGGGTGTCCAATACCAACCAGCAGGGGTTTCAGAACTCCTTGACAGTTCGATCCTCTCCACATTCCGTCCCCAAAACCCAAGCAGCTCCCCAAATCCTGCATACTTCACCTCTCACCTCCAAGAGAGACCACACAGACCCCCCTCAGAGAAAAGCCCCCCCAACACCGGCCCCGGTTGAATCAACCACTCTCATCTCAACCACCTCACCAAAGATGAGCACTGTCCCCCTAAAGATCCGGTATAAGGAAGCACTAAAATCTATGGGCCTCGGTATGGACATGTACACCACTGCCCCACGAAGATCTGTATCTAGGACCAGAAAACAAAAAAAGAAGGGGAAAAGGAAAAAAAAGAATGACAAACTGCGAAAAAAGCGATCACCCCAGGACATGAGAGCGCCAAAATATGAGGTACCTGTGGACATTACATTACTGGACGGGCCATCAGACCCCATAACTGCAGACTCTGGCACAGTTCAAAGTCGGGTCCTTGAGTCTGGCATTCTCACCCCGGATCTCGGGCTAATCATGGATCAGAGTGGATCATATATGGAGTTCTCAAGATACACCTATGTGCCGATTATATATCACATGCCTCATATGGGGGGACCGCCTTCGGATCCTACTGGGACATCGTGCAACCCAAAATGTAAGCCGGCAAGAACTTATCATCTCCTTCTTAAAAGACAAGATCGGCAACCTTGTACCCAAGACGGTTCGGAGACATAAGAGATTCCTGGCCACAGTAGGCTTAGGGGGTGCTATTGCCTGGAACAGGGCCACTATATGGTCCATCCAGAACTCAGTATCAGCCCTGGATGCCCAACTTGAAGAGATCCGGGCCAGCCATAGAGTGGTCATCCAAAGTATAAATACAATGCAAAAGAATCAGCAGGCTATATACAATGCGGTGGATAGGCAAGCCAGGATCCTTACGGAAATGATCAAGAGGTCCAACTGTGAGTAGTTCGAGAGATACTATTTCAGGGAGATTTACGCAACCTGGCTGGCCATAGCCCCCAATGACTTTGCCAGGGTCGTGAACAACTCCCTCTCCGGAAGGATAACACCGGATTTACTGCCTGCCACTGATGTGCTGAATGTGTTGTTGAAGCATCCAGCAATGCGGGGGACTGCATACTCACAAGACATCACACTTCTATACGAATCAGGACGTTTTTCTCTACACAAAGTGGCCTATGATCCCTATCCCATGGTCTCAGGAGTGATGGTATTTCCCAAGATCATACCGGACAGATCCGCTGCCTTGATGAGGATCCAGACAACCTTCCTTCGGGTTAACGGTACGTCCAAGAAATTTAACTTACCTGAGGTTGTGGCGTGCAAGAACCAGTCATCATGCTGGACTGTATCCCCTGCTGCATGTAGGACGACATTGTCTCTGACCCTTTGTCCCTTTGCCCCCATGTGGATGTCGAGCCATGCATTCATCACCTGTTGACACAGAAGACTGCAACCGATCAGTGTAAATGGCTGTTGTCTTCAGACCAGGACCCTGAAGTCCTCCAGTTTGATGGAGGTGTGATGGTGAGTGCCTCCCGCCAGGAGGGGGAGACCCTTCTCTTGCAAAATGGAGAACTAATCAGCCATCAAATTATACCTGCATCTGACATCCCCCAGTTGCTTGGAGCGACCAAGGGGACTATTTACAATTCGCTGGTCAGCTTGTAACACCGTTTTTTCTTAAAATTTCATAAAACACTAATTTTGCGAAACACTTTGGTTTCACTGTAGTTTTAACACAAATTTCACAACTAAAATCATAATTACAATAACTTTGTCAATTAATTTCACAATATCAATATTAAGTGTCAACGTCAGCGTCGTTTCACGTCACGTCAGTGACATTTGCAATTATCTTTGGTCATTATTCAATTTTTGCATAAACAAAATAAATCTCGCGTTTATCCTGGTCTTATTTACAAAGATAGTTTTTTTTGCCCAAAATCCCGTGCTCCCCTTTAGGTGGGTTGATTTTCTCAAAATTCGGAATTTGACATTTAGACCGTTTGTTTTGATCATTTTTAGAGACATATTATAATAAAATACACTTAAACTCATAGATCATATAATTATTAGTTTCGTCGAATAGAATTTGGAAAGCATTCACAGTTTGTTTATGGTTAATTTTTCATTACGTTTTGTTTTTCAACCAAACTTATTACTTTAGCTGGAAATACTTATTGCATATTGTATAATTTCAAAAGATCCGTATGTTGACTTGGCATATCTTGAAGCAAGTTAAGAATTTTACGAGTGTTATGAAATGAATTTGGTTTTAGGGAAGGTTCCGTCGCCAATACGACGCTTAACATTCGGTGAACGGACCTCGATTCTAGTATGTGCGTAAATGGAACGCGTCCATTTTTCACCTTAGTCTTTGAACGCGACTATCGTCTATGTTATGATCTCAGAACTGGTTAGTCTGTGAGACATCGACCGAAGTAATTTAATATTGATTTGCGAAATATAAAGTATTTATCTTAATTTCTGCGAATAAAATCTATAGGTATTTCTCCCGTTTTCCGTGTGCATTTAATTTTAAAAGCTACAGTGAGATTTCAAAAGTCAGTTATTTTTGTTTTCAGCTTGTAGAGTAAAGCTCAAGAAAAATAATATTTTTAAACGCCGGCACGCGATTCATTAAATTAAATGGATAACTAAATTTTATCAATAGATAATACTCCGCCCACATTAAGGTATTAATAATATTACTTATCATATTTCATGATTTAAAACAGATTTTGTTAATTTTCTATTAGTGGGTAAATTTATTATTAAATCAAACACATTGCATTTCCAAAATTCGCCTTTTTCATCCCCTATTTCATTAAAAAACCTGATAGTAAGCGGCATTTTAGTAGGATTAACGATTATATTGAATAACAATTACACATTTCATGATAAATTCTTAATTTTCACTATATTAAGTTTCACATCATACTTTGGCAAATAACTCACAAATTAAGCTGTCTTCTTTTTATTAATAGCAATAATAGGCTAGATGACTAAAATTTTTTTTTGCTTTAATAGTAGCTCATTCATATAATAAACAGAAAGAAAAAATCGGTTTTCGAATAACTATAAAAACAACCAAGATATAAGGTATTAAAGATTTTTCTCCATCTCTTTCTAGCAAAACGGCAATTTACAAGGAGTTTATATGGCCGTACTCAACAATGACGTCACGGTTGATGTCGGATCTCTCTGTCTAATCGCCTTCAAATTAACAACTTAAAATGCTTGTATCTAATGTATTTCTAAGCCGATTTTAATTCTGATTTCACAGGACTGCATCTTTTTCCACGGTATTTTAATATTTAATGAGGAGACGTAAAAATTAAAATTCAGTCATCATCCCAATTATACACAAAATAGGTGCTCTCCCCTCCATATGTCCTTTTTATTAACTAACAAATAAGAAACTTTGACAATTCATTGAAAATTATGTTTGGAATTAACTTGGAATGTTTATTACATGAAATTCAAATATATTGACTGGGATTCCTTCAGAACTCAGTCTTAGACCCACTGACCCTAAGATCATAGGCATATTTAATTATATTTCTAACCTAACGTTGTGCTATGAATCTCCAGGACAGTTACCGGAGGCTGTAGGGCTCCGCTGCTTGGCTTTTCAGCTAGGTGGACTAATCCAGAACATAATTACTTTATAACAAGGAGGAATAATTCTGTGGAATTGCACAACTAAATACATATATGATAAAAAAATGAGAAACTGGAATATTATATCTCTGACCCGTGATCGCAGAAACTTAGCATCGAAGGTACGATCTACTAAAAACCGTTCCGGGGAAGGCTCCTAATTTTTGAAAAAAAAAAGACACCTATAACTATTTGTTAGTGTACTTTATTGCCCCTCATTTTATAGTTTGTACCCAATTTGTACCTGCCGAGATTGATCAAACAAACCTGAACCATCCTGCCCTTGGCTTGTATAGACATCTAATTAATTTAAGTGCTTTGCATTGAGAAATTTTGCTTACTTCAGTAACATATGCATAAGTGAACTATATGTACAAGAATAAAGCTTTTCTCTTTGTATTGAACTAATAAGTTTGTTTTTTTTTAACTTTAAGATTTCCCCATATTTCTACAATTTAGCAAGAAAAGACACAACAAGCTGTACCAGTTCAAAACAACCACGTTAAAAGTAGGGTACGAGATCAAAACTAATCTTCCAATGCCAACAATCCATCAGGACTTGGAAAACCTACAGATAGAGGGGTGGATCCCTGAAGAGAAAATCCCACAAATCAGAGAGCGCCCTTGGGCTCCCCCACTGCATTACACCTGGTGGTTTGTCCTTGGGCTTGCCATCACTATGATAGTGGTGATATTGGTAATGATCAAATATAGAGGCAAGTTGACCAGATTGAAAGGCCGGGTGCAAGAAGAAATTATGGGGTGGGCACCAATTGAATCTAACCCCCCAGCCTACACTCACTCCCCCGAATCTCACCCTATGAGATCAGTGACCCTAACGGTGTGATTTAGCTGTTATCGAAGGCTTTCTCTGCTGGAAAGTTACCGAATCCCCATAGTATGGTGCTTCCTCATAACCAATTATTATTAAGAAAAAGAAAAAAAAATGAAAAAACTAAATTAATGAACTTTCACCCTTATCAAAAAACTGCTCTTAATTATACATACAATTAAAAAGGCAGTGTGAAGGAATTTCACTCGGCATAGTTATTGACACAAATATTAATTGGAAAGCACAAATAAACAAAATAAAAAAACATAAAAAATACAACCAGTGTAGAGGCGGCAATAGTGGCATATTATGCATAATTATGCGCATGTGTGGCTTAATTATGGCATAGTGCTGTGGGGAAATAGTACAGATTTCTCCTCATTATTCACTTTTCAAAAGAAGTTAATACGAATTATTGCAAACATAGAACAAACTGATAGTTGTAAGCCATTTTTCCATAAGTATAAAATGCTGACTGCCGCCCTTGTACATTTTTGAAATTTGTGCGTAATCATAAAGATTTCTACGAACTTGTAATGTGGAAACATTTGTAGCTTCATATCTGTTACCTAATATCTAATTACATTTATTAAATAGGGTTAAAATTTGTGAACATTGTCGTTTCAAATATTATAATTCTAATTCGTGAAACGAAACATCATTTTAAGAAATTACGTTATCTGTGACAATATACTAACTCGTTACGAAGTTATTAAAAATGTCCCTTCATTGTGGGGTAATTCATCCTTTTATTTTAAAACTTGATTAATGGTATGGTTTAGGTTAAAATTCGATTGTGGAAGTGTTGAACGAGGTTATTTCAGGCAGTAATTAAGCAGTTGTTGAATTGTCTTTCAGATAAAAAAAAATAATAATAGGTGTTGTGTTGCTGTTGACGTCATTTTTGGATTAATTAGTTTTGTGACATTTCATAATAAATTCTCATTTATTTGGCATTGTTTTTGTTAATTTTTAATTACCCTAAAATCGTATTATTTACCCTTAACTGGGGAGTTTAGAATTGCACATAGTCGCAACTGGGAAGACGTCATTTCACTGATTGTTGTAAAAGTAATTCGGCCGATTTTCTCGGCTTCTCTAATCCAAATATATTACCTATTTTTGGTAAGTTTATTGTGGCTATCTACCGTTTTTACGCTTTTCCAGCGTTACTTCAGATATTTCAATCAATATTTGTTACAGATTCCACCTTCGATAAAAGGGCATGTATTTATTAGCAATACATTGTCATCGACGCCGGTAACCTAAAAGTGTTATAAGAGATTTACTGGTAAGCTACATCATTGGAAAAACCTTTGATAACATACATTCCAGAGCTTTGCCACGTTCTTGCTAAGCATTTTCTTAAATTTCAGGCGAATTCCATAATATATTGTATGGTACCTACTTGTTGCCGATGCATCTGCTAAGCGGAGTCGACATTTGCAAAATAAGATCTAGCACGTCTATTTTCCTCCGACAGGTAAGTCAATGCATTTAATATGGTAGGGCTCACCCACCTTCTCTTGCCTTATTTGTGATACTGATTAGTCTGTAACTCCTTTGCAGGTGTAGATTCAGGCTTAAGTTCGAGCTTCGAGTCTTAAGCTGGAGCTGGTAGCTTCCCACGTAATCCAAGTGTAATTTGACAACACATCCGTGCGGTGAAGTACAGCACTGCTATTATTTTTTTTTCTTTGCTCACCTTCATTTTGAGGTTGAGAGTTAAGTGGCTGATAGGTATACTGTTATCGACCAAGCACACCAACCTTGAACCCTGTTCTTAAATAAAACTATACTGGGTGTTAGGGTTGGGTCTTTTGATACTTAACCTACGTGATATACATTAAATTTCATCGACAAAAATCAACTTAGGGTGGGGCGCACCCCTCACCCCACGAGAGGGGGGTGGTTTAAAAATTTAGTGTTTCTGTTTTGCCTTATGTTCGTAAAATCAGTTTTTTTTTCATATTTATTGTGTGTATCTTGTTAAATTACATCTCATTTTAAAGCTTATTAAATTTACTATCTTTTGATACCACATACACTTACAAGTCAGAAGAAAAAAAAGAGTTAATTTTAATGACTTAGAAAAAAAAACTTACTTTTTTGTCGTATCTTTTTTAGTTTTTTGTCATTAAAAAAAACCAAGTCGTTAACAATGATTTTTTTTCTTCTTAACTAGTAATATTTGAGTTTAGCTTTCGAACGATGCCAAATTTTACCCAGTAATTTCAATATTTAAAACAGATATCAAGTACAGAACCTATCTCATTTACCGTTATTCTAAGAAATATGTAGTTAATAATGAACAAACTCACTCTTTCTTTGTTAAGCGATTAAGCAGCTGCCTGTTTTGTTTAGGGCTAGAACAGGCTCGAAATAGTTAAGATTAGAGAGAGTGAACGAGATAACAATACTAAGTACCGGTCCTAGGGGTCGGGTAGAGCATGGGTAGAGCCGAGGCGCCCAACTACCTGATAGCCAGTTGTCCTTCGTTTCTCGTTGTGATCGCTACTTACTTAAAGCTTTACTTTCAAGTTCAAATCAGTTCAATTTCTATCTACTATCGTAGTATCGCACTATGGCTGTTAATTATTCAGCTCGTGAAATGGCCGACATAGTGTTTATCTATGGTTACGCCAATGGAAACGCTGCAGCTGCTGTTCGGGAATATCGAATGAGATTCCCTACAAGACGTACACCATCTGCACCAACGTTTGCAAGTGTTTTTGCAAGAATGGGAAATCAAGGTATCCAGCCGCTGCCGAATGAACGTGGTGTTGTGGGGAGACCGGAAATTGAGGAAGAAATCCTTGACATAATTGCCAATGACCCGCGACTTAGTACTAAAAATATTGCCAGAAGAGTCGGGGTTTCGCATTGGTCCGTGTGGCAAGTTCTACGTCGGGAAGGATTACGGCCGTTTCATTATCAACGAGTTCAGAATTTGATTGATCCCGACTATGCTGCTCGCGTTGTGTTTTGTACGTGGCTAAATAGAAAAGTGAGACATGACACAAACTTCTTACGGCGCATATTATGGACTGATGAAGCCAAATTCACAAGAGCTGGAATAACGAACCACCGCAACCATCATTTGTTGCTTGATGAAAATCCCCACGCTATAAGGCCGAGCTCGTTCCAACACGAATTTTCAATCAACGTGTGGGCAGGCATAATCGATGATCAGCTGATAGGTCCCATCATCTTACCTGACCGTCTAAATGGTGAGAGGTTCCTAGAATTCCTAAGAGGGGATTTCGTTGATGAGCTGCCATTGGCGTACAGACGTCAGCACCGGCGGCGGCCATTTTATTTACAAATGGATGGAGCTCCTGCGCATTTTGCTCGTAACGTTCGAGAACATGTGGACGAGTATTACACTCCATGGATTGGAAGAGGAGGGACAATTGCGTGGCCGGCTCGTAGCCCTGATCTAACTCCGTTAGATTTCTTTCTGTGGGGGACCATGAAAGAGCGAGTTTACTTAGAGGTGCCTGAAACACGCGAAGAGTTATTAGAAACAATTATGACCGTAGCTGACGAAATAAGAGCCGACACAGCTATGGTAAGAAGAGCTACCCAGCAAGTAGCACTAAGGTCGTCTGTGTGTGTCATTGAGCATGGTGGTCACTTTGAACAATTTTTACATTGATTTTAAATAAATGTAAATCAGCAAAACTACGTATGTAATTAAAAAAAGTTAAAGTATTTTTTTTTGTCTTTTATTTTGTGTCATTTTAGATTAGCAGTTAGGGCTGTTTCTTAAGAGTTAAACTATTGTATTTAGTATCTTTAGAAAGATAAACTCAAATATTACTAGTTAAGAAGAAAAAAAATCATTGTTAACGACTTTTTTTTTTTTTTTTTTAAGGATGGCCCGGCAGATGACCTCCTCCCGCCTGATGTCAAGCGGTGAAAGAGGCCCAAATGAGTTGACAGATAAGAGTAGGGACGACATCCACTCTCCTACCTGCCCGCCCCTTGCCGGCCCAAAAGATGCTTTTTCACGCCTCTTTTGAAGGAACCCATGTTGTAGGATGGAGGAAACACGTGCGCAGGTAGAGAATTCCAAGTGTGGGATGAACGACAGAAGAAGGAATCTTGGAATTTCTTGGTACGGTGTGAAAAGGAGGACACAGTGTACGGATGACTCCGAAGGCCCTTACGCGTGTTTCTGTTAAGGAATGGAGAGGGAGGGATAAGGTTAGAGCTCCTCAGAGCATTCCCCATGGAACATTCGGTAAAAGGCGCTAAGAGAGGCGATGTCACGACGAAGTTGTAGAGGCTCGAGGGTGTTAGTTGCCTCTACATCGCCAATTATGCGAATAGCGCGACGCTGCAATCTGTCCAGAGCATCGAGAAGGTACTGAGCGGAGCCGTCCCAAAGGTGCGAGCAATATTCCACGCAAGACCTAACCTGAGTTTTATACAACAAGCATAGTTGGTCCGGCGCAAAATACCTACGCACCTTGTTCAGGACACCGAGTTTCCGTGAGGCAGTAGTTATGACGGATTCGATGTAGTCTCTGGGGTTCAGATCGCAGCGAATGATCATTCCGAGCAAGGTGATGTTGCTCTGTGTGTGAAGGGTTGTGGCCTGGAGAGAAGGAAGGGGGAGGAAAGGTGACCTTTTCGCCGAGAACGCGCACACCTGTGTTTTCTTAGCATTGAACTCAACAAGATTGTTGGAGCCCCATTCGGAGACGAGGTCCAGCGTCCTGTTGAGCTCAATGATAAGATTCAGCCTTTCCCTACCAATATCACCGCGAGCAGCCCCTGAGCTTCCGTGATATCCCCCATGCACTGTACTGTCATCTGGTTTTTTTTTAATGACAAAAAACTAAAAAAGATACGACAAAAAAGTAAGTTTTTTTTCTAAGTCATTAAAATTAACTCTTTTTTTCTTCTGACTTGTAAGTGTATGTGGTATCAAAAGACAGTAAATTTAATAAGCTTTAAAATGAGATAATTTAACAAGATACACACAATAAATATGAAAAAAAAACTGATTTTACGAACATAAGGCAAAACAGAAACACTAAATTTTTAAACCACCCCCCTCTCGTGGGGTGAGGGGTGCGCCCCACCCTAAGTTGATTTTTGTCGATGAAATTTAATGTATATCACGTAGGTTAAGTATCAAAAGACCCAACCCTAACACCCTGTATAGAAACAGTTTCAGTAAACTATAAAATAACTTAAAGAAAATTACGAGTACTGTTATAATAATTATAGTTATTCTAAAATACATGATGTCTGCACTAGACTTTTGCAGTTTTATTGATTAGAACCCTGTTTGTTTCTTTTAACTATTTTCCCTAATACTGACAAATAAACTTATTACAATTTGTAGTCCATAAATCACAGCCGCGTCGACAGCCAGGCGCCTAATAATATTCAATTATAGTATGTGTTATTGTTGTGAACTATTTTTTATTTTGTTTGTAATGAACTAAATGAGTTCCGTTACAAGTTCAAGAACTGAAGGATTCCGATTATGAAAGTCGGTTAAATTATGCTACTGAAATGCTAGAGCGATTCAACTGCTATGACAATATTCTGTTTAGCGACGAGGCCAATTTCCACCTAAACGGTCACGTTACACTGTTCTTCATGGATCCCAAGATAAAGAACACTACCCTACCTGAGGGGAAACCTGAAGGTAATGCTGCACACGGGAAAGCGGGGCAACCTGCGATCTCTGTGCAACAAACAGATGGCGCAGCCGTAGAGAAATCCACGGCTGTTCCCACTCCCACACAACACATGGTCCCAAATGTTTTGGGCGACCTGGACCTCGGCTGGGCCACGGTCGGCAAGGCAAAACGCAAGGCAAGTGGAACCCCTGAGAAGGGGCAAAGCGAGTCGGCAGTTGCGCCTGGCGGACCGGGCATTTCCAGAAGGAAAAAGAGGTTCCAGAAACTTAAGAGGAAGCAACAGCAGAGGAAGGCGGAAGGTGAGGGGCCTAAAACTGCTGAGTGCACCTCTAAAGTGACCCCTGAACGCGGCAAGGCTATGGATGAACCGAAGGTGACGAAGGTGGACTCACGGGGCAACCCGCCACCAAACAAACCGAAGGCGAAGCCGGAGCCGAGCAACGGGAAGGGTGTCACAGTAGGGAAGGGATCGAAAGGGAAAGGTAAGGCCAAAGCCAAACGGGCCAGACCAGAGGAGACTATGTCACCTCAAGTCCAACCCAAGAGGCAGAAGCTGAACCGATCCCACGGCCCCAGACCCACCTCATACGCAGCTGCGACTGCAACACCTGCCAGCAGGGAGTTTGTCGTTGCAATTACCTCGGCCAAACGTGGACATATTTCACGGGAGGCTGCGGAGGGCATCGAAGACTACCTGTCTGAAAGGATTGACGTTTTGGCCATGGGCACCAATTTGGACGTCCCAAGGCCAATCTTTAAAGCACGTCCCGCCTATGTGGACGGTAGCCTACGTCTGCACTGCGCAGATCAGGCCACAGCGAATTGGGTCAGGGAAGAGATCAAGGCCTACACTCCTGAAGGCACCGACGGTTTTGTCGCGCTTAAACCAGCGGACATTCCGAAACGTGTGCGTTGTGGAGTGTTGCTGCCAAGGGTGGAAACTGACCCAATTCGTATTGGCAGACGTCTGAACCTGGCGAACCCTTGGGCCCAGGTTCACCGATGGCTCCTACATGCCATCCATGTACAGGAGAAGGTGAAGGCCACGTTTATTGTAGTAAGTGTGCCTGAAGACCTTGTATCCTGTATCATGGAGCAAGAAAGGCAGCTGAGCTACCTAGTCGGGACCGCCTACATAAAGTTCCAGGATGGCAGGGGGAAGTTTACCGCGCTACCGCCGGGAGGCAACCCTGGGTCGTCCTTGGACACACGGGCAAACCCGACTACGTCGACTCCGACGGGCGCTACAAACCCACCCAGCAAGGAACCCGTACCGGGCCCGAGTCGGGTGAGCGAGGGCACGGATGTCGACGAGTTGCTCAGCATGGAGAATCTGGTGTTGGAGGGCGAGGAAAGCCAAGATGGCATCCTCCTCTAAAGCCAAGATTCTCCAATGCAACCTCCACCACAGCATCACCGCAACGGCTCAGGTCAGAAGGTGGCTGGAGGTTAACAACACAGCGGTCGCCCTTATCCAGGAGCCGTGGTTAAGGGGCGGCACGGTTAGGGGACTCTCCAACCTTGGAGGTAAGCTAATCTGTGCTGCTATGAGTGACGTGAGAGCATGCATTTTCATTTCGGAAAATATCCAGACACAGCCTTTAACGGATTTCTGTTCCAGAGATCTCTGCGCCATAAGGCTAATACTGCATCAAGATCAACAGGACCAAAATGTGGTCCTCGCATCAGCTTACATGCCTGACAACGAGCCAGCTCCTCCAGATGAAACAGTGCGTCTGGTCCGCTTCTGTGAGAAGAACGGGCTCCAGCTGATCATCTCTACAGACTCCAACGCTCACCACCCACTGTGGGGCATGGATCAAGGTAACAACAGAGGTAACCAACTTGTTGAATTTCTTTTGTCTACAAACCTAGAAATAGTAAATACAGGTAACGAACCAACCTTTGTTGGTAGACGATGTAGCACAATAATCGACCTTACTCTTGCTACTAGTTCAGTGGCGAACCAGATATCAGGATGGCACGTTTCTAATGAGGCATCCTGCTCAGACCATCGCTGGATTCGCTACGACATCAAGGTAACAACCGAAACAAGGTCCCCTAAAAGGAAACCTAGGAAAACAGACAGGCATCGCTTTGCTAGCTTAATAGCTACAAGCATGAAGTCAATAAACACCGACGGAAGGCTTGATAGCATAGACTCGTTGGAAAAACAGGTAACAGTACTCAACCATACCATAACAAACTGCTACAACCTTTCTTGCCCACTAACGCCACCAACCCCACACAAAAGAGGTAAGAACCACTGGTGGGGTCCGGAGCTGGAGAACCTGCGCAGAGTGGTCAGGAAAAGGCTGAACAGAGCAATGAACACAAACGCGGACCAAGACTGGGACGATTATAAGGCAGCTAAAGCTAAGTATAAAAAACGCATTAGATACTGGAAAACAGCATCATGGAGAAATTTCAGTAACGAGATTACATCCAATATGCAAGCAAACAGGGTAAGGAAAATACTGGCTAAACAAGGTGACCACACTCTGGGGAACCTTCGCAGGCCAGATGGGTCAATGACGCTCACCACAGAGCAGAGAAACGACACACTTCTTCTTACTCACTTTCCGGGCAGTAGCTTCTTAGATGCAGTCGAATGGCCGGAACACAGTTACAAACCAACGGAAGCAGACTGGTTTGAGGCTCACAACATCGTTACATATGAGATGGTGCAGTGGGCCGTTGAGAGTTTCGCACCTTTCAAAACTGCAGGTACAGATGAAATCTTTCCAGCATTATTGCAATGGGGTGGTAAGTACCTCAACCGCATTCTCAGACAAATACTCGTGGCCTGCCTGGCTTATCGCTATACTCCACTTAAGTGGAGAGAGGTGAAGGTTGTCTTTATACCAAAACCAGGCAAAACTGATTACACAAACCCCAAATCCTTTAGACCAATAAGCCTCACTTCATTTCTATTGAAGACCTTAGAAAGGATTTGTGACAGGGTACTCAGGGACGGAGTATTACAAAACTTTCCTATACATAAACACCAACACGCCTACTGCTCAGGAAAAGGCACTGACTCAGCGCTACACCAGGTTGTAGGTAAGATTGAAACTGCATTACAATGTAAACAGGTCTGCCTGGGAGCCTTCATCGACATCGAGGGGGCCTTTGACAAAACCAACTACTCCAGCATTGAGGCTGCTCTAAGGAAGCACGGAGTATCCACGTTACTGTCACACTGGATAGTGAACATGCTACGCAACCGGGTTGTAAAGATAGCGGGAGACAATCGAGGCGCAGTTGTGGCCAAAGGATGTCCACAAGGAGGGGTACTGTCACCGCTTCTATGGAACCTGGTAATAAACGAACTCATAACTCTCCTAAACAGAAGGTACTTTTATACAGTTGGCTATGCAGATGACATCACAATACTCATGGTAGGTCCACGGGCTGATGTGGTCTGCGATACCATGCAAGCGGGACTGAAGGTTCTGGAAGGATGGTGCAGACAACATGACTTGTCTGTGAACCCCGCTAAAACAGAACTGGTAATGTTTACAAATAAAAGAAATGCAGGTCACCATAATCCACCCAAACTTTTTGGTACCACGTTAACACTGTCAAACGAGGTAAAGTATCTAGGCATAATACTAGACAGTAAATTAAACTGGAATAGCCATATCGAAAGTAAGATCAAAGCCGCAAGCATCACCTTATGGCAATGCCGTAAGATGGTGGGCAAGCGCTGGGGTCTTAGCCCTAAAATAATGAAATGGCTGTATTCAGTCGTCATAAGACCGATGGTAAGTTATGGAGCACTAGTTTGGTGGCCGAAGACGAATCAGACGACTTGTGCGAAAAAACTACAAAGCTTCCAGCGTTTGGCATGCTGTGCCATCACTGGCTGCATGAGGACAACACCAACAGCTGCCCTAGAAGTGATGCTAAACATCACTCCGCTGAGCTTGCATATCCAACAAGAAGCGGCGATGGCAGCGTTGAGACTGGAACAACTCCATCAAGTTAACTTCAACAAGGTAAAACACTTTGATGGCCTATTGAAGGTATGGGTAGAAACTCCACTTGTGAACGCAGCCTGCGACAGAATAAAACCTGTCTACATTTTTGATAAGAAATACAAAATCCATCTGGTAGAGCAGCAAAACCGCAGTGTCACACATAAGGCATTGGAAGTGTTCACCGATGGATCTAAAACAGGGTATGGTACAGGTACAGGTGTCTTCTCAGAAGATCTTAACATACACATATCCATGCCTCTAGGCACATACAACACCGTCTTTCAAGCAGAGTGCATGGGCATCCTGCTGGCGGCCAGAGCAATTACAGAAAGGAAGGTAACCAACTGTAATATAATTATACACTCGGACAGCAAATCAGTACTGCACGCCTTAGAAAGTGCAGTCACCACTGCGAGATTGATACACGAATGTCACACAGCCCTAAATATGGCAGGTACGACAAATAACATTACCCTTCACTGGATAAAGGGGCACAGCGGCGCGAGGGGCAACGACGCAGCAGATGAACTTGCTCGTTGGGGATCGAGCATGGCACCCATTGGACCGGAGCCAATCATCCCAATCCCACTGAGTTGGTTCAAAGGTAAGGTATGCGAACGCACACACTACCTACACGAGCAATATTGGAGCGCCCTGGAGGAGTGCAGACAGGCAAAGCTCGCACTACCCCGAGTTGATCCTCGTCTCTCCAAGGCCTTAATACAGCTGGAAAAACCTCGCTTGCGCCTAATCACGGGTGCATTAACGGGACACAGCAATTTTAAC
Source organism: Schoenobius gigantellus (assembly GCA_963935595.1). NCBI lineage: Eukaryota > Metazoa > Arthropoda > Insecta > Lepidoptera > Crambidae > Schoenobius > Schoenobius gigantellus. Next base: position 67,835,589 of record OZ012541.1, on the reverse strand, counting down.
AGGCACCTTTTTAACCTAGGTATCACGGACAGTCCTCTATGCAGAGCATGCATGGAGGCAGAGGAGACAGCTGCCCATGTGCTGCTAGAATGCAGAGAGGTGGCAACTTACCGGGCAAAGTACCTGGGCAGCCCGGGTACCCTCCAGGACGTCCTGGGCAACCTTCGAGAGCTGGGAAACTTCCTGGAGGAGCTAGGATGGCTGGAGTGATCCAGCTTTCAACCCTCCGACGCAAAACAGGCGCACAGTCGTCGAGTTGCGGAAAATGCCCGTACGACGAAGAAGAAGAAGAGAAGAAGAACGGTCACGTTAATAAACAAAATTGTCGCTACTGGTATAAGCAAAACCCTAAAACAAAATATCAACGGCCACTTCATAGTCCAAAGGTCATCGTTTGGGCTGCGTTTTCTGGTAGAGGCATAATAGGCCCCTTTTTACATGAAGACAGACGTGGGCGAGCAGTTACTGTGAATACAGACCGTTATTGTGACATGTTATGGATTTTTTTGGCGCCCGCATTACAAGATTTCCGAGCGATAAATTCAAGAACATGGTTTCAGCAAGATGAAACCACATGCCACACCGCAGGGGCGTCAATAGAAGCTGTAAACGATTTGTTCCCAAAGTTATTTCACGTAGGGGCACCATTAGCTGGCCCCCCAGAAGTATTTTTCGACTATTTTTTATGGGGATATCTTAAGGGTAAGGTATAAGATAACCAATTCATAGACCATCTTCTGCCGCATCTTCATATGCTTATATGTCGTTACAGTCACCAGTTCAAATTTGCATTCAAAATAGACCATTTTCAGCCGCAACTTCCTATGCCCCCTTTCAGTCACAGTCACCAGATCAAACAAGCATCTCGAATTATCTATCAATGCCCTCTAGTGTCTCAACAACGCAATCCAACCAAGTCCATATTCTGTCTGAAGAGGTTATATTACCTTCAAACATCCTTCAGCATGCATTAGCAAACGCGGATATTGATGAGTCTCATTTAGTGTAAGAAGTAGATTTTTTTACATACAACAGGGAAGGGCGAAGGTGGAAGCGAGCTTCACCTGGACTCCTCAACAACTGAGGAACTGGCTATCTTACCTCTAATAGTCAGAACAAAACAATTCAATAAATATTGTTGTTATGGCGACAAACTTAGGTAAGACGGTGGTAGCTAGCCAGTCGGGCTCAGAAGCCCTACCACCAACCAAACCGAGGAGAAAAATTTCTGCCCCCCGTGGGAATCGAACCCCGGACCTCCCGATCAGCACCTGGTGGTCTCAACTACTAGACAACGGAGGCGGTTTAGATTTAAGATTACTGACATCATGCGGAAATTGATGAGTCTGATTTAGTATAAGTGGTAGATTACTGATGGTGACACTTTGAAACGCATACTGTTAATTGTCATAATTTCGATTGGCATAGTACATCATATGGCATAAAAATAAAAAAGCATAATAATATTTGGCATAACATATTAATAGGCATTAATAGGCATAATGCAGAATTATCGAAAGGCATAATATTAAAAATCATAATCTTTGAAAGGTATAATTTGGTTTGCCATAATTTTATTAAGCATACTTTAAAACGCATAATTTTACTACGCATAACTGTTTTTATCCATAATTTTGTTTGACATAATTTAACTATGCATAACTGACAGTTTTATAAAGAATAATAACTGTAAATAAGTATCCATAAATCTTCTTTGACAGAATCCGGAATGTATTTTTCTCCATACGAGGATTACTATTTATTTAAAAGTATTTAAAACCGACTCAGTCAACCCCGACTCCACGTAGTTTTGTCTGCCCTATCCCTAGAGTTGTTATTCAGAACCGCGAAGGCACGGAGGGGTGAGACGGCCCCCATGCTGAGGAGCAGGTGGCTATGAGCGAACACAATAGTAAATAATTTAAACATAAGACAATAAATTTAATCTGTTATACATATATAGCAAGTGTTTGCTTTTTGAAATTATGGTGAATGAGTTCGCTATGGATTTATGGATTTTGTCAGTTATGCTTTTCAAATGTATGTCTTTTAAATATTATGCCTTTGAAATATTATAGCAAACATAAATTATGCCTTTTGTTACTTATGCTTAGTCAAATTATGCCTTTTCATGGTTATGCCTTACATATTTCGGCCTTATAATATTATGCGTTATGAAGTTATGATATAAAGACTTATGACAAGTGACGATTATGGCAATTAACATTATGCATTTTTAGTTTATGACGAAAAACGTTATGCGTTTCAATAGGTAACCATTACTGATATTGCGGAAATTGATAAGTCTGATCCTTACATAAAAAACTATGTCCCCCGCCGCGTCTGTCTGTCTGTTCGCGATAAAATCAAAAACTACTGCACCGATTTTTATGTTTCGAATGTTTTAGTAAGTAGATACACTACTTCCGATTTTTTTAAATAATATAATACACTTCTGGACACATCTATTGGCCCACCTTGCATTTTCAGTTTCGTTTAGTCCTAGCTAAAATTTTATATTAGGTCGAGCAAAAAGTTTTTATGCAGTTTTGAACCTGGTACATTCATAATTATATTCAATAGTCTTTTTTTGAATTTCGAACACAGAATTTAAAGAAACAAAAGACAATTTGGAGCCTGTTCGTTGATATCAAACAATCGAATACTAAGAAAACCTGATTTTATTGGTTTACTTGGATTTAATTCTTGAAAGTGTGATTTTTCTCTTTGGTTTTGCAACAAACATTACTTATTCTTAACATTAAGGTGAGGTTCTATCAATAATCTATGGATACTTCGCCTGAAGTTGCAGCCCAAGCTGTGGCACTTATCCAGGCCGGACACAGCCAAAGAAATGTGAGTGCTCAACTTAATTTAAGTCGATCTGCGGTCCGAAATGTTTATCGGAGGTACCTAGAGACTGGCGGCTTTGTTCGTCGCCACGGAAGGCCACGATCTCGGGTCACAACTGAAAGGCAGGATCGATTCATCGTGACGACCAGCTTGAGAAATCGTCACCTTACCTCCATTGAGATACAAAACCAACTTCGCGACTTCCACGGAGTATCTGTGAGCGCTCGAACTGTTCGGAGAAGGTTAAAAGAACGCGATATGGTACCACACAAGCCAGCTAATGGCCCCAAACTAACGCGAGCCCACCGAACAGCGCGTCTTCATTTCTCGCGCACTCATTTAAATTGGACTCAGCAGCATTGGAGCTGTGTACTCTTTTCTGATGAGTGTAAAATTGCGTTACATGGCAATGATGGAAGGAAGGTCTACCGACGTAAGGGAGAGCGTTTTGCACAATACTGCTTTGAAGAGAGGGTTGCTTATGGCGGTGGCTCATGGACTGTCTGGGGCGGTATATCCGCGAGCGGCAAAACTCAACTTGAGGTTGTTACGGGACCACGGCTGCCAACATTAAATGCTGAAAGGTACATTCGTGAGTGCTTAGAACCTCACGTGATGCCATACGTGGACCATGTGGGCCCAAATTTCCTTTTTATGCATGATAATGCAAGAGCCCATACGGCCGGCATCGTCAGGGAATATCTTCGGGATGTGAACATCATAGTTATGGACTGGCCAGCCAGAAGCCCAGACATGAACCCGATTGAGCACATGTGGGACGAGCTAAAAAGACCTGTTAGGGCTCGTCAGCCAGTTGCCCAGACGATGCAGGAGTTGAAAACTGCCATAGAAGAGGAATGGGAGATGATCCCTCAAAATTTCATAGAGCGGTTGATAAACTCTATGCCTAATCGTATGAGAGCTGTCGTAGATGCCAATGGAGGCAACACGCGTTATTAAATTAAACCTTTATTTGATAAAACATGTTTTTTATTCAAAAATCAACTGCCTTCATCAAGGCGCATACCCGACTTGTTAGGCGTAGCTCCATGTCGTGTGGTATTCTGAATTCAAATTTAAAACAATACGATCGAAAAAGATAGTAATATGTATCAGGTTTAAAACTGCATCAATAGTTTTTGTTCAATCTAGCAATCATATTTAGGTAGGGGCCATCGAAACCTAAACTCTAAGGTGGGCCAATAGATGTGTCCAGAAGTGTATATTGTTCAATTGTATAATTTTGCAGCAGAATGAAAGCTCGAGCACTAAGAACAATGAACCTATTGAAACCACCAAGTCATCATACTCGTGAATTGGATTGCGTCAGTAAGGATGATGTATCTTTGAGAACTGAAAGTGTACCTACTTTAATTTTAAATTATGTAATTTAGTGTTTTAATTTTGTTTCTATTTACATAGTTAAGTTTTTTCTATTTTCAGGTTATTTCTATAGAAATAAAAGAACATAACACTGAAAATAATTAGTCATAATAATATTACAACTGATGTTAATCAGCAACAAAGAACTCATTCTGGTAGTTTTCAAATTCGTTAGAAAATAAACGAGGTTATTCTGGCAACGACAACGGAAGAAGAAACACGTAGTGAGAAGTGGACAGTTAACAGTGGCTTGAGTGCGCGTTCTTAGAAAGTATTCATTCCTCGTGCTAGGGCAGTGTGTTGGTGCAAAATTGGAAAACTTATTGAGATAAGTAATTATCGTTTGCTGAACCGATCTTATAGTTTCGTTAACTTGATTTGAATGTAGTTGATTGCTGTTCATGTTTTAGTTTCTTGGTACAAGTAGTAGTAAAATAATTTGCTTTAATCTGAATTACTAAAATATTTCTTTGTTTGTATAAAAGAAAATAAAATTAGAAAGAACCACGTGGTTAATTTATTTCATGTTTGAGTTAATTACGATATCCTGGCTATTGATTTCGATGAATAAATGATCATCAATATTCTGTGTTCATATTTTATTTCGTATAATCTAATAGGTGTTACACAAACACTACCATTTCATAATGCCAAAATAATTCACTCACGAGACAAATTATGCATGAAGCACAAGCTCTTATTACAGCGTATTTCATAGTCAAGCTCAATGGAAAATATGATCCAAAATTCACTCAATATTCCCAGATATTAGAATAAACCTCTAGAACCTCTTCGAGAAACTAGGAATAAATATAAACGTAGCAGGTTTCCTATGGATTGACCTGAATAATCGGTGCAGGCCTCTTACAGAGGAACCTGAATAACGGTGCAGGTTTCTTAGAGGGATTTAAATGTAGCGTAGCAGGTTTCCTATGGATTGACCTGATGAAACGATGCAGGCCTCTTACAGAAGAACCTAAATAATGGTGCAGGTTTCCCGCGGAGTGACCTGTTACATTCAGTAACAGAGACGGTAACTTAGCATTCCACGGATTCACTGTGCGGATGCCGGGTCCATTGCAGAGCCAAGAAAAGTGCGTGGGGCTTACGACCCAGGTGCAGGTTTTAGTGGCCACTTTACAATGCATCAACATTCACCTTCACCACCTCGGCTCCTCTCACCGCCAACCACATTTGATACGATTCCGTAAGTAACGCCTTTGTTACGCGGTTTAAGATTGAGCTTACCATAAGTTAATTTCATCGATGAAGATGATGATGTACTACCTAATGTACTGTGTCTTACAGAATCTAAAAGCTTCCATTTGTGTACATCAATAGGGACAAACTATCCCCACGATAATTGTTAAACGTGTGGTGTGTTGCCGTGTTGCGTTGTCTTACGTGAAGTGTTATTATACAGGTTGTCCCAAAAAATAGTGTCAAGCGAAAGTCCAGAGTTAGAGCACCTCTTGGAGTACCCGAATCACCCCCATGTATGTTCCGCGATTATTCGTAGTTTTAGAGTAATAATTTTTTTTTCTGACTTTTTGAAAATTTCGATCTAAAGAACTTAAAAAATTTTAATAAAAAAAAGTTGAACATATTTTAATGTTTTTCTTTATGCCACTGAATTATCTTTAGTGCTTCTTTTATGTCTAAAATAATCAGCTTCGTAACTTTAGTGCAAATTTAGAAAACAGTAGTGTAAAGTCAAAATTTGAATGTTAGTGAATAATTACTTAAAAATTCATCTTTAAATTAAAAATCTAAACAGGCGAATTCATGGTTTCTAAGTATGTGTAAAAACTTCTCTAGACTCTCTGCTTTCATAATAATTTAAAAAAAAGTACTTAATAGGGCTACTTTGGCTTAAATCGGCTATCAAAGACAGCAAGGTGAAAATTTCATAAAACTCGACTTCTGAATAATTTTTTTTTTAAATTCCAATTATTTATTAATAAACCAAAAATGATTGTAGAAAAGCTAAAAATTTATTATTTGAAGGTCAAAAATAACTGTTCCTGCTGCCATCTTTAATAACCTTTGAAGGTTTATTATAACTTAATAAATGAAACAAAACATTATTTTCAAAGTATTTATTATTCGATCGCTTAATTTCAAAATGACGACCTTCGTGCTCAATACATATTCCACATCGTCTAAAAAAGTTTTCTTTTAAATTTATAAATGCAAATCTGTTGTTTTTTATTGTTTCTTCCGCTTGTCTTAATTGTGTTCTTAACACTGTGACGTTTGTAATGTCCTTGGCGTATACTAATTCCTTGTAGTATCCCCAGACGAAAAATCTATGGGGTTCAAGTCGGGGGACCGTGGCGGCCACGCAATGGGCCCTCCACGACCGATCCATCTGCCTGGAAATGTTTCAGACAAATGTTGTCTAACATTTCTAGCAAAATGGCATGGAGCGCCGTCGTTTTGAAAAATCATATTTCTCCGCTTTAATAGGTCTACATCTTCTAATAAGACGTCGAGATCACGTCGTAGAAATTGCAAGCAGGCCTCGCTGTTCAGTCGGTCCGGTAGTTCGAACGGACCAATCAGCTGTCCGTTTAGGATGCCTGACCACAAATTGATACTAAATTGTTCTTGGAAATTAGATTCCCTTGTGAGGTGTGGATTTTCAATATTCCACGAATGGTAGTTATGCGCATTAAACACCCCACATCGCTTAAAATGTGATTCATCAGTCCATAGAATATTTTTAAAGAAATTTTCGTTTTCAGCTTGTCTCCGTAACATTTCCTGACAAAATGCCACCCTTCTCGGGTAGTCTGCGGGCTTGAGCTGCTGAACTTTCTGGATGTGATATGGGTGAAAACGCTCTTGATGAAGTATTCGATGTGCTTGTGATTTCGGAATTCCGATTCGACGTTCTATTGTTCTTACACTAACTGATGGATCTCTCACCACTTCTTCGACCACTGATTGGACAGTATCTGGGTCACTCATTTCAGATGGGCGCCCCGATCTTCTACCTGGTAGGCGTCCTTCCATGTAAGAGTTATGTACTCTTAAAATCATGCGATGATCAGGCCAAGTTTCAGGCTGAGGTCCACCTCCATTTTGTACTTGCTGCCGGAACAACCTGGCTGCTTCAGAAGCATTTCCTCTTGCATATCCATAAAAGTAATGCATAAGAGCATATTCTTGCGATGAAAAAGACATCACAAAATGAAGAGCTTGAAAAGTCCGTTAAGAATGCCAAATTTGTCAAAATCCCGTATTCACACAAAACCAAATCGTAATCGCACTCAAGGTCCGTAAAGAAAGCAAAGTTCGTCAAATAATCACAAATGAGCGTATCGTACGTAAGGCGCAAACAAAAGCAGGCAAACGACTGGTGCCAGAACACAATAGGCGCTCGGACTACACCCCCCGCCTCATCCCCTTGTCACAAAGAATAGCATTCCTCAGTTACAGTTATCCATTTCGCCAATGAGAGTGAGAGAGATAGCAATAATGCTCTAGTCTCTTTCATATCCTCTCACTCGGGCAATTTTTTAGCAGGTAAGTACTGCGTTACATCCAACACTACAACCGATGTGATCCGCGAGAAAAATATTTAAATATGGGTTTCATGTAGTTAATTTTTGCTAAATTGTAATTAATCTGAACCTTAGAAATTATAAAAAGACCAGATATTTTTTTTTTATCATCTGATAGGAATTTGGTAAATTTTATGAAATTTTCACCTCGCTGTCTTTGATGGCCGATTTAAGCCAAAGTAGCCCTATTAAGTACTTCTTTTTTTAAATGATTATGAAAGGAGAGAGTCTAGAGAAGTTTTTACACATACTTAGAAACCATGAATTCGCCTGTTTAGATTTTTAATTTAAAGATGAATTTTTAAGTAATTATTCACTAACATTCAAATTTTGACTTTACACTACTGTTTTCTAAATTTCCACTAAAGTTACGAAGCTGATTATTTTAGACATAAAAGAAGCATTAAAGATGATTCAGTGGCAAAAAGAAAAACATTAAAATATGTTCTATTTTATTTATTAAAAAATTTTAAGTTCTTTAGATCGAAATTTAAAAAAAAATAAAAAAAAATTATTATATTATTATTATCATAACCCAATAGTCCCCACATTTCATGGCGATCCTGCCTACTAGACCTTGTAATTCGAAGATAATATAAAGATACCAGAAGTTATTTGAGCAAGATGTGCCGTTCGACCGTGGAAAAAGAAGACGTATTTGTCAGCCAAAATGCCGCTGGCGGGAACAACGACGCAATTTTGAAGGGCATCGGTGGACACGTGGAGCGCCTCAACATCGCAGTATTCGTGGTGGTAGCTATAACTATTATTCTCTTGCTATACGTCGGAGCCCGGCTCTACAAAAAGTGTCATCGTCGCTGGATGCAAGAAGAAATCGGCCTACATACAATGCAACACATCCGAGCCTCCTTACGTCGTGGTCACAACCAAGGAGCAGCCTAAGAAGGTCATCATATCAAGTGCAGTTATTGTGAGTCTCTCTCGTAATTTGAACAATTTTTAAAATATATTTTTTTCATATCAAAATCACATTTATTACAATCATGTGAAGTGAATTTGGGTCATAACATTTTATTACGTGAAATTTTAAAGTAGCTTAAACTGTGCACAGACACTCAACGAATTTGATACCGCGAGCGTAAACTGCTAACGCAGGGCATTCCATCGCGCTATTGTAGTGTGCCTTTACTTACTTTGTTATGAAATATCTATAAATAGATTATTATGTTATGCATTAAGCGTTTATTTTCAAAGATATTATTGTACTAAATAATTAAGGAGATTTTTTAAATTAGAATTATATACTCGTAAAAATGTTTAGTTAGGCATGATTGATATTCTATTAACATACTATCAAAATTTGATTTAAATAAGAAAATATTTTAAAAAAGGTAAAAGTATGTAAAACCACTGATATAAAGTTAAGCGAAGCTAGCGATACAAGGGCGATTCAACAAATATTTAGCCTACAAAAGAAAAACGAAAATTTTAAGAAAGTAGATTTATTTTTCAATATAGTCTCTTTTCAATTCAATACACTTAGCCCAGCGATGCTCCAACTTTTTTAACCCGTCCAAAAAATACGATTTCCCGAGGTCTTCAAAATAGGTCTCTGTGGCGGCGATGACCTCATCATTCGCAAACAGGCAGACTGATGATAAGTTGCAACAGCCGCCTATTGCATATGGGTAAGGCCGCCAAAGGACAATGTCGAAAATCGCCCCATGACCAACAAAGATTTGATTTACGTCATAATTATATGCATATTTTATAACACTCATAACAAATATATGTATTCGACGGACAAATCAAAAATATTTAAAAGTACTTTTAGAAACAAAACCAAATGAAGTAAAATATAGGAATGGTTATTGTTACCTTCGCTCGACTAAAAAGAATTGAGTCGATTTTATGTAGGTATGGACATTTATTTATTTCTATAAATTAAGATTTTCATAACTTACAATCATTTCTCGGCGTTTCGTATAATTTTTCGAATGTTTTACTACGCACTGCTCCTTAATTACGAGGATGGACCCAAAATTTTCTGTTATTCCGGTGGCGAAGTTGCCGGCGTCTTCTATATCAATATAAAAGTACAACGCGTGGATCCATACTTATTAACACGTCTACTTACAAAGATCACTGCATGAAAACTGCGACTAATCTTTTTTTGAACGAATAAAAATGTACCGTGTGAAAGGCCCGCAGTTTTACGGTTGAACTTAGCCATAGTGGACAAACTTCGCAGCGTTTACAACACCCAGCGAAACACGAGATGGTGGCCCATGGATTTATTTTATACTGTGATAGCAACCGTGAATGCACAAGCGACTTTTGAACACAGTAATAAAAAACTGTTGTGACGTAAGTTTATTGAAGAAATTGCTTATTTCGTAGAAAGTCAATTGAGGAACAGATATACTTCTTCCACTGTTTCTCAAACAATCAAACTGAGAATTAAAGAAATCCTGAAAATCTACATGTTACAGGTCGCTGAAGCTATTGCGTTAGAAAAAAGAACCGCAAGACAAAATACAGTTGTTTTAAATGTGGAAAACAGATGTCTAGAACATGTGATTGTTATATGCCGAGAATGTGCGTCTCCACAGATACTATGGATACTGATGATGAAGAAGTTATCCTAGAACCTACTCATAAAAGTTTTTAAGAAGATTTTTTATTTTGTTTTCGTCTTTCATTCTATTAGACTTGAGTAATAAATCATACATCATACAATCATACAATCATAGTCAACCATGCGGGCCCAGTGCGGATTGGTCGACTTCACATACACCTTTGTATTTCTTCGTTGATGCATGCAGGTTGACTCACGATGTTTTTCTTCACCGTAAGAGCGTCGGATAAATGTACATATGAAATTCGAAAAACGAAAAACACATTGGTACATAGCAGGAACTAGCCGCTGATCTCCCGATTAGAAGGCCAGCGAAGAGTCCACAGCGCGACCGATCGACCTTTAAATTATTCAATACAAATTAATAAAACAATTAATAAATAATATTTTTTATTAATATTCTTACGCCGATGGTATAAGAAACTTCCGGCGTGGTTTTCTTGGCCTTAGAAGCGTTTTCAGCGGCCTGAAAACGCAGTTCAGCGCGTTTCAGGAGGTGCTCTATCACATACTAGAATATCGACATTTTACCCAAGTTGCCGTTGTTTTCAGGCGCCTGAAACATGTTTTCAGTCCGTTTCAGGCTACCCTCTATCGAACCACATCATAACCTAAAAACCCGTTTTCAGGGCCCCTTATGGGCCTTTGAACCACACTTCGATATATGACTAAATTTTCAATAGGAGTGAGTGAGATAGCACGATGAGAAAGAGACAACAATAGTGGGCACCTTCCAGAGATAAAAGATAGATCGAGATGCATCTAGAAACTTCTAAACGGCTGGCAGACAGAGATAGAACATGCTCATAAAGACAAACATACTCGGGAATGCGATGGAACTTTCTAGACAGACAAACAATCGATCGGGTATAGAATGTTCTAGAATAGAACATTCTCGAATGTCTCGGAAGTTCACCGGTTCTACTGTAGAAGCGCGAAGGCATACACGGAACTTTCTAGAAGACTAACGATCGATCGGGTATGGAATGTTCCAGAATAGGACCTTCTCGAATGTCGCGAAAGTTCACCGGTCCTACTACATAAGCGCGAAGGGTACCACGGAACTTTCGAGAAGAGAAGATAAATAATCGATTGGGTACGGAATATTCGAGAATGAAACATTCTCGAATGCCCCGAATGTTCGTCGGCCCTACTATATAAGCGCGTAGGCGAATGCAGCCGGACAGTTGTTTTCAAGAGAGCGAACCGAGCGGATCAAGCGATACAAAGTGACTTGGAAGCGCTTCATAGTGAAGAATTCTGTATGTTCAGTGCTTTGTAACGACTTACAGTGAAGTGATTTGTGTCCATAGTGTTACTGTAAAGTTTTTAGTGTTTGTAAAGTAGTTTTCAGTGTTAAGCAAAGTTGCTTAATTGGTACTTAATTAAATCTTATCTCTAATTGTCGGTGTTTCGCGTTTTTCTATACAACACCCACCCCACAAACGTAACATTTGGTGTCAGAAGTGGGATAGAAAATGCCGATTACGCCGCGAGATAAGGAGCCGGAGAGGGTTCAGACGCGAAGCCAGGCTGCTGCCGAAGCGGGTGCTGCAAGTACGTCTACAGTGACTTCCCCGACGCCGCAAGTAGACTTAAACACAATCCTGCTCCTGATAAAATCACAGGGCAAGTGGCAGGAAGAACAAGCCCAACAACAGGCAGAACAACTGTGCGCCCTTCGGGAGGAGCAGGCCAAGAGGCAGGAAGAACAGGCCAAACAATTATGCACCCTCCGTGACGAGCAGGTTAAACAATTATGCACCCTCCGTGACGAGCAGGCCAAACAATTATGCACCCTTCGGGAGGAGCAGTCCAAGAAGCAGGATGAGCAACTGAGTGGCCTCCGAGAAGTTCAAGAGGCCGCAAAGCAATGGAAGACGGAATTGTCGGAGGTACGTGAGGATCTCTCTAATTTGGAGACCAAGTTCGAGACCCGCCTTCATGATTCCAATGAAAAGATTGAGGAACATGAGAACCGCCTTCAGGCCATAAGTCACGACATGAAGAAGCTCGAAATAAAAGTAGCCAACGGAGTTGCCGGTGGAATAGAGGCACTAGTACCAGTAGGTGGAAGATTTAAAGTGCCTCCATTTGATGGCACCTCGTCATGGACCGCATACAAGCTCCAGTTCGAATCCGTTTCCAAGGCAAATGGATGGAATAAGGATCAGGCCAAAACGGCACTGACGTTGGCGCTGCGAGGAGCTCTCACAGTCCTGGAGGCTCTTGGAAATGACAGGACTTATGACCGCCTTTTAGAAGCTCTGGAAGCCCGTTACGGTGACAGCCATTTAGAGCACGTCTTCAGAGCCCAGCTGAAGGACAGAACCCAGGGTCGTAATGAATTATTACAACAGTGGGCCCTGGAGATAGAAAAGTTGGTCAGGAAGGCATATCAATCTGCATCGGCCTCATTCGTGGACAGCATGCTGGTGCAGGCCTTTATTGACGGGATTCGGGACTTGGAAGTGAGAGCTGCTGTCAGGTTGGGTCACCATGGGAGTCTGAAGGACGCAGTTGCCCATGCCCTGGAGGTAGAAGCTGTACGTCAGGACTCTAGGACATATAGGTTACGGGAAGTTTCCACCAAGGAGCCGGCTGCACCCCGCCGCGAATTTGGCCCGAGATGTTACCACTGTGGAGAACGCGGCCATTTACAATCTAGTTGCCCGAAAAGGAACAAGAGGCAAGACACGGGCTCAACAGTACGGCAAATAGCCTGTGATGAACCGGAGCCGCAGCAGGGAAACGAGTAAAAGCCAGGGCTGCGGGACAAGTGCTGGCTAGTAGTCAAAATGTCCCAGTTATGATCTCACAGGCGAGTGATGGAAATAGTCTGGTCATCAGGGGAAATGTTGAAGGAATACCGTGCCACCTCACAATCGATACTGGAGCCTCTCGTACCGTGATCAGTCCTCGGCTGTTGAAACACCTGTCTAGAGATCATCTAGTCCGACCTAAGCATCTCCAGCTGCAAACGGCTACCGGCCAGCACATTTCCGTCCTGGGGGAGCGAGAGGTGGTAGTAAGAATTGGAGAGAAGAAATACTGGCACGACGTCATCGTTGCGAATATCGTCGACGATTGCATCATCGGGTTGGACTTCATGAGAAGATTCGGCTGTAACATCGATTTAAAGGGTGGCGGTCCTAAATTTTGGAGTTGAAGAAGTCCCTATGGAAGGTGGAGTGAATGGAAAAATCTACTGTGCAAGAAGGACTATTCTCCAACCAAGGTCACAAGCCCTAGTCCCGATAAAATTACCATGCAATACGGGGCGAGGATCTCGTCGCTGCGTTTTAGTAGAAAAATTAGCTGAAAACAAACCGTGGATAACAGCTCGCACGATCGTGACAACGTCATCCGCAGCATTTGTACGGGTTCTCAATTTAAGCGATACCAAGTACGACCTGAACAAAGGAACGCCTATCGGGTCTTGTGAGAAAATCTCTTGGATACGGAGCTGTTAAGGACCCAAAACGAATGATAAACCGGTACGCACGGATTTGGACATCGAAAGGTTACTGGGTGACTGCAAGGGTGACCTCACCAAAGATGAACTCCTCAAGGCACGCCATTCTCTGATGCGGTTTATTAATGTCTTCTCTATACACGATGGTGACATCGGAAGAACTGGGGTAGTGCGGCATGAAATTAACACTGGTGATGTTACGCCAATTCGTCAACGACCTCGACGAGTGCCAGTAGCTAGGGAGAAGGAAGTTGAAGACATGATCACAGAAATGAAAAGGTGTAATGTAATTGAGCCTTCGACGAGTCCATGGTGTTCACCGGTGGTTTTAGTTAAGAAGGACGGATCCATGAGATTTTGCGTGGATTACCGTCGACTCAATGACGTTACCAAGAAGGACAGTTATCCACTGCCGCGAATTGACGACACCTTGGATACGTTGAATGGTATGAAATGGTTTTCAACCCTGGACTTGAAGAGTGGTTACTGGCAAGTGGAAATCAAGGACCAGGATAAAGAGAAAACTACATTTTCTACTGGAAAGGGACTTTGGCAGTTCAACGTAATGCCATTTGGGTTGTGCAACGCTCCTGCGACATTTGAGCGACCGATGGAGCAGATTCTAGCAGGCCTGTTGGGAGACACCTGCCTGGTATACCTGGATGACATTATTATAGTTGGGAAAAACTTCGATGACCACCTCAGGAATTTGGAGTAAGTTTTATCCAAACTAAAAGCTGCTAATCTCAAACTAAGTCCGAAGAAGTGCTCGCTTTTTAAGCGCAAAGTAAACTATTTGGGACATGTCATTTCAATGGATGGCGTTCAGACAGACCCAGAGAAGATTAGCGCTGTTAAGGACTGGCCGACGCCGAAAGATAAGACTGCAGTTCGTGCCTTTTTGGGACTTTGCTCATACTATCGACGGTTTGTGAAAAACTTTTCGGATATAGCAAAGCCTTTGCATCAATTGACGGAAGAAAAACGACCATTCATCTGGAATGATCAGTGTGCAACGTCCTTCACTGAGCGCAAGCAAAGACTTTGTGAGACACCTATATTGGGATACCCAGATCCAGAGAATGACTTTATTGTCGACACAGACGCAAGTAATACTGGAATTGGGGGAGTATTATCGCAAAGAAAAGGGGACCAGGAAATTGTGATAGCTTATTTCAGTAAGTCGCTGTCAAAACCGGAGAGGAATTACTGTGTCACTCGAAGAGAGTTGCTGGCGGTTGTCAAAACATAGCAACACTTCAGCAAGTATTTGTTGGGACGCAAGTTTCGTATCAGGACTGACCACGCTGCTCTTAAGTGGTTATTAGAGTTTAAAAACCCTGAAGGTCAAGTGGTGCGATGGATTGAACAACTCCAGGAATATGATTTCATCATTGAACATCGCAGTGGGAAATCACATGGCAACGCTGATGCCCTTTCCCGAAGACCGTGCCAGGATGTCTGTAAACATTGTCAGAGACAAGAGGCCAAAGACTGCGTAAGGATGTTGAGAACCGACACTGTTAGCGGAGAGTGGAGTGATGAAGTCATGCAGCAAGCGCAACAGGAGGATCTTGACATCAAACCCATTTTCCATTGGATCCAGGCGGGAGTACCCAAGCCAAGGTGGTATGAAGTAGCTCCGATGAGTACAGTCACGAAGAGTTACTGGGCTCAGTGGGAAAGCTTAGTCATGCATAACGGGGTACTCTGCAGAAAGTGGGAGTCGACAAATGGCAAGGATGCGCACTTGCAAATAATAGTCCCAAAGAAGAAGGTCAGTAAAGTGCTGAGTCTTTATCACGATGGAATATCCGGTGGGCACCTTGGAGTGAAAAGGACCTTGCTGAAAATTCGGCAAAGATTCTATTGGATTCACTGCCGTGAAGATGTGGAAGACTGCTGTAAGAAATGCACGAGCTGCTCGTCGCTCAAAGGTCCTCATACACGCAGCAGAGGAGCGCTTAAGTTGTACAACATTGGAGCACCTTGGGAAAGGATTGCCTTAGATGTTGCAGGCCCATTTCTAACATCAGAGTCTGGAAACAAGTACATCTTGGTATTGATGGATTATTTCACCAAATGGCCTGAAGCGTTTGCCATTCCTAACCAGGAAGCTGTGACAGTGGCAGAGAAGTTGGTAATGGAGGTGTTCAGTCGATTTGGGGTGCCACTCGAAATTCACAGCGATCAAGGCAGAAAATTCGAATCCCAGGTATTTCAAGAAACATGCCGAATCATGGGGATTCATAAGACGAGAACTACACCATACCACCCACAGTCAGATGGAATGGTTGAGAGATTCAACCAGACATTGGAGAGACACCTGGCGAAGGTTGTGGAGAACCACCAAAAAGACTGGATTAGACATATTTCCCTTTTCCTGATGTCATATAGATCGGCAACTCATGAGAGATATAGCTGCCACGCCAGCAAGTGCGAATTTCGGAAGAGAACTTCGTTTACCTGCTGACCTGTTAACAGGGCGACCTCCGGATACCCCACAATGCATCACGGAGTACGTGAGTGACTTAAGAAACCGAATGGAAGGTGTTTACAATCACATTCGTGAACATGGACTTCAGGTTAGTGAAAAAATGAAGTCGCGATATGACCGGAATTCTAATCATGCGAGATTTGATGAAGGTTCGTTGGTGTGGTTGCACAATCCGATGCGACGTAAAGGGAAATCCCCGAAATTGTCTCCAGATTGTGAAGGCCCGTATAAGGTTGTAACCAGAATCAACGACGTCACTTACCGCATACAACGGAATCAGCGAAGCCCAAGCAAGATTGTCCATGTTGATCGACTGGCCAGGTATCACGGTTCTAACGATGCTCGGGACGAGCATGTTTTAGAGGGGGGTAGTGTTACGCCGATGGTATAAGAAACTTCCGGCGTGGTTTTCTTGGCCTTAGAAGCGTTTTCAGCGGCCTGAAAACGCAGCTCAGCGCGTTTCAGGAGGTGCTCTATCACATACTAGAATATCGACATTTTACCCAAGTTGCCGTTGTTTTCAGGCGCCTGAAACATGTTTTCAGTCCGTTTCAGGCTACCCTCTATCGAACCACATCATAACCTAAAAACCCGTTTTCAGGACCCTTTATGGGCCTTTGAACCACACTTCGATATATGATTAAATTTTCAATAGGAGTGAGTGAGATAGCACGATAAGAAAGAGACAACAATAGTGGGCACCTTCCAGAGATAAAAGGTAGATCGAGATGCATCTAGAAACTTCTAAACGGCTGGCAGACAGAGATAGAACATGCTCATAAAGACAAACATAATCGGGAATGCGATGGAACTTTCTAGACAGACAAACAATCGATCGGGTATGGAATGTTCTAGAATAGAACATTCTTGAATGTCTCGGAAGTTCACCGGTTCTACTGTAGAAGCGCGAAGGCATACACGGAACTTTCTAGAAGACAAACGATCGATCGGGTATGGAATGTTCTAGAATAGAACCTTCTCGAATGTCTCGGAAGTTCACCGGTCCTACTACATAAGCGCGAATGGTACCACGGAACTTTCGAGAAGAGAAGATAAATAATCGGTTGGGTACGGAATATTCGAGAATGGAACATTCTCGAATGCCCCGAATGTTCGTCGGCCCTACTATATAAGCGCGTAGGCGAATGCAGCCGGACATTCTTTTCAAGAGAGCGAACCGAGCGGATCAAGCGATACAAAGTGACTTGGAAGCGCTTCATAGTGAAGAATTCTGTGTGTTCAGTGCTTAGTAACGACTTACAGTGAAGTGATTTGTGTCCATAGTGTTACTGTAAAGTTTTTAGTGTTTGTAAAGTAGTTTTCAGTGTTAAGCAAAGTTGCTTAATTGGTGCTTAATTAAATCTTATCTCTAATTGTCGGTGTTTCACGTTTTTCTATACAACACCCACCCCACAAACGTAACAATATTTATATAGACAAAAGACTCACTTTTTATCATGCCAATCGTTTTCTCAAACTAAACAGGTAAAGTTGCGGAATCACAGACCGCGCGTAATTGCTTATATACGACGCAAGGGAGCGACCAATGAAAAAAAAACTTACATACAGAAGCTTATTATAAAGGGGGTGATCCCATCTCCTTATGCAATGTTTTATAACTCCATATTTTAAGTATTTTTTATTAATTTGTTGCAAATAATTACGAGATCTCATCATAAAACTATTTTAAGACTGAAACAAGTTTTCGTTTTGTTTTGATTATAATCATGTGTATTTTTAATTTATAATTGAACCATCATCCTTGTCAATTGTTTTTGGTTGAGATACTGCATTCCAAACTTTTAAATTAATAATAGGTTTCAGGCAATATTAACATAAATATTATTTTTGTTGTGGATAATTTAATTTCTGAAATGGGTTAATTTAGTGAAGTTTTTGCATCTGGTGGTGCAAAAAGAATGTCGTCAAAAGAATGATCGGCGGCTGCCGACAAAAATATTGCGGGTAGACGATTCACTTTTCGAGGAATCCATTAAAATGTTGTTAGACACAGATTCATCAGGTGATGTGTGGAAGAAGACTATCCTATATTATCAACAGATGAAAAAGAGTTGAATCGTCACCGTGAGAGTGATGAAGACAGTCACGTGCATAATATGATGGACAATGTGATCGATCATGCGACTGTTGTGAAGAAAACGTACCATCTTTAAAGCTAGCGGTAACAGCCCCCCTAGACAAATGCCACACGCTAACTTTTCCGCAGTCGTTCCTCAGAAAAAATGTATGGAGATGACATTAGCTGGGGGAAAAATAGCGTGAGGTTGTCGTAAGCTAATGTCATTTCCATACATTTTTTCTGCGGAACGACTGCGGAAAAGTTAGCGTGTGGCATTTGTCTCGGGCCACAGGTGGGTCAAAAAACCACAGTCTTGTCGAGTACGAACAGCCCAACATAACATAACATCCTCTTCAAGAGTGACTGCCTTAGATAGGCAACGATTACAGTATGTAGAGTAAGTAGTTGTTCCATGAAGACATGCGGCAACAAATTTTGACGAGGACTAATATCGAAATAGTGCAGTTAAAAAACACAGGCCCGAATTGAAAGACGAATTTGGAAGATTCGATTGAACTCAGAGCTTTTCTTGGTTTACTGTTTCTGAAACTGACGAACTGAAGCCCCTATGAAATTGCTGTACTGTTAATTTATACAGGGTGTAACTGAACACCCCAATAACATTTAAGGGTATGTATCCATCAGAAGTAGAGATTCTGTAGGAAAAATATTAGGGCTAACAAACCTACTTTTTTCCCATACAAACTAAATAACTTATTTTTTTGGATTACGTGCCGACAACCCTACGTAAGCGTACGAGGAATACTACGCTCACATCATACAAACCAAATAAATAATTTTTTGGTATTAAGTGCCGACAGCCCTACGTAAGCGTAGGAGGAATACTACGCTCACGTCTGTCACGTGTCATTTTGTGTTTAAATTTCTTTTGTGTTAAGAGCTGATTATGGTTGTCACTTGAAAGTTTTTGCTTTCAGTTTAAAATAAAATAACTCTAAAAGTATTGGGGTTCCCGGTCTCAGACAAGCACCGAAGGTCCATTTAGTATCTAACTTATATGCCCCTTAAATTCTATTGGGGTGTTCAGTTACACCCGGTATTGTTGATATTGACCTGTTGTGATTTTATATATTTTGCTTTAGAAGAAGTTTTTATGTAACTAGAATTAGTAACATAAAAACGTTTTTATGTAATTAGAAATAGTTTATATGATTTTGTTATATTTAAACTTTTTTCATTAACTTAATCGTCTCCGCTATACATAAAGGTTAAGCGAAAACGTTCCAACTTTAATTGCGTTTTTCCATAAAAGTGAAGAACTGAGATATTTCTTTTCATAACAAACAAAGGTTGCGACATCAATTTAATTTTAAGCACCTTCACATTTTTCTATATGCTTAGTAAGTACTTACTCTATAATTAATACATAATTTTTAATAAAATTTAATATTTGTTTTGTTTTTTTATTCGACTATTTAAAAATAAAACGAACCTTTCAAACCTACTGCTATCTGATAAATAGCCCCGAATATAAACTGTTTAACTAGGGCGCGTAGTGTACGTGGATGATAAATTGTTCTTAGTATTTTTTTTATAATACATCTGTCTGGACAGGATCGTGCAACACTATACACATGGAAAATTCAAATCGCCTCTTTCCATTTTCTTTTAATTATTTCTAACTTCTGAAATAACAACTACAAAAACCATACATTACACAAGATCAAAAAAAAATAATATCTGTTTGACTATGGGTCGATTGCCCAAACAAGTTTTTATGGGGTTATCGTGTTAACCCTTACAGGTTCTATTCCAGGCGTTCGTTTGGAACGGACCCACAAATATACAGCAGCTCACTGTATAAATGATGTTGACGGTCAGTGAACAGGTTTGGGATTTTATCTTCATGTGAAACAGATATCTGCCCGGGAGAGTCCCAAGCAGATGTCTATTTCACCATGGGTGGATTGCCTATATAAGCAAGGTTTTATTGGGTCTATTCCAGGCGTTCGTTTGAAACGGACCCCATAAATATACGGCAGTTTACGGTATCGCGGGCATTCCAATCTACCGGCCACCGTCTTTCCCCTCTACCTGAACCTCGTCACGCCAAAGTTTTATTACACATAGTGTGCGTCCACAGTGAATGCGCAGTGACTAGGGCCTTTTTTTTTTCTCGGGGGGAAATGCGTAACCGCACCGTACCCGCCGTTGCGGTGACTAGGGCCTAGGGCCTACGGCGGGCGCGACCGCGGGGGCGCGCGGTGGCCACAGTGACGAGCGAGCTAGCGCGCGACCAAGTGACGTAATTTGAGGTATTACAAACCATGGATGAGGATTTACTCGACAGCCCGATCTTTAGTTGGGAGATGTTGAGCATGAAGAAGTTGTGCACTAAATAAATAAAAACAGATAAAAGGTGATTCTTTTTACTTTGTACGAAGTGCCATAGGCAACTATAGCTGTTTTGGACTGAGTCGCAATTATACAGTTTAGTATTTAATTATATTTTTAATAATTCATCAGAAATAAAATATTGAAGACACGCGTACGCCGAGCGACAAGACCGAACTATTGATACCTCCGCCACCCGCGTCTTGGGTCGCTTGCTAACTAGGCCCGTAGTGCGGCCATGGCGCGCGGATAGGAATGTTTGTAAGCTACGTGCGCTATGTCGCTCATGCCCGTCGCGCTAGGCGCCCGCCTTAGTCACTACACTGTGAACGCAAACGGCGATTTCATAATGTTCAATATTTCGCGCCCGTCGTCGCAACCGCGCTAGGCTCGCACTCTGGACGCGCACATAGCTTTCCGCTCGCGACTTCGCCCGCTTTTTTTTTGTTTTCCCGTGGGATTTTTTTTCCGTAGGAAAATTACCCTCTGGTCTCGAACTATCCCTATACCAACTTTCATCAAAATCGGTTCAGTAGTTTCGAAGCCTATTCAATACAAACAAACAAAAAAAACAATCAAATCTTTCCTCTTTATAATAAATACAACTGGAAAGCTCTTCGCCTTCACCTTCTTTAAGGTAAGTTACGATGAGGCCGAAACATGGAAGCGAGCTCACTTGATTTCCTCGATAACTAAGTAGGTAGCTGGTTATCTTACCTCTCAATTGTCGAAAAACAACAATGTTATCGACGTAGATGGTATGGAGGCTCAGGAATCCCACCACCAACCAAATCAAGTCGATAAGCTTCTGCCCCCATAAGGAAATGAGCTCTGAACTTAAAATCAATGCCGGATGGTCTCAGCTAATAGAACACGGGGGCAGTTATATTTGTTTAAAAACCGTTTAAAAATACGGGCAGTTATATTAGTTTAAAAAATACATGTTGTCATAAAAATAATTTCATAACGAGTTTCTGTACAACACAACATGTTTTTACCATAGACAGTAAGTAACAGGACTTTGGAATGTTTGCTTCTTTTTAGAAGTTATGAGATATAGACGATAGGGTTACGAAAATTTTAAAAACGGCGTGGTTGAAATCTGAACAAACTAATTTCAAGTTTTGCGCAATTCCATTAACACATATAAATAGCTCATAAAAATAATGTCACGCTTTGATTTTGTTATCTTTTCAAGTCATTTATATCCTGTATTCAATCATCGATTACACAAGAAGAACAATAATATTTTATTTTAGAAAACTGGAATTTCATATACACTTGACAATTCAAAAGCCGCAAAAGGCTTCTCGTGAACTTTGGCGCCTCAAAGGCACCGAATGGGAACCGCGCGGGGCGGTTATCTCCAATATCATTGTTTCCCTCGCTTTCCAGGCGGCTTCTGCAGCTGGAATCCGGAGGATGGTTCGCTTGTGATTAGACTCGACGTGTTCAGCGAACTGCTCAACGCAGGCTGAGGAGTTGGTTGCCAGCCGGGACCTGTAATGAAACGTTCATCTTTATGATGTCCTCCTAATCGATATTCGGCCACGGAAGCCAATCTCAACAGAGATTAGTCATCAGTGTGCGGAGTGCGAGTTTTATCGAGCTTTACTCGATCACACGCATCGAACGCGTAAACGCGAATTTGTATGGAATTAAAGCAGTGCCATCTAGTAGTCACTAGATGAAGCTGTCTCATTCCATAGCAGCTACTAGATGGCGCTGCTCTAATTCCATACAAATTCGCGTTAACGCGTTCGATGCGTACGATCGAGTAGAGTTCGATAAAACTCGCACTAGGCACACTGAGCAAGAGATATTATAGTGCACAAGCGACTGCGCAAACGCAAGTGCTCTCTCTGTTACTTCGCTTGCATAGTCCGATAGGACGGCCGACACGACAAGAACGAGATCAGGCGCAAGATTCACTGATTAACATGCCTACCGCAGCACGGAGCAGCTCGAGATGTTTCGTATTTTGGTCACCCATCATAGTACTGACCACAACCAACGTTGCTTAAACTATGCAATCGTTCGCTGTGCCATAACAGTGATTCCTACTCAAGCAGCCTTATTAATAAAAATCGCCTATTCCCTCCTTAATCCGAACGTACTCTCGGAGTAGTTACTACCAGTTTAAGCTAGGAGTAGCTTTGTGTTTATAACATTATTAATAAACACGGAGTAAGCTTAGAATAACAAAGCCTTCCTTACTCTCGGATTAACGCATATGTTATGGCAGCCCTTGCAATTTAAAAGTAAAAAGAATGAGTCGGTGAACGATTTAAGCATCGTGTGACAGACAGAAATACATGGGATGACAGTTTTTTCTGTTTTTTTCACCTTTTTCAGTTTGAGATTGTCTTTCAAGGTTATTTTGTGGTTATTTTGTTCGCGTTTTGTGATCGCAATATTTCAAAAACATGACAAAACTTCTTATTAGTGGAGCGCTATTTTCAATTTCTTCGATTTCGTCGATCAACATCAAATCATCTAAATAATAGTCACTTTCCATTTTAATACAATACAAAATTAACCACACCAACAATAAACACAAATTCGCTCAATTCGACTGTGAAAAATAAAACGGTCGCCATCTAATGACAAGATACGTGTCAAAGTTGACAAATTATATAGATTTACGCAAAGACAACGCTACTCCAACCTTAATCTGTCGCTAAACTAGGTAGCTAGCAGGTATAACATTTACTCCGAGAGTAGAGTTGGATTAGCTTACTCCTTCCCTACTCCGTGTTTATTAATATAAAAAATGTTTACTACTGACTTAATACTCGGAGTAAAGTTACTCCTGCCTTAGTCTACGTTTATTAATAAGACGGAAGGGGTTTACGGAAGACCAGTTCCGGGTATTCTTTGCGACGCTTTTGATTTATGCGGAGAAGATAAGAGATCGGTATTGGGTCAGCGATGCATATCGGAATCTGTAGGGCCAACACAAAAATTTGCGTCAAAGCATTCGAATCGTTAATCACGTCATCATGAAAAATTTGTATGAGAATTTTAGTTCCTAGTACGCCCTGTAGGTTCGTGCTTGCCTTCTGAACGCTCGTGACACACGATAAGTTTCAATTTCGCGTGCAAGCAGATGAAGTTCTTAAGAGTAAGCAAGTATTTATACCTGAACTAGACTTTTGTTCGAGAGTGAGCCTTCTGCACGCTAGTACAGTAAGCTCTTTATCAAGCTATACTATATAGCTCTTTCTAAGCTATAATGTTTGACCTTTGGACCGTTCTTATGTCAATCATAATAGTGGCGGTTTTCGTAATGTAAATGTATAGCATGAATGGGAGCTTACTGTACCATTAGTTATTCCGTGGTAGATGCTCTTTTCCCTGGAAAATCTATTTGTTTGTTTTTTTTGTATTTTACTGTTTTTAATATTGTGTACACGTGTCACTGATGTCACACCGTTTTTTCTTAAAATTTCATAAAACACTAATTTAGCAAAAACACTTTGGTTTCACTGTAGTTTTAACACAAATTTCACAACTAAAATCATAATTACAATAACTTCGTCAATTAATTTCACAATATCAACGTCAAGTGTGAACGTCAAGGTCGTTTCACGTCACGTCAGTGACATTTGCAATCATCTTTGGTCATTATTCGATTTTGGCATAAACAAAGTAAATCTCGCGTTTATCCTGGCCTTATTTACAAAGATAGTTATTTTTCGCCCAAAATCCCGTGCTCCCCTTTAGGTGGGTTGATTTTCTCAAAATTCGGAATTTAACATTTAGACCGTTTGTTTTGATCACTTTTGGAGTAATTTAATAAGATACACATAAATTATAGCTCATAACATTATAGTCTCGTCAAACGGAATTTTGAAAGCATTCATATTTTTCTTTATGGTTAATTCTTTATGACCTTTTGTTTTTCAACCAAACTCATAACGTTAGCTTGAAATATTAATTGTAATGGTGTAGAATTTTTAAGAACCATAATTATGTTGACTTGACACATCTTGAAGCAAGTTAAGAATCTTGCGAGTGTTATGAAATGAATTTGGTTTCGTCGCCAATACGACGCTTAACATTCGGCAAACGGACCTCGGTTCTAGTATCTGCATAAATGCAAATCTGTGCTTAAATGGAACGCGCCCTATCTCGCCATAGTCTGTGAACGCGTCTATGCTATGATCTCGGACCTGGGTAGTCTGTGAGACATCGACCGAAGTAATTTGTTATTGATTTGCGAAATATAAAGTATTTATCTTAATTTCTGCGAATAAAATCCATAGGTATTTTTCCCGTTTTCCGTGTGCATTTAATTTTCAAAGCTACAGTCAGATTTCAAAACTCAGTTACTTTTGTTTTCAGTTTCGCGAGCAAAAGCTCAGGAAAATTATATTTTTAATCGCCGGCGCGCGATTCATTAAATTAAATGAATAAATAAATTTTATCAATAGATAACACTCCGCCCACATTAAGGTATTAATAATATTACTTATTATATTTCATGATTTAAAACAGATTTTGTTTTTTTTTTATTAGTGGGTAAATTTATCATTAAATCAAACACATTACATTTCCAAAATTCGCCTTTTTCATCCCCTATTTCATTAAAAAACCTTATAGTAAGCGGCATCTTAGTGGGATTAATGCATATATTGAATAACAATTGCGAGTTTCATGTTAAATCCTAAATTTTCACTATATTAAGTTTCACATAATTCTTTGGCAAATAACTCACAAATTAAGCTGTTTTCTTTTTATTAATAGCAATAATTATACACAAAATAGGTGCTCTTCCCTTCATATGTCCTTTTTATTAACTAACAAATAAGAAACTTTGACAATTCATTGAAAATTATGTTTGGAATTAACTTGCAATGTTTATTACATCTAATTCAAATATATTGACTGGGATTCCTTCAGAACTCAGTGCTAGACCCACTGACCCTAAGATCACAGGCATATTTAATTATTTTTTAACCTAACACTGTGCCATGAATCTCCAAGGCAGTTCCGGGAGGCCATAGGGCTCCGCTGCTTGGCTCCGAACTAACCTAATATCAAGGAGGAATTCTGTGGAATTGTCCAAATGAAATAACTATACATATAAAATCTGTAATCCTGTATCTCTGACCCGTAATCACATCGAAGATACGATCTAAGGTTATTATTTTTTTAGAAAAAGAAATAGAACTATTTGTTTGTGTATTTTACTACCCCGGTTATATTATGACTATTGTACCCAATTTATTTAACTAGAACTTACCGAGATTGATCAAACAAACCTGAACCATCCTGCCCTTGGCTTGTATAGACTTGACATCTAGTTAATTTAAGTGCTTTGCATTGAACGATATGTACAAGAATAAAGCTTTTCTTTTTGTATTGAACTAAAGGAGTTTGTTTTTTTTAACTTTAAGATTTCCCCATATTTCTACAATTTAGCAAGAAAATCCACTACAC
This sequence comes from Schoenobius gigantellus, assembly GCA_963935595.1. Classification (NCBI taxonomy): domain Eukaryota; kingdom Metazoa; phylum Arthropoda; class Insecta; order Lepidoptera; family Crambidae; genus Schoenobius; species Schoenobius gigantellus. Next base: position 67,809,333 of record OZ012541.1, on the reverse strand, counting down.
TGAATGAACTTTTTTTCTGATTTTCCTTTTTCTTGCACTTTTAAATATATAAAATTAACAACATAAAACGATTGCCGTCTTTCATTTGCACGAGTACACATTTATATGAAACAAACTTTGGAATTTAACTTGCGAATATTTGATGTTGAAACTTTTTTAATTCATTAACCTGACATTTTGAACGCTTTTCAGCCATTGGACGGAACAATGCTTGGTTTCACTTTGAAATTTGACATCGTTCAATGTTCCGTAGCGACATATCACAGAGCGCAGCAATTCGACGGTGCATCGCTCAATTTTGAAAGTTGACATCAGCCTTTCTATACGCGACGACAGATAGCTGTTCAAATTATCCTATTTTGTACACGGACCTGAAAAAAAGACGGACGGAGCGTTGTTGAATCACGAGTGAAGCATGCAAATGACAGCACATTTGTAAGTGTACGTGTCTTGTTCTTTGAAAAATGTTAGCTTTTTGTCTTACCTAGTACATTCTGTGTCAATCTAAGTCATGTACAAACACATGAAATTGTCTTACCTTGCATGCTTCACATTTGTTTAATGCCACACTACGTCCATATTTTTTTATACGTCCATGATTTGGTAATCTACTTATCATGCATACGCATTACCAACAGTAATCTACCAGACATCATCAGGGATAGGTAAAATACCACTTACCACTCGCGTCAGCGACGGGGAACGGGGAGAGTGTGCTTCCCATGTATGTGAAAGGCGTTGGTCCAGCCAACTGTTGAATGTTACCTGGAAAGATGGATAGATTTGAACAGTTGAACCAAGACCGCAAAAAGATATAAGGAAAAAAGTTTACTGTGACATGTTTTAGTAAATTTTGCTAATGTGAAGGTATGCTAAGTTTCATCTGGAGTGTAACTGATACTAATTACTCTAATTAGGTTCTTTCATTATCATTGTAAAGTCCTATGTGTCAATATCACAAATTAAAAATTTGTTAGGGACATACTACAGTAGATAACACATACAAGTGCACAAAACAAGTCATTTTATCCGAGTCTGATATTAAAATGGTTTCATGAATGAGATTATGACCTCTGTTTTTTACTTATATTGCGAGGAAATAAAACAGTGATATTGTAATGCAATATTTCTCATTAGCGTCTAGAGTTTTTTTCCTGGCCCATGATTTTGTGTGAAGCTATCAGTATTTTGGCGTCCATCACTGAATTTTGAATAGGTAGCCTAACTATCCCGGGGTGGGCATGGCCCATCTGGCCCTCCCTCTATATACGCCTATGATGTTTCACCAACTTGATTTCTAATTTTTATTAAAATTAAGTAAACAACTTCTTTAAGAACTTTTAGTGCGTTTGGCTGCATGGCTTATTCATCTTAGATTCAGAATGAATAATTTTATAATGAGATACGTTCAAGCCTTAAAGCATATAATGCAGTTTTATGTATCCTAAGCATAAAGAAGCACTTTTAAGAGCAGTTAAGTTAAGAATTGTGAAAAAAACAACATTTCTGGTCACAAAACTGAAACCTCAGCAAGAACGTGATTTCTGGCCGTAACTGAAAGTACCAATTAGCATAGAACAGTGAAAGCGTATCTATACATACCAAGGGCGAGCCTCGGATCTGAGAGAACGGCGCTGCCAAAACTCACATCGCCCAGTAGACCACTCTTCGATTTCTTCCGCGAGCTCACGGCATCCTTCAATATCTGATCCAAACTAGCGCTTGCTGCGTAAGAAAAGTAGGATGAGAGTCGCATTACAAATTATATTTATATTTTTTAATAGACAGAGTAAGTGATTCCATACTTTTGATCGCGAGTGTATAAGCACAACACACTTGTGAGGAAAAATACCCAATAAACTGAATTCTTTGAATAAATAACACAAATCATTGTTAATTTGTAGACAAAACTAAATATAAGTTATTTATTTTTGTCTGCAATTTAACAGTTTGAGTTTCTTTATTAACAAAAATATTTACCTAGTGTTTTTAAGACAACTCTTTGCTGATTTTAAAAAAAACTAACGCATATAGTGCGGTTATATATTATATAGGCACTATTTGCGTTATAACACACGCGTGTTTTATGAGCTGCTTTATATATATAAAACCGGTGAAATTAAATCAACTTTACGTGCAAGTGTGTTGAAAAAAATACTTGAAAATAACGCCATTAAACGGTGGCTACATCTGCGGAGTTCGCTACAACTACAATTAACGTCTAACGCCATTAACAATGACACATACCGACAAATGCGCTTAGCCGTTGGGTTCATGAGTATAAAATGTGAAAATTATTGCATCAATCACTACGCAAGTGGAGATTCGAAACGTGTACTCACGCGACGGCGTTTCGAACACGTTGGTTGGGTCCTTGAGGACGTACTTCCTCAGGTTCAAGTATTGCTCCTTCTGCTCCTCGACCTGGGCGTGGACTCCTTGCAGGCGGCCGGCGAGGGCCACAAGCGACTCGTGCATGCGCCTCATGCCCAATGTCAGTTCTGGCAAAGGTAAACGTATGGAATGTAACGGTAAACATTATCGACGAAAAATATATTGCACATACAGTCAGCAGCATGTCAAGCTTCACACTGACATAACGAAAATTGCCGCTATTACGAGCGACATAAGAGCGGTAAAGACAGGCGTGTTGCTTTGTGTGTACATCGATACAAAAACAAAAAAGGCCCCGGGCCTTTTTTGTTTTTGTTTCCAGTGGGAGTTGGACTCGCACACCGAGGATTCCGTACAACCTTATCTAGGAAGATGATTATCCTCCTAACTTCTCACATTTTTACGGTTTTCAGATTTTTCCTTAATATGTGCAAGCAAAGCAATGTCAATTTGCTTCAGACATTGCTTCTCGCCAAATTTCTGAAGATTTGAAGTGGTAAAATCATATTTCAACCGTATTAAAAAAAGCTAAAAGCTTGATCGACCTGATAAGAAAAGCATTTGGGGTTTTTACACCTGATATAATGCTGAAGATCTATAAAATCTTTATTAGACCCATTTTGGAGTACGCGTTTCAAGTTTGGACTCCCTATTCTATCTATCCCTAAACTCGCGAATAATATTCCATATAAAAAAATTATTAGTAAGAGAGTTGTTAAAGAGAGAGTAATAAGCTTCCTGATGTTGTTGTCTCGGCCTCCAACACCAACCATTTCAAAAACAGACTTGCCACTTATCTACAAAATAGGAAATAAGTCGACTATATAACCATTAGGATGCAGGCAGTATGAGTTGCAACAACTGCTTCCCTGTCTATAATAATAATAATATAATTTCTTGGTTCTAGATCAGGGTTTCCCAACCAGTGAGGCGCGCCCCACTTGGGAGGGCGTAGAGTGAACCAAGGGGGGGCGCAGCAAGCGGCTCCAGAATTAAACTGTATAAATAATATTTATTAAAACTGTTCATAATATAAACTCGCGCGATGGGGACGGTGCCACCTATACGAAGTCAGCGACACGTTGCAACCATCTTTGAATAAAACTAAAAACGCCAATATTTTCATTCTGTTTGCTTAATTTTCTTGACTCCCCATTTCGGCCCCTAGGACGCGTTGTATTTTAGCATAATGTTGGGTGAGGCGTATAGGGTAAAAGGTTGGGAACCCCTGTTCTAGATCAATGTGAGGTAGATTTGATTCATTTGTGAAATCGCAAAATATGCGACATATATCTTTTGATCGCGTTGGCTTACAAATTTTTCACAGCTAAAAGAGACCGTAGACCCGTTTAATTGACATAAATTTCAGTTTGATATCTCAATGCGTTCTGAAGAAAATCGGTCTTGTAAACAGACAGATAGGCGGACGGTCAGGGAAGTGATCCTATAAGGGTCTCGTTTAGTTTTCCTTTTGAGGCGCGGAGCCCTTAAAATTACGCATATCAGTTATATTCACCTTGTTCAGAGAGCAGTTTTGGGGCTGACTGCATTTGCTTGTCGGCTACCTCCATCTGCCGTCTGAAGGTTATCAGCTGTTGCTCCAGCTCCGATATCAACTCCTTCACGTACGCCGGTGGCGCAGAGTTCTCTAGTTCTGTGCCTGAAGAATACGAAGAACGTTGATAAACATTATTGTACATTATTTAATGCTACAGAGATACCACTGAGGTAATGAGTAGTAGTAACATCCTAACTTCCAGTCTTATTGGCCACAAGCTGTTGTGTAGAGGTCTTTTTTTGGATGGATAATGCTTTATGCATACCGAAGCGTGATAGGTGGCAACGTTGTGGTTATATGTGAATCCCCAACCAGTATACCCACTAAAAACCATTCTAGAACTGAGGGGCAATCGCACCATTTACAAACGTTTGAACCAAAACCATAGAATATATAATAGTACTCCATACAGAACGGCCACTCACCTCCCCGCACTCATTTCAAATACCTCACCCCACCCCGCACTTCGTTGTAGACATCACTGACACTTAAACAAGGGCGCGCGCGTTCGCTCGGGCGCGGCGAGACTTCACGCTCACCGAGTAGACGCGGGCGCCGGCCGATATAAGAGATAGCGCTATGCGGGTAAAAGAGTCGCTGCATATCTCGCGTCATTTCGATTGATAACCACGCACTCAGCCCTACTAGATTCCACGCACACATTTGGGCGTGTACAAACGTCATTTGCTTAAGTAGTAGTAATAGGTAATTGATTTGCCAACGTTGTATGGAGTGTTTGGGGTGTGACAAAACCAAATCGTTACCGTTCCCATTTCTTTCGACATCTGACAGCTGTCAAGGTGTTGTCAAAATGTATGGGAACGTAATCGTTTCCGATATGGTTCAAACATTGTAAATAGTGCAATTGCCCCTCTGTCCGCTAGATGACGTTGGCCGTACGAGGAACTTAGTGTAGTCGTCCGAGCGGCCATACCTCCGGTCTTCGTTCCAGCCTCTAACATGTCACCGTAAGGGCGGGAATACACCACAGGTACAGTGTGCTGCCTAAACTTTAGGACGCTATAAAACAGATGGGGGCTAAGGGGCTACATCCCAGTATCAAGGTACCTACGAAAACAGTCGGAGCTGGTTGTATTCCCGGCGCCTTCTACCAGTACGCCGCTTACATATGGCTTCGGCGAAGGGGTTTTCTCCTGTCAGGGGTCTTGTGTAATTTCACCTGATATGGACCCCAAAATAAATAATATATACCGGACACATCACAATTTTTTTTCGTGCATCAAAAAGATTTTTTTAGAGGATTTAAAAAATAAATAGTAAGAAATGTATAGTTTTAGCCAATCCTGATTTCAAGGTACTGGACTAATTGGGTGAGGCGTCAAAAGTTAGCACGAAAAATCAGTTCCCATCGTGTCATTTGCAACAATTAGCGTGGCTGAAAATGTTGACATTTCTCGAAAAGAAACGCAAAATGAAGCTAACATCAGACGTTAGCATCAACAAAGCGGTGATTCCTATTTGGAGCACACCTGCTAGGCTCGTAATAATAGTCATAACTCAAGTCGGAGCTCGATCCTGAGTAGCAGAGCTTTGACGTTTTGATGTATGGCACATCTGTCATGTCTGCACTACATTATCGGCGATGAAAGTTGATCGTGTGATCGTCTATAATCGGCACGATCATCGTGCAAGCATCCACACGATCGTCCGTAGTAGTTTGTCGAACGGCAAGCGTCAAGATGGACGTGGAGTGTGTTGCCGCTGCAACCTAAATGGTTGCGGTGTACAACCATTTTGTTAATGTGATTCAACGAAAAGTTGTGAAAAAAACGTAGAAAAAGAAGATGGTGGTGTTTGACCATTCATCGTGTCGGAACAAAGCGAACATGAGCAACTGAGCATGAGCATAGATCACGTGGACACCACAAAGCAACCACCCGGCGATTCACTTTGATGCGTGCCCGTGAAAAACTGTCAATTCACCGGTCGCAGGCGCTCATAGACGATGATCGGCGCGCACAGCCGATTACAGCCGAGCGTGCCCTCTACACAATACAGTGCTCGCGTAATCGTCTGTAACCGCCGATAATGAAGAGTGGCCATCAAAAGCAACAGCTCAAGATCGAGCTCGTACTCGAGATACGACTATTTACACGAGCCCCAGTGAGGCGACTGACCTGGCGCGGCGCTCGCGGCGGCCTCGGCGGCGGCGAGCGCGGCGGCGGCGGCGGCGCGCAGGCGGCGCGACGTCGCCCGCGCGCGGCCCACCTGCCCGCTGAGCGACAACGCCACGCGCAACGTTGTCTCCGCGTCGCGCGACACCTGCGATGGACACGCAAACAATAGGCTAGACGAATGAAAAATAGTTATTTGTTATACCTACACGAGTGCAAAGTTGCTTTTTAACCGCGTGCTCAACTTTAACGACCGAGCAAGCGAAGGATTCCAAAAATTTGAATCCTGAGCGTTGGCGAGGTAATCGAAAGTGCACAAGGTGAAAAATCTTTGCACTCGAGCGCAACACGTAACTTTTCATCCCCCCTCAGCGAGGAAATGAAACAAAGCAAATTAAAAACAAAAGTACACCAAGGAGGTTCAGTCTGAGTTTTTAACAAATTTAGAAAAAGTTTTATGATAAATTCGGCACCATGGAGATGGAAGTAAATAGGTTTAATGATGTTTTGAAATCACATACCTAGTGCACGCGATGTTCTAAATTTAAATTAACTTTAACCTCAAGCGGATAAAAACGGCTTTGGCGGTCAGATATCGAATAGCAAAAATACTCTTTCTGAGATGGGGGGATGAAAAAAATATTGCTTTAATAGAAGCTCATTCATATTAGAATAAACAGAAAGAAAAAATCGGTTTTCGAATAACTATAAAAACAACCAAGATATACGATATTAAAAGATTTTTCTCCATCTCTTTCTAGTAAAACGACAATTTACACGGCCGTACTCAACGATGACGTCACGGTTGATGTCGGATCTCTGTCTAATCGCTTCCAAATTAACAGCTTAAAATGCTTGTATCTAATGTATTTCTAAGCCGATAACAATTCTAATTTCACATAATTGCATCTTTTTCTACGGTATTTTAATATTTTATGAAGAGACGTGAAAATTACAATTCAGTCACCATCCCAATTATTTTTACTCCTTTATTAAATCTTTTCTTTTTTTACAATTTTTAAAAATGTACAGATTGCCATCATAATGCCATAATTATATGGCATTTTCTACCAGTCAACCGTTGTGTGTAAGTAACAGAGATTTCACGGTGGTGGTGCATTCTATTTAATTAGTGTATTTTAAACATAATTAAATTATAACGAATGCTTGTCACACATTTATTATGAGCGACAATCTAACAGTTTCGTTATTATGTCTGCCGTCATGTTGGTAATCTTAGCATATTTCAAACCTATAAAATTTTCAGATACCTTTTCTCTGATAAAGTGATATTTAATGTCTATGTGCTCGGTTCTGTTATGATAAACCGGATTGCTTGCACCATTGGCGATGTAGAGGTGACTAACAGCCTTGAAATTCCTGCAGTTGCGTCACTAAGCGCGTTCCATCGCCTATATCACGGCGTGTTCTAAACAGATTTTTTCTCACTAATTTCACCTTCTCCTTTCCTTTTAAGAACTACACGTGCTGGTTTGCGTTGTCACCGTCTTACTGTGACTACCGTTCAAACGCGTACCAAGAAATTTGGCAACTCATTTCTATGTCGTACGGTTAAGAAATGGAACTTTCTGCCAGCGCATGTTTCCCCCTTTTTATAATTCCGGGTTTACATAATAAAACATCATAGTTTAGATCACATAACTCGCGATATAAAACGTCGCAAATATATAGTCTCTTTACATGCATGGGTGAGAGCCATATACTCCACCCCTGCTGAAGATAAAGCAACAGTAGGCTGCTTTTCTGATGACCACACAGAACCAATAGCTGATTTAAAACAGTATCCTGTCTATGAGCGAGGATCTCGTTTGCTATTCGCCCAATCTGCATCGGTGTGTCCAATTAAAAGATCTCCTGTTTTCTTATAAACAATAGAGTAATCAAGAGTCTGCTTCAAGTACTGGAGTATACGCTTTGCTGCTTCCCACTGAGTCTTATTATAGCAAGTATTGAATTGACTCATGTAACTTGTAGCAAAAGCTATATCTGGACGAGTATTAATGACCAGGCACATTAAAGATCCTATAATGAAAAGAACATGAATGCTCACCATCTTTAGTACCATCCTCCAACTATGTTGTTAAGATGTAGAATATCCTTTACACGATTTTACATGTTATACTTTTTCAGTAAGTTTAAAATATGCGGCTTTTCATTTTTTCGTATTTCATTTTCACTTTCAATATCATTAATTCTCAAATAGTTTTTCAAGTTGCTAAGATCTTATTTTTGTTAATAACATTTTGACATTGTCAAATAAGTTGTTTCTTTTATGAAAGATAATGTCATCAACAAAAATAGCTAACTACTCGTATAACCGGACCAAAAAGTTTTTTTTTATAAACTCAAGGTTCTGATTGCAATCTTGTGAAACCTACTTTCAATAGTTCCATTGAGTTTTGTATACCATGCCGCTCTTTGTGCTTGCTTAAGAGGGGGTATAAAGCTAAATTGCTAATCGTAGATTTGATATCTACACTTGAAATTGAATAATGAACTACCCAATTTTTTTAAAATAGATATTTAACTATATTTGTAAGTGAACGCACTGAGTGAAAACATAAAATTAAATTATTTTATCGATAGAAAAAAATCGCGAAGATACGTCTAATTTTCAAGCAAAATCGATTGCTTTTCAATGTGATGCATATAACTGCATCAATTTTTTAATATATAATATAAAACTATATTACCTAGGGACTGTACTAGCGATTTGCAAAAATAATGTATATTTTACGAGTAATTAAAATAAAAGTAATTCGGCGCTTACAACGTTCTTATTCCGCGCAGAACGCTATCGTCTGTCGCACCTGACCCGAGGTAACAGGCATGTTTTATTTCATCAATCAGTCTTGATCGCTCCGTTGAGACGAGTAAACTGTGCTTCTGTGCTCCAGCCCGAGAAAATACATCGACCAAATTATGGCGAATGAAAAAACCAAAAAAAATTGTCTAAAAGATGTTAAGAAGTCAAAAATTCAACTTATGGCGTATTGTAGAAGGTATGTACCTATTACTTTACTTTTATTATGTTTACGTAATATTTTACGTTAATAAGTAGTTTCACCTTACAATATAGACCCATGCGCGTTGACTTTTAATAACACAATACAATGCACAAGCGCTGCGCTGGTGCAACGTAGGCGCGGGTAGTGTATGTAAAACAAATTGATGCGTTTGACTACTCGCGTGCTGGACGTAGGTGACAGTATGTAAACTTTTTATAGTGCTAACATAAATTAAATCAATTTGACGCGAAACTTTGATTATATAAAGACGCGAAATTATCACATCATACTTCGTTAAGTAATTAAAAGTGTCATTACTGTAACAAATTTAAATTAAGCGACGACCGTCTGGCGCTGTGGTTAGAACGTGGACCTTTGGCGCCTTAGGCGCCAACGGTCCCGGATTCGATTCCGGTCGGAGCAAATTTTTTGTGATAAATATGAATATATGTATGTGCTCGAACCATGGACATGTATGTTTATTTATATTTACTTGTGCTTTATTAATTTTTATTTATTTATGTATGTTTATCCGTTATTTCTATGAAATCTACAAATTCTTAATGATACTTATTGGGTTATATAATTGGGGTGAAGGGGAAAAAAATATTTATTTATTTATTATTGTTAATTATTTATAGTAATTTTGTATTTCAGAGCTGCTGCAACACGAAATATCACACAAGCTGACGAATACGATCCAGTCAAATCCGTAAGCGGAAAGCTCTGATCTAATTTGTAAGTTTATTGCAATTGTTGAACTTAGGACATTAATAAATGTTGTGTAGATTTTTCTGGGGACTGAAATCTATTTACTGTCAAAATATATTTTGATGTGAAAATCTATTTCTAACCAAAATTGCTTCAAAATTTCGGTTAAAATTTGAGGCATTTCATTTCTTTAGACGTTCAAATTTTTTTTTATAAAATTTTAGATATATTAATAGAGAGAGAGAGAGAGAATAAGACAGATAGAGATTAATATTATAGACGTAAATAGCACCATGATATAATAATGAATGAATTTACGTGAATTAAGTGAATAGGACGAAAAATTTATATTGTTTTTTTTTTCAGATCATCTTCAACTTTAGATCTTCAACTTCTAATATTCCGACGTCTAAAGTCTAAAAAAATTTTTTACAAAATAAGTTTGTACCAATTTCTCTCCTAAAAATTTTGTTATTCCATACTGGGTTCAAGGATGATTTTAAATACAGTTTAATATTATCGAGGCAATCCAAAGACTGCGTAAACCTGCAAATTAAACAAGTATACTGCTAACTTGTGCAAAGCAAAATGTTGCTTACTTACACCCAATTTCCGAAAGGCTGATTAAATCATTATTCAACTAACATGCTGCAACATTTGACAGTAGTGTTTAAATCAGTTCGAGTTTCTGAAACGTAGGTTAGTGAAAATTTACTAATCTTTGATCGATTTGATTTGACATGAGAATTATTTTTAGAGATGGAACTATGAACGACACAAAATAAATGATTTCAGTAATATAACTGAAATCATTCATTTTGTGTTGTTCATAGTTAATTTTCAACTACCTACGCATAAACTCTAATTGTGTCGTCGCTACTTTTCTTCCTGTAGTAAAGAAGAAAAGTAGCCACGACGACTAAGGGAGTTTAGTGCCATAAGATACATTTATATTTCATTCTATAGTTATTTTTTATTTCATTCTATAGTTCATTTCATAGTTCATTCTAAGCTATAAACAAACTCTAGAATACACGAGTCGTCACTACCTTTCTTCCCGTGTATGTCGTAAGAGACGACTAAGGGAGTTTAGTACAATTAAGTACATTTATAGTTCATAGTTCATTCTAAACTATGAACAAACTCTAGAATACTCGTAAATGTGTCGCCACTATCTTTGTTCCCGTGTATGTTGTAAGAGACGAATAAGGTAATTTAGTGCGATTAGGTATGCACAAGTACATATTATGTATAGTTCATTCTTGACTATGAACAAACTCTAGAATATATGAGACGCCACTACCTTTCTTTCTGTTTATGTCGTAAGAGACGACTATCTGTGTCATCCACACCCAGACTACTTAGTCTTGGTGTGGCTGACCCCAGCTAGGCCACAAAAAACTGGAAAATAGATTGTTTGAGTATGCCGCTATAATGTCCAGAGATACGAGTAGGTATAGTATGTCTGAGTTTGTCGGCATCAGAGTTTGTCGCTTGCGCGTTTCAGAGATACGTGTGGCTCAGGTGGGCCAATGTTACCTGACCCTGAGTCACACGAATATCGAAAAAGGAAAAACATAGCATAGCAAAAATCTGTTTGCTGATATAGATAGGCGGCAGTTTGTCGGAGTTTGTCAGACAAGTAAGGAATTTCAACCCTGGGTAATTCGCCATTACGATGTTTTTTCATGTCCGGACCGGCGAATTCATTGTTATTTAATATAATTAAGAAGAAAACTATTTTTTTGTAATAACTATCTTAATTTTTATCTGTTTTTGTTATTTAACCATAATAAACTACAATTTAGACCAATAAAAAATGTAACCGAAACCGAGTTTTCTAATTTCCTTGGTATGTCCATCATTTGATTTTTTCTTAATAATGGCATATAGCGTCCAATCGTATAGTTATTTTTTTTCGAAAAGGCATATTATATGATTTAAAGATGTAATCCTAATAAATAAATATATCTATACATGTAACATGACCAAAACCAATATTGGAAACGTAATTTAGTTATTGTCCGGGTCAAAATTATAATTTCCTTGGGTCGCCATTTCTAGCTGCGTAAATCGGAACGCACCATTAATTAAATATAACGGACTACACCGCTTCACAGCGGCCATTTCACCGCGAGCAGCTGTCGAGGCAGGACCTGCGCACCTTTGATTGTTTATAATTATTACAATTTCCTTGGCCGCTTTTTTGTAGATTTAAATATCAATTTCGTTTAAATGTTTCTTTACAACAATAGTATTCGTGGGGCTAAACCCACGTTTTGAATAGTAAATGTTAAGGCTGTATATTTTCTAGGTTATGTTGGTATTTAGGCATAAATCTAATTTCCTTGGTACTAATTTCCTTGTGCTCCGTGGCTCAAAACTGCCCATGGAAATTATGAAGTACCATGGAAATTATATTACAATAAAATCACTATTTTTTATTGAGTAAATGTGAGAGCGTCGGTGGCGCTGTGGACTCGGCACTTGCCTTCCAATCGGGAGGTCCGGGTTCGAGACCGCCATGTACCACTGTGTTTTTCGTTTTCGAATTTCATATGTACATTTGTCTGACGCTCCTACGGTGAAGGAAAAACATCGTGAGGAAACCTGCATACATCTGAGAAGAAATTCAATGGTGTATGTGAAGTCGACCAATCCGCATTGGGCCAGCGTGGTTGACTAAGGCCTAATCACCCTAACATAGGGTAGGCTTGAGCCCCTCGGTGGGGACGTATATGAGCTGTGATGATGATGATGATGATGAAATGTAAGCCTAATACGCGTTTTTTCCTAAACAAAATATAAGTTACTACGTTATATTTATCAAACAAAGAGTATTTAAAAAAAATATGTTTTACGCAATGAAAATTACACATTTATTTTTAACTTGTTCCTTCAGCCATAATGTCCTTGAATATTAGAAAATCCTAAATATTTGTGAGTTATATTGACTAGCGTTTTTGTTAGTATTCCTAGGTAGAATAAAAATGGGACGAACGAAAAAAAAGAAACCAGAGAAGAAAAATTAGAGAAAAAACGGTTGGCAGAAAAAAGAAGACTGGATAAAATAAAGAGTGATCCTCAACTTTATGAAGAGTTTAAAGCTAAAGACCGAGCAAGATATTATAAAAAAAAGGAGCAGAAAAAAGTGTTACCTATGAATGAATTGACTCCTCGAAGACAGAGGATCCAAAGAAAAAGAAACAGAGATAATTTTAAAGCTTATTACACCAGAAAAAAAAACACAAAAAAGGACAGAGACCTTGTTACGCCAAGACAGTCCGCCCGAGTCAGATAACGAACTACCACTTCAACAAGTGCCAGAATATAGTCAGCGTTTAACAAGAAGTAATTTGATTAATGAACCAGCCTCTCCATGTACGAGTAGATCTTCAAACTCTTCGACAATTTCTAAATCAACCTTTAGGAAGTACCAGTACAAAAAAACAAAGATTATTCAAACTTTACAGAGAAAAGTAATAGAATTGCAAAAAGAGAAAGACACATTGAGGAAACAAACACATAGACTGAAAAATACCAATGACCGTCCTGATAAAATGAAAATAAGTAAGAATAAAACTAGACCTTTAACAAAAAATGTATCAAAAGCTGTTCAAAAATTAAGATATTATGTTCAAAAATTTTTATCCGACGATGAAAATAGCCGATTATGTCCTGGCAAAAAAGACTGCATTACGAGGAATAAAATAAAGCACCAGAAACGCTATTTAAACGATACTCTGCAAAACTTGCACCAAAAGTTTTGTCAATACACCAATTCAAAATACACTATGGCACTTTTTGTAAATTTAGGCTGTTCACGCTCGAGGAAGAGCGAGTGGCACACTGCATTGTGGTCTGTGCAGTGAGAGCTTTTTTGGCGGCCGGCCGCATGTGACATGTCAGTTGAGTCGAAATGTCACGACATTGAATTAGGTTAGGATGATGTCCGGGCATCCATAAAATATAATACACAATATTTAAGCATTATAGTGATTTGCGCGGCGCACCTAATATCGGGGTGCGAAAGCCCGCTTTGTGTTATCGTCGCGTGTGTGAGCCGTGGTGGCCTAATAGGCAAGTGTACCATCCGGTTCGGTCAGACAGCAGAACTTCAGGAGCCGCGACTTCCTTCGAGCTAGCTCAGGAAGTCCACCGGCTACATACGGAGACCAATCGGATCCAGGGTAAGTAATACCAATGTTTTCTATGAGCTGGTAGTAGGGTACAAAAATCAGCAAGCAATATAAGTCGGTGAATCGCCGACGTGGTGGTGTCTACCTTGGGCATCACCATCTCTTGGTAGCAGAGCGTGGTTTTTAGATTTGAGTGGTTGATTAGTATTGTACAATTAATATTGTAATCTTGTTGGTTGTCCAAATGGGCAATACATATTAATTGGTTTTTGATTGCTGATTTTAAACCGACTACAATCTCATTTGTGGACCGATCTCCCTAACTAGTTGTCATTGTATATGAAAAATTGGGGTTAAATGCCTTTTGTTGTTCTAGTTAAGTTCTAGCATTTACCTATATTTGATTTTGGTTTGTTTTTTTATATCTTTGTTTTGCCCTTGAATATTTTGTTTGTTAAGTTGTAAACTTATACTTTAATTTAATTTGTTGAAAAAATTTTGCTGCTAAATGACTTTGCTGTTGTTGTAATACACTATTTTGCTGTGTTAAGTTTTAGCATTTACATTTGATTTTGTTTTGTTTGCCTTTGAATATTTTGTTTGTTAAGTTATTGACTTAATACTTGAATTTAATTTGTTTGAAAAATTCTGTTGTTAAATGCCTTTGTTGTTCTAGTTAAGTTCTAGCATTTACACTTGATTTTGGTTTGATTATATATTTTGTTCTGCCTTTGAAGTTCCTCCCGATCTGTTTTATTGTCTGCGGTTGTCGGTCTGTTTGTCCGTGTATTATTATAGTGTTTATTAATTTTGGTGCAAAATGGTCCCGCCAGTCAGCCCGCTTAGTGGTGCCCGCGCGGGTGCACAAAAGATTTTGAGATGGTTTGCTAGTGCCGTCGCTTTGGTAGACCGACCAGACCGAGAACAGGCCTTGTTAATTCGGCATGAGGGAGTACCGGCTCGCTTGAAGGAATTGGAGCAGCTTTTCGTTGCTCATCAACAATATCTGCTCGACCACCCAGCCGAGGGTGCCGCTGAGTTGCGGGCAGTAGACCAATTTAATGCCGATTATGATCAGTGTTTTGAACAGGCGGATGTGATTATAAACAAGGCTCAGGCAATCCTATCCGTCCGGAGGGGTAAGTCGTGCACGCCCGGGGAGGTCAAGCCTACCCCGGCCGGCTTGCTGGGCAGACTACCCACTTTAGACATCCCAACCTTTGATGGGAACCTGGCTTCTTGGATGGGGTTCATTAACCTCTTTGATAGCCTGGTTCACTCGAGGGACGATCTGTTCCCTAGCCAGAAATTGGCCTATTTGCTCTCTGCCTTACGTGGAGAGGCTGGTGTGCTTGTCCAGCATCTACCTGTCAACGATGACAGTTATGAGATTGCAAGGTCGTTGTTGACCGCCCGGTATCAGAATGTTCGCTTGCTAGCGGACACACATGTGGCTGCCATTTTAGGGCTGCCACGAGTATCGCGGGTCTCCTCATTGAGGAAGGAGATTTTGAACCCGCTGCTAAGCGCTATTAACGCGCTCAAACGACTTGACCTACCGGTGGACCAGTGGTCCTTTATTTTGCTCCACCTCATCCTCAATAAGCTTCCCATGGAGATGAAAGGACGCTTTGAACAAAGGTATGGGGGCAATAGTGCCTCGTACCTCCCCCCCTTCTCGGATCTCCTCAGATTTTTGGAGGATGAGTGGCGGATGACCGACCACTTGGATCTGGTTCCTATACCGGGACCGAGTACAGGCCGCTTTGAGGCGACCCGGGCAGCGCCACGGAGAGAGCGCCGCCCGTACAAGCAATATACTGCAGTGCGGCAGAACTCTCCACACGGGGAGAGGCCGAGGCCTTGCAAGTGTTGCAAGCGGGATGGCCATCGTTTGCCGGCCTGTCCCAAATTTGTTGGCCTACGCACCGAGGGGCGTAGGAATATGGCCAAGCAGCGGAATTGGTGCTACCGCTGCCTGGGGGCTCATATGGCATCGGCTTGCCCCCACCCACGAGATTGTCACTGTTGTGGAGGGGCCCATCACCCCCTCTTGTGCTTTAATAATAAAGACACTCGTGAGGTGGTGAGAGAGAGGGACTCGCACACGGGCGGGGGCCCTCGTAGGTCACCCACATCTCCTAGGAGATCGGAGGGGCGTGCCACCCCTCCGCGGAGATTGGACAGGCGCCCCCCCTCCAGTGAGAGGATTGGGCGCCCCACCCCCCCTACGGGCGGGGGGGATCGACGCGCCGCTTATGAGGCGCCACCGCGGGATTGGGCCGCGGTTATTAGGGAGCCACGTCGGGAGCCGATACGCTTCTCTCCCCCTCTGATGGAGAGACCCCGGTTGTCACGGGCTCCCCCAACTTTCGCCCATCATGGGCACCGCCCGGCCCCCCGATGCAGCTTTGGTCGGGGTGTGTACGTGCCGGATTGGGACCCGCTCGAGCGCCTTGAGCGCCCTATTCCTCCGCCGCGCACGCATTTTTCCTTGAACCCCCCTTCCCCCCCGTTGCGGGGAATGCGGGAGGATTTTCATTAAACCAACTGTCGGCTGCAACCCCCCCACAGGAGCAGGTGCTGTTACCAACAGCCTCCGTACAGGTGTGGGGCCCGAGGGGCACCGTTGTTTTAGTTCGCGCCCTTTTGGATACGGGAGCTCAGGGTTGCATTGCCTCCAGCTGGCTGGTCCGGCAGTTGAGTTTGAACACATCTCCATACCTTGAATCG
The DNA here is from genome assembly GCA_963935595.1 of Schoenobius gigantellus. Lineage (NCBI taxonomy): Eukaryota > Metazoa > Arthropoda > Insecta > Lepidoptera > Crambidae > Schoenobius > Schoenobius gigantellus. The sequence continues at coordinate 67,792,634 of OZ012541.1, read as the reverse complement.
GTACGAGGAATCGGAGACCTGCGGATCCCGGATCCGATCGGTCAGGTTTTGTTCTCCTTCTCCCCCCACTTCTCTTCAGCGCCCAAAATTGGCACTACCGCGATTGTTTATGAGAAGGTTGTTGGTCAGCTTCCGCAACAGCACGTTTCGCGCGCTGTCGTTGATGCGACATCAGGATTGACCTTGGCTGACCCTTCCTTCCACCGAACCGGTCCGATTCACTTATTGCTCGGTGCCGATGTTCTAGGCCGCGTGTATTGTGGGAAGAGGAGAGAGTTACAGATGGGTGGGCTGGTAGCCTTATCTACATCGCTTGGGTTTGTAGTGATGGGACCAGTTAGGCATAACCCACCATCTCCATCGGTGGACAGTTACATAACTGTTAGCTCCACCTTATCGGATGTCCTTCAACGGTTTTGGGAGGTGGAAGAGCCCCCTACCGTGAAGCGAGTGAACCCCTTGGAAGAGGAGTGTGAGTTGTTCTACCAGAACAATACAGGTCGCCTTCACTCGGGACGGCTGATCACTCGTTTGCCCTTTTTGTCAGTTCGCCCCTCACTTGGCAGCTCCCGGCCGTTGGCCGAGAAGCGGCTGCTGTCCATGGAGCGTCGTATGAGTAGGAACTCCGACCTCAAACAGAAGTATGTCGACTTCATGCGAGAATATGAGCAACTGGGGCACATGTCGGTCTCGCGACTGGACTGGCGAAACGAGGAACATAATTTTCTTCCTCACCACGCGGTTTTGAAACCTTCCACTGGGAAGATACGCGTTGTTTTTGATGGGTCAGCTCCCACGTCTATCGGAGTTTCGCTGAATCAATGTCTGCATGCTGGACCGAAGTTGCACCACGAGGTGGGTGATGTATTGACCAACTTCCGTCGCCATGCCGTCGTCTTTGTGACCGATATCCGGATGATGTTTCGGCAGACTGTGATTCACCCGGACGATAGACGATATCAGCTCATATTATGGAGGGAGGATCCCAGAGATCCCATGCTGGTCTACGAGCTGAACACCAATACATACGGTTTGCGTTCGAGCCCCTTTGTGGCAATTCGCTCACTTGTGAAACTCGCTGAACGTGAGCGGTTACGGTACCCTCGCGCACCCTTGGTTCTCAAGGAGGATGCATTTGTGGATGATATTTGTACGGGCTCCTCTAGTGTCGAGGAAGCCTTGATTTTGCGAGATGAACTAATTGCTCTTCTCGGGGCTGGTGGTTATGAACTGAGGAAGTGGATGTCCAACTCACCTCAGCTTTTGTGTGACTTGCCAGACGACCACCAGCAGGAGCCTCATATTTTTGAGAATGCCAACTCCAGATTTACTGTCTGTTTTGGGAGTGCAATACAGACCTGTCCAGGACACGTTCACCTATCGATTGGAGCTGCCAAGCCCCAAGGTCTGGACGAAACGGTTGGTTTTGTCTACAGTAGCTCGTACCTTTGACCCAAATGGCTGGATTAGTCCCGTAGTGTTTTGGATGAAGTGCTTCCTACAGGAACTTTGGTCAGCCGAAGTGTCGTGGGATGAGCCCCTCTCGGGCCGTTTGCTGCGAGATTGGGAGTCCTTCATGTCGTCTCTCCCCGACATTAACCGTGTTAGTATCCCTAGACATATACTGCCTAAGGGACGGTTTACGGCCAGCCTTCATGGCTTTTGTGACGCGTCTGAGAGTGGATACGCAGCCGTCGTATATATCCGGACGGTCGATGACAGAGGAGCTGTTAAGCTCCACTTGCTAATTGCTAAGAGTAAGGTTGCTCCACTTCGGACTCGATTAACGATTCCGAAGTTAGAATTGTCTGGAGCTACTCTTCTGGTTCGTTTGATGAACCACGTTGTTGACACCCTGGGACGTAGTGTGGACTTTGAGTCGCTCTTTGCTTGGTCCGACAGTCAGGTTGTCCTGTGTTGGATTAAGAACTCCGTCCACTCCCTGGAAGTATTTGTGGCCAATCGGGTATCCCAAATACAGGCCTCGAAGGCCACGTTGATTTGGCGCCACGTGCCAGGTGAAATAAACCCTGCTGACTGTGCATCACGTGGCAGCGAAGCCCCTCAGCTTATTGACCACACTCTGTGGTGGGATCCCGAATGGTTGTTACAGCCGTCTTGGCCTTCCACACCAGCTGTGGTGAAGGTACCAAATCCGGGCTTGCGTGTTCACGCTGTCGAGACTATGGCGGCTCCAGAGCGGGAATTTTTATTAGACCGCTACAGTTCTCTGGACAAGTTGCTCGGCGTGACCGCTTGGATAAAAAGATTTATACGAAATTGTCGACGGCCTCAGGACAAAGATTTGTGTCCGGTCCTCTCTCCGCAGGAGCGCCAAGATGCTCTTTTGCATTGGGTGCGTATGACCCAGTCTAGAGCGTTTGAACCGGAACTTAAGATTTTCCGTACCGGGACGTCCAAATTGAAGGGACCCTTGGTGCGTTTGACTCCCTTTCTGGATGATAAGGGATTGTTGCGTGTAGGAGGCCGATTGAGGCACGCTAACTTGCCTTATAGATCACGTCATCCCCTGTTGCTCCCCAAGGACGGACCATTGGTGCGATTGTTGATCATTGATCGCCATGTGAAGAATGCTCATGCCGGATGTAATGCATTGACCGCGCTACTCCAACGGGAGTTTTGGATTTTGTCAGCGCGAAGAATAATCCGATCTGTTATCTTTCGATGTCTGCCCTGCTATCGTTTACGCCCCGAGACGATGCAGCCCCAAATGGGTGATTTGCCTGCTGATCGTGTGAATGAATCGATGACCTTCTTAGGAGTTGGAACTGATTTTGCGGGACCATTCACTATAAAAACGTCGCGACTTCGTAATGCTAAGACTGAAAAGGCTTATTTGTGTGTGTTTGTTTGTTTGGCCACTAAAGCCGTTCATTTGGAGGTGGTGAGTGCGCTCACCATGGACGCTTTCTTAGCAGCGTTAGGCAGATTTGTCTCCCGCCGGGGACTGCCTTCTCTAATTCGGTCCGATTGTGGGACGAACTTCAAGGGCACTGATAGACATATAAGAGAAGTTTGTGAATTTTTAGATAAAAATAATATTGAGATCGGATCCACACTCTCCCGTAGGGGGGTAACATGGCGATACTCCCCGCCGTCTTGCCCTCACTGGGGAGGTATTTTTGAATCTGTTGTAAAGGCCGCCAAGACTCACCTTCGCCGCGTTATTGGGGAGACTATTCTCACGTTTGAGGAACTCGCGACGGTGTTTCATAAGATTGAGGCGGTTCTCAACTCGCGTCCGTTATGTCCGTTGTCTACCGACGCGAACGATTTGCAGGCCCTCACGCCGGGCCATTTCTTGATAGGCAGACCACTTAACGCCCTGCCCGAGTATCCTTATAGAGATGTCAATCCAGGACGCCTTTCGCGGTTTGAGTTGCTCCAGCAGCTTACCCAGAGCTTCTGGCGCCGCTGGCACCTTGAATATTTACACATTTTGCAACAGCGCGTTAAGTGGTCAGATAAGACAAACCCACCGAGGGTTGGAGACCTCGTGTTAGTGAAGGACCCAAACCTGCCACCCTTACGTTGGCGTCGCGGACGCATTGTCCAACTTACTCTAGGGTCTGATGGTGTGCCCAGGTTTGCCGAGGTCCTAGTTGGGGATTCTGTTTTGAAGCGCGCGGTCGCTACTCTTTCTCGCCTCCCCTTAGACTGATTTGGCGGACAGTCCGGGACTGTCCGGAGCGGGGGGATGTTCACGCTCGAGGAAGAGCGAGTGGCACACTGCATTGTGGTCTGTGCAGTGAGAGCTTTTTTGGCGGCCGGCCGCATGTGACATGTCAGTTGAGTCGAAATGTCACGACATTGAATTAGGTTAGGATGATGTCCGGGCATCCATAAAATATAATACACAATATTTAAGCATTATAGTGATTAGGCGATACTCCGATATTAGGCGCGGCGCACCTAATATCAGGGTGCGAAAGCCCGCTTTGTGTTGTGCAAAAGAGTGCCCGCTTTGTGTTATCGTCGCGTGTGTGAGCCGTGGTGGCCTAATAGGCAAGTGTACCATCCGGTTCGGTCAGACAGCAGAACTTCAGGAGCCGCGACTTCCTTCGAGCTAGCTCAGGAAGTCCACCGGCTACATACGGAGACCAATCGGATCCAGGGTAAGTAATACCAATGTTTTCTATGAGCTGGTAGTAGGGTACAAAAATCAGCAAGCAATATAAGTCGGTGAATCGCCGACGTGGTGGTGTCTACCTTGGGCATCACCATAGGCCTTTCTGGATTTTAAATCCTACTATTTCTATTCGGGACACATGTTTGTGCAAAGTACACGATAATATGGCATTAGTAATAGCATCATTAAGGAACAATAAGATTATCACTGAAAATAATACTACTGAAGTGCTAACCTATCTTACTTGCGACAGGAGCAGTATTAACTGCCTTCAACGAAAATGTCCGATTTGCAGAAAAAGACATATAAAGTATCAGGAATTTGATGATTCTAAAATAATAACATACGATTCATGGGAGAACAAAAAACAAACATATGTAAAACAAGGAGTTGAAAAAGAAACTACTGTTATTGAATAAGAGTCCACGAGATGTAATAGTAAAGTTTGAACAGGACCTCACACCGTTCATGAATCACTGTGCCAAAATCGTCAACCAAAGTTTTGCTCTCAAAAATACAAAAGAAAATTTGAAAAATGATGAATGTGTTCTCCATATTGACTTCAGTGAAAATTACAACTGTAAACTTGGCACGGAGATTCAGTCTTTGCATTTCGGAGGCAGGCAGAAAACAAATAACCCTTCATACCGCTGTTCTTTATTATCACGAAGAAAATACTGGAGAAAAAAAGACTAAATCCATCTGTACGCTAAGTAAATGTTTACGACATGACGCTTCTGCTGTTTGGGCACATCTGGTACCCCTTTTTTTTTTTTTTTTTTTTGAGAGGGGGGAAAATGCATTGACGCATTCCTCGTGGTTGAGCCAAACCACGAGGATATGTGGGACTCCCCAGACCTTACACGGCCCGGGCCTACCCACTAAAAACCCCCCCAGCAGCTCCTCCGTCCGTCACAAGACAAGGGGAAGGGGACAACAGCCAGGCCTTATTCCCGCTGACCCCCTGCCTGTGACATGTCCGTTGCCGGACTCCCCACCTGGCTCAGCTACTTTGTGGAGCGGCACAGAATTGCGCCGCTCTACACCCCGAAGTTTTTTATTGTGGTTGTCTTCCACGCGGTCCGACGCTCAGTGCGCCGAACCCCCGGCCCGCTCAGTGCGGGTAACGGGTTGCCCGACGGCAGACCCCACTGGATCCACCGCCGCGCGGTGAGCCGAAGCTCAGGGAAAATCCCCAGAAGGTGCAAAGCACCATGGCGATAAGAATCGCCTCACCTCCGCCAGCCGAAATCGACTTCCAGCGAAAGCCACACCTCTTCTTAACATAAGAAGAGGGGACTTCGCCCTTCCCCGCATGAAGCGGGTGGCCACACGAAGTGACCCGCCGGGCTAAGCCCAGCCATCCCACGCCCCCCCTCCATAGGGGTCCTCTCGTCAGACTATTAGCCCGCGGCAGAGAATCTGCCGGGTTGCCCAGGGTGCACCACAAGGAGGTTGTCTGACATCGCACCCCCATCTGGTACCCCTGCTAAAGTATATTGAGGAAAATTGTTCTCAAGTCCGGTCAATACATATTTTTTCCGATTCACCATCATCACAATATCGAAACAGAAAAATATTTTATATTATTTCAAAGCTTTCTTGGTATTTACCGAATCTGAAATCAGTTACCTGAAATTATAGCGAGTGTGGCCACGGAAAGGGGGCTCCAGATGGCGTCGGTGGAGTTCTTAAAAGAACTGCAGATCAACATGTGTCTTACGGTAATGATATTTCTAATTTAGACGAGTTTGTACAAATTCTAAAAGAGAAAGTCGATGGTGTCTTATTAGAAGTTGTAGACGAATACAATATTTTAGAAAAGGACTTGCTATTACCGCCAAAGTTACCAGTGTTTTCTGGGACATTAAAGGTACACCAAGCTGTCTGGAACATACAAAGCAGAAATAGTGTGACGTTGCGCAGACTAACATGCATTCATCAAGACTGCTTTTCAAATGCCTCTAAATGCTATCACGATAACCATTTAGGCTTCTATAAAATTGAAAATCCAGAAAAACCTATAACCCAAATTAAACCAAATAAGAAAATTAACGTTCTATCTGATATAGTTTATCGCCCTGGTCTCATAAGGCCTAAAATTACTCAATCATCGGGGATTAGCAATGTGTTAGCATCGTCATCATCGTTAGAAGACGATGCATTTAATAGTGAAACTTACAATGAAGAATTTCTAAACGACAAAGAAAATAATCCAGTTAAACTTGGGTCTTGGGTTTTAGTGAAACTCAAAACACATATGGGTTTCAAACAATTTGTTGCATCAGTGGTAGATATAAGACTGGGTGATTATCACGTAATTTTTTTAGACAATATTGATGGTTCATTGTATAATTGGCCTGATCACAATGATACTGATATTATCACTATAAGCTCGATTGTCAGAGTCCTTGAAGAGCCAACGTTTCTATTGGATGGCAAGTTCATCTTTAAATCTTTGATTCAGTATTTGTTATTTAATTATAATCAAAAAGTGTTGATCTCAGTAAGTTCCAATTTATGTTAAAAGTGAAGATTTTTTAAGTTTTGTTAAATATGACTATTATGTGTCTAGCAGACAATTAATACTAATCATGTTAGGAAAATATTATTAATTATATGTTAATTTTTTATATATTTTATAAGTTGTGAACTGATTATAACTAATTAATAAAAAATGCATAATGAAAGAGATTTTTTCTAATTTCCATGAGAGTTTATAATTTCCTTGGAGCGGTTTTATAATTTCCTTGGCCTCTTTCTAATTTCCTTGGATATCAAAAATTCATCACTCTATAACTTTTGTTCTAAAACATTGTGTGACACCCCTTTTAGAGAAGTAAGTACAGTTTTCCCTTTTCTTTCTTAAATGGAACAGAAATATACGAAAAATATATGTTTTTACATACCAAGGAAATTAGGCAAAATTTTGTATTTTGGGTGAATTATCCCCCTGCATTACTTCAAGAAAAATATTTACAAAAATGCTTATATCTCGAAAACGGTGCAGCGAAGTTAAAAAATAATGAAATTTTTGACCACTGTGCACTCCCACAGCCAATGAGGACACACATAATAGAGTTACAAAAATGGTCAAGTGTGGGTTTGACTTTTTTTCATTTAGGATGAACTGTACCCACTAACGTATAAAGAATGTTCAACGACCAAGTCACACAACATTAACTATAATAATAAAGAAATCGCAGTAAGGAACCTTAGACTTGGCACGACTTTGTCTAGATTTCATTACTTTTTAGAGATAAACAAGCAGCTCCATGGAGAATTGGCTAGTTTTTTACAGAATGTTTTTGGTGGGATTTCACTTCTTTTTGTAGAAACGTGAGCTTATTGATTTATTTTATTAGATTTTCTTATTTGACACAGTTTTTTTCTTTTTAGGGGTAGTTTTTTTAATATTACAAATCTTTCTTTTCTTTATTGGAAGCGGCCCAACAAGTTGAATATTTTTTGTAAAGGCGGTATGTCGATATCTCTAATAGTTTGGTTGGGCTCTTGTGTTTTCTAATCAGGGTCACCAGGTACTCCAGATCTTCGATTATCCTAGTTTTTATAGTTTTCCCTTTATGTGGCCATTAAACCCTAACTCTGTACCATATTTCAGCTCTCTGAGTTTATGGGAAGTACAAGTTCAATTTTATAATCATGAGTGTGTGAGTGAGTGAGTGAGTGTCTGTCATAAATGCGAAACTTTTCTTTCGCTTAACTTCGGAACTAAATGACCTACAGACTTGAAATTTTGGATTTTAAGTATGTGATTATAGCTTACTGGATGACGAAAATTTCTGCGTTCTGATCTTATCCAGAGGTTCTCAAATAGGAGCCTGAAAATGCGGCGAAATGGTTCCAGTAAAGGATGGTACGGCAGTGTTTGCTTCGCGCTCGACTTGGCGACTTGGCTTTGACTTTTAGGAAAAAAAAATAAAACGTATTGCGATTTATATAGATTTTGTCACCACTGAGAAGTTTTATTGCCCAGTGGAAAAGTTAAGATTGTAGGTGCATTCGCGAAAGTTTATGATCGGTTGCTTTTTGTCCTTATTGCTACGCGATAGAGTCGAACAGTAGTCGAGCATAAACTTTCGCGACTGTACTATAGCGACATCTAAGTGATTTTCTGATTTTAGTGCCATCATGATTTTTACACTGGGCTAGATTTGTTTTGACTCCATATTAAAAGTTATATCTAATGATAAAATGGTGCCACCATATTCACACTCAATTTTAACACTAATTGTTTGATTTCAGTAACACCGAACGACGGTTTATCGGTTAATCGGGCAAAGACGGCTTTCAAAAAACGGAAAGCTAAGGAAGCAAAAGACTAAAGTATCTATGATGCAAGTGAACGACTTATCATTCATAGCCAAGGTATAGACCGTATTCTGAAAAAAATAATAAATTTAACATACACACATTAATTATTGTAAATTAAAGCGATTCTTACGGTTAACAATTTCAAAAATTGAAAGCGACATTATAAGAGAGGTAAATAAATATATTTGTCACTAACCTTTTCGTATTATTTAATTCTGTACTCCAAGTATTTTTGGTGTTTGAAATATGTTTACGCCTATGCTTATCCGACGAGTGCTTAGCAGGCAAATGTAAATAAAGCACTTATTATGTTAAATACCTATATTCTAAATAAATAATAATATTTATTACCTACCTTTTCGTTTTACTTATCACAAGTGAAAAGTATTTTATACTTATTCACAGTTCAAAGTACGGATAAATAGTCCGACTCGCACTTAGCCAATTTTATCTGCCTAAGGTAGGTTATACTGTGCGCGATCACACAAAACATGAAGAGGGAGCGAACTTATCGCTGCGATGGTCGAGACCGGAACGTGTGAGGCGCGCGGGTGAAATCTGATATTTTTCTAGCTTTATACCCGCTCTTAAGACTTAAGCTTTTTGCAATAAGCAAACTTTATTTTCTTGACCTTCGGCCACAAACCCTTGAGACCGTTCCATGTAAACTTCCTCTGAAAGTTCACCATTTAAGAATGCTGCATCAACATCCAAATGATTCATTTTAGACGGAACTCTGCAGCAAGAGTAAAAAGCGTATTTTAGTTACGATGAATTACATCTATAAACCAATTATCCAAAGAATTGTTATCACTGATGCCTAAAACAACATTTTCTCCACAGCAGACTTCTTTTTCTTAAGTGGGTTATTAGGTCTCTTATGTCCAGGTTCCTTGCAATCAGCAAATTATCGTTTCCTTTTTTGATGTTTTAAAGACGGGTATCAGTAGTACGGTACGCTGAATCAGACGGTACAATACATTTCGGCATTTCGTTTAATAATTTTGACATTACTAATACAGTTGGAACTTCCATATTACTATTCTCGAGATTCATTATCTGTGGGTCATACTTACGACGACAAACCGCCCAATAAAATAGTGATGCACAGTCCATTACTTTGCCTATGTCTGCTATCTCCTGAGCGGTGCTCACAACGGCATGCATATAGGATTATTATTTTTATTATATATTATGTATATACAGGTGTATATATTTAGTTACAACTGTGTGTATATATGCATGTGTGTATGTTTGTATGTATGCGTAGTTACATTTCTTTATCATTGTTTATTTTTGTTAAAATAAGTTTGTTACAAGCTCTCTTTTTATGTTTCTTGCACCGCCTGAAATTTTCTGCCCTGCCCTCACGGTTGACTGGTAGAGAATGCCTTAAGGCATTAAGTCCGCCTATTGTACCATATTTATTGTGCAATAAAGTGTAAATAAATAAAAAAAAAATAAATAGGATTCAATATCATAACTATCCTGCGTAAATCTGTACAACTTCCTCTCCAATGCTAATCTATGTTCCATCTATCCATTTATCTTCATAAGCATTTTGAAGGGATTTCCACGCCTCAAAAGATGTCTTAGCATTTCGAACATGTGTTTTAGCAGTCTTCTAATGTTAAACAAATTTTAGTAAGAGCCACTCGGTCATTCTTATTTTTGAGCAGTCGTTCCGCAGAGAATAATAACATTATAATGTGACATTTTTTTCCGCAACTAATGTTATCTCCATACATTTTGACTGCGGAATGGTTGCGGAAAAATAGGTGCTATTGTCTAGGCCCACTGGAGCGGTGACACCTAGATCTAATAAAAAAATATATTAGCCCTTTAATTTTAATATATCACAAACGGACTGCTGAATCGAAAAATGGTGTTCACAGTTCTCACACACACACACACACACAATATTTTTGAAAGACCAATATTATCCAACATATTAATTATCCAACGACACTCCACGACATGGGATAGTCGAGAAAAAATTTCATGCCCAATTTACATGTAATAAAGGAGGAAAAAAAATTTTTTTCGACATTTTATTTTACCACTTTGTCATTGTGATTAAATTACAGCTTTCTAGTAAGTCTCTGGCCTAAATTGCGGACAGACAGACAGAGAAGACAAGACGGACAACAAAGTGATCCTATAAGGGATCCGTTTTTTCCTGTTGACGTACGGAACTCTAAAATATTGTGAAATGTTCATAACATAAAAAAAAGGAAATGCAAAATTATCACACTCCACCAGCCCTGGGCCAATGTGGTCAGACGGCAAAAACCTAGTGGGCAGCCTATGCCTAGCAATAGCCATCTCGTAGCTGAGATTGAGACGTGGATATGATTATAATACAAACAAAAAATATTTATAGAACAATAATGGGACCAGGATTGTCAAGAATAAAACCAGGATGTTTAGGAATACAAGTTCTCTATGTCCAGCAAAAAATATTCTATGTAAATAAAGTCCAAAGGGATAATTATACCAAATATCTGGATTAGTGATGCGACGAATACTACTTTAAGGAATACAAACAGGTATATCAAACTTGCTATTCAGTGAATATGTATACTAATACGAATATTCAGCAAGGTAATAAATGGTTTATATTATTATTTATTAGCTTGCTGATTTATTCGTACTGTTCTTTTTTACTAAGAGATTTAACAACTAAACCACTGACAAATATTAAGTTTTTTTAACTTAATATTTGTCAGTTTTTGTAAACTTTTTTGTTGTTAAGTGATTTCTTGTTTCTGTTTGTATACTGATACTGGGTTATTTTTTCAGCAGGAGACAAATTTTATGTGCTTGTTCAGACAAGCAAAATGAAGATCTTTAACTATGGGACCAATCTCGAAATCGAGAAAAAAAAATCAGCTGTTCCACACAAATGTTCAACATCCACTGAACCTAAATGTATGGAACAGCTGATTTATTTTGCTTGTCTAAACAAGTATACAAAATTTGGCTCCTGATGGAAAAATAACCCGGTATAGTGCGTATAACAGGTTATATACTGCGTTCTGTTTAAATAGATCATTTTTAATATTCGGCGAATACCTATAAATATTCAGTAAATATCTACTATAAGGCGAATACGAATATTCGTATTCGTCGCATCACTAATCTGGATATACCTATCAATATCGCAGTATCGCTAAGCAACTGATTGCAAGAGATAGAACCATTTTAAAGTCTTGATTGTCAACAGTGATTTACATTTAACAAAATAATACATAGTGCATACCTTGTGTAGCGGTTTAATTGAAACCCGCATCAATTCCGAACTCAAAGATTTCTGTTTCTTGACAAATTCTTTAAACGACTCAATGGATGTTGAGAGCTCGTTTGGCAGTTTCTGTTGTTTTGGGGGCTCGGCTGGAAAGAAATGGAATAATTGCAATTAATAACAATTAATTGCATAATTGGTACAAATGGTACTTACTCCCTAATATTAAAGTAATAATTTTGTGTTCCATGATTTTATATTCTTACACCAAACTACACTCCAGGACACCTAAATCGAGCCACCTTGCACTTTTGGATTGAAGTAAGGCAAATAGTGTAAAGTAAGCATATTTAGTCATAGTCATATCATTTATTGCCTCATGTTGGTATAACAGATGTTACATAAAAGAAATGCGTTTAATCTTAAGTTTGTGCAACGGTATTACGTCAGATAAATTCCTAAGCGTTGTCCAGAAGGGTTGTTTTCATTTAATCTCCCCCCTCGCCACACCTCATGGCGACCCTGCCATGTCGCTCCGTGCGAGTGTTGGGTGTCCGGCGATTCGGCGAATATTGCAACGCAGCGAATTCCTGTGTGCCTCGGTGCTCAGTTATTAGACATTTTAAATTGTAAGTGAATAAAACGAAGCACAGTTTTGTGTCTACCACTGTTGTACTATACATATTAAAATCAAAATTATGGGTATAATATATCGTCCATAACTTTTATTAAAATTTTGGTCAACCAAAAAGTGTTATGCAATTTTATAGCTGGCATATATTCATAATCAGCACATCAGATGGAACATGAATATGTCAGCTATAAAACTGCATAAAAACTTTTAGGTTGTCCAAATATTATTTGAAGGTTATGGATAATATAATCCAAAATTGCAAGGTGGCTTGATTTAGGTGTCCGGGAGTGTATAATAATAACTAAACAAATAGGATATTTAGAATGTTAATTTACACAGAAGAATGAAATGTTACACCTATTTAGGGGATAAATCAAACATATAATCAGCTTACTTTTTACATCAGGTGCATTTCCCACTCCAATCCCCGTGGTTGATGCCACACCACCCAATCCAAGACTCGAGGTTGCTATGGCAAAAATGAATATTTATTAATTTAACGTTTTTATGCTAAGCAATTGGCGCCACTGGCGATTAGGGTTCAACTGTTAAAATTAGTTGAATTTGCTGACTCGCGAAAAAAGCGCCGTCACATCTGACCACAAACCATTTTGAAAACAAACACTTTTGACATAAGTTTGACATTAAGACCTCACGAAAAATCACTCGCATTAGCCCTAATTAAGTAAAGTGGACTTGGCGCCAGTCTTAAGTTCTATAGCATGCGGTACCCTTACTATCAAGTGGGCTGTGGGTAAAAGCATTGAAATGGATCTTGTTTCATAGAGAATTAAAAAAACGTAATATCATGCCCTGCCTAAGTCTATATTACATTGCAGTGCAGTGTAATGTAGCGTTGTGTTAAATACACATTGGTCTGAATATCGATTACCGCCATTACCGGACCTTGAAAGTTCTCGATCTTTGAAATAATTGAGGTAGATGGAGAAATATACACTTATGCCACCTCTCATTTATCAATTTTTAATCTTAATTACTGTGCTCGCGCAAGTAAAGGAACGGGATAATTTCGTGGGTGGGTCGCGGTGGAATCTGAGTAATTCATCAACTCGTCCCACATGCCTACGGCCCATTTGAGACGAGTTGCAGAAAATCAAAATAAATAATATATTCATTCCGCAACTCGTCCCACGTTATCTGCTAAGATCGCCGGATGCATGTAACTTGCGCAAGCGCATGACATGCGCAAGCTATTTACAAACCTTAATTTGAGTACGATAACGTTGACAAAATATACATATACAACACCTAAAATCGGAGGCATATTACCTGATGTGGAAGGTTGAGTGCCGGTTGCATTTGTAGTTCCTAATTTTGCACCTGCAATGACAATTTAGAATTATACTTTTTAAAACCTAACAAACTAGTGGTATGTACATTGATTTACTACCAAACGTAGATAGAGCACTTCATACAGAAACGCGCTTGAAATCTGTCACCTAATCGACTATACATTTGTACGCTGTTAAATAGGTATATGCACACCCGAATTAAAATTACCATAAAGAAAGTACCGTATTTATCGAATTCAACCTTATTCTTTATTATTACGGCAACTATTTGAATGTGTACGCTGTTAAATAGGTATATGCACACCCGAATCAAAATTACCATAAAGAAAGTACCGTATTTATCGAATTCAACCTTATTCTTTATTATTACGGCAACTATTTGAAGTGCAACCGTGTGCAGTTACATCATTTCATACCTAGCCACATTAAATTTGACGTTTTAGTAATTGCTACAAGAAAATATCAACTTTATACTCTCAAACATAATGCTCAAAATTGCTTATCGCGTTGTCGCTCCAACGCATGGAAAAGAACCGGCCCACTTTTCGAACGTTCATGCGTTATCTACGTTTGGTAGTAAATCAATGGGTATGTATCTCACTGACAATAAACTATCTCTATAGTTTATTGTCAATGGACAATAAACTATATCTATCTAATTATTTTTACATACTACAATATTTGTGATTGCAAGAACACATATAAAAAGTCCTTTACTTTGAGTGCAACTCTAGTGTCTCCGGAGAAGAACACATTGATAATAGTGCAAATGTTTTTGATAACAGCCCTAGAAATGCTTCACATGATTGGAAATAAAATCTTTATATAAATAGCAAATACTTTTCATATTAATGTTCCATTCTTTTTCTATTGTGTGTTTCTATAGGAGAGTTTGGTACAAGCTCTATGGCATCACTTACATGCAATGTTTCTGTCGAATTACTAATATTACTATACAGTTCAGTGTTCTTCTTCAATACAAACTACATTGAGAAGAATATTGTATAAGCACAACTGATTGTTATTACTTTCCTTTGTTTTTCGAACTTAAAATATATGTAGATATCTCATACCAAGATATTATTTCCTATAAATACAACTTATTACATAAATAGGAATCAAGATAAAGTGTAATGCTTTCTCCAGTAGAATATAGTATTGATATCACAAATAATTTAATTCTAGTTACTTTAATGTTAGTAAAATTGACAACAGCTACAATATAATTACTAGCAATTATTAATCAACTAACAACAAAAGTGCCAGCTCTACTTCAATCAATGTATCTCACCGCTAGGAGTAAGCGTTTTGTAGCGGTCCCTAGAAGGACTTCTAATGTAATATCCAGGATTATGTTCACACACTATTGGACTTAATTCAAAGCGGGGTCTAGGATTCGTGGAGACGTTAGCTGATGGCGGCTTTTGGGATGTTTGAGTTATGGGCATGGATAGCTTTCTATAAGGGGAACTTTGGTATGGGTACATTATGCTGGAAAGAAATGGCAAAATGTTATTGGAGTCTTAAAGATATATCAAAAATTCAGATAACCCCCGATAATCAGAATTTAGAATCTTAATTATTGTAACAACATTATTTGAACTCCAAACAAATACATAGTCTTGTCTAACCATTGTTGATCCTGTCTAATCATTCCTGTAAACAGGTCTTTGTTTAATATAGATTTTTAATTTGATCTAGATTTTTCGATATTTTTCAATTATACTCAAAGAAAAGAAAAGAAAGCAGCATAAAAACATACCAAATAAGCTATTTGTTGTTGTTGCTGTACTTGTGGCGCCAAACAGTCCAGTGGCCTGCGTAGTGGTTGCTCCGAACCCAAGACCACCCAATCCTCCCAGACCGGTGCTTGCAGAAGTCGCTGGAGCACCAAATGTGAGCCCTGGAAATGTAAACCATACTCAATACCTATTAGGAATGAATTTGGAGACTATTCTTATCAAGAACACATAATCCTTACTAATATTATAAGCGCGAAAGTTTGTACATATGAATGTTTGTTACTCTTTCACGCAAAAACTACTGAACGGATTTGGATGAAATTTTGTAGGTAAACGGATTACGACAGGGATTAACATATTCGTACTTTTATCGCGGAAAAGTAAGTAGTTCCCGTGGGAAAGTAGATTTACAGTTTTTTCTTTGAACTTTTTAAGGCGAAACATAGTTTGTAGGCACAGCTAGTTTAATATAATAATATGTTATTAAATGTATTTTAAGGTGAAATATATTTTTACTCATTTTAAACACCCCATGAAATACTGATTTTAAAATGTTATTGATTAATAAATAAAACAAGACAAGAAAAAAATTTCGCCTCGGACAGGAATCGAACCCGCGTCTTCGTAACCACTGGTACTTTGGTAAGCCAAAATAGACTTTATTCACTGTTAATAACAACTTCTCAACATGCAACTTAGAAAGCTTTTTATCGTATTGAACTATTCACTTTTCAATGTATTTAGCACTAGCTTTCCGCTCGCAGCTTCGCCTTCGTTATCTTCGTTTTTCCCATGGGAATTCCATATTTCCCTGTAGGAAAATATTCTATAGCCTATGTTACTCAGTGATATTGTAGCATTCTATTAGTGAAAGAATTTTTCAAATCGGGCCAGTAGTTTACAAGTGTCTCTTTGTAATATTAGTATAGATTTTTAATGATAATGCAAAATGACAAATATAACATTTGTAAGTTTGCTTTATTCTTAACCAATTTTCGAGAAATCTATAGATTTCATTATTGGATATATGTACCAATAAGACTGCAGTTATATGTATAGTATAGAGTGCATGTCTTACACTGTTGTTATACATAACATAGCAGTTAACTATTGCAAACACAATTCCCTACCCTCTGTTATTTTTATAATACAACTAACTTTGTTACTGCCACCTCTGTTACAATTGCCGTGACGAAGCCCCCTCTGAAATCTTTTTCTGGCTGTGGCCTTGATTGAAATCACCTGTCAATCAATCACACTATTCCATAAAGAGATATGCTTATGTTTTTCGAAATATTTACCTGTGGCAGGTGTTGATGTGGCAGCACCAAAGCTCAGGCCTGTGGTCAGACCAGCGGAACCAAATGCAGGTGTGCTTGTTGTGCCAAATGTAGGAGCACTAGTCGCTGCACCTATAATTGATATCTTAATGTTTATAAGAGCCTTAGTGGCGCTGTGGACAGGGACTTCCCTTCCAATCGGGAGGTTCCAATGGGAGGTGTGACAAATAGTGATTTTTTTTTTTTTTGGCTGGCATGGTCACAATTTTCAGAATAAATGTGAATACATTTCCAGCTAAATTAACATCAATATTAATAGTGATGTGAGTTAAATAAACTTAAAACTTTGCCTGGGTTGGATAAATTCTTGGTGACCTCTTTGCTTGCAAAAAATTAAGCGACAAGTAGTATTGCCGTGAAAACACCATATTATTTTTATTTGAATATTTCTTTTATGTTAGGTGCCAATGATCATTACTGCGATCTGTATGGTGCGAATATATGGAAATTACAAGTCAACTATGCTGGTTTACCTTTGTTCATAAAAATTTAATTAAGCTTACAATTAAAAAAATTGACCCCTAAAAATAGTCTTGGGTTCAGGCCCTAGGCAAATGCCCCTAGAAAACTAGCATGACTACGGCCCTATGTGGGTGTGAATGTTCTTGTGTTAACAAATGAGGTATCATTAAATGTGTATTGTGTTATAAACTAAAAAAATTGCAAGAAATTACATGTGGGCAATAAGTGAGAACAATTTTTAAAATCACAAGGATTTTTAAAATAATATAGCTATAAGATTAATATGTACTGTTTTTATTTTGCAAAAAATAGAAAGTCTTTATTATTATTATGCTTCAGGACAAAGTGGAATTTCAACAATATTGAATGTCATTTTCTTGTTTCATTCTTTTTAGTGTAATTCTTCAGTAGTCGGACTTATGTGTTTTAATTTATTCTTTTCTCACTCTATGTACAATACAAACCATAATCAATTTCTGATTTTTAGTTATATGTATTTATTTATGTTTCAAAAGCTTATAGAAACACATTTCGCTTATACAATTCGATTCCTACTATACAATGAAGCCTATACTTATGAGTTAACTTGTTTCTGGTGTTGTAACTGATGGTCCTTTAATCAAGTTAACAGTTCCAATTTACAAAACGTTTTGTACCTACATAACATCAGTAACACCAATTGCTTGCGCTTCTTGCTTTGCTTGCAAAAAATTAAGCGACAAGTAGTATTGCCGTGAAAACACCATATTATTTTTATTTGAATATTTCTTTTATGTTAGGTGCCAATGATCATTACTGCGATCTGTATGGTGCGAATATAAACAATTTACTTTAAAATCACCCTATGAGACAATTTGTCTGGCATTTGAGAATTAATAGCTGGCATTCAATGTGTTAAATGATAAAGATAGATACAAAATTTTCACAGTATGTTTTCTCTTTTTTGGATTTGTAGCAATTGGACTTTGAGATGCTCACAGTTAACTCAATATACATACCAAATGCTGGAGTGGCAGTGGCTCCAAATGCAGGGGCTGTAGATGTGGCTCCAAAGGCTGGAGTTGCGGATGCACCAAACCCGGTAAGCGAGCCAAACGCAGGGGTTGTCGCTGCGCCAAAGGTAGGCGCTGTTGATGTAGCACCAAATGCTGATGTATTTGAACCGAACGCTGGTGCAGCAGCGCCAAAAGCAGGCGCTGATGTTGCTGGGGTACTAAACAGCCCAGTAGATGCTTGTGATGTAGCTGTAAGTCCAAAACCGGTTGTTGCAGGTCTAAAACAAAAATGAGGTTATATTTTTTTGAATTTATTTTCATTTCTATACATTTCAATAAAGCAACGTATTCATCAAGGTGGTTTCGAACACATGTTATAATGTTTCTAAACTGAAAGCCTCATGCCAGCCGTTAAATTAATGGAAAATATATACTTACTTTGCTGCGCCAAAGTTAAATCCACTTCCAAGTCCAGTCGATGCTGGTGCACTTGATGGTGTGCCAAAGGAAAAAGACATAATTTCAAACCACTTTCACTAATAATAGACTATTAAAAAACGTACACATTGACCGACAGAACAAATAAAATCAACGAAATATTTTACTGTAGTAAATGAAAAAAATTCCTCGCGCGTCATAGACGCAGAAGCAGAAGAAATCCACAGATTAGAGAGATGTCTGTCACAGACCAGTAATTATGTACTACTTAGGGTGCGTTTGAAAACGAGTAATATTTACTCGGGGTAGAGTGAATTTCACCCGATAGCGTTCGAGAATCACCCGAGTGAAACCGAGGTTAACCGACGAATTACTCCGCTCGTATTTCTGAACGCATTAGTGCAGAGTAATTTTCGCCTGACAGGAGTGAATTTCTCACGGCCCCCAGTCAGCGTTAAATTTTACCTGACATTGACAGTTGACTGTTCTGTGATCTGTGGCTACTGATTTCGTTTGTAAGTTGAAGTTAAAGTTTACAAATGTTAAGTAAAGCTTTGTGCAGTTGTAAAATAAAGCTAGTTTGCGTTGCAAAACACAAGAACTCTTCTTTTCGTTTTTAACTGACAGAACCCGTTTGAAAACTCGTGAAGTGCGAAAATTACTCGCTAGCGTTTGAAAACCAGTTAAACTTCTCTTTCTCGCAATATATCTATCCTTTTCTTTTTTACCGAGTGAAAACTTCACGGGTTTTCGAACGGCCCCCTAGAAGAAAAATTATACATCGCTATTTTGGGTCGCGAAGTGGCTATTCGGACTATTGTTCTAATGTCACGATAGCGATAGCGAGTTATTGTTTATAGGCGCCGCCTATTAGGCGTTAGGCCCGCTGTTCTCATAGCGATCGCTCGCTATCGCTTTTGTGACATTAGAACAATAGCTCAAATGTCACCTGTGACATTAAAACTATTGTTCTAATGTCACGAAATCTATAGCGAGTGATCGCTATGAGTTAGGCGGTACGGCTGCCGGGTGGGTTATTGTCTAAGAAAAAATCTGTCGAGATCGCCTTAAATTTCACAGACATTGTGCCGTGAACACGAGACTCTGCGCCGACATCCTTTTATAAAGAAGCGATGGATGGCGGTAGGGCCGCCGGAGCATAAAAACATGCAGTTTCATTACATTTCTGTGTCGTCACAATATCTAACCTTTTTTTAGGGAGGGGGAATCTCGTTGCGATTCAACAAGGGACTAAAAGCTGACAAGGCCGCCCCAAGGATATGCCATAGGACTCGGGTGTACACCCTATACCTGGCTAAACATGACTGATATCAAATGATTTAATAAAGTCATTTAAAACGCTGAATAAAAAGAAAACCGTGGATCTGTGGGGCAACTCTGTAGATGTTTCCCAATCTGTAATAGAAACAATAGCTCCAATACTTGCTAGTATTTTTAATGATTGCATTGACTGTGGTGTGTTTCCTGATCTAATGAAACTGAGTAAAATTATACCATTACACAAATCTGGTAGCACATCAGACCCCAATAATTTTAGACCTATCTCTGTGCTACCTACTTTTAGTAAAATCTTTGAAAAAATAATGTTGGAACAAATGCAAAGCTTTTTTAACAGAAATAATCTTCTACACTGTAAACAATTTGGTTTTAGAAAGGGTCGCTCAACAACTGATGCTGGTGTTGAGTTAATACAAAATATATATGAGGCCTGGGAGGACTCACATGATGCGCTGGGCGTTTTTTGTGACTTGTCCAAGGCGTTTGATTGCGTTCATCATGACACTCTGATCAGGAAATTACACTACTATGGATTTCGCGACACTGTTCTGGATTTACTCGTCTCCTATTTGACTGAGAGGATTCAGAAAGTAGACGTCAACGGGGAGAGTTCCCAGGGCGCCTCGGTTAAAATGGGAGTTCCGCAGGGTTCAATTCTTGGTCCTTTTCTATTTTTAATATATATAAATGACTTGCCTGCTTTTGTACAAGACAGGCATGAGATTGTATTATTTGCAGATGATACTTCACTTATGTTTAAAAAAGACGATTGCAAATTTATGACGATGTAAATAGTTCTATCTCAAGAATAGTTTACTGGTTTAATGCGAATAACTTGTGCCCCAATGAAGGGAAAACTAAATGTATAAAATTTGTTTTACCCAATGTTAAAGAGGTTCACACCACTGTTAACATAAAGCATAAAAATGTGGACCTTGTGGATACCGTAGTATTTCTTGGTATTACTTTAGATTCAAAGCTTCAGTGGGGCCCACATATTGATAAATTGTCGAAGAGACTTAGTTCTGCAGCCTACGCTGTATGGAAAATACGTCAGCTGACTGATGTTGATACAGCAAGACTTGTATACTTTGCCTATTTTCATAGTGTGATGTCGTATGGCATTTTGCTGTGGGGAAATGCTGCCGACATTCAGACTGTTTTTGTGCTGCAAAAAAGGGCTATTCGTGCTATTTATAACCTTAAAATAAGAGACTCTTTGAGAGAAAAATTTAAAGAAATTGGTATTATGACCGTCGCGTCGCAATATATTTACGAGAATATAGTATATGTTCATAAAAATATACATTCGTTTTCTAAAAACAGTGATATTCATTCAGTAAATACTAGGCAAAAGAATATGTTAGCGTTACCAAATACTAAGCTTAAAAAAATTAATAATTCTTTCAAAGGCCTTTGTGTACGTTTCTACAATAAAATCCCAAATAATATTAAAGCACTTAACTTGAATAAATTTAAAGTCGCTATCAAGGGCGCACTTATGAAAAAAGCATATTATAAAGTGTCTGATTATATGACAGATAAAACTGCTTGGGATTGACAAAAAATGTGATAATTGACGTTTAAAGGGTGTTAACATTTTGTGATAGTGGGATAAATTTCATTCGAGTAACTGTTCCACTCACACCGACAGGCATTTCTATATTATTTAAAAAAATGTTTGTGAAATATAATATTGTAATGTTGGCATTTTAAAAGAGGAGACAAAAAAAATACAAGACCTTCCGAGTTTCTTGCCTGTTCTTCTTGAGGCAAGGCTCTCCCAATTTCCGAACAGGTGTAGAGTCAATTTTTTTTTTTTCATTTGACTTGTATTTACACACATCTTAATAATGGTTGGGGTGTGTGTACATACAAGGATTAAATAATTTAGTTAATTAGATTCTTGGTTGAAGATTTTTATGTTTTTATTTTGACGTCAATAAGTGCCTGTAAAGGTCTATATTGAATAAAGATTTTTTGAGTTTGAAACCACCCTCCAGCAACTTCTGCCCCCATAGAGGCACAATCGGGATCGGCATTAGCCATTCCCCGAGTGCGCCCCTTGGAGAATAGGCCCGACGGTGAGCCAGCGTAGCTGACCCAAGCACCGGGGCTAACTCTACGGAGGGGTCGCCAAGTGCCATAATGCGACTCCCCAGACGGGCAGGCCAGGGGTAGAAATGTAATGTCTCCCAACCGGTTGTCGGCCGGTTGGGCCATTTCATCCCCAGCTTGCTTAAGAGAATTGGTGGTGCGCGTCCAGGAACGCACGCCTCCTCCTACTCAACCGCCTGCGAAGGAGCGGTGCGGCGAGAGGGTCGTCCTCTCGCGCCCGCTCCACTGCCTCCTTCTGCAAGATTACATCCTCGCAGAAGGAGGCAACAGCCTCCCACGCCGTAGCGCCGGTCAGCATCTCGTGTGCGATGCTGGCGAGCGCGACGGGCGCACCCCTACCTAGGCCCAGCGCGAGGGCTAGTGCGTCGCGCTAGCGTCGCCAGGCTCTCCGAAATGGTGTGTCCGGCCGTAACGTCAGGAGCGCCGCAGTGGTGACATTGCGGCGTCTCCTCCCTTCGTGCGACATTGTGCAAATAATGGCTGAAGCAGCCGTGCCCGGTCATCATCTGCACCATCCGGTAGGTGAGGCTGCCCTGCCGGCGCCCAACCCACTCCTCCAACACTGGACGAACGGCTTCGATCGTCCAGTGGCCGACAGCTAGGTGGGCGAGCGTCTTGACCCACTGGCGAAGAGCCTCCCTCCGC
The DNA here is from genome assembly GCA_963935595.1 of Schoenobius gigantellus. Lineage (NCBI taxonomy): Eukaryota > Metazoa > Arthropoda > Insecta > Lepidoptera > Crambidae > Schoenobius > Schoenobius gigantellus. The sequence goes on along the minus strand of OZ012541.1, from coordinate 67,769,919 downwards.
GCCAGGTGCCTTATGCGCGCCACCTCCTGCGGGAGGGGGCGCTCCCTCCTACTCCTCGCTGCCGCCCCATGTCGGTGCACGGCCGCAACACAATATCTAACCTAACCTACCGTTTATAATGTCACCTTTGACATTAAAACTTAAAACTACTACTGTTCTAATGTCACGAAAGCGATAGCGAGTGATCGCTTTGAGATAGGTGGTAGGGCCGCGGGTCCGAATAGCAATCGCCGTACCGCCTAACTCATAGCGATCACTCGCTATCGCTGTCGTGACATTAGAACAATAGTTTTAATGTCATAGCTGACATTTAATGTCATAGGTGACAATTATTTTTTTAGTTTATAAATATAAATACTTAGATATGCAAAATCATACTTTACTCTTATCTACAAATATTCATTTTGTCCACAGACTATTGTTGAATAGATTGTTGGATTAAATCAAACCAAAAATAATTTAATAATAAGAACCTATCAATATAATTATTTCTGTAACTATATTTAAAGTAGGTTCTTACATAGAGATTTTTTTTATAGAAGGAATTTTTTGTAGAATCAAAAAAACCCATGGAGAATTACAAATGAATGACTCTCCGATGAGTTTAATAAAAATTACACCTAAAACAATTGGTCCGTCAACTTTTTCTGTACCCACTACAGGAAAAATGCTTTCTGATCTGAGGCCACAAATGCCACACGCTAACTTTTCAGCAGTCGTTCCGCAGAAAAAATGTATGGAAATGACATTAGCTTACGACAACCTCACGCTATTTTTTCCGCAGCTAATGTCATCTTCATACATTTTTTCTGAGGAACGACTGCTGAAAAGTTAGCGTGTGGCATTTGTCTAGGGCCTCAGAGGCAGCATGCCTACTACAAATCATAACGACTTTGCAGCATTTTACCTCAACCTTATATTGATTAGTAAGCAAAATGCCTACCTTGCAATATGATTATGCAAAACTTTATCTTAACCTTATATAGACTAGGAAGGATAATGCCTACCTTGCAACATGACTACACAACATTTCACTTAAACTAGGAAGCAAAATGCCTATATTTTAGTTAACAGTATTTGAAATATTTGATCTCGATCTTTATACTAATCGGGAAATGGAATCTTGATGCTAAAAAAAGGTTTTTTTTGTGTGAGATGGTCTATGAGGGACCCCAAATCCTGCTCCCATAGCACGACCACCAAAACACGATATGATAAAGCGATTTATCGCGTTGAACTGTCAAAATACGATGAAAATCTATTGTATTTCACCACGATAAACCGCTTTATCATATGTTTTGGCGGTCGTAATAGGAAGCAAAATGCCTATATTTTAGTTAACAGTATTTTAAATATTTGATCTCGATCTTTATACTAATCGGGAAATGGAATCTTGATGCTAAAAAAAGTTTTTTGTGTGAGATGGTCTATGAGGGACCCCAAATCCTGCTCCCATAGCACGACCACCAAAACACGATATGATAAAGCGATTTATCGCGTTGAACTGTCAAAATACGATGAAAATTTATTGTATTTCACCACGATAAACCGCTTTATCATATGTTTTGGCGGTCGTAACAGGGGCGGATCCAGCGGGGGGCGATCGGGGCGATCGCCCCCCCTGAGGACGGCCGAGGAAAAATAAATTGTATCATTTTTCAAAATATTTAACTTTTATTAGATATACATTTTGTAAAATAAAAATCCAATAACATTTATAATAATTAAAATAAAACATAAAGAATATAAAATTATAGGACGAAATCGAGCCTGTGCTTTCTGCTGTTCGCATATCGATCGATTACGCTATCAACATTTATTTTTACATTCCAGTGAATGTTCATTAGAGCTAAACCGTCTAATCGGTCTTCGCTCATAGTTGATCGCAACCAATCTTTAATTCTTCTTAAAGAAGAAAAGCTTCTTTCCGCGCTACAAGAGCTAATCGGAATCAATAGTGTTGCAATAATAGGGAAAATTTCGCAATCACAATTATCTAGTAATTCTTTTGCACTGCAAGAAGTATTTTTTTTATTCTTGCAGTGCAACTTAAAAAACTCCAGTTCTGACGACAGCATTTTTTTAAAAATGTCGGTTGATCTGTTGAACATATAAGCATATTTTTTTGAAAGGCGATCTAGGGCTTCCTCCCACTCCGATTCATCGTTATTTTCAACTGGGAATAAAACACATAGATCAAATAATTTTAATGTTTCTTCTTTAAAACGAGATTTTAAGTCCTCAATTACGTTATCTAAAAGAGGTATGAAGATAGATTTCCTGTAATAATCTTCTACAGAAGTACATGGGTAATTTGCCCGATTCTTTTGTCTCGCGGCCAAACGTGGTATTTTTACCTCAGCATCTAGTTCCTTTGCGATGCACTTAACTTCCTCAAAAATATTAGAGAACACTTCAACTGACTTTTCACGTTTTTTACATAAAATTTCTAATGTTTCTTGAAATAGTTCATTCGCAGATTTCATGTCGGTTTGCGTTTTCTGCAAAAAACGGCTCAGTTGTATCGTACAATTTAATAAATTTGCTAAGCAAATCATCGATACAATAAATTCGCCGTTAGAAAGTGACGATCTTAAAGATTTCGCTTTTGAAGCTGCGTGGATATCTTTCCATTCCGCTATGGAGTCGAGAGTCTCGATGATTTTTCCGATGCCACCTTGGAATTGGATTACCCCATCGTGGCGTTCGACCCATCTGGTTTCGCATAAACTTTTAATTTGTTGACCCATTATATTTTTCAACAAATGTGATCGCTTAGCAGACCCCTTGAAAAAAGCTATGACATCTTTCATAAGCCCAACCGCATTTCGCACTTCCTGCACAGATGAGGATTTGCTTATTGACAAATTTAATTTGTGGTTGTAGCAGGGACAATAAGTTGCATTTTTCGTCTGGTCCAGGACTGTTTTTACAGCTCCACATTTATCAGATGTCATAACTGAACAGCCATCAGTGGTTATACCAATGCAATCATCCAAGTTCATGCCCATATCTTTCAACTTTTTCAGTACAATCTGTCCCAAATTTAATCCGGTAGCTTTTAATTCCATTTTACCATCAATATTTTCACTCATTGTACTTATCTCACTTTGCACATCTAAAAATCCGATGAAATCTTCACGTACTGATCCTTTCCAAAAATATCTTAGAACAAGACTGAGTTGAGAAAAATTTGCAATGTCGGTAGTCTCGTCAAACATTATACTATAATACTTAGCATCGTTTATTTGATGTATTATTGTTGATAAGATTTCTTCTCCACAAAAATGAAACAACTCATTCTGAGTTGTTATGCTTATATACGTTGCACGGGCAGATGCATTTTCTAAATGCATTTTGAGATTTAAATCTCCACTATTCATACGTAGTCTCAGTAATTCACGAAAATTTCCCTCATTTGTACAACTCTCTTTTAGTATAGGTCCATCATCTCTGTGGCCTCGAAAAGAAATATTTTGTTTTCCAAGAAAAATAATTGATTCTACGATAGGAGTTAAGCGTTCTCGATTTTCTTTTACTTGCTCAAGTCTATTAGTGCTGATTTTATTTAGAATTGATAATTCTGGATTGTCAATGACTTTTAAAAATTTTTTTGCAGCAATAACAGATTCTTTGTGGTATTTATTCAGTTCATGGGTGACGAGATTACCATCTTTTCCCAAAAGCTTTGCAAATGAAACTAATGGCTCAGTAACTAATTTACACATAGGAATACTTTTATCTCTTTTAAACAAAAAGCAATACTTGCAAAAGAAACCTTTTTTTATATCTGAAAAAACGAGCCAATCAAATTGTCTTAAATGTTGATGTCCAGCATATCTTTTTTCTTCTTTTCCTTGTTTACGAAAGGTTTGAGGGTTGAGTACGGAAAAGTATAATTTTGAGGTGGTGACCAGGGGTTCATCAAAATATTTTTTTTTTATAAAATCAGTAACTGTATCTCCTACGTAGTGACCAATATCTAACGAGAACGAGGAATGATTTTCGTCAATAATTTCCATTACTTTTTCGGCATCTCCCATAGCTTCATCTTCTTTGTCATGTAGTTGTGGCTTTTTTTTTCAACTAAACAGAAATAAACAAATATTTATTTTTATTTATAAATATTAAATAAAATTATATCAATCTATGAGAAGTAGTCATTACAAAAATTACTATTATTTATGTTTTCCAAGACGTTATTTGCATCATTTATTTCTTGGGGTGAATTACTCGAATTAATTATTTGTTCCAAATGAATATTTGAGCAGCTTCCAAACGTGATTGAAATTGAATCGCATTGTTTCGATACTGTTGGTACAAAATTATTATTTCAATATAAAAAGTATAATACTTTATTGTTAAAAATCACTTCAAATAAATTTTTAACTAAAAGAAAAATATATACAATAAGAAATAGAGTAGAATGTAGTCAACTAATCGTAAACTCAACACAATGTTCAATATACAGCATACACATAAACAAAAACATCTCAGGTCTTGCAAAGAAATTTACGTATAAAAAAGTCAAAGTTCGCATAAATATACACGAATTACAAGTTATTATAAAATTCAGAGCACCGATTCTCAGTAAGTCTATATGTTTCGAGTGTGACACGCACACTCCTGTGTATATGTAGGCACGCACGCATGGTTATATGTATATAAATCGGAGTCTATGCTTTAGTGTATCTGCTCTTGCTGTATACTCGGCTGCATCACAGCCGCGTCGTTCAACGGTCGCGCGCGTTTTTTCATGTATAACCATTTGAAAAAAATAGTAGTCCGCGTTCTATTAAAGTTTGAAAAGAATAACGATGAGCCACCGTTATCGAAACATATCTATATCAGCAGATTCATATTTATGCATTAAAGTAAATATCTCTGATGAAAAATCGATGACTTCTTTCATGAAAATTGACACACAATGAGTTTATATTTTCAACGAACAAGATTAGTTAAACTGTTTTCGAGGAAGCATGTGCGCGAAAAAATAAAATAAAGAAGGCAACGAAAAATCTAATTTTTTGTTTTTAGCACAACATTTCGAATAAATATAAACCATTTGTGCACATAAAGAGAAATAAAAAATTACTCACTTGAATCATCAGTACCGTCCTTTTTCGAAGTAAGGCTTTCATTCTTTTGGTTGTTTGTAAAGTAATCCGTTATTTTCAATCGTTTCTTCAGTGATTGTTCAGCTTCTTCCACGATGTTTCTTTTTCCACTCATGACTATAAACTCTTTTTCTCACTGCAGTAAAACAACCTATGCAATCTATGCGAATCGGTTGACTGAGTGACAAGATAGCGTTGGCGTACATGTTGAAACTCGTCTGCTCGAGTGCTCAAAGATTTCCGCGAAACTTGTAGTCGGGAAATTCGCCTGACCCGCGAAAATTGAATTCGCACTTTTAAGTGCCGTAAAAATCTCACGAGTTTTCAATGTATTATTATTTTTTTTAACTATCGAGTATTTACAATTATTCATGAACACGCATTCACGTAATTTTCAAAATATTGTAAATCAATGCTCCATAAACTTTTGTACTTTCTGTTACGTTCAGATTTTATTTTACTTATATAAATATGACTGAGTGCAAGGATTTAACTCACGTACAATGGATCATTCTATTATTTGACGCCCTCAAGTAACCTCTATCTACGCGTCTAACTCAAAAGGTAGGGAAATTTAAAACGAAAGCAGGCAGGGAATATAAACTCTGCACGTCCCATCTCAATAATCATCGAATTTTAATGTAGATTATACTGATTTGATTTGAAAAAGGAGTAAGGTTCACCTGCTTGACCTGTTTTGATTTGATTTTGATTCATGCTTAAACTGCACAGTCCTAGTCCGAAAAATTGCATGAACAGGGTTTATTAAATTAATTGGGTTACTTAAATTACTTAGATTTGGATATTTAATCACTGAATCTGCTCTAGTTGAGCCGATTTAGTTACTTGTGTTACTTGACTTTCCATACTTAATTATAAAAACTGCTTAACCTGGATCTATTGGATTACATGTGGTTACTTTTGGTTACATGAGGTTACTTGGGGTTAAACGGGGTTAATTGGGTTTATATATTTTATTATTTAAAAACTGCTCAAGCTGGGTCTATTGGGTTACTTGGGAATTACTTGGGGTTATTTGGGTTGATGTATTTAATTATTAAAAATATACACGAGCTGGGTTGATTGGGTAACTTACGTTTGCAGATTCAAAGTTCAAAAAATACCTTCAGATCTTATGATCGCCCCCCCCTAAATGTTTGTTCTCGATCCGCCCCTGGGTCGTAATAGGCTGACATGATAATGACATCATCATTTATTTTTTCTTTATATACTCAAATTTAAGTGGACGGCATTAACCAAGTAGACATAAAACCAAGAAGTTCCAACGTAAATCCAAAATAAAAAATATACTGCCTCTAGAGTTAATGCAGTGGCATTTTGCTTGGTGCAAATTTTGAACTAGAGACGAATTCCTATTTACATTTTTTTATTTGTTTAGGTATTTGCTATTGCTTGGTAGACATTTTGATCTGTATACGATTTACAGTTTAGGTAATATGCCTTGCCCCCGTAGCATGAACACCGAAACACGATATGATAAAACGATAAATCGATATGAACTGTCAAAATATATTGGATATAATGGCTAGCTTGAAATTTTATCTATAATATATTAACAATATAACAATGTCCAAAATAATAATACCAATATCCAAAACATACTCAAAACTTGAAGAAATCTAAAAAATTCTACTTTTTTAACAGTTTATATCGATAATATACCTACCGTTTTATCATATCGTGTTTCAGTGGTCATGCTAGGGGGGTTGAAGACATTCATTTTAGGCGTTTTGCGTCTAAGAGGAATTAAAACTTACACTCTCATCAGAGAGGAAAAATTAACGAAATCGCATTCGCTTAGAAAGCTCTTTGAAATCTTGCTTTTGTAAAGTCCTCTTAATTGACACCCGCCATTGGCTAGATGGCGGGTGTGTGTGGGGCTTTCCCGGCAGAGTGCCGGGCATACCCACAAAAACCCCCCGGTGTTCTCCTCCCTGCCCCTTAGATGGCGTGTGGTAGGGTCCACAGTGCGACACCACTACACTTTAAAAACTTACCTACTAATTTCGATGATTTGTTTTCCAAATGGCAATGACAGAAAGGGACAAACAGCCTCTCTTCTGGCTATCCCTCTCGGCTCGTTTTTGCCTCTATCATATTGGTGGCCTAAATTGAGTCATAGGCGTATGTGATAATGTGTATTTTTGCATACGTCATTTTTGATGGAGCTCAATCCTGTTTTGATTATTAAATCCATGGTTATAGCAAAAAGGTAAAAAGGTAATCATCATGAATGCCATGAATAAAAATATTTTGTCAATGTCAGGTCAGTTAAATTTTATTTAGACTTCGAGTGATTACTCAGTTAAAACAATTGGAATATATTATTTTTGTATCAATTACTTTTTAACCAAGCGTTCAAACAAGTAAATTACGGTTGAATATTGTGAAGTTTTTGAAGAGGGGACAATATGAATCATCTTGCGAACGGTGGCCATTTGATGAAATATTGTAGAATAACGTTTAAAACTACAGCAGTTAATGATGTTATTCCTTTTAAAACGCACGTATATGTAACACCTTACAAAATTTATAAGCAGCCTTTACCAAAGAATTCATATGAACTATATAAAAAGCTTTTAACAGGAAGCATTCGCGCAGAGTCATCGTTGACCAAACTTGTGCAGCCTGCGGTCTCGGTTTTTATATAATTTGAAAATTTCAAAAATAAAGCTACCTGCTTAAAGTTGTTGATTGTTTTGTACTCTACGCTCCACTATTCCATTATTTGTTAAAATCTAATATTATTATACTTATTTATACTAACTGTGCCCGGGAACTACATTTCGCTATAATAATTGTAACAAAATCTGGAGAGGGCCATCCTTATCACCTAGACCTACCTAGGGGTATAAAAATAGCCTACGTCCTATTCTCAGATCAGAACTGCCAAATATACACAAAAATATTATACAAATATCACTCGTATTAAATCTTTCTTCTATAAGATTTTAAACTTTTGCGTTGCATTATTGACTTAGTTAATTATGTAGGGTCTAAACGTATATAAAGGTATACGGGCTCGACGGATATTCATGAAATTTTTTGTGTACATTCGGTAGGTCTGAGAATAGGTCGTAAACTATTTTTTACCAATTACCTAGGTGGTAATTTTCATCATAACCACTGTCACATTATCATTATCAGTATAACTATGGTTAAAATTATGATATTATAATGAAAACCATAAAATACAAAAAAAAAGGATTTGTTATTCTCAAGCACGAATACGTCACGCAATAATTTTATCTTAAGTTAAGCTTAAAACATTATAACAACTTAAAACATATTAATAATAATATAACAAGAATGAACTTAGTCTACCCATCGATTTACAATACGATACGATCAGCTGCTGGAGCCCGTCAATGACCTTTAGTAGCACGCAAGACGCATGTTAATTTGTCAACAATAAAATGGTATCATATAAATTTCTTTTATTTTTACACTTCGTGATATATTTACTTTTATAACGCTAATTAATTACTCTATCTATACAATTGTCGAAATAAATCTCAAATAGTCGACAGCCTATTGACCTCAAATAAAAAATACAAGAGCTGAAGCATCTGGACATTTACTTACGTTTTTTAACTTTATCAATAAAACACTGAATAGACTTCTAAAAAGACTGTATTAATGCCACAAAACACATTTCACTTAGCACTTTATTAACGTAAGCATCAAGATATTACAATTATGAATTAATTATGAAATACGATTAATAAAAACAATACAACGGAATACCGTTGCAGCACATTATCGAACAAATTGTAGAAACATTCTTTATTTTTAAATATGCCGCGTAATTTTTCCAAATGAAAAAATTTAGTTCGTTGTGTATCCGCCGGCAGCGTTAGTGTTCTTGCTTTACTTTGCTTTTTATTCGTTTGTAGAGATAGTTAATGGTGGTCGTCAAAAGATGGCGTTTTTAGCTTAAAAAGTATTTTATCAATAAAAATTAAGTAATTATTTTAGCTTACAGTATTATGTAGGTAAATATTTTTTAATTTTGGTAAAGAAATAATGTATTTAAATTTTATAAAAACATTATTTACACAGGTAGAATCAGTAGAATGTCTATTTGTCTCTAGTGGATGCACGCTACTGCTGTATGGGCGTAGAACCTTTGCCTTCCTAAGCTAGCATCTATGCTTTTTCATACGAATTTTATGTTCCAAAGAAACACTTTAATCCCTTGGGAGTTTCATACAACATTATATCACTGGGGATATAATGTCTTGCTTTACGTTGAAGTTATGAGGGTTATAATTGAACATTGTCGAGCAGGTGGTATGAAAACTATTTTTTATATTATGGCAAAACGTAGTTCGCAGACACAGGTAGTTCAGTAAACTATTTTTTATACCCATAACCCTAAGTGATAAGGGTATTTTTAAATGACTATAGCGAAACAAAGTTCGCTGGCACCGCTAGTCTTCTTGTCTTCTATCTAAAATTCTCGTGTCACAGTGTTTGTTACCGTACTCCTCCGAAACGGCTTGACCGATCTTTATGAAATTTTTTGTGCACATTCGGTAGGTCTGAGAATAGGTCGTAAACTATTTTTTGCCTATTTTTTATTATGGCGAAACGTAGTTCGCCGGCACAGCTATAAATTCTCGTGTCACAGTGTTTGTTACCAAACTCCTCCGAAACGGCTTGACCGATCTTTATGAAATTTTTTGTGTATATTCAGTAGGTCTGAGAATAGGTCGTAAACTAAGTATTTTTTATATTATGGCGAAACGTAGTTCGCCGGCACAGCTTATCTTATCTTATCGTAGGGGCGGCAAAGACTTCGACCCTTCATGGATCTTTTGTGCTTCCCAATGTCTAGTCCTTAAAGCCATCACCGCCTTCGGTCCAATCAATCGTGACCATGAGTCTGATTATGTCCCTTGGTGGCATGGCCCTGTAGTCTTCCGGTTTAGGGTATCCCATTCTCGTCAGCTTTAACCTCCTGCAGGCTAGAGCATCGCAGTTGCACAAAAGATGTTCCATGCTCTCCTCCTCTTCCTTGCAGGCCCTACAAGTTCTGGAACTGGTGTGTCCCATCCGGTTCAGCATGATCCTAGTGCTAAAATGTCCAGTCAGAGCGCCTGCCATTAAGCGAGTCTGAGATCTGCTCGAGCTTAATGTAAATTTAAGCCAGTTATCCATGCCCATAAAGAGCTTGGCGTGTGTCATTCCTTTATGGTTGGCCCATTCTTCTTGGTGCCTCCTTTGTGATTGAGCTCTCAGGCCTGTTCCAACTATTTTAAAAGTAATTCCCACAACCGATCCGTAGTCACACCGTATTACCACACCAGTGTGACTATGGTTCATTTTATTTATCCGCTGTCACACCGGTGTGATTATGTATAATTTTATTCGATCCATAGTCACCTTGTCCACATCTTGACCAAACTGTGACGCCTTAATGAGCGATAAAAAAGAGAACATATCTGGCATTATTCGATTTATTAACAACGCGTTGTCCAGAGTAGGCTCAAACGAAGGGTTATGCAGACTTTGAGTTTGCTGCAACTAATGCCATAAAGTATTTTTTCCCACATATCGAAATTAGAAAATGTTACTACCACTTTAGCAACAGTATCCGGAGGAAAAGCAAGTCCATTGGCATACAATCGAAATTATACCGCCGCATTGTAGCGTTGTGTGCGTCGATTTATATATATTTTATTAAATTTAATCTTCGGTCTTTTGTTTTTATCGTCAAGGGTGTGTTTGGGCTATTGCGGTGTGACTACAGAGAAATTAAATTAACTATAGTCACACTGGTGTGATAATACGGTGTGACTGCGGATCATCATCATCATCATCATTTCAGCCAAGAGACGCCCACTGCTGGACATAGGCCTCCCCCAGGGATCTCCAAACCGATCGGTCCTGCGCCTCCCGCATCCAGCGGCTTCCCGCGACCTTCACCAGATCGTCGGTCCACCTTGTGGGGGGCCTATCAACGCTGCGTCTCCCGGTACGTGGCCGCCACTCAAGGACCTTTCCGCTCCAACGGCCGTCAGTCCTGCGAGCTATGTGTCCTGCCCACTGCCACTTAAGGTTTGCAATTCTTTGGGCTATGTCGGTGACTCTAGTTCTTCTACGGATCTCTTCATTTCTGATGCGATCGCGTAGAGAAACCCCGAGCATAGCCCTCTCCATTGCCCTTTGAGTGACATTGAGCCTTCTGATGAGACCCATTGTAAACGGCCACGTCTCAGTTCCGTACGTCATCACTGGCAACACGCACGAATTGAAGACTTTCGTCTTGAGACACTGCGGTAGATTGGCCGAGAATATACTGCGTAGCTTTCCGAACGCTGCCCAGCCGAGTTGGATTCGTCGATTTACCTCTTTCTGGAAGTTGGACTTACCGAGCTGGACTATTTGTCCCAGGTAAACATATTCGTCAACAACTTCCAGTGTAGAGTCGCCAACCTTCACAGGAGTGGGTACTACATGGGAATTCACCATGATTTTGGTCTTGTCCATGTTCATTTTAAGACCCACTTGTTGGGAAACTCTACAGAGGTCTTCGAGCATTGTGCCTAGATCTTCCACGGTCTCAGCCATGACTACGATATCATCGGCAAAACGAAGGTGGGTCATGTACTCGCCGTTTATGTTGATGCCGAGTCCTCTCCAGTCCAAAAGCTTAAATACATCCTCCAACGCGGCTATGAACAGTTTCGGCGATATAACGTCACCCTGTCTCACACCACGCTGAAGTCGTACTGGTTTCGAGTTTTGGTCCTGAAGGCGGACTGACATGGTGGCGTTTTCGTACAATGACTGCAACACTTGGATGTACCGATAGTCTATTTGGCACCTCTGGAGTGATCTAAGTACGGCCCAGGTCTCGACAGAATCGAAGGCTTTCTCATAGTCCACAAACGCCAAGCATAGTGGCAGATTATACTCCTCGGTCTTCTGTATAACCTGCCGCAGCGTATGGATGTGGTCTATGGTACTATAGCCTTTACGGAATCCGGCTTGTTCGGGAGGCTGGAAGTCGTCAAACCTGCGCGCGAGACGATTCGTGATAACTCTCGAGAACAGCTTGTATACATGACTCAGGAGCGTGATGGGTCTGTAGTTCTTCAACTGGGCCCTGTCGCCCTTTTTGAAGAAAAGTGCCACCACACCCCTGTGCCATGCTTTAGGCGTATTGCCCTCGAGTATGATGGAGTTAAATAGCCTCTGCAGCGTTTTCCGGACTGGTAGTCCACCCGCTTTCAAAAGCTCAGCTGTAACTCCATCATCACCCGGTGCCTTGTTGTTTTTTAGCTGTTTGAGAGCCACACTAATCTCGTACAGGCTGACGTCCGGGATGTCTTCGGTGTAATGCCGGATCAATTTGGCTCTAGGATCTGTAGCCTGAATGACAGGTGCCTGCGATGTTGTGTAAAGCTGTCCATAGAAGCGTTCGATCTCAGCCATAAGCTCAGGTCGAGACGTAACGACTCTGCCGTCCTCTGTCTTCAACTTCGTCAGCAGACTCTGACCGAGTGACAGATCTCTTGCGAACACTTTGGAGCCCTTGTTCCGCTCGATGGCTTCCTTAATACGTATGTCGCGAGTCAGAGACTTCGAGATCTGTTTGTTGAGTCGCCGACGAGCATCTTCAGAACACTGCAGACCTATCCCACGCCTTTCTTCCATGAGCTTAATTGTCGGCTCTGAGATCTTGCTCCTTTGCTTAGTACGGCTGGGTTTGAAAAACTTCGAACCCACCGTAAGGACAGTTTCCACAAACCTGTCATTATATGTGTCCACATCCGTGCAATCCTCCAGGCAAGCGAAGCGATTCTGCAATTCGAGTTGGAAGCGTTCGGGGTTTTGGATCTGGATGGCTTCAGGACGGAGCGTTGACTTCATCAGTCGATACCTCTCAGCTTTTACGTTAAGATTCAATGCGCCTCTCACCATTCGGTGATCGCTTCCCGTGTTGAACGCATTGATCACTGAGACGTCATTGAAAATGCGAGTCTTAGTCGACATGATGAAGTCAATCTCATTTTTTGTCACGCCATCCGGACTTTTCCAGGTCCACTTTCGATGCAGCCGTTTTTTGAAAAAAGAGTTCATCATATAGAGTCCCTCTCTCTCCATGTAATCGGCTAGCATTTGACCACGGTAATTCCGGATTCCAGCTCCAAATTGCCCCACTTTCAACTCACTATCGCCACGCTTGCCTAGCCTTGCGTTGAAGTCTCCCATGACAACGGTGTAGTGAGTTTTGGAAGCATGTATTGCCCGAGAAATGTCCTCATACATGGCTTCCACTTCCTCGTCGGGGTGCGTCGAGGTCGGGGTGTATACCTGTATGACCTTCAACGAATACCGTTTGGTAATTCTGAGTATAAGGTACGCCACCCTATTCGACACACTTCCGATCTGTACAACGTTGTTCACAAGAGACCTGTGGACGATAAATCCGACACCACCTTGGGACAGGTCTTCGCCCTCCCGGAAATAGAGCAGGTTGCCGGATTTGAGAACCATCGTGTCCTCACCCTCTCTTCGGACTTCGGACAGTCCCACTACACTCCAGCGAATCCTTTCAAGTTCCAGCAGCTTCTCCTCGGTCCGCAGTGTGCGCGCGTTATATGTGGCCAGGGCCAAGGTCGTTTGACGGGGGATCTCCGCCGCCCGGGGATTCTTTGCACCCCAGGTCCCAGTACCGCGTCGACGTCCGTCACCGCCGGCACGGCCTCCAGAACCGCCGGGCACTTGGGGCCTTTGTTTTAGGTTTAAGTTCATGGGGGGTTTTGGGCCATCTCCCACCACGCTGGCCCAGTGCGGGTTGGTGGGGAGCGCCAGAGCCTCGTCTGTTATATAGCAGGGTGCACCGCGTGCAGGTGAGGTTGGCTTGGGTCCCAATAGGTGATATTTGGAACCCCTAACACCCCCCATCTGCGGATCGGTTGGGGTAATTCCGACGAATGATTCCGGACCCACAAGCTGTGTCTCCGATCCCTTTCTCGCCAGGTGGTCAGCCATTTCGTTTCCAGCGAAACCCTTGTGTCCTGGTATGCAGACTAGCCGAACCGTGTTGGCTTTGCTCAATATGTTGCCGGCACAGCTAGTAGGTATATAAAATTCTCGTGTCACAGTGTTTGTTACTAAACTCCTCTAAAACGGCTAGACCGATCTTTTTGAAATTTTGTGACAATGTGACAAATTTTAAGACTTTCTAGGAGACCATCGTTTGGCACCGACTTCAATATAGAAGTGTGATGTTGTCTGTACCTATTCTTATATTATTTTTAAATTTTCAGTGTTTTGTGATGATGGAAAATTATTATGGCGAAACGTAGCTCGCGGGCACAGTTGGCACAGCTAGTTGTAGTACCTAGCTTAGCCTACGACCTATTCTCAGACCTACCAAATATATACAAAAAAAATCATAAAAATCGGTCAAGCCGTTTCGGAGGAACAAGTGCGATAACAAGCACTGTGACACGAGATAATGTATATTGTTTTGTTTGAAGAAAACGTTTTTTTTTTACTAGTGCATATTAATTTGGCTACACAAGTGAAATCTCGAAAATTATGTTAAATCATTGTTTCAAAATTACCCTGAACTGTTAATAAGCATTACAAAATGGTACAAATCTTACGTTGGTTTGTAGATTTCCCGATGTTTTCATTACTTAATTGAGTTTGTTGAAAGAAGCTTACGTTTACAAAAAAATTCCCTTTCGTAGACTTAATTCACCTGCTTAATTCACTTAGTAAGCCGAAGTGATAAAACTAGTGAACCAAGGGATATTTCTTTTTCCTGTTGTACACATATGTGAACTTAGAACTATATAGGTGAACCACGGGCAATAACCCAGGAATTCATCGGCTCACTGAAGCCCGGTTTTCACGTGCCCAGTAGCTGTCGGACAGTGTAGGAAAGTTACTGTCTGACAGCTACTGGGTCCGTAAAAACAAAGTTATGCCAGCTCTGACCGCTCAGTTACCGTCAGCCAGCTTCTTCAAATGTTTTTGATTTCGCTGTCCACTGACCTCCCCCACGGCTACTAGGGCAGGTACCGACTCTGGCTCCATGTGAACGCAACTATTGGGTCAGAAACGCCAAGGTCAGAACAAGTAGCACAGTAAGTCGCTGTCTAAGTAGTGCAGCCTACTATGCAGGCCAAAGTAAGAACAGGTTGGGAATGTGACAGTACTGTGTAGAAAGTAGAATGTACAGTTGCTGACTTCTGGGTGGTCAAGAACTGAGCCTGTGAAAACCAGGTTTGAGGATCTTATTCATCATCATCATCTCAGCCGTACGACGCCTACTGCTGGACATAGGCCTCCCCCATGGATCTGCACAACGATCGGTCTTGTGCAGCTGGTATCCAGCGGTTTCTCGCGAACTCTGACAGGAAGGAAGATAGGGTGACTTAGGATGACTTCGGGAATGAAATCGGAGATGAAATCTGTATTGAAATTGCGGTCTTGTTTTTACAGAATCGCACTGCTAAATGCTGATTATTTACTGACTAAATTCCGCTAAATTCTAAGAAAACGCATTTGGCATTGGTTAGGTACGTAGTACTAATATCTATTTTGCTTTAGTTAAGACAGCATGCTTTAATGATACTAAGCATACTAGCTCTTTCCTCCGTACGAAGTATTTAGTATCTTAGATATGTAATAGATGTCGCTTTTCAAGATTTATATTTTTATAATATTTAATATGAATTAAATAAAACTTATACCTCCTGCTCAAGGACTAATATCAATGTTTTGTACCAAAAACACTGACCAAGGTACAACTGATCGACAGTGACCGAGGTACAACACTCCTTCAATGCTGTAGAAAACGGTTGAGTTCGAATATTTTTAGATTAGATATCTCGTAAGTTTATCATTGTTTAAAAACATGTTAAATCAAAGATTTGATCGCATATATAAGTTAAAAGCGACTTTTATAAAACATACAAAACTACCAGACTTCAAAGTACTTATATAAAAAATTATTACTTTTTTCGGCAAGAAATTTTTCTACTTCGATAGCAACAAACACCGGCTTTATTGACGACGGTAAGCGACTACTTCACATTGGAAAGTCAGCAGTGATGTACCGAATGCCACCATTGATTTGCTACCAAACGTAGTAAATCAATGAATGCCACAGACAAAAGAATTTAATAGCGCGGAAATATATATTAAAACGAGCCAATTGGGCTAGGTACACATAGTATCGAGGTTCAACAGGTTCCCCTACTATATTTTTTTAAAAGCTAGAGGTACCTAATATAAAAGACATCAACGAACTTCATTGATTTTTCAAATTATTATTTTCATACAATTATTTAGTTTGTCTACAAATTAGCAATGATTTGTGTTATTTAATCATAAAAATCAGTTAATAAGGTATTTTTTTCTCACAAGTGTGTTAAAAAATGTCGAACAATATGTGTGCGTATATTGTGGTTATACACACTCGGCTCTATTATTACACCCTCGCCTTCGGCTCGGGTTGAAATTCCGCCTCGTGAGTTACTTATAACCTTAAGCGTATAACCAACATACCGCACTTATTTGTATATCGTAATGTACTATTATTTTCAATAAAATCATTAACCTTAATTTTTTTTTATCCTTTAAACGTATTTTTTTCATAACCCCGTTAATATGGGTATCAAATGAAAGGGTTAGACTTGTAGAATACTGATACACTATGACAAGTTGTACACGCACACTGAGGTTGTAAAAAAATATGTAATTCGCCACTTTGTGATGGCGGACATATATTATGATTTGCATTATCAACCAATCATACGAGACTTAATGTTGTCACGTAGCGGAAGGCTACGACCAAAAAAAGAAGGAATAGGAAGGTGCTGAAAGTAAAAATCAGTATTAAGAGTTAGAAGTTATTCAGTAAACAAAGGCAGAAATTAGGAGGGCACGACCTGTACTTAAAGACCAAAAGTAAGGGTGACAGGATCCTGCAAAACGTTATTATAATTTTAACTATCAAATTGGCAGATTTTTAGCAAGGTTTAATTTTAATCGCGATGATTTTAGTCGCCGCTAAAATTAGTCAGTTTAGGATATTTACGCGTGAAAATCTCACGTCTGGAATAGCGTTTGGGCAGCTATACATGGATTTATTTATTAAGTCCATGGGCAGCTAAAGCTAAGTTGAATAGACCGTCTAAAATAAGAAACGTCAGATTCAAATTAGCAGTGTCAGTTGAATTTGACAGTTACCGCAGAATAGGAAAATAGCTTAGCGACACCTAAATAAAATTAGGAAATTTAGCGGTCACTTCAGAATTGAGTCCACAGTCTACCTTTAAATTAAAAACTGACCTCAAAATTCGTCAACAACCCATTCCATACTTTGACTCCTAATATCAAGAGTGGTAAGGAAATAATAAAAAATGTTCCACGAGAGAATGTAAAATGTAAATTAACTCGAGCCAGCAACCGTATTGTTGGGAGCCGATTCTACGATTCCATTTATATCTTTATCCTTTCCCTGACACTAGTTAAGGCTCCATAAACGTGTAAGGTCGAGACAGATTGCCTCAGACATTCACAAGTTTTACTGTCGATAAAAACGAAGTGGCTGGAGCCGATAAACAAGTACAGAACGGGGTTCGGGGCTTTATGACCTTGGGTACAAGTATACGGTCAATTTGTAGCGCCGAAAAAGGAACGAACCCTCAGAGAAGTTTGTGCTCAAAAATAAATTTCCAAATTTTACTTCTGTCGGGAAAATTATTTCTGATGCAGATAGTACAAAAGTAAAGTAAGCGTGTTTTTGAGCAGGGGTGACTATTTCGGGAGGCTTGCGAGCCCGATTGGCCCCGTGCACGCCGCCGTATGGCTTCTCCGTCTGGGGGATTGTCCTAGTGTTCTTGAACAATGGTGATAGGATAGCCCGACCTTTAGGTATCGCACTGTGAACGCCACCACATGCGGTCAAAAGGGCAGTGAGAACACTGGAGGGTTTTAGCACTTTGATGGGTACGCCCGGCTCTCTGCCGGGACAGCCCCACAAACGCTCTCCGTCTAGTCAACGGCGCGGCGGGTACAGTGTGGTCTGGTCACGCATTTCCCCGGAAAAAAGGGGTGGCTAACTTGATTAGACCCAAGATCTATTGTTTACTAGCAAAACCCTGTGCGACCTAACAATGTATAAGTACTTATTGAAATGTTAAATGAAACACTATATTAGTTCAGCAGGTAAACAATTATGTAGGTAATATATTATATTTCAAAATAATATAACATGATGCGCGCGCGCAAAAGTTGGTTATTACGTTGTGCAGTCTGTTCTATGTATTTTTTCATATAAATATTAGGTAACTTTATTATAATATTTAAACCAACACGTTTTTTGCCTTGCCACGATCAACTGGACTAATAGTCGCGATCGAGTATAATTTAAAATAAACTTTATTGAAAATAATACAATATGATGCGCGAGCGCAACAATTGGTGATTATGTTGTGCAGTCTGTTCTACGTATTTTTTGCATATAAATACTTATTAATAGGTGCCTATCTTCTTCGCGTCCAAATTACCTCAGTGTCTCAAGACAAGTCTTTGACCAGTGTGTGTTGCCAGTGATGACCTACGGAAGCGATACGTGGCCATTCACTATGGGTCTCGTCCGAAGGCTCAAGGTCGCTCAGCGGGCAATGGAGAGAGCAATGCTTGGGGTCTCCATGCGTGATCGGATCCGAAATGAGGAGATCCGTAGGAGAACTAAGGTAACATTGCTCCAAGGATTGCTCAGCTGAAGTGGCAGTGGGCGGGACACATAGCTAGAAGAACCGATGGCCGTTGGGGCCGAACGGTTCTTGAGTGGCGACCACGATCCGGACGACGCTCAGTGGGTAGGCCCCGGAGGTGGACCGACGATCTGGCAAAGGTCACGGGAAGCCGCTGGATGCGGGCAGCGCGGGACCGATCGTTGTGGAGATCCATGGGGGAGGCCTATGCCCAGCAGTGGGCGTAGTGCGGCTGAGATGATGATGATGATGATGATGATGAGGTGCCTATATTAAACCGAAATATTTTTTGCCTTATCACGATCGAGTAGCAAGACTGTAAAATCTGTAGTAGCAAGACTGTAAAATCTGTAGTAGCAAGACTGTAAAATCTGTAGTAGCAAGACTGTAAAACTCGTATCTATAGTCAAGTCAAAGTAATTACTTGAGTAAAAGTCGCTACTTAAGTTGTGATTTTTATACAATAAGTACTGTGACAGTAAAAAAATTGTCTTATTGCGTTCGGTGGCGCAGTAGTTCGCGCGTCCGGCCTGTGATAATGGCGATTACGCTTTCGCAATGGTCTGCCACGAGATGGGTGACCAAAAACTTAGTATTTCGATATCCTCCGTCTTTCAAAAGGCTAGTTAAGCCGTTGTTCTCAGGTGCATTTGCAATCGTTAAAATGTACCAACCTGCACTAGGTGATAAGCATAACTTTCTTCACTTTATTCAAATTCTCGTTTATTGTATAAAAATCACAGCTTAAGTAACGACTTCTACTCAAGTAATTACTTTGACTTGACTATAGATATATACGAGTGTAAGTCCCCCCTGCCCCCATACCACGATCGCTTGAAGCAATATTAAAAAAAAACAGCACAAAGAGCGAGATAGCTATATATATATATATATATATATATACGCTGGAATAGAAGTGTGCTGGAATAGAATAGAAGTGCTAAAAACAGTTTTAATGTTGTAATGAACTTGCTCTAAGACAGTGTTTCTTAAACTTTTTTCAGTCATGGACCACTTTCACAAATTAAACAATCCCACGGACCCTATCAAAATATTTTTGGAAATGAAAGAAAACCTTATTTAGATTGTAATTAAAAATACTTTCATTGGCACTTTCATTACACTTACAACTAAGTTAATGAGAAGGGTGCTGCTGTTTTGGCCTCAATGAGAACGTTAAATTGTGCGATTGTCTTCGACAAGGCAAGGTGCTACAACACACTTGCCTAGTAAATATGTTTACAGACTGACCCACTGCGGACCCCTGATACACACGCTATGGACCCCTAAGGGGTCCGTGGACCCCACTTTAAGAAACCCTGCTCTAAGAGATCATGGTCCCTGTTCTAGAGAGATTATTGCCGGCTCTGTTTGGTAAGCACTAGTGTTGCCCGCGAATTCGTCTGCGTAGTGTTAAGTTATATCGCGAATTCGTTTACATCACACGTCCCTAGGAAGCTCATTAAAATTCGGGATGAAAAGTAGCCTATGCCCTTCTTCAGGCCTTAAACTATTGTATGCCTTAAGGCAGAAACAAACTATTGTGTCGTATTGTGTTGTGACGCGTCAGAAGCGTATCGGTTGCATACATTTAATATGGCTAGAAACACATTATTATAATGTGTTGTGTCGTGGCGTGTGCGTGTTTCTAGCCATATAAAATGTATGAAACCGATACGCTTCTAACGCGTCACAACACAACACGACACAATAGTTTGTTTCAAGCGTAATGTGTGTATATTCATGAAAATTGGTTCAGCGGTTTAGCCGTTACCGGCAGACAGTGATTTTGTTATTTATATTCGCAGAGACAGTATGAAAAATATATTAATCCCTTGTGTTATATCGATCTATCGTGGTGTAACCACGAGGAATAGGGTCTTCCACGTGGTGACAGCAGTGTAATGTGAGGAATGAGTCATATAAAGTGCATACGCTATGGTGCGATAAGGTGTTTCCTTCAACCCATATACGTCTCATTGCAGGGCACGGATTTGTCTTTAGAAGAAAAGGACATACTACATCCTGCTGACGCTTGAACTCTGGCTCCGGCCTCCGGCCAACAGAACGCGGGTGCGGGTCATGAGCGGCGCGCGTCGCGTTGTTGTGTAATATGTTCTCCTCTTAGACAATAGATACCAATAGACATGAAATACCTACGAAAAAAGCGTGCCAGCATTTGGGTTATGGTGCTCTAAGATGGCGGAAAAAAACTAGGGACGCCGCATCCAAGATTCCACACTTTTTATGTTTTTCTTTATAGAATTCATTAAAAAAATCAATAAAAAACGTATAACTGTAAAATGCACTCACAAATAATGCTCACATTCAGCACAAGAACAAACACGGTGCTTTGTAATGGCGGACTGAACTGGACGCAAATTTATTTGAGACATATAATAACATTGCGAATCCATTGGTTTAGTTAATCTGAGGTTCTCCTACACACGTATTGCTACTGCGCCGCAGCCTATGTGCCTGCTTATGTAGGAGGACACGCTGGCCAGACAGGTTGGCAATTTTTTTTTCTTTTAAAAAAACCATCGCCCCACACTAGGATTTTCGTGGGTCGGTGTCGTGGGTGCAGTTACAAACATTGAATATCACATGCACATACACCCAGACCGGAACAAATTTCTGTAGGCCATACAAAATATTTGTCCTGTACGGGAACCGAACCCGCGACTCGTTGCGCAGTAGGCGATCACTCAACCTCTGCGCTAACCGTGTCGTCGAAATTTGATTTAGGACTGTCACTGGGGTTGTCACCCGTACTCTATAATAAAGCATTGTTCTCTATTTCGTATCCTCCTTGCGTCGTTATCCTCAATGCTGAGGGTCGTGATCTCATTGTAGTAGCACTTTTCTGCGAACTATATTCCGCCATTTCGCTCGGTTTTCAGCAGACCGGATGGCGTCGCTAACACTGGAGTCGAGTGCTGAGCGAATCTGGTCGGACCAACGCATAGGGCTCCGTTCCCGAGGCCTTTTTCCTTCCACCATGCCAGTCACAAGTAGCTTCTCCAGGTTATCACCACGATTCCTAGCAACGTGTCCGAAGTACTCGACTATTTCGTATAGGTGTACTTTATAATCTACAAAACCAATAGAGTAAATACGCTAAAATAAATACTCTACTTATTTAAGACTCACCTGACGTAGACGAACAAGAAATTCTAGGAAAAAATCTTCCATATACTTAATTAAAGCTGATAACCGTCTCCGTGGCCTAGTGGTTGAGACCACCGGGTGTTGATCGGGAGGTCCGGAGTTCAATTTCCCCTGGGGGCAGACATTTTTCTACTCGGTTTGGTTGGTGGTCGAGCTTCTGGGCCCGCCTGGCTAGCTACCATCGTCTTACTTAAGTTGGTCGACATAATAACAATGTTTATAGCATTGTTGTGTTCTGACAATTTAGAGGTAAGATAGCCAGTTCCTCAGTTGTTGAGGAGTCCAGGTGAAGCTTTCACCTTCGGCCTTATCGTCTCTTAACATCAGGCGAAATGAAGGCCAAGACTTTCCCCGTCGTATTTAAATAAAAGAATGTATATTTTTATTTATATGCCTATGTCCAACAGTGGGCGTCTATTGGCTGATATGATGATGATGATATTTTTATTTAAATTTTGATTGTAAAGATGCTGTAACTATCTTTAAGAAAGGCAAATATTATATTATTGTATGTTGCACCACCAAATCACCATCTACCAAGCAGAAAAACTCCTGTCCCATGAATATAGACCACAGTGGCAGTAAATAGCCCCTTATCGCTGCCTTTAAGGCTGTCCATCAATGCCTTGATTCTGGAGGTAGACTGGTTTTGACCAAGGCAAATTTTGTGGTGCAGAGGACAACCACGCTCTTCTGTAGCGTTTTTCTTAGGTCGCCTTTTACGACATCCCCAACAGGGACAGGTGCTATTAGCCAACATCACAGGGCTCATGACATCATAAATATGTACCTAAAATGCTCTGTCTGCTGTAAACGCAACAAAATGAACGGTAGATAGCTACTCACTATACAGTTCAGTGAAGTGATGTTGCCTGTCGCGTCGCATCGATCGACACCTGTGGCAGCCTTTGTGGCGACAGACTTCCCTGTGACGTAGAACGTAACTTTACACTTGTCTCTAATATTCTTATTTAACATTTTTTTTTCTGGTCATTCCGTCGAGTGTCAAAAACCATAATTTTTTTTATTGCAGAAAGTTGGCAAACAAGCAAACTCACAAGAGCCACATGTATTATAGGTGACTGTTACCACTTACCATCAGGTAAGTGGTGACTGTTACCACTTACCTGATGGTAAGTGGTAACAGTCACCTATAATACATGTGGCTCTTGTGAGATTCGCAGCAAAACTGCAACCCCCACAAGAACCACAGTGTACGTTGCCAACTTGTGACACAAGATGTACTCGTAAAGTCACAGTACCCAGTAATTTCACTGCCTAAATTCGGATAACCGGACAAACAACCGAACTACTGCCACTAGAGGTAATTTTCATATACATATAAGTTCTATATATGGTTTGAAGCAACTCCTTGAACTAGATTTTTCACGCTGAGTATAAAAATGCTGATACTAGCACCCCTAAACCAGCCTTAAACCAGCACGTTAGACCATAATTCCCTTAATATATTTATTCCCTTAGAAGTAGAGTCATATTCGCGGGAACCCCTATCTTGCATGTCTGTTTACATTGCTGCGTTCGGGGGGTTATTGTCTAAGAAGAAAAAGTCTATCACGGTCGCCTTGGCATTACTAATCATTGCGGCGTCAATACAAGAACCTGTGTCGACTGTCTGATAAAAAAATAGCAATGTATGCACTTTGACTGTCCAAATTGAAGGCGATCGGGATAGATTTTTGTTACACAATCAAGGAGCCGGTGTAAGGGTACGGGGGTAAAATGATCTAAGAGTACGGCAGGCAGTGAAATAAATGGGTACTGTGACTTGATATATAATATCACAAGTTGGCAAAGTAAATTGGGGTCTTTCTGGGGGTTGTATTTAGGCGTTTTCTCGGACTCACATGTACTAATAGGTGACTAAAGCGACTCACCATCAAGCGGACATATCTTTTGATCGCATTGACCTACAAGTATGATATTTTCACAGCTTAAACCCGAGTTTTTTTATACAACTAAGTTGGCAAACATGCATACTGCCCAACTGATGGTAAGTGGTAACAGTCACCTATAGTACAAGTGGTACCAGTCACCTATAGTACATGTGGTTCCTGTGAGATTCGTAGCAAATCTACAACGAGTCCACAAGAACCACAGTGTACGTTGCCAACTTGTGACATAAGGCGTAAAGCCACGGTACCCAGTAATTTCACTGCCATATCTTACCCGGAGCCCCTTACACAGAGTTACTAACCAAACTGTTACAAATGCGCGACCTACACAGATAAACCTTATAAGGTTTTCGTGGTAGGAATTGTAATTTAAATTTTGTGTTTATGTATGTCAAATAAATGAAAAAAAAAACCCTTCAAACAGGAACACAGCGATGCCAGCAAGCACTGCTACTATGCGAAGGTACCCAGGCAGGCAACCCTGGTACAGAGTCCACCTCCGGTAAATTAGGAGTTTGAAACAGTTTGATATCTTCCCGCGTTCCCAAGGAAAAGGGTATTGACAGACAGACAGACAGGTGGACGGACGAATAACGAAGTGATACACTTATGGTTCAGTTTTTTTTAAATTTTGAGGTGTAGATCATTAATTTATTATACAGTTCATAAGAGCACTCGCATCCGAGTATGTAGCACGATCCGAGTGATCGGCAGTGAATGTGCTAATATAAATTCTCGCCAGTTTACGTCCTATCGCAGTCTGTCTGCATTTTATTGCATTACCGATGGCTCAAACGAAATGTTTCCGAGTAGAGACGGGGGAATTCCTCAGACACATAAATTGCGACCGTACCTTTGACGGAATTGGTCTTAGAGTTGAAAGTTGCGTGACACCTTCAATTATTTAGCAGGAATGCAATGTTTGCTGCGAATCTGAATAATTACTGAGCTTTGTAAAAAAAAGGAAGCTCAGTTTGGTTGTGAATGGTTGCTAGCGTTGTCAGGGATATTTACGAATACTGCTTTAACATGAACTGGAGAGTAACCTTCGTTAACCAGAAGGTTCTTCAGGTCCCAAATGCAATATTTTCTGCATCTACTCATAATTCTGATAAGCCGACATGGGTCTGGCACTCCCCACCAACAGGGCACTGGGACGGCGCTGGTGGTTCAAACCCCCCAATTCTTGGGGAAACCTATGCCCAGTATAATGGTTGACATACAGCGAGCTGACACTGGATCCTCACGTTTAATGTTCGCTTTGTGACCAAGAAAACTTGCCAATTAAAGTGACCCGTGATTAAATTTAAATGAATTTTAGAAATAAATAGTACTTAATTAAACTTGTAGGTGATTGAAATAAAATGTAACCTGACTCAGTGACTGAATGAATTAATTCTGCATTAATTATTCTAATTTTCTCGAAAATCCATTAAATGTTATATTCGGCCAGTGACATTGTGGTCTAAAACAGAAGTTTTAGTGAAAAATTCATGCACTAAGAAGTTGGTAACACTGCGTGCTATCCTCCTCAATGTTGCTCCACTTTGCAAGTTATCAGTTACTAAAAAACGTGCCTCTACAATTCCCTATGATGTATTAGGTGTACTGGAATTAAGAAAATGAGTTCAGGTTCCCTCCCCATAACGACTATGTTCTGATGCAAAAAAATACAATGTCTGATCAATCCGTCAATATTTATATGATCTTCGTTAAATCTCAATTGTCTCAGTTACATTTTTATGTATTCAGATTTTTAAACCAAATTTTCATCTTTTTTGTAGATTTTTTCCAAAATTTTATATCATACAATCTTTTCCTGATAATTTAATGTTCCTTTCGAGAAGGCTCTCCCAATTTCCGCAACAACTTTTTTTTCATTTTACTTGTATTCGCATACAACTTAATTATGGTATGTATGTACATACAAGGTTTAAATAAAATAAATGTTTAATTAGATTCTTGGTTAATTATATGGATTTTGTTTCACGTCAATAAGTACTTGTAAAGGTCTATATTGCATAAAGATTTTTGAGTTTGAGTTTGAGAATTGAGAAAACAGAAAAAAGAGTTCGAAAATACATGTTTGGAAGTGATGCGCTAACATAAATATAATTTGGCAGTTGATTTTTATTTGTATGCATTATAGTACATTACGATATTAGTGCGTTAAGATGATGATGATGAAGATGTTATAACCAATACGCACGTATATCGTACGACGTTTTTTAACACATTTGCGAGGAAACAGAAAAAAAAACATTTAAATAAACTCAATCTGTGAATGCACACTGTTGCTTTCCCGCCATTTTAACAGCGCGCTAGCGCTGCCTACTAGTACTGACTGGCGCCGCGCGGCGATTAGTTCGTTTGAATAGCAACAGCGCGCTGCTCACTAGCTGGAGTCATGCGGCGGCGATCAGTTCCATATTTGAAATGGCAAATAATACTGTTATGAAATTTGTATGGACTATAACTTAACTATTTGCTTTGGTAACAAACGCGTTTTTTATGACCCGCTTTACATATTTAAAACCGGTGGGATTACATCAGCTTTACGAGCAAGGGTGTTAAATTTTTTTTTATTTTTAACTTTTTACTGAAGAGTGAAGTTTAGTGAAGTAGAAAACCCGAATTTAATACCAGCTTAGTATTAAATTAGTGTTTTCCTCGATTTTCTATGGGATCCCATCATCCGATCCTGACTTTGGGACCATGGGACCACCCTTGCAGTATACTCTATCAAATACAAAAAGAATTTTGGAAATCGGTTTAAAAATGACGGAGTTATGAGGTAACAAACACAAAAAAAAATACAACCGAATTGATAACCTCCTCCTTTTTTGAAGCAATCATAATGATGACTATAGTTTTTATTACAAAGAAATGCATAAAAATTTCCTCGTGCTCGCTACATAATAGATAGGTAGATATTGTATAACGTTTATTTACATGGCATATAACACATATAACATTTTATATAGTACCAGCGGCTTATAATTTTCTACAATACTCTGATTAATTAATTTCGGCACACGAGTGATAGACGCGACACGCCAGCCAATTACGTACCTACTGGTTGTATTTAGGCACAAATTAATTATGACTATGAGTGAACTGCCCTGCAGGCGAGCGGGATGTTGTCGAATAAAATTGTGTTTGTCCAAAATGGTGTCCGTTGTCCGCAATTTTGTATGCGATTATTTGATGATTCGTGATAAATCTATATTGTTTGATTTAAAGAAATCGTTTGTATTTTGTATAACAACATAGCTAGCAGACGAGTAACGAAAAATTTTTTACAAAAAATAGAACCGACTTCAAAAACACTGAAAACTTAAAAATAATCTTCTTCTATATTGAAGTCGGCGCCAAACGATGATCTAGAAAGTGTTAAGATTTGTCACCGACTTCAAGTCGGTTCGATTTTTTGTAAAAAAAAAAAATATTTTTAACTTTTTACTGAAGAGTGAAGTTTAGTGAAGTAGAAAACCCGAATTTAATACCAGCTTAGTATTAAATTAGTGTTTTCCTCGATTTTCTATGGGATCCCATCATCCGATCCTGACTTTGGGACCATAGGACCACCCTTGCAGTATACTCTATCAAATACAAAACAAACATAAAAAAAATACAACCGAATTGATAACCTCCTTCTTTTTTGAACTCGGTTAAAAAGTAGAGTCAAATAGCCTACCGGAGCCTGTTACAGCATTGACAAAATTACATTGTATAAACATTTTTACATCGCCTCAAATTTTTACCTCCATTTATCGCATGTCGCATTACACAAAAACATAAGATCTTTATTTTCACGATTTATTTATTTTTATTTCATGTAGATTAGGATTGGTCTACGCGTTAGACCTTCGACTTTAAATCTGTGTGGCAGTCAGTGGTTCAAAACTGGTGTAGAGCGTTCATTATTTATTCATAAATCAGTTTTTTATTATTGTTTTTTTTTGTTTATTTTATTAATTTGATTTACCGTCCGGAGACCGTCACCGCGTCAGCTGTTTCCACCAACCACCACCACCACCCGTACTTGAGGTTCCGTAGACTATATTTTTGTTTATTATATAGTTTTGTTTATTATATAGTTTTGTTTACTATATGTATATAGTAATGTTTTGATTTTGTTTAAAGTTTTAAGTATTTGACAAGAAATGTACTTGATTAAGAAATGATTTTAATGTTTTCTTTTAATTAGTAGTTTAGTTAATAAATATAGTAATTATGTAGGTTTTAAAATATTTCTTTATATATCTTTATTTACGTTGTTTTAGTACAACACAACATCACTTTAAAGAAAGCAAGAACCTAAGCATCAACTTTCTGTGAGTTACTTGACAAGACCGCTAGATGGCGCGAATTTTCCAATCCTTAAATTTATTGTAATATTTCTAATTTTAGTGGCTCAAAAATTATGAAAAATAACATTGCTTTCGAAGATACACATATATGAAAAATTTTTGTTCTTTATTTCAGAATAATTTTAAGATTTTTTTATTTATTCTATTAATTTGTTATTTTTTTATTACTTTTGTTTTTTATTAATTATTCGGTTTTTATTTATATTTTTTTAAAGAAAAAAAAGATTGATGTTAGAATTTAAAAACGCGATTTTAATACCCTAAATCGAATAATTTTCCGAAAAATTTCACTTAAATGCTTACGATTCGAAAAAAGTTTCACTTGCATCGTGGTTTCATAAAACCACACAATGATTTTTTGTCAAACGGGCCCAAACGAGCAATTAAAAAAAATATAATTAATCTAACCGTCGTCGTTTCATCCCGCAGGACGAACATCGTATAGGCCGAAAGGAAAGAACCAAAGTGCCTAGATGGCGTTATGATGTGGAAGCCACAGGACATTACCTATGATGGAATCGCAACAAAACAAAATTGCATCGTAACAAGTTTGATTATCTACGCTGCAGTTTTCGCGAAATCGATAAAAGAATCGCGATATTCAAGGGTGGGAGCTCATATGCAGTTAAAAACGAGCCTTTAATTTTTCTTGTGATGGCGAATAATAGGATCTTAATCCGGGAACTGGCGATATTGTGCTTTATTCGGTTTGGTACACCGGTCATACAATAGTAAAACGTCGGCTTCATATCGACGAAACACGGACTGCAGGGGTGGACGCTAAGCCGAGCTTTGGGAGCGACGCCTGGATACTGATTATATACCTACATAGATAGATTAAGGACGTCCGCAGACGATCGACTTTTTAATGGTCGAAGTCAGGCCACATAATAAATTGTTGGGGGGAATCTTGTTGACTAATAATTTCTCACCACAGTGAAATAATTATGAAAGTATATCTTTAAAATATATTTATTCTTTTCTACAAATACGAGTAAAACGATACATTCTTTCGTTGTTTCTGTATCACCATAGCAACAATTGCTTTTTTTACAATATACCTAACCATAAATTATTCGTAACACACTCCGAACCCGAAAAGTAATCGTAAACCAGACAACGCAACTTAAATTAAAACTACTTCTTTAAAACAAAAATAATTATCAGGCACAAAAGGCAGGGAACCCACTTTAATTTTGTGACAACTAAAGCCTTGTATCGCGCTGGTATTCTTACACTTCTACCATGTCTCGTCGTCTTGGGTATATCACCTGTAACAGAAAAAGACTCTATATTATTATCAGAATCTAACTCCAATAATTCCTCCCTATCTTTTCTGTGGCCGGTACTAAAGAACAGAAGGATCATTCTCGAAGAAAAGTCAAGTTTAGGTATAAAAATTTACCTACTCTTACGACCTTCATCTGACTGCACGGGAAATTGAAATTTATTGCATGACACGAGTGTTCCTATTCCGTTACGCGTCGCTGATCCGATACCGGTTTGGCGATAAGAGCGCAGGGTTCCCACTCACCGATATGCAGTTATCGTTACAAAAATGACCTCAATTATTACGTGCGACGCGGCCAGCGCGCGAGCCGAGCGGCAAGCTTTTGCCACATACCGCCCAGTCGGACCGCCGGCCAAACGTACCTAAACTGCTGAGTGAAACCCCCCTCATGTCAGGTCAGGTCAGGCCGACTCATGGCGTATTCTGGTATCACTGTTGTAATTTTCGTTCCGAAACTGGTGTGAACTTCGTGCGTCCTTCTTAACGCAATCATACATTACCAGTACGTTGTTAGGTCTCCTTTAGTTAATGATCATGCAGTTCAAATAATAAGTCAAAAAATTGGGAAGGAACTAGAGACAATAACAATGAAGAAGTTTTGAAAAGCATGAGACATGAATTGCTAGAGGCAGCTATACATAGTCACCAAAGCCAACGTAACGTCACGTTTTGGGACAAGAACGAGTTAGTAACGTTAATATCAAGAGGACCGTAAGTTTGATATTTATTTGTTTTCAAAATAAATGTTTCTCGAAGTTCCACAACATCTGGCTTAGTATGTTCTTACAGCAATTGTACTTAAGATTTTTTTTATATAGGACTCTTACAATTTTTTCTAAAAGACTAAAATTAGTTGTTCTGTTTTCCGAGTATCTTCTCTTCAGCCTTTGCGATTTTGTGTTGGATCTTATTGTCGCTGCGAAATCGCATTGTACCGTGCCTGCGTTTATAAAACGTTCGTCTGCATGCGCGCTTAGTTTATGAATCTAGACGGATTGGGGAAGGGTGGAACTCAAACAGGGGCCGAATTTCCATGTACTTTCGCCGTTCTGCACAAACACTGACGAATCAATGTGCAATTAATAAAGGGGTCTGCTGGTTTCAATTAGGGCAGTTTTTAATGGATCGAGCTCAGAGATATTTGCTCGAGGGTCTCTTGTGTCCGAGTGCGAGGGTGGAGGATGTTTGACGTGCTTATGTTTACAATTCAATGTTATCAAGCTGGTTTTGGGATACCTTGAACTTGAACTTCGGTTTAGGTTGTGACTCAGAAGTCTACGGACTAATAATATGATGATGATTCATTTTGGTAGTCATTAAGAGCCAGAGCGCACTAGCGACTTTTTGTCGCCCGATAGTTGCCCGATAGTTTGATTGATTAGAAATCACATAGTAATTTTCGCCAAATTTTAATCGCTAAATGCGTGCACTTCAATATAGCTCTATACTTATTCCCTGAACGATCAAACTATCGTCCAACTAAAAGTCGCTAGTGCGCTCTGGCTCTAAATGACCAACATGTTGGTAATCTTGTTGTCATAATTGACACTTGGCAAGTCCTCATTTTCATGGACCATTTATGGAATATTCATACAAATCTAATCACTTTTAAAACGGAAATTAACTTACTCATATCTTTTTAAAATGTCTGACGTATCAGCCGGGTTACACTGACCATCATGGTCACAGCACAGGCGGACTGGAGAACTGCGATGTTTTCACTCCGTATGTGAGGTAGATTCACATTCGTCCACCCTCAAGATATTTCTTTTGCTACCGTCGTCGCACACTACACTTATTGTGTCCCTATTCTGTAAGCCGACCGATGCGTCCGTATTCTGGCGACCGCTCATCTGCGTAATGTAATGTTGATCACTGGATTCCATGTCGCTGATAATTTGTAACTTGAAACCGTCTTCCCGATTAAAATTGTCGTGTTTCTTGATTTCAATCGCTTCACGCACGACTCTTGAGTGACAGTAGCGATCTGTGGAGAGGACTAGCGTATTGTGAAAAAGGTATGAGTAACCATAGGGTTAATTCCCGTTTTTTATCCATGTTAATTCATACAAATCTGTCAAATAGAAGAATTGCATTAGATGAATTGCACTCCATTTTTAATACGAATTGCCCACATTTGCCTATTTTATGATTACCCAAATTAGTCAGATCATTATCATAGTATGATTCTACCAACGCGGCCTTTTTAGGTCCGCTGATCAATCATTTCACATCGTTTATATAGAAAGTGCACGATTGTTCAGACTATTTGTGCACTTGTTTAGATAATTTATGTGTCAATGTTTTTATTTATTGTACAGCCGACAACATGTAAATACATAAATGCTTTTTTTCAGTAATCTTAAATACAACACATGTTTATACAGGATTACTTTTTATCACCCCGGAAAATTTAAGGTAGTGCAGTATTTTTTTTTAATACTGCACTACACTAGTGCAGCATTTTTGGATATTTTAGAAAATGTGTTTTTTTTAAACATCGCCCCACTAGGATTTTCTCCTGTGTCGTGGGTGCAGTTACAAACATAGAACATCACATGCACATACGCCCAGAGCGGAACAAATTTCTGTGGGCCATACAAAATATTTGTCCCGTACGGGAATCGAACCCGCGACCCGTTGCGCAGTAGGCGATCACTCGACCTCTGCGCTAACCGTGTCGTTAATATTAAAGGTGTCCTGAAGCGTCTTCCTGGGTGATAAAAAAGTAATCTTGTATATATTATACGTGTATAAAACGACTCAACGGACAAAATACATGAAATCATCATCACCCAGCTCATCACTCTTATGTGGTCGAAGCAAAACGTTATCTCGTTCCATTCGCCTCTAACATAAATCAAAAAGAGTTCAAATTCAGTACTGGATTTCTTCGAATGTATCCATTTCAACGCAATCCGTCAAAGTTTGTTGGGTTTTCCACCACAAGAAACACGACGAAGTAGGAAAAACATGTAGGTTCAATTCGAGCATACATCATTAAACGATCTCCTCTAACCCAAGACAGTATTATTATGTTGAAATGAACAAAAAAACTATTGTTCGCAATTAATGAGACTACCGCTTCATTAAAATAAGTAGCAATCAGCGTATAATCTCCGGTACTCCCACAAAGAGCTCTCGAACAATGAACCCATTCTGGGTTGGAAAGAATACCGGTCGATAACCACTTAACCGGAGACTGTGCCGTATAACCAAAGTTTGATTTTACGCGAATCATTACGGCCTGGGACTGTACCAGCCAAGTTTAATTGACTTCCAACATTTTTAATTAACCATCCAAGATACACCGCGCCACAGTGCATGATTGTGCGGCAGGATTCGGGTGCTTTAGTCCTGTGGATCGAGCCACGTTTTCGTAACTCCGCATTTGCTTTGCAGATACCGTATGGTTAAGTGGGTATTGCTAGGCCGTCTGCGAGCCCCAAACGCCTTTCCGGACTGCGATACGGCATGTAAATATTGCATGAAAATTAAGATCTGCACGATTTGGTGGTCATTGCTCACTAAAACGACCGGTTTCAATATATTATCTTTTATTTTATTCAGAAACCAACAGCATATGCCAGCGACATGTTTCACAAAAAAGTATTGTAGAAAAATTAAGAACGGGCTAAAAATTACAAATAAAAAATATAACAGTAAACTAGAATAATTTTACATAATCCTATGCAGGGCAATAATGTAGGTTGTGTTTTTGTGTATGTGTGTGTGTGGAAAGAGATAGAGAGCCGAAACACATTATGATGCTATGTCCGATGTAAGTATTAATGGTATTAATAGATTATTGTGTTAATGGATTATAAATTAGTTTGAATCAATTTTTGAAATGAGTCAATATCTGAAAATTGTTTGTCATAAAGTGTAAATATAGGAGAAATAGGAGAGTTCCTAGTATTTATTCTAAAAATCTGGAAAAATTTTAATGTATATTTGTATCTTTTATAAAAAAGCTAAATGCATGGAGTTATGGTAAATGTAAATCAAGCTCTACACACTCACCACTATTTCATACTGTTTTAGTTTATGTTGACTGTGACCCCGGTAACCTCGGGCGACTATTTGCAATTGTAGATTTTAAAACTCAAAGAAAAATTGATATTTTCGTTCGATTTCGGGCAGCTTTCAATTATTGTTTGTGAATCTTCAAAGTTTACCGAATTGTTCATTTTCTCGTGGCAACACTTAAGTACTTTCTTACTTACCTAGGTAGTTTGAGCGATACAAAATGTGAATTTTAAAAAGTATTTATTTTCGTTCAATTCAAATAATAATTTAATAATAGATACCGAAAATTACAATCAGACAAGAACGGATAGTTTGCATTTTATCATGTTTGATTAAAATAGTATCTTATGAAATTGTTGCATAAAAAGGGTATTAAAACATGACTTTCAGTTTAATGTGTATGAAGTGTTACAGTTACAAAAGGAATAAAGGAAATGAAGGTGTAGAATGGAATTTACATAATTTGGAAAAGCCAGGTATAAGCAATCGTAAACTGTCATTTGAGTTAAACTGAACACAATTTTAACAGAAGATTTAAAAACAGAAGATTTCAATAATAAATTCTATTCTTTTTAACCGACTTCAAAAAAGGAGGAGGTTATCAATCCGGTTGTATTTTTTTTTATTTTTTTTTATGTTTGTTACCTCATAACTCCGTCATTTTTAAACCGATTTCCAAAATTCTTTTTGTATTTGATAGAGTATACTGCAAGGGTGGTCCCATGGTCACCAAAGTCAGGATCGGATGATGGGATCCCATAGAAAATCGAGGAAAACACTAATTTGGTTTTCTTTCACTAAAAAGATTTCATTCACTAAAAAGTTAAAAATAATTTTTTTTTACAAAAAATAGAACCGACTTCAAAAACACTGAAAACTTAAAAATAATCTTCTTCTATATTGAAGTCGGTGACAAATTTTAACACTTTCTAGGAGATCATCGTTTGACGCCGACTTCAATATAGTATAGAAGAAGATTATTTTTAAGTTTCAGTGTTTTTGAAGTCGGTTCTATTTTTTTTAAGGGTATTTTTGTAATACGTTGTATAGTATCACACATGTGTTAATACTATTTATGTGCAGTTATCCAGTTCTTATTGCTGCAACGCGTTCACACCTCAGAGTGAGTTAAAAACAACCGAACAACTACACTCCAAGGTTCTACAAAAAGTAAAATTGTCTGTGTGTCTTGAGCGTGAGGAATGTTATTCTTTTTCGCACTAGTGCTTTTTGTCTTCTATTCCGAATGCACAACATAGCGGTACTCCAGAAGAAATGGAATTCTTTCCGCACTTGTATCGAAATGTACTATTAATCCATAGTTTTCCTAGCAAAAACAATATTTTTTAAAAATATATACGAGTGTATTATGTCATTATGTTTGGAGTTCATTATAAGGATTTAACGATAATATATAAGGATATGATTTGTACGAATAGACTTTAATAACAAACATATTCAATTACTCACGCACTGTATTTATTTTCGTACGACTATAAATGTAATACATAATTTATTTGGGTTGCCCGTGAAATCCCGAACGAAGCGTGTTGTAGCTACAGGTGAAACGGTAAAGAGTTCCCATGAATAAACATGTCGTTTTTACACAAATACTATGTAGCAATGAAATGAATAAGTTTTAATTGGAATTCAGTCAGAGTTGTCGACTAAAAATAATTGCTTTAAAATTATTGTTTGTTGTTGTATACACGATGTTTCATAATAACCAATAAATAATCAATTCTTTATCGAAAACTAATTATTAAATTGTGTTTATATGTAATGTCATTTATTTAACCCAAAATTTTCATGTAAATCGTAGACATGATGATGATACTATGATATACATGAAAATTTTGGGTTGAATGACATTACGTGTAAACACATTTTAATAATTAATTTTAGATAACGCATTGATTATTTATTGGTTTTTATGAAACACCGTTTATATTCATAATATTTTTTTTTTCCAAAAATAAAAACCGACATTAAAAACACTGAAAAGTTAAAAGTAATATAATAATAGGTACAGACAACAACATACTTTTATATTGAAGACGGTGCCAAACGATGATCTCCTAGAAAGTCAAAGGTCAGGTCAGGTCAGGTCAGGTCAAGTTCAAAATAATTTGAAAATCGGTCCACAACTTGCGGCGTAATCGCGTAACATACACTCAAAACACGTTATACATACCTAAAAATTTAAAGGTTTCCCTCGATTTTTATGGGATTCCATCATAAGATCCTGACTTTGGTGACCTTGGGACAACCCCAGGAGTATCCAATAGCTCCAATATATCCAATAGCTCTATTGATCCAAAAAGAATTTTAAAAATCAGTCCACAATTGGCGGCGCAATCGCGTAACATACCCACAAAAAAACATACTCATCGGAATGAGAACCCTCTGAACCGACTTAAAAAAATGTTTTTGAAGTCGGTTGAAAAATAATATAAGAATAAGTACGGACAATATCCAAACTTCTATACTGAAGTCGGTGCCAAATAAGACTTTCTAGGAGTCATCGTTTGGCACCGACTTCAATAGTGTGATGTTGTCTGTACCCATTCTTAGACTATTATTTTTAACTTTTCTGTTTTTGAAGCCGGTTTTTATATTTTGTAAAATATTTTTTATTTTGAAATTTTTGGTGAATGAAATCTTTCTTCTACTTCAAAAAAGGGTGAGGATCTTAATTCGATGCGTATGTTTCTTTTGTAAGAAAAAGAAAGAAAGAAAGAATTTTATTGACATACACACAACACAACTCTTTTGTACATATTTAAATTAACAGTAATAGGTAGTTAGTGTAGTCAACAAGGACCATACCTCAGCAAAAAGCTTCTGCGACACCTAAGGTAGTCACAGAAGCGCTGGTATTATGGTAAGGCCTTGGGTGTATGTGACGTAAACATACTTATTCTAATACTAACACATAGGTATGATACACACTACAAAAAAAAAAAACAAGAACAAATTCGTTTCTTTCCGTGCATTTGCACTCACCGTGCAAGATAAAAATAAATTAAATATAATAAAAAAACAAAAATTTACAAAAAAACAAACCAGGTACAAATATAATCTATGTTTATGTGCTTACATAGTCATTCATCTGTGGTGCTCGAACGGTAAACTATAATATTGTATACCCATTAAGTCGTCTGCGATAAACAAAAAACAAAAATTAAACGAAGCAAACATGATTGTGAAGTGTATTGAAATAATAATAATAATAATATGCCACGTAAAGCCTTTTCTAGGATTAAATATATGTACAATGAATCGAAATGTCTATTTGTCATTAAAATTTTAAAAGTGTCAATGGTTTTTTGCATTTTTGTCACGAATCGCTGTCGATGTCAGTCTCCACGTCTCCACCCCGTGCTGCAACACGTGTTGATTGCCAGGGTGATTAAAAGTCATTTATGGATTTTTGTAGTACAAGTAAATACTTTTTTAAATTTATTTTAAATGAAGATTTGGTTTTTAGATCGCGCAGAGGCGGTGGGAGATCGTTCCAACACCGAGAGGCGGCAAATTTGAAAGATCCTCGAAAAGCAGCGGTGCGATGCTGAGGAGTAGAGAAAATAGGAGTGCACGCTCTTTTTCCAAGACCTCTACAGGTTTGCGACCACTCCAATTTGATGTGAAGATACTCTGGCTTCCCTGTTTTAATGATTCCGAATAATAGTGTCGCCAAATGAAGTCTTCTACGCGCTTCCATTCTGAGTATATTTGCCTCATTATGAAAAGGTGTTATATGTGTTCGAGGTGGAATATGGAAGCTAAATCTAGCACAGGCGTTCTGAACACGTTGAATGAGTTTAGCTGTCCTGGATAGGATGCAAGGACCGTAGACTACATCACAATAGTTGAATTTTGAGAGAATCAGAGACTCACACAATTTAATCCGAAGACTTTCAGACAAGTAAGGTCTTATCTTATATAAAAGTTTGAGTCGATAAAAGCAATTACGAGCACATTCCAAAATATGACTTTCAAACTTAAGGTGGT
Source organism: Schoenobius gigantellus (assembly GCA_963935595.1). Taxonomy (NCBI): domain Eukaryota; kingdom Metazoa; phylum Arthropoda; class Insecta; order Lepidoptera; family Crambidae; genus Schoenobius; species Schoenobius gigantellus. The sequence continues at coordinate 67,732,236 of OZ012541.1, read as the reverse complement.
TATCGAAGACAAGTCCCAGATTTTTTACACATTCCACTTGCTCGACGACTTCTCCATTAATACTTATTGTAAAATTATTATTATTGTTTTTAAACTTGTAGATATTTTTCTTAGTGCCTAGCAACATGAGTTTCGACTTGGTTGGGTTCAGGATGAGACAATTTGCCTTACACCAGGCTGATATGTGTGCGATGTCGCTGTTGATCTTTGAAATAGCATCAGTACCGTCTGATGGAGCAAACTGCAAGTACAATTGCATATCATCAGCGTATAGGTGATGATTGCAATTCACTATTCCTTCTACAATATCTGCACTGTACAAAACATATAGGATGTGTGATTGTGTGTATGTTACGTGATTACTCTGCCAATTGTAGACCGATTTTCAAAATTATTTTTGTATTCGATAGAGTAAATGGCGGAGTAATCGTTGAACATACATAAAAAAAATAGATACAGTCGAACATAGAACATCCTCCTTTTTCGAAGTCGGTTAAAAATACAAGTAACTTAGGTGAGCTGATATTAAATTCAATAAAAATTAAAAATAAAAACCATTTTATACAAAAAATTTAAACCAACTTCAAAAACACTTAAAAGTTGAAAATAATATAAGAATACAGACAACATTACATTTCTATACTGAAATGTAAGAAAGTCTTAAAATTTAGCACGAGCTTCAATAAAGAAATATTATTTTTAACTTATAAGTAATTTTGTATTTATTTTTTGTAAAATGTTGTTTATGTCCCTACTCAGTGCACTAAAAAATTAAGACAATAGAACGAAGTAAACATCTCAAGTTACACAACCGCCACTAAACATTTAATTTAGCGTTTTATAGTTCGTAATTTTTATATGAAACGGCGAGATCTAAGTCCATTATAAACCTAAGCCGAGAGAGCGCATAAAATAATAATGTGCTGTAAATTAAAAAATAAAACTGGAAACGCCGCCGTGAAATCCGTAAACGCAATTAAGTAGACTTCACTTGTCCAGGAAGTGTCCAGGGTGCGGGTCTGATGACCTCTGTTCTGTTGGTGGAAGGTCGAGTTTTGGGCGGGCGCGGCTACAGCGGATATTTGCGCGGAGAGCCTTTGTTGTCTAGCGGGATGCATTTTGTTCTATTTGTGAGTGTGTGCGCGTGTGCGATCGATGTTATGCACTTATAAGATTGTCGGAGACCAGATCAGGCCCCAGGGGAGCCGCGCGGAGGTAAATGGAGCTTTCTTTTATTCAAGGACTTGTTAACGTGGGATAGCGGTTATTTGCCGACTGCGGAAGGTTCGTTTCTTTATATCCTCCTGGATGGGAAGTGATCCTTTTTAACTATTTAAACGTGTGTTGAACTGGAATTTCGTTTCTGCGTTGTGATCGTGTTGTGACTGTGTAGCTTGGTTTGTTTCATCACGCTAGCTACAGTTCCGACAAGTGTCTACTTACTGACATATTGTGTGTTTTCAGTGTCATCTTTAAGAAACCTCTTTTGAACACTACAATGGCGATATTCTAGATACATTTTAGTTAGAGCTGTGTAAGTTTTTGTAAATATGGGCTAATTTGAATAACATAACGTTGCATTAGGCCTTTAAATTCTAGGAGTTTATATGAGTAGTGGTACATAGAAGAATTTTCAATGTAAGCTTATTGTTGCACAATTTGATGCTGTAATTACAATTGTCTTAATGATCTTTTTATTCTTTTATATTTGCTTAATTGATATCATTGCTTCTTTTTATGTTTAGTGATAAAAATCATATGTTACACGTTTATGTCATTTTCAATTTTGGAACAGTGAACATCAAATCTGACTACTTTTGTAGTCAGATTTGATTTGATCAGTTCGTGTGACATAAACGTAGTACCTCTTGTATAGGACGGTTCAGAGGGACGCGCGGATGTAGGGACTACTTCAGCAGCAAGGCGCGTATAGTCTTAAGGTGAGGTTTCCCAGAAAATCTACACGTGCACAGCGACTGCTTTATTGCAAGGTAATATAGTTGATAGTTGCATAGCTTCTAATGTCGCTTACGCGTTGTAACCGCATACTAAAACGTTACTTTTTTCGTACGTTTTAATCGATTTTTGGAGAACTGCGGTACAAAATAGAAAATGTATTTTTCCAATTTTCTATACAATAAAAATTAATGTCATTTATTATCTGATCCACAGCTGTTACAAAATATTAAACAGAGAGTTTTTTGGATTTTTTTTCCATCGAATTAAATATTATTAATCATGTTTCCGCCTTCAATAATGTTTAGATAAAATGTTCAACAATATCATATATGAATTTTAGAACTGTGTGTTTAATATTTATGGCGGTAGGTACAGTAAATCGAAATTGCTCGAAAACGGGAAAATATAGCGCCTCGAAATTGTAGACGTCATGTTGAAGTTCACTGCTACGATTTCGTAGTAATCTCGCAGCATGCTGCCACTACGGTTTACGGGTTCACGGATTTAAAGCTACATTTTTTTCAATTCGTTACAATAAGTATCATCATTTCAGCCAAGAGACGCCCACTGTTGGACATAGGCCTCCCCCAGGGATCTCCATACCCATCGGTCCTAGGCCTCCCGCATCCAGCGGCTTCCCGCGACCTTCACCAAATCGTCGGTCCACCTTGTGGGAGACTCGACGACCTTTCCGCCCCAACGGCCGTCGGTCCTGCGAGATATGTATCCTGCCCACTGCCACTTAAGGTTTGCAGTTCCTTGGGCTATGTCGGTGACTCTAGTTCTTCTACGGATCTCATCATTTCTGATGCGATCACGTAGAGAAACCCCGAGCATAGCCCTCTCCATTGCCCTTTGAGTGACGTCTTATGAGACCCATTGTAAGCGGCCACGTCTCTGTTCCGTACGTATCATTAAATATGTCTTTTAACTCCTCTGAAACAGTAGTACACAATTGTACGAGTAAAATGTCAAAAACGGTTGTTACTTAATTAAAACCGCCTGTTTAAATGAAATTGAACCTAAGTGGTTCAATTGGTTGTACAAACGATATAACCAAAGGTGCTTGTATTTTTTTATGTTATTCAGAAAAGTAAATTGGTCTTTAAACATCTACATTATTTCGTAGAAAATTAGTTGTTTTTATAAAAGATTGCGGAATACACAAGCTATTTAGTGTTTTGTTATTAATACGTCTACAAGGTGAAAGAGAATGAATGGTTTATTTTTCACCGAGAAAAATATTCAGGCAAAAAAGCTTCCTCTAAGGCTGGGTGACAGCGATTAAAAATTACACTGTCCATTATTTTTTTTTAACTTTTAATTCGTTCTCCGTAAGCGAAGTCTATCCAAAGAATTCCTGGATTCAGAACATTTAATTGTTTGCGAGAATTTCAGCTATAAACAGATCGTAGATTCTATTTAGTTTGACAAATCCACTCGTTAATTGGAGGGCGCGATCGCTTCGCGGAACCACGGACTTAGTTGTGAGCGGTAGCGACATTCTTTTAATATTATAAAAATACTTATTATCTATGGCCGGGAAATAGGTGAAGGTGTTCGGAATATTGTGATATTTTTTATTGCACAACAATTTGGTAAACACAAAAGTGAATGAAGCCAGCAGATGGTGCTTTATGGCTAAGATTATGATGATATTCGGGACAGGACCACGGCTATGTTGGACTATCGAGTAGTTGATATGCCTATTATTACAACCATAGACTTTTATTTACCTAGATAACGCTAGTCTCATTCCTTGTATGGAAACAAAGCGTGCCATTATTTTTCACCTACTGTGACGTCACGTGAGCGATTTAGTGTCTGTCCCCGTCCTCGCTTAAACGATTCAAAGGCACCGTCGCGCTTCTTTTATATAATTTTCAGGTCCTGAATAAGAAATAAAATCTGAAAATATTTCGCATTTTAAGGTCCTTTAATAGCTAGCTAATACACACAACAACCTGAATTTGTAGTTATGTTATTATGTTTATCTACATAGGCATATATGTAACAGACAGACAGGCACATACTTAGTGACGTACGTGCCACGTGTCTGTCGCACGTAAAGAAGTACACACGCAATTATACATCACATACTTGGTAATTCAAAAATATATAGTATACAAAGTATGTTTACACACATGGAAAGTGGTTACAGAAATTTATACTTTAGTACTTAAATACTTTAGAAATGCTGTAGTAACATTGCTTATGTAATAAAATAAAATTAGCATACATTAAATAAAACTAATCGCTCTTTTGCCGTCAACCAACGCGCTGCCTTAAATAGCGGTCTGAGGCCTCCTCAAATAATCGTTTTGCGTTTATACCTCCGCGTTGAGTTTCGATATATCTCGTTGAAGTTTAATGCGTATTTACTTCGGTGAGTTATGTACTCGTAGTATCTCGCAGATAAAGCTTCTCGATTTGGGCTCGTGCCAGCCAGCCAGCGGAAGTCCAGCGGAAAGCGATCGCCGACGCCTGAACTGAATAATGCTGTATCAATAAGTCGCGAATGAGTTATTGTATGTTTTATTAAAGTTGTCTTGCTCTGTGGAGCGCAAAAATGCAGGCTGCTTCCAACCTTTTTAGTCGTAGGTGCCCATCTTCCCGCTCGTCTGTCTGTCTGTCTGTTCGTTTCATTGACTTCCCGGTCTCAGGGCCACCTAGGGACTTCGAGTTTTCACTAGGTATACTAGGTATAAACTCTATATTTAACCATTTCAGCCCTGCCACCTAGGGCTGTTTTACAAGCTTTTAACTGCTTTCATCTGTCCCGGTATCCGTAATGAAATTTTGCAAGTCAAATTTGACCTACTTCCCAGTTTCCGATTGAGCTGAAATTTTGCACGCATATGTATATCGCGTGACAATGAAATATTATGATGACATGAAGCTGGAAGGGGGCCATAAGAACTCCTTAATAAAATGACACAACCCTATCGAGTTTGGGCTCGTTTGATGAGTATTTTGATCCTATGTACGAGTATATGGTAAAAATAAAAGCTTGTTTTAACAATGTTTTTTTTACTAATAATTTATTTATTATACAATGAGTTAGTTAAATAACGTAAAACCGTAATCAGATACCACAACTTATTTTTATTATAAAAGAAATATAAATAAAGCATTAAATTAAATGTTCTCGGATTATTTACGAGGATACGTCGATCTTTCTGTTTTGTTGCATATCTTGCGAATTTGATACTCTATGGTCGTGCGCCTGTGTCATACGATATTGCCGCTTAAAAAGTGGCGTAGTTGAAAATTTAATTTTGGATAAAATCTGACCCATACTTTTTGTTAGTGGAATCAATTCTACTATCGAGTATGAGCAAACTATATGCAGGTTTTGCGAAATTTGATTAACACATTGTATACATTCAATATTACGGTTTGTAGCAACTTTTTGAACTGGATCGATGCTGTTTATGGAAATGCTGATACTAATACCCTAAGTCATCCCACTAAAGATTCCTGGCTCGAATTTTGCCCAAATTTATTCCTAGGTTTCCTAATTCCTCACTTTCACACACTTATTCAACATTGTGAAATTGTACCATCTATACTGATCCACTGGCAGGTCGGTGGCGGTGGAGAGCGGTGATGGCACTGTGGACTCGGCACTGGCCTTCTAATCGGGTCCGGGGTTGGATCCTGCCATCTACCAATGTGTTTTTCGAATTTTATATGTACATTCGTCCGACGCGACGCTCTGACGGCGAAGAAAAACATCGTCAGGCAACCTGCATACATCTGCGAAGAAATTCAAAGGTGTAGGTGTGTAGGTAAGGTCGACCAATACGCAGCGTGGTTGACCAATTTTCAAGAAAGTTTTCTATATTGGATGTTGATACGAAGTTATTAACAGAGAATAAAGACTACTTAGGCTTAAAAAAGAATAAAGGAGATTAATAAGGCAAATAATTTCGTCGGGACGGGTTAAGAGCTCGGTGGCCTTTTTTTTAAGAGGGTATAAAGCTTTTACGCGCTATCCCGCACCGGAGGACAATTCGGTGCGGGGGTGTGTGGGCCTCACCCAGTTGGGAATACCCACTAAAACCTCCCCGTGTTCCGTCATCAGCGATGGGTCGTGGGTTCGGAGTTACAGTGAGACCTTGTCTCCGAAAGCCCCAGGAGCTATCACTATGCCCGTCGCCGGGCCGACCAACCCGCGGTTTCCCGCACTACTCCTCGATGCGGCGACATACCGGAACACGTGTATGTCGCCGCAACTACCACTCCGTCAGCCATTAGGCCGGACGATAATTGTCCTCTTCTATCGCCCGGTGACTGCTACAACTCTCATTTCAGGGTACCAGCGCTCCGGCATACGCCCGGCGCCGTCTTCCTACTCATCGGCGTCTAAGCGGGTCCGCCTGGGGGTCCTCCTCCGCTCCCTGGCCTCCTTCTCACTTAGAACTATCTCGCAGAAGCTCTTGGTCACCTGCCACGCCTCATCACTACTGACCATGGCCTTCACCACAGCCGGCAGGGACAAGTCGTTACCCACAACTGCGATAACTGACGCCCTCTCTTCTGCCCAGCCAGAGCACGTCTCCAGAGTATGTTGAAGAGCTCGGTGGCCTAGTTCATGAGGTATATTGAAGACGCGGGATCGAATCCCGCCCAAGACGATGTTTTCTCTTTGTTCATTTTTCAATTTATTTTGCATTTTTAAAGAAAACGCAAAGTTCTATATAAAATTTATAGCGGTAGAATAAACAAATTAGCTACAAATTCAATAGATTGAAAAGCTATATGAACATAAGTCAAATTGTATCAGTTTACAGGCACAGCCATGTTGATTGATCATTTATAAGCCACGGGAGCTAATATATTATAATTAATGATTCCATTAATTAGTTGAAACGTATTCTGTGTTTTTGGTACTTTGATTGGATTTAATAGCATGTTGATTAGTTTGATGAATGTCATTGTAATTATAATACGTTCAAATAAGTATTATACATAAGTAACTGCGTAGTGTTGTTTGCATAGGTAGTGACGTCATTATGCGCTGTTTAGAAACGCGCCGAGGTTTCTAGTACCAATTTTTGACATTAATTTTAAATGCATATCTGTCCGTGCATATTTCAGTTCGTTTACTTTACGCTTACTGCAATTAATTAATAAATCAATGTTATACATGTAAGTGTTCACGTTTGGGAATATTAATAACATTTAGACAGTTGGTAAGATTTGCCCTGGGACAGTGCGCACCAGACCCAACTTGTATTAGGATACACTACACTGGAGGACCTCCAGTGAGGTACTCCCTCGCAGTATTGCCGCAAGTGTTAAGGTGTCTGGACGTTGGTGATATATAAACACCCAAAGATCAACACAACTGTATGTTGATATCATTAGGAATCGCGTACACAGTTTGTGAGAATGACTTGATTTCTGTTGATAACGTACACTATAAGGTATTGGTGAATGTTTGGTATGTTTCAATTACGTTTATGCTTCAAGCTACAAATCATACCATAGTCTACCTTCAAACTAATAGATGGACAGATATATTTTTCAAACTTGTAACATTTTATTACTGCAGCTGACCACTTGGAACACCTACCTATGTAAAGCTCAAAGTCAACTCAAAACTGTAAATGAAAATGTCTCAATTTACCTTGTATTAACATTTATTAACTCTTTAAATACAGCTGCAAGTTATATTTACAAAATTACAAAAACATAGCGATCTTGTTAAAACACTAAATCACACCATTTTACCAATGTATTTTTTCACTCTTTGGCATAGGTACATCTAATATATGAAAATCGCGTGTCGTTTTTGGGTATATTTGGTAGGTCTGCACTATCACTATGTGGTCAACCACAAAACTGCCAGCAGTTACGTGGAGTCGTGAGAAAAAGTGATATGGTGACATATGCACTGGCGTATCTACAAAAACAAAAAAGCCGCGAGGGGCGAATGTTAGCAAACAGGTGTTAGAGCACACAGCCATTATATCTAGCATATTCACATTTCCACGTACATTTAGTACGTAATTACAATCCCTCAGTCGCCGCACTTCCGAGTATTAGCGTCTGCGGCCACCTGCATGTAATTACGTTAGTTCCGGTAGATATTTTCTACTTAAACAAAAGTAAGTAACAGAAGTAAGCCTTGCGGTCGTCTGCTGCCTATTTGATATTCACTTCAACTCTAGAGCTCCAACATACCTTTTTTTTCTAGGGGGGAAATGCGTAACCGCACCGTACTCGCCGTTGGCTAGACAGCGAGCGTGTGTGGGGGCTCTCCCAGCAGAGTGCTAGGACTAGCCAGAAAAAAAGAGCTCTCACACCACACGCACATGTAAAACCCCCCGGTGTTCTCCCTGCCCTTATGGGCGCGCTGGGTAAGGTCCACATTGCGACTCCACTAGCCACGCGCCCGTGCAAGCCCGACCTACTGGTCGAGCTATCGCCAAGGGGGGATTGCCGGAGAACACCAGGGCAAAGAGCTCCAACATACTTGACGTCACGATTAGAATTTCTTTTACAAGAAAATGAAACAATGAAAAAAAAAGAAGCTCATTCATATAATAAACAAAGAATAAGTCGGTTTTCGAATAATTATTAAAATAAGATTTTTCTCCATCTCTTTCTAGCAAAACGGCAATTTACATGGAGTTTACATGGCCGTACTCAACAATGACCTCACGGTTGATGTCGGATCTCTCTGTCTAATCGCTTCCAAATTAACATCTTCACATGCTAGTAGGTATCTAATGTATTTCTAAGCCGATTTTAATTCTAATTTCACATGATTGCATCTTTTTCTACGGTATTTTATTAGTTTATGACGAGACGTGAAAATTAGAATTCAGTCATCATCCCAATTGCCTGTAAAGGTCTAAGTTGAGTAAGGAGTTTTGAATTTTGCCAATTTTATTATGGTTCACTGAAAGTAGTGATTTCCACTCATCTGGCAACCTCAAGTTGAATGTCTAAGTTCACCACACCAATTTTTTATGTCACTACGATTCGTGTCTGGAATGATCTAAGTACCCGACTTCCTCCACTTTCAACTTTACTTACAACCGAGTAACGTGAAGGCCAAAGGAAAAATATGCAAAAAATACATTAACTGTGATAGAATATTATAGTTTACAAATTCCGAGTTAGCCATTTGATGATGTTAGCCATTTTCTGTTACGCATTTGATGCGTAACAGAAAATCTATCTATATAATTTGATAATCAGAAGCTTCTTAGCTATACTTAACTCTAAACACGAAATACCTAGTATGAAAGCCTTTTTATTTCGTAGTTGGTCACGAAACATGGAAACGATTCAAGGAAGGTGAGACAAAGAAAATAATTAGTGACACCGCAGGGTGCTCGGACATTAGTGAGACTGAATTGTACCTTCATTACGGAAGATTCCAGACTCTACTTGGTAGGTAGAATATCTTGTATATATTATTTTGCAAATCTAAGATTTCTCTTCCGCGACTAAGGAACTAACCAGACGGGAATGAATCTGATAGTTTTGTTGTTTTAGTAAATATAAATAACCATTCAGAGCTCACCAATACTAAAACTAATTTCTAACTCCCTAAAAGTCAACATACATATTGTTAATACAATAATATTATATTTACAATATTATCAATAGTATTGTGTGTGTATGGCATCATTTCCATATTGATATTTATTGTCTACTAACTTTATTGTTAATATCATTGTATGTGTGTGGCTCTCGTGGCTAGCCATATATATGACATATACAAACAAATGGCAGATAAAACTGCTTGGGGTAAAAATCAACATCAAATGTATGTGGAAAAACTAATGTTCTAATATTGGCAATTTAGTAGAGGAAACAAAAATTAGACCTTAGTTTTTTGCCTGTTCTTCTCGAGAAAGCTCTGCGAAACAGGCGTAGAGTCAACTTTTTTCTTTTTACTTCTATTTCTGTTCAATTTAAAAAAAAACGTCGCCCCACACTACGATTTTCTCCTGTCTCGTGGGTGCAGTTACAAACATAGAATATCACATGCACATATGCCCAGACCGGAACAAATTTCTGTAGGCCATACAAAATATTTGTCCCGTACGGGAATTGAACCCGCGACCCGTTGCGCAATAGGTGATCACTCTACCTCTGCGCTAACCGTGTCGTCCTATATCGTTGGTGAGCATGTACAAGCAATAATTAAATGATTAATTATGTTAACTCATTAAAATTTTGTGTATTGTTCGACGTCAATCATATAACGAAAAAAAACGTGCGAGCGGCGACCGCGTACCGGGAGACGCAGCGTTGGTAGGCCCCCACAAGGTGGACCGACGATCTGCACGCGTAGCACAAGGACCCCGAGCTAAATATGTCTATCATTCATATCATATGTCTATCATAATATGTCTATCAATTTGAATAAAAGATTTTGAATTTGAATTTTGAATTTGAATTTGAATTAACTGTCACTTTTTCGACACCAAACAATAGCTATCTCATTCGCTACTGTCAAAAGTGATATTTCGGTGTAGCGAAATAGGGCGAAAAAATACGCTTTATTCGCAGAATACCAGATTCTCAAAACAAACAGATTCTCAAAATACCGGATTCTCAAAATACCAGATTCTCATTTCACCATAGGTACAGTTGAAAACAATAACTAAAATCCAATTTAATTTTATGTATTAGGTATTTGTTTTATTTGGGAGTTTGGAATCAAGTATTAAAATTGAATCTAATGTAAGTATATTAAATCTTCTTATTGTAACTAAAACATGGATACATTCGCTAACTGTAACTTTATTATTCATGCAATCAGAAATTATTTTATGATTTTTTTTATCTGTACAGTAGAGAGCAATTCTTTTCAAAATATATAATATTTTTTAAACGCTTCACATTTTATATTTAGCACAAATTAGTGTTTCATTAAATAAACGTGAAGCATGCAAGGTCCTATAATTCCATTTGTTGTACACGACCTACACTCAGACAGATACACCAGTAGGCTTACTCTTGATTCCAATCGATCGACATTGAGATTGTAATTTTATGTACGCTTGTGTTTCCACATTGTCGCCAAATTGGACCCGTATTGCGCAGATTTTGAGTGAACCAAACTCAGTGGTATTTGTTATTTTTTCAAGATACGGATCCAATTTGTCGCTAGTGTTGCTAAATAAGCGTTCGAAAAATTACAATGACCGTTAATGTTTCCGCAGTCGTTCCGCAGAAAAAAATGTATGGAGATGACATTAGGTGCGGAAAAAATAGCGTGAGGTTGTCACATGTTAATGTCATTTCCATACATTTTTTCCTTTACATCATTGGTCCTTTTATTTTTTTCGCCATAACAATTGTACACATTAGTGATTTTCCGTTTCCATTGGCTATTGAAGTACTCAATAAATGTCGAGGATATGTCGTGTTTTGACGCCTCTTCATTTATTGCCAGGTACGCTTCCGGGATAATAAAGTTATTCTACAAAAGAGAATATTATAATCACTTCGTGTAAATACCTACCAACATATAAATAAATGTTAATAATATTTTGATTTCGACTGTCCAAAATCTCCTATTTTGCGAATCTGGTATTTTGAGAATCTGGTATTTTGAGAATCTGGTAATTTGAGAATCTGGTATTTTGCGAATAAAGCGTGATTTTTCAGACTTTTTCTTCTATAGCATGATTTGTTTGTCCTTCTTATGGTTCCGTAGCAACCAAAACCTCCTCTGTCTATGCGTCTGTTGTCAGCGGAAGATAGAGTTGAAGTTTTATTGAGCGTGTGTTTCAAATGCCACTATAACAACACATACGAGTATGGCGAACTTCAGACTAGACTAGGGGGCATTGTGATAAAAACATATGCTAATATACTTTTGCTACTATTGTTATACGAGTATCTTACGATGACATGTCAGCAAGTACTTAATTTCTTAACTGAACTTTTTGTTACGCATTTATTTTAAACTAGCTTCTGCCCGCGACTTCGTCTGCGTCGACTTGGGTCAGAATTGGGTCTAAAGCTTCGCTCGTTAACAATTTTTAATCTTCCCACGGAAACTATTTAAGAGATTATTTAAGGAATATAAAGTACATGTCCTTTTCCATAGCATAGGTGACATGCATACCAAATTTCAAAGCTGTCTGCCCGCGGCTTAGCTCGTAAACAATTTTCAATTTTCCCTCGGGAACTACTTAAGGAATCGGGATAAAAGGTAGCCTATGTTCTTTTCCATGTCAAAGGCTACATGCGTGCCAAATTTTATCCAAATCCGTTTAGACGTTTTTGCGTGATTGAGTAACAAACATCCAAACATCCACACTTTCACATTTATAATATTATACTAGCTTCTGCCCGCGACTTCGTCTGCGTGGACTTCAGAATTAGGTCTAAAGCTTCGCTCGTTAACAATTTTAAATCTTCCCACGGGAACTATTTAAGAGATCATTGAAGACATGTACTTTTCCATAGCATAGGTGACATGCATACCAAATTTCAAAGCTGTCTACCCGCGGCTTAACTCGTAAACAATTTTCAATTTTCCCGCAGGAACTACTTAAGGAATCGGGATAAAAGGTAGCCTATGTTCTTTTCCATTTTAAAGGCTACACGCATGCCAAATTTCATCCAAATCCGTTCACCCGTTTTTGCGTGATTGAGTAACAAACATCCACACTTTCACATTTATCATATTAAGTAGGATTAGTAGGATATTATAGTAGAGTTAGTTAGCATAATAGGTAGTAAGTGTAGTAGGTATAATTAGAACAGCGATGTTTTTGTGATAGCGGACAGCAAGTAATGTCACATGACATGAACTCAATTCTTAATGTCCACTCGGTGCTTAAACCGACACGATGAAGAGATTCCTGCATATTTTTAGAATCCGAGTTACATATTAATATTTTAATGCGAATCCCCTCGGATGCTCATGAATATTCACCAAGTTTGACGGAGCAATTAGACAGATGGAATTCCGAGAATTATGCTAATTCCGTTTCCTATGCGAAAAATTTTGGTAAAGGTGTGCGAAGTTGGTGGGAAGTTGCAAGCGAACATATGAGTTTGTATATACTGTACGTTTATTTATAGAAAAGCATACAATACCAGCTATCGGTCTTTAAGAGGCATTTGTGCAACAATAAAATACAAACTTATATCTATACAAATAAATAAAATTGAAGTGTCTGTTTGTAATGTCAAAATAACAAGTTTTTACTAAATGGGTATGAATGTATATCGGGTACCAATAACAAAAACACAATTTAATTTTTTTTTTGTCTGTCTGTCTGTTTGTTCCCGCTAATTTCCGGAACGGCTGGACCGATTTTGTGGGGACTTTCACTAATAAATAGCTAATTATATAAGGTATAACATAGGCTATTTTTTGCCAAAAGTTACTATTCCACGTGGACAAAGTCGCGGGCACAGCTAGTACGTCATATAATTTGGCTTGACCCTAGCAAATTTAACGGTAAAATGCTTAGGTGAAATGTGACAATTTGCTCAAATTCGACAACATAAGTATAATTTGTGATTTTTTATAAATAAAATTAAATGTGTTTGATTTGAGTTACTATTCCAAACACCTTGACAGGCATACTGTCTACTAAGTATATTTTTATTCAAAATCATATACGTATGTAAAAAAGAAATATTAAATAATTAATATCACTATTATTAAAATACTATTATTACAACTAAAATACAATTACAACTTTAAAAGATTTTAATTGGCGAGACAAAAAATTACATCTTTCTAGTCTATTTTTACATACGACAGCTAGCTCTTAATTGGCCTACGTGACGATAAAGCCGAAAAACCTAAACAACCGAAGAACTATGTCTTAGTTTATCAACTTATCTTAGCAGCTATCTTAAACTTCTATAAACTAAAGCTATATTAAGCCTGACGCTTTTTCAATTGCTTTAACAATAATACATAGAGTCAGGGTCCGGTTTCGAACCAATAGTAAAGCTTACACCATGCTTTATAATAAGGCAGTCTCTCTCAGTCTCAGAACATTTCTTGCCCGTTCTTCTCGATAGGGCTCTACCAATTTCCGAACAGTTGTAGAGACAACATTTTTCAACAGTGTTTGGCGTCAGTGTGTGCTGTAGACAGTGCCGGATTTATATTATTTATGCGAGTAAGCCCCTTCATTTCTGCCGCCCCATATGCCTTTCTAAAATAATAATTTTCCATTTATAGTATGGAAGGCACAAATCTGCCGTCCCTAGGACGCTGCCGCTTCTAGGCCACGGTCTATAGGGCCTATTGACAAATCCAGTACTGGCTGTAGACGACTTTTTTAAATCGACACTGAACAAAAGCAGCGACCGAGATTGATCATTGGTTTATCAAGTGTGGTATCCGTCGATAAGTCGAAGATTTTGCCGTTTTTAGGGTTCCGTACCTCAAAAGGAAAATGGAACCCTTATTGGATCGTTGCTCGTCTGTCTATCAGTCTGCCTGCCTGTCTGTCCGTCTGTCAAGACTCTTTTCTCGGGAACGCGTAGAGATATCAAGCTGAAATTTATACCACACATTCGGGTCTATGGTATCTTTCAGTTGTGAAAAAATTAAAGATCAAAGGTATGACCGTTTATGTCGCAAATATCGCTTATTTTGCGACTCGACAAAGAAATCAAAACCTACAGGGTATACTTCCCGTTGACCTAGTAAAACATCGTGAGGCAATCTGACATCTGCGAAGAAATTCAAAGGTGTATGTGAAGTCGACCAATCCGCACTGGGCCAGCGTTGTTGACTAAGGCCCAAACACTCTAACTTAGGGTAGGCTCGAGCCCCTCGGCGGGGACGTACATGAGGTATTATGATGATGTTAAGAAAAAAACTCGTCTTATAGTACATGTTAAGAAAAAAACTCCGTTAACTGTAAATATTTATAAAGGTACTTAATTATATACTTAGATAAGTTTGTACAGAACCCTCGATGGGCGAGTAACTTTCACTTGGCCGGCTAGGTATTTTCAGTTGTGCTGTGTTTCATTAGCTCCAATCACTTTATCTTTAAGGTAATAAAGGAAGCGCTAGGTGCGGGCAAATACGGAAAAAACTCAAAGCTCGGATCAGTCGAGTCCGACGCAATCATCCGAGCCATTGAATTATCGATAATCGAGTCGGCGTTCCTGATCGTCTGAATATTCATACAACTCGATCCCGTAATTGGATTGACGAGTGGATTGTAAGCGTGAAACTCGGTTACACGTTCGTAAACCTTAAAATGAGTGGCGTCGAGTTTAAATTTCCACAACGCTATCGACAATTCGGTGCGTTCGTTCGGGATGTCTTTGCGAAATGATTAATGCAGGCCGCGCCGCTATTTTGTTCGAATATAGTTTTTAATGCGATTGCGTAAAGCTTAAGTCGAGGGTTATTGGAAATGTAATGTTAAAGCAGTTTATGTTAAGCCAATCGTCATTTATTTACTCATTTCCTACATTTATGTACAAACGAGGCATTATCTGCAGTCGCCTCTATGCGATGCAGAGAAAACTGACGAGTTCACGGGGATTCCCTAAAGCAGGGGTTTCCAAACTTTAAAGCCTGAGGGCCATAATGCTTACTTCAGTATGTTGCAAGGGCCAAAACAGTTTTAATTTTTCTGCCATTAACTATATTTCTAGGCTAGTCGCAGAGAGCGCAACTTAAGCAAACATACGCTTTTTTTGCATTTCAATTACTTAAGCTGTCGCGGGCCGGATTGATAGCACTGGCGGGTCGGATTTGGCCCGCGGGCCGATAGTTTGGAGACCCTGCCCTAGAGGATCGGGCCAAGAACCTGGTGGACTAACTAATGCCGAGACATCTACCTCTCCATATGCCAGTGTGGTAGACTATAGCCTTTTTTTTTGGCGGAAGAATCTTTATGGATTCGAAAGGGTCTAAGCCGACTAGGCCGTCCACTTGGAAATGTTGAAGGACTCTGGTACACCGGCGGCTAACCCGCTGGTGTCCCTACCCAGCTCAACCACTCTCCGGGACCCTTCCGCCCCAGTTGGAGGTACGTTCGGACTCGGAAGGTCAATTCACCAAATGCACCCCCTGGACATGGTTGACTATGGCCTTTGGGTAGGCTTGAACCCCTCGGTGGGTACGTATACAAGCTGTGATGATGATGATTACGATGATCAGGCACACACACAAGCAGAAAGGTCTATTTTTTACAATGAAAGCCTATAATTAAACAAACTTCTTTCTTTTCGCGTGAAAATATATTTTATAAAAAAATCACAGGCTTACGAGTACATGAGTTCTTGTCTTATTTCATAATTTTTCTTTATTACCCAACCTATTTCAATGTTCGCGACTGGAAGCTATTTATATGCAAATTTTAAATCTAACATAATAGGCACCTCACTCACACTTCCCAACAGTTTTCTTAAGGCGGCCGTAGCATCTGAAAGGTGACGTAACTTGTGGGTGGAATAAAATCTTATTTTGTTTTTAATGAAGGTTGTTAAAGTTTTAACAGCATGCAAACATAGTCAACAGTTTCAGCACCCTTGATCAGTTTAGGCAGTCTACGAGACGGCTGCTGCTGCATTCGTTATATTACGAGTATACAAAAAAAATTATATTCACCCAAATTTTAGAATATTGTCTGCGAATTTGCGATATGTTTCGATGTTTTTTGCAGGAAAGGCCCACGAGACATGGCTTGAGTTAAGCCGTTATTAGAGCAGTGTATATTTTCCGAATCCAGAAAGTATAAGAGAACACATGAGTACAGAATAAAAAAAAACATAATATTTGTATTTTACATAATATATGTGTATTACATTACTTAAAATTGGCAAACACTATAATTTGTTATTCGAATTGTCGCATAATACAGAGTTGTTTCAATAAGCGATGCATGTGAATATTATTTTATAAATTTTAAAAATTTCTAAACGCCACCGCCAAGAAAGACGAGTAGAATTTGTAAAATATCGTATTCATAAAACACATTGGAATCCATAAAAGCTAACGAACTATGCAGTAGAAAAATACTCTCTTCTCTGTAGCACACAAAAAAATATGTATTTTTTCTGATGTATCAAATGCATACGTTATTCAATAAACTTCCTTGACAATAGAATATTAGGTAAAAGAATCAAAAATATCTATATTAGTGTTTTCACAGCATTGAAATTTCCTACTTAAATGTACTAAAATGTCTTTGCGGTGACGGGTTTAATACATCTGTCGTCACCTCTTTCGCCCTCCTAAGGCAAGACCCGCGCCCAGCAATGGAACGTATACGGGTTAACGTGGTGATAAAATCAACTGAAACTCTATTAATTGTAATTATTTTATTGTCATTGTGGCTAAAAGTTGCGGCGACGACACTCACCTTAATATCAGGTGAACTTCAAGGCGCGAATTCAGTTAATTTCGTTCAAAAGTCGTCCCTCTGATTTATTGAGGCTTATCGGGACAAATTTATATTGCGGAGTTGGTGATATAATCTGTACAGTACAGGAGTCGTCGAATCGGCTTGGAACGCCACGGCACCTATTTGATATTGCAGGAGTATATATGTTACCGGCAGAGTCGTTATTTAGAGTAGATAGAAAGCTTTATTTCCCCCTTTTCCTCGCGGTTTGACTTATTTGTCCTGCTCGTAGCACTAACAGTAAAGCTAGTTCCTCAGGGTTCTACTATAATCAATCTGCCCCCTGTTAATAAACAAGGATCTTTCGATTCATTTGCTTAGAAATAACACAAACTATAGGACAGCCGGCCTATTCGCTAACTTCGGTTGCTCACTGGAACTGTCATTTTTGAAAGGAACTTTACATCCATTACAGCTATCATGAACGCCTCCGTAACACATAAGATCATTAAACCAGTAATGGATATTCAAAAATGACAGTTCGGGTTACCAACCGTAGTTAGCGAATAGGCCTGCAGGACATATATTAGTGGCAAAAAAGATGATCTCACGCCTTAGGCGATCTCAACTAGACAGCCTTTTAACCTTTGTCTGCACTTCTTTAGGTCTATTAATTTTTAAACATAAACCAATTAGATGTCTGTACGAAATTATAATTCATGCGAATTTTTCGAAAAATGAAATTTATAGCAAAAAAATAACTTACATAGAGTGAGAGCTTCAACGATGAAATTAAAAACTTACTTCAAACAAATGGTAATAAGTACACGAAGGTTTTAATTAACGTCGTTCTTTATTTCCATTTATTTGAATCCTAGTAAACAGCCATTCCCGTCTCGTTAGCTTGACTAACTTAGATAACAAGCTTTATAGGGCACGTATTACGGTAATGGGAGAATGTTAAATGTTTTATTTCAACCGAAATAAGTCGAATGTTGATGTAGACACAACGATTTACGTGTAGGAGAGATTACTACGTGGATATATCAAAACGACAACAAATGAAAAAAAAAACGGCGAATATTAGTTAATAGTAGTAATTTGAAATGATTGTAACTTGTCATCTAAAAATTATTTATTCAAGCAAACGAAAACGAGGTTCTGTACAAACTTATATCTAAGTATAACGTTTTACAAACATGAAAAATTGTTTTACAGTTTTCCCATTCTCTCCAAATAATTAGTATACATATATATAATACTAGCTGTGTCCGCGTACTACGTTTCGCCATAATTATCACCTAGGGGTCTAAAAATAGTTTACGACCTATTCTCACTCAGACCTACAGATTACAGAACATTTACAAAAAAAATCATAAAAATCGGTCAAGCCGTTTCGGAGGAGTTTGGTTACAAACACTGTGACACGAGAATTTTTATATATTAGAAGATGAAGAAAATAAATCGTTTAGTCTTTTCATCACCAATATAACGTAAGTAAATCTGATCACTGGATTTTAAAACTTAACTGCTTTTCGTACTAATGAAGCTGAAATAACGGCGTGACTAAGTTAAAGTGCTCGAGCACTCAGAATTTATAGCGTAGTTTCGTGATGTCTTGACGTCGCGTTGTGCAATGAAACTATTTTATTAACTTTCAGATAATAACATTATATCTTACTTTACTAATATACATTGGATAGTGGTTGGAACGGATACTATACAAATGGTCTAGGTAGAAACAGACAACACCAGCGCCGCTGACAAAGCAGCTGAGCTACACGCCCTAGGCGTAGCGGGAGTCCGGAAACGGGCGCATTCACGGGCAGGGGGTCAGCGGGAACAAGGCCTCGCTGTTGTCCCCTTCCCCCTGTCTTGTGACGGACGGAGAAGCTGCGGGGGGTTTTTAGTAGGTAGGACCGGGCCGAGTTCGGCCTGGGGAGTCCCACATATCCTCGTGGTTTGGCTCGACCACGAGGAATGCGTAATAAGAATAGTTTACGACCTATTCTCACTCAGACCTACAGATTACAGAACATTTACAAAAAAATCATAAAAATCGGTCAAGCCGTTTCGGAGGAGTTTGGTTACAAACACTGTGACACGAGAATTTTTATATATTAGAAGATGAAGAAAATAAATCGTTTAGTCTTTTCATCACCAATATAACGTCAGTAAATCTGATCACTGGATTTTAAAACTTAACTGCTTTTCGTACTAATGAAGCTGAAATAACGGCGTGACTAAGTTAAAGTGCTCGAGCACTCAGAATTTATAGCGTAGTTTCGTGATGGTTTTTCGGGGGGTTTTTAGTAGGTAGGACCGGGACGAGTTCGGCCTGGGGAGACCACGAGGAATGCGTAAAAGCATTTTCCCACTTCCAAAAAAAAAGAAGGTAGAAACAGACAGCCCTATATTTATTTATTTATTATCAGGCAACTAAGGCTCATAGATATATACCTTACAATCTAACATACCTACATAAATATTTAACAGTTTCGGCAATGTAACGGAAGTTATGAGATATGTTCGTAAAATAAAATTAAGTATTAGCCGTGTTCTCGGGTCTGCCAATGATTTAGTTAATTATGTAGGGTCTAAACGCGCACAATATTAGCATAGTAACTCTTGAAATACTATGTACCTTTACTCGACGTTTCGGTCGCCTTGTTGCGGCCGTGGTCACGAGCGAACTATGCTAATATTGTGCGCGTTTAGACCCTACATAATTAACTAAGTCAATAATGCAACGCGAAAGTTTAAAATGTTATCTGCCAATGATGTTTGGTAATCGTTCCCGGAATCGCCTAAACACCGCGCCCTTTGGCCAGAAGTCCTCCTTCATGAAAGTATCCAACACGGTGCTCGGAGCTCTCCCCACCAATATTTTAAAACTTGTGGCCCGACTCCAGTGGCTGCGCCCCCAGAACGAAGTTGTACTATCTAATGTCCTGGAGACGCAATTTTGAATCTTCAGAAGTGAATCGGCGCAGGCTTTCTAATCGGGAGGTCCGAGGTTCGATCCTGCCAAGTACCAATGTGTTTTTCGTTTTGCAATTTCGTATGAACATTTATCTGACGCTCCTACGGTGAAGGAAAACATCGTGGGGCAACCATCTGCGAAGATTTAAAGGTGTATATGAAGTCGACCAATCCGCACTGGGCCAGCGTGGTTGACTACGGCCTAAACACCTTAATTTAGGGTAGGCTCGAGCCCCTCGGTGGGGACGTATATGAGCTGTGATGGTGGAGCCGAAAAACAGGTAAGACAAACAGTACTCATGTGGTTAAGGATTTCAGGTGAAGCTCGCATTCACTATTGGCCTTATCGTCACCTACCATAGTTACCATTGTGAGCTGAAGCCTGTCAGTAAAGATCATGGGATGTTAAGCCATTCCATAGTAGTTTGGTAACCGGACCGATTTTAACGGACCAGACCCCTTAGATAAAAGCCACACGCTAAGTTTTCCGCAGTCGTTCTGCAGAGAAATGTATGGAGCTAACATTAGCTGATCTTAGCTAATGCTGCTTAGCTGATTAACTGAGCTGCCCCCCAACCATGATCGCCCAAAACAATATTAAAACCACACTGAGAGCGGGATGGCGCTATACGCAGCAAGTGCGGTTTCAATATTGTTTTAACCTTGTCATTTTTGTCCCATCGAATGTCGTTCTTCCAGGCTAGATCTGCCCCTTGATCGTGTAACAAAAATCTATCGCCATCGCTTTCAATTTTGACAGTCAAAATGCATCCATTACTTTTTTATATCAGACAGTCGACACAGTCTTATATTGACGACGCAATGACTAATTTCAAGTTAATCGTGATAGACTTTTTCTTTAACAATAACCCCCCTGCCCCCGTAGCACGTCCACCAAAACACGATATGATAAAGCGATTTATCGCGGTGAACTGTCAAAATACGTCGAAACCCTATTGTATTTTGACTGTTCGCCACGATAAACCGCTTTATCATATCGTGTTTTGGTGGACGTGCTAGGGGGGCTGGTCCATTAGAACATAAAGGGTTATTCATCCTAAAATAAACGAATATTTGAAACGTTACTCGACTTTTTTTCATTTGCGAAATCACATCAGATCTCCGTTTCCGATTAGCTTTCGCGTTTCGCGATAAAAAAGTTTTTATCTCGCTGCATCCACGTAGCTCCCAGGCGGAATGTTTATATAGCTATCACTTGCTATCACTAATTAGTTTTCTTTCGTCCGTCGAACTAGTCAACTAAAAGTATAAATTGCCGGGCATTTTCAAGTAAATCACACGACCACCCCACAATTTTACTGGCAAACTTTTATTAACATAGCTAATAACGAAGTCTGTAGAATTCGTTTTTGAGTTGAAATTGCTCCTTTATATATACACTAGCTGTGCCCGCGAACTATGTTTCGCCATCAAAATACTTAACACAGTGTTTAGTTTTTTCCTCCATTTTATTCCATAATGATTCAACTTTATTCTGCCTTTCTTGAGCATCGGCCATTTCGAAATTAGGACAATTTTCGTAGGTTCGTAATGCTCTTTTTCTAACAGTCCACAAAATTAAATACATTACATATTACTATAAACACTAAGTATTATTATTATTTTAGGGACATTATTGATATTAATAAATTCTTCTTCAGTAGAAAGAACTACACAGTTGCAAGAATAATCTTTATCGTATTCATGTTTCGAATTAAAATAAACAATTGTTAATAAATTAGAACTGTATACGAATTAAGTTTAGATTTTATAATGGGTGTTGGTAACACCAACAAAATATTTTTTTGGATATGACAACTTGGCCAATTTTGAGTGGTCGTACAGTAAGCTCCTTGTCAAGCTATACTGTTTGACCTTTGAACCGTTCTTATGTCGCTCGTAATACTGGCGGTTTTCCTAGAGTTAATGTATAGCATGAATGGGGGGGTTACTGTACAAATACGTTTTCCGTATTCGATATCCGATCACGGAATACAGACACGGAGTTTCGTGAACGTAGCGGAGACGTTCGATTCTTCTCATTCGGGATTTCTACCATTCTACCTAAACGTACGTACAGAACGTGTTCCGTTCGTAATAAAAACGAACGTGTGCGGCAGTCAATGAGTATTTTGTATAGATTTGATGCATTCGGATGCCCGCATTCAGAAAACGAATGCGAAAAAACGTATTTATGCGGTAAGCCTTAAAATGTATTGAGACTTCCGTTTTTGTAACGTGTACTGTGCGATATAGTGTTGCTGGCATAGTTCGGTTAGCAAACTCGTCGTGATGACTAACATCCAACACACAAACTTGGAGTTATCATTAGTTAGTTCACGATCGTTGCATTATCACGGTCTCGAAGGACACTAAACACAGGTAACATCGAACATCCAATAGGCCCCGAAGCGGTTCTCCAATTTTTTTGGTGACGGAACCCTTTTGGAAAGCGAAATACTTGACGGAACCCTAAAATAAAACAATAGTTTTTAAAAGTGTATTCTTTATTAATAAGCATAATAAAAGTACGACCAGAGAAGGTGTTTTGATTTTTCTAAATTATTGCGGAACCCTTATAGGGGTATTGTGGAGCCTTAGGGTTCCGCGGAACACACTAAGAGCATGGCTGCTCTAGGTACCCTTCAGGGCCTACTTTCATTTAATACCCCTATTGCTGGGTTTGAAAAGCAACTGTTATCCGTCTTTTTTGAGCGGCGGCCATGTTGAATTTACGTCAATGTTGCTACGTTCATAGTGCTCTACTGATCAAGGCCTTTCATTTGATACCTATATTGCTAGGTTTGGAAACGAACTTTTATTCACCTTTTTTGAGCGGTGGCCATGTCGAATTTACGTCAATATTGCTCGGTCCATAGTGCTCTACTCTTGAAGACCTTTCATTTGATACCTATATTGCTAGATTAGAAAACGAACTTTTATCCACCTTTATTGAGCGGCGGCCATGTTGAATTTATTTATGTGTTGCTAGGTTCATAGTGCTCTACTCATCAAGGCCTTTCATTTGGTACCCACATTGCTCGGTTTGGAAACGAACATTTATCCTTTTTTTGAGCGGCGGCCATGTTGAATTTATGTAAATGTTGCTAGGTTCATAGTGCTCTACTCATCAAGGCCTTTCATTTGATACCCATATTGCTAGGTTTGGAAACTAACTTTTATCCACCTTTTTTGAGTGGCGGCCATGTTGAATTTATGTAAATGTTGCTAGGTTCATAGTTCTCTACTCATCAAGGCCTTTCATTTGAGACCCATATTACTGGGTTTGGAAACAAACTATTATCCATTTTTTGAGCGGCGGCCATGTTGAATTTATAGCAATTTTCCTAAGTTCATAATGCTCTACTCTTTTAGGCTTTTCATTTGATACCCATATTGCTAGGTTTGGAAACGAACTTTTATCCTTTTTTTTAGAGCGGCGGCCATGTTGAATTTAGGTCGATTTTGCTAGGTTCCTAATGCTCTACTCTTCAAGGCCTTTCATTTGATACCCATATTGCTAAACAAACTTTTATCTATCTTTTTTGAGCGGCGGCCATGTTGAATTTATGTCAATGTTGCTAGGTTCATAGTGCTCTACTTATCAAAGCCTTTTATTTGATATGCATATCGCTGGGTTTGGAAACGAACTTTATCGGCAGTCATGTCAAATTAAGTCAACGTGGCTAGGTTCAATGTGTTCTACTCTTTCTTCGTTCGATATCCATGTTCCTTGGGTGGATCCAAAAAAATGTGATCCGTCATTTTAGACATTAGGATCAAGAGTCCCGTCCCGTCCCTCTACGCGTAACCCAGAAAATTGCAGTCAGATATTTTTTTTATTATCAATATTAATCTATTACTTTTAATAGTTTTAAATGGATGAAAGAGTTTGATTCCTTAGTCCTAATGTAAAAACATATAACACCTTTCAAAATACCTTGAAAACAGTATCTTCATTTTTCAACATTTCAATTATTTCAAAAATTGTACCGATTTTGTGAAAATTAGTCAAGAATTAAACCAATCTACAAATTTTATGGTCACTCGATAAGTATTATCATAAAAAAATGCTTTATACATTGGTGGTATGGCTTGATCTTTTTGCCTTACCACCACGGTACGACATAAGAAAAATACAATTTGGTTGGCGAAATCCAGTTGGGCACAGCCATTAACGGAAAATATTAAATTTTAATTGTACTTTTTGAAACACTTCATTCCTGCCTTAATTTTCGAAATCCAATTACTTAAGATCAGGCTGTATGGCGTAGTTCCATTGCCTTTCCTTTGTGGAAGAAAATACCTTCTCTCTGTACTATGACAGACTTGTCAAAATAATTTCACGTGCGCCATGTTGTTTTTCTACCTAAAGCCAATTCGAAAATTTTATATGGTATTTTTTCACTAAAAAAAAAGTGAATTTAAACAAACGAAATTATGCCTAAATGTTCTTCCGGAAAATTCTAAGCATTGTGGTGTAAGCCATAACAAATTCTGTCCAGTAGTTTCGGAGATCTTTCCGGACAAACAGACAAACAAACAAACAAACAAACAAACAAACCAACAAACAATTTTTTTAAAAACTATTCTATCGTGTTCTGCTAATGATTTTAAGGCGACCTGTGTATTTTTTTTCTTTATATTTCGCAATTACAGATTTTTGTACCCCTACGATTTTATTATATATAGAGAAGAGATGATTCAACTTTATTCTGCCTTTCTTGAGTATCGGCCATTTCGAAATTAGGACAATTTTCGTAGGTTCGTAATGCTCTTTTTCTAACAGTCCACAAAATTAAATACATTACATATTACTATAAACACTGAGTATTATTATTATTTTAGAGACATTATTGATATTAATAAATTCTTCTTCAGTAGAAAGAACTACACAGTTGCAAGAATAATCTTTATCGTATTCATGTTTCGAATCAAAATAAACAATTGTTAATAAATTAGAACTGTATATGAATAAAGTTTAGATTTTATAATGGGTGTTGGTAACACCAACAAAATATATTTTTTGGATATGACAACTTGGCCAATTTTGACTGGTCGTACAGTAAGCTCCTTGTCAAGCTATTATACTGTTTGACCTTTGAACCGTTCTTATGTCGCTCGTAATACTGGTGGTTTTCGTAGAGTTAATGTATAGCATGAATGGGGGGTTACTGTACAAATACGATTTCCGTATTCGATATCCGATCACGGAATACAGACACGGAGTTTCGTGAACGTAGCGCAGACGTTCGTTTCTTCTCATTCGGGATTTCTACCATTCTACCTAAACGTACGTACAGAACGTGATCCGTTCGTAATAAAAACGAACGTGTGCGGTAGTCAATGAGTATTTTGTATAGATTTGATGCATTCGGATGCCCGCATTCAGAAAACGAATGCGAAGAAACGTATTTATGCCGTTAGCCTTAAAATGTATTGAGACTTCCGTTTTTGTAACGTGTACTGTGCGATATAATATTGCTGGCATAGTTCGGTTAGCAAACCCGCCGTGATGACTAACATCCAACACACAAACTTGGAGTTATCGTTAGTTAGTTCACGATCGTTGCATTATCACGGTCTCGAAGGACACTAAACACAGGCAACATCTAACATCGAACATCTAATAGGCCCCGAAGCGGTTCTCAAACTTTTTTAGTGACGGAACCCTTTTGGAAAGCGAAATACTTGACGGAACCCTAAAATAAAACAATAGTTTTTAAAAGTGTATTCTTTATTAATAAGCATAATGAAAGTACGACCAGAGAGGGTGTTTTGATTTTTCTAAATTATTGCGGAACCCCTTATAGGGGTAGTGTAGAGCCCTAGGGTTCCGCGGAACACACTTAGAGCATGGCTGCTCTAGGTACCCTTCAGGGCCTACTTTCATTTAATACCCCTATTGCTGGGTTTGAAAAGCACTGTTATCCGTCTTTTTTGAGCGGCGGTCATGTTGAATTTACGTCAATGTTGCTACGATCATAGTGCTCTACTGATCCTTTCATATGATACCCATATTGCTGGGCTTAGAAACGAACTTTTATCAGTTTTTTTTTGAGCAGCGGCCATATTGAATTTTGTGCTATTTTCCTAGGTTCATAGTGCTCTACTTTTCAAGGCCTTTCATTTGATACCTATATTGCTAGGTTTGGAAACGAACTTTTATCCACCTTTTTTGAGCGGTGGCCATGTCGAATTTACGTCAATATTGCTAGGTCCATAGTGCTCTACTCTTGAAGACACCATTTGATACCTATATTGCTAGATTAGAAAACGAACTTTTGTTGAAATAAAACAACAGTCAATTCTTACATAGGTACTTAAATTTATTCGTCTGTGGTGTTAAAACTCTTCCTGATGTCTGCGGTATTCATTTCAGTAGTCTGTGCACTCCATGTGTACGGGCCAGCCGCACATAATTTTACGTTACTTGATGTGACCTAGATTAATTTAGCGTGTCTTGCATGACGCCGCGCGCTGTGCTTTACTTATTACGCAATAGAGCATTATTGGTGAGAAACAATAAATTAGTGTACTTTCAACACTCCACGTGTTCGGTCATTTAGCGCTCTTCGGAGTCATCCCTCTTCAGCGTTAGCGTTAGCGTCAGCGTCCCGAGTGTGTGGTTTACCATACATTCTTTTGGTCCTTCGAGCGAAACAGGACCTTACGCGAGTGAAGTCCTGTGCAAAGTGATCTAGCGAAAGCTGTGGTTAAAGTACAAATAAACACGTGCACGGTGTGTTTATTCCGCGTCAGCTTTGTGCCTAAGCTTTGTGAGCGATCGTCGAAGTTACAGCAGCATTCCTGTGGGTTGGACAGCCCGCACAAAACAGCAGCGTCAACGTGCAGCAGCGTCAGCGAGGCCAGCAGGCCATTTTTTGCGTGAGTCGGGAGACTCACCTTGCAGCAGCGTTCAAGTAAGATCGTTTTTATTTTATTACCTATTAGCGATGGAGTACGAAGCGTTATTTGCTCGTCAAGGAGAGCTCGTCAGCGAAATCCAACGTGTTGGAACTAACTTTGGTAAGGATCCAGCATATCGAAAAACGTCGGAATATCTTAAGATACGGCTAGACACATTAGATAGTCTATGGGGAGAGTTCGAAATTAATAATCAACAACTCGAAACTCTGGAAACCAAATCGCAAAGGTACTTTTTAGAATCCATTTATGAGCGTACGATGAAATATTATACGGAAACTAGAGCTAAAATTTCCAACTATTTGCCAATAGGGTCAGGTTCAGGTACAGCTATAGGTGAGGACGTAAAAATGAGCGAAAGAGATTCAAAGAGTAAGATCGATGAACATTTATCCCTTCAGAGAACTAATTTTCGAGCGTTCAGACGCTTAATATCTAGCATAGAGGTAAGCGAAATCTCCGAGAAATGGGAACTCGAAGATGAGATACGCAACATCCAGTCACGATGGAACGATATCGATAAGCTTCATCTAGTAATAGACAACATTCTAGAAGGTACTGATGAAATGTACCAAGATGAATTTATTAGGCAGGAGATACTATTTAAGCGAACGAAAAAGGCATTGTATCAAAAACTATGCGCCACATCTCATACCCAGCATGCTACCCCTTTATTAGAAATACCTACTTTCACAGGTAAATATACTCATTGGCCTACTTTCTTCGACTTATTCACTGAGTCAATTCACAATAATAACTATTTATCTAAGGCGCAGAAAATGCAACATCTGAAAGGGAGAGTAAAAGGTGAAGCTGAGCGTTTGATTCAGCACCTAAATATTTCAGCTGAAAATTATGACGTAGCTTGGGAAATTCTAACTCATCGCTACAATAACCCCCAAGTACTTTTTACTACGCATATTGAAATTTTTCTCAATCAACCCAATATCAGTAAACAGACGGCAAACGAAATAAAAAGATTATATGACACCACCACCGAATGTATTCATGCTATCCACAACCTTGGGGTGGACACCAATACTTGGGATCCGATTTTGGTACACCTGTTAACAAAAAAGCTAGACAGCGATACCTACAGCGCGTACAAGGAAGCACGTAAGTCTCCCAGAGATCTAGCCTCATTACAAGAGCTATTGTCGTTTCTTGAGAGTAAATTTATTGCTCTCGAGCCTATTCACAAGCGAGAGAGAGATAGTATAGTTCAATCGAAGCCGACCTTAGCGTATTATCCTTCTAAGCGTTCTTTTGGCCCGAAGCAAAACTGTAACTATGGCCGACCATTCAAAGGATATCAAGCAGCAATTACATCTACGTATAAGTGTCCTTTATGTAGTTTCGATCACGAACTTTATAAATGCCACAAATTCAATAACATGTCAGCGGAAATAAAATTGAAGACAGTTGCGAAACTGAACCTTTGTAGAAACTGTTTATTCAAACACGCTAGCGACAAATGCACCTCAATTAAAAGGTGCAAGGAATGCAATAAAGAGCATCATACGATATTGCATGACGGGCTTGTAGGGTTGTCGCGCTCGACTGCGGTACCTATGACGGAGACTAAACCAAATTCATACATAACATCTCAGCCTACATCAACAACTAAGCCCCATACAACTAAGCCTCATGTTGCGAATCACGTTAGTACTAACGACGAAGAAGTGTTATTAGCGACTGTTTTGTTAAATGTAAAAAGCGCCGATGGCAATTACGTCACATTAAGAGCTCTTTTGGATCAGGGCTCTCAGATTACTTTAATATCAGAAAACGGCGCTCAGTTGCTAGGGTTGCCACGACGGAAATGTAGTGCATCAGTATCGGGTGTAGGTATCAGCCCTAAGCAAAGTAGAGGTCTTGTTACTCTCGAGTGTAAATCTATTTACGATGATTATTGTTTAAACACAGAAGCGTCTGTTATTCCTCGAGTAATAAGCGATCTCCCTAACGTGTCCTTTTCTAGGCAATCGTGGCCTCACATTAAAAATGTGAAATTAGCGGACCCTGAATATAACGTATCTAAGCCAATCGACATTCTGTTGGATGCCTGCGTATACTCCGATGTCATCATGAATGGACTTGTCAAAGGGGAACACAATGCGCCGATAGCACAGCAAACCAAATTAGGGTGGATTTTGTCTGGCAATATTAAAACTCTTCACTGTAACGTTGTGGTTAATAATTTAGCTGAAATAAAAAAATACTGGGAAATCGAAGAGATCCCCAGTACTACATCAGAGCTTACCAGTGAGGAACAATATTGTGAACAGCATTACACTGCTACCACAAAGCGTCGTACCGATGGCAGGTATGAAGTAGCCCTACCATTGAAACCTAATTACGAAGAAAAATTAGGGTCGTCTAAGGCAAAAGCGATAGCGCAATTTAAGCAACTAGAAAGCAAAATGGAACGAAATAAAACGTTACCAGCAAGCTATAAGCAATTCATTTGCGAATATAATGATTTAGGACTCATGCGACCAGCAAGCGATAGTAGTAAACCTCCATGTTTCTTACCACATCACGGAGTGTTGAAAAATGATTCTACCACTACGAGTCTTAGAGTGGTATTTAACGCGTCGTCAAAAACCAGTACTGGATTTAGTCTCAATGATGTGATGGAGTGCGGTCCAAACTTACAGTGTGACCTACAATCATTATTACTTACTTGGCGACAATATAAATATGTTATAACGGCTGATATAGAGAAGATAGTCTGGCAAATTCTGATAAGAGAAGATGACCAGCATCTTCAATCATTCATCTGGCGATATACAACGCATGAGCCACTCCAGGAATACGTCCTTACATCAGTAATTTTTGGAGCAAAAGCAGCTCCGTACTTAGCGATGCGCACACTTAGACAACTAGCTAAAGATGATGCATCAAAATATCCTCTTGCATCAGCAGCTCTAGAAAAAAGTTTCTACATGGACGATTTGCTGAGTGGACATAATTCTCTAGCGGAAACAAAAGAATTGCAGTACCAATTAATTGAAATCCTGAAAGGCGCAGGGATGAACTTAAGAAAATGGGCAGCTAACAACCCGGAGATACTAACCCATTTATCAGCGAACCAACTAGACGGGCCCTTTGATTTTAGATGCGCTGAGTCCCGGAAAACTTTAGACCTCCGATGGATTCCCTCTTCTGACTCATTTGTGTTTACAAACAAGATAGATTTCGATGGCGACTGTAGCACAAAGCGTCAACTTCTCTCGTTGATATCGAAGGTGTTCGATCCCTTAGGGTGGCTCTCACCACTAACCATCAGGGCTAAGATCCTCTTTCAAAAAACATGGTCCTGTGACATGGGATGGGATGACGAAATTCCTACTGACATTAAAACGGAATGGGCCGAGCTTCGAAATGATCTGAAAAGGGTTAGTGAATTTAACATACCTCGATATTTAGGTGACACACAGCAAGCATTTAGATTATACGGCTACAGTGACGCATCCGAAAAGGCTTACGCCTGTGTTGTTTACCTAGTAGCGCCCGACGATAAAGGTGAATGCACATCACGACTAGTTGCTGCAAAAACTAAACTGGCACCACTTAAGAAAGTCTCATTGCCACGTTTGGAGCTATGCGGTGCCTTACTCTTAACCCAGTTAGTAAAAATCATAAAAGCGTCATTAGCGAATACAAACTTACAGATTTATGCTTTTACTGACTCCATGGTAGTACTGGGATGGTTACATGGAGATACAACTCGATGGAAACAGTTCGTAGCGAATCGGGTTCAACAAATAACGGAAGTAATACCAGCTTCGAACTGGCATCACGTACGGTCTGAGGAAAACGCAGCCGATTGTGCTACGCGTGGTTTATCCGTGGCCAAGCTTCACGACAATCCACTTTGGTGGAACGGCCCGGAATGGATACCTCATTTTGATCCCAATAATACGAAACCAAATACTTATGAAACGAACTTAGAGGTAAAAAAGGTCAGTGTAAACGTAGCCTTACAACATTCAAGCTCAACGATAATTAATGAAATATTAGTAAACAATAGCTCCATTACTCGTGCACTAAAGATAGTGGCATGGGTGTCTCGTTTCACGGCGGCGTTACGACACAGAGCAATCGAACATGATACTTACCTATCAGCAACTGAAATAAACAAAGCGAAACAATTAATAATAAAGCATATTCAAGCGAATGATTTTTATAGCGATTTAGATTATATAAAAAGCAAAGGTCATGTTCGATCTAATAGCAAAATAGCGAGTTTGAGCCCCTATTTAGATGAAGATGGAATCTTGAGAGTTGGCGGTCGTCTTGGAAATTCGAACATAAGCTGTGCAGCCAAGCATCCGATAATATTGTCGAGTTGTAATCGTTTTACTGATTTAATTATCCATCACGCGCACATTACTACCTTACACGGTGGTCCAAGACTAACTTTATCATATGTAAGAGAGAACTACTGGGTTATGAGCGGCATGCGCACTGTCAAACGGCAACTTAGACAATGCATGAAATGCCGACGCTATAGCTCAGAAAAATATCAACAGATTATGGCTGATCTCCCTCGAGCGAGAGTAACTCCTTCCCGCCCTTTTACACACACCGGTGTAGACTTTACCGGTCATGTCGATTTGAAACTGAGCAAGGGTAGGGGAGTGAAGACATACAAGGGTTATGTCGCCATTTTCGTCTGCCTAGCAACAAAAGCTGTACACCTGGAACTGGTGTCCGACTTAACTACACCAGCATTTTTGGCAGCATTGAGCCGTTTATGTGCCCGGCGCGGGACTCCCCGCCGAATGTATAGTGATAATGGCACTAACTTTATCGGAGCGAAGCGAGTGTTAGATAAAGAGTACAAATTGATTTTGCAGACTCTCAATCAAGACTTTTTTAGCAACCTTAGTGTTAAAAACATTGAGTGGTCGTTTAACGCGCCTGCATGGCCGAGTGCAGGTGGATTGTGGGAAGCGGCAGTGCGATCTTTTAAGAGACATCTTAAACGCGTCCTGGGAGGGCAAAAACTAACTTATGAAGAGTTTTCGACTTTATTGCATCAAATTGAAGCCGGCCTTAACTCATGTCCATTATTTTCCTTGACCGAGAATCCCGACGATACATATCTTACCCCGGGTCATTTTTAATTGGTGACTCTATGCTATCCCGACCACAGACGGACCCAGATAATATTAGCTTACCCGCAAGATGGCAACTAGTACAGCACATGAACAAACAATTTTGGAAACTATGGTCATCAGATTACCTACAGCACCTTCAGGTTCGGTCCAAATGGAGAAAACCATGTAAGAATCTGCAACTAAATGATATCGTTTTGATAAAGGAGGACAACATACCTCCAGGTAAATGGGCACTTGGTAGAATTCAGGAACTTCACCCTGGCAAGGATGACTACGTCAGGGTCGTATCAATTAAAACAGAGAACAATATTTTAAAACGCCCTGTAACAAAACTTATACCTTTACCTGTTCATAGAGAAGATAACATTACCGCAGCGAAGCGCGACGACTCCCAGCTACATGGTACTCCAACATCTGCGCGAGTCGAGACAAAGGGTAGAAGGAATAAACGTAGCGTACTAGCGAACTGTCTCTTATTACCACTCCTTCTATTTATTTCATTAATATCTCCGTCGATACAGCAAAATATTGTGAGCAACGTGACATTAGATAGCAATCAGACGCTATATTTTGATAAGATCTCGAATTTACAGTTCATTCGAGATGAGTGGAAGCTGGTGGTATACTACAATCTCACTGGTTACTGGCAAGCATTCACAGATATGGAGACTTACGTAAGACACCTGCAAGGCTTGACTGTGAAGTCCAATTTACAATATAAAAGCATTACGAATCAGCTAGCACACGAATTAACTGAAATTGAACATTATAATCAATTACTTCGGGGTCCCACCAGTCTACGTCAGAAAAGAGGTTTGATAAACGGTGTGGGGTCCGTTGCAAATTACTTATTCGGTGTTTTAGATAACGATTTTGCCCAACAATATGCGAAAGATATCGAAAAAATTAGCTACAACGAAAACCACCTCAAACAACTTATAAAAAATCAAACCACAATAATCGAAGCAGAATATAATATTATACAGCGCAACGAGCGAATAATGAATACACAATTTACAGCAATAAATAATCATCTAAAACAAATTTCTGTTGAGCTAAATGGAATACGTTCAGACGTCAATAATAACCTTTACATTACGTCATCAGCTTTAGGAGCTAACATCATCCTAGAAAACTTGAGACGCATGCAAACTTCTCTTATCGATATTGTGACTGACATCACTCACGGTCGCATCGACACGCACCTGTTGTCGAAAGAGCAATTAGATGAACAAATCAATTTTATATCAGGCCAACTACACGATGACCTAAAGATACCTGTGGAGACAGATAACATAAAAAACTTATACAAATTACTTAAGGTGTTTGCTAGCATTTACAAAAATTACCTCCTCATCGAAATAAGGTTTCCACTGGTTAGCAGCGACATATATGAGCTCGATAAAATTATAACAATCCCACGAAATGATAAAGGAATTTCCTACCTCACTGTACCTACCTACCCGTACTTAGCATTTAACCTACGTAAAGATATGGTCGTTTTCTTAAATGATCGCGACATGCAAACTTGCCTTCATGCATCAGAAGATAAAATTTTATGTATCTTAGATAAACCTATATATGATCTAGATCTCAAGCAAAACTTATGCAAATTAACTTTAATAAATGCAGGCAAAAATGCGTCACCCTGCACTTATGAACAATCATCTTGTTACAATAGATGGATAAAGTTACAGCGACAGAATGTCTGGCTGTATTCGTGTTGCAATGAATACAACGTTCGCACATTTTGCCCAGCTGGAATGACAGTAAGCACTATTGCGGGCAATGGCATACTAGATATAGGCCAAGGCTGTATAATCAAGGGCGATTCATTTACGATTTACGCTCACAACGACTTTGTAAAAAGGATTAAAATACAACCCATTATCGAAGCCCCTGATATGTCGATCTTAAATAGAGTTGTCAATACTTCAGCACCAACGTACATCTTCACTACGGAAAATCACGAGCAAGCTTATCATGAGATAATGGATAAGATCAATACCATAAAGCAGGAGTCAGCATCCGATTTTAACATACACGATATCCATCACTACTCCATCAGCTATGGGATAATAGCGATCTTACTAATAATAGCAGCAGTAGCAGTACTCTTTCGTATAAGACGGAAGAGGCTTCGTCGAGTGCAGCTTCCGTGGCTCTCATCGTCTCCCGTGGGGGAGGCCTCGGCGAGCGGTCTTCATCGTCGGCGTGCGTCTGATGGACTTCAAGAGCAAAATGAGTGTAGTGAGTTACCTAGTGAGTTGCGTAAAGCAGTGAGCATGAACATTTTAAGTGGTAATAGAGGCACGGCGCCTTCAAAACCTCCGCGATCAGTATCAATTCATATACCGAGTACATCTTATAGTGAAATAATCAGGCCATCCGGGAGCCAAAACGAATAAGTGTCAGTGGACTTATAAACATTTAATATCGGACAATTATTTACTTTTATTAATTTGTTTCAATTGTTTACTTTTACTATTATTAATGTCTATAACATTTTTATTTTAATTAACATTTGTGTATAATGAATTTATGAATCATTTCTATACGATTTTAAGCATTGTTTAGCGTAAGCGATTATTGTTTATCACCTTTTTAAGTCTTTTTATTGAACAATGTGTATTTGCTATATTTAGCCAGCCTCTTGTACTTTAGCTACCTACTTAGTTGTATTCCTTTTCTTCTCCGTTTGGCAAGATGTACGGGCCAGCCGCACATAATTTTACGTTACTTGATGTGACCTAGATTAATTTAGCGTGTCTTGCATGACGCCGCGCGCTGTGCTTTACTTATTACGCAATAGAGCATTATTGGTGAGAAACAATAAATTAGTGTACTTTCAACACTCCACGTGTTCGGTCATTTAGCGCTCTTCGGAGTCATCCCTCTTCAGCGTTAGCGTTAGCGTCAGCGTCCCGAGTGTGTGGTTTACCATACACCATGTAATGAACTAATGGCGAGGTGTCTCGTCTCGTTGTAAAATTAGCAGATATTAAACGTTCTTCAAATATCAAGTGTTTTTGCATTCAATCAGCTACTACTGCACTGCGCAGGATCTCACCCTGCTAACAGGTTATGGGCCCAGATAGCTGGATTGCTTAAAAACAATATCGCGGTAAAGCGTCGGAATCGGAAGAACGGGCCGGGTAAACGGCGTCATTGGTTGGCTTGGCTTGAGTACAAAGGTCATCGCTATTGAGGAAAAATGGAGGCCGCTTCAGAAAACCAAAATGTATTGGTACTGGAAGGATTGTCAAATTGGATGTCTTGGAAATTCCAAATTCGTGTTATACTAAAGGCACAAGGTATATTTGGAGTTGTAGATGGATCGGAAAAAAATGATGGCAAGGACGAAAAATGGCCGACACGGGACGCGAAGGCACAGTCAATTATCGTAACAAGATTAAACAATAAAAATATTTTACAAGTATCAAGTTGTGAAACTGCTCAACACATATGGGAGAAATTGTGTTCAATTTATGAGTCGAAATCTGATACATCATTACATATTCTACAACAAAAATTTTTTGAGACTCAGTACAACAAAAATGAGGAAATATCTTTATATATTTCAAAACTAGAAGAATTGGCAAATAGAATACAACAAGCGGGTGGAAATATACCTGAATCTATGCTCATCACAAAAATTA
The DNA here is from genome assembly GCA_963935595.1 of Schoenobius gigantellus. NCBI lineage: Eukaryota > Metazoa > Arthropoda > Insecta > Lepidoptera > Crambidae > Schoenobius > Schoenobius gigantellus. The sequence goes on along the minus strand of OZ012541.1, from coordinate 67,696,257 downwards.
TTAGTTCTTTGCCGGAAAGCTATAGGCATTTTATTTCTGCATGGGACTCGGTTCCTATGGCGAACAGGAAGTTGTTAGAATTAATATCTAGATTAATGATAGAGGAGCAACGTAACAACAGTTATGAGGAAAAAATGGCTTTAGCTACACAATCAAGAAACATTGAAAGAAAATGTTTTAAATGTCAGCAAGTTGGACACTATAAAAAAGACTGTAAGAAGAATATGTACAATATAAACACTGATAAAAATAAAAAACAGTGTAAAATTTGCAAAAAATTTAATCATAAGGAACAAGATTGTTGGTTTAAAAATAAAAAGACTTACCCAAGAAATAACAATGTGACAAACAGTCATACAAATGCATTCATTACATCAGCAATAAACTTTTCCTGTGCTGATAATTTACAAGACACAAGCTGGGTATTGGACAGTGGTGCATCAGAACACATGTGTAAGAACAAAAATATGTTTCTGAACTATAAAACTTTATCAGTGCCCAAAGATATCATTATTGGTGATGGATCAATCATTAAAGCTCATGGACAAGGTGAAATACACTTAAGCGCTTACAATGGAAAACAGTGGATACCTACCATTTTGAACAATGTTTTATTTATACCAGAATTAAAAATAAATTTGTTCTCATCATCGGCAGCAATGGATAAAGGTTATGAAATGAAGTGTGATCAAAAGACATGTAGCTTTATAAAAGATAATTTAATTAAAGCAGTAGCACACAGAAATGGTAAAATGTTTTTAATGGAATTTAAGTATGAATCTGCTAGTGCTATGGTTGGTCAGACAAAAAGTGGACTCGCTGAGTGGCATTCTAAACTTGGTCATCAGAATATTGAGCAAGTAAAGATCATTCTGAAACAAAATAATATTAATTATGTGGAAGGCGATTCAGAAATATGCACATCATGTTTAAAAGGTAAGCAACATAAGTTACCATTCCATAAAAGTGACACTAGAGGTGAAAAACCTGGAGACTTAATACATATGGACTTATGTGGATCAATGGAGTGTGAATCACTCGGAGGCGCAAAATATTTCCTTTTATTAATTGATGATTATTCGAAATATCGAAAAATATACTTTTAAAGAAATAAGCATGAAGCACCTGAACAAATTAGAAATTACATTACCGAGAGTCAAAATATTACAGGCCACACTATAAAAATAATGAGAAGTGATAATGGAAAGGAATTTGATAATAAATTTGTGAGACAGTTGTTAACCTCTAAAGGTATAAGACATGAGAAAAGCATCCCATATCTCCAAGAACAAAATGGTTGTGCAGAACGCGAGATACGCACAATTGTGGAATCTGCTAGATCTATGTTGGCAGAAAGCGATCTTGAAAAAAAATTTTGGGCAGAGGCAGCGAACACTGCTATATATGTATTGAATCGAACAGGAAAAAGTAGAGTAAAAGGCAAAACTCCATATGAATTATGGCATGGAATGTCAAAATATGACATATCAAACTTGTACAGTTTTGGAGTAGACGTGGCAGTACATATACCTGATCAAAAAAGATTAAAATGGGATTACAAGTCAGAATTTGGGAAGTTTGTTGGTTATGGAGAATCAAGCAAAGGATATCGAGTATACTTACCAAGTAAAAATGATGTGGAAATTAAAAGGGAAATTGTTGTAATTAAAAAGAAATATGAAACATACAATAATAAAAATAAGGAAATATGTGAACAAGAAGAAGACTTACCTGTAGATAATACTGAAGAACAGGAACTCCATGGAGATGTGAACTCATTCAGTGAAGAAGCACCAATTCAATCTGAAACAGAAGAAGAAAGAACAGAGTGTGATTTATATGAGACATTATCAGAAACAGAAGAAATAAATTTATTTGAGAGAGAAAATACCTTACCTGAAATTGAAGATAACACTGAAAACCAAAGTATACAAAAACGAAAAACACAACAACCGAAGTGGATGAAAGACCATGACATGAATTTTTTTAGTCTTGGCGAAGAGCCAATAACTTATGAAGATGCAATGGCTGGTCCTGAAAAAAGTAAGTGGGCCGAGGCCATAGAAAAGGAAATGACACTATTAAAAGAAAGTGAAACCTGGGAAGAGGTGAAAAATATACCACAAGGGGAAGATGTCATTAGCAGCAAGTGGGTTTTTAAGATAAAAGAGGCAGAAGGTAATAAACTATACAAGGCCAGACTCGTGGCAAGAGGTTTTGAACAGAAGAACTGTGACAACAATACATATACACCCGTAGCAAGCTTAACAACCTTTAGAACTCTGATGGCAGTCGCAGTACAAAAAAGATTACCTGTGTTCCAGATGGATGTCGTAGGAGCTTTCCTACATGGTGACATAAAAGAAAAGGTATTTATGAAACTTCATAATGGTAAAATAGTAAAACTTAAAAAATCCTTATATGGTTTAAAGAAGTCACCCCATTATTGGAATGTAAAATTTTATGATTTCATGTTACAAGAAAATTTCACAAGATCCAAAAATGATCCATGTTTATATTTTAGAAAACAAAATGATAAGTTTATTTACCTATTATTATTTGTAGATGATTTGATTTATTTTGGAAATGATACTATGGAAACAAAATCATTTAAAAACTCTTTATCTAGTAAATTTAATATGAAAGATTTGGGAATAGCAAATACCTATTTAGGTATAAATATAAAACAAGACATAAAAAAAATTTATAACAGTAATAAACCAAGAGAAATATTTAAAATCATTGCTAATTAAGTATAATATGTATAAATGTAAAACAATGTCTACACCACTAGAGCAAAACTTTAACTTTGAATTATTACAAATGAATAAACCAGAAAGTAAAGAGATAGAACACACTTGTAGAAGCATAATAGGTAGTTTATTATATGCATGCTGTACCAGGCCTGATTTAACATTAGCTGTAAGTTTTCTTAGTAGATATCTACAATGTGCCAGTATAGCATTGTATAAGTGTTTGAAAAGAGTAATGAGATATATCCGAGGAACTCTTTCTTTGTCACTAGTATATAAATATAATAACAATATAATATTACAAGGTTATAGTGATGCAGATTGGGCTGGAGATATAGCCGACAGAAAATCAACATCTGGATTTATTTACTATGTGTTTGAATGTCCTATTTCATGGGGTACTAATAAACAACAGTCTGTATCATTGTCATCTTGTGAAGCTGAATACATAGCACTATGCTTAACAATAACTGAAGGCTGCTGGCTTAAGCAATTATTAATTGATTTTGGATTTGATATTAAGATAAATATTTTAGAAGATAACTTAAGTGTAATTAAAATCTCATCATGTAGTGATAGCAATAAGAGGCTAAAACACATTGATATAAAATATCATTATATAGTAGATAAAGTTTGTAATGGTGATGTTAATGTTAAATATGTTCAAACGAATGAAAATGTTGCAGACATGGTTACGAAGCCATTGGGCAAGCAATGCTTCGAGATGTTTAGAAACTGTTTAGTAAAATAAGTATGTATCATAAATTCCATTTACATAAAAGAAGCCAGTTGGTAAGTTTTAAAATTGTACTTATTAAGGGGATGTAATATTTGATTAAGTAACTTAATGAGAATCTTGTAAAAAGGGTAAAAATTTACTGTTGAGGGGGTGTGTTGAAATAAAACAACAGTCAATTCTTACATACTTAAATTTATTCGTCTGTGGTGTTAAAACTCTTCCTGATGTCTGCGGTATTCATTTCAGTAGTCTGTGCACTCCATGTAATGAACTAATGGCGAGGTGTCTCGTCTCGTTGTAATATTAGCAGATATTAAACGTTCTTCAAATATCAAGTGTTTTTGCATTCAATCAGCTACTACTGCACTGCGCAGGATCTCACCCAGGATCTCACCCTGCTAACAACTTTTATCCACCTTTATTGAGCGGCGGCCATGTTGAATTTATTTATGTATTGCTAGGTTCATAGTGCTCTACTCATCAAGGCCTTTCATTTGGTACCCACATTGCTCGGTTTGAAAACGAACATTTATCCTTTTTTTGAGCGGCGGCCATGTTGAATTTAGGTAGATTTTCGTAGGTACCTAATGCTCTACTCTTCAAGGCCTTTCATTTGATACCCATATTGCTAGGTTTGGAAACTAACTTTTATCCACCTTTTTTAAGTGGCGGCCATGTTGAATTTATGTAAATGTTGCTAGGTTCATAGTGCTCTACTCATCAAGGCCTTTCATTTGAGACCCATATTTCTGGGTTTGGAAACGAACTATTATCCATTTTTTGAGCGGCGGCCATGTCGAATTTATAGCAATTTTTCTAAGTTCATAATGCTCTTTTAGGCTTTTCATTTGATACCCATATTGCTAGGTTTGGAAACGATATTTTATCCTTTTTTTTTGAGCGGCGGTCATGTTGAATTTAGGTCGATTTTGCTAAGTTCCTAATGCTCTACTCTTCAAGGCCTTTCATTTGATACCCATATTGCTAGGTTTGGAAACGAACTTTTATCTATCTTTTTTGAGCGGCGGCCATGTTGAATTTATGTCAATGTTGCTATATTCATAGTGCTCTACTTATCAAAGCCTTTTATTTGATACCCATATTACTGGGTTTTAAAACGAACTTTTATCCATTTTTTGAGCGGCGGCCATGTTTAATTTAGGGCAATTTTCCTTAGTTCATAATGCTCTACTCTTTTAGGCCTTTCAGTTGATACCCATATTGCTAGGTTTGGAAACGAACTATTATTCTTCTTTTTAGAGCGGCGGCTATGTTGAATTTATGTTAATGTTGCTAGGTTCATAGTGCTCTACTCATCAGGGCCTTTCATTTGATACCCATATTGCTAGGTTTGGAAACTAACTTTTATCCACCTTCTTTGAGCGGCGGCCATGTTGAATTTATGTCAATGTTGCTAGGTTCATAGTGCGCTACTCATCAATGCCTTTCATTTGATACCCATATTGCTAGGTTTGGAAACTAACTTTTATCCACCTTTTTTGAGCGGCGGCCATGTTGAATTTATGTCAATGTTGCTAGGTTCATAGTGCTCTACTCATCAATGCCTTTCATTTGATACCCATATTGCTGGGTTTGGAAACGAACTTTTATCCGTTTTATTTAAGCGGCGGCCATGTTGAATTTAGGGCGATTTTCCTATGTTCATAGTGCTCTACTCATTAAGGCCTTTCATTTGATATGCATATCGCTGGGTTTGGAAACGAACTTTATCGGCAATTCGGCAGTCATGTCAAATTAAGTCAACGTGGCTAGGTTCAATGTGTTCTACTCTTTAGGTTCTTCGTTCGATATCCATGTTCCTTGGGTGGATCCAAAAAAATGTGATCCGTCATTTTAGACATTAGGATCAAGAGCCCCGTCCCGTCCCTCTACGCGTGACCCAGAACATTGCAGTCAGATATTTTTTTTAATTATCAATATTAATCTATTACTTTTAATAGTTTTAAATGGATGAAAGAGTTTGATTCCTTAGTCCTAATGTAAAAACATATAACACCTTTCAAAATACCTTCCTTGAAAAGAGTATCTTAATTTTTCAACATTTCAAATACCTATTTCAAAAATTGTACCGATTTTGTGAAAATTAGTCAAGAATTAAACCAATTTTATGGTCACTCGATAAGTATTATCATAAAAAATGCTTTATACATTGGTTGTATGGCTTGATCTTTTTGCCTTACCACCACGGTACGACATAAGAAAAAGACAATTTGGTTGGCGAAATCCAGTTGGGCACAGCCATTAACAGAAAATATTAAATTTTATTTGTACTATGTGAAACACTTCATTCCTGCCTTAATTTTCGAAATCCAATTACTTAAGATCAGGCTGTATGGGGTAGTTCCATTGTGGAACTGGTGCCTTTCCTTCGTGGAAGAAAATACCTTCTCTCTGTACTACTATGTGACAGACGTGTCAAAATAATTTCACGTGCGCCATGTTGTTTTTCTACTTATAGCCAATTCGAAAATTTTATATGGTATTTTTTCACTAAAAATAAAAGTGAATTTAAACAAACGAAATTATGCCTAAATGTTCTTCCGGAAAATTCTAAGCATTGTGGTGGCCATATCAAATTCTGTCCAGTAGTTTCGGAGATCTTTCCGGACAAACAGACAAACAAACAAACAAACAAACAAACCAACAAACAAACAATTTTTTTAAAAACTATTCTATCGTGTTCTGCTAATGATTTTAAGGCGACCTGTGTATTTTTTTTCTTAATATTTCGCAATTACAGATTTTTGTACCCCTACGATTTTATTATATATAGAGAATTATTATATATAGAGATAATCTATTAGATTCTATATTAGGGTTGCGTACCTCAAATGACAAAAAAGGATGCCGTTGTGCGTCTGTCTGTCAAGATGCTTTCTCTCAGGAACTAGTAGATATATGAAACCGTAATTTTATCAAATCTCGGGTCTAAGGTCTCCTTTAGAAACTTCCGAACAAATCATACTTGTAAGTCCACTAGTCAGTCAAGATAATAATATGACGGATGATGTCGCATATTTCCGAAAATGTTCGCGATTTCACAAATTTCGCTAAATTTTCTGGTAACCTATAGGGTACTTCCCGTTGACTATAATCATGAGCTTGGTGGCGCCTTGGTGCGTGCGCTGAACGATTGCTAAGGTTAAGCAACGTTTGCTGTGGTCAGTCCTATGATGGGTGAATAAAATAAGAAACATCTCAAGCTCCTCCGTGCTTCGGAAGGCACGTTAAACAGTGGGTCTTGCGCCTGATCTCGCCCCGGTCGTGACGGCTAACCGTCCCATCGGGCTAGGCGAGTGAAGGAACAGAGAGTGCAATTGCGTTTGCGCAGTCACTTGTGCACTATAATATCTCCTACGCAGATGGCTAGTCTCTGTTGAAATTGGCCGCCGTGACCGAATATCGGCTAGGAGGACACATTATAATCATGACATTTCGTAGAAAGTAAGGTCTTCTACAGGATGTAACGCAATCGCTTCCGAAACAAGTTAAATTTAAAAAAAAAACTTTTTTGAATACAAGCTTTTAGTACTCATCAATACAAATCAAACGTGCCCAAACTCGATGGGGTTGTGTCGTTTTATTGCGGAGTTCCTATGGCCACCTCCCAGCTCCAGCATTAGATCCGCTCCATGTCATCATAATATTGCATTGTCACGCGATATACGTAAGCATGTAAAATTTCAGCTCAATCGGAAACCGGGAAGTGGTCAAATTTAACTTGCAAAATTTCATTAATACAGACACCGGGACAGATGAAAGTAAATAAAAGCTTGTAATAATAAAAAAAAGAGAACACAATTATTCTTTTTGTAGACCTGAACAACTTTTCCTAAGAAACATATTATTATGTCCAAAGGCGCAAAAAGTAATTTGGACTATCCATAACAGTTTCCCTTAGTTAAATATCATTTAGTTAGTAAGGGTTAATTTTTGTCGTTCTCAGACATAAATGTTCCTTGGGGAAACTTGCTCAGTTTCACAAGTAGTTCTCTGTTTTCGGAAGCGGTTCCATTATACTCTGAAATCTGAAAACCGTAAATATACACATACGAGTAGTTAGAATCTTAGTATACTTTGATAAGTTTGAACGGAACCGTTAGTGCGCCAGTCCAACTCACACTTGGCTGGATTTATGGTTTCTAGAAACAACTGCACTACATAAGAAAAAAAGGCAAACCTTCTATAAGGGGTCAGTCATCTATCAGTAAAAGTTATTAATCATCTCGTTTCTTTAAACTTTGCATTCTCAAAATATGTATATTAAATCCGAATTCAAAAGAGTCACGTCAATTTTAGGTATATCTAACAGAATATAGATTATAAGTTTAAATTTACTTACTTATTCTCTAAGCTATGAATTTCCTTTGCGTAGACAATCAATTATATGTAATATTAAATTCCAGGTCATTTTTCACCTCGGTACATAGTTTCTATAAAAATATAAGTGCGTCCTTGTCTGTCGTGGGCGGAATGATAGAGACACCCGTAAACGCACACAAAACTAACCTCAAACGTTCCCCTCGACTTTCGCCCGCATTTATATTTAATAACAACAGCCCCATGGGGTGAGTGCACAAAAATCGATACGTCTGTCTGAGAGGGACTAACCCTCAGCCCTCTTCCCCAGCATCCGAACATCTGCATTTGAATCGTTCGAATGCGCCCATTGTTGCTAGGTGCAAAAATTATCCCTCGCTACCCCTTTGCAGGGTTTTCTGTTAGTTCGTCTTTTTGTCCATTTCACAATTCACAGCCATGCGAATTGTGAAATGGACGGATGGATGGAGTGTGAACTGAAAAAAAGTATAAAATGAACTATATTTCAGATTTTGTAAAATGAGAATAAGTAGAGGCTTTAAGTGCATGTTATTTAAATAAAACTTTATAATTGAAAGTTTTAACCAAAAATAAAAACGTCTATCATAAAAAGTAAAAACATTATGAAAGTTTGTTTATTATAATATAGTATAATTCCACATTAGTATGTTAGCCCTATTAATTCCTCATTAGTATGTTTCAAAAAGTCAGTGATAAAAATTATTCATAAAAGTGGGTAATAATAAATGCAGGTAGGTTTAATAATAAATTTATGTCACTTATATTATAAGTTTGTACAAAAAATGTGTTATGTAGGTATTATTTATTTAGTCATGCAACACTTGTAAAAACTCCCCAATGGAAACTGTTAATATTACTGTATAAAATTAAGTTTCGGCACTCAATGTCCTGTTCTCAGTAATAGTAGATTAAAATCTATATTTTGTAATGACCTTTTTGTGTCAAAATAAAGAAAAAAAAAGTATTAGGTATGTAATTTTGTTTACATTTTACATACTCTATTATACCTCGTGACTCTCTGAACTACCCTACTAAGGTCAACTGGGTAAGAACGCCTATGGCATTTATCCATCTTTGTATCGATACAGTTGTAGTGAAGATGATGACGATTAGTGATGATTAGACCTTGAATTCAGGTGACGTTAATTTAACCTGGATTCCTCAACCAAAAAAAGTTCGGTTGTTTTTCAAACAACAATGCATTTACATATTTATTACTCGTATTTGTTACCAAGCTTAGGTAAGAAATTGGTTAAATATAGCCAGGCGTAGTCAAGCCCACCAACAACTAAAATTTACTCGACATGACCAAGGATCAAACATAACGGACACACTAGACAAAAGCTATCGCGATGACAAAAGGAAGCACAGTTCCGACTAAGTCAAAGTTAGCTACAGACGAATAGCATGATTTGAAACAATTGACGTGTGCTAATTGGTCGAGCGGACGTCACAACATGGATCGTATATAGAGCAAAAAAGAGGTTGGATGCCTTTGACATATGAGCTTGTTTATATCATAGTCGATATAATAGTAGTATATAGATATAATAATACTAGTACAAAATTTGAATGCCGGGGCCAGCTTCTGTTAATCTATACTTCATCATCATCACAGCTCATATACGTCCCCACTGAGGGGCTCGAACCTACCCTATGTTAGGGCGATACTTACTTACTTACTAATATTATAAAGCTGAAGAGTTTGTTTGTTTGTTTGGTTGAACGCGCTAATCTCAGGAACTACTGATTCGAATTGAAAAAATATTTTTATGTTGGATAGTCCATTTATCGAGGAAAGCTTTAGGCTATATAACATCACGCTACCACTAATAGGAGCCGAGCATCAATGAAAACTTTTGCAAAAATATATGGCGAAACGTAGTTCGAGGGCACCGCTAGTTATTAGATAAAGTCTTTTTCGTGTCACCGGACCGGAGGGAGACTGTACCAGGATCCTGCTTGGCTACCTCCGTCTTACCTATTTCTACGGCAAGTAGCAGTGCTTGCATTGCTGTGTTCCGGTTTGAAGTGTAAGATATGGCAGTGAAATTACTGGGTACCGTGACTTTACATCTCACGTCAGATGTTGGCAACGTACACTGTGGCTCTTGTGGGGGTTGCAGATTTGTTGCGAATCTCGCAAGATCCACACATATACTATTGGTGACTGTTACCATTTACCATCAGAGGCCCAATCCTGCTAATAAGTTACAGCCGAATCGAAACTAAAGCGTTGCGATCGACCAATCAGAACGCCACATTATCACGTCATCGAACAGTTGCATGGCAATATACGCGCTACGATTGGTCGATCGCAACGGTTTAGTTTCGTTCGATTCGGCTGTAGCTTATTAGCAGAATTAGGCCTCAGGTGGGGCAGTATGCTTGTTTGTCATCTTAATTGCATATAAAAAGGTCTATCTTGTAGTGTTCTATACATTTGAGTATGTGCCAAATCCCTCTTTTGCAATTCATTCTAATCGTGTGCCCCATATTAGCTAAAATAACTGTAAATTTAAAGTTGTGGTTAATTTCTTGAAATAATCACTGGATATTCTTTTTCATATTTCATTAGTCAACACTTTTCTCGTTCTACTGCTAACAGCTTTAATCGAACCGTTAATTTTGAGATAAATGCACATACAAGGTTGAATAAGTTTCCTTCTAATTAGAATTTGGTTTGTTTTTGACGGAAATGAGCGCCAGTCCTAAAGGCTTATGTTGGTAAAAAATTTATGGATTTTTAATTTTAATATAACATAATTTTTAGTGACTAGAATAGCTATTTAATAAGAAACTTAATACGATAATCCTAAGAGCAAATATGCACGTAGTTGCACTACGATGGACATTTCAAAGTTCACATAGGTTTTAAAAATATAACTTCGTTGTATCATCTTTCAGACGTGTATTCAGATGTTGGATGATCGATTAGTCTATATCCGTCGTCTATCTATAGTCAATTAGATCGATCGCGTTTTGGAAACGGTTGTTGCCAGAAGCAACTTAGCCGATGCAAAAAATGTGTAAATTGGACATAGGTACTGGAGGTGAGGTGTGTGAGACGAACCAAGGGTTCAGTCCAACTTAAGTATGAAAGTTCCTAACTACATATCTATGGTTTGTTGATTTATTCATTTACATGCGCTGTAAGACATTAATTTTCGCCATATGTCATGATTCTAGCTCAACGGGACGGGATGTACTTACCCCATAAATTTATTTCTCTTGTGAAATCGCAAAAAATCATGCTGACTTACATATTTGATTGTTTTGCAGCTGAAAGAGGCCGTAGACTCGAGTATTTGATATAAATTCCAGTTTAATATTTCTACGCGGTCCTGAGAAAAACGGTTTTTGACAGACAGACAGATATATAACGAAGTTTAGTTTAAGGGTTCCGTTTTTTCTTTTGTGAGGTACGAAATCCTGAAAATATAGCAAGCAACCCCCCTGCCCACCTAATAGTAAATGGCTACAGTTAAACCTGGCATAAATAGGAAAAAATATTACCTACTTTCGCAATTACAAAATGGAGCCCACGAGAAAAAAAATCAACAACACACACGAGTTTTTAATCAACACGTTGCCGCAATCGAACGGCAATCTGTGCTGAGTGCAAATTAGTGGTTGTCAATAGAGTAGGAACGCGCTGGTGGGTTTACTATCTAAGCATATAAGTAATGTTTCGGATGTAATACACACATCGCTTCGGTCGATCGGTCGGTCGGTACGGTCGACCATAAAAGCGGTCCAGCCCTGCGAGCATGGAACTCTCGATAAACAATATTTGACAGCTTAGATCGACATACTCTACAAAAATCGCTAGAGGAGATGGCTAAATACAGTATAGGCGACTGCCCTAACAATGAATAAATATTTCACCTAGTCACATGTAATGCTGAATAGTTGAAACTTATTATTTTGCATGAAAAAAGTTTCAGGAACTTTTCATATTGTTATAATTTTGAAAAATAATTATTAATACTCTTACGTCAAAAGACACGCAAAAGCTATCAACTACCATATTTGCTATGAATGTTTTTTAGGCGTTTATGCACAGAAATCAGCAAATAGAAAAGATAGATAAAAAAGATTTATGTAGACTCTAAATAAGCAACCAAATGATTAAAATGCTGAATACCAAAATCTTGAAAAATAATTATATAATAATAACTCTTACGTCAAAAGACACGCAAAAGCTATCAACTACCATATTTGCTATGAATGTTTGTTAGGCGTTTATGCACAGAAATCAGCAAATAGGAAAGATAGATAATAAAAAGATTTATGTCGACTGTAAATAAGCAACCAAATGATTAAAATGCAGAGCACCAAAGGCAGACAAGGGAAATCGGTAAAAAAATCGATTGTCTCTTTTTGATGCAGCGCTGTTCAAGTTCCGTTCAAGTAAATAACTTATAAATACAATTTTTTTTCATGAAAGTTCTATAATGATATTAAACACGTAATAAAGTATTAAATAATATAAGGATATTACGAGCTACTGAGAAATATTTATTAATGTTAAGGGCAGTCGTTTAGCCTTCTCCTTTGACAGACATTCTTAAGAAGTGAAAATGACAGATGCTTTTGTCGATCGATATAATGTCGATCGACAAGTTCATGCTCGCAGGGCTGTTTTGACAACACTTATAATTTAGATAATAAACAAAATATCGTTAAGCCTTGTAGCCGTCAAGTATATTATGGTAAAGGAAAGTCAACTGTGTTGTTTTATGATATGAAATTTAATTTTAATTTATTTTCACTTCTTTTACTTTCGGGAGTTTATTTGGGAGTATTGTGAGTCATTGACCTCATATAAACAACATGACCGCATACTGCTGTACTCAGAGGCGATATAAAATTTTTAATTCCCCACTCAAATAATAGACTAACTTGAATCGAAGATTTTTTCTTTCCATTCTATGATACGATGATAGGAGCGTCGGTGGTGCTGTGGACTCGGCACTTGCCTTCCAATCGGAAGGTCTGGGTTCGAGACCGCCATGTACCAATGTGTTTTTCGTTTTCGAATTTCATAAGTAGGTACATTTGTCTGACGCTCCTACGGTGAAGGAAAACATCGTGGGGAAACCTGCTTACATCTGCAAAGAAATTCAATGGTGTAAGTGAAGTCGACCAATCCACACTGGGCCAGCGTGGTTGACTAAGGCCTAATCACCCTAACATAGGGTAGGCTCGAGCTCCTCGGTGGGGACGTATATGAGCTGTGATGATGATTCTATGATAAAAGTCAGAAATAACAAGTCTCTTAATGAAGCATTAAAATTAATTGACGTCTGAGTGCGGCAGATAGTTATTTATATGAGGTCAATGGTGTGAGTGTAAGTAGAATATAATAAACAGGACCGGAGTTATAAGAGCTCTTTAAGTTATACATGCAGTAATGGATATAAAACTAAAAAAGTGTTGGATGCAATGACTTAGAGAGTAAATTTACTCGCCTGAAAATTACCAGGGCCGTATTAAACTCAATCTTGTCGTTATTTATTTAGCCGCATTCGTAGATTGCTACGACGCTTCGCATAGTCAAATATGAACTTTGTTGATTAGATTGTATTTAAACTTGTGCTACTTTTTAAATTGGAATACCATAATGTCGGTCCATCGTGTCATAGGGCGTTTGAGCTAAATTGATAGTGGTCTAGGTTAGTATATCAGGCACAAAACGCATCTTTTTCTATGAATTCTACTTGAATGTTCAAATTTTTATGCAGTCTCTGGATAATGCAAGATGAATACATCGAAACGCTGCTAAATAAACGATTCCCCAAGCGCTCAATCGCATATCGTATTCAATTAAAAACGCCGAACGCTAGCATCTGTCTTTAAACATCCTGTCAGATTGGTAATCGAATAAAATTCTCAATAATCTACTGGCAAAGTTTACATAGAACGTTCGAGAACACCCGCCGAGCTGAAATCTAAAATGGAGGCAAGGAAATCAGTTCCATCCTCTCATTCTCGTTTTATTGGTAGTCCTGAGTTGTTGACACACAAATATTAAAAGCTCCGATTGGCGATGAGTTTCTCTGTTATATGCGAGCGGTACGCGTTAGTTAGGCGTACGCGTCGGCAACTCAAAAATCACTCTAAATCCACTGTAATAAGGCGTGTCAATATAATTTGCTGTTTGCAGTGCAATGTTAAATGTTTCGTTTATAAAATTAAATTAAAACTTTAAATAGCCCCCGACAAAAAATCTCAATAAAGTATTGAGTGAGTCGTAAAGAAATGTGTAATTCGCCATCTTGTGGTAGCGGCCATCTTGGATTTGAAATTTATCATAGTGTGTAGTATTCTACTAGTGAAGCCCTTTCATTTGATACCCATATTAAAGGAGTTGTAAAAAAAATATGTAATCCGCCATTTTGTGGCGGCGACCATCTTGGACCGATAGTCATCAACATAGCACTCCCGACTAATTCACCTTTTAAACAAAAAAATAACAAAATCAAAATCGGTTCATCCGTTCGGGAGCTACGATGCCACACAGACATGTCAAACTTATAACACCCCGTCGTTTTTGCGTCGGGGGTTAAAAGCAAAGCAGGGGCAGTCGTTAACGAACGTTTTAACCAAAACCAAATCGTTACCGTTCCTATATAAATTGACATCTGACAGCTGTCAAGGTGATGTCAAAATGAACGGAAACGTTTCTGATTTGTTTAAACGTAAATAGTGCGATTGCCCCTCTGTTCTCGCAACTAAATTCGTATTTAAAGTGAATAAGTGCCCATTTTCTTCACCCACGTTTTACATTTTTAACCAACTTCGAAAATGGAGGAGATTCTATGTTCGACTGTTTCTATTTTCTTTTTTTTTTATTTATGAATGTTTACCGATTACTCCGCCATTGGTTTACCGATTTTCAAAATTCTTTTTGTAATCGAAAGTGTACACTCCCGAGGTATTTTCATTGGCACCATGATCTGATGATGGGATCCCGGGAAAATCTAGGAAAATCCTTAGGCACGTCCAACGTGTTTCATGTCGGTATTTGCTTCCATCACTAAGCTCCTGCAGCAACTAAGAAATTTATATTAGTGAATTTACATTTTCTTAAAAAATCTTATACATAAAAATGAAACGCTGTGTGTTAGTCTTGCAAAAACTCTGAAACGGCTTGACCGATTACAACGAAATTTTCTGTGCGTGTTGGAAAAGGTCCAAGGAAGGTTTAAACGTAAAGTTGGACCCGGTAGGTGGCGCTGGAATCGGGCTGGACAACGTCTGCCGGGCCCACTAGTACTAAATAAAATGAAGAATGAATAAATCGAAACAACAAAAAATGTTGTCTCTGGCGGCAATGGAACCCGTCTTCAACATACAGTTTCCACCGGGTCACCGAGTTCTTACCAGCTCCGAAGTTTCAGCTGTTTGACGTGTCATTACACTAGCTTATCGTACCCAGCTTCGCCTGCGTTATTTTCATTTTTCTCGTGAAAATTCTATATTATCCCATAATTTAAACTATGCACCAGAAGCTTTTTAAAGTCCATTTAAAACTAATCAAGTTGTAGTTCTAGTGTGGTATTCAAACAAAAAACCAATTGTCAACTTTTATGCCACCCCTTTTATCACCACCGTTTCAGCCAAAATACGCCCACTGCTGGCTGTAGGCCTCCTCCAAACGGTGGCTTTCTTAAAAATCTAAAACTCATCATCACTCATCTCTATTTGTAAGATCTCTATACATACTCGTACTAACAAAGACTCGTTATTGACAATGAAGGTGAAATACTCGTATCAACAAAGTTTGTTTAAAAATTGCAACTACTTTTTTACCCGAGTCGAATTCAAAAAACCTTTTCTAATGGACGTCAACCTTATAAAAGTAGACTACTGACCAAATATAATTTTAAAAAGATGTGAAATAAAACTTAAATATAGGTCTACCCGACAATCTCCGAATGAATTAGCTCAAATATAAAGAACGTTCATAAAATATTATCTTTTAAGGAAAGAATCAAGGACAGCGAACTTTTATACTGTATTTTATATCAACACAATCTAATTTATAAATTATATCATCAGAAGTAAATTACCGGAGCGAGGACAGTAAGATTCAATTATGTTTCCGATAGATTCAATCTTCTTAGCGAATGTTGGGAAGGGGATATAATAAAACTGTAACATTCTTATTTTAATGAAGGTGAGAATTCTTTTATGTGATAGAAAAGTCCTAGATGTCTAGAATTCGATTTTTCGCAGGGTGAAACATTTCTACATCTTCGATTTTCTGTTTCATTTGATTTGTATTTTGTATTTTTTTGACGTCAATAATGTACCTTAAAAGGTCTTTATTGAAATATATATATATTCTTTATTGCACATAAAACATTTACAGGGAAAAAAAACAGATAGAACGTGTACAAAGGTGGACTTATCTCTGAGAGAGATCTCTTCCAGCCAACCTTACTGGGTGTTAGGTGATAGAATATAAAATGCGGGAAAGATATAATGCAATGGATATAAACAAATTCTAATGAAACAAATACAATATAATATATGTATGTTCTACAAATATAAATATTTAATAAATACCTAAATAAATATATACAGGGCGTCCCAAGACTATGGGACATGAAGGGAAAGTACCTTAAATATCGTAGATAGGATATTTTGCTGAAAGAAGACTTTATGTTATTTTTAAAATTAGTAATACTGCATTCAAAGATTTTCTAAAAATTACTTGCTTCGTCTGGGAATCGAACCGGCTTAAATGTGTAAAAAAATCAGCCGTATTTTTATGATGCCAATCGAAAGAATGGACAAAAAACAATAAGTCCTCTTAAGTAACACAGTATCTTAAAAGAAAGGAATAACGTTTTATTAATCATTATAATCATATTAAAAACATACTTGAAACCGCCGAAGTCAACGCCCTGTATATATATATATATATATATACAGGGCGTACCCAAAATTTTTATGTATATCATAGTATCATCATCATGTCTATGATTTACATGAAAATTTTGGGTTGAATGACATTACGGGTAAACACAATTTAATAATTAGTTTTAGATAACGCATTGATTATTTATTGGTTATTATGAAACACCGTGTATATATACTTTATCAATATAGTATAAACATAGTGCTTAGAGGGATAAATTTAACAAATGCTTTTTTAATTTAAATTTAAATGACTACGGATTTGCTCTCGAGGATATCTGCTGGTAGTTTATTCCACAGGCGCGTAACTGTTGCGGTAAAAGAATTTGCAAAAAATCGCGTGTTACTATTGGGCTGCTGGAGTGTTCTAGTTACACACGTACGTCGAGGATACGGTAAAGGCGACAGGTAATAGAAACGGGAACGGAGGTAGTGGGGAAATTTGCGTTCTAAAAGGGATACGTCAAGATCTCTAAGATTCCGAAGGAGAAGGACCTTGCTCTTTCGTTTGGGAGGGCGCAATTTATACGAGATGAATATAAGGTCACGATGTGAGAACGGAGCAGTTAGTTGCCCATGTGAAGAAACACGCACTTGCTGAGACACAATTGATAAGTCTATTTAAGACGGCCTACAGTTCTAACTTACCTCTAAATTACCTCTAAATATAAAGTAATTCTAGATTTTAATATAACTAAATCTAGATTTATTACTTAGGTACCGACTTCTCAATTAATTTTGTGAATATATTTTTGAACAATTCGAAAAAAAATTGTGAATTGAGCTAATTAAAAATTGATGGAAAACATCGTGAGGAAACCTGTACACACCTGTGGAGAAAGAATTTCATTACAGGTTGTGTGTGAAGTCGACCAAACCGTACTTGGTCAGCGAGGTTGACTAAGGCCTAATCGACCTAGGTTAGGGTAGGCTCGAACCCCTCGACGGGGACGTAAAGCTGTTGATAATAATAAAAATTTGAAAAATTACCCATGAATTTTTAATTTATCCATGTTTTATATCAATTATATTATAAACAATTATCTTCTAGTGCCGGTTTCCTCTTCCTGCCAGCCTTCGTACATAAAATGCTATCAAAAGTGGGGTGGGAGGGAAGGGGAATCTGTTGCTTCAATGAGCAAGATTACATATCTCGCAGAAGGAGGCAGCGGAGAGGCAGCAGGAGATCCTCACGCCGCTCCCCTTTGACGCAGACGGTTGGTTCCATAGCTGGCATGGCTTGAATTCACAACAATTTATTAGTAATTTAGTATTTAGTGATATTAACCGTTACAGGGGATAACCTCCATGTCTACGGTGATTTCCCACAGGCGTAGCTTTCGAAGAATTGGGGCTTCCCAGACCCCGGATCACCCTGAATACAGACAATACGGACGTTGGGGTTGGTTTAGTGGGTATGCCCCATACTCAGCGGGGAGAGTCCCATGCACGCCTGTCGACTGGCCATCGGTAGATAAGGCGCGCAACACATTCCATCTCTTCATAAACAGACCAGGCTCGCACCTTGAGATTTGAAATGATTGGTGAATGAAATCTGGGTGTATGGTAAATACGTACGTAGTTATTAACAGTGAATAAAGACTATCTTGGCTTAAGAAAGTACAAAAGACACCAGCCTCCCTAGACAAATGTTACACGCTAACTTTTTCGCAGTCATTCCGCAGAGAAAATGTATGGAGAGGACATTATTTGCAGATAAAATAGTGTGAGGTTGTCACAGGCTTATAAATTCTTTCTTTCTTCTTTCTTTCTTTCTTGGTATGTTGGAGACGCGGGTTCGAGTCCCGCACGAGACGAAATTTTTTCTTGTATTTGATTTATTTCGGTTAGTCCATCTATTGCTCCCAAAATAATTCTACTACATTTTCAAAACACCCTTAGTACAAAACCACTAAGGGTGTTTAGAAAATGTAGTAGAAATACTTGGATATGTATTGCTCCTGGGGGAAAGGTAACTAGCGAGGTGGGGTCAGAACTCCGGATCCATTGGGTGGTATCAATCATCATCACACAAAAGCTGTTCTCATAATATTTCATTAGCAAAATATTATTTTCTCAAATCAACCAATAAACTTCAAAAACGGTTAAACGAATATCTAACGCATTATGAATATGTATTATGATGATGGAATACCTCTATGAATGTAGTTAAGGCGCATAGTGCTCCCAATGACCTTGCGTCGATCGTCCCGCACTGATTACATAGGAGTGAGTGAGAGTGAGGGGAATATTCAAGCAAACCTTTACGCGTAAGATGAATTATTTCAATAAAAAATTAATAAAGGCGAATAAGAAAAATCTAAAAAGACCCCCTAGAATATTGTTCACTTTATTTATTGAAATCGAAAGTATGTGATTTAACCTAATATTTACGAAGCTAACCTAATCGGTTTATAGTTTTAAAATCGAGGCATGTTTGGGTCACGTTTTAACCAAGTTTTAATTAATTTATCAAAAAATTAAATTGACCATCCTCTAAAGAATGCGTTGAATAATAACATATCTTTTTTGAATATTTTTTTATTCAATATTTATGAAGAGAATCGGTTTTTTCTGCAGTGATTTTTTATGATTGACGTTACTATGCGCCTTAACAGATTATAACTAAGTGCGTTCGTTTCGAAACAGCGCACGGCTCTCCACAGATACCTATGAATGCGATCCCCTCATCGCATCGTTTGAGCATGTTAGCGTGTTAATAATCAAAAGGTTAAATATACGCAACGCAGTACACTGACAGCGCGAAAAAATTTTCACACTACCAATCCCCTTTTCCATTCCAATCAGCAGAATCGATCAACTATGTAGGTAGTTGCGCTGAATGAGACCCTGTATGCGGCTATCTGCCTATTGCATATTGGATCAACTGTTTGAGTTTTCTATATTTTATCATAATATTGCCTTTCGTTTGTTATTCTCAAATATATATGTATTTTTAGACAACCGAACCACTTAAACAGCCCACTTTAAGTCAGTAGTTTGAATGGTTTTTTAGTTTGTCGCACAAAAACGTCAGAGCCAATGATATTGTATACAACGTCATTGCAAGGTTCACTGTTTCTAAAATCGTGAGCCAAATGAGACTCTAGAGCTGAACGCACATTATGTATACCTACGCCGCACGCGCTGTACGCGCCGCATTTTAGGAATTCGTTGCATGAAGTTATATGAAACCTGGCACATTTGACCGCACCGTACGCGCCGAATTTAAAAAATGCGGTAGGTGTCCGGGCATTGAAAAACTGATGCTGATGACGTCATCGTCATACTCGTTTACGGCGCGTTCGGCGCGTGCTGATTCATTATGTGCGATCAGCTGTCACTCTGCATCAGTTTATGCTCTGACCATAGACTCAGAATATACTATGGCGTACAGACGTACCTACCACAGACGTATAAAGGGAAGCAGACTAAACGTATCGCTCAAAACCGGCCAAGTGCGTGTCGGGCCACGCGCAGCGCAGGGTTCTGTAGTTGCAAATGCCAACTTTGAGTTCACACTCACACCTCACAACACGTTGCTATTAAATAAGCAGTAAGTTTAATTCAGAGATATGGGCACTATCATTAACGTATACGTCTTTCATCAAAAGCGATTTAATTTGGGTTGGATCGTGTAATATCCTTGTATTGTGGGTCAGTTCGTGCGATGAAGTACGGAAGTGAGACGTGGCCGCTTACAATGGGTCTTATCAGAAGGCTGAAGGTCACACAAAGGGCTATGGAGAAGGCTATGTTCGAGGTGACCCTACGTGATCGAATTAGAAATAAAATCTAAAGTCACAAAGAATTGCGAGCCTTCAATTATAGGAACAGTAGTGTACACTTCATATAGACGCAGTTTTGGTAGACGCCTCACAAGGTAGACAGGCGATGCGGCCCGTGGGCTGAGGAGCAGGTGGCTGTGAGTGACCAGCTGTGATTCAGACTGACCGGCGAACCCTGGCAACAAGCCGAAGCTGTGGCACGGTAGTATTACCGTGGCTGTGGTGAGTGGAAGGCATCTGCGACGATTTGCATGCGTCACCAGAGCCCCACAGCTCCGGAACCGTGACAGAAACCATGCGTATGCTGTATGCGTACTTGTTTTCTGCATTGCATTGCAAGCTAAATGCTCGCTTTCTTGCTGCATGCAGCGATCAAGCGAGCATGCAGCAAGAACGTAACGTTACCGCGAGTGAAAAATGTTTCATGATGAGATATAAAATTGTTTTTTTTTTTTTTTTTTTTATGGATGGCCCGGCAAATGACCTCCTCCCGCCTGATGTTAAGCGGTGAAAGAGGCCCAAATGAGTTGACAGATAGAGTAGGGACGACATCCACTCTCCTACCTGCCCGCCCCTTGCCGGCCCAAAAGATGCTTTTTCACGCCTCTTTTGAAGGAACCCATGTTGTAGGATGGAGGAAACACGTGCGCAGGTAGAGAATTCCAAGTGTGGGATGAACGACAGAAGAAGGAATCTTGGAATTTCTTGGTACGGTGTGAAAAGGAGGACACAGTGTACGGATGACTCCGAAGGCCCTTACGCGTGTTTCTGTTAAGGAATGGAGAGGGAGGGATAAGGTTAAAGAGCTCCTCAGAGCATTCCCCATGAAACATTCGGTAAATGGCGCTAAGAGAGGCGATGTCACGACGAAGTTGTAGAGGCTCGAGGGTGTTAGTTGCCTCTACATCGCCAATTATGCGAATAGCGCGACGCTGTAATCTGTCCAGAGCATCGAGGAGGTACTGAGCGGAGCCGTCCCAAAGGTGCGAGCAATATTCCACGCAAGACCTAACCTGAGTTTTATACAACAAGCATAGTTGGTCCGGCGCAAAATACCTACGCACCTTGTTCAGGACACCGAGTTTCCGTGAGGCAGTAGTTATGACGGATTCGATGTAGTCTCTGGGGTTCAGATCGCAGCGAATGTTCATTCCGAGCAAGGTGATGTTGCTCTGTGTGTGAAGGGTTGTGCCCTGAAGAGAAGGAAGGGGGAGGAAAGGTGACCTTTTCGCCGAGAACACGCACACCTGTGTTTTCTTAGCATTGAACTCAACAAGATTGTTGGAGCCCCATTCGGAGACGAGGTCCAGCGTCCTGTTGAGCTCAATGATAAGATTCTGCCTTTCCCTACCAATATCACCACGAGCAGCCCCCGAGGCTCCGTGATATCCCCCATGCACTGTACTGTCGTCTGCATAGCAATGTATAGCTCCCAAGGAAAGCATATCATTGATATGCAGAAGAAACAATGTGGGGGATAGAACGGAGCCTTGCGGAACACCAGCGTTCACTGCCACGAACCGCGAAGCGCAGCCGTCAACGACAACGCGAATTCTACGCTCGTGGAGGAAGCTGGCAATCCACGTACAGAACTGCGCGGGTAATCCGTATGCCGGAAGCTTGGAAAGAAGAGCCTTGTGCCAGACTCTATCAAAAGCTTTGGCGATGTCGAGACTAATAGCCACCGATTCGCCGCGCTTATCGATAGATTCACCCCATTTGTGCAAAAGGAACGCTAGAAGGTCACCTGTTGACCGTTTAGGACGAAACCCATACTGTCGGTCATTAAGTAACGAGTGACCTTCCAGGTAACGGATCAGCTGTGTATTAAGGATCCTCTCCATGATTTTACACAAAATGGAAGTGACGGCTATAGGGCGATAGTTAGCCGGATCAGAACGATCTCCCTTTTTGGGAACCGGCTGGACATTGGCCTCTTTCCAAGATTTCGGCACACAACCAGCAGAGAACGACAGACGGTATAGACGCGTAAGGACCGGAGTCAACTCCGCTGCACACTTCTTAAGAACAATCGCAGGAATGCCGTCTGGTCCACTTGCTTTTCGAGTATCGATCGACTGGAGCTCCGCCCGCACATCACGCTGTCTGATACGGATATCGGGCATGGTGCTGCCACAATGGGACAGTTTCGGAGGTTGTGTACCACAGTCATCGACACGGGAATGAGCCGCAAAGAGTTTTGCCAGGAGGTCGGCTTTCTCCTGCGGCTGATGAGCAAGTGAGCCATCGGCAAGTCTCAGCGGTGGCAGCGAGGGTTGGCAGAAGTTTGATTGCACAGCTTTGGCCAGGCGCCAAAAAGAACGGCTACCCGTAGGGTGCGATAGCAGTTCCTGGCCCACTTGTGCAATGCGCTGAGCATCCGCTCTAATGTAAGCCCTCTTACATAACTTGGTGGCATTATTGTAGGCTGTTTTCAGTAGGCTTGTATTGGGATCCTTAGATGCTCGGCCTCTGATCCAAGCTCGGTAAGCCAGCTGTTTGTTTTCAACAGCAGAGGCGCACTCGCGATTGAACCAGAGGTTACGTCTGCCTCTACTGACGAGATTGGAATGCGGAATATAATATTCCATTCCTAGTATGATCTCGTCAGCAACAGAGGTAGCGCAGGAGTCCGGATCCATCCTATTGAAACAGCGCTGCCACCAAGGAACAGATGCGTAATAATCCCGCATACCGTCCCAATCTGCTGACGCATAGTGCCACAGACGGCGTGCTGCAACCACAGGCGACGGTCGTGACGCCTGAGGCACTGAGACGGATACCAGGCAGTGATCCGAAGATCCTAGTGGAGCTCGAACCACCACCTGATATCCGTCAGGGCGATTTGTCAACAGAAGGTCCAATAAAGAGGGCGCTTGACCGATAATATCTGGTACCCTGGTGTTCTGGGTGACCAATTGTGTCAGGTCGTGCGTGAGAGCGAATGCGTGGGCAGTCCTACCCGCATGGTCAGTTTTAGAGGAACTTAACCACAACTCGTGGTGAGCATTGAAGTCCCCTAAAAACACCAGCTCGGCGGAAGGAAATCGCTCCTGCGCGTCATCTGCCACCCGACTTAGATGTTCAAAAAGTCGAGTTGTCTCCAAGTCACCACGATGGGAACGGTAGACGCAGACGTAGACACGGCAATGA
The DNA here is from genome assembly GCA_963935595.1 of Schoenobius gigantellus. NCBI lineage: Eukaryota > Metazoa > Arthropoda > Insecta > Lepidoptera > Crambidae > Schoenobius > Schoenobius gigantellus. Next base: position 67,672,531 of record OZ012541.1, on the reverse strand, counting down.
GTGCCAAAATCGACGTGTACCGCAAGGAAGGAAAAGGAAGGTTCCTCCAAACAGCGCAGGCGACGACAGCAAACGTCCGCCCGGACGAACAAGCAAACACCAGCCTTCGCCTTGAAGGACTCCTCAAGAGCGTAGCCGGGGTAATTAAGGTAGCTTGTATCGGCCGGGCAGATAATTTGCGTCTCCGTCAAAAACAGCATTGCTGGACGGGCTGTCTCGAGATGGTGGTGGACAACTAAGAGGTTAGAGTGGAGCCCGCGGATGTTAGCGAGCCCCACCTCGAATAATGGTGTTTTGGTGGGATAATGCACCGCTGTACGACCAGTCTTAATATTTTGCGCTGCCATAATTATTGGAGTGAGAGGCGTGAAACTGAGGTGTCCTTGCTGCGCTTCGCATAGTTAATGTGTGTAGGCCTGTTTCGCCAGGGAACAGCCGACAGCTGATTTGCGCTGACCCTCCGCACGGAAGGGCCCCCGAACCCCCCCGGAAGTGGCCGCCGGGACCCACCGTCCGGTCACCAACCGGCACGACGGACCACCCCGAGATTATGCGTGGCATGGTGGGGCAGCCTCACGGACTGGTTAGGTCCGCTTGGGCCCCTGTACTATACCACGGGCGGCCAGCGGAACAGCCGTTTCTTCGGGTCTTCCTGGGCGGAGGGTCAACGCAGTCAACCTGGCACTGGGTCGACGGAAGCCCGCACAAACCATACGAATCGCAGCAACGACCCCTCAAGCTCTGGCTGTGCGCAGACTGATCCCGAAACGCGGACAAAAATGGCAACTTGACGGGTTTTACATCATGCGCACGGTGGTCGCTAGCCAGTCGGGTTTTTCAAGCCCTACCACCAGAAGTTGGTCACTCGATTAGCACCACCCGGGGATCACGTGTAGGGTCTCGAGGGTAAAACCTACGGACGTGAGCGACTCCAATCCCCAAAAGTGTACAGTCAGCAACAAGTCAAGCTTTACATTTGCATTACGAAAGCCGCCGCTATTACGAGTGACATAAGGGCGGTCTCAGGGCCAACATGTAAAGCCCAGCGTGTTGCTCTGGTACCATTAAATTTTAATTATATATTTTAATGAAAAGTTTCAGCGATGAAAAATAGTGACAGGAAATGTGAATTGAACATTTTGTTTATATTTTTTTTTCAATTGACTGAAATAGTCATATCTGATTATGTTAATATTAAAAAGCTAAATCTGGAAAAGTTATCTGTGAAATGAAATTCGATATTAAAAAATTCCTTGTTTTACAGACACCCAATACTTACTGACTGATTTTTTTTAATGTAGTAAAAGCGTTATTGTAATTTACATTATCGCATTCGAAGCTGCGACAGGTAAATGTCCGAAAGTGCACCGACGACTGAGCCGAAAATCAATATCGTCAGACGAACCCCATGGAATTTTCCATCCGTCTGTCTGTGTTGCCTATGAGCGCGCCCTTCGATTGGCTGGGGGACGCCAAACGCCAAATTTGTGCCTGGAAACGTACCCACGTTTGTTAAGGTTCAATTTTGATTGACTTGTAGGTGCGTAACAATTATTTCGTCGCGGATTTATTGTGCGTTTTCTATAGATTATTAGCGTTGCATTATTTTGTTGAAGAGAATACATTTCTCTTGAACATTGTGCATCGTGCTCATATTAGTCAATAGACCTCAGAGTTCTCATTAATGTGTCCAATATTATGTTTGTAACTTGCAACCTGCACATCCTTTGGATGTGGATACTAGAATTGTATATTTTTTAATTGACATGTCAGGCTAGGCTAGTGACAAATTCAAAAATTATGCGATGTAACTTTCGCACCGCTATCAACTTCAGGAAGCGGATTAAAGTTGACTGGCCGGTCTGGAACGGTGTAACGTGGCTTGATAAAATTTCAACTGGAGCCTTTTCAGCTAAGTTTTCAGATAAGTCAGGGGGCTTAGACAAGTGGCAATCATAGCGAAGTGTTTCATAGCGAAACGATAACTAAATTCGTCATCAACTCTGAGATAACGAAAACAAATTCCTAGCCAACGTAAGGACACGGTAATAGGTATACACGGTGTTTCAAAATAACCAATCTTCTTATATATAAAAATGAAACGCTGTGTGTTTGTCTCGCTAAAACTCTGAAACGGGTCAACAGATTCTTACGTAATTTTCTGTGTGTGTTTGAATAGGTACAGGGAAGGTTTAAAAGTACATTTGGACCCAGTAGGTGGCGCTGTAATCGCCGGGCAGGACAACGTCTGCCGGGCCCACTAGTAAATAATAAATTCTTTATCGAAAACTTATTATTAAAATGTGTTTACACGTAATGTCATTCAACCCAAAATTTTCATGTAAATCATAGTATCATCATCATGTCTATGATTTACATGAAAATGTTGGGTTGAATGATATTACGTGTAAAGACATTTTATTAATGAGTTTTCTGTGTATGATTTACATGAAAATTTTGGGTTGAATGACATTACGTGTAAACACATTTTATTGAGTTTTCGATAAAGAATTGATTATTTATTGGTTATTTCGAAACACCGTGTATAGAGTAGTCCGCCTTCATAGAAACGGTCGAAACACGCGCTATGCCTACGCGCCTCGATCTGGGATCGAACTCGGATCGCATTGCCACCTGCACCTGTCTACATCTGCTCGACGCCAACGGAAACTAGCCGCGCCTACATGCTTGCTTACCTACCATCGACGACTGCGTGATGCCACCGGGTTCCAGCCGTGTCTGCGTGTCCGCCTGCCTGTCTTCGATGACTGCGTGACGCCACCGGGATCCAGCCGTGTCTGCGTGTCCCCCTGCCTGCCTTCGATGACTGCGACACGCTCCGGGCAGATGTAGGTGGCAGGCCGGCGGACACGCAGATCTGCGTGTCCGCCGGCCTGCTACCTACAACAGCTCAACGCCGCCGGGAGTCAGCCGTGCCTGCCCTGCCTGTCTCTCAACGCCCGCCGCTGCTTCCGGAGCCGCTAGCCGCCCGCCTGCTACTCACCGGACCCCTTCATCTTTCCCTGGCCAGGCTTGTTTATTTTTATATTTCTTGTACTTAGTATAGGTGTAGTTTTAAGTTAGTTTTTAAGTTCTAGGTCGTGCCCTCTTAATCCTAACCCCTTCTTTTGTAAATATACAACTTTTAACTATGGTACTGTTTTATTTTCAGCACCTTCCTTTTCCTCCTTTTTTTTGCCCGTAGCCTTACGCTACGTGACAATGATCAACAGTCAACACGTTACTTCAACTTATGATCATATATCCGTTGCTTTGTGAAAGGAGACGGAGCAACAAATTTGGCATTAGAGCGACTAATCTAACATCTTATCCCCGAACATTTCAATGATAGTCGAAGGTTCGATCAATTTCTGCCGAAATGTAATATCGCATTCCGTTCAAAGTTGTCCGGTCGCTTACTAGAGGCACCCCGAGTGGCTTAATGGCGGCCATTACACAGTTTGTAACTGACGAGCTCTATTTCCCGGGTCCCTAAACTATTAGGCACGTTATATGACGAGTTTAAATGACCTATACATATCATTAACGAAGCGATTAAAAGCCAACGTTTCGCTAGTTGGGGTTAGGAAAAGCGGAATGATACCCCGATGATCCGTTCTCGAAGTTAAGAGGATTGTGAAGCTGTTAATTTTCATACAAAAAGCGATAACGCTTTACATAGTCCAATTTTCATAATTTTTGGAAATGTTGTAGATATAATGAAGATCTAGGTTTGTACGTTTTGATTTTGAAGCAATATTGCTCAGAATATAAATTATTAGCATCTAAATATCCATATTTTAGACTTAAAAACTACCTCGAGCATTTTTATCTTTTTCGACTAAATGATATTGAATTACAAAAAAAGCAAAATGTACAAACATAGACTGAATCTAATGAGACCAAAAGTGTCTAATTTCGTAAAGGTTTAGGGGTGTAAAACAGTTATCGCCCGAAACAATATTTCAATAAGAAATGTAGGCACTTGCCTCGGACTTTCAACTCTAAGCGGTGTGCAACAAACTGCATTTTCAAAGTGCACACTCGAGCCATGAATTTTATTGGAACTTCATCGTCCTCCTAAAGTGTTTTGATCGGTGTTACCACTAACAAAAATACATAGAACTAAACTAGTTTACTCAACAGGCAATATATGAATATTTATTAATGCGACTTATTTTTTTTAACATACGACAGGGACGCTCTCGGCCTCATCTCACCTGTTGGTAAGTGACGATAAGGCCGAAGGTGGAAGCGACCTTCACCTGGACTCCTCAACAACAGAGGAACCGGCTATTTTGCCTCTAATTATAGGAACACAACAATGCTATTAACATTGTTATATGGCGACAAACTTAGGAAAGGCGGTAGTGGTAGGTAGCTAAAGTTACCAAGTCCCATTCACAGATATCCGGGACATTAGAAATATTTTATGCGGGACTTGGCCAAAAAAGCGGGACCTGCCTACAAATGTGCAGAAACGAGAAAAAAAACGAAATATATATTAAATCACTTTTATTTAAAATAAAAATAATAAAATAAACTTTCTACTACTTATTACAATTTGATAAATTATAATACCACAAGGAATATTAATGAGTAATTAAAGCACTTTTCTCGATCAACTGAGCGAAATCACAATTAGTTTTTATTTTTGAAAGAGTGAGTACTTATTTTGTGATTTGACACTTTTAAGTATTTTTTAAGAGGATTGTGAAGCTTTAAATTTTCATACAAAAAGCGATAACGCTTTTTTTCTCCCTCTTTACATAATCGAATTTTCATAATTTTTGGAAATGTTGTAGATATACTGAAGATCTAGGTTTGTACGTTTTGATTTTGAAGTAATATTGCTCAGAATATAAATTATTAGCATTTAAATATCCATATTTTAGACTTAAAACCATTTTTTTCTCGAGCATTTTTTTCTTTTTTGACTAAATAATACCGAATTACAAAAAAATCAAAACGTACAAACATAGATTAAAGTATACTGAATCTAATGAGATCAAAAGTGTCTAATTTCGTAAGGGTTTAGGGGGGGAAAACAGTTATCGCCCGAAACAATATTTCAATAAGAAATGTAGGCACTTGCCTCGGACTTTCGACTCTAAGCGGTGTGCAATAAACTGCATTTTTGAAAGTGCATACTCGAGCCATAAATTGACACTTCACAGTCCAGTCATAAAACTCTGCCGGCCGAGCGTTGACACCACACCGTTCGCGCATCGCTCTCACGGGCTTCGATCGTCGACGGGCTGTGGTACTTACTTACAGTACAGTATCACAAGAGATGAAAAAAACCGTAAAGTGAAAATTTTTGTAGGAAGCCAAGTTAAATATTCGGTGGATTTTCATTGTTACTGAATCCGAGTTTTGTTTTACGTCGACATATATTACGAGCTTTTCACAGCTCGCCGACGCTATACGTTAGGGCTAATTTCTGGAATTACTTAAATTAAATCCTTCAATTATAAAGAGTTTTATTTAGGAACGCATTTAGTTATTTATATTATAGGTAGTGGGACATAGTATATTTTGTCTATGCATCTTATTAAGATAAATAGTCTTACTTCAATCTTTGGTTATTATCCTTTTTTTATGTTACGTGGTGAACAGTAAATTCTTTTGTACAGTTTGTCTTATCAATGCTATGTTTAGTATAAGTGTTAATAACGTACTACAATCCCTATAGTAAGAATTGTAATTATAGTGGTTGGTAAATTGAAAACTATATCTATAGATTATATATAGATATATCTGTAGATTGTCTATATGACACAAGCACGGTAATACTGATTAGATGTTGCAGTATGGGAATTAGAAATTTCTATGGGTTCTCGAAATTGCATTTGGTCGTTACTTTGATAAAATACAACAAATTAAGCACCGTTCAGGCCAGCCGGTCTAATCCGGGATTACACTTCGATGCATCCCACTATTAATTAGGAATTACAGGAGATGGTTTTAGGATTTTCTGAAGCAAAATACTATAATACCTATTTCCTGTATTCATTCTTTAGAAGAAACAGGTTTTCTTCGAAATTATATACAAAAATTCTACAAAAAAGATGATGCTATATGTATACTTCAAGACAAATATGATGTGGCTGTATTTTTTTTTTCTTACTACTATCTGATTAAGTTAAAACGAATTTATCGTATTAACTTTATCAGAAAGCAACTCAAACATGCTTTGACTTTGAGACCATATCAGATATGGAGGACGAACTAAATAATTTACTTTATTTAAAAAAAGGAATTGGAGATTTTACAACCTACTGCATTAGCCAACTCCTTCAAAATTGAGAATATTAAATCCTTGGAGCCTGCAGCAGCCGTAAATGACGCCAACGCCATGAAGGGAAAATCTATTTTTTTATACAATTACTCAAAAAGTAGCCTTTTTTATATGTGTTTAGCATGCGGTAAGTTATTCCTTTCCGCACTAGTGCTTTTTGATTTCCTTCTACATATAACCTCAAAATGCATGAGGAGGTTTTTAATCAAATTTTTGTATGAAATGACTATTTAACTGCGTAAATACTATTAATACATGGATTAAATTTAATATAAATTTATTTGGATTAAACTATATTTCAGTGATTTTCTTGAGTTATTTTTTTCGCAAATATGTATTAATAAACGTCGTTCAGGTTTTTCATTTCATGGGGGGTTTTGGGCCGTCTCCCACCACGCTGGCCCGCGTTTACAATGGGTCTCATCAGAAGGCTCAATGTCACTCAAAGGGCAATGGAGAAAGCTATGCTCGGGGTTTCTCTACGCGAGCGCATCAGAAATGAAGAGATCCGTAGAAGAACTAGAGTCACCGACATAGCCCAAAGAATTGCAAACCTTAAGTGGCAGTGGGCAGGACACATAGCTCGCAGGACTGACGGCCGTTGGGGCGGAAAGATCCTTGAATGGCGGCCGCGTACCGGGAGACGCCACGTTGGTAGGCCCCCCACAAGGTGGACCGATGATCTGGTGAAGGTCGCGGGAAGCCGCTGGATGCGGGAGGCGCAGGACCGATGGAGAAAAGAAAGAAGGGAGAGGTTTGGAGATCCCTGGTGGGGGAGGCCTAGGTCCAACAGTTGGCGTCTCTTGGCTGAAATGATGATGATGATGAAACGTCGTTCGATGCACGTGCGGAAATGTCATTTCCATTCGTCCCTGACGTTAACACTTTTAAAGAAATGACACTCTTTCTGCATTCGTATCGAAATTTACTATAATGTGTTTGGCATGAGAAGCGTATGCTAGTACCCAATGTATAGAATAGCGAAAGTGTCATTAGAGCGAGATGAGAGCATTTAAACAGGAAAAGAGCCTGTGCGTTAGGATTGAAAATGGAACACCGTGCTTAAGTCTGCAGAAGTTATTATTTATATTATTATTATTAAGTTACATAAATTGTTACATCTGTGTTAACCGGCCTTTTTCTTTTTTTTCTCTGGGGGAAATGCGTAACCGCACCGTACCCGCAGTTGCTAGACGGCGAGCGTGTATGGGGCTCTCCCGGCAGAGTGCCAGGCCTACCCACTAAAACCCCCCGGTGTTCTCCCTGCCCTTATGGGCGCGCTAGGTAAGGTCCACACTGCGACTCCACTACCCACGCGCCCGGGCAAGCCCGACAAACTGGTCGGGCTATCGCCAAGGGGGGATTGCCTGAGAACACCAGGGCAATCCCCAGACGGTGGACTTTACGGCGGCGTGCACTGGGCCAACCGTGCACGCAGGCCTCTACAGCAGGGTCATTAGACGGGCATCGCTTGTGCGAATGCCCGCCTTCGCCTGCCTATTCGTCTGCGGCGGATGGGAGCGGCTTGAGGATCTGCCTCCCGCTCCCTCTCCGCGGCCTCCTTCTGCGAGATGACGTCCTCGCAGAAGGAGGCGACAGCCCCCCATTCCGCCTCGCCGCGGAGCATGGCCACGACCATGCTCGGCAGCGAGAGGTTTCCGCCTCCCAGCGCAACGTTGCGTTTGCTGCGCTGGCGTTGCCAAGCTGTGTTAACCGGCCTTAACACGGTGAGCTCTGGAATAAACGACACGAAGAAACTACGGAAAATAAGAAATCCTGACTGTACAAGGTTATTCGGCGTCATAGATATCTACAACGCTTCTACGGGACTATATTTGCCAAGGGAGGGGTCACCAGATTACCAGGTTGTGACCCCCAGAGGGGCGTCCAGGTCGGAACACGTAATATCTCCCAGCCGATTGTCAGGTCGGCCAGGCTTAATTCTTTCCTGGCTGCTTAGGATAGTTGGTGCGCATCCTAAGATGACGCGCCTCCTCCTACCTAACCGCCGGCGGTGGAGCGAGGCAGCTTGAGGGTCCCCCCCTCCCAATATCGTATGAAGGAAAATTCTGAAAACGGTAAATATATACTTAGTTAGGAACTTAGATATGTTTGTAAGGAACCCCAGGTGTGCTCCAATTCGCACTTGGGCGGATTTTTTTCAAACCTTCGCAAGAAGCGGGTGCCATAAAAAGATTCCCGTCCACCTTGATTTCTTTGTAGAGTTTAATATCATTAATTCTCTATCAAGCGATACCGGCTTTAAGCCGACAAAGGATTCAAGGAATTATTTCTAATCTCCGTCGCAGTTGTACACTGAAAGACAATGTTTCAAATAATTTATTCTACCTGAATAAATTCTATTAATGTCTGTATAACTCAGAATTGGGTTTGGGACAAAAAAACGACTTCGGTGACATTGCCAAATATTTTCAGCTAAAAATATTTCATGTTATTAATAGCACATACCGACGAGTTTAGTGATATTATTTTATGTGACATAATTAACACATGAAATGTCACCAATTTATAGAATGTTTTGAAGGTAAGGACGGTCATTGATCTGTTAAATTACAAAATGAGCGTGGTATTACTTTAGTTAAACTATTGGTATTGGCCTAACTTTTAAACAAAAAATTTACTTTTGAAGTTGGAAACTTTTAGACAAAAGTTCAATTTCTAGTCTTACTTTAGTCATGTCGTGGGAAGTAACCTGCGTGGAAAATGAATGTCATGTTAGTGACGGTGTTGAAAATGTTATTAAGGTTTATGTTATTTTTAGGTAAATAATGCAGAATGTTAATTGTCACATCTATCATGCGCCAAATACATTTTTTTAACCTTCCCTACGGTTGACTGGTAGAGAATGACCTGTTGAATTAGTCCGCCCTTTGAACCATATTAAATGCAATAAGGATTGAATAAATAATAAAAAAAAATTACACCTATTGTAAAAGTACATGAAAAGCAATTAAATTTATGATTATGAACGATTTTGATGTAGATTGCGCCAGGCCGCCACCACCTCCACAGCTTAGGTATATACATACCCAATACAAGTAGCAATGAAAAAAAAAGTTGAATCTACACCACGCCACTTTATGTGATTGGTCGCGTTAAGGCGCTACTTTCCCGTTTTGTACATTTTCGATTAACTGTACCGCCACGAATATAAAACATGCAGTTCTCAAATGCATATATGATATTGTTGAACATTTTATCTAAACATTCTTAAAGACAGAAACATGATTAATAATATTTCACTCGATAGAAAAAAAATCCAAAGATTACTCTGTTTAATATTTTAAAACAGCTGTGAATCAGAAAATAAAATAATAAATGGCATAAAAGTATTACCAATAGATGTGCATTTTTATTGTCTAGAAAATTGCAAAAATACATTTTTTATTTTGTATTCCAGTTTTCTAAAAATCGAATAAAACATGTAAAAAGTAACGTTTTCGTTCGGTCACGGGCGCGTAAGCGACATTAGAAGCTATACGATTATCAACTATATTACCTCGCAATAAAGGAATCGCCGTGCACGCGTAGATTTCCAGGAAAACCTCGCCTTAACGACGTCACGTAAGCTAAGTGTAGTACTAAATAATGATTTTTCATACATTTTCTATTAAGACCGATGTCTTCTGATGGACGTAACATCACATACGTGGCATCACATAACCCCAGTTTGTTTGCACCTTTAGTTAACCACGCTGGCCCAGTGCGGATTGGTCGACTTCACATACACCTTTGAATTTTATCGCAGATGTATGCAGGTTGCCTCACTATGTTTAACTTCATCGTAGGAGCGTCAGACAAATGTAGGTACATATGAAATTCGAAAAACGAAAAACACATTCATGGCGGTCTCGAACCCCGGACCTTCCGATTAGAAGGTCAGTTCCGAGTCCACATAAAAATAAAATAAAATAAAATAGCTTTTATTGATTCCTTACAATAATATCACACTTCATATATTCATTATCATATTATATTACTTATATTAATTACTTATTTAATTCATGTAGGTGTCTATGTTACAAATTATAATGCATTTATCTATAATTTCAATTTAATACATCATATAATTAATTCATTTTTTATTTAACATTCATGTAAGTTCAATATTTGATTAAATTCATTTGGCACATTATTTGAAATTTATTATTGCAATTTAATTAATACCATTAGAATTTCCTAAGTAAATTATTTACATTATTTTGATTAAGTTAAACATTATTCACAATAAAATCATTTGACATATTATTTACCATTATTTATAACAGAATATTACGATTTGATTAATACTGTAGTAATTTATGAAATAAAATACATTCATTATTTTTGGTTAAGTTAAACATTAAGTATTTCTTTTCCATTTGTTATTATATTTAATTATTATTATAAAATTATTGTTTGTTAAATTAGTAGATCTTGTTAGTAACTTTGTTAGATTTTGTTAGTAAAAAGTTTATTCAAAAATTTTTGATTAGTATGTTAGTAGAGTTAGTAATGTTAATAGAGTTAGTAATTGTAAGGACCGCCAACTGCGGTAAAAGCCTCCTCCTCCTCCTCCGAGTCCACATGGAGTCTGATAAATGCGGCACCGAAAGCGACCTTAAAATGGTGGCCTTGGAAAGACCACAATAGTGACAATAGTGAGTTAAAAGATTTTCAAAATACATTTGCAATAATTAATAACAAATATAACAAGGTCAGAGTCAATTATTTTTCCTCTCCAATGTATTCTGCGCGCTGTTGTACCTTGTACAGACGGGACACGACAAGCTCTGTGTTAATTAGCTTCGCAAAAGGTATTATATTGAAACCATTTTTTGCGATGCTTTCAGCGAAGATATTGCGACAGGGAATCGAATATCCAATTACGGAAACTAAATGATTAATTTGTCTCGTCCATTACATTTCTTTAATAACTGCTAAGGCGTCTGTCCTTGCGTGATTTTCTAGGTTGCTTCCATTTTGTATTTCATTGACAGTGAACTAATTTCAATCTTGAAATTAGTTAATAATAATATGTTTCAAGACATTTTTTACTTCTCTTATGACGATGAGAGTAATTTTTTTATACAAACCTAGTTCCTGTTTCCCTACTGTATAATAGCAATAGAAAAATTTACTTTAAAAATGTTTACTGTTCCTGTTTTCTTAAGTTCAACCTCCTCTATGGTTTAGTAGTTGAAACTAGCCGTCATTAATCAGGAGGTCCGGGGTTCGAGTCCAATGGGGGCAGTAGGTTTTCTGCTCGGTTTGGTTGGTGATAGGGCTTCTGAGCCCGCCAGCTCTAGCCAGAACAACTGAACAGTCTAACCTGTTTCACGTAATTTTATCTATACTCTATACAAATAAATAAAATTGAAGTGTCTGTTTGAAATGTCAAAATAACAAGTTTTTACTAAATGGGTATGAATCTATAACGGGTACCAATAACAAAAACACAATTTAATTTTTTTGTCTGTGTCTGTTTGTTCCCGCTAATCTCCGGAACGGCTGGACCGATTTTGACGGGACTTTCACTAATAGATAGCTAATTATATAAGGTATAACATAGGCTTCTTTTTATCAACTTCAACAAAAGTTACTATTCCACGTGGACGAAGTCGCGGGCACAGCTAGTATGAGAATAAAATGTCAGCTATAAGTCGTTATGTTATACGGATAAACAAACATGAGTTGCATTTATCAACAGAATGATTTTTTATATTTGTGACCTTAGCATTTTTATTAAAAATGCTAAATAAATGCTAAAAACATTTAGTCACATAAAGTCAACTATATCGGTGTCCACTGCGTCAAAACCTCCACTGTATTAAAATGTCCACTTGAAGAAGTCCTGTTATTAAAATGTCCACTCCACCCAATTTACGAATAATATTTTATAAGACATTTTGCGTTTAGGACATTTCGCGTTTAGGACATAACGCGTTGATGAATTAGGGCATTCTGCGTCGAGTTCTACTTTATCACAGCGTATCTATCAAGAAATCCACTATATCGAAACCTCCAATGTAGCAAATGCATTCGTAACCAAGCCAGCCCCCCTAGCATGACCACCGAAACACGATATTATAAAACGTTATATCGATATAAACTGTTAAAAACAGTTATACATTTTTTAGTTACCTTGAAGTTTTGAGTATGTTTTAGATATAGATATTTTTATTTTAGGTATTGTTAAATATATTAATGTCGATAAAATTGCAATGTATAGCCATTATATCTGAAATATTTAAGACAGTTCATATCGATGTATCGCTTTATCATATCGTGTTTTGGTGTTCATACTACGGGGGCAGATGGGGTTTGATTGAGAGGTATGGTCATAATCACAGAACACAGAAAGAGGTTAGAAAGGCAATCATGCACCGTTTGTGCGGGAACCGCTGTCGCCAGTTTTGCTCCCACTTCTTTTCCTTGCACCGCCCATGCAAAGTCGCGCGAAATCGGGCTGAACCAATCACAACGCTCACTGGGCTCCTCATTCATAGAAATTCACTGACGTCCAGAGCCGCGTGTACAAATAACATTATTTTAGTGATTGACATCGATTAATAGCTATCGATATTAAATATTGCCAGCAATTTAACCATTTGAAATATTTAGAAAACCAAAAAATAATTATTACTTTCATTATACGTTTATAATTAATAATATTCAAGTAATATTTTGTTTCTATGTAACAAAATTAAGGCTTTTTAGCTCAAACATGTTGTAGGTTAGACGTAAAATAAAAGAAAAACTATAACGGCCTTACAAATAAAAAACTTATTCCTAGGAATAACCTCGGAATAGTTATTCCTTGTTTTGTATTATTTTGACATATTACATCTGACATGTGCTAAAATAAGACAAAACACAGAATAAATTATTCCGAGGATTATCCTCGGTATAAGTTTTTATTTGTAAGGCCGTAATACTATAATGCACCGGTCTGAAAGCATAAACTAGAATGGATAATCTGACAAACGGACGTAGTTTAGTTGTTAGGATATTTTAGTTGGATGGGGAAGTAAATATTTGTAAAGTAAATATTTACCTGTAAATTTGTTTTTTTTTAAAGCACTCAAATCTTCATGTCTTGCATGGCCACCTACCTATGCTAAAATAGTCATATAAATATTATGGTGATATTAAAAATTATAAGTTGTAAAATTAGTTTAGAATTTGCCCATAATTTTTTTACTAATCGAACTAATTGTATCGTGAAAATTGAAATTAATTTTACAATTTTAATCTTTGATTACATCGCCGTACTTATATGAATAGGATGTTAGAAAGGGTATGTGTTAGCTTCGCCAAACATTCTGTATTATCGATAAGTAATAATTATTATTATGGCATTTTAAGTGACAAATAATATGTTATTTTCACTTTATACAAATATTTTAAAATATACATTTATCGATAAAATGTAATGCGTGCATTTTTTGATTAGCACGGCACTATCCCTTGTACTGCGACTACTGCGTTAATGCTCATTAAGCCAAATGCGTCACTACCGAAAGCAGTGTACTACATTACGCGCTCTAAGTAATATGGCAAGAATCGCGGGCGTACATTGCCGGTAATGTATATTTTTTAGAAAAATATTATGTAACTTATCGTTATGATCAGTTTTGGTGGATTTTGACATTATGATCATTATGTCATTATGATTAATTTACTACTTACCGATGAAAAGAAATTCCTTCTTTACCTACACTTGACACCTGACTTCTTGTTTTACAAGTAATTATAGCACAAGAAGGCATTTTTTTATATTTATAGCGCCGCGCTTCACGATACACTCACTGTAGTTGTCCGTCAGTGATTAAACAACGCGTTTGCGTTGCGGGGCCACAACTATGAGCATTTAGTCATAGTTGTGGCTACGTGTGCCCCGCCCACATAGCCCTTCTAACCTCTTTCTGTGTTCTGTGGTCATAATGATACTGTGGACGGAGACAGCTGAAATTATAATAAAGTGGACCATTACAGAGTGGACATTATGATATAATGGACATAAAGAAACTGTGAACATTTCGATACTGTGGGCATTTTGATGACACCATTATATAGTAGAGTTTATGTGACCAAAGGATTATTATTAATATGAATTAATTAGCATTAGATCTCAGTGTATTTGCAAAGGTTGATTTATACATGCTCGTATTTAGCCAATCATTAAAATTTCTTTCTGTTTTTATTCTTTATCAATAACATATTTACTAATAATACATATGATTATAGATGTAGAACTAGCGTTGCCAGATGTCCCTCTTTTTAACCCTCTCAGGACGCGTCCCGCCAGAGGCCTGAGCGGAACGTCCTAAACAGGGATTGAAAAGGGTCCTAGAATACCGGTACAGAACCGGTATTTAACGGTTTCGGTGCTAGAACCAGAACCGGAACCGGAACCCAAACAAGAACCTTTAAGAACCCTTTTATACCGGTTCTTGACAAATTAAGTCCGTACTAGTCGGACTTCAATAGGAACGATACCGAGGTGCAGGTGCGTCGTCGGCGGCCGACGACGGGAGTGGGGAGAGAGAGGGTATAAAAAATAAAGTACCTATTTTTTATTACGTCTTATACATTGTAAAAACCTCGCGATTTTAATTCTTATAACTGTCAGTGAAATTAATAATATATAATATAAGTAATATAATATTCTGTTTATTTTAATTTTATATGTTAGTTTTATTGGGTCATTACTGACTCTACAATACTTTATACCAACTATAGCAAAATAGACTACTTCTTTAATTTTAATTATTTACTATTTTGCGGCGAGCATCAACTTTATGTTCATTTCAATTGCAGATGAAAACGTTACCGTGTAGGTAGATGGGTGCCTCAGCCTCTGCCCCCGCGCCTTCCACTCAGCCTACCCTGCCCCGCACGCGGACCGGCTACGCGGGCTACGGCCCGAGAACACTAGGGCAAACCCCAGACGGAGGGCCTTACGGCGGCGTGCACGGGACCAACCGCACACGCAGGCCTCCACTTCAGGGTCATTAGACGGGTATCGCCTGTGCGAATGCCCGCCTTCTCCTGCCTATCCGTCTGCGAGAGATGGTAGCGGCATGAGGATCTACCTCCCGCTCCCTCTCCGCGGCCTCCTTCTGCGAGATGACGTCCTCGCAGAAGGAGGCGACAGCCCCCCATTCCACCTCGCCGCGGAGCATGGCCACGACCATGCTCGGCAGCGAGAGGTTTCCACCTCCCAGCGCAGCGTTGAGTTCGATGCGCTGGCGGCGCCAATCCGGGCACACCAATAGAGTATGCTTAGCAGTGTCGCAGTGATGACACTGCAGTGTTTCCTCCCGACGGGCGACCCGATGCAGGTAGTGACCGAAGCAGCCATGCCCGGTCAGTACCTGCACCATGCGGAATGTAAAGCTGCCGATACACCTTCGAATGGATGCATGCATCGACATCCAACGGCGTTTGGTCCGCAAGAACGCAGGCCGCGCCGTGGATGACCGTGCGATAAGCTCGCATGGCCCGGGTCGCTATGACCCACAGCAGACGTCGCAGCAGGGCCATCGACCTTATCACCCCGTGATAGAGCCGACGACACGCCGATCCTGGGCCTCCCACATTAGGGAGGACCCGCCCAAGTGCGGCTGCGGCGACGCACAGCCGTGGAGCGAGGAGCATAAAATGCTCCTCGAAACTCCATCGGGGGTCCAGAACCAGGACGAGGTACTTGAGATGCGCCTCGACTGGTATGCTAACCCCTTCCACTCGGACTCGGAGCCTCATGTGAAAACTCCTCGCGTGGAATCTCATGGCCCTCGTTTTTTCAAGGGCCACATCCAAACCCAAGAGGCGGATGCGTCGGACAACCAAAGACGTGCCGACCGACGCAAGGTGGGCCGCCTCCTCCTCCGTTTTAGCTCTCGCCGCGACGAGCGTGACTTCGGCGGAGCAGACGACCTCCGTTCGTGGCAGGAGGCCGCCTGGCAGAACCCAATTGTACCCCATGTTCCATAGTAGAGAATCTAGTACGGAACCTTGGGGTACACCTGCCGCCATTGCCCACATATGGACGCGACCATCCGGCCCCTCGTAGAGAACTGACCTGCCTTCCAGGTAGCTGTCCACGAGGGCGCGGAGGTACGGAGGCAACAATGTTGCTTAACCCTAGCAATTGTTTGCTGAGAGCACACGCCAATACCTATCGGGTTAATGTAATCTGGTTGTAGCAATAGTCATAGTCATATTTTTTTTCAATGTAGGCTTTAAAAGCACTTATTGGCGTCATAAAAACAAAAACGAACATGAGTTTGAAACTTTGTTAAAAAAACGACTACCTCAGTAAAAAAAACTATTACTAGTTAAAACTATCGCCTGTATTAACTGCATTAACATGTAAAATTCATTGCCAAGGATGTTTGTCTTCGACGAAGTCTTGTACCCTATAATATGCTCTAGCAATTAATTTTGTTTTAATTTGTTGTTTAAATTGTGTATCCCTCATAATTAAGAGTTCGTCAGGTATTTTATTGTAATAGCCTTACGCTATTCCCTATAAATGAATTATTACTCTTTGCAAGTCGTAGATCCGGGACCACTAATTTATTTTTGCTCCTAGTATTCAAATTCCTAACGTCACAATTCTTTTTAAAGGTATGTATATTTTTACGGATATACATTATATTTTCATAAATGTAGAGAGACGGAAATGTCAGAATATCAATTTCTCTGAATTTATTTCTTAAGGAGTCACGAGGCTTCATTTTATAAATAAATCGAACAACTCGTTTCTGTAATATAAAATTTTTTTCGACGTCAGCTGCAGATCCCCACAGTAAAACACCGTATGACATGACACTATGAAAATACGCAAAGTAAACCAATCTTGCAGTCGTCTCATCTGTTAAGTTCCTAATTATTTTTACTGCATATGCAGCCGAACTCAATTTATTTGCCAAAATTACTAAATGTGGCTTCCATTGTAATTTGGAGTCAACATTTATACGCAGGTTCGGCCTCATATGGAATACTGTTCTCATCTTTGGGCAGGAGCACCCCAATACCAGCTTCTCCCACTGGACCGCATTCAGCGGAGAGCGACTCGAATCGTCAACTGCCAGGAAATTTCTAATCGGCTTGATACCTTGGCGCTGCGTAGAGATGTCGCCTCACTATGCATCTTCTATCGCATATATTACGGGGAATGCTCCGAGGAATTGTTCGGTCTCATACCTGCCGCCTCTTTCCGCCATCGTTCCACGCGACAAAAATCCATGTCCATCACTTAGTTGGTTGGCAGTCCACAACTGTGCGTTTTTCTCGCAGTTTCCTGCCTCGTACAATCAAACTTTGGAATGAATTGTCACCTTCGGTATTTCCCGACCGATACGACCTTCAAACTTTCAAGAAAAGAGCGTATTCCTACCTTAAAGGCCGGCAACGCACTTGTAACTCCTCTGGGGTTGCGGGTGTCCATGGGCGACGGTAATCACTTACCATCAGGTGATACGTTTGCTAGTTTGCCCCCTATCCCATAAAAAAAAATACCCAAGAAAGTAGTATTATCAACTATTTCTAAATTATTTGATCAACGCAGTCGAACGCCTTGGAAAGGTCACAAAATATTCCTACCGAGTCACACCTTTTTTCCCAATTTAAAAAATATTATTTATTAATTTAGCCCCTGCATCCGTAGTTGATAGACCTTTTGTAAATCCAAATTGATTTTTGAATTAAGAATAAATTATTCGTTCAAATATTTTACTTAATACAGGTAGCACAGATATTGGGCGATAGTTAGAAGGATCGTGTGTATCTCCTGACTTAAATATTGGAGCTACCCTACTTTCTTTCATCAAATCAGGAAAAACACCTACCTCTATACATCGATTGAATATTATAGCTAGTACAGGTGCTATAAGGTCAATTACAGGTTCTAGCACTGATACGGATATCCCCCAAATATCTTCAGTCTTCTTTTTTTTTAACATTTTATAAGCTTAATAATATCTATTTTATCAATATTCCTAAATTTAAAACATGTCAATACGTTACCAAAACTGTCCCTTAAAATACTTTCCGCAAGTTCAGAAGAAGAATTTATGTGCTTAGTTGTATCAATAGGAATCATCTTGAAAAAAGTATTAAAGCTACTTCTTTTTTATTTTCAATTAACCTGTTGTCTATTTTTAATGTTATATTTGACTCTTTTTTTATTTTGCCAGTCTCTTCGTTGATGATTGTTGACCATGTTGTTTTAATTTTATTGTTTGCTCTAATGATTTTCTCCCTAATGTAATCTGATTTTACTTGTCTGCAAACATTCTTAAAAATTTTAGAATATTGCCTGACATATTCTTGAAACTCAGAGTTAAATATATACGATTTTTTGTCGTACAAATCATATAGGTGTTCTCTACTTTTCCTGATACCTTTTGTTGCCCATTTGTTAAAAACATTTTTTCCCTTTAGTTTTGTTTGTTTAACCTTAAATGTTCTATCAAATTCTTTTTTTATTGACATAAATAATGTATTATAAGACTCATTTGGGTTATCAAAATTAAAATTAGCAGACGTTAGGGATGTTGCAATATTTTCTCTAAACTTATTCAACTTATTTTTTGTCAAAGGCCTATAACTAATAATTTCATTTTGTGTTCTATCACCATCAATTTCTATTTTTAAACCTTTGTGATCAGACGGTACCCCACTTATCAGAGACTTACTTTTAATTCTACAATTAACAATAATATTATCAATGCAAGTCGAAGAGTTAGGGGTTATTCTGGTTGGTTCGTTGAAGAGACAACCTAAGTTAAAACGCTTTAGCAACGTCAGCAAGCTATCTTTTTCATTAGAATCACTGAGAAGATTTATATTGAAATCACCGCAAATAACAAGTGGCTTAGTATTGTTTAATACCTTGTTCAATATGTCCTCTAGGACACCAATAAAAGAGCTGAAATTTCCTGATGGCGGTCGGTAGACACAAAGGACAAGAAACCCCTCTATTTCCGCACCAGCCACCTCACAAACACGTTCAACAGAATACCCAACAAGATCCTTACGTTCTTTATAAGTTACTGAATCTTTAACCAGTAAAAGGTTGCCTGGAAGAGATTGCTTTTTAGCAATAAAGCCGCCTATTTGTACATATATATATATATTTTTTTTACATTTGTATCCCATTGTAATACAATTTTTGTACAATAAAGTGTTTATTATTATTATTAAAAGACAACCTTCACCCATAGCTGACACTCTATTAAATATACTAGCAATTTTTTAGGTTTTTATATTAAAGCACATATTTTCCGGTTTTTGGTACATCGTTTACAGCATAATACATCGATACTAAACTTATCTAATAAAAATTCAACGTCAATAATTTTACCAGAAAAGCGATTTACGTTTTGATAAACTAAAGTTAATAAATTTGTACACTTCTCATCGGTCATATTTACATCACAAAAAATGATTAGTCTCAGGTCTAATAGAGTTAACCTTACTAATAGGCACTGAGTTGTCAATGTACGCTTTATTTAAATTATGAGCTAAGACAGAAGATAAATAATTTATAGATCGTATATCCAGATACATATTGTAATCCTTAGTCATCTTAATTTTATTACTAAATAAATTTATGTCAAATAATTGGAAGTCACCACTATGACGACTGATCAAATGGTGTAAGGTCGTATTTAATTTATAAATTTTGTCATTTTGAGAAGCGGAAAATGAAGTACAATATGAGTATTACAAGTATCATCAAAGTAATAATAAACTTTAAATCAGTATCAATCAGCAGTAGAGGAGTTAGGTATCTAGCAGACTACGTGATGCTGTCGCATCATATCCGGGGGGGTTATTATCTAAGAAAAAATCTATCGTGATCGCTTACAATTTGACAGTCGCCGTCCATCCATCGCTCCTTTCCTTTATAAAAAGATGTCGGCGCAGAGTCTTGTATTCACGGCGCAATGGTTGTCAAATTAAAAGCGATCGTGATTGTTTTTTTCTTAGACAATAAACCACCAGGTTACCATATCATGGAAATACCACCAAAGAAACAGTATATTACAATAAACTTTAAATCAGTATCAATCAGCAGTAGAGGAGTTGGGTATCTAGCAGACTACTTATGAGTATCCTTATGGTTTTATTGATACACTGATGATCAATTTCACCAACTTGTCTTAGCTTAGGATACCTACTCTTCGGTGGCATACTGTCACATTCTTTTATTAAAAATAAAAAGTGACGGCATACTTCTTAGGAGTTTCATAAGCTAAGGTTAGTGAAATTGGCCCTTAACTACTATCCAAAGTTCTACTTATCTAATTATAACTTTTTATTTTTTTATGACGTCGTCTTTATTGTTTTCCTATTATAATAAATTTCTTGTCAAAATTCATTTCATCATAAAAAATCATATATCCATATAAAAAGGTGGGTATGTACACCAACATAATACACTGGTACAACACAAAAATAATACAATACAATATAACTTTCCTTTGTCCATTCTAATATTAAATTATTACAGTGTAACCTGTGTTAATTCAATAGTTAGTCCAGGATAACTAAAACACTAATATTATTTAATTACAATACTTTCACTAACTCTACACCAACATACAGTGTCCAGAAAGTCCCAAATAACTAAAATTACAAGCGTAGAAGAGACGTGCCGTGCCGAACACATCCCCTCTTAACCAATATATGAAACCGGTATTAGAACCTTTATTTATTATTAGTTTGAACCTGTATTAAGAACCGGTACTTTGGAACTTTACCGGAACCGGAACCGAAACCGGAACCGCACCGAAAAGAGAACCCTTTTCAAGAACCTAAATGAAGAACCGGAACCGAAATTGGAACCGGTTTTCAATCCCTGGTCCTAAATCCCGCTTTTTCATGAAACTCCGCGCGCGTGTTATAAGTTATTATCAGTCAGTTAGTGCAGTGGTCAAGCAAGACGGCACGAGTTTGGATATGTGCAGTAAGCTCCCATTCAAGCTTTACATTTGCACTACGAAAACCACCACTATTACGAACGACATAAGAACGGTCCAAAGGTATAGCTTGACAAGGAGCTTACTGTACATGGCCTTTTGCACTTGGTTCGCTTGTCAACATTTGCCTAATTTACTAAAGTTATACCAATTTATGTCATCAATACCTGTGTCGAATGCATCGACTAAAAGGGTTTTCTACGTTTCTTCCCCACTGCTCATCAAGCAAATGTAACATGGACTGACAGGCGTAATAAATTATCAATAGAACATGTGGAGGCGGTGATCCAAATAAAAGTAAATTTTCAGTTGTCTTGTGAAGAGTTTTATAGATTTGTCCTAAATGAAAAAAAAATGCTAAAAGCGGCAAAATCAAGCTCAAAATACATTTTCTATAATTAAAAATAATTTACGTTTTCATTAAATGAAAATAATTAGTGTTGTTGAATTCTTGATACTCGTTTGTTCATTTAAAAAAATATATAAATTCCTAAAAATAACAATATAATATTTGTTTATATCTTGAGTGATCTCAGTACAGATTGGCAAAAAAGAGTTGGGAAAAAATGAGGGAGCCAATAGTACAGTTTCGCCTATGAAACACGAAAATAAAGACACAATTTCAAAATAGTTAAATAATTTTTAAATAACATTTTGAAAATTTAGTAACGACAGTCTCATTAATACACTATCAGTTGTGAAACTAGTTTTAGTACGGAGATCGCTTTTTAATTCCAGCTGTCACCGCCCCAAACTCTTCTTTGCCAAGCTGTAATCTATAGTTTTTTAATAATGGATTTTAACTATAATTTTCATTTTTTTCTACGTTCCGCTTTTTTACGTTTAAGTCCCGATATTTAGAAAGACGGATCTGGCAAGCCTATGTGGAACGCACTGTACTAACCCTTAATTAGGCACGTGGGGTGCCATACACCCCAAAGCAAGTTTCCAGGCTTGTATCTTTTTAAAATAAGAGTTACTGGCGCTATTCTTCTAAGTAGCTTCATAAACACGTGCTACGTTTAGAATTTAGTCGCGATAATCGTTCAGAGGCCCTACACAAATGCCACACGCTAACTATTCCGCAGTCGTTCCGCAGAAAAAATGTATGGAAATGACATTAGCTTACGACAACCTCACGCTATTTTTTCCGCAGCTAATGTCATCTCCATACTGCGGAAAAGTTAGCGCGTGGCATTTGTCTGTCAGTTGCGAACGGTTTAGGCATCAAGGGCAGAAAAACCAAGACTGAATGCTTTGGTACCACGATAATACGCAGTAAACATAATCCGTCTTATTACGAAACATGGACTAAAGTTAGTCCTGGTTTAAACCCGGACTAAGTTGACGCTGTCTCTATCTATGTATATTGACACAAGTGAAAGCGCACTACGTTTAACCCAAGACTAACTTCAGACCAGAGGGCCTATTACCGATCTCATGGTTTTGCAAATGATATCATATGATATAAAAGTGCGAAACGAAAAATACGATTTCCAGTCAGATTTTTTATCATTTGTTCATTATTTAATGATGGTATTATTGAAATTATGCCATAGTGATGATATCATTGGAGATCGGTAATACGAAATGCAGCATTTCATGACTTCTTTTTCTCAAAATTATACCATGTCATACGATGAAAGATCCATAATTGGCCTGCAGGTCTTGTAATAAGACCGAATATGATTGTAGTCTGTCAACGTTATGTCGTATATAACTAGTATTTACATTTATATCGTTTCTGGTTTAAAATGAAACTACTTACTATTAAGTTTAAATAAGAAACTACTTTTAAAGTTATTTTTAAAATTAAAAATAAATTTTAAAGTTGATTAATATTTATGTTCAAATGTGGTCGCCAATAAAATTGAAAATTGAGTATATTGTATTTCATTTAATTTATTCACTGTGCTACACACCCCTTTGCGACCATATACTCAACTTTTTTGGCGCGCCTAATTAAGAGCTAAATATATAAGGGCTACCTCTTCTAAACATCTATTTAAAACTAGTGGGCCCGGCAGACGTTGTCCTGTCCGATTACAGATAAGAAGAAGAAAGAAGATGAAAGGGAACAATTCAACAATTTGACAAAGCAATATTTCAGGAGAATATTTATGTTTTTTTGTAATTTATACATATAAGTTTGTGTTTATTGTTTCTGTGTTATTTAAGTACTTATTAGAAAAATTATCAATGAATGCCGCAAGCGCAACCTACTTCTCTACTCGGCCCAATAGTTGACTGGTAGGGCGTGACGTTGTCGCTAACTCCGCCAAAGGCAGAAATATAAATAGAAACAATTATAATTTACCAATAGTGCTCTGTTCATTAGCGAACTATGATGGATGAGTGACAAAGAGGCTCTATGAAACATTAATTAATTTGGATGTGCCCAGTGCCATCTTTTATACGCATCTATAGATGAAATCATGTTCCGCCGACATCACGAAGGATTGACCACGGAGGGTGGCGCATGGGAACCAATTATTGATTCCGACGTCCCCTCAGCTCCCGAGGGTAAAACTATCGATCTGAGGGGTCGCGCAGTGGATGGTGAAGTTATGATGCTCGTGAACATGGCCTAAAGTTTTTGATCGGTGGCGTGTACGTTTGGCGCTACGATTATCGTAGCTAAGTAATGTTCACCGTGATGAGCACCAAGATGGGTGACCGAATAAAACGTCACAAGCTTTTAGAATTGGCAATGTTAATTTTTATCATTGTATTGTTAAAATAGTAAAAATAATATTAGTAGTAGTAGCGATAATATTAAGTTTTCGTTTCGTTTCATCTCTTATTGTTGTTAACTGTATTATTATGTGTATTTAAATAATGTAAAATCCAGAACTGGCTGTTAGTCTAATTTATTATTGTTTATATATTAGTTAAATAAGTTAAAGAGCTGTGGATTTTAGTAAATTAAAAAAAAAAAAAAAATTGTTATTATGGCGACAAACTTAGGTAAGACGGTGGTAGCTAGCCAGGCGGGCTCAGATGCCCTACCACCAACCAAACCGAGCAGGAAAAGTTTCTGCCCCCAGGGGGAATTGAACCCCGGACCTTCCGATCAACACCCGGTGGTCTCAACCACTAGACCACGGAGGCGGTTAAAGAAAATAGTATTCATTTAAGTTGCTTTGGTGAATCGAGTCAAAGGTAGTTTGAGAATGAAATAAAATTTGTGTGGTTAAATAAAGAGAATGAAAACAGTACTTAGACATTTAATAAAAATAAATAAAAACCCGATTTCAAAAACACAAATGAATCAAAAATAATATAAGAATATAACAATATAAAATCACATTTTATAGTTAAAATAATGTAATAAACTAAATCGAAACTAAAATACTACTCAATTATTTATAGAGAAGTAAATAAAACTAACGTAGCATGTAATCGGTGCCGAAAAGTATTAAAAATGAAAAAACTAACTAATTTAGGTGGTTAGTCATTGACTTCTGTTGTGTACGTGTCTCATCATCATCATCATAATCACAGCTCATATACGTCTCCACCGAGGGTCACGAGCCTACCCTAACTATAACTAGTTATGTTAGGGCGATTAGGCCTTAGTCAAACTACGCTGGTCCAGTGCGGATTGGTTGACTATGATGTGTCTAATAAAAGACTATTTAACTTCAAAATAAAAATGTGATATTTGACGTTTATTGTATTCGAATTGGGTTTTTATTTTTTGTATAATATTATCGGGGTGTTACTACAAAACCATGATGCTGTTTCATTTGTTTCAAATGGATGGATATTCAGAAATAGTGTCAAGGTTCTTTTAAAACTTTTTGTAGTAAGACCGTTTAATTTTAACATTTTAAGTTAATTTAATATACCTTTTCATCGAAGCAAATTAAATGAATACAATTTCAAATTCAAAATATTTTATTCAAGTTGGATTTTACAATCACTTTTGCACGTCAAATATCATATTTAAAAAAAGTAATCTCTAAGTCATAAAAGTCAAGTAACCTTCCATCATCAGCTCGGCTTATGACTACCTGACGCAAATACCTGAATAGGTTCGGAAAAAACAGGAAACAAGATTTTCCAATTTAAACTTACTAATATTATAAAGCTGAAGAGTTTGTTTGTTTGAACGCGCTAATCTCAGGAACTACTGGTTTGAATTGAAAAATTCTTCTTGTGTTGGATAGTCCATTTATCGAGGAAGGCTTTAGGCTATATAATATTACGCTACGACTCATAGGAGTTAAGCATCAATGAAAAATGTTGCAAACACGGGAAAAAATATATGGCGAAACGTAGTTCGCGGGCACAGCTAGTCAGTTATGAGGTAACACACATAAAAATAAAAAACAAAAACATACAGTCGACTTGAGAACCTCCTACTTTTTGTGAAGTCGGCTCAAAAGAAAATGTTGTCCCATTATCGAGTCGAACCCAAGCATTCTATGAAGCAAATTAACTTTTATTTATTCCTCAGACTCACACATCGAGTTATGATTGCTGTGTCATGGAATTCAATCGATAAGCAATGAAATGCTGGGCGCGATAAGATAACACATTACATTTTGCTAAAAAGCATTATCGCATAATTATTATAATACTTACTAGCTGTGTTCGCGAACTACGTTTCGCCATAATAAGGCGTATGAAAAATAGTTTACGACCTATTCTCAGACCTACCGAACATACACAAAAAAATTCATGAAGATCGGTCAACTCGTTTGAGGAGTTTGGTTACAAACACTGTGACACGAGAATTTTATATATTAGAAGATTAGACTAGCTGTGCCTGCTAACTACGTTTCGCCATAATAATTGTCAAAAAAAATTCTGGGGAGGGCCAGTCTTACATTAAGGCGCATAGTAGGGTCAATCATAAAAAAACACTGCAGAAAAAACCGGTTCTTTTCATAAATATTGAATAAAAAATCTTTAAAAAAGATGTTATATTATTCAACGCATTCTTTAGAGGATGGTCTTTTTAATTTTTTGATAAATTAATTAAAACTTGGTTAAAATACGACCCAAACATGCCTCGATTTTAAAACTTTAAACCTAATCGCGTCGTAAATATTAGGTTAAATCATATACTTTCGATTTCAATAAATAAAGTGAACAATATTCTAGCGGATTTTAGATATTTCTTATTCGCCTTTATTAAATTTTAATTAAAATAATTCATCTTATGCGTAAAGGTTTGCTTAAATATTCCCCTCACTATCAATCACTCACTCCTATGTAATCAGTGTGGGACGATCGACGCAAGGTCATTGAGACCACTATGCGCCTTAAGACTAGCTGTCCCCTCGAACTATGTTTCGCCATAATAAATGTCAAAAAAACCCTTATACCCAGGGGTATAAAATTTAGTTTACTACCTATTCTCAGACCTACTAAATCTATACAAATAAATAAAATTGAAGTGTCTGTTTGTAATGTCAAAATAACAAGTTTTTACTAAATGGGCATGAATTTATATCGGGTACCAATAACAAAAACACAATTTTAAAAAAAATTGTCTGTGTGTCTGTTTGTTCCCGATAATCTCTGGAACGGCTGGACCGATTTTGGCGGGACTTTCACTAATAGATAGCTAATTATATACGGTATAATATAGGCTACAACTACACTACTACACTTATTATCAAGATCTTAAAAAAAATTGCCTACAAAAATCTAAATGCTGCCAAAAGTTACTCTTCCACGCGGACGAAGTCGCGGGTACAGCTAGTATACACATAAAATTTCATAAAAATCGGTCAAGCCTTTTCGGAGGAGATTGGTTACAAACACGAGACACGAGAATTTTGTATATTAGAAGGTTTAGAAGATTGCACATAAATTACACATGAAAATGTTTACAGTTACAATGTATACAAAGATGCACTTATCTCTCACACAGATTTCTTCCAACCAACTTGTGAGTATGACAGAAATATAGTGTTGTAGAAAACACACAAGCACGTAAACTATTAAAATTTATTCTAACTAGATATACATATACTCGTATAAATCACAACACATGTACATTAGACATACATAATACATACATTTATACAAATACATAATTTTGAATATACCATATTACAAAGGTGATCAGGATATACTATATTATTGTCGATTAATGCATTGTTTTAAAACGTCAAACACGAAACACGCTTATGAATAAAGTACGTTATACCTATATGAACACTATCAATCACCGCCGTGGTCTAGTGGTTAAGGCCGTCCGGTATTGTACTGAAGGTTCGGGGTTCGACTTCCCATGGGGGCAGAAGAGTTTCAGCTCGATTCGATTGGTAGTACGGCTTCGCAGCCCGTATGCCTAGCTACCTCCATCTTAGCTAAATTTAACAATGTTAATAAACATGTTGTGTTCTGACTATGGATGTAAAAAAAAGCATACCTTTACAAGTTTATTTTTTAATTATGACAAAAATTTTGTGTGCTTGTTCAGACAAGCAAACTTTACAACTTTCACTATGGGACCAACTTCGAAATCGCAAAAAAAACAGCTGTTCCATACAAATGTTCAACATTCACTGAACCTAAATGTATGGAATAGCTGATTTTTTTTGCGATTTCAAAGTTGGTCCATAGTGAAAGTTGTTCAGTTTGCTTGTCTGAACAAGCACACAAAATTTTTGTCATAACTAAAAATAGTTATTTGTTATACATGAGTGCAAAGTTGCTTTTTAACCGCGTGCTCAACTTTGATGACCGAGCAAGCGAAGGATTCTAAAATTGAATCACGAGCGCAGCGAGTGATTCATAGATTAGAATCCTCAGCGTTAGCGAGGGAATCAAAAGAGTACAAGGTGAAAAATCTTTGCACTCGAGTGCAACACGTAACTTTTCATCCCCGCTCAGCGAGGAAATGACTAAATGCAAAATAAAACATCAATCACAAGATACTTTTATTTCAGTTTAGGTACATATTTACTACAACATTATGATAAATTAGTATTACAGAAAAATATTTATATTATGTATAACAAATAATACGATTTTTTTTACTTGTTTTCAAGTTTCTTATTTATAACAATACGATGTCAAAACGAAATGGCGCGCGCAAAGCAAATTAAAAACAAAAGTACACCAAGGGGATTCAAAAATTAAAAAAGTTGTATGATAAATTCGGATGGATAATGGAAGTGAATAGGTTTAATGATGTTTTGAAATCACATACCTAGTGCACGCGATGTTCTAAATTCAAATTTACTTTAACCTCAAGCGGATAAAAACGGCTTTGGCGGTCAGATATCGAATAGAAAAATACTCTTTCCGAGATGGGGGGATGAAAATAACCTTGTATACGGTCGAATTGCGTAACCTTTTTTCGAAGTCTGTTAAAAATGAACAATTTAACCGCCTCCGTGGTCTAGTGGTTGAGACCACCGGGTGTTGATCGGGAGGTCCGGGGTTCAATTCCCCGTTGGGGCAGAACTTTTTTTCTGCTCGGTTTGGTTGGCAGTAGGGCTTGCGAGCCAGCCTGGCTAGTAACACCGTCTTACCTAAGTTTGTCGCCGTAATAACAATGTTAAGAGCATTGTTGTGTTCCGACAATTAGACCCTGCAGTTCCTTAGTTGTTGAGGAGTCCAGGTGAAGCTCGCTTCCACCATTATTAGCCCTATCGTCACTTACCATCAGGTGAGAAGAGAGCCAAGAGCTTCCCTGTCGTATGAAAAAAATCTCAGTTTGTTGAGGACGTCAGTTACCATCAGGTAATATTATGGGCAAGAGCTTTTCTGTAGCGAAAACTATGCGATAAAATTACTTACCTTTCTTAGTTGAGTTAAAATTCTTTGTAATTTTACTGAGTTTTAGGACTAGAATTTCCTGAAAACAATAGCAAACTTGTCTTAAATAGAAAAAAATATAATATTTTATGAAAATCATTGTTTTTGATCTAAATATTTTTCAAAGTTCACGATTTCCATAACAATTTTATGTTTATATAAGTACCTACCTACTTTTTATACTAAAAAAGTAATAATAAAAAGGTTACTCAATATTAATTATTTGTTTAAGCATCAACAACGAATAAACAATTTTCTTATAACTTGTTTCAAAACCTTATATTATCTATAATCAAACTGTATTAAAGAGATAATATTATTATAAGGAAAAGATGTCGTGCTATTTCCGCAGCAACCTAGGTAATGTAGTTTGCTTATTAGGACGCTCCACTTAGTTCGACCGTTCGCTAAGAGATGGCGTTATCGCCGACTACACGCTGTCTCTTGTGTGGCCTGCTTCGAAATGCTATTATATTTATTGAATTCTCATCCAAAAGGTATGTTATTTCAGAAAAAAAATTTAACTGGGACAAATAACAAATATTTCTACGGAAATTAACATAAAAATTCTCATTTTCTAAATCGACCTTCGCGGAAAAAGAAACGATTTTCAAAATCCGATGCCTGCATCGCGGTTACGAAATTGTCATAGCTCGGGAAATATATACGCGATGAGCGCTTATCTCGTCGGGAGTCCGTTTCTACGCAGTAAGACAGTGTCGCGGTAGAGCTGTGCTAATTCTACCGCACTTTGGACCCAATGCGCCTTGAGAGCGGTTGAGGTATTGTTGTGTTAGCAGTTCACTATGTGTTTGGGGTGACTGTGAAACTAAGGACGCTGTGACGTCATAAGTGTTCGTGGCTGGATGATGCCCGAATTTTGAAGTGCGGCCGTAGATGGTCGTTTAATGAGGTTTTCCTTTAAAAGGTTAAGACGGAGGCCGTTGGTCCTCAACACCACTGCTGTAGAAGATTTGACTCCCTTTTTTCCGCTTTTATGCAGAAAATTAAATATAAATAAAACACAATCAAAGTACTCTTAATATTTATGTTAGTTATTTATTTGTTTTGTTCATTGTATCTTTTTTAATTTTTATAGTGTATTGAAAATGACCTTGAATAAACTTGTATCGACGCTTTTACGGTGAAGGAAACCATCGTGAGGAAACCTGCACACACCTGTGAAGAAAGAATTTCTTTACAGGTTGTGTGTGAAGTTGACCAACCCACACTTGGCCAGCGTGGTTGACTAAGGCCTAAACACCCTAGTTTAGGGTAGGCTCGAGCCCCTCGGTGGGGACGTATATGAGCTGTTGATGATGATGATGAAAATTGTATCGCGTTAGTTAACTCAATAATTTTGCCACACAAGTTGGCAAGGCAGACATTTCATACAAGTATGTACATCAGTGTATTGTAGTATAGACACTTAACAGGTCAGTTTGCTTCTACGCCAACTTTGCTGTAAAAAATCCGGTCACGTTTGAGCTGGACTCGCGCACTGGGGTTCCGTACAAACTTATCTAAGCATATAAGTTTTAAACTAAATACTTATTTGCGGTTTTCAGATTTTTTCCTTAACATATATTGTGGGATATACCTTCTTGCTAAATTTCATGATTCTAATGGCCAATTTGACCAACCTCTTCTTAGCTTAGGGTACTCTTATGTGACATGCTATCACATTCTTTTCATTAAAGACAAAAAGTGACAGCATACGTCTTAGGGGTTTCCTAAGCTACGGTTGGTGAAATCGGCCATAAGTCAACGGGAAGTGAACCTTAAAGGTTTTGATTAGCCTTTATTGGTGGCGCATTGGCGCGTCCGCTCAGCGAACGATTGCTAAGGTTAAGCAACGTTGGTTGTGGTCAGTCCTATGATGGGTGACCAAAATACCAAATCGCAAAAAAAAAAAAACAGCTGTTCCATACATAGTTCAGTAAATGTTGAATATTTGTATGGAACAGCTGATTTTTTTTTGCGATTTCAAAGTTGGCCCCATAGTTAAAGTTGTTCAATTAGCTTGTCTGAACAAATTTTTTTCGGTAATTAAAAAATAAACTTGTATAAACGGTCATATCTTTCGATCGCGTTGAATTACAAGTTCGATTTTTTTCACAGCTGAAAGATACCGTAGACCTGAGTATCTAATATATAAAATTCTCGTGTCACAGTGTTTGTTACCAAACTCCTTCGAAACGGCTTGACCGATCTCGATGAAATTTTTTGTGTATATTCGGTAGGTAGGTCTGAGAATAAGTCGTAAACTATTTTTTATTATGGCGAAACGTAGTTGGCGGACAAAGCTAGTTTGATATAAATTTCTATTTGATACAGCGTTTCTGAGAAAAGGGGTCTCGGCAGACGGACAGACAGACGGACAACGAGGTGATCTAACAATAATAAAAAAAACATTAAATAATCTGTTAACACATTATTTAATGTTTTTTTTGTTATTGTTATTTTTTATTATTTTTTTTATTGTTAGAAAGTTTTTATTTACAATATTAAACATTTGAAAAAATTGTGGTCAGTGCCTAATAACTCGTACGAGGCGGAATTTCGGCTGTGACATTTTGGGATAACAGACTAGTATTTTATTAGGTAAGTAGTTAGATTTTAAATGAGCATTAAAAGTAAAAACACTACTACACTACACAAAAAATCACCAGCCACCAGAAACCAATTTGGTCCACTTTGGGTTTCAAACCACCAGAACTAGTGGAAAATTCACTAACGTGGCAACACTATACCTATTTGTCGCCATCATAGCGATGCTAATAGCATTGTTGTGTTCCAATAATTAAGAGGTACAATAACCAGTTTCTCAGTTGTTGAGGAGTCTAGGCGAAGCTCGCTTCCACCTTCGGCCCTACCAGGCCAAGAGCTTCCCTTTTTTTATTGCTACTAAGTTGGCAAACAAGCAAACTGCCCACCTGATAGTAAGTGGTAACAGTCACCTATAATACATGTGGCTTCTGTGAGATTCGCAGTAAAACTGCAACCCCCACAAGGGCCACAGTGTACGTTGCCAACTTGTGACTTAAGATGTAAAGTCACGGTACCCAGTAATATCCCTATCGTATATGTATAAAAAAATGCAAAAAATAAGTTATTCAGATGAAGTCAACTACCCAATTGTCAGTGTTTCAGTAGGTGCTTAATTGTTGTGTCAAAAACAGGATTTCCCAAGAAAAGCCGGGGGACAGAGGCCATTGTGCGGCAAAGCTCGGTCAGGTAAAAAAGTCGGACCCGCTAGAGAAATACCCCATTTCTTGTTTGAGAGGCGCCCTGGGTTTGTCAGGTGGGATCCGGAATATCTCGAGATATAACCCGGCTGCTTCTTTTAGATCACCCGCATTCCGATTTATGAAAACGAAAAATTATTTTTACGTCTTAAAATTATATGTTTATTGCATGTATATTGATTTTGTAAACATGTCAAGAGTTCTATATCAATTGCATTTTGATTCTTTAAATACGAAAAGAATGAATTATGCTTAAAATTATTTGAATTATATCAAATAAGTCAACGCAATCAAAAGTTATGACCGTATATGTCGCATATTTTTGCATTTTGCGTTTTTTTATAAGGGAATCAATACCTATAGGGTACTTCTCGTAGACTTATAATTATAAAATTTGTCAAGAAGCATGATCTTATAGTACATATTAAAGAAAAAATTTAAAAAAACCGTGAATATGTGTATGTTATGCGATTACTTCGCCAATTGTACATCGATTTTCAAAATTCTTTTTGAATTCGATAGATTATACTCCTGGGGTGGTCCCATGGTCAACAAAGTTAGGATCTGATCATGGGATCCCATGAAAATCGAAGGAAACGCTAATGTTATAAAGTAGGGTTTCTTTCACTAAAAAGATCGCATTCACTAAAAAGTAAAAAAAAAATTTTTTATAAAAAATAAAAACCGACTTCAAAAACACTGTAAAAGTTAAAAATAATATAAGAATAGGTACAGACAACATCACACTTTTATATTGAAGTCGGTGCCAATGATGATCTCCTAGAAGCACCGACTTCAATATAGGTACTCGTAGAAGTGTGATGTTGTCTGTACCTATTCTTATATTATTTTTAACTTTTACAGTAATAATAATAATAATAATAACCACCGGTAGTTTGGGCATTATCTCGCTGCCGATGTACCCGCTAGATGTAGGTTTTTTTATAATATTTATATTTATATTGTAAAAAAATGTATATTTAAGAAAGAATGTAAATAAAGATCATAATAATAATAATAATAAGCTTCGGTGAACTGGCTACGCTTTGGTGACCTATTTGAGGAAACTGAGGGCTTTGCCTGTGCAATTGCAGACGAAGTAATGATGACGAACAACTATAGAAAATATATCCTGAAGGACGGTACGGTTGACATCTGTCGGGCATGCCGCCGTCCCGGAGAGTCACTCAGGCATATTATCTCTGGTTGTTCTCATCTTGCTAACGGCGAGTATTTACACAGGCACAACCTAGTGGCCAGGATCATCCACCAGCAACTTGCCATTCGATACGGCCTTGTCGAATCTGAGACGCCGTACTATAAGTACGCGCCAGTGCCAGTTCTTGAAAATGGTCGTGCGTTGCTCTATTGGGACCGCTCTATCATCACGGACAGGACTATTGTTTGCAATAAGCCTGATATCGTGGTGATCGACCGGTCCCAACGCCGAGCAGTGCTCGTCGATATCACTATCCCTCATGATGAGAATCTCGTGAAAGCTGAGAAGGACAAAGTCAGCAAGTACCTTGACTTAGCTCACGAGGTAACCGCCATGTGGAATGTTGATTCGACGATCATTGTTCCGATAGTTGTTTCGGCGAATGGCTTGATAGCGAAGAGTCTCGACCGACATCTTAAGAGGCTCTCGCTTGAGGAATGGATCAAGGGTCGGATACAGAAAGCAGTGATTCTCGACACGGCACGTATTGTCCGGAGATTCCTCTCTCTGCAGCCCTAACCACCGGCAGCTTGGGCCTTGCCTCGCTGTTGGCGGCATACTAGGTTTAAGTTTTTTATAGTATTTTGTTTTATATATATATTATATTGTAAAAAACTTAAATTTAAGGATACTTTTGAATAAATGGATAATAATAATAATAATAATAATAAAGAGAGAGAGTACGTGTGGACAGATATTTTCAGAATCGCCTCTTTCAATGTGACCAGAAGAAGGTGTATCGTAGGTGGGAGGGAACCGATCACCGCGTGGTCGACGGGCGGCTGCCTGATGCTAATGCCATGGTCAGTTTCTGGCGTGACATCTGGTCGCTGCCTGTCGATCATGCGGAGGGTGATTGGATACGTGTGGTCGAACGGGAATGCGAATCCATCGAGCCCATGGGGTCTATTACCATAGACCCCTTAGACGTAAGTTGTGCTATCCGTTCGGCTCACAATTGGAAATGCCCAGGGCCTGACGGATTGCACAACTTCTGGATAAAGTGGTTCCGATGTTCCCATGCCCGTTTGGCTACACAATTCCAAGAAGCCCTAGAACACGGTTCC
Organism: Schoenobius gigantellus; assembly: GCA_963935595.1. NCBI lineage: Eukaryota > Metazoa > Arthropoda > Insecta > Lepidoptera > Crambidae > Schoenobius > Schoenobius gigantellus. The sequence goes on along the minus strand of OZ012541.1, from coordinate 67,637,915 downwards.
CTTCCCACTTTTATGACCACTGGGACAACCTTCTTGCTCCACAAGTCCGGAAGTACCATGGACCCCAAGAACTATAGACCTATCACATGCTTACCCACCATCTACAAGCTCCTTACATCCATTCTGACCACAAAAATTAACACACACGTTGTTTCAAATACCATTTTGGCCTCTACTCAGAATGGATGTAAGGCTGGGTCCCGTGGTACCAAGGAGCTCCTCCTTATAGACATGACCATTAGCCAACAAGTCCGGCGGAATAGGGGATCCCTCTCTGCTGCATGGATTGACTACAAGAAGGCCTATGATTCGGTGTCGCACTCATGGCTAGAGAGGATTTTAGAGTTGTATAAAATAAATACAACTCTGAAATACTTTCTTAGTAACTGTATGCGGCAGTGGACCACAGCTCTTCGTCAACCATGTGGCGGCGACAGCCCTCCTGGTCCGCAAGACTTGATCAAAATAGAGAGAGGCATTTTCCAGGGTGACAGTTTGAGCCCCTTATGGTTTTGCCTGGCACTGAATCCTCTCAGTACTTTGCTGAAGGATTCAGGGCTGGGCTGTCGACTTCGGAGACAGGGTGAAGTTATTAGTCATCTGCTGTACATGGACGATCTCAAGTTGTTTGCATCGAAACACCAAGACCTGGTAGAGTTGCTGAAAATCACACAGATTTTTAGCAGCGCTATAAGGATGGAGTTCGGTGTAGACAAGTGTGCGATCCTGCATGTGCAGCGGGGGAAAGTTGTAAACTCACCGAATGTACAACTTTCCGAGACAATGACACTCAGATCTCTCTCCGAAGCCGACACATATAAATATCTCGGTATGTCAGAGTCTTTGGGAATATCTGTGGAGGACGTCAAGCAGTCGGTGAAGGCACGTTTCTTCTGTCGCCTAGCAAAGGTACTTAACAGCCTTTTGTCTGGCGGCAATAAGGTGCGTGCCTTCAATGGCTGGGTGATGCCTCTATTGGTGTACTCCTTTGGCATACTGAGATGGACTCAAACTGAGCTGGACGCCTTGGATAGGAGAGTCCGTCAACTGCTCACAACACATCGCATGCTCCACCCTCGCTCGTCTGTTATGAGACTGTACATTCCACGGAAGTGTGGGGGACGGGGCTTTCTAAATGCCAAGAATCTCCACAACCGTGAAGTGTACAGCCTTAGGAATTACTTCCTTAACAACGAGTGTGGGATGCATCGTGATGTTGTGGCAGTTGACAAAGGATTTACCCCTCTCTCCATGGCAATCGAGAACTGGCGCAAACCACCGGTGCTTAGCGTCGAAGATCGCAAAGAGGTATGGAAGGGCAAGGAGCTACATGGGAGGTTTTATCGGGCCTTGACTGGGCCTGATGTAGACCTACCCGCTTCGGTGAACTGGCTACGTTTTGGTGACCTATTTGGGGAAACTGAGGGCTTTGCCTGTGCAATTGCAGACGAAGTAATGATGACGAACAACTATAGAAAATATATCCTGAAGGACGGTACGGTTGACATCTGTCGGGCATGCCGCCGTCCCGGAGAGTCACTCAGGCATATTATCTCTGGTTGTTCTCATCTTGCTAACGGCGAGTATTTGCACAGGCACAACCTAGTGGCCAGGATCATCCACCAGCAACTTGCCATTCGATACGGCCTTGTCGAATCTGAGACGCCGTACTATAAGTACGCGCCAGTGCCAGTTCTTGAAAATGGTCGTGCGTTGCTCTATTGGGACCGCTCTATCATCACGGACAGGACTATTGTTTGCAATAAGCCTGATATCGTGGTGATCGACCGGTCCCAACGCCGAGCAGTGCTCGTCGATATCACTATCCCTCATGATGAGAATCTCGTGAAAGCTGAGAAGGACAAAGTCAGCAAGTACCTTGACTTAGCTCACGAGGTAACCGCCATGTGGAATGTTGATTCGACGATCATTGTTCCGATAGTTGTTTCGGCGAATGGCTTGATAGCGAAGAGTCTCGACCGACATCTTAAGAGGCTCTCGCTTGAGGAATGGATCAAGGGTCGGATACAGAAAGCAGTGATTCTCGACACGGCACGTATTGTCCGGAGATTCCTCTCTCTGCAGCCCTAACCACCGGCAGCTTGGACCTTGCCTCGCTGTTGGCGGCATACTAGGTTTAAGTTTTTTATAGTATTTTGTTTTATATATATATATTGTAAAAAACTTAAATTTAAGGATATTTTTGAATAAATGGATAATAATAATAATAATAAGTGTTTTTGAAGTCGGTTTTTATTGTGTTTATATTTGTTGTCAGAACACAATGCACTGGCAGAAGTTGCTAGTTCAAGAAAAGCAATTTCACAAATATGTTTTTTTTTAATTTTTAGGAATAAAACTTTACCTCATATCCTTTATTTAAAATAGAATTTTATTTTTATTGTATTTTATTTCAGAAATCTACTTTTGTAACTTTGAAATTTTGCAAGTGACAATTTAAATTCAATCGTCTTCTATACCTATCTATCTATCTAATATATAAAATTCTCGTGTCACAGTGTTTGTTACCGAACTCCTCCGAAACGGCTTGACCGATCTCTATGAAATTTCTTGTGTATATTCAGTAGGTCTGAGAATAGGTCGTGAACTATTTTTTATTATGGCGAAACGTAAGTTCGCCGTTATTATGACGAAACGTAGTTCGCCGGCACAGCTAGTAATAATAAAACAATGGGCGTCTTGATTTGGCTGATATGATGATGATGATGATGCGGCTCGATGCAGTTCTGATCAGCCGTTAAAAAGTTTCTAAATTTTCTTCTCTCCATTTGTATTGTTACGGGCGTTTGAATTAGTCGACCGATTTTCGTGCGGCTGCTTTTGATCGAAGTGAGAAATAAGAAGACTATTATTAGCTTTATTCGATGAAAATCAGTTCAGCTGTTCAAAAATAACTGACGAGCAGTATTTCTTGGTCAGTAGGACGCACTGCATTCAGGATGGTGTTGGTGTAAACATTCGTACATAGTGCAATTGCCCCTCTGGGGAGATTTGCAATACCAATACTCTCTTTTGGTCGTAGTCGAACAAACTGTACGCGAACGGAGTCGCCTGCTAAAGCTAGTAAGTTTAAAAGCGTTCGTACCTAGCGATAGAATTGAAGCTGTCTAGTATTACACGGCCCATTCGTTTTGATCGTTGCCCGGCTTCGCCCAGCCTTCCGCTCTCTTAACACGTAAAAAATGGAGTCCAATCCACCTCACAGTTACTCGAACACAGTGATATCCATGCGTTGTATATAAAAAGTTCATGGCGCTCCGAATAATTCACACCCTGCACAGTCCACATACATATTAATCAATCGTCTCCGAGAGGGCCGAGTTTACGATTGGACGTGTGCTCAAACGCTTTCAGATTTGCATGTTAAAATTTGAGCTGCTATTTTTAGTTTGCCGTCATGTAAGACTTTAAGAAAATTTTGTGGCAGGTATATAAGGAGCGTCGGTGGTGCTGTGGTCAGCAACTGGCTTTCTAATCGGGAGGTTCGGGGTTCGATCCTGCCATGTACCAATGTCTTTTTCATTTTTCGAATTTTATATATAACTTCATATTTGTCCGACGCTCTTACGGCGAAGGAAAACATTGCGAGGTAACCTGCATACATCTGCGAAGAAATTCAAAGGTGTATGTAAAGTCGACCAATCCGCACTGAGACAGCGTGGTTGACTAAGGCCTAAACACCCTAACATAGGGTAGGCCCCTCGGCGGGGACATTTATGAGCTGTGGTGATGATGTTGATGATATAGGGAGTGCAATGTTTTACATGTTCAAAGAATCTATCTTGATTTTACTCTGCAAAACCATTAATTTCATAGAATCTATACTTTTGGTTTTATTTATTTCAGTACAAACAACAATTGATATTTTGTTTGGATGTACTCGTACAATCAATGAACGCATATTAAACATGTATCAAGTTTTTTTATATATATTTTCATTCGATATTAACACCAAAACTTATATAAATGTGAAGTGTGTGTATAGTGTGTATATAAATGTGAAGCAAACAATATAAAGTTGGAAAAAGTTTGAGCGATCATGTTGAGGCATTGACCTACAAACAAAAGGTCAATATGTTGAGGCCCCTGGAAGTACTTTTTCAGTAATGCCTCGTAACGTAATGGTATGTTGCTACGACTTTCCGTAGACGCTACGAAGTAATCCTCATGTAGCTAGAAATCATGGTCACTTTGCCAGTGTTTTTAAATAAAAACTCATCGACAATAAACGTAAACGTAAAAGAGGCAGGAATGTTATTTATTATAGATGATTAATGTCTTTACCTATAATAATAATAAATTAAATATACGAAGTTTTATAAGACTACTAGCTTTTGCCCGCGCCTTGGTCCGCGTGGAAATCCTTTTGTATTGATTCCCTTTACAAATCCCCCCCCCCCCCCCTTTACACACTATTCTTTATCCTTCCCCACAACTCAAACTATCCCCATACCAAATTTCATCTAAATCGGTTCAGCGATTATTGATTCCCCATACAAACTTTCAGCCCCTTTTCTCTCCCTTAAGGGGTGATTTCTGCGATAAAAGCTGTCCTATGTCCTTCCTCGGACTCAACCTATGTCTATACCACATTTTATCTAAATCGGTTCAGTAGTTTTGGCGTGAAAGCGGCGCAGACAGACAGACAAACAGACAGAGTAACTTTCGCATTTATAACATTAGTATGGATTATAAATTAATTTATTAAGCCGATTTGAATTGCTGTATACAAAACAAGTAGTATTGAGCAGTCACGATTACTAATCCTGTATCTTTCTTCATACATAGGACACAGCCCTGCCGAGCGATTCTATAAGAACTGTAAGTAAAATTCGAATCTGAATCCGCGGTGAGTTCATGAATTGGTATTCTGTATAATCATTCTGATCTCGTTTCTACACTAGCGCCACTCGTGCGAGCGTGGCCGCGAAACGAATCACGCAAACGTGAGATTTTGTATGACATGACGTTTGAATCGGCATTCTGTAACGGAAATCCGTCATCACTTCGACGCACACTTCGCTCTTGAACTCGAATTCATCTGAATGTCATTCAAGACCTAAAGCGAAGTGAGTGTGAACGTCGAAGTGAGATGCGGGATTTTGTTTGTATTTTATAGAATCGACATGCTGCTGTATTATTGTTCGGAATAGTAATTAAACAACACTCAAGAGGAAAAAATCTCATATTACGGGCACATCTACAGAAACAATAAGTACAACATATTACAAGAAATTATTGAAGGAAAAATTAAAGGTAAGAGGGGAAGAGGAAGGAGAAGGACGTCCTGGTACGGCAACTTGAAAAGTTGGACAGGCATAGACAGAGCTATAGACATAGGAAGGATGACAGAACGTAGAGAGGAGTCTAGAGAGATGGTCGCCGACACCCGATAGGGTATGTCACTGAAAGAAGAAGTAATCAAAAGTACAAGTTATAAGGGAAACTATGTTTTAAGTACCGTGTGGAGGTCTTTTAGCTAGAAATTCTTATGCCTTACTTAAATTTCATCCACACTCTGTTAGTAATTCGACAGAGAAATTAGTAAGTAGGTCTATTCAATAACGTTGTCCAACTTTTGATAACAGTCAACATGTACAATAAGGATGCTTCAAACATCAACATTATCTCACTTGATAGTCAGCTGATGGTATGTGACGATATGACCGAAAAATGGAAGCATTTTTTTAACCGACTTCAAAAAAGGAGGAGGTTCTCAATTCGATGCGTATGTTTTTTTTTGTGTGTATGTTACGCGATTACGCCGCCAATTGTGGACCGATTTTCAAAATTCTTTTTGTATTCGATAGAGTATACTCCTAGGGTGTTCCCAAGGTCACTAAAGTTAGGATCTGATGATGATATCCTATGAAAATCGAGGGTTCGGTGAGCTGGTATTTAATTAGGGTTTCTTTCACTAAAAAGATTTCGTTCACTAAAAAGTTAAAAATAAAAAATATGTTACAAAAAACAAAAACCGCCTCCAAAATACTGAAAAGTTGAAAATAATATAAGAATAGGTACAGACAACATCACACTTCTATATTGAAGTCGGTGACAAATTTCAAGACTTTCTAGGAGATCATCGTTTAGCACCGACTTAGAAGTCTGTACCTATTCTTATATTATTTTTAACTTCTCTGTGTTTTTGAAGTCGGTTTTTATTTTTTGTAAACTAAGTTGGCCAACAAGCAGACTGCACACCTGATGGTAAGCGGTTACAGTCACCTGTAATACATGTAGCTCTTGTGAGATTCGCAGCAAAACTGCAACCCCCTCAAGAACAACAATGTACGTTGCTAACTTGTGACATCAGATGTAAAGTCGCGGTACCCAGTAATTTCACTGCCATCTCTTATTCTTCCAACCGGAACACAGCAATACAAGCACTGCTGCTTATATTACTGGGTACCTTATATGTAACTAAACATCAGCTGCTTATATTACTGGGTACGTAACTAAACATCACGTCACAAGTTAGCAACTTTTGAGGGACAACAATTACAGGTACTTTAAGGTAACGGAAGCCACTTTCTTTATATCAGGATGTAAACCAACTTTGATGTATAAAACTGTTATTTTGCTCACAGATTTAGTCTAACCGATCGAAGCAAGCAGAAAATTGTCTGTGTGCATGGGGAAGCAAATCTGCCTACAAGCCTGGTGGTGGTGGTGTCAACCACTAGTCCTCACAAGCGTGTGCAGGTAGGTAGTGATATCAAACTACCTAATCTCGCGTAACTTTGTAAATGGTAAGTACAAATTCGGGTTTTTTATATGTTTTAGTATAATATCTGATTGATTGACGTTATATTATGAAATAGTGATGAAAATAAATCAAATACAAAAAAAAATCGTCTCGGACGGGACTCGAACTCGCGTCTCCAACATACCGTGTTGACGCCTTTGCCACTGGTCCACCGAGCACTTACCGACCGTGACGATATTTTCAACTGTACTGGATCCCTTTTGTACTTTGTTAAGCCCGTTTTGTACTTTGTTTTGTTTTTTCTTGTATTTGACTTATATTCACAATTTTTTTTTCAAATTACTTAGGATTTTTAAAGAAAATGCAGTCACAAACTTAAAATGTTTTATTATATTATAGGTTTCGCGTAAGGTTTTATTATATTATACGGCCTTATTCATAAAAATCTCTAAACAATGATTTAATCTAAGAGTTAAACAATATTGTTACGTTTGTGGGGTAGGTGTTCAATAGAAAATTGCGAAACACCGACAATTAGAGATAAGATTTAATTAAGCACCAATTAAGCAACTTTACTTAACACTGAAAACTACTTTGCAATCACTAAAAACTTCACAGTAACACTATGGACACAAATCACTTCACTGTAAGTCGTTACTAAGCACTGAACACACAGAATTCTTCACTATGAAGCGCTTCCAAGTCACTTTGTATCGCTTGATCCGCTCGGTTCGCTCTCTTGAAAAGAACTGTCCGGCTGCATTCGCCTACGCGCTTATATAGTAGGGCCGACGAACATTCGGGGCATTCGAGAATGTTCCATTCTCGAATATTCTGTACCCAATCGATTATTTATCTTCTCTTCTCGAAAGTTCCGTGGTACCATTCGCGCTTATGTAGTAGGACTGGTGAACTTCCGAGACATTCGAGAAGGTTCTATTCTAGAGCATTCCATACCCGATCGATCGTTAGTCTTCTAAAAAGTTCCGTGTATGCCTTCGCGCTTCTACAGTAGAACCGGTGAACTTCCGAGACATTCGAGAATGTTCTATTCTAGAACATTCCATACCGATTGTTTGTCTTTATGAGCATGTTCTATCTCTGTCTGTCAGCACGTTTAGAAGTTTCTAGATGCATCTCGATCTATCTTTTATCTCTGGAAGGTGCCCACTATTGTTGTCTCTTTCGTATCGTGCTATCTCACTCACTCCTATTGAAAATTTAGTCATATATCGAAGTGTGGTTCAAAGGCCCATAAGGGGTCCTGAAAACTACTGAAACCGGGTTTTCAGGTTATGATGTGGTTCGATAGAGGGTAGCCTGAAACGGACTGAAAACATGTTTCAGGCGCCTGAAAACAACGGCAACTTGGGTAAAATTTCGATATTCTAGTATGTGATAGAGCACCTCCTGAAACGCGCTGAACAGTGTTTTCAGGCCGCTGAAAACGCTTCTAAGGCGAAGAAAACCACGCCGGAAGTTTCTTATACCATCGGTGCAACAATATTATTGTCTCTTTTGCTGTCCTTTTTTTATAATGCGATTTACAGTGACAGTGATACTGCTTAACTTAAATATTTCTATGAATAAGGCCGTAATTTTAGTGCTACCCACTTAAAAATTAGTACCATTCAAAAACGTATTGAAAAGGCATCCCAATTTCTTACCCACTATTTGGCTAATACCAATAAATCCCAGGTACAGGTTGATACCTTCACTGGACCAGCGCCGTATGATATTCTCCCCTTCTTAGGAATGGTTCTATGTTCAGTAGTGGAACGATTGTCCTCGAGATGATAAACGCAAACAAGAATCATTACAAAATGATGCTTATTATTTCGGGACTTTCGGTTTTTTTTACATACAATACGGAGGTTCTTGGCTCTCATCTCAACTGATGGTATAAGTGACGATTAGGCCGGAGGTGGAAGTGAGCTTCACCTGGACTCCTCAACAACTGAGGATCTGGCTATCTTACCTCTAATTGTCGGAACACAACAATCCTTTTAACATTATTATAGACGGCGGGAGCTAGCCAGGAGAGCTTCTAAGTCCACCTGGCATCATCACGCAGTTACCACTATCTCACCGAAGTCTGTCGCCATAGCACCAATTTTATACACATTATTTGACCACCATAGCTCATTCATATATGTCCTCAGCGGGGGGCTTGAGCCAACCCTAAGTTAGGGTGTGTAGGCCTTAGTTAACCACGCTGGCCCAGTGCGGATTGGTCTACGTCACCTTTGAAATTCTTCGCAGATGCATGCAGGTTGCCTCACGATGTTTTCCTTCGCCGCAGGAGCGCCAGACAAATGAACATATGAAATTCTAACAACGAAAATCACATTGGTACATGGCAGCATCGAACCCCGGACCTCTCGCATAGCGAGGTCGTCGCCGAGTCCAAAGCGCCACCGATTCTATACATTGTTTGTGTACGTGCAATTAGAGGTACGAAGTACGTAGTACTATTATCTATTCTGTGGCCGAGGAAAGCGAGACGTGTGAATGATGTAATCAGCTGTAATCAGCTGATAGTGATAACCCTCGCCGCGATACTTTGCCTTTAAAAATACTTATCTCTTATTTCCTTCTGTCATATTCTTTACTTTAGAATGTTGCCAGAATGGGTGACTATATACAGGGTGTAAAAGGGACGGTGTCCCATTTCTTTTAACAGTGAGTTCAGAGCAATGTTATTATTTGTTTACCGATGTTTATTTTTCCCGGAAAAGCTATTAAAGCGAAAAAATTGAGTTTTCATTTTTAGTTTTTATTCATGTTACGCAATGTATGACGCGTCGGCATTATTTTTGTTCCACTCACACCGGTGCGCTGATGTTCGATGACCCAAACAGCTGATTCCGCGCGCTGTATGATGAAAATGTAATACGATTTACATAACAAAGTTATTTTTTGTGTAATTATTGTGTTTTTTTTTACAAAATATGATTTGAAAACATTAACCTAGTTATATTACACCGGAAAATTTTGAAAAAACAAAAAATTCGTAAAATTTCTGAATTTTCCGGGAGAAAATTTCAGTGATTTTCAATTAAGAATCATGGTCAGAAGTCACTGTTAAAAAAACGGGACACCGTCACTTAAACCCGGTATAACTAAATAATGTTTTTTAGTATCTCTTGAAAATTAAAATGGAGTTAGAAACCAAAGCCAGAAGAAAACTTCTTCCTGGGTGTGTGGTATTCGTTTTACATGTTGTATTGGAAAAATACGTCGCATTTCTGCGCGTGAGTGAGATTGCCAGAGCTGATGACTCTTGTGCTTGTGGTGACTTGGGGTTTTTTGGTGGGCAAAGCAGAACTGACTCCTCACGTCCTTAAGCTTAAGTTGTGCTATACAAAATATATATTGTCAGACAAATAACACAACCGCCGTATTAATGTTGCCATGTCTTTTACACTTCATACTAATATTATAAATGCTAATGTGAGTTTGTTTCTTACGCTTTCACGCCTAAACCACTAAACTTTGATATATATTTCATATAGAGATAGCTTAAGCCCTTGGGAATAGCATAGGCTAGGCTTTTTATCCTGAATTGAGTTCCCTGGGGACTTAGACGAAGTCGCAAGCAGCACTAATAAAGCGATTTCAATACCACTGATTTTCATTCTACAACTTCCCCATAAAAAGAACTCACGTGGCGCCTTCTCGCATTATCATCACAGCCTACATACGTCCCGCTACTGGGAGGCGCAGGCTTTCCTAGATGGAGGAAACACATAAGTATGCGCAATACCACCACGCTGGCCCAATACGGATTGGTGGGTAGTTGCAATAGCAACCAAGAACAACGCTTAGCGTGCCTTCTGAAGCACGGAGGAACTCCAGATCACAAAGTTTTGGTCACCCAGCCGAGTCCAACCATGATGAAGATTGCTTTGTTATCGAAACCAAAGCGTTCGAACGCCACCGAGTTCCTTCTCTCACATTATCTCAGCAACAAGTCTAAGTAGTGGTGTATACCAAGGAATTTGTATACAACGTAATTGGAAGGTTTATTATTATACTATACCGCGAATCGAAAGAGAAGCTCAAAATCTTGCTGCGTTTCTTTTTGACAAAGGCGAATTGCATTGGTTGGCTGTGACATTATTCACGTAGTTCACGACAAATTTTTATAATAAATATAATATATATTATAATAAATATAGGTAGGTAAGTATAATATTTTTACAAAAAACAATGAAAATTTTAATTTTTGAGACAACAGAATCTCTGTGTGACAAGTGTTTTAGCCTCGAACTTTACTCATTTTTAAAGTTCGTTAGTCTTTGTCATGGATTATAATAAAGTTCTTTACTCTTTGTCAGTAAATGTTCCAATTGTGTAGTATATAAAGTAGGCTCAATGTACACCGCCGCTGAATGGAATGGAAGCGACTTTTTGCAACGAAATTGTATATAGCATAATGAACTTCATGTCAGCCGATTAACATACAAACTAAATACGAGCCAAAAGCAAAGGGAAATCTCAAGAAAGCGCGAGGATTCGCCGGAAGACGCGCGACCTTTTTTTGGCTCTTATTTTGATTGAATGTTATACAATTGACATAAAGTTGATTATGCTATATACAATTACGTTGCAAAAAGTCGCTTCCAATCCATTCCGTGGCGGTGTACATTGAGCCTTATTGTCTACAGATAATATCGCAACCTCGCTTGCGCTAAATCGTCGCCTATGCGCGCGAGTTTTGTAACTCAGTTTTAATAATAATCAGTACGTTCGCACAGAAAATTGTAAAACATCACTTATGTTCCGCTGATGTCGTTGCAAATACTTAATTGCGATTATCTTACCACAAATAGCTATGCCTCAAGAATACCTATAGCAAATAAAACGCAATTTCAAACCAGTTTTTTTATTTCATGTTCATCGTTTTAATACAACATACAAGTAAATTTATCATCGGATAATTATCAATTCTTACGAGCTAACTTAAATAAGACTTGGATAACAAGTAGCATGAGTTGTAAATCAATGATTGATCGATTACTATTAAAAGGTAGATACAGTGAATAGATGAAATCAAGAAAAATCCAATTAAACCCACGCGATGCCGAAACATAAAAAAAACAATAATCACTCACTGCTGCGGAATGTATGAATTACAAACTAAACATTAATTTCGTTTCAAAAATCAAAGGAATCACAAAAAAGAACAAACTGCAAACGTACACACTAAACTTAACCGACACAATGAACGTAAGTCATAAAATTCACTTTAGTGATTTTGTCTCCTTAAAATATCAATACATTTTTTATCTTTAAGACAAATGACTGTAACATCAAAAATTTCCAGTAACTGCAAAATAGACGCCACGCCAACTTTTTGAAAACAAATCGTAATGAATAACATTTTTTTAAGTTAAAAAAGAAAAAAGAAACAATCAATATATTTCACTTCAAACACAATATCAAATTCCTAAAATATTTAGTTGGGATAGTCGCTTACGTTAACATGCAGGAACAAATTAATAACCTTATTTAAAAAGTTGACGTGTCCGTTAAGATTTATATAATATATTTCAAAATAAAACAATTAGGTACACAGTCAGCATTATTATTTTGACAACCATCAACTAACAGAGATTCTACGTAGGTATATTCCCATATCATAAAATAGACACCGAGGTGGAGACACCATTCCAAAGAAGATCGAAAAGTGTTTGGAGAATGTAAACTTAGCACTAAGAAAAATTACACACAATAAAACGACGAAGCTGTGACTAGAAAACCAGTTCTGATTTGACGATTGTGCTGGCACCGATCTGAAACTCATTTGTAATTCATCTGTTTAGCATGTTGCATAAGCAAGGCATTTGAGCCCTGACTTTATCAAGTGGGACGAGAATCATGCTCAAGATGTCACACGCGATGTATAAAGTGATAAAATCTTTTAAAATGATATATCTTCATGTGGTTGCTGTGAAATAGAAGCTTCCAAATTAGATGTAGTTACAGTCGGTGTACAACATAATCGTGAAGTAAGACACTTACAAACTCCGAGGAAAAATTTAAGAGCTCCCTAATATTACAATCACGAATAAAGTTACGATGGACTTAACTCATGTAACTACAAAGAAACTTAGTGGCTAACTTAATCGAAACTTCACTGACTAGCTTCGCAAACACACAATAAATTAAGTCGATATAAATAGCAATAAATTACAACAAACAAAATATCGCAGAGGGATTAAACTCGTGACGATTAAATACGAATTCTATGATAGAAAAGAAGCTAGGTTTACAGAGAGGAAATATAGACAAGTACAACTGAAGAAGTAAGTATTTAGAACTATAATATGATTGGGCAGACAATGAGTGCATAAAGGTTAAAACAGGTGTATCAGTTTTGTTCATAGATCGTCGAGTTTTCGAATACAATCTAATGTAACATGAACACTAAACAACTAAGATATTTGCCACCATTCATAATGTATTTTGTGCGTTGATTGCATGTCTGCAGCGGTTCATGAAACTTTCTAATACAAAAACAATGTAAAGATCACACCACAATATACAATAATGAATCGCGGCAAAAACATTTTAACCACACGTTTAAGTTAAAGTTCCTACACAGATATAAACCTTACTCATAAATATTGATTAGCATTCAAGATCATTATGAAAAAATATATATTGGAAATATTTTCAACTTTCTCCCTAATTTCGAACCACCCAAGAACAACTTAATTATGCATGTGACAACCGATTTTATAACTACACTTTATCCTTAACAACACTTTGGCAACAAATATTTTTTAGTTCTCCGACAATTTCAACAGTAACGTCAACATCATATCAGTCAACATTACCATGATTTTCCCAATCGTTAATCAATTTCGATTTATCATCGTCTTCTAAGATAGAAGATATAATAAAAAAATATCGACAGAGTATGATTACCGATGACACAAATCATGGGCGCCGGTTGCCGAATCGTTTGTTCCAACCCTTTTATTTTGGCTATCCATTAATTCACCTACAATAACACTACCATGAAACTGATTTGACAACTGACGCCATTAAGCAAACTGATATTAAAGTGTCTACCTAATTAGAGAAACAAATTATACAGGTTTCTTTGTTAACTGTGATCAGTCTTAAATTTGAGTCATACAATCTAACTAAGAAATGATGAACCCTTAATATTAAACCTTAAATCATTTTCTAGGCCAGAACTATGTTTTGTGATTTTTGATGAGGACTCAACAATGAAATCTGTATTTAGATAGCGGAAGTATAACTTGCCAAAGGAGATACAAAAGTTTGAGTAAATTTAGGAGACGATTTTACAATTTCCATTCCATCTTCAAGTTATTCCTTAACAGTCACATATTGCCTCATGCAGTTGCCACAATCATTATTGCTTTATCATTAAGGTCACATTTTTGCATGAGACAGATGGTAACATAAAAGTTGCTCTTACCCCTCCTCTGCATTATAATATCATCATCCACATATTCGTATTATAACATTACACTGGAAATGGGATTTTTTTTAACCATCTAAGGAAAAGGCTTTTCATCTAGTAAGGCTCTCGGGGAAACTAATTTTACACATTCCTTACGCATACATTATTGGTTTAGAGTAATCAACATTGAATAGTTTTTTTTTTCATTTTAATATTAATCTTAATACTAAAGAGTACAAAAAATAAAGGAAATATTATGAATATATGAAAAACAACAAGTTATTTAGCGAAAATTATCGCATTTCATATAAGAACAACATTGTTTTTTTTTAGTTACAGTAACATTAATGTATTATCCTCGCTTACGAAATACGGGAAGCAATTTCCTCATAGGCAAGGCACACGGACCGCGCCGAGTGCGTCTTCCCTTCATCTGGTCTCTCAACCACCAACAAGTGCCGACCCTAAACCACCAGAAACGACTCTGAATCGTAGGGCACACTATCCGTAATAAATACCATCGTTTCCCTTCGATTCTTCTCAATGTATCAAAAATATCTGCTAAAACAGCCCTTTCCCTTAGAGAAAAACTCGATAGAGTAAATTTTGAACAGTCTCAAAGTAACTAATGAGTAGGTAACAATTATCAAACGTGTTAAAATGGGGATATGCACGAATTGAAATCAACAACTTTATCATTACATTAGGACGTAGTATAAAGCGATACCTACACAGAACTACTGCAACAACTAACCTAGTTACTGTTTACAATACAATTGTGAGATATTATAGCACTTACATTATAAAAGTACAATAATATGAGTAATAGAACATGTGAGACACACAAGGAGTTTACTAAATCTGTACAAATTTTCAAAATGAGATTTAATTTTACAAAAAGGATTAACACATTCCTTCAAATTTAAGGCCACGGCGCATAATGGTGTTTCAGTAGATTATACAGTAAGAATACTGAATTTTACATTTACTTTAAGTGCCATTTATAACTAGACGGGCCTTATATACAGTGCTGAAGCAATTAGTTCTCGTAGTGAGGATAATGCTTCTACGACCAGATTTATGGGTCGTGTGTCTGTCTACTTGAGGGACGCTGTGCACAAGCATGAGCGGCGTCAGAATATCGCTTAAACCTACTCTCTAAGCTACTCCAGAGAAAGCACGGTGGAAATCGATTAACAGTAAACACTACAATCGTATGTAAAAAATATCGGTCAGATTCACACTGTTCAAAGCTCAAGATGTGCCTTAACCACTAAACTAACATAGACAATGCAATATCTAAAAATACACACTACTCCGTATGCTAAGTAGGATAAAATTTAAATTTATTTCATCATAAGCATTGTGTTTCCTTAAACTGGCAGGATGGCATTTTATGTGTGTAAAATCGATTTCTGTGTGGACAATACAATAAATAAGCATCGTACAACTAATTTAGGTTAAAACTTACGTGCATACACATTATTATAATAACATTAATTCCCTAAAAGCAATTTATTAGGCGACTAGCTTCATTTAGAAAGATTCCAAACCATCGCTATCCCCGTTCACCGCGTAACATTCAAAACCAACGTCAAGTTAAAACCTCCCAAACGGAATTGGTCTATTAATTTTGTCTATTTCAATAATGTCACCACTATGTGGACGATATGTTACGTTACTAAGCACGAAACAATTTCACTATTAAACCTTTCATTCTTTCAACATGAGAAAATTTCGAAACCATATAAGTATTGTCAGTAGACCAATAATTCACATCGGTTCCATCGTATAAACATCACTAACCATTCCCTTCATTATCAACCACCCAATAATAAGCCTTATTTGATATGTCATTAGCTACACCGTCATATTTTCTATGCAGTTTCATCTGGAATCTTTCCGCGTGTAATACACTGGAGTTATAACTAAAAATCACACACCTTAAGATACAATAAATTACTTAACACACATTATTTATTAAATTAAAGTCGAATAGGAGCCTTGTCGCTAATTCTCTTTTTCTATTGCCATCGCGTAATTAGAAAATGCAAGACATTATGTGCAAGTACTTACAAAACTACAGATCATGTTCGATAAGGTAATTATGATAATATGTGTATGAGGGATATATTGTCGATATCGACACATAAAGAGGGACACAAAGAAACGCATAGAAAGATATTACGCAGATTATACCTAAAGTCAATATTATAATACCTTAATAATATATAAAACACCTAACCAACTTCCTAAACTCCCCCATTAAAAGAATTTTCTTAATTGTGAAAATAAATACTATTATTTGCAAACGTTTCAACTAACTTAAGTGATAGTAAAATATTTTTTTAATAATAAACTGTACCATAAATTCAAACGTGACAATTTAAACATTCAGCATAGTATTATTTGAGGATGGATGGTTTGTGCTCATGTGTGCTATATTATTTTCTCCTAAATTTACAACAATCACATTTACGACGTACCTCAAAAAGGTGGAACGTACTTATCTCAGGTCTGTTAGACCATTTGTACCAAAAGGATTATAGCGTTCCAACCTTACCACCGACGCCACCGAAATTCAACTCGCGTTAAATATCAAACTTTAGTTACAATTAAATCGTCGAATACATCTCTTTCAAGAAAAAATACTTCAAAAATTAAGTGAAACACCAACGTTCTGTGCAATTCACTAAATTAGCGAATTAAATTCAACAATGAGACAACATCACCGCTCATATAAACATTTATAAAAGCGACGGTAAAAAGATTACGAATATCAAAATATGATTGGTTAATTGTGGAAATAAATACAATTCCTGAGCAAAACGTTTGCGGCGACAGCGACGCGACTAACAAACAAGCGACCAACCGACGAGAACGAAGCGAGAAAAAATTAAGTATTCCCAAACGCTTCATCAACGCCCGACCAACGCAAGTCCTACAAAATTCAACGACGCCCTACTACGTAAAATGACAAAAATATTAATTAACCACATACAAATTTTGACAAGCTAACATTCATACATTTTACTCTACATTGATGAATACATTAACAGGTGAATTTTATTAACTGTCACAAATTACCGAAACAATTTTAAAATTAGACATATAGCTATCGATATGGTTACTGTAAAATCTTAAAATTCGATCCTAATCCAGACGAATTCGGATATCGGTCCATGCGATTTTTTTCATCAACAACAATTCCTAGCCATTTATTAACCGTACGCTATTCGTCCCAATACCGCGCACCACTCTCGATTCTCGAACAACATTATACAAATAGTTTCCCTATCGTTGATTCGTAATTTTTTATTTAAAAAAATACACACATCTCCGCTAAACTTTTCATGTCCTTCCAATTGTGCAGTCCCTGACAATCACTACATCTAGTTAAGAACGCTACTAACATCGTATTCTAAGATCTATTTACATTGTTTTTCTACACACTTCCTGACTATTATGAGGGCGCAAGGATTTTTGTTGTTCTTTTCATTCGGGAATGATGGTACGATGGTAAAGCTTGAAATTTCATCAATGATTAGTTTAAACTACAAGTCGTTAAGTTTGAAATCATCTAGGTACCGGGAATAATCCTTATTAAAAGGCTTCGAGGAAAGTGCAGCAGCATTTTCATTAGGTGTTATCATCCGATAATGTTATTTTCGGGGTTACCGTGGATTGACAATGGTAATGTTTATGATTTGATTTACGCTGATTTGGATAAAAATATCGGTGATCGTATAAAATTAGCGTTACATGAAAGGAATAATAATTGTTGAATCTTAATTGTAGTCTTAAGACAACGGCGGTATAAAATTATAAACAATTTGTAAGCCTAGCTTTTGCTTACGTCACTAGTAGGTGCTAGAATTAGTAGTAAAATGTTCCCTATAGTAATTGACTTGGAAATAGTGGATTAGGTTAGCGCATTTTTTTACAAAACTTCAGAAGCAGTGCTGCTGCCGAGGGAAGGTAATGGTATCCAAAGGATTGGAAAATTGTTATTAAGAGCTACGTTTTTGTAGAAAAGTAAAGCTTATTGGGTTTTTAGAATTTACTTACTTTAAAATACTAATAGTCTTAAGACGAAGTTATAGCCTACATTCATAAGAACATGTATTGTTTTTAGAAAGACTTTTTTATAGATATACCGCCTAGCACACTGAGAATCTACGGCAATGTTTTGCTATTAATTTTGACCATATTTTGATTTCTTCATAAAAACTGTTATTAATTTATGTTAGTGCTCATTTAAAATAAGCACAAATTGTTTTGCTAAATGTAAATTTACCTACTCATATTGCTATTTTATTGTTTCTTCAGAATAGAAACTATTTTTAGAGCATTTCTAGAGTTTGATTCGTTGAGTCTTTTATATGTTTGTTTCTGTGTAGTGAATTTGCTGACTTACTACTTTAGTGATTTGGGCTCATACCAATGCAGAGAGGAAACTAAGAGCGACTTAATATAAGGTTTGTAATATTTTGGGAAGGAGTTCCTTATAAATTTTAAATAGCAATTTCGTAATTCTACCACATTACCTAATTCTCTTTTCAGTGTATTTGCTAGTAAAATCCTCAAGGAGACATTGGAAAATAGTAGGAAACTGGTGGGATATTGTCTAAGAAAAAATCTATCACGATCGCTTATCATTTGACAGCGATTGACTCTGTACCGACTTCCTTTTATAAAAGAGTAATGGATGGGCTGCGACTGTCAAATTGTAAGTGATCGCGATTTTTTTATTAGACAATAACCCCCCTGTTTCTAGTGTTCTGTGCTAGCAGTAATCTTTAGTTCTGCTATTGTACAAATGTTGGACATTTTAAGGTTGCCCAGTAAACTTATCTGTAATGCAAATGAGAGTCAATTTCACCAAACTTGTCTTATCTTAGGAAACTCCTAAGAAGAAGCATGCTGTCACTTTGTCTTTTAATGAAAACAATGTGACAGCATGCCACCTAAGCGTATAAACTAGACAAGGTTGGTAAAATTGGCCATAAGACCACGAGACCCGCGTTTAGTAATAAGTGAATATGACTAAAAATATTATCTTCATTGTTTCAGTAGACATTGTTGTATATTATTATGTTCGCTCTCAGTTACCTCCCTTAAGATAGACTTCGAAGGCGACAAACGACAGCGACAGCTGCACGTGCCGCGCGACATTCATCGCAGCAGCAGGCACGACGAGTAGTATATACTAGTATTGTACTACGCAATGCGTGTAACTACGAGCTACGACTATGTGTAACAACGCGCTGCATGTAACTACGCGCTGCGTCTAACTACGCGCTGCATGTAACTACACGCTGCGTGTCACATGATCCTCAAGCCATTTCATGGCATTAGGACACGACACACACAACGCTGTAGTTTACTGTCACAAGTGTCAGACTGTCGTGTGTCTGACACTGCCACTGTCGTCCGCCGCTCAACAAGTCGCTCTTTGAAAACATGAAAAATACCTACCGCTTAAGCAATACTTACGCTTCACATGCCAACTTTTGTTCCCCGACACCAACTGTTTCAAAGTTACCCTTAGAAAGATGCACTCACACGAAAACACAATGAGACTACCACCAAACCAGTCAATTGTGGTAACGAATCAAGGGAACTGGGATAGTCCCATGCTATTTGCGGATAAAATTTGATTTGTATTAAGCCGTAATTTTTTAGAACTTACTCTATTTACTTGCTTTCATTGCTTCTCGTTCCCACATTTATAACCAAGTGGACTGTTTATTCGGAGCCATTCCACTAGGAACGTACATTAGGGCTCCTAATGTAAGTTTCTAGTGGAATGATTCTGATTTGAATTTAAATTTATAAAAATGTATTTAGGCTTGGAAAGTTTAGTGGACTGACGGGTCGGGATCCATTATATCAAGGTGTTTGGTTAATCAATATCCTATCAAGCCGAAACCTACCCATGTTAATAAAAGATTTGGCTTCATTGAAAATTCGAAATTGTAAAATTTAAACTTTCTAATTCTCCATACATTTTTTCAGAGACCCAACTATTTGTATGGAGGATTTCAAAATTCATTTTACAATTCGAATTTTCAATGATGCCATGACTTTTATATGACTATTTTCAGCTTGATATGGTATTGACCAAACCGTGTGTATATGAGATTTTTTTTCTATTACAACTCACTCGATACTTGGATATACCTATGTAATTACAAATTCTATTCTTTGTTTTTGGATTGATAAGAAATTAGGACTATTTTCATTCTTCAAACTGCAATATATTCACATGTGTACTATTTGAAATATAGTAGTGATATAGAGCAATAATAGATATTTATGACATATCTGGTACGTATTATAAGCATGCAGGATCATTCACATATTCATTACCACAATCAAATGATGATTTTATGTCATCAATCATGGTTAATTAAAGAGATATCCCAAAATAACCATGATCAATCTACGTATCTACTAAAAAGCGATATGCGGGCAAATAAAAATAAAAAATAAAACACACAATAAAACTGCAATGAACTGGTATTATTATAAAAAAGCAATTATACAACAAAAATAATTCAAAACAAAACGATGTACATTAATTTAAAGAACAATTGTTTATACAAATAATTAAAAAAATATAATAATAATTATAACAACAAACATCGACATAATATATTTAAAGACAAAACATGTTTCAATTTATCAGTCCTTAAGCTTTCGAAATGCAATTTTTAAGAATGAAACGTTTTTCGTAGAGAAAAATCATTATCGTTTTTTTTTTTCACTTAAATATTATGCAAAACACATTAAAAAATAATAATTATGAACGACAAAATTAGTTCGCAATAATAATAATAATAGTAATAAGTCGATACCATTAAAACTTTATTTGAGGTTTAAAATGATGAAAATTAAAAAAAATGTAATTACCTACTAACTGTAAAAATTTAAAATTTTACACACAGCGCGTTCACATAGGCGTGAAATGTAGTAATTGTCATAATTTCAAAATCTTATCAAATATTAATTTTGATTGAACTACATCTATTCTTAATTTTAATATAGGTAATACGTTGAAACGAATTCATCCAAGTAGAAAGCGTATGTAGTTACCGAACTGATTCACATGAAGGAATTGCAACGGCGACTAAGAAGAGATGAGATGACAGATAATCATTAAAAATTCATAGTCGACGTGGCAATTCTTCGTGTGATGTCGAATTGCATAGAAACTAAATAATAAAAAATACCAACACATCGAGCGAAACCTCAGTTTCTCAAGGCGAATCAGCGTGTATCAAACTAAATACATAAGACGGAACAAATAATACATTACAGATTCAAATGAACCAATCAAACTCAATTCATATTCCTGAAATTCCCTTGGAGTGAGTCATGCAATGAATTGATTCGTCGAGAAAAACTGAGACGTAGCGAATCTTTTGACAGCAAATTTTCTATCATCCTACGATCAATCAAGTCCAGCCAGTCAGTGGATTATACGTAGAACAACGGCCCTTAGCGTGTCAGTCGTTTTCTAATTTACTAGGAACAGAATTGCCTATAAAAATCATTGGTGATTGATCACTGAAATTTTGGACTCTGAGACGCTGGAGCGATTGTCGCACGCATAATCCAGTGGTAATTTATTTAACTACGAGCTCATCGAAGACACGTCCAGGCCACAAGCTTTGTACACGCATTGGAATGCAATCAGAAATATATTGCGAAGAAGGTTGTTCTCAAATGCGTTAGATCAGTGCAAGACGATCAAGGTGTTTTGGATGGTCCCATTATGTTTCATTCAATCCGTCAAGGACCTAATACTAATATTGCAATTTATTTAAATATTCCACTTCAATATAATTTTAACTTACACATAAGTGTATTCCATAACATCAAAATTGGACGTTTTTCATTTAAAATTTATATCCAGCATGCGAGCATATTATCTTAAAGTAAATCTAATTAATTATTAATTTTCACAAAAAAATGACAATTCCTTTTTTGTAGAGTAGATGGGATCTCTAGGTGACATAGTTTGTACTTTCATATTGGGAGTGTGTTTTCTAGTAATAAAAGGAAGGAAAATATCCAGTAACATATATCGTTAGATTCATATACTGAAGTCAAGACGAAGTGAGCGATGAACGAAACGTCTTCGCAAACGCTCCGCGAACGATACATGCTAAAGGATATTTCACCTACTACTGAGCTTGCATGAAAAAAGCAGGATTGAGGTAATGTATCCGATAGACACACCTTGCACTGTCCAAGTATTGAAACCATTCAAGACATCCACCAGACTTACGACAAGATTCAATAAATCAGAACATTATGGTACATATTTACAAACAACTAAATATTATCACTTAACAAATCACAACATGAATGTATGGCACTTGCAAGCAGGTTATGCATAGCCCGCGTATCAACGCCCATCAGCCGACGTGTCTTCAATATTTAAATCATAAATTTATTAGGATAGAAATATCACCAAATCGAAAACACGAACTTAATGTACTAATGCAGATCAAAAATTAAGAACGATCCTTAACCCACTATAAGGGCGCATCAGATCTTTTTATTGTCATAGATTCAGCAAATACTAAAAATCATTATGAACTAAAAAACCAAAAAAATAAAAATAACTAATTGAAAATCGCACTAAAATAATTCAACTAACACACTCAAACACACGGTAATGAAATAATAATAATAAAAATAATAATAGCATAATATTCATAAAATACGAAAAAATAATAATTAAACGTTACACATGCACCGTATTTACTACTATTACTACAAAAATAGGTTCCATATAAAAATATCTTACCAGAATAACAAATTTGTATATTTTTTTATACGAGCAAGCTATAATACTCCAGTAAGTAGTAAAAACGCGTCCACATCGATATGCCCCGTTTGTTTGCTAAGAATCTCAGAAATATTTTATCATAATAAAATTAAAAATAATCTAGCGAGACGACAATTTTCCTAAAAGTGCTCTAGTAGTTACTACAGTGTCCGATCACTAAAATCATTAAAATACTCGGTTTGTATATAAAAAATAACGAATAATATAACCATCAAATGTCATTAATCGTTACAAAAAATCATGATAGGTCCGTGGGCTCTCAGTGACTAGGCGGTATTAATTTCAATCATCATAATAAATAAAAAACGACTTCCAACATAATCAACATAACTAACTAATAATTCTATTTATCATTCTGAATTTATCATTCGTCTAAAATGCTTTATAATACTCAAGTCATGGAGTGTACACGAAGATTGGCTATGTTAAGAAACATTCGAGGCGTATAAAACATTTTGGTTGTGGTGTTAACTTTCAGAGTTGCCCGAGGCAACGATCCTCAAGAAGATCAGGTTAAGAAGCTATTGTACAACACAAGAAACGCCGCAGTCAACTTTGTCATTGATAAAACCCCTAACATCACATTTCCCTAAAACTTTGTAACTACATCAAAAGGGGCAGTAACTAAAGGTTGTCCATATCAGCTCAATCAATTTAACACTTACCTAATAATAATGTAACAACTTCTTACTTAATTTCATAATCATATTTCAATCGACACAGAATAAGTGCTAATCAAAAACAGGAAGTGCCATTGTGCCGAAGAATATCTTAAAACTAACAACAATACCGCTCGATGATCTCCTATACGATAAAATCACACGCTTAACGCCTAACAATTTGTTAAGTAATATTTAAAATATTGGTCCAACAAATGGGCTAAATAATACAAATGCCCTCAATATCATCCCTAATTTCAACGATGCGGGATATGAAAAAATATTATTTAATAAGATTAAAAAATGATAAGGGTCGAGAACACCGTTCGCAATATTTTGATCGAACCAGCGGAATAATCTCTATCCTTTTTAATAGGTACTCGAATAACAATGTCAATACTATCAACTAATCTCATTACAGTTTCGTTTAGAAGTAATGCATACAGAGATCTCATGCCAAAAAATATTATGAAGGATTACCCATCGTTAGTCAAATTGATCACATCGAGACAGCCAACCATTAATACTTGCACTTACAAAAATTTAGTAAGTTCCGTTCACTTAGAAATCATCACTTGAACTATACAAAAATTGACACACATGGCTAGAACAGTTTAGGTCCACTGACGTCACTTCACTTACTTTCGTTTCAAAGTGTCGATTTTTGGCTTATAGTTCCGTCATTCCGATCTCCTGTGATACAAACGCACTCCTCACATACCTATAGGCGGTACTTGCACGTAACGGTAGATGTAGAGACGGTAATCTTTGCTGGCGAGGACAACAGAGCCGTCATCCATGAGCGCGACGTCAAAGCACTGCGCATGTTTCACCTTGCTCTCGAGCGCCGATACCAACTGTCCGTCTTGCGTGAAAATTGTCAGGTTGAAGTTGTTATGATTATCAGCAATCAGAATCTCACCGGCCGCGTTAATCCCGACCCCAATCGGGTAATTTGTGACACCCTCACCTCCGATCTGGCGCAAATATATGCCCTCGTAATTGAAAACTTTGACGCAGTGAGCACGGTTGTCACTAATGAAGATTTCTTGCTTGTCGTTAACCACGACTCCGTTCGGGAATTCCAGGTGTTTCGAGCATCCGAACTTCTGGAGCACGTTACCCACTTGATCGAAGATGATTACACGCATGACTTTACATTCGACGACCACAATGCGTCCCTTATTGTCGACGGTGACACCGCGGGGGTGTTGCAGAATGTTTGCGCCAAATTTACGTACGAATTGGCCGTACTGGTTGTATATCTGAATCTGGTGGGTCGGCGACCTCTCGGTTACAATAATGTCACCAGATGTGCGGACGACGGCGACTCTGTTCGGGTACAAAAGTTGGCCGTCACGTTTGCCACATTCGCCGAACTGAAATTTGAAGCGGCCTTCTTTGTCGAATATTTGAATACGATGATTGTTGGTATCGGCCACAATGATGTCATTTTGAGCATTGACGGCAACTCCGCTGGGCTCAGTGAACTGACCTTCCATGACACCGAATTCACCGAACTTGCAGTGATAAATCATTTTCTGACGCTTGATTTGTGATTTCGGTGGAAATATGGCAGTAGAGATAAGCTTGTTTGTCAAGTCTAAAATTGGATCGGCGTGAGTTGCCGCTGTGAGTGAGTAGGGATCAGTTGCAGCTGAAGGAAATAGTGAGTCGCAACCACCATTGGACCATTTTTCGTATGGATTAATGCCGTTCAAATTAATGTCTCCGATAGCGGTGGAAAAAGGTCCCAGGCTATTAGCGCTATTGAATCTCTTCGATATAATATTGGACTCGAATGGTGACGTTGATTGGCTGGTATGCCCTATAAGACCGTTTGTATAAGGACGATCTAGAACGCCATTGAGGCCGGGCAAATGAATACCGCCGTTTAAGCTTCCCGAGCTTCCATTTACGCTGCTGCTGCTAGATGATGAGCCACCGTTTAAAAGAGAACCATTAGTAGGCCGTGCAATAGGTGGCTGTTTTGAAGGACCAATGTTCGCCTCGGAACTAGAGCGTACATAGCCAAAAGTATTACGTACGCCGACTTGTATAGCCTGGTAGTTTGAGACGAATTCAAGTTCACAGGCTGTTTGCATGCTTTGCTCGGGGTTAGAGCTCATCAGCGCCTGTAGTTTATTGTCTAATAATTTCCTGAACATTAATATTTCAGCTATGTTAGCACATTTGGTTAGACGGTCGATGAAATCACAAGTCTGATGAATCTTGTCAACCGTCTCCTGTGCTTTTTGACCAACAACGGTTAAGGCGATTTGTTTGGTGGAAAACACACTCTCGAGTTCTTTTAGCAATTCCTGCTTGCGTTCTTCAAGCATAGAGCGATAGAACTGGAAGGTATCGTTAATTTCATTTTGGGCCTTATGATACTGTACTTGTAACTTTCCAGCAGCATGTTCGACAGTTTTGACGACGTGTCTGATCTCAGTGGCGCGTGTCTTAGCTTCATTGGCGGATTGCTGCATAAGTTCTAACTGCTTAGGACCAGCGTCAGATAAGTGTTCACAGTCGTGCAGGGCAGCTGGATGTTCAATTATCGTACATTCCTTACACACCGGCACAGAGCAAGTGCGACAGAAGTATTTTAAAATATCATTTTTATGCCTTGGACAGAAGGCAGTCTTGTCACCGTTTGTTGTAAGGGTAGAAAATCCAAGCATACCCTTGTCATCCTTCAGGTCCGTGAATGCCAGCACACGGTGCCCCTCAAAGCAATGCATGAATTGGTGAGCCATCACGCAATTTGGGCAAAGGTAGTTTGCACAATCAACGCAGCGAGCGACAGCGTCAGATTCTTTTGATTTGCAGCCTGTGCAGCGAGATGAGGGCGAGTTCGTCTGACGGGAAGATGGTAGAAGGTCAGCGTCTTGTTCGACAGCTGCGGCTATCACTAAGTTTGGCAGTAAGCCGTGAATACCACCAGCTGGAAGTTCACTGTCGACTCTGCAAATGGAGCAGGTGACTTTATCCGGATGGGTTTGCTCCCTCTCCAGGCAGCCGCGGCAGAATGTGTGGAAGCAGTTGAGTACTTTAGGGTCGACGTACGTTTCTCGGCAAACTGTGCAGATGGTGTCGAGACCGTCAAATTCACGAAGGTCACATACGGCGGAGTCACTCGCGGGAGGCGAGGAGCCGCTGAGGGTCAGGGGCGATAAGGAGCCACGCTCCAGCGAACCTATGGAGTTAGCACCGGGCAGCGACTCAAGGGACGGGGTGCGTGAGGCCATCTTCAGGAAACCGGCATCCCTGAAACAATAAAACAAAATATGTTAAAACTATCAACTCTTTTAGTAAAAACGTATGGTATTATTAAGTATATTACAATTAACATCATATGAAAGGAAATGTTTGGATGTTTAAATTAATTATTTCATTTTATACATTATTATCAGTACAGGGTAGAAGTAATACCAGCATCCAATAAATAGTATCCAAAAATATATGTAAAAAATTACAAGCACCCGATTACAGAGCATAGAGAAACAAAGATACTAAAATATTAATATCGTTTGGCACGGAATGCACGCTAAACGCGTCACTGGAATGTTTATGTCGTGATGCAGTTTTATATCAAGGGCGACGTAGCCATGGCAACGCGTGGGGCGAGCCGTAAGGGGATACTTCGTATTCGAATTAGGGTGAGGGTGGAAATTTATTTTGACTCCCCCGTGTTTACTAATGCTGCTACCTAAGGGGAGATATTTGCGAGGTGAATGCCCCTGTTTATGGTAGTTTGGAATTACTCTCAACAAAAAGGTGAACGTAATTGGATGGTAACTCTACAATGTTAAAATATTTCATCAGAAATGGTTTAAATGTCTTCGAATACAAAAATAATTGGTAATTCACCTAAAACCAAGAATCCCCTAAAATTCATAACGAAAGTACACGACTCTGTTAGAAAATTTTGAGTTTTAACTAAAATAATATTTTTTCATCCCCCCATCTCGGAAAGAGTATTTTTGCTATTCGATATCTGACCGCCAAAGCCGTTTTTATCCGCTTGAGGTTTAAGTAAATTTGAATTTAGAACATCGCGTGCACTAGGTATGTGATTTCAAAACATCATTAAACCTATTTACTTCCATCTCTATGGTGCCGAATTTATCATACAACTTTTTTTAAATTTGTTAAAAAATTAGACTCTGAACCTCCTTGGTGTACTTTTGTATATTTCCTCGCTGAGGGGGGATGAAAAGTTACGTGTTGCACTCGAGTGCAAAGATTTTTCACCTTGTGCTCTTTTGATTCCTTCGCTAACGCTCAGGATTCTAATACACAATTTAAAAAATTATCTAATACGCAAAAATTTTAGAATCCTTCGCTTGCTCGGTCATCAAAGTTGAGCACGCGGTTAAAAAGCAACTTTGCACTCATGTATAACAAATAACTATTAATTTTACAATATCACAGAAAACATTAGCGATATAAATCGGTATCGCAATCGTACAATCCACAAGTCAAATCAAAATTTAAACTCATCGAAAGTATTAAGTAAATATAGGACATAGCGAGTTAAAATGACGAAAATGTTCATCGGAACACCTGCTCGAATCCTGCAGGCAAATACTCCCAAGAGTTTTTTTTTAATTTTTTGTGCAAATAAGGTATTTCATCTAGGGCCCTTTAATTCTATTAAGTCCCTGATAGAGGTTTGGACTTTTGTTCATTGTACAAAGTTGTACAATCTATTTAGTAGTGTGGGAATCGCACATAGCATTTTCCTTTAAATATAAGTAATTATAAAATATAGTTATAATGTATATTAAGGTTAAATAATTTCAATGCATTGTTGAATAATAAGGCTTTCCTGGTAGAACAAGGAAGTTCTTAAAAGTCTGTAAAAAATTGAACAAAAACCATAATGGAATTGAAATATATAATACTCAAGTGTGAATTTTTTGAAGTAAGATTCAAAATGGACTGAAAACATTGTATGTAGTTAGGGAAACCGGATTAGCTCGCTTAAAACTTCTCGCTACAAGCCTCTTTGTATCACTTCATACTTAGTGTGCTTGCAAGAAAATGAGATGCCACGATATCCATATTGATTTACAGTCAGGCAATTTATTATTATTAGGCAATCAAAAAATTATTATGAATAATATATTTGAACTACCAAAAGTTGTAAAACACGAAATTCATTAACAGCAAACAATGTCAGGACAACTACCAGAACAGGCAACATTAGAAACAATTAAGGAACGTGTATCTGAATCTCTGATTGAAACAGCAATGAGCGTATGCAATTCGGCATAATCCTTTACAGTGGAACCAAAGCTATCTGCTATCTATTGGTAGCCGTTCCTATTGGACGCGATAGTGGAATTCTAGTGATCGATGCGAGCGTGCAATACATTACACGGGCATGCTCCCCAGCGGCGGTTCGATTGCATTGGCAATGCGCTGAATACGGAATCACCACATTGGGACGCTCCTACAACTAATGAAGGTGGGAAATGGATTTGTAGCTTTACAACACTATGCGAGGGCTTTAGAAAATTAGACAGCATTGAACGTGCAAACGAGAATCTCACGTGTATTCTGGTAGCTAAACGTTCTATATCAGATGATAATATTTATATGGCTGATGATATTACAAGAAGAGCTTTATATGAGTGAAGGTTATAGGAAAATAGAGTAAGGGTGACTTTGGAAACAAACGTTCTCATGTTGCAATTTGAACTCACAACGAAGCGGTGTGATTAATTGAATTGAAATTTAACAGTTTTGGATTATCTGATATGTTAACTAAGTACTATATCTAAGGTAATCATTACAGCGATTGGCACTTTAAGCAGATTTTTAGAATCGAGTGCTCAATTGTAACTATGCAAAATGTTTAAAGTATATTTGACTATACTTTTGTGTTCCAGATTTAAAAGTCATAAAAATGATGATTTGGCTAAAAAAACTCATTTATTCATATATCCATTGACAGTATTGAAAAATACGTGGAAATAAAAACGAACGATATTTTAGAAAATAATAAATATTGAATTCTTTTCAAGCATTTTTTCAGTGACATAATGAGGATTCAATTTTATTGTATTGAATTATTGAACAAGCAATGTACACATTATTTAGAGTTAGATAGAAACTTGCTATCAGTGATTAACGGCAATCGGAAATTTTGAAAGGAATACCCAATTTTAGTTTGTATCGCTCCGACGATGGCAACAATAGTGAAAATTGTGCGCCATTGGACCGACAAATCTTTGGGGAGGTATTCCCTCTGCTGTTGTGGTAGACAAAGCCTAGAAGCGACCACTAACGTCACATTATTTATTTTATTCACAAAGAAAACGCTCATAGAAAATAATACTAGTAAAATAAATCTATCTACATTATTACTTAACGAAATAATCCCAAGAAAGTGAATTTAATTAAAAAGTTTAGGGACCAAAAACAGCAATTACAAAGAATTAAATTAGTGTAGACCTTAGAAAAAAAAAAATGATGTTTTAGATATCGATAGTCATTATTCTTCTGTGAAAAGATGGGAATCTTAAAACCTACCTGTCTGTCTTGCCAGCGAAGTTAAGAAAGTCGATCCCTCTTCAGAGCTTAGAGGAGACTCGTGCCACTGCACTGGAACGTTTATAGGTTGACGTGATGCTGGTGTTAAGTATTAGAACATTCAGATATCACTACTACACCTATTAGTTACATTTGCCTTATTTGCGTTACCTGATTACTTCAATACTTCTATAGTTTTTCATAAGGTGGACGCTTTATGGCTCTCCTAATTTCCGAACAGGTGTAGAGTCGACTTTTTTTTATTCCTACTTGTATTTAGGAGGTATGCACATACAAGGTTAACATGTTTTCTTTAAATCAGAATGTTTTGCTTTGTTTTGACGTCAATAAGTGTCTGTAAAGGCCTATGTTGAATAAAGATTTTTGAATTTGAATTCATTTCACTCGGTAAGGAGACGATGATATGACGACAATAAGCATCTGATAATACTGGTCAAACTTTCCATCCTTTTAATAAAAGTACAACATTAAATAAAAAATGCACGGGTTAAGTAGATGCTATTAGGAATACAGACTCTGAAGATTGTCATCAGCATCCGTTCATTTCTGTTATATGTCATCTCAGTAATGATATTCTTTGCATGCACAACGTTCTCCACGCAATTCATCCATACTTTCTTAGGTCGCAACAGAATTATTTACCCGTCTTATTTTAAGTTCCAAGATGACAAAGCAACGAGCTAAATATTTCCAAATGAGCAATAGATAAATAGTAATAAGAATGGGATGACAACTCCAGCCGATTTGTGTCCATGCTTCAGGCTCTTCGAGAGCTGTTCGGACCCCATTAATTGCGATTGGGTCGGAGCAGATTACGGAACCCCTAAAGGTTTTCACTGCCCCGCTAAATCACTGCCACCGACGGCGAAAAGGAGCTTTAGCGCTGACGCGCAGAGTGCATTTTTCTACGTACCTGATTAGTACAATTGAAACGTCGGGGCTGGTTTGCGGTGGAAGGAAGGTGAAGCTGTTATTCCGGAGAAACGCGTAACAAATTCTGTTCGTTAGTCACTGGCGAGCGGGAAATAATTCATGGCCGGTAAGTAATGTGACTGCGATCTTTCAATGTAACAGTAAATACATTTTTATTGATCGCCCTTTGTTGTTATGGGTGCATTACTGGAATTGCTTTGGCGTTACTGTTTGCTGTTGTATTGATATCATAAGAAAGGTTGTTTTGGTTAAGCAAAATCACACTATAAAATAAATCAAATGAGCAGTAATCTCATAAATATGTTAAGTAAGATTGAGCTTGATGTTTTGGGACAAAACTTTTGGTTTTGAATTTGATGGACTGTTTTTAACTGTGCTTAAAACGCAAAGGCAGCTATAGGACTAGAATTTCATAGCAAGTAAAACAAATTATATGTAGTGATTATCACTCTAGTTAAAATTGCCATGAGCCTATGGTTTTTCTAAACCGCACAAACACTTGTAGGGTACAAGTGTTTGTGCGGTTTAGAAAAAGATTTGAATCTTGAAAAAAAAAACATGCGCCAATTGCGTAAGTAATAAAACACGAAAAAGAATCCATTAGGAAATAGGAATTTCAAATGGTAATAATAATAATAATCTTTGTTTGTGGGTCATAGGTAGGTCATCAATTAAGAGATGGAAGCATGCAAAAATAGTTCAGCTATGACTTACTGTGAAGTAATCAAATTTAATTTATATTTACGCGCAGAACTTTTATAAGCAGTTGTCAAAATATTTGATGATGATGCATATCTACGAGTATATAACTGTTCCCTGTGCTTTGGATGTGCAATTAAATGGAGAAAGAAAGAACTAATTTAGAAATGTATAGTTTCGTGTAGATTTACAATTACCAGGTGATTTTAAAAAGGTTTATCATTTTACAAAGGCGAAAAAGGCTAACAACATACATGCGAACATAAAGAAAGCTTTTGGTAACAGACACATGAAACAGAATGAACTGACTTCGAAACGGTCCATTCGACAATATGTAGAAATAACAAAAGGGTCCGAACGGCCTATGAGGGCTGAAGGGCACTTTCAAACGAATTGAGAAGACTTTCATCGTGCCCTTTGTGAGCCAAGTCACACAAATTCACCTGCTATTGAATGAGCAGTAAACGGTAAGGGCGAGTTAAGTTTTTAATCAAACACAAACGGTACGGGTTGAAAAAAAAACTACTTCCGAGATCAGACAAAATTTGTTCATGGTTGCCGATAAGTTGCGAAAAGTTACGGAAATGTTTTCGTTTGTAACTTGGTTATACAACAAAACAATGAATTCTTCATGCGCAACTGGCAGAGGGAATTTAAGGGAAGAATTAATAAGACCGCTAAAAACTTCCTCACACGTCCAGAGCTGGTTGCAGATAAATTGAAAGGAAAAGTTAGGTCAAGTCAATGGTTGAGAGGTCCTAATTCAAAAATCGGAACTTGGAAGGTGCTCTCTAAGTACGTAATCAAGATTTTGATATTAACTTCGCTGAACAATGCGGCGACAGCGCATGCTTTGGTGACTTTGATGACAACACGCAGAAAAGAACGGTGATTTCGACACTCAAACCTTTGATTTCGGACGTTACGGCCGTAATAGCACTTCTAGATATACACGATGTATATGACTTATTGTGGGTGTATACAAACACAAGATAGTAACTTGGCTATAATGCAAAACTGACATTTCGCTCTTCTCGGAGAGGTGAGCCGAGTTCAGAGTGTATGCTTCATATCGAAATAAAAATAATATGTTGATTTCTAGGTGACTGCGTTTGGGTAGATTCAATTTTTCCATTCATTTAGATATATCTTTAGAGAATTTTTGTGAGTGCAGTGCCCCAGCTAAAATTAATAATATTTCAACGTCATACGAGTATCTTATTTATGGTGAATTTTATAATGGCCCTTATAATTGAGGTAAACAGTACACCTAAAACCATTTTTTATTAAAAGTCTATATGTTGACGTCACCGACCGCAGTCAATATTAGCACACCGCTTACACCGCCGCAGGTGTTCGGTAACACCATATTGGTTTCCCGACGTTGCAGACCTGCATTATTCAAAACAGGCCACAGCTCTTGTAAAGTTAAAATTCATGAGGACCACTGAGCACATATTTTTCACGGGTGGCAACGTCATCTCGGATATGACGTCACGTATGTAGTGAACGAACATTTGCCCGGGGACAATCTGAATAATTATTTACGTTCGGGCAGGTTTTCGTAAACGGAACGATGGAATTTGGAAGTACCTACTTGAGGTTCTACACGAAACAAGTGGAAAATATGGAAATCGTTATTGAAAACCTTACATCCTTCTCTCAACAAGTAGAAGGCTGTCTTCATTAGAATGGGTTTACGTTTTAGGAACGATAGTTAGCTGTCTCTTATTTTTACACTACAAAAGCAAGTAAGTATACAGTAAATATATCGACTTAAGTACACCTCAAAAGAAACATCAATTATCTTAAGTTATTCTTGAAATAATTTATTGTAAATGTATGATTGACTTCATTATTAAAACGTTATTTCAATAAGTAGTCTCTATTGCAAAAAAATATCATTAATACAAATAACCACAGAATCTTTCATGCAAACTTACAAAATTTCTTTATTTTTTTTATTCACGTACGTATATTCCTTGAACTACGGAATTCTTCACATAAACGTACAATATTGTATGTTTAAACGATATATTATAAGGAACAAAACCTTTGTCGTTTCTCCGAGTACCAGCTTAGATATCACAACGCAATATCAACTGTAAGTTAGGAACAACGCGCAATCCGGCCGCGGCGCGGCGGGACGGAGAATTTCATATTATTGTACTAACGCAAAGAGGAAACGCAATATTATTTTTCCCCTTTGTATTCCACCAAAGGCTTGTGTAATGGAATTTTTCAGTTTAATCTTTTGGTGGTACATTAATCTTTCGCTACGGAGACCGTGTGCCTTATTTCAACTTCCTTAGACTAGGTACATCATATACAGATAGACCAGTAAAATGGCTGGAGGTATCTCTATGGAAAGACTTAAGATAGAATTTTCTAGATCACGGTGTAGTTCTGGTGTATGAAATCTCCTGATGGTTAATAATTAAGACCACAGGTGAATACGAATAAAGTCCAAAATTCTCAAATTACTCCCAATTACCGAACAGGTGTAATCAACTTTATTTCACACTTTATTGTTACTTGTTTTTGCATATACCATAATTATGATTGGGGTGTATCAGTGTATGTAGATACAAGGATTAAGTAATTAAATACTACACCGCAAAGATCTAGATTTGAACGCGGCATTCACAACCATTACAGATTAGCGGAGGCCGATAACATTTAGCATACTAACTAGCTAATAATAATTAATGACGCCACTCAAAAAAATTTTGTCGCAGTCTTCCAAGATATTTTTAAACTTGCCCGTATAATAATGCACCGGGGTGAGACGCCCGTATTTTTTATTTTAGGGACGCCGAGCCCCAACACCCTTAAATGTATACTTCAGCTGGGCTCTAATCTTTAATATTGAATGACAAGATATAAAACTTGTTCAATAAACTCAAGAAATGCAAATATCCAGTCCTTTATAAATAAATAATGTATGAGGCAGACGTTTTCTGGTGCAGAGGAGCAAGGAGGGAAATACTCGTACACTCATTTAACATTAAAGAGCCAGTGAGGTTTTGCATTCAGCAGACCCAACGCCGGGGAAAACCAATTGTCAACTACAAAGTCTAAGATAAACGGTAACATATTTTGCGTCTCGCTTCATTGCTTTACGCGGGAAAGAGAAAGTGATGACGGGGCGAGATCAGGCGCAAGACCCACTGTTTACCGTGCCTTCCGAAGCACGGATGAGCTTGAGATGTTTCTTATTTTGGTCACCCATCCTAGGACTGACCACAGCGAACATTGCTCAACTTTACAGTTTTCAGATTTATCCTAAATATGTGCTGTCAGACATTGCTTCTTGCCAAATTTGATGATTCTAGACCAACGGAAATGATTCATCGGTCAAATCTTTCGATTGAATTGAGATACAAGTTAGATTTTTTCACAGCCGAAAGAGATAGTAGACTAAGTAGACCCAAGTATTTGATATAAATTTTAGTTTGATATCTCTACGCGTTCCCGAGAAATGGGGGTTCAGACAGACGGATAACGAAGTGATTCTATAAGATTTTTTCATCTATACTTACTAATATTATAAAGCTGAAGAGTTGTGCCGAAATCGTAACTTATGTACACACAGCAACACGCTAGGCTGTACATGTTGACCTTGAGACCCTCTTATGTCGCTCGTAATAGCGGCGGCTTTCGTAATGCAAATGTAGAGCTGACTGATGTGTTGCTGACTGTACATACTACTAGCTGTGCCCGCGAGCTACGTTTCGTCATATATTTTTTTTCCGTTTTTGTAACATTTTTCATTGATGCTCAGCTCCTTTTAGTCGTAGCGTGATGTTACATATAATTATAGCCATCCTCGATAAATGGACTATCCAACACGAAAATAATTTTTCAATTTGGATCAGGAGTTCCGGAGATTAGCGTGTTAAGCCAACCCAACAAACAAACAATCAAACTCATCAGCTTTATAATATTAGTAAGTAAGTATAGATGAAAAAATCTTATAGGATCACTTCGTTGTTCGTCTGTCTGAACCCCTTCTCTTGGGAACGACATGTATATGGCAGAAAAGCTTACTGTAACAGACTTGACAGTTTTTAAATAGCTTTCTGTTTGGTGACTTCGCAAATTTATGAAGTATACAGAGCTTAGTTCATTACACCCCTAAAGATGTTGGCGTTTTATAATTAGTTTTCAATATTCATTTTATACCATTGGGAGTAAACATTGCCTCTTCAGCTCAAAGCGGGACGTTTTGTTTCATCCGTCCCCCCGACGACGTCTTTGAACCGATCAAGTCCGGATGGAGCGTTTAATTTGCATTCTAAAGGCATATTAATTCCGTATAATACAAGCACATAATCAAATCGGAGACTTTGATTACGCTTTCGTGTCTGATCTAGATAAGATTTCAAAAGCTGCTAATGTTTGGAGCTGCTTATTTTAGATTGTTAAAGTTCTTTTACATTACGACAGGGGAAGCCCTTTGCCCACATCTCACCTGATGGTAAGTGATGATAAGGCCGATTGTGGAAGCGAGCGAGGGGAATGGAACCCCGGATCTCCCTATCAACACCCGGTGGTCTAAACCACTAGACCACGGAGGCGGTTAAAGATAATATAATGTGACGTGAACAATTGATTGATACTCATACTGTACTCACTGAAACTAATTTTGGTTTCAATAGCCCAAAAAACGGTTGATTCGTGTTGATTCAAGAGAGCTCCTCGAATTAAATCACATCTATATATATATAAAAGAAGAAACTGACTGACTGATATATCAACGCACAGCCCAAACCACTGGGCCTAGAGATTCCAAATTTGGCACGTAGGTTCCTTATGAGATGAAGGGGTGCACTAAGAAAGGATTTTTTAAAATTCACCCTCTAAAGGGTTGAAAAGGGGCTCCAAAGTTTGTATGGGGAAACCAGATTACTTGCTCTATTTTAATCGAAACTTCACATGAGTACTCCAATCGATAAATAAGTTAACACCTGTTTCAGGATTTTCCAAATTTCAACCCCTATAAGGGGGATATGGGGTGTCAATGTGTGAAAATTGGTAATATCAACGCACAGCAAAAACCACTGGGCCTAGAGATTCCAAATTTGGTACGTAGGTTCCTTATGAGGTGAAGGGGTGCACTAAGAAAGGATTTTTTAAAATTCACCCTCTAAAGGGTTGAAAAATGGCTCCAAAGTTTGTATGGAGAAACCAGATTACTTGATCTATTTTAATCGAAACTTCACATGAGTACTCCAATCGATAAATAAGTTAACACCTGTTTCAGGATTTTCCAAATTTCAACCCCTAAAAGGGGGATATGGGGTGTCAAAGTGTAAAAATTGATAATATCAACGCACAGCCCAAACCACTGGGCCTAGAGATTCCAAATTTGGCACGTAGGTTCCTTATGAGGTGAAGGGGTGCACTAAGAAAGGATTTTTTAATATTCACCCTCTAAAGGGTTGAAAAGGGGCTCCAAAGTTTGTATGGGGAAATTGGATTACTAGCTCTATTTTAATCGAAACTTCACATGAGTACTCCAATCAATAAATAAGTTAACACCTGTTTCAGGATTTTCCACATTTCAACCATTATTTCTGATTTATTAAATATAGGTCTCGGCTACATATTACTTATTATCTTCTATCTATATCTGTATATAAAAGAAGAAACCGACTGACTGACATATCAACGCACAGCCTAAACCACCGGGTCTAGAGATTTAAAATTTGGCACGTAGGTTCCTTATGAAATGTACTAAGAAAGGATTTTCCAAAATTCACGCCCTAAGGGGTTGAAATGGGGCTCCAAATTTTGTATGGGGGAACAAGATTAGTTGGACTATTTTATTAGAAGCTTCACAGGAGTACTCTTATCGATAAATGAGTCAACAGTCTTGTTTTAGGTGTTTTTCAGAATTCCCCCTTTTAAATGGGGGATATGGGGTGTCGAAAGCTGAAAATTAATATGGGTATCCTTTGTATGGTTTATCGGGTCACTGGTTACAAAAACAATAATGATTTCTAAATCCAACCAGGCGGTCGTGAACTACCATCAATCTTCTTCTTAATATGGAAAAGAAGAAACTGACTCACATATCAACGTACAGCCCAAACCTTCGGGTCTAAAGATGCAAAATTTAACAAGTAAGTTTCTTATGAGGTCTAAGGGCTATGAGCACTAAGAATGGATTTTTCAAAAACCACCCTCTAAGGATTTGGAAACGGAGGTCCAACATTTGTATGAGGAAACAAAATCAGACTATTTTATTCGAAATTTCACAGGAGTACTGTTATCAATAATTGAGTAAACACGTGTTTTAAGTTTTTACAGAATGCAACCCTTAAAACAGGAAAATGGGATGAGAAAGTCTGAAAATCAACATGGGTATTCTTTTTGTGGTTTATCGAGTCGCTGATTACGAAAACAGCAACAATTTTGAAATCTAACGTGGCAGACGTGAAATATCATCACCCATATAAGGGTTCTATATATTTTTTCATTTTAGGTATGCCATCTCGATCGTCGTCAATCGGGTACCTAGGCGAGCGCGGGCGGCGCGGCGAGACGAGAGGAGTAGTTATCAGGAATAATTCTGCATCTATAATTAGTACAGTTCATGGTGCTGCTGGAAGGTGGTTACCCCAAATTTGACGCGAGCGAAGGCGCGGGCAAAAGCTAGTAATGAATAAATATTTGACTCTGCATAATAAATTGTAAGCAATTAATCTAATTTGTAATGAAAAGTATGACACGACAAATTGAAATTAAAAAGATGCAACTTAAAATTTTCTAATATTATAATAAAGCATTTCTTTTTTATACTTTTTGTTGTTCCCTACAGAGTATAAATATTGCTGCGAATCTCACAGGAGCCACATGTATTATTATAGGTGACTGTTACCACTTACCATCAGGTGGGCAGCTTGCTTGTTTGCCAACTTAGTTGCAATAAAAAAAGGCAATAATATTTTTTTTTACTGCATTAAGTGCGACTATTGACAACGAATTCGACGAGGTCGGTCGAAATATCAGACGTGTCCAATAGATGATGAAAAATAATTTTTATTGCTTCATCGTCTTCATTGACTAAAAAGACCTACTCAAAAAGAGAGTTTTTTTATTTCTCATACTAATAAGTGTTCATTAGCTGGAACACTAACCATTGGCTTATATTATATCCACCTAATATTTGCAGAACCTCATTTATTTATTTATTCATTTGGAACACATACAGTTAATATTGATACATATAGGTATGTACATAATTATGTTACAGAAACCAGTGAAGTGTTCACTTATATGTAGAATTTTGGTATGAGCTAAGATACATTATATTATATTTAAGCAAGTTTAAAAAAAGTTTAGATAAAAAACTTATTTAACAAAAAATAATTAAAAACAGGCAATTGCAATACTATAATAAATAGTATGTAATTAGGAATAGGGGTTAAGTGGGTATGGTCAGCAGCACGTCAAGCTCCACACTTGCATTGCGAAAGCCGTCGCTAACTACGAACGACATATTAAAACCAATCTATTTAAATATATTTTTGATGAAAAGGGACACATTACAATGAAAAGAGCGGTGATTCGATCGCTTCGCAGCAGTGGGCGTCCCCTCGCCCGCATCCTCAGATAATGTTGACAATTCCCTTACAGCAGAATTAATTACGGCTTAAAGACAATCATTTTCGCAAGTAAAGCGATTACATCTTGCGATACCGTCACACGGCACCATAAATTGCCTCCATTACGATTCTGTAGGTCTAAATTTAGAGCCATAATGAATCTCAACACTTGTCTTCGAATTGATTTTCTCGGGACGTTATCAAATGTTGAAGGCGATTCTCTTGTTTTGAAGTTATGGTTATGTTATATACTATGTTATACTTTGGCCTGAGTGTTATGTCTATTCGAATGAATTTAAAAAGCTCACCAAAGTCACTTTAATATAACTACTTAAGTGTATTACTAGTATTTTAGTGGAACTATTTGGATTTTTCATGTATCATCAAGTGGATTTCACAATACTTCAAAATTTTCTCACTAATATCATTCTTGATATGGATATTAACAAAAATATTGCAAAACATAACTTTAATTTCTTTTTTAAAAACAAAGTCATTATTGGTTAAATTTCAAATGTCTCTTTAAATCGTCGTGCTTAAGAGAATCCATAAAATTATTATGAACGTTATAAGTTATAGACGTAAACTGCTTATCTAGACACAACAACTGGTAGGTGTATTGTTGAATCTACAACACTTTTTTCTTGTGAATAATTTTTAAATAGCGTCACAGAATCAATCAGAAAAGTTGTTCCGTTTTCGTGATAAAATACCACGTCAAGTTCTATTTATATAACAATCCTAAATGTTGAGAAACTGTCGTCATCGCCGAGGCTTATATAAACGCATTCGTTGACGTAGTTTCTTAAACAATAATTGGCATTTGTTCCATTTCCAAGGATTCCTTTACCTCAACCTGTTGCGAGACAGCTATTGTGCGCCCTGGAACTTACCTGGAAACAAAAAGAAATAATCATAAAATATCGAACGAAAATAACACGGCCAAAATGGCCCCCGACCTAAAAGGTTCTGTAAGACATTTTTGCATTTAACAACAGTTTTAAGGTGTTCCCTGGGCCCTTTCGCATAAAACAGAGGTTTTAACTGTTATTAAAAACGTAAAAGAAATAAAGTTTTTTAACGAGTGATTCATTAGAATATTGGGCTAGTAATCTTTAAGGGCGCAACTTTTGAATAGCGCCAGCGAACGTTGTGTTTGAGCTGTGGAATTTTTTCGGCTTTTAACTTGGCGAAGTGCTCGGGGAGTTTGTTTTGTTTGAAATTAAAATTCCAAGGGAGTCCGGAATAAATTCGTGCTTAATTAAGCTAAATAGTCTAATTAGGGGGATATTTTTGGCGTTTCGCCACGGAATATGAAATGAAATTTGATTTTGGATAATAGGATTGTTTT
Organism: Schoenobius gigantellus; assembly: GCA_963935595.1. Classification (NCBI taxonomy): domain Eukaryota; kingdom Metazoa; phylum Arthropoda; class Insecta; order Lepidoptera; family Crambidae; genus Schoenobius; species Schoenobius gigantellus. Next base: position 67,597,059 of record OZ012541.1, on the reverse strand, counting down.
TATTACAATTTTCTCCGTGCAAACTTAATGCGGCTTAATTAAAAGTTCTGCTGAGGTTAAAGTAATTTAATATTTTGTTTATGGATTGATTGAAATACAAGACTAAAGCTAAATCATCGAGGTTTTTGTTTTGCATATAATGAACACCATAGTCCAGTATGTATGTGTTGAAAAATACCATGTTTTATTGTAGAATATAATAAAGTTTTGAAGTTACATATAAACCATATCGTATAATTATCCCAAATAGTAAATAGTAACTTAACTTCAACCTTACACTAACATTAAGTAGTAATATAAAAAATATTATCGATATAACAGGTGCTTTTAAAGAATTTGTTGTTTTTTTTAACGTCAGTATCCATACAACTTCGAGTGATATAAGGAATGTATTCCACTCAAGGAATTTCTCTACTTAATAATCAAAAGTCCTATTGATTATGAATGTCAAAAAAGAATCCTCACATTCCAAATTGTTGCGAATCGAACTGAATTCACTTGAGAGGTACGTCACTCGCTCGTCCCCCTAAGTTTGTTGATATTCGTTATAGCGACATACTCGAAGCGTCCCGAGTTTACGACTTTCTTACTCGCTCGGAGTGGACACAGCTCGCTCGGGAATTGGATGTGACGGAAACTTGCGCTGAAATCGGTTATGTGACGCTGACGACGCCCCCGCCACTTTTGTGTGACGTTAATGACATTTTGTCCACCTGTAATGAGAAAGATACGATTCGGCGTTCTTTTGAGCGCAGACTACGTTGGCAAGTAAATCTATTTTTGTGGAGAATAGAGAGGTTTTTGTGAGAGAATAGAGAGTTTTTGTGGATAGTTTATATTTTGTATATGACTATCCCTATTACTTGTTTGTTGCAATAAATTATCTTGCACTTTCCTAATTTAAATTTAATCAAGTCGATTAGAAGAATAAATTATAAGTTAATCGATTATAATTGATCCTAAAACAGATAATTTCCATCAACATGTAAAACAGAATGTAATTTGAATTGTATTGCGGACTGTGGTGTTTGGTATAAATGATTAAGTTTTTTAAATCATTTATACCAACATCCATTTTTAAAAAAATTAACACGGATATTTAAGCCTGTTATAACTAAAACATTTTATTAATGTAACAATTACTTGCAATTTTTTGCAATGTAAATCAATGAATATTTGTGATGTTGCATATACGTTACAATGTATGCATGCATATTAATTATTAACTATACTTATTGTTTATTAAGGGCTATAAAAATAATAGGTAAGTATATTATTATTGAATTCAGTATTACTTCAAACATCGTCAAATTTTCATAAAAGAATTTATTTAGTGTGATCATATAATGTCGGCGGGGAAAAATGTTAAATCTTGAAGACCGTATAACGAAGTAATAACCTTCATTTAAAAGTACTAGGCACTTATTCAAAGACACCGGTACCAAGAACAGAACGCATAAAAATTTTTCAAACGATTTCCAACAACTAACATAATTTCTCAAACAATTCCTAATTCGTTACTGTTAATATTGCAAAGCCATCAACTATGTACATACATTTTGATAATAGTATATTAACTACGCAACCGCGGGTTCAAGCAGATTTCGTTATCATGCGTATCCGCCACTGACAAGGTTATTACAACCAAGCACCTGCACAGCCACTTAGCTGAGTACACACATGTCATTCGATCCCCGCTATCGATATACCTCTAGCCTCGGGCTACATACTCGCGTATACTCGCTTGATTTGTCCAATTTAACACGTCCTGGTTAGCAGGTGAGCATTAACTGTATTCAGTTACCAAAGTAATCTGATTTGAGGAGTTGAGTGGTGAGTCCTTTCTTCCGTCCGTAGGTTGACACGTGCTGGCCTGCGTTGTCACCGACTTAGTGTGGGTACCTAACCTACAGATCGCGCCATACTTCTAGTCCCCTCTGAACACGGCACAAATCGCGTCACACTGTCGACATCTAGGTATAATTACAGCTCATATACGTCCCCACCGAGAGGCACGAGCATACCCTAACTAGTTAGGGCGATTAGGCCTTAGTCAAACCACGCTGGCCCAGTGCGGATTGGTTGACTTCACATACACCTTGAATTACTTCGCAGGTGTATGCAGGTTTCATCACGATGTTTTCCTTCACCGTAGGAGCGTCAGATAAATGTATATATGAAATTCGTAAAACCAAAAACACATTGGTACATGGCAGGATCGATCGCGGGCCTCCCGATTCTACTCGGGGCACAGTCCAGGGGCCCAATTCAGCTAATAAGCTACAGCCGAATCGAAACTGAACCGTTGCGGTCGACCAATCGGAGCGCTTATATTGCCTTTCAACTGCTCGATGACGTGATAATGTGGCGTTCTGATTGGTCGATCGTAACGGTTCAGTTTCGATTCGGCTGTAGCTTATTAGCTGAATTGGGCCCCAGTGCCGAGGCCACAGCGCCATATATTGTCTGTCTTTATAGGTGATAAGTTATGAATGAATGTCGCATCACCAAATAAGTTTCAGCACGATAATATATTTTATGTGCGTGAGGAAGAGGTAAGCTATACTGTTTGACATTTGGACCGTGCTTATGTCGCTCGTAATAGTGGCAGTTTTCGTAGTGCAAATGTAAAGATTGAATGGGAGTTTAGCTGTACGTTTGCACGAGACAACTTCAGAACGGACTTCAGAGTCCAACGCGAATTAAAAAGAAAAGTATTTCATTTCTATGACACGCAATTAGCACACGGGTTCCTTCTTACAATCGTTTATCCTTAAGAGGCATGAATTTGAATAAGCACCTTGCAGGTCGGCAAGCTGGGGGTGACTAGTGTATTCACTTTCCTGTAAGCTATCTTCGCACGTGAGATGAAGTCATTTGCTAGGCCCACTGTAAAAGAATTATCTCTATAGACTCTGACTGAACCGAATGCGTCGCATTCGATTCAGTCAGAGTCTGTAGTCGAAATATCGAAGCTTTGCAGTACCAGAGTGATACATTAGCTACTTATTTATAAGGAACTACTAGGATTTGGGACCACGCTTGAGTAGAAACGGGAGCAGTTCGTATTTTCATAAGTACGAATACGCCATAAAACGGTGTCGCCTAAGACGTCGCGAGTAGTCGATGTAATATAGGACGGACTCGTGGAGTCGTGGCGCAGCGTCGCAGACGATACTGAACTTCGGAGGTCTGCATTAAGACGGTATTGCTCAGATTAACATATTAATCAGAGCCCCACTGAATGTTATATTGCGACGGGGTCTTCGACTGCCGGTTCGAGGGTGAGCGAACATCGCCTCTATCCAGACGGCGTAAGGACCGAGAACTCAGCGTGTGCCGCGAATAGTTTAAATTAGTAATAAGCCACGAAATAAGACACGGACGTGTAGCGAATGCCGCATTCTGTTGTTTGTTTATTAATCAACGTGTCGCCGTTACGTGAGCGCGAAATAGTTACACATTTTTTTCTGTGAATAAATTGGCTGAACGAAAAAGTCGTTAGTCGCTCGGGAAAAAATCAGGCGAGTAAATGACGAGCACTCGAGCCACCAGCTGTTTCCGTCGGCACAGCTGATCGACCGGATATTGGCTGTTAGAGACCTCCTCTGTCCCTTTCGCGCGGCGAGTCATCTTTCGTGGCTTTTACTTTTCACTCGCCAGCTCATTAATATAGTCCCGCCCGATCGGGATGAGAAAGGAGCGATTTTAATTTTGAAATTCGAATCGAACAGATGAAAATATGGCGGCGTCAGCGCGACATTTGTATAACTGTCGTAGGATGATTATGAAAACGGGATGATTGCGAAATTGCGTTGAATCAGTGTGATCGGGAAGAAGAATTAGATTTCTGTTTAATGTCCGATATTTAAGTTATTAAAAAACAATGAACACGTATTTTTTTTCTCTCTTTCTTTACACAATCAGAAACTTTCGACGATACATTTTTAGGGTTCCGTAGCCAAATGGCAAAAAACGGAACCCTTATAGATTCGTCATGTCTGTCTGTCTGTCTGTCTGTCCGTCCGTATGTCACAGCCACTTTTCTCCGAAACTATAAGAACTACCTACACTGTTGAAACTTGGTAAGTAGATGTATTCTGTGAACCGCATTAAGAATTCACACAAAAATAGAAAAAAGCAATAAATTTTGGTGTGTGGTATCTATGGATAGGTCTTCAAAAGTCATATTGAGGTTTCTAATATATTTCTTTTTAAACTGAATAGTTTGCGCGAGAGACACGTCCAAAGTGGTAAAATGTGTGTGTCCCCCCCTGTAACTTCTAAAATAAGAGAATGATAAAACAAAAAAAAATATATGATGTACATTACCATGCAAACTTCCACCGAAAATTGGTTTGAACGAGATCTAGTAAGTAGTTTTATTAATACGTCATAAATCCTACGGAACCCTTCATGGGCGAGTCCGACTCGCGATTGGCCGGTTTTTTTAACATACGACAGGGAAGCTCTTGGCCTTCATTTCACCTGTTGGTAAGTCACAATAAGAGCGAAGGTGGAAGCGAGCTTTACCTGTACTCCCTAACAACTGAGAAACTGGCTATCTCACCTCTAATAAATATTTATTGATATCAAACATTCAATTTTTCGTACGGTCAAAATTCATTTTTTTGTTTAGTAATAAATTTAGTAAAAAATGTATGTATCATAAGAAACATTTGGTGATGTTCATATTTTTTAATGTTGATAAGTTGTGATTTACTCCTGACTGTACATGCATGCATGCATTAGTTAGTTTTTAGAGATTATTCTTATAATAATTAGTTTTATCATCATCGTGTATTTGTCAAAATTTATCTGGCTGTGAACATTTCTTTTGGCATTAGCTGTAAATGAACTTATTAAATTAATAAATAAATAATGTATAAAGCTACAAATTAATTGTTAAACGTCTCTACGATGTAGTGGGTTAAATTACCTGGTTAAGAGTATCATATGTGGTTCGATTTTCCGTCAGGCAGACATTTTGTAGATAAGCTCGGTTCATGGTGGAGTCTCTCATATGGTTAGCTACGATAATATAATAAGTGTAACAGCATAACATTAAATAGGTCTACCTATCTTCATTGTTTTGTGTTGACGCCTGTTCAAATATGTTATTTGAATTTTGTTACTATACGAATAATTTTCGCCGTTCCGTTTCGTTCGCGTGATGTTTGACTCGAAGCGCTGTTGGCTAAATAATAAAGTTCCCGTGCCACAAATCTCGTGTTTAAAAATGTGACTGGTTAGCACGCGATTATGCGGTGGTGTTCGAATTTTCAAATTTTCAAATTGTAATTGCACAGATTAAAGAACGAACGCGTTCCGATTCACGACGACTGTATCGCTTGGTTTAATCTCAACTGCTATAGTGAAATAACTTGTTTTCATTTAAAGTTTGTGATGCCGTCTGCGAGGCGTTATGCAATTTTGTTCGTTAAGCATATACTAATAGGAAACAACATGGCGCACACGGTATTGTGTGCACGTAAAGGGATTTTAAGTGCAAAGTTTTGACAGCGGTTACATGCTTCCGTTCGAAGTTTGCTAGTTTCATATTAAATAGCGAACCGAATATTTACAGTGATGAATTGAATTAGAGTATATGCAAAGGTGCGTCGGTGGCGCTGTGGACTCCGCACTGGCCTTCTAATCAGGAGGTCTGGGGTTCAATCCTATCACGTACCAATGTGTTTTTCGTTTTTCCAATTGAGATAATCTGCATACATCTGCGAAGAAATTCAATGGTGTATGTAAGTAAAGTAGATCAATCCGCACTGGGCCAGCGTAGTTGACCAAGGCCTAAAAACCCTAACTAGAAGGCTCCCCTCGGTGGGGACGTATATACGCTGTGATGATGATAATATGTAAAGGAACAAGAACAATATTGAAAGTTAAAAAAGTTTCGCTTTTTAAAGTATGTAAAGGACGCATGTTCAAATACTTTAGTTGTAAGTACTGATTTTATATCGTTGGAACAATACTGGACTTAAACATTTTTGATTAGGTATAATGTAAATATAACGAATGTGATGTGATGATCTGTGATTATTATAATATCTGTGGTTAAAAATATATCAATCAAGAAAACCAATTATTAGAAATGTACTTCTAAATTTAATGCTGGTATAAGTATAAAACGAACTTCAAAGAGTTTTTAGATTAATTAAAGCAAGCTTTAATTAGTGAAAGAAAAAGAATACAATTTGTATTATTAAAATATATTGGCTTTTGATATCATTTATTTTTTTATTTTATTTATTTATTTCACAAAACAAGTAATACATTTTAACTTTTTTTTTCAGCATCCTATAAACCAAATTTGGTCATCATTCATACATATGTTCTTACCTACTATAAATGAATTCAATATCATTAATGATGAACGTCTTAGTATATTTCGGGGACGCTCACTGCTGGACATATGTCCAGCTGGCCTATATAGGCCTTATAATAGGGTAACTAAGCCCTTTGGGAATGCGTTTCCCGTATCCAGTGGTTTCCCGTTATCTTCACCAGATCGTCGGTCAACCTTGTGGGGGGAGGAAGGGGGGCACCAACCTTCTTTCCGCAAAGGACAGCTAGCAATAACCTTTTCCAGAAAATTCTAGCATAACTCTCATACATATTTATTCTATAATCGATTTTTTCGTCTATGAGTCGATGATCACCTATCGGTGATTAGATATCGCGAGGTCTCCATTTTATTGTGTATCACAACTTAATAACCAGGACATAAAGTTAATTTAAATGTTGCCTATTTTGTTAACTATACTGGAAAATGATTTTCTATGATCTTACACACTCCCTAAAACACATCATTGTTTGAACGTGATTAGGTTGTTGGAATTATAGTATATAGCGCCTAGAATGGGCTGCCGCTGTCGGTACCAAAACTAATATGGAACTTACGAAAACAATTGAGAGTCGCTTCAGTTCGTGTTTCGAAACAATAAACGTGTTGTTTGAAGACTTCCCAGCGAACGTACAAACTATTTATTCACTTCAATAAAACACTCTGCCGTGTAGACACACCACAGTCGCAATTTTCAAGTAAACAAGTAAACTCGAAAATGTTTTAGTGAAATGTATTGTATGGTTTACACATTCACCTAAACATTAATTATTATACATATGATTTAGTTAAAATTAATATTTGAGGTGTGAAATTGTGATGGAATATCATATCATAAATATAAAAAGAAAGATGAATCATGTATTAAAGTAGTGCAGACATCATTACTACATTCGTCCAGAAGTCAAAGGAAAGGAGTTTCGAAAAAAGAATTGGATTGGCGTCGCGCGCTAAAAGTTCTCATGTTCACCAAAGTATTTCAAAATTGGAGGAGGCAAAGCAAAGTTGCGTGCAGTTCACACCGCATTGCGGGCGCGAACGTCGAGTATAGGAACTTGTGAATGCACTCGTATCAAAAGTTAATAGTCTGCGACAAGAACGAAAAACAGTTCGAAATATGAATGCAACGCGACGACGATCGAATTGATCACGAATTTAACTGACAAATTCAAACATGAGAATGTGTCATTCCATTTTGATGACTACGTGGTCTATGATAGATAATATTATATCTATGGTTTGATAAAACTGGCACAGATAAGGTATCGATCTTCAAACTGCCTCGCCAATATTTGTATATTTTAATAGTGCTATTCACCACACCATCTACCTAATGTTAATGTGATGATGTATAAGCTACGGTACTATTGCCATTACTGATGCTTTTGAGTTCTTGAACCTTTTAAAAATTTTGCCAATAAGAATCATTAAAAATAAATCCACATCACCAGTTCATTTATACAGCATGCGTCTGTGACCAATACAGATGTGAGCAGCGTTAAACGGCTCCAAGATCTACCATCTGTGACTCGAAACCCCCCGGGTCGAATTATCACTCGATCGGACAATGATAATGCATGATATATGTATAGGCAGTATGGCCGCACGGATGTTTGGATCGATTAATTCCAGATTTGGTGTCTCTGTGGACAGGCGAAGCGTTAGAATTAGCATTGCTGTTGGGTAATGGATAATTTTTTATATCATTCACATGACTAACAAGCAATCGCGTCATATGATGGTGAACTAATAGAGTTGTGTCCATAGTCCTATATCCTACAGGACTCACGAGACTTAAACTAATTGCAGATTTGGTGTCTCTGTGGACAGGCGAAGCGTTAGAATTAGCATTCATCATCACAGCTCATATACATCCCCACCGAGGGGCTCGAGCCTACCCTATGTTAGGGTGATTAGGCCTTAGTCAACCACGCTGGCCCAGTGCGGATTGGTCGACTTCACATACACCTTTGAATTTCTTCGCAGATGTATGCAGGTTACCTCACGATGTTTTCCTTCACCGTAGGAGCGTCAGACGAATGTACATATGAAATTCGAAACGAAAAACACAGTAGTACATGGCATGGATTAGAAGACAAGTGCCGAGTCCACAGCGCCACCGACGCTCTTAGTCCACAGCGCCACCGACGCTCCTATTAATATGAATTAGCATTGCAGTTGCGTTATAGATAATTTTTTATATCACTCCCATGGCTAACAAGCAAACGCGTCATATGATGGTGAACTGAAAGACTTTTGTCCTTAGTCCTATATCCCACAGGTCTCACGAGACTTAAACCATTAAGACGCGCTTGTCTAGCGTTGTCCTACGCCCAGCAGTGCGCGCATTGAGGATGACATGATAATGATACTGGACTTTGCAAAGTTCGGTTGCGATCTTCACTGGAAGTATTTCCCCTATCGGATCGCCCATTCCATTGTGGTAAACCCCTTAATTGGAACCGCAGCGCGATTAAAAAAAAAAAAGAATCAACATGCACAAATATAAAGCACAGATCTTTAAATGTAAATTGAGAAACGAAACTCAAACACCTTTAGGCACTCCGTTTTACGACGATCGAAAAGTTAGGCGAACATAATAACTTGAATTCGCTGCATGGTGCAAGTCCTACGTTGCACGTTGAAAGTTGCCATATTTAGCAGTTGACGCTAATGCGGCGTTAAAACGCTGGCTTTATTTCACCCGAGTGCAAACTTGAATTGGGTTGTTATAAAAGCGATTACAGCTTACACTTAAGAATTGTATTACGCTGCAATACACAATAAGTTGTTTCAGTCAGATTCACGGTGGATATTGGCGCTTGTTGGCATCAGACCGATATTTGCATAGTACATGAAACATAAAAATGTCGCTTTAAAATTTGACGAGTTCGTAAACAGCGTTAACATTATTCATGTGACTGACAGATTTTGTTTGGATTTGTTATTTCGCTATTGTGTAATTATTCAAATTGTAAGTATAAAAAAAACTTGATAAATACTCGTAACAACATTTTCTTTTTCTCTCAATGGCAATATCGATATGTTTGGGTTTAAATGTTGGAGGCATAGCTTGAAATTATCATATTTTACTCAGTATTTCATAATATGCTCCTGCTCTTTGTAATAGCAACGCATATGTGCAATACTTTGTAAGTACAGTACTGTCAGGATATTGTATTTGAAAGTTACGTTACGAAGCACATTGAGGTATTGATGTTTAAATTATTACCTGACGGGTAAATTTCCGACGCAAAGTGATGTATGCACAAACATATCCTTCAAAGTCTTTAAAATGTAACACATTGAAATTCATTATAAGTACCATATATTGTTTATAGAAAAAAAAAGCAAAGTTGATTGGGCCATTAGAGTATCTTTTGATGCGAATCACACGCGTCGAGATCAAAGACACGAGAGCCCGATGGTAATGTTTTATTGGCTCGTAATTATCGAAAAAAATGCTATCTCGATACCGCGCACAGAATTTGAAAATTTTTGGTTTATGACGTTGGCTTTGTAATATTAGTAGGTATAATGTTCGATATACCTAAATTAATTTGCAATATTAAACTATGAATACTCACATCAAATTTATTATACGCATTGAATCCATCGTAAAAACAAATCCCGTAAATGCTCATAGCCTAAAAAACACTAAGCTATTATTAATTAATGGATGTAATAAAAAAATCGGTCAGTGCGATTTGGACTCGCGCAACGTTGTTCCATACAAATTCACTTAAGTTTATACGTTTTTAAAATTACCAGTCGCAGTCGTCAAATCGGACTTACAGTACCGTTACATGAATTGAACCTTATTGACTATCTCCTAACATAGAGAAAAATGTTCAATATAACATACCCGAACTTCATAAAATCATCACACAAAACCCTTTTCCTACGACACAAAGAGCGCACGGAACCGACACCGCCACACAATCGCCTTTCATCTAGAAAAATAAATTTCGTCACATCAAACGGGCCTCGCACCCAATCAGGCCAAGTCTGATGCGATCCCGACAAAATATCCCGCAACAGACAAATACAAAGAGTCACATGTCGCGTCCGGGAATCCACCCCAGGATTTGATTGTTGCGAAGAATTCCTTTCCGCCAAGTTCCTTTACGGGCGGAGAGCTAATAGAATCGTGCGAAGGACTAAATCCAAAGAAGGAACGATACCATTTAGAGCAGTGATTCCCAACCTTTCAATCTCCAGGGATCATTTACATTTCTTTGTCACGAGTCATTTGGATAATTATGTAGAAAAACCCTCAATCAATGTCAAGTATATTATTGTAAATAACTTAATAGTGTCGTGACATTCGTCTTCTACGCAAGTTGGTCGGACTAATATTATTGCTCGAAGCAACTAGCAAGTAATTACTATAGTCGATTCGGGTCTTGTTCTGTTACCAACAAAGAGCTTATTCTCCGAGAAGTGAGTTTGCATTCGTGAATCACTTGGTTGGGAATCACTGACTTAGAGTATTACTCCTCTGCGTCTGGAGCTCACATTTTTGAATCGTTTGTTTGACGTCGAGTGTCGCCTGCGATCGATTTTTTCCCCAACTAAGTTGGCAAACAAGTAGCTACAGTCGCCTATACTATGTATGGTTCCTGTAAGACCTGGTAAATCGCCACGCAAGAACGCCAGCCAATGTACTTTGCCAACTTGTGACATAAGATAACAAGTCACAGTATCAAGCAATGCTTAGAGTCGTCTGTGCAGGTACAGAGTCTCCTTCTAGTAAAATTTCTACCGATTTTCGTTTTTCGACGACAATTAAAGTAATATCGATTTTCATCGAAAATGAAACGAAATATCGATAGAAATCAAGCACAGACTATACTCGAACAGGCCCGGTAATTGATATTGCCCGAGCCGTTTGTACCATGCGATAATACACCGGTTGTTTGAAACAAATGAATTTTCGGCAATCGTAGACGTGAAACTAAACAATGATTGAAACTTAATACACACTAGTGCGTATTTAACACCGAAACATTACATTCTTTTGATAATGGAAGAAATCAAAAGTTGACTTCAGTCTTACACAATTAAATTACAAACAACTTTATGAATCACTTATCTGACGTTTCAGTAAGCTTTCTTATTTACATAGCGTAACCACATCCTTTTCAATTGATATGAGCTAAGACTACCTGTTTTTTTCTTTTTCTGTTTTTCTCGCATCAGCTTAATCAGTAATTAATCGAAATATATTACGATTTCAAAATGTGATATCTATGATGTTTGTTAAACGAAATGTGACTTCTCCAATCAATAATGCATATCTTCTGGTTTATCCATTATTCAGCTTCCAATACAGTTTCAATAATTTATAGGTTGATCCTTTAATAACTAATCAGTATTACTATAATCTATAGGGACATTAAAATATGCAAATGTGATTGGGATTACCTAAAATGTCGATTGTTATCGAGATTCGAGAATATTAGGTGACAATGTTCCAACTAATACATATATTGTGGTTAACCTAGTAGTTTAGTCAGTTATTTAAACTAATTAGGAGCTTATGAAGGAAGCTCTTTTAACAACTTTATTTTACGTATTCAAATGTAGCATTATATTCGCATGCTAGACATTTTGGTGCCTTTTATTATGTAAATATGAGCTTTCGAGGCGCAAGGTTAGCTTAACATCAGTTTATAGCAACGGTTTTACTGCTGAAATAATTTAACAACGGCTACGGACTACATTTTACATTTAGGTTAGTTCCGAAAAACCACTCAAATATTGGTGCTGTCCGCTCATAAATTTATGTTAGTATCTTGACAGCCTTTTAAAGCGACCATTCCATTGCTGGCTGTAAAACCGAAAGGCTCCATTAAATTAATAGATGATACTGCATCTAGGGTTGCCAAAAAGTGTGTTGAGTGTTGACACAATACCCGGTCTTCTCCAACCTCGTACACTAGCGTGCCACTGCCAACCCTAAGCCCTGATAATGTATTGTTCTCTGGCGAAAAATACATCACTGCCATTTTACAATTAATCCAGAAGGGATTTACGAATCTGACGAATGTTTATTGTTTATACAGCGTCGATTAATTCAGCCGAAACAAGAACAATAAATAATCAATCTGAATGCCTGCTTTTAATTGCATTTCGAAGTTGCAATCGCCTATTTCGAACGAAATGACATTTCGGGCGGAATTGAACGATTCATCAGGCCCAGTGTAAGGAAAGATTCCACTTTTGTTGAATCTATTAGGTGAGTACTGTGTACGACTCGATCAATCATCAGCGTTCATCAATCAAACGCATTCAACAAGTAAAAACAAAACTGTTATCGGGCAGCCCTGAGCGTTGTCGCACAATGGGGTAGCACCCTACGCAAGGTGCGTTTGCGTGTGTGTGAGGAGTGTTACGGACGAGCGGGGTGCGCGAATAGGCCGTCGTCCGATGCAGGGGTATCGCCTTAAAAATATATCGATATTTGTATTCGAAACAAAATATCAGATCCAAGTGTTAATGCTTTTTGGATATATCGATTGAAAGCATCGATATTTTTTAATATCGAAAACTATCCACAGATTTATTTTATATTTTACTTCAAAGGTAGAAAGTTTGCTGTCCTTTGTTTCGTATGTGTGAATGTAGACTCAGAGACCACAGTAACATAGCCACACTAGAAGTGTGATAATAGAGATTTTAATGAGTCTCATTCTTAAATAGAATTCTACTAATAAAATAGTGGTGATATAAGTCAAACGTTTGTAAGTGAAACAAAAAGTATCTAGAAATAAATAGAAACATTTTATTACATACCACTAATTAAATATTGCACCACCTCTTTCAACACTTCAAAATAGTAAAATCAAGTACTAAAGCTTTAATCTTATAATTATGTAATGTAATTATAATATAATTATGTTAAAAACATGACTTTAAAATAAAAATCATCAAATAACGGTAATTTTTTTATTAATTTAATATTAAATGTTTAGTCAGTTAGTTTTTTTAATTGATTCGATGCTTATATTAAAGGTGCTCGGTGGCGCATCAGCGTGTACGCTTGGCTAACGACTGCTGAAGTTAAGCAACGTTGGCCTGGGCAGGCCTATTAATGATAAATAGTGAAAAACATCTGAAGCTCCTCTGTGCTTCAGAAGGTACGTTTAGCCTGCGCCTGATCTCATCTCTATCATAACCGTCTCATCGGACTATACAAATGAAGGAACAGAGACTGCACATATGTAGAAGGTACGTGTTTGCGTAGACAGGCACTAAAATATCTCTCGCGCAGTTGTCACGACCGAATATCGCTTAGGAGGACATCATTATTATTACACACATTGATGTATCGTATCTGTACTTGAAAAATATATATTTCTCAAAGCATCGAATTAATCCGATATATCGTATGACGAACATCGAGTAAAATCGATACACCGATGTCAAGTCCCTAACGCAGGGGCCGTTTATTGGCCGGCGTGTGTGCGTGCGTCAGGGCTGGCAGATGTGCTGTTCGCACGCAGCTGTCTCCCCCCGGCGGAGCATAATACGGCACGCGCTGTGCTTTCACGTAATTATGCATTATTATTACGGCCGCTTTCCGAACTTATTATTATGCGACTGTAATTTTTGTTTCTGATGCAGCCGCCAAAAGCCCCGGAGCGTGACTCGTACCGTGACCTGCGCATTTTATACGAATGTTGAACGTTACAGCGTCGAACGAGCTATGTATGTTTCCGTGAAAAATATGAGGCGCTGTAATAAGTTTACTTATATTCAGATGGATATGGATATGAGGAGCATTCGTGTAGATGGGCTCGAGCGGCGAAATATAAATTTACTTAATGTATCCACTACACTGTTACGTGTTCGCTCGTATACGTCCATCTTCGCGCAAAATTAACGCCGCCGGTAAGCTCCTTTAGTCTATTTCCACAAACAGGCATTGAAAAATGGCCTGGGCACGGGAGGCTGCCGGTCTTATGAGGAAATATGCTATTTTATGGATACAGTGAGAGAAATAACGTTGCCGCGTTGTTCTTATGAGTGCGTAGAGTTGTACGCTATATATCAGGTGGTATCGCTGTGGTTTAGAAATGGCTGCCGAGTGAAGTGGCTGGTATTTTGAAACGAGGCATTTTTCATGTGAAAATTAATAAGGCAGGGTTTGTTTACCGTACTGTGAGAGTTGCTAAAGATATTTTCAAGAAATCAGAACTCGTAGTTACGGATCGCAATTTAAGAAATCTGTATGTTGATTATAAATCCTCTGTATGATTATACCCTTTAGTTATTTACGGTATGACAATTTAACATGAGGTTTTAGTAATTAAAATATTCTTATCAGCAATTTCAATTTGGCCCTTTCATGGGATATCATGGGAGCGCATAAAAATAACAAGTCCGCCATCTTGGATCTAGAATTACGTCACTGAGCTTTTCATGCATTGTCAGGCAACCAAAAAGTGTAGACATATAAAATTTCATCTCGATTGGTTGAAGCTAACTTGCAAACATTGCAAGTTAGATAAAAGCTTGCACAAACAATCAATTTTCGTTTAAATTAATTCAGTTGACGAATAATGTCACATACATCACCTACTTCAGTCAATTATTGGAAGTTACGCCTTCTTAGTCTAGTCATTTTATAGGGTTAACACACAATATATTAGCGAATGGGTCGCAGCGATTTAGCGATCTCCCGGAGACTGTTCTCAAAGTAAATTCCGCTAAAACTAAATTCCACGCAGACAAAATCGCGGTCGTCAGCTAGTGAAGTTTAAATCGTACTTATTATTTAAAAATATTTGTCGTAGTTATAACGTGCACATCTCATATTCGTAGGATTTATATGATTTGTTAATTTACTGATTACAACCACTTAAATACAACAATACAACTATCTCAAAGTTATATACAGTTTTTGAACGTGATGAGGCATACGGTAAATCACTGTGCGTAAAATTAGCCAAGCAAATTGCCTACTTAACATCCTCACAGAATTAGGATTGTTAGTTTATAGCAATCACTCTAAATGAATTGTGATATTATATTTTAGGTGATGCGCAACTCACTCAGATATAAATAAAATAAATAAAAGAGTAGAGTATTCGGACTTAAATAATACCCAATACACAAGGGAAAAAAATATAATAAAGGCACGGACCACGAGTCTGTGGTGTATACAAGGTTATTTTTTTGTGTGCTTGTTCAGACAAGCAAACTGAATAACTTTCACTATGGGACCAACTTTGAAATCGCAAAAAAAATCGGCTGTTCCATACATCTAGGTTCAGTGAATGTTGAACATTTGTATGGAACAGCTGATTTTTTTTTGTGATTTCAGAGTTGGTCCCATAGTGAAAGTTGTTCAGTTTGCTTGTCTGAACAAGCACACAAATTTTTTTTGGCAATTAAAAAATAAACATGTATAATAATTATTAAAAAAGGATATTAGTGTAATTGAGTGTTGCAGACTTAGCAACAATGCAAGATGCAAACTCAATTGTGTTCAAATACCTATTTTTCTCTTAATCGAGTGGCCGCACCGAACTAGGAAAGGGTGCTATGCGGGCCCCGCACACAAGCAACCTAACTGTATTCGCAACAAGTTTTCAGATCGGCCAAGTTTGAATAGAGCTGAATTATGAATGGACCGGCCCGCTTTGTTTGGCCTCGGACAAATAGGAATTCTATTAGCAGGGGAGTAGATCCGAATTTTGTTAATTAATCCTTAAATTTCTAAACACAATCAAACAGGGCACCGCCAACGAAAACTTGGGAAGTTTTGGCCCACTTCTTTTTTATGTAATTAACTACGTTCTCTGTTTAAATTTAACTCCCCGAAACTCAATTGTAACTTGTAAGTATATTTTTTGCAGCCGAAGTGATTCGCTTGTTTTTGTGGAATTATTGTTGGGCTTTAATGGGAAATCTCATTGAATAATTTTCCAAATGACGTGAAAGTGACAACCAGTTCTAGTGTCATCTGCGTAAATACCTCTATCTTACCTGTTTCTGCCGCGAAGCAGCGGGCTTGCATCGCTGTGTTCCGGTTCGAAGAGTAAGACAGGCTGTGAAATTACTGGGTACAGTGACTCAGTGACTCGACATCTTATGTCACGATTTCGTAATGTTAGCTAGGAAGAAACTGATAACGTTTAGTGATATTATTAAGGAGCATTCGATCATAATTAATGTGTGAACACTATTGTATCTTAATGTTGACATTCCGTTGAACTAGGGGCCGATTATCTAACTACAGTTGCTAACTATAGAACTATAATTTCTGAAAGAAACTTTATATCCATTATATACTGTTTTAATGAAAGCCACCATAACAAAACATTTCACTTAACTAGTAATGGGTGTAAAGTTTCTTTAAGAAATGACAGTTTTAGTTAGCAACTGAAATTAGGTAATCAGCCCTCAGCTGTCTAGTCTAGCTAGACCGCTGAATAGACATAATAAGGGGCAATTTTACAAAACTCCCCATGACAGAATTCCCGTCACGCAACCCAGAAATACGTTCCACGAAGCGTGTAAAAATGAAGGATGGAGCTCTAACTAAGCAGACGTGGGATACGTGAAAAGATTGTAAGAATTCCGATATATATTGTTCACTACAAATAATCGCTTTCGAAAAATTATTGAAAACAGGTTGACTCGCTCGGGTGACTCTATGCAAGCTGCCATACATAGGGTACATACAGCAGTCACTTAGCATTATTTGGATTGGATCGTATACTTTTTACTGTGATAAAGCTGCGAAAAAAAACACGTTAAAATTATAACTCAGTGCTAACAAACTATAAAACTCATCAAAAACTAGTTCAAATCTAAATCTTGACGATATATTCAGTGACTAAGTCGGTTGACGCTCTGAAATCCTTCAGTTAGTCTGTCTTCGAGTAAATTGCGCATTAGAAATTCAAGCCGGTAATTTATTCAACAAGTTGTCGTACATTAGACGGCGGTTTGCGAGGACCGCTACGATTTCGTAGTGGCTACGGTAAACCGTAGAAGCGATGTTTGCTACGACTATCGACAACTGTAGACGATAAGAAAATTTTGTTGCATCGTAGAACTGGTAGAACTGTAGCTTAACTAATATTCAATACAAAAATTTATAGTAGTCACGATTTCATACATATATTATTAAGGCATTGGTGGAGATTAATTAGAACCTATTGCAGAAATCACTATTGGTGCAATGTACTTTGTCTTGTTTCCACACTCATATCAATTCTTTTAAATCTACATTTTTACCTATTTTCGCGGCTATTGTCTCCTGTTAATATAATCAATTCGGCAAATGTATTACATTAGCTGCCCGGACAGACTTCGTTCTGACAAAAATTATTTACTCTGTGATTTGTATGGGAGAAGAGAAGTCTTGTTTTTACTATTTTCAACGTAGTTTTTATGCTTTTCTCTCTATAAGAACCATTCTTGTGCCTCTAGGAAAATACGAAAAAAAATTAGCCGAATCGGTCCACCCGCGTTCACCCGTTCTCGAGTTTTGTGCTTAGCAACACATTTGGCGGTCCCTTTTTATTTATATGTATAGACATGCGAACAAATTAAACCACAATGTACAGTTAAATCGTCATCTAGTATTGTTATAGTCCTTGATATAATTCAATTCATGTAACGTTTTTAATGCGATTTTCAAGATGGAGTACAATTTCATGTTGTTACCAACACAGTCTACTTCTAGCACATTTTAATGGCAGTCATTAAACTGAGATACTCGCAATGACATAGTTATACAATAGCATAGATTTCATACATAAATGAGAAACCAAAATAAACTATATTAACAGTGCTGACAATGCGAAAAAAGAAAATACAATTCTATTCGAATACTATCAAGACTATCCTTGATCAAAGTAAATACGATACGAGTAACTTAAGGCCGTACGCACGCCACCGAGTTAAGAGTACTGACCGACTGTCTGCAAAATCGTTTTGTCAGAAAGAGCACTCTATCAGCCGTGGCGGAAAAACGACTGTCGAGTGTATGGCGCAAATTAATGTGACAGCGTGTAAACAAGGTGGGGCGTCGGTCGTGGGCCGCGCCTAATGATCTGATCGCGTTACAATCGATACTCACCACACGGCTAGCCCCCAAGTGAACCTTTGGACGCGAGTTTGGGTGCATACGTTATTCATCGTTTAAACCGAAAATCCCTATTCAACACAGATTTATCAGAGCGACATGCGACAGTCAGAACTAGTCGTTTAGTCTGGTAGCTCCTTACCTACTCGTATTTCTGCTGCCAAGCAGCGGTACTTGCATTGCTGTGTTCCGGTTTGAAGGGTGAGACAGGCAGTTAAAATACTGGGAACTGTGATTGACATCCTATGTCACAAGTAGACAACGTACCTACATTGGGGTCTTTTTTGATAATGTCCTCCTAACCGATATTCGGTCACGGCGGCCTATCTCAGCAGAGACTAGCCATCTGCCCAGGAGATAGTACGAGTATAGTGCACAAGTGACTGCGCAAACGCGAGTGCACTCTCTGTTCCTTCACTCGCCTTCTTCGATGGGACGGTTAGCCGACACGACCGGGGCGAGATCAGGCGCAGGACGCACTGTTTAACGTGCCTTCCGAAGCACGGAGGAGCTTGAGATGTTTCTTATTTTGGTCACCCATCACAGGACTGACCACAGCGAACGTTGCTTAACTTGAGCAATCGTTGGCTGAGCGCACGCGCCAATGCGCCACCAAGCTCCTTTGTTAAAATTGTTGTTATTAAACTATTAATAGAAATCGTGTCGCAGTCAGTGGAGCAGTTTAATCAATTTTAATTACATTTATAAGTAACAAGTGCAAGGTATACTTATAAAGGTCAATATTGTCACATAATTTTTTGAATCCAACCAGTATCATATTGTCAGACACTTTATGATGCGTTCTTCTAAAATACATCTTTGATTGTAATTTTAAATTTCTCCAAGCTTTTAAATCAGGGACAATCCTGTCGCCTTATTTACTATATGCATATCGATCACTTAAAGGACAATGTCGAAAATCGCCCTATGACCAACAAAGACTTGATTTACATCATAATTATATGCATACTTTATAACACTCATTACAAATATATGTATTCGAGGGACAAATCAAAAATATTTAAAAGTACTTTCAGTAACAAATCCAAATGATGTAAAATAAACGAATGGTTATTATTACCTTTGCTTGACTGAATGGAATTGAGTCGATATTATGTAGGTATGGACAATTTTTGTATAAATTACGTTTCATAACTTCTTTGACAATTTAAAATGTTAATACACGTCAATTGACTTCTCATGCGCTGTGGCATGTTATATAGTTTGTTGTGTTTTTGACTTGCTTTATAATTTCGAGATTTCTTGTTCTTTACTACGTGGCTATAATAACGTTCTATGATTGATTGCAATAATTATTATTTTAAAAAAATTATAGAAATGGACTATGTGTATTGCTCTAACGAAATAAACTGTTACTTCAACTAATCTCAAAATCTATTCATTTTGATATACTATAATTCGATTTCGAGGCTTGTCCGTAGTAATTGATGTGGACGTACAGTATTTACTAATATCTAATTATACGAAAAGCATTTTTTCAGTGCTGTTGGTGTTGGGGCGAACAATGTATGGACGCAGAGCAATGTCCTTTGACAGTCATTGTTTATGTTACCACAAAACTAGACGTGAGCATGTCTCGTTATAAATTAATGAATGACAATTCGACTAAGCGGCCTATACACTGTGCTATTAAATAAAGTCGCTGAAAATAACGTTATCGTTGTCATTAAATTTTAACGTTAACAGCGAGACCACCACTCGCAACGGATAAAGCGTTCGTCTTTTAAGCTGATATTACAAAAATTTCGGTAGGGAACTGTAATAAATGTTATATAAAAGCGTCGCTCCAAATATTTTATCAATGTGTACGTATTTTATCAATAATATTATCTGATGCTGCTGCGGAAAATTGGATTGCTGTATTGGCAATAAATTCCAACTTTGCAGACAAAGGGGAAAATAAAACAAATGCCGTTTCTTTTAAGGCCCGCTAAATTATTCACAGCGTGCGAATGACCCTTATATCGCCCGAGTCTTGTACGGTCAACAAATTCATTAGTGTCACATACAATTTCCAATGTTATGTAACATTTAGGCTGAGTTGAATTTCAGACAACTTTGTGGTGTACATATCACATAAGCAGTCTTACAAACGCGAACCCCTTTGCTAATGATTTAAAATCATATGATTTATATGTATACGGTGCGAAGTATTTGCAAGTATAATGAAATTAATATATTGACTTGAGAGATTACTTTAGCAAGACAGTATATAAAAATTAGATGTAGGTCGATTATATAAAGCTACATCAAATTTTAACACATTTCTTAGCAATTTTCCATTCTTCTTTTTAATTATTTAAACACAAGAAAATTATCGCTGTTCCAACATACAAACTTCAAAAAAAAAAGACTCGATCATAACTTTTCACAATAAAGATTCACAAAGTGTTTCTGATTCGCCTTTTTATACGTTTCCATGCGTCGTAAAAGCACATGTATCACATACACATAGTCTTATGTGTGAAGATCTTAAATGAAGTCAATTATTATTTGAATAATGCTAGTGTTAATTGGTAGACATCACTCGTTACTATGTTAGAAAATGTTATTGCGTATAATACCATCTTTAAGTAAACAAATATTATTTACTGATGTAAGTATTGTAAAACGACGATATCTATTTCTGATAAAGCTTATAAGTGAAAAATTTTGACAATTCAGAGTAGCTTTCTGTCAAGTGATACTTAGATAAAGAGAATATTTTTTAAAGGAATTTTTAATTTAATGAGTTTTTTGCTTGTGTAATTAGAAAATTGACAGCGTTTTGTCCAATCTTCTACGTATGTGTTTGTTACAACTAACCTTCGTTCCCGCTGCTTGCAGCAGATTATTTAGTCAAGTAATTACGCGTGTTATGAAATATATTATAGTTAATTATATCAGTATTATAAATTATACGACTCATTTAAATTATTATAATCTCGATTAGGGCGGAATAGGTGATTTAAATTTTATACATATACTGCTAGATATAATTCACCTAGCAAAGTAAACAAAATCAAAACATCTTCAGCTTTTACGATCGAATGTCGCGGTCTAATCTTACAAGATCAAAGCAGGTCGTAATCACCTTAAAAATTTATTACCATTTAAGATTCAGAGCCGCCCCGAACAGGCGTCGACTTTTCGAGATAAACATCTCATTCAGCTCCCACCTACCAACGGCACGTTTAATGTTTGCGAAATTAATAAATTAGGCCGGAGTTGCCCGAAACCTGTCTTGTATAAAGCGACCCCCACATTTCCCGTACCGACGCGCGCATAATTACAAAACACGTTAGCAAAAAGTAACGTTAAAACACCGCATTGTCGGATTTGCATTAACTAGGAAACGGCGACGAGCGGCCCGTGTTCTTCGTTTTAACTTTAATTTCGACGTTGAAAGAAGTTACAATGCAATTGTAATCAATTAGGCTCGTTTAATTTGCACGGGAAGGGTGAATTGGCGCGAATTCAATTGTCTCGATTCGTACCGCGAATACGGCGCCATTTTGTGTCTGAAGTGTCACGAGCAATAGCGATACAATTTTGACCCGACGAATTTTAACAAAGCCGCCTGAGATTCAGCTGTTAAGTGCGAAATTGTCGCTCTCAATCGGAATTTAAAACGATTAATAACTAAAACTTCATCGGATTAGCGTGTTATTTTTTAGTTATTATCAAATTGTAAAGTTTTTCAGCGGCAGTTAAGTTTTTAACATGTTATTGAACTAGAATATTGCTCAGTCGTAACTGTCCGTCGTTCGGTGTTTACAAGCGAAAAACTACATGCAGATATTAACGTAGCCTATTGGAAAACGTTTCACCTAAAATTTCCAAAGTGTTGGAGCGGAATTTTCGATTGGTGTTGATTTTACAAGCATCGTGCTGTCCGAATTGCGTTTCTGCTTTGAAACAGGGCGCTAGCCTTTTATAGCTATACGTCCCGAAACAAACATGACAAATAAAAAGGAGCTTTTACACGTTTTCATGTAACAATGTTAACATTAAATCATTTTTTCTATTAACAATGGCCGATCCCGTTTGGACGTACTCGTAAATATATAACATTTTCCGCGCGTCGAGATTTCCAGAAAAACAAAAGAATTTATTGCAGCCGAGGAGCCTACAACAATACACGCACACATTTAGGGACTAGAGGATTATTTTATTACGCAATTCAGCACTGGTACAACCCTTGCGTTAAAAAATCTCTTTGCATCTATTTCTTTCACCGTGCGGTTTATTTGATGAGAGCGAAAGAGATGAAAGTAAATTAGGGGATACAACAACAAATTGGTTCCGCACCCTTTAAACTCGCACCCGGGATTTGTGCGACGCGTGTCTGTTTGAGGGGATAATACCAAGCAGAACGAAATGAGAACGCAGTCGTTGGGGGAACGAACATGTTATTTGCTTAATCAATACTGCCAACATAACGCAAGTCCAATGCAGCTTGTCAAATAAAAAACTGGTCATTATTTGAACTTTGAAGTGATGACGGAATGGTAACGACCGCTTAATGTTACCTAGCAACAATTTAATTTGGAACAGCTTATTGAAAATACTCGTAGCATTGGCTTCTTTATATTAAATCTATTTTACAGCTTATTTTTAATTCGGATTCCTCAACGCCCTTTCTAGTTTTTAGGGTTTCGTAGCCAAATGGCAAAATACGGAACCCGTATAGATTCGTCATGTCTGCCTGTCTGTCCGTCCGTATGTCACAGCCACTTTTCTCTGAAACTATAAGAACTACACTGTTGAAACTTGGTAAGTAGATGTATTCTGTGAACCGCATTAAGATTTTCACACAAAAATAGAAAAAAGCAATAAATTTTGGGGGTTTTTGCAAAACTGAAACACAAATTTTTTTTTCATCAAACCTATGAGGGGTATCTATGGATAGGTCTTCAAAAATCATATTGAGGTTTCTAATAACATTTTTTTCTAAACTGAATAGTTTGCGCGAGAGACACGTCCAAAGTAACTTCTGAAATAACAGAATTGACGGGGAAAAACAAGAGAAAAGGAAAGTAGATTGGGACCGACCTGGTTCGCCGTCGTCCTGCGTGCTGGATGGTATAGACGCTCTTCCTGATTCCCTTCCAATGTTTCTTCTCCGTATAAAATGTAGGTGATGATGCACGATACGTGAATAGAATACGCGTAGATCGCGGCTGATCGGTACTTCGACGATAGGTTCGCGTTTGGGGAGTGGAGATGCTCGACCCAAGTTACTGATCGGAAGTCCGGAAGCGAAGTGACGAGATGTCAATCAGTCCCAATAATGATAGGAATAGGGTAGGTAGGTAGGTAATAATACAGTTATAATTATTTACCCTCAATATATAATGTTGATTGCGGTCCGTTCCGCGCATATTTACGCACCATACCGCCCCCCAAAGAGCGGGTTGGCTCTTTAAGATGAATAAAAATTAATAAAAGTTGATGTAAATAAAGTTGATTTGATGAAATGCTAATAAAATAAATAAAAAAATTATTGTGTTGAGTTGAGTGATATAGACGATAGTTACAAGCTATGTATAAGTGGGCAAATTTTGACTACTGATCTAAGTAGAGTTCCAGAAGCCGTCCTAAGTTCGACTACTCGAACTATGCCGTCAGTGCCTGGACATAATCTGATGACACGTGCCTTACGCCACTGAAGTGGAGGAGAGTTGTCCTTAATAAGTACTAAGTCGCCAACCCGAACATCAGCAGACCTGTTGAGCCACTTTGGGTGTTGCATCAGAGTGTGCAGATATTCAGATTGCCAACGTTTCCAAAAATGCTGTGTTACTTGTTGGAGCATTTTCCAGCGCTTCAGTGGGCCAACATTGACGTCAGTCATATTTTGTTCAGGCAATGCCAAAAGCGGTTGTCCTATAATCAAATGACCGGGCGTCAAAACATCTAAGTCGTTGGGATCGCTAGTTATTGGACACAACGGCCTCGAGTTCAATGCTGCTTCTACTTTGGCAAATATGGTAGATAACTCCTCAAAAACAAGCGGACGTTCGCCGATGACTCTACATAAAATAAGTTTGGCAGACCTAACAGCGCTTTCCCACAAACCGCCCATGTGGGGACTGGCAGGAGGGTTAAGATGCCAGTTGATTTGTTGATGAACTAAATGTTGATGCATTTTACATGATGTGGTTTGTAAAAAGTTAGTGACATCCTTGATGTAATTCTTAGCCCCTACAAAGTTTGTACCACAGTCGCTGTAAATGTCAGTAGGTAGCCCTCGCCGCGACACAAATCGATCCAAGCATGCTATAAAAGCCTCAGTAGATAGCTCGGACACTGCTTCCAAGTGTACGCCCTTGGTGGTAAAACATACGAAAATGCAAAGGTATGAACGCACAGACTTTGCATTTCTCAGTCGGGATACTTTTAGGAAGAAAGGTCCGGCAAAATCAATGCCGACACGCTGAAAGGCTCGACATGACGTAACCCTGCTAGCAGGTAAGTCACCCATAAAAGGTTGAATAGATTTGGGACGCAATCGATAGCAGCGATGACACTTGAAAGCTACATGCTTGATGATCCGTCGTGCTGACAAAATCCAAAATTTTTGTTGGAGTAATGCTTGAAGTAAACTCAAGCCTGGATGAAGGTACAAACGATGATAATGATCGACGATAAGTTTAGTAACGAAATGATCTTTGGGTAATAACAAAGGATGCTTTGCGTTGTAATCAAGCTGAGATTTGACTAGCCGACCGCCTACTCGCAAAAGTCCTTGCGAGTCGATAAATGGATTAAGACGCATCAAACCACCCTTTACGCCTTTGCCTGAGCGCAATGACTCCAACGCTGTAGCAAACGCCGTAGACTGCACAGACTTGACAACAGAGTTCAAGCTATCGTTCAGTTCTGAGACAGATAAAGGTCCAGTACGACGGTGCGTTGGGTTAAGACAGTTGTGTAAGAAGCGCTTGCACCAGGCTACAACTGACTGTAACTTGGCAAACGTGCTAAACTTGTCAAAACAAAAGGTTGTAATGAGGGTGTGTGCAACAGCTGATACGAACGGAGGCGCCTTGATAGCTGGCAAGTCAGTTTCGCTAATTAATGGTATGTCGCCAGGCCATGTCGAAGAAGAGTCTTCGAGCCATGGTGGTGACCACCACAATGCATGGTTGACTAACTGTGAGGGAGGAATCCCACGACTGGCGGGGTCGGCAGGATTCGCTGATGATGGAACATGCCTCCAACTAACATCGGGCATGATCATCTGTATTTGGGAAACACGGTTGCCTTCGTAGGTTTGGAGTTTATGAGGAGAGGTGCTTAACCATGATAAAACGATGCTGGAGTCAGTCCAAGCGAATAAATCGTTGATTTTAAATTTTGATTGTAAAAGATTATAAACATGCTCCATTAAACAAGCGAGCAATAGGGCACCGTTTAATTCGAGCTTTGGAATTGTAAGTTTTTGTTTTATAGGAGCTACGCGTGACTTGGCATCTACGAGCTGAACTAAGATACTGCCATCCGAGTTGACAACGCGCAGATAGATACAAGCCGCATATCCTCGTTCGGACGCATCACAGAAACCGTGTATTTGAATATCAACAGGTTGATCGGTGAGAATACGTCGCTGAATAGAAATACGATTTAAATTATGAAAGTCAGTTAAAAATGATTTCCACTCCTTTGCTAAGGCAAAGGGCAGTGGCTCATCCCAACCAGAATCGAGCAACCAAAGCTGCTGCATGAAATGTTTAGCGTAGAAAATAGTCGGCGCTAAATAACCACAGGGGTCATAAAGTTTTGCAATATCTGACAAGACACCACGCTTAGTCATGATGTTGCCCATTTCGCTGACATTATAGACGAAACAATCGGATTTAGAGTTCCATTCGATGCCCAAAATTTTATAAATATTGTTGCCATCCTCAAACCGATAGGGGGACTCGCAATGCTCTGAGGGACAAGATGACAAAAAGTCATTAGAGTTACTACACCATTTCCGAAGTTCGAACCCTCCCTGCTTGAGAATAGCAACAACATCACGCTGTAAATTGAGAGCAGAATTCACACTACAAGCTCCACAAACTACGTCATCGACAAATGTGTCCTCTAGAAGGGTCCTAGAGGCCTCAGGATGACGCTCTGAGTTAAGATGTGCAAGCTCGTGAATGACTCGAATCGCTTGATAGGCAGAACTAGTAATGCCGTAAGTGACGGTTGTCAGTTCATATTGTTTAAGCGGTTAATCGGGAGATTCGCGCCAGAGAATTGTTTGGTAATGACGATCAGCTTCGTCAATCTTAATTTGGCGGTACATTTGTCGAATGTCGCCAGTAAATACAATGCTATGTATCCTAAATCGCAAGATGATGTCCTCTATATTTTTCTGCAATTTAGGACCAGACATGAGAATTTGATTAAGTGAAACACCAGACGAGCTAGGCGCTGATGCATCAAATACAGCACGTAATTTAGTGCTGCTGCTGTGTTCCTTGAGAACACCATGATGAGGAATAAAATATCGATCAGCAGACCATGGTTCAGAAACCTCTGACATGTGACCAGATTCTTTGTAGTCGTACATGAATGCAATATACAATTCACGCAACTTGCTATCCTTTAATAGTCGCCGTTCCAAATGAAAGAACCGCTTGAGTGCTGTGTGATAAGTATCACCTAATGGCTTGTGGTTGACTTTAAACGGTAATCGTACAGTAAATCGACCAGTGCTATCCCTAGTGTGAGTTTCTGTAAAGTGCTTCTCACATATAATGTCCTCGGGATCTTTAATTGTTTGTTTGGGTGGTTCTTCAGCTTCCCAAAACAAGCTTATGGCACGATGAAGATCAATAGTACAAGCCATAGTAGTAGAGTGGCACACTAAGTTCGATGCCGCTGGAGCTTTACCCATAATAACCCAGCCAAAGAGAGAGGAATAAGCAGTAGGCATTGAATCACCTAGACTGAACTTCCTGCCATCAAAGATCTGGTCATACAAGCCGATGCCTAATAATAAGTCAATTCGACCAGGTATATTAAAATATTTGTCTGCGAGAATCAAATTGTTGCAAGTTTCTAAAAGTGACTTATGTATGGGAACTGTTGGAAGATTACCAGTGATTCGCTTTAAAATAACAAAATCAGCAGATAACATTTGATTAGAATTATGAACAGATTTAAGTTGCGTTTGTACAGTCCCATTTGTTTGATGGTCAGATGTCATACCTAAGCCGTACAAGGAAGCAGAATGAGAGCGGGGTAGTCTAAGTTGCTGTGCTAAGTTTTCACTCATTATGCAGACTTGTGAGCCACTATCAATCAATGCACGGGCAGAGTGATAAAAACCATCAGCATCCTGTATGTGTACAATGGCAGTACCAAGCACCATGGTTGATGAACCATCAATGCCGTGCAAGGATTGAGATTGTGTTGCATTATTAGTCGCAGGTGCAACGGAAGATACAGGCACATCGTGTGGCTGCGGTATGTTTGTGTGTAGCTTTGTGTGGTGACGGCCGTGGCATATCTGACAAACACTTTTAGACATACACTTTGATATATGATGTGTGCGTAGGCAATTAAAACAAAGTTTATGTTGTTTAACAAAATTCCTTCTGTCTATAGAACTCATTGATTCAAACTGCTGACATTTGTAAATAAGATGATGTTCATTGCAGCAAGGACAAGTAATTAAATTATTGTTTGAGTGATTGCTTGAATCAACAACATTGAAAGAATTACTTGATGTTGATTTGAATGTGGAATTAGATAAGTTCTCTAGAATTCGCAGCTGATTTTCTAAAAATACAAGTAATTGCTCAAATGTTGGAATTATATTTAATGGTATTGTTGATTCAAACTTAGTTCTCATATCTATAGATAGTTTTTTTAAGATGATATGTAACAACAAAAAACACCAAGAGTTCACATCAAACTTGAGTGCGATTAGCGCTTGTGTGTTTTCTTTTATTGTATATAAAAATCTATTCAATGCTTTTGTATTTATTTGTGTTAGGTTAGGTAGGCTAAGAATCGCATCAATATGTTTATCTGCAATAATCCTAATGTTTTCATATCTTTCAGTAAGCAACCTGCATGCTATCATATAATTTTCACGTGTCACTGTGAGGTGCTTAACTAAAGATAAAGGTTCTTTATCTAGAACGCTCAACAAGTAGTGCATTTTTTCTACATTACTTAAGTGTGTATTGTCATGAATTAGGCTATTAAATATTGAGATAAAGTTAGGCCATTCGACAGAAGCACCATTGAATCGTGGCAATGATATTTTAGGCAAATGAAATTCTGTGCTTATTTTATGCTCAGAACTATCTGCCGGTTTAGAATGTGACTGCTTGTTCAAACTAGAGTATAAAACTTTAATAGAATAGAACTGTTCCTGAAACTCATTGTAACCTCGTTCCAAATCAGAACGTTTCGAATCATCAAGTGACGAATCGGACATTAATGTAGTAAATATATCATCCATTTGATCACGATGCCTTTCAATATCACTATACCTAGCCTGGAACTGCGCAAGAGTTTGATCTTTTTCGCCTAACTCACGCACTGCACTGCATCTATTTGCTATTTCATACAAATCATGCATACGCTTTTGCAAAATGTTGAAACGCACAATATACTGGCTAAGTTTTGCCATTTTGTGTTGTTTAGATTCAGAAATCAGAAATTTAATTATTTGCAACTGAAGGTAAATAAATAGAAATTCGATTTACTGATCAATTGTCAAAGTGACAAACCGACAAATGAATGACAGTTGGGAATGAACGATCCTAAGCAACTTGAGAATAGTTCGTTCATTAATGTTGCCAGCATAGAAATAAAAATGTTATTTGAATGAATGATGAATGAACGATAGAAATGTATCACCGTTATTTTTTGTAAAAAAGTTGAGGGTAAAAACTAATAACAACTGTGGATATTAGAAAATAAGATGATTTTATAGGAAAATAAGGATCTGGCTGAAGGACCAAGGGGGATGACGGGGAAAAACAAGAGAAAAGGAAAGTAGATTGGGACCGACCTGGTTCGCCGTCGTCCTGCGTGCTGGATGGTATAGACGCTCTTCCTGATTCCCTTCCAATGTTTCTTCTCCGTATAAAATGTAGGTGATGATGCACGATACGTGAATAGAATACGCGTAGATCGCGGCTGATCGGTACTTCGACGATAGGTTCGCGTTTGGGGAGTGGAGATGCTCGACCCAAGTTACTGATCGGAAGTCCGGAAGCGAAGTGACGAGATGTCAATCAGTCCCAATAATGATAGGAATAGGGTAGGTAGGTAGGTAATAATACAGTTATAATTATTTACCCTCAATATATAATGTTGATTGCGGTCCGTTCCGCGCATATTTACGCACCAAGAATGATAAAACTAAAAAAACTATATGACGTACATTGCCATGCAAACTTCCACCGAAAATTGGTTTGAACGAGATCTAGTATATAGATTTTTTAATACGTCATAAATCCTACGGAACCCTTCATGGGCGAGTCCGACTCGCGCTCGACCGGTTTTTTTTACTGAGAACACTTGCAACTCGGACAGATGGTGATCACGTTAATCCCCGTTCGATAATAATGCCAAAAACGGTCAACAGATGGCGCTGGTCACATAAAGCAAATCGCTTTCAGTGCTCGCAACGTTTAGCGTCACACGCGCATATCTCGTAATCATTGTGTTTAATCAGGAGCGAGTCACGTGCGGGGTGTGGGTCTGACGAGGGCCGCGACGAGGATACAGGGCAGTTTATTCCCAGTCCACTATTTGGTGTAGTCGGGTCGTCGTTTGCGAGCCGGGGGGCGTATTTGAATTCAATCTCGATATATTAAAAAAGGGGTATAGTATATGCACATGCAAATAGTTCAACGTACATCGATTGGCGACTTCTTGATTTCGTTTAAAGCAAACTCTAAGCTAAGTACCTTTCCAAGTAAGATACCTCCGTGTTATCTATGTTTGCCGCAAAGCAGCAGTGTTTGCATTACTGTGTTCCGGTTTGAAGGGTTAAGATATGGCAGTGAAATTACTCGGTACCGTGACTTTATATCTTATGTCACAAGTTGGCAACGAACACTGTGGGTCTTGTGAGGGCGTCAGGTTTGCTGTGAATCTCACAAGAACCACATGTATTTACTATATGTGACTGTTACCACTTAACATCACGTGGGGGGTATGCTTGTTTGCCAACTTAGTTCTATAAAAAAAACATCCACAAGCTGTTCTGAAAATTACGCTTTATGTTTTTTTTTATATTCCGAAATATATTTGAACAAAATTAGCACCTTTGTGGGGGGTCTATTTTGGGCGGCGCAACATGTTTCTATCCGTGTTGCTAAAAGATTTGGCTTCAATTTTTTACGACCGGCTGCCCGCCTTATCACGTTTATGAGTGACGTCAAACCTCCTAAGGCATATTGTTGGGTCTAGCCGACGATAACTACATCGTCGTGGTTTCGCTTTTGAGATCATGAATCACTACCTTGCTATTGTTACCAACGGCAGATTGTCTTAGAGCAAGGCACGGTAAGCTACATAGGGGACAACCACGCTCTCTTGTAGTATTTTCCTTTAGTCGATTTTTACTAATCCCTAAGAGGAATACTAGGGAGTGGTGCTATTGTTAAACCGACAACACAACTTTAGTAAGTAAAAATGTAATATATATATAGCGAAGCTTCAATTACAGTTTACACAATAAAGTGTCGTAGACACAAAGACCGTGAGATAAAAGAAACACTTATTACGAAAATAATCCAGAAAAATAGATTTGTTAAGTCGTCATTATTATGATTTGAAGAGAAGAATGACACGCTGACTAAACCAGAATACTACTTATCTGAGAAGCATTAAGGCTCAATTTACAATTCACCCTACTAGCTCCGTAAATTGGCACAAATAAATAATATACAAACGAGAATTACAGTCTCTCTGCACGTGACCTCCGAAAAGTCTCTTTAATCTTTCAGTTCAAGCGAAATTCGAAGAATGAGGCGAACTCACATACCTAAAGAGTAATTAAACTACCGGTGCCTGGTTTAGGGCATTTTAAACTAAGTTACAACAACGATTCTGTTTGAGATTAATGATACATCAGTGAAATATGTGGTGATGCAAAAAAAAACCCATACGAAGCAAAATTTTACGACTGGCAGCTGCCATTAAACATGCAACAGAGAAACTCTTGTTGCTGGACCACAAGGTGACAGAACGAACGTAAATTTAAGAAATACAAGAGAGGACAATTTACAAAAATGTCTGCCAAACATTTTGGTACTTTGGTACACTACAAATGACGGACTATGTTAATTTTTACAATGGCATTAAATCTGAAAGAATCATAAGGCTCAGTATTTATTCTAGAAACTATGGAAGGTATTATAAACTAATTAAAGTGTTAAACGATTCACTAATTACATTTCAAGTTCTATTCGTAAGGACTACTTTCATATTATGAGAGGTAATAATAATAGGTAATAATAATAATAGCTTATTGATCACTAGCAAATACAGTTCAACATCAGTGGTATGAGAAATAACGCGTGACACACAAATTTGCGTCAATACAGCATGTAACAAATCGCCTTCAATAACAGGTAAGGTAACCTTAGTATGTGGTCGATGGAAATATTAGGTACAAACAAACTCCTATAACGCTCCTGGTATAAGAATCGCCATTTTCCCCTATTACGTGCGACCCAACCGAGATAAAAGATTGAATAAATCTCATAATTGGAAAAGCCCCGGGGAACATTTCCTTTCCAACGTAAATTAGCCGTTCATTGTAAAGAGGTTGTTATTTATATTTTTCTTAATAGTTACGTCAAACGCGAGGCTCCGGGCTGGCACTTACCCGAAAAGGAAAAAGAGAATTTTTATGAATAACGTTATTTTAAATCGCCTTAACAATGATACTGGAAGCTACGCATTCATAGATTAAGGAACGCGGACCTTATTACTAGCACGCTAAAGTTTTTATATCAAATACGCGATAAAATTTCACAGTTCTCGATGAATCCAATATCGAGACAAAGAACATTATTGAAAGCATTTCGCTTGGGTGCAAATTATTTGCGGGAAAAATTAATTACTCACAAAAGAATTTCCATTATCGCCCCGGGCAATGTAGGAACGATAAAGAAAATTTTTGAGCTCGAACGAAGTTATTAATGAACAAATAGGAGTTTTGTTCCTGTGAATTGCATGTGAACGTTCGTTTCTTTGAAAAAAATAGGACTGAGTGAATTTTGTTCTTTATATAAAATACAATATTAAAATGTGAATATACTTGAAATGGTGCTTGGTTTCGAAAAAAGTTTTCTTTTACAATTTTTTGTTATTTAATTTTATAATACTCCGAACCGATATTCTGTCACGGCGACCAATTTGGGTAGAGACTTGCCATCTGCGCGGGAGATTATTTGCACTGCACTAGTGCATGCGCAAACTCAAGTGCACTCTCTGTGCCTACACTCGCATACACAGTTCGATAGGAGGGTTATCCGATGATTGTAATGAGGTCTGGCGCAGAACCCACTGTTTACTGTTTAACGTGCCTTCTGAAGTACGGTTCGGTTTGGTCACTCTTCATAAACGTTGCTTAACTTGAGCACTAAGATCGTTAGCCAAGCGCACACGCTACAGTAGTTTAAAAAACCTAGTAAGGGACAAGAGTAAAAATTTACAGGAGAGTCAAAAAACGACTTAGCTACTTTGCTAGGTTTACAGTTTCAATGTAAATTGCCAGTTCATTTTAATGCTATTTTACGTTACTCCGCATACCGACTGAGTATTAGTTAAGTTTTCTAATGTGTTTTCAACGTGTACCGATGCTTCTTAGCCTCGGTAGCTGCAAAATTTACCTTAGTTATAGGCTTACTAGGTTTTGAAACTGCGCCACCGAGCACTAGACATATTGATACGAAATTATAATGAATAATGTGTATTCGGAAACCATGATCGATTCTTCACCATCATGACGAATGAGAACAAACTAATATGAGTATAAAGTCGTGTTTGAACCTCAGCCATCTCCACTGCATCCGATGTTCTGGTGAGTCTCGAATAACATTTTGTTTGCAATATGCAAAAGTGTCTTTATCGTGTGCTTCAAATTTTCTTTTTACAACTGCTACTTCGGGCTGTAATTCAAAGCTGCGACGAAATGAAATGGAGCCGAAACATTGTACGCGTTATGTGCAGGCGCAAGCGTTGACCCGACAAAGAATGTTGTGTTGAGAGCGCGGAGTATCGACTATCTAATCGAGTAATCAAGAGAGATCGATTTCAGAAAGGGATAATCGATTGCAAAATTATAAATGAGTTGTTGGGATTTCTTCGTCATGATTTTAATAACACCGTGTTATCTTTTTATGTGTGGAATGATGACAGGGTATACAATATGACAATTTATTAGTCACGTTGGATAAGAATAAAATGCATTTTGTAGCCCTAGTTGAGACGCGTCTTTTGCACCCCCATCAACTACGGAGTCTAAAAAACCCACGACACCAGAGCGATGTCAGAGTCTGACTTTTGCTGAAAGTGGGGCCTATACCGAAGCGACAATAAAACATTTTCAATATTATAATATGTTTTCACTTCTCTTGCTTAAAGACTCCCTAACGAGGCTAATAATAATAATAACGAGCGGGGCTAAAATAGCATTTTTAGCTTTAGGGGAAGTTTTCAGCATGACCCAATCATTGTTTGGTGACGCTTATATGTTCACGCTTCCGTTTGTCTGTCCATACGTAGAGATAACTTGAAGAATTCGGTTTTCACTAGATGATAGGGCATGACCATGACGGTGCTTTTTTAGGTAAAAAACTAAGGTCATACCACCTGGGGTCAAAAACCAGAATTTCATTTATAATTTCAATATAATGTGGTATGTAGCAACTCGTTGGAAGTAGATTTTTGATTCTCAGTATAGAAATGCTGATACACTCTAAGACTTGAACCTCGGGTCATGCCACAAGGGTATTAGGGCCAGGAAATATATAATAAAATTTAGTTTCTACTAATGGGATTGATTAGTAGAGCACCATGAACCTGGCAACATTGACCAAAATTCAATATGGCCGCCACTCAAACATTTTAATAGCGAATAAAATGTTGTTTCCAACCAACCAAAGTAATATGGGTATCAAATAAAAGAGCTTGAAGTGCGAGAGAGCATTATATAAACCTAGCAATATTGCACTAAATTCAATATGGCTGCTGATGGAATGTGTTTTTCGAACTTCATGTGTACATTTGTCCGAAGCTCCTACGGTAAAGGAAAACATCGTGAGGCAACCTGCATACATCTGCGAAGAAATACAAAGGTGTATGCGAAGGCCGCCCTGGGCCAGCGTGGTTGGCTAAGGCCTAAACACCATAACATAGGGTAGGTTAGAGGTAGGGTGTGATGACGATGAATTAGGTCATGTAATAAATTGATAGGTTTTAGTTAATTTTAAATTTACTCTTCAGAGCATTTTAATAAAAGCTCGTTTTAAAAATGTTTTTACTGCTAATTACCTATACCTACCGACAATATGTATATCGTGTACTTGATGGCAAGGGCGACCGCATAACGTCAGATAGTCATAATATGCCTCCTGACTACAAATGGTGTGTATTTCTCTTTTGTAAAAAATAAAACTCTGATTACTTACTTATTTAGACAGATGGAGAGTGTCCCCTCTGAATCGAAACTATTTTCGGCCCTTCACAAAAACTTTGTTCGTTAAATGCCCTGGCCCTACGAGCCAATATTGGATCAAGCAACAAGACTTGAACGCCGGCAAACAATGGGATTGTTGCCAAATAACGTACGATTGGATGCGAAAAGGTGTTTCGAAGGTCACGTACAGTGGCCGCCAAGTTAAGCCTTACGTTTGCACTACGAACATCGCCCGTACTACGAGTAGAGTAGCCACCCGTATTTTATTATAAAGAATTGTACGTTATTTCGGGTAATTGTACCCTATACTTTATGCCAATGATAAAGTACGCGTACATACTTTATTTTGTGTGATTTGATTTCTCTAGGATTCATTAAACACAAAATACACAAATAAAGTTTATTGTAAGAATATAAAAAAATTTTTTTTTAAAAAAAAACGTCTCAGACTAGGATTTTCTCCTGTATCGTGGGTGCAGTTACAAACATTGAATATCACATGCACATACGCCCAGACCGGAACAAATTTCTGTAGGCCATATAAACGTACGGGAATCGAACGTTGCGCAGTAGGCGATCACTAGACCTCTGCGCTAACCGTGTTTAATGTTTGCGTTATACGGAACGGCAGGTTATGTAGAGATCACCAGAAGCTCATTCCCGAACGCAGCTTAACCGCAAATGTCAACATTGTTATTTCAAGGGTTTTATATACAAAAATTTACTGTTTTGTTTTTTATTAATATATTAAAAGAATTAATTTTAAGTATAATAATAAAGTAAGTACTTTATTTTGACACGTGTACGTTTTACTTTCAACCTTTAAAATCCAATGTATTTTATTTGGACAAAAAGGTGGCAACCCTTATTATACGAGCGTCATAAGAGCGGTCTCGAGCTGTATAACCGTGACGCGTGAAATCCGGCTGTTTGTAAAATTACTGGCTGGGTACTGTAACAGGACATGTTGTAACAAGTTGGCAACATACATACTCGTTGGCGGGGTCGCAAATCGACCATGCTGTTATCAGTCAATGAGGTTTACTTTGGCTTAATGAGGTAAAAGAGTTTCAGAAGAGAGATTAAAGTTCACTCGGGAGGTAAAATTTTTCTTGTATTGAATTTAGTGACACTGTAGAAAAACAAAATGTTAATAATAATGGCGGTAATATATCAGTGTTGTCCGTCCCTAGTTATCACCACTATTTAATGGGATGAAAAAATAGTGTTTGCCACTGCGGAGAAAAAAGTCGCCACGAGAGAAAAAAGCGAATTGTAATTGTTTACTTTTTCAAAACATTGATTTGAAGGAAAGGCACGTTTGTATTATTTAGCCTATTGTTTCCATTTCTTCAACAAACGAACGATTTATTATAAGGCTGTTCTGTAGACTACACTGATATTTGAGTCCGGCGCAAAATGTTAAATTGTATATTATTCTTAATAAACATGTTTAGTCGGTTACAAAACAACCGTTGTGCTTTTTTAAATGAAGGATCAATGGGACTTATGTTTCGCTATTAACAACATCTACTGAGGACATTGTTGACTTGTGGTGCTGAGAACTAATATTGAAAATAAAAACGTTTCGATCTTTTTTTACTTGGGTGGCAAATAACCACTCGATGGTACCTAAATGATTAATGTAGTGTAAAAACACATAATGCCACTGCGACTGCGATTATAACTTTAAGGCTGGCTTTAGACGGTCCGTGATATTGCTGACGTACCGGACCAGCCCACCATCTGTGGTAGCATTCATCAAAGTCCGTGTGTGTCCGTGGTCGTCGGCTGTGCGTTATTTTCCGCAGAATCACGGACAGTGGGAGGCTAGCCTCATGATTATCTCGTTTTATGTTCCTACACCTTACAGACGCAGTCTAATAACGTCATATTGGCTTCTCTCGAGTAAGACTTTAGACCAGCGAGGAAACACTGTTAGTACAATTGAGCTGACGGCGTAGAGTTTGCCTTGTTGCAGCGATACAGCTCTGGCTACATACTGGCACACGAAAAAATACAACATGCCGTTATTTGGCTAACGATAAGTACAGTCAAGGAATTTAATTTGCAGCCCACTTAAGGTTGAATATCGTAAAGCGATATGGCGCTTTGCAGACGACGACGGGGCGGGCAGGATCGGGCCGGGCCGGTCACTGTCGCCGCGAACGATAGCGCAAAGGGAATCCTATAATACCAACGCACACGGAGGGCAAAAATCCCCGTGTGCTAAGCGCCTAAGAGCTACGAATGCTACTAGGACGACTTTGGACACACTTTGGATACTAGGACGAATTAATTTCCTTGACCGTACCTACACTTAAAAAAATTGTCGACCATGAAGCTGGTTTCCCGCGGTCTGTGATTTCTGCAACATTAAAAATAACGCACATCCGACGAACACGGTCACGTGGACTTCAAAGAAAATCACAATGTGAGGTGTGAGCTGGTCCGGCTTCGCGATATCACGGACCGTGTAAAGCCAGCTTTAAAGTGATAAACGCAATTAAGACTACGCCGATTTTCCAGTTAAGATTCCACGTTCAAGGTACGAGGAACTGTTCCGCTTGTTATCCGATAATTGACGAATTTTGATAGGTACTAAGCAACCGGTCGACATCGAACACCGGCCGTGACCTGAGCGCTATTGGATTACGCGCGCCCAAAGCCTGGCGAAAAAATTGGCGGACCGAACGGTTTGTTGAAGTCATAAGTGAGATACGAGTTTTGGAAGTATTCGTGTTGTCTTTCGAGACTCAAGACAAAATAGCAACACGCATTTGCTAACGTTAACGCATTGGGCAGTGATTAAGGGAAATTTAATCACACTTTATATAAAGGGCTGGATATATGGCCAGAAAGCCAGACTCATGGTGCTAAACTATCTTGGAATGGAGACCATGGACCGTTAAAGACCCATCGGGAGACCACAGATGCGGTGGAAGAACATCGTTAAGACAGTGGGCACAAATTGGATTGGAGTAGCCATTGAGTTTCGAATACTTTTAACAGTTATTCTATTAAGACCTGGTTCGTAGTCAGGGTATCTCGATGTACAGCGTAACCTCGATACATACCTGTAACAAAGAAAATAATTTGTAAGTACAAATTTGATATAAGTACATGAATTATGAAATCTCATCTTTAAAACACACACAGCGGTACGGATTTTTCTCAATAAACCTATCTAAATCCGCGTAAAAAAGCAACAAAGAAGAAATATTTTTCTCCTTTTTAGTGCACTTTCTATGCGTAAATAAAACCACGCTGGCCCAGTGCGGATTGGTTAACATCACATACACCTTTGAATTTCTTCGCAGATGTGTGCAGGTTGCCTCACGATGTTTTCCTTCACCGTAGGAGCGTCGAACAAATATACATATGACGTCCGAAAAACGAAAAACACATGACAGGATCGAGCCGCGGACCTCCCGATAAGAAGGCCAGGGGCCCAATTCTACTAATAAGTTACAGCCGAAACTAAACCGTTGCGATCGACCAATCGGAGAGCCTATATTGCCTTTAACTGTTCGATGACGTGATAATGTGGCGTCTTCTGATTGGTTGGTCGAACTCAACAGTTTAGTTTCGATTCGGCTGTAACTTATTAGTAGAATTGGGCCTTTGCCGAGTCCACAGTGCCACCGACGCTTTATATTGTGTTTGTTTGACTGTTCGCCTCCACCACACGACCGCGCCACTTCTCTTCTGTTCTGTATAACTCGCGCCTAAGGTATACGTGCTTTCTCGCAAACACAAACCTAGGGCACCTAAAAATAGGACCCGGCAACAAGTGGTCGCCTAACTGCCGTAGCCACACCGCGAGCAGGCCTACCATTATCGTCTGAAACCACGTTCAACCCGCCGTTAAAGCGGGACGGCTCTATACATGACTACGAGCCTTTATATAGCCGCGTTTCGATACCTACCCTTTCCAAAGCGATCGCAGTATGTCGCCCCGGGACAAACAAATCGTTGAACGCTCCAGGTATGTACGGTTTCGAAATAAATGAGATTACGAAACTAGATTACGTAATTGTGGCCGAATTATTTTGGTGGAGATTTTTTGTGGAGCTAACGATGACGTCTTCTTCGTTACGTGACGATTCCTTGGTGGGATTCGGTAATTAAATAACCGCGGATGAAATGACAGACGTAAGAATTAGATATACAAGACTACGACGATTTGGTACCTAATACAAAGGCATAATATAAAACACGAAGCACTTTTTCTGCTGCATAAAAATGTTGCTGGAAAGTAACTTTCAAACTTATGGAGCTTATTCCATTAAGACTATATTTAATCAATCTCTAAAATCCATATCATTTTTTGTTCTAAGTACTTACAAACATTTGGACACTGCTTTAAATGCTATGTTTGTTTATCTTTAGGGTAAAGAGCCCCCTTACTTTGACCTATCGTGAATGAATCTTTTCAAAGCTACACTCAAAAACCTACTCGATCACTCACTAAACTATAATTATACGTAACAGAGGATCGGTCACCAGTTCAGTGCTGTAAAGCTTCAATATCACATAGAACATAGCAGACCGGCACGCTATCCGATTCAGACACGCGGAAAGGCTTTTAAGGGACACGTTAAATATAATAAACGTGGAAGCTGTGCTTTTATAAAGAATCATCGTGGCAGTCACTCGTGCAAATCGCATTACGACTCGCATATAACGCTCGGCGACTCCCAATGCGGCCGATATCTCGAATATCTCGATACACACACGAGTAACGAATTAAAATCGATGCTTAGCCGAGAGTGAATCGATTAAATGGCGCAGAAAACGGCCCAACTCGAAAATATATCGGTTTCCCGTTCGGTTATCACGAAATCCGGTGTCGGATTGAAAAAGTTTTCGGGGGGAGTTTAAAATTATCCCCGCGGATTCGTAGTGCAAGTTCGGGTATTAAGCGTGGGTGTCAAAACGAAGTTTAGTTTGTAAGTAATAATTTGTTATGGCCTTATTAGGACGTAAAGTTTGTGCGATATTATGTTACGAGCTCATTTAAATGTTGATAGTATAATTTGCAATTCTCATCGTGGCATTGCAATAAAATCATATAAGGTGAGATCCAGGGCTAAGCTCGGTATTAGACAAACCGACCATCGTCCCTTGACCGCCTGCTTAATATGAAATTCCGCTAGAAGTTGCACAATGATTGGAATTCACTGCTAATGTAATAAAGAATAATATTAATACATTAGTAGTGAATTTGTAAACCTTCTATACTCATGAGGGTTAGTGAAGGATTTCAAGAAAATTGTGTGTTCAAATCATCACAGCTATTCTCTCGTAAGCAATGGACACATAGAGAGAGAGAACAACTTTATTCAATATAGACCTTTACAGCCACTTATTGACGTCAAACAGAATACAAAAATTTTATTAACGAAGAATCTAATTATCTATTATTAAAACTGTGTGTGTACACTCCAACCATTAATAAGTTGTATGCAAATACAAGTTAAAACACACTAATTTTAAAGTCCATGCTGCTTACTTAGGTTTATTAAAAATTACAAAACCTTAGTAAGTAGCAAGTTTGGATTTCAGACTTGCCCAGCCGGAAGATCGAACCCGGGGCCTTGTAATTAGCAACCGGAAGCGTAATTAGCGTGAATAATCAAAGAAGGCAGTATATTGATAGTCTGCAATTCAACATTATCTGTATGTTGTGTTAATATTTTCGCGAAAAGCATACCGTCGCAGCCAGAAAGCGAACTAACTTTAGGGGTTTCACATAAAAACCCACTCCATTTTCTTTTTTATCATGTACCTACTCGAAAATGTCAAATAATTTGATGGAATTGTCGAACCGATCAAAATGGTACATGTACACTATTTTATTACCCAAAAGAAAATAAAAACAAAATCAGAAATGTAACGCTCTCGATTCCCACGACGACATTCACAGTGAATTCCAATCTCTTTTCAGCAAAGACTAGCAATTAGCTTTTTAACGTGTTAAAAATATCCTGATATCATACGTGTATAGACATTGATCAAAATCTCTTAATTTGAGTGAATTTGAATCAATCGTAAGGGGACGTACAGATGAACGACACCTACTTAACGTTACAGGCCACTTCAACGCATTGAAGGTAGGGTTGCCAGGTGTCCCGATTTTGCGAGGACACCTGGCAACCTATTAAATTTATAAATGTTTATAATGAAACAGTGACTAAATACTTTTACTCAATTATCTTGGAATATCTATTCCTTAAATATTTGGAATGAATACATATACCTATAAGATTAGTCTGTATGGGAGTTGAATCAAAGTTAAAATCCTTTTCTTCCAACTTTTCAAAGTTAAAATCTATTTTTTTACTGTCTCGAATTCAAAGTGATAATCCCGATTTTTACAAGCTCCTGTCCCGACATTTCGCTTTTTAGACCTGGCAACCCTAGATGTCGCGTACGCGTTGACGGCTACCGTTGACACCTATCGACTTACGCCGTTCGTCTATACGAGTTCTAAGGCGTAAATCGGGGATTTACAAGCCAGCACAAGTTTCCACCTGAGAAATGTTGAGCACAAACACATTCCTTCTGAAAAGTTTTTGTTTTCGAGAGAGTGTACGCGTTATAAATTGCACGTAGACCCTTCAGCCATATAACGACACGGAACACGATAAAAGTAATTAATGAACTCCGTTAAACAGTCGGCGCGAACACTGCCAGTTTACGAGACCCACGCGGTTTGAAATTGAACAATAGACGCGACCAAACCGCGCCTTGTGAAAGGACCGCTAGCGCCAAGCCGGGGGTCGTCTTAAACTGGCCGTTTCCGCACAGAGTCTGATTTAAATACTCCTTCGCGTCGCCATGTTTTTATCTGACATCTGCGACGTGACGTCACAAATGGGCACGCATAGTGCTTGGTCGGTCCGTTTGCTTCGTTTATCGGTGTTTACTTTTTTTTATCATTGAGTATACTTCAGTTTGCACGCAGCTATTTTCGCTATTAAAAGCCATTATTTACACTTGATACTTGTTTGGAAGTGATTGGTTTTGAGTTTGACACCCAAATTGAACTTGAAATCTAAGGCGTGGAGTTTAATGATTTTAACGAATTCGGGTGTATTTTTTTAGTACGCTGTTGGTTACTTGTATTAAAGTATAATTCAAGTTTCTATCAGAATGTTTGATCCAGCAATACGTTTAATCTGTAGTGTATTGAAAAAAGTATTATTCACTATAGAGCTGCGGATAAAATGAATACCAATTTAATATTTAAGAAATTTTATTTTAATAATAATTATTTAAATAACGAATTATTGGTATTTACTACATTCAAGAAAGAACTTTTTGAACGATAAAATAAAATTGACTATACTGGCTTATAGATAATTTCTATCATTGAGTGTATCCTATGTGACAAAGACTACTAATAAGAAATCAACTTTCAATCAAGATAATAATATATGAACTTGATAGCCTAAGTAGACATTCGAAATCAAATTGAGTTACTAATAAAGCAAAAGAAACAATGATATAATTATAGTTCATTGAACTGTTAAATGTTGATTCTACGAAATCTTCATTATAAATTCATTTATGGCAAAAGTGGACTATACCCTCCACGCATTCAATATTAAAGTTGCCTTTTATAAAGGTTTTTACTTAGTTCTTTATTGACATTCATTGTCACGAATAATACATTCATTTAGATTCTATCTACTAATTGTGTTTACTTTGTCTATACAAATTTCTATTTCAACTTTAATAAAATAAAATTTTATTATTAAACGTTTATCAAGTAGTGTTAGATTGCTTTTGGTGAAGATATTCCTAGTATTATTGGCTTAATAAAGATATTTTTAGATACAATTAACAATTTTAATCATCTAAAAAAAGCTTTGTCCTTAACTAAACGCATTTACTTAGACGTGAATAAAATAAAATAATTGATATTTTAAAAACATAGGTGACAGCCCTGTTAGAAGTAACTAATTCGAAGGAAATATCTGTTACGATTTCAGCCGCGGCGCGGGGCGCTTAGATCTGTCTGAATTTCCATTTACTAAAAATTATAATCACATTAGTATTCAACCGAATAGGGTTGATGATTACAGTTTCGTTATGTGCAATTCATTTTTTTGTTGGCAAAATACTTATTTTTTTATTAAATAAAATCATAATGATTTGGCTTACAATGTTATCCCTAAACAGGTAGAAATAGTAGAAATTGTTATGGTATATAAATTGTAAATAAAAATGTCACTCACTTGTCTTTATTTTCAGTTTTATTCGTGTTAATATGCTATATAATTTATATTGGTTATTATTATCATCAAAGTATTTATCGGAGAAAGGAAGTTATTAAATTCGACTTTCCTGAATGGTGGCGAATGTCCTGGGCCCTGTTACCAAATTCACAAATAAAAAAACTATTTTATTGGCCACAAAATAAAGCAGAACACCCATCACCCTTATCATACCGTACTTTATAACCTTAATATCGTAAAATCGAAATGTGGCAATTAGAAAACACCCTCAAAACATTTTCAGGGGGATTTTGTTGCAATTACGAAGCCCTGTTACAAGTGAGATACGTAAATGAGCCCTAATTCCGGGCGCCAAGGATCGTTTTCGGAGCGACGTTCGTGCGACGCTGTTAGCACGGGAGCCGGGATTAATTTTTCTGGAAGACTTTATACTTTATTATGTTTACGGCGTTATGATAATATTATAGCAGAAAGGTATGGGCCATCGCCTTGCCAAGTCAACGCACGGAGCGTAAGAATATGATATTACAGAAAATAAAATTAAGA
The DNA here is from genome assembly GCA_963935595.1 of Schoenobius gigantellus. Taxonomy (NCBI): domain Eukaryota; kingdom Metazoa; phylum Arthropoda; class Insecta; order Lepidoptera; family Crambidae; genus Schoenobius; species Schoenobius gigantellus. Next base: position 67,553,125 of record OZ012541.1, on the reverse strand, counting down.
AAACTTTCCGCCCGCATTTTTTTGACATGAAATTGCTAATCATACAATTACAGCTTTGATAAAAACTTTGGATTTTTTTTATATGAAGAAATCTTTCTAAATGTCACCAAATCATTAAGTATAATAAGAATAACAACTCAAATAGTTAGTAGGCACCATTTATGTAATTTGCGTTTTATTAATATTTCAATTTCAACTGTACACACAAATTTCGGACTCAATTAACCCTGCTCGCGGCAGTGATGGAGCAATCTGGGCGACAATTACATTTTAGAGGTCTCCCGCCGACGCAAAAGTATGAGAATTGCTCATTAGAATTTTATAGGCACTGTCAACTAGGGTACTGATAGTACATACTTTTAGTACTGCTACGCGTATAACATCTCTCTTTATACAATAAACGTTATGTAAGGATTACCTGTACTCGCATTTAATCTGTTTTATGAAATGTCTCTTTATATCTTGCTTTAGCACAGTTTATGTCGTCAGTATTGTTTTCCGTGACAAATTTGTCGAGGCGATGAGTAGGAAACCGGCTATTTTCTACACAATAATCAATAATATGCAATGGCTAATATATAATAAGCCTGGATAACTTCTTAACTTGATCACAATGTACCAGTTATCGCATCACCATTATGCTAACATTTTTTATGTTTAGTCCTGATACAATGTTTTATGTGCTGGAAATTCATCCGTTTAAAGTGCAAACAGTCAAAATTTAATGTAAATATAAAATTTGATAAGACATAAAAGCGACAATTTGGTTATATTCCTGCTATCGGGCTTAAGCATTACTACTAGCATTTACAACAGTCTTTCATAACTTGGCTTAACACATAGGACATTTTTGTTTTTATGTGAGTTTGACGAACGTTCGTACGTAGTCGAAGCTGGCTAGGAATAAATAGAAACAAAATGATGACAAGGTTACTAAACATCGCGTTTACTCCAAGCATTTCGTCCATCAACCCTTTCTTTGATTCAGATAATTCGCCTCAATATTGCCTTAATCATAGGCTCGCTCGGTCGAAATAACCCACGTGATTCCGTAACGGATTGAGAGATATTAAATTATTTGGACGCCGATAATGATCTCACTACGATATAATGAATTAAATAATGAAAACTGGCCGCCGAAATTCTAATTAATTATTCGACAACAATATGCACATTTCTTTATTCATTTATTTGACTTTAAATCAACTTTTGTTATTTACGCAAATAGAATTTATTGTTTAAAAAATATAAAGTAATTATATAGAATAATATAATAATGGGTTTTACTAGAGGTTTACCAGAGTCATCTGCATGGCTACCTCCGTCTTACCAATTTCTGCCGTCAAGCGTTTGAAGGATAATAATAAGACAGGCTGTGAGATTAATAGGTATACTATGACAAACACATGTTACAAGTTGGTAACGTACATTGACGTCCTCGCAGGGGTTGTAGATCTGCAATTTTTTAATCGACCTCAAAAAAGGAGGAGGTTATCAATTCGGTTGTATTTTTTTTATGTTTGTTACCTCATAACTCCGTCAATTTTAAACCGATTTCCAAAATTCTTTTTGTATTTCATAGATTATACTGAAAGGGTGGTCCCAAAGTTAGGATCTGATGATGGAATCCCATAGAAAATCGAGGAAAATCGGTGAGCTGGTATTAAATTAGGGTTTCTTTCACTAAAAAGTTAAAAATATTTTTTTTACAAAAAATAAAACCGACTTCAAAAACACTGAAAACTTAAAAATAATATAAGAATAGGTACAGACAACATCGCACTTCTATATTGAAGTCGGTGACAAATTTTAACACTTTCTAGGAGATCATCGTTTGGCGCCGACTTCAATATAGAAGTGTGATGTTGTCTGTACCTATTCTTATATTATTTTTAAGTTTTCAGTGTTTTTGAAGTCGGTTTTATTTTTTGTAAAAAAAATTTACAGCAATCACGTGTACTATAGGCGAATATAGCTATCGCTACTCGCTATAGTCACACCACTGATCAAATGTGTTTTCTTATCCAAATAAAACTGTATCATATTACAATAGCAATAGAGCTGTTCTACGTTCACAGCGACGCAGCGGCAAAAAGTTAAAGGCCTTGTCAGCCGATCACTCATAAGGCTACGGAACCAATGATCCGTGGAGTCGAATCCAAAAGGCTTTCGGAATCGAAATGTACACGTTTCATAAATAATTCCTTCACGTGCACCTTCCGTCTTTGTCGAACTGACGTCAGAAAACGTAGAGAGGCATGGTGCGCGCCATTGTTTTTATGGAGTCTAACATTTGTTACCAAGTCACTCTGTTCCAAAATTCCACGGACGCTGAAGGGCGCATCAATATCATCGTGGACGGAACGACGTCCTTCACTATTGTTCAGATTGGAAATTTCTTGGCGAAGGATTCTTTGATTATTATTAGCTGCCATTTGAACGTTATTCGAAATATTTTTAACGACGAGAGATTCCTTCAACCTCCAGTATCCGAAATAATCGTTTTTAAATCCTCATCAATGAAGATTACTTATGCATTTTTATTGCATCATGAAAAATATGCCAGCTAGATCGCGACATCACTGTATTTGTTCGCTTTATGTATAACTAGCCGCTACCCGCGACTTCGTCTGCGTTCTTAGGGAACTTATTATAATTCGGGATATAGAGTAGCCTATGTTATTGGCAAGAGCTTAAGCTATACCTATATCAAATATCATTAAAATTAGTTCAGCGGTAAACCACTCAACTAATTTTAAAGCGGTGCGAAAGCGTAACAAACAAACTTTCGCATTAAAAATTTTAGTATTATAATATCGTTTTCTAGGTATTAATAAAATACATTCATACAAACAATTGTTTTGCACAAAACAAAATGCAAATTTGCAATAGCAATTTCTCCGTCAAAATATGTAGAGAATTAACCATATTATATTTTGATGGTACTTCAATAAATTGTTTTAGTTTTTACTACTTATGCTATGATCGTCAACAGGAATAAGATTCCGATTTCATGTATGATATGCATGCATACGATACGATACATACGATTCTTTAGGAGCGGAATTAAAAAAGCAAAAGAGTAAGCGATCGTAAAATTGTAAAGGAGCACAATGGTAGAAGAGCAAAACGTCAAAAGCGCACAATGGTAAAAGACGATTTTCTAGTTTTAATAGCTCTGAAACATTTCGTTGATCATAAACATAAGTCGAGAACGAAACGAGAGTGAGTTCAGCTGAATTAACATGTCAACACAATGAGCATAAAAGGCAATAAAGGTTTCATAAAGACGTCGAACCGTTAGCTACCCGGGCCGTCTTGGCAGCCATCTTAAAATTCCAGTTCTCAGAGGGACAGGTCGGGCCCCGCGGGCTATTGTTCGAAATTCAAAATAGAGAGGCACCTGATCGTGAGAAATCATAGACAAATAGGGGTGCCACGTAACCTTTCACAATGCAGGGCTCTATAGAGGCTTACATTAATAGTTTTAACGGTCACGGATACTCGTCATTTAAGGTGGCGTATTTTTTTTCTCGGTGTCAACGCACGTTAAACGCTTTATGTGGTAGCTACTAATTTGTTTGACTCCAACTTTTTTGACATCAGCGTGAGAACTGAGCTTGGGATGACGTCATTTTATGGTAAATTACTAACGTACACGAAAGACGTTCAGAATTTTGAGTGACATCCGAGTGAACTGTAGATTTCTTAAGTGTTAACTTATCTTAACAGAGTTTTGCTGAAATGACAAACTATACGATTGTGATATTGGTAGCCTGTACTGTAGTGATATCAATATGATATGTCGTATGCGAATGAAATGAGGTTAAGGCAGATTTACACTGAGCCAGTCACAGGTGTCAGCGCTGAGGCCGAAAACTGTATTGCACTGTTCACATTAAATCAGTGGTGTACACATGAAATCCAAATTACAGTAATCTTTAATTTCTAAAATGAAACATACTTACATACCTACTTGTACATACATTTTACAGACATAAAAGGATTTATCATTTTGAGTTTGAATTTTACAAATAATAAAAATGAGATTTATGTTAAGCATAATTAAAAAACCGATTCGGCTAAAGCAAGTATTAGTTAAGAAGTTTTTAATGGATTTGCAAAATAGAAGTGGAATCACTGGCGACGTTAAACACCTCAGACACTCTTATTTATCTTGAAACGTCAAATCAAACTCCGTTCCTCGACGAAAACACGGCAACTTTAAGTTCTAAAAAGAACAATTCCAAAGCACATTACGAAGCTGGCATCGTGGAAAAGTAGACTCGGTCACGACAACGCGACGTAAATTACAAACAGCCGCCATTAAGTTCGCTGGCTTTAGATTTAATTGACTCATTACATTAAAATTGTATTACCTACCTATTCACCCGACTATAGGACGAAATGGGAAATTATTGGCGCTATCGAGTGTGTCGAACGCTGAATCTTCCTTTGCGCAGGCCCGATCCCGGTAGCTTAGTTAAATGTATTTTTTTTGGAAAGAGTTAAGTTTATTTGAAATAATTGCTTTGTCACTTATGCATAGGGGGACCTTTCATTAGGCATAATGTTGTTTGTCATAAAGACGCATAAAGACGCGCATAAATCACTAAGCATAATAATCGAAAAGCATAACATTAACGTCACATAATTATTTCATTGCATAATTTGTATAAGGCACAATTATCCAAAGGCATAATTTTATGAAGCATAATTAATGAAATCCCTAATTTCTTATGACAAAATATTGGTAGTCCTAAAATGTTTTGCCATAATTTTAAGTGTCATAATTAATGATATCTCTAATATTTTGGGGCATTTATTTATAATTAGAAATGATGTTATTTTAAAGGATATAATGTTTACTCTGTTTTACTTAACTTTTTATAATAACATTTCATATATTATTTTATTCAAACATGATATTCGAATCTTCTATATTTTCATTTGATATAATTTTTGTATAGTATATAGTATATTGATTTTTTTATTTGAAAAAGTAATTCATGCTACTAGTGACAGAAACGAATCGCTGCAAAACCGACTCCACGTAGTCTTTTTTGTCCTACCCCTAGAGTGTTATTCAAACCCGCGTAGGCGCGGAGGGGCGAGGCGGCCCGCGAGCTGAGGAGCAGGTGGTTTTAACGCTCGCCGCCGCGGCTGAGGGCTGAGGATGGCCGGCGAAGCCGGCCAGCAATCCGAAGCTGCGGTGGTGAGCGAAAACCAATCTGCGACGATAAGCTCGCGTGGGACCGCCGGAGCCCCGAGGCGTCGGAGCCGTGACAGAAACCGTGCATGTGCATGCTTGCTTGCGTGGTACATGCTTGCTTGCATTGTGCATACTTGCTTGCATGTTGCATGTTTGCTTGCATGTTGCATGCTTGCTTGCATGTTGTATGCATGCTTGCATGCATACTGCATCATACATTGCTGCATGCTTGCTTGCATGTTGCATGCATGCTTGCATGCATACTGCATGATACATTGCTGCATGCTTGCGCGCAAGTTTATGCCTAGAGAAATTCTGCGTAATCGTATTGTTCTTTGTGATTAATATGCTAAACATTATTTATGCTTTGAAAAATTATGCGTCAAGTTGTTCTGTGTTTCGAGTTTATGGGTTTTAATACTTATAACAAATGATTTTCTGCCACACAATATTATGCTTATTACCATTCTGCTTCCTGATTATTATGCGTCTTGACGATTATTTCAATCGAAATTATGGAATATGATTTTATGACAATAATTTTTATGCCTAGAAATAGAGAGCCTATGCATAGACATATAGCTTTAGTTAGGTTCCTATTCTAAGAGCTATATAACATCGTTTCAGTAGTTTAGTATTTTTTTATTTGTTACTGGTAGGCCCGGCAGACATTGTCCCGCCCAATCCAATCCAATTTTACGTATAAGCCTTCCCTGAACCTATCTAACACACACAGAAAATTTCGTAAGAATCGGTCGAGCCGTTTTTGAGTTTGAGGCTTGAGCGAGACTCGCGAACGGCGATTTATTTTTATATACATAAAACAAATACAATTTTGTACACAATTTATGCGGAGACAATTTAAATACAAGCATGCACAAGGGCGAGCTTATCTACTATGGAGATCTCTTCCAGAAGAGGAAGTGAAATAAATAAGTAGATGCGGGAAGAAGTGTACATTTACAGTGAAGTATGATATGGATATTTTATATATTATAGATACGTTACTTACAGTTCATTTATGGATTTCTGAAAGAACTATGATTCTTGATTGATCATGAGAGAAATATAATGGAATTTTGGCACCAGAAATGTGTTATTCAAAAAATACAAGGTTAATTCAACTAATTTAATCAACAATTAAAGAACGTTATATGCGCTCCACCAAATAGCTATACATAATTTTCAAATAACGTTAAAGACTGCCTAAAACAGTCAACACACACACACAACGTTCCGTTCCACCACACCGTCTACGACCAACTTTGATGTACCTACCTAGTTATCGTGTCATGATTGAATAGTAATTCATTTACGCGTATACTGCGAGGCAGTATACGTCAGCACTTAACGAGGTTCCGACATGATTAAGTTACTTGCCCGTCCCGTGTTTTATGCGCGCTTCTGACTATATAGCTGATATTCTGACACAAAAATGCAAGCTGTTTAAGTATTCTAAATATATATCTATATATAAGTAGATCGAATTGCCTTTTGACATGTTTAAAGCGCATGTAAAAAAGACTCTTATGACTAAAGGTTATTATAAAGTCAACAATTATTTGAATGATGCCGTGGTGTTAATTTGAGGATGAAGAATCCGTTTAGACGCAAAATGTCCACTTCGCAATAATTGTGTTGTTGTGTATAACTACTTGTGTAAACAAATATTGTTGTATTTGGTAATGTCACAGTAAGAAGAGAACTGACACATCTAATCTTGTAATGGAAGTTGAGCTCAAATTTTTGCTTTGAGGTCATCTTTCAATTGACGTCTCTGTAACAAACAATACAGAGAGAAAAAAAACAGCCCTAGCTGGTTTTCTTGCTAGTTCTTTCCAGCAGGCCTAGCACGGCGCGTGGACTGCAGAAGAGAAGGTGACTAAGCCTCGTCTCGTCTCGCTTCTTTGTTATATGAGAGAGCAAGAAGAAACATGTTGTTTGTCTCTTGTGCCGTTTTGTCTACGGTCCGTGCTACGCCTGCAGTACAAGCTCTTCCGCCGTAGACTTGTGAACCAATGGCGTAGCTACTTTGATGTGCAAAAGTTATTATGTAATAATCCAATTTGAATAAACTATATTGAATTTGAATAAAATTTGTAACCAAAAGAACATAGCAACTGTTACTTCCTACTTTTTCTTAGAAAGAATGAAAAATATATTTGCTGCAATTTTATGCGTAACTTTATGCATACATTATAAGGATGAGTATATTTCTTAATGCAATCCGCTGAAATGTGTTGAGAATGTTGGATAACTATTTTCATTTTATTTTAAGTTTCAGTTTTCCTTTTTGTTCTCTTTTTAGGCGTATACTATAGTATTCTTATAATATTTCTATTCTGCACATGTTTAGATTTACTTTTTAATTTCGATAATTAAAACATCGTTTTCTGGTTGATTTTGAAAAACAAACATGTAAGTACTTAGGAGATTTTATAAAGGGAATATACTTAAGTATGTTTCTTAATTTATTTCGTGGTTGCAATGTTTAAAACATGTTACTTAAACAGGAGTAAATGTAGGTCGGCCATTAAGTTGATTGCAAACATTTCTACACTAAAAGGTGTTGGAGCGAGACACCCAAAGTGTAAACAACATTAATTCGATAATATTTCACCCGTATACTCCGACGTGACCGCCGATTCGACTCTTTGGTTTGACTAGATGGCGCTGAGGAGCTAAAGGCGCCGTCGAAATTTGCCAAAATGGTGTCTTTGCAATCACAATACGTAAGCTTTTCTCCGTTAAGTAAACGGGGTACAAGTCACAAGATTAGGGCGATTTATTTTATTCCGCTAGTGCGATCCAAATAGCAATTGATTTTAATTACCTATTACTTTTTAAGCAGATGTATGCCGGTTGCTTCACGATGTTTTCCTTCGCCGTAGGAGCGTTAGACAAATGTACATATGAAATTCGAAAAACGAAAACCACATTGGTACCTGGCAGGATCGAACCCCGGACCTCCCGATTAGAAAGCCGGTGCCGAGTCCTCAGCGCCGCCGATGCCTACGCTGAAAGGTATAGGTATGTAAGGTTGACCAATCCGTACTGGGCCAGCGTAGTTGACTAAGGGCTAAACACGCTAACTTAGGGTAGGCTTGAGCACTTGAGCCCCTCGGTGGGGACATATATGTGCTGTGGTGTGACGTTTGAAGCAACGTTCATTGTGGTCGGGTCCAAGACAAGTTATTATAATTTTAAATATCTTGACTTCCTCCGTGCTTCAAAGAGCGCTTGATCTCACTCCGCTGGTGTCCAGTGAACCAGCCCATCGAACCGTGCGAGCGAAGGAACAAATCAAAAGAAATCAAATTTATTTGCCACTAAAATACAGAAATATAACAGAACATAAATTTTTCTTTTAAACACATTATTAAGAAAAAGTATAATAAGAGACGTTTGACGCAGACACTTGTGCATTATAATATCTATCACGCAAACGGTTAGACTGTTTAGTGAACACTGTTTTTTATAACTACTTTTAGGAAAAATCAATTTCCCAATTCTACAAATATAATGAATGTGTCATCAATATGCAATTGTAGTGCAAAACAACAACTATCATGATCGCTTTCAGTTTGACAGTATTGTGACGTCAGTACACATTTTGGTATTGCCTTTTTATTAAGCAATGAGGGATACATTTATATAACCACCACCTAAACATATGGTTCAAGCCGTGGCCTACGCGACGCTGGCCACATAGGTTGATGTAGGGTTTTACTTTCAGTTTTCCATCTCTTCGTTGGGGTATGATTGCGTCAAACTCCCTTAGTCGATACCTACGACATCCAAGGGAAAAAAGTAGCAACGACGCATCTATTCTAAATCCATCAGAACTCGCAAATTGGAAGCGATCGATAGATTTTGTGTTACACAACACAGCTGAATTTAGATAAAATTTGGCACTCAACCCTAATGTTATAAAAAAACAAAAGACACTTAATTGACGCTATCCTAGGTAGTAGACACAAAATGTAGTCAAAACATCAAACGTCTTATCTCCGATTTTCAGCTTCTCACCTGTACCAAGCCCCACTCTTCGCTAGGAAATGAATGTAATTAATTTGATTAATCGCGAGTGCCATCTTCGAGCATTTAGGCGATGACTAATGATAGTATTCAGTCTGCCTTCTTCCCTCAGATATCTGTTAACACGAGAAAGGTTTTTTTTGTGTCCCCGAGATTTTTATTATTGCCTCGTCGGAGCCTCTTCATTACAAGAGATTATTATTCTCCGGGTTATTAAGGACGATTTGAACGGCTCTCTATGTAAATTTTTTGTGTTGTAAAAATACCAGGCGAGTAGCGGCTTCGATCGATGTAAATTAGGTTAGAAATACGTTGTGTCAATGATGTAAGAACTTGTGGAAGTGGTTATTGCATACGGTACGATCTGTACACGGAACTATAAGAATATCGTGGTATAAAATAATTGAACAGCTGCCAAAAAAGGTTAAAATATTAAACACTTCTTCCCTTTTTGCTTAACCTATTGTGATCGTCTATTGTTTGCTTCAAAACAACGAAATAGTCTTTATTCAAAGTACGACTTGATAAAAAGCTCTTTTGAATTGTTGACATTTTTTAGCCACCACCGAAGGACGTGGAATTACTTACCCGGTGGTATTTTTCTGCAAAAATACCACAGGATAATTAGGTGTCGTTCGGTGAAATAGTTATAGGTTCAGTTTATTGCAGATTCTCTATTTTTTTGAAACAAAAAACAACGTCGATCAAATTTGGCAATACTTCACCGAGTACTCGTTCAAGGTTTTACAACAAAATTTATATCGATATTCAAAATTTAACTATTAAGAAATAAAAAAATATAACATACAAACTCACACAAAAGCTTACTATAATGTTACAGCTTATCTTAACATGGATGAAATCTGCTTGGTTCTATGGTGTTGATTTTGTCAATTTATTTTGCTGAACATCAAGACTAATAAGAGCAACCCCTGAGGTTCTGGCTCACTCTTCTCAGGGAGGACATCATTTCGAGAGAGTGGTGATTTAAATTTTATTTATTTCAATGAATACATTTTTACGTTTTCAAGTGTATGCTTAATATCCACCGAATAAAGTATTTTTATTTCATTTCAATCCTTTAACTTGTAAATGCTTAAGTAGCTTTACAAATTTCAGGCCATAGTACATAGCTAATACAATGAGAATGTTTAAAATTGATGATTTTGCTTTAAGGGCTCGCGAATCAAGTTAACCGCACGCAAAGCCCATAGCAGGGCACAGCTTCGTTGATCGTCACACACACACGCACATACACTTACACACACGCACTATACAGCCATACTCACAATAACAACTATTAGTTTTAAGCACAGCTTCGTTGATCGACACACACACACACACACACGCGCGCACTATACAGTCATACTCACAATCACAACTATTAGTTTTAAGCACAGCTTCGTTGATCGACAGACACACACACGCGCGCGCGCACACACACACACACACACACGCACTATACATACAACCATACTCACAATCACAACTATTAGTTTAATATTTTGTTATATGTAGACGCAACTTCCAACCAATAAATTCTGTATAACCGAGTAATGGAAGTGCGGGACCTGCTCTCAAGCACTGTAGTAATAGTTTATGTATTGGTTAGAGAAAATAAACTCTTTTCATTTCGTTCGGTAGCCCTAACAGAATTCACAAGTCTTTACAGCTATTCGCCAACCGTTTCAACGCCCTAAAATCACTCATCAAATGTTCAGCCACTTATTTCACATGAAACACAAAGGAAAAAATCGAGAAAGCAATTAAAAACTTAAGTTTGCCCTCTTGGATACTCCAAATTGCGAGAAATTAATTACTTTTCCATTCCAGCGTTCCCGTTTTATAGTCTATCAAGATTTTTCATTAAGTAAAATGGAAGTTAAGCTTATTCCGAACGATCGCCATAACCGGGGGAGGGCTTTGTTTGAACACAGATAGACGGGCGGTCTGCACAAAAAAAAACAAAAGACCTAATCTAACTTCCAGGAACGAATAATCTAGCAATGAGTGATAAGACAACTATGTTGCTTACCGGAGATAACAATAGTAACACCATTAAACGTACCTGCGTGCGGGGCCGGCTTTAATTATGGGGCCATGTGGGCCCGGGCCCATAGCGGCAAATTTTAGGGGCGGCAAAGCGGTAAAAATACTGGAATTCGGAAAATAATATTCAGTAACCGCCATTTTGAAAATGTGATAAGACATTTGTGATCTACTTGTCAATACCTACAATTTGACACACCAACCAACATTATTGTTTTCTTTTGTGTTATTTAGTATTATTGTATTCTTTAGTGTTATTGTTTGCGTTTCGCCATTACATTTTATTACTAAGTAAAGAAACCTGAGTTTTCCGTAATCAAAAATAATTTAACTATTGATTCGTCGAAAGCGTTTTGTCTCAGGTTCGGCTGATGGAACCGACCCTCTGAAGAAGGCAAGGCTCGTCGATGGGAAAGCAACTCGTGTTTGCGGTCCGCAAAAGTTACTCGCCAAAGCGTTTAGCACAGGAAAACTTTGTTGTGCAAACGCAAAGTTATTTTGGTGCTACCGAAAGCGGCGGAACAGAGAGCGATTGAATTCAAATTAAAACCTCCATTCGGGGGAATAGTTCTGGATGAATAGAAAGTTGACGTAACGACGCGCAAACTTTGCATGCAGATAGTTGTGATGTAATCCATTTGCGGTGGTGTGATGATTTCAATGTGAGGTTTGTTTTCAAACAACGGACAGTGCGCAATAAAAATATATATAAAAGGCTTCTTGGTGTTACACGAGAGCCGGAGTCGCGCCGGGCGTAGGGTTGCCAGGTCTTAATAGCGAAATTTCGGGACAGAAGCTTGTAAAAATCGGGATTATCACTTTCAAGTTGGCACTTTGATCGGCACTAACTCCCACATAGCCTAGTCTTATATTTTGTAGTCATTCCAAATATTTTAGGGATAAATATTTCAAGATATTTCAGTCATAGTATTAAGTCGCCGTTTTATTATGGAAATGTTTGTGATCTGATCAAAAATCGAGACATGGACAAAAGGCGTCGATCATGGTCTAATCGGGATGCGTCGATGTTCTTCTCGAGATCGGGACGTCCCGCTCAAATCGGGACATCTGACAACCCTAGCCGGGCGGTATCGGACCACATGATTATCTATCTATCGCGCATAGGCAGATTCCTTTAAAAAGTTTCTACTTTACTGGAATACTCGTGGAAAACAAGAACTACAGGCGGAAAACTAGTCAGTATTAGTCACGCACCTATAAAATAACATCGCTTACAAATCACAATCTTTACACCAGCATAGTCTCCATTCAATATCAAAATAAACAGTTCCAATTCTTATCTTGTCGACCTTGGGATAATACTTCGGTGTTCAGAACGATAGCCTGAAACTCCACTAATGAGTTTCGATCGGCCAATCGGAGCGCATAACTGACTTTTAAATGTTCGATAACGTGATAATACCGCGATCTGATTGGTCAAAAGCAACGCTCAAGTTTTGACTCAGCGCTGGTTTATTAGTAGAATTGGCCCCCACCGATTCAACGTTTGTCACAAGTCAAACAAAGGGTATGGTTGACATAATTTTTGGTAAATATTACGCAAATATAGAAAATATGTCTCAATATTAAACACTTGAATTTACTTCTCAGAAAAAACGAATAACTTGTATTGTTTGAAGATTCTTTTTGATATTATTAAAATTGAACATTAATTTACGTGTTTATTGATCACTTGTGTCACAAGATTGGAATATGAACCATATGTCGGATAACGTACTCTCGGTAGAGCAAACGACATGTAAGTTGAACCAGAACCAAAGAATAAATCTTCAATCGATTTTCAACTTTACGTCTCGTACGATGAAGTTGTGGTTCGATAGCACAAAAATCAAGTTTCGACAAGCGCTGCCGCCGCACAACATCTGTTCAAAACGCACATGCTAATTGCGAGGAAACAAAATGGCTTCATTATCACAGCTGTTCGGTTACAGTTTGTTGCTATTTGTTATTCGAACGCTTTTTAAATTTAACGTGCGTCGCGGCCTAACGAAAAATCAACGAACGGAGGACGAGCGGTCAACGACATTATATTTTGTTTTCGTTTAAATTATATAGCAGCTTAGGCTTAGGCCGCCAAAACGTGTTATTTATTTTTATTGATGTTGTAATTTTATTGATTTATGTATATTATGTATGTGAGAAATGTAGGTATCATGTTTGGTACCTAATCATACACACGCTCGGCTTAGATGAAATTTCGTACACATAGTACCTATAATAATATAAGAATCTGACGAAACAAGGATGTCCTTTCATGTCACTTCTATAATAAGAACTGGTTTTACAATTAGTATAATAATATTATGTTCCAATCATAGATTTAGATGTCTGTATACCTATTATCTTTCGATATTAATATCTTTCGAACGAAACAGATTTATTGAATATTAGCTGTCACATGCGACTTTGTGTCTGTGGAATACAGTCAAATCTCCAGAGAACTCATTCAACTTCGGGATAAAGGGTAGTAGTTTATGGCTTGACTACACAAAAATTGTAAGTCAGTTTTTGCTGACTATGCCAAATTTCAAAAATTGTTTCAGCGGTTTTTGCGTGAATCCGATAATAGACAGACAGACAGATATACTTTACTTTTGCATTTATATTTTTTTATTATTTGGGATAAGCTTACAGCATTGTTTACAAAATAATTGACGTTAATACTTATCCAAATGTCAATTACAAGCTTTTACATTATAGCACACAAGGGATTATCGTCTTTCGTGTTCTTTTATTTACCTTGAACATTTTTTAAGGGTTTGTTGTTATTTAAAGATTTGTATATTCACGTGTGACACATTCGAAACTTTTCCATGTAAAATCAGTTTCGTAATATTCCTACAAGTTTGCCGTAGACTGACGTGTGGTTACACACAACTCATCGAACGTCAACTACACAACAACCTCTAGGGAATTGAAAATTGAAATTCGACACTTTCCGAAGCGGCTCCCGAGTAGGCGAACAAAAAGGATTTCTGGGAAGTCTCGCCTAACCGGCTGCAGGGATAAAGTGAATGTGACAAAAAAAAACACATTTCTCAGTTCAATAATACGCGCAACGTAGATATTTAATCGAATTTTTGACGAGCAATCGGAATTATTAATGAAAATGATCCTAACTATTGCTTATTTTGTATTAGACAAGAAATATGTAAATTTGTCTATTACTGATTGCTATGGATCTGATTGTAAAATAATTATATCATCTAACAATAATTATTCATAGTTTAATTCGTAAATTATCTTTGTTTTTATTTGCTACTTCAGCACTACAGCTACGTTTTATTCATAGTTCCTAAACAATATTTATTACGATATATAAGTGAAAAGTCCTAAACCAGATATTTGTCAAATCTAAAGTAAAAGTATAAAAGATAAGGCAGGCAACTCATTTTTTATTACAAGCAAACGATGACGAACCAATAACATTAAGCGAACGACACACACACACACAGAACATAAGAGAAAATAACTAATTCAATACCCACGCTGCGTCCGCTTCGAACCGAACAAACACCGATACATACGAGGTAAAAGCTAAAAAGACGGAGCCAAGGCGAAGCAATCGCATTGAGGAGAGGAAACGACCTCGCGACCCTGGCCAGTAAATCCAGGTGGCCGTGATATGTAGCCTCTCCTTTGTACTCCTACGCCTCACGCCGCGAAACATATAAAAACCTTTATCGAATAAAATAACGAGCGAAACGCTTCACAAGAGACCTCAAGTCGCCCGAGCGCGAATCACAAAAAGATCACAACGAAACGAAACTAGAATGAAGTATGTTTAAATTTAAACTAACACATAATTCTAAGTCAATTACAATAGCCTTCTGGAGGCACATTAATGTCAACGGCAAAGAAAATCCATTAGCAGAACTATTAAATAGTTTTCAAACGATTTACAACTTTCATAATACACCTATAATAAGTATATCAAGGCATAAGAAACTTAATATAAATAAAAGAACCCCCAGACGGTATCTTCATAAAGCCGTTTCTAGGGAAAAATCTTCGCGCAACTGGCACCACTGAAGGCATTCACCTGGCAAAAGTATATTTAAACTAATAACACAGTAAACACTCACCAAGAAAAGCCAAATCCGTTCATTAAAAAAATCAGTCTTCTCTTCCGAACTATCAGATACGATGCAATTTAAAATATTCAAAACACACGATAATAACTAAATACATTAAACTAGGAACACGCTTAGACTATATATCAAACACGGACGCTTAACAATAAAACAATTTGGATGCAATGACTAGAATTCAAACCGAGCGCGACAACACAACCGCTCCCGCCAACGGCCGAAACATAACTGAGGGGAACTTTGAGGGGTCAAGTTTTCGAAAAAAAACTCGTAGCAGGCAAAGGCGCCCATACGTTACGGATGAGATGACTAACAAAAAAGAACCCTAAATATTATCGCCCGAAACGGTCGGCTCTCAAACATGCTGCATTACGACGTCGTTTTAACAATTTTAACTTAACGGATTTGATATCATAATGTATGGATATTATATTTAAAGCATGACCTCAGTGACAGCCTCATGAACCGGCGCGACGGTCAATGTTTTATTTTTTATATTAATGTTTTTCTCCTTAGCAATTCACATACTCGTTTTCAAGGCGATCGAGCTTCGTTCATTGTACTCGCAATTATGGCTAGTATAAATTGGTGATATAAATACCTAAAGCACCAAACGAGTATTTTCTCCGAAGGCGGTCGTGGCCGATTGCACATTTAACTTTAAGTGAAAATGTTCATCGAGCACGTTAGAACATTTCATAGGAGAAACAGTCGCCAAATTCTTTCATAGGTATGTTTTGAGGGAGAACTACAAAATTGAAGAGAGTGGCTTTCGGTGGCGGCGACCGAGATGCCATTAAGGCAAAGGGGAAACTGTCTAGACGTGAAGTTGAGACAATACCCGGGGCAAGTTCAGACGGGCGTTATGTGCATTCAATTTAATTAATCATTCCGCTACGAACCAAGCCGCCAAAGTATCGACATCAAGTTTAACGTTCGACATAGGTATTTTTAGATGTACGAGCGTGTTACTTCGTTTTATGACCAATTAACATTAAGGTTTGTATTCCGCGAGACCGATTAATGTATTTTCGGCTTTCAATCAATATGTTACCTCCCGATATAAATTGTTCGGTCAATTTTCTATTAACGTCTGTTTGATAAATGTTTTAGTACGAGTATCATTATTAATATCTGGCAATCCTATTTGCGCATTAATGAACGATCGAATAAGTTTTTGACTTTGCGTTAATGGCGGTTTTCTATCTGATGAAAATTCATCATTTAATGCCATGACTCACATCCATATTTGTCACGAACAATTTTTATAATTTATATACAGATGAAACTCTTCAACATTGCAATTAAGTTTTATAACCTACCCGCTTAACTTACATAAATAGAGAAGCTATAACTATATGGTGAGATTACTGTCGTGAGCACGGCTCAGTGTTGTCGAGTGGTGTTGGAAGTTTGAGAGCCGTTGGCGGACGGATTCAAGTTCTGCAGCTGCCGCACGTATCTACATGCGTGCACCGGGGAGGGTGCGTGTGTGCACGCACACAGACCTACCTCTGTTTCTTTTGATTAATGATTTTCACTATTTATAGGACCCATGATAGTTTCGTCAAAAATTGTTGTAGGGAAAAGGCGATTATTTCATTTTCGTCTCTGCTTTTCTGTTATTCTTTGTGGTTTAATTAATTTTTTACATGGCGATGATTGAAAAATAAAATTTCATTACTTTTGTTTGTGGCGTTTTTTTTTATTTGAGTCAACGTTTTTTATTTCATTTCTAGAAATAACACTTAACAAGTTCCTTATTATTATATCCTGCCAAGCTGTAGATTCAGTTAACATACTTAGCCTATGTACATACTACGAGTATATTATATATGGAGAACATATTTTTATAATCAGGTATGTAAAAAAGTTCATTGGGATGAATACAGATTTTAGTCAAATCGAAATTTGTTGTTCTTAACGTCACTAAGTGCTTGTAAGTTCTACATTTATTAAAGGATGTTTATTTTTTTTATAGTACAAAATTTATAATGGTTTTGATGTCGAAACTTTATTATCTGTTATTCCTGTAATTTACTACTCTATAAATTGCCTATTTTTCGTTTTTATGTTACGTTGCCTATATAATCTTTTTTGAAATCAATAAACAAACAATTTTCTCCCATTTTTTAAATGTGTACAGCCCTATTATTTTGTTTGCAACAACATGGTGGTGCACGCATTGCATTGGCCGAGGCGAGCGACGGCTTTCAATGATCCTGATTGCTCGTGTCGTGACATATAATCACGTTGATAAATTAGTAAGGGTTGACACTCTTTAATTCTTAAAATATTGAAATAGAGACTTGAGTATGAATACAAATTCTTTATTAACATTTTTTTTAAGCTCCTCTGGGAACTGCTCGAAATAATGATATCCATATTTGATTTCTAGATAAATGGTCGTAGCTGACGTTAAAAAGTTTGTCGCTGACATGACAAAATAGAATTGAAATTGCTCCTAGTTTCAGCATAACTTTGAAATTTGAAGATTCAGCCAAGTTATCGTTCAACATCAGCAGGCCTATTCTCTAACTACGGTTGGTAACTAGAACTGACATTTTTGAAAGAAACTTTATATCCATTACTAGTTTAGTTAGTGATCTTATGTGTTACGGCAGCGTTCGTGATAGCAGTAATGGATGTTAAGTTTCTTAAAAAAATGACAGTTCTAGTGAGCAACCGAAGTTAGAGAATAGGCCTGCTGAACGGATGAATCGATTCTGATTAAATTCACAATAGATACTGGCCATTGAACTTGTTATTGACGCTCAAATAAAAAAAATGGGAATGAAAATTTATAGGGACAATCTAAGTTAAGAAAGTAAGCATAGAACTTGTGGAAGCACATATAATTTTTGACAATAAAATAAGAAGGGGAAGGCAATAAAAAAATCCAAAGTTTGCACATAGTAAAAGTGTAGTTCTTTGTGATATTTATTGAAATTGTATTTTGTGACTGTCGAAAACACTGAGGCGTCAAAATATATCAATCGGTTCGATATAATACGACACGGTCCTAAAATTTAGGAACTTTGTAGAAATCACATTTGCTGTATGCACTTACTTCACAATGTATATGTCAAGAAAATCATACTCCGAGAATACAGACATCGTACGCATAATATTGGAATTATTTTCAGAATTATCCATTTCAAGGCGCAATCGCCGTCTGCGGCAGCGAGACATTCTATCATCGACTCTGAATCAGATCAATTATGGTTTAACTTGATTTGCGTGCAACCGGAGCGCCCATATGCCACTGGTGGCGTGTGACGGCAGTCACGTTCGATAATAGACTTTATCGGATTGGGATAAAGTGTTTGCGCTAATTACAATTGTATGCACCTGTCTGGTGACAATGTTGAGGTAGGCCGGATATTGCCTATAGCCGGGGGGGGTCAACGGCCGGGCCGATGACCTTTGAAGGATGTTTTATTTTTCACGATGTCAGTGACGCACATGACCACATAAGGTTCGACGACCTACTCTGCCGAGTTATACTGTCATATTTGATGAACGTTAAAAATATACATGAGATAGTTTTATTATGTGCTCAGGTTTATTGAAGCGACACGGCGGCGAGTATGGAGCTCAAGACGGAAAAACTTTGAAACGATAATGGTAAAGTTAATAATGTCTATAATTAACCTTAAGTATTCAAACACACAAGTACAACAAAACATGAAGTATTCCAAATAACAAATAGTTAATTCAGTATTGAAGTTCATAGAAAATTGCTCATTGATCAACTTAATGTGCCAGTCGATAAGATCTTTGATCTCGATGACGTTTCAATTTACTTAACAGAATGAGAGAAGCGTTATGAAACTATTTTTCGAGACGAGTCGGGGAATCTAAGGCATTTAGCTTCGACCTATGCTTAAGTCAGTCTACGTGACTCGAGCTTGTCTAGACAACAGAGAAGCCTTAATTAATCTGAAATATACCAAGTTCTGAGAAATCTTGAGTCATCAATTTATCAATATGACCTCCGATCCTCTTAAGACCGCAGCAGTGTAGTCAAGGTGACTGAAGAATAAAAAAATGCGACACATAATTCATGTGAATTGAACCACAGAAGTATTGGCGTATCACCGCAAACGATTCTAATACCGACCCTATTGAAAATATTATAGTTCATAAATAAACTTAGGTACTGGATTATCGCGCCTGAAGTCACATTCAAACCTCCGCGGGATCGTATATCCTCGTTGTTCGAATAACATTTCCAGAACTCGCCCACAAAGCGTCAGCTCAAAAAGCATAGATCTAACGCTCTTACAGCACTCGATCTCAAATACTATTTCCTTCAACAAAATCTTCGAATTTCCTCCCAGATAGATACCCAGAGCCAACACTGTGTTAGTTGGCCGACGACGCTAGTAAAATGGCTTTCGCTTAGGGATGTACATTGATGTTGACGTGTAATGTTATTGTAGACTTGTTGATGAATACTTTTTCGGGAGTTTGTGTTTATTATTATTATAGAATATAAATCAGTAAATTATAAAATATGATTATTATTGACTAGCTTTCCGCTCGCGACTTCGTTCGCGTTATTTTTGTTTTCCCGTGGGAATTTTATATTTTACCGTAGGAAAATTACCCTATGTCCTTTCCCTGGTCACTGGTCTCGAACTATCCCTGTACCAACTTTCATCAAAATCGGTTTAGTAGTTTCGAAGCCTATTCAATACAAACAAACAAACGAACAATCAAATCTTTCCTCTTTATAATATTAGTATAGATAACGTAATATAAACGTTGGTACTGCAGACTCGGCACTGGTCATCTAATCGAGAGTGCCGGGGTGCGATCCTGCCAGGTACCAATGCGTTTTCGTTTTTCGAATTTCTAATGTACAGTTATCCGACACTCTTACGGTAAAGGAAAACAGCGCAAAGCAACCTGCATAAATCTGCGAAGAAAGGTGTATGTGAAGTCAACCAATCCGCACTGGGCCAGCTTAATATTTAAAAAACACTTGCAATGGACAATCTAAATTTTGAGTCATACGTGCCTAACAATTTGTTTTTTTTTCTCTACAAACAATTACATAAATATACTCGTACGTCGTAAGGCTCATATATCAATGCAAACTGTAGTTTGAATTTAACAGTGCTAAAGCCTGACATGTACAGAAACATAAAACTAAAACATCCTTTTTAAAGCATTACACGTAGAATGCAAAACACTGCAAGAGATGTCCGATATTTATATTCATTTATGTACAGTTAATTAGAGCAAGTCTAACAAGGGAGTTTCATTTCCATTTCTTAATTGTTAGCAGGAAAAAGACAAATTCTTAGCATGCAAATAACTAGCCAGGATTTCAATTAACAAACGTAAATCTGAATAGTATTAACGTAGATGCACCAGCTTTGAATATGTAGGCTCTGTGCATTTATTTTTTATGTGTAAAACATAATAAATTAGATTTTCTTATTGTGTGTAAAATTTCCGAAAGTACTGCTTCACTAATATAAATTTTACAAAAATCTCCAATCGCTTACACAAATTGACATAGGAACATAACAATTTAAAGAAAGGTTAGTAATAGGCTAGATGACAATTTTTTTTTTGCTTTAATAGAAGCTCGTTCATATAATAAACTGAAAGTAAAAATCGGTTTTCGAATAACTAAAAAAACAACCAAGATAGTATTAAAGATTTTTCTCCATCTCTTTCTAGCAAAACGGCAATTTATATGGAGTTTATATGGCCGTACTAAACAATGACGTCACGGTTGATGTCGGTTCTCTCTGACTAATCGCTTCCAAATTAACAACTTAAAATGCTTGTATCTAATGTATTTCTAAGCCGATTTTGATTCTAATTCACAGGATTGTATCTTTTTCTACGGTATTTAAATATTTTATGACGAGACATGAAAATTAGAATTCAGTCATCATCCCTATTATAATGGTCTAATTTTAACACAAAATAAATTTCAATTACGGCAAAAGCGACAACCCTATCCAAATATCGCAAGCCACGTAAGTTCAGCGTAAGACATAGACAAAGTGCTCCGTCGATGGATCGAGCAAATACCTATCAGTCTATGCTCCCGACTTGATATCCATTATATTGGAGTTTACGAAATAGGCGAATACGCTCATTACGTCACGTTGACACTTAATTAATTCAGATTTTTTAACGACGATATTTTTTACAAATTTGTTTGGTTTAGCAAAGAATATCACAATTAGCGATAAACAATTCTATTAACAAATAATTGTACTAACTGCGATATCCACGTTCGGTCGATGTAGATTTAAAAGACAAAGAAATTAACGAAATTGAATTGCGATTCTTTTAGTGAATTACGCAACCAGCATTAACAAAGTATATTACTATTATTATAAAGCTGAAGTTTGTTTGTTTGTTGTGTTTGTTTGATTTGAATCTCAGGAACTACTGATTCAAATTGAAACATTATTTTTGTGTTGGATAGTCCATTTATCGAGGAAGTCTTATAACATCACGCTACGACTAATAGGAGCTGAGCATCAATGAAAAATATTGTGGCGAAACGTAGTTCGTGGGCACAGCTAGTATAAGGATAAGATGAGACTTATTATCTGTTCATAATAGTGCTAGATTAGATTTAATAGAATCATTAATTCAATTGCACAATTAAACTACAAATGCTTAACATTATGGTAAGCTTCTCAAATTATCTGCAGTAGTTACCTGTAAAGCTTCGATTAATCCCGAATGCGAGTTGTAACATACTAGCCATTGATGTTTAGGGGCCACAGTACCTACTACTAGCGCCGCCATTCGTTTTTTATTAATTATGATAAATTAAAGACGTTTCTACAAAAAATAGATCAGTCAAGAACTCAATACAGATATTTCAGATTGTTTGAGCTATTCAGACATATATTAAATGTATAGTAGTAGCTACTGTGCCCTCTTAAGCGATTGAAATTTAAGCGCATGAAATTCATTTTTACGCGACAGGTTAGACATATCGAAGAGCCTTTAGATTATTTTTAGGATGCACAAAGTAGAGCAATCCATACTAATATGTATGTATGTATGTATGTATATATGTTGTATTGGTAAATGCGAAAGTTGCATTGCCTTTTTGCAGCGGTTCAACAGTTTAGCTTTCACGGCTAAACAGTTGCACTGATTTTGATAAAATTTAGCATCAGGCTACTACATGTGTGCTAATTCGTTCTTATTTTGAAATTCATCCCTTGCGAATGAAGCTAAGGATAAGCAAGTTGAGCGGGCGAAGCCTGGAAGCGATGTACACCGAGTCTAGACTAAGTTTCACAACAATGCATTTCAAGACAACTTTATGTAAGTGCGGTCAGTCCTTCCGTTTAGTGTAGCGTTACACGCATATCGGTAACTCGAGGAGTTTGCATCATGCAGTATCGATTGCAGGTGCAGTAGGATGTCGAGGTTGACAGCTGGCGTCCTAGATTTAAAAAAAAACGCTGGTTCTCAGCACAGCATCGAGGTCAAGTTTCTGTGGTCGTTCTATATTTGTAATTCATCACGAAACAGAATCGGAAGTCGATTCTACCAACGAGTTCAAATTTGAAAGCAATCCAAAATTGAAATAACCAATCGGAACACAAAGTAAGCGAATATTTGTTCGATAATGCATTTTAATTGGTCGAAGAGAACTTAAATTTAAGCCTTCTGGTGTTTATTACTATTTCAGCCTGCTGTGAGAAGCAGTCCACATATTAATATTTGATTTTCAAAATTTAAAATAAAATGATTATCAAACATAATCGGCCTTACCACAAAAAGTTTTTAAACACTGTCTTAAGTTAAACACTGTTTAAACATGATGCTGTTTCATTTGTTTTAAAAGGATAGATAGAGACAGCATCATGTTTAAACAGTGTCTAACTTAAGACAGTGTTTAAAAACTTTTTGTGGTAAGGCCGATTATGTTTGATAATCATATATCAGGGACATATTGAAATGTATTAATTGTTTGACATGTACGTCATTTTGTTGTATACTCGTAATTTTGTATTCAAAAAAATATACATATTCGACTATGACTAAATATAAAAATGTTAAATCTAGATAAAAAAGTAAAGGGATCTGAATAATTAAACGGTAGATACATAGAAAGAAATATCTATGTACAGATTTGGTACGATTCATGCATAAAATGTGTTTTCATTATCTAAATGGCAAACCACAGAGACCAATCAAAGAATGAACAGATAAACGATGTAAGCACACAAAAATTACGTATTATTCATGTTAAATGCAATTGAAGCGTTTACAATCAACCGAAATGTCCGCCATTGAAATTCATCATCGGAATATGAATCGGGTTGGCATTATGGAGAGTCGGCAAATGAAATTAACATCAACGGTAGATTGGCACAAGTTTGATAACGACATATGTCAAAACGTTATGAATCCTGAATAGCATGTAAATGAACACACGGAGAACTGAGATTGTAGCTCTCCCTATATAATATAATCATAAGATTGAAAACTATATGCGTGATTAGGATAAAGAAATTGCTGAAATTAAAAAACAAAACAAAAAAGTTTACTTAACAATAGCGTAAGCAGTTAATATAATTTATAGAATTTGTGGTGCCAG
This sequence comes from Schoenobius gigantellus, assembly GCA_963935595.1. Lineage (NCBI taxonomy): Eukaryota > Metazoa > Arthropoda > Insecta > Lepidoptera > Crambidae > Schoenobius > Schoenobius gigantellus. Next base: position 67,529,112 of record OZ012541.1, on the reverse strand, counting down.
ATGAGCTCCTTGTGCGAAGCTTCCATCTAATACATAGATAAATAACAATGGCGTTTCAATAAGCATGCCAGTAACAAGGTCGATTTTGACAGAATTAATCAGATAACTATTCATAGAGGTGTTCAGTTTAACCGACAAGGCAACCGGAAAACCAAAATCATCTGTATTTATCAGTAGCAATTATAATGGATCTCATGTATCAGTCATGCGAACGCTTTGTGTGAATTTGTGATCAGATGCATTTTTTTATTGATGCTGAGTTTAGGTTTCTAATAAGTATCATCAATTTGTTTCATGCCCTGTATGATATTTAACTACGACGTCAACATTTTAGCCAGATACTAACAGTTAGAAATTGACCTTACCCAAGGGTTCACGCGAGCTTAACAGATCTTTTATTCGCCTTTGGCGAGCCTACTAACGCTGCAACTTCCGGTACGTCGTCACAATTCGAGAACCTCACACAATAAATAAATCACACGAATGTAAATTTGATAACACTTTAATTAAATTCAAATGAGATACCATTCATTTAACTGCTTATATCAATCGCACTCATTAGGGCTTCCAGACTATTATTCTAGACTATTGCTTTAATTGACTTAGTCAATTAAAGCAATAGTACATATCTAATGATGTAGTAAATCTCTATTAGAAATTTTAAGTCTATAATACTTCCATGAAATTTGTAATCGCTGGATACTTAAACACCATTATCCTGGGATTAAAATAATAAGAGAGATAACGTTATCCAAAACGGAGAGCTTGTTACAAAACAAAACAATAATTTCAGATTTATTGAAATTTCTCACATTAGGTATTGATAAGGCAGACTGAGTTAAGTTGGGATTTGCGATTGGAAAAAAAAGTGTTTGTTAAGAAAATAAAACTATTCCACCGTTTAATTTCTTGATTTTTATCGATTAAACTGATTATATTTCACTGAGGAATTTAAAGAAAATGTACTTTTGTATCGCTTCCATTATATTTTTGAAAAACCATTGATTCAACAGAAACAAATGTTATTGTTTTCAAAATATTAGCTTCTCATTACATAGTAACTAGAATTTAACTATCACGTGGATTTCGTAGAAACGTGATAATATGTATAAATAAATAAGTAGAAACAAAGCGTACTAATGTATAAATAAACAGGAACAAATGTTGATACGATGTCTTTGGCCTTGGCCTAAAAAGGCGTAAGTATGCGAAAACGGACTATCTGTTCCTTAATTATGGCATCAACGGTCGTATTAAGAGTTGTGACGCACGCACACACGTGTCATAATTAAACATTTCATTGTAGTATTATCTTGAATTTGGATCAAAGGAAAATTTGCAAATAAGTTACTCACGATTTCAAAACAGTCTACAGCAACGTCGCAACATTTAAATGCTTCCTATTCATACAAATTACTCAACAATATGGTGGATGCTCCTTCTCTATTAGAACAAATTTATTGCCGTATTCCTCGTAAAAAGGAAAGAAATGTTTGTAAAAAATATTTTTTGCAGTGAAAGCTACCTAACCTACTACGCTAAAAATAATTTGATTAACAGAGCCTATACCGTATTATACACCGAAAGTCTCATTGTATCTGGTATAGACTCTTTGTGACGTGGACATTTTTAATATTAGCTTGCCTAAGTTTAAAAATCTCATTACATATAGGTAATATAATTTTTGAAATGATACTATTGTAATATTAGATTTTTTTAAGTAATAGTGGAGTCATAAGCGCTTTTAAAATTGTCTACAGATGAAGTTTTTTATATTTTTAAATAAAATATAGGGGACTATAGATTAAGCAATACTTTGTTTTTAATGTTCTTTTGTTTTCCATGAATAAATTAAAAAAAAAACAAATCCTGATAAAAAATTCTCAGCCAGAGTTTTCATAATGTTTGTCCTTCCTCAAACCGCGACAAGACGGTCAAAGGAGGCGACAAGAATATTGTGAAATTGATTATAATAAAGGGATTACAAGAGTTAAAAAGGTGTTCCACTTTGATTCATAAGTTTATAAGTCGCAAGGGAACTAATCCTAACAACATTTGTTTTCTAATGTAAGTATTTTGTTATCTCAATCCTACTTCACTGTTAAATTGACATTATGTTTCAATTAGCAAAATCGTCATAATATGCCTTACATGTGTTAGCAGTTTTCTAATCAACAAATTTATATTATACACATAACGAGAATATTAGTAGAATGATAAGTTTCCAGTATTAATACCACTTACTTATGCCAGTTCCAAATTAATATGAAACTGCCAATAATAAAATAACTTTGTATTAAATTCAAATCATCGTAAACAAACAATGGTCAGACAGAAAAGGAAAAGCAAACGATTCAGAATTGGAAGACGAAAAGAGAGATTCGAAAATGGAACACGTCGAAACTCAATTCAAATCAAATACGAATTGATGAGCTTTTAACAAAAGTATCGATCGAGCAACTTCTGCGACGAGAAATTTTTAGGCCATTATTAAGCAAGCAATACATTTAACAGATTCGCGTGTCACCGACAAAGGGAACAAAGGAAAGAAACAAATCCGCCTTGATTGACAAAACAATTGCTTAAATTAAAAACGGTGTGCCGCACGCGATTGTGGAAAGAGTATAGGAATTACATTCGCGAGCAAAAATATGTGAAAAAAGTAGTCACTCCTCGCTTGCAAATCCTCGTCTTGAAGAAAAAAAGCTCGCCTACACAAAATATAGTAGTGAAACAAAGAGCGTTAGAAAATTAAGCTTCGTGTTTCGTCCTCAAAATTAAGACCATAATTCATAGTTTCGTGTATAACTTTGCATAATTCTGATTGAACTTCACTTTTGTTGAATTCGTTAAATCATGAAATATGCCCAAAAAGATTTGTTTCTTGATTAACAAAAACTATAGCTTTGAACTTGCTTTCTTTCTCATATTCAACTAGTAACTGTTGCCCTCGACTTCATTTACCTGGAAATTGTTAACCTTTTCTCATAAAAATTTAGTATAAAGGTTGCCTATGTCCTTCCTTGTGGTTTACGCTGTCTCTAAGATACTAAATTTCAATAATTTTTATTCTCAGTGGCTCAGACGCAAACTGTAATAATCAGAGTTACTTTCGCGATTATAATATTAGCAGGTGTTTCAATGTCACATTTTGTCATCATATTAATAATAATAATAATTTAAATAAATTAAATTTCGTACAAGACAACATAATTATTTTGGGTGATTTCCACATTGTTCCTCATCGGAGTGCTCGCCAGTATACATCGGCGTCGCTTGAAGGGCATTGTTCGCTCGCTAGCGTGCAATTTTAACGAAAACCGAAACTGAAATGTCTTCAAAGACACTACGATAATTGGCGAATCCTCCGTCGCCTTTTCGCTGTAGCGTTCTAATCGAATTGTTTTGCGTAAAACCCACGAAACAAGCAATAAGTTTGAATAGACTGATAATTGTAGTTATAAACATATCTCATCTATGGAGATAGCGATAAAAATTTGCATTTAATTTTGACCTTAACATTATTTTTTTCGTAGTTACGAAAAGGAGGAATTTATTAACTACGTAGGTATAAAACTAGGAAATCAGTAAGAGAATGAGATGTAACTGAAAAAAAAACAACCCTTATAATATAAGGGTTGTTTTTTTCAGTTAATTATATCAATTGTTATGTTGCCTCTCATAGTCGCAGCGCAATACTGTTATAGTACCAAAATTTAGGTAAGCTGGTGGTAAATTTAGGTAAGTTTAACACGCGGACTCGAAAATACCGCATAAAAAGTGAAGTACTCGAACGAAATTGGTTTATTTTTAATTTTTATGAGATAATAATAAATTTTTCCTCGTCTATCTCAATACACGTGGCTACCCTAGCGGATTACGTCAAAATGATTAACTTTTAATTATCATTAGCTAGTAATAATATCGCAAATACTGAGTATCTATATACAGCAGCAATTATTCTCGCCTGGCAGAAAAGCCCCGACCCTAACCAGGGTTAACTGGATGCATCTAACCCTGCGAACGCTGCACCGCGCGTAAACACGGCGTCGCAGCCGGGTCGATAAGGCGGGGTAAACACGGCGGTCGCCATGGCGACCCGCCGGGAGATTTCGTCACTTCCGCCCCCGCCTGTTCCCTAACGTAGAGTGACTACAATCACGCGATAAAAGAGACACGTCCCGTTGGAATCATCATCATGATATTATCCATTGTGAGAGTCTAGTTGCAGAATTGAACAATATTAATCTTACACATTTTGTTTTTGTATTCTTATACTGTAATATCTTGATTTGTTTAATTTAAGATTGGATTGTAACACTAATTTTTTTTTGTTATTTTTTACACACAAATAAAAAAATACATTAGGGAAGCTCTTGACCATAATCTCACCAGATGATAAGTCTAATATAAGGCTGGACATGGAAGTGAGCTTCACCTGTATTCCTCACCAACTGAGGAACTTGTCTCTCTTACTTATTTCGTCGGAACACATTAATGCTATTAACACAGTTATTATGGCGACAAACTTAGGTAAGACGGTGGTAAGTGGACAGTGGTGGGCTCAGAAGCCCACCAATCAAATTGATCATTTAATAGTGAATGTAATAGTGTTATCAATCGTTGGTGAGTCAATTTAATAATTTTAATTAACTTTATACATTAGAAAAGTATATAGAGGAATATGAAACACATAACAAAACAATAATTGTTTCCGATAAAATACACTTCATTACACACACAATAGGGTATTTCACACCATGTAAGAAGTATAAATGTGCATGTTTATGATAGATTTCGTAAAAATTAGGCGAGAAACGCCGATATCTATTCATAAAAATGCAATATTAATTAAATAATTCAATTTTAAATATCTTATTTTTTAATCTGTTCTTCAAATGTCAAAAACGCCATTCGACATATTGGGTGCCGATGTGACGTCACTCGGATAGTAAACAAACTTGATAATGTTTTGTCGTGCTCTGTGTTATTTGAAATTTCGTTATTATCACGTTTGTGGGACTTATACTTTATTTTATTAAAATTACATAATGGAGGATGGTAAGTCAATATATATCATAGGTACATAGCATAGTTATAAATACATTACAAAATATGCCATTTATTTTGTGATATTAACATAAAGTTTTGTTTTAATTATTCTATAGATAGTTTTTCATTTTTAAGGGATACAACAAAGTGTCTTTGTGAACAATGATTTTGAATCTCTTCTGGCCAGTTTCAATCAAGTGTTTCTCATTTTGATATCATTTGGCATAAGAACCCACAATTTTTGTGGCGTTTTTAAACTCAAATTCTTGCATTCAGATACAAGATACAATGATATAGATTATAAATAAGCCATTTTTTTCAAAAATCTTTTAACATGGTCTGCCGCAGACTCGTTCTCACAGAATGTAATACCTATGTTGGTCGTACCTATTGTTTGTTTACTAACGGACTGACGTCACGTATCGAAATAGCATGGCGGCTAGCGTTTCCGCGTGAAAATTCATAATCATAAATAAAACATTGTTTTTAAGCCATTTTTCGGTTTTATAAAATTAAAATAAAATTTTTACAGGTTCATTACGACCTCAAGATTGATTTAAAATAGTGTCTAAAAAAGGGTGTAATACCCTATTGTTCCGCTCAATAAAGCCTTAACGATTTCAAGTTGGGGTATATTCTTATACTCGTACTTGCGTACATTTGTAATATTACATACATAATATGCTATGCGCTTAAGTTAAATGGTTTATGTAATAATTATTGTCTTTTTAATCAATTAAATAAAATAACTCTTCGCTCTACAACACACTGATAAGATTGCTGGCTTTATTGCAATATTTAAAAAAAAAGATAGTTTTTATGACTGAATGAAGAATTTTTAAGACTATTCAGTTCCACAGATATGATCAAATCATACATTTTCATTTATCTATCACTTTACAAAGTTTCGTTAAAATTATTGTATACTATCCTGTCCTAGAGTTGGTCACCCTACGCCGCCAGAGAGCGGTGTCCGCCGCGGGCTTTGTGTTGTGACGCCATTGTGCACGCCTCCCGAACCTTGTTTACGGCTTATTTCCGCAACTGGCATAATTGTAATCGCTGAGCATTCGAAATTCAATTGATCGCACATTATCGCAAAGCGTACCTACTGTTCACGTGGTTTTGAGACGAAAGTATAGATCGGCATACTCACGAAATTTTAAATACCAAACACGATGGTTTTATGACAATTTTTGTTAAGGTTCTATTGCGCAGATTTGATTGCTTCTGTAAGTACCAACTAATATATTAGCTTGCGGAACAAATAAAAAATCAAGGTATGAATGCAAGTGGCAGGCGTAGGCGGACATTCGCGCAAGCGATGCCCGTCTAATGACCCTGCCGTGGAGGCCGGCGTGCACGGTTAGCCCCGTGCACGCCGTCGTAAGGCCCTCCGTCTGGGAATTGTTCTGGTGTATTGGGGCTTTTCCCCCTTCGCGAAAGCCCTACCAGTTGTTCGGGCTAGCCCGGGCGCGTGATATCGCGGATTTGGACCCTACTATACGTGCCCTGGAGAACACCGGGGAGTTTAAGTGGGTAGGCCTGGCACTTTGTCGGGAGAGCACACATGTTCGTCGCCTAGCCAACGGCGGGTACGGTGCGGTTACGCATTTCCTCACGAGAAAAAAAAAGGTATAAATGTAAGTATATAAGATATGGAAGCATTCCTAACCCTTGAATAGCAGGTGGGACCATTACCGACCTAATTATAATTAGTTTTAAAGCTGTTTTTCACGCATGCATAATTGCATATTATGTATGTTACTTATTTCTTTTTTGTTAGTACTTCATATTTTTCGGAGAATAGGTGTCAATATTTTATGAGAATGAGTAATAAAGGAATACTTCCATGTCTTATATATATATCTTATAATATATTGTTAATTGGGAATAGATAAGTACTATTGTTACTATAAAGATATTACTTTTAAAGCAATGAATCAATCGATTATAGGCTTTAAGACGTACATTAGAATGAAGAATTCAATAAATTCTAAGCACCACCAGCTTGCCTACAAAATATTGTCCATATCTACCTTAAAACTGAAACAACGATGATAATATTAAACTATAATAAATATTATGACAGAGTAAATTACGACATCACAACCTCATATAAGTTATTAAATGTTAAATATTGTAAATATGTATTAATTATATGACAATACCTTACTTTATAATAAACTACACCAAATTATATTTTATACATTACATTCATTTAGAATTTTTTTTGTATTTTATTACATATCAGGGTTTGCTAGATTAGTTGTTTCATTATATTCTGTATAAAATATTAAATGCAATCAATTTTGTGACCGAGGTTAGAGGCGCCGACTACCGAAATACAGGTTTTCTACTTATATTAGTTCGGTACCGGATGCTACAATTATTATGTAAGATCTTTCAACTTATAATATGTGCAAAATTTATGTAAACAAACAAACTTATTATACAATAAAGATATTATTATTATAGTAAACACTGCTAATTGAGTAAATCACTACTTAGTTCGCATTTCTACCAAGTTCAGTTTAAAATATGAGGCGTTTTTAAATACGAGCGACATTTCGCGACAAACACGAAGCCAAATGTGTTAATATTCGTGACTGTTCCTTCGTTGTACACCTCCAATTATAGCTTTGTTTAGTTGGCAATGTAGCGTGCATGTTCGCCTGCAGTCACTTAACGTAGAACAAAGAATTGGAAGTAGCCGCAATAGGAGCCGAATTGTATTTCCTTGTTGCCTACCCCGCCAATTTGTGTAAATGAGGTCAAAGATAAATGGGCACTAAAAATTGAAATAGCATAAGCATTCGGAAAAGAAAAATCTATTTCATTGTTTTACTTTACTGCAATGAGTGATTAAGAAAAAAATATTAATAAAAAAACCGACTGCATTAAAGTAAACTTTGACTTAAATTGAGAAGAAAAAAAACATTCACGCAGTAGGGACACACAAATCTACATTCATAATACAGATTACCAGCATGTTGACCATTTTATGACTTTGTATACCAAAATGAATCATATTATGATTCTGCCGATGCGGACTTTTTAGGTCCGCTGACCAGTGTTATGTTATACAAAGCTTACAACTATTTTTAACAGGTATAACGAAATATAAATAGTTGTAAGTTTACTAAAATAAATAAATGTTACATGTATGATTTTATAAAAAACAAATGAAACAAAACGCATTATCCCGCCTTTAGAGCCAGAGCGCACTAGCGACTTTTTGTCGCCCGATAATTGCCCGATAGTTTAATTGATTAGAAATCACATAGTCATTTTTAATCGCTAAATGCGTGCACTTCAATATAGCTCTATACTTATTCCCTGAACGATCAAACTATCGTCCAACTAAAAGTCGCAAGTGCGCTTTGGCTCTTAGTTAACATCAGGTAAGACAGAAGCCAATCTCTGGACAGATGAAAACGTAAACAACTCACTCACGTCAAGTCGCCAACAACTGGTAGGTACTCACCTGGAAAAGGGGAAAAATAATTCAATTAATACAAAACCATTGCACCGCGAGCGGGTAAATTGAAACAAAAACGTCCCTTAATATCCAAAAGCGTTAACTGAAAAGCTTTGTTCGCTTAACAATGAATGGGCCTTTCGGGCCCCCGGGTTCGGCTGCGCGATGACGCTCAAGATTTGGCGCCATTGGGTAAGACGGCTAAATAGCTGTTTCTTTGAGAATACTCGTATTCACGGCTTTGCCGTTAATTGGTGCTATATTATGGAAACATCAACAAATGGATAGGTAAGTTACAAAATGAATAATGATTCAAGTACCAAAGGATTTATTATAACTCACCGGTGTAACCGATAATTGTGCTAGAACGATTTTACAGCATTTTTAATTTCATCATTTAAGAAACGAAATAAATTGTCGTTCCAACGTACAGGCTTACAAAAAAGTAGACTCTCGTTTTTAAGGAAATGTGTAACTTTTCACAATTACGAAGCGCATTTAAAAAAACTCTTTTGAGTATAGGTTATGGAGTCAGCGATTTTTTGAATGATGCTAATACTTCAATTTATAAACATCACTCGTTTAAATGTAAGGAAACGTAATTGGTACGACATAATTAAATGTCCTGATAAAGCTGGTAAGCCCATTCTTCGTATCAGCTAAAAGACGTCCAGCCCCCCTAAACAAATGCCACACGCTAACTTTTCCGCAGTCGTTCCTCAGACAAAATGTATGGAGATGGCATTAGCTGCGGAAAAAATAGCGTGAGGTTGAAAAATGTATGGAAATGACATAGCTTATGTCATTTCCATACATTTTTCTGCGGAACGACTGCGGAAAAGTTAGCGTGTGGCATTTGTCTAGGGCCTCTGAATGGTGTTATTTGAAAGCTTTGGACGATTCAAAAGAGCTTTATCAAGACATATTTGAATAAAGACAAATTTTTATTTTTATTAATTCGCCGTTCGAGCGGTAACATCGTGGCATTTGTCAAACCAATCCACTGGTTGCAAATTCACTACCCGGATTTCTATCAATCAAATGTATACATAGTTGATCGTAAATGCAATTTCGTATATTACAGTGTCCAGATAGGAACAGTCGTCGTACGTTTACAACCATAGGAAAGCAACAAGCATCGCACACATCTGGATGTAAAATATCGTATGGAGCCTGTCACCGGACTTGAAAAGGCCGCATCGACAGAACCATAATATGATAATGATATGATTCATTTTGGTAGTCATTAAATGGCCAACATGTTGGCATTTTGTATTAATTTGCCAAAATTAGTCATATTAAGAATCTGCCGATACGTCCTTTAAGCTTCACTGTTCCATGATGGATGACCAAAACTGTAACCATTATAAGGCCGCATCGACAGAACCATAATATGATAATGATATGATTCATTTTGGTAGTCATTAAATGGCCAACATGTTGGCATTTTGTATTAATTTGCCAAAATTAGTCATATTAAGAATCTGCCGATACGTCCTTTAAGCTTCACTGTTCCATGATGGATGACCAAAACTGTAACCATTTCGGAATTCACCGTGGTTTGGAATTCGGAAGACACGTTATATACGAGTAAGTAAAGGAACAAAGAGTGCACTATAATATCTCGCGCGCAGATGGCTGGAAGTCTTAGCAAAATTTGATAAGGATGAATGTTTTTAGTATAATATGCTATCGCACGTGACTCTTCGTCTGAAATTCAGTTATATCGCGAGTTTGGTTATATGACAACTTCCACCACCCTCTTCACCCCCTTAAGGGATGATTTCTACGATAAAATCTATTTTTTGTCCTTTCCCGAGACTCAAACCATCTTTATACTAAATCGGTTCAGCGGTTGAAGTGTGAAGCGGAAAAGACACTGTTTCGCATTTATAATATTAGTACTGACTAAAAAATTGGCGTTGCTAACTTAGATTGTACAGAACCGTAACGCATATGTACCTATATGAACGTAGTACATTCAACCTCAGTACACCTCCGACCTCTCAACGATGACGTCACATAATTCGCGCGGCAAAAAAGCCCTCGCTTAATCCACCCACCACTTTGTCATTCGCAATTCGTCAACGAATAATTGGATTAAATCCGTTCCGGCCGTCCGTCGTCGGCGAGGCTTTCGGGGACAATTTGTTATGATCATCGCCCGCGAACGGGCCGTGAGCGATACGAGAACAAATAGTGGAGCTTGTTAATATGATTGTGATTGAATATACCATCAACGGCTTCGGTACATTGGTGTTTAAGTAATAGATATATAGATAGACTATCCATCTGCTTGAACGATGTTATAGTGCGTGCGTAAATTCAGATGACAGCGTCGATTTCATATGTACTATCGAGGTCTCTCGTGCCTTACCACTTTGTAGAAATATTCGTTTGAAAGCGGATCGCATCGGACACGCCCACACGACCCATACCTATCCCTGATTGGCTACGTATTTTTACTACGATTTACTACGGCCAATCATAGACAGACATCTGGTTTCATTGAAATCGCTCTTGGTGTCAATCTGCTTTAGGCTTTACTATTGGTGAATGAATGGAGCGGGGCGTGGTCTGACACGATTGCCATCGTGCAGTGTGCAGACGACTTTCGACGTAGGACTGTAAGGTGCCAGGGTCCTCGATAGTACATTTATCTGACGCTCCTAAGGAAAACATCGTGAGGAAACCTGCACACACCTGCGAAGTAATTCACAGGTGTATGTGAAGTCAACTAATCCGCACTGGGCCAGCGTGGTTTGACTAAGGCCTAATCGCCCTAACTGGTTAGGGTAGGCTCGTGCCCCTCGGTGGTGACGTGTAAGAGCTGTGATGATGATGAAATTCTCTCTGTATATAGGGCTAGCACGACCATTTGCGTCAAAGTATTCATATCGTCATCGTGAAATATTTGTATGAGAATTGTACAGCCCTAAATTCGGAAGCGCGAACCTTTTGCGTAAAGTTTCGTAGCGTAACGTAAGCGTAGTGTTGTACATGTACATTTGTATGAAGATTGCGAGCACGAACAAGGTTTTGACGTATAGTAAGTATCGTCAAATTCGATGGCTGGCTATCGAAAACGTACGATAATTTACGATTGCGAAGGTGCTTCGTGCTACGTACTAGCGCTATCGTATCGTGAACTCGATACGTTAGCGTTACGAACCTTACAAATATTCGTGCTTGGCCTGTTCTGTTTCTTCATTCGCACCAGAAAACAGAGAGAGCAAGAAATGCTTTCCTGTACCGTTCGCACGGGAACATAAGTCGCCGCTCGAGGCCGGTTCGTCCATGCTTCTCTTCAAACAATAAGGTAAAGCTTGCTTGCCCATAAACCTTCACAGATTCATATTGACAACGAACGCATGTAAAAGAGACAAAAAAGAGACAAATAAATTGGGAGAGCCTTAACTAGAAGAACGGGCAAGAAATTCGAGAGACGCAGTGAGTCTACATCTGTTCATAAATTGGGAGAGCCTTAACTTGACACAGTTAGCGCAGAGGTCGAGTGATCACCTACTGCGCAAAGGGTCGCGGGTTCTATTCCCGTACGGGACAAATATTTTGTATGGCCTACAGAAATATGTTCCGGTCCTAATTTTGAAACAATAGAATTGTAATTAGCATAGAATATGAATTTCCAAATTGACTATTTTTCAATATTCATTCTGCGAATTCTGCAACAAACGATCCTATCTACCTACTCGTTTTTTATTTCTATCGGTAGAATACACGCAACGTATCGCGTACCGGTTTTTATTTTTTCTGCGTGAAACGGTACCTAATATAGAATTTGTTTTGAATGACAACACTGAATTCGAATGATTAAAAAAATCTTCAAAATTGGAAACGGTAGAAAATGATTTTGCACGTGATTTGTTTTCGTGTTCAAATTCAGATTCACTTTAAATGATTCAAAAAAGCGTCTCCAGTTGGTTTTGTATCGTCTTTTCTAAATAATGTTACCTTTTATGTAACGTAATGAAATATGACGTTTAATTAAAGTCAACATTACGCTTTTGGTCACCTATCACGGCATTCACAACGGCGAACGTTGCTTCACTTCAGCGACCGTGACACTACTAAGCAGACGCCACTACAAGGTTCAACGTTACAAGTTTCCAGCAGAACACACGTGTAGCCGAGATCGATACAAATCGCTGTTGTATGTAGTGAAGAGACACGTTCAACTAAATCCTAAGCTCGCAGCAATTAGCTGTACGCGGCGCCTCCTGTACAAACTTGTTGAAGTACACTAATCGCATAAGCCGCCGCGCCGTTCACATGCCGACATAATAATTTCGAGTCGAGAACGAGATACCAGATAGACGTCGGTACTCGGCAGCGTGGCCAAATTAGACATTTCGCTAGGCAGAGTCTAGAAGTCTCGACATTTCCAGATGAGTGGGTGAATGTTATTATGTTCAATCGGGTGAGATAGACAGGTAGATATATAGACTCTTTACTCACTAGGTACTTCGACATCACAGCCATACTTGTTGAAACTAAAATATAACCACAAAAACACAAACAACTGGTAACCTATGAGACCAAATATTAGGTTTGCTGGTAGAGAACTCTTTAAGAGACGAACTATCATCACATGTTTTGAAACCTGTAACATTTTTTTTCGATTTGCTTGTACACTGTTATTTTTTATTTCTGTTATTAATGTTCTTTTGCGCTAAAGTGTCATTGATTTACTACCAAACGTACCAGTGTACATAATAGGTATATACAGGACGACCCTCGACACGTCACCTGGAGGAAAAGTACCTATCATATCGTTGATACAAAATTTCCTGAAGACTATATTTTAATTTTAATAATAATTCGGAATGCATATATTTTTTAACTAATCACTTGATTACCGGGTAAATCAAACAGGCAAAATAATAAAAATGTCAGGAATAAAAAAAAAGTGTGCATGATAATTTAAATTTGGCGGGTTCGGTTCAAACACTAGCAGTCCCGGACCCGGTTCATACACAGACAAATCATTTAAATTCGAACTATTTTGGAAACCGAAATGAAGTCTACTCTCTGAAAATTTTATCTAGGTAGGTACATACATTGTTTGTGAACAGCATCAAATAGGCAACAGAAAGTTATATAAACATAACAAGAAATCATCATCACAGCTCATACACGTCCCCACCGAGGGGCTCGAGCCTACCCTATGTTAGGGTGATTAGGCCTTAGTCAACCACGCTGGCCCAGTGCGGATTGGTCGTCTTCACATACACCACTGAATTTCTTCGCAGATGTATGCAGGTTGCCTCACGATGTTTTCCTTCTCCGCTTGAGCGTCAGACAAATGTACATATGAAATTCGAAACGAAAAACACATTGGTACATGGGGGGTCTCGAACTCCGATTAGAAGGCAAGTGCCGACGCTCCTAACAAGAAATAAAACCTGTCAAATCACAATATACGCTAACATTGGTCTGTTAGAGTCACTCATTATATCCAATGCTGCAAATCACAAAATCTGAAATTTGCAATATCACATATACTTACAAGCGAGGTACACAGACTTAACAACCCGATTGTAAGTGCAAATACACGTTAATTAGTATCCATAATGAAGAGTGGCGTAGTTTGCGTACAATTTACATAATGCCGCAGACGAACTCCCGATGAATATTTACAAGAAGGCACTTCGGACTAAGCTGGAGCTCGCAGTCGGGAAACTTCAGGATTCCCGTGGTTATATTGAACGTTTTAGCAAAACTATATAGGAGATCAGTGATTTTTATGTTATTGGTCGTGTTCGTTGATACAAATCGGTTTTAACATTTTGCACTGAAATTAAGAATGATATAATATATAACATTAATCGAATTAATTCGGTTGATTGGTTAAATCATCAATGATTATGTAAATACTTTTTATGTAGCTCTTGGCCTTCATCTGATGGTTAGTGACGATAAGGGCGAATATGAAGTCGAGTCCAGCCTGGAATCCTCGCTAAAGAACCTGGGGGGTCCCATACATTTTGTTCTTATCGAACTTCGTTATCGTTTTTGAACTGTCACTTTGTCTAGGCCCCCTGGCCTCTTAACTGTAGAAACACAACAATGTTCAACATTGTTACTAAAGCGACAAAACTGGGTAAGACGGTAGTAGCGAGCCAGAGCCAAAATTGGAATCAAACCTCACGGACCTCTGGATCAATACCTATATATTAATTAAAATTTGAATAATTGTTATTATTAAAATATCACTCATAATGGCTTTGATAGTGGTAAGCATAAGGCCATGTGCGACCTCAAAATCAGATGGTTAAATGTAGGGTCTCACCAGAGCATAAGTAGCAGGACCCTGAGTAACCTCGACATACTATGCTCCCGAGCCGTATGCAGATTGATTTGGTTTTGATAGTGGTAAGAGTTAGGCCACGCGGAAGACCAAAAACAGGTGGTTAAATATAGGGTTCCACCAGAGGATAAGTAGTGGGACCAGGCGTAACCTCGACATACCATGCTCCCGAGAGATGCAGAGTGGTGTGGTTTTGATACTTAGTGGTAAAAGTTGGGTCACGTGGAGACCAAAATCAGATGGTTAGATGTAGTAGTGGGTAGGACGAGGCATGTAGTCCTACTAGAGAATAAGTAGTAGGACCACGACTAACCTCGATATAATTTTTATGCCTCCAAATCGGATGCAGAAGATATGAGTGAAGTGAACATGTATATCATAACAGCTAGGGATAGACAGTCGGGAAGCGAGAGCCTGTTATAGGCAAATCTATATCATATTTCTTTAATTTTAATAGTACACGCATAAAAAGGTTATTGTTTAACACACAGGCGCAACAAACTGCGCCAGTTCAAAAGACAACTTATAAAACAAAAGATGAATTTGTTTTTTACAAGTAGTGCACTTAAAATGGACTCCAACTTCTCTGTGGTTATAAGACTGTATTGAAACACTTCAGGCCAGAAGAGGTTTCTCTATTAACAGCACGTTGTATTCATTTCATTCAAGTGCCTTCTTATGTTACGTTCATTCAATGGAAGACAGCTGGTTTTGTGCGGTAATAATACTTATTGGTGTTCGATTGTGAATGGTAATCATGTGTTTGTAGATTTTACGGGAAATCTTTCAATCGCCATATCTTCAGAATATGTATTGTGATTTGACATATTAACTGAGGCTGTCATTAATAATAATAACAAAAAAAACACTTTATTGGACACAAAACAAAAAACAACAGTAAAATACCTAACAAAGCACCGGAGGGAGACTCTGTGCCAGGGTCGTGTGCATGGGTACCTCTGTCTTACCTATCTCTGCCGCAAAGCAGCAGTTCTTGCATTGCTGTGTTTCGGTTTGAAGAGTAAGATATGGCATTGAAATTACTGGGTACTGTGACTTTACATCTGATGTCACAAGTTGGCAACGTACACTGTGGTTCTTGTTCTTGCAGATTTGCTGCGAATCTCACAGGAACCACATGTATTATAGGCGACTGTTACCACTTACCATCAGGTGGCAGTTTGCTTGTTTGCCAACTTAATTGCAATAAAAAAACAGAAATGTCACAATCGGCGGCCTTATTGTTAAAGGGCAATCTCTTCCAGGCAAACTTGGAGTGGGAAACATATACACAATCTGAATCTCCCCGATTCGATCCAGGAAAGGGTGCAGAAATTTGAATTAGAAGTAAATTTGTAATAGGGAAGAGAATCAATGACACCACAGCAGCTAAGGATTCAAGGAGAGGAAGATACTACGAACTGTCATTAATCATTATCTATTAACGGATAACATTTTTTATTAGATTAATATCACCACTTTGTGTGCTCACTAACTAACTTTGTTGCTAATTAAACACACACAACATTATGTAAATAATAACATACTAAGGTAGGTACTTTGATTAAGTAGCAAATCATTATCAAAAGCGTCAAAATGAAAGCTTGCAAATAGCTACAGATCTTACAATTTTCACTTACACCGTAAACGTAGCTGTAAGCTTTCCTGGTAAAAGAATTAAAAAGCATAATTGAAGAACTTTACGATGGCTGGACAGTGGGCGACATTAAAGCTTTAAGTCTAAACAAAGAAGCGAAAAGGCACATAGATGAAAACGTGAAAATTAAGTGAACAATATTAAGAGGCCCGCAACATTGTATTGCAGGAATCGTAGAGTATAATAGACCGGGAGCCCGACGCTAGGAAGTTTATAGATAGAGCTACAGCATGGGACAATCGATTAAATGATCCATTATATTGCATTGATCGTTCTGTAGAGTTGCTTCCAAATTGACTTGACATCCTTCAATATTTGAATTTGCATGTCAAAACTAACACAACTGCAAAACTCACTTTGAAATAAAATGAAAAATATATGTATTGCTTTTATAAGTCATAAATAAAAATAAAAGTTGACATTAGCTTAGAAGAGTGTATACATATGCACAAAAGTCGGCCTTCTTCGCAAAGCGTCAATTCCGACCAGCTAACCTAATAATAACAATTCTTTATTACACAAAAAACTATTTAAATTACAGATAAAATTATTAAGAAATTAGTGCAATGCAGAAATAAATTACAATGATATTAGATGAGGTCCCCATACTAGGCATCGCCTGTATCTTGGGGAACCATGAGGTGAATGCATTGTCTTTTTGTTTATTATTAACAAAATTTCCTTCCTAGTGTTAGACACATTGCTTCAACATTAATTGCTGCAGCAAGTACTAATGCTATTATACAAATAAGAGAGAGAGAGAGAGAGAAAATCGTTTTTATTAAGAATATTTGTTAACACGCTCCTCTTTGTCTGTGAGTAAAGTTAATTTAAAACGTTTACTATGACAGATCAAAACTTTAATATGGTTACCTATTGAAACGCATAACATTTTTCGTCATAAACTAAAAATGCATAATGTTAATTGCCATAATCGTTACTTACCATAAGTCTTTATATCATAACTTCATAACGCATAATATGATAAGGCCGAAATATGTAAGGCATAAGCATGAAAAGGCATAATTTGAATAAGCATAAGTAACAAAAGGCATAATTTATGTTTGCCATAATATTTCAAAGGCATAATATTCAAAAGATATACATTTAAAAAGCATAACTGACAAAATCCATAAATGCATTGCGAACTCATTCACCATAATTTCAAAAAGCAAACACTTGCTATACATAATAGATTAAATTTATTGTCAGATGTTTAAATTATTTACTATTATTTTTTTAACCTTATAAAGAAATAGTTACAAATATTAAATAAAAAAGCTCTTATTTACGATTAATGTTAAGAAATCACGTAATAAAATTAATATATTATATCATTTTGCATACATGCAGACATGCATGCAACATGCAAGACTTCTGCCATAGCTCCGGCACTGCGGGGTTCTGGCGGTCCCCGCTCACCACCGCAGTCTCGGCTTGATGGCCGGCTTCGCCGGCCAGCCTCAGCCGCGGCTGCTTGCTCATAGCCACCTGCTCCTCAGCATGCGGGCAGGGCCGCCTCACCCCTCCGTGCGTTCGCGGTTCTCAATAACACTCTAGGGGTAGGGCAGACGACTACGTGGAGTCGGGGTTGACTGAGTCGGTTTTAAATAGCACTAGTTTTTTTAATAATTAGTAAACCTTGTATGGAGAAATATACATTATGTCAAAGAAGATTTATGGATACCAATTTACAGTTATTATTCTTTATAAAACTATGACTATAGTGAGTTATGCATAGTTAAATTATGTCAAACAAAATTATGTCTAATAACAGTTATGCGTAGTAAAATTATGCGTTTTAAAGTATGCTTAATAAAATTATGGCAAACCAAATTATACCTTTCAGATTATGATTTTTAATATTATGCCTTTCGACAATTCTGCATTATAATGTTTATGCCTATTGATGTGTTATGCCAAATATTATTATGCTTTATGATTTTTATGCCATATGATGTATGCCAATCGAAATTATGACAATTAACAGTATGCGTTTCAAAGTGTCACCCTTTAATATTAATATATTATATTATTACAGGTCTATTAAGCCGCCAAATTAAGAATATTAGTAATCATTAGCACGCTGTTAGTCTTGTCAATGCAATGTCCTATTCTGTACATTCTGTCATACACAGGTTTTCGTGCGTCGAGCTCTCGGGCTATAAGGAATTCCGTCGGTTTTTTGCCGCTTCGGCTCTGAGAGCAACCACATGAGTGGTCCCTTTTTGTGCTCCGTTAATTCTAAACTTTTTTTAACGTCTTTTTGATGTCGCGCAACAATGGCGAGTGGTCGTTATGAAAACATCACATTAAGGTTTGGCCGACGTTTTGAAAACAGAAAAGTACTAAAATAGGATAAACTGGAATATTAAAATATTTTTTGTTTTACAACCTTCAAAAGAATTGTTGAGGACTGATCATATTCTTTTACAGTTTTTTTTATACACATAAGTACCTACTTAAATTTCGTTTTGTTTGTGTTATTTGCAATCAGCATCAGGCTAAAGCGTTTTAACATGATTGCACTATGTCGAGCGACTCCTCCAATGAGAATTTCTACTCGTCTCTTAATATTCTCTTGATATTGCTCAGAGAGACAGGATGTCTTTTACTTTAACCGTTTTGCATAGCTTTCGTGTTGTTAGCTTAGCTGCAAGTTCATTACGATGTCTATTAAGGCTCCTGCGGTATGTTACTGGAACATTTTGCATCTCCTCATTCACAGTTTTCACTTCTACACAATGATGTACCTAGTTAGTTGTTGGTTACTACAGGGGGTAACCAAGGGTGCATTAGACAGTGGTCTTCGGAAAGTGTTGTGTATTCGATCCTCTATGAGAATGTTACTATTGCTTGAGCTATCCCAGAGTTGGATACCATACCTGCAGATGGACTCAAGGACGGGATCGGAAGGATCTGGACAATGATGTACCTAGCTAGTTGTCGGTTACTACAGGGGGTAACCAAGGGTGCATTAAACAGTGGTCTTCGGAAAGTTGTGTATTCGATCCGCTATGAGAATGTTACTGTTGCTTGAGTTATCCCAGAGTTGGATACCATACATCCAGATGGGCGTAAGGATGGGAGGAAGGATTATCAACAGAAATTTTGTTTAGTAGCTATAACAGTATTTAACAAAATTCTATACACCAAAGTAATTTTCACTTTTAAAACAGCTGCTAAATGTTAACATTTCGATTCGAGGAACAAGGGTCAATAAACTTGAGTTAAATATTCTTTTTATAATTGAATCAATGTCTCTTCAACTATTCCCAAAGCCAATTCATGCAGTTTAATAACAGTTTTTCAGTATTCGGCTTAAATGGGAACATTTAATTCGTCCATCGAAATGTCATTTTGCCATGAAAACCGCAAAGAGCAAAGGGGTTCGCATTAATAGGCCATAATTGGTTAAAATTGGTCTTTATTGAAACAATTTATTCATTTGTAAATATGAAAATTAAATGCGAAAATCGCACGTCGCGTTCATTGCTACAAATATTAGGTTTCAAGCGCAGTCAAATCTTTGTTTGGTAACGCTTATGTGCTCATTTTTAAATATAAAATAATGTTTTACAACATACCACCACCTCACTCCTAAACAAGTATGCTTGATTTGTTAAAGCCATTTCAATTAATTGAAGTACATGCGATAAACAGATAATAAACATCATAAAGGAACCATGTATAATACTAAGAATATATTGACAAGCGGTAGCGGTTAACATAGTAGTTAGGAGTACCACGTTTTGTCATAATTTAATGAAATGGACTTTAAACTCGAACTTTTTACCGAGAAAAAAGTTTTCCCCACAATAAGATGAAAATAATATTTTGTCAGAGTAAAAAGATGAGAAAAAGCAACCAAATCTTAAAACGTTTTTTCAAATTTGTTGTATAGATAGATAGATAGATAAATTCTCTATTGTACATTACAAATTAAAATTGACAAAACAATTTTATAACAATAAACTTCGTACTATGGGCGGCCTTATCGAAATGAGCGATTTCTTCCAGGCAACCTTAGGATGGATACCATTTGCGGAAACGAACAGTTAGGTAAGTTGGCAATGTACAACATTAAACACAAATAAGTAGGTACAACACACACTGTAAAACACTTTTACGCTTACTGTGGGTGTATATTACTGTGGGATGATAAAAAACAATCAAATCAGAATATTTTTTATGCAAACATGACACGGAAAGAAACTTTTGAATCGCCCAATTTTTAACCTAATACCTATTCGGCTGATAAAATGAAACGCGAGATACATATCAACATTATCAGAAGTACTCGCACTTACAATAAATTGCGTTGTTACCATACGCCACAGATTTGTTGACATTGAAACTATTATAAACTTAAGCCATACAAATTAACTCCAGCCAAGTAATCATTAACTTTTTCTCATTCAAGTATTAAGTTTATAAAGAGTAAAATCAGCAAGACTTTGTGGGATTTTGATGTTACCAATGATACATATCCCAGTAAACGAGTCTCTAGTTTTTCAAACTTAACATTTATAAATTAACCAATAACCAGTGATTCTTTCACGGTTACTTTAAATCACAACTCGTGACGTTGGAAATAGTGGCCGCAGCTGAACGTTCATCTCGACTTATTTGCCTAGTTGAATAGCAAATAGCTTCCTTCATTCCGTAAAAGAGCTGCAAACCAGCGTGCTGCCAGTACGGTTATGTTGCATAATGTGTTGTATGAATATTTGTATCACGTAGAGAATTTATTAAGCCTCGATGATGAGTGCGCGAATGTCGAGGATTATTTGCCTGTTAATGTTATTGGAAATGCATTTATTGGCATATTACCGTGATCGCATTTAGTTCTGAAATATTTTCAGTTTAACATTGTAAAAATGTTTGATATAGGTATTGATTCATACCTAGTATATGTACTGTTTAAGTTTTGCATCATTTACAACAAAGAATTAAGAAGAATTGTGTTTTTGTCCAGATTTTTTTAATTAACCCCTCAAGCTTTTTTTTCGCATTTAGTAAGTCCTTTAACAAAGTCCAGATATTTTTTAAATACTTCACAATCAATTCGACGGTTTAGGCATGAAAAGGTGACCATATAAATACGAATATTATACTTTTTATACATAAGGAAGGAGCATATGTTTACACGCCAAAAATATCAAGTATTTCCTGAAATATATTTCTTCACTAACACAGCTAGCCTTCCTATTGATCAAGAATCAAGATTCATAAGGCAATCGAGCTCCGTGCCTAATTCAGTATTTTTAAAACTCTCACGTAGATTTCAATGGCCGCGGATACGTATCCTGCAAGTTGTTCCATAAAATGGATGTTATGTTTAGGCATTAGCATACAGAGTCGCAAACACATTTAAATGTGTATATTTAGCGTTTGATTTGTTATTATGTTTTGCATTGCGAAGAAGAAGGTAAATTATGATTAGGTAATATATTATGTAGCATACAACGGAAGTTTTTTGAAAGAAAAATATGCTTATCAAATAATAATAAAAATAAACGCTTTATTGCACACAAATATATATAACACAGGCGGCCTTATTGCTAATAAGCAATCTCTTCCAGGCAACCTTGAACCAGGGAAATACATAAAGGAAATTCAAATCGGGGACGGGTGCAGTAGTAGCTAAATATGGACAATGCAGGGCTGATTTATCTAACGATTTAAGGATAGGAAGTGACTTGATTCTTAAAGGACTTCAGCGTACTTAATACGCTCAGAGAGAGTTCCATAGCCAAACGGTATATGCGAGAAAAGAGTATGAAAGAAAATCGGTGCGGTGGGGTGGAATGTCAAGAGTTAAATTAAAATTCGATCTTAAAATACGATTCGAAGAAGCGGACCGAGAACTGTGACTTCAGATATGATGGGGAAGTTGGAAGAAACAAAAGATTGTAAAGTAGTGATAAAAATTTATTTTTAACTTTTTAGTGAATGAAATCTTTTTAAATTACTAAAACTTTTACGGGATTAAAACGCGTTTGGTACCTTATTTTGACTCCGACGTTTCGGCCAGGTTTCACCGGCCGTGGTCACGGGCTGACTGTAGCAGCGATGTTACGCCTCAGTGTCCGATTTTCTTTTCCAAGGTCAGTATTACCTTCAGATTGATGGTGTTGCAATGGGTAGCCCAGTGGCCCCGGTACTGGCCAACATTTGGATGGAGCATTTTGAAGAGAAGGCACTGATTCTAGGCCCGAAGACCATTCGACTTTGGAAAAGATACGTAGATGACGTTTTCAGTGTCGTTAAAGGTAGCAAACAGGAAGTAGATCAACTTATACAACATCTTAACTCCATTCACCCAAATATGCGGTTTACATACGAAATGGAAGCGGAGAGAACGTTGTCTTTCTTGGATGTCAGGATGACCGTGAGATCTGAAGGGTCCCTCACACACTGTGTCACACACGGACAGATACCTGCATGCAACGTCGCATCACCATCCTCGTCACCTGCAGTCCGTGATATCTTCGTTTAAGAATAGAGCCTTTGACCTCTGTGACCCTGAGCATGTGGAGGAGGAACTGAAACATGTTCAGGAGGTACTAAAGAAAAACGGGTGTCAGGTGAATATACGACGAAACCAGCCGAGGAAAAGATTTAGGCGTCCAGAGGTGTGCAGACAACCGGCCTACTTGCCTTATGTCAAAGGAGTGACGGACAAGATCGGCCACGCATTGCGTGAATACTCTATACCGACAATCTATAGTCCTGGCATAAAGGTGAGTAATATGGTGGGCACCCCGAAGGATGTCTTGCCCTTACAAACACCAGGGGTGTACAAAATAGACTGCAGTTGTGGCAGCTCTTACATTGGCCAAACAAAAAGAACGATCCATGAAAGGATTAGAGAACATATAGCCGCTGTCAAAAACCGCCAGTCTAATAAATCAGCGATTGCGGAGCATCTTTTAGAAAAAGGCGCAAATCACTGGATTGAATTTCACCGTACGCAAGTCCTTTCCACTGATCGTCACTTTTATTCAAGAGTAGTACGAGAAGCGATTGAAATCAGAAAAAATCCAAATAATTTCAATCGGGAAGATGGATTTAAACTGTCAACAGCGTGGAATCCGGTGTTTGCAAACACAAAATCTCTTTTTAATTCGCAGTCGGTAAACCTCCAGAATACGGCTATCGTTCGGAATAGGGACACTGTTAGTGTTGTGTGCGGGGGTAGTTGGAGAAATAGTGTGACGGTGGAGGAAGATTCTTCATCGGACACTGAGGCGTAACATCGCTGCTACAGTCAGCCCGTGACCACGGCCGGTGAAACCTGGCCGAGACGTCGGAGCCAAAATAAGGTACCAAACGCGTTTTAATCCCGTAAAAGTTTTAGTAATTTAAAATGCAACGCGAAAGTTTAAAAGAAATCTTTTTAGTGAAAGAAACCCTAATTTAATACCAGCTCACCTTTTTTCCTCGATTTTCTATGGGATTCCATCATTAGATCCTGACTTTGGTGGCCATGGGACCACCCTTGCAGTATACTCTATTAAATACAAAAGGAATTTTGGAAACCGGTTTAAAAATGACGGAGTTATGAGGTAACACACATAAAAAAATACTACCGAATTGATAACCTCCTCCTTTTTTGAAGTCAGTTAAAAATGATTAAATAGGTAACGTCAAACATATTAGGGTATTTTTTTGGAAAATCAGGGATTCTATCATTTAAAAAGACACGATTTCCGAATAACAATCCGGACGTAGTATCCAAACGCCAGACGTACCTTTTGTGATTTGAAAGTACCTAAATAATGTTTTTAGTTGAGTTTTCAAAAATTTAATTTGCTCTATTCTTGTCAAATTTAACGAAGTCAAATTCCCGTGAAATTTGAGTAAGTCAAATAATTAGCATACAAGCATTAGGCCAGTTACAAATCCCATGTAAATCTGTCACCATCGATGAACTGCGGTATAATTTAGTCATTAGTTTAATTAAATTTCATTTATTTTAACAAATCAACATACATACATAATTATTGAAACGCTAATAATAGCATTAGTCCAGGATTGTGTCACGACTATCAGCGCCCATCTCGAAGCAATTTGAAACAAAATCAATTAATAGATTCCGGCAAAATCCGAATTAGACTCGCGCGCCGAGGGTTCCCTATAAAATTATAACTAAGTATATTAAGATTTTAATTATCTTTATTATTATTTCTTAATTATGTACACATGCGCGGTACTCACATTTTTTCCCTAACATGTGCTATAAGACCTTGCTTCTTGTGAATTGTGAATTCGCGAAAATATGCAAAAATATGCGACACAATAGTATATTGTGATACAAGGGACCAAAATAATAAATTGAGAGTGAGAGCGATTGTTTGAATCTAGAGCGAAGGGAAGGATTCTAGAGTAGAATTCAAAGCGTAGCGAGGGATACAAAGTACGTCGCTCGAGGTTGAATAATTTTGGCACCATGTGGCACACTCTCAAATTGTTTTAATTAAAATAGTATACCAAATTCCAAAGTCATTTCGTCACTCATTCCGAAATGACCCATTTTGGTCACACTTATCGAGGCACCCTTCGCCTCTTTTCCAATAGATGGGATGAAAACGGTTTCGATCGTATTGACTTACAAGTATAATTTTTTCTCAACTGAAAGAGTAAGTATTTAATATAAATTTCAGTTTGATATCTGTACGCGTTCTCGAGAAAAGGTCTTGACAGACACAAACCAACAGACGGACAACAACAAGATCCTGTAAGGGTCCCGTTCTTTTCTTTTAAAGTACGCAACCCTAACAATTACTCACACAACAGCTATTATCACGTAATCGCTTCGCTCATGCCGCGGGACCAGCCTAAAAAGCGATTCTCGTATTGCCGACAGACAGAATGTGTCTCAACTTGAGCCGTCAAACAACACGCAAGTATAGCCGGCCGTGACGGTGCCCATTCAAAATGAATGTTTACCTCTCGGGGCTCCCGTTCGAAATGTTTGAGGCGCGTTCTAAAACTTCCAAAGCCATATCGCAGTCAATAACGCCATTCAGATCTATGAACAACGCTTCGTATTGTGTGCAACGGTACGTGCGTCGAACGTTTCGGAGATACACAGTATGAGGAGAATTACTGAATGGGAGGATTAGTAAACACTTGTCTATTAAAGCATAAGCATCTTGTGCAATGATACTTAGTATAATGTTAAAACGATCATTCATCACAGCTCATATACTCGTACGTCTCCACCGTGATGCACGAGCCTACCCTAACTAGTTAGGGCGATGAGGCCTTAGTCAAACCACCGAACCACTCTGTGTCTAAACATAATCCACCAAAGCTCGTAAATGTCCCCACCGAAGGGGGTCGAGCCTACCCTAAGTTAGGCTTTAGTCAGCCATGCTGGCCCAGTGCGGATTGGTCGACTTCACATACACCTTTTGATTTTCTTCGCAGGTGTATGTAGGTTGCCTCACGATGTTTTCGTAGGAACGTTTCGCAGGCATAGCTACGTGAGGCTTCAGGTGTGATTCAGCTTGGATACTCAAAGTTTGGTTTTTTGATATGTCGGCTTTTTTCAAGATCAAAGGAGTTGAACTTCTGTGCGTAGTACTATTATCTATTCTGTGGCATAACACTGATCCAACGTACTATAACTAAGCAACGCGTGGCCGGCTCAGACAGTAACGTATAAATTCTTAATCGTACACAAAAAATCATACCTTCCAGAAGGAATTGGACTTATCTATCAAAGAGATTTCATTCAGCCTTGGAAAAGCATGGAGAACTTTTGTACAGAAACTTTCACAAACAACAATCTTATTTTTTAAATATTCTCATCCCAAAACACCACGATCGCGAGGAGAAGTAGCGTTTGAGAGCGAATGAATAAATGTTTGATTCTTTACTTGACCTCATAAGGAACCTCGAACAGTAACAAAAGATTTATTTTATTTGTTTATTTTTATTTCTTTGGAAAGCTTACAGCTACATTTACAATAGTGGATAAAAAAAATAACATTTAAACGCTAATTATAAGATGAACAACAGTATCAAAATAACCACACACAAACAATTACGAGTCAAAGTCGTGAACAACATCGAACCAACGAAGGGCCATCCAACAGGGCTCGTCGAAAATTGATTTTACAGCCGTTGGTTAAATATTCGAGTACACAGGGCAGCATAAATACGGTTGGAATCGACAGGTAATTAAGGCGCTAAACCACTCGACGCCGGGAACGATGCTTGTTCGAATAAATCCGGCCGTCCGGGAAGTGGCTGACATATGGGTTATCCAGATTAAATATCCGACAAATATTGCCACGGATATTTGAGTTCGGATCTCTCGGTTCCTGGATGCTTTGTTGACGATTGAACTAAGTATTAACTGTAGGATAGAGTGAGAAGTAGATCGACGCTCGAATACTGGTTAAATTTTCAAACCGTTATCATGCTCTTGGCGCAAAACCTTTTCATTGCGGTTTCGTTCTTGTAAACCGCTTTTCTAACCTGTTCTTGTAAGTTTTTATCAAGGCTCGGATACCGGTTAAATTTTCAAACCGGTATCATGTACCTACTTGGAGCAGAACCTTTTCATTACGGTTTCGTTCCAGTAAACCGCTTTTTTAACCGGTTCTTGCAAGAATGTTTACATAAAGGTTTTTATCAATAAACCGGTTTGGAGTAATAACAACCGGTTAATAGAACGCAAGATTGATACTGTGTAAGTTTTTACAGTACCTACTTCACTTCTTCGCAGTTTGAATAAGTGTTGTTTGCGACGTAATCAAAGTATGTACCTATATATTGTTTTCTTTCGCTTTCTACTTACCTTAAATACTTATAAATGATAGAGGTTTGTAAATCCACTACGCAAATCAGACGTCAACGTACAAACGTTAAAACGTACTGCGCGGCCGTACGCATCTTCAAGTCAATAACACGATACAATGTCAATTAAACCGGTTTATTTAGGTCAAAGTAAAGTTCTTATAACGTTCGCGTTCTCAGGAAAAGTTCGGAGCAAAACCGAAATAAACCGATATTAACCGGTATATTTTAAACCGGTTCCGAGCCTTGGTTTTTATAATATAATGGTTTTATTCAATAAACCGGTTTGGGGTAATAAAAACCGGTTAATACGAACGCATGATTGACACTGTTTAGTGTTATTCAGTACCTACTTCACTTCTTCACAGTTTGAATTATTGTTGTTTGCGTCGTAATCAAAGTACGCGTATGTACTTATATATTATATTCTTTCGCTTTCTACCCATCTTTAATACTTTCAAATGATAGTGATTTGTAAACCCACTGCGCAAATCAAATCAGACGTCAACGTACGTACATACGTTAAAACGTATCTACCGCGCGCGCGACCGTACGCGTCCTCAAGTCAATAACACTACACAATCTACCGATTGTCGATTAGACTGATTCATGTAAGTTATAGTAAAGTTCTTAAAACGTTCGCGTTCTCAAGAAAAGAACGGAACAAAACCGAAACAAACCGATATCAACCGGTATATTTCAAACCGGTTCCGAGCCTTGAAGTAGATAACCCTGAGAATTGTATTTGTCTTGAGCGAAAACATTTATGCGCGAGTGCTGCTGAAAACAAGTGTTTTTTATGGGTGAGACAGATAATGTGAAAAGATTCTAGGTGTCTTTTCCATGCGATCGAACGATTGATCTGAAAAAAAAATTAAAACAACTAATCTCTACTCATAAAAATAAACTAAAAAAATATTTAAAGCTTAATGAAATACTAAGGGTGGATCATCCTTTATCGTCCTTGTGGCTCCAGTGAAAATCAAATTTAGAGCTGGGTGGAGTCGCTTTACTTTGGACTTCGTATCCGAAGATTGCAGGTGCGTGTCCTGTCAGGGTCGCCAGATATTTTTATTTTATTTTTTATTCTATTTTATTTTATTTATTTGACAAATCAAACTTTATGGCATTGGCCAACACCAAGTGATTGGGTACTTGACATCTTTTTTTTTTTAAACGTCGCCCCACACTAGGATTTTCTCCTGTCGTGGGTACAGTTACAAACATAGAATACCACATGCACATACGCCCAGACCGGAACAATTTTTTGTAGGCTATACAAAATACTCGACCTCTGCGCTAACCGTGTCGACGAAAAAATACTTATAATCCTTAATGAAAATTAAGGGTTATATGTATTTTTGATAGCAAATCATACAAAAACATTCAAAAAAAGTCTGGAGGGCCACCCTTATCACCTAGGGGTATATTTTATACCCCTGGGAGATAAGGGTGGCCCTTCAGATTTTTACGACCTTTTCTCAGACCTACCAAATATAGCCTACAACCTACGAGTATTCTCAGACCTACCAAATATAGCCCACGACCTATTCTCAGACCTACCAAATATAGCCTACGACCTATTCTCAGACCCACCAAATATACAGAAAAAAATCATAATAATCGGTCAAGCTGTTTCGGAGGAGTTAGACAACAAGCACTCTGACACGAGATTTTTATATATTAGATAAAAAACTCAATGTTTGACATCACATCAACTTATCACCTAGGGGTGTATTTTATACCCCTAGGTGATAAGGGTGGCCCTCCAGATTTTTACGACCTGCACTCTGACACGAGATTTTTATATATTAGATAAAAAACTCGATGTTTGACATCACAACAACTTATTACCTAGGGGTATATTTTATACCCCTAGGTGATAAGGGTGGCCCACCAGATTTTTACGACCTATTCTCAGACCTACCAAATATAACCTACGACCTATTCTCAGATTTACCAAATATAGCCTACGACCTATTCTCAGACCTACCAAATATACCAAAAAAATCATAATAAATCAGTCAAACCGTTTCGGAGGAGTTCGACAACAAGCATTGTGACACGAGATTTTTACATATTAGATAAAAAACTCGATGTTTGACATCACATCAGCTTGTTGATATCTATCGCTGAATGTGAAATCCCTGAGGCTGCTTCCGAACCATCATGTAACGAATCAACTTGCATAAAAATACAGGTGTGTTTTCGATTGGATCACATCTGAAGTTCGCCGAGAAACTGATCAACATGAAATCACACATGAAAATTGATGGGTACCGATGTTCTCATGAATGTATGCATATTCGGCCTTCAAACGGTACGTGTACAAAGCAAGTTGTGTTACAATACTCTTCAGGGATCAAAAGAAAATGCTTATGAATAATGAACGATGGAATGTTTCTTTTTTCTACTTGCAATGCGAATAATAAATAACTCAAAAGCAGAAAAAAAAGGTTTTTTTTGCCGATAAATAATATTATGTAATTCACTGTTTTCTTAAATAATATTTGAACAACGAGAATTGATTTATCTTTAATGTCGAGGCTTTGAGATTTAAATGAAGCAGCTTATTGAGGTATTTGAAATAATGTTACGACTAGCAAGTGGACATAAGCATTATTAAAATCAATATTAATTTGGTATTATCATAAACTTTACAAATTTCTGGTAGGATTTTATGTTGTAACTGTTCACAAGAGTTTGATTTTTTTTCTAAAATGATTTTTAAATAAACTTATGAGACATGTTAACAGGTCATTTTTGAACTCACAAAGCAAACACTGAAAGCACACACACCCACTATTTCGGGCACCATTCAATTAACATAATGTAGCAGCAGTCAATGAGTATAACAACGAAAGTGACTATCATAATGCCAGTAAATCCCGACACAAAACTCATTATTTGGGGCTAAAATTAAAATATTAATTAAACCTCAATGAGCGTTTATCGCGGGCGCCAGCAGCAGAACTGCTGAGTAAACAAGGAGGAATAATTAATCCGAAATTAACTTCGGTTATGGCGCGAGCGTGATTTACGATTACGAGGTATCGAGCGCGTCGACCGCAACGGGAAGATTGCCCTTTAGTTGCATAAGTATTTAGAACATTTCGAGTACTCCCGGTATTGAGGACTATGTCTTTATCGGGTACTTATATCAATTTCGAATTGTTTATTTAGTTAGTTATTTGAACCCCATGTATCTATATGATTAATTGTAAAGGAATCCCTCCAATTTTACTTGGTTAGTATATTACTGCCTTTTTGATTAATTCTAACATTTATGCGCCTCATAAATGAAAAGGAAATATATAAGGTTAGCATAGCGAATTCATTGAAAGTAAGTAAAACTGTGCAATTTAAAAACTAAAGATTATTCGAAGGGTTATGATACAATTGAATTTAATTTGATATTAATACATTGACATTTCATTTAATTCTTCGGCATTCCAATTAATCTATTGACATTTCGTTTAATTCGTTCACATTAATATTATTTATTAACGCTTGTTTAATTTATTAAAATTTATTCAATCTGTTTATTTTCCATGTAATTAGGCACTTTACAATATCACGTCTTCATAATAATGTAACTAAATAATTTCTAGCTAGTAAAATTAAATGTCTGCCCTTCTCTATTCATATTTAATTGCAACGCCTTAACAAGGTACAATGTGTAACTTCTTTTCACACTTGTAATGCAATATATAAATAAATAAATAGTTTTCCCGATGTAAAAGTGTAGTGTTGTAATTTAATTTTGACATCTTTTTATAGAATCGCTCCAAAGCAACGAGAAATCGACTTTGATCCAGTTAATTTTGTATCGACAAATATTTATCTTGGCCAAAAGAGCAAATTCGGACATCCTGTTTATAAGTGAAATTCTGATGTCGATTTCTATATTCAACCAAGACAACGAAGCATGAATTTTGAATTTTAAGTCAAGAAAAGAAAAGAGAAATATTTTAAATCTAAATTTTAAACATCTATCTTTGTTTATTCCTTATCACTCCTCCTATGCATCTAAGTCTTTCGCTGAGCAAGCTTTTTGTTAATGGAATTGACTGGCTCGGACAATCAGGCTAACGCCATCCGTGATTCTTTTAAGGTCCGAGTCAAGAAACATTTCCTAGATCTGAAGGCCTATTCTGTAACTTCGGTTGCTAACTAGAACTATCACTTTTGAAAGGAACTTAACATCCATTACTGCTATCATGAATGCTGCCGTAACACACAAGATCACTAAACCAGTAATGGATATAAAGTGTCTTTCAAAAATGACAGTTCTAGTTACCAACCGTAGTTAGCGAATAGGCCTGCTGAAATACCGAATATAATTACATTTACAGATTTATATGGTATGTATTGTACTTATATATTCAGTTAGTTTATATGTAGGTATAGATATCAGTTTTTAATTAATTGTAAATTTATTTTACTTTTTATTTCTTTAGTGCACATTCACGGGATACGTGTCTATACGTAGCTATATATTTTCCTAACGCGAAGGTTGCCTGATAGACATTGCTACCTTAGCAACAGGTCCACCTACTGTCAATGTTATTTAAAATGCTATGCCCTGTGTATATGTATTTTATGCAAAATAGTGTTTAATCGTTCATTCATTCATTCATTCACAAATACATATAAACGAAATATATAAGAATAGGCGTAAAAAATTAAGAGACGAGGAAACACAAAGGGAAATACATAAACCGATTTCTGTGCCGAGAATCACCAATAGACTTAATAATTTCAATAGCAACGCGTACAAAATCGCAATAGGAAGTCAACGATTCGTTTGATGTTAAAAATAGACGGAGCAATGACAATTTTCGTCACAATTATACCGAATCAGAACCTCTCAGTGTTGTACAGTCGCTTGAACAATCCGAGTAGGCACTTGCAATTAGACCGTTGATCCTTTGTCAAATTAATCTAGCCAAATGAACTATTGATTCAACTTCAGAATCCAGGTTAGGCTAACGGTCTAGTCTTCAGCGGCGAATATAACTATGTACACTGACCTTTGTCAAGTACAATAGATTCAATTTAGGCAATGACAATTGTGGTGACTATTGTTATCTCAGATATAAATAGATGTTCTGTGTGCATAAGTTAATCGGTTTAGGAGATTGAACTGTCTAGAGTACTTGTGTTAGTAAGGTGATTTTAAAATCGTGTAGTTAGATCAGAAAATACTTTTTGAACGTCTAAAGGGAACTTTAAGGCCATAAAATTATTGAACAGAAATTTATTCAGTAATACCGCAAATCAGTTAGAAATAGAACAAAGATATTAATTAGATGAAAGAAACAAAACCTCTGAAAAATTAAACGATTATTAAAGTATAATAATTGATAAAAATTGTAGAACAGTACTTCTAGAAGATCTTTCATGAATAATCTTTCATAAACACTTAAAGATGAAGAGACTAAGCTACTTTGGTACGTTTAATTAATGTCGAAGAAAATACTCACTGTTCGAAATCCGAATTGTATTGTGCAATTTCGAAAATCGGTAAGAAATAAAACGATGATATCAATTCGATGAAAGAAGCTACATCTCTAAACGGTATTGTAAGTAGTAATGTCGGAGATAATGCTCACTATCGACTATAGCTAAAGTAGTAGATGAACGCGACTTTACACGACCAGTGGCATTAAAACAAGGCGTCGCATGTAATTTTCGGCTTAACGTCACTCCTCTAAGGCTTCCTACTGATTCAATGTTTCTGTTGTGACTGTTGTGTTGTCAATAGGCTCAATCAAGGCGCCATGTGAACTGAAATTGGCGTCATTGTTGGGAGCAACAGTTTGTGATCAAAGGCTGAGGCAAGGTTAGACCTTTGTACTTGTTTGTGGAAATATAATCACAGTGATTGGCAGTAATACAATCAATCACGTAACACGCACACAAAGGCCTGTCTTTTATTATTAATATATACAAAAGGATAGAGGCGAGATGTAGTAATATCACTGGCAGGCTTATCAAGGCCCTTGACCTTCATCTTACTGATAATACTATTATAAATAAAGTCGGTTGAATGGGGATTCTTCTATCAAGGAACCTTGGCATTGTTAGTAAAATGCTAAAGAGGTTTACTAACACTTGTTCATTAACACTTAAGCTTGCAAAAATATAAGTTAATTTAATAAACGCAGAAATGATAATTCATTCAAATTATTTATTTAGAGACAAATTCTTTATTATAACAATGAATTATGGTTTTAAAGCTAAATTTTAATTATAACCTAGTGTCTACCGTAAAGTATTTACTAGGGTCATGTTGTAGAATCTGCAAACCGACGATCCGACGATCGTGAATTTTTTTATGAATAGTGACAGTGACGGTGATGATACCAATGAGAAATGTGGTGTCTGCTTATGGACAAATTTTAGTTATGTTACTGTTTCCGGAAGTTTTCAACTGAATAACAGGACCGATTAAACACACAACAATTTAAAAGATCTTGTCACTTCGGGTGCCATGACGGACCCTTGTGCGAGTCCCACCACTTGACAAAATTACCAGTACCGTCCAGTACACGGAATCGAGCACTCATTAGGCATTTAGATACATAAGCACATCGGCTGCAGTATCCGAGGTTTGTTACAATGTTTGCCGGACAGATTTGGGTCGTGACGTCTGTTCCGTAATCCTAGGCTGACGTGACTTTGGCCCGGCTGCGGTTGTGGATTAATCATTATTGTGATGCCACTCTTGGCTTAATGGAGGCGACTGTTAGTTTATTGACCGTTAAAATATGTAGATGGAAGAACTACAATGCGGACGCGTCGTGGACTGTCAACAGGAATCCTCCACATGTTTGAGATGATTGACAATTTAATATGATGTACGTTAGTTTCAAGAATTAATAAGGATGGAGACGTCAGAATGTTCAAAATAGGAACGTATGAAATTTTATGAAGATAATTTTAGTTTAAATAATACAATCTATCAAATGTTTTCTTTCAATTAAGCAATAAGCCTGCAAATTGAATAATGCACAAGAAGAAAGTATCAATATGAAAAAGACATGTTTGCCTGCACACGTTTTTAATGGGAATTTAAGATGTTTTCAAATACCATTCCCACAAATACTTATATTTAGATTTGAATGCGAAACTAGGTAACGCTAGGGCACGAATAAACGGAAATACACGTAGAACGTCGCAGTGCACGCAATGCGTATGTCCGTACCCGTACTGCGACGATGCATACGCAAAGAGATTCGAAACGTTGCCTATTTATAGAATAACACGTACACCGATGTATAAACAACCGTGATATGATTAAAAACGAAAACCCTTACAATATGCATTCAACGATACTCTTGTGTAGAATGTTTCTATTATATAGCTCGCTAGCTATTTTTTAAGCTGTCCCATTGGGTAAGTGAAAAGAAATTAACATTTTGAGTAACATGTATTTAGAAAAAGCATAACACAGACTTTGGAAATATAAGTGTAAATGTTCTCGTCGCTTTGTAAGAAAATTTGGTAAAAAGCATAGCAAATGTAGGTTTTTACCACCACCTGTTTTAATTAGTCATATATAGATGATGACGCCGAAGGTAAATTCGCTCGACTGTTACTTCAGCTAGCTTTGGATCTCCGAGCGTCATCACATTTGAAGCAAGTTCCATATGATAGCTATTGCCCCAGTGTCGAGGCATACTTGTTTAAGCAATCATGTGGCATCTGTGGTGTATATTTTGCATCATACAAGGCCACTAATCAACACAAGCAATCACATAAGAGTCAACAAGAAGTTGTGCCCATTGCGAAAATTTGTCCTTAAAGATCCTTAGTCCTTAAAGACGTGCCAAAAAAATGTTCCTGACATTAACAACCCAAATGAGAAAGAAGTGGCTGCTATGCCAGTTATAAATAACGCGACTTCGTCCGCGTGGAAGTCCTTTTTTATTGATTCCCGTTACAAATCCCCCCCTTTTTACACCCTTAAAGAATGATTTCGGGGTTAAAAACTATTCTTTATCATTCGCCACAACCCAACACAAACTAAAGACGGGGGAGGGGTCAAATAATCATGAAATTCGTGTGACGTAATTTATGGATGGCCTCTAAGCTCAATTTATGCAGTTTGTAAGCGTGCTGTTGGTACCAATAGCGCACATATGCGCAAATGGGACCGCAGGGTTTCAGGATCTCTAAAGATCTCCAATTTTTCTATCAATGTAGGTAGGTGCAAAAAAAATATGCATTTCGGACGTGTTTCGGGCCGTGAGCCATAGATAATACACTTAACGTGAGCCGGCAGGCAGGAGTTGAACGTATTTTGAGTTTAAAAAAAGGTAGGTATGTTAGAGTACGTCAAAGTTATGTAGGAAATTCATAATAAATATTCAATTAACTCATATATATATTTTTTTATTACTTTTAGCTTAAGAAAAGCGCTCAAGGCACTACAAAATGAAGAATGTTTGGGCAGAAAGCATCATTAGCAATAGAAATAATGGTTGAATTAATGTATTGCATTGAATTGTATGCCGGTAGAATAAAATATCGGTCTAGTGAGGTAAAAAGCAATGCTATCTTGTTATTAAATTGTTTGTACAAGCAGATTTGTAACAGCTTGTTTATTTTTAGAAATATGAGTACACAAGAGGATCAAAATGGCGGCCAGCCGCCGGTGCAGTCTGTTGCACCGACTGAACCTCGACTCAGGAAAGTGTCCGATAGTGCCAATAAGGCCAGTGTAAGCGGCGACATTCCTGTACAATAAAGGAAATGATGGCTTTAGCTAGTTTTTGCCCACAATATCAGCACACAAGTGTGTGCTCAAGACCAAATTGCTCATAATGTGCATATCTCAAAAGAAGAAGAGTATGCGTATATTACAAAGAGACAAGTCCCTCAAGTGCGACCGATGTATGTTGCGCAGCCGCCTCCTCTGCAATCTGCGAGTACATCACCAATTTTATCTCCCGTACCTATGGCAGCGACAATTTTAATGCATCCACCACCACCATTGCCTACACAAAAGAAGGAAACAATGACATTGTCTTCTGTATTGTCATCAGCTTATTATACAGGTCCGGAAATAATATAAGAGAGGGAGTGCGAGCGATATATGTTGCGCAGCTGCCTCCTCTGCAATCTGCGTGTACATCACCAATTTTATCTCCTGTACCTTTGGCAGCGACTATTTTAATGTCTTCGCCACCACCACCATCACCACTGCCTACACAAAAGAAGGAAACAATGACATTGTCTTCTGTATTGTCATCAGCTTTTTACACAGGTCCGGAAATAATATAAGAGAGGGAGTGCGAGCGATATATGTTGCGCAGCTGCCTCCTCTGCAATCTGCGAGTACATCACCAATTTTATCTTCTGTACCTTTGGCAGCGACAATTTTAATGCCTCCGCCACCACCACCACCACCATTGCCTACACAAAAGAAGGAAACAATGACATTGTCTTCTGTATTGTCATCAGCTTATTACACAGGTCCGGAAATAATATAAGAGAGGGAGTGCGACCGATGTATGTTGCGCAGCCGCCTCCTCTGCAATCTGCGAGTACATCACCAATTTTATCTCCCGTACCTATGGCAGCGACAATTTTAATGCGTCCACCACCACCATTGCCTATACAAAGGAAGGAAACAATGACATTGTCTTCTGTATTGTCATCAGCTTATTATACAGGTCCGCAAATAATATCAGAGAGGGAGTGCGAGCGATATATGTTGCGCAGTTGCTTCATCTGCAATCTGCGAGTACATCACCAATTTTTTATCCCGTACCTTTGCCAGCGACTATTTTAATGTCTTCGCCACCACCACCACCACCACTGCCTACACAAAAGAAGGAAACAAATTAACAGTTTAAGATCAAGTTATACAAAGGAATTAAAAAAATCCTTACTCTGAACCCACCTTACCCCTGGCCATACTCTTGGGGGTAGGTAAGACTAAGCTATATGACCCAATAGATGAATATAAAACTCAACACAAGTTCATGTGTATGTCCATATTTTGTTGAATTCGATTCACATATAATAGGTATATACGAAATATATTAAGTGAATAACTGAATTAAATTGGCCTAAGAAGAAGTGTTGCCAAATGTAAGGAAAGTGGATACTTTTGTGAAAATGAATATTAAATTGTTGAATTCACCGATTTTACAAAATTTTCGATTTTACAATAGATTCGAGTTTGCAGTGGGATCTACATATATTTGCAAACAGACTTAGTTCTGCAGCATATGCAGTAAAAAATAAGACACCTTAATGATGTCGAAACGACAAGATTAATTTATTTTTTAGTTATTTTCACAGTATCATGTCATTTGGACTACTACTGTGGGGATCAGCAGCTAGTATATAAAGTATTTTTGCACAAAATAGATCGGTTTGCGCTATTTAAAATTTACTGTCCAGGGATTCTCTTAAGAGATTTATTTAGAGAAATTAATATTGACTATAGAAATTAATAGCAGGACCATACATTTATTATGAAAATTAGAAAAATTATAACACACTAGTGGGCCCGGCAGACGTTGTCAATTTCATAAAAATCAGTGGCGCCGTTATTGAGTTTTAGCGAGACTAAGGAACAGCCATTCATTTTAATATGTTTTTTTAGTTTGTGTATTTGATACCAATTTCCAAATTCACAATTTAAATACTACAAAAAACTAGAGGCTTGTTTATGGGGGAATGTACTGTGAAATGGAAAGTCAATGAAGCTACGCCAATGAACCAGCAAGAAAACCAGCAAGAGCAATTTTTTATCCCTTTAGGGTTGGGTTCCGCAAGATTGCGCGGGCGGTAAAACTGCGCAAGCTTGACTTGATAAATCAGAACACTAATGATGTTTGCGACTAACTTCAGTCGTGTTTAGGTTCGCTAGCGTGAGACAGTTTACTGCGAAAAAAGAATTGAAAACACCTTATAAAGAAGGAAGAGCCAGGTAAATTTGTTATTTAATAACCCTTTGATGTAATTTTTTGACTTTTTGAAACTATGTTTATTCGAAACAATGATGTACTTTTTATAATCTAACCACGGTTTTTGCCGGCTTCATTAACCTAAATATCGCCTGTTTGGCAGTTTTTTCCGCAGACTGTCAATAGATGGCGTTAGATGGCATGTCAGTGGACTGAGAGCGAAGTGGTAAGACTGCGCGGTGCTAGGGCGGGTAACATTGCCCGCACAGTCTTACCTTCCATGTATTTGTAAAAAACATTCTTTCAGGTTTATTATAATAGTTGCATTACAATTGTATTTTTATTTTCATTATACGATGCCGAAGCAAAGAACAAGGACCACGGAGCATTCTCTATGTCCTTAAAGTATTTTAGATGAAGCAAGAAGACGAATAGAAAGCGGCGAAAGTAAGAGGAAGGTAGCATCATCATACGATATGAAAGAAAGTACATTAAAATATCGTTTAAAAGAACAGAAGCTGCAACAAAACTGGGAAGATATGATACAACTTTCTCGTCAATTATAGAAGAACAATTTTGTGAGTATTTATTAAAACTAGATAATATGTTTCAAGGAATGACTGCAAAAGATTTAAGAGCTTACGAGCTTGCAGAAAAAAATACAACATTCCCCACCGTTTTAACAATATATTGAAGATGGCAGGTAAACATAGGCTCCGTGGTTTCCTTGATAGACATCCAGATCTTTTATTAAGACGTCTTACCTCTACAAGCAAGGCTAGAGCCATGGGTTTTAACAAGCCCCATTGCGACAGATTCTACAAAAACACCGTTTTAGCAATGTATTGAAGATGGCAGGTAAACATAGGCTCCGTGGTTTCCTTAATAGACATCCAAATCTTTTATTAAGACGTCCTACCTCTACAAGCAAGGCTAGACCCATGGGTATTAACAAGCCCCAGTGCGACAGATTCTACAAAAACCTTGCAGCGTTAATGGACAAGCATAAGTTTCCTCCTACATCCATTTATAACATGGACGAAACAGGTATGTCTACTGTGCCCAACAATCCTCCAAGAGTCGTATCCATGAAAGGTAAGCGCGTCGTTGATAAAATATCTAGCGCTGAACGGGGTATTAACGTTACAGTCATTAATGCAATGAGCGCAACTGGCCATTTCATTCCACCGGCATTCATATTCGGTCGAAAAAGGATGAAAGCAGAATTGCTTGATGGTGCTCCACCAGCGTCCATTGGGATGGTATCCGACTCGTTTTATTAATGGTTATACCTATCTTTTAAGTGGTTGTTACATTTCAAAGATCATACGAGGCCAACAAAAGAAAAACCAATTTTACTGGTGCTTGATAATCATGTCTCGCATTGCACAATTAAAGCTGTATATTTTTATATCGGGAGAACAACATAGCAGCGCTAACCTTGCCACCTCACAGCAGCCACAAAATGCAGCCTTTGGACATATGTTTTCATAATGTATTAAAAATATTTTTCGAGCGAATGTGAGAAGTGGATTGTAAATGGCAATTTAAAAGAGGAGATAAAAAAATTTGACCTTTCGAGTTTCTTGCCTGTTCGAGAAGGCTCTCCCAATTTCCGAACAGGTGTAGATTCAACTTTTTTTTTTCATTGCTACTTGTATTTGCAGACATCTTGAGTAGGTATATTCAGGATGTATGCACATACAGGTTAAATATGTTTCCTTTAAATTAGAATGTTTTGCTTTGTTTTGACGTCAATAAGTGCCTGTAAAGGCCTATGTTGAATAAAGATTTTTGAATTTGAATTTGATGAGAAACCATCCTGGCAGAGCAATAACAACATTTCAGATAACTTCTTTATTTACCCCAGTATTTAACAAATCGACGACAGTTGCCTGCGTTACTGAATGTTTTAAAGTTTCTGGGATATACATAGATATACCGGATATATGCAGATTTTCTGCCTTTATATAGATTGTTACAGAGCCGTCAATTGGAAGGCTTATCATCATCATCAACAGCTCACATACGTCCCCACCGAGGGGCTCGAGCCTACCTTAAACTAGGGTGATTAGGCCTTAGTCAACCATGCTGGCCAAGTGCGGGTTGGTCGACTTCACACACAACCTGTAAAGAAATTCTTTCTTCACAGGTGTGTGCAGGTTTCCTCAAGATGTTTTCCTTGGAAGGTTACCTCAAAGCAAAAGTTTGATTCCACCACTAATAATTTTTAAACGTAAGCGAGCTAAAGATGAACTAAGAGACGGTGCGCCACCTGGCACAATTTTTGCATTCAATCCCGACAGTGGTTACATAAACAAAGAAATATTCTTCGTCTGGATGCAACATTTCGTGAAAAGTGTCAAACCAACACCCGAAAAGAAGGTTCTCTTGTTACTCGATGGACATACAAGTCACACAAAAAATTTTGACGCTATCAATTATGCAAAAAACCACAACGTTGTACTGTTGTCACTTCCCGCACACACTTCAAATAAACTACAGTCACTTGATACCTTATTCTTCGGACCTTTGAGCTGCTATTTCATAGATGAGACCGAAAAGTGGCTGCGCTGTAATCCTGGGAGATTTGTCACTGCATTCCAGATCTCAATGCTATTTGGAAAAGCGTATGCCCGAGCAGCGTCTGTAGGAACGGCTGCAGGCGGATTTGAGAAAAGTGGTATTTGGCCACTTAATAAAGATATATTTCAAGACTATGAGTTTATAACACTAGCAGAAGACGATAATCCTCAAAAAGATAACGAAATATTAAATATAGATCCTTTATCTTTGACGTCAGGCACTCCAAGTCATGTTGGTGCACCACAATCACCTAATCCTAATATTCAACGATGCACAATTCCCATGGAAATTCAAAATACACGCACTGACTCGGAATCGCGAACCCAAGCTACTTTGCCGCTGGTTTCATCTGAAATTCGATGGTAACTATGCATGCCGAATGTGAACCTAATAAGCAAACTCCAAAACCTGCTTCGGAAACACTACAAAAAGAAGAATTTTCGGATACAATGCAAAAAGATGAATCTCAACATGTTTAGAGGTATCTGGATGTTATCAAATAAGGCAAAACCAAAACCAGCCTGATGTAAGGAGTACCTCTAAACATCAAAACAAAGATTTTCCGCAGCCTGTTATTAGTTCAGATTCTGCAATGACAAATGTTGTGCCTATAAGTCAATCGGGTTTAGGAGCCACAACACATAATACATCAAGACAGAGCAAACAGCAAGTTCCAAGCACTAGCTCTGATTTCCACATTGCTAGTATATCTCCTGGAGCAAAGAAGGTTATTGAAGAGCTCAGAAATAGAAGCCGTAAACCCCAACGAGCTTTGGAGTTAACGTCATCTCCATATAAGAGGGAATTAGAAACAGCAGCAACAGCAGCTGTTGTTTTGATTTCTTCGTTTTGACTGTTTTAGATTTTAAAACAGTCAAAACGAAGAAATCAAAACAGCAGCCTAAAAAAGTAAAGAAAACTGTTCCTGACGATGAAGTGGAACAGTGGTTTTGTAAGATTTGTTTGCTTTGCTCTGCAGAAGACATGATGCAATGTTTAGCGTGTAAATGTTGGGTGCACGAAGAGTGCGCCTGTGTGAAAAAAGGGGTAAAGAAATATTTTTGTCCGTCATGTCACTGATTGATCTCATAGGTAAACCAAAAAAATATGTTATTTTAGTACCCACTCTATTCTTTATGTTTGCTGAGATTTGTTTTGAGAACATTTTGAGTTATTTTACTTTTGTCTGCTGAAAAACGTTTAAAACGTCTTTTGTTTAATGTAACTTTTTAAGTAATTTTTTTGTTTTTTTTTTTTTTTTTTTTTTTATTATAAGACTTACAACACTTCCAAAACTAAAAATTAAATTATTTGCGGTGCACTATAAACCATAATTGGTTTTTCTGTACACTACAGATTCGTATCGTCATCTCAAAAATAATATGATATATAATATTATGTAGGTGCATGCATGTAACACAATGAAATAAACAGCACGTCACTTTATTCGCTCGACATAATGCACTCCCCAAGAACCAGTTTTGACTGTGCGGATACATACGGGCGTGAATTTTGCCGAGCGAGTCGGTATACAGAAAATAAATCAAATCCTTGAATACATATTTACGTTTAACATACGAGTATATTCAAAGTCTTTGAGATTAAGATTTTTGAATATACATATATTTATGTTCATTTTTCATTGATTCTAAGGGTCGTGAAACCTGCATATTTTCTTACAAATTTTGATTAATATTTAGTTACATTTTCATAGGTATTGTTATAATGTTGCGATTGATAACATTATATAAAAAAAAACAATTTTTAAGACTGATTAATGTTTCTATGCCATTTTATTTTATAAAACGTTGACTGATAGTTATATTATTGTCTTTTATTTCCTTGAATTCTCATGGTTCCGTCGAATGAACCACTGCAGAAAATTTCCTAAGTCCAATGATAGCAACTCACTGGTCCAATTAAAGAAACAGTGGTCCAAAGAAAGCGACCATGGCAAAACAGTTTTTTTTTATTTTCTCTCTTTATGGTTATTGCTAAAAATCATAAATGACACATGCAAGTTCTTATATGTATTATTATTAAAATGTTGAATCACGTTTCTCCTATCTATCGCAATTCCGCTATTATGTCATTTTAAAGTTAAGTGGTCCAATAGTGGCAACCTTACCCTAATGCCCAATGGATTGCCACCAACCCACCAATAAGGTAAGCCATAGGACTTGTTTGTACGCAAATTAAAAAGAAATATTTTATGTATGAGAGCATATTTTATGTGCGAGTCAGGTATATCAGGTTATAAAGTGTATTTGAATAAGCATGTTATTAGTTTTAGCGCATTAGAACAGAACGAAAAAATAACATTGAATTTATAGCAAACGTAAACAACCAGGATTAAGACACCTGCTAACCCGTTGGATTTTCCATACTTATATCAATATGAACTGGGACGTCTTAAGCCGATAACTCCTCAACCGCAAGCGAGATGGAGTTATGGAGTTATAAGAAAGTTGGCAACTCCCGCCTCCGCCTCCGGGGAGTTGGCGTCAAAATATGGAAGTAAAACACTAAATCAGCCTTCTAATGAACGCAGACAAGAGGAGTTATTAAAAATTAATCCCCCGAGTTGAGAACTATAACGCATTTAAGTTGCGAGGTTGCGACGTTGAAGTTCGCTGCCGGGGTTTACAACGGATTCAGTGGCGCCCGCCAAATGAATATTTGAATTATGGCGATCTTTCGGGAAGTTGCCTCGTTCGTAAAAACGCCATGGCAACATCTTGTTTACGGGATGAATTATGAATGGGGAGGAGGGGAGGTGCGACATAATTTTCCGCGGTATCATAATGCTGCTTAAGGGTTTTGCGTATAAGGAAGCGTAAAAACAACACTTTGTATAAATAGCACGTTCGAAATATAAAGTCTGTGTCAATAACGATTTCTTATAACTTGGGGTGAGTACGTTTAGTACGACAGGGAAGCTCTTGACCTAAACGTCGATGATAAAGCCGAAGGTGGAAGCGAGCTTCACGGACTCCTCAACTCCAGAGGAACTGGAAATCTTATCTCCAATTGTCGAACACAACAATGCTATTAACATTATTGTCATGGCGATAAACTTGGGTGATTCTAGCCGGTCGGAAGCTCTACCGCCAACAAAATCGAGCAGAAAACTAAAACCGCTCTAATAACAACAGTTCAATAGCTTTTTAATAAAAATAAGTCAAATTTTACAAAAATAAGTCAAATTTAGTCAATTGTCAGAATTAAACATTAAACTTCGACGAAACAATTCTGACAAACGTTCAGTGACCTCATCTGTATTTATACACGATGGCGCAAAAGTAATGTCATAATGTAAGTGTGCCATAATTTTTGCAAATGGGATCAAATGTCATTGTGGTTTTACATATATTTTATTTTACTTTTAGAGAATTAGTTGACATAAGCCATCGAGCAATACACAATTACACACCTGAAGAACGTGGAAATATTGTTACTGCTTATTTGACTAGGATTATGAAGAGTGTCCTACCGTGTTTGACATATGGATGCCAGACGTGGTTTACAGCAAAAGCCAAGCCAAGCACAAAATCACCACC
This sequence comes from Schoenobius gigantellus, assembly GCA_963935595.1. Classification (NCBI taxonomy): domain Eukaryota; kingdom Metazoa; phylum Arthropoda; class Insecta; order Lepidoptera; family Crambidae; genus Schoenobius; species Schoenobius gigantellus. Next base: position 67,484,705 of record OZ012541.1, on the reverse strand, counting down.
TGCCAGAGAGGATTGGAGCGGAGCATGCTCAGGGTAAAGAAAATTGATAAAATAAGACACACACAATTGAGATCAATAACAAAAGCCACTGATGCCTTGAGTTAGACACAAAAATTGAAATGGAAATGGGCAGGACACGTAGCAAGGCTTACTGATCAGAGATGGACAGCAAAAGTAACCCGGTGGAGTGGCCCGCAAGGAAAAAGAAATAGAGAAAGACCACTGACACGCTGGGAAGATGATATAAAGAGAATCGCCGGTTCAAACTGGAGCCAAGTAGCATTAGACCGACATAACTGGGCAGCTTTGGAGGAGACCTTTACCCGTTCTGCGGTTCTTGCAGAATAAAGATAAACATATGAACGATACTAACAATTAATCCAATACAAACTACTAACCAAACAAAAATAACGCACTAGAGAATAAGTTACATTTGTATTTCTTTTTGCAAGAAATAAATAGGCTTTTTATTTTTATTTATTATTTGACCAATTTTCCAGCCGTGTGATCTCCCGTGTTAGAGATTTGAACTGGTCGTCCAGATCACCAGATCTAACTAACGGCGCCAGACTTCTTCCTTTAGGGCTTTTTGAAATCTCGCGTTTACCACAACAAACCATAAACCTCGCAATTATTGAAAGCTAACATTGAAGAAGAAATCACCAGTTTTTCCAGTTGTTTTGCGAGCAACAATTCAAAATGTCATTTGAGCGTAATCATTTTTTCATCATAATGTTATCAATTTTACATTTTTAAATAAACTTTATGAAAACAGATCAATTTTTTTTCATTTTTCTTTTAAATGACTGAGGTATCATCGCAGAATCCAAGCTATTGGAGCTAGAAGGATGAAATTTAGAACAGGGGATCGTAAGCTTCTGTAGGCGCCCACTAAGGCAGGATTTTTCAATATTCCCAAAGGAAGCTGAGAATGCCCCATCCAAAACATAAGGAAACTACAGTGATGAGCTTTATTTAAGTGATAAGTAGTGCGAAAACGAGGAAGAACACTCACACAGCCGCCCCTCGTCCCAATTATACACATTACCGGCGCAAATTATGTCATACGCAAAAATTTCAAGTCCCACACGTCAAATTAACCGCCGCCAACTCCCAACACAATCCTTAGCGTTATCGAATTAAAGTCGCAACTTGCCGAGCGAAGTTCGCGTATTAATTATGCAATCAAAGCCTAAACAAACATAAAGGGGGGGGGGGGAAGTTTGTTTGAATAACTGGTATAACAGTTGAATTTTCTAAACAATGCCGGGTTGGGAGATTCCTGTCGGGCACGAAATGTGTTTTGCTGCTAGCGTTACGTGCTCCAGAAGTTGGCACAAACAAGGCTGTGGCGGCTTCTTCACATCAACAGTTAGGACATCTTAGCGGCGATTATGATTATTATTAGCCACTCTATTTCGTACTTAATCACTGACGCAATAAGTTACAATTTAGAGTTATGTCGGCCAAAATAGTTCGCCACTCATGAGGTTCAGTTTTGCGTAATAAAACGACAGAGTTGTATCTGCCTTGCTGACGTACTGACGTTACTAAGGCCAAGACTTTGGCGACATTATTAAATCTTGGGGTGTGGGGTGGCCTAACATTCGAGGCTTCGCACTTCGTCCCGCCATGGATCCTTTGTGCTACTCCAGGTTTAGTCTATAAAGCCATCGCCACCTATGGTTCAGACTATGATTAAGCTCGACGTTGTCCTTCGGTGTCATGGCCCTGTAATCTTGATATTGTTTAAACGCGAAGTTTATATTGAAATTCTTCCAGGGACCTAAGTTACACTAAGTCTGGCATTTTTTTTGTGAATACTTTTACTTTATTGAGGTAAATATATGAATGAGTGAATATATACCTTATAATATAAGGAAAAAATTAAATTATTACACATAATACAACAGATACATAAACACAAAAAGCGGCTTGTAGCTGAATCTGGAAATTTTGGTACGAAGCAAAATATGGAAAAGATCTGGTATGTAAGCTCCTGATCTTTGTCTCATGATGGTTCAACTGTATATTACACACGAATATAGCCTATCTATATAACCCATACTGAAATATATTTACCTGCTCGAAAGCATTCAAAAGTAGTTTTTGAAATACGTTAAGTAACTATAAATTCAGGTAGGTACTTCAATATTGATGTGATGAAGTCTGCAAATTCGGCGAATTTATGAGGATCCAATTCATTTATTTAAAATCATTAATAACGTCGTTGATTCTACATGTTTTCTAAGTGAAATCTCTTTCAAGTAGGTATGCCAGAGGTATATTCGACATAAGTATACTTTTTTTTATTCCAGTGTGTAAGACCTCATTATAGTCGAAATTGTTATATCACAAGATCATCAATAAGTTTAAAACCTCATTCAGCCACATTTACATATTCCATGTAAGTTTAAAGCAGTTTTGTATTCTTCTCAAAACATAATAAGAGTTTCTTTTTGTTTCATAGTTTTGTGTCTTAGCCGCAGCAATGATTTAACTAACAAGTCGTGGAAACTTTGAAATGTTAATGTATAAATAAGTTAATATATGTATTATTATAGGCAACATATCAATGTAGGCAATTGGCACTGTTATTATGACGGCAATCTTCGAAAAAATTATCAGCTTAGGCAATATATTTACCTAATAGATATCAAAAAGATTCGCACGTTCATAGCGTAAGATACATACGAGTACCTAACGCAAATTTGAACTCGATGTAAATACCTACTACGCATCACCGGCCAGGATGTGACGCGCCATGAATATAAACTAATACTTAGAAAGAACTACACGAAAATTGGTTAGAACAAGACACTAATGTGGAATTATTTCCGCGAATAACATTGTCTTTTTTGGCCATTTCCTATGTTGTGTATGGGTAATTTTTTTATTCTTAGGATAGTTCGTACACCAAAAGGAAAAATACGGAACCCCTATAGGACCACTTCGTAGTCCGTCTGTCTGTCCGTCCGTCAAAAATTCCTTTTCTCGGGACTGTGTAGGTAGGGATATCAAACTGCAATGTATACCAAATACTCGGGTCTACTGTTGTTAAAAGTTGTTAAAAAATCGAACTTGGAAGTCAACGCGTTCAAAATATATGACCGTTTATATTTAATTTCATATTATTTTTTTTTAATCCAAACAATACTGCACTAGTTTAGTGCAGAATTTTTTAAGTTCACCATTCTTGCCAATATAAATCATAATATCCCTCGTTCTTGCCAACTTAGGTGCCGGCAACTATACTTTCGTATTTATAAAATTTATATTTAAAAAAAAAATCACAATGCAAAGCCACAAATAATGAACTATTAGTCCACCGTCGCTTACATGGGCAATTATTTAATCAGTAAGTTGTAACACCGACCGCCGGCAAATAGAGTAATATAATAAGCAAACAGGACAACGGTCTGTCTGTCTTGTGCAATTACTCATATAATATTTATTTCAGCTGTACCATAATAACCACATATAATATTAATGAATATTGAATATATCTACAATGAATGTTTTGCCGTTCTATAAATAGAGAAATATCGGATGTTTGTTTACTATACGTAACATTGAGATTTGTTATAACGTTGAATTAAGACCACGCTCTAATTACTCTGGAATAATTCTCGATCCCGAAAAAAACAGTCACAAATCTATCTAGATAGCGCCAATCCGTTTATTTTTATCAAGAACGGTTAAAATTAGATTATTATTGGTCTTCCCTATTTTCGTGTTTTGCAGCTTCATCACCACAGCTTATATATGTCCCCACCGAGGACTGTGGACGGTCACGGGATTTGATTAGTTTCATGATATAGTAGCAGTTGGAATACTCCAACCATTACCTCTATTGAAATTCGAGTGTTTTTGAATCTCAACAGCCTGGCGTAGCAATACTTAGATAAATCAGTCCTTTTGGCGAGGATCTGTGGATTACCAAATCTTAGATAATGACAGACGCTAAAACAATTGAGATACCGTGAGCTCTGTTTGCTTAAAACGGACCATATAAAGACATGAGATGATGGTAGTGAAACAACAAACTTGATGTTACTTTATGACACTTCATTTCAGTCATCCCGTGACCACGAATACTGTAAAGCGTTCGAGACGCCCGGCTTAATATTTAAAATGTTTAAAACCAAATATACGCGAGTAAAAAAGTGTAGCTTTATTAAAACGTGTGGTACCTACTCGTGCAAACAAAAGACGGTATCATTATGGACGTCATTTAGCTGTTAATTAAGAAGAATGAGCGCAAAAAAATAATCAGTATAGTATTGCAGTACACATCTACACTATTATTTTTTATTACCTATAAAGAGGAAAGATTTGTATGTATGTATGTATGAAACGAATAAACTCAAAAACTACTGGACCGATTTCGAAAATTCTTTCACCATTAGAATGCTACATTATACCTGATTAACATAGGCTATAACACAATTATTTTTGCTATGGAAAAATATGAAATTCTCACGGCAAAACAAAAACAACGCGGGCGCAGGTGCGTATAAAGTAAAGCTACACAATAAAAGTACTCACGTTTCGATATCGTTTGGGCGATATCTCTACTGCATGGTTGGCTGCCAGGGCGCCTCGGCTGTCGGTCTGCGGTGTGACTGAAACAAGAGAATGACCGGTTGAGTATGACCCTCACCAAACTTACCACTTCTAAGACAATAAAACAGTAAGTAAAATATAAATAGTGTAATGCTAAGGAGGGGAGCGTCGGTGGCGCTGTGGACTCGGCACTTGCCTTCCAATCGGGAGGTCGGGGTTCGAGACCCGCCATGTACCAATGTGTTTTTCGTTTCGAATTTCATATGTACATTTGTCTGACGCTCCTACGGTGAAGGAAAACATCGTGAGGCAACCTGCATACATCTGCGAAGAAATTCAAAGGTGTATGTGAAGTCGACCAATCCGCACTGGGCCAGCGTGGTTGACTAAGGCCTAATCACCCTAACATAGGGTAGGCTCGAGCCCCTCGGTGGGGACGTATATAAGCTGTGATGATGATGATGATGATAAGGAGGGGGGAAGTAGAAACTCAAATTGGTGTGACATCGTTTGTGACGTGCATGAGACGTTAATAACTTCTGTAGCGATCTACGCAGACTTCCTAAGAGCACAAAACGAGCCATTTTACCCGAGTCGTTCCTATAGCTGGATAGGATTACTGATTTGTTGAGTGTACGTACATAGTACATTACTCGCATAATTAAATGGATAGGTTATGGATAGTCACGTCGAGAGTGAAATGGGTTTTAGATTTAGCATTTATAAATTTTTGGCACTTCTTTCCATTAAAGTCGTAGACGAAATCTTTTTTATTGATCGTCAGTACTCGTAGACATTGTTAATTAGGTAAACAATGTTTGAGAATATTTTAATGAATGAATTTTCAACCGCAGCACAACAAATTTGACGAATAATTAGTTTCACGCTACATAATTTTCCTTTTTTTTTCAACCTGTGACGTTCGACTATGGTCAGATCCTTAACGCCAAGCTAAACATATTTGCGTTATTTCTATTTTAATCAATTATTTTTGCCCTTATTAGTCTAATTTGTCTCCTCCTTAATAAGATAACACAAGACAACACTAAGCAAGATACGACAAAGCAACATGAGGATAAGACAACATATCACGTCACTTAATGACGCAATAAAATTAATTGACGTTGTTAAGTGGGGCTGTAAGTCAATCAATTTTCTTTCCCTAACGTTAACTTACAAAAACATAGGCACACAAAAGTTTCGGAAAAAATAACAAGACATCAACAAACAAAAACAATACCGACAAAACTCTCCTCGTCCTCTTGTATTGTAACTCGACATTAATCATGATCGATTTAGATTTTCCAGTCACCAGAGCACTCTGTGATGACAGATTTTTTCTTGCGCAGTGATGGATTTCAATAAAACATTTGGGAAACATTTCGTGTTTGAGCATATTGACAAAAGACGGGACAAAGCATACTTATACCGATCTACACACGATTAGTCCCTATGCTTACTGACACTGTATATTATGAAACAAGCTAGTCAGTTAGTTCCCTACGAAGTATACGCGAGTATTTGCGTACTAGTCTTGTATAGATTGGAATACGTTAGTAAAAAAATGATTTCCAATCTATACGGGATTAGTTTCATACCCGTGCTTTCTGGCCTTGTACAGAATGGAAAGACGCGACGGCGTGTGCATCTCACTAAATAAAATTAACGCTAAATACATTTGTCTCTGTCAATATCGAAAAAATGACAAAATCAAAACGATGGCTTGAACATATTTAGCGGTCGAACGTTTTAGTGTTAGATACGCAAGCCTTAAGAGACACTCTAGTTTTAAATTGAGATGTGACTTAAGCTCCATTAAGGAATTTTGACGTCTGACGCGGAGTGGGTCGTCAAAGAGCATATTAGATAGGATTGTTAAGTGTTTCCCTATGTACTTACGTCACTTCCGAAATTGTCTTTGATCACAATGGAATCCCTAAGTGAAGCGTTGGTGTACGAGAGGGAAATGAAGGCAGCATTGAATAGGTTTCCAAACTATATCAAAAAGTTGCAGTATTATGAAAACCATAGGAGCGTATATGAGTGAATTGTGAAATATGTATACAGGGTAATTTTTAAACATCAATTGGGAGGTTGTCCCAGGGGCTGATTCTATAGTGCTCAGATGCAACAACTTTTTGTATGGGACCAACATCGAAATCGCAAAAAAAAACCACTTGCCCATACTAAAGTCTCGATCAGCTAACCTAGTTTGTATGGAGAAGTGTTTTTTTTTTGCGATTTCGATGTTGGTCCCATATAGGGTTCATTCCCGGGAATTCTCGAGCCGAGAATTCCCGGGAAATCGTTAGGCTTTGTTCCCGGGAAATTAAGCTCGAGAAAAGTCGAGAAATCGAGAAATCATATTTGAGTCTTTAAAATTATAAATTAAAACTATTTGCGTTTGCCGTTTGGCTTTAAACGCGCGGCGCGGCAGCGCGTTGGTGCGGCGGGGTGGCGCCGAACAAAGCATTGATCTTCCAAAGTTGTCATTTGATTTTTTTCCTAATTAACTTGCCAAAATGGTGCTGTTGGGTACAGAATATTTTTATTTTGTTTAATATTGTGTGTGTAGTTTAAAATTTATTTATTTGTATTCGCGGGTATAGTAAAAAGAAATGTGTTTGTTTAATATGTAGGGGGTAATTTGTATATAAAATATTTTGTTAAGTATTTGGACGGTATATTTGTAAATGTTGTGCAATTGGCTATATAAGTAGCCGTATTATAAAATTAAAGCGCTTTCGTTTCCTACCGACTGTGCTATACGTGTGTCTCGAAGCAAATAAACTTCATTCGCTTTACTATCGGAAATCTCATTTTCATCAGCCGCATCCGTTACAGGTGCTGTGATTGTAATAATAGGTCAGCGAAGTATTAACGTTTTAATGTTTAAACTTTAGAATTTTTTGTTTTGTTTAAAAGAAGCTAATGTTGTTGAAAAATTTTAAGTTGATTTTTTCTTATTAACCTGCCAAAAATGGTGCTGTGATGATTGTAATCAGCAATCAGCATAGTTAAATTTTGTTTTGTTTTCTGTCAGAGAAAGAGAAGCTAATGTTGTTGAAAACTGTCGATAAAAGTGTTATAATTATTTTGATTCTTTTATTTGAGAGGAAAACCACTTAATTTGTTAATTTATTTTATTATTGGGAACGAAAAGATATGCAAAAACGTATGTAAATGTAAGTTTCTCGACAACCCGAGAAGACCCGAGAAATTTGCCTCAAGAGTTCTCGAGACCCGAGAAATTGATAAGCTCGAGAAATCATGAACCCTAGTCCCATACAAAAAGTAGTTGCATCTGAGCATTAGAATCAGCCCCTGGGAGTCTGTTGATGGTTTAAAAATTACCCTGTATAAGATGTAATCAAACCAGCCCTGCGAGCGTAGAACTCTTGATAAATTAAATTTGGCAGCTAAGATCGACATACTTGACAAAAATCAATAAATTTGACAGATATTCCTAAGGAGTGAAAAGGACAATTGTCGATCGACATCGATCGATAAGTCCATGCTCGCAGGGCAGATTCCATTCAGACAGAAATGTGAAAAAAGGCAATAAATAAGTTGTCATGAAGACTAGACTGTCAACTCAATAACAAACTAATCATAATGCCACGATTGATTACTTTATACAACAAAGTTGGCGACTATGCAGACTTATACAGGCTGGCAAGTGGCTTGCTATAATCACTTAATATGCATAGTACACTTGATTCCGACAAGATGCTCAAATTACAACCCCTACAAAAACACCAATGAGTACGTTGCCAACTTGTGACAACTGTTGAATCTTATCATTTCGATCATAAGCTCGTATTACACTTACACATCTAGCACTTATAAATATACAATCATCAGTTAAAAACATTCCTGTTACCATGTTAAAGGTAACGATACAATCAAATAACGAACACCACATTAGTCATAGCAACGTTGCGAAACGGTTCAGACAGCCGTCTTAACCTTGGAATATAAAGAAAAAAAGCTAGACAAAAAATTACCTCAGGTAGCAACAGCGCCTGGCGTCGGTTGAGGACTTTAAGCGTTTCTATGACGATCTTCAACTTGTACGAACGTGATGGATATAGGGTGGATTTGTATAACGGTGACTTTGAAAAGCTATTCACCTCACAGGTACCCATTTATCGAAATATCTCGATACAAAAAATATCAAACAAATTTGGATGGATTGAATTTTTGATAAACAAAAAAGCATCGTATACGCAGAAGATAATGAAGGCGTTCGATATAAAGTTTTTTTTAATGATAACACGGAACATTTTCTCATCGCTGACATTGTAAGGGTTCTGTGATTTTATGTAAAATCTGAAACACAAAGTCCTGGATCAGAAGTTTTTATAAAACTGGTATGTGACATTATATATTGTTTCCGGTGTCTTTTTCATGTTCAAAATCTTGATAAATTAACTGTCAGTTGTTTTTATTAGACTATTTTAAGCGTCATTGAGAACCTTTCATTGAAATCAGCGGTATCAAGCCCCAATTATTTTGACAATTATCCAGCGGCAATGAGCAAAGAAAGGGCCGTTTCCAGTAACAACCAAAGGCAAACCAGAACTGAAAGGCAGTGTCTAACCAGTCACAGCACAGTATTATCTTGTCAATGAACTTTTGAAAGGAAATGGGTGAATTTCAATTGGTGGAATTAGCCCTCTGAACAGCTTGGACGATAAATGATAAATTTATAGATTACGATTTTAGAGAGATAGCCGTTAACGACAGCCGAAGTGTGAACTTGAGTTAACGACTACCGAACTTGAGTGTGAACTTGAGCAAAGGACATTATTGCTCGAGGGAGACATGCCAAGCCAATCGATTCTCTGAACCCTGCGGTTCAAAATATGAGTAAAGCGTACTTGCGACATTAGTTTATCAACATATAAGTGTTCGACAAATTGTACTGAAAGTAATCTTATGTATGAACAGATGCTAAGGCAAGTAATTGTTGCCTTTTATGCTTTATATTTTAATATTCTTTGTGAAAATTAATGCAGTAGGTAATATTATTGATTCCGAGCCCTGCAAGCACTCAGCACCAGTCATAGTTCGGCCTCGGATCATTAATAGGGACCCGATTCGCTATTGATTTAAATTTTGTTACTGGAGGCAAAATTTAATGGACGTAAAGTTTTCGCTTTCATCCTTAATTTGCCTTTCGAAACTTGGTTACACGATCGGTCGGCATTTCGGCCCGAACTGTGCATTAATTGTAAATTTCACAAAATTGTCGGTTATCGAATTATTATTCAGCGAGGACGTATGAAAACTAGAATTGGTGGACACAGAATGAAAGGAATAATTGTAGCGGACGAGTAGACTGAGAGCTGAAGAAAAAATGGGTTTCGAAAATGAAAATAGTATTGCGTTCTAATCGGAAGGTCCGGGGTTCGAGACTGTCAATTACCACTGTGTTTTTCGCCTTTAGAATTTCATATGTACATTTGTCCGATGCTCCCACGGTGAAGGAAAACATCGTGAGGCAACCTGCATACATCTGCCAAGAAATTTAATGGTGCCATGTGAAGTCGACCAATCCTCACTCGGCTCGAGCCCCTCGGTGGGGACGTATATGAGCTGTGATCACCAAATGATGATTAAAATTGACATTATAACAGAATAAAAAGAGGTTGGGTCCACAACTGGAATGTTATACGACCAATTTTAGTCAAGTCAAAGGTAATTAAACTTGATTTAGTAAATAATGTTTTGTTTCATTAAATCTTATGAGATTTGACTTACTCCAAAATAAGACATACAACAAACAAAAATAAAGGGTTATATGACGTTAGTTTTTACTGCAAAAGTATCTTGTATATTTATCTTCTGCATTTTTACACAAATGGTGGCAGACGAACCAGTACATGGCCCAGGGGCCTAGCTGATATTAGACGGGTATTACAACCTAAAGAAAGATGCTCGCGGATCCAAATGCGGAGATAGTGCGGGGGAGTATACTATACACGTTGCACTAGCCACCCTCACATTTCGATCTGCAAGATGCTTCTTCACGTCAATTTTATTTTTTTTATCTCCTTTTATAACTTGATTATAAATATAAGTACCTATTTATATTTTTAAGATGAGAATCACCGCGTCGGGGGACCGCTAAATTCTTACCTCAATACCCAAAATACAGTAACAAAACAACAATATACAACCAAAGCGTTCAATTTCTGGAATAATTGACTCTGAAAAAAATGCAATATGGACACGACCATCAACGTCGTCTGCCCTCACGTGTCTGCCCGTTCGGGTAGTCGCACTCTGTGACGGCCCCGCCACCCGCGCGGCGTGACGGCGGCTTCGAGTCTCGGCGGTTTCGTTCGAGTAGCGTGCAGCTCACGACTCTCTGGTACATACATACAAAATAAACTAACTTTAGGCGGTAGGTATAATTTGAAGTAATTGATAGATGATTGATTAATTTTATTTCTTCATAATATATAGCGGTCCCCGTCGCGGCGATTCTCCTCTTAAATGACTTTAACTATATGTCAGTACCTGTAATTAGCTTTATGTTATATATTATAAGTTAACCACTCTGTATTTCAGCTTTAGTCTTCCTAACAGATAAAAAATAATATAAATAAATACAATATAAATAAGTAGGTACTTTTAATCAAGTTATAAAAGGAGCTAAAAAAGATTATTTTTATACTTTTTAGTGATTTTTTAGGTCAAGGGGTTTTTTTTTAATTTTTAATTTTTTGTATTCCACGCTCTGCGAATGTACGAAAAATATAGTGTAACATAATGAGAAGTGATAAGGTATCTCCATTATCGGTTATATTTTGTTGTGAAGATCATTTTAACGTAAGTACAGTAGGCTCCCATTCAAGCTATACATTTACACTACGAAAGCCGCCTCTATTACGAGCGGCATAAGAACGGTCCAAAGGTCAATCAGTATAGCTTGATAAGGAGCTTACTGTACGAGTATGCTATATTTATAAACAGCTTAGTGTGAATTAGCGTTAAAGCAGTAGAAGATTCGGTCTAAAGCTAACCTAGCTTAGTTTCCAAAGTTCATTAAAAATTTATCTAAAGGGATTATATAATATGTGAGGCGTTTTGCAAGTTTGAATTTTTCTCCCTTATTTTTCACTTTTTATATAATATTTTCTGGGCCTTAATAATAACTAAATAAGAAAATACATTTTAAGTATAATGTTAATTCAATAAAGAATCTAGAAAAAAATATTTGAGACAAATTTAAACTTTATGCATGTGCCCTATTGGGAAAGGGGCGTAACCAAATTGATTTTGAACCTTATTAAGTTCTCAATTACTGTTTAACACACCAATATAGATCACATTAATTGCTTCATAATTATGGCAGGCATATGAATTTTCATGCGAATTCGAGCTTCCACATTTATAAGGGTCTAAGGGCATTCGGATATTAATTAATGGAAATGAACAGGCGGCAGTTTTAAGTTAATTATGTTCCTTGTGTTATACATAGGGGCCTCTTTTACAACGTACAAGTTGAAGTTTTACTTGTATTGTGATATTTGATAGAAGTCTGAAGTGTGTCTAATGTGAGATCGAATATTCATAAAAAAAACACTAAACTGAGAAATGGTGATAACTTAGCTATGTGACAAGGATACTGGCTATTTGGAGAAGTTGCATAGACGCGTTCGATAGACGGCAATAAATTGATGATGACGGATGGAACTGAACCCCGAGTTATCAGATCTGAACAAAATTTCAAAAAGTATGTGTTTTTATACTGTGTCTGGAATGATTTGCAATACTCTCTTTTAGTGATTCGTAGTCGTACAAACTAAACGTGTACGAAGTCGCGGGGAAAAGCTAGTTTAAGTATAAAAAATGAAGTACAGAGAATAGACATTGACATTTCAAATAAAAAACTCCCAAACTGTCATCTTAAAACAAGTTTATGCCACGTAAGAATTACTGCGACTCAACTGGAGGTACCAGGCACGCATAACACTTGAAGAAGTTAAGCGACCCATTTCCCCAGGCAATCCTAATTCATTAGCTCCGTAGTAACAAGTTTAAGTAACAGTTTGTGCGTCGGCACCGGCAGCGAGTTAGTATTGCCCTCTGCGGTATCGTTGTGACTATATTGTAAATGGAGTTGATCGAATTCGGGATTGTTCGATTTTAAAGTTTCTTCGTGTGTGACCGAAAATAAGATTTCCTGGCAAAATCCCTAGCTATAAACTTCCTGACATTTTGCGTGTATGCCGACCAAAAATATCTTATTTTAGAAACGATCTTGAATATGCGTGTGTGAGATGCAATGTGGTGCATCAAACAAAATGCGATCGTTGAACAAGTGTTCTCGTTAACGGGTGCGCAGTGGACAAAGGAGAGAAATAGACTGTCCATCTACTGTTGACATTGACACAGTTCAATCTGAAGAACACATCATGTGAAGAGTTTCATAAAATTGTTATGGAAGACCAGCAGTTGCTGAAAGCAATATTCAGCAATGAAAAGTACGCGCCGGTTCAGATGGATAAATAGTATATTATGCAACTAGTAGATAAAGGACGCATTTAAAGCGAGGGCCATATATGAATCACGAGCAAGTGAAGGATTCTAATGACTGAACCACGACCGTAGGGAGTGATTCATGATGATTGTTCAAGTGTTAGAATCCTGAGCGACGCGAGTCATTCATGGCCCTCGGTATAAATCCGTTTTATTCAATAGTTGCATACTATACGTTATACCATGACTACGAGAAAAAGAAAGATTTAAGCAAAAATAGACATTTTCATCCCCCATCTCGGAATAGTAGATTGCTTTATAAGGGTGGAAAGGAATCAATCCCTACGAGGTTGTTAGACTATAGACTATATGTTAGGCTATAGTCCGAGTAGGGTTTGATTCCTTTTACCCGTGTGTAGCACTCTACTTTTCATTTCGAATGCAAGGAAAATAAAAAATAGCTTTTCTAATAAAATTTATTAATAAAAATACTCCTAACATGACATATCGACATCGTGTTTTACACTTAGTGTACTTTTAAGCATTGAATATCTGCTCCATAGCGTAGACGCCTGCACTTTATGAGATAGTTCATTAAAGTATATAAGAAATACATTTTCAGAAAATGATTTTATATTCCTTGCATCTCGCCACTTCATAAAGTCGGAATATGTATTTAAATATCTTTCCTTTGAAATTTTTGGCAAAAAAATTTCGAGTATTGTATTTGCTTCGTTCGTGACTGAATCTGGAGCCGAAATTTCAGAATCGCTTGAATTCATTGTTTTTCTTAAATACCTAAATCACACAATCAAGATTTCGGTACAGCGTAACAGATTCCCCTCCCGCCAAAATTATCTTTTTCACAGGTATTTTTAAATTTGGAACACATCGCGTTACCTGTTACTGGCCATTCAGCCAAATACTTTTATTATCATTGTACCAAAGATTGTATGTACGTAACCTAATTCAGTTCTATTTTTAAAATTTTACTTTCCGCCCTAAGGAGGGAAGTAAATAGTATGAGAATTTCCCGCCCGCTGGTGGGAACTAGCGTTTTCCTCCCAATACTCAGATCAAGGAAACGCTCCTTTCCGAGCATGAGGAATGAAAAGAGTATTTTTGCTATTCGATATCTGACCGATAAAGCTGTTATCCGCTTGAGGCATTGATTTACTACCAAACGTTACGTTTACGTTTGGTAGTAAATCAATGGCTTGAGGTTAAAGGTAATTTGAATTTAGAACATCGCGTGCACTAGGTATGTGACTTCAAAACATAATTAAACCTATTTACTTCCATCTCCATGGTGCCGAATTTATCATAAAACTTTTTTTAAATTTGTTAAAAACTGTCTGAACCTACTTGGTGTACTTTTGTTTTTAATTTCCTCGCTGAGGGGGGATGAAAGGTTACGTGTTGCACACGAGTGCAAAGATTTTCCAACTTGTGCTACACTCGGTTAAAAAGCAACTTTGCACTCATGTATAACAAATTACTATTAATATCGGGTATTTTTTATCAAGTAGGTTGTACAGCATTGAGATGGAGGTCGAATATATATTCGGTGTGTTCTAAATTCAAACACCAAAATAGTGATTAAAAGTGCTTTTTATTCACTGTTTCCAGTGAATAAAATAAGCTTTTTAGAGGCGGAATGGTATCAACAATATTACATTTGATTCATCTATTATATTTAATTATTGTGATTTAACAGTTGAATAAATATTTCTTGTATTTTTCTCATTCTTTCGAGAAATTCCTGACAATTTCCAATTTTCCCTGTTTCCTTGACAGACAGCTAAATTCCGCACATGTCAGGAAAATTCCTGTCATCTAGTAACCCTACGCGTGTGCACCTTCAGAGACTCTATTCCAAATTGTATCTCGATTGATATATTTGGATATTATACTTCTTTGACTTTTATGTGTTTACAATAATAGGTCACCTACATACTCGTACATATAGCATTAATTTTACACAACGACAGTTAGTAATCACAGTCTTGTAGTAACGCCACAATAAGGGATTTCCTTTCTTGGCAGTATATTAAAAATAAAATAGTTGACTTATTTATTACACTGCACGTGGAGCTGTTTGCAATTTGTGACCACTTGTCATGCGCTCAGTAAGCATGTACGAGTATAATGCTATGGATTTTCTGCGTCAATGTTAGTGTCAGCGCTTTCGTCGCTATACGTGTTATTAAACGCGTTAAAAATAACGCTTAGATACGGTTGCTACATCTGCAAAGTCGCTCGAATGCTATTTAACGTCTAACGCCACTAACAATGTTTCACCGATTAACGCGTTAGATTGTTGGCTACACAATCATGCGTCCAAATTATTATGTTAATGAACGCGTTACAAGCACACATTTTATCTATATGTCTTTGCAGTCTCGTATGTAATTTTGAAATTAATTCAAGACAATTATACTGTTATATTTGATGATATTTTATGTCAAATTATATGTAAATAAATAGGTTGCAAGCGCTCTGAACGTGGCATGGCAAAACTAAGTCGATTGGCTCAACGTAGCCACTCTTGTATGCGTCGCAACGGACAATGATAATATAATCTATACTAATATTATAAAGCTGAAGAGTTTGTTTGTTTGTTTGTTTGCTTGAACGCGCTAATCTCAGGAACTACTGATTCAAATTGAAAAATTCTTTTTGTGTTGGATAGTCCATTTATCGAGGAAGGCTTTAGGCTATATAACATCACGCTACGACTAATAGGAGCTGAGCATCAATGACAAATGTTGCAAAAACGGGTAAAAAATATACGGCGAAACGTAGTTCGCTGGCACAGCTAGTTTAAGATATTATCACGAATTAAGAATAAACTTTTACCGGAGGTAGACTCTGTACCAGGGTCGTGTGCTTGGGTACCTCCGTCTTAGCTATTTCTGCCGCAAAGCAGCAGTGCTCGCGTTGCTGTGTTCCGGTTTGAAGGGTAAGATATGGCACTGAAATTACCGGGTACCGTGACTTTACATCTTAAGTCACAAGTTGGCAACGTACACTGTTGTTCTTGTGGGGGTTGCAGTTTTGCTGCGAATCTCACAGGAACCACATGTATTATAGGTGACTGTTACCACTTACCATCAGGTGGGCAGTTTGCTTATTTGCCAACTTAATTGCAATAAAAAAAACCAGCCAGAGTGGGAAACCTCGAAATGATATTGTACAGTGTACCTGACTGTCCACAGCGTGATATAATAGTATACTAATTCCTTTCATCTAAGGAGAGATCTGTGCCCAATAATAGTGGGGTGTATATAGGTTAAGTGGTGGTATCCAAGAAATTCCGAAGTTTGATTTAACAATTTACCGAACTGTCCCTAAATACTTACCCTTACAACGTCAGCCATGCCTTATTACAACTTTAATCCCTAATTTAGTCTACAGCAAGAGCAACAACCAAAATTAGCCCTCGCAAGGGCTCCACTACTCAAGCGTGCACGGCTGACGGAATTTTATTAGAACCTCAGAGACCGTCATTAGCAAAAGTTGGAAGAGTTTAAATATGTCGTGAGATATTCGTGATCATCCATCTATGAATATAATTGGCCCTCAACAAAGATGGCGGTTGTCTTGTTAGTTTAAAGGGAAAGTTGCCCTTTGATGTCGACAGGGTAATTACACGCAGAGGGCGCCTCTCCAGCCCCGAGTGCGGAGTCCCAAAAATTAAAAGATTTCAGTCTACTCCATTCAAAACATATTTATCGTGACGCCGCGCCACTTCAAAGTCGGCGTTTTAAGGAAAAGGCTTGGTTTGGTTATTTCTTGATTCGTGGAATATGTTGTTTTTAGTAAGTGCACATAGGCGTGTAGTTTTTTTACACACAACAAGAGACAAAGAGAAGTTCAACACAAATTTTGTTATCATTAATTCTTATAATGCACCTAATATTTTAATTTGTTTATTTTAACATTTGATCGTTACACTCATGTTATTTATTTTTTACATAACTGAAAAAAAAATTCTGTGAAGCTCATGGCCCTCATCTCATCTGATGATAAGTGACGATAACGAAGATAGAAGCGTGCTCTAATTATCTAAAAACAATAATGTTATTAACATTGTTATTATGGGCATTAAGGCGCTACATCGAAAATGAATCAAACAATGGGAGGCGTGGTCTATACGTAAACGCGGGGCGCCCCCCGTGCTCAAGTAGCTAGTCTTTATATTTATGTCTTCAATCAAAGTCGTGCGCCCGCATGCAATCAGGGTGGTTTAGAAATTATCGACGTAACGTAAGCGACAAAATACAAATTATTTTATTACACAATAACTATATTGATTAGAAAAAAAATGCTTCTGTACGATTCTGAATACTGATGATGTCTACTTATTTAAGCAACTTTTTAATGAATACCTAATACCGTTTACTAGTAATCCTGCATTTTCTTATTTTTTAAGAGGTAATTTAAAAAATGAAATATACATCTCATATTTGAGTTTCAGATCTGTAAGATCTTTCAGTGACCTGACATTACATTAAAAATAACGATTATTTTCGATATAGCGCCTGACGGAAATTGAACCTGATACTTGAAAGCGTGTCCTATCGGCTAATATTACTGATCCGCAAGCGTGCAACATACTCTATGCTATTGCTTGAGAGCCAAAATAAACTATTAATAACGTGAAACTATTATTAGAGACACCGAAACTTTAATAACAATAATTTTAACCCGATCCCGTTCATTTTATCAATAACATAAGACTTTAATTTGATATGGAAGAGCCTAAACAAACAGGGAGTGGCACTCATCGCACTAATAATATGTTGTTTACATTGAAATTGTTCCCGATAACTTGTTACGCCGACGGTCACACAAGAAGAGGATGTAAGTGACTGACAGCCAGACAGTTTGACTGACGATGTAAACCGACTCATTACGGTATAAATATAAGAAAATATGCGTTTGTTGAATGTAGGCAGCGTCGAGAGATGGGTGCACATTCTACGTCCATAGAATGAAATACTTAATTATATGGTAATGATACCCCTCTAATCTTCTTAGTTATTAAAAAGGAAAAGATAACATAGAAACAAAAATCATTCATGAAAATTAATGTGCAAACCCTATTTCAGTAAAATTAAAGAGTAAACTACGCAGAATGACAGGTGCGGTGCTCCGGTTCTCCGACATGACAACCTACTAGGGTTGACAATATTTTTTTGGACTTCGACTATTTATTTTATTTTTATGGGTTATTTTGTGACAGGTTGTGTTGAATTTATGTTTCAAAATTAGGGATTTCCAGTCGACCTAAAAAAACCGAAAATGTGGCAAACTGGATTTCATTCCTTATCTAGTGAAAGCCTAAAGTCTCCAAGTGGGCCAGGGACCGAGATCTTGATGGCACGGATGGACCGAAAGAGAAACACATTACCAACAAAATTTGAATTACGCTAAGAAACGTTATCTACGTGAATGTACAATAATAGAAAAATGAATGACTATAGAAAAAAAATTCGTCTCGGGCGGGATTCGAACCCGCGCGTCTCCAACATACCGTGTTGACGCCTTGACCACTTCGGTCGCCGAGTCCATAACAGCCCCGACAAAATCTTTGTTTTCTCTTTTGAACTTTGCTAAGCCAAAGTAGTCAATTGTCAAATTGAGATGATTTGATGTGGTTCGAGTATCATTGTCATCTAATTCAGTATTTCTCTGTTATTAACAATTTTTTTTTAAAAATTGGTTAAGAATCAAGCAAACGAAAAGAATGACGAAGACGCGCGTTCAAATTTCGCCCGAAACGAAATTTTCTTCTTTATCCATTTTATTTAACACTTTTAACGGAAACGCAAAGTTCTATATAAAATTTTGTACAATAATAGTGAAGCTATTTATAAATGCGACATTATTTACTTTTTGGAACCACATTATAATAGACAGACAATATAAATGTTGTCTCCAACATAATGCCGATGAGATTCTACAAGACCTCGAGGCCAAGTGTAACACTAAAATGCCGCTTCTGTTAATTTTAATACAAGATCGGGTCCCCGTAATACTAAAATGCCGCCTCTGTTAATTTTAATACAAGATTGGGTCTCCTTTCAGTTTTAACGCGCCCAGTACCTACACAAACAGCCGACCGAGGCTGTTCACTCGAGTGGCACACATCTTAACAGCTGTCATTTATCAGCTCACAAGTGCGCCCGCATGCACGCCACGGTACCCTTATCATGTGCTACGCCATCTGTTGTCAACGGGAGCTATGTTGAGTGCTCCGGAGGTTCATCGATTCAATCGACCGTTCTAGAACAACGGTCGTTTTGAGTTCGAGTAGTGGGTTCTTTTTTGATTTGACGTTTATTATTGGGGATTTATGAAATTGAATTGAAATTAGAATGATGAATGAACGTAACGTTCACGAATCTGCTGTCAACGAAAGCGACGTTTAAATCCTCCAGCTGATTAAATCGATGTTATAATCTAGAGCAACAGCAGTATTGAATGTGTTCTTTTTTAAATTTTTCATTGACGTGGTCTTTGTTTGCTTTATTTAATTTTGAATTATAAGTTTTAAGCGTATTACGTAATAATCGTGATCTGTAATAATCGTGATCTGTTCTACAGATTATAATTTAGAAAAAAAAAACATATTTTGAAGCGTTTATTTATCAAATGCTATGATGATTTCTACACTAAATAACTAATTTAACTAAAAATATCTAATACGATACTCAAAAAAGAAGAAAAATGATTAAAAAACTTACTTCAAATTTGTCGACTACTCCCGAACACTCGAGACAATACAAGCGACATTCCATAAAATAAGGCGGAGCTCGACATGTCCTGTGTTCAGATTGGCTGAACTGTGGATTACCGTTCGAGAAAAAACTTGAATGCCGAGTGTAGGTTAGTAGAGAACGCCAGAGCTTAGTCCGTTGGTCGACAGGGCCCACCGCAAGCAGGAGAGGGTTAGGTCCCGTGAGGTTGTTTCAGAACCGCGTACCCTTTGCCTTTTTTAGGTTTAAGTATGATTTTTAATTTGAATACGTCAAAAACACACTTTCTAGAGGCCCATTTTGTATCACGGGATATCTTCACTGATATCCCGTAATGCAGACAGATATTTTCGCATTATGATAGTTGATAATAATGATAGTTGGGATTGTACTATTAGCGACCATCTGAAAGGTTTATTATTTCTTGTAAACACTTCAATGTTATTTGTCAATATTCGCTCGCACAGACATGTGAATAAACAACAAAATTGCATTCGCGGTTTTTAAAAAAAATGTTATTTAATTAAGCACGAGTTTATTAAACATTGCCTTAAGCATGAAAATGTTTATTCACGAAGTCAAATAAACGGTTTTTAATTCGATCCCATATTTTTGTATTCACAACAACAACCCCCTTACCATGATCGCTTAAAACAATATTAAAACCGCACTGAGAGCGGGATGACGCTATACGAAGCAAGAGCGGTGTCTCTGTTTCAGTATTGTTATAACCTTGTCTAAGCGATCATGGTAAGGCGCCTGTTGATATTAGTTTAACCCTTAAGCGGGAGCGTGGTCATTCGAAACAGGAGCGATCGGGCCTAACCTAAAGGACCTGTGAGTGCGGTGTTATGCATTTAATAAGTAGTTTTATGAGGAAGCCGATTGGTTCGATACTGTCGCGCAATTATACCTTGAGGTAGACTCAGCACCACCAGACTCAGTACTAGTCATTTGCGCGGACACTGTCCCAGTATGTTTACTATTTCTGCCGCCAAGAAGCAGGGCTTACATCGCAAATCTTAAAGAAAGCACATGTACACACAGCAACACGCCAGACTTGTACACGTTGACTATGAGACCTTACTTAAGTCGCTCGTAATAGCAACGACATTCGTAATGCAAATGTACAGCTTATGACGTGTTGCTGACTATAAGTAGATACTATAGGCGATTGTAGCCGCCGTGGGCAGCATAGATTAAATCAAATCTATGGTGGGCAATTTGCTTTTTGCCAACTAAAGACTCAGTTACACAAGGAGAGTTTCTCGCACGCGAGCGGCGATTTCTTCTAGGCAATAAATATGCTCGCCTAGTGTCGCGAGCCTGTGTCGCTTGATTAATACGAGTTTTTGTCAAAATGACCCAACTGCAGGCGATAATCGAATGGCACGTTTTGCCATGCGATAATCGCATACGATTTTTCGCCGCTCGCGTGCGAGAAACTCTCCTTGTGTAACTGGGTCTTAAATTGCGTAAAAAAAGATAGCATTGTTACAAATAGGCAACTTAACCACGGAGTAATTTTTGAATGGATACCGCAGAGATAATCACTTAGTTTATTCATTTAAATTCATCGTAATAATACACTCACCGCATTAAAATGTCAAAGGGAACCAAACGTCATATCAACAAACTTACATTAAAATACTACATGAATTATTCCTCAACCCCGAGCACTCAGTGTGGAATTAATTAAAAACATAAATCTCGCAGCGTTCGAAATTTGAATTTGAATAAAGAATGCGTCGCGTGAGGTCAGCCGGCATCGTTTCGCCGGCAGTGTTTTAAAACGACGACCGTCGCAACTGGACCCCTTGGATTCGTTACTTCATTCCACGATGTACTCGAGTCGCGTCAATTGAAGGAAGAGTAAGGGTTCAATGTTAATTGGTCTTTAGGTCCGGTGTTGTTGAGGAATACTTACTACAAAAAGCTTTCGTGAAATCAAATATGTTTACATTAATAAGAAGGGATGTAGCATCAAATGAGATTAACGTAACGTTGTTTAACTGAAGATAATAGTAGATTACCCAACAAGTGAAAAAAAGGTGAATTATTTTCGAGGCACTAAGTTGTATCCCGCGAGGAGCGAAGGATTCTAAAATAAATTCCCGAGCGTAGCGAGGTATTCTAGAATAGAATCCTGAGCGGATCAAGGGATACAAGAGCCGAGATGAATTTTTTTTCATGTGTTAGGTACTCTACTTTTTATCATTGACTACGAGAAAATAATTACTCTTAAAATTTTAAATTGAGGCATATTCCACAAAGCCAGTTATTGTGTTTTGGTAGTTTTTAGTACGTTTTTATAGCGAGAGTGTACAACCTCTGCACGTTTTCCTTTTTTCTTACTATAATCCGTATTTTATTCACTCAGTGAAACAAAGAGCGTTTTATTCACTGTTTTTGAAGAATCGCGAGCCCTTTGTGGAATGTCAATGGTAAAAAATAGTTATCTATACCGATGAATATTACAATTCTATATTAGTGATGAAGGTTTATAATAATAAAGTTAATTTTGGGATAATATTCGTAAACCCTACACAATATCATACCGGATGACAAAGATACAAACATGACACCTAATTTTAGATTTTCGTTAATGACATGAATACATTCTATATTGTGATGGGGATTTTAAAACGTTTCATTAGTTTACAGAGTGAATATTTCATTATGTCTTCGGAAACATTCGGGGTGTTTCCTGTGAGTTATATCAATTTTATGCAAATTGAGATTTTATCAAAGTTACCAACACAAAGGGTCTGTATATAAACATAATACTCATAGCTATCGAAAAATTTCTGAAATTTTCCATGAAGTTGCCTACGCACACCCTCATTTATTTACAAGCCCCTTATCCTTTACACCCTTAAATCTATCAACACAACCACCACAGTGGACGATGGGAAACTTGGGGCTACAAACACTTCGTCTGTGATGTTAATTTTCTGCTGCAGAGTTAAATATAGGGACAAATCCACTTACATTAACATATACAAGGTATTTGGTCAATACCCTATCAATCTGAAACCTGCCCATGTTAACGTAGTCATATAAAAGATATGATATCTAATTCCCCATACCTACATTTTTTTTCACAGACCCAACTATTTGTATGGGGAATTTCAAAATAAATTTTACCATATGACGCCATAACTTTTATATGACTATGTTAACATGGATACGTTTCGGCTTGATAGGGTGTATATACCAAACACTGATTTATTCTGTGCCGCCTCGAACAGAAATATGAGTGCAAAATTATCAGAAAGCGTAACACAACACCATTAAACAGAACACTGTTACCAAATTGATGCTTTCTACGAAATATCCTCGTACAGCAGTGCTGCAACAATTAATTTTAATTTGTTCATAGCTGGACGTCATTTTCAATTACGCCATAGTTTAAGCCGCGGCCGAAGGCCTATTGTAGGGCCGCAATTGTTACTACGATCCCCGAAATTAATTAGGCAATGTAAATTCGTAGGGTTCATCTACATATTTTAGGTATACTATGTGTTTTAGACTAACAAGATCCTGACAGTTTCCTTTAAACAGTTTTTATTACTGATGAAAGTTGACTCAGACAGATGCGTTACTTGTAGTAATCAAAAGAAGATCTACTTAGTTAATTGTTTAATGCATTGTCAAATTAATGTACTCGTAGCTCCAAGACGAGAATAAATAAAGATACCCAATGTTGAAAACACGATTTGATTTTTCTATTACACTGGATTTTTAGTAAATTTACTGAAAAACATACACACTGTAAATTTACTGAACAACAGGGTTCTTAGTTTTGTAATTCATTCATTGAAGCTACGTATAGACTACAAAATACAACTCGCAATAATTTAAGTTAGGATATAGTTTCAATTTAAAAATTGTAAGCCGATTTCATCTTTTAAGATGTATGGCTTTAATTAAGAATAAAAAAACTTTCTATAAAATTATGATTTGATTTTTAATTAATTTTTAATAATTATGTTTTTATTTAATATTAAAAGTTATAAATATATTTATATCATATATGTTTTGAACTAAGATAAATTCTTATTACAATTAACACTATGTTATGATGAAGCACATATACATATAATACAGCAATGGCTGACCAGTCGAGTTAAGTAAGTCTAACTAAAGTTTACTCAACTTTGAAACAGAATAATGTTCCTCACCCATCCAAGTCCGCACCATGGGGACAGTAGCTTAACTTCGGCAATCGTAACACCTAACGCGCGCGCAATTCGCCAACAAGCCTCTATGGCTTACTCGCGAGGGCGTCATGGAAATCTTTAATCGCACGCGAGGCGAGACCTCTCATACACAGAAATACAAAACAATTCCAAACAGTAATCAGAAACACCAATTATGACCACGTAGGTACATCCCAATTATAAGTTTAGTTAACTATATTTACATAATCCATTAAATTCAATGGACAACATCCACCGACTATATGAGAGCTATAACAATGAGATAAGATTCTGAGCCGCACGTCACACACGCAATATTATCTTGGCGCATACATGCGGGCGCAAAAGTGCTTATGAAGCCCTAAAGAGTAGTGCACATGTGCCGCGATACGGGCGCCCTCTCCTCCAGACAATACCTTCATTATGCACGCTATTAAACTACAACAATAAACCTTATCGCCAAAGTAATAGGTCTGAAACTTGTTCAATCCAATCCGCGGACAAAGGGTGGAGTTTCACAAAGAAAATCAACAGATGGCGCTGCGATAAAGACAGGCACATCTCGAATGAAGCGTATTCATTATGAAAATAAAGGGTCAACTCGACAGTGTATTGCGACGTGATAATTTTGTCGGGACAGGGTGGGACGCCCGGGCAGATTAGCAAATAACTTCGGAAGATGGTTATTATTATTATGAAAAGCGATACGCCGCCCGCTAACTAAGAATATAAACTTTGTTTAAGGATAATTTCCACTTAGCGATAAGTTATCTGACAGTTTCGAATAATAGGGGTGTAATTAAATGGCATTTTATTATTCCCTCACTTAATTTCAAGTCGTTGTTCTGCTCAAACAATGTTTGAATTTATGCCGAATATTAAGTTTCCGAATGAACACGAATTTCACTGTGAACAATCTTGCTAGTGTTTTGTGATCGGATCGAATAACACAACTGTAATTTTAGTCAAAAGTTAGTTTAAGTCGCTAATTTTGGAATTAAAATCACATCTCACATTGAGATACGTACAAAGCCTTTTTATCATAAACATTACTTTTTATATGAAAAAACACATGTTTGTTTCATATGGATATGAAGAACTAATATAGACAAGTTCGTAATGGGTGACTTTGGGTTAAAGTACTGATATAACTGTTTAAAGGGCAAAAAAATAAATAAGCGAGGCCTTATTGTTAAATTTAGCAAAAATGTTCTTATGATAAGTATATGACTGTTATAGAACCTATTTAACCCCCACCGTCACCCGTTACATGAAAATGACTGTCGGCTTCGGGCGAGGCGATGTAATAAAAATAATTGAAACGTCAACGTTTCAAATGTTAACGAGAATTCAATAAGTTAATGAAGGCGCTGTTACGTTTGCCACGTTAAGTGAATAATCGATACTGTTGTTCGGGTTGATGGCTGACAACATTAAAAGGGTTTGATAGCTTTTTGATAGCCGGCTAATGTTCGCAGCTTCGACAATCAGCGCAATCGAAAGAAAATTTTCGAAATTGTTTCGTTTGATTACATTAGGGAAGTCAATTTATCGTTGTAGCATGGGGAATTGTAAAGGTAACTCAATAACGTTGATTTTATCGTAGTTCAATATCAGATAAAGTAACACCTTTCTATATAACCTGCCCTCGTAGCACTACCATCAAAACATGATATGATAAAGCGCTTTATCGCGGTGAACTGTTAAAATACTATGAAAACCTATTGTATTTTGACAGTTCACCGCGATAAACCGCTTTATCACATCGTGTTTTGGTGGTCGTGATATCATCATCACACCTCATATATGTACATCCCACCGTGGGGCACGAGCCTACCCTAACTAGTTATGTTAGGGCGATTAGGCCTTAGTCAAACCACGCTGGCCGAGTGCGGATTGGTTGACTTCACATACACCTTTGAATTACTTCGCAGGTGTATGCCGGTTTCCTCACCGTAGGAGCGTCAGATAAATGTACAAATTATTATGAAATTTGTGAAACGAAAAACACATTGGTACATGACAGGATCGATCGCGGGCCTCCCGATTCTACTCAGGGCACAGTCCAGTGCCGAGGCCACAGCGCCACCGACGCTCTACCGACTGGTGGTGGGCTGTAAATATGTAAATATTATTAGATATTAAGCTGGCAGTTGATTTTTTGAATGCAAATTGAAATCCATAAATAAAGAATATTTATGATGAAGCTTTGTTTTATATTTCGTGCACGATTGTACTCTAAAGGAACAAAAAGTAATAGCGCGTTTGCGGATGACAGAAGATTAATGGTAGAATGTCCATACGTAATTATGTAAGTATTTAAAATCTAATTAACAAGGACTACAATGTACGTTCCCAAATTGTTACATAAGCTGCCCAATAATTTCACTGCTTGCCTTATCCATCAAACCAGAACATGGCAATACAAGCACTACTTGGGCGGAGGAAATAGGTAAGGTACGAGGTACCTTCTCAGACGACTAGCACTAAAGCGCTCCACACACAGATGCAGAAGCGGGACGGTAGAGGAACGCGACTTGCGCCGCGCCGCTTCCGCGGGCGGTTTCTGTGTGGCATGGTCCATAGCAACACGAACATTACAAAAATTTCCGCTCCGCTACCATCCCGCTTGCCGCCTCTGTGTATGGAGTGCTTAAGTCTTCTCTCTGCAAGCGTAACCATGAACACAATGGGGAACTAAAAACAAATAACTTGTTTCTTCTAACTTTCTCATATACCAATGAAGCGAGACTGGACGAGCGTAAGTAACATTGTCTTTGGAGTCCATGCGCCGTACCAGGCTTGCTGGTAATTCCCTCATCTCCGCGAAGATGGAAAACTCGATAAAACCCCACATCAACCCGTCTCGCCAGCATGATGTAGTAGCAGACAGCTCCTCGACTAACGGGAGAACTGTGGCCACCAGTGTGACGTTTATTAGTTATGTAAATACATCACTGCTTTTTAAAGGGACAGTCGCCGCAGTCTCGAATTGAGGCTGCAATGAATCTTTGAAAGCTACCGTAAGTATATAACCATAGAATTTGAGATACGCAGTAAGGGTCCGGATAAGTTGTTAGATAAAAGACTTCAACATATTCTTGGCACGGGCACGAACGATATGTTTGATTCCCAAACAAAGCACTAACTTCAAATACCTACCTTAATACGTACGTCGTCAACATAAACCAAAGAATCGTAAACATAATCCTCACCGAAGAACGCCCGAGGTTAGCACCAGAAAGGCGGCGGGATAAAAACAGGTGGTTTTATGTGAAAACCTACATTAATAATTCATTGGTAATCCTCCAACTTTCAAGTAGTCTGAACGTATTTCAGGGCAATCGACCGTGTTTATACCTAAGCAAGATCCGGTGGAATTCTTTAAACGAATTTCGGTGGGACGCTCCTTGAATTTGTAGTGTTTCGGATTTACACCCCACTTTGAGAGTGTTTAGGAACGATGTGACTTAATTTAGATAATATTCTTTAAACGCACAGGAAATCTTTTAGGTATAGCATGTTCAAAGTATTTTAATTACTAATTTACAATAACATAAAAGCTACTAGCAGGCGTAGCACGAGCTGCCAAGACTGGACTTGAGTCACGCATTATCTCACAATTTCAGTGACATAATCTCCTTGCCTCAAAGAGTAACACGACGACGCGTATTTAGTGCGTCTGACGTGATTAAAATTTCTTGACGCTCGTCAAGGGACACGTGTGACTGAGTTTTATCACAAATTCCTTGGCGTACTTGTGCTCCGACTGCTTTGGTTGTAGCAAAAGCTTTAAAACTTTGGAAGACGGAACAGCAGTCGGTGATCAAGAAATTTGTGATAAAACTCAGTCACCCGCGTCCCCTGACGAGCGTCAAGAAATTTTTATCACGTCAGTCACACAAAATACGCGCCGCCGTGCTACTCTTTACATCTTGGCAGCCCGTTTCCACCTGCAGAGGGAGACTACTCCAGAGTGGTCTGCATGAGTACCTACCTCTCTA
Source organism: Schoenobius gigantellus (assembly GCA_963935595.1). Lineage (NCBI taxonomy): Eukaryota > Metazoa > Arthropoda > Insecta > Lepidoptera > Crambidae > Schoenobius > Schoenobius gigantellus. Next base: position 67,456,676 of record OZ012541.1, on the reverse strand, counting down.
TCTTGCCTATTTCGTTAAAAAAAACCTATTTCTGCCGCCAAGCAGCAGTGCTTGCATCGCTTTACCGGTTTGAAGACTAAGACAGGCAGTGAAATTGCTGGATACCGTGACATGACTGTGCCTTATGTCACAAGATGACAACATACATGGAGGTCTTTATAGGGGTTGTTGATTTGCAACTCCTACAGGAACCACGTGTACAGTCGACTACAAAAAGATCGATTCGGTCAAAGTTACAAAAATATGTATAGATAATGGATTTATTCACAGACTATATTGACTTACCATTAAGGTAGAGTATACGTATTTTTGTAACTTTGACCATATCGATCCCTTTGTAGTCGACTGTTCAATAGGCGACTGCAGCCATTTCTTATTAGGTGGATGGCCTCCTTGTTTGCCAACTTTGATGTATCAAAAAAGTATGATAATGAATCATATTATTGCGTATAAATAAATATTGCAGAAATTATCAGTTTCAGCTATTATGTGAGTGTGTCGAATATATATTAATTGTGGGAAAAATAAAAACGCATAAATACAAACATGAATTAAAATTGTATGATAAAATTACATAAAACACTACATTCGCAGAAAGTTGTGAAAGCGCTGCCTCAATGATGGTACCGACAGACTTTGAGGAACGACTATTATGATTCCACGTTTGGTCAGCTCTAGACATTGAAACTTTTCATCTTAAAATCAGTGGTTTAATTACGAGTATTATTGTAAAACTTGTTGTAAAGTATACACCTACTATTCCGAAGTAATAGCTGTTCCTATAACAAGAGTTTTATTATGTTATTAACAGTCAATAACTCTAACCATCCGCTTTACTTAACTTTGTTGTTAATCGTAAAACTTACTGTTTGAAGTTTATTCTTGTGTTTTATTGACTATAGCCTGTTCGAAGTCGTAGTTTATAGTTTGTCAGATCATAATAATTTGGCAATCGGCAAAAATAGCACCGTATTGATTATCCGAGAGAAATTGGGAAGAGTAATTAGCTAAATTGACATTGGATATTATATAATTCTGTGGAGATGTAAGGAGTTCCGAAATACCCTACATTTGAAGGAATCTTATTTTGAGGCAAAATAATTGTGAATCTTGACGGCTCTTAGTGCAAGATTAGAGCAGGGTTAAGCCTAGCACAGACTGTGAATAATACAGGAGAAAGAACAGTTTTTTATGGGATAAGGGGCAAACGAGCATACGTATCACCTGGTGATAGGTGATTACCGTCGCCCACGGCACGGACACCCGCAACACCAGAGGCGTTACAAGTTCGTTGCCGGCCTTTAAGGTAGGAATACGCACTTTTCTTGAAAGTTTGAAGGTCCGGAAATACCGCAGGCGACAATTCGTTCCAAAGTTTGACTGTGCGAGTCAGGAAGCTTCGGGAGAAACGCACACTTGGGGACTGCCAACCATCTAAATGATGGGCATGGATTTTTTGTCGCGTGGAACGATGGCGGAAAGAGGCGGCAGGTATAAGTCCGAACCGTATTATAAGGCGTGACTCACTCATCAACACCTATCTTAAGCCCTTGGAGCTAGAATGTTTATATTTTTCAAAATGTTGTTTTTAAGAAGTAAACGAGTAATAAGGAGTTTTTGAAAATTCGACCTTTAAGGGGGTGAAAAAAACTTTGGTGTTAGGCAAACAATCGGAGGCAATGAAACGCGTGTTAAAGTATTTCCTAAAATTCCACCCCGAAGCAGCGAATCGGGGTTGCTATTGTCACTATAGTGCACGCGGCTCTTGTAAAATTCGTAAATATGCAATCCCTACAATAACCGCTGTATATTGTGATGCCAATGTGTATAAAAGAGTAGCACTCCGGCGCGAATTTAGTGTGACTGACGTGTAGCAAGGGCTTTAATACTTTAGAAGATGTAGTAGCAGTCGGAGAGCAAACAATTTGTGACAAAACTCAATCATATGTGTCCCTTGACGAGCGTGACTCGAGTCTAGTCTTGGCAGCCCGTGCTACGCCTGCAGGTCCCCTTCGTAAATTTGTCACGTTTAATTCACGAGACTGCTGCATAAAGAGATAAACTAAACCTACTTTCGAGCCTTCCGCGTCTGCCAATCAACGGCAAAGGTTCATAAGCTCCCCACCGACTCATACAGGTCCAGCATGATGAGAGATGGCTCAACCCATATTCTAGGGAGAGATCTAAGTCCAGCACAGGGTAGTTGTAAACAAAAAAAAACTCACATACGTCTCGTCACCGACAGCTGGTACTCACCTAAAAAAAGGAAAAGAATTGAATTATTATAAATATAAAAACTTCATTGAAATTCAAATTATTGTTAAAATAACGAGCGAGCAAATTAAAACGAACCGTCCGTTAATGTCCGTTAGTGTAGTGTGGTGGGCAAAGGAACGCTTTTATAATCTTCTTTTCTGAAGTCGGTTAAACATGAAAAGGAGCAGGGGATATAACATACAAAATTTCTCAAAAAGTATTTCTTTTCCAAAATAATTTCTCATGTTTTTCTATTAATAGTTAGGTAATATGTCGCAGGATCCATTGCGAAATCAGGACGATGTCAGTCTGGCGAACAAACATGAGCCAAGCAAGGCTTTTCTCGATAGCCTAGAAGGTATAATATGAAAAGCCAACTAGAATAGCCGTTTTAATTTCTATCGTAACAAATAAATTTGTACAATTTCAACTGTTCTGGACTATCAGGATTACACAATCGTCTTAGTGCCTAATTCCGCTAATCTTAACGTTGTTATCGGATCTTGATAGAGTTTCAATAAAACTGTTTTTGTCAATTTTACTCGATTTTCGTGGTGCAATTTAGTGCGAACGCACACGGCCGACTATCGTTGGCCGCTTTTTTCACCGATGTTTTGTGCGTTGAGGTTTCCCAGCAAATCTACTTGTGTACGGCGACTGCGTTATTGCAAGGTAATAGAGTTGATAATTGCATAGCTTCTAATGTCGCTTACGCGCTGCGACCGAACTAAAACGTTACTTTTTACACGTTTTATCCGATTTTTGGAAAACTGGGGTACAAAATAAAAAATGTATTTTTGCAAGTTTCTAGACAATAAAATTGCACGTCTATTGGTAAAACTTTTATGTTCTTTATTATTGTAATTTCTGACAGGATTTTTGGATTTTTTTTTCTAACGAGTGAAATATTATTAATCATGCTTCTGTCTTTAATAATCTTCTTATATATAAAAAATGAAAAGCTCTGTGTTAGTCTCGCAAAAACTCTTCAGTGGTTCGACCGATCCTTACGAAAATTTCTGTGTGTGTTTGAATAGGTCCAAGGATGGTTTAAACGTGCAGTTGGACCCAGTAGCTGGCATTGTAAGAGGGCAGGACAACGTCTGCCGGGACCACTAGTGTTTAGATAAAATGTTCAACAATATCATATTTAACATTTAGAACTGTATGTTTTATATTTATGAACGTTCCATTTTTCACCGATAATCGGGTCGGCCAGAATTCATTGACCTTTCTTGGCCGACATTTTGTAGTTCATGTACGTTGCAATGCAACGTAGAACTCACACCGTCGTATTACAAAACATGCTATAAACATAGTCTACTTAGTTTAAACCTGACGCTGTCTCTATGTATTAACATAAGTGAAACGCATCAGGATAAACCAAGACTAAGTTTAGACCAGTTGGGTTACTCCTGAACCAATGCCGATCGATCTACAATAAGATTGTGATTTAAGACTTTCTAGATCATCGTTTGGCACCGACTTCAATATAGAATTATGATGTTGTCTGTACCTATTCTTATATTATTTTTAACTTTTCAGTGTTTTTGAAGTCGGTTTTTATTTTATGTAAAATAATTTTTATGTTTACCTTTTTTAGTGAATTTAGAAACCCTAATTTAATACCAGCTAACTTTCGGTGACCTGGTAATTAAGGTTTCGCTCGATTTTCATGAGATCCCATCATCAGATCCTTAGTTTGGTTGGTACTCTATCGAATACAAAAAGAATTTTGAAAATCGGTCCAGAATTGGCGGAGTAATCGCGTAACATACACACAAAACACGTTGGACACACCCAAAAATTTAAGGGTTTTCCTCGATTTTTATGGGATCCCATCATCAGATCCTAATTTTGGTGACCTTGGGACCACCCTTGGAGAATACTCTATCGAATATAAAAAGAATTTTGAAAATCGATCCACAATCGGCGGCGTACTCGCGTAATGTACACAAAACATACGCATCGAATTGAGAACCTCCTCCTTTTTTGAAGTCGGTTAAAAATCAATGCACTTGAAGTGTTATTGTCACGCCATAAATGCGTTAAAGCTATCAGAATAAGGCCTCCGGTATCATAATGGACCTACGACATGGATGGACATGTTTCTATTACATCCTGTCATTCCTGTCGGATGGATGCACTGAATATACAACGTTGTACACGCAGTTTGGAAGCGCGTTCAAAAATCTCGAATGACAATGTCTAGGGAGCAATCAACTCTGAGACGGCCAAATATTTACAGAAAGCCAGATTACCACGGAAGCAGCTGGTGTAACTCAAATTTTGATGAAAAAATTTCTGGGCCCTTGTTTGCCGTGCCCTGGCGTAATGAACGTTAGACCCGAGTAAAAAATGTCACACAGGCGCGTGAAATTTTTGCTGTTTCTTTATCTTTACGTGTACATTTTCAAAGGCCAAACTGGGAATTGCATATGTATCTATTTTTATTGGATTGCTGTTTTAATGCGTTTAATTTTTTATTACATACAATAGGCAGTTTCAATATCAAAATAAGACGATTGTTTGTATTCTTATATCATTTTTGACTTTCCAGTGATTTGTCGACATCGGTTTTTTTAATGTTTAATTGATTCCTTTAGGCGATTTTAATATAATAAAGTAGCTTGTTTTTTTTTTGGTGTGTGTCCATATAACACGGGACTTAAAGAGTAATTAGCGAAGTGTGGGTGTTTAATACAACACCGATTATATATGTCGATTTGTTTGAAGTTATAGAATAGGGGTCTCCAAACTACGGCCCGCGGGCCAAATCCGGCCCGCCAGTGCCATCAAACCGGTCCGCGACAGCTTAAGTAATTGAAATTTGAAATGCAAAAAACGCATAAGTTTGCTTAGGTCGCGCACTCTGCGACTAGCCTAGAAATATAGTTAAGGGCAGAAAAATTTAAACCGTTTTGGCCCTTGGAACATACTGAACTAAACATTATGGCCCTGAGGCTTTAAAGTTTGGAGACCCCTGTAGAACGCCCCGATTTAAATTGTTTTAAAAACTTTGGTCCGAATCACGCAAATCCACGCTCATAAATACGCCACGGGCCTATAAATACGTAATGTACTAGTGAACTCGCTGTTTATACAAACACATCAGCGGTTAAACATATGGGAACGCTCACTTCTTGCGCTTCTGCGATTTACCTGAAAATGATAATGATCATTTGAAAAACAGGTCACATTTTATAGAATTTAAATTTATCAGAGGTCAGGAGATCGGCTTCGTCCACAGCTGTATAGACAATTTCATATCTTGTGTAAGGTTTAATACACATACGGCCGGTTGAACCATGTTTTACTTTTTTACAGTAAAGTAACGAAAAATGAACTTAATGCGTTGTGCCATTACTGTCTATTCTATGTACATAAAATATATAGGTATACATATATATATATATATAAAAATCTGGTGTCACGATTTTTTTTCGGGATAATATTATCTGTGCCTAAGTGAGAATTGAAAAAAAATAAAGCAGTCAACTTTTTGAGCTTAAACAGTGCAATGAAGTAACTTTATTGCGTTGTTTTAATTTAGACACATTTTTTTACGAAAACAACAATGCGCCGCTTTATGCTACGTAATGTAGATGATGAATAGGCTAGATGACAAAAATGTTTTTTTTTGCTTTAATAGAAGCTCATTCATATAATAGACAGAAATAAAAAATCGGTTTTCGAATATCTATAAAAACAACCAAGATATAAGGTATTAAAGATTTTTCTCCATCTCTTTCTAGCAAAACGGCCATTTACAAGGAGTTTATATGGCCGTACTCAACAATGACGTCACGGTTGATGTCGGATCTCTCTGTCTAATCGCCTTCAAATTAACAACTTAAAATGCTTGTATCGAATGAATTTCTAAGCCGATTTTAATTCTAATTTCACAGGACTGCTTCTTTTTCCACGGTATTTTAATATTTAATGACGAGACGTAAAAATTAGAATTCAGTCATCATGCCAATTGTACGCTACGTTTGATAGATTTAATGCATAGTTGAAAGAAATCAGGGCTGCAAATAAAATAGTACCAGGAGAGCATAAGTCGCCGGAGATATTAACGTTCCGTCTGAGCAGATTATACCCGCGGACCGCACTACTCCGGGCGCCTTAGGATTTATGCGGCCCTGGTATCTTATCTCCGGCGGCATCTTTGCCGGGAATCTCTCCGCGGCTTACGAGATGTAACGTTTTTAAGAAATTGAAAATTTCCTTTTACCCAATGGAAACTCTGCTATTTTGTACCTAAATATGAATTTTGTAATATAAGTTACTTTAGTATATTATAGTACCTATATTATAATACCGAATGATTCTAATAGTATAATAATTTCTAATATTAGTTATTTGAGGAGTAACTTTTTCCGCTGCATCTTGTCGCGTCGTTCCTGTTATATGAATATATGTTTCTTTGCTCCTTTTTTTTTCTTTAACGCCTTAAAGGATTGTTAGATAAACAGATTTATTTGCATACGTATATTATTTAGACCCAAACCCATTGATTTACTACCAAACGCATGAACGTTCGAAAAGTGGGCCGGTGAAGAACTGCCTCGTGCAGTTCTTTTCCATGCGTTGGAGCCACAACGCGATAAGCAATTTTGAGCATTATGTATGAGAGTATAAAGTTGATATAAGTTACTTTAGTATATTATAGTACCTATATTATAATACCGAATGATTCTAATAGTATAATAATTTCTAATATTAGTTATTTGAGGAGTAACTTTTTCCGCTGCATCTTGTCGCGTCGTTCCTGTTATATGAATATATGTTTCTTTGCTCCTTTTTTTTTCTTTAACGCCTTAAAGGATTGTTAGATAAACAGATTTATTTGCATACGTATATTATTTAGACCCAAACCCATTGATTTACTACCAAACGCATGAACGTTCGAAAAGTGGGCCGGTGAAGAACTGCCTCGTGCAGTTCTTTTCCATGCGTTGGAGCCACAACGCGATAAGCAATTTTGAGCATTATGTATGAGAGTATAAAGTTGATATTTTCTTGCAGCAATTACTAAAACGTCAACTTTAATGTGGCTAGGTATGAAATGATGTAACTGCACACGGTTGTACTTCAAATAGTTGCCGTAATAATAAAGAATAAGGTTGAATTCGATAAATACGGTACTTTCTTTATGGTAATTTTAATTCGGGTGTGCATATTCAACTACCTATTTAACAGCGTACAAATGTATAGTCGATTAGGTGACAGATTTCAAGCGCGTTTTTGTATGAAGTGCTCTATCTACGTTTGGTAGTAAATCAATGCCCAAACCCAATAGTCATCAGTTGACTGAAAGCAAAAAGGGCCAATGAAAAACAAATACATAGTTGCTGGCACTTGCGTCCATCGCGAGGACCGACACGATGGTTACTCGGAAAACGAATAAAATTCAAAGGCTGGCAGCAACGCCGGAACTCATATCCGGTACTAGCGGAATAACCGCTAAAAGCGAAGTAGCAATTTTTCAACGTCCGAAAATCGAATGCCAACTTTTTTTACTAGATGGTTGCAACTTTTCGAAATTCAAACTTCAACTAGTATTTTAGTATTGACATTTTCTTTCAAAACCGATACCATCTTATTACAAAACATGGTCTTATGTCTTGGTTTATACCTGACGCTGTCTCTATCTATGTATATCACAAAGTGGAATCGCACTAGGTTAAAACCTCAGAACACAGAAAGACACCATGTTAAAACCCATACAAACTTTAGATCAGGTTTTGTTACCAGACCGTCATGTCAGAATTTGCGCCAAGTAGTCATGAGCCGAGCTAAAGATGGACGCATTCTTGACTTTTAGAGAGTTAGAGGTTAGATTTTTTAAATACAATAGACACGTATTGTATTGTTTCAAGTTTATTTCAATTAAATTCACTAAAACGAACAAAATAAAAAATATTTAACAATAAATAAAAACAATATAAAAATACCAACATCATATTTTTTATTATGAAGTCGGTGCCAAATTTTAACTCATGATCATCCACCATCTGCACCGACTCCAAAAATAAAAAATGTGAATGTTGTTATTCATATATTATTTTGACTTTTTTGTGTTTTAGAAGTCGGTTTTATTTTTATCTTTGTTTGTTTTATGGAATGCATTAGATGAAGTTGATTGATGCCGTATGCGTGGATAGTATCGATATTTTCGTAAGGTAACATTCAAATATCATTATTCAGCATAGGCTTTTATAGGCTCTAATTGACGTCAAATCGACTTTGCCTCAATCCCAGACAATTCCATAGTGACATGAAAAACAGGCGTTTTAAAGGGAACATTGTGTGCCCCTTTCGGGAGAAGCAATGAACGGGCGGCGTATTGCGCCTGAGAAAATAATTCTTATGGATTGTTTGAGAAATACCTTTAAGGAAAGGCCATTTTACAATCTAATGTAATGATTTAAGTTTGAGCTGCAGTGCGTAGTGATGATTTTGAAAAATTCACAAAAACTAGCTGTCTGCGAACCACGTTTCGCTATAATAAAGTTTACCACAATAATAAAAAATGAGGTAAAACTATCCTAGCATCTTTTAAGTTGGACCAAATTGAAATTACAGACAGTAAGCTAAAAAATTCCTTCAAAATCGGTTAAGTAGTTTCGGCGTTTTTTTATTAGGCTATTCAAAAATAAGTACACCCTAACAAACTAGAATTACAGAAGCACTGCATGTGCTGAAAATGTGTGCATAAGGCGTATTATATACGTGTTAGCAAGGTGTTAGCTTAACATGACATTAAAATCGTTCTAAAAATAGCAATGGGAACTGTAAAACTATAACTTATTGCAAAGCCAGAACAGAAAATAGGTATTGGAGTATAATTTAAGTCAATAGCAGCTTCATAGATTTTGTACAATGCAAACATTCTGGGTAACGAGCTATACTAACTTTTTAAATTTGTATTCTGTTATGGCAAACAATTTTTGATTCGAATTGCGCGGCAATCAACGTGGTAAATGGAATGAAACTCTATTGAGCAAGACGGGACAATTGAAGAAACCTGCTACAAGTTTTTTAAGGAAAATTAAATCCAACATCTCTCGACGCTTTTCTAACGAAGACATCCCAAAATACCTTGCTCTATCACAATATGCCTTAAGATTATTGCACATTTTAGATGTATATATGTTACATGCCACTTGTTAGATTTATCATGGACAAACATCGTGAAAAGAGATTTTTATATATTATACGAGTATACAGATTACTGTAGACTGAAAAAAGGAACAAAATAGCCGAATGGAATACTGAAAACGGCTTTAATAATGTAAAACAAATCCTGAATGGGTCGAAACTAGCTAAAACCGAACCTCAAATTTTTATAATTCTAACACAATTCGCGATTTCACGACTCAAATCACGATGTTTAATTAATGATCCAGTGTGCCTACTATAAACTCGTGAATCTGGCGAAGTAGTTTAAGCTATCTATGCAATTATCAATCATATTACATGCAATGTAATAGCAACCGCCCTGAAAGAGATTTCGCGAGCTGGCCTTAACAGTCCCACAAGGCTATAACCAAAATCTCTGCCCTCAAAACGAGGAGCGGATACATACACCAGCACAAAAGTCGTGTGTACGGTTCATAATTTATCTATTTATAGCGCGGCCAAGTGTTCGTTTCATTGCCTGTGAACATACTGCGGTGTTTACGTTGTGTATTTCTGGAGCCGGCCGTGTGTTCCGCCACGTGTGGGCCGCCGCCACTGGCTGCACTGGCTACCATGCCCCCTAACCATGATCGCTCCAAACAATATCGAAACCGCACTGAGAGCTGTACCCCGAGCACGAACCACTCTCTTTATAGTATAGTATAATCGTATTTACTTACTATCCGATAACGATTGAGATATTAAATGACAGCTAGTAACACTACCGTAAGACTATCGTGAGCTCGTAACGTAACGATAGTTCTATCACTGTAAAATACTCGGTGAGAGATATTACGATAGCTAGCTGTCGAATAAAACTATACGACACGTCAAAACTAGTCAAAAGTGAGTTCGTGCTGACGATGACGATAATACTTTAGCTCTCGTTATCTATACCATCACCATTACGATACCATTTAGTTCCTCAAACGATCGAAGCGGCGCTGCTATAGTTTTCATACAAAATAATACGATTACCATAACCAAAACTGTAATGTTTCGTTTTTAGGGGCCGGATGGCGCTATGCGCAGCAAGAGCGCTGTCCCTGCTTCAATATTGTGTTAACCATGCTATAAGTGATCATGGCTGGATCCCTGGTCTTGGATTTTGTGTTCTTCCATTCTGGGTTAATATTCTGCAGAGTTCGGTGTCAAGATTTGGCGTGTCCTTCGCTTACTTCATTACCTGTCAATGGTCTTGAGTAAGCACTTGAGACCATAGGAGGTAATGAGCGAGGCACTCAATGCCGTTTTAATTTCACGGAGTTCGCCATGACAGGCGGAATGGAATCACAAGATGACGTCACGAACGAGAGCTAAAACGCAACGGGTCGCGGGTTCGTTTCCCGTACGTGGACAAGTATTTTGTATGGCCTACACAAATTTGTTCCGGTCTGGGCGTATGTGCATGTGAGATTCTATGTTTGTAACTGCACACACGACACAGGAGAAAAGTCCTAGTGTGGGGCGACGTATTAAAAAAAATATATAAAAAATTAAAACGACAGCGAGTCTAGGCGGTAGGACCGCGGTATTGATTTGGGGTGCGGGGTTCGATTCCCCACGCGGCTATAGGTTTTCTGCTCAGTTTGATTGGTGGTAGGGCTTAACTGAGCCTGCCTGGCTAGCTACCACCTTCGCCCTAACTAATTTCGTAGTCATAAAAACAATGCTCAAAACATTGTTGTATTCCGACAGTTAAGAAGTAAGATTGCCAAGAGCTTCGCTGTTTAATACAGATCTTTGCATTTTCTTTAAAGGTGCTAAATAAATTTAAAAATGAATAAAGCTCTTATCAGCCCCCACGAAATCCTTAACTTACTGATCTCTTTCGATCGTTAATAATTACGTATCGACATCCAATTTCGCTGTTATTTGTAAAAAAAGACCCGATATGTTGCGGCGTTTGCCTTGTGTATTTCTGGAGCCAAACATGTTGCGCTAAGTATGTACGAGTAGGTACGTACAAGTCCGCCACTAGCTGTACTGGCGATGGCAGCTGCTGCAAAATATGTTGATGGCATTTGATTTTTGTACTCTTACATTCGGGGTTGCTCGAGAAAGTTCTAGAGAATTCAGTGAAATGATTTGAATTTATTACAGAATATAACTTTTTATTTTCAATTGTTCCAGAAGACGTATAACTTCCTCGGCTTTCACCTACATGTCACAGACCCCGTGTATGTGTAAGCAACTATTTGGTGTAAATTGTGATTGTTTTCGTTGGCTCCTACTTTATTTTTTAAATATAAAAATTTAAGGATATTCGATGAAGTAAGTACCATAAAACGCAATACCAAGATTCGTATCTAATATTCAGTTGCGGGTTGCGAAAACATTCGTTGTTTTTAAGATTTTTGTAACCGTTCCTTTGTTTGGAGATGTTGAATAAGGTTCCATTAAAAAATTAAACAATTCATTTATGTACGTCTTCTTAAATGAATTCGCCTTCTCCATATGAATAATCTGATTTTCATTGTTTAATTAATTCAATTGGATTCAATAGTTTCAAACTTCGACCGAATAGAGTAGTAACTCCATCAATTACGAGTAATATCTAACTAAAATAGTACATTTCACGGCGTGATACTGACGTGAACACTGAGCGACTAATACATTAATTATTTAGTGGCATATTACAACATCAACCGACTTTACTTTAAGCTTATCGTAATATCAACGCTTTCTGCTAAATTCTCTACTTGTTTGTCAAGCGATGTACATTCAATGTTTAAGTAGAATGTAGAATAAACATGACAGGCAAAATAAACATCTAGGTTTGGCGTCTGAATATCCCTTTGCCTTTCATATACGATAATTCGAATCTTACAAAAAAGCTACGCTCGTTCGGTATTCAAAGAAAATTCAAATTTAGAACCAACGTGTGTATTGGGAATCGGCATGAGAGTAGCGACAGCAAAAATGGCGCGAACTTGTAATTGCAATATGCGTTTTTATAAAATTGTTGGAAATTCTATCATTTGAATGGTACATGACATTGTACCTATAACAATTATATTCTAGGTAGGTGCCGAGATTCCTTACGCGTGGTTAAATGTCACATATTAACCGATGTAAAATATCAGTCATCATCATCATCATCATCACAGCTCATATACGTCCCCACCGAGGGGCTCAAGCCTACCCTACGTTAGGGTGATTAGGCCTTAGTCAACCACGCTGATCCAGTGCGGATTGGTCGACTTCACATACACTATTGAATTTCATCGCAGATGTATGCAGGTTACCTCACGATGTTTTTTTTGCTTCACCGTAGGAGCGTCAAACAAATATACATATGAAATTCGAAAAACAAAAAAACATATTGGTACCGTAAGCTCCCATTCAAGCTTTACATTTACACGACATAAGAACAGTGCAAAGGTCAAACAGTATAGTTTGACAAGGAGCTTACTGTACATGGCGGTCTCGAACCCCTGGACCTCCCGATTGGAAGGCGAGTGCCGAGTCCACAGCGCCACCGACGCTCCTAAGATATCGGTCAAAGGCGTTATTTTCATACACTTCCAATAAAAAAAAATAGTTCGAGCTCTAAACACAGCCCAATGTTACTTTGACAATTTGTTAAATGACTTAGGTCCAATTTCACCAATATTTCAACAGGTGGTTAGTTAACCAATCCGCACTAAGTAGTTAACTAAGAAAAGAGTTTTTGACATTTCTTCATATAATAAATGTCAAAACACGATTGTTAGTTAACTATAACCGCCTGTTAAATGTTGGTGAAATTCGACCGTAGGTAAGTAACTACCAATCGTAAAACAGATAAAAGGGGCCATAAATGCGAAAGCACAAATAATTTCTGTACAAAATAACATATACCTAAGTGCGCTGGTATAATCTTACGCATAATCGACATTGGCCTATCTATACGGAGAAAGCCCCAGGGCAACTAATTATCTATTAATTTGCTGGAGATTTTGCGTGGCCGCTTCGCTACCGCTGGGAGCTTACAGCGGCATGTGTCTGACGTTGACGCCGGTTAAGTCGGCATAAGTTAACATTAAAGGGTGTTATCTGACTAGTTTCATTGTTCTATGTCTTAGATCTATGTTCTATGTCTGAATGCTCCAAGTTCTATGTACACATTCCCATATTCAATATGTAGAAGTTCAATTCAAACTACGATTTTGGCTCTTCAATGTAATATTAAGTAGGTACCTACCTACGCAGTAAGAGCAGCTATTCAAATATTTTGAGGTAATATTAAAAACAAAGTTATTTAAAGTTGATTATATATTTTTTACCGAATCGACTATTAATAAAAGATTTGAAAGAATTTTTCAGTAGAGACTGTACTTTTAATCGAGCTCAAAATATAAATTTGTTATAATCATTTTATTTATCTTTTGACCATACTCGAGTTTGTAAATTATTACACACATTATTATTATTGTTGTTTTCTGTTTGATATTTGACAATTGAAATATAAAAAAATAACAATCAAAATATAATATTAGGTTGACATACAGTTAAATTTATAAGAATGTATAAAATTCAATGTTTGTATTATTCATCTTTTGACCATACTTAATTGTGTAATTTTTTACACACATCATTATTTATATTGTTGTTTCCTGCTTGACGAATGACAATTGAAATATAAAAATTAACAATCAAAATAAAATACTGGATTGACCGACATACAGTTAAATTAATAATAAGATTATGAAAGCTCAATGTCTGTATTGCATCACCCTATGAGGGTTCTTAGCTCAATTCGCATCACATTATTATAGGTGAGAGATTTTCAGAAATCTAAATTTTATATTATTATTAGGTTGGGGAAAAAGTCTTTTCGCATTATAGTATGTATAAACTTGTAATAAAATCTCTTTGGCTATACTATTTGTATCTGGCTGGTTTTGGTATCATTGAAAGTTTAAATTTTAAAGAACATAATTCCAAATTCAAATTAGGAAAATGTGTGATTTTCATTTGTTTTTCGTACCGCCAAGATGAGTGAATCTAATGAAGAAATTCGATACATTTTAAAATTTTACTACAAAAAAGGTAAAAATGCAACGCAAGCCGCGAAAAAAATTTGCGATGTTTATGGACCTAGTGCAGTGTCTGTGAGAGTAGCACAAATTTGGTTTAAGCGTTTTCAATCCGGAAATTTTGATATCAAAGATGCACGTCGCTCTGGTCGCCCTATTACAGATAAAATGGATGCCATTTTTGAAAAAGTGGAGCAAGATCGGCATGTCAGTAGTTACGACGTAGCTAAAGAACTGGGAATTGACCACAAAACAGTTTTGGCGCATTTGAAAAAAACTGGGTACACAAAAAAGCTCGACATTTGGGTACCTCACGAGCTCACTGAAAGAAACCTAATGAACCGTGTACTCATTTGTGATTCTTTATTACGACGTAATGAAACCGAACCATTTTTGAAGAAGCTGATAACTGGTGATGAAAAGTGGATCACGTACGACAAGAACGTGCGAAAAAGGTCGTGGTCAAAGGCCGGTCAGGCTTCACAGACTGTGGCGAAACCCGGGTTAACTCGCAATAAGGTGATGCTGTGTGTGTGGTGGGATTGGAAGGGCATTATTCATTATGAGCTGTTACCACCAGGCAGGACCATCGATTCTGAACTCTACTGCGAACAACTGATGAGATTAAAGCAAGAAGTTGAGAGAAAGCGGCCGGAATTAATCAACAGAAGGGGTGTGGTTTTTCATCATGATAACGCTAGACCTCACACATCTTTAGCCACTCAGCAAAAATTAAGAGAGTTTGGCTGGGAGGTGTTAATGCATCCGCCGTATAGTCCTGACCTTGCACCTTCAGATTTCCACCTGTTTCGGTCTCTTCAGAATTCTTTAGGCAGTGTCAGGTTAACATCACGAGAGGACTGCCAAAACCACTTGTCGCGGTATTTTGACCAGAAGTCCCAAAATTTCTATAGCAATGGGATCATGTCCCTACCTACAAGATGGCAAAAAGTTATCGAACAAAATGGTACCTACATACTTTAGTTAAATGTAAATAAACTATATTAAAAAATGTTTTGAATTTTCTTAAAAAATGCGAAGAAACTTTTTCCCCAACCTATTATAATAATTTATTAATATTTCAAATCTATATTTTGAATCTTAAGTACAACGTTTTATTATGTTACTAATTTAAACAAACATAAATACAAACGTGTATTTCGTCTAGTAATTAAATAAACGTAAATGTATTAATTTTTAACTAATAAACACATTTCGATATTATAACTATTCGGTAATTAAACGTTATACTTCGGAATGAAATATGGATGAGAAATATATAGATTATATACTGTATAAATTAAGACTTTCGTGAATTTCGCCATATATCAATGGGAATTCCTTTAAAAATTGTAGTAAAATCCCTTTTAAAGAAAAATAATTAAAATGTATTTTTTTTATTATACTAAAAGTAAGAAACCATTTGCCTGTTAGATATGCTATCTGTTCAAGCGATATACAAAACAACATTCTTCACAGTTCAATTATTAAAAAATACTTACATTGAAATAAGTCACAAAAGAAAACTGCAATATCACAGAATATTCTTATATTTAACCGCACTGAACTATTTGATGGCTACACATCCAACCTCACGGAACCGGTATGTTAAACTATTCCTTTCTTGAAGCCAATGCCTCCTTAGACGAGAAAAAAGGTGTGCCCGGCCCACGAGCCTTTGTTGTGATGGTCAGTACCTCATGCAAAACGAAAATAACAAAAATCGTGGAACAGGTCGAGGCAGACCTGTTAGGTTGCTTCGGCGGCGGCGATCCCTTAGCGTGGGGCGCTTCGGAAAATACGGGTCGCTCTTAGGCGCTGCAAAATAAGGCTTACTATCCATTGCTTCGTATTTCGACAAGCGACTTTAACTTTGCGAGGCAGTTGGGCTATGATTTAAAAGGGGTTTTCGATTTCTTTCGGAATTCGACTACCTTGAGACAAGTTCGAGTCTAAGACACGTCACAGTTTTACAGTATTTATTAAGTGGTGAAGCAGAAGGCTGCAATGTTCAAATTATTGTTTATGTACAAAGGGCGAAGTAATATTTTTCTAGGATTCGTAAAGGGTTTGTTCTGATGAATCGCATATGTTTTTGTCTCTCGAGGCTCCAGGCGCATGGCGTCCCTTTTTTGTAAATATTTAGCTTTTTACGGGATGTTGAACAGATTTTACTGAAACAGTCAACTGATAGACTGGCTTTAAAAGTTGCCTTGTGAAAACACAAATAACATAAGGTGTTAAATTGTACACTAAATTGTATAATACTAAGTCCGTAAAACGACACTACAGCCAGGCTCGAATGTAATAAAAATATTTAATTAATAATGTTATAATTAACAATAAGGCAAACGAAGTTGTATATTAATCACAATACTTAACTAAATATAACTTGATAATGAATTATTTTGCGAACCATACTTTCATTATTATAAAAAGACATTTGCCGTCTCACCGGAGAGGTTCTGTATTCAATTTAAATGGCTCCGATAGAAAACGAGAACTCGAAACGAGAAAAATGTTTTACTTATAAATAACACAAGAACAACCAGAGGTGCACTAACCAGACATTCCTTCAAGGTCGAAAACGACCAGTAAACATATGGACGGTGAAAAAAGAACAATGTCTATTATAACTTGAGCCGCTGCAGCCGGTCGACTTCCTTTATTTCGTCTTTGGAAATAAGAGCACCGAGAAACCCCAGAGGTCAATGTATGCTGGAGGGCACAGCGACCAGTTTGCGTAGAGCCCTCGCTCGCTTCGTCTTCACGTTGATTTATAGGGAGACTCCGTGGCGCGGCGGGCCAGTTTCCAATGGTCGTGCAGTCACCCCGAAGGTGCACTCTGGTCAGTGACCACGTCCGAGAATAGAGCATATACCTGCTCCTGCGCAGGCTGTACTTATGACGTCACAGAGCTGCTCGATTTATCGCTACAAGTAGATCAAGATCTTCAAAGATCACAACATATTTTGTAATTCTTTCAATATAAAAACAGATATTATTTTTAAAAAGAACGTTAATAGAATTTAATTGGTTCCTTGCTTGGTCAAAAACCAAGAATGGTTCTTATAACTTGCTTCTTTATATTATTATACTTAAACATGATTCTGAAATGTATAATCATATTAATATAAATACGCAAATTTTATGAACATATACGTAATAGGGCGTATAGGTTTGTGATCATTGGTACAGTCAGCAAAATCATCATATTAGACTAATCTTACACCCAACGCGATCTATTGAAGTTTGCCATGGATTCAATAATGCACATAATCACAATATTCTATACATACCACGTATTTTCACCTTGCCTTTTTTATAAGACATACCTGTAACAAAAATAAAAAGAAAAAAGTAATCCAAAAGCATTGTTTACGTATTAAATAATATA
The DNA here is from genome assembly GCA_963935595.1 of Schoenobius gigantellus. Lineage (NCBI taxonomy): Eukaryota > Metazoa > Arthropoda > Insecta > Lepidoptera > Crambidae > Schoenobius > Schoenobius gigantellus. Next base: position 67,438,814 of record OZ012541.1, on the reverse strand, counting down.
ACCACAGACTACTAAGTAACCAAGTTAATTAACGTTGACAAGTTACACGTTAAGCGGCCTCTTTGGCTGTGACTTTGCTTACGTGGATGATATTAAAGGTTTAGACGAAAGATCATGGTGTTACCTTCCTGATGACGTAATAAAAAAGTTATTTTTTAATTATAATTGAGCGACAAGAATACGCTAAGTAAGTTCCTTACGCCCGTTGCGGGCCGTTATTTAACTTCATCTACAATAGTTGTATAAAAAGTTTTATAATTATACATACAGAATTTTTTGACACGGATCTTGTAGTGAACGTTCCACATACTACGTATTATAGCAATTGCTAATATTACTGTTTAATTAAAAGTGATCGCTATTGACCTTCTGTTACAACAATTTGCTAAGCACCCTATTATATAGCATTCCAGGGTTTTCCTACCATGGAGATTGATTCCTGAGGCTTCTGCATATAACTCTGTATCATCCGAATCCTACAGAAGAGTTCTGATACTGCTGGAATAACATCAAACTGCCTTCCGCACGCCTTCATCATCTTACACTCTCCGCGACTTCCCGAGGAAAATGATTAGGGGAGTGGTTCATACTTCATACTGAATACCAAGGTCTCTTGACTCTTGTGTGGTAAACCCTACGACCCCTAACTATAACGCTACCCCACCTAATTGCACAATGATTGCTTTTATTTTTTAAACTTTAACAAAAATTGAAGATTTTAAACAATCAGTTTTATTTAATTACCTAAGTTTGTGGCTAACCCGCGACAAGGGGAGTGGACGCGGCGAGATCGTTTTGAAAGAATGGAGTTCTTTTTTATATTAACAAAAAATGTTTACTATTGTTTGTTTCCCTAGCACAGTCGGTGCTTTTAAAGGATTGCCACCAAATATTGACTTCTGATTTCCCATCGCAATTAGGCGAAAGCGAAAAAAAAACCGCCTCATCGGTCATCCATCATCGATCACTGTTCCCAAAACGGCCAATCCCAATAAATTAACGCCCACAGAGATCTAATCCTAAATAATTACAAGCAACGTCATTGTCGTTTCAAACAAAAGAGTGGCTTTAGGAGCCATTAATTTTAAAAGGCGTTCAACTTGAGGCCTCCTCTCCGGGGCCTACGACATTATCTGCCTCTTGTTACATCCAAGCGAGTTGTAAGGAGGGAAGACGAATTGTTGATATGCCCACGTTAGGGGTGTAAGCGTTGCGTGACTGTTGGGAATCGAAAATCGAAAATGCGGGAACCGTTAAACTCTCTGCGCCGTTTACAAGGTAAATACCCAGGCTACTTTACAAGGTAAAGTACCACTAAAGTGTAAAGTTTCCATTTTAGTGACACAACCTGCTAATTTATTCAAAGTTATTTTTTGGCTATACCTCCACATAATTCAATTCCTACTCCTTTTCTGTACGCTCACTCTTTCAATTCCAATCGATCGACATTGGGATCGAGATTTTTCGTTCACATGAGTAGTAAGTAATTCTAAACATATAGCACCAAATTAGTTTCGTATTTTGTCAAAATTAAAAAAATCATCTGAAGTAGTTAAATTGCCTGTCAACATGTCGTTAATATATTTCCAAGCACTGGGGAAGAAGCACTATATCTTTTACCTTTGACACTTTTATATTCCATATCTATATTATTATTTATTTATTTCAAAACAGTATCTTAAATCTCAGGTAATTAAAAAAGACAAGTACATATATAAAGACACAAATACAAATATTATAAAAACGCTTAAATCTAGGGTTCCACTGACAGCAGATCAAAGCCTAGGCTGCCTGTGGTTAGGGCTACAGGAACAGGAATCTCGGGACAATTGGTATATTATAATTATTATACTTTCTTCTAATATCCCTTTTCTATGGAAAAGATTGCCGTTTAGCAATAAGGCCACCTATTGTGTTTTTGGTCGTTCGCTGTGTATAGGTATTATTACTATCCCTGTACCAACTTTCATCAAAATCGGTAAGTAGTTTCGAAGCCTATTCAATACAAACAAACAATCAAATCTTTCCTTTTTATAATATTAGTATAGATGTGTCCTCGTGCAATACAGTGTTGTGTAGGTTTGTTTGTATATCCCTACGAAAGCAGTTAAAACTCCGTATAACTGATAACAATTTAGTACATAATCATTAAACCTTGCAGTTTTATTCATATTTCAACCATACCTTTGTCCTCTTTTGTAAAAAAAACATTTCATAAAATTGAATTATTATATTTTGACGCCACCAATTCGTCAATGGCGCCCCGATGACAACCCTGCCACCTGACGTCCGCCACCCGGATTTATCGCCCTACGAAATTAACCCTAAGCCGTCGCAGCGAGATTTATATGAAGGAAATGAGCTAAGTATTTTTAAGACGGTCCCGATTGCAGACGGCTCTAAAGACGGAAGAAATCGGCCACTTCCGCTCGGATGATTTCCAGTTACACTTCTTTTAGATTAAAGGAGAGGAACTCTTGATTTATTCTAACGATTTTCGTACACTTATAAACAAATACTTGACATATTACACATGTTCTCAAAATATTTTTTTCTGGTATAATCTATGAAAATGGTTAGCTCATTAACTGTGACAGTAGTCTGAGTAGACTACGTTGTACATAGATATATCATCACTGGTCTGTGTGTTGTACTTTATTACTATTAATAGTTTTTTAATGTTTTTTACAACAAACAAAGTTTGCAAACAAGCAAGCTAGCCCGCCTGTTGGTCGCCTGTAGTGCATGAAGTTCCTGTAAACTTTACAATATTCAACCCCTTTTTTAACGTTGGGAAATGCATTACGCATACGCGTTTGAGAAGACGCGAGGTTATGTCGGACTCTCTGCTGCCACTGGGATAGTGTGTTACTCAGTGACCGTGGCCTACCGACTAAAGCCCAACGATGCCCCCCATAAACGCCTTGGCGCGAGCACGTCCATCCATCACCGCCGCATCCTCTCCATCATTAGATAGTACGTCGAAGGGGGACGTGTCACTACCTGACAAGGTCATGGGAACTCTATCGAATACTTCCACGACCACAATATTCAACCTCTACCTACACGAACGGCAGTGTACGTTGCCAATAGTGATGCAATAAGGCGCTATATCGAAAATATTGGTTATTTTTATTGTAATGTCATATGTATAAAAATTTCAATATTTATTGTCCAGAAAATTTCAAAAGCACACTTTTTTGTACCCCAGTATTCCAAAAACCGATTAAAACCTGTAAAAAACTAAAAAGTAACGTTTTCGTTCGGTCACAGCGCGTAAGCGACATTAGAAGCTATACAAATTATCAACTATATTTCCTTGCAATAAAGCAGTCGCCGCCGCCGTGCACGTGTAGATTTCCTGATAAACCTCGCCTTTATATGAAAGAAAACAAAGCACCATCTAGCAGCTACTAGATGGCGCTGCCTCAATTCCATACAAAATAACGTTTACGTGTTCGATGCGTGTGATAGAGTAAAACTCGATAAAACTCGCACGAGGCACTCAGTAAAATAGAACTTATTGCAAGACTAAGTAAATATCTTAAATGATCAGATATTAGTTCGTCGAAGAACAATCTCAACCATTCAAATTATAAGCATTATCATTGTCTACATTCTGTCTTAATTCGTACAAAAAAATGTTTCGGTTTAAATATAGCCATAATTTGATTCTCAACATCATCGTTCTCAATAAACATTTTTCCGACTTCAGTGCGAGCGTTTACAGCGAAGTTTCCAGTTACTCCGAGAAATATAGTAAGACCATTGAAATACATCTGCGCGTTGCATAAACAAGTTATTTTTATTTCCCTCTGAGGAGACTTTAACGGCGTTGGTATCAAAGGTAGAAACTAAAAGCTGATGAAATAACGGCGTCGCATGTCTACATAGTAGGTATTATTAAATTCAGCCTCGCCAAAGGAAAGTGGACGACTTTGAAAGTCGTACTGCATTTGGTAGGCAAGTAAGTACTACTTGATGTTGATCGAAATTGAACGCCTGAATATAACGTTGCATAAGACACGGATGTTATATTATTTAAATTATAACCCATTAAGACTTTGTTATATGAAGAATATTTAGAAGCATATCGTCTGCGTGAGAGTTAAGATGAAAGGACGAACTGGTCTATGGCCAATGGCCAAAATTTTGTTTTATAAGCGCGTCAGGTTTTGAAACTGATATTTTTATTATAACACAAACTCTTTAAAGTGTATTTGACGTTGCATAATAAGAAACTGATTTCAAAATATTTTTACTCATAACCTTTTAAAGACTTTGCTTTATGAAGAAGAATATTTTAAAGCATATCGTGATACACGAAGGTTAAGATCAAAGGACTATCTGGTCTATGGTATTGATCATACCTGCTGCATATACGCATATATAACAGACATTCAAATTCATAATTATTAAAACAGAAACTCTTTAGCGTTAGGTTAAGACCAATATTTGAAAGAAAACCAAGAAGATACAATTATGATGCAGAAGAAATTCATGTCATATAAGAGGACCAAAAACAGAAAAAAGGAGAATATTTTGAGAAATGACATGAATAAATAAACTAGATATAAGAAATGACCAAGCATTAATTCCCGTACAGGTTCGGGCATACAAGGCCGGATAAATTTGAAATTCAAAAAGTCAAAGTTAAACCTAAGCTTTGAATTTTAACTTGATTTACATACACAAATGAGTCATCTGTCGGTTCGTTACGGTCTCCGAGCGGAACCCTTCTGACTGTATTATTTAAAGTCAAATTACGGATGGCGACGAGAACATTGCCTCGTCATTTGTAGCCTTTAATCAGGATGTAATGGGCACGGTTCAGTGTACGTGGTGTAACGACGTCGGCCGTCAGGAAGTCGAATCATTATGCAAGTCGGGAGATCTTTCATATGAAATCAGTGGAGAAAAAAAAAACAAAAATCACGTATTAGCATACTGGATGAATGGACGGATATGGTTGTTTGATACAATGGTATTCTGGCAACGCTAGCGAATAAGGTTTGGTTGTTTCCGAAAGTTTGTAAGGTCAATTAGAAAACGAAAGAAGTATTAATATTTCACTACTTCTTTATGTGACAAAGTTGGCAAATAAGTAAGCCTTACATACTGCCTTGATGATGGACTGCCTGCAAGCCTGCCTGATGGTAAGTGGTTACAGAGGCCTATATTACATTCAAGAAATTTAATTTAAGACATAAAATAAAAGTGCCGTTCCAACGTACGAGTATGTACAGGCTTCAAAAACTAGAGGCTCGTTTATGAGGAAATTAACAACATTTCCCAATAAGCGATTCAATGTCATTGTAATCATAATTATTTACAACAAAGTTCCACAAACGACTTTTCATAACTTTCAAGCGCATGTCAAAAAATATGTTATGCTTTGCGTTTCAGTAACATTACGCAAAACTTCAGACACCCCAACTTATTTTTATTAAAGAAGAATTATATAAATTAAATTCTCGCGGATTATTTACGAAGATTATGTCCATTTTTCTGTTTTGCTGCATATCTTGCAAATTCGAAACTCTATGGTCGCGCGCCTGCGACGCGACTACGATGATGAGCCGAGAAGCGGCGTAAATGAAAATTAAATTTTGGATTAAATCTGAACCGTATTTTTTATTAATGAAATCGATTAGATACTCACGATTCTGAACAAACTATATTCAGGCTGTGCGCTATTTAATTAAAATTTTGTATAAAGTCAACGATTAATTCAACGATTGTTCTTGATTTGAAGGCATCACTCTTGTCACAATCTTGTTACAATGTGTATATAATTTTATAAACAAACGCTATCGTGTATGGTAACGTTACAATTTATTGTAATTCAATATGGTCGTGGTAAAGTTCTAGTAAAGTTTCTTGCACTCATCTTTCTTAACAGCTAAAAGACGTCCTTAATGGATGGTGGTGGCAATGCTCAGGGTTTTTATACGCGATCGCATCAGAAATGATGAGATCCGTAGAAGAACTAGAGTCACCAATACAGCCCAAAGAATTGCAAACCTTAAGTGGCAGTGGACAGGACACTTAGCTCGCAGGACTGACGACCATTAAGGCGGAAAGGTCCTCGAGTGGCGGCCGCGTATCGGGAGACGCAGCGTTGGTAGGTTTCACCTTGTGAGGGACACAATGTGGACCGCCGATCTGGTAAAGGTCGCAGGAAGTCACTAGATTTGAATCAATTCTTTTGACAGAGTGCCACTCCTAAAAGGCGTATCCGGTAGATAGGGCTAGATAGACCACGATGTAGACAATTTTCAAATTAATCTTGATCTGTATTTTTATTCAAGTAGTACACACTAAAAAATAAACTAAATCTAACAGTGTTCGTTCGAAACTCGCAAACGTCTGCAGAATATCAGCACCGCCAGGCGAAAGGACTCCACTTCTGCATAATTCACAGGCTATTTAAAATCATTTAATAGATTCCAGAGTTTCGCCACCGAAACTGCGAGATCTTGAATCCCAGAAGGCTTTAATAATAAATCAACACGCCTCAGTTCAATATAATGCGTAATGAATCTGTTATGAAGTCCGTCCGAAGGGACGTAAGTGTATGAATTCTGTGCTAATGTTGGGGAATTCGTCCAGAATTGAGCGACTGACGTGCTTTGTTGTTCAAGAGATTGGCAGACTCACAACTCTTGGACTGAGTCTGCCAATGGCCAAGCATGAGTATCAAGCGGTAGCGTTTATACAGTGTGAAACAAATACCCTGTAAGCCCTATTAGGGACATGTTCAGAATCGATGTACGATCATTTCTCTGTGTGTAATTTTTTTAAAACTGTAAAATAAATATTTAATCTATACTCTCAATAATATTATTGAGAGGAAAGATTTGTATTTTTGTATTGAATAGGCTCCGAAACTACTGGACCGATTTGAAAATTTCTTTCACCACAATGCGAATGCTACATTATCCCTGAGTAACATACAAAGGCTACAAAATTATTTTTCACAAATAATAACGCGGGAGAAGTCGCGAGCGGAAAGCTAGTCATTAATATTTCAAAAGTAACACCGATTGCTCACTCTTTTGTGTGCCGTAGGCACCCCCCAACTATGCTGTAATTGATACATTTTTTTCAAATGTATCAATTTTAAAAGCAATCTAATCGTGGACATTATTCGGCCAGTAATTGTTTTTTTTTATACTTGAGTATTATATAGCTATCTTACCGTATCCTCTATTTGTCGGAATACAAAATTGAACATTGTTATTACAGCGACAAACTAAGTAAGATGGTCGCAGTAAGCCAGGACGGCTGATATACCCTACCATTACCCGAACCAAGCAGAAAAGCTTCTGCCCCCAAAGGGAATAGAAGCAGATCTGAACCTGGCATGATATCCAAGGACGACGGAGGCGGTACCTACTTACGTCTAAAGGAAGCTTTAAATTTTCCATTCTCTAACAGCTTGTTCGAGGAACGTTGCCTCTGATTTGGTTAGGTCTCGTGTACACGTTCAATTAAACGAACAAATTATCCGCTCGACAAATCCAAGTGATTAAGAGTGGCACTGCGATAAACGCACCTGTTAACTGCACCTTTGAGTTGGTTTTGGGTTGGGACGACGCTAGGTAACAAAACAACGGATGCCTCATCAAGTCATCAGATATTAGTGACAGTGATTTCTCGTCAAGGATGATAGTTGACACCGTAATATGAATGGGCTATTATTATTGAGAGTAAAGATAACTTAGCGTTCCATGGATTCATAGTGCGTATGCCGGGTTCATCGCGTTGTAGAGAAAAGAGCTATGAACAGTACCTGGGACTGACGACCCAGGTGTGGGTAGCGTGGTACATTACGATGCGTCAACATTCACCTCTAATATCCTTGATCTTTCTGCCCAACATATTTCATACGATTGCGCAAGTGCCTTTATGTTATACGCTTTGGTAGTAAACTTACCAAAGATCACGTTAAGGCTAGATATTTTGCCAAAGAATTTAACGGAATACCATTTTTTTTGAAAAGTCTTTTAATTATTCAACTCAAAACTTAGGTATTAAAATACAGATAGGTACCAAGAGTTTTAAGTCGCGTCTCTTCCAATCAATGCAGGTACTCATCATCATCAACAGCACAGCTCATATAAGTCCCTCACCCAGGGGCTCAAGCCTACAACAAATTTTCCCCTCAGCACGGTAATAATATATACAGTAGAATGACTTCATTGAAACATTCGAAACACGCGCTATGCCTACGCGCCTCAATACTGGATAGCAGCTGGATCGCATCTACAAGGGCAGTCACGAACGCAGGTCGCCGCAGGCTACGTGCACGAGCCAAGCGGAGTTTATGAATATAAGCTTGACATTTCACAAAAATGGGTTTACCTGGTTCTTCACGCCATCTTTCGCCTATTTAGTTAGTAAGTGAGTGAAATAAATACATATTTGCTTATTTATTATTAATTTATTATATCGAAGGCATTTTGGGCAACCTACATGTTAGTTTCGTTAACCTATTTTATTGCATAAAAACCTATTTAATTAATTCCTTTAGATCGACAAAGTAATTCTACCGGGTGTAACTGAACACCCCAATAACATTTAAGGGGCATATAAGTTAGATACTAAATGGACCTTCGGTGCTTGTCTGGGACCTGGAACCCCAATACTTTCAGAGTTATTTGATTTTAAACTGAAAGCAAAAACTTTCAAGTCACAACCATAATCAGCTCTTATCACAAAAGAAATTTAAACACAAAATGAAACGTGACAGACGTGAGCGACGTGAGCGTAGTATTCCTCCTACGCTTACGTAGGGTTGTCGCACTTAATACCAAAAAATAATGTATTTAGTTTGTATGGGAAAAAAAGTAGGTTTGTTAGCCCTAATATTTTTCCTACAGAATCTCTACTTCTGATGGATACATACCCTTAAATGTTATTGGGGGTGTTCAGTTACACCCTGTATATGCATTCTGAAACAGTATAATCAAATCTAGGCAGAAACATGTAAGCGCGCGGCCCTATCGCGGGCCAACGCACCAAGCGATGCCGAGCGGCCGGAGGTATAAAATTTCAACGAGGGGCCGAGTCCACATACTGTATATATTATTACCGTGCCCTCAGTCTTACTCAACCACGCTGGCTCAGTGCGGATTGGTCGACTTCTCATACACCTTTGAACTTCGTCGCAGATGTATACAGGTTGCCTCACGATGTTTTCCTTCACCGTAAGAGCGTGGATCGAACCCCAGACCTCCCGATTAGGAGACCAGTTCCGAGTCCACCCACAGCGCCACCGACGACGCTCAATACAGCTGTACTGCACTATACTAATATTATAAAGAGGTAAAGTTTGTAAGATTGTGAGTGTGTTTACAGGAAGTGATATCTCTGGAAGTACTGAACCGATTTTGAAGATTCTTTCACCAGTAGAAAGCTGATTTTTCATGAGTGATATAGGCTATTTTCGATCATTATTAATAATAACGAAAAATCGCTATAAAATTTCTTCATTTAGAAAAAACAATATTTGTCAATCGATTCCGAAAAGAGTGATGAAAAACGGAATGATGCTGATTTATCAACGTGCGCTGACTGAACGGTAAGATATAGGTGAATTTTAGATAATAAAAATAAATAAAGATGAATAAAATAAACACATGCTAAATCCTAAACATCTATAACATAAAGAACGACACAAGATAATTTCATCACAATTAAAAATGTTTGACGCCCAACGAAGTTAAAAATAAAGTTGCGAATTGTGTGCATTTGCCCAAAACTATAAATGACCATATCGTATACTTTACAAGCCTTTATGTGATAATTTCTAAACCGTTATAAAACAACCAATATCATTCGACAGATAAACAAGAATAAACACAAATATAAAAAGCGAAAGATGAATGAAGATACCTTCACACGAACTCTTCGAAAAACTTGAGAGAATACGATACACGTTAGTCCAATTTTATTATACTTTTAAGTAACAAACAAAATCAACACAAGCGTATGTCACTAACCTCACAACATAGCGAGCCAGACTTTCATACAGACACTTACTAATACGCGTGATCTGTTAGCCATAATAGAATCAATTTGTTTACGCGCAAGCGTAAGGCGCTTAACACATTGCCGCCGCATCCCACTGCGGTGTACGGAGGGACGAAAACCGCATGCGGCTGCGGCGGCACGGAACCGTGCCACCGTACGGTTTGCTCCGTATCACCGTCCGGAGCTGCGGTGCACGACGACGCCCCGCATCACCGCATTATCTATGTTGAGATCTATTACGCGTATGCACGTCCTTTCTACGCAAAAATCCGTACGATACTGCGGCACAGTGTGGCATACCCCGCGGACCGCACCGCATCACCGTCCGGGAGTGCGGTGCCGTCGCGCGCGCCGCACAACCGCACGGTGATGCGGTGCGAGTGTGTTATACCCTGCGGTTTTTGTATACAAATTAAGATTCTCCAGTCAAAATTAAAAACCGCAGCACCGCACACCGGAGCGGTGTCCGGTGCAATGTGTTATGCGCCTAAGATTCGTACAATAGTCGAGGCTGCCCACGCGTGGTTAGAAACATAACGACACTCAAGCCAAAACGGTTTTTAACGCTTCGACCGTACAGTGTAAATTGTAATGTGACAATTATGTGACACCAGTTACACAATGACAAGTGGAAGAAAGATCTCCGAATGCGTCACATAGTATAACTAGTCGGCTTATGTCTGTGTAGGCCACGCTTATGAAGTGATTGTTGTCAAGACATCTTTTATAAGACTTCTCGACTGTTTTGTGCAGTATATTACCGTGGTGAAGGTGAGTACAAATTTCGCCGCCTCTATGTTCCGAGCTAAATAAATAAGATGTAGTATAATAAGTAATACCCGCATATACGTCTTCGGTTTTGTATGTCTTATTGAGGACTAGCTTTCCGCTGCTTCGCCCGCGTTATTATTGTTTTCCCGTGGGAATTTTATATTTTTCCGTGGGAAAAATAATTTTGTAGGCTATATAGAAGACTGTTATTTATATTTAGGAGCTCGGATGATAAATTTCATAGAAATTTGAGCAGATTTTAAATATTTTCCATAGAAACTTTCAACCCCTATTTTACACCCTAACTCACACCCCTAGTTCACCCCTAGTTCACCCCCAACTCCGATAAACCATCAAACACGTATTCAATAAAATGTTTTTAAGAACATGAATCTCAAGTTTTATCAAAATCTTTGCTAATTTAAAGATAATTCCATACAAACTTTAGGGATTATTTTTTTTTAAATCCCTTCTTAGTGTGCGTCCACATTTTGAATTAAAACAACTGTCCAAATTTATCATTTGTACCATTAGCGGTTGTGCGTGCGTCTATAGATGGGAACTTTTCCTTTTAATATAGATAACATAGTGATGTTTGGTTCAGGTAAACAAAAAAAATTGTTAGCTAATTGTTAGGTGGTGCTGTGAACTCGGCAGTTGCCTTCCAATCGGGAGGTCCGGATTTCGAGACCGCCATGTACCAATGTGTTTTTCGTTTCAAATTTCATTTGTACATCTGCGTAGAAATTCAAAGGTGTATGTGAAGTCGACCAATCCGCACTGGGCCAGCGTGGTTGATTGAGGCCTAAACTTAGGGTAGGCTCGAGCCCCTCGGTGGGGACGTGTATGAGCTGTTATGATGATGATGATGATGAAATGTTAAGAGACTTAAAAGCTATGTAAACTCCAACTAAGAAATTAAGTCTGCATTACTTTTTATACAACTAGCAAGCTCAGTTGACATTTATTGGGGCACACCAGATTATAAGCGGTTACCGCACACACGCTTGCAACTATGAGAGATAACTTTTGCGATTGCCAACTTAAAATTTTAGTGTAAGCTTTGCGCGTGGCCAACTTAAAAACGATAAAACGTAAACTCTATTTGTACCCGCTCTCAGCACATAAAAAAATGCAGTAAGTAAACATTAACATGACAAGAAGAACTTTTAAAACCATTTCATACTTTATAAGCCGCAACCGTCAGTTGTAAAACTGTCCGTAAGAAACTTATTTAGAAAATGATAAGTCGTCCAAAAACGGTTTAATAGAGCGCGCAGAGGGAAGACGAACATGACTTTTTTATGTAAAAGGAACAAAAGCCACCAAATGGGTCAAACCAAAATAAAACCATAAAGAAAAAAGGGCCGGAATTTTATACCCCACACTTGATTAATAATCCACGGAGTATGCTCAGGTTGAAAAAAATAAATAAAAAAATATGACACGTCACATCATCCAGGCCCGAATCAGGGTCCTATTCAGTGACAATGGTCCCTTGCTCGCACAATACGCGACAAACTGATCCGTATCGCGCCGAGAACTGAGTTGAAGTTCGTGTAAACATTTGCCTCGGCTAGACGAAGGGTTGTGGACTCTATTTGTGGTTGGTTTGAGAGTAAATTTGTTTGTGCGCTCTGTGGAATCCAAGATGGCGGACGGGGAAAGGACGCGTCGTGTAAAAAATACGGATGGTCGCACGCGGGCGGTCCTCAATGGGTTCATTTCTTAAAGACGTTTTGTCAAAATTCTGTCTCGTACATAATGTACGCACTGGAAAATTCCATGCGGTCACACGGAAATTCGTGCGGTCAGTGAACGGCTCGGCCGTGAAATACCAAGTCACTCGTGAAAAGTCAAATTTTAGACGAAGCACCTTGAATGCGCCAAAGATGAAACACGCTTTGCGAACACTTTCTCTTCTACTAAACATCCTCACAAAAGGATAAATTTACGTTCATTAAAAAAAAACATAATAAAAAAGACTCGTATTACGATTCGATGAAAAGCTCTTTGATTAATCTTTCCATTTTCTTTACCTGAGTTCCTTCAAAACGAACTTTCAGCCCCTATTCGACCTCTCATTTTATTTCACATTAGCGTTCATACACCCGTTTGAAAAACAACGAAGTTCCACAGAAACTTTATAAGTCAATCGTGACCATTAAAGTAATAATACTACACATAGTACATTTACCTCAATGATCGCGACACGTAATTTTATGATATCGTAGATAGATACGACACTAAAAACGGTTAATTATTTTTAACATAGATCAGTTAGTAAGTCGCCCGAACCAACAATAAATTAGTCAGATAACGAATCTTGAGCTCGCGGTGCGTGCAATTTTAATAAGTGATTAATGCCGTGTTCGCTTGCATCAATTTTAACATTCTGCAAATCGTTGGAGGTTAATTGTGCTAACAAAATTGCATAGTTCGCTTAAACGTGAGCGTTGATGGATTAAGTTTTATGTTGACACAGTTCATTTTTTAAATAGAAATCGTTGAAGCAAGCACAGTATCATTATCATAATCCTAGCAACAATAATACTTCCAAAGCTAGTCAGGCCTCCCAAGGGAGGATTTGAGTTAGACGACAGGTTCTACAGCCAGCAGAAGATTAGGACCCATGAAGTCATTCAGATCCGCATACTTTTTCATTCAAATAAGTACATACATACATATGATTATTGGTTTTTGAAGATTTTTTGTACACATATTCTCAAGGTCGGATTTATGACTAGAGAAAATCTCTTTTTTACAACTAAGTTGGCAAACAAGCAAGCAGCTGCCCACCTGATTGTAAATGGTAACAGTCACCTATAATACCTGTGGTTTTTGAGATTCGCAGCAATGCAAGCAATGCTGCTTGGCGGTAGAAATAGGTACGAGGAATCTTCATTAATCCATACTAATATTATAAATGGGAAAGTGTGTATATATCTGTTTGTTTGTCCGTCTTTCAAGGTAACACGGAGCGATGAATTGACGTAATTTAAGTGGAAGGGATGGAGAGTGACATAGGCTACTTTTTGTCTCTTTCTAACCCCCCACTTCCTTAAAATGGGGGGTGAAAGTTTGTATGGAGCATTCCGCAATGTTCAAGGTAGAAAGCTAAAAATTAGTATGCGGACTATTTGTGACTAACAAAAAAATCGAGCATCATTTTTTTTTTAAATCTGCCCCCAACCCGTTAAGAGGGGGTGAAATTTTATGTGCGACTTTTCGCAGTTTTCAAGGTAGGAAGCTAAAAATCGGTACAAAGACTATTTCTTACCAACGAAAAATACCTGCCTTATTTTTTTTTTTGAAATCTTCCGTGTTACCCCGGATTTAACACGAACGAAGCCGCGGGCAAAAGCTAGTATCACATAAATCAATGATATTTTAGCGTTTGTGTAGTTCCGTTTCAATTATTCACGACCATCTAATAATCTAATAGTTAGTAACCCTGATAAACGCCTCCGCGGTCTAGTGGTTGAGGCCATCCAGTATAGATTTGAAGGTCCGGGGTACGATTCCCAATAGGGGCATTAGGTTTTCTGCTAGGTTTGGTGATAGTAGAGCTTCTTCTAACCCCGTTATCGATTCGCCAGTCAATGACATAATAAAAATATTAAACTCGTAAGTATCTTTTGTTTTCTCGAAATAATAAAAAAAACTACTGACATAATAAATGTATCGTCGCAAGTTTCTAAGTGAAACGATAAAAAAGTTGAATATTTATTTAAGAATCAACATGACGAACCTTAAAAAAGTTAAGACAAAACGAATGGTTCATTTTGCAACAATATTATTTTCCTACGCTAAGCGACAAATCAAACGGTGTATCAGAGAGAGGGCTATCTATACTTTTACTTATAACGTAAAGCTGAAGAGTTTGTTTGTTTATTTGGTTGAACGCGCTAATCTAAGGAAATACTGATTCAAATTTCAGGAGCTGAGCATCAATGAAAAATGTTGCAAAAACGGGGAAAAAATAGTTCACGGGCACAGCTAGTATTAAATAAAAAAAAATGCGAAGAAGCGGATTAATCCAAAGCGCGTTCACACGGGCGTCGTGCGCACGCGCACAGCAGAGATTGTCTGCAACCGCTCGCATAACCCACCACACACTAGGTCAGACAAGTGGAACACTGTTTACGAAACTTATAATGATGACATCGGCTGTAAGCGCTGTTAGGTCATACCTGACAATTCGCGATGTGCGATTCCACACTCGACATAGACAGCCTAATCCGAAAAGCCTAATACGATTATCGTTTTCGACTTGAGTAAACGTGAAGATATTTCATTCTTTGGGTAAACATATTTCATTTCATTACCGGAGAAGACTTTGTACCAGGGTCGCCCGCTTGCACTCGGGGAATGGCTAACGCCGATCCCGAGTGTGTCTCTACGGAGGTAGAAGTTGCTCTGGAGGGTGGTTTAGCCAGGTATGGGGTTACCCAGGTAACCCGAGTCCAATGGCATATCATTGGGGCGGCTTTGTCAGCTTTCAGCCCCTTGTTGAATCGTAAAGAGATTCCCCCGCCTCAAAAAAAAAAATCGCTTGGGTATCTCCGTCTTACCTATTTCTGCAGCAAAACAGCAGTGCTTGCATTGCTGTGGTTTCGATTTGGAGGGTAAGATATGGCAGTGAAATTGCTGGGTACCGTGACTTTACATCTTGTGTCACAAGTTGGCAACGTACACTGTGATTCTCGTAGGGGTTGCAGATTTGCTGCGAATCACCCAAGAACCACATGTACTATAGGCGACCGTAACCGCTTACCGTTAGGTTGGCAGTAAGCTTGTAAAAATCCTGCGGAAAGTATTCGATGTTAGTAGTAGCCCTACAGTATACTTGGCGTATTTGTCACTAGTGCTTTGGAACCTGGACTTGGCAATGTACAAGGACCTCATAGAAGATCTTCTATCCTCAAGGTCAGCCAAAGGGCAATGGAGAAGGCTATACTTTCTAGGAGTTTCTCTACGTTGCGAATCAAAAACGAGTTCCGTAGAAGAGCTAGTCACCGTTAATATTGGGCCAGCGTTGTGGTGTCATAGCCCATACTTCTTAGGACGTATGTAGCTTACATAAGTCCTACTGCACAGACTAGTCACCGTCATATCCCAAAAAATTGCGAGCCTTAAGTAGCAGTGGGTAGGGCACATTGCTCCCAGGAATTACGGCCGTTTTGGAACGGAAAGGTCCTGAAGCGGGGAAGTGGACCGGCGATCTGAGGCCTTACCATGTTTCGTTTATACTCGTAGTAAGGTTAAAACAATATTGAACAGAGCCGCCGCTCTTGCAGCGTATAGCGCCATCTCACTCTCAGGGCGGTTTCAATATTGTTTTGAGCGATCATGGTTAGGGGACTGGTGAAGTGGTGGCAAGCCGCTGGTTGCGAGCAGAGTAGACCGATAAGTTTGGAGATTATTGGCGGTGATCTATGTCTCAGTCTCTGGGCTGTACCGTCGCTTTTGAGATATACTATGATACTGTTTAAAGACACACAACTAGAACACACTGGTTATTGGTTAAGTAGTAAAAGTGGCGTGACATGATAGAATGCGTTACACTCGTCTCAATGTGATCAGCTAATTGCTTAAGAAATAAGGCTTGTTCTCCAGGAAAGGCAGTAAAGTTCGTAGCATCCACAAAATTGTGCAAAAACAGAATATATAT
Source organism: Schoenobius gigantellus (assembly GCA_963935595.1). NCBI lineage: Eukaryota > Metazoa > Arthropoda > Insecta > Lepidoptera > Crambidae > Schoenobius > Schoenobius gigantellus. The sequence goes on along the minus strand of OZ012541.1, from coordinate 67,422,331 downwards.
ACTGCTGTCACTTTGTTACGTCGACGTTACATTTTTTTAAACTAAAGAAAAATTGTCAAGTATAGACATTAGTATTTGATACCGAAGAGTACCGAACCGAGGAGTAGGTTTTATGAATCTCACACGCATATCGCTTTTATATTAATTTTATTTATACTTTTTTTACATGAGATGAGATTGATTATTTTCTGAGCGTTTCTTAGCATTTCTTAGCACACATACATTGTATGCGAATATACGTATATATCGCATACAATGTATGTGTCGATGTTTTATAAATTTTTTCATAGAAATGCAAAATTATTGTGTTCGTCTATTCAAAAAAAATAGCCACGTTTATTGCATAATTATTCCATTCACTGTTAGATCAAATCCCTGCAAGGGGTATTGCAATTAAGTCAATAAGTTTGAAAAATATAAAATTAAATTTAAAATATGATACGGAACATAACATGTTATAACAATTGTGTATTACTGTTTTAAATATTACTGAATAATTATGCAAAGTTTTAGACTAGCATAGTAATGACTTACGTTAAACGCTATGTTATAATATAGCTTGGCGCCGTCGCTCAGCAACTTCCTTAGTGGACGGCGGTCCTTATATGCACGTGTTAATACAATAATAAGGTCGACTGGCAACAATCGGGTTACGCAAAGTAAATTGGCTCCTATTAAAAGGCGATAACGTGAGTAATTGCACAACAATTGCCCACAGTAGTGTTATAGGTAAAACTTTGTTTTTGTTATATGAGCTGCGAACGACACGTAATAGGGGCGATTGTTTTGAGATGAACTACTTAATTTAACATCGAGTTTACGCTTGTACCTACTTGATAAACTCTAAGTGAGTATACAGAGTCGCGCATTTAGATAGGTCAATATGGGCAAGTCTCTAACTATTAGACATCCAAAGATCTGTTCTTAGAAACGATGTCATCGATTTTAGTGACAAGAAAAACTGCATACAAAAATTTAAAAAAATTATACTCGGTTCGGGAATCAAACCCGGTTGCTTGCATTATTTCTATTAGGATATCGATTGTGTAGGTAGGTCATAAGCGGGGTGCGATGTCAGACACCTCCACGTGGTGCTCCCTGGGCAACCCGGCAGATTGTCTGCCGCGGGCTAATTGTCTGACGAGAGGACCCCCATGGAGGGGGGGGGGGGGCGTGGGATGGCCGGGCTTAGCCCGGCGGGCCACTTCGAGTGGCCACCCGCTTCATGCGAAGAAGGGCGAAGTCCCCTCTTCTTATGTTAAGAAGAGGTGTGGCTCTCGCTGGAAGCCGATTCCGGCGGCTACCTCTGGTGGTAGGGAGGATGGGGGCGAGCTTCTCGCCGTGGCGCTTCGCGCCCGTTGGGGATTTCCCCGAGCTTCGGCTCACCGGCGGCGGTGGATCCAGTGGGATCTGCCGTCGGGCAACCCGTTACCCGCACTGAGCGGACCGGGGGCCCGGCGCACTGAGCGTCGGGCCGCGTGGAAGACAACCACAATAAAAAACCAATTTCGGGGTGTAGAGCGGTGCAATTCTGCGTCGCTCCACAAAGCAGCAGAGCTAGACGGGGCGTCCGGCAACGGACATGTCGCAGGCAGGGGTTCAGCGGGAATAAGGCCTGGCTGTTGTCCCCTTTCACCTGTCTTGTGACGGACGGAAGAACTGCTGGGGGGGTTTTTAGTGGGTAGGCCCGGTCCGCTGGGGAGTCCCACATATCCTTGTGGTTTGGCTCGACCACGAGGAATGCGTAAATGCATTTTCCCCCCTCATAAAAAGGTAGGTCATAAGCAGTAAATGTTACTATGAAACATGATATCTAAATTTTTTTTTTATATAATTGAATAAATACATTTGTATTGCATATCAAAAAATGCAAATAAGTAAGTAAAAATTATTTAATTTTAATGCAAATTCACCACCTGTTGAAAGATACAGACAGAATGCAATAGTTAACGTATCGTTAACTAAAAGAGTTGAATTTAGTATCGAAAAAAATTGCCCACATTTCGAACATGTAACCTGCCCATTCTGACCGATATAATATACCTATAACAGGAAACTGATAACATAATAATAATATAAATCTGCAAACAAATCGAAATGTGATTAATATATATCAATAATACCTAGTAATATTTATATCTGAATACTTTCATGTAGCAGTAGTTGAAACAGATTCTAAACTGGTTTGTTCTAGGAGGTCTAAAACATAATTTTATTAGTATTCGGTATCGAGAGTATAAAAATATAAGTACTTGGTGGTAATAATTTCAATAAATCTAGGAGGAAATGCGTACATGTAGTTCCATGTGAGTTAAAAATATTTTTTTATAACACTGTTCGCAGTCTCAAGTTCCATACCGTCACTGGGCGAAACTCTCTGAAAACGTCAATTACATAAAAACGTCAATTACATAATACTTAATTTTCTTAGAACGCAGAGTATTTGTTACACAAGGCCAATTTCTCACAGTCCACAACCTACTAAAACTCATTACTTGCAAAATATCTGTACTTCGATGCAAAATTACTGCTCGCAATTTTTCCGTGAGAATAAAATAATGTCTACTGTGAAAATTAGATATGCCTCGGTTGAATTTCTGTTATAAAACAACAAATACTTACCTAGATATTCTAGAGATTCCACCTACCTACGTATTTCTCGATTAATACGGGCGCGGAAGTATTCGCCTTTACCATTGTCGGCAAGACTGTAGCCTATAGCGGAACCGAGGAAAACATTTACCTTGAAATTGTTTAATGACTCACATAATTGTCTATCTCGTTTGTAAGTATAAAGAAAAAATGTGTATTTTGTTAAAAGTGAAACGGTTTTATTGAAAGGAATGATAACGATGATGTAGATAAAAATAATTAAGAAGGTCCAAGGCAAACATAATTAGGTAGGTACTAAAAGCTAAAAAATAATGAGGTGGTGTCTAGTCATCACTCATCATCACACCACTCTCTCCTCATCAAAGTAGGTAGTGCACTGATCAGACGCAAAAATAAAATCGTGGGGCGCGTGAAATTTCTATTAGCCGTTCTCATCATACTGATATTATAAATGCGAAAGAAAGTTTGTTTGTTTGTTACGCTTTCACGCCTAAACCAGTGAGCTAATTTTAATGATATTTGGTATAGGAATAGCTTAGGCCCTTGGGAATGACATAGGCTACTTATTATCCCGAATTTTAATGAGTTCCCGAGGGACTCAGACGTAGTCGCTGGCAGCAGCTAGTGTCATTATAAATGCTATTTACATATTTACTCAGGTTACGGTAGGTATACGCCCCACGATTTTATCTTTGCGTTTTCAATAAAACCATTTAACTTAAAAAAATGACTATTTTTAGGGCTTTAATTTGATACCCATATTGAGGGGGTTGAAAAAAATGTAATCCACCATTTTGTGGTGGCGGCCATCTTGGATTTACAATGATACATAATTGTGCTGTCATCAGAATTAAATTTCAGATCAATCGGTAAAGAAAAATTTTAATAACATAATTTGACCCAACAACACCGGCTAATTAAACCCGTTTGAAAACCCGTTTGTTGCCGCGTGAGGCGTGACCCAATTTTTGGCCTTCACCCTGAGGTCGGACATATAACAATTTCAAAATAGACTAAGCTGGAGTTAATACACAATAATTAAGTGCCTACCCGAAGTCTAGGTTGCCTTGGGGCTGATATCTCGATATACGGACAGACACAAAAGGTCGAATGGTCATACAAAGAGATGGAGGACATAATCGTTACCTATCAAAGTTTCGGTCATCGGTCACACTAAAAATCACAACAGCGACACTTATCACAGTCAGCTTTCGTACATTTTGTAGGTAAACCAAGGAACCTTATCACAATAAAAACAAAAAATCCTTCAATGAAAATGACAAACTATTATTATTTAAGGTGAAAAACACTTTTGTATATGGTGAATTGTATCCAGAATTAACCCAAACAGTAATTGATAACGCCACAGTATAACGAGATTCTTAAATGTTAAAGTCCTATAGAAACAGATCGTGGGAAATTTTGAATCAAAATTAAGAACGACTTGCTTAAGGCGCTACTTCCCGTTCGAACAATTTTGATTTATTGTATCGCCATAAATATAAAATATACAGTTCTAAAATTAATATATGATATTGTTTTTATCTAAACATTCTTAAAGACAGCAGACACATTATTCATAATAAATATTTCATTCGATAGAAAACAATCCAAAGATCACTCTCTGTTCAATATTTTTAAAACAGCTGTGAATCAGAAAATACAATGACAAATGACATAAAAGTTTTACTAATAGACTACATTCTTATTGGTATCTAGAAAACTGCAAAAATACATTTTTCATTTTGTACCCCAGTTTTACAAAAATCGAACGTGTAACGTGAAAGGAACGTTTTAGTTAGGTCACAGCGCGTAAGCGATATTAGAAGCTATGCAATTATCAACTATACTACCTTGTAATAAAGCAATCGCCGTGCACGAGCAGATTTCCTGCGAGACCTCGCCTTAATTTGAGATTGTATGACGAAAACAGATCAACTAATTACAGAAGCCGGTAGTATAAATCTATGCAAAACAAGTTTTGGAAAAGATATGCTATACTATGCTATACTAGTTTAGTTTCACCTTCAGTGAGTGTTCTTTGTCGCGCGAAGCATTGACAGTCCGCCAACTATTTGGATTCCCTAAAGGGTACCATCTCAAATAATTGTTTTAAGTTGTTATAACCTTATCTTTATTTATATTAATTTTTAATAAGTCTTCGTTAGATTTAAAGTTGGGGGTTTTAGCAACTCTGTACACATCGGTAAACGTCAAATATGGCGTGACAGAGATGTCCTCGAAGCCGAAACGAGCCGATTCTCATTAAAAATATGTACATCATTTCCCATGGATTTTCAGGAATATACTTTATTCCGTATACATAAGGAACGAACTTGAAGTAACTCTCAGGCGCTTACTAACGCCCACACTTTCGTGAGTACGTAGTACAACTACACTGTGCATATTACTAGTATATACGAGTACATTCGAGTATATACGCATTACTCGTTGCTATCGCTTCTGTCCACGTGATTTATACTGGTGGATTTTTTTTTATATCAACTATTTACTAATAACGTGCGGCGCCACAGCTGGCGCATGAGCCGCTCAACGATCCTGCGGTCCAAGGTGGCCGGCCAGTACATTTCCTGCAACACGTGGCCTGGCCGCCGCGAATTGCATAATATTGTAGAAACAGCGACCACCACTGCCTTTGTGTTGAATGACTAATTGCACGGCCATGCGCCCGCGCAGATCCAAACAGATAGACCAGTTCAATAACATTCACTTCTCGGTATGTACCTACTTACCGGTCGGCTTGTTATATAACGAAGCTATTCCAGGAAAAGTGATAATGTCAGTGATAAATGGTTATAATGTGGGCAGTGTTGGAGTATTCGCTTGTTTGCGGGTTGTGGCGGTCCGCGGGCCCTACATTGTGTATCGTATTTGCGACAATCGAGAAAATTCTTTTGGCCGCATGCGAAACAATACTGCTTAGTAGCACTAGTGTCCGACCGAAACAAGATTTTCAGCGGAAACAAAAATCGAACCTTCGTTTCTGGTCTCAGTTTCGACCTAAGCCGAAACCGAATATACAGTGTGTAATAAAAAATATGTGAACCCTTTTAGGAGCATGTTCACAATCGACATACGATACATTTTATGTTTGTAATTTTATAAAACTCTTCAATAAAAACAATCAAAATTGATATTTAATCATTAATATTTTAAAAGTAACACCGATTGCTCACCGGCGGGCGGCGCAATTTTTCTTTCTTCTTATTGATTGTAATTCTATTTTTCAAATTATATTGCATTCTTTAAGTAAAGTCTATATAAAATTTATATGTTAGCTTTATTCTTAACCAATTTTCAAGAAGATTTCTAAATTGAATGGTGATACAGTTGAAACAGTGAATAAAGACTACCTACTTTGGCTTAACAAAGTTCAAAAAGAGACCAATAGGTAAAAGATAGTAAGAACTCGGTGGCCGAGAGGTAGACCTCTCTGCCACCGAGTTCTTACTATCTTAGACCCCTAGACCTAGACCTAGGCGTCATCACGGTATGTTGGAGACGCGGGTTCAAAACCCGGCCGAGACGACGCCCGCGTTCTTTTTATATTCCCGTGGGATTTTTTCCCGTAGGAAAATTACCCTATATCCTTCCCCTGGTCTCGAACTATCCCTATAACAACTTTCAACAAAATCGGTTCAGTAGTTTCGAAGCCTATTCAATACAAACAAACAATCAAATCTTTCCTCTTTATAATATTAGTATAGACAATCCTAGGAAACCTCGCCCTCAAGTAACTCCGTCTGTCTGTTACACTTATACACGCCTAACCAATTGTAATGAAATATTGTTATAGATAGCTTAAGTCGAAAGGAAGGGCATAGGCTACTTTTAATCCCGAATTCTAATAATTTCTCCGGGGAACGTGAGATATGACCGAAATCGCATTGTAACTGAATTGCGAAGACTAAATCACGGGAAAGAGCTAGTGAAGTTATAAATGGTATATTTCAACAAATCTTATAATAACATATATATACGATACGATTAATTCTCAATAACTTTAAAACAATAATGCGTCCAATGCTATTCCCGCACATACCTACGTAACCTTCCAAGTTTCCTTAAATCGTTCAAACGAAATTCGAGGAAGTGCCAATGTCAGTTCAATGTGACATCTAGAACAACGGCGAAAAAGAGAACGATTTATTTTTTGTTGTTTTTTTGCATTAATGTATCCGAGTGTATCGTATTATGAATGACACACGACAGACTGTTAATCGCGATTTTCAACATAACACGACATAGAAAGTCACAAGGGAATAAAATGTAATAAATTAACAACTCGATTGCACCATGTTAAGGTAACTCACTCACTAGGCCATAGTCGTCAGCAATAGTCAGCATCTCATCTTACCTGGAAAATAGAAAAGGATTTGTCAGTTAAACACTTTCCATAGAACTGATAAGCAGGCCTATTCTGTAACTTCGGTTGCTAACTAGAACTGTCATTTTTGAAAGGAACTTAACATCCATTACTGCTATCATGAACGCTGTCGTAACACATAAGATCACTAAACCAGTAATGGATATAAAGTATCTTACAAAAATGACAGTTCTACTTACTAACCGTAGTTAGCGAATAGGCCTGCAGGTCACCCATCCCAACTGCGCTGCCACCTATTTGCTAATTTCAGTTCCCAACTCAGAACTGTCATTTTCATACACACTCACATCCATTACTGCTATAATATATGCCTTCATAACAAAACTACTCACTAAAATAGAATTTGATATAGTGTCATTTAAAATGATAGCTCTGATTTGGCATTGGCAATCGAAGTTGAAAGCTGTTTTTGCAGGGATATAATCCTTATTAATTGACAGTATCAACAGAATAGGGATGATGACTGCATTCTAATTTTCACGTCTCGTTAAAAAATATTAAAATACCGTAGAAAAAGATACAATCCTGTGAAATTAGAATTAAAATCGGCTTAGAAATACATTAGATACAAGCATTTTAAGTTGTTAATTTGGAAGCGATTAGACAGAGAGATCCGACATCAACCGTGACGTCATTGTTTAGTATGGCCATATAAACTCCATGTAAATTGGTGTTTTGCTAGAAAGAGAGGGAGAAAAATCTTTAATATCTTATATCTTGGTTGTTTTTTTAGTTATTCGAAAATCGATTTTTTCTTTCAGTTTACTATATGAATGAGCTTCTATTAAAGCAAAAAAAAATTTTTTGTCATCTTGCCTATTGTTGGATTGGAACACAACAATTATGTTAACATTGTTATTATAGCATCAAATTTAGGTAAGACGGTGCTAGTTATCCAGTAGGGCTCAGAATTTACACCACAAATTCATCATAGCTCATATACGTCCACATCGAGAGGCACGAGCCTACCCTAAGTGATTAGGCCTTAGTCAACCACGTTGGCCCAGTGCGGATTGGTCGACTTCGCTTACACCTTTGAATTTCTTCGCAGATGTATGCAGGTTGCCTCAGGATGTATTCCTTCACCGTAGGAGCATCGGCAAATGTACGTATATGAAATTCGAGAAACAAAAACACATTAGTACATGAGTCCACAGCACCACCGAACGCTCTAGCTACGAATTGCCGAACATGAATTTTTTTCAAGGGATCGAACCCGACACCTTCAATATAAGTAGGTAAACTAAGTATACCAAACTATAAAAGCACGTGATGATAAAAACCTCCACTGGCTGTGTGTTATAAAATCATCAATAAAATTGGGTTAATTTCCGAGATGCCTAATTCCATCAACATTTACTCAACGTCCTACGAAAGGTTATTATTATTACCGTCGTTAGCACGAGCGTCATAATCGCAAAAACTTCACGGTCAAGGTCCCACTTTTCAACGGCCGAGCAAAAAGCCTTGGTAGCTTAACAAGTCGGCTAGAGCCTAAACATACACGAGGGGACCTCGCGATGTAACCAAAAGTCTTCTTAATCCCCCTACGTACCTACTAAACATGACAGTGTACTAGTGATGCACCGGTGTCTTTATCGACTTTTATATATCGAGTGTCCTTTCTGACACTTAAAAAACTGATATACGTCGAACCAACGTAGGCGCATAACACATTGCACCGGACACCGCTGCGGTGTACGGAGGGACGAAAACCGCATGCGGCTGCGGCGGCACGGAACCGTGCCACCGTACGGTTTTCTCCGTATCACCGTCCGGAGCTGCGGTGCACGACGCCCCACATCGCCGCATTATCTATGTCGAGGTCTATTACGCGTATGCACGTCCTTTCTACGCAAAAATCCGTACGATACTGCGGCACAGTGTGGCATACCCCGCGGACCGCACCGCATCACCGTCCGAGAGTGCGGTGCCGTCGCGCGCGCCGCACAACCGCACGGGCATGCGGTGTGAGTGTGTTATACCCTGCGGTTTTTGTATACAAATTAAGATTATTCAGTCAAAATTAAAAACCGCAGCGCCGCACACCGGAGCGGTGTCCGGTGCAATGTGTTATGCGCCTTAGTTAGAAATATACTAACAAGTGGGTAAGTAATTGCAAATAACATGATTTGAAGACACATAAGCCAATCTCATCTCTCACAGTGCAACCTAGATGTGACGGATGAGGTAACGGGATCCGGTCCATGGCAGTTTGTGATGATGATAATGATTACTAGTAACAAAATTGTTATACAATTTAGAAAGGTTTTTAAGGAAGATTTATGGGTTCATGTTGCACAAAATGAAATAATTTAAATATGAAGCTTAGAATCTCAGGTTAAATATTTGCGTGGAAAAATCACATGTTTATACGCGAGTCAGTATTTACTACGTGTTTTATTTCGTGTGACGTATGTCTATTTGTCATCCCCCAAAGCAGTTTCGTAATTCATTGGGCCAGATAAAATAAAATTAATAATACAAACAACGAGAATAACTCTTCATTTGTACCCTTTTCGATCTTTTCATTTCCCAGCTGCCATAATATCGATAATAACATTAATTACACTGTCACTACACTATTTAGTACAAACAACGTAACAAACGTCGTGCTTGGTAACAAGAAATACGGTAACCGCCCATTCGCATGCTTAGAGCGAAGACAACAGACCCGGAGCCGGGAGGATGCCGGGATTATCACGGGAAATTTTCAGCGGTCTTATTTACCAAGATTTATTGCGTTGTTTTGTTGACGGTGCTATGATGAAGCGATGATTGTTCGAAGACGTGACTACTGATTCTGCGATTACGTGCGCGAAATATTTTTTCCTCCCCGCTGCGAATGGAAACGTCATTTTCGCCGCCTGATGAAGATTAATAGGTGCGAAGGAACAATTACTGTGTGATGGTAACGAAGTGTCATGTTGAAATTGTTTCGCGAGTAATACGCGGTTGAATTGTATAAGGTTGTTTTGTAAAGAATGGCCTGGCAACTCACACTGTAGATGAAAAATTAATTAAAAAATAAATAAGAAGCCAAATTTAAAATAAAATATTTATCGATCCACAAAAAGGGTGTCCTCGTAGTTATCATTTTCTATCGCGATGTTCGTTCGTTTCAAAATACCCATAAAATATCTGATCTATTTTTGTGCGTATCTCATCTCATAGCTCTGAAATAATTCACTCTGTCTTTTTCGTGCAATCCATTCTTCTCTGGAACGCGCTGTCTTTAGATAAGTATTAAGAAATCTGTCAACAGGTTAAGTTTTAAAAATAAACTACGGAAATATGTGCAACAGAACTGTATGTCATAACGTCGCTTATTTGTTGGCTGTATTATTGTTGTAACTTGTTCATGTAGGGAAATAATAATATGTACCTATTAATTTATTTTTGTTATATTTATTATGTTTATTTATGTATTAGGTTTGAAATATTTTTAAATGATTTCGTTGTAAATTGTTAATTTTGTTTTTGCTACATCTACCACAGTTGCTCTCTGCACCAACCAAAGGTCGACTGGTAGAAAATGCCAAATAATAATGAAAAATATATCACCAACTTTACAATATTAAGGGCGAATTGGACAGAAGTCATTTAATAAGTTTGACGCCAAACTGTGTTTGGTTTCATCTCTAACAATTACAAACAGCTGACATTCCTTTTAATGATTGTTTAAACAAAAATACACTTTCATTTAATGAGTACATTAAATGAGCAAGCCGCCTTAAACCAACTACTCATATTAACGATGCAACGTCAATTTTTTTCTATTTTAATGGAAGTCAAAGTTATTCTATTTTAACAAAGTCATACAATGGCATGCTCACATTCGTTATTTTTGTGGGTAGTTCTTAAACTTACATTTCTATAAGCATGTTTCGAAATTTTTTTTACTAAATTCTATAAGCCATCCAGAAAACCATTAACATATCATCGAAAATTTGCATCACATTCTGTGAATTCGGATTTGTGCAGCGTACGTTCCGTTTTAATTAAGTAGAATCAGCTACTCGACGCTGAAGGTACGATACATTGGCAAAGAAAGAGTTTTCAACATTACGCAATGTCACCCCTGAATTTAAATTCAATTGTTTCCAAATCGAACTTCGTCGAATCAATCAAAAATATCGACAACAAATCTCCACCATGGCAAGTGACAGCCCTAACGCAACAAAAGGCAGGGTCGGACTGTCGCCAGGCATTGTTTAACGCAGACGTTATTTAAATATTCCGCCCCAGACCGGCTCCAGACTTTTTTCCGTTTTGTACGAAAACCGACGCGAGTGTTCTTTGATGCGTCGCTTTAGTGCACGTGCACCAATTTTGTTTATGATTAATTACGAATAATTACGGTCTTCAATTGACAATAAGGTTTGATATGGCCACGACATTTGAATTAATATCTGGATTCTATCAACGATGCGATATACATTTTATACGTTCACTTATTTGTATTTTGCATGAAACTATATGTTATACGACCTTGTCTGGCTTATTAAACGGGGCGAAAATATCTAACGTTGATAATTAAGGACGATGACTTTTTTATTTACCTTGAATGTGACATTGTATGGTATAGTGCTGACTTTACTCAAATTAGGCTACTAGACATAAAAGGTACCACAAATGATTTCCGGGGCGAGCCAGTGCATTTTTTTATTAGTTACATATTCTCAATAGCAGTAAGGAATTCGTTTCAGAAGAATACTGGTCTTATTAGAAGTTAATACAAAACTTAGGTATAAGAGAATAAAAAGCAATCATAAATACTAACAATACGACACGAATTCGAGAAAAAGTAAGTTTACAACTTAATACCTAGGTACCTGCGTAAAAGTATAAAGTTGTGTCATTAATCTCAGTGTTCAAGTCTCAAGTGTTGTATCCGCCTAAGATTCTTCATTACACTCACTTACAATGTCGCTCCCGAGTAATTCCGTGTAAACACTTAAGCCGGGCCTGTTCAAATTAGTGGAATTAATTAAAAAGAAACAAGTTGTCAAGTGTTGTAAAGATCTCTCAGTTGAGGTTTTTTTTCAATGACTTTTTGTCATAGACGTAATTAGGTTAAGTTTACTGTGTAGTTTATAACTTAAGCATATTTATGGTTTGTCCGTGTGGTGACAAATTAAGCGCTCCACACACAGAGGCGGAAGCGGGACGGTAGCGGAATTGCGGTAAGCCATTCACTTACGCCGCCGCGCCGCTTCCGCGGGCGGTTTCTGTGTGGCATGGTCCATAGCAACACAAACATTACGAAAAATTCCACTCCGCTACCGTCTCGCTTGCCGTCTCTGTGATTGGAGCGCTTTTTTAAGAATACACGTGTCATCACGCTCTTTATTCCCATGGATGTAATAATAATGTCCTCCTAACCGATATTCGGTCACGGCGGTCAATTTCAGTAGAGACTAGCCATCTGCGCAGGAGATATTATAGTGAAGTGACTGCGCAAACGCAAGTGCACTCTCTGTTCCTTCACTCGCCTAGTCCGATGGGACGATTAGCCGACACGACCGGGTCGAGATCAGGCGCAGGATCACTGTCCAACGTGCCTTCCGAAGCATGGAATAGCTTGAGATATTTTGGTCACCCATTATAGGACTGACCACAGCCAACGTTGCTTAACATTAGCAATCATTCGCTGAGCGCACGTGCCAATGCGCCACCAAGCTCCTCTACCCATAGATATACTAACAACACTAAACTTAAGGTCATGGATGTAATACTAAACTAAGTGTAAATTTTTCCGTCGCCAGATAACATTTGTGTAGAAGAAATGTGGCTGCTCGACAGATTTTCTAAAGGATTGAAACTGTCAAACTGTCATATTTATTCCTGGGATAAAAGTTGTCTGACTATTGTAAATCGTACCAGGGTCGTCTGCTTGGGTACCTCCGTCTTACCTATGTCTGTCGCAAAGCAGCAGTGCTTGCATTGCTGTGTTCCGGTTTGAAGGGTGAGATATGGCAGCGAAACTACTGGGTACCGCGTCTCTACATCTTATCTAGCCAGCTAGGAGGAGGCGGGCTTTTGCTCTCCACCAGCTGCCGCAGGGCTCGCGGTGACGAAGTGGGACTCCCGTCACCCGCACTAATGACCTCTATACTGAGAGAATATTTGAAGGCGTTCCGCAGATACTCCCTACCCTGAAGGGGGGCCCGGTGTCCCGGCAGCGTCGCTCTCGACACACAAAGCGATTGCAAAAATTTCCCTGTGTGTCGATAATGCGATTTGACGGAACCCCCAAGTATTTTTAGTGAGTAGCCTCATTAGGGAGAGACCCACATAAAAAAGGGGTTGTTGATTTGTCTTACTGGGACCACGTGTACTATAGGCGACTGAAGCCACTTACCGTCAGGTAGATGGTCTACTTGTTAGCCAACTTGGTTGTATAAAAAAAACAACCCGTCCGACCAGCGTAATGTTGTCGGCCAATTGTTTTGTTTAAGGGGAAACCCATGCCAGGCAATGGTATACGAGTACACACTACAATGAAGCACACTACAATTCAAATAGGTGATAATAATTTGGACCTGAAACTATAAAAATAAAATGCTTAAATTAAAGATAGGGAGAAGCTTTAAGGCTTTCTCGGAGTTAATAGCAATGTCACATAAATATTCTAAATTTCTTGAAGCGATGATTGGTCGAAAGACTCACAAAATCAAAGCTGTAACGACGTATGAAAGACCTCAATTGTTCATTGAAATGATTGTAAAACCTATAGAATCAACTAGCAATCAATTGTCGAAGATTTTTTTATTTCACAAAACAAGGAAACCTGGCCGTCACCTCGAAACTGTTTATAAAGTCACATTTCAATAAAGACTATTTTGTTTTTCACCACAACGTACAACTGCAAGATACTTACCTACATGGAAAATAGTATTTAATTTCAACACATTAGTGACAACCCTGGCGCCACATCTTAGCGTAGCTAATTAAAATCGCTATCAGTCGGGGCGCTCGGGGTAGGCCTTCTGTAGATATATACATGTAAGTATTTTGCAGTATTTACAAGCTTCCATCAAGATACAAATATAAAGATGCGAAGGAAATTACTGTAGGTAGATCGCATACTTACTCATACAAGACAGCGATATGCAAAAAAATTCTTACGACTTATGTGGGCAAAAGTGGTATTATCGCTCAGAGCGATCTCTTCCAGATAATGAAAATAACATTACACTACCATGCTGATGAAATAAGTTCACGGTTACTGTTTGTCGCCGATCTGTCATGGCCATATTGTACAGCCTGTGATAACAAACAACATCTTAACATAACACAATTTTACATTTATTGTCATAAAAATTATTTAATCCGAGTGCATTTTAAGACTGGTCATGCACGAGGAACTTCACCACATTTGGAAATAAGGTTTCATTGAATGCTGTACATGACTGCATTACGAAAACAGACAGGCACTGACGCACCATTATGCAGCGAGAGACGCGTCTTAAAATCCTTAGATTATAGTCCTCTCACTCTCCTGCTTCGTAGCGCACAGTCCCGAAATTGTGTGACGGGCTTAAGAGGATATCGTATGGGCCGTTTTTTCATGCAAACGTAGTCCCCTGTTTCCTTCCTGGATAATGGCACTAGTTGCTCTATTTTCTCCAATAAAATCAATGGCCACTATAAGCATGTTCATATGTTTTCATTTTTTATTAAAAGAGATTTTAAACCTTCAAAAACTTAAAAATCGACCTAATTTTCTGCTGTATTCAAACGTCCAGCAAACAAATTGAACAAGATTATATGAAAAAATAAAAACAGAAACACAGTAAAAGCCTTTATTTAATTTTTAACGTTAAAAGTAATTAAATCGGTCAATTTTTCGCGGAGAAAACAAGGGACTACGAAACGTATATTTTGTGTACTTTTCATAGCTCTATTTTCGGTCCGAGCTGCAGTTGACCCTATCGCGCTCAGTTCAATGGTTCAGGCACACAGCGCGAGAGCAATACATTTTACAATATTTTTGAATTCTTTAGACCTTGGTGTTTCTTCTTAAAAAATAGTTGGAGAATAGTTCCTGTAAGTGGCTAGTTACCTATAGTGAATGTGGTTCCTGTAAGTGTTCGTAAGTGGCTAGGGTTACCTATAGTAAATGTGGTTCCTGTAAGTGGCTGTGGTTACTATAAGTGGCTAGTCACCTATAGTGAATGTGGTTCCTGTATGTGTTCGTAAGTGGCTACAGTCTCCTATAGTAAATGTGGTTCCTGTAAGTGGCTAGTCACCTATAGTAAATGTGGTTCCTGTAAGTGTTCGTAAGTGGCTACAGTCTCCTATAGTAAATGTGGTTCCTTTAAGACTCGCAAATATACAACATCTACAAGGACATAAGATGTCAAGTCACAATAACCAGGCGGCTAATAGCGCTAATTTACAGTTTAAACGGACCTCTAAGGTTCAACCAATCTTCACTATGACCTTATTATAGTGAAGATTGGCCCTTCCTTACCCTTCAGAAAGGAACACAGCAATACTAACTCCGCCGCTTGGCGGCAGAAATAGGCAAGACAGAGGTAATGCAAACGACTCTGGTATTGTCTCCCTCTGGTAATCCTTCTGCGCCTTTGTAATATAATATCTTATAGATAAAAGCTCTTGGTTGGTTACTATGGTGATGGCATAGTGTCAGGTAGACAGGTATGTGTTTGTTCAGCACAAAAAATCCTCAAGGGTCGATTATAAGATGTGTGTTTGTAAACCATCTTACATTAAACAGATGTCTTCAACAATCTTAATCAAAGTATTTGGAATTTATCGGTACGTGGAACGGAGTTCGTGTTCATCCCTAATCGCTTCTCAAAACCGTGATCAGGGCACGACCCCCAAGTCGCCTAAATGCGTCCACGACCTTAACACAACCTGGGAAGGTCTATATTCGAGTTGATTATCAGCATTTCAAAGTTTTTACATCGAAACCATTGTTCGAAAGAGACGGTGCTCTGACAAAGGAGCCGAGTCGAAACATGCTCGCGGACGCGACTTTGTTTCGTTTTGTGAATAATTATTATGAATAAGTGAACAATTTTGGGGAATGGGCTGTGTTTATTGAGGCCTACAGTATATGGAACATTGAAAATATTTGAAACAACGGTTTCGCTCCCTTCATCAATAGAATTACTGTGTTTGTTCATCATATTTTCCTAATGTTTTATAATATGTACATTTTTAACACTACTAAGCTGGCAAGAACAGGGTTGAACAAGAATTGTTAGGGCCGTTTTTCCATACAATCGTAGTCGTTTATTTCAGTGGTACTTAACCGGTATATAGTCCGCGGACCACCCACTGGCGGATCCAGAGAGCACCCGAAGTGTTCTGCGAAGCCATTCGAAATCTGGTAAAGATAGAAATATCCCTTTGTGCATTTAATGTATTATGGTTTAAGGCGCATAGTGCTCCCAATGACCTTGCGTCGATCGTCCCGCACTAATTACATAGGAGTGAGTGAGTGAGAGCGAGGGGAATATTTAAGCAAACCTTTACGCGTAAGATGAATTATTTCAATAAAAAATTAATAAAGACGAATATGAAAAATCTAAAAAGACCATCCCCTAGAATATTGTTCACTTTATTTATTGAAATCGAAAGTATATGATTTAACCTAATATTTACGAAGCGATTAGGTTTACAGTTTTAAAATCGAGGCATGTTTGGGTCACATTTTAACCAAGTTTTAATTAATTTATCAAGAAATTAAGAAGACCATCCTCTAAAGAATGCGTTGAATAATAACATATCTTTTTTAAAGATTTTTTTATTCAATATTTATGAAGAGAATCGGTTTTTTCTGCAGTGATTTTTAATGATTGACGTTACTATGCGCCTTAAACAGTCGATGGCTAAGTCCATAGCTAGACAGACATTTTTTAAAATGGTCCCTCATTGCCACAGAATAAGTCTGTGCTCATGAACCACTGCTCTATTTACTTCCTGGTTAATGACAATTTAGAGGGTTTTTTAATCTATGTCTACGTTAAGCATCTATGTTGTCATTTTTCTCTGAAGTTAATCATTAAAAGAGATTTGAAACTTTTAAAACCTAAAAATTGCCCTGATTATCCGGTGCATTCAAACAGTCAGCAAACAAATTTGACGTGATTGATTTATTAATATGAAAACAGTAACCACAGAAACAAAGAAAAGCCTTTCTTTAATTTTTGATAAAAAATGTAACTAAATCAGTCTACTTTTATATGAGACTACGAAACGTAGTGTACTTTTCATAGGTATCTTCGGTCCGAGCTGCAACTCAACACTGCGACACAACAAACTCTTGGCCTTCATCTGAACTGATTGCAGGATAAGGGCGAAGATGGAAGTGAGTTCACTTGGTCTCCTCAACAGCTGAGGAACTGGCTACCTTACCTAATTGATGTGATATTTGCATTATTGTTATGGATCCTCAAACTAAGCTAAGTCAAACAGGACCGGAAAATAGCAACGCAAACACCTCGGCGGCGTGGCGGCAGAAACAGGTAAAAAATAGGTAAGTAAAAAAATGTAATCGTTTAACAAGTACAGTATTCATTTCTTAAAGTCGGCTCCACTTTTCCTTTACAGTGTACTACTTATATTTCAATAAATACAAAAAGAATAATAAGCAAGAAGTTATAACGAGATTATTGAGTTTATCGTCCTCGAATGACGCTCAAAACGTTTAATTTAACATCAAACGAATTACCTTAATTTGATTACACCAATCAATACGTTTGTAACAAGAAAATAAATATTGAAATCGCCGCAAACTGTACAGCGCTGCAAAAAAATGTTTAACCTGATACCGCCAAATTAACAGAACTGAGGCATTAGGAAAATGACTGAAGTAAAAAATTGTGTAAAGCTAAAGTTAAATTTTGAGTTGAGCTTGAATATTTCATACATACTCGTATGTAAAAACATAATTGGCTATTTCAACGTATGTATTGTAAAAAGGTCCATCCAGTAGTTTTTAAACCTATTCATTCATCATCATCATAACAGCCCATGTACGTCGCCATCGAGGGGCTCGAGCCTACCGTAAGTTAGGGTGCTTAGGCCTTAGTCGACCACGCTGACCCAGTGCGGATTAGTCGACTTCACATACACCTTTGAATTTCTTCGCAGATGTATGCAGATTGCCTCACGGTGTTTTCCTTCACCGTAGGAGCGTCAGACCTATTCATTACAAACACACAAATATAAACATCTTGTCTCTTTATAATAATACATAGTGTATTTGTAATATTTTACTTGAGTCCTTATTTTGATTATTCACGAATATAAGATGTATTCGCTGAGCATATTCGTAATATTTATTACATCATACATTCAAATACATTCTCTAGGTATTTACTAATTTACTGTTAATTTAGCAAAACCTAAACAATCCAAAAGGGGAACCTACATTTAATTAGGTCAAATCATGACGAATTCGAAACATTCTCAGAAATGCTCAGTTCACAGTTGACAGAAACACGTAATGAGAAGCGTTCGAAGCGAGTTTTATCCGACATACGAATTATAAACAATCGCTGTATAGAAGTGATTACTTGCTAAACATTTGATATTGCTGATGTGAGAGTTCGAGTGTGTCATCGAAGCGATGAGTTAGCTGCTGACGTCGTCATGAACGGTTCGTCAGCACTACACCAGCTTCGAGACATGCAATGGAACCCTGTGCTGGATTCAGGTTGCTGAGACATTACACACTGACTTCGCTTATACGTAATTTGTAAAAAAGATATAATTGTGAAAATTTATATATTTATAACAAGAAAACCGTTATCATGGTTGGTCGATGAATAACTCTAAACAGGAATTGTGTAGCTAATGTTTTCTGTCTCGCCTATAGTATTAGTAGTAGTAGTAGGTAGGTTTACTTTAAAAAAAATGGTAGTATAAGGACGTATGTAAGAACCTTGATTGCTCCTCTTTGAATTAATGTCGGTATTCAATAACTTGCCGACTAGATGAAATTCAGTTAAAGAATTATTAAATAATCAATTGATAATTTGTTGTTGTCAATTTATACTTGTGAGTATAATTTCTCATAATTTCATCTAATTTTATTTATCATCTACCACTTCCTTTTTCTAAACCACCGTAAAGTAGACTGGATACAATGCCTAAGGCATTATGGCGTTGTATATGATTAAAAATCATGTTCTGAAAAAATATATTTAATTGGAAATACCGCTTTATTGGTCCTCAACCTTGATAGTAGGGGCAAAATCGGGCATCCTCCTTTGTTGTGTAAAAAAAATACTACCCACGTGTTACATCACGCATAAAATAGTGAAGCCTTCTCTGTACCGTTAGTATGTGAACTTATTATGAAAATAACACCTCTATTACATAACACTCATAGTTGCGTTCTTGAGTTGCTCAAACCTGGTGAAATAATTACCCAAAATTTGTATTGCCGTACACAGTAATGAGACTAACAATAATTGCTAGTCATTATGTATTCCTAAATATTCTAAAGCATACCGTCTAATGAAAGAGTTTTTATCATTTATTATTATTTTATTTCCCTAGGGTAGTGATCGTGCATTTAGTATTAAAACGAAACACACTGTTTAATTCAATACTTTCATCATTGGTTGGTGGTTGACACAAAGGAAAAAAATATCAATATCTTAAAATTAATTTTTGAAACCAAACTTCTCATATATTTTATTAATGGACAATGAACACGAAAATAAATTTTAATCACCCAAAACTAAAACATTATACTCATCACAATATTGTTCAATAATAAACATGGTTAGATAAAATAATTTTTTCCCTACTATTTGGGGGAATGTAAACAACACAACACAAAAATAAAAACCTATGTCTTAAAAAACCGGCCAAGCGCGAGTCGGACTCGCCCATAAAGGTTTCCGTAGGATTTATGACGTATTAAAAAAACTACTTACTAGATATACACGTATGGGTTTGATGAAAAAAAAAATTTTGAGTTTCAGTTCTATGTATGGGGAACCCCCAAAATTTATAGCTTTTTTCTATATTTGTTTGAAAATCTTAATGTGGTTCACAGAATACATCTACTTACCAAGTTTCATCAGTGTAGTTCTTATAGTTTCGGAGAAAAGTGGCTGTGACATACGGACGGACAGACAGACAGACAGACATGACGAATCTATGAGGGTTCCGTTTTTTGCCATTTGGCTACGGAACCCTAAAAACCGTTACGAGATCTGTTTTTGTCCAACATTATGTTAATGTAACTTATGTCCATTACCGTAATCACCTCATCCGTTTCCGTAAAACTTATCAACGACCGTATTTCTGCGCTTCGCCGCTTAATCTCTGACACGAGTCAACCCTGGCTCTTAACCCTAAAATCCTGTCTAAATTCAGCTGGAGAATTGCAGAATTTAAATCACAATACGCCCGTGACGTAGGATGCGATGCGAGTGACGGGGGTACTTGGGATTCGGGTCGGCTAGGAGTCCTCTTTTCTTAATCATTATTTTATGACTGAACATGAATTGGGTCTCAATTACACTTTATTCACGGTTTAAGGAAAGCTGGATACTCTAAATACAGAGTTAATCTACGATAGATTATATTGTGAAAATAGAGCGCCAATGCCTTTTTTTATTCGACTAATGGCCGATTTCAATATTCTATCTATCTATCGGATTTGGTTACTAGCGATAGGCATTTGACATTAGCTCAATACAAAATACGTCAAAATTCTATCTCCAGTAAGCAAATCCACGGATAGATAGGATATTGAAACCGGTCGTAAGTTGGCCAACACGTGGGTTGCCAACCTGATGGTAAGTCAGTCGACAGTACAAAGACGCCAATGCACATGAGATGTCAAGTCGCAGTATACCCAATAATTTCACTGCCAGTTTTACCCTTCAAACAAAATAGGTACCCGGGCAGCCTCTAGTACCAAATCTCCCTCTGTCATTAATATTTATTAATTAGCAATAAAATTGAAAAAAGATGATAATTTTGACAACCTAGTTCTTTTTTTAACGAACCCGCTTCTAAGCAACGTCAAGTAAGGTTATTATAATTTGCACGTTAATAAGCCTGAGCTGACAAATTTTTATACGAGTACACACTGATTAATGAGTTAAACAAATCCATCTATAACAGACACTCTATGATCCAACTTACTATACATAAGAAGCCTTTCTATTACAAACGCATCGTATAGAAATCTCCCTCTGTGCTGTGACTGTCATTAATATATATTAATTAGCAATTGAATTTAAAAAAGACGTCAATGTTGACAACCCTTTCTTTTTTAACGAACAATGTCAAGTTAGGTTATTATTATACTCGTAATTCACACGTAAATAAGCCTGAGCTTACAATTTTTTATACGTACTAATTAATTAGTTAAACAAACCAATCTACAACAGACCATATTGCTCCAACTCACAACGCACAAAAAGTTTTTCTATTACACACTCATCGTATTCAACCAACTCATAAATTGAACTCTTATTTTCACGACTCACTTTCGTAGAATACCTATACGCTGTGCTTTCAGAAAATTAATTTTGCCGGGATCCATTCAATACAATATGTAACGTTGCCAGGCTAATAATTTTTGTATTGACTTTTATAAGCGAATTGGAAATAACTTGTTTGGTATCTCCGATATCGGCCGGCATATTAGCTTGAAGGGAAGGAATATCTGAAGGAAAATTTATCAGCTCCACCGCGATCGCCGAGCCTAAGGCACAGAATAGCTAATAGTACTATACGCACAGAAGTTGCACTCCTCTGATCTTGAACAAAGCCGACATTTTAAATAACTAAACTTTGAGCATCCGAGCTGAATCACACCTTAACACCACGGGTTAGCGTATGGTATTAGTAAATCCACACGTTACTACGAGCTCGAGCGACAGGGTTGCTGACTTGCTGCTGATGGTAAATAATCAAGCGCGGGCAAGAAAGCGCGCGCAACGTAGCTATACACCGCGGCCTAGGTGTTTTCAGACT
Organism: Schoenobius gigantellus; assembly: GCA_963935595.1. Lineage (NCBI taxonomy): Eukaryota > Metazoa > Arthropoda > Insecta > Lepidoptera > Crambidae > Schoenobius > Schoenobius gigantellus. The sequence continues at coordinate 67,400,322 of OZ012541.1, read as the reverse complement.
ACGCTATAATAACGGGTGTAAAAAAAAACAATCACAAAGCCGAAGCCCACGTATTGAACCCATCGTCAATATCATTTTTGTCTTCTAGACCATACCTGGGAAATTAATAGTTACCGAGATATTTAAGTTCAAAGTGACAATTATTTTTTCGGGGTTTTTATACCAGTGTTTGGAACATGATTTCTTAATTTTCATCCAAAAAAACATCAAAGAAAAAAAAATTGTATTTATTAACAAATAAAAGTTTTTAATTTACAACGCGCAATGTATTTACAACAGATGCTGTCTATTGTCGTCGCGAGCCGCTGACTCACGCAGAGACGATATCCGTAGCGCGCGACCCCGAGTTACATTGCGTAGTACTTTTAGCAGTTGTTTTTTAAAACCTAAAAATTAACTTCGTTTCCCATCAATTTTTTTAAGATAAGTTAATTTTAATGTTCTGAATGCGTAGACGCGGGCTTTTTTTACACTGTGTAAAATAGCATATAGCATACAGTTCATAGCACAGAATATCGCGTACCATACATTTATTATGGACACGTTCACACTTAGCTGTACTATATAATTTATTGGTTTACTATACGCTATAAATTATTTGCTAGTACTATATATTATTGGTTTACTATACGCTATAAACTATTTGCTATACTATATAGCACAATAGTATAGCGTAGTCTGAAATGAGCTTTAGACCGCGGCACACAGAACAATATATTGCGAGCGGAGCGCGACAGCCCTGCTGCTTTTTTACACTTTCGGAACGATAGGTACTTCTTGTACCTAAGTGAGTAGTAACGAAGGCCTGACCAAGTTTAAAATAATCCCATCAAAAACATAAAAGTGAAATGAAATACAATTTCAATACTTATATAGAATATGCGTTGTTGACTTCGCCGACAAAAGAATTGATATCTATTTGGGTGCCGAGTTCAGACTAATTTAACAGATAATTATTAACACGATGCATTTATTTCACCTGGGATGTAATTCAAGTTCAGGAATTAAATTGGCTAGTTTTTATCAATAAACCAAATTACAGAAATTCTAGTAAACTAACAAGTAACAAGGAGAAATTACTTTGCTTTTGAAATGCCTATTCTCAATAAAACCCCACATTATACATATTTTTAATTTTTCGCAACATGGCGTCTTGTTGTCGCCATTTTGAATTTTTATTACTGCCATTGCCATGTTCTTTGTGACACTCGCAAAATCGAGATGAATCGATTTACGTGTGAGTTATCGAAATTGGCCTACGCATTTTGACTCTACAATGCCAGAAAGGAACGTAAATAAATACATATGATACTAATACTGATAAACTCATTACCACTCCTTTGTGTCGCGCAGTCGGATAAAAAAATAGCTTTTGACAGTGCAAGGTTACTTATTCACTTTAAATACATGTTATTTATGATAGATTCTAAGGATGATAGTATAGACTATAAACATCACACGTATTTAGACGAATACTATTTATAGATAGATACATAGATACTATATAGATATCATTAGGGCAACTTATAGAACAGAGAGGTAATTTAAATAATTTCTACTTATCACACATTTAAGATAGCAAACTTTGAGAACTGAAAAAGGTAACTATGAACACTATCTTTCATAAAGAAAGACTTCAACGAAAACTATATTAATAAACCAAAGAAAAATAAAAATTTCTGAATTACAAACATATGTTTGATTTATTACAAAACGAAAAATGATAGTGAAAGTCGCTTTATTTCGACGACATAAGAGTATCTTCTGTCTGTCAGAACTATTCCACTAGCTAGCAGTGACTACATATTTTCGCCCGCCAGTGTATGAATTCATTTAGGCATAGCTTTCAACGGGATTGCTCAATAAAACCTTTGAGTCCAATGCGAATCTTGTTTTGGACCCTTTTCACGCGGGCCCTTTCAATAACCGTCCACCTGTTTATCGGATAATATTGACAGTAACCGATGGTTTGAGGTCACGGGGTTTTTTCTATATAACCACTATTTGTTTTGCCCAGGTGAAGATTGACTTCTATGGGAAATGCCCGTATTTGTACATTATCTGTAAAAGCATCAAGCACCAGATACAAACCATTTTTTTTCCAAAACTTAAAAACGTCGTTTAAATTTTGACCTACGTAATAACCCAATGACATCATGTCTCTAAAAAAATATCCAATATATTAAACGAAACAAGATGAATAACCAAACACTAAACAAAACATTGTAAACATTTTGTGAAATGAAACCTTTGGGAAACTAGACAAGGTACCTGCCTTTAATATGAAATGTTAATTTTAGAATAACAATTTGCCAACAGTGTTTTGCTTAAACATTAGCGAACCCATTCAGCCTTAAAATACGAGAACATATAGATGTAAATTAATATAATATGATATAGGTTTATACAACAATGTTGGCAAATATAGGCTACTCTCCTGCTACAGCTATGGATCAGAATAAAAATAAAAATACTACAATGACATAAAAATTTCAAGAATAGAAGTGCATTGTTATTGTCTAGACTAGAAAATTGCAAAAATACATTTTTTATTTTGTACCCCAGTTTTTCAAAAATCGATTTTTAAACGTTTTAATTCAGATACAGCGCGTAAGCAACATTAGAAGGAGCTATGCAATTATCAACTTTATTATTCATCATCATCATCACAGCTCATACACGTCCCCCACCGACGGGTACGAGCCTACCCTATGTTAGGGTGATTAGGCCTTAGTCAACCACGCTGCCCCAGTGCGGATTGGTCGACTTCACATACATCATTGAATTTCTTCGCAGATGTATGCAGGTTGCCTCACGATGTTTTCCTTCACCGTAGGAGCGTCAGACAAATGTACATATGAAATTCGAAACGAAAAACACATTGGTACATGGCGGGTCTCGAACCCCGACCCCCCGATTGGAAGGCAAGTGCCGAGTCCACAGCGCCACCGACGCTCACAACTTTATTATTATTACCTTGCAATAAAGCAGTCGCCGTGCATGAGTAGATTTCCCGGAAAAGCTCGTCTTAAACAAGATCAGGACAGTAAGACAAAAATAGTTAAACAATAAAGAGATACCCGCGTAGAGGGCTTTGTACCGAATCTTCCTCTTGTAAAGGTAGGCGATTCTACCTCTGTACCTATCTGCGCATCTGTATTGATGAAAAAATGAAAAAAATAACCAGCAAGAATCTATTTACTCATCCATTAGCTTTTTGAAGCCACGCTCGCCCGTCAGCTTTTTCGGGAGCATTACGGCGACCAAGTCCTGCAGGTAACCGAAGACGACGTTAAGCCGCTAATGCATTACCGAGATCGATTCCGGGTCGACCGCCTTCGACGGATTAATCGACTAATGCGGCGTTCGAAAATAATCTAACGGCAGGTAGCTAGGGAGCAGATTAATTTTTCTAGTTGATGTCCATGTCTTAACAAGAGTTGATGCCTGATAGGCAGTTAGTAGGGGCCCTTACGTTTTTAATTGTATACTGTTAATATCTTAATGACAAAAGTACTCGATATGGCATACATTATTCTCACTTCACTGTTCAATTCAAAACAAAGGACATCAATTCCTTACAAAATAACTATGGCATAATGTTACTATAGGTACCTACCTAATTTTGATTCTTTTCGTATCACACTCTTGAAGTTAATGAAAATGTGCAAAAATGCAATTTATTAGCTAAAATCAACCAAAATCGAAAATCGTGGCAAATGGTCTTACAAGACAATAAACTTTCGGGAACCCCGTTCTATACTACTCTGATTGCCTGTGCTCGTCCACCACGGCCGATTGCGAATATGATTTTCAAGGAAATGTTTGAAGGCGCAAGGTGTTTGTTTGAGGCGAAGACCTTCAATCATTTCCACGAAAATCATATTCCACGACACACTGACTGGAAGGAACACCATATCCACGTTAATTTCTATAATTGGTTTTGAATTTTAGCCAACTTGACATAAGATATAAAACCCTTTCACAAATTCATCAGTTTCAGTTGAACGATGTGGCGTTGGCTGCACAAGTAAGTCGAGGCAGCGCGCGCCGAAATTAACCACGTTTTAATTGGCACTCAAACCCTCACACAGAGGAATCTCGCGCATTATTACACACACATTCCCCTTCTTATACAGAAATACGTCACACAAAGAAAATTGTTCCGTTCGAAGTGCACGCAAAAGATGAAAATGTTCTGACAACTTTCCAAATTAAACGACAAAGTAAAACATGAATGCGCTGACATCGACGCTGGTACTTTATATTGGAACCGATCGTTCGAATTAAATTAGTCGCGTGCGAGTTAAGATCGACTTCCCAGTCGTACGAACTGATTATGTCCTTTCTGATAGTTCACATTTCAATAATATATCTGTCAAATATGAATTTTCTTGTACCATAGATTTTACTTTTATGTCGCTTCACTGAATATTCTTTTAATAATGATCGCATTTTCAGAATAGCAACAATTAGTATATTTGTATGTATATGATAAACATATAAAAAAATATAAATGAAATAATTGTACTCAGCTGTTAATTTTATAAACGAATAATCCGAAACATTTCGAACAGATACACAATATTTCGTAGCTAAGCAATAACAAAGACGACTTTATAATGAATTTATAGACGAGATGCAAATAAATGTTCAGTCGACTCGACTCGAATCGCATACGACCAATACAGAGTGACAAAAACGATCGACTCAAAATAGCCCCCCGAGCTCAAACAACTCGCCGGCCCGCCCTTAACCCCCCAGTTGAACTCGAAACGGAAACAGGTCTATTTCGGTTGAAATAAATTGAACGCGGCCCGAGTTTTACGCACTCGCATATTTTATTGGCGTCTTCCGCTACGATCAAGTTCAACAGTTGGAACTAAATTAAGAGGTGCCGGACAAGCTTTTGTTCGTTGGGTTAGTCGCGCGAGACATTTCAAATGGCCAGTATTACACACCTAATTTAGACGGAAACATTTTTTTCTATCGCGGTTAAGTTTCAATACAATTACTAGTGACGGAAGATAAGAATTTCCGAATTGAAGACAGATTATTATTTTAATCATAATTTATCACTGTCATAATAGTTAAGAGGCCTAATCAGAAAATCGTGTCGCGCCATACAAAACAAACTGGCATCGCCGGCGCGTCAAAATATATGGTAGTTTTATTTTGTTCATAAAAAATATAGTATCAATATATAAACATACAAATAATACAACAGTTTAAGCAACAGTTTAACATTAAATAAAAATAAAAATTGCGTTTAAACGATGAAGAACTTCATACATAATCTGACTTGCTTCGACGCCTTTTCGTTAGAAAATTTGATTAGATTAAGAATTTATTTCTTTACTTTAGGAGCCATGTAACGAAAATATATTTTATTATTATTGAAGTGAAGGATATTGTGACACATAAAATAAATATTTTGATAGTTAAAATTTAACAAAATCTGTAAATTAGAGCTCCCAAATCAGGTGCGCGTGATTTTTTGCCTAAACATGCTTCGGGAAAATAACTGTATTACTATAACTGTTGTAATTATTATTGTAGATAAGAATTTGAATTAAGTAATGTTCTTTATTGCGACTAAGGTAAGGTATACAATTTGACCGATTAAAAACCTTAATCTACGCGTTTTTTTTTGTAATAGGCCTCTTAATACAATATCGAATCAAATACAAGGAAAACTATTTTATTAATAAAAAGTCCTCATAAGCGACATTAGCGGTTAATCTTACTCAACAATACTATACCGGGTGTAACGGGATACCGCAATAATATTTAAGGTTGATAATTAACAAAAAAAAATGTTTTATGACTATTCTTTGTATTTTTATTATATGCCTACTTTCGATTTAATACGCTGAACTGTTAAGCGTATTAAATCGAAAGTAGGCATGTAATAAAAATACAAAGAATAGTCATAAAAAATTTTTTTTGTTAATCTACAACCCAAAATATTATTGCGGTATTCCGTTACACCCGGTATATATATAGTTTTGATAAAACTTCGCGTATAAACTAATGGACAATTCAACCAAGGGTACTCTTTAGGTAGCAGTAAGTCAGCCGTGATGAATAATAACATGAAACTGAATCTCAAGCTGAGGCTGGTAAACCACTCTTTTGGCCGACTGTACAACATTCTGCAAATGCACTCTGTTCCTTTAGGTACTCCAACCGATGTGGTGGCTAACCGACACGACCGGAACTAGGGCTAGCTATTTCACGTGCTCTCTGAAACACAAACGAGATGAAGGAGTGTCACATTCGGCCACCCATCATAAGGCTAACCACAGCCAACGCTGCTTAAAAAAAATTAAATTTAAATCTGTTTATTTCATTGAAAGGAAAAGCATACAAAAAACAATAATGGACCCGAGATAAAGAAATCTTAATATAATAGATTGTAGTAAGTAATCTCTGAGGAATTACTCTTGTTTATTTTTTTTATTGTACTTACATAAAAAGTGATTTAATGTCCAAATTAGAAATATATCACTTTTAATGTACAAAGTTTAACTTTAACAATCGTTAACCGAGTGCACTGCACCACCGAGCTCCATTGAAACATGATAAACTCAGTCATTCTTATATAATTTAATTCATAATTGAAAGCTAAAAAGTTACTATTTAGTTATAAAGTAAACATAACTAGCGAAAAATAATGAAACTCTTAATTATTAATCTATCAGTAGTTATTGCCAGCTTTTTAACACAAAGTATAAAACAAAATAATTTCATCAAAATGCTAAATCTCCTGTAACCATCAACACATTAATCGTTACTAAAACAAGTTCATATAATAATATTACGCCGCGAGCCGGCCGATATCCGCCGCATGACAGTTCTATACACACGCATATATTCATACATACACATTCAATATAAAGTTCGGAAGGTGTAAAAGCTTTGGCTATAAATCTCAATAAAGGTGATATAGTGAAGAGAACGCCCCGTAACTATCACAGGAAGATACCGTGTAACGCGTCATAACGTGTACAATCGGCGACATCTTACAAATATCATGGAATAGATAATTAGTACTACCTACAGAAGTTGCACACCTTTGCTCTTGAAAAAAAAACGATATTTTAAATAACTTAACTCTGAGCATCCAAGCTGAATCACACCTTTTTTTACACAGTTAAGTTGGCAAACAAGCAAACTGCCAACCTGATGGTAAGTGGGTAAGTCACCTATAATAATACATGTGGTTCCTGTGAGATTCACAGCAAAACTGCAACCCCAACAAGAACCACAGTGTACGTTGCCAACTTGTGACTTAAGATGTAATGTCACGGTACCCAGTAATTTCAGTGCCATATCTTACCTTTCAGCAATGCAAGCACTGCTGCTTTGCAGCAGAAATAGGTAAGACGGAGGTACCCATGCACACGACCCTGGTACAAAGTCCGGTAGAATGCCACGGATTAGCGTATGCATTAGTTAGGTATTCTAAAGCCTCAACTCGCCGTCACTACGAGCTCGAGCGACAGGGGGGCGTTTTAGCGATCTTTAAGGCGCATAGTAACGTCAATCATAAAAGATCACTGCAGAAAAAACCGATTCTCTTCATAAATATTGAATAAAAAAATCTTTAAAAAAGATATGTTACTATTCAATGCATTCTTTAGAGGATGGTCTTCTTAATTTTTTGATAAGTTTATTAAAACTTGGTTAAAATGTGACCCAAACATGCCTCGATTTTAAAACTGTTAACCTAATCGCTTCGTAAATATTAGGTTAAATCATATACTTTCGATTTCAATAAATAAAGTGAACAATATTCTAGGGGATGGTCTTTTTAGATTTTTCTTATTCGCCTTTATTAATTTTTTATTGAAATAATTCCTCTTACGCGTAAAGGTGTGCTAAATTATTTCCCTCGCTCTCACTCACTCACTCCTATGTAATCAGTGCGGGACGAAAGACGCAAAGTCATTGGGAGCACTATGCGCCTTAATAGAGACAGTCGCAATTGCTGCGATTGAACAATTATTGCTTACGAATCGCAAATTCGCGTATTCGTCAATAGCATCGATTTGTGATTTTGCAGCAAAAAGGGACGTTGACACGTGTGATTACAGTGATTAATAAAGGAGGTTTTTTTAAAATTAACGGCTTCCGTGATCTATTAGTTGAGACCACTTAGTAGGGATCTAGCGGTCTGGGGGCTCTGATAACCTTGAGTTTAGAGTTTTGGCGGAGGGAGACTGTAGTACCGGGGTCGTGTGCTTCAGTACCTCCGTCTTACCTATTTCTGCCGCAAAGCAGCAGTGCTTGCATTGCTGTGTTCCAGTTTGAAGGGTAAGATATGGAATGGAAATTACTGGGTACCGTGACTTTACATCCTAAATCACAAGTTGGCAACGTACACTGTGGTTCTTGTGGTTGCAGTTTTGCTGCGAATCTCACAGGAGCCACATGTATTAGTATAGGTGACTGTTACCACTTACCATCAGGTGGGCAGTTTGCTTGTTTGCCACACGGAGAAAAATAAATTACAAGAAGTGTATAGTAAAAAAAAATTACAAGATTTTTAGTTATTTTAACATAAATATAGTGTTTAATACAATATTCCGGTTCATATTACTAACATTCAGTTTTCTCTACATTTTATTTTGTAAGGTGTACTTAATATAATCCTACAAGAATGCTTATATTAACTACCACAATTCTTGATCGGTATCATTACAAGTCACTGTGAAAAGTTTACCGGAATAATATGTTTTAATTACATTAAAAGTTATGGTGCTCTAAACGATATATTGTTAAGTTATATATTGTTATATACGACGACACGGTTAGCGCAGAGGTCGAGTGATCGCCTACTGCGCAACGGGTCGCGGGTTCGATCCCCGCTCGGGACAGATATTTTGTATGGCCTACAGAAATTTGTTCCGGTCTGGGCGTATGTGCATGTGATATTCTATGTTTGTAACTGCACCCACGACACAGGAGAAAATCCTAGTGTGGGGCGGCGTTTTTTAAAAAAAAAAAAAAAGTACTAAATACATTAAAACTTGTTTTTGAGACTAAATACTCGGTTTTGAGTACAACTTTATCGTTTGTAGCACTTTACCAATAACGCAACTATAACAATATAGTAACTGGTATGGATAACAATAACTAGTCTAGTAACTAATATTGATTATACAGTTTTAATAATATGAATATGTTACAATTTTATCAATTAGTTATTTCAACAAGAATTATCTTGCTGTGATTGCTTATTAAAACGTAACACAAACTACGCGCTTTGCAGAAGAATCGAAACTTTTGTTACAAATGTCAAACTAGCCGCATCATTGCAGCTATTCCACTTTTTTCGTTCTTTTAAAACTGTGTGTGTGGTGCTAAGGTGTTCAGAACTATAAGAACTGTAAATAAGTATAAAGAATTAACATTCTATATGGATGAAGATATGTGTTAGTTACTTGTTCAGTGGGAACTAGAAAAAGATATAATATTATGTGTATTTCATTTCGAGGTAAGCTCATTTTGATATTTCATTAAACTATGTGCATCACGATACGCTCAGTTTACAAAAATGACCATATATATATTATTGTTTTTAGGAGAAACCAAGATCTGTTTGCCCACCGCATTCTTCAGCAAGTCCAAAATAAAAGCACACCAATCACCTACACGGGTCCTGGCCACGGCAAACGTTACGCCGAGTGTACACACCACTTCGCCATCAAGTTCCTCTAAATAAAATTAAATTTCCTGTCCAATATGTGAAAAATCATTGGAGATAACATAACTTGTAAGAGTCTTTGACTTGCCAGTTTTCTCATGATGCCTTCATACACCATAGAGTTTTAATTTAAAATTGATAAATACAGACTTATTATCTGCAAATAGTAGTATGGCAGGTACAGCAGGTACTACATACATTATTGCTAAAATCACATATTTTTTTTATTTTCAGCCAATAAAGTTAAGTAATGCTGAAATGCTGGAAGCCTATTCCTAAGGCCATTCCTTTGAAGACCTAATAATTAATCCATCCAGTGGAGGTCCGAGCAAAATTGAAAAAAACCTGGATATTCATTTGAGTGTGGCAAATAAAAGTGTGGGCAAATTTTGACTGCAATAATAAACAAGAACAAGAGAATAAACCAAACGGGACAATGGCCATGACCAGAGATTATCAAATGTGGTATACCTTTATACTTACATATTGTTAAGAAAAATCTAAGACATAGTAACATCTTAAATAATTTTTTTATTAGAAAAAGTACTTATTAATTCACTATATTAACAGTATAGCCACATGGTGTTAACCCCTTAATTATATGCAACGATGAGAAGCAATATAAATTTATTTGTATAACAGATTTACTAAGTTTTCAGAATTTGGTGGAATAAAAAATATTAATGAGAATTCACTGAAAAATGCAATTTCTAAACAGTTCAACATTACACTAGAAATTTTAATTGTATTAGAGTTAACGGAGCAAATTATATTCCCAATGTGATAATTACTATTAATGAAGCAAATATATTATCTATAATCTAGTTTAATCGAATCTGTCTATTTAGCCAAGAGCATTATTATTTTTGAATAGTTTATTTGACTGGAACTTTCTTTAGTTATTATTTTACAGATTAAATTTTTTGTTGAAATTGTAATAAAAGTGATACTAATTATTATGTAAATATAAAAGGTTACATTAATAAACCTATAATTTATCTTTCATGTTGATGGAAACAATAAATATGTTATTTTTATAGTGATAAAGACACAATGTTGAAGTTACACTATTGAGATATGTAACCATTGATTTACTACCAAACGTAGATAGAGCGCTTCATACAAAAACGCGCTTGAAATCTGTCACCTAATCGACTATACATTTGTACTCGCTGATATATACTTGAATATGCACGCCCGAATAAAAATTACCATAAATAAAGTACCGTATTTATCGAATTCAACCTTATTCCGCATTATTACGGCAACTATTTTAAGTACAACCGTGGAAAGTTACATCATTTCAAACCTAGCCACAGATCAAACGACGTTTTGGTAATTGCTACAAGAAAATATCAACTTTATACTCTCAAACATAATGCTTGAAATTGCTTATCGCGTTGTCGCTCCAACGCATGAATGAGATAACACATCGTGATACGACGCCCGTGCGAGCGAGACGATTGTGATGTACTGACACTGACGCGAAGCGACATGTTTATGATTAAAATAATTGTTTTTGATTGGTTTTTACGTATAAATCGAATATTTGAATACCATGGTAAGATGTGAAATGAGTTTACTCACGCAAAATATGAAATCCCGTCTTTTTTCTGTCGTTTCTGGCTATTGTTACCACAACTTTTGAATGCGCACTTCGGCATGTTTACGTGCCGACAGCTAATCACTCACTATGGAAAGGAACTGCACGAGTCGCGATTGAGCAGTTCTACACCGGCCTACTTTTTGATCGTTCATGCGTTATCTACGTTTGGTAGTAAATCAATGTATGTAACACTTACTTTTGTCGTTATTACATAATAAAGTTGATAGTGCTTAGATATTATTTTTCATCAAGACTTTACAACCAAGTTTGTAATAACTGTTAAATATGTATTATTACTGTTTTAATAATATGGTTTGTAACACAAGTGATAAAATAGATGTGATTATCAAAATTTATTTAAGCATTCATTTATTCTCCTAAAAATCCCAATGTTGTAAGTGTTGTATTATTTAGTCTATAGTTATTTACTGTAATCACATACTTTTCACAATATAGTAAGTGTTTACTGTGTTCTTGTGTGATGCGGTTGCCTTATACAATAGCTATAGGTGTGTATGTTTTACCTTCCTCAAAAAATGCAACCATATCAGACAACAACAAAATAAGTACTAATTTAATTGTGAAAAGTGTGTGATTACAGTAAATAACTATTGGCTAAATAATATAACACTTGCAAGACCGCTCGAGTAGAGGTTACAATACAAGATTTAGTAAACGTAACTCTAATATACAGTTATCATAACAGTGTGTATAGTTACTATAGCAATTGAACTGTTTATAGTGACAAAACCAATATGTGTGCATTACGAGAATTTTCAGTTCTGAAAATGAAATGGCAAGTAATCATAGCGTAGTATTTTATGTGCTCTAACCCTCGTGTTGTTGCAGTTACTTAATATTCTAGTAAAGTATACTTTGTAGAAAGTATTGAGAACTTTTATTCAATACAAAATACTAAATTAGCTATTAATGACAACTCAAGCACTGTTATATTTTACTGAATGAATAAGTTGGAATGACGAAAAATTCTGTTCAATTCTAGTTATAGTAAATCCAACACAAAATTCTTGCTGTGTCGTTAACAATAAGAAAGTCTAGTTCTTCTAGTTGTTGTTCTTGTAAATTCTACAAGATTTTTTTCTCCGTGCAACTGACTTGCAATAAAAAAAATAAGAGAGCGAGGAAGACCGCGATGATTGTTATCAAGAGTCTAATCTGTAATTGTTGATACTTTTAATAAAATCTTTATTTTTTTTGTTTATTTATGGACATGGCACACCACTGACGATATCGACTTGTGTGTTAACAACCATTACGAGTGGAATCGTGTCTAAAACGGAATTGTAGAGGATGAGTACCTTCCCTTGCAGACGTCTGTTTCCTACTCTATTTAAACGAAAAGTATGTGTAGATTGTGATTGAAACGGACAGACAATGACGGCATTCAAATTGTTTACAGCTCGTTTCAGATACTCAAATCTAGTATGAGATAATGAACGAACCAAAATTGAACTGCTTTTTATTGATACAATATAGAATGAAATATGTACTTCTGTTTGCGATTGCACAAACCTGACGCAAATACAGATATTATTTACAATGCTACGAGTATATACTATTTGGTTAGTGGTGTGGCGATTAGGATACCTTAAGGATTGCAGGGCCGTGTGGGTTCACATCGGTAATCCTATTATATTCATACCATATACTTACCCAAAACATTTGTATGGTATTTGGATGATAAGAATTATTATAATATACTAACGACTTGAAAAAGCGTAATATTCGATAATTGAGCTTTATACTTATTATTGTTATTATTATTTGAACTGTTAGCAAGTGACGTAAATGGCACGGTAATAATATATACTATTACCGTGTAAATGGTAAGTTTTAAACACTTTTTAAGAGATTATGATGTAAATAAAAAGAAATGGATCTATTTAATTTTTAAACAAAATACATTTTTATACATCCAGAGGCAAAACGTTCCAGTGATGAATGAATTGTACAAAAAGAAAGTTATTTTATATCAGAAATATGTAAGGTAGTTTAAGACAATTGGATGATGACCAAAGAGGTCTATTATAAGAAGTATATAAATACTAAAAAGGGATGTAACATAACTTTTATATCTTGTGCACCAACTTCACCCCGTGTCCAAAAACATTACAAAATTTTGCTGCTACCACCTTCTTTTTTGTTGTTATAACAGGCGCAGAGTGTAAAATTGCTTCGACACACGGCAAAATCAAATATTACTTCAAAGTGAAATCTTATCCAAATACCAGAGTAGACCATCACACAAAGACCTGACATAACACAGAGCTCTTTGGGCGAGGAGCCTTAATAAGGGAACATAAATAGTGGCACAAGTAAAACAGCATTTATAAAGCCCGGTAACTGACCCGGAAAATTGGGGGTCTCACGATACTTATTGTTTAGTTTATACCCAAATCGCCACATCACAATTTGAGTGGACAGAGACAAATTAAAACTTAATGGTTATACGGCAAAAAGGGACGTTGACACGTGTGATTACAGTGATTAATAAAGGAGAAGATTTTTTTAAACATTAACGGCTTCCGTGATTTATTAGTTGAGACCACTTAGTGGGGATCTAGCGGTCTGGGGGCTCTGATAGCATTGAGTTTGGAGTTTTACCGGAGGAAGACTGTACCAGGGTCGTGTGCTTCGGCACCTCCGTCTCACCTATTTCTGCCGCAAAGCAGCAGTGCTTGCATGCTGTGTTCCGGTTTGAAGGGTAAGATATGGCACTGAAATTACTGGGTACCGTGACTTTACATCCTAAGTCACAAGTCGGCAACGTACACTGTGGTTCTTGTGGGGGTTGCAGTTTTGCTGCGAATCTCACAGGAGCCACATGTTTTATAGGTGACTGTTACCACTTACCATCAGGTGGGCAGTTTGCTTGTTTGCCAACTGACTTGCAATAAAAAAAATAAGAGAGCGAGGAAGACCGCGATGATTGTTATCAAGAGTCTAATCTGTAATTGTTGATACTTTTAATAAAATCTTTATTTTTTTTTGTTTATTTATGGACATGACACACCATCGACGACGACGACGACGACCGTAGGTAGGAGCGTCAGATAAATATAGTACGTATGAAATTCGTGAAACGAAAAACACATTAGTACATGGCAGGATCGATCGCGGGCCTCCCGATTCTACTCGGGGCACAGTCCAGTGCCGAGGCCACAGCGCCATCGACGCTTGATCTTGAGATCACCACGTTTTAAATCTTAAGATATCTTTAGAATCATTATTTGTTAAGTGTTGTAATTCATTATCGAGAACAAATATTGTGTATTCTATCGGTTGTGCATATTATTTCTACTAAATAAACCATGGAAGGACAAGAAAATGATACCAAACTCCCGACATCAGAAGTGGGATACCCTAACCCACAACAAGTGGACAGTGAGCAGAACAAATGGAAAATGATATTGGAGCAACAAAATCAAAATTTTCTGACATTTCATCCAAATCGGTTAAGTACTCGAAGTTTCGGAGTTTATCCCGGACAAACATCGTGACAAGAGACTTTCATACATATCAAGAAGATAGATTAAAATCAGTCACATTAAGAAAGATTAAATCACCGTTGCCTTATCACGAAAACATTTCACAAAATATTTTATCAACGGACGAGCAAAATGTTGAAATATGTATGTAAAAAAATATAAACTTAATGCATGCGGTTATGCGAACCTCAATTTTCCTGGTCGGTGAACTTGCCGCCGTACCCGTGTTTTTTTTTCTCATTTATAAGAACAACGTCTCGATATCACAGGCGGACTGGCGGAGGTCAAAACACCCACAGTTCAAACGCTTCCATAATATTATTTAGTATGAAATTTCACATACGTGGATTACGAGAAAGTTCGTAGATTTTTTTATTTCACGTTTAAGATTTAAGGTGCGAAATTGTAAAAAGGAAAAGTATAAAAAAATATCATTTAAAAACGCTTTGCTTCTATGAATTGTGCGTTACCTGTACGACTATCACACGTGCAATCGTTTCAGCTTACCTGCGAAAAAAAGAAAAAATTCGTTAGTTTGATGATGGAAAGAAGTGAACGAAATTATAATGGAAAAACAACAAAATACTCGGAGCATTGTTTAAGGCGAGGTTTCCCAGTAAATCTACTCATCCACGGCGACTGCTTTATTGCGAGGTAATATCTATGTGGTGTATGTGTATCCGAACGCGTGAAAGTATGAATGATGTTTCCGAACGAGTGAGTGACAGAGAGAGAATATATGGGAGAGTAAAAGGGATGGGAGATGATTAAGAAAGATGGACGGTTAAGGTTAAGAGCAAGAAAAAGTGAAAGACGTTTTAATTATATTTTGTAAAAGTTATTTTAATAAACGAAGTGAAAATACAATTCCTTTTGGTTTTCAATCGATCCCACATCTATACTTAGTAATCGTATAAAGCTGAAGAGTTTGTATGATTGTTTGTTTCGTTGAACGCGCTAATCTCTGGAACTACTGATGCGAATTGAAAAAATATTGTTGTGTTGGATACCTAGTCCATTTATCAAGGAAGGCTTCAGACTATGTAATATCACGTTACGACCAATAAGAGAGGAGAATCAATAAAAAATATTGCTAAAACGGGAAAAAAAATAGAAGATATATATAACTCAGAACGCGTTGAAGTCTTTTAAGGCAAAACGTAGTTAGCGGGCACAGCTAATTGCATTGCTTCTAATGTCGCTTAGAGCGCTTTAGACCGAACTAATTAAAACGTCTAAAAAGTAACATTCTTTTTAGACGTTTTTATCGTTTTTTGAAAAACTGGGGTACAAAATAAACAAAGTATTTTTGCAATTTTCCAGACAATAAAAATTCACGTCTATTGATAAAACTTTTATGTCATTTATTATTGTATTTCCAGATTCACGGCAATTTAAAAATATTGAGCACAGTGATCTTTGGATTTTTTCTATCAAGTGAATTTTTTTTTTCATGTTTCTGTTTTTGAGAATGTCAAAATAAAATGTTCAACAATATCATATATTAAATTTAGAATTGTGTGTTTTACAGCGGTACAGTACATCGACATTGTTTGAAAACGTGGGAAAGCAGCGCCTTAAGAGCAAATACACTGACGCGAGTTAAAAATCTTAATTCAGCATTAGCTCTAATGGCGCTTATTGATTGATGTCAATAACAAAATTTTTATCACAAGATCAGATTTTAACCTTGTAGGTATGTGCTTGCACACATACCAAACATAATCCTACTACCCCATTTTTATTTTTTTCTACCGCAGTGGGAGTGAGGCCCGAATGCGGTTATGTGGGACTATAAGGCCTACCCACTAAAAAAATACTGGGAGGTTCCGTCAAATCGCATTCCCGACACACAAAGGGAACTTTGCGCAATCGCTTTGTCGAGCGAGAACGACGCTGCCCGGAATCCTACTACCCCCTAAAAATGATTGATTTTAATTTGATTTTGACCTGTTTAATAATAACATGACCAGTTAGGAATGTGTCAAATAAGGAATATGACCAATCAGGAATATGACGAATCAGGAATATGACGAATCAGGAACAAATCAAACAAAACCATCGTAACTTTTCTCAAATCCGCTTGACTTGTTAGCGGAAGGATGATCACGCAAGATTCAACCTCAGATATTATTCACGAACATACGCAACAAATCATAATTACATTATTTCTGAAAGGAAATACAATCTCGAGCGCACAATTGTGGGCAGGAAACAATGTTCAGGAAATGGTTCGCTGAACTATACATATAGATATAGATGAATCGTTTATTTAGACACAAAAAAAACACACGTTATACCCTTCAGAGCAAAGAGAATATCCGTGTACTTTGTACTTTTGGCTAAAAAATAATTATGTAGGCCCTAAGCACCAGTCATCACACCACTCTCCTTATCAATCTAGGGCATTAATCAGACGCAAAAAAAAACATGGGGTGAAGCGTAACCTGAATACTCGTAAATATGAAAATAGCATTTATAATAATATAAGCGGTTGATTGTTGTTAGAATTTTCACGTGCCCCACGATTTATCAACACCAACAATCTTTAAGATTCTTTAAGTCATATGGTCATTACTGTCGCACAGACTAGTAAGTAACCATGTTATTGTCGTCTTTCAATGTGTGGTGTCGATTGTACGTGGTCTATGTCTTGTCTTGGACATTGTGACTTATTTTGGCGGCAATTGGCAAATGGCGGTAGTGATAGTGGATTTCTAATTTTTTTTTTGGTCTGTGTTGTATAAAAAAGCAATTAAGATTATTTCTTATCGATTATACACACAGACATAATTTTAGTTCTATTGACAGTTTCAACGCGCGAAAAGCCACCACATTAGCGGTCGCTATGGAGGTCACTTACATCGCCAATTGTTGGAAATTCTAAGGTCGGCGCTCGTGTTATTAACCCTTAAATATATTAACCTGTTGCGCGCACCACTTGTAGCCAACGAGGACCCTGAGTGACTCATCAGAATTACGCCTAGGGCGGACGCAGGTACAGCCGCTCGTAAAAAAACAGGTACACCGAAACGACGAAACGAGATAGCATATATAGCTGTCACACTCCACGCGTATACATTAGAATCAAGCCTACATACTCGGCGCGACGTCTTATTAGAAACGGGATAAGGTCGAATTTCCTCGCCAGCCTCACAATGGGAAATGAATTTTATAACATTTTCATTCATTTGTGTACCCGCCGTTTGTTTCGCAAGGGGGTGAATATAGCTCTCTCTTTTATACGTCTCCTTATTTATGGAGTCGTTATGCAAATACATTTTGATACAAAGGCCATCGAACGATGTACAGAATGAGTAAATAAAATATACAAAACTCAATTTCTTGCCCATTTAGTGGAATGAATACTTAAAAGCTCTCGATATAATCGAGGAATTGCCTTTGTGTTGTTACAGCGCGTTTCTCGAAATTTCGATTAGAAATTCTGTATAGTTTCGAGAGCTTCGACAAACGACTAGAACGTTTTAGTGTTTTATAATGGATACAAAGGATACGAAGACTTAATCATCTATTTACTTGCGACAATTCTCGTTCTGTAATCCTCAAATGAAGAGCTTTCAATTAATTTGAGGCACGGAACCCTAAAAATTAACCAAATGCCAGCAAAAAAATTACCGGAGGGAGACTCTGCACCAGGGTCGACTGCTTGGTTACCTCCGTCTTACCTATTTCTGCCGCAAAGCAGCAGTGCTGAAGGGATACCTATGGCAGTGAAATTACTGTCTTACCTATTTCTGCCGCAAAGCAGCAGTGCTGAAGGGATACCTATGGCAGTGAAATTACTGGGTACCGTGACTTTACATCTTGCGTCACCAGTTGGCAAATGTACACTGTGGTTCTTGTGGGGCTCGCAGATTTGCTGCGAATCTCACAAGAGCAACATGTACTATAGGTCACTGTTACCACTTACCATCAGGTGGGCAGTATACTAGTGTACTCGTTTGCCAACTTGTGGTGTACAAAAAACGTCAAACTCTTTGCAAATTGCTGTACAAATTCGGTACTCATTCGCTCACGCGGCTTCAATTTGTCACCCTTGACCTTGGCTCTGCGCAGTCACTATCTTTGGCAGTGAACGCGCCTGTGTCGCGGCATTTGTATGTAAAGTCAATCACGGCGTTCGGGGCGACCTCGACTGAGCTGAAGGTCTGGTGACAGAATTCTTTTCGAGCTCACATTACATTAGCCGTGGTCGACTAGACGTTATTGGTCGTTATTAAAAGTATTTCAATTGTTACGAGCGATTGAAAAATAATGTAAAATTTAAAAACATTGTTGTTAGGAACAAGCTTTTAATTTAATCCGCTAATTTTTGCCACCCAGTGTCTTTATTTACACATAGGACATGTAGAACTAACTTAGGACACTACTCCCTATTGCCTAGACTGTGTAGGTTATATGAAGATATCGTCAAGAAGGACATTACTATAGATTTATTCCATAACAGCTCAACAGTTTTCAACCTTAAAACACTCAACGTGCTCACTCCATACTTATCAATATTATAATTGCTATCCTACATTAAATTATTGTACTGTTTTCCTTTAAGGTGAGATATTGAAAACATTTTTGTTAACCGGTATGTTTATGGTGAATGATGAGGCCGTCTATAATTGGAGTTGCACCTGTCACACAACATATTACTTTGTTTTTTTAAATTATTAAATGATCTAAACTCTGTTGATAGTCCAATGAATAAATAAATAAAAGGCGGCCATCTTGGATTTATTTATTTTTTTCAAAGTGAATTGTACAAGGCAAGCTCTTTCATTTAATACCCATATTTTGCAGGTTGTACAAAAATTAGTAATCTGCCATTTTGTTGCAGCGGCCATTTTGAATTTACAACAATATTATGCGCAACTGCATTGTCATCAGAACTATAGGTGGTATACCAAATTTCAGATCAATCTGACACTGGCAAATGGTTCAAATTTGAGTTGCAAGATTCCACCCGAATAAACATAAATTGCAAGTTAAATAAAAGCTTGTAAAAAGAATTATTCCTGTTTTCATCCCGTGCGAATCCACAATCAACCCGTCAAGAAGCATCAAGACAGCCGCCTTAGTAGTACACAATAGTATTATGCGTGAGAGTTACAAATATATTTTAATCCTTACTCATTATTTCTCATAGTTACTATGGGCACAGAATAGATTAAAGAATACCTGCTACGTACATAGATTGTACTTCTTTGATCTGAAAAATTTTACATTAAATTGTAATGAGATGCATTCGATGCTGCAGACAAACTGTGCAAACAGTTTTAGAGACTATGTACTCGTTGATAGTAGATTTTTTTGTTGCTGCATGTGACGGACGAGCAGACACCCCACCAGCAGGCCTATTCTCCAACTTCGGTTGCTCACTAGAACTGTCATTTTTGAAAGAAACTTAACATCCATTGCTGCTATCATGAACGCCGCCGTAACTCCTAAGATCACTCAACTAGTAATGGATATAATGTTCCTTTCAAAAATGACAGTTCGAGTTACCAACCGTAGTTAGAGAATAGGCCTGCTGATCGTAAGCAATCACCGCCGCCCATCGACCTCGTCAATATAAGGGACATTGCTAGGTCGCTGCCAACTTTTAAGTTGTATGTTGGCAACTGGCTGGTTAGACTAGGAGTACTTATCTCTCCAATCGGGGAATGGCCAACGCCGATCCCGATTGTGTCTCCACGGAGGTAGAAGTATCTAGAGAGTTTTTAGCCGGTAGTGGGTCTTCTACCCGAGTCCTGCATATCCTTGGGGTGGCCTAGTCAGCTCAATTCCCTTGTCGAATACCGTAAAGACTGTATTTTCTCTCTTGTAAAAAAAAAGGAGTACTTATCTCTATGTCTAGGAGTTATACCATATAATATTGACATATATAAAATTCTCGTGTCACAGTGTTTGTTACCGAACTCCCCCGAAACGGCTTGACCGATCTTTATGAAATTTTTTGTGTGTGTTCGGTTAGGTCGTAAACTATTTTTTATTATGGCGAAACGTAGTTCGCAGGCACAGCTAGTTTACATATATAATACTTACATATAAATATCTTCACAAAAGAAATTCTAATGCTCTGAAGGATACGTAGGTGTTTTAAAAGGTTATTTAGTTTGCAGACTAAGAATAAATGTCTGCAAACTGATCAGCATTTTAAAATATATTAATATCGTTCAAAGCATTAGAATTTATGTTCAGTCAAAACACGTTTGCATTATTACGAGCGAGCGTCATTAGGGTGTTTTCATGGTCGCGTTCTGACTTTTGGATTGTCAACGGTAAAATTGTTTATATATCTATTTGTAATTACTTACTTAAATCTTCGAATTTCATTTATCATACAGTCCTACATCGATCAGGAACATTGTAAGAAAACAAGCTATTATTTATTTGAAATCAATTTGTGACAATATCTTTACAGAAATACACATCTTGACCATGAAAACACCCTAATGACGCTCGCTCGTAATAATGCAAACGTGTTTTGACTGAACACAAATTCTAATGCTTTGAACGATATTAATATAGTTTAAAATGCTGATCAGTTTGCAGACTTTCATAGTGAAAGAAATAATTATAAATAAGTATGTCCTTATTTTTGTTAACAAAAATCCTTACTTCCTTATTAATATTATAAATGCGATAGTAACTCTGTCTGTGTGTTACGCAATCACGCCTAAACTATTGAACCAATTTAGATAAAATTTGGTATAGACATAGTTTGAGTCCCAGGAAAGGACATAGGACAGCTTTTATCGCAGAAATCACCCCTTAAGGGGGGGAAAACGGGAATGGAAATTTTTATGGGAAATCAATAACCCCTAAAGCGATTCAGATTAAATTTGGCGTGGAGATAGTTTCGAGTTGTGAGGAAAGATAAAGAACAGTTTTTATCCCCGAAATCATTCCTTAAGGGTGTAAAAGGGGGGAAGGGAGATTTGTAAAGGGAACCAATAAAAAAGGTCTTCCACGCGGACGAAGTCGCGGGCAAAAGCTAGTAGTTTATATTTAAAGAGTACTATTAAGTACTTACATATAAATATTTTCACAAAGGAAATTCTAATGCTCTGACTGAACGATATGTAGGTGTTTTAAAAGGTTATTTAGTTTGCAGACTAAGAATAAATGCAAATTATAAGAAAATAGGTAGTCAATTATATATTATTGAAGTAAATGAAAATAATTTGAGATTTATAGTACCTAATCAAATAAATTTACCTAAGTAGGTATATCAGTAGATGTCGAAACGAATAAAATCAACGAACAAAACGCTAGGTTGCGAACATTGCGTAGAAAATATGTCGGAAATGTCACGTTTGCCGCGCCATCGCCTGTACGCAGATACCAAAGTTCGACGACCTTTTACCTGCGCACCCGGCTGCGCGCCTCTGTTTATCGCACTTACCTACCTACCATTACGACGTGAGTACATACGCGTGCTGGGCGTTGTGAATGAACACTGACTCTTTCGCTCAGTGAAAAACGTTACCTAAACAAAATGGATATTAAGAATGTGCCTAAGCATAAGCTGATCTATAAAGATGTGTGTCAACTGTTCCCCTTACTTCCTGGGTGTGTCCTAAGAGCCGAATAGGTGAACTTAACCGTAATCAATCCTCCGCGAAAATGGAAAACTTGAAACAACACCAACTCAAACCCGCTGTACTATGCCAATACCTCCTTCTTTTACTTAGAATAGGCTTCCTCTTGATCACAATCCAGCCTTGAGGCAAAGGATGAGATCTACGGTGGGACGAGTTTGCCCAGAAAACGCCTATTAACCCTTACTCTACATTTCCGGGTTGTATGAACTCGGGAATATTGACGTCGGCAGAGAATTCCACACCCTGCTGCATACTATTACGTTGGCTGTGAGCACTAAAAACAAAAGAATGTCAACCAGGTGAGGGTGGTAACCTTAGATCATTTAGCCTAATGCTCTAAGGTGGTAACCAGCTGTGCGTCTAACTCTAGATCTATGCCCTCATCTAAACAGACTCATGGTGATCCGTATATTTGGAGTTTCGGTAGTCAGAACTTGGAATCGGCAAATTTGAACATACTGAGGTACTTTTAGCTGGATTCAAATATACTACTACTAGTAGTAGACTAGCTGTGCCCACAAACTACCTTTCTCTTTAATAAAGCTCAATACTGTAGATACCTTATTTTTTGGATGGGCATTTCTCAGCCGCCTGTGGGTATTCTGAAAAATCCTTCATTAGTAGGCGCCTACAGAAGTCAACAAACCCTGTACCGAATTTGACGCTCCTACCTCCAATAATCGGGCTAGGTATACGGTGGTGGGACAAGTAATACACAATTTGTGCTGCACTTTATTGTATTTAGCTATAAGAAACGAGTCAATAAAGTTATTATTATTATACATCAGTCAGTCACTAGCTAATTGATTAAAAACTTTAATTAATACAGATCATTATTATCCGAGCAATTTAACAATTTTGTATTCAAACCGGACTAAATCGTATAGTCAAAAACGATTATTTAAATATATCTTCATCAAAATATTTATTCATGTGTTTATGTATTAGTGCAGACGCTTCGGTTCGGAGTATATTTGACATTGCATCGCTTTCAGAGCACTGCCAGATTGCCACTTTAGTCTACCCGACACTATTATTATAAAGAGGAAAGATTTGTATGTATGTATGTATGTATGTAACCAATAAACTCAAAATCTACTGGACCGATTTCAAAAATTCTTTCACAATTAGAATGCTACATTATCCCTGACTAACATATAGGCTATAGAATTTTTTCCTAGGGGGAAATGTAGAATTCCCACGGGAAGAACGAAAATACGCGAGCGAAGCTGCCAACGGAAAGCTAGTGTTATATAAAAACGCAGTGAGAGATAGCGCTATACGCTGCAATAGTAATCTCTGTTCCAGTACACATAGTCACAGTTGCTATGCATCAAGTTTTTACCCTAGCTAGCATGGTACCTGCCCCTAGTTTGTGTGACAAAAATCTATAGCAATCGCTTCAATTTTGACAGTCGAAGAATTTTTTTATCAGACAGTCGACACAGATTCATGTATTGACGCCGCAATGATTACTAATTTCAAGGCGATCGTGATAGATTTTTTTCAGAGAATAACCCCCCTGGACTTCACTGGAGGTGTCATCAATGTGCGATCATCATCATCATTTCAGCCAAGAGGTTGGTTGGTTCAGCCAAACTGTTGGACATAGGCCTCCCCCCAGGGATCTCCAAACCGATCGGTCCTGCGCCTCCCGCATCCAGAGGCTTCCCGCGACCTTCACCAGGTCGTCGGTCCACCTTGAGGGGGGCCTACCAACGCTGCGTCTCCCGGTACGCGGCCCGCGGCCGCCACCCGAGGACCTTTCCGCCCCAACACGTGACAAAGCAATAATAATAGCTTGTGTATTTTTTTTAATTTTAATTTATCTTTAATCACATGGTTCAACAGAAGTGTCGTCTTATAGGGACCTATGAGATAGCTCCAGTAGTATGTAGGAGTGTAGGTACTTTAATACAGATATCGATTCTTGTTATTTTACTAAAAAAATAATAATCTGATAATATAGAGTATATGGACCAGCAACGTAACTATCCTCAAAAATAAACGAACTCGAAAATTTCTGATCTGTTTTATTTTTCTTCGTTTTATTAAATAAGAATAAAAGCTTAATTTTACCGCGAACGAGACTGCATCTGCATAACATAACCGATGACCCAACCAGGTCGGAATCAAGTTGCATAATGCAAGCGAAGTGTTTGCCTTTCCAAATCTACATATTTAATGCACAAACCAAAGCATAACAATGCTGTCTTTTTTTTTATTTAATCTTCCGGTAATTCTTAGCATGAAGAATCAACTCGGCATTAAATCAGAATTATATAAGTTAGTTAAATTTGAATAAAGAACCAAACGATTCTTTTTTAGACCATCTGTGTCGATCGAATGGTGCTGCTATAGTTAAAGAATCGATTTGAGATCGATTGATTTGATCCATAATAACTTTTTCGATTTCGATTTTCATAATTGCATAAATAACCTAAACAATTTACAGTATAAGAATAATGTTTTGTGTGTTTTAGTTTGATTAACGGTAAAAAAAACCAAATGACTGCAAAACATTTCTTTATCGTACATGTCTTAGGCGAATTCAATTTCAAAGTCAGATAATAGGTAAGTATCGATTTTTTGGAAGCAATTAAAGATTTTTATCGCATATTTATCGTGAGAGCAACACAGGAATCAATAGCTTCACTTATCTTAACAGTACTACTTAATTAAAATAAATTATTTTTATGTTTACTTTCCAGCGACGAGGGTGTCAAAAATATTTTTATTACATTTAATCATATTTAACTGCAAAAATATTTTTGGAAAATAACTTGTTTACCAATAGTCGTTATTGAACAGCCTTTAAATAAGGAACAAAGTAAATTTAAAAAACTAATTATATCCGCTACAATTTTGACGGGCGGGGGAGAGGCAAGCAGCCTGACCTGACCCCTATTGTAGCCTATGGACCACAGAACACAATACCCCAAGGGGTATGTACTTAGAATCACTGAAAGCGTCACCTTAAGACGTAGTAGATCTACGTCTTAAGGTGACGCTTTCAGTGATTCTATTCTAGTTTCCACGTTTTGGACATAAATTTAAGGTATCTACCCCACTGTACATTAAGTTAGCATAAATCAGAAAAATAATTAATAGATAGATCGATACATTTTTATTTGCACACTACAACACACGAATAAATACAACAGACAAAAACAAAAACTATAACAATACAACAATACATACAATGGAGCAATGTATAAAATATGCATTTTTAAACACATGTACTGTGTGTTGTACGACCGCTGTATGCTGGAGTGGTGCAAAAGGGCTCACAGCTCAGCATACGATTTGCTCATGCAGATGAGCAAATCACTGGTATTCTGCTGTAGCCCAGAGGTTCAAAATGAGGTATCAAAATGCCAAAACCCCTTCCGATGAATGTTTAAAATCGAGAAATGTTTACAATATATATTTAATATCTACATATTCATCATTTATTTAATATTTGCATGTATATAAACACATACAAACATATTACACATAAGTATAAGTTTAATGGGTTTGTTAAAATACACTTACTACCAGAAAATAAATATTTGATGGATATTCGATTATACATACGAAAATGTGTGCAAACATAGGTCTGATGATGAAACCGATGAATTCGTTGCACATATGAACAAGAGTCAACTAATGTACACAGTTGCGTATCCTTACACGTTGGCACTACGGTCACGAACAAGCTAAATTCGGATACTTCCCAATAAATACCCATCAGGTATACCCAATCGCTGTTTTACAAGGAGATTTTTATAAGCGCTTTTAATAAGCGCTTTATAAAACTACAATTTACAAATAGATCTCAAGGGCACGTGTGGGAGACACGGAGTTCATTAGTCGATTGATTTTTTGCCACGTTAAGTGCGAAAGCAAACGACCGACTATCGGTGACCGATTTTTTGACGGTGGATATTGAAACATATACAGCCGGTTGCACCAAGTTTTACATTATACAATTTTATAAAAAAGTAACAACTTATACTTAAATATGGGTCGTTTCTCTTTTAAATATATAATTCGCGCCGTACATTCAACCATTTTAACCGTTTTAAACTAGATTATGGTGCAATTCTTACGTATTTATATTGTTACTTTTACGAAATCGTAAAACGTAAAATTGGTGTAACCGGTCAATGAAGTGCTACGTTTGCTTGATTGAACTCGAACTACAAAAAGTCGGTCAAAAAATATCGGTGAAACCCTGCCGACCCGATTATCGGTGAAAAATGGAACGTTCGTAAATGTAGTACCTATACGTTAACGCACTCTGCCTAGTTGCTTACTCATCGACCGTCAGTTGCACGGCCGCTTGCACTTGCTTAATAAGAAAGGTGTCACTGCTCAGCGATGGATGTACCACACACCGATAAAGTCCATTACGCCGGCTCCACACGTTGGTCCCAACAACCAACGCTCGCTCCAACGTTGGTGCCAATGCCATTTTCTAGATCCACACATTGGATGAGTGGCGTTGGCCCCAACGTTGGGGCCAACGTATGGAGCCGACGTTAAAACCATGACTTCGCTCGATAGCCACCGACAAAGTGGTAGACGTGTGCGTTGAGTCGGTCATATCATAAGAGTCGACGGAAAAATCGGGCCGATTATCGGGCCTACAGAAAGTCGGTCGTGTGCGTTTGCCGTAGAGTAGTACGCGACCAGCCTTTGAAGGACGGCCGGGCCTTCAAACTCTTATTATGTGATTCAAAGTTTATTTACACCGCCTTTATATTCTTTCTTTCTCGTCTAGGTGCAGATACTAGATAATCGATAGGGCTGCGTTCAAGTCCAATATTTTGACGACGGTTTCGAGAGAGGCCTTTTTGCAAATTTTGTCCTCCGAATGATTGGTTCAGTACATTTTTGACCGAATATTCGGCCGAACATTCGTATTTGGTCAAACTCATATTCGGCGCATCGGTATTAAAATACGCATTCTTCGGTTTGAGTTGCTTATTTTGATAATTAGTTTCATTCCTGTCCGTTTAGTGGTAATTACACGTGAGCAAAACAAGTAATATGTCAGCACAAAAAAAGTGTTCTAGTTCAGGGAATTAATTGTCCAGTATAACGCCTGTCATGGATGGACTTTTTCCTATTTAGTACATCCACAAATGATGAAGTCTTCCGCCATAATAGTCTAGTGTTACCAAGAACCTTCTCATTAGAATACACCCAGTAAACTTTTAGTAGACCCGGGGAAGAACCTGGGGGAACCTTGAAGGAACTCAACTAATGTTTTCATAATGAATTATCAATTTCATGAAATTAATCAATTAATCATAATATACTGCGCATCATACTCCAACCTAAGCAGCATGTAAAACTTTTACTGTTTTTAACCGACTTCAAAAAAGGAGGAGGTTATCAATTCGGTTGTATTTTTTTTTAAATGTTTGTTACCTCATAACTCCGTCATTTTTAAACCGATTTCCAAAATTCTTTTTGTATTCGATAGAGTATACTGCAAGGGTGGTCCCATGGTCACCAAAGTCAGGATCTGATGATGGGATCCCATAGAAAATAGAAGAAAACACTAATTTAAAGGTGAGCTGGTATTAAATTAGGGTTTCTTTAACTGAGAAGATTTCATTCACCAAAAAGTTAAAAATAAATTTTTTTTTACAAAAAATAAAACCGACTTCAAAAACACTAAAAACTTAAAAATAATATAAGAATAGGTACAGACAACATCACAATTCTATATTAAAGTCGGTGACAAATTTTAACACTTTCTAGGAGATCATCGTTGATCTGATGATGGGATCCCATAGAAAATAGAGGAAAACACTAATTTAAAGGTGAGCTGGTATTAAATTAGGGTTTCTTTAACTGAGAAGATTTCATTTACTAAAAAGTTAAAAATAAATTTTATTTTTTGTAAAAAAAAATTGTAATGAAAAAAAACGATAAGTCTTCTATATAGATTAAAAAAAAAGTAATTAACCGACAAAATTGGCAGATTCAGATTGTCATTCAATTGTTCAGTTTCTTATATTGTTTTATTGTCAAAAGGTCTCGAAAAATTTCCTTTTTTGTAATAGGTACCCGTGCGAGGCCGGGACGGGCAGCTAGTTCTTAATAAACCTAATTTAGCTATAGAGTGTTTTGTCTTCTCTTTTTGAAACACAAAACACAAAAAAAGTGGCATAACACTTTTCAACTAAATATAGAATTATATATTTCTACTACTTACTTATCACATAAAAGTTAGATTTATTATTCGATAGCAATATTAACCAAGTGATTAGTGGACGCAGTTTCATTGAGAAATAATAGAGTTTTCAGTTCAGCCTTTCAACGTGTTATTCCGATGAAAGTCCATCACAGGTAGGGTGTGTCAATGTGAATCGATAATATGTTAATTTTGTAGCGGTATCTACCGACATAATGGGTGAATCACACGAACAAAAAGTGAGTGTAAATGATTCAGGAAATTTTCCGGAAAATCACGACTAACCTACCGCTGCCCACCGAAACACTCAAATTCGTGGTAAGAGATAATTGGACGATACAATGATAAATTTTCCCAATACGAACGTCACGATATATTTTGTTATAGACGCGTATTAATAGTGAATAGAGATTATCGCATCCCCTTATTTCTATGAAGTGATAATCATTTATTATTTATCAGTACTAAATCCAACTTTCAAAATGAGGTAATTCGATGAATCCACATCAGCTAGGCAGCGTTCGGGAAGCTACGCAGCATCATCGGTCCATCTACCGCAGTGTTTCAAGACGAAAGTCTCGAGGCTATAAGAAGGCTCGAGGTCACTCAAAGGGCAACGGAAAGGGCTCGGGCTTCCTCTACGTGATTATTCATAACGTTACGCATCAGAAATGGTGAGATCTAGAACTATAGAGTCACCGACATTGTCCAAAGAATTATAAACCTTTAGTGGCAGTGGGTGTTTGAGCATGTTTGACCGCGGAGGGCCGTGCCTCGATCCCGGAATCGTAGCACAGGGGGATGACGAGTAGGGGTCTGTCACTAGGTGACGTGCCTGACACCGACGAGCTGTCACTCGCCGAAAAGATGCCCGGACAAGGGGGCGACCAATGCCCGACGCCCGCAATCCGGATTGACTGGCTAGACTAACGGCCTTTGGGTGGGAAAGGTCCTCGAGTGGCGGCCATATACCAGAAGACGCAGCGTTGCTAGCACAATTGTGTTGGTAGGCTCACCACAAGGTGGACCGACGATCTGGTGAAAGTCGCGGGAAGCCGCTGGATGCGGGAGGCGCAGGACCGATGGGTTTGGAGAACCCTGGGGAGGCCTATGTCAAGCGGTGGCCGTCTTTTGATATTTACACTGAGTAAAAATACCATCACTTCGCTCGAACAAGATTGATTTTTTATTTATTTTTTCTACCTTTTAGAATGATTGCACAAAATTCCTTATTATTTAATTATTTACTATACCTAAAATCTCTAGAAGAGATCTTTTAAAGAGATAAACTCGCCTTTATACATGTTTTATATAATTGTATGTTGTGTACAAAAAGAAGTAAAAGTATTGCCGTGGAAATAAAATTTCAAGGTGAAAAGGATTAAAAGACCTTTGGATAGAGGGAGTGACATAGGCTACGCTTAGATGGGAATTAGTAAATTTAGAGTAAAATAGGGGTAAAAGATAATTGAAGATAAAATAAACCAAACTCAAGTTAGTTCAAGCGCACAAAGTTAATAATAAATACGTCAATCTACCTGATAGTACAATCAACAACACACCGAGTTACCCAAAACGAAGAGTAAGCTTATATCGAGTTTGAGTTTTATATCCTACACGCTACAGTCACGAATCGATTGGCGGATGACGGCTTTGTTACTTTGAACGTGCCACCGACCGTACAGTATAGATTCACAGATGATAAATCCCAAAACTGAGCATCAAAACCGTACGGGCGCGAGCTTCAACACACGCACGGCCAACAAATAAAGGAATTATTTATAACGCACATAAAAATATGGCGGCGACTTGGACATTCACGTCCACCGTGCCTCCGTCCGGTCAGATAACGTGAGTTATTATCATTACGCGTCACGATCCACCCAAAAAAACGTACCTACATACGGATTTGAAAAAAAGTTTACAAATGTCGTTCGGTGTGTTACGCAGTAGAATAACATGTCGGCTAGGGATATAGAATCACTTCTGGAATAGTCTAATGGATGAGTGTGGGTATACTGGCCATTGGCTGCAATTCCATCTGCGTGGAATGTTTATTTTTTATTATCAGGCAACATAGAGATATACCTTACAAACTAACATACATAAATATAATACAATAAGAGCCCGTTCGCAAAAGCGCTTTTCTAACGTACGTAAAAAAATCGTTTAAATAGAACAAAAATGCATTCAATGTTCACACGGCAACGCTTTTATAACGCGATGCTTTTTTATTGAGCAGCATTGTAGTTTCAATTCAACGCGGACGCTGAGCGTAGGGTATCGTATAGTATAGCGAACGTTATAAAAGCGTTAACGCCGGCATTTAAAGCAATGCTTCTTTAACGCTCGTGCGAATGGGGGCTTATATCACGAGTTCAATTATGAGCAACGCAGTGATGACACTGCGGCATTTTCTCCCGAAGTGCGATATGACACATAATGCTCGTATATACACTGGGCCATCCAAAGAAGGTATTACAGCACGATTTTCATACATGTTGTACATTTAAATGTACAACTACAATAATAAATACGTCATTGCATAGTATACATGTATATCTATTAATTCATTATCTCAGAAAGTGACAGAAACATCTCAATTTCCTTAAAAATACGATAAAGTAGGCCATTTCAAACCACTCATAGACATTACAGACATTGATTGTACTCCAATAGAGGGACACAGATTAAGTTTTGTCTTTTTGAGAAAAATAGAAATACTTCTGTAATAACGTGAGAAGTTTGATTGATAAATGAACATGTATATACTATCCAATGACATGTGTATTATTGTAGTTGTACATTTACTTTATTAGAATTGACTCTGTAATGTACTCGTATGCGTTTGGCTGCCTGCTTGTTTGCCAAAATAATTATGCAGTAAAAATAAAAATATGGCTTGAGGTGACGTATGTCATAGATCTATTATGAAATCAGGATTTTCATAAAAACACAGTTTTAAAATACAAAATGGTGCGAAACAAATTTAAGACCTAGTGCGAAACAAATTTAAGACCTAGAAAGAACCATGTAATGTACGATTTTGGCTCAAAATTCGTGTACTTACGGCTTTTAATCGGAACAGTCGAACCAACGAGAATTATTAAAGTTTAATAATAGTGTAATTAGAACAAACTTCTATAGGAGACATTCGTTTTGTTGTAGGTATTTATACCACACGACTCCGAGTTCCACTCTCGATTTCGAAGAACTAAATTCCGTACAATCTCAAACTCAAACGTATCACCACGATCTCCGGACTCATCTGGGGTGCAATGATACACGAACAAAACATAAAGATGTTTTAATATGGCGTCTTTTAGAGACGATAAAACGCCGGCCCCTCAATTTTGAGACGTTTTATCATTGGAAATAAGATTTTAAACGCAATAAAGCAGTTACGGCACAGCAGTTTACGGATACAAACAGCAAATGCTGTTGGTGAAGGAAAGGGAAATTGTATACTAGTGAATTTATTTCCTCACTCTCTTTCCGTGCTATATCCTAACGAATGTTGGCGATCATCCCCTTAAAAACTTGTCTGTCCTAAGCTGCTCTGCTCATAACAGCAGCGTCAGCAATACAGGTTCCAGGCTTTAGTACTTAGTACTATCGCACCAGGCAATCCTTCTTCTTCCGCTACCCTCTCTCCTTTCTAATTTCCCTTAAATTATGACTGTATTTTGCATGTCTGTATTATATGGCCAAAGCACAAAAGTATGCGACCCTTCTTTTCTTCACTGTAATGAGTAGTTTGAGATAAAGCTACTTAAATTGACATGTCAAAAAAACTATACCACCAATCTGTACATCAAAGATCAATTTATAAATACCCAAAAAAAGGAACACGACAAGATACATAAAAAATAATTTATTTAAAGACTTTGGTGGTCACTACCCATAAATTGCATTTTTTGAAGTACGAGTAACAAGTTTACTTTCGTTCTGCGTTATGGGACTCGAATATAAAAAATAAAATATACATAAGTTTTGACAAGTGCTATCCTACTACTGGGATTTGAATAGCAGAATTGGTACATTTTACCTATTGCTCTATCTAAAATATTAAACTACTAACTACAATGCATTCAAACAAATCCGTTCAATAATGTCATATCACAAGCTCTTCCGCTTTCCGCGGTAAATATAAGCCAATGTCATTGCCGCTCTCTTCAACAAGGCCGCAGTCGCATAACGAAATCAGTCGTTGGTGGAAATTACTGTCGTAACTATAATCACTCGGGTATATCGCAGATGCAACGTTATGTTACCACTTAAACCGTATCGTAATTTTAACTTATTAACCAACTATTTTAATGCGCGCGCAAATGAATAAAACTAACGCGTATACTAACATTATCTTTCAACAGATGTTTGCTCATTTCAAAACAAGCCGTTTTAAGACGGAGGAAGTGGATGTGAATACATTTCGTGCCTAAAACATTCCAACGCGACCTTGCCGGGAACAACCCGCGGACTAAATCAAATTAGCACTAGCAGTGCGTACAGTATGGTCGTCCGAATTGGCGACGTGTCTGCCTGAGTCACGTTTTTTCATCTGTGACGTCGCTTTTTCCTGTCGCCGCGTACGACCGTGACATTTGGTTGTATGACCGATTGGGCGGCCTTCGCGGCGCTGCGGTCAACAACACCTCGGTGCGCACGAGTCGCTTACGAGTTTTCACTAGACAACCGTCTCGCTCGCACTCCCAACCGAAACGCACCTTCCGTCTCCCTCCCGTGTCGATAGGCAAACAAAAAATCATCCACAACGATTGTTAAAATATTGAAGTAGGTAGGTAGTACACAAAAGTTTCTTTTGATGACCAGTATATAGAATTCGTGAAACAGGAAGCGTTTATCTGATCAGACTGTGATGTGAACCGAAACGATTTGTGACTGGTAAAACAATGGAATAGGTACGTCTAAAACGAGCTTATAAAAAAAAACGAATTATACATTCCAATTTCCACGATTTCATTGTTTCGATACAGATGATGTCAGAACTGAAAAAGTGATATAATAATTTCGCAATTACAACATTCTGCTAAATTGATATTTGGGCAATAAAACGAAGAAGATGAACCCGTTTGAGCTGTTCGCGTCTTTTGAACGTTTAACCGTGCGAAATTAGGAGTGAAGTTTCACATAAAGTGTTACGAATCTACACTATCAATTATTCCAAGCTTCGACCACACACGAAAGATGAATAACTATTTGAATTAATAATTTTTTACTATCAATTCTTTTAATTAGGATACGTTTTAATTTTGTGCATCATGCAAGTGATACAACGCATCTAAGCAGAGTGGAATTGCAAATCGAGTGAAGCAAACACACCAAGAAAGGCTATAAAACCTTCACGGAAGCATTGTCAAGGAAATGTTCCTTTACACACCGATATCAACAAGGTTACGAGTGAAGGTGGTTCGCATTAAGAAATACCTATCATTGTTGAGCTCCGTTTAGCCACAGACGTAATTGCAATGCCTTTTGATAAGGACGCACGAGTGACTCGCATTAGTCTTGAAAATTACAAATAACATTAAGCAGAAGATTTACTTTTAGCAATGCCATCATCAACTCATCAACAAAATGTTCTCTTCGTTCTTGGTTTACAATTTTAGTGAAAAAAAACTCTGACTAGCAATTACGAAATTCGTCGCGGTAGGTCTAAAACAATATGTACGTGAGTCAAAAAGAATAATAGTTCAAGATAATTTAACAGACAAGGGTCTCGTAATAGCTACGTACGTGTTATGAATCTTTATTATAAATCCGTTGTAAAAAGCCCTTAGCGCAGTAAATCAACCTGGACGTAATGTTTACATTACAACCATGCCAAGAAAAAGGAATCTTTGGCAGCGCTCCTCCGCCGATCAGACGAAATACGTTTATTACGAGGAAAGAAATTTCATTGAAACAATTTTCAATGTAGCATCTGCAGGAGATCGCATTCAAAATATGAGCGACGAATTCGTACAGAGGACATTAGCACCGTAACACAAACGAGGAAAATAACATGTGTCTCCTCAATTTCCAGTTATGTTGGAGTTTTGTTGCGCCGACACTTTGTCAGTCATTACACTCAAAGAGGCACCAACCAACGAAACGCTCAACAAAGGGGCGATGACTAATTTTACTCGCAAGTCATGAGTCAACGCGCTAGTACTAAATCGGTACGAACGCGGCATAAGCCTGAGAACCGACTTGCGTGGCGTTACGCTTCTTGGACAAAGAAAAAAGGGGATGTAAAGACACGGCCAATGACTATACCAGTCTGAGAATTTGTCTGCCCACCATAATATGAGTTACCCCCATCCTTTGACGCATCAATAAGGCTGAGCGTCTCGCGGAGACGCAAGGTGTACACGGAGCTCTCAATTCAATGGACGAAGTTACGTAACAAATCAAAAGGGGAAGGTGCGTAGAAAAAGCGCTACGTTGACGACTGATTACTTGAGCTCCCATGTTTTTTTATTTTATTTTCACAGCGATTAGTTGATAATTACCCGGGCTTTTAATAACACAATCGTGATGCGTTCATTAATAACTCCTAAGATGATTTAGAAATATTACGGGAGAGTGTGTTGTTGTATAAAAATTAACATCCTACGATAAAATTAATGCTTATATGCGATCGTAAACAAGAATAGCCGAGATATTATGACGTCATGCAATTAAATGAAACACCAACCTACTTTTACAAGTACCGATGGGTTCCACGCTCGATGGGGCATTTTACTCTAACGAAGTTTTCGGACGCAACCGAAATAGTGATGTGGATACAACGCTACAAGGTTGCTTGCTACATAATAAATTGAATTATCGTCGACTAATTCTACGATATTACGACATAATTACTAAGCTAGCATTCCCTCGGCTGTGTAGAATAGACAAAAAGATTGACGCAGAGTTCAGCAGTAATAATTTTGATGTTGGTAATGACCAAACTTTTTAACGTTGATATAAATGCATTTTACCTATTTAAAACGATAACGATGGTGTGGCCACGTCATGAGAAGACCCGGACCACACATGACAAAGGAAGTTTTCGAACTGGAGCCGACGCCGAAAAACTGCAGTCTGCAGTAGACCCCGACTCACATTTTACTTACTTACATGAACAACTATAACATTGACCCGAAGACAACACAGGACCGCAACCTGTGGCGAAAGTTGATCAAGGGAGCCGACCCCAATCAAAATGGGAATAAGGCCGGATGAAGATGAAGAATATATTAACGATCGCCACATGACCAAGAAAGTTTTCGAACTGGAGCCGACGCCGAAAAACCGCAGTAGACCCCGACTCACATTTTACTTACTTACATGAACAACTATAACATTGACCCGAAGACAACACAGGACCGCAACCTGTGGCGAAAGTTGATCAAGGGAGCCGACCCCAATCAAGATGGGAATAAGGCCGGATGAAGATGAAGAATATATTAACGATCGCCACATGACCAAGAAAGTTTTCGAACTGGAGCCGACGCCGAAAAACCGCAGTAGACCCCGACTCACATTTTACTTACTTACATGAACAACTATAACATTGACCCGAAGACAACACAGGACCGCAACCTGTGGCGAAAGTTGATCAAGGGAGCCGACCCCAATCAAGATGGGAATAAGGCCGGATGAAGATAAAGAATATATTAACGATCGCCACATGACCAAGAAAGTTTTCGAACTGGAGCCGACGCCGAAAAACCGCAGTAGACCCCGACTAACATTTTACTTACTTACATGAACAACTATAACATTGACCCGAAGACAACACAGGACCGTAACCTGTGGCGAAAGTTGATCAGGGGAGCCGACCCCAATCAAGATGGGAACAAGGCCGGACGAAGATAAAGAACATTAACGGTCGTCACTATCACCTCAACTCATATACGTCCCACTGCTGATCACGGGTCTCTCCGGGTCTCTTCTGTGTTGCGTTGTTATACCCATTCCTCGTACAATACGAGGATCTGGTAAACTTCACAACGCTAGCCGACTGGTAGTGTAGTGTTTTGTTTCAAAATAGCCGCCTTCGTGGTCTTGTGGCTTAGACCACCTGGTGTTGATCTGGAGGTCAGTGGTTCTATTCCCAACGGGGGCAGAAGTTTCTCCGCTTGGTTTAGTCGGCGATAGGCCTTCTGAGCATGCCGAGCTAGCTACTACTGTCTTACCTA
Source organism: Schoenobius gigantellus (assembly GCA_963935595.1). NCBI lineage: Eukaryota > Metazoa > Arthropoda > Insecta > Lepidoptera > Crambidae > Schoenobius > Schoenobius gigantellus. Next base: position 67,363,494 of record OZ012541.1, on the reverse strand, counting down.
AGCTTGTCGATATAATAACAAAGGTAATAACATTGTTGTGTTCCGAGATAACATAACCAGTCTGTTGTTCCAGTTGTTGAGGAGTCCAGGTGAATCTCGCCTTCATATTCGGCCTTATCGTCACTTACCAACAGGTGAGATGAAAGCGAGGACTTTGCCTGTTGTGTTTTAAAAAAAGAATTCTATCTCTTCTTTTTAATTGCGATAAACTCTCTTAGTCGGCTCCTACCACATCCACTGGAAGAAAGGGAACGGTGACACGTGTATTTCAAAACTCGTCGCCACACGGTCAGATACATCAATAATGATACAATAAAATTAAAACAGACATATAATCCGAATTTCATAAGTCAATAATATAATCAATGGACGATACTTCCTCTGTGGATATTTTAGAAAGTGAACAAATAAGGAGATATATCCGGTACAGATAGTGTTAGGAAATATTGTAATAAAATTGTTGCCAAAACGTAAACAACATAAGTCACCATCCACGCTCATTTCCCTTCTATTCGTTGAAATGCAACAAAGAACATTTAAAGCAATTTTGTCTATGCATCTATAACAATATCAGCTCCGTTTGCCAGGGGAGCAATGGTCTCGTATGGTATATTTTTATGAAAAAGCTCATTGGCCAACACGACCTAGTCTGAGTTAAGACTAAGCTGCCTAGGTAATTATTGCAACTATAATTGCATTAATACTAACGAAATAATACGTACGTGCATTAATACTAACAAAATTATGATTATGTATCTTAGTTTGTAGGATATAAGATATATGTTGGGTCTACGTTGCCTGAACACAAATAAATAAATAAATAAACAAAATAAAAATATAAAGTATTCGGTCACGGATCATATCGACCAAAAGCCAAAGTGACCGGAGGGGCTTATTGATTATTATGAAAACTATATCCGATATTGGTAGAGGCACACACACGCCTTTAGATGCAATAGCAATGGGTTATTGTGATCCCATTGGTAAATTTTTCACATTTTCCTTTTACCTCGTTATTGGTATTCTACTATAGTACATATATGCGCCTAAGTACAAATAACTCGGTGCCGTAGCAACGACAATTTACGCACTTTAGCCACCCCTCGGCCGAACTAATTTAATGATTGTCCCTAATTGCCGTTCTCCAGACATTTTGTGAAAGGACGAAGGATGTGGTTAAACCGCCGCTTTTTATTTTGTTGCGAATAGCAGTTCGCCAGCACAACTGATATGTTAGCGGAGTTAACAGTCAACTGACATTTGATCGAGGTCGATTTTACAGATTTAAATTGATTAAATTCAGTCGGAATAGGTCAACACACTATGACATCTACTGTTATGAAATAGAAATCATTAAACTAATAATTAAAGAATTAAAAATTAAATTAGTTAAATAATCATGAACAATATAACTAACATATTAAGTAAGAGGTTATAGTAAATCAAAAAAGCGTTTACCACACTTATTTTATTATTAATTAATTTGTGTCATAAAGAAACAAAGTCTTTCTCTTGCAATCAGTCAGGGGTCCTTCCTATCGCACTATTGACAGGGTTGATTGATTTAAATCAAATGATTTATATCATGATTTAAATCACTGATTTAAATCAAGTGATTTATTTTAAAAAATCAATGATTTAAATCAAAAATGATTTTTTTAGTATTAAGTAGATTTTTAAAAAACTGTTATGATATTTATTTTATACATCATAACTCGAATTCAATATCAATACGAAACGATTTTTATCTTAAAACACGCACGATTTGGGAAATTCCCTGTGTTTTCTTTTTAAGTACTTGATTCACGTGACGTGGGTGGGTGTTTTTTTTTTTTTTGGACTGATTTCTATTAACTTTGCCAGAAATTAATAAAAGCTTACCAAATGACATAAAAAAAAATTCATGACTTTTCCCTGAAGTTTCTAAATAAATCAAAATAATCATGATTTAATTTGATTTATTTGAAAAAACAAAAAAAAAACATGAATTTTATCAACCCCGACTATTGACGAACGTTTTAACACGAACGCACACTACCGACTATCGGTGACCGTGACCGATCTTTTGTCGGTGGAAAATGTGACATAATATGGAGTTCTACGTTGCAATTGCAACGCACGCGAACTACAAAAAGTCAGTCGAAAAAATATCGGTGTATCCCGGGCCGACCCGATTATCGATCATAAATGGAACGTTCGTAATTACACTTACGAACGTTCCATTTTTCTTCGTTACCGCACAAAAAATTGGTCATGAAATCGGTGGCCGATTGTCGATCGTTTGTGCTCACACTTATCCTTATATATTTTATTTATATATTACACAAAGTTTCATTAAAACTGGCAAAGCACTTTTTAGCCGATCCAACCTATGCGTCATACATATTAATATGAATAAAATTATTAAACAATATGCGTGCCTTAGCTGCATGCTTGTCACTGGGTAGTATTAGATACAGTCGTCAACATATGAACCTATACACTTGTACTATGAAGACCGCTGCTATTTCAAGAGACTTACCCCCAGTTTCTGAAAGGCTGATCAAAATATTGTTCAACTAACATCCATGTCATCTTAACAGCAGTGTCAAATCAATTTGAGTTTCCGAAACGTTGGTTAGACAAAATTGACTTATCTTTAATAATTTGATTTCTCGTGAGAAATATTTTTAGACATGGTCAGATTGCTGAAATCATATATTTTGTTTTATTCATATGTATTTTGGAAACACAAAATGGGTCTTTCCTTAATAATTTTGAAATAAATTTGACAGCTGAGTCAACTGACAGAGCGATAAGTTGATTTAGCTTTCAGCAACTCAATTCATAGTTAACATTAGATTGACAGCTTGTTAGTTAATTTTATCGCTGAACAGCCTTTCAGAAACTGGGTGTAAAGGGCGTTCCAAAGGTCAAACTGTGAAATCTGACCTGCCCTTACCAAAATTTCATATCTGTGCGGGCCGGCGTCCCGAACGGGGATTTGAACCCGGAAGCTTTAAATGTATTTTTTTTGTTTGAATTTTGTTCAATGATGCTATCTATAAATTCTATATCCGAATAAAAACTTGGATCTAAAGGACAATAGGCATAGGTTCGAGTCCTGCCCGAGGTGCTAAGGGCATCGACAGACCGCGCCCATACAAGTCATCTTGGTTGATGGGATGTGTCAAAACAACTAGGTACTTAAAGTTTTCTCATCTCAAATTTCACAAAGAGGTGAAATAGGCGTATTTCACAGCATCCCAGCCAATCCGTTGTCAGATGCTACCTATTATTTTTTTTAAATAGGTAATTAGTGTATGATGCACTTCAAAATAATTCCAAAGAAAATTTTAATTAAATAGAAGTAATGTTATTTAATGATTAGGTTATGGTCATTAACATATTTTTTTTAATTGAAAAAAAAAACGTCGCCCCATACCTACTAGGATTTTCTCCTGTGTCGTGGGTGCAGTTACAAACATAGAATATCAAATGCACATACGCTCAGATAGGAACAAATTTCTGTAAGCCATACAGAATATTTGTCCCGTACGGGAATCAAACCCGCGACCCGTTGCGCAGTAAGCGATCACTCGACCTCTGCGCTAACCGTGTTGGGTTGGGACTGGCATTATGTTATTGTTCAAAAGTCCCTCAATTTTAAAGATTTCAGAAGTCACTCACTATTATTTAACTCAAAGAGTTACGTTGCAATTTAAATGAGTCAGAGTGCGACTAACAAGATAGCTGATTAAATTTCCGGGGGTCGACTGAGAAAAAAATTGACTCGATCGCTTGTAATGTAACTTTGCGGCGTTCAAGGCTCTGTGACGGCTATATTTTATAAAGCAGTAATGGATGCATTTTAAAGTGTAAAATTTTTAATCTATCGTGAAAGATGTTGCGTCACACAATGATGGAGCTTAATAGTTAATACACTGCAGGGCTACCTAAAAGCTACGTTTTAAAAGTGATGGCTAGATTAGTCGCTGGTAGCTGGGCTATGTAGCATATAAATATGTTATGTAAAAATATCGCTTTAACTGATTTCCATAAGGTTTTATTTACTACTTGCTTGCTACCAACATTGCCAAATTTAGTGGCAAAAAAAATACTTTGCATTCCTAGAACAGATAGGTATCATTCTACTCCGATGACAAGTTTTGAATTATCATATTATACTTAGCACATAGGTACCTACCTACTATTATGTTAGCCTCATTCGTTGATTTGTGTATGGCTGTGGCGTAGTGATACCTACCTATATTTATTAGGTACCTAGGATCTACTAGTAACTAAAATGCCAATAACAGCTGTACTCCGATAACTGCAAGTAGGTACCTACGTAAGATACTAGCTAGTTCCTGAGTTGTGGATTGTGGAGGTGTCCAGGTGAAGCTCTCTTCCGTGTCGGACTTGTCGTTGCATGTTGGGTACCTACCTAGGTACATCATCAGGTGAAATGAAGGCCAAAAGAAAGGAAGCTCGTATGGGAAGATTATAATGGCTATCAATTTACAAAAATACCTACCTACCTATAATTAACAAGTAGGGCATCTATTGAAGATTTTATAAGAACAGTTCAATGGGACAAAGAATGCAATAAGAGCTTATAGAATAAGATACCTACCTAATAATGTTATCTCTATTATTATTTATTTATTTTTAGAGGCCTTTAAATACCTGCTTATTATGATAGACCTGTTATATCCTAACCACAAATTATAAATAAAAAAAATTGTACTAAATAGGGGATTCCTAGTGGCAAACACAAAATTTGTCAGAGCTTTAAAAATATTCTAATTTGGAATTGAAATGTTACATGTAGATATAGTTCCTATGTATGCTTATGACAACTGTTACAAACAATAGAATGCACAATTGCATACCTACCTAGGTAGGTACCTACGTAGGTGCCTAACACAAGTCTTAATTATCAAAGTGCAGCAAGGACTCCCATTCTCTGTGATATTTTATACAGTAGACCTCACCAAATTTTGTATTGGATAGGTAAGGTATCGTCTTATTATGGGTAGGGTAGATACCTATTACAAGGTCGAAGATTCTATTTCTCTTTTAATAAGAAAACAAAATTTCTTTCATTAGTAGTGATTCGAACGTACCTACTCTGAATGGCGTAACTTCGGTGTTGTAATGACAGAAATGCGTTATTAGACCAGTTGAATGACAGATGAAAGATTCAAATTGCTTGAAGCAACAAGTAGGTACCTACACGGCGGCAGACCTACGTAGGTACTCACTCGGTAACTTTGAAAGCTATTATCAAATGTCAAACAAAAGGTTACATATTATGTAATGAACGGTTCACAGCCACCTTGATATGCAACGAACAATCGTTTAATTACACACACGTATACATCTTACGCAAGATAAACTGGTTGCACAAAAATTGGCAATAAAACGCAGCCTACCTAATCCACTAATGCTCGTTGTATTGGGTCGTTGACCCAAATACGGATCTATTATGATCCACGCACTCAAAATCCCGCTTACTCATCAATACAAATACTTAAATCACAAATGCGATTTTCAAAACACTGACAACTACAATATTATATTCAAATTCAAACGAACTTTTCTTCTTTAAATAACTTAACGTCTCCGATTCAGTTTTCACAACTTTCAAATTCAAAAGAGAAGGAAAGAATACGTAGCCACTTGAATCAATGCGCAAGTTCAAATATTGTTACATACCTGTAGATACAAGTTGAATGAAGCACGATCGTTCACCTTTAGACAATGTAAACCTTTGTTTCCACACAAGTCAACGTCTCTCAATCAATCCCAACAGATAATCTGGAAATAAAACGACTTTTATTAAATGTGGGTACCGGCAAATGAATCATACGTACAACGGACCCGTCAGCTACCCGTATAACCCCCACATACCGAGGGGGGAAAAAAAGAAACACATGTCTTCACCATTAATAACTACAGACGTAAACAAAGCACATGTGTGGGGCGCGATTGAAAAAGGCGTTTTAACGAGGAGGATACGCACCGTTCACGTTTAGAAAATTCAAGTTCACAGTTTTTGTCCACACGTTAAGTTTTATAGCACAATGGGTGATCGCCGGTTGGTCCGGAACCAAACTATTTTTCCGAGAGAGTCACTGCGAACGGCAAGCGCTCGGCCTCTCCAGCGGTCGACGCGAGACTGAGCGAGCGAAGCGCCCTCTCTGCCGCCCTCGGCGCGCGTGTGTGCGTGAGTGCCTCTGTGAGGGTTCGGCCTCCCTACGCCCCGTTCCTTATTTATTTTCAAATATAGGGTGTATAAATTTTACGATGCATTCGTCATACGATGACACACGTCTCGTTGCTCAGCAGAAGTCCTCACGCACACAAATCCAATGGCATTTTTCATCAGAAACATCTTTAAACGGCCGTGAACCGCGCCGCGGCGGCGGTCATTGCCACGGACGTCGATATAAAAATATTCACGTCACAAAACACATCTGTAACGTTCATTCTTTACTTTTCTAATTACATTTTGTTATTACTAGAGTTGGGGCAACATTTCCTTGACAATGACACACAAAATTAGTCTGCGGACTAAATTAAATGACAAAGAGAGAATAAGATCGCTCTTGTGCATCCAGGAATAGAGTTGCGAATCGCGTGGCGGCGTAAGAAGGATATTTTAAACGACGTTATTAACCAAAAATAAATTGTGATGAACACGAAGGGGATATGATTATTTCTATCCCACAAGGTCGGACTTACAGAGAAATGCATCATGACTGTCTGAAGTGAACACGAAATGTGCGTAGGCATGGAAACAAAGGTAGGAGAATATGTAGGTACCTACCTACTTAGCTTGTTAACATAAAATATTTTCATACATCAAGTTTGGGGCGATGGGAAATTAGTTCGTTTGAGTGAAAATGTGAGTTTTAATAATTGATTTTTACTTGCTTTCATCTTCAAAATTATAAAAATATCCGTGCTGTTCGTGCTTAGATCAGCTCGGATTAGTCTGCAAAATATTTACAGATACAAAATCTGTATACCTACCTACTTACTTACATACTTATAAGTTATAACAGATATGCCAGTATACAGATAAAATATTTAGGCATATTAGTATTATTTATAATTTTATCAATATCAACATTAATCTTGTACATACATACTCCGTCGACAATTTTACTGGTTTACTGGTGTAGAATGCTTTAGGCCAAGAGGAATCCCTTTAGTAGCAGTGCAAATACTTATAGTACTATAGCTATGTTATTATGTATGGCAATAAATAGCACTATAAACAGATATCTGCTGATACTACCAACTTTAATTATATTTAAAATAATCTGTATAATGTATAAAGATGAAAGGTTAAAAATATATAACAGCATTAATAATGGTCAATTGTTGACAAAAAAATTGCGGGTGTGTGGCGTCGCAGGCCTCCCCAACCCCATATTGGGGAGGAACTCGCCGTTAGCGAGCAGACGCTGACGAGATCATGGAAGTGTCCCAAGGGGCTCCCATGACCTTGTCCGGCAGCGATGCGTCCCTCCTCGGCGCGTCCTCTTCGTCCGATCACGGGGAGGATGCGGCGGTAATGGACGTGCTTGCGCCAGCCAAGGCGTATGCGAGAGGCATCGTTGAGTCACTAGGACTGCGGTCCGAAATGGATAACAGCGCTCAGTGCTAACGAATATAATCGTCCGGCCCAAATTAAAAATCACACTAGAGTCCTAACAGTGCTATCAGCATGCTTACAATTTCGGTCCGGGGTTTTAGGGTATCAGTTTGTCAAATCATGTGTCGAGTTAAAATTTGGTTAGGATAATAAAAAAAATATTGCTTTAATAGAATCTTATTCATATAATAAACAGAAGGCAAAAATCAGTTTTCGAATAAGTACAAAAACAACCAACATATAAGGTAGGTATTAAAGATGTTTCTCCATCTCTTTCTAGAAAACGGCATTTTACATGGAGTTTATATGGCCGTACTCAACAATGACGTCACGGTTGATGTCGGATCACTCTGTCTAATCGCTTCCAAATTAACAACTTAAAATGCTTGTATCTAATGTAATATTTCTTAGACGAATTTAATTCTAATTTCACATTATTGCACCTTTTTCTACGCTATTTTAATATTTTATGACGAGACGTGAACATTAAAATTCAGTCATCAGCCCAATTGAAAACACAGTTATCAAACGTCAGACTGATAGTTCGCTTACAGTGATTTCACTCCAGAGTATTAGCACCTTAGGTTCGATATGACGTAAACAATGACATCATGTGGCTCTCCACGCCGGCTATCGTTAGCGCGCTAACAACATTTCGGGACGCGTTTGAGCGCGCTAATAGCGCTGATAGTGACTTTTGTTGATTTTCGGACCGCAGCCTAGGCCGCGGTCTCTGGATGGCACTCTGCCTCCAGTGGCCACGGAGAGTCTCTCATAACCTCGCGTTTATAAGTGTGAGGTTTGCGTAACGCATTTTCCAACGAAAAATAAAGGTATGCTATATAATTTAGTTTCATAGAAGAGAGGAAAACCTTGATATCGAAATAAAAAGTTTTGCTTCCTTCCTTCCTTCATTATAAAAGAAAAAGTAATAAAATACAAAAGCTGTGATACGCGCGTCCTTATTTAAATAACAAGTTGGCAAAGGGAATAGCATCCTATACAGCCACGGCTGACGGGTTAACATGTTTATTTTTGTCTGGGCTGGGGTGAAGCTTCCGCAGTGTATGGACTTTACGAAATAATGTTTTTTGGTTATGTTATGAACTGCGCATCGGTTTTCGTTAGGATGCAATTTATGTGATGCCAATTTATTGTATAGTGTATCTATCATATTAATGTATAATGTATGTTCACGGCGCTTTTTTATATAAACAATTGACATAAAAGTATAATAGACAAAATGTGTTGCTCAATCTAAACAAAGTAGAGACTCCTAACTAAGCGATCCATCATCTTTATCGTTATTAGTAAACCAAAGTAAACAAACAAGTATATCAGATTAGATTAATTTTATTTCTATGCCTTTGAAAAGAAGTAAGAGTAATAGGTATCAATGTCTTTACCAGCGTTTTTAGGATCTGCATCACTCAATAGGCGTTTTGCATTTGCCATAACAAAATATGCTACTATAAATGCAGAAACATAAAGTAGCTACTTATCAAAAATGTAATTATAGACATGTAGAAGATCCAGCTTTATATAGTATAGATTATAGATAAAACTACGAATATATTTATTTCTTTATGGCTCACCTACAGAATACAATTTACTACATTGCCAACAAGGTAATATAATTAGTCTCACATTAAAATTGAATTCCGGTGATTGTTGCGCACAGTATTCAAATGAAATAGTCATTTATAAAAAAGGAAAAAAAATCATTTATATAAAAGGAAAATATATCTTGATATGTACTTAATACATACAAAAAGAAGTTTTTATAATGAATCATTTATTTAACTAGGTACCTATCTACACTTATACACTATTATTATAAAGAGGAAAGATTTATATTTATGTATGTTTGCAACAAAAAAACTCAAAAACTAATGGACCGATTTTGAAAAATTTTCAAAATTAGAATGCTAAATTATCCCTGATTAACATAGGCTACAAAATTATTTTTCCTAGGGGAAAATATAAAATTCCCACGGGAAAACAAAAACAACGCGGGCGAAGCTGCGTAAAGTAAAGCTAGTATTGTATAATTTATGTTAGTAAGGGTTTTTACTCCCTTTGCTTCTCCACAAATAGCTTTAAAAGTTACGATAGGAGCCTGGTTTATTTGCAAAAAATGTCAGTATTGATTTATGTCTTGTAACTGTTGTAACTTGAACAAGTTCCTGAAATTTTACACTACACCGCGCCTGATATTGACCTCTGGCAAGCTGTAACACTTGTTAGGGCTGACAGCCGTCAAAATGCACCGAACTACCATCTGAATCTACATCTATACTAATATTATAAAGAGGAAAAATTTGATTGTATGTTTGTTTGTATTGAATAGGCTTCGAAACTACTGAACCGATTTTGATGAGAGTTGGTATATAATTATTTTCCTATGGGAAAAAAATTCCCAAGGGAAAACAAAAGACAACGCGGGCGAAGTCGCGAGCGGAAAGCTTGAATAAAGTAATTAATTCCTTTGCTTATAATCTACATTATTTTAAAATAAGACCTTGTTACGGTAAAAGCAATTAATATTTACAAGGAAAATGTGTAAAATAGGTATTATATTATTAAATTGAAACAAGTTTTCCCGGACTTAAAGACGACAAAATACAGCAGTGTTAACATTGCTGTATTCCGGTTTGAAGGGTAAGATATGGCACAGAAATTACTGGGTATCGTGACTTTATATATCTTATGTCACACGATGGCAACGTACACTGTGGTTCTTGTGGGGTTGCACATTTGGTGCGAATTTCAAAGGAACCACATGTGACTATGTATGCTTGTTTGTCGACTTAGTTGTATAAAAAAAAACATAAGTAATAACAATTACCCTCACTACAAGATACAATTTGTCAATGCCTATTTTTTTAATATATGTCTGATTTTTGTCCTAATTGGCTTTCAATTTATAAGCAAGATGATATGTATGATGATGATGTTAGAAGTCCGGAACTAAATAAACCTTACGAGACAAATATAACGAACAAGCCTCTAGCACTCCCCATCCCCACCAACTAACACTGGGCCAGCTAGCAGGGAGGCGACCGAAATCCACTTTTCTTAGCATGATAACGATGAATAGTAACAAACAACTTTCTTTTATTTTTACTAAATCGACAACCCTATTCCACGTTGGAACATACTTCCAAACTAATTCTGTGGGTAGGTACGTCAAAGCGAACGAGGGCTCACAATGTTGCTGTACGTACAGTACCTACAGTCTACAACTTTCGGCTGCAGACATTGTTGTACTATCAACCGGTAGATACGGTGTCTATTATGTTTATAGCAGTTTCTAAGGCAACTGAACAAGATGGCCGGATGTCAACAGGGCTGCCCACAACTTGATTTAAGATCAGAAATCAACGTAAGCTATTTCAATGAGATATACGTATACATTTATTCTAAAATGTTTTTAATTCTTAATTAAAATAGAAAAATCACGATGATTATTACTTTCATACTTTGCCCTTTTCATATTTCGTTGTTTAATAATTTGCTGTAGTATCTTTTTTGAATTCTGTTTAAAGTAAGGACTATTTTTGTTATCTTCGTAGAAAAAATGTTTGTTATGATTAATAGTAATACAAACTGAAATATTGATTTTTAAACTGTAATAATAACTAATTGAATACGAAAACAGCCTGTGATTAATTATTTGCTGAGAAATATCAAACAATAGTTTTAGAACCTTTTCTTTACAAACATTTTCGGTCTGAAACATAGTTTAATATAGTTCTCCAAGTTCGAAAATATGTCTTTCCAAAATCCAATTAACAATAAAAAATAAAACTTAAAATTCAGGCTATATTTTATTAAGTAACTAGCTGTGCCAGCGAACTACGTTTCGCCGTATATTTTTTACCCGTTTTTGCAACATTTGTCATCGATACTCAGCTTGTATTAGTCGTAGCGTGATGTTTTATAGCCTAAAGCATTCTTCGATAAATGGACTATCCAACACAAAAATAAATTTTCAATTTGAATTAGTAGTTCCTGAGATTAGCGCGTTCAAGCAAGCAAACAAACAAACAAACAAACTCTTCAGCTTTATAATATTAGTATAGATTTAGGTAGATTGCGTATCGTCTTACTATCTAACGCTAACGCATTTACATTATATTTCTGTATCCGACAAAGACGGAATTACTGCTTAAACACGTCATACAAGCGTTAATTGCTTTTAGGGAGTGTGAGCATCCCCTAGCAAATGCCGACACAAGTTACAACATTAAGCGAAATAGGTCAACTAAGATATTAGACAAAATCAATTGAAACAATAAAATTATTATAACCCGATTTTGATCTGGAGTTCTGGAGGTCCGAGGCACAGATTAAATAAATAGTTACTTCCGGGGTCGATATGTTTGTCAAATTTACGTGTTTGACAAACGTGTTTGTTCGTGTAGGGCTGTGTTTGACGCATTTGACAAACGAACTACGTGTTTGGTGTGTTTGAAGAGTATCTGGATTGACGTCTTGTTTGATGAAAACGTGAAGTTTGTCAAGCAAGTTTGACAAACATGTTTGATCGTTTACAGGGCTCTTAAGTCAACGGGTAGTGAAAGGACAACAGCCACTTTGTATGGAGCTCTGGTACCAATGTCAAAGTAATTGTACAACTATTAAATGTATATCATTTTATAGCTTATTACAATAGAAAAAAAGTGGCGTTAATTTAACTTCATTAACAAGTGGGGTTCATTTATAAATAGGCGCTTTAGACAAAGTACTTTAGAGGTTATTTTATCGAACAGCTGTGGCAGTATTATATTTAGAGACTATAAGCTTGATATTTATGGTGGATAACACAACGCAATCACAATAACACACAACCAAACTAACGACAACGCAGCTAACAACAACAAAAAAATCACAAGCAGATTTTTTGACATAATATTTTTTTGATTACTCCAGAATAGATCGACAAAGGAATCTACTGTTCAAACAGCTATTATTTTAGAAATTTAAAACTCATATTTCATGCTTTTTATCATGGCTTAGAATATTTTTAGGATCTAGGAAAGGCTTAGAAATGACGTGGATGTCAGTTTTTGTTTTAGTGATCATCATAATACACGAGTTTTTGAAAAATAAATATATGTTTCATTTTACGCAACGTCCAAAGAGTTTCTTTTCACAAAAAACATAAATGGATATTAAAAATGTTGCCTGCTGTTTCCGACTACATGGCATATATCAAAATTATCCTTGAAAAACAGCAAATATAATGGTATATAATATGTAGCTGTACAACTCTGGTACCATTTTGGCTGGTCTCCTTTGCGAAAGGTCCCGTGTGAAATGGCAAAATTTGCAAAAATACGTGACTTAAACGGTCACTTCTTTTATAGGTTGACTTACAAGTATGATTTTTTCACAGTTGAAATAGACCATAGACCCGAGAATTTGATATCAATTTCAGTTTGAAATCTCTACCCGTTCCTGTGAAGAAGGGTCTTGGCAGAAAAAATGTCGGTAGGTGGACTAGTTGGTACTAACTACGCATGCCAATGGTGCACCGCCCGCCCTCCCTCAATCGGATGCGACAAAGGAATATCACTAAATCAATTAGTACCAGACCAACATGCAAATACTTTGATTCGACGCGTTTCGCCACTCCACGTGGCATCTTCAGGATGTTGTCGCCTTCGCTGCATCGCGTCGTCGGAGCGCAGCGAAGGCGACAACATCCTGACTGAGGATACCTACTCCTTAACAATTAGTAATGGACTTCCGAAAAATAACGCCTGACACCATCTTGACAGAAAGACAGATGGATAAGTGATAACACAGTGATCCTATTAGCGTTCCGTTTTTAACCGACTTCGAAAAAGGAGCAGGTTCTTATATGATCGACTGTATCTATTTTTTTATGTATGTTCAGTGTTCACCGATTACTCCGCCATTTGTAGGCCGATTTTTAAAATTATTTTTGAAATCGAAAGAGTACACTCCCGAGGTGGTCCCATTGTCACTATGTTATGGTCTGATGATGGAATTCTAAGCGAATCGAGGGATACCCTTAAATTTCATAGGTACGTCCAACGTGTTTCATGATTGGGTCTGGTAGTCATCATGTCATGTTACTGAGCTGATGATGGAAGGTTTCTGGTAGATTGGGAGTTCGGGAATAATTCTTTCCAAACTATTTAGAGCGAAATTCTAATACGCATGTATTTACTAAAAAGATTGAAAAAAAATCTTTTTTACAAAAAAATTAAACCTATACTTCGAAAACACTTCAATATAAAACTGTGATGTTGTATGTATTCTTATATTATTAATGGCGTTTTGATATTTGAGCTGAAATTTTTGAATGCGTATAGTATATCTCGTGACAATGCAATATTATGATGACATGGAGCTGATCTAATGCTGGAGCTGGGAGGTGGCCGTAGGAATTCCTTGATATAACGACACAATCCCATCGAGTTTGGGCTCGTTTGATTCGTATTGATGACAACTTTCATCCTATATGGTAAAAATAAATGTTAAATGTTTTTTTCTATTAATTTATGTGATGCGGAACCCCTCAAAAGTATCAATCATCGATTAAATAAAACGTTTAACACTGAATCTATATATACTAAATTGCTTACATAAATTATTAAGTGTGTGATATCGGTTCTCAAAGTTATTGACTTGTTTAATGTATGTTATCTATTAACATAAATACCTACGTTCGTCCGTTTATTAATTTGTAACACAAATAAGATCAAGTATTCCGACCTCTGTGTTTTAACAACCTTTTAACGGCCGACTCGCAATGTAAAGTTCAAAGATCTTACAAATCCATATCGATGTGAACTCGATTTGGACAGATTGTAAGTTCACGGAGTTCATGTAGGTGTTGAACTATATTTATTTGTTGAACTATAAAAAAATGATTTATTTATAAACATAAATGTGGTCGATAAGTGTTAAGTTTTGTTATGACACGATTGTTTTCTATGTAGGTCATTGGCGTACCTAACCTAGAGTTTTTTTTCAGGGGGGGGGAGGCCGGCCCTTTTTTTTATAGAGGGAAGATACAGTTTTTACAGTATTCAACAAGGGACTTGAGCTGACTAGGCCACCCCAAGGATATGCCGGACTCAGGTAGAAGACCCAATACCGGCTAAAAACCCTCTAGATACTTCTACCTCCGTAGAGACACAATCGGGATCGGCGTTAGCCATTCCCCGATTGTGCCCCCTGGAGGGTTGCCTGGCGCACGCGCCAGGACTTACCTCTACGGGGAGGGTTGACAAGTATCTTGAGAAATTCGACCCCCCCAGGCGGCCAAGCTAGGGGTGAAAAGTGTCTCTCGACCGGTAGTCAGCCGGCCGAGCCGTTTCAGTCCCCAGTTTGCTAGGGGAGCTGGTGGCGCGCGTCCAGGAACGCACGCCTTCTCCTTCCCAACCGCCTGCGCCGGAGCGGTGCGGCGAGAGGGTCATCCTCTCGCGCCCCCGCTCCGCAGCCTCCTTCTGCGAGATAACATCCTCACAGAAGGAGGCGACAGCCTCCCACGCCGACGCGCTGGTCAGCATCTACCGTGCGACGCTGGCCAGCGCGACGGGCGTACCCCTACCTAGGCCCAGCGCGACGGCTAGGGGGAGGCCGGCCCTGGGGTGGGCACTACACCATACGGGTTGGGCACGGCCCACCCGGCCCCTTCCTATATACGCCTCTGATTTGGGTTTTAACGTATAAACTCTTCTTAAGTATGACATAATTGATAGTTTCGTAATATTAAAAAGAAATGGAAATTTCATTTAGATTTAAATATCTGCTCCAATCACTCCTACCGGCATTTCTGCAGTTTTATAAAATCACTAGCTGTGACCCGCGGTTCTTAATTTTAATTACAAGCTTATGTCCAAATTACAGCTTATAAACTGACGGACTTCCGGACTAACGTAAAAATGTACTGTCAACCACTATTTCACACCCTTAAGGGTTGAATTTCCACAAACGCTGTAACAGACATTTACTGTTTTTTAATCAGTAGCCCAAAAATAAAGTTTCATGTTTCTTACTTCAAAAAATTACGAACTTACATACAGATTTTAAGCCTCTATTTCACCCCATTAGGGGTAGAATTTTCAAAAATCTGTCCTTATTGGGTGTCTACTCGATAAAATGACCCTACTCACCAAAGTAGGTACATGGTTCTAACTTAACTTATACGCTCGGCGATGATGAATCAGACAGTCAGACAGTGTTGTATCAGGACATGTAATTTTATAAAAAGATTTTTTCAACACGTGTCGAATAATATTTTTTATTTTCAGACACGACTTTATGCTGCTAAAAACTGAAATCACTTTATAAACGCATTACTATTTTCTTCAATTATAATAAATAAATAAAAAAATAGAGAATTCACTAAAGCTTATGTTATAAACCATCCATCGTTAGCCCCACACACACTCACCCAACAGTAGCCCACTGATAGGCACCCTCACCTATAATTAGCCCACTGCTGCGCACACTTACATATCACCAGCCCACTGCCAAGCACTCTCACCCAGCACCAACCTCACTGCTGGGCATAAATAAAGATATTGAGAATTACCTAAAATTATTTTATGAACTGTTCAGTAGATATCACTTAAGGAATTGCACTTTCACTAATTGTCTCAATAATTTAATGGTAAGACCGCATGAAGTTTGTTTTTTTCTTCGATTATTGTGTTGAAAAACGTCGTACGAAACGCGTGTGCATTGATCATTAAACACGAGGCGGTATTATCAGCGCGAGCCGTAGGCAAGCGCGATAGGAAAGCCGAGCATTGCACACTTGTATCATAATAATTGTACTCGTATTAACCGACATGAAGACCTTAGAAAGGATTTGTGACAGGGTACTCAGGGACGGAGTATTACAAAACTTTCCTATACATAAACACCAATACGCCTACTGCTCAGGAAAAGGCACTGACTCAGCGCTACACCAGGTTGTAGGTAAGATTGAAACTGCATTACAATGTAAACAGGTCTGCCTGGGAGCCTTCATCGACATCGAGGGGGCCTTTGACAAAACCAACTACTCCAGCATTGAGGCTGCTCTAAGGAAGCACGGAGTATCCACGTTACTGTCACACTGGATAGTGAACATGCTACGCAACCGGGTTGTAAAGATAGCGGGAGACAATCGAGGCGCAGTTGTGGCCAAAGGATGTCCACAAGGAGGGGTACTGTCACCGCTTCTATGGAACCTGGTAATAAACGAACTCATAACTCTCCTAAACAGAAGGTACTTTTATACAGTTGGCTATGCAGATGACATCACAATACTCATGGTAGGTCCACGGGCTGATGTGGTCTGCGATACCATGCAAGCGGGACTGAAGGTTCTGGAAGGATGGTGCAGACAACATGACTTGTCTGTGAACCCCGCTAAAACAGAACTGGTAATGTTTACAAATAAAAGAAATGCAGGTCACCATAATCCACCCAAACTTTTTGGTACCACGTTAACACTGTCAAACGAGGTAAAGTATCTAGGCATAATACTAGACAGTAAATTAAACTGGAATAGCCATATCGAAAGTAAGATCAAAGCCGCAAGCATCACCTTATGGCAATGCCGTAAGATGGTGGGCAAGCGCTGGGGTCTTAGCCCTAAAATAATGAAATGGCTGTATTCAGTCGTCATAAGACCGATGGTAAGTTATGGAGCACTAGTTTGGTGGCCGAAGACGAATCAGACGACTTGTGCGAAAAAACTACAAAGCTTCCAGCGTTTGGCATGCTGTGCCATCACTGGCTGCATGAGGACAACACCAACAGCTGCCCTAGAAGTGATGCTAAACATCACTCCGCTGAGCTTGCATATCCAACAAGAAGCGGCGATGGCAGCGTTGAGACTGGAACAACTCCATCAAGTTAACTTCAACAAGGTCAAACACTTTGCTGGCCTATTGAAGGTATGGGTAGAAACTCCACTTGTGAACGCAGCCTGCGACAGAATAAAACCTGTCTACATTTTTGATAAGAAATACAAAATCCATCTGGTAGAGCAGCAAAACCGCAGTGTCACACATAAGGCATTAGAAGTGTTCACCGATGGATCTAAAACAGGGTATGGTACAGGTACAGGTGTCTTCTCAGAAGATCTTAACATACACATATCCATGCCTCTAGGCACATACAACACCGTCTTTCAAGCAGAGTGCATGGGCATCCTGCTGGCGGCCAGAGCAATTACAGAAAGGAAGGTAACCCTGTAATATAATTATACACTCGGACAGCAAATCAGTACTGCACGCCTTAGAAAGTGCAGTCACCACTGCGAGATTGATACACGAATGTCACACAGCCCTAAATATGGCAGGTACGACAAATAACATTACCCTTCACTGGATAAAGGGGCACAGCGGCGCGAGGGGCAACGACGCAGCAGATGAACTTGCTCGTTGGGGATCGAGCATGGCACCCATTGGACCGGAGCCAATCATCCCAATCCCATTGAGTTGGTTCAAAGGTAAGGTATGCGAACGCACACACTACCTACACGAGCAATATTGGAGCGCCCTGGAGGAGTGCAGACAGGCAAAGCTCGCACTACCCCGAGTTGATCCTCGTCTCTCCAAGGCCTTAATACAGCTGGAAAAACCTCGCTTGCGCCTAATCACGGGTGCATTAACGGGACACAGCAATTTTAACAGGCACCTTTTTAACCTAGGTATCACGGACAGTCCTTTATGCAGAGCATGCATGGAGGCAGAGGAGACAGCTGCCCATGTGCTGCTAGAATGCAGAGAGGTGGCAACTTACCGGGCAAAGTACCTGGGCAGCCCGGGTACCCTCCAGGACGTCCTGGGCAACCTTCGAGAGCTGGGAAACTTCCTGGAGGAGCTAGGATGGCTGGAGTGATCCAGCTTTCAACCCTCCGACGCAAAACAGGCGCACAGTCGTCGAGTTGCGGAAAATGCCCGTACGACGAAGAAGGAGAAGAAGAAGAACCGACATCCTATTACCGATCTCATGGTTATCAAATGATATCACAGTACAAAGCGAAAAATACGACTTCCGATCGGATTTAAGCGGATTCAGAACCGAGCAGAAAAACTTTTGCCCCCACGAGGAATCGAACCCCAGACCAGTGGATCAATACCGGTTGGTCTAAGCAACTAGACTACGGAGGCAATTAAATTCACCAACATGATCATTTAACTCAAGACAATAACGTTAAAAAGTAAAGGATAATTCTTCACGAGTTTCGGTTCTGTGTTCGAGTTTTGTTATGGATGGGTATTACCTAACGGTTTTCGACTTTTTTTGTTAATTTTGGTTTATGTTACGCTCTGTGAAGAATCACAGCCTTTGTCGTGAGTTAGTAAAAATTTATGCTGATGTGTGCCAAAACTATGTTATGGATTTACGTTTACGAGCGTAGAGTACTAGGGTATTAATAAAGTATTGTGCATATCTCTGTAAAATAGGTATTTTTTTCAGGTCCATGTATTCAACATAGCCATACAGGAACTTATATACGATTAAACCGAACACAAAATTCTAATTAAATTATTATTAAACATTGTATGAGTGTGTGTGCCCAACCATATTTATGATGCCTGTAATACAAGTATAAGAAAAGGAAGTTGACGAAATCTGTATAGGCTTAACAGATAAGTAAGTATAACGAATAGTTACAGTTTATCAAATCTCTGTCATACATCTAACAAATAACATTTATCCACATTCATTTCAATTATTTCAAAAAGATTGGCCGCACGGATTTCGTTTCATTTGCCCGTCTCTGATAAAAGACAAAGGGAAAGGCACAAAGAAAATGTTATTACAAGACAGTACGAGTATTACAACCGGCGACGACTTCGCTACACTCAAAAATAACAGCCGAAAAATACGAACGGATAAATATATTGTTCTCGTAAATTATTTTCCTTCTGGCATTGTAATGCATCGGATTCGGTTTATTGCCAAATATGTATCTCGCGGAGCGTTAATCGGCCAGAAATTCTCCAAAAAAAAAAAACACTTACAGGCAAATGAATTTATTCCCGCTCCAATGGACGGGATCGGTTCGCATTGGGAAAAGGGGAGTTGTTATAATGAATTGTGATTACGTCGCGCTTTGAAGGACGCCGAGGTCGTGTTGTGGGTCCAAATGAATTTGTTTATCGCGTGTGCTAGGTTCTTAGTCGAGATTTTTCGTTACACAACACTATTTCGGCAACAATTGGCGATGAAGACCATTTTTTAACCGACTTCAAAAAAGGAGGAGGTTCTCAATTCGATGCGTATGTTTTTTTTGTGTGTGTATGTTACGCGATTACGCCGCCAGTTGTGGACCGATTTTCAAAATTCTTTTTGTATTCGATAGAGTATACTCCAAGGGTGGTCCCATGGTCACCAAAGTCAGGATTTGATGATGGGATCCCATGAAAATTGAGGAAAACCCTTAAATTTTAAGGTGTGTCCAACGTGTTTTGTGTTTATGTTACGCGATTACTTCGCCAATTGTGGACCGATTTTCAAAATTCTTTTTGTATTCGATAGAGTATACTCCTAGGTCACCGAAGTTAGAATCTGATGATGTAATCCCATGATAATCGAGGGAAACCCTAATTAAATACCAGCATTAGGGTTTCTTTCACTAAAAAGATTTCATTCACTAAAAAGTAAAAAATAAACAATATTTTACCAAAAATAAAAACCGACTTAAAAAACACTGAAAAATAATATAAGAATAGGTACAGACAACATCACACTTCTATATTGAAGTCGGTGCCAAATTTTAAGACTTTCTAGGAGATCATCGTTTGGCACCGACTTCAATATAGAAGTGTGATGTTGTCTGTACCTATTCTTATATTATTTTTAACTTTTCAGTGTTTTTGAAGTCGGTTTTCATTTTTTGTAAAATATTTTTTATAGTAGATTTGAATGCGTTTGACCACAATCTTGCCTCCAGCAGGCAAGATTGAAGATGTGGGCTGACGTGGAGCACAACTCAAATAAGTAGTGCCTGTTCACTCTTGCATACAGATTGGTCGAACGCAACGGCTTAGCTTCGGTTCAGCGGTGGCATATTAGCGAAATTGGTTTTCTAGTCGCATGCGGCCATTGGGGCCTTACCATGATCGCTTATAGCAGTGGTTCTCAACCTTTTAGTAACTAAGGACCATTATACAGATATCTGTCTAGCCGTTGACAACTAACTCTAGAATAAAGATAATAATACGTATGAATAAAGGGTTGACTGTAATCTATAATATTATTTTTCGGATGGCTTCGCGGAACCACTTCGGTTGCTTCCAGCGACCACCGGTTAAGAGCCACTGGCTTATAGCAAGGTCTAACAACACCGAAACACAGACACCGCTCTTGCTGCGTATAGCGCCATCCCGCTCTCAGTGCGGCTTCAATATTGATTTGGGTGATCCAATCATGGTTAGTGAGCTGGTGTATACATTTACGAACGTTCCATTTTTCACCGATAATGGGGTCGGCCGGGATACACCGATATTTTTTTGTCCGCCTTTCTGTAGTTCGCGTGCTTTGCAGCGTAGAACTCCGTATATTCATTGATTGATTGATTGAACACTTTATTGCACACGAAATATACATAAGCAGGACATAACAATATAAGATACACAATAACATTAGGCGGTCTTATTGCTAAGGTAGCAATTTCTACCAGGCAACCGTTAAGGAAAGTTCTTGCTAAGGTAAGTGACGGGAATAGTGCTATACAGTTCTAAGGAATAATATAAATTACTTACATTATAATTAACATTAGTAAAACAGGTAACAATAAAAAGGTTTTAGCTACAAAAATACTTTATATATAAAGTTACAAAATATACATACATATCAATATATACATACATATACCCATACATATTATACAAAATCTATAAATAAAATAAAAAACGGATAAGGACATGACTATTATTAGTTTCGTTCCAGCTTGAGGAAATGGCTCTTAATTGGTCTTGGTCGCATGTTTCATTTGCCACCTTCGAAAAATCGACCACAGATAAGTCGGTCGTGTGCGTTCGCGCTTAGGCTCAATATGTTAGGAGGTTGTATATTATATTCATGATATAGCAACTCGTTGCATTACCACCTAACCTGACTGCATTCACAATTTTTATATTTGTCATAATTTTATTATTTTTCTACCGCCACTCAATTGCTGACATCGAGACCCTGTCAATCTCGATGCCACAATTTATTTATCGAATATTGTGAATTTTGAAAACAATTAACTCATAATAAAAGTTCAATAAATAATAGACACTCTAAGTAAGTGTGTAAAGTTACTATTTTAAAGTGGAGTGCAGTCCATATCTTCGTAAAATTAAGGCACTACTTACTTATGTGTAATTTTATATTCGTTGGTAAGTTATATATGTTTGTATTCCATAGGTTTTGCAATAGTTATTTATTTGTCACAGAGTGCCTTTTTATCATCATCACAGCTCATATACGTCCCTACCGAGAGGCTCGAGCCGACCCTATGTTAGGGTGAATAGGCCTTAGTCAACCACGCTAGCCTAATGCGGATTGGTCGACTTCACATACCTACACCTTTGAATTTCTTCGCAGATGTATGCAGGTTGTTTCACGTTGTTTTCCTTCACCGCATAGAAGCGTCAGACAAATGTACATATGAAATTCGAAAGACGAAAAACACATTGGTACATGGCAGGATCGAACCACGGACCGAT
Organism: Schoenobius gigantellus; assembly: GCA_963935595.1. Classification (NCBI taxonomy): domain Eukaryota; kingdom Metazoa; phylum Arthropoda; class Insecta; order Lepidoptera; family Crambidae; genus Schoenobius; species Schoenobius gigantellus. The sequence goes on along the minus strand of OZ012541.1, from coordinate 67,341,141 downwards.
TAAAAGGCCAGTGCCGAGTCCATAGCGCCACCGACGCTCGTGCCTTTTTATCGTTATATTTATATTTGTGAACGTGGACTATAAAAAATCAGCGACGGAACCTTGATGTGTCATATAACCGGCCTCACCTTCCCCCTGCACTACGACACAACGATACAAATGACCTTGGTCGCATGACTAGTAGACTAGTGAAAACCCGAAGTCTAGTTGGTTCAGGTGCCAAGATCTCGATGGAATGGATATTCAGAAAAACGGACGGACACGGAAGGATCAGAACACAAGCGTAAGTAAACAAACTATGAGATTTGCGGTACCAAAAAAATGTGTACGTTAACTGATAGAAAGTAATCTGTAACAGTGTTATTAATAACTGCAATAATTTCGTAGATATTAAAAAAGGATAGGTGTTACGAGTAAGTAGGGAGTCCTGTTACTAACCAAATCCAGCAAAAAAGTTTCATCCCCCGGGAATTTAAGGAATAATGGAAATCCCAATCGTGTGGTTCCAAGAGAGAAGGTGCGATTCAGGTCGAAAAAATCTCGACTCGCAAAATATTCGTAATAAAATAATTAGCTTCTGCCACGTTCGACATTCCGACGATTTGGCAGAGTGTCACTTGTGTGGTTGTCAAAACGCCCAAAACCGCAATTTTGCGTAAGTGCCACTGGACTCAATTTTGCGTGAGTACCACTTTATATTTTCGATTACCCTAGTCACATTAAAATGAGAGGCTGGCTCACACAGTTAGCCCTTTCTAACAGTATTGAAATCCAAGCGAACTATTGCTATCGGATGACAAGAGCATATTTGTCGTAAATGTCAGCCACTTTCCAGAATAATGTCGATAGCATCAATCAACCACACATGTAGTTAACTTTGTTAGTTTTCCACTCAAGCGCACTTAAATCTATTACAATGTGTACGCCATTCCGCACTACCTAAACTGATACTGATACGTTTTTAATGGCCATAAATAATTCGTTCCAATGTTTCCTTGAGAACTGAACATCCTGCCGGGGCTACGTCACGGCTCGTGGCGTGCTCGGTGTGACAAACTACAATTTACATCAACAGAGGGGCTATTCTGATAAATATTCTAGAAAAAAGAGTTTCGTAGCCAATACTCAGGTAACAAGGAACCAACGCGGACCAGTTCACTATTATCCAGTGCTGTCACCTGCACGGGAAACTCTTTCTCACCCACCCCCCTACACAAATACCACAGGCTAACTTCTTCGCAGTCGTTCCTCAGAAAAAATGTATGGAGATGACATTAGCTGCGGAAAAAATTGCGCGAGGTTGTCGTAAGCTAATGTCATTTCCATACATTTTTTCTGCGGAACGACTGCGGAAAAGTTAGCGTGTGGCATTTGTCTAGGGCCTCTGTTTCTGTCCCTGTCGCAAAGAAGTGCTTACTGTGTTCCTTTAACTACCTAAATTTTGAGCATTCGAGCTGAATCACACCTTAACGCCACGCGTTAGCGTATGTTATTAGTAATTCTGCAGCCTCACTACATACACGTCGCACGAGCGCGAGCGATAGGGTTGTTGCTGATGGTAAATAATCAAGTGTGCGATGCCTTTACTACGAGTAATCAGTGTGCTTATTGTTGCTTCTGTTGTATAAAAAGAAGACAGCAGCTGTTGGCAGAAAAGTTCTGAGTTAGTCACGCACCGAGAGACCCAGCTGATCGATGATCTGGGTCCCAGCCATTGAATCGTTACAGTCGCTGAACTAGTCGAACGTAATATGCGCTCGATTGCTAACGATTTTCGTTTCATTTTCGATGAAAATCAATAGAATTTTACGAACATCGTCACTAATTCGATGCTCGTCGAATTCGAAAAAAAAACAGAAATCAAGCGCAGACAGTCCTCGGCGTTAGACAAATAATTCAAAATTAGAACTCCAAATAAATGTCGCGGGGAGCCGCTGGATGCGAGTATCACGGGACGACCTATTGCATGTTTAACAATCGACAGTTGAAATTATGATGATCCATCATCACTCATACTCACAATCATTTAAAATGAACAACATTCACGAGCAACGAAACAAGAGTAGCCTCTCGAACCCCTACGTTCGTAAGCTATTACACTCATATCCGATGCGTGTCACGCGTACTGGTGCGGAGAAAAGTTTTCGTGAATCAAAATCACCTTAGAATTTTAATTAGAACGGTAATGAGGAATCATTAGGTGGGAATCCCGTGAATAATATCCGTAATTAGTCAAATGAGAATGAGGGCTTTGAAGATTTTTTGTTTCCACTTATTCTCTGTCAGATGATAAGATACTCTCTGGAATAAGACACTCACGCTTTTGTGTTATTTTTTTAACTATCAATACATTTAAGAAATATCTGATTTCATACATTTACGTATGAAATCACATATTTTTTAAATGTATTGATTGCAATTAAGGTTGTATATCAGCCATTGCCGTTTTTTTTAAATTTAATATATTGATTTTATGCGTAAGCAACCTAGCGTATCATGAATGCTAGTAATTACTTCATTATCATAGGATTATCGAGTTCCGGAATAAACCGGAAGAGTTTTGTTTGGTTAAGGTATCGATTTGTCGGATTTGATGTCACTTTGGGTCTTATCAGCACTTATCATCAAGTAACATTATAATCTCAATAAGACAAAATATAGCTTTTCTTCAGTTAGTGTGCCCTGCATAAATATCATAATGAGAATGTTGACGTTAATAAATAATAATCTTTTAAGCTAAGAAAACACAAGCTATTCCCGAACCCCGTGTGGATTTAGAATAAAAAGTAAGTTATGGTCATTTTAATCATAGTAAACCTACTGCTGAGCATAGCCCTTTTTCAAAAAAAGGGGCTTTTGGGGCATTCTTCAGGCTGTGCTCTAATCATCACAGCTCACATATGTCCCCACCGACGGGTTCGAGCCCACCCTATGTTAGGGTGATTAGGCCTTAGTCAACCATGCTGGCCCAGTGCGGATTGGTTCTAATAAATGTGCTCTAATAGTGAGACATTATTTTAAAATCAGATTTGAAGCTTCTAAACATTTACGGTAAAAACAAAAAAAACTATTTTTTTCCGTTTATAATATTACTAGATAAATTATCCTGACATCCTATACTTGTAATAAATCAACTTGAATATAGTCGTTCCATAAAAACTTCAAGTTAATCAATATTTATGCAGTGCCATCCGCCGGCGACTGTACTGACGGCTTGATGTATTTCAGACCTACCTCAATATTATGCAGGTCGCGTCATTAGCATAGATATTTCTTTTGAAGCAACCTACAAGCCGCTTAGGGTTTGATATACTTAGTTTATATTCTATCTGACATACCGAGGTAACATTGTTCGAACCACGCGTTACTCGAGTTGGGTTTCATTAGTGTCTTTACTCGAAAGTAATGACTCGTTCGTTAAAGTTACGCATCATTTTAAATAAATCATCATTAAAATTTGTTATGCCTAAAGTACAAAAAAAGAACGTCAGAGGCTATTATTTTGTCGATGTAAGCTGTATGGGCAGCGGCCAGGTTCTTTTTAGAGCCACCAATAAATCTAATTAAAGCATGTATTACGTAACATCTAAAGTTTTCTATTTTCTTGAGTAAAAATTAAATTATAAATTAAAATAACCCCCGACACAAAAACTTCCAAAAAGTAAAAAAATAAATGCGTTAGTTGGCCCTTTATTTTTGTTATACCTATACTAATATTATAAAAAGGAAAATTTGACTGTTGTTTTGTTTGTATTGAAAAGGCTTCGAAACTAGTGAACTGATTTGAATGAAAAGTTGGTATAGGGATAGTTCGAGACCAGGGGAAGGACATAGGGTAATTTTCCTACGGAAAAAAATCCCACGGGAAAACAAAAACAACGCGGGTGAAGTCGCGAGCGGAAAGCTAGTCTGTAATATTTTGATTCAAGCGTTGTCACGTCGGCGGACCACTATTTATTTATTTAATTATTTCAGACCGAATTATTATATTAATTAATATATTAATTATATCTAGTAACGTAAGGCGTTACTTGATATAATTATTATATTACGTAAGGCGTTACTAAATATAATAATTGCGATCCGCCGACGGGACGGCGCTTCACTTCAATTCAAAATATTACTAGATATAATGAAAGTCAAAGGGCCAACCAACACATTATACTTTTTGGAAGTTTTTGAAGGAGTTTATTTGAATTTTAAATTTAATTTTCTTACTTTTTCAACCCTAGACCTAAACACTAACTTAGTTAGGGTAGGCTCGCCCCTCAGTCGGTGGGGACGTATATGGCCTGTGATGACTTTTTAAATTAGACACACTACATAATATTATTTTATTTTATTTATTTACACTTTATTGCACAATAAATATGGTACAATAGGCGGACTTAATGCCTTAAGGCATTCTCTACCAGTCAACCGTGAGGGCAGGGCAGATAAATTTGAGGCGGTGCAAGAAACATAAAAAGAGAGCTTGTAACAAACTTATTTTAACAAAAATAAACAATGATAAGGAAACGTAGTAACTACGCATACATACAAACATACACACATGCATATATACACACAGTTGTAAATAAATATATACACCTACATATACACGGTAATTTTTTTATCACCCTGGAAATTTTAAGGGACGCTTCACGGCATGGTATTAGAATGATTTAAATATAAATAAAAAAAATAACCCCCATCCTTAATTTTATATTAATTTTTTAAAAAATACAAAAAATGTTGCACTAGTCGAGAGCAGCATTTTTAGAGATTTTTTATTTTTTATTTTTTTATTTCATTTTTTTTTATTTTTTATATAATATTGGATGTGTCCTGAAGCGTCCCTAAAATTTTCCAGGGTGATAAAAAATAACCGTGTATATATGTACATAATATATAATAATAATAATCTTATTATCTCTTATTATAGTAATTTTGATCTCCTAATCGATATTCGATTACGGCAATCAATCCCAACAGAGACTAGTCGAGACAGTACAGGAGATATTATAGTGCACAATTAGTGACTGCGCAAACGCAAGTGCACTTTCTATTCCGTCACTCGCATTATCCGATGAGACGAGGTAACCGACACGACCGGGGCGAGATCAGGCGTAGGACCTCCTGTTTAACGTGCCTTCCGAAGCACGGATGAGCTTGAGACGAATTTTGGTCACCCGTCATAGGAATGGCCACATCCAACGTTGCTTAACCCTAGTAATCATTCATTAAGCGTACGCGCTAGTGCGTGTCAGGTCAATGTAACCTGTCGTAGCAATACGAGTATCATCAAAGTAACAGTAAACTGCGATTCAGTATCAATCAGTAGTAATGTGCTGAGGAGTTGGGTATTCCGCAGACTACTTGATGCTGAAGCATCAGCTCCAGGTTACCATATCATGGAAATACCACAAACAAAGGAACAGTATACCAAATTTCAAATCATTCTGACTTCTGGAAAGTTGGCGAATCCCTTCATCAACTAGGAAATAGGCTGATGATCTTCAAACGCCTAAACAGATCTTCATTAATTATAGGATAGCTATGAACCATTTCCATCACGTCAGCTCTCAAACAAAAAAAAACGTATCAAAATCGTCCATTCGTTTGGGAGCTATAATGCCACAGATGGACACACAGATACACAGAGTCACAGACACACAGATATACACGTTAAACTTATCTCTCTCTTTTTCTGTCTCGGGGGTTAAAAATCTATACTAATATTATAAAGCTGACGAGTTTGTTTGTTTGAACGCGCTAGTCTCAGAAACTACTGGTTCGAATTGAAAAATTATTTTGTGTTGGATAGTCCATTTATCAAGAAAGGCTTTAGGCTATATAACATCACGATATTGTTATTTTCGGACACCCACGCGAACGAAGTCGCGGGCACAGCTAGTACTAAATAAATGTTAAATGTTGTTTTTTTTACTTGGATGTGCCTTTTCAATGTTGTAAGACTTTGTATATTATTTTCTAGTCTCGTATACTACAAAAACAAAAATTAGTATTAAAACGTATTAAAACAAAAATTCTACGAAGAATCTAATGTTACGGTCAAAACTCAAAACTTAGTCCAGGAACACAAAATATAAATAAATCATAATATAATATGTTGTCATTTATATAAAAAAATACGATCAGAATCTATGATAATTCTACATATAAACAATTTAAAATCAACCTACAATTACCTACAGAATAAACCAATTATTATACCACAAAATAAATTATTTGCGAAGATTTTTAATGAGCAAAATTTTAGCGAGAGAATCTGACGCTCTTAGCTACTTCTTCTAGTCTAGACAATACATGGTGACGGTCACGTAGGCATCTCAGATAGGTATTTATTCTGTTCTCATCTCAGATAGGTTCGAGTGCGTCGAAATTAAGCGTAGTGCGTAAGTACGTCGCCTTCCAATCGGGAGGTTGCGGTTCCAAACACGCCAAGTACCAATATGTTTTCAAATTTTGAATTTATACGTACGATTATTCGACGCTTTTACGGTGAAGGAAAACATCGTGAGCAAAAATGCTCACACCTGTGATGAAAGATTTATTTACAGGCTGTGTGTGAAGTCGACCAACCCGCATTTGGCCAGCGTGGTTGGCTAAGGCCTTATCGCCCTAGTATAGGGTAGGCACGAGCCTCTCGGTGGGGATGTATATGAGCTGTTGGTGATGATGTATTTCATGTATGTATGAGAAGTTTAATTAAGTTATAACTCTACATCTATAAAATTAGATTACTTTATTTATAGGTACACGTACCCCTTTCTATATCTACACCACCCCAAGACTGAACGGAAATGCCTCAGGAATTAAATTCGCCTCTATACGAAAATTTTGTACAAAAAGAATAAATAAATGGATAAACTGTAAAATATTAACGAATAGGTAGTTTTCCAAATATGTGTATGGCTTAATATTAGATCTAAAATCCAGTTTGCGTTCAGTCCTCGACACGGGGGATGGAGCGAGTAGGCAGTAAATCTGCCGTCGCGACAGTGTCTGCCCTATCTACGAACATACTATTAGGTATATGTCTGACACCAGTGTGCCTAAATGCTTGTGGAAAACGCAGGACTTTTCTCGGTTGTCTAATTTTTTTACAACTTATTTGGCAAACAAGCATGGGTAGCTACTGTCCACCTGATGGTAACAGTCACCTATATACGCTCTTATGTGACATTCGGAGCAAATCTGCAAGTCCCACAAGAATCACAGTGTACGTTGCCAACTTGTAACATAAGATGTAGTCAGGTCACGGTACCCTGCATAATTATGTAATAATTTCACTGCTATCTTGCCTTTAAACCAGAATATAGCAATGCAAGCACTGCTGCTTTGCAGCAGAAATAGATAAGACGGAGGTGCCCAAGTAAGCGACCCTGGTACAGAGTCCCTCCGATAAATACACAAGGTGTTTGGTCAACACTTATCAAGCCGAAACCTACCCATGTTAATATAGTCATTTAAAAGATAAGGCACCATTGAAAATTCGAAATTGTATAATATATTTCTTAATTCCCCATATACGGTGTTTCTTGTTTCCTGAGCGCAAGATTTGTCCAACTTCAAACGAGGTTTAAAAAAAGCACTTCTCTCCAGGTAGGCAGTAACTGAGCTTGCCCCTGGCATTGCAGATGTCCATGGGCGGTGGTTGCCACTACCATTAGGTGGGCCACTCTGGCTCGTCTGCCACCGTTAGGAATAAAACATTTTTTTTGCAGACCCAACTATTTGTTTTAATGGCTAGGTTTCGGCTTGATAGGGTATTGATCAAACACGGTGTATACAGGTTAATTTTCTTATAGTCACTCACCAAATTTGGCACGCTTGTTCAGACAAGCAAACTTAACAACTTTAACTATAGGACCAAGCTTAAAATCGCGACAAAAAAATTAGTGGCTGTCCACTGCTAGGCAACGCTTGGTCATCTCCAGCCACGCTGGCCCAGTGCAAGTAGGTGGAGAGCCTGCATCTTTCATGCGTCGGCATAGCGCGCCTCGAGCTGAAAAGATAGTTGTGTCCCTATGGAGTAATTTAGAAACCTTGTACGGGGAGTATAAGGGTTCTAAATTACTGCAAATGTACGAAATATATCTTACAAAACAAAATTTTTACAAATAATAATAACCGACTTCAAAAACACAGAAAATTTAAAAACAATATTACAATAGGTACAGACAATATCACACTTCTATATATTAAAGTCGGTTGCAAATTTTAAGACTTTTAGGAGATCATCTTTTGGCACTGTCATCCTGACTTTGGTGAAATGGGACCACCGCAGGACTATTAAAAAAAATTGAAAATCGGTCCACAATTGGCGGCGTAATCGAGTAACATACATACAAAAAAATCGATAACCTTCTACTTTTGTGAAAACGGTTTAGAATAGATAAAGTCTTTTTATTTAGTCACGAGCCAAATTTTGTATGCTTGTTCAGAGAAGACCACTGAAAAAGTTTTACAATGGGAGCAATCTTGAAATTGCAAAGCTTAGCTCCTTGCGGCAAGACTAGCTCCTTGTAGAATCGGAAAAAGATTCCCCAACTCATTTTTACACGAACCACATGCTCTATCAAGTGGGCAGCTTGCTTGTTAGCCAACTGAGTTGTAGGTATGAAATAATCTTACAATCTGGCTAAAAGGATAAATCTGGTGTGAAGTACTAAAACTCACACCAGATTTATCCCCATCACTGATGCAAGTTTGGTGTCACTATTAAAAATAAAACACCTCCTTTAGGTACCTACTTTGTATTTTACTCTTAGAGACTATAATGGAGGGGCGACTTTTACTATGATTTGTTGGGCTACTGAAGATAAACTGGCGCAGGTACATTAAAGTTGACTGTTCTTTGAGGCAGATTGCGTATGTCTTAACTTGAATTAAGTACTTCTCTTTAATATTTTTAAGGGTCAGATCATACAGTATGTCGCAGCTATATTTATGGTAAGTTGCTTGTAAGGAAGGCAAAATTAGCAAAAAAAGCCTCAACTTTCTTGTAGTTTCTTACAAGAACGTTGGGGCTTTTTTCTAATTCTGAAAATAAAACTTACTATTTTCTATATACTAAAGTTCATCACTATGAGGAGACTAAATACAAAGATATTTATAATTTACTATTTAAGATATTTCAATTAAGAAATAGAATTTTAACTACTAATTCTAATGTCACAGAACTCGCATTACCAGCTTTCTCTGATCCTTTTTCTAAGAAAACTTATTTAAAAATATACAATATGATAGATTAAAAAATAGGAAATTCTTTTTGATTTTGGCAAAAAGTGAAACTATACTACTTAATTGTCCTTTGTGATATAGCGCAGCAAATTATATCTTAAGGTTTTTATTCCGAATTAAACTCGCGATATACTTAATAAAATTTTTAATTCAATATAACAACAGCTAGTGTGCTGTATAATAATAATATTTTTATTGCAAACAATAGGATTCATCAGAAAAATTACAAATAATAAGTACAAATCTAAGAGCGACCTTATTGCTACACAGCAATCTCTTCCAAACATAGAAAGATGAAAATAATGAAAGGAATTTAAAGGGAAGGTTGGAAAGTGCAAAAATAAATTTAACAATAAATAAATAAGTACTTAGTACTTATAAATAGAATGGTATAAAAATAATTAAAAAAAATATTACCCAAATAAAGTAAAAGTGACACACTCAACATAAGTACCTACCCTAACGGAATAATACGCAGTACACTACATACGTTACACGTTTATAAAAGTAATAAAGGTTGAAATCAAACAGTTTGCAACTTTGTGGAAGTGAAGCGTGAAATAGTCGACGCACTGCACTGAAATCGAGTGGCAGTGATTTCATTTAACAGACCAGCGGCCCCCCTCCCCCTTCTGTCTCGGCGTCTAGCCGTCTGGACTGAGTAGGGTTGCCGCTAAATGGAAAATCCGCTCGAAACTAATTAATAAACATACATATTTACATTGAACCCACCAATCATGTATGGTCCATTATGTTTATCTGTGCATGTGCCGTGACAAATTTTAAATTCACGTCACCCGATTGAGATAACATTCTCTTTTATTTGCACGAGTACTACACATTTGAATAAAACTACACTTTTCGGATTAACTTGCGTATATTTAGTTAACACATTTTAATTATTTAGCCCGATGTTTCGAGCAGTTTCGAGCAGCATTCGTGGTCACGGGATGACTAAAGTTGTAGGTTGTCATAGAGTAGGGGTTTCCAACCTTTTATCCTATGCGCCTCACCCAACATTATGCTAAAATACTACGCCCCTCCTCCAGGGGCCAAAATGGGAAGTCAAAATAAGAAAATTAAGCAAATGATGGAAATATTGGCGTGTTTAGTTTTATGCAAAAGATGGTGGTACCGTCCGTGTCGCACGAGTATATATGAACAATTTTAATATTCTTTATACAGTTTAATTCTGGAGGCGCTCGCTGCGGCCCCCCTAGGTTCACTCTACGCCCCCCAAGAGGGGAGCGCCTCACTAGTTGTGAAACCCTGTCATAGAGTAACATCAGATTTATTATTTTGCTACCGTTATGTCATATATGTTGTCCGTTTCATGCAAACAGAACTCACGGTATCTATTGTTTAAGCAGTCAGTGGATGGGCTTGGGAGATTTTGTTCCGCCTATCTAGGGTTACTGATAATTTAATATTAAGGTCATTTGAGAAGACGCCGGCCCCAGTTCCACAAGTGGTCTTGGAGCCGTCTGTGTATATCCTAACTTCTTTAATATCAGAGCAATCTTTCGATTCTGCTGTGAGTTGGATATCATATCTTCTGCCAAAGGCATGGGTGGCGTAGTATTCTATCGATTGGTGCATCGAGAAAAGGTATTTCTTTCGTACTCCAATCTAGGATTATCGTGTGTGTTTTTCCTATGTTGCGTTTCCATAGTCCCTGCGATCTTAGTCTTAGGGCTGCTGCTTTCACCTCCTCTTGTATGACTAGATCTAGAGATCTCAGTTGTAATAGGTATTCTAGAGAGGCTGAAGGAGTGTTTCTCGTACATCCACTGGTCGATGTAGTTGCTAAGTGTTGCAGATTCTGGAGCTTAGCTTTTGCTGCGAGATTCTACATATCTATACATTAAATTAAATAAATACTTTCCTTTGCCGTAAGAGCGTCGGAATGTACATATGAAATTCGAAAAACGAAAACTACATCACAGGATCAAACCCCGGAACTCACGATTATAAGACCAGTGCCAAATCCACAGCGCCACCGACACTCTTTGTTGTTGTCATTGTCTCAAGTAATATCAAAGGTTTATATACCGTGGAAACCACAGAAGACTGACGGCCAATAAAGAGGAAGCTGTAGGTGGCCTTGTCGCGTGCCAGAGATATGTGCAGCTCGGCATAACCGAAATTGTACTTTTTCCCAAATTAAAGTAAATTCTATCTCATTATATGGCTGTGTATGTTGAATGTACACACTCGTGTTTCACTTAAGCTATAGTTTTTACCGAAATAAACACAAAGAAATACGATAAATCAGATGAAATGTTTCCCAGTGGTGCAATATTGCATCAGTTTTTTGTATGAGCGTTTGGCGACAGCAGCGGTTTCATAGTAATAATATCGTATCTCTTCTATTTTTTTTGTTCCGTGGTGACAACCCTAGGAGATGAATTATGGATACGTGTATTCATCAAGGCAGATCAGGAAGGGTTCGATTGTGAAGGGTGGGTAATATAGCTTTAGGTACAAAGCCTTTGACGGCTATTTAATATACATACTGAGCGAGGTACAGGATGTACACAAATGAAGTAACACGATTTCTGATACTGTTATTATATGAGTATATACTTACTGAGTTTTATTTTGGATAATTAATAAATGTGTATTTTTTTATTGAAAAATATATCGCGTGAAATCTATAGCCCATGTCGGTACATGTATATGTTATTCGTAAACGTCGTTAATTTTCCGAACGTATTTTAATTTCGAGACAGTAAATTTAAAAGAATAATTAATTACACGTGATTTATACGTATCTGTTATTCACTTTTTACATATGTAGGCAAGTGCCACTTGCAACGAGTCCTACAAACATGAGAATCCAGAGGCCCTAGACAATTGTCACACGTTAAATTTTCCGCAGTCGTTCCGCAGAAAAAATGTATGGAAATGACATTAGCTTACGACAACCTCACACTATTTTTTCCGCAGCTAACGTCATCTATACAAGTTTATTTTTTAGTTGTGACAAAAATTTTGTGTGCTTGTTCAGACAAGCAAACTGAACAACTTTCACTATGGGGCCAACTTCGAAATCGCAAAAAAAATCACCTGTTCCATACAAATGTTCAACATTCACTGAAACTAAATGTATGGAACAGCTGATTTTTTTGCGATTTCAAAGTTGGTGCCATAGTGAAAGTTGTTCAGTTTGCTTGTCTGAACAAGCACACAAAATTTTTGTCATAATTAAAAAATAACCTTGTATACATTTTTTTCTGAGCAACGACTGCGGAAAAGTTAGCGTGTGGCATTTGTCTAGGGCAGGGTTTCTGAAACTTTTTGCAGTCGCGGACCACTTTTACAATTTAAACAATTCCACGGACCCTGTCAAAAATATTTTCGAAATGAAAAAAAGCTTTATTAATATTAATAAAAAAAAATTATTGGTACTTTCATTACACTTACTATTAAGTTAATGAGAAGGGTGCTGCTGTTTGGCCGTAATGAGAACGTTAAATTGTGGGATTATCTTCGACAAGACAAGGCGCATGTCATGTTTACGTCGAGTTTACTACACACTTTACTAGTAAATATGGTAACAGACCGACCTACTGCGGACGACCTCATGTGTATATGGGGTCATGTGTCATGTGTATAGGGGTCATGTGCATAGCATGTGTATCAGGGGACCCCTAAGGGGTCCGTGGACCACACTTTAAGAAACCCTGGTCTAGGGGGACTGGACTGGGCAGAATGTCATGAACGAAACGACTTGCCACTTTATTATGCAACTCCAAATGGTTTACGATCGCTTTCAATATCGACAGTTGGTGTGTTTCATAGTTGGTTTATAAAACACAGTCGGCACACTGTTTTGTACAATTTTTAATACATTATCACACGTTATATCCCAATAAAAGAAAGTAGAAGGCGAGACTGCTTGAATTAAGTAGGTATTTCATCCGTTGCTTTCTAGCGGTTGATTACTTCTCAAATATTTGTTACACTGATATACTGTAAAAGGTAAGAATGCCTAAGAATACTTTCATAGTTATTTAGATATAAGGATTAATCGATATAAATAAAAATTAATCGTTGAAAGGTTTGTACGCGCATAACTTCCGAACGACTGGACCAAATTGGATAATTCTTTTTTTTTGTGTTTGTTATTGTAGAACATACAGACAGACAGACGCGGCGGGGGGACTTTGTTTTATAATATTGTTACGACGGGTGAGTAAACACATTCGTTTTCGCGCCCCGAGTCGTAGATTTCGTGAATGACGTCATCTTCGTTCCGAAAGGTTTCAGAACATTCCAGCGAAAACGCGAGACTTTTGGAACATTCCAGAGCATCGAGCGTTCTAGAATGTTCCCGAGCCCACTGGAAAGTTCTGCATCCTAATAGAAAAAGTGAAAAGTATCAAACGTTTTGTAACTTTATGAACCTATAAGGAAAGTTCTGGAAGGCCGCAAAGGAGTAGTGCAGCAGCCGTATAAAAATCGTGCGTGTGACGAATAGGACCGTTTAAGTTTAAAGCTTTAGTCTTTTGTGTTAACTTTTCGCTGATTTGGTCATTCATATAAATATGTGTTTAAAGAAGAAAAAGGCTAAATGGTTTTTGCGTTTTTGGCCTTTTGCTGATTTGGTCATTTGCGGAAATATTTTTTTAATTATGCAAAATGGTCTCTTTTATTTTTTATTTTATTTTGTTTTATTCAGAAACCAACTGCATATTTATAATACAAAATTTACACATTAAAATACATTGTAGGATGCCAATGACAGGTTTCACTAAAAAGTACTGTAAGAAAACTAAGAATGGACTAAAAATTACAAATTAAGAAATATACCAGCAACTACGAGTTCTAGTTGTGTTGTATAGAGGTTGTATCTACTGCGTATATGGAGTGAAGTGCGTTTAAAGTGGAGTTATGTGATTGTGTGCTCAGTTTAATGCCGGCTCCAAATTATCGTCTAATATTCCAACTGTTCGTCTAACCTTCCACGTGTAGAGATACAGTTCGTGCACGTTGGACGATGCTGGAACGTCTTGGCGTGCGATCGGGCCATATACAGGGTGTAAGGGAATATGCGATCCAAACTAAGGCTACGTTATCTACTATAATGTAAATTTAATGCCATACACAATTTTTTTAAAATCAAATATTCCAAGATTTCATAATTTGCCAACGCGCAATGTAATACAATATCCGAAAAACTCGCTCTATGATCGATCGTGAGTTGGCACAAGTTTGAAGTCTGTTGGAGTGTTGGACGATAGTTTGGAGCCGGCATAAGAATGTTTGATGTCAAGGGCGCAATAAACGTTTTCACTTCAACACTTGGAATTTTTAATACCCCCGACCCGCAACAACATGTATTGACGTGTTACACGGTAAAAAGTTTCAGAGGACACGTCCGAGGATACGCAATTTGTTCCCAATCAATCGCTCGCAATGCGATTGAAAAATCCAATAACAATGGCTCAGCCAGACGTAGATCGGACTCGCTCAGTCCACTGTCCATTCACTGTTTCCAATTTACGTGGCCGAGCTCCCGTTGCAAATTACTTTTTCGCCTGTTACCTAGGCCAGGGGCCGTGGTGAACTAAAACAGCAGTTTATTGAATTGCGGTTTCAGCGAGTCGTAGACGTTACAAAGTTGGTTTTGAAACTGTGACGTGAAATTTGTAAGCTGTGTCACTGCATTCGTGAATTACTCCTCAGTTACTCTCACGAGAGTCCGACAGAGTCGTCTCCATAGGTACCTCTACCCTGCCTATTTTTTTGCCGCCAAACAACAATGCTTGTAATCGATAAGCCATGAAAAAACTAAACTAACGACATCTTACGTCTATGTTACTTATTTGAGCATTAGATCTATTAAAATAAAATTTAAAGACGCCCAAGAGGAGAAAAAAAGTAAACAGAAACGTACCTACAAAATATTGATGTAGTTCAGCTCGTCCCTTGAGTTTTTTTAATTATGATAAATCAAAGACGTTTCTACAAAAATAGCACAGTCACGAACTCAATACAGATATTTCAGATTTTTTGAGCTATTCAGGCATAGATTAATGTATAATCATAATTCGAATTATTGCTAAGAGTGACCACTTTTGACAATAATTAGGATTATGATTATTCCTATACATTTAATCTATGCCTGAATAGATCAAAAAATCTAAAATATCTGTATTGAGTTCGTGACTGTGCTATTTTTTGTAGAAACATCTTTAATTTATCATAATTAATAAAAAACGAATGGCGGCGCTAGTAGTAGGTACTGTGGCCCCTTAAACAAAATGACCTTTGGATTTTGTTTATCGAGGGAAATATTATTAATCAGGAGACGTATTTTTGAAACAATAGAATTCAAATTCGCATTCGAAATCGTAAGATTCGCATACGAATTTCCGAATTCGCTATTTTTGAACATTCATTCCGTGAATTCTGCAACGAGTGGTCCTACTACCCACTCGTTTTCCATTTCTACTAGTAGAATATGCGCAACGTATAAACGTTCCGTTTTACATGCGATTCGTCGCTGGTTTTTTAAACTATTGAGTTATTGTCATGTTATTGCGTACCGGATTTTATTTTTTCTGCGTGAAACGGTTTCTAATGTAGAATTTGTTTTTAATGACAATACTGATTTGGAGTGATTCAAAAATCTTTCAAATTGGAAACAGTAGAAAATAATTTCGCATGTGATTTGTATTCGTGTTCGATTTCGAGATTCATTTCTAATGATTCAAAAATACGTGTCCATTTTTCTGTCTTTAAGAATGTTTAGATTCAATATTCAATAGTATATATCATATATACTTTTAGAACTGTATGTTTCATATTTGTGGCGTTACAGTAATCGAATTTGTTCGAAAACGGGAAAGTACCTAGCGCCTAAAGCTTGAATTATATAGGCACGTTCAACGTGTTTCATGTTTTTTCCGAAGCTATTTTAGGTATTTGCGTCTGGAATTCATAAGCCGAGCTGATTATAGAAGGATCCTTAGCATTTAGGAGTTAAAGGTTAGTTTTTAAATACGATATACACGTATTGACTCGTAGTTGCATTTTTTTCAAGTTACTTCAGTGAGTTGGTATTCATCATCATCATCATCATCATCATCATCATCATCAACAGCTCATATACGTCCCCACCGAGGGGATCGAGCCTACCCTAAACTAAGGCTAGTAGACCCTAGTCAACCACGCTGGCCAAGTGCGGGTTGGTCCACCTCACATACAACCTGTAAAGAAATTATTTTTTCACAGGTGTGTGCAGGTTTCTTCGCGATATTTTCCTTCGCCATAAAAGCGTCGAATAAACGTACGCATGAATTCAAAATTTTAAACAAATTGGTACGAGGGCGGGGTTCGAACCGCTACCTCCCGATTGGAAGGCAACGACGGGCCTTACGCACTCACCATCGATGCTTTTATTCGAGCTGTTATTAAATTGACTAAAAAATAGAAATAAACAAAAAATAAAAACCGCCTTCAAAAACGCTCAAAAGTCAAAAATACACATAACATCACATTTTTATTTGTCTTAAAATTTGGCACCGACTTCCAAATAAAAATGTATTCTCGTGTTTATGAAGTAGGTTTTTAATTTTTTTGTATGGAGCTAATGCCAAGTACCTACCTATCGTTAGTAACCAAATCTACAGATACAGACAGTATATATTGGAACCGGCTATTAGCCTCTTGGTGTTGTCAGGGGGGTTTCACTCCGCAGTTTAGGTAAGTCTGGCCGGCGCAACGGCCAGACCGTTGTATGGCTGAGGGTTGCCGCTCGGCTCGCACGCTGGCCGCGCCGCCCGCACGTAATAATTTAGATTTGTCTCATTAATTTCTGTAACGATAACTGCATATCGGTGAGTGGGAACCCTGCGCTCTTATCGCTCAATCGGTATCGGGTCAGTGACGCGTAACGGAATTGGAACACTCGTGTTAAGCAATAAATTTCAATTTCCCGTGCAGTCAGATGAAGGTCGTAAGAGTAGGTACATTTTCATACCTAAACTTGGCTTTTCTTCGAGAGTGAACCTTCTGTATTTTAGTACTATTATTTATTCTGTGGTATTGTGACAGATTATCCCGCATTGAAAAGAAGAGTTTTGCATCGACTTTTCTATCTCATTGCGGAGATATAATGGCGGCTAACTCACTTAGTTGATTCTTATGACGCGAATTATATTGAATTTCAAGGCAGTTGATAAATTAACTGAGCCTATAATAACTACTTTCGTGTTCTTTTTTACCGCATGTCATCACTCATGTTTGTGTTCGAACTCCATACACTTTTTAAATTATTACCCCTTAATAAATTACGCCAGCCTTCCGCTTATGAATTTCAAGCATTTATGTCTGATTATAAGCCTTTAAAGAAATGAGTTTTATCCAAAATAATATAAATAAAATCATATAGTAATGGATTCGTCTCAATTATGTTAATATTGCATCGGTATGCAAGGTTATTTTGACAGGATATATGTAGTCAGTATGTTATGTTAACGTAGGAGATTGGGAGTATCGATCCGAAGGAGGCGTTAAGGTGACCATAGATTAATAGCCCGCCGGACGCTATAGGACTATCAGTTTATCGTCGGTAACACACTCAGTTTTCTTTCAAATCTGGAGCTCCATTCAGGATCGGGGACCCGGTTGACCGACCAGCCCTTATACCACGTGGCCTGTGATACATGAATGAAAAGTTCGCAATAAAATTGGAATTTCGAAAAAGGTCGCAGATCGAATATGATAAATGTATCTATAAATTTCTGTTTGGGTTGGCATTATGCTTTGTTACACATTTAAGGGCGCATTCAATATTAGCTATAGATTAGAATAAAATATATGTTTTAGTAAGTACATTTTTTACTACAGCCGAATACTAGGCTTAGTTGAGTTTTTGATATAATGTTATTATTTTTAATTATATTTGGAGTATTAGTCTTGGAAAGACTTTTAAATAAAAAGAACTTCTTAAAAATTGTTTATCAAGTGATTAAAATACGTCGACGTAAAGATTCGTACGTCGTCGAAGAGATTTATTAGGCTCGTATACATAAATGCATCTCAAAGTTGAGATCGTCCTTAGGATGTAGTTTTGACATTAAATGTGTGGAAGATCTGTCAAAAACAGCATTTTAATATCGACCTCATTCTTGAGATGCAATTACGAGTATATGAATAGACACGAGAATATAAATTGTCTTACCCACGGGGATGTAGTTAATATTCTTAAGATTTTCAAGTGTACCTGTAAAAAAACAAACAATCAATTAATAAATACAGTAATATGGCTTTAAAAAACGTTATTTATATACCTCTCTCATATTAATTTTATTTAAACAAATAAATTTCTAAATAATAAACTGTGGTAGTACTTCAGTATACAATGATGAGAAGTAGTGCTCTTTGACACGACGGTTAAATGAGCATACGGAGACAGGCTCACGTATACTATACGGTAGAACATGTATCTGACCGCTTGATTGGTAAAGGAGTGAGATTAAAATTCTGTATTGCAGCGATAGAGACGAGCGGGGTTTTAAGGTGAAATCTAATGAGGACATTAGAAGGTTTTTGGTATGAAAAGCAGTCTTTTAAGCTGTACCAGGAGACCTAGACAAGTGGCAATTGTTACATAGCGGAACGATATCTACATTCGTCATCGACTCTAAGATAACTTAAACTAATTCCTAGCCAACGTAAGGATTAGCGATCGCTGTGTCGAAGAGTTCTTTCTGTAAGAAAACAACATATTGGTTATCTAAGTACTCAAAACTGAGAAATGGAAAAAAATGTAAAATTAATGATTAAAATTAATATTTCCATTTCATTTTAATGAAAAATGAGTTGTTTTGAGTTGTATACGAAAGTTATGAAAAATCAATTCGCTACTTCATCGATTCGTTGCCAATCAATTTGTCTACCAACTTACATATCGATAACCTTGATCGATTCGCCGCGCTATTTAGCGATGGCATATGTCAATCCCATACATTTTGTTCTTATCGAACTTCCTTATCGTTTTTGAATTATCACTTTGTCTAGGCCCCCAGACGGTAACCTATCTTAATTTCGAAACTTTCTTGTTCGAATTTCATTGGTTCGAAAACGGTTCACCGACGTCTTTTTTGCCATATGTATTGTTTGCCATATTTTTAAATCATCGAAATATCATTTGGCGTAGGTGTTATTTTACCGAACAACGTTTCACCGATTTTCAAAATATTTCTTTTACTATTGGTCGAAGTTTCTTTTGAACTTTTTTCATTTGCCATATACTTTCACTTCACCAAAACAACATTTTACCGAATATTATTTGGCTACAAATGTTACATTATGTTGTGTATCTACTTAACCTCTGTGCTATTACTTCAAAGGTAACGAATGAGCCAGGCCATGCAAAAGGGGCAAGGAGTGCAGGGGGGCGGAGCCCCCCTAGTCGGGGGGGTCGAGGGGCGGAAGCCCCCCGCATAGAAAAGATGTTGCAGGTAAAACGGGATAATAGCTAGGTTAGGTTAGGTTAGGTTAGACATTGTCTTACAATCGGGGAAAGGCTAACGCCGATCCCGATTGTGTCTCCACGGAGGTAGAAGTATTTAGAGGGTTTTTAGCCGGTAGTGGGTCTTCTATCCGAGTCCTGCATATCCTTGGGGTGGCCTAGTCAGCTCAATTCCCTTGTCGAATACCGTAAAAACTGTATTTTCCCTCTTGTAAAAAAAAAAAAAGGTTAGACATTGTGACCACGCACAAACGCGCATTAAACTGCATGTTGCATGCTGCATGCTTGCTTGCATGCTTGCTTGCATGCTTGCTTGCTTCTTTGTTAGCATGTTCGGAAACACGATACTTCGAACAAATGTTATTTCGGTTAAGCATAACTTCGGCAAAAAAAAATTCGACCAAATGAAACTATGGAATCTGAAAAAAAGTACAAACAAAAATCGGAATTATAGTAATATGGCAATCGTGTTTTAGTTAAATAAAAATATGAAAGATAAAAAAATTGACTAACGCTTTCGACAAAATAATATTCGAACTAAAAAAAATCGTCTTTAAGATAGGTAACCCCCCCAGACACAGATTAATAATAGTAGACAATAGTCAGAGTAGATTCGTCTGTTACCTCTATCTTATTTCTGTCAAGCAACAGTGCTTGCATTGCTGCGGGGTTTAGAGCTAAATGATCTAAGCTGCGGGGCGATTCTCTAAACTGACAGCCTTGAGTTCGTCGCTGTCAATGTCAAGCGCTGTATTACTTTTTTTACTATGATAGGTATACATACAGCGCTGCCACAGCGACGAACTCAAGGCTGCCACTTTAGAGAATCGCCCCGATGTGTTCCGGTTTGAAAGGTGACATACAGTGAAATTACTGGGTTCTCTTATTTGACATGTCACAAGCTGGCAAAGTTTAGGGTTCTTGTGATGTCAGGGTTCTAGATTTGCATAAACAGGCACTAAGTGTACCATAGGTGACTGATAGCATTAACCAGCCTGTCTGTTAAACAATTTTTTAAAAGAAAGATAGCCTACTGCTACTACGTTGAGTGTCTGTAGATGACGTGTCGTTAAGCATGGGCCGTCTTAGTTTTTTTTTTCGGCGGGCCCACGGTCGTAAATTAGGGCCGATTGTGAGTCAAAGATCGTGGCGAGCGATTTACATCGCGGTCGTTTAGATTTTACGCCTCCCTTCCTGGAGGATGTGTCGAGAACGACTCTTTGTTCCATTAGCTCGTGATTCCAAGTTAAACAAATCATAAAATTTTGAGAACAAGTCAATTTCTATTTAAAAATGCGACTGGTTTAGTTTTCGTTTTATCTTGACTAGAACTGCCGCTAATTAGTTTATGAAGAGTTTTTAGAACAAATTAATTTAGTTTGCATTATTGTAGTGTATGAACCCGTATTTATAAAACTGTGTATCTCAAATTACCTTAGCTTTACGGTTTACAGACACTGTCACGCTAAAATAAAATGAGAAACAAAATTTCATAACAATTATTTCCTTTGACTTTATTGACTTTGCATTTTCATTAAAATGTTGAATATAATATATGTAGGTAGTTATCTGATAGTCGCTAGGTTAAAAAAATAGTTAAAAGTTAATAGTTGAATAAAATATCAGAAGCGGTTGAAAATATCAGTTAATATTTTTATTCAAATACAATATTGATATTTTTATAAGCATCGTGACTATCAATATTTTTATTAATTCGGTTTGTGATTGAAATTATTCATTACGATAATTTTACCAGTTGGTTACATTTATCTATATTTATACGAATAAATATTACTCTCGCGTTAAAATCAACTTAAATTGAATGAATATTTTTATTCGATATGGTTGAAAATATTTATCGAATATATGTGTTAAATTTTTTATTAGTTAATTTTAACGGTTGATAAATATATCCAACAACACTAGTCGCTAGTTATCGGGCATCGGTGGCGCTGTGGACTCGGCATTGGTCTTCTAATCGGAAGGTCGTATGTTTCTATCCTGTCATGTACCAAAGTGTTTTTCGTTTTTCGATTCATATGTAATACTGCCAGACGATCCTACGGCGAAGGAAAACATCGTGAGGCAACCTGCATACGTCTGCGATAAAATTCAAAGGTGTGTGTGAAGTCGACCAATCCGCACTGGGCCAGCGTGGTTGACTTAGGCCTAAACACCCTTTTTTTTTCTCGGGGGGAAATGCGTAACCGCACCGTACCCGCCGTTGGCTAGACGGCGAGCGTGTGTGGGGCTCTCCCGGCAGAGTACCAGGCCTACCCACTAAAACCCCCCGGTAAACACCCTAACTTAGGGTAGGCTCGAGCCTCTCGGTGGGGACATAATGAGCTGTGATGGTGTAGTTATCTGATAGACACATAAGCAAATAACTCCTTTTCACCTGATAGCAGTGGAAGTGGAGTTCAAATGTGAAGATAGCTAGTGCAGAAGAGGGAATACATGCTGCACTGACCACCCACATCTTGCCGACCTGCATTACAATATGTAAATGATTACATTTACATTCATGTTTTCACATCATATTATTTGTGTAACCATAATAATAAAATAACAGCATTTATTCGTCTTATTACAAAAGTAATAAGCCTAGTAATGATTGTCTTACGCCTGAAAGAGTGCTTAAGTATTGTGGCTTATTGGCGAGGCGCTTCAATATTAACTTCGCATAAAAAGTAAGCTAGTCGAGGCTTGATTTAAGCGGATTTAAGTAGGACTACAGTTAGACTCGCTAGAGATCTGTTCCTGATGGAACATTCTAGAAACGGTAAGAATTTCCGGCGTCCGTTGTACCTATATTGATGTGTTGTGACGCGCTTAAAATATATCTCTGCTCTCATGAATGTAGTTAAACATCCGTTGTTTTTTTATGAAATTGGTTTCCAGCTTGCAGTTAACTTTTGACATAAGACACAAGGTACTCAAAAATATGTATATTTTAATAATAAGAAGCTTACATTTTGGGTTTATAATACTTTTTCAGAGCGGCAAACAAATTCATCGTTTTAATTCATTTACACTAATTCCACGGGACCTACACGGAGATTAGCTAGTCAAAAATAAATGTACGTCATGTCCTATCTAAATTTATTAATTTGCTCTAACTAATAAAACTTTAGCACAACAGCAGAAGGATTAATGGAATAACCACAGTTCAAAATTACCAATCACAATCGCTTCTAAGCCAACCCGCCAATTGGCATCCCGCAAATAATTAAGGCGCCTAGTATTGTCAACGACCTTGGATCGATCGTCCTGCACTAAATATTATTGAAGTGTAAGTAAGAATGAGTAAGGGAAATATAGGAAGAAACTATGTACTTGCGCTCTGAAATATTAAAATAAAAACGGTATTAAAAAGAATATGAAAGAATTAAACGTACTTTCGCAGCTCCGCCTCAAATATTGTTCACGATAATAAAACACACTCGAAGAATTACTTTTTCATATTAATTTTTTTAAATACTTTTTACTTTTTAAGCAGGAGCAAAATCGTGTGTACTTATTTAGACAAGTAAAATGAACATCTTTTACTATGGAACCAATCTCAATAAAGCGAAAGAAAATCAGCTGTTCCGTTCAAATGTTCAACATACACTGAACTTAAATGTATGGAACAGCAATTTTTTTTTGCGATTTCAAGATTGGTCCCATAGTAAAAGTTGTATAGTTTGCTTGTCTTAAAAAGTACCCAAAATTTGGTTCCTGCATGAAAAGTAATCCTGTATAATGTTAGACGCCTCCGTGGTTACTGACCTGGATGGAGGTCCTTGGTTAACTTCCCATGGGCGCAGAAGTTCTTCCACTTCCTTCGGTTGGTGATAGGGCTTCTGTGCTCGCCTGGCTAGCTACCACCGCCTGACATAAGTTTGTATGGCGAGAAACTTAGGTTATAACAATGTTGATGGCATTGCTGTGTTCCGACAATTAGAGTAAGATAGGGTAAGCTCGGCTCTAGGGAAGCTCGCTTTCATCTTCGACCTTATCGTCACCTACCACCAGGTGAGATGAAGGCAAATTGGTGGCGCATTGGCGCGTGCGCTCAGCGAACGATTGAAAAGGTTAAGCAAGGTTGGCTGTGGTCAGTCCTAAGATGAGTTACCAAAATACGAAAAACCTCGAGCTCCTCCGTGTTTCGGAAGGTACGTTAAACAGTGGGTTGGGTCGTGCGTCTGATCTGGTCCCGGTCGTGTCAGCTTACCGTCCCATCGGACTATGCGAGTGAAAGAACAGAGACTGCACTTGCGTTTGCGCAGTCACTTGTGCAATATCTCCTGCGCAGATGGCTAGTCTCTGTCGAGATTGCCCGCCGTGACCGAATATCGGTTAGAAGGACATTATTATAATATTAAAAAGTGTTTAAAAAAAACAACGCCTTCTTTGTTATTCAAGTGATTCTTTGTGATTGAGAATGGGCGCCTTAAGCCGCGCTCAAATATTAATTATTACCAAACATGAACGGTATGCGCTGTCATGAACCAATACGCAGCCGTGTTTACCGAAAACCAATTCCACGAGATTAAAACACAATTGTTACAGGACAAAGCCGTCGATATAAACGAACGATAAACGTTGGAACTCATCAAAATTGTATGAGTTTAATTATCGTCCTAAACTCGCTGCGATCAAACTTAAATGCGACCTAATGTTATGTATCTATTACACTCGGAATTACACTCATTAAACTCATTAAACACGCTCGCGTTTAATTTGAACGGTTTTTGGGGCCAATAGATGATTTTAATTAAGCTCAATCAGCGCTATTTCATTTGAGTCGACTCGAAGTTACTGTTTATACTACTGTATAAAATATTACAATTTTTTGGTCCTTTTAATCCCGTGGCAATATAATCCGGTAGGTACATTAAAAACTAACTATATTAAATAATAATATTAAAAAAATACTAGCACCATTCTCGGCTTTAATAAATAATAAGCCACAAAATCAAATCTTTTCCGAAAGCGGTTGCGGCTGTTTAAGTAGAAAATCTAAAAAGGTCATGATAAAATTATAATAGGGCTGCTAGGCATAAAACGCTCTATACACAGATGCGGCAAGCGGTACGGTTTTTTGCAATGTTCGTGTTGCAATGGACAGTGCCACACAGAAACCGCCCGGGGAAGCGGCGCGGCGCAAGTAAATCGCTTACCGCAGTTCCGCTACCGTCCCGCTTCCGCCTGTGTGTGGAGCGCTTAATTAATTGCATACAACTAAATAAATTATTTTTAGTATTAAGTGCCGACAGTCCTACGTAAGCGTACCAGGAGTACTACGCTCACGTCTGTCATGTGTCATTTTGTGTTTAAATTTCTTTTGTGTTAATAGCTGATTATGGTTGTCACTTGAAAGTTTTTGCTTTCAGTTTAAAATCAAATAACTCTGAAAGTATTGGCGTTCCAGGTCTAAGACAAGCACCGAAGGTCCATTTAGTATCTAACTTATATGCCCCTTAAATGTGATTGGGGTGTTCAGTTACCCCCGGTATATTGATAGCGTTTATTTGGTAATGCGTTTGTGCTTCTGTCTTCATATATCCGTTCATCCGTTTGTCTTTCTGTCTGTCCGAGTCTGTCTATCGAGATCTTGTCCCGCTACCGAAGTATTCTTTAGTTTTGTCCATTTTGTAAATTTTTACGTCTGAGCCGTTAAGCCACCCTAGGCTATGGCACCTCAGGCAAAAAACCCAAATTTTATATAAAAATTTATTATAATGGTGTGCAGCAACTCTTTGCACTGTATTTAAGACCCTGAGTGTAGAAATGCTGACATTAGCACCCTAAGATCTGCAGCCAGGGCCTCGACTCTTAATTTCATGACTTCTATACAAATAAATAAAATTGAAGTGTCTGTTTGTAATGTCATAAATATAATAACAAGTTTTTACCAACATAACAAGTTTTGTTTTTATGTATATCAGGTACCAATAACAAAAACAATTAAAAAAATTTTTGGCTGTCTGTCTGTCTGTTTGTCCCCGCTAATCTCCGGAACGGCTGGACCGATTTTGACAGGACTTTCACTAATAGATAGCTAATTATATAAGGTATAACATAGGCTTTTTATCAAGATCGGTCCAGCCATTACTATTCCACGCGGACGAAGTCGCGGGCACAGCTAGTATAATATATATATGACTTATCAGTTCCACTTTGAACTCATCTCTTGGTGCTAATAAGTATGCAAACACTAATTCTAGCACCCAGTGCCTCACCCGAGGGTCACGTCATTTAGGTCATTAACCCTCAATTAGTCCAAATTTGATACAAGACTAATTTTCGCTACGCTTCCTCATTTTCAGTTCTATCTCAGACACATAAGTGTAGAACTTCCTCAAATTATTTGCCTGTTATCCGTAAATATATATGGATCACTCGTAACACCGGTGCCATGGGTTTTGAAACATTTTGTTAGCGTTCAACTTATGTACACTGTACAGTAAGCTCCTTATCAAGCTATACTGTTTGACCTTTGGACCGTTCTTATGTCGCTTGTAATAGTGGCGGGTTTTCGTAGTGTAAATGTATAGTTTGAATGGGAGTTTACTGTACATACGAGCGATGCGTACGCATGCAAGCGTAATGTTTGCATTGCAATGGAGGCATTCGCGAACCGTGCTCCGGCGAGCGAATCAAACGAGCGGCATGTGCGCCGGACGCGCACGCGTCAATGCGCCCGTCACTAGTTGCGACTGCATGTGAATCGGAGCGGACGCACTCGGTTATTCAAATGCATTTTTGTTTCGCGAAGGAAAATCTATAGTTGCTCCCTGACCAGGGGTTACCATAATCGTTTATAGCAGTGGTTCTGAACCGGTGGTCCGCGGAGACCTGTTGTAACACCGTTTTTTCTTAAAATTTCATAAAACACTAATTTTGCAAAAACATTTTGGTTTCACTGTAGTTTTAACACAAATTTCACAACTAAAATCATAATTACAATAACTTTGTCAATTAATTTCACAATATCAATGTCAAGTGTCAACGTCAACGTCGTTTCACGTCACGTCAGTGACATTTGCAATTATCTTTGGTCATTATTCAATTTTTGCATAAACAAAATAAATCTCGCGTTTATCCTGGCCTTATTTACAAAGATAGTTTTTTTTCGCCCAAAATCCCGTGCTTCCATTTAGGTGGGTTGATTTTCTCAAAATTCGGAATTTGACATTTAGACCGTTTGTTTTGATCATTTCTATAGACATATTTTAATAAAATACACTTAAACTTATAGATCATATAATTATAGTTTCGTCGAATAGAATTTGGAAAGCATTCATTGTTTATGGTTAATTTTTCATTACGTTTCGTTTTTCAACCAAGCTTATAACTTTGGCTGGAAATACTTATAGCATATTGTAGAATTCCGATAGATCCGTATGTTGACTTGACACATCATGACACACATGCTATGAAATGAATTTGGTTTTAGGGAAGGTTCCGTCGCCAATACGACGCTTTAACATTCGGTGAACGGACCTCGATTCTAGTATGCGCGTAGATGGAACGCGCCCATTTTTCACCTTAGTCTTTGAACGCGTCTATCGTCTATGTTATGATTAGTCTGTGAGACATCGACCGAAGTAATTTAATATTGATTTCTTGCGAAATCTTAATTTCTACATTATCTTAATTTCTGCGAAGAAAATCCATAGGTATTTCTCTCGTTTTCCGTGTGAATTTAATTTGAAAAGCTATTTCCAAAGTCTGTTATTTTTCAGCTTGAAGAGTAAAAGCTCAATCATATTTATAATCGCCGGCGCGCGATTCATTGAATTAGTTGAATAAATAAATTATATCGATAGATAATACTCCGCCCACAATAAGGTATCTAATTAACTTATTATATTTCATGATTTAAAGCAGATTTTGTTAATTTTATTTTTATTTGTGGGTAAATTGATTATTAAATCAAACATATTACATTTCCAAAATTCGCCTTTTTCATCCCCTATTTCATTAAAAAAACCTGATAGTAAGCGGCATCTTAGTAGGATTAAGGCATATGTTGAGTATCACTTGCGAATTTCCTGTTAAATTCTAAATTTTCACAATATTAAGTTTCACATCCTTCTTTGCCAAATAACTCACAAATTAAGCTATTTTCTTTTTATTAATAGCAGTAATTATACACAAAATAGGTGCTCTCCCCTCCATACGTCCTTTTTATTAACTAACCAATAAAAAACTTTGACAATTCATTGAAAATTATGTTTGGAATTAACTTGCAATGTTTATTACCTGAAATTCAAACGTATTGACTGGGATTCCTTCAGAACTCAGTGTTAGACCCACTGACCTCAAGATCATAGGCATATTTAATTATATTTTTAACCTAACACTGTGCTATGAATCTCCAGGGCAGTTACCGGAGGCCGCAGGGCTCCGCTGCTTGACCTTACAGCTAGAAACTATAACAAAATAACCTAGTATCAAGGAGGAATTCTGTCGAATTACACAAGTAATATTAGAAGCAGAGAATAAGTTAAGAAACTGGAATTTTATATCTCTGACCCGTGATCGCAGAAACTTAGCATCGAAGGTATGATCTACTAACAACCGCTCCGGGGAAGGCTACTAATTTCTTAAAAAAAAAAAGGAAACCTATAACTATTTGTTGGTGTACTTTATTGCCCCTCAATTTCATAGTTTTGCACCCAATTTGTACCTGATTTTTACCTGCCGAGATTGATCAAACAAACCTGAACCATCCTGCCCTTGGCTTGTATTGATTAAACAATTAGTTAAGTGCTTTGCATTGAGGAATTGTGTTAACATATGCATAAGTAAATTATAATTATGTACTTACAAGAATAAAGCTTTTCATTTTGTACCGGACTAAAGGAATAAGTTTGTTTTTTTTTCTTTAACTTTAAGATTTCCCTATATTTCAACAATTAAGCTAGAAAAAGCATTACACTGTTAGCACCTAAAGTGGTCGGCGAAATATATAGTCCCGAATATAAGAATAGATAGAACAATCCTTGATTTGTATTTACTGTATGTACATTGGTCCAAACAGTTGGTGTCCTATGACTAGACAGATATTTTTGTAAAATGGTCCTTTGTCCCTAAAAGGTTATCTTATCTTAATGTAGGGGTAGCTCAGTATGAGAGCCTTCGCACTTCGACCCATCGTGGATCTTTTGTGCTCCCCATGTTTAGACCTTAAAGCCATCATCACCACCTTCGGTCCAGTCCCTAAAAGGTTAAAAACCACTGACTTATTTCTGCCGCAAAGCAGCAGTGCTTGCATGGCTGTGTCCCGGTTTGAAGGGTAAGATATGGCAGTGAAATTACTGGGTACCGTGACTTTACATCTGATGTCACAAGTTGACAACGTACACTGTGGTTCTTGTGGGGGTTGCAGTTTTGCTGCGAATCTCACAAGAGGCACATGTATTTTAAGTGACTGTTACCGCTGACCGTTGTTGCAATAAAAAAAAGTTTCACTTTAATAATAATTTTGATTTTAGCGGTCACGGTTAGAGGGCAGAGCGGTCTTACCGCCTAACTCACTCGCTATCGTTTTAGCTCTTGTTTATGACGTCATCTTGTGATTTCAAAGAGGAGATTAATAAATAATTTTTCAGAGCTAGGATTTTGTCCTCTTCTCGAAAAGGCTCTCCCAATTTGCGAAAAATTGATAGAGTCAACCTTTTTCAACTGTGTTTAATGTCTATAAGTGCATAGAACGGTATTTGTTGAATATAGTTTTTTAATTCTCTTACAACACCCTAATCACCCAAACCGTAGAACCATCAATTAACTATTTAAATGAGAACCCAATTACGGCAGTACTGTTCCATTGTATTAAAACATAAGGAATACTAATTTTATATTTATTAATTATACTATGCGGCAGCAGTAATTCGATACCATTTTCACAAAATTTATTCGAAACAATTAACATGCTTAGGTCTCACCGGTTTAACATCTCTGGAAAATGAATGGTCACTTTTTATTACATTCCTTGGGTGCCGGGAGCGTGCATTAAGCGACCGGCATTCCAGCCAGCCTACTATATTTGCTTGAGCCCCGGTAAAAGCGAGATGGAGTTATCCGTCACAATAGCGCTGTCTCCGTTTACACGTTGTTTTAACATCGCTCCAAGCGCTCGTAGTACGGCTCCAGGTGTGCCGAACCCACAGACATTTCAGCATCGGATAATTACGACTTGAAATTAGAGATTCACCCAGATTATGAATAGTTATAGGTAATTAATACAGTAATGTCATCACAGTTAATAACTGATATTTTTTATTGAATATGGAAATTTTCATGACTATTTTTGAGACCATTTACCTACCGACGACGTAATAAAAATGTCAATCAATGACTTGTTCAATGTCTATATTTTTTAAGTAGTAGAAATAATAATCGAAATAGAGAAATGGGAAAATAGCCACAATACCTCTGCGAAGAAATGGACTATTCTAAACAAAACCCAATAAATATTATACTTGTTATTTGACTATTAGCTCTGCATACTTGATTTTTTATTTTCTACGCCGCGTTAAATAAATTTTTATCTCATTGCATAACGGTGTATGGTCGATGTGACACTTCGTTTCATTGAATTTTTTTACTAAAATAAACATTAAAATACGACAAATCAGATGAAATGAGAATCCATATAGTCATGAATGGAAAGGATAGTATACATTGCTTGATAAAAAATTATATAGGTATATAATTAAAATTAATCAGTAGCAATAATGAATCATCATAATTTACATTTCACCATCAATTTGTCATCGCTTGCCATTACAATGTTCCAGTGGATATATATGTATAGAACAATATACTCCAGAGAGTACAGTAATCATTGCCAACTGTACAGTGTACATATCATTTGTTACGTCACGTCTGCCCTCGTCCGCCTGTCTGGACGATTTCCGGTCCGTTCCCAATAACACCAACAAAGTTGTGTCGAACGAACGTGTTAACTTAAATGCTAGTTAAGTTAGGGAAAGTTTTAATTGTGCCTCTATTGTAAGTCGTCAGGGGTTCGATTCTAGATCAATCGCTTCCTATCGAGCGCTTGTCGAGCGCTCGATAGGAGCGTCTTTACCGAACTTCATTAAAATTGGTTCAGCTCTTCAGACGTGAAAGCGCAACAGACAGCAGACAGAGTTACTTCCAAATTTTTAATATTAGAAGGAATCATCGATAACGAAACGAAAAGCAGTAGAAATTTAAGAGAAAACACTAAAGTCGAGAGAATTCAAAAATAGGTATTTGTAAAATGTATTGCTGTCGCGCGCGCAGCTGTATGCCCGAACAATCGAACTGAGCGTGATAGAGACAACTGTAGCTCGGATTAAAACTACCTATGAAAAGTATACAAAATATACGTTTAGTAGTCCCCTGTTTTCTCCGCTAAATCTAGACCGATTTAATAATAATAATAAATTTATTTGCCAGAATATGGTTAGTAGGTTGTTACAGTTATATTTCCCGACATATTCTATCGAATGTTCGATGTGCAAATGTTAAAATTATTGGTTAAATTATACATTTAATATATGCAGATATTTTGTTTTTCATGAGCATGGATATCTTATTATTTTGATAGAAGCTTACATATTAATGGCTTTTACAGGGTTAAATTTAATTAATGTTTATATTTAAAATCAACGAAAGGCTTTGGCTATGTTTCTATGTTTGACTTTTTTCATATAATCTCGTCAAATTTGTTTGCTGGATATTTGGACATAGCAAAAAGTCGGGCCATTTTTGGGGTCTTTGATGGTTTAAATCTCTTTGAAAAAAAGGAATACACAGGACATGCTAACAGAGGCTCTATTGCCTTTATTTGGAAAAAATAGAGCAACTATTGCCATTGACCAGGAAGGAAACAGGGAACTACGTTGGTATGGAAACACGACCCGTATGACTTCCTCTTAAGTACAGGCTACGACGGGACGTTATGCTACGACGATGATTCACAAATGGAGCCCCCTGTACGCTGTAAATTGAAGTTTGATATCTTCTGTCGAAGCGTTTCCTTCCATAGGACAGGAACTTTGTTCTAGATACATATACAAAGATTTATTTATACACACAGACTTACTCATGGTCCACACCGATCCCTACGAAATCGGTTTTCGGTTTCATGAAACGACACAAGTTTTCATATCACCTCTTCATTTGAAATCTTCAGTGAATACGATGGGATACATTGATTTTAGTTGGTGATAATTCTTACGAGTATGTTGGTAGTTGGCAGTAGGTTCAGTAACGTGAGAAGGATAGCTCTAGTTTCCTTGTTATTAAAAAAATACTCCTTGGATCATGTCCAGAAATGCTAATCATTTTGTGTGCTTTCAAGCGATTACTCCGCCAGTTGTGGACCGATTTTCAAAATTATTTTTTGTATTCGATAGAGTATATCCATGGGGTTGTTCCATTGACACCAAAGTCAGGATCGGATGATGGGATCCCATGTAAATCGAGGGGAACCTTTAAATTTTATAGATGCGTCCGTGTTTAATGGTTTTTCCGAAGCTATTCACGTATTTGCGTCTGGTAGTCATGATTTATTCAATAAAAATATAAAGATAAAAATACAAACCGACTTCAAAAACACTGAAAAGTTAACCTGTGGATGTGGGTTCTCCTGACACTGAGCCACTTAGTACCTTTCATGTTATTCTCAAAACGAGCTTTGATAGAGGTAGTTTTGTGGCAAACGTTAAAAAATGTGAGTATTGAACTTACAAAGTTTAATCGGGGCCTCAGAGACCTCACGTCCATGTTTTTCACACAAAGCATACATAACAGGCTTATATTTTTTTTCAGTTTCTCAATAAAAGTGGACAAGAATAATGAAATAAAAAAAATACAAGCCAAATTCAAAAAGGGACAATCGTATGCAAGTTTATTTTTTAGTTATGACAAAAATTTTGTGTGCTTGTTCAGACAAGCAAACTGAACAACTTTCACTATGGGACCAACTTCGAAATCGTAAAAAAAATCAGCTGTTCCATACAAATGTTCAACATTCACTGAACCTAAATGTATGGAACAGCTGATTGTTTTTTGCGAATTCAAAATTTCAGCCTTAGTGACCCCATGTCCATATAAGTGTAATGAAAAAACGATGTCCAAAGTTAAAGGTTAAAAATAATATAGAATAGACAACATCACCTTTTTTATATCGAATTAAGTCGGTGATCAATGATCTCCTAGAAAGTATTAAAATTTGGCACCGACTTCAATATAGAAATGTGATATCATTTTTTACTTTTCAGTGTTTTTGAAGTCGCTTTTTATTTTTTGTAATTATTTTTATATGTGACAGTCTACATGTACGAGAACAAGACAAAACATTGAATACCTAATCTGAGGATGAGTCATAGAGTAATATTTTAGTAGTCGATGTAATTTTTTCTATAGTGCATCTAGCAAACGACTCCATTCCACTTGATGGGAAGTCGAAGTGGAGTCGAAATGCAAAAATGGCTAGTTTACGAAGGGGAAAACACACTGCACTAAACACCCTCATTTTACCGGCCTGCGAGGTGCTTCTTCATGCCTTTTTTGAAGGATACGGGGTTGTAACAGGTAGAGAACGCGTGTGCTGGCAGAGATATCAATTTTTAATGCGCCAAATGATTTGCCAAATATATTATTTCGCGTTGGAATGATAATCACAGTAAGGCGGTAACAACGAGGACTGGCACTTAATAGTCCATAAGAGGAAAGAAGAAGGTACTACACCCTCTTCTAGGAAAAAAAGCTTTTCAGAACTCGCCGTGGTAAAGATGCTATCATCTTGCGCACGGTATTTGCGTTAAAACGGATAGAACTGCAATGTATGGGGATGACATTAGGAAACTACGTGACTTCGTCATTCGCATGCGCTTGCGTTTAAGCTCTGGTGAGCTAGGATATTTTTGAATTGCTCGTTTGAAGTCGCAACGTCCTGTGCTATTTCGCTTAGCGACGAGTATGAGACCCGCTCGTGGCAGTAGGCCGATTAAATGGTTCTCTGCCCGGAGAGCCCCACACACGCTCGCCGTGTAGCCAACGGCGGGTACGGTGCGGTTACGCATTTCCCCCCGAGAAAAAAAAAAAAAAAAAAAAAAAAAAAAAAAGGCCGATTAAATGGAGAATTTCTGATGTCGAACGAATACCAACGAATAATTAGTCCTAATTCCAGACTCCGAGCCGTTACTGGGAATTTTGCGTACACTCTACTTAAAATAATCACTGAAATAACATCAGCTGTAAATAAAAGCTCCGCACGTCTCACCGACTTACAACATTAGATAATTAAAGCAATAAATGCGACAATCAGCCCCGGCCCTCGTACCATTATCGCTTAAAACAGTATTCGTACCGCACTGAGAGCGAGACGGCACTATACGCTTGAATAGCGGTGTCTCTATTTCAATATTGTTAGAATTTTCTCAAAGCTATCACGGTGAGGGGGCCGGTTTCAAGGCGCGGTTCGTTCCATGCGGTTGCGCGTAGTCGGGTGCGTACAGCGAGTCGCGGCCGACTGACTCGACGCGTGAGGTAATGGCGTCAAGAGGCAATCTTTGTATGGATATGGCCTATTGTGCTAAGATGCGTGAGAATTAAGCAAATGATAAGGCACGAGGTGGGATGCTGTTGCGCACTGTACGGTCGGAATCAGAAGTAGATAGACATTTATACAAGTAGATAGTACCATGTCACACCAACTATTCTTTTTGTTTAGTATGGTTACACCTATATTACATTGTAAATAGTTGGTGTGACATAGCACTAAAATGTTTATCTACTTTTGAAGCTGACTGTATCTCAATGACTAGACGTAAGATTCTCCCCGCGCAGCGTGGAGCATGCCCAATTGCCCACTATATCATCTCGACGTCTATTTGGTCTAAGTCGGGGCGATTCAGGGTTTGGGAAACCCAATTTTCCCGATAATCCATGAGCACAGCAGCCAGCTACGGATCGAATCGATACGGACTGATGAAACCTGGGATCCTTGTAGACAATGGCGCAGGCAACAATAAGTCTCGAATAACTAAAAGCAGGAACTTTAATCACTCTAATTTTATTAGTATTATTACACATAAAGCATCTGAAAGTTGAGAAATCATTAGCTCCCAAGACACAGAGATAACCTATCCTGCATGCGATATTTATATTATCAGGTAGTACAGACATCCACTGGGTCACTTCTCCCCACCATCCACTACACGACGAGCCTCAGAGGCGCGCTCAGTTTTCGTTGCTCCCAGTTTTAGCTTGAACCCCCCGCGTAACTCTATTTAGATAGCGAGGTGATGCTTGTTCGATAGAAATCTAACAGGTAATACTCGCCAACAAGGCTTGAGGACCCAGCAAAATTGTCGCTTTCTTCAAAACTATTTAAGGGGAAGCTGTAAAAGCCATTTCCGACTAAAAGCGTAGCGTCCCTAAATAAAGGATAACCTCGTTTGGAAGTTAGGGACAGACTTTGTAGTCCGCATAAACCTTATTTAAAAAGTGTAATTTGTATATTGCCTCAATGTTCCAATAATGTACCTATGTGCGTTGGCGTAATAAATTTTATTATTATTATTGAACAAAATGACAGTTCACGTCCACACTAAGCCAACGATTAATAACAATAGTTATAATCTAGTACGTTCGGTCCGAAGTTCAATGCTAGGGGTCATTATGCTCAAGGAGCCGGGGTTGAGCATCATTGTCCCGGGAATGGAAATGATACATGGACCTTTGAAAATGCCCTTCCCAAATGGACGCTATAAATTGCTATAGATAAATAGCAGAAATGCTATCATTAGGCTATTCGCTACGATAAACTTGCAGAAGCGGATATAAAATTGTCTTTCTCTATGCAGCAAGCGTAGGGTTGACCAGCCTCTTTAATCTATAACTTCGGTTGCCATATCAGACCTGACATTAGAATTATACTTTACATCCATTACTGCTTTAGTGAGTAGTTGGATCATGGCGGCGTTCGTTGTAACAGTAATGAGTATAAAGTATATTTAATGATGACAGTTCCAATGTGGTAACAAAAATTAGCAATTAAAGGGGCAGAGGTTGGCAGCCCGAGTTAGCGAATAGGGAAACTTAAAATCAGTTCCCCTATTCGCTGTCCCGTTTACTTGCATCCGATGAGTGTGTGTAAGCAATGTAGTTAATAGCAAGTGCAGATGAATTTCGTGTTTATCTTTTGGTTCTCACAGAAAAACACGAATGTCGAATCGAAATCGAAATTCATATGAACCTTTCGACCTCGTCACATATATTGATATGAAATGATGAAATGAAAGAAGTGGGCACTACCTTCTCAACCACAGGAAGAACTGGTTGCAAAAAAAATGACATTCTGCTATAGTATGCCGTTTCTGTATCATCTATATAATCTATACTAATACTAAGTGCAGTTGATAAAAAATATTTTACAAAAATAAAAACCGACTTCAAAAACACCGAAAACTTAAAAATAACATAAGAATAGGTACAGACAACATCACACTTCTATATTGAACTCGGCGCCAAACGATGATCTCCTAGAAAGTGTTAAAATTTGTCACCGACTCGGCTCGAGTTCCTCGGTGGGGACGTATATGAGCTCTTGATGATGATATCCATGAGTTCTATTTTTGACAGCGTATCGAAATATATTTTATCTATAAGAAAAAAGCAAAAAATAAAATAACAATGGAAAAGAAACAACATAAAAAAGCTGTTTAAGGAATTCATTGTATTGTTTGTGTACTCAAACGCGAGATAATAACAGTTTTACGGCGACGAAAGCCATCAAAGGGCAATTAGCCCGCCCCCTGGCAACGTTTCTTACGTTCTGTCTATTTAGTCACGGTTTTTTTTTCAATTCATTTTGTGTAGGGTAAGAGATCGATCAATACTTACCTTTCTTGATTATCAGCTGCAAAATCTATTTGTTAAAACGAGATTGAAAATTGTAGATTGGTCGTCATTGATTTACTACCAAACGTAGATAACGCATCAACATTCGAAAAGTGGGCCGGTGAAGAACTGCTCAATCGCGACTCGTGCAGTTCTTTTCCATAGTAAGTGATTAGCTGTTGGCACGTCAACATGCCGAAGTCCTAATTCAAAAGTTGTGGTAACAGCCAGAAACGGCAGAAAAAAGATGGGATTTCAGATTAAACTAAACTCATTACACATCTTATCATGTATTCAAATATTCGATTACGTAAAAACCAATCAAAAACAATTAATTTAATCATAAACATGTCGCTTCGCGTTAGTGTCAGTACATCACAATCGTCTCGTTAGTACGGGCGTCGTGTCACGATGTGTTGTCTCATTCATGCGAAGGAGCGACAACGCAATAAGCAATTTTGACCATTATTTCTGAGAGTATAAAGTTGATATTTTCTTGTAGTAATTACTAAAACGTCAATTTTAAAATGTTTGATCTGTGCTAGGTATGAAATACACACGGTTGTACTTAAAATAGTTGCCGTAATAATGTAGAATAAGGTTGAATTCCATAAATACGGTACTTTCTTTATGTTGATTTTGATTCGGGCGTGCATATTCAACCAATATATCAGCGAGTACAAATGTATAGTCGATTAGGTGATAGATTTTAAGCGCGTTTTTGTATGAACTGCTCTATCTACGTTTGGTAGTAAATCAATGTTGGTCGTATACAAATAGATTTCAGTTACACTTGAAAATGTGGGGTCGTGATAGCGCTTGAAAAAAGCTGGCATTAAGATGAAAACAAAAATTAGGAAGACTAGAAAGAATGACTATTACTGAACAGGAAGGTCTATTAGATCTTTAGGTATTTAAAAAAAAATACATATATAGGGTGTAACTGAACACCCCAATAACATTTAAGGGTATGTATCCATCAGAAGTAGAGATTCTGTTGGAAAAATATTAGCGCTAACAAACCTTCTTTTTTTCCCATACAAACTAAATAAATTATTTTTTGGTATTAAGTACCGACAACCCTACGTAAGCGTACGAGGAATACTACGCTCACGTTATTAAAACTAAATTAATTATTGTTTGGTATTAAGTGCCCACAGCCCTACGTATACGTAGGAGGAATACTACGCTCACGTCTGTCACATGGCATTTTGTGTTTAAATTTCTTTTGTGTTAAGAGTTGATTATGGTTGTCACTTGAAAGTTTTTGCTTTCAGTTTAAAATCAAATAACTCTAAAAGTATTTGGTTTCCAGGTCTCAGACAAGCACCGAAGGTCCATTTAGTATCTAACTTATATGCCCCTTAAATGTTATTGGGGTGTTCAGTTACACCCGGTATAAAACAAGTTAATTTATTAAAAAAAACTTTTTAAATACAAGCTTTTAGTACTCATCAATACGAATCAAACGAGCCCAAACTCGATAAGGTTGTGTCATTTTATTGCGGAGTTCCTATGGCCACCCTCCAGCGCCAGCATCAGATCAGCTCCATGTCTTCATAAAATTGCATTGTCACGCGATATACATATGCATTCCAAATTTCAACTCAATCAGACCGGGAAGTGGGTCAAATTTAACTTGCAAGACTTCATTACAGACACCGCGACAGGTGAAAGTAAATAAAAGCTTGTAATACAAGCTGGTAAAATAAGGTATTATACGGAACAGAAAAAAAATAGTGGACGTGCGATCTATAATATTTAATACTATGAAGACTGATGTCATCAAATTCCGATTTCCCATACACAAAAATAAAACAAACTCATATCCACTATAGGAAATATTTTTTTCTGATTTGTCGTATTTCCTAGGGTATATTTCAGTAAAAATAATTTAATTTAGAAAAGAACGTACTTGGTTCAGTTACGCAGGGCTGTGTCATGATATGACACGGCCACAGTATTTTTGACATGACACTTACTTTTTTATCCGTGAATTCCGTGATATTATCGTATTAATTTTATTTCATAATTTCAGTTAACCCAAAGATCGTTCAGTTGACCAATATCCAGTTTCTTAATGAAAGCGTAGCTGGTGGTGCCCCAAGTAGACTCCACCACGTCGGCGTTTCACCGACTTGTATTGCTGAATTTTATTTGACTACCAACTCATAGAAAGCTGGTATTACTTACCTTGGCTCCAATTGTCTCCTTCCGTCTCCTCCGTAGCCGGTGGACTTCCTGAGCTAGCTCGAAGGAAGTCGCGGCTCCTGAAGATCTGCAGTGGATCCACCGGTGGAGACCGGAGCACTACAAATGCCTATTAGGCCACCACGACTCACACGCGATTCTGACACAAAGCGGGCACTCTTTTGCACAACACAAAGCGGGCTTTCGCACCCCGATATTAGGTGCGCCGCGCAAATCACTATTTGCTTGAATATTGTGTATTATATTTTATGGATGCCCGGACATCATCCTAACCACAAAATATGACATTTCGACTCGACTCAACTGACATATCACATGCGGCCGGCCGCCAAAAAAGCTGTCACTGCACAGACTAGAATGCAGTGCCGCCTCTCGCTCTTCCTCGAGCGTGAACATCCCCCCGCTCCGGACAGTCCCGGACTGTCCGCCAAATCAGTCTAAGGGGAGGCGAGAAAGAGTAGCGACCGCGCGCTTCAAAACAGAATCCCCAACTAGGACCTCGGCAAACCTGGGCACACCATCAGACCCTAGAGTAAGTTGGACAATGCGTCCGCGACGCCAACGTAAGGGTGGCAGGTTTGGGTCCTTCACTAACACGAGGTCTCCAACCCTCGGTGGGTTTGTCTTATCTGACCACTTAACGCGCTGTTGCAAAATGTGTAAATATTCAAGGTGCCAGCGGCGCCAGAAACTCTGGGTAAGCTGCTGGAGCAACTCAAACCGCGAAAGGCGTCCGGGATTGATATCTCTATAAGGATACTCGGGCAGGGCGTTAAGTGGTCTGCCTATCAAGAAATGGCCCGGCGTGAGGGCCTGCAAATCGTTCGCGTCGGTAGACAACGGACATAACGGACGCGAGTTGAGAACCGCCTCAATCTTATGAAACACCGTCGCGAGTTCCTCAAACGTGAGAATAGTCTCCCCAATAACGCGGCGAAGGTGAGTCTTGGCGGCCTTTACAACAGATTCAAAAATCCCTCCCCAGTGAGGGCAAGACGGCGGGGAGTATCGCCATGTTACCCCCCTACGGGAGAGTGTGGATCCGATCTCAATATTATTTTTATCTAAAAATTCACAAACTTCTCTTATATGTCTATCAGTGCCCTTGAAGTTCGTCCCACAATCGGACCGAATTAGAGAAGGCAGTCCCCGGCGGGAGACAAATCTGCCTAACGCTGCTAAGAAAGCGTCCATGGTGAGTGCACTCACCACCTCCAAATGAACGGCTTTAGTGGCCAAACAAACAAACACACACAAATAAGCCTTTTCAGTCTTAGCATTACGGAGTCGCGACGTTTTTATAGTGAACGGTCCCGCGAAATCAGTTCCAACTCCTAAGAAGGTCATCGATTCATTCACACGATCAGCAGGCAAATCACCCATTTGGGGCTGCATCGTCTCGGGGCGTAAACGATAGCAGGGCAGACATCGAAAGATAACAGATCGGATTATTCTTCGCGCTGACAAAATCCAAAACTCCCGTTGGAGGAGCGCGGTCAATGCATTACATCCGGCATGAGCATTCTTCACATGGCGATCAATGATCAACAATCGCACCAATGGTCCGTCCTTGGGGAGCAACAGGGGATGACGTGATCTATAAGGCAAGTTAGCGTGCCTCAATCGGCCTCCTACACGCAACAATCCTTTATCATCCAGAAAGGGAGTCAAACGCACCAAGGGTCCCTTCAATTTGGACGTCCCGGTACGGAAAATCTTAAGTTCCGGTTCAAACGCTCTAGACTGGGTCATACGCACCCAATGCAGAAGAGCATCTTGGCGCTCCTGCGGTGAGAGGACCGGACACAAATCTTTGTCCTGAGGCCGGCGACAATTTCGTATAAATCTTCTTATCCAAGCGGTCACGCCGAGCAACTTGTCCAGAGAACTGTAGCGGTCTAATAAAAATTCCCGCTCTGGAGCCGCCATAGTCTCGACAGCGTGAACACGCAAGCCCGGATTTGGTACCTTCACCACAGCTGGTGTGGAAGGCCAAGACGGTTGTAACAACCAGTCGGGACCCCACCACAGAGTGTGGTCAATAAGCTGAGGGGCTTCGCTGCCACGTGATGCACAGTCAGCAGGGTTTATTTCACCTGGCACGTGGCGCCAAATCAACGTGGCCTTCGAGGCCTGTATTTGGGATACCCGATTGGCCACAAATACTTCCAGGGAGTGGACGGAGTTCTTAATCCAACACAGGACAACCTGACTGTCGGACCAAGCAAAGAGCGACTCAAAGTCCACACTACGTCCCAGGGTGTCAACAACGTGGTTCATCAACCGAACCAGAAGAGTAGCTCCAGACAATTCTAACTTCGGAATCGTTAATCGAGTCCGAAGTGGAGCAACCTTACTCTTAGCAATTAGCAAGTGGAGCTTAACAGCTCCTCTATCATCAACCGTCCGGATATATACGACGGCTGCGTATCCACTCTCAGACGCGTCACAAAAGCCATGAAGGCTGGCCGTAAACCGTCCCTTAGGCAGTATATGTCTAGGGATACTAACATGGTTAATGTCGGGGAGAGATGACATGAAGGACTCCCAATCTCGCAGCAAACGGCCCGAGAGGGGCTCATCCCACGACACTTCGGCTGACCAAAGTTCCTGTAGGAAGCACTTCATCCAAAACACTACGGGACTAATCCAGCCATTTGGGTCAAAGGTACGAGCTACTGTAGACAAAACCAACCGTTTCGTCCAGACCTTGGGGCTTGGCAGCTCCAATCGATAGGTGAACGTGTCCTGGACAGGTCTGTATTGCACTCCCAAAACAGACAGTAAATCTGGAGTGTTGGCATTCTCAAAAATATGAGGCTCCTGCTGGTGGTCGTCTGGCAAGTCACACAAAAGCTGAGGTGAGTTGGACATCCACTTCCTCAGTTCATAACCACCAGCCCCGAGAAGAGCAATTAGTTCATCTCGCAAAATCAAGGCTTCCTCGACACTAGAGGAGCCCGTACAAATATCATCAACAAATGCATCCTCCTTGAGAACCAAGGATGCGCGAGGGTATCGTAATCGTTCACGTTCAGCGAGTTCCACAAGTGAGCGAATTGCCACAAAGGGGCTCGAACGCAAACCGTATGTATTGGTGTTCAGCTCGTAGACCAGCATGGGATCCCTGGGATCCTCCCTCCATAATATGAGCTGATATCGCCTATCGTCCGGGTGAATCACAGTCTGCCGAAACATCATCCGGATATCGGTCACAAAGACGACGGCATGGCGACGGAAGTTGGTCAATACATCACCCACCTCGTGGTGCAACTTCGGTCCAGCATGCAGACATTGATTCAGCGAAACTCCGGTAGACGTAGGAGCTGACCCATCAAAAACAACGCGTATCTTCCCGGTGGAAGGTTTCAAAACCGCGTGGTGAGGAAGAAAATTATGTTCCTCGTTTCGCCAGTCCAGTCGCGAGACCGACATGTGCCCCAGTTGCTCATATTCTCGCATGAAGTCGACATACTTCTGTTTGAGGTCGGAGTTCCTACTCATACGACGCTCCATGGACAGCAGCCGCTTCTCGGCCAACGGCCGGGAGCTGCCAAGTGAGGGGCGAACTGACAAAAAGGGCAAACGAGTGATCAGCCGTCCCGAGTGAAGGCGACCTGTATTGTTCTGGTAGAACAACTCACACTCCTCGTCTAAGGGGTTCACTCGCTTCACGGTAGGTGGCTCTTCCACCTCCCAAAACCGTTGCAGGACATCCGATAAGGTGGAGCTAACAGTTATGTAACTGTCCACCGATGGAGATGGTGGGTTATGCCTAACTGGTCCCATCACTACAAACCCAAGCGATGTAGATAAGGCTACCAGCCCACCCTCCTGTAACTCTCTCCTCTTCCCACAATACACGCGGCCTAGAACATCGGCACCGAGCAATAAGTGAATCGGACCGGTTCGGTGGAAGGAAGGGTCAGCCAAGGTCAATCCTGATGTCGCATCAACGACAGCGCGCGAAACGTGCTGTTGCGGAAGCTGACCAACAACCTTCTCATAAACAATCGCGGTAGCGCCAATTTTGGGCGCTGAAGAGAAGTGGGGGGAGAAGGAGAACAAAACCTGACCGATCGAATCCGGGATCCGCAGGTCTCCGATTCCTCGTACCGATTCAAGGTATGGAGATGTGTTCAAACTCAACTGCCGGACCAGCCAGCTGGAGGCAATGCAACCCTGAGCTCCCGTATCCAAAAGGGCGCGAACTAAAACAAAGGTGCCCCTCGGGCCCCACACCTGTACGGAGGCTGTTGGTAACAGCACCTGCTCCTGTGGGGGGGTTGCAGCCGACAGTTGGTTTAGTGAAAATCCTCCCGCATTCCCCGCAACGGGGGGGAAGGGGGGTCCGAAGAAAAATGCGTGCGCGGCGGAGGAATAGGGCGCTCAAGGCGCTCGAGCGGGTCCCAATCCGGCACGTACACACCCCGACCAAAGCTGCATCGGG
Organism: Schoenobius gigantellus; assembly: GCA_963935595.1. NCBI lineage: Eukaryota > Metazoa > Arthropoda > Insecta > Lepidoptera > Crambidae > Schoenobius > Schoenobius gigantellus. Next base: position 67,297,852 of record OZ012541.1, on the reverse strand, counting down.
GGGCCGGGCGGTGCCCATGATGGGCGAAAGTTGGGGGAGCCCGTGACAACCGGGGTCTCTCCATCAGAGGGGGAGAGAAGCGTATTGTCTCCCGACGTGGCTCCCTAATAACCGCGGCCCAATCCCGCGGTGGCGCCTCATAAGCGGCGCGTCGATCCCCCCCGCCCGTAGGGGGGGTGGGGCGCCCAATCCTCTCACTGGAGGGGGGGCGCCTGTCCAATCTCCGCGGAGGGGTGGCACGCCCCTCCGATCTCCTCGGAGAGGTGGGTGACCTAGGAGGGCCCCCGCCCGTGTGCGAGTCCCTCTCTCTCACCACCTCACGAGTGTCTCTATTGTTGAAGCACAAAAGGGGGTGATGGGCCCCTCCACAACAGTGGCAATCTCGTGGGTGGGGGCAAGCCGATGCCATATGGGCCCCCAGGCAGCGGTAGCACCAATTCCGCTGCTTGGCCATATTCCTACGCCCCTCGGTGCGTAGGCCAACAAATTTGGGACAGGCCGGCAAACGATGGCCATCCCGCTTGCAACACTTGCAAGGCCTCGGCCTCTCCCCGTGTGGAGAGTTCTGCCGCACTGCAGTATACTGCTTGTGCGGGCGGCGCTCTCTCCGTGGCGCTGCCCGGGTCGCCTCAAAGCGGCCTGTACTCGGTCCCGGTATAGGAACCAGATCCAAGTGGTCGGTCATCCGACACTCATCCTCCAAAAATCTGAGGAGATCCGAGAAGGGGGGGAGGTACGAGGCACTATTGCCCCCATACCTTTGTTCAAAGCGCCCCTTCAACTCCATGGGAAGCTTATCGAGGATGAGGTGGAGCAAAATAAAGGACCACTGGTCCACCGGTAGATCAAGGCGTTTGAGCGCGTTAATAGCGCTTAGCAGCGGGTTCAAAATCTCCTTCCTCAATGAGGAGACCCGCGATACTCGTGGCAGCCCTAAAATGGCAGCCACATGTGTGTCCGCTAGCAAGCGAACATTCTGATACCGGGCGGTCAACAACGCCCTTGCAATATCATAACTGTCATCATTGACAGGTAGATGCTGGACAAGTACACCAGCCTCTCCCCGTAAGGCAGAGAGCAAATAGGCCAATTTCTGGCTAGGGAACAGGTCGTCCCTCGAGTGAACCAGGCTATCAAAGAGGTTAATGAACCCCATCCAAGAAGCCAAGTTCCCATCAAAGGTTGGGATGTCTAAAGTGGGCAGTCTGCCCAGCAAGCCGGCCGGGGTAGGCTTGACCTCCCCGGGCGTGCACGACTCACCCCTCCGGACGGATAGGATTGCCTGAGCCTTGTTTATAATCACATCCGCCTGTTCAAAACACTGATCATAATCGGCATTAAATTGGTCGACTGCCCGCAACTCAGCGGCACCCTCGGCTGGGTGGTCGAGCAGATATTGTTGATGAGCAACGAAAAGCTGCTCCAATTCCTTCAAGCGAGCCGGTACTCCCTCATGCCGAATTAACAAGGCCTGTTCTCGGTCTGGTCGGTCTACCAAAGCGACGGCACTAGCAAACCATCTCAAAATCTTTTGTGCACCCGCGCGGGCACCACTAAGCGGGCTGACTGGCGGGACCATTTTGCACCAAAATTAATAAACACTATAATAATACACGGACAAACAGACCGACAACCGCAGACAATAAAACAGATCGGGAGGAACTTCAAAGGCAGAACAAAATATATAAACAAACCAAAATCAAGTATAAATGCTAGAACTTAACTAGAACAACAAGGCATTTAACAACAGAATTTTTCAAACAAATTAAATTCAAGCATTAAGTCAATAACTTAACAAACACAATATTCAAAGGCAAACAAAACAAAATCAAATGTAAATGCTAAAACTTAACACAGCAAAATAGTGTATTACAACAACAGCAAAGTCATTTAGCAGCAAAATTTTTTCAACAAATCAAATTCAAGTATAAGTTTACAACTTAACAAACAAAATATTCAAGGGCAAAACAAAGATATGAAAAAACAAACCAAAATTTAAATATAGGTAAATGCTAGAACTTAACTAGAACAACGAAGACATTTAACCTCAATTTTTCATATACAATGACAATTAGTTAAGGAGATCGGTCCACAAATGAGCTGGTAGTCGGTTTAAAATCAGCAATCAAAACCAATTAATATGTATTGCCCGTTTGGACAACCAACAAGATTACAATATTAATTGTACAATACTAATCAAATACTCAAATCTAAGAACCACGCTCTGCTACCAAGAGATGGTGGTGCCCCAAGTAGACTCCACCACGTCGGCGTTTCACCGACTTGTATTGCTGAATTTTATTTGACTACCAACTCATAGAAAGCTGGTATTACTTACCTTGGCTCCAATTGTCTCCTTCCGTCTCCTCCGTAGCCGGTGGACTTCCTGAGCTAGCTCGAAGGAAGTCGCGGCTCCTGAAGATCTGCAGTGGATCCACCGGTGGAGACCGGAGCACTACAAATGCCTATTAGGCCACCACGACTCACACGCGATTCTGACACAAAGCGGGCACTCTTTTGCACAACACAAAGCGGGCTTTCGCACCCCGATATTAGGTGCGCCGCGCAAATCACTATTTGCTTGAATATTGTGTATTATATTTTATGGATGCCCGGACATCATCCTAACCACAAAATATGACATTTCGACTCGACTCAACTGACATATCACATGCGGCCGGCCGCCAAAAAAGCTGTCACTGCACAGACTAGAATGCAGTGCCGCCTCTCGCTCTTCCTCGAGCGTGAACAGTAGCATTAACACTCCTTAGACTGCTGCGGAAGCTTTCCTATAAATCTGCTGCGTTTTTACCCTTCGCCAAAGTTCTGTAAATGAAGTTTTGCGAGCGAAGTAGATGATATTTATTTAGAAATTGCGAAGCGCCAAGATCGAGTTTTGCTTTGTACCGATAGTACGAAAGAGATTAGCCGTAATCCACTTTCTTGGATTTAATTCAAAACGGATAGGACTCAACAGGAAATGGATGGAAGTTGGCGGAGAACTTTGGAATTTATGCTCTTGAAGGAGAGCTGATTTTACTACTATAAAAGCAGCACTGTAAAGGTTTTTGGAAGGATTTTAACGGTATATTTGAGTGTAATAGCAATTCTATCACAGCTCGTTGGTCGATACAGAATGTGTAAATTGAATTTTGTTGATTGAAATGTTCACAATTCAGTACAATAATGTTTAACTGTGCGTTCCATAGAATATTGTTGATAAAGTTGGTAGCTATTTTTACAATTTGCTAGAAGAGTGTTTTATTACAATCGCACATGTCCCTACTATGGCCGGACCGCCCCTGGTTGACTTGGGTTTCGTGAAGTACGACCCGTTTTGGAAGAATGAGAGTGGCTCATCAGAGGTAGATGTGTTCGTAACAGTTCCCATGACCTTGCCTTTGCCGTGTCCTCTTCATCCGATGACTGCGAGGATGCGGCGAAGATGGACTTGCTCGCACCAAGGCTTATGTGAGGCAAATCCTTAGGCGGGAGTCGGTAGGCCACGAACCACGTAAGGTTATGGAGACTCCGCCATAACCTCGCGCGTATGTGTAACTCACTATAAAAGATCCAGTGAAGTAGTTCGAAACCTTTTTCACTCTTAGAGGTCTCTTGCATTTATAATACGAGTATATACTTGTGAAAGAATTGTAATTCATAAATGGAACGAGAATTGAAATTAGAAACGAACGCATCTATCTGAGATATTACTTTTTTATGTATATTTATATAGAAAAGTCATATTCGACACAGCGACATTTTTACACGCCAATATTCGACGAGTCCTACTTAGCGTCGGCCCGAGGATAATTATTTTCAATTTCCCCAAAAATTCTTCGTCAACATAATTCCACTGTGTCAACACTGACAGTTTGCACAGATGTCATAGGAAAATAAGACGGGAGACGAAATAAGAAATATTCGGGCCGGCTTATTCGCAGCGGTTCCAGTCTGTGGCTTAGATTAATTAAAAATCAAGCAATGGAATGTCCTCCAAACTGTTTTTTTACTGCCCGACCTGGCCTGACGCAGCTTCTTACATTTTTGCTAAGCCAGCAGCCGTACTATTGTCGTTGATGACGCTGAAAAGCAAGAGGAAATGTCAATCTGCTTTCTTGACCCTTTGCTCGGGTCTACCGAGCCGGGAACAAAAGCACGCGACCGCTCACTTATTGCCAAGTCATACTTTAACCCGGCGACAATGACGCTGGGTCATATTGATCTGAGGCAATTTTTAACGGACATATTTTATTTTTGCGCTAGTCGTGTGTTGTGAATCTTTATGTAGCTGGAGATAGAGCACCCCTCTACCAGTCTCGTTGGTATTCTCAATGCGACGTCACCTGTGCAATAAGATACACTTGTGTCAAGTAAAAACGGGTAATTATGACCCACCGTCATAGATGGCGTGGTAATTTTACGACTTAAATTTTTTCTTTTTTTGGATGTTATAAGTTAATATACGTTTTATTTTTAGGTTTTTTAAATAAAAATGTAACTATCCAACGACCCGGATAGTATTATATGGCGTTGTTAGGCGACTCAGATTCCGACAATAAAGATTCGCAGACTGCAACGGATTTTTATATTGACCACCACTTATATTGAATATATCGGGCATAAATGCGAACATAATACATTGGGCTAATAACAACGAGGAAATCCGAAGAGATGTCAAATATTTTCGTCTAAAAAGGACAAAAAACATCTCATACTTGTCTTATATACAACATTTACGTAAACCCAGAGCATTTGATTTCATTCTGCAATAACTGCAGCAGTTCCATGGCTCTGAATGATGAAGTAGAAGATTGATTCCTTATTATTTTAATTAGGTATAAACAGTTTTTTTGATCTCCCTTTTAAACTGTAAGATTATTAATTCCTATTACTACTAAGAATTATTTACCAAATATCAAAAATTTTAATATGTTATGTTTTCAACGTCTATTTTGCATGTGTTATCGAGAAAGCTTAAAAAATTTGATTATTAAAATTTATAAGCATTATTTTTATTTTACTACCTAAGTAAAAAACCCTTTTTAGATAAACAGTAATTAAAATTAAAGTGACTTCCTAAATTTCGTGTAACAATTATTGGTAAAAATTGGGTCATGATGACCCGGTGTCATCGGTCTCGTAATTATTTTCACGTCATTGGCGCCGGGTTAAAGTAATATAAACACAATTTAACTTGATAGAATTAAAATTAAGACTAAAATAATAAGCCAGTGCAACTTCTTTTAAATCCGTCAATTAATGACCCCCCTTTCTAATAAGACTTACACTCTCGTAGAACACTTGTTTGAAATTACATTTTCATAGAAAATGTCATTTTAAACAATTAGTGTTCAACGGTAGTGTACTTTTATTGGTAACAGGGTATGAGATTGATTATACGATCACTCGAGGGTGACAAGGGTTTTCCATCGCTTGACCAATATGCAGTTTTGACGAGTGTGTCGTACATCGGCGCATCGGCGTGGCGGCAGCGCATCACATATTACCTACGCTTGCTTTTTAGTTCCGATGATCTCAGATATTACGAGAAATTACTATTATCTGTAGAAATAAATGGAACACTGCGACTCTTAGCGCGTAAATCACTGAATACCAATGAACTCAGTCGGGTAACGTCACACGCAGAGCCGTTTTAATTTTAATATTAGCGAATAAAAAATTAGTTAACTCCTTCTCTATTGAATTTTGATTTTTTGTTTGTTAATGTTAATAAATAATAATAATAATAAATCTATTTATTGCAGGCACAATACAAAATCACACGAAGTTGATTTTATGACCCATTTTTTTTTTTTTTTTTTTTTATGAATGCTGGATAAGCGTTTGGCCTCCATCTCACCTGATGGAAAGTGATGATGAGGCCGAAGATGGGACACGCCTAGCCAGAAGGTGCCTATTCACTCTCATCTTGAATAACTCCAAGTTATATTGCTCAGGGAACAAATCCGCGGGCAAAGAGTTCCACTCCCTTGCCGTTCGCCATATGAATGAGGAAGCGCATCGCTTCGTGCGTTTAATTGGAATATCAATGACAAAAGGGTGGAACCCCAGCCGCCGTCTGGTTCCCCTGAGATGGAAAGGAGAAGCCGGAATTATTTCATGTAATTCCAAAGCACACTCTCCGTGATATATCCTATAAAATACCGATAAACATGCCACCTTACGACGATGTTCGAGGCTCTGAAGCTTGGCCCCCGTTAATTTGGTGTCACCATTGAGGGTCTTAGCACGCTTATCAATAGAATCAAGGGCCGCTAGTTGATATTTGGCAGACCCATCCCACAAGTGGCAGCAGTACTCCATACAAGATCGAACTTGTGCTTGATATAGTTGGAGCAACTGTTCCGGTGTGAAGTACCGCCTGACCTTGGAGAGAATGCCGAGCTTCATAGCCGCAATTTTGGCAACGGTTTCTATGTAACTACCAAAGTTGAGATTGTTAGTTACTTGCATACCAAGTAGGTGGAGATGATCAGTTACCGGTATGGATATACCACGGAAAGTCGGAGTCAGATAGAAAGGACTCCGTTTAGTGGAGAACAAACACGCCTGCGTTTTGCTAGTATTAAACTGGACCAAATTAGCGTCACCCCATTCAGAGACCGCCCGGAGTGTAGAATTCAAACGGTCCATCATCGACTCCCGACAAGACCGGATCTCCTCTTTATTGGCCTTTGCATTGGAGACATATCTATCAACGACTGTGGTGTCATCGGCATACCCGAAGGTTCCAGGCACCAACAAGTCGTTGACGTGCAGAAGAAAGAGTGTTGCCGAAAGTACGGAACCTTGAGGAACTCCAGCATCAATAGTCAGTTGTTCGGAGCAGCAGCCATCTAATACTACTTGCATGGAACGTTCACTCAAAAAGTTCGAGATCCAATTGCAGAGGTTCTGGGGTAGACCATACGATGGAAGCTTGCCTAACAGGCTAGAATGCCAGACCCTGTCAAAAGCTTTGGATATGTCTAAAGAGACTGCGAGAGCCTCGCCGTGCCCATCAATAGCTTCTCCCCATATATGTGTGGCATACACGAGAAGATCTCCCGTTGACCGGCCCTTTCGAAAACCGTACTGACGGTCGCTGAGGAGGTCATTATCTTCAAGGTATGCGAGGAGACGGTTGTTTAGAACACGCTCCATACATTTACACAGCATGGACGTGATTGAGATAGGTCGATAGTTAACTGGATCGGCTCTACTACCCTTCTTAGGTACTGGTTGTACATTTGCTAGCTTCCAAGACTTGGGAACCACTCCAGTCGCAAGTGAGAGTCTGTACAGGCGGGTCAATACGGGAGCCAACTCGGGCGCACAGTTGCGCAGCACAATAGCCGGTATGCCATCAGGTCCGCTGGCTTTATTCACGTCTAGATTTCTTAGAACCTTAAGTACCTCTTTTTGGTGAATGTGAACTGCTGACATGGAGCAGTCAGCTTGAGGTAGAGTTGGAGGAGGTTTTCCTGCAGAGTCCAAACGTGAATTCTCAGCAAAAAGAGAGGCAAAAAGATTTGCTTTCTCTTCTGCCGTATGGGCCAGTGAGCCGTCAGGTTTCAACAACGGTGGTAAGTTCAGTCGACAGAAGTTAGCTTCGGTTGCTTTGGCCAGGGACCAGAAAGCTTTGCTGCCCGTTGGGTATGAGGCCAGCTTTGATCCAATGCGGCCGATATGAGCAAACCTTGCCCGGCATAACTGCTTCTTGCATGCCTTAGCAACTTTATTATAGGCTTTCTTCAGGTCATGGGTATTTGGAGCTTTGCATCGTCGGGCTTCAGCCCAAGCCTGGTATGCCGCCCGCTTCTGGACTTCGGCGTGGCGGCACTCATTATTGAACCAGGGACGTGCTTCGGTGCCATTTGGGACGTCAGAGTAAGGAATGAAATATTCCATACCCAGACGAACAATCTCCACGATAGCATCGGCGCAGCTCGAAGAATCCCCAGAAGAAAAGCAAGTACGCCAAGGATACGATGCATAAAACTGGCGCATTCCGTCCCAATCCGCTAGCTTGTATCTCCACACCCGTCTCTTACCTCGAAGGCCATGATCGGGTGGAGAGTATACTGACACAGCTTTCACCAGACAGTGGTCGGAAGTACCTAGAGGGGCTTCAACCGTCACGGTATAACGGTCTGGATCAGAAGTCAGCAATAAGTCGAGACAGTTGGCCGTGTGTGAATCAACGTCGGGAACCCTAGTAGCGCAGTTGACAAGTTGGGTAAGATTAAGTACTATCGCGAGATTATACGCCTCCCTCCCTGCAAGATCGGTTTTTTGGTGTGGGAATAGCCATTCCTTGTGGTGGGCATTGAAATCACCGAGAAAGGCCAACTGCGCTGACGGATACCTACACTGAGCTTCAATAGCCGTATCATGCAGATATTGGAACAAGTTGGTAGTTTCTTGATCTCCACTGTGCGAACGGTAGACACAGGAATATATGATCTGTGCATTACCAGTATCAACCAAAAGCCATAGAACGGAAAAACGAGGAGCTTCAAGGTGCTTGAGACGCCTGGCACAGATGTCGTCGCGGATGTACACACAGACACCGGCACGAGAAAGAAACCTATGCTCAAGCGTGTACCCAGGATAATAGAGGTACGCCGCGTTACTCGGACATTTAATCTGCGTTTCGGTAAGGAACAGCAGATGCGGCTTAACGGTTTCTAGTTGGTGGTGGACCGGGTTGAGATTTGAGTGCAATCCACGTATGTTGGTGAAAAGCACTTTTAATGGGAGGACATATTTATAGCATAATTTTATAATTACATTGTCAATTTTAGATAAATAATTTCATTATAATTATATGATAATAAAATTATATAATAACTAGCTGTGCCCGCGAACTACGTTTCGCCATCAAAATACTTAACACAGTGTTTAGTTTTTTCCTCCATTTTATTCCGTAATGATTCAATTTATTCTGCCTTTCTTGAGCATCGGCCATTTCGAAATTAGGACAATTTTCATAGGTTCGTAATGCTCTTTTTCTAACAGTCCACAAAATTAAATACATTACATATTACTATAAACACTAAGTATTATTATTGTTTTAGAGACATTATTGATATTAATAAATTCTTCTTCAGTAGAAAGAACTACACAGTTGCAAGAATAATCTTTATCGTATTCATGATTCGAATTAAAATAAACAATTGTTAATAAATTAGAACTGTATACGAATAAAGTTTAGATTTTATAATGGGTGTTGGTAACACCAACAAAATATATTTTTTGGATATGACAACTTGGCCAATTTTGACTGGTCGTACAGTAAGCTCCTTGTCAAGCTGTACTGTTTGACCTTTGAACTGTTCTTATGTCGCTCGTAATACTGGCGGTTTTCGTAGAGTTAATGTATAGCATGAATGGGGGGGTTACTGTACAAATACGTTTTCTGTATTCGATATCCGATCACGGAATACAGACACGGAGTTTCGTGAACGTAGCGCAGACGTTCGTTTCTTCTCATTCGGGATTTCTACCATTCTACGTAAACGTACGTACAGAACGTGTTCCGTTCATAATAAAAACGAACGTGTGCGGCAGTCAATGAGTATTTTGTATAGATTTGATGCATTCGGATGCCCGCATTCAGAAAACGAATGCGAAAAAACGTTTTGATTTTTCTAAATTATTGCGGAACCCCTTATAGGGGTAGTGTGGAGCCCTAGGGTTCCGCGGAACACACTTAGAGCATGGCTCTCTAGGTACCCTTCAGGGCCTACTTTCATTTAATACCCCTATTGCTGGGTTTGAAAAGCAACTGTTATCCGTCTTTTTTGAGCGGCGGCCATGTTGAATTTACGTCAATGTTGCTACGTTCATAGTGCTCTACTGATCAAGGCCTTTCATATGATACCCATATTGCTGGGCTTAGAAACGAACTTTTATCAGTTTTTTTTGAGCAGCGGCCATATTAAATTTTGTGCTATTTTCCTAGGTTCATAGTGCTCTACTCTTCAAGGCCTTTCATTTGATACCTATATTGCTAGGTTTGGAAACGAACTTTTATCCACCTTTTTTGAGCGGTGGCCATGTCGAATTTACGTCAATATTGCTAGGTCCATAGTACTCTACTCTTGAAGATCTTTCATTTGATACTTATATTGCTAGATTAGAAAACGAACTTTTATCCACCTTTATTGAGCGGCGGCCTTGTTGGCTTTTCATTTGATCCCCATATTGCTAGGTTTGGAAACGAACTTTTATCCTTTTTTTTTTGAGCGGCGGCCATGTTGAATTTAGGTCGATTTTGCTAGGTTCCTAATGCTCCACTCTTCAAGGCCTTTCAGTTGATACCCATATTGATAGGTTTGGAAACGAACTATTATTCTTCTTTTTAGAGCGGCGGCTATGTTGAATTTATGTCAATGTTGCTAGGTTCATAGTGGTCTACTCATCAAGGCCTTTCATTTGATACCCATATTGCTGGGTTTGAAAACGAACTTTTATCCTTTTTTTTTTGAGCGGCGGCCATTTTGAATTTAGGTCGATTTTCCTAGGTACCTAATGCTCTACTCTTCAAGGCCTTTCATTTGATACCCATATTGCTAGGTTTGGAAACTAACTTTTATCCACCTTTTTTGAACGGCGGCCATGTTGAATTTATGTCAATGTTGCTAAGTTCATAGTGCTCTACTCATCAATGCCTTTCATTTGATACCCATACTGCTAGGTTTGGAAACTAACTTTTATCCACCTTTTTTGAGCGGCGGCTATGTTGAATTTATGTCAATGTTGCTAGGTTCATAGTGCTCTACTCATCAATGCCTTGCATTTGATACCCATATTGCTGGGTTTGGAAACGAACTTTTATCCGTTTTATTTGAGCGGCGGCCATGTTGAATTTAGGGCGATTTTCCTATGTTCATAGTGCTCTACTCATCAAGGCCTTTCATTTGATATGCATATCGCTGGGTTTGGAAACGAATTTTATCGGCAGTCATGTCAAATTAAGTCAACGTGGCTAGGTTCAATGTGTTCTACTCTTTAGGTTCTTCGTTCGATATCCATGTTCCTTGGGTGGATCCAAAAAAATGTGATCCGTCATTTTAGACATTAGGATCAAGAGTCCCGTCCCGTCCCTCTACGCGTAACCCAGAACATTGCAGTCAGATATTTTTTTTAATTATCAATATTAATCTATTACTTTTAATAGTTTTAAATGGATGAAAGAGTTTGATTCCTTAGTCCTAATGTAAAAACATATAACACCTTTCAAAATACCTTGAAAAGAGAATCTTCATTTTTCAACATTTCAAATATTTCAAAAATTGTACCGATTTTGTGAAAATTAGTCAAGAATTAAACCAATCTATAAATTTTATGGTCACTCGATAAGTATTATCATAAAAAATGCTTTATACATTGGTTGTATGGCTTGATCTTTTTGCCTTACCACCACGGTACGACATAAGAAAAAGACAATTTGGTTGGCGAAATCCAGTTGGGCACAGCCAGTAACAGAAAATATTAAATTTTATTTGTACTATGTGAAACACTTCATTCCTGCCTTAATTTTCGAAATCCAATTACTTAAGATCAGGCTGTATGGCGTAGTTCCATTGTGGAACTGGTGCCTTTCCTTCGTGGAAGAAAATGCCTTCTTTCTGTACTATGTGACAGACTTGTCAAAATAATTTCACGTGCGCCATGTTGTTTTTCCACCTAAAGCCAATTCGAAAATTTTATATGGTATTTTTTCACTAAAAATAAAAAGTGAATTTAAACAAACGAAATTATGCCTAAATGTTCTTCCGGAAAATTCTAAGCATTGTGGTGTAAGCCATATCAAATTCTGTCCAGTAGTTTCGGAGATCTTTCCGGACAAACAGACAAACAAACAAACAAACAAACAAACCAACAAACAAACAATTTTTTTTAAAACTATTCTATCGTGTTCTGCTAATGATTTTAAGGCGACCTGTGTATTTTTTTTCTTAATATTTCGCAATTACAGATTTTTGTACCCCTACGATTTTATTATATATAGAGATAGAGATAGAGATAGAGATAAAATAGTCAAATAAATTAATAAAATAATGAATTAAATTCATTCACCCTATTACAATAAATTAAATTCAATTCATTCACACTCACAAAATAATTTTTTTTAAAGTTCATATCACTATAACACTATAAAAAATTATTTTATTGCACTCGCAGCTTGTTAAATGATTTCTGTGTATAATTATACCATAGGTGAGTGGTATAGAGCGCCTGGCAGTAGACCCTAAACATTGTTATCTTTACCTCATCTGAACAACTTGCAAATCTTCTAGCAAGCATATTGCTTTTAGTTGCAATAGCTCTATTGTTTATTTTAACAGTTATAGCTCATTAGCTCTATAGTTGTAGGTGTTGTAGATGAATGTTAACATCTAATACCAATTTGTAGTATTTGTAATGCATTGTATCGCCATCTTGATGATTATTCTTTTATACACTCTCTATGAACGTCTCTCAGAGCCTTGTATCGTCACGGACACTAAAGGTGTACTTATTTTCATAGAGAATATTCATCACAGGGTGGCGGTACTGAGCCAGAACTGTGACTATCTGTGAGAACCAGCCATAAGAATACTAATGCCGCCAATCTAGATTAAGTCACGCTGCTGCGGGGCCTCCCCCCGCAGCAGCGTGACGTAATCAAGAAGATTTTGGCGGATTAATAGTTTATAATAAATCATTACACAGACCAGTCGCGTTCACGAGAAAAACATACGACGGGTAGTCTGCGATATAATTATAGATAAGTACCGGCATAAAGGCGATACTTATTAGTGCAGCACTTAAGTATTCGCGTCGTGCGAAGTATTCCAATTAACATGGTGGCGCCTTTAGCGGGAGAGCCGCGTGATTAATGAGCTCGTCTCCGCTGGGTTCGTTTACTTTTCCAGTTAGCTACCAATAAATATTAATTGAATATTTGCCTTGTGAAAAAAATGCTTTGCTGTTGAGTGTAGTACACGCGGCAACTGAGGTCTAATTCCACTGAGGCGATAATTTTTCCGTTTTTATGCAATTTTGATTTACTGTACCACCAAAAATACAAAACATACAGTTCTAAAATTCATACCGGGTATAAGCAACGGTGTCCCATTTCTTTTAACAGTGAGTTCAGACCTTGATCCTTATTTGAAAAAAATCACTGAAATTTTCTCCCGGAAAATAAATACATTTTTTATTATATTTTTTGTAAATTTTCTGGTGTTGTATAACTTAATTAACGTTCACAATGAGCGTCGGTGGCGCTGTGGACTCGGCACTTGTCTTCCAATCGGGAGGTCCGGGTTCGAGACCGCCATGTACCACTGTGTTTTTCGTTTCGAATTTCATAAGTACATTTGTCTGACGCTCCTACGGTGAAGGAAAACATCGTGAGGCAACCTGTATACATCTGCGAAGAAATTCAAAGGTGTATGTGAAGTCGACCAATCCGCACTGGGCCAGCGTGGTTGACTAAGGCCTAATCACCCTAACATAGGGTAGGCTCGAGCCCCTCGGTGGGGACGTATATGAGCTGTGATGATGAACGTTCATAAATCATATTCTGTAAACAAACCACAATAATTTTAGTAGAATGGGCCCACCAGCCAGACATTACACGTTTACTTTGAGACCACTCCTATGTTGTACGTAATAGCAACGGCTTTCGTAATGCAAATGTAAGGCTCAACGTTTTGCTGACTGTACCTTTTTTTATACAATTTGGTTGGCAATTAAGTAGACTACCCACTATAGAACCCCAATATACTTTGCCAACCATGGCAAAATTTGGATTCAAGCTTAAAAGTCGAGGTATGCTGGGGGCACCCTCTGGCGAAGTTAAAATAATTTATCAGGATGTTATTACAGCACGTTACCTAACATGTTTTCTAGTATATCATAATTTTGTACGATATTTTTGAGGAAAAATCTTTTAGTGTGATTTTTGTGACTGAGGGGAGCACTAGGTGCCTTAAGCTTTCATGCTATCATTGTAAGACTATTACGTGATATAAAGGCCTAGCACGGCCTCTCTCATTGTATTTTTTTTATAAATAAAAAACCCAAACAACGATAAAAGCTGCGCGTAGTACTGTATGTTACAGTTACATCCGACCATAAACAGAACAAAGCGATATAAAAATGAAAGAAAACAACGCCTACTGACTTATAAGCACAAAGTTAACCGCGCGGTTAAGTTTAAAAGTGTTCTCGCTAACAGGCTTACACAAATTGTCGACAACAATAGGCTTGTGCTGCTTAAACAGTTGTTTGCTCGATAAACAATTGTTTACGTTACGTTAGGACGTGAACAATGACGGCTCGTCCAGTTGACGCGGCCATATTGAAAACGCTGGATGTGATCTTTTTCAGAGTTCGCCACCTTAAAAGGAAAATAAGAACCCTTATAGGAACACTTCGTCGACCGTCAGTCTGTCTGTCTGACCTTAGAAACGCATAGAGACTACGGTCTACTACTACAGTCCACTACTAGTACTGGTAGTAAAACGGTCTCTTTCAGCTGTGAAAAAATTATCATTGTTAGTCAACTAAATCAAGAGATTTCTTGCTAAATTAAAAGTCAATACAAAATACCCAAAATAATCCGGCAGCGAAGGATTTTGAACAGTGAATGTCTTTGCCATACATTTTTTTAAGCTAAACCTCCTTCTAGTAATGTCATGATTATGTACATGCAATGGTATTAGCTTACAAAAGTCCCCCGGCTTTAGATTGAGCAATTGAGCATGTTTTATAAATTTTAATTAAAATAGAATGACTATTGGAGCGCATCGAGGGTGACAATATACTTGCTTAGAAATATAGTCGAGTCCACAACCTTGTACAAATAATAATTGATCAAGCTTTGAATATATTCCGTTTTGTGTATCAAATGAATAACAAAGTAAGGTCAGTTAAGGCGCAATAAACATCATAAATGCTAACGAATACCTACATTTATCATGAATTCTCTTTAAAAACACAAACAAGCAGAACCCCGAGTGAAACTTAAAAAGAAAGTCTATACAATTTCCGCGAAGCGCCGCGTTCTTTCAGTAACAATGAATAAGCTTAGCGTTTTTTCCTCCAAGTTGGTAACTTTAACTTTTGAACCGGGCACTAACTTCGTCTCATAAAAGGTAAAAAGATTCGACGATCGCTCATCTACATATTATTCTAGTTACATCCGTAAGCTTCTCAAAGCACATTAACTCCTTTTACTGTGTGTGACATTAAGAGCATAATCTTTCTAATACGCATTTCATAATATAGAAGACACATAAAAAAATCTAATCCCCAATTTGAGAGCGAGATTTGTGTAAAAGATTTCTTAAATGTATTTTTCCGAATCAGGACAGCAAAGGGATTTAGCTCAAACAGGCGTGTCTGATATATTTGACGTTTGAGCACAGATTTAGTTACGCAACGTTGAGTGTCGTACCTACAGACGTAGATTTGTATAATATATTTACAATAATATGTGATGCTGTAGTAAGTATATGGTGCAAAATATTTTTTTATTAATTTTAATAGTATAACTATCAAAATATTATACTAGCTATTTTCATCATACGTAATTTAACGAATAGGTACTGAAATTGAGATAACATAATAAGAATTAGTCAACCAATCCGCACTGGGTCAGTGGGGTTGACAAAAGCCTAAACACCCAACTTAGGGTAGGCTCGAATCCCTCGGCTGGGTTATATTATGAGCTGTGACGATGATGATGAATAACATTTTTTAAAATGATTTTTAACATCAGTATTAAGTAATTTTTGGGAAAATATTAACGTTCGAATCCGTGGTTTAGTGGGTGACACCACTCAGTATGAATCTGGAGGACCGGGGTTGGATTCCCTGATGGGGAAAAAGTTTTCCTGACGAGTGTCGATAAGGTGGAAGCGAGCTTAACCTGAGCTTAACTCCTCAACAACCGAGGAACTGATTATCTTACCTATAATTGTCGAACACAACAATGCTATTAACGTTGTTATAAAGGCGACAAACTTAAGTGAGACGATGGTAGTTAGCCAGGCGGGCTCAGAAGCCCTACCAGCAACCAAGCCGAGCAGAAAAGCTTTTGTCCCTATGGGGAATCTAATCCAGGAGCTCCTAATTAACACCCGGTGATCTAAGCTGCTAGTTTACTAATGAGACAGTGACAGTTACGGAAACACCACGGAGGTAGTTTAAAGTAAAAAAAAATATTATGGTAAAATTTAATGTTGGAAAAAAAATAAAACAAAATTGTTTCTTTCGCTTGGTACAATAATGGGTTTTATTTCTTTTCACATATAGTTTTTAAACCTCAACTATTCTTGCAAATATAGTTAGGGGAGAGGGGGGCAATTTTAAACAATTTTCATACTTTATGAAATAATTTCTAAATTTGTCTGATTTAATTAGTTTTTTCTTCCTAAATAGCGGTCATGGTAATCAGACAATAAAATAACCATGTCCTTCACAATTGTTCTTGAACTAATAATTAGATATTTTAATTTTTGTATAGACTTGGAAATGTTCAAAGCTGCCCCGTAGTCGGGGCAGCCTTGAACACACCTGAGGCAGTTTTGAATCAGTATTTTTAAATAGAATAAAACTGAATATTTATCAATATGTATTTTACAAAATTTCAAATGAACTGTGTCATTACACAACAATTTAACAAAAAAATATGTTTTATTTTTATTTGAATTTAAATATAAAACATATGAATCAAATAAATACTAATAAACTTTCCTTCTAATGATACATATCATCAAAGACATTATAAGAGTAGACCAACAATGCAAACGAAATGTATGAAGTCCCCTTCAACCAATTTTGATATGATAATAGCTAAATAAATAAGCATAATTAAGACTCATCGGTAATAAATAATGTTACAATGTGATTTAGTTTTTATTACTGTTCGTTTTTTACACTACAAAACGAAGTTATTTGGGCATGTTTAAGTATTTTTATAACTTCGACTGTCGATCGAATGCAGTACAAATACAGTATGAGTAGCGGCCGCCTGACCGCTGTTGTGGTTGAAGGGGGTTTCTTAGAGGCCGCGCGTATTGTCGGTCTATCTCTTATAATATTGTCTTTGCATATCATAGACAAATCTGCTTTATATAAAATATATCAATCAAGTAAATATTAATAAATTATCTTTATAATAAAATAGTGATATCAAAAAAAAAATGATATCAAAGTATTCTGTCAGAATACCCTCGTAATATTGTTTGTGTGTGAGTAATGTTGACATGTGGTAAAGTTGCTACGCTTTTTGAACGATACATTTAGTCTGCTTCCCTTCATACCTCTGTGTTCGGAAACGTTAGGCACCGCATTGGCAAAGGAATTTCATTATACAACACTCGTAAAATAGCTAATTTATTTCAAGATGTGTCAAGTCAACAAATGGGTCCCAAGAAATTCTACAACATTTCCAATAAGTGTTCCAAGCTAAAGTTATGAGTTTGATAGTAAAAAAAAACAAGAGGTCATAAAGACCAATATGAACGCTTTCAAAATTCTATTCGACGAGATTATAATTATGATCTATAATTTAAGTGTATTTTATTAAATGATTCTAAAAGTGATAAAAACAAAAGGACCAAATATCAAATTCCGATTTTTCAGAAAATCAACCCCCAACCCCGCACGGGATTTTGGGCGGAAAATACTATCTTTGTAGACTATGCCAGGATAAACGCGAAATTTATTATGTTTATGCATAAATTGTACAATGACCAAAGGTACTTGCAAATGTCACTGACGTGACGTGAAATGACGTTGACTTGACGTTGTCAATTGACATTAACATTGTGAAACTAATTGAGAGAGTTGTTGTGATTATGATTTTAGCTGTGAATTGTGTGTTAAAACAACAGTGAAACCAAAGTGTTTTTGCAAAATTAGTGTTTTATGAAATTTAGAGAAAAAACGGTGTTACATCAGTAGTTACTCAAAGAACTAAGGTAAACTAAAGTTAAGTCTAAGAGATGAAGTCTGAACACCAATTTATTGTTGCTTCCTTTGATGTTATTTCAAAAAAGTATCCCCGCGCGCAACTAAGTCTCGTCGAAGTTACCGCGGCACGTTTTCATTTTGCATTCATTTGCGAAGTTCCGCGTCGGGAAGATGGTCCCCTCCTGCTATTTCCATTCTTTGTGTTATTTTGATGACGTTTTGTTTCGGATACGCGAAACTTGGATAGTTTTTGAGTAATTTCTATAATATATTTCTTACTATTTTATGCTTTTCCAAATTCTCTGTACCATCTTGTCTTGTCCTTATTCGTACATTACCTCTACCTCTTCTCGATGCACCAATCGATAGAATATCATGCCACCATGTCTTTGGCAGAAGATATGATATCCAACTTACAGCAGAATCGAAAGATTGCTCTGACATTAAAGAAGTTAGCATATATACAGACTGCTCCAAGACCACTTGTGAAACTGGGGCCGACGTCCTCTCAAACGATAATAATATCAAATTATCAATAACCCTAGATAGGCGGAACACCATCTTCCAAGCAGAATGCATTGGCATCACCAGAGCGGCACAGGCAATTGCAGCTAGAGGTGTTAATAATCTTAACATAAAGATTATCTCAGACAGCGCATCTGTCCTGCAGGCCCTATATCGCTGTAAAACCGACACCACGTAGTCTTGTCTGCCCTACCCCTAGAGTGTTATTTAAACCCCGTAGGCGCGGAGGGGCGAGGCGGCCCGCGAGCTGAGGAGCAGGTGGTTTTAACGACCGCAGCAGGTGGTTGGTGGGCGAAAACCATCTGCGACGATAAGGTCGCGTGGGACCGCCGGTGCCTCGCAGCGCCGGAGCCGTGACAGAAGCCATGCATGCTGCATGCTGCTTGCTTGCTTGCATGCTTGCATGTTGCATGCTTGCTTGCATGCTGCATGCTTGCATGCTTGCATGATATCAAGTGACTGTTTTTAAACGTATGCATGGATTTGGTAATACTCGTACAAATAATGAAAGAACTTTATATTTGTGGTATCTCGATGTTAGGGCACGTTATATTATGAGATATTACGTTAGGACTTATGACTATTATAGAAAAGGTTTTTAGGAATTTTAAATATTATAGATTGTGATATTTATAGCAAAAAAAATTAGGTCATATTATATTTAGAG
The DNA here is from genome assembly GCA_963935595.1 of Schoenobius gigantellus. Taxonomy (NCBI): domain Eukaryota; kingdom Metazoa; phylum Arthropoda; class Insecta; order Lepidoptera; family Crambidae; genus Schoenobius; species Schoenobius gigantellus. The sequence goes on along the minus strand of OZ012541.1, from coordinate 67,278,678 downwards.
ATTTCGGTTTTCGGGCAAGTGATATTATGAGAAATTAAGTTAGGGGTGCTCATCATTCGGACATATGATGATTATGTCAAAAAACATTATGACACGTTAGATTATGGATAAAAAAATTATGAGACAAAATAGAGAACCGACTGACAGCCCTCTATGCAGAGGATGCATGGAGGCGGAGGAAACGCCACAGCTAGTTCTTATGGAATGCACAAGTGTGGCCGATTAACAGGCGAAACCTCTCCACTCCCCACCATCCATGCCAGAAGCATGTAGTAGCCCACAGAGGCTGCTGGCATTCTGGGACGACCTGGGATGGATGGAGTAGGATTGAGGCTGACGTAAGGTTAGGACGCACAATGGCTCAATCATGAGGCTAAGTACGAAAGAGCCCAGCCAAACTAACTAACTATTCGTACATTATTAGGATCGAACCGTAATCGTATAGCACGAGTAAGGTACTAGTACAGCTTATTCGTGCTATTAGTGCTATCAGTTATATACAAACTGTTAGTGCGAATTGTCCGAGTACCAGCTTGGACCTGTTGCCGCGGTCCAGAGACGTGCGTAGCGGATTGTTGACGATCTCAGTGTTACAGACGGCATTGAACCCTTAAATCTGAGGAGAGATTTTGCCTCTTTATGCGTGTTTTACCGATATACATAAAGTGTTCGGAAGTTCCATTGTTCGATATGATGCAAACGTTCACGTTTTACCATCACGCTGCTCGTCATCGGATAGAAGTCCATGTTGGGAACTTAGAACCAAAAGAGTCATGTATAGTACGATTATTAAGATTTTCTCCCGCATACACTCAGGTTGTGCAAGGAGCTCTCTTCTGAGGCTTTCTATAAGGACTACAGCACGAGGTTCTTCATTAACAGCGTGAAGAGGTATTTTGGCAACGTGCGAAAAATGCTACTAGTGTTGCAAGCGTCCGTATGCTGTAGTGATCGCTTACCAACCTTATTTAAATCACCCTAAGCTATTTTATAACTAACTTTTATCGTGGATGATCGCTTTAAGTATTGTTGAAACAAAATTCTACGAGCTAGAATATTATCACCTACATTGGAAATAATACTAGCGCAATGTCCAATTTGCCGACCGCGTGTACCATTTTCGTGTCTATGCCAATTTTATGTATGTGCCTTGTATGCTGTTCACGTAGAACGTAAACTGAGCAAGGTGCCGGAGTGCGCCGATATTATTAATATGAGCCGGCGGTACTCAGCTACTTAATATCTCCTGCTATGTTACTGTACCTAATTACATGACTACACAGAAATACATATAATGGAGATGACCTTCTCACTTGAATCGACTTCAACAAAGGAGAGATAGAGACAGATGAGAACCGTCTAGTTCTCAATTCGATGCTTATGTTTTTTTTGTATGTTACGCGATTGCTCCGCCAATCGTGAATCGATTTTAAAATTCTTTTGTATTCGATAGAGTCATGATCTAATGATGGGATCTCATGAAAATTGAGGGGAACCCTTAAATTTTATAGATACGTCCAACGTGTTTTATGTTTTTTTAAAGATATTCAGGTTTTTGCGTCAGGTACCTAGTCATGAACCGAGCTGATGATGAAAAGATCCTTAAAGTTTAGTAGTGAGGTTAGTTTTTTAAATTACCTCAATAGCCACGTATTTAAGTTACTTTTAAGTTACTTCGAAGAGCTGGCATTAAATTCACAAAAGATATAAAAATAAAACTTCAAAAACACTTACAGTTAAAAATAATATAAGAATACAGACAACATTACATATCTTTATTTAAGTCGGTGCCAAACGATGATTTTCAAGAACCTCTTATTAATATTTGCACCGACTTCAAAATATGTAGCAATGTAATGTCTGTATTCTTATATCATTTTTAACTTTTAAGTATTTTTGAAGTCAGTTTTTATTTTTACGATAAAATTTTACTCTGCGATAAGCATTTGAAGCGCGGTACAGAGGGAAACTTCCAGCAGCAATTTACCAAAAGGCGACACAGTATTACCACGGTAAAAGTTTATACTATTACCGTGGTATTACAGTCGTCTGTCGCTGGTGCCTCTTTACTACTATTAGCATGATGACTGAATTTTAATTTTCACGTCTCGTCATAAAATATTAAAATACCGTAGAAAATGACGCAATTATGTGAAATTAGAAATTAAATCGGCTTAGAAATACATTAGATACAAGCATTTTAAGCTGTTAATTTGGAAGCGATTAGACAGAGAGATCCGACATCAACCGTGACGTCATTGTTGAGTACGGCCACATAAACTCCATGTAAAATGCCGTTTTGCTGGAAAGTGTTGGAGAAAAATCTTTAATGCCTTGTACCTCGGTTGTTTTTATAGTTATTCGAAAACCGATTTTTCTTTCTGTTTATTAAATGAATGAGTTTCTATTAAAGCAATATTTTTTTCATTCATCTAGCCTAGATTTGAAAGATTAGAAATTGAAAGGTAGGTGAGGGAGTGACTTCCTTGGCAGTGTGTCTCACGTCACAAGATACTCGTAGCAACGTGAATTATTGTCCTTGTCGGGGTTATAGATTTGTAAACCTCATAGGAATTGTTTTTTTTTTATTTCCATACAACTAAGTTGGCAAAAAAGCATACTGCTCACCTGATGGTAAGTGTTAACAGTCAACTATAGTATGTGTGGTTCTTGTGAGATAGATTCGCAGAAAATCTGCAACCCCCACATGAACCACAGTGTACGTTGCCAACTTGTGACATAAGATGTAAAGTCACGGTACCCAGTAATGACACTGCCATATCTTATCCTGCAAACTGGAACACAGCAATGCAAGCACTGCTGCTTTGCGGCAGGAAAAGGTTAGACAGAGGCACCCAAGCCGACGACCCTGGTCCGAGCAGTGGCGGCTGGTGGCTCATCGAACTGGTGGTGCACTTTTCTTGCTCACTAAGTATTAAGATTAAAAATTGCAATAAAACATCAATTTACACAATATATGTATTTTTTTATTATTTTTTATATTGAATCAATGCGTCAACATTTTTGTGATGCGAAATGTTCAATCACTTTTTTATTGAAATCGGGTATTGTTTGTATATTTTTTTTTTCAATACTGAGCACAGAAAGTGCATTTAGCCGATCCTGAGACATGGTATTTCGCAAAAAAGTTTTGATTCTTTTCATTCAGTGTCGAAAAACATCGCTTCAAGAGTTCATTTTTATTACACGCTTTTTATTGAGTTGCTCTGTCTGTTGGTTTCTTTTTATTACACGCTTTTTATTGAGTTGCTCTGTCTGTTGGTTTCTTTGTCACGATCAAATCTTGCAATCGATTTTTCGACCACTTCTATTGCTCCAATTGAGCTCAGCTTTTTTCTACATATGTATTCCCGGTGACAATACAATATTTTGGCATATTGGAATCACAAAAATGCTTAGTTATAGTTCAATTAAATAAAAACTTTCTCAACTTTTTGGTTTTTAGTCTTTTTGGTAAAAGCTTGTTTTTTTTCAATTTGTATTTGTCAAAAGCGGCGTGAGTGGGAACTGTGATCGTGAAATCAAAACTCGGAAATTCCGAGTCTCCATCTATATATGTGAGTGTAGCCATTTTCCATCAGGTGGGCAGCCAGCTGATTTGCCAACTTTATTGTTTAAAAAAATCCTGCAGAAGTTCTCGCATGGATTCAAAATTCAAAAACCTTTATAACATGGTCCTTTATAGAAATTTATCTAATGTCAAAAAAAAACAAAATTAACTACAAACCTAATTAAGATGTGTACAAACACAAGTAGTGATACTGTGGACTCAGCACAAGTCTTCTAAACGGGAGGCGCGAGGTTCAATTTTGCCATGTACCAATGTGTTTTCGAATTTCATATGTACATTTATCCGACGCTCCTATGTTAAAGGATACCATCGTGAGATAACGTGAATACATCTGCGAAAAAATTCAAAGGTGAATGTGAAGTCGACCAATCCGCATTGAGCCAGCGTGGTTGACTAAGAGCTAAACACCCTAACTCAGGGTAGGCTCGAGCCCCTCGGTGGGGACGTATATGACCTGCGATGATGAATACACTGTACTACATCTTAACTTTTTTGTTAGGTGTTCCTGTACATGCGCAATTAAGAGTTCAGTCGCTTAGATGAAACTATTGCTAGTTTGCACCATAAATACGACTGAAAGGACACCACTTACACTGAAAATTCAAGCCATTCGATGTAAATAAAAAATTACATTACAAACTAAGCTAGGAATGTACAAATTGAGGGTAGAAAAATATATGCAAGCACGAAACCTTGTGTAGGTACGATTTATCAAAACGGAATCTCCAGTAAATTTACGCTGGGAAATGCTAATGGAATTTGAGCTTTATGTTTATGGAAACTATGCCATATCCAGCAGTCCTATTCCCTTGAGCGGCAACATTTATTAGTATGCAGCATCAAATATTGCCCCTGGGGTCCGTAGCGCAAGGCTAATTGATTTTATACCAGTCCATAGTTTCGGTAATGGGTACTGCCCAAAAATAACGACGCATTTGCTTGTAAATTGCAATATGAAACAATAAAGGACAAATATTATCTCATTTCTTTTTTCATAACAGGGAAACTTGGTATTTATATCACCTGATGATATTTGATAATAGAGCCTAGAATGGCAGGAAGTTTCATCAAGCTTCTTAATCACAACGGAATTAACTATAATACCCCTAATTTGACCTAATTTACAGTAGTCACTTCGTGCGTGTTGCCAGTGATGACGTACGAAACTGAGACGTGGCCGTCTACAATGGGTCTCATAAATAGGTTTAAGGTCACTCAAAGGGCAACGGAGAGGGCTATGCTCAGGGTTTCTCTAAGTGATCGCATCAGAAATGGTGAGATCTATCACAGTCACCGACGTAGCCCAGAGTGTTCAAACCACAAGTGGCAGTGGTTAGGACACATAGCTCGCAGGACGGATGGCCGTTGGGGCGAAAAGGTCCTCAAGTGGCGGCCGTGTACCGGGAGACGAGGCGTTGGTAGGCCCCCCACAAGTGGGACTGACAATCAGTAGGCTTCCTCTAGAACCAATTCCGATGGATTTGCCTATAGCCAAACTGATTTGTCAAAATAATGTAGCCTCAAGAAAGAAAAATAATTATAATATCGACGGCAATGATATTAAAATTGAGAGAAAACGAAGCAAAGTTCAACTGCACAACGGATTTTAGTACATAGAACTTATGCTAACAATTTTGCAATTTGGAATTGTTGCAACAAAAAAACTGCGGAAAACTCCCTCCCTATTTGGGGTAGGTGGAGGGAGCGTGGGTAATAAGCATAGTTATGACATTTATCCTTATATATTTCCTTATGACATAGTATTCCGCGTGGTCTCATTGGCCGGGGGACCACGAGGAACCACATTTCCTCGTGGTCTCACCAGTGGGGCAAAGTAGTGGGAGCACAAGTAACGACTCGATTTTTCGTACGCTTCTTTAGGAATACTAGTGACAAATTGGATCCGTATCTTGAAAAAAAATTATAGCACTGAATTTGGTTCATTCAAAACCTAAATAAAATTTAGGCGTACAAAAGTCACAATTACAATGCCAATCGATAGGGAATTGGTTCAAGAGTAAACCTATAGGTCGCGGGTATTCGCTGAATGCGGGAGGCGAAGGACCGATCGGTTTAGATATCCCTGGGGAGGCCTATGTCCAGTAGTGGACGACTCTTGGCTGAAATGATAATAAGCTTTTGTTGTAACTTACGCCAACTTACTAAATTTTTCGCCTGTAGCTAGACAGATATCTAACCTATAATGTTAAATGAAGAAACCAATATAAAAAAAATCCCTCTCCGGCGGGACCCGGTGGCCCATTCGGTGGCTTGTTGCCATGTTGTTGCCCATCAAGCCATTTTGTTGCCCAGTCAGTCAATGGGTGTAGACGGTATGTTGCAGAAGAAGACTAATTAATTCATTTTTTAACTTATTTAATTAGTGTTTTTAAAGAAACTGCAAAGTCACATAAAAACATCGATGTATGAAGTTTACTCACAGAAGTGATAAGAGTAAATATGTCGGGGTCTGGAACAGTACCGAAAGACAGTTATTGTATGTATACTTCGGAAGCTATAAATACAGGAAGCCTAATTTATGGTATAATGTTTCGTGGTTTCATAGCTACTAACATACTTATTTACTGACTTATTGACTTACATATGTAACAATTAATTATTAAAACTCATTCTACATTATTTAATCATCTTCATGTAGAGAGGCTTCTCGAGAAGAACAGACAAGAATTCGGAAAGTCTAATTTTTACACTCTTCAATTGCCAACATAACAATGGTTTCCTCACATACATGTTGGATATTATAAAATTATATATACATAGAAATGCCTGTCAGTGTGATTGGAACAGTTACTCAAATCAAATACATTTATCTATCTAAGATACAAGGTACTCACATACAAATGATACAACATACAAAAAAATGAACGTGAAAACTGGCACATTTTCGTGTCGAACCCCAGCAATCTCACATAATCAGACAGGTGGTACTTCATAAATATTACTCTCCATTACAGCCGAGTGGAAAAGTGCGCTCTAAAAATTCCACAGAATCTTCCCGGGGCGTTAATTCGCGGTGCACAACGTCAGACCACTTTGTAGTTTACTGCAGTTCACTTTGACGTGTATTCAAGACTTTCCCGAGGAAGTCGCCGGGGCGGGCCCGGCGCCCCGGTGTAATGGCGCCCTGGCGAAACCTTAAGACCGTTCTTCCGCTCGGTTGCTTTATTGTCGCTTACCTTGCAGTTAAAATGTTGCAAATGTTGCCCCAGAATGCCTGGGATGAAGAAACAAATGGGTTTTGACATAGTTTATCACATACAAAGTATGCTGCCCCCCTACTTACTAACTTCGGTTGCTCAGTAGAGCTGTCATTCTTAAATGAAACTTTATATATAATACATTACTAGTTTAGTGATTAGTTTTGTTATGGCGGTGTTCAATGGAGCAGTAATGAATATTAAGCTCATTTTTGACTACGCTATACTATTGTGCTATATAGTATAGCAAATAATTTATAACGTATAGTAAACCAATAATATATGGTGCAGCTAAGTGTGAACGTGTCCATAATAATTGTATGGTGCGCGATATTGCTGTGCTATCAGCTATATGCTATTATATTATAGCGTAGTCTGAAAGCACCTTTAAGTTTCTTGCAAAAATGACATGTCTAGTTAGCAACCGAAATTAGTAAATACGGGGACCTGCTTTTATATAGTTACTAGCAGTGCTCGCAAACTACGTTTCGCCAGTAAAAATACTAATGTCGCTATTAAAAAATGGGGTATGTGGTGAAAAGCGGTCGACGGGGAAAAATTTAGGGTTATGAGAATTATTTGATGACAAATCATAATTAAAAAAATGCCAAAAAAATCTGGAGAGGGTCACCCTTATCAGTCTATAAGTCTACCCTAAAAAAATCTGGAGAGGGTATAAAAATAGCCTACAATCTATTCTCAGAGTTACCAAATATACGCAAAAAGTATTAGTAGCCCGTTTAGGCCATGTGCCAATACATGAAAATCTATTCCGACAGATTTTGTAACGAAAGACTGTTGAGATAGATTTCGAAAGCTGAACAAACACTACTAACTTTTAAGTAATAGGTTATAAGAATAAAAGAAAGCTAAAGGAAAGAATAACTGAAAAACTAAACAAAAACAAAACTAAGTAACTCTTTTCCCAACTTGACGAATAAAATAGCGAAGAATAGAAAAATGCATACATTTGCTCGGCAAATTAACGCCACTTATGTATTCAACAAAAAAATCGCCAGAACAATGTTCTGCGACTGCTTGCCGCAGTAGTCGGCTACGGTACAGTTAGCAACAAATAATGATCACACTTTTTGTCAAATTTTACGACTTGTGAAATAATTTGCCTGTATGCGGATTTCATTCGCTTGTCAACCACCTATATGTTTAAGAAAATGATGTCAAGCAAGCACCTACGTGTTTTAAAAATTGATTGATCCATCCGTGTACCATATCATGCTAATCCCCCGAGGGGGTGCCAGCCCCTTATCCCACTCTTCCCTTGTTGGAATATAAACCTCGAAGAGTCGCCTAAATACGTATTTAGGTGTCATTCTGTCGCTGGTCATGCCCAGCAATGGAATCTCTTCTTTAGGTTTTAGTCCCGTGTGTCTTGTACGTGGCCAGTTCACGCTCCACAGTCCAATGGTGTTGAGCCTGTATAGTGCACTCATGGCCTTTCTGTATATGGCAATATGCAGTGGTTCGAGATTGAGAAATCTCTCTAGGGCCGCCGTAGGAGTAGATTTGAAAGCCCCTGTTACAGCCATACAGGCCAGTCTTTGGAATCTTCCTAGGAGTCCCTTACATGTGACCAGCTCTGTTCTGGGCCACCAGACTATACTTCCGTAAGTGACGATCGGAAGTATCATTATTTTATAGATCCAATAGAGGATCTTGGGCTTGAGGCCCCAGGTTTTACCAAAGGTAGAGCGGCACATATTGAAGGCCCTTGTGGCCTTCTCAATAGTGAGCCCTACATGTACTTTCCACGTAAGTTCTTTATCTAGGGTAACTCCTAGATATTTGACCTCAGAGGACCATGGTATTTCCGTACCGTACAGTTTGAGATTTCTCATGCTGTTGAGCTTTTTTTTTTTGTGAATGGTATAATCACAGTTTTCTTCGGATTGATGCTAAGGGAAGTCTCCCTGCACCAGCGCTCAACCTTGTGTAGCGCCTTCTGCATCAGGTTGGCTACCACGCTCGGCACCTTGCCATTAATCAAAATGACTATGTCATCAGCGTATCCCACCGTCTTCAGTGGTCCTTTGTTCAGCTCTTCGATCAACGGGTCTATCACTAGGCACCAAAGTATGGGAGAGATGACTCCTCCCTGCGGACATCCTTTGGTTGTTATGACGCTCATTGAATCACCTAATATATTTGCAGTGATCACTCGCATACAATTTATCCATCTTATTATGGTTTCATTGATGCCATGCTTGCTTGCCGCTCTGCTAATGGAGTCAAATGTAGTCTTGTCGAAGGCACCCTCCACATCAAGGAAGGCACCTAGGCAAATCTCCTTTGACTCCAGTGCCAATTCAATCCTGCTGACTACGTGGTGTAGAGCAGTCTCAGTTGATTTGACTGCCTGAGAGGCACATTGCATACCTTGTAACGATCGTTTCTTATGTGGACCGTCCCTGATGTATCTATCGATAAGCTTTTCTATCGATTTTAACAAGAACGATAAGAGAGACTTATCGGCCTAAATGCCTTTGCCTGTTCATAGTCAGCCTTCCCGGCTTGGGTATAAAGCTTACATTAATGTGTGTCCACACTTTTGGTATATAACCAAATGCTATACAGGCTCTGAAGAGTCTACATAGGATGGGGACCAGTATTGATTCACCTTGTTGTAGTAACACAGGATATATCCCGTCATGGCCGGGAGATTTATAGGGCTGAAAGCTATTAATTCCCCATCGAACTTTTTCTTCTGTTACTACCTTTTTAGCTGACGTCCAATTCTCCTTTGTGGTAGGGATTGTTTGACTTTCCCTTGGAGTTTGTTCGCCTGCATTAGGGTTAATTACCGTTGAATCCGGGAAATGTGTGTTAAACATAACGGTCAATGCCTCACTTCCGGTTTCCGTTAGTCTACCATCAGCATCTCTCACTGCTGTAAGTGGGTTTGCTTTAGTTTGGTCCTTTATACTATCGCTTGTAGAAGACATGTAGCTTGAAAAATAAGTTTGATCGTTTACAGGGCTCTCTAGTGGAAGCGGTCTTATTCATCTGTACTAATAAGCTGAAGAGTTTGTTTGTTTGTTTAGTTGAACGCGCTAATCTCAGGAACTACTAATTCAAATTGAGAAATTATTTTTGTGTTGGATAGCTCATCTATCGCACTATGACTAATAAAAGCTGAGCATCAATGAAAAATGTTGCAAAAGCGGGAAAAAAGTATATGGTGTGACGCTTTAGGTACCGCACCACAATAGTATTAATTCAACTTAATTATTGATATCCCACCCCACACGACTCAGTTCCTGTCATGCTCATTCCTGTCCTACGCTGTCCGCTTATGGAACTCTCTCCCTGAGAGTATTCGAAGTGCGCTAGAGTCTTTTTAACCGACTTCAAAAAAGGAGGAGGTTATCAATTCGGTTGTTTTTTTTTATGTTTGTTACCTCATAACGCCGTCATTTTTAAACCGATTTCCAAAATTCTTTTTGTATTTGATAGAGTATACTGCAAGGGTGGTCCCATGGTAACCAAAGTCAGGATCGGATGATGGGCTCCCATAGACAATCGAGGAAAACACTAATTTACTATTAAATTAGGGTTTCTATCACTAAAAAGATTTCATTCACTAAAAAGATAAAAATAAAAATTTTTATACAAAAAAATAGAACAGACTTCAAACACACTGAAAACTTAAAAATAATCTTCTTCTATATTGAAGTCGGTGACAAATTTTAACACTTTCTAGGAGATCATCGTTTGGCGCCGACTTCAATATAGAAGAAGATTATTTTTAAGTTTTCAGTGTTTTTGAAGTCGGTTCCATTTTTTATAAAAAAAATTTAAAAACCACGTTCGTAGTCACTTCTTATCCTTGAATCCTCAGTTGCTTTGGTGACATTGAGTTCCTTTCCCTATCACACATATATTCCACATTCCTGTTTCTGCACTTTTCCCCCTGTGTATATATATCCCACTTCCTAGGTTGCCTGGAAGAGATTGCTCTTTAGCCATAAGGCCGCCCATTGTCACTTTTCTGTTTTTCTTTCAGTTTTTTATTTCTGTTGTATTTTGTCTTTGTGTGTAATAAAGAGTTATTATTATTATTATAAAGTCGTATAGTAATAATAATAATTATTATTATTAGTATACGACTTTTTGGGGCAAAAGTAGTTTACGGGTACAGCTAGTTCAAAATATAAAAACTCTACCAGAGTCGTATGCACGGGAACCTCTTATCTTACCTATTTCTGCCGCCAGGCAGCGGCGCTTTCATTGTTGTGTTCTAGTTTGAAGGGTACGACAGGCAGTGAAATTGGGTACTTGGGTAGTCTGGGTACTTTGCCTTGACATCTTATGTCACAAGTTGGCAACGTACATTGGCGTCGTTATGGCGGTTGTAGAATTGCAAGTTTCATAGGAACCACATGTACTGTAGGTGACTGTGCCACTTACCATCAGGTAGGCAAGCTGCTTGTTTGCCAACTTAGTTGTGCATACTTTTAGAGGCATTATTTCATTGTTGGAATTTTTAAAAGAAGAGGAGAGGGGGAATGGAATCTTGTTACTTAAACGCCTCCCTTGATACCGACTGGCTAGCTACCACCATCTCGCCTAAGTTTGTCGCCATAACAACAATGTTAATAGCATTGTTGTGTTCCGATAATAAGATAGTCACGAGCTAGGTTATTGAGGAGTCTAATGGGAAATTTCACTAATCTTGTCTTAGCTAAGACAAACCTAAGAAGAAAGCTGTCACTTCTTGTCTTTGATCAAAAGAATGTGACAGAATGCCACATAAGATCGTCCTATGCTAAGACAAGGTTAATACAATTGACCATAAGTAAAGTGCGCCTCCACCTTTAGCCACTTACCATTAGGTGAGATGAAGACCAAAAATTACCCTGTTGTTTGAAAAAATGGGACTGCCACCTCTATAATGTAGTGATAAGATTCTCTTCGGCCAATGTGTCGTGATCTATAGCACCTGAAATAGACGGAATCGGGAATGAAACAATGAAAACTGTATGATTTGATTGAATAAATGTAATAATGATAAAATAGTATAAAATACACGAAATGGGCAGATATACCTGAGAATGTATCGAATCACACAACAATAATACATTTACAATGACACTGGAATTTTGACTGACTATGCGAGGCTAAAAATGACTGAATTCTACTCACGCAAGCAAGGAGTATGTAACAGCACCTATTAGACGATAGATTCCGCTATAAGTTTTGCCACGTCTACCCAATATCGAATACCTTAGCTTCATCACTTCGGTCAATTTAAAATGCAATTGAAAGACGCTTGCATGAGTATTCTATGCGGTGCCGTAACACTCCGCGCGGCTTCGGTCAAAGTTGCTCGGCTACTTTTGATGCCGACAGTACTTCACAAGCGCGCCACAGAAAATTCAAAGCGTTTTTGTTCCCAGCAAAAACCGTTTCCACGAGATAAATCGCCCGCCAATCCGACTTGTTTATTCGGCACATTTACACGTCACTAAAAATTGTGAGCAGATTTTTTACTGGAATATATATTTTTTTATGTCCGCGAGCCGTGAAAAATGAAGAGCGCAGCCCATGAAACGCTCAACGTCAATGGATTTAAATTTTTCATTGAAAGACCGCGCCCTAGTTTTGGAGACTGGACTTTTCAGCTCAAGAGTGTTCCCTAACGAGATCTTTAGCTGTCGATCTCTGTGCTCTTTTAATTATCTATTCTGTTTATACAAACTATAACAAAAATAAAATTGCACAATGCTTTTGATTTTTCCAACATTGTTTGCATTTAAATAATAGAAATTCGTTTTACGTTTTTATCTACATACATAAAAAGAAACTTCTTCCCAATTGAGGAGCTTAGACAAAGTAACAATTCCAAAACGATAACAAAGTTAGAAACGTACAAAATGTATGGGTTGAACACATGCCCTCGCTAAATCACGTGGCAAATCGATTAAAGTCATCGATATGAAAATTGGTAGACAATGTATTGATTCGCAACGAAGCGATAAAGAAGCGTACCTCTATTATCCTGGGTACACGCTTGAGCATAGGTTTCTTTCTCGTGCCGGTGTCTGTGTGTACATCCGCGACGACATCTGTGCCAGGCGTCTCAAGCACCTTGAAGCTCCTCGTTTTTCCGTTTTATGGCTTTTGGTTGATACTGGTAATGCACAGATCATATATTCCTGTGTCTACCGTTCGCACAGTGGAGATCAAGAAACTACCAACTTGTTCCAATATCTGCATGATACGGCTATTGAAGCTCAGGGTAGGTATCCGTCAGCGCAGTTGGCCTTTCTCGGTGATTTCAATGCCCACCACAAGGAATGGCTATTCCCACACCAAAAAACCGATCTAGCAGGGAGGGAGGCGTATAATCTCGCGATAGTACTTAATCTTACCCAACTTGTCAACTGCGCTACTAGGGTTCCCGACGTTGATTCACACACGGCCAACTGTCTCGATTTATTGCTGACTTCTGATCCAGACCGTTATACCGTGACGGTTGAAGCCCCTCTAGGTACTTCCGATCACTGTCTGGTGAAAGCTGTGTCAGTATACTCTCCACCCGATCATGGCCTTCGAGGTAAGAGACGGGTGTGGAGATACAAGCTAGCGGATTGGGACGGAATGCGCCAGTTTTATGCATCGTATCCTTGGCGTACTTGCTTTTCTTCTGGGGATTCTTCGAGCTGCGCCGATGCTATCGTGGAGATTGTTCGTCTGGGTATGGAATATTTCATTCCTTACTCTGACGTCCCAAATGGCACCGAAGCACGTCCCTGGTTCAATAATGAGTGCCGCCACGCCGAAGTCCAGAAGCGGGCGGCATACCAGGCTTGGGCTGAAGCCCGACGATGCAAAGCTCCAAATACCCATGACCTAAAGAAAGCCTATAATAAAGTTGCTAAGGCATGCAAGAAGCAGTTATGCCGAGCAAGGTTTGCTCATATCGGCCGCATTGGATCAAAGCTGGCCTCATACCCAACGGGCAGCAAAGCTTTCTGGTCCCTGGCCAAAGCAACCGAAGCTAACTTCTGTCGACTGAACTTACCACCGTTGTTGAAACCTGACGGCTCACTGGCCCATACGGCAGAAGAGAAAGCAAATCTTTTTGCCTCTCTTTTTGCTGAGAATTCACGTTTGGACTCTGCAGGAAAACCTCCTCCAACTCTACCTCAAGCTGACTGCTCCATGTCAGCAGTTCACATTCACCAAAAAGAGGTACTTAAGGTTCTAAGAAATCTAGACGTGAATAAAGCCAGCGGACCTGATGGCATACCGGCTATTGTGCTGCGCAACTGTGCGCCCGAGTTGGCTCCCGTATTGACCCGCCTGTACAGACTCTCACTTGCGACTGGAGTGGTTCCCAAGTCTTGGAAGCTAGCAAATGTACAACCAGTACCTAATAAGGGTAGTAGAGCCGATCCAGTTAACTATCGACCTATCTCAATCACGTCCATGCTGTGTAAATGTATGGAGCGTGTTCTAAACAACCGTCTCCTCGCATACCTTGAAGATAATGACCTCCTCAGCGACCGTCAGTACGGTTTTCGAAAGGGCCGGTCAACGGGAGATCTTCTCGTGTATGCCACACATATATGGGGAGAAGCTATTGATGAGCACGGCGAGGCTCTCGCAGTCTCTTTAGACATATGCAAAGCTTTTGACAGGGTCTGGCATTCTAGCCTGTTAGGCAAGCTTCCATCGTATGGTCTACTCCAGAACCTCTGCAATTGGATCTCGAACTTTTTGAGTGAACGTTCCATGCAAGTAGTATTAGATGGCTGCTGCTCCGAACAACTGACTATTGATGCTGGAGTTCCTCAAGGTTCCGTACTTTCGGCAACACTCTTTCTTCTGCACGTCAACGACTTGTTGGTGCCTGGAACCTTCGGGTATGCCGATGACACCACAGTCGTTGATAGATATGTCTCCAATGCAAAGGCCAATAAAGAGGAGATCCGGTCTTGTCGGGAGTCGATGATGGATCGTTTGAATTCTACACTCCGGGCGGTCTCTGAATGGGGTGACGCTAATTTGGTCCAGTTTAATACTAGCAAAACGCAGGCGTGTTTGTTCTCCACTAAACGGAGTCCTTTCTATCTGACTCCGACTTTCCGTGGTATATCCATGCCGGTAACTGATCATCTCCACCTACTTGGTATGCAAGTAACTAACAATCTCAACTTTGGTAGTTACATAGAAACCGTTGCCAAAATTGCAGCTATGAAGCTCGGCATTCTCTCCAAGGTCAGGCGGTACTTCACACCGGAACAGTTGCTCCAACTATATCAAGCACAAGTTCGATCTTGTATGGAGTACTGCTGCCACTTGTGGGATGGGTCTGCCAAATATCAACTAGCGGCCCTTGATTCTATTGATAAGCGTGCTAAGACCCTCATTGGTGACACCAAATTAACGGGGGCCAAGCTTCAGAGCCTCGAACATCGTCGTAAGGTGGCATGTTTGTCGGTATTTTATAGGATATATCACGGAGAGTGTGCTTTGGAATTACATGAAATAATTCCGGCTTCTCCTTTCCATCTCAGGGGAACCAGACGGCGGCTGGGGTTCCACCCTTTTGTCATTGATATTCCAATTAAACGCACGAAGCGATGCGCTTCCTCATTCATATGGCGAACGGCAAGGGAGTGGAACTCTTTGCCCGCGGATTTGTTCCCTGAGCAATATAACTTGGAGTTATTCAAGATGAGAGTGAATAGGCACCTTCTGGCTAGGCGTGTCCCATCTTCGGCCTCATCATCACTTTCCATCAGGTGAGATGGAGGCCAAACGCTTATCCAACATTCATAAAAAAAAAAAAAAAAAAAGCGAATCGCTTTTTTTACTTTCATATACTATTTAAAATAACTTACTTTTCATTAAAAAATCAATAAGTATATAACATTTAATTAAATTTAACACATGATGGCCTTTATTGTGTTTTGAGGAAATAACCATTTTGTTTCGTTATAGAAAGAACGATTCGACACAGCGATCACCACAATCCTGTTACGTTGCCTAGGAATTAGTTTTCGTTATCTCAGAGACGATGACGAAGTTAGATATCGTTTCGCTATGAAACGATTATCACTTGTCTTGCCCCCTGTTTATAAATTGATTTCACTAATAATACCAGTATTGAACCCTGCAGAATCTCCTCCAGACATAACTCATCCTAGTACGTGTTTTCTTTGTTTGTTTGTGTACAATAAAGGCATATATAACAATGCTGGCACAGAATCAAGGAAGATGGTATGTTGAGAGAGGAGCCTTTACCTATCAGTAGGGAAGAGGACTGTGATGATAATTAATAATACCACTATGAACTTCCAACAAATATCTGTATGATTTAGTTATACCTACTGTCTTAAATTTCTGATGCGGTTTATAATTTATTAAGATTAATCACCGATAAATCATCAGTCTAGACTGCTATTAATTTTTACATCAAATGAATTGCGTGTCTATCATAATAAGTGAGTACAGGTTTTAATACTATGATTTACTTGAAACACTTTATATACAAATTCACTTAAGAGTTTAAGGCTTACATCAAAATATGTGGAAGGTATAAACATTGTAAAATTATACAGGCCTTAAGCAAAGACTATCTTCTTGGAAATTAGGCAAACAACTCTCGAGTACTCTACGGGCTACGCCGTAGACATTGCTACGGCGTTACGTGCTACGATGCTACTTGTGTTAAAGGCTGCGGTCTTTTGTATAGCGATATGTTTAACTAATTCAGTGAAAAGGGTAGTGGCGTAGGTAGTGAGTAAAAAAGTGTTAGATTGCTATATCTTTATGTACGAGAATGTTTTCAGATTTCTTCGTAATTGTGGACAAATTATCAAAATTATATTTCAGACGGCGGAGTATATGTCAGGCTTTGAAGATGATAATAGACGGTTCTTTGAGGGAGTCTGGGGATAGTTCTAATTTAGAGCGTATTTCAAAATATTCAGATGTATTGAGTTACTTGTAAAACCTAGGTGAAATCTGACATGTAAATATTTTCACAAAAAAATAGAAGAAATATAAATATTTTTCATAAACCTGAACAAAAAGTATCAAATATGAAAATAAAATAACATTACAATGCTACGAGTATATTGAAGTCGGTTCTAAATTATTAAATGATTTCTTTTTTTGAAATTTTTAACTTTTTTCACTTGAATATAAAATTATTGTTTTGTGTTTGAATGTTATTTTTAGCTGTTATTTTATTTGAAGTTAGTTTGACGTTATAGTGATACATTGTGTTATATAATTATTTAAATATTAATTAAATAAATATATTAATTAATAATATTTCAAATAATTTTTCTTATACATTTGGTATCAATGAAAGACTCTTTTTTTGAAATGAGATGTAAGTCAAATTCTTACCACAAAATAATTTGGTACCCCGAACTAATTAATAATTTAGCGTAGCTACTAGGTTTAGAAAATCACATAGAGAAACAAAGACATAAAATATCTTTTGACCAAACAAAAAAAAAAATATCCGTAACAAATAAGTAGTATATTAATTCATATTTAATACAACTTGCAAATAATCGTGAATATCCTGAAGCCTATCAAATTGTTCTGGATTTAGAGTTTTCATACATTAAAGACAGTTTAATACGCTGTCGTTTTTTTAGGTATTTGAAAAAAATAACCAGTCAAAAAATATAACTTAATTCTGAAGAACTTTATCTTTTAAAAATTACTAGCGTGAACAATTTAAAATTCAAACATACTCAATAGTGTCACGCTAGTATATTAGTGTAGTTTGGAAAGCCTTAAACTTTTTACTCGCTGTTAAGAAGACCGCGGGTTTCGCTATAATGACTTCTTATGAGCTTACTTATTATCTCATATTTTAGAAAGGAGGTAGAATATTAAAATTTAATTAACAAAATATGTTATCGGCTAAGCAATTTCAAGCACTTGTGTAGTATCTGTTGCCTATTACGTGTATAAATTTCTAGACAAAGTGAATTTCGTAGTACCTAGGTGTGCAATTAAAAAAAATTAGATTAGCACAAATTTCTCATCTGTTAATAATTTTGATTTACATATTCAATCCAAATTTGACTATTCGGGTAAGCCCTCTAATAGTGAAATTCGGATATATTGACTTTAGAATTGCTAGAGCAGCTTTTAATCCAGATTATAAATTCAATACACTCGCGAAATTTGAGTACGAATCTCGTTTAGAGTGACAACGAACAGCGAGGATTTAAACTCGCATGATATGAAATATAATTCAAACGACAAAACCGGTTTCATTCTCTCGTTAGAGTGTCTATTCTAACGCTTTATGCGCCATGTTTACGATTCATTAACTCCTATGCGCGTTTGTTATTCTTGTTGCGCAAAATGCATTTCGCATTTGAAACGGACCGAAATGTTCAAACACATTTAGAATTTTGAACGTGAACTACTGTCATTATTATTGTACCGTTATGAGTACTGTGCATTTATAGACAAAGCGTGATTAGAAAAGAAGAAATCGCTTCTAGCAGATAGATCTATGCAACCGTTTGGGAAATAACTTTATACCATTCCCCCTCTAAAAAGCTTATTTTATTCACTGAAAACAGCGAATAAAATGCACTTTCAATCACTATTTTGGTATTTGAAATAAGAACAAACCAATATATTCGACCTCCGTCTCAATGCTGTACAACCTACTTGCACAAAAAATACTCGATATTAAATGTCTATTTTCGCTTTCTTTTTCTCGTAGTCATGGTATAAAGTATAGTATGCAACTATTAAATAAAACGGATTTATACCGAGGGCCATGAATGTCTCGCATTGCTCAGGATTCTGACACTTGAATCACTAGCTACGCTCGTTATTCCATCATCATGAATCACTCCCCACGTTCGTGATTCAGTCGTTAGAATCCTTCACTTGCTCGTCATTCATCTATGGCCCTCGCTTTAAATCCGTCCTTTATTCACTGGGCAAATCTTTGTTCCAGAGAGCACGAGGGATACGCAAAGTCAATATTACAACAAAGTTATTATAACAAGGAATTTACAAAGTTCTTTATATCATCGTAATCAATCATACAACTGAATCCTGAAAAATGTAATATTCAATTAGAAGACTGAATAACAAAACTTTCCTTGGATTTCATTTACTTTTTAGCAATCATCTCAATTGACGTTTATATATGTACATATACACGGTGTATAACGGGTAAACACAATTTAATAATTCGTTTTCGATAAAGAGTTTATTATTTATTGGTTATTATGAAACACCGTGTATAGTTAAATTTGGCAATTTATTCTTTTTGGTCCTTCGAGCCGGATCATCCTAACAATTCACAAGAGAGTTCAACATAGCTCAATAATAAAGAAACAAACGAAACCGAACATAAACAAGAAATAATAGCAGTAGCTAAAAGGCTTGTAAAATGCAAAAGTGAACCAGCAGCAAATGCATTTAAATTGTAAACAGCAATCAAAGAACATTCAGGGGTGACCTCAATGCAAACTTCAGCTGGAAACGGGCGCGCAATCGGTCAAATTGTATGCCATTTCAGTTGTCTGGCAGCCCAGTGTCTCTTGGTCCCCCGACATTCAATCATCCATTGCGTCCCGGCGGAGCTGCCAAGTTCCAGGGATCAGCTCAGGATGGACGGCTGACCTGTCCTTTTGTATTGAATTACGTCGTGGAAGGTAAATGATGGGTGTGTAAGTTGATATCTGGGTGTATTGTACGTAACTTTCAGTGGAAGCTTTATTGCGGAGTTATATTTTTTAAAAACAAAGTCGCAAGTTTTTTTTTATTTAAACCGGAAGCTACTGCTACGAAATTTTTGTCGGGCTTTGGGATGAAGATATTCACAGAAGCGCAAAAGTAATGCCATTTTGCGCTCGGCCACAATTTGATTAGAAATTAGTTTTGAGTATTGAGAATTGGATAGACAAATAAGTTTCATTTATTTTTTAAATATTATTGGTTGAAAAATATATGATCACTTTCCGAGTTTGAAATTGGAGATCTTCAATTCAGTTAGCTTACAATTTTTGTAAGGGGTGTGGTGTATCAAAATTACAAAAAATCTCTAGGAAGAATGGCGTCATTACATTTGCCAATGGACTGCCGGGATAAATGGATTATTCTGCTTAGGACAGATTCTGGTTTGGGCAGATTCTAGATACGGCAGATTCTTTTTATGACAGTTTCTTGATTGAACAGATTTTGTACAGTCATCCACAGAAACTGAAAAAAAGGACAAAACTCGAAACTAATACTTCAGCTGTGTCTGAGACAGGGTGTCTAAAACGGGAGATTACTTGGCCCCGAAAATTAGTGTGTAAACATACGGTCTTAGGGCGTGTATCGTTCTTTGGCTTGTTGCCTGTCAATTCTGTGTCTAATAATAATAATGTCTCCGTAACCGGTATTCGGCCATGGCGGCCAATCTCAACAGCGACTATCCATTTACGCAGGATATATTATTATATGCTTAAGTGACTGCCTAAACTTTACGAATTACGGTTAGCCGACACGATCAGGGCTAGATCAGGTGCAAGACCCACTGTTTAAAGTGCCTTCTAGAGCACGAAGGAGCTCGAGATGTTTCGTAGGGCACGTATTTGAATATCGAAAGTTAATATATCTAAAGTTAAAATGTCGACGTTCAAAATATCGAAAATTAAAATATCGAATAACCTAAATACCTACTATCATTATATCGACGTCTAGAATCGCTAAAACTCAAATACCGATCTGTTAAAATATCGAAAATTCAAAACATCTAATATCGAATAATCGATACGTGTAAATAATGTTCGAGAATACACATAAAGTCGTTTCTGGCACTTCGCCGCTCGCTTCGCTTGCTCGGCTCGCGCGCTTGGTTCATGTTCAAACCTACGCTCGTCGCTTCGCTCCTCGCTACCTATTTTTGACCCGCCTACAGTTTTCGATATTTTGTCTGTTGATATTCAGATTTTCGATATTTAAGCATTCGCTAAATATACAATTCGATAATGTGTACTTTCGACATTTTGAATTTCGACATTATGATCGTTCGATATTGTGATTTTCGATATTTTAACCACCGATATTTTAAGTGTCGATATTTCAATTTTCGATATTCAAATACGTGCCCGTTTCGTATTTTGGTCACGCATCATAGGACTGATCACAGCCAACGTTGCTTAACCTAAGCAATAGTTAGCTGAGCGCATGCGCCCATTGGCCACCAAGCTCTACAACAACTGTCTACAACATAGATAACTTAGGGATAATGTCCAGAAATGATAATTATGAAATATCCAAAGTCAAATTTCGTAGCATTACACGGATCATAAGGAAGCATAAATCCTATCCTTCGTTTTCTCATTTTTCATGAATAGGGGTTGTATTTACCCCTAAAAACTGAAAAGCGCACATTGTCATAGTCATTTCCACATTTTCATGAAAATCGGTGCATGTTTAAAGAATTCAGAGGTTTTGGCATATTTTAGCCTTCATTGACTGGACTACAACGTTTCGCAATAAGAGCAAGTATGAAACAAATTCTGTCCCACGAAACTGTATCCTAACTACACGTGTAACTTTACAAATTAAAAATTCAGACGCCGCCACGGAGAGATCCTGTCATTATGTACACATGAATCTAGTTCAGGAATTTCTACTCATTTCGCTTTAGATCCCTTACCATGTTTGCCGGTTATAGTCGCATAACTTATCGTTTATCATATAAAGCTCTGTTTTAATAAAAATGATACGTTCAAGCCAAATTAGATGAATTCTAACATTCTTGATATTTGAGATCGAGAATTCCTTAATTCGCAATCACACTTCATTATCATTCATTTTGAAGTTTTCCCAAGATTGTCATCATCACAACTCATATACGTCCCCACTGAGGAGTACGAGCCTACCTTAACTAGTTATGTTAGGGCGATAAGGCCTTAGTCAAACCACGCTGGCCCAGTGCGGATTGGTTGACTTCACATACACCATTGAATTACTTCGCAGGTGTATGCAGGTTTCCTCCATGATGTTTTCCTTCACCGTAGCAGCGTCAGATAAATGTACATATGAAATTCGTGAAACGAAAAACACATTGGTACTTGGCAGGATCGATCGCGGGCCTGCCGATTCTACTCGGGGCATAGTCCAGTGCCGAGGCTACAACGCCACCGACGCTCTTTTTTAGTAATACTAGCTAATGTTGCTTATTCCAATCTTTCACTGAGGTATAAATACGATTCATTTCTGAGCGCCAGCCCAGTGATCAGATCCGGAAAAGAAATAGCGGCTAAATATTGTTGAATAAACCGTATTTATTATGTTTATTTATTAACCAGTTACTCAACAAGCCGGTATCAACTACAACGAGTAATTCTGTTGACCAGTTAAAACGGAGAACGTTATTGAAAGACTCATGCTCAATAAAATTAACAAAAAATAATTATTTTTCGCAAAGCTGTTGAATATATTTTGCGGGAGCGAAAGCGAAGGTCCGATTCATATACTCGTATTCGTACACCGTAAACATTTTTGTTTTTAAAACTCTAATTAACCGGTTTATGTCGAAATTTGTGTAAAAGCGGTTTTCCACTTTAACCGGTAAGCAATCCATTTTAGTTTGGGGCCAACGACCTCAACCGGTAGGAAAATTTCACCCGTTTCTGTGTTTGTAATATATGAACTCGCTTGAATTATAATGTAACTGGTCCATGAAGTAGGGGATACGGCGAATTTTCTGTTTCGGACTTTTTACAACTTGCAACAAGCCGTCGCGTCTCGTCGTTTGGATGAACACGCACAAAGAGTCACTCGCCTCGCCTCTCCAACTTTACGTTTAGCACATTGCTCTCAACAGTCTACTTTTAAATTTCATTTGAAAAATACGCTTTGACAAACTGTATGGAAGCGAGTTTAAAACTGACGCTTTTCAAAACTACTGACATTTCGAGTGTATTCGATAGAATTTCGTTGAACGAGTATGTTTCATAACAAGCGGAATTTCCGAGAGCACTGACATTTTGCGCTTGCAAAACAAAGTTGGAGTCAAATAGAGAAAAAAGTATTGCAAATGAACATTTGCAGAGCAATTTAAGGTTTCAGTGAATTGCGTAATTTACTTACATCTAACTATATCATACATTTGTTCATTAATAGGCTGTATCTCACATTGTTGTATGGAATATCGACAGAATTGTTGTTTGTTTGTTTTTGGTTGTTTTAAACCGACTTCAAAAAAGGTGTGTGTGTATGTTACGCGATTACGCTGCCAATTGTGGACCGATTTTTAAAATTATTTTTGTATTCGATAGAGTATACTCCTGGGGTCGTCCCAAGGTCACTCAAGTC
Source organism: Schoenobius gigantellus (assembly GCA_963935595.1). Classification (NCBI taxonomy): domain Eukaryota; kingdom Metazoa; phylum Arthropoda; class Insecta; order Lepidoptera; family Crambidae; genus Schoenobius; species Schoenobius gigantellus. The sequence goes on along the minus strand of OZ012541.1, from coordinate 67,255,533 downwards.
AGGATCTGATGATGGGATCCAGTAAAAATCGAGGGAAATCCAAAAATTTTAAAGCTATGTCCAACGTGTTTTATGTGTATGTTACGCGATTACTTCGCCAATTGTGGACCTATTTTCAGAATTATTTTTGTATTCGATAGAGTATACTCGTTGAGTGGTCCCAAAGTCACCAAAGTCTGAGTCTGATGATGAAATCTCACGAAAATAGAGGAAAACCCTTAAATTTTATAGGTACGTCCCACATGTTTCATGTTTTTTTGCGAAGCTATTCACGTATTTGTGTCTGATAGTCATGAACCGAGCTGATGATGGAGGGATCCTTAACTTTACGACTTGACCTGACCTTGGACCTGAATTTAATATAATAATTTAATACTAATGTATCAAATTCAGTGAGCACTTAAAAGATTTCATTCACTAAAAAGATAGAAATAAACAATATTTTCCAAAAAATGAAAACCGTCTTCAAAAACACTGAAAAGTTAAACAAAATATAAGAATAGGTATAGACAACATCCCACTTCTACATTGAAGTCAGTGCCAAATTTTAAGGCTTTAGATCATCGTTTGGCACCGACTTCATTATAGAAGTGTGATGTTGTCTGTACCTTTTGTTATATTATTTTTAACTTTTCAGTGTTTTTCAAGAGCGTTTTCATTTTTTTGAAAATATTTTTACTCCAATTGCATATTATTATGTACATTTGTCTGACGCTCCTACGGTGAAGGAAAAACATCGTGTGGTAACCTCGGTGAGGACATGTATGAGCTGTGGTGGACTCGAGTCTCTTTCAATGCGATGCGTAAGTCGATGCGATCGAAAGACTTGATTTTTCGATTTCACCGGGCAATTAAAGCCTAGTCAAGCCAAGCCTATTGACCTAGAATAATGTAATTTGGCAAGAAGCAAGGTCTTATAGCACATGTAAAGGAAGAAAATAGAAAACGCTCTGTGCGCTTTGATAATTTAAGCTTATATGTTTTACCTTGCTACCATCGACTAGACTAATAGCCGCGACCGACGGGTTGGTCACCCTTGCTCGCTCAAAACGATTAAGCATGAGCAATGTCAGTGGTAGAAAAACAATTGGCTATACAAAGAAACCAGAAACTCAAAACATTTTTAGTTCACCACCACACTATTGAAAACAAAATGGCGCGGCAATGAATTTAATCGAATCACGGACCTACAGCTGCATCGCGGCGCTTCACCGCCCCACAATACGTAATGATTAAAATTTTTACTCTCCAAAAAGGCTTCACAGCGAACGCCGGCGGCTATCTCGCGGTATATCTTCATTGCGCTTTCAGTGGGGCTTTACGAGCGATGTTAATAACTCGGGCTATTTTAGCGGTACGGTCAGCATAATGGACTCCCACATAGAAAATTCACATTAATTCTCGGCGAAAAGGCTGCGTTCGGGTAATTTACGATTTTAATACCATTCGAAAGATAGCTGCGCTGTTGTTGTGAGTGTCTCGAGATCGGCGGCGATCCGCCACACTGCCCCTTTGGGGGCGAAGAAGGCGAAACAGGCGGCTCGCTTGTGATGAAGTAGGCCAATATCTCTTGTGTTAACAGCAGATATAAATTAGCTCTACGACCTGCGCCAGAAGCGCCTTGGGTCTGACGCCACAATATCGCTATGGATCGATGCAATATTTCGAACGCGCTCCGTGAATGTCGGCGCTCGAGCAAGCTGCATTCGTGATTTTTAATGCTATCTGCTTCAGATGAGTGCAAATGACAAGGCGAAATTGAAGCTGAGATTGGTATCCCTGAAGCCGTGAAAAATATCAACATATCTAAACATATATCTCATAGCCAAATTGGATGATTCAAAAAAGCTTTTCACTAGCTCGTATTCGAAAAAGGCTACTTTGATTTGATTTTGATTACATTATAGAAGTAGAAAATGTATTTTGCATGCTATGAATATTTGGGGTTTGCATACTTCATCATCACAGCTCATATACGTCCCCACCGAGGGGCACGAGCCTACCCTAACCAGTTATGGTAGGGCGAATAGGCCTTAGTCAAACCACGCTGGCCCATAGCGGATTGGTTGACTTCACTTCTACACCTTTGAATTACTTTGCAGGTGTATGCAGGTTTCCCCACTATGTTTTCGTTCACCGTAGGAGCGTCAGATAAATGTACTTATGAAATTCGTGAAACAAAAAACACATTGGTACATTTGTCTTGTACATTTCTACGGTCCTCCTCCTAAGGAAAACATCGTGAGGCAACCTGCATACACCTGCGAAGAAATTCAAAGGTGTATGTGAAGTCGATCAACAAATAATCAACAACTGGGCCGGCGTGGTTGACTAAGGCCTAAACACCCTAACCTAAAAAAACCGAAAGTAGGCTCGAGCCCTTCGGTGGGGACGCGTATGAGCTGTTATGATGATAATGTTTTAGAAATAGTTACTATTAAATATTAGGAACTATTATTTCATATGCTTTATTTGGCACGTTCTTCTTTTTCTGCGATAGTGATTTGTCTTTTCCGAAAAAAATGTTATTTCTCTAAAATGACTATTATCAATTTATTTTTCTCCATCTTTTGATAACGCACACTACGCTGGTATTTTAACCATGTAGTGATTATTTAAAACTTTAGATATCAACAATTATGAGACTTACCAAAATCTCATTTTAATAAGAGTATACATGTTTACTTCTTCATTCTTCGTCTCATACAATTTTGTAGATACTTGACAATAAAATAAATCTCAATATAAAACTGTGATGTTGTATGTATTCTTATATGATTTATGACTTTTTGGTGCTTTTGAAGTCGGTTTTATTTTTTTGTGAATTTTTCTTTTTATTTTATTAAATCCATCTTGTTACTTTCAATCAAACTAAATAAAAATATTTAATATAGGCCTTTACAGGCACTTATTGACGTTAAACAAATTACAAGAATCTAATTTACTATTTTGTTAACTGCAAATAAATATATATATTTTTTAATTCCTCAAATGTTTATCGGCTAACAGTCTCGTATAATTATGTATGTTATTAAAATGCCCTTATAATGACGGTGCGCTATTATCAATAGGTATTTCCTTCATTGTTCAAAATCAAATACTAAAATTCGCCATGCCTAAGTCGGGATATAAATGCTCACAGAGAGAATATTAAATTAACGATGGTAATACACAAAGCTCGAAAAATTAAAAGTTAAGAATACTACTATGAGTGTACTCACTACATGAAATATCCTCCACATTCTATACAAAACCCACCGGGCCTTTTCACTGGGCATTAAGAGAAAAAAGCAATTTTATTAGCTTTTATGCTTCAATGAAGCTCTCCGCTGACCGTTCGCAGTTGAGAGTAGGGTTGCTAATTAGTCGGTAGAATCGTTTTATACTTAGGGTAAATTCAAAACATTCAAAACAACACTGGCAGATATTCACAAAGAAATCAGATTTATAACTTAGCTTCTTATCTGTTTTCTTAATTATTTGTTACCAGCGACCCGCCCGCGGCTTCGCTAGCGTGGATTTCTATATACCTAACTACTGAAAAGTAGTTCGCGGAGACAACTAGTTTTTATATACAGAGTTACTTTTTATCACCCCGGGAAATTTAAGGGACGTTTAAGGTCGCGGCAGTAGAATGATTGAGATAATAATAAAAATATTACTCACCTATTTAATTTGATATTAATTTTCTAAAATATCCAAAATATACTGAACTAGTTAAGTGCAATATTTTTTAAGATTTTATTACTATTTTTTTAATTTTTAAAGTGAAACTTTATTTACATCGCCTTAAATTGTTTTTGTCCATCTATCGCATGTCACATTACACAAAAACATGAGATCTTTAAATTCACAATGTCATATTATGTATGTCGAGATTAGTCTATGCGTTAGGTCTTTGACTTTAAATCAATCTGGCAGTGGTTCGATCCTGGCGTAGAGCACTGATTTTGTTTTTTATTATTTTGTTTTTTAATTGCTTTAAAAATAATAAAAAAGATAAACAATAAAGTTTATTTGTTTTTTTATTATTTTATTTTTTTTATTGATTTTTATTAATTAGTTTTCAGAAGAAGAAGATTTAAATTAAGATTAAAAACGCGATTTAATTACTCTAAATCGAATATTGCTTCGAAAGTTTTCAGTTAAATGCCTACGATTCGAATAAAAGTTTCACTAGCATCGTGGTCTCAACACCACACAATGATGTTTATTGTTTTTTGATTTTTTTATATAATAACGGATGTGTCCTGAAGCGTCCCTTAAATTTTCCGTGATGATAAATCTATTATTTTGGTCACGAGTCAAATTTTATAAATAAACAGTCCGAATGGTTGATGTTGTAAGAGCCAATACGTCTGCGGTGGGATGGAAAACTAGAAAGAAAATCTTTGTCTAACGCTTCTTTCTAACATGATTTTAAGGCCTATCCAAGAGATTGGGGCTATCTCTTGTTGTTGTATGGTTACTCTCCCTCTAATCGGGTATACCCACTTCAACTTCCGAGGTGCTCCGTCACTCCTTCACGGGGTGACCTGGGATCTGGGTGATTAGTGATTACATTCACTCGCCAGCGCGATGTAGTAGAACAGTTCTTCCTCGCCCAAGAAGAGACCGGAGTCCAGCAGTGGGACGAATATGAGTTGAAGTGGCAACAACTTAGTGACAAATCAAATAGACCCAATTCTTAAGTTCTTAATCATTTCATTTGACTTATATTATAGATGATAACTTAATTTGATTTAATTTAATCAAGTTTGATTTATTTGATGCAATGTATTAATTTGACATTAATACACTGACATTTCATTTAATTCACTGACATTTAATTTAATTTAGTAACACTTCATTTAATTTATTCGCATTAATTTTATGTAGTTGCGTCCAATTTAATCTATTAAAAAAATATATTTAGCGGATAGACTCTTAAATTACTACAGAGAGCCCTACTCCTGTGTGGTAAATTTTAAGCTTTATTCTGGGTCGAAAACTACATTTTTTAATAAAAAAAAAGGCAGACATAACTAGATAGTAAATATAAACAACAAATTCAACATGTTTTCTTATATTCTGAAGACACAAATACACAAATCTTAGTGTTTATGTGTGAGCAGTGAGTTAGGTTGTCAGAGGTCCTTGGGGATGTTTTCTTGTAAGGGTACGGTGTCCTGTCGAAGGGCATGACTGGAATCTGCTCGGGGCGCTTTTATGCTAATTTTTAACAAGGGGTCCAAAATGGTAACAAAAGGGTTAAATATATCTAAGTTAGTTCCTGATTTTGACTCCTGTTCCTTTTTTGGTATAACTTTTGGTATAACGTAAAAAGTAACAACTTAATACCTGAAAATGGGTCGTTTCACTATTAAATATATGATTCGCGCCGTACATTTAACCATTTAAACGTAAAGGATAAAATAAAACTACAATTGAAACTAGATTACGGTGCAATTCTTATGTATTTATATTGTTACTTTTACGAAATCGTAAAACGTAAATTTGGTCCAACCAGCCGTATGTTGATTGACAAGGATTCTGATAGATATATCGTTTACAAATCAATTTATCGGAGTTATTTGCCAATAACTTTTATTGAAATTTGAAAAGATTTCATGCAATAAGATGAATTAATAACTATTTAGTTATAGATTCATAATTGAAATTACAAACGAATTCATAGAATGCGTGTTTAAGTTGCAAGTAATTAATAGTTGGTGTTACATATAACACGAAATGTAGTTTATGCTTGGCGTGGAATTTATAATTCACACGTGTGTCAACCCTAAGGTGAGGTCAGCTCGAGTTTCCGTGTGCTGTAAAGCTGAATTGTGCTTGCTTTTAATCCGACTCTCTAGCCATTTCGGAGGGCTTAAGCCCGGCTCAAGAATTCACTAAATTAACACATCGCTAAAAGCATTTTGGATTCGGCAGCTTTTTGCTAGTTTTAACGGCGCAGTTTCAGCTTTGCAGTTTTTGGGAGTACTTTAAGTGGGCAACGAGGTGCGGTTTTCTCTCCTTTAATGCGATAGTGATCCGACAAAGTTCGCGACAAAATGTGTAGCAAACGTGCCTTGTGATAGTTGCAGATAATGTTGTGTCAAACAGAGCTCTATGCGTCAACATAATTTATCTTTGCAGTATAATGATTTTCGCTTTACTAACATAATATCGCACATCCGGTGCTACAGAGACTTAACTGCAAAAATTACGAAAATTACATAAAGGCGCCATTATATTTAAAAAGTGTGAAAGTGTACGAGGAAACAAAGACGCATGATAAATTCCTTCGAATTGCGGTACATTGTGCCAAGTGTATTTGAAGCTTTACTGTGAAATTGCACTGTTATTGGTGCGACAGCGTCTGATACGTCAGTTGCGCCCCTTTGAGTATGGACGTTGCTGGGACTGGGTTCGTCGCAACTGTAATTTATGTAACCGTTTGGTGGCAACTCTGAAGTTTGTATATTTTTGGTATATGTATTTTTTCGTACTTGTGTCTTTTGTAGATGTGTATTTTGAGATAAAGCTTATGAAAGCCAAGAATTGTTTCATTATAAAATTTACTTAATAAAAAAGATGTACGAGTATAATTTTCATTTGGAGAAACAGTGACGCAACTGGGGGGGTTCCTTAAAAAACGCATTTTTTGGTACTCCCTTTTTCTCTCTGTTGGTATGTTTTTTACAAACACTTTATTGCATATAACACATAGCAGAAGAAAACATGTAAGTTAAAACACGCACAATAATGGTGGAATTTTCTTTAAATTGACCGTCTCCGTGGTCCAATGGTTGAGACCATCTGGTTTTTTTTATTGCAAAAAGTTGGCAAACAAGCAAACTGCCCGGTAAGTGGTAACAGTCGCCTATAATACACGTGGCTCTTGTGAGATTCGCTGCAAAACTGCAACCCCCACAAGAACCACAGTGTACGTCGCCAACTTGTGACACGAGATGTAAAGTCACAGTACCCAGTAATTTCACTGCCATATCTTATCCTTCAAACCGGAACACAGCGATGCAAGCACTGCTGCTTTGCGGCAGAAATAGGTAAGACGGAGGTACCTAAGCAGACGACCCTGGTACAGAGTCTCCCTTCAGTACCATCTGGTTCTGATCCGAAGGACCGGGGAGTTCGATTCCGAATGGGAGCAGAAGTGTTTCTGTTTGATTAGGCTAGGTTTGGTTGATGGTAATACTTCTGAGCCCGCATTGCTAGCTACCACCATCCTACCTAAGATGGTCGCTATAATTACAATGTTAATAACATTGTTCTGTTCCGACAATTTGAGGAATGATAATCAGTCCCGCTGTTGATGAGGAATCTAGGTGATCGCTTCCGTTTTCTGCTTTATACTTATTTACCATCAGGTTAAATTGGGGCCAAGGCTACTCTATGATATTAAGGAAAATAATGTATAGTGCACCGGAGGATATGCATTAACTTAGGCATGTTACTAAGACCATCAAGTTGAACAAATGTCACTATGGGGCCAAGTCTGAAATCCCGAAAGAGAATCTATTGTGCCATATATTAGGTCCTTACATATAAAATTGGCGTATTGCCGTATTGGCCACTTTGATCTCAAATATCTCCTCTATGGTTAGGAATTCAAATTCAAATTTATACAGCTATTTACTAATGTATTTGTGTTTCGAAAATTATAATTCACTTGTTTTTTCCTCAATTGTTTTTTTTCTTTGCGTCACTCAGTTTACAAAATGGAAAACTTGAAATATCGCGTTATTTACGAGTACGAGTTCCACCGTGGCACCAGTGCTGCAGAAACGGCTCGAAGGATGAATGATGTGCATGGCGACGGTGCACAGAGGGACACGCTCCATACAAGGGCGGTCATAAATAGTTAAAGTCCTGTTACTATCAATACATTGTATTATTTTAGTGACTTATAGTTGTAAAAGTGTTTTAGGAACATTAAAATGAAAGAAGTACATGTATTTACGGAATAAAAAACGTTTACTTCAGTAAAAAACAAATATAAACAATAACATACTTTTACCTAAATTTATCATGAACAAACACTTAAAAATTGGAATGTAAAACATATATTTTAAATAAAATAAGAGTCAAAACATTGATAACATTATTTAATTATAATAAAATAATAGAAATAAATAAATTAAAATTAATTAAATACAAAAAAAAACAAAACAACTAACAAAATACAAATAAATTATTCTTATTCTAACAATATTAAACATGTAACAATTCTATTACACTTTGTGACAGAGTATTTTTCTTTTTAGGGGGAAGTTTCCGAAGACTTGTAATATAAGGATCTGAATGTAATAATAGTCGTTGTATTAAATCTTGATTGGTAACTTCACGTGACATTTTTCGAGTGTGACTTCGTCTATAAATTTTGATATACTTATTTGTCGCTTCAGCAGCTTCTTCGGAAAGTTCTCCTATAGATAACAATGCATAACTTATAATATCTGATCCATGTACGAGCACCTTGTGGACAGAAGCAGGAAGACTATACCACGGATATTCCTCGACCAGGCTGTATGCTCTTTAAACTTGCATTCATTAATTTTATGTCCAGAAGATAACGTTTGTAATATTACACAACAACGATCTATGAGATCCTTATTCAAACCTGTAATTTCAGCAGATACAGCTGATTCCAAAAAAAACTTCCTGGCCGTGTTTCCGTCGTTAGACGTCCCGCTTCCACCACTACGCGGCTTGTCAACTATTAAACCTAATCGTTCCCTAAACTGGGACTGTACATATTGTTTTTATTTGATAACAATTGTTTATCACTATCTAGCCTAACTTGCCATTTTTTTATGTCTAATCTATATGAAAGATGAATAAAATATTCGAAGAAACGTATCCAAGAATGTAGTGGTGATAATCCAAATTGGTATCTACTCTCTATTACAGGTTTTTGTAAACATTCGTCTATTTTATTCATCTCTTTAGGGGTAGCATTACATATATAACATCTACTTGTAGATGTTTCACTTAAAGCACTACAAATTTTACCATCTACCATTGAAAGCTGCAACTTATGAGAAACGACCAATTCACGATTGTCGATCTGAATAAAAGTAGGTTGCAAACTTTCAATTTTATCCTTAAAATAAGCTTCCTCTTGCAAAGACACTGCTGTGCTTTCTTTCAAAAATTGAAATCGAATAGGACGGCAGTACCTAGTGGAAGAGGGTCGAGGATTTTTCCATAAAATTTTACAATTATCTTCAGCTAATTTTACAATAATTTGAAGGGGTACATAAGATGTTACAAACAAACTACTATCTTCTAAAGTTGAATCTGAAAAAAATTGTTTGTATTCACTATGTCCAGTGCTGCCATCGAATCCCCATTTCCCAAGTAAAGAGATATTAGACAAACAATCATCAGGAATCTGATCTAAGACCTCTTTTTGAGATTCAAGGATTCGAGAAGCTGTGTGATCAAAAAGACTTTGTAATTCAACTTCAGCTGAAGACTCGGAAACAGTTATATTAGAAGGGTAACATCTCTGTTTCGCTTTAGTAATTTGTTGGTAACATGGTAATACATTAGGAGAAATCTTACTATTAACAAAGTTTTTAATTAATAAATACTGATGTTTTGTCAACTGAGCATCAGTCACAAGTGACAAGACATCATCAGTGCTAACTCTAGATATACACGAATCGAATGAACAGTCTGAAACATCAAGCAATGCACTCACAGTAGAATCATCAGACTTTGACAAATCAGCTACTCTCCGACGTTTAGTCCTTTTACTACATTGCGTAAAAGGTTTTCGAGGATGACCACGTGAATGACACGGCGACGTTTCAGACGGAGTACATTGCTTATTGTTTTTCACAAGTTGAATTTTTTCAATAACATTAAACCAATCGGAATTCTTATATAAAAGCTTGGTTTTATCCCTATTACATTTTTTCCAGAATCGAGCAATAGCTTTACATAAATTATTAACAATTTTCTCTAAATAATGAATATCAATGTTCTCAGCATCGTCGTTCAGAGTAGTCAACAAACTTTGTAGAACTTGACGACACTTTTCCGAGTCATTATCGGTATTGACAGTTAGCCATATTTCAAGAATATGCATTCTTGAAAACGAGCATATATATAAATTACCTAAAACAAAAAAAAACGGTTAAAATTCAGTCACAAAACCTACACAAAGCACTAAGACTAAATAAACTAACTTCGTAGCAAATGCTACGAGATAATCTGGCAACCGTAGCACCCTTGTCATCGCCAAAAGGGCAGATAAGGGCAGCCAAGTTTTAATTTTCCTAAGATAAGAAAGTCTAAAGATTATGGTGCAATATACCTCCATAGTCGGAGCGAGTGGGAACATATTTAAAAGTTTATTCAAACTTTGAATATTAAAATATAATACTCCAAGAAAAGTCGCCTCGTAGCAATGACATACTAAAGAAAATATATACTAAGATACAATTAAAATAAAAATATTAATTATTACATACCCTGTTCTTGGATATCCATTTCAGAAAAAACTCACACAGCACTCACAGGTCCCGCAAGGACAACAAATGACGTCACGCTTTTTAATGACTCACTGATAACAGTATTTACGATTGGCGATGCGCTCTCTTTGAATGCACAATAGATAATGAAGGCGCACTCTAATTACTGACCTATTTATAGTTTCAGAAGGTACCGCAACTACTACTACCATCCGACCGATTTCGGCCATGGCGACCACTTCGACTCCTAGTCAGATCTGCGCTGGTGCGCTCGAAAATGGCTGATATAGCCAATCTTTGCAACAAACTCCCGCGCGCAAAGTGGGCATATGAGTTTGCCATTAACAAAATTATAGACAATGGTCGCGGGTAGACGGGCTTTTATCTGGTCGCGTTTAAGATCAAGATCAACTTTACGCTGCTCTTCGAAATCGTGCACTTGTCTTTGTACAAACCCGCGCCATTCAGGTCGCTGTGCTGCCAAATCCTCCCATCGAGAGGGCTCAATATTGCATCTTTTCATATGACGCTTCTGAACATCTTTATACCGGAGGAGTTGTCCGCCGCGTTTCCGCTTGCCTTCCTCAAGTTCAGAGTAGAAGATGCGCTTTGCCACTCTCTCTTCCACCATACGGGATACATGACCGCACCACCGAAGCTGTCGACGCATTATGTAAGACTCAATGCCACCAACATTGGCTCGTCGCAGAACGTCGGTATTTCGCACGCGATCAGACCATCTGATATTCATTATTTTCCTTAGGCATTTTAGGTGGAAGCGATCTAGGGTGCGTATTTGGTGACGGTATAAGCACCAAGTCTCGGAAGAGTACAGAAGATTTGGCAACACTATCGCCATGTAAACAGATATTTTAGTGGGCAACTTTATGTCGTGCGAACAGAACACCTTGGAGCACAGCTTACCGAATGCTGCTGCAGCAGCACCAACTCTGCTGTTGATTTCGGCATCAAGGTCACACTTAGATGTTATAGTGCTCCCCAGGTACCGGAACTTGTTCACCTGCTGCAACACATCCTCACCAAGCTTTATGGCCAGTGTCTCGTGACCATGGGCGTCCAAAGTCATCACATTTGTCTTTTTGACACTAATTTTTAGGCCGAACTTATAACAGGTTTGGTGAAAAGCAGACACCAATCGTTGCAGCCCATCTGGGGATTCCGCAAGAAAGCACAAGTCATCAGCATACATTATTTCTGTGATCAATGCATGCGACACCTTAGAACGTGCTCTAAGTCTAGCTAGGTTAAAAATACCGCCATCTGTGCGAAACCGGATACGTACCCCTTCAGAAACTGTTTGCAAGACCTCCCTGACTGCAACTGCAAAGTATAAGGCAAACAATGTGGGCGCAATAACGCACCCTTGTTTTACCCCACAGGTAACGGGGAAGAACTTTGATTGTTCGCCGTCAAAGGTGACGCAGCATTGCATATCGTCATGCAGGAGTCTAAGAAGTCTCACAAATTTTTCAGTACATCCCAACTTTTTCAGCACTATCCATAAGGCTTCGCGAGGCACACTATCGAAGGCTTTTTCCAGGTCAACAAAGCAGAGGAACAGCTGACGACCCTGTTCTCTACTTTTTTCCTGCAGTTGACGCACGGAAAATATAGCTTCACAGGTACCCCTGTCAGGTCGGAAGCCAAACTGGGTTTCAGGCAGAATTTGTTCAGATAGAGTGCTCAAGCGGTTTAGTAGCACTCTGGCAAAGGCCTTTCCGGGGGTCGAGAGAAGTGAAATACCGCGGTAAGAGCCGCAATCGGATCGATCACCTTTGTTCTTATAGAGAGCACTGATGCAGGATATTTTAAATTCTTTCGGGACTTGCTCTCTCTCCCACATTCGAACAAACAGTTCCCAAACCCGCGTGTGCAGCTCCTCGCCGCCGTACTTCAACAATTCTCCAGGCAATAGATCAATGCCAACCGCCCGTTTATTATGCTGCTGTCCGATGGCAGTGCAAACCTCATCACGAGAGAGGGGCCAATCCAATTGACTAGCCAAAGGAAGTTGGGGGAGCAAGCTGATATGTTGGAGATCTGCTGATCGATCTTCATTGAGCAAGGTGTCAAAATGCTCTGCCCAGCGATTAAGTACGCCCTCTTTGCTTTTTATGAGTTGCCGACCGTCCAATGACCTTAAGGGCACTTTCGCTCGATAGGGTCTCCCAATCAATCTGCGCACCTCGCTGTAAAACTCTCCGAGCTGATTAGTGTCCGCGAGCCACTGCATGTGATAAGCCTTGTCCCGCCACCATTTATCCTTGAGTTGACGAGACAGTTTACGCAACTCCAGGTCACTTTCTTTGACCATTGCCTGACTCCCTCCACGCCGCTTATGCTGTTGCAAGAGGTATCGATGTTTGTTAAGATATTTCTGCCTCATCACACGATCATTAAGCTTATCCAAGTTTAACGCCATTGGTTTCATTACTTTAGATCTGTGTGGTCGACGGAGGCGCAGTCGCAGTTTCGTGACAATTAGCCGATGATCGGTCCAGCAGTGAGCACCCCGCATTACACGAGTAACTTGGACTTGGCAGACGTCTCTTTGCCGTACGATGGCGTAATCTATTAAATGCCAGTGTTTGGATCTCGGGTGCATCCACGTTGTCTTGTACTTGGCGGCAAGTCGGAACATAGTGTTCGATATCGCTAGATTATATTGAGCACAAAGACTGAGCAGTAAATGACCATTACCGCAACTATCCAATGTAACGACAAGGAATAAAATGTAAATCAAGAAAGCAGGTTTTTAAGATTTATGACCTATGGATGTCCCACAGTGCGGTGCCGCAAAAGAAAACACAGTGCGTTTTTGGTTCCAACGTTTACGTTCTGGAAATTTCGACCTGCAGAACAAGCCCCGTGGACGGCCGGAGACGAAATGAAAAAATGTATGTACTTACTTAAAAAATGAAGAATTGAAGGCTATTGTGGAAGCGGATCCATCGCAAACCACGTCCGAGTTAGCTGTAGGCTGCGGTGTTAGTGATAAAACTGTTTTAATCCACTTCGAGCAAATTGGGAAGGTGAAAAAGCTGGAAAGGTCTGAACATTCTTTATACGTTAGTGGGTACAAGTCAACGACCAAGTCACACAACATTAACTATAATAATGAAGAAATCGTAGTAAGGAACCTTAGACTTGGCACGACTTTTTCTAGATTTCATTACTTTTTAGAGATAAACAAGCAGCTCCATCGAGGCTTGGCTAGTTTTTTACAGAATGTTTTTGGTGGGATATTATATTAAAAAAAATAGTATTGGTCTCATAGTGAAAGTAACACAGTTTGTTAGTCTGAATAATAGGCCCAAGTCAACACATATCCTCGGGAACACGGTGTATGTCTGTAGAAATAAAAGTAACAAACACATCTTTGTTGTGAGTAAAACAATACAAAGAATGTTCTGGGCCTAAGTTATATAAAGTGTCCATGAATTTATTGAATTCGTATGAAAGTGAAGAAAGTTCAATTTACTTGTAATACGGACTGAATCATTATAACGAAAGCAGAGAATGCTTCTAAGACTAAATCCACCATTGTACACACAATTTGAACATTAAAAAATATGTGATCTAACTGTCAGTAGCTTAAACACAGAAAGAAAAACGTGAAGGAAATAGGTCATCACAATTCAACCCCAAACAAGAATCGTCATGAGCTCGCTCGAAAAAGTGATTATTCTAATGAGCCGCAAAAAATCTTCAACTTAATTGGCTGTTATATTTCACATGTCTAGGTTATGTGTATTTCACATGCAACGGAAGCGTTTATTTATGGCCTGTTTTCACAACACCGTGTGCTCCAATTTTTCTTTGTCCATTTAAACAATTACCTACTTTTTGTCAAAACTTTTTGTTTTATTTCATATTCGGTTCGATTACGGCATACCTACTATCTATAATTAACACCAATTATACTATATATACAGGATGTAACTGAACACCCCAATAACATTTATGGGTAGGTATCCATCAGAAGTAGAGATTCTGTAGGAAAAATATTAGGACTAACAAACCTACTTTTTTTCCATACAAACTAATTTTTTTTTTGTATTAAGTGCCGACAGCCTTACGTAAGCGTACGAGGAATACTACGCTCACGTTATACAAACTAAATAAATATTTTTTTTGGTATTAAGTACCGACAGCCCTACGTAAGCGTACGAGGAATACTACGCTCACGTCTGTCACGTGTCATTTTGTGTTTAAATTTCTTTTGTGTTAAGAGTTGATTATGGTTATCACTTGAAAGTTTTTGCTTTCAGTTTAAAATCAAATAACTCTGAAAGTATTGGGGTTCCAGGTCTCAGACAAGCACCGAGGGTCCATTTGGTACCTAACTTATATACCCCTTAAATGTTATTGGGGTGTTCAGTTACATCCGGTATATAGTAACTAACTGTGCCCGCAGCTTTGCTTGCGTGGAATTTAGCTTGTCGTAGCGTAATGTTATATAACTTATAGTCTTTCTCGATGAATGGGCTATCCAACACTGAAATAATTTTACAATTTGAACTAGTAGTTCCTGGAATTAGCGAGTTCAAACAAACAGTTCGACTCTATACTATTACTAGCTTTCCGCTCGCAGCTTCGCCCGCGTTATTTTTGTTTTCCCGTGGGGATTTTATATTTTCCCGTAGGAAAAATAATTTTATAGCCTATATTTATCAGGGATAACGTAAAATTCTCAATGTGAAAGAATTTTTTAAATCGGTCCAGTAGTTTCGGAACCTATTCAATACAAACAAACAAACAATCCAATCTTTCATCTTTATAATATTAGTATAGATTTTCAGAAGTTTAAGACAGCAATATGTCTTGAACTTTTGAAAATAAAAAAGCGAATGATGTCATATATACTAGGTTACATCGTCATGAGCCAAATTTATAAGAACGACTCTGTAAGAAAACCTATACAGGTAGAAATCTCTATTCTCTTTGTAAAATTTCTTTATTTCTTTACGCAGCTGTGACCGCTGTCCTAATTTTGACACAAAAAAAAAACGCTGAAACATGAAATAATGAGCAAACTATGCGGTGCAGTGGAATGCGGTCGTTGCTGAAATTTAATTTTGGATGCTTTATTAATTTTGACAGAGCAATTCCACCACAATTTTTTACATTTTATCATTATACTAAAAAAGCCAGCGTTTAAATATTCAAATGGATTTCATTTGAATATTTATACGAATAGGTATGATCTATCTTATAATGCTTATATAGCGTTATAATCACAACTAAATACAAACAAACTAAATCCAAAAACTCAACCAAATACTGAAGATAGCAAATTTTACCGAAAAGAAATTTTCGTTTAAGCTGAGGTAACCATTATAAGGTGTAGCTTAATAAATAAATAAAAACAAACATTCGTTTTTTTTAAGGAAGCAAAAGTACATTCAGGTGTTTTAGAAAATACGCTTGCTACACCCAGGAATCGAACTAGCTAACATCCAAAAAAAATAACAGCCTGTATTTTAAAGGCATCAATCCTAAGGGTCAATCGTAAGGATTGTATCTCTCTAACAAACATGCTAAAAGAAATGAAAGTAAATGCAATGGCACAAGATATAGAACTCTGCTCAGGGGGCCATTAAGATATATTTAGATAAGAAAATTGCAATTATATTATCTTTTCATTACTCATACTCTGAAAGTAGGTCTGAAATTGCCTGAGGAGCGGGTTGAAAGTAATACTTTTCAGCCCTAGGGAGAATCGCATACAACTGACAGCTGTCAAATTATAAAAAAGAAAGTAGTTTTATTTTCACATTATTTCTATTGAAACATGTTCCAACTTTCTATACAGCCACTCAATTACAGCGCGATGTAAATTTAAATTAACATTAAAGTACTAAATGAAAAAAAATATTATAAGTGTCTTTATTACAATTTACTTTCAGCTATTTCTTTGAAATAACATAGATTTTTTTCAATGATGAAAATGAAAACTAATGGCTGAATAGCTGGCCGGCCACAGAAAAAATAAACAAAATAAGCGGGAAAGCGGCAATCCGATCTTCATTTGTTTTTTCGAGATGTAAAATTTTGTTTCTACTTCCGTATAGTAGAGATTTGTGTTAACAAAATAAGTTCATCTGATTCAGATATGGATTTAAAGCCTGATTTTATAAGAGAAGAAGAGGCTAAAGCAGAAGTTGTTGATTAATCTATATAAATAAAAATCAATGTATGTATGTTAGTCCTCTATGTGTCCCGAAACCATTCATCAGATTGTAATAAAACTTTGGTAGGGTAAGTATTCTTAGGATGCCCGCGAGGGTTCCTAGCAAAACAACTGGCATTTATGTGACATTGCAACGCATGCCGGGTACAGCTAGTATAAAATAAAATTCACTCATTTTTTCATTAGTTATTTCATGTTTTTATTTTTACGTTCCTTGTATTCGTAATGAAAAGCACAGTGTTTACCTCGGGTTAAAGACTTATTTACTTTCACCTCTAGGGTAACAATGTACTATTCACACGGTAGTAATGCAGACTTAATTTGATACCTGGGTGAGTTATAAATTATATGAAAACGGAATAATGAATGAATAAATGAATGAATAATTTATTGCTTAAGATTATGATAATTTTATAAAAAAATATAGAACAAATGGCGGCCTTATTGCCAAAGCAGCAAACTCTACTGGGGGTAGGTAGAGGAAAGTTTGAACTGTAGAAGTAAAATGAAAAGGACATCAGGCACATGAGATCCAAAAGTGTATAAATATTATTCTGTCTCCTATAAACACTTTGCATTACATGAATCTTAAAACAGCAACAAATTCATATTTTAACTCCTTCATTTCGTTAAAAAAATTTATTAAAAATGCTGTGTCTATTCGGTCCTGGGTTCCTATAGAAGTCGATTGCTATTTGGACCCGGAGCATGAAACATGCAGTTTCATTTCAGTTTTATGCTCACAATATCTAATCTAACCTAACCTACAGTTTTCAGTTTCATCCTAAGTATCCCAAAAAGTTTTTTCGATAGCTCCGCGTAGCATTTCCGAACAATACGGACCTGGGGTCCCCTTTAATGCTTCTATCAGGTCCGAAAAGCAAAAGACTTTTATAGGGACCCGGGTCCGAATAGCCACTCCGTTGTTTTATAGTATTGGGGTTACCAAAAAAAGAAAGTTTTAAACATAAATAACTCTCAAAATACATACTGGACCAAACCAATTACTGGACAATATTTCTGATTGTCATTTTTCCTTTGTTTCTTATGTAGTATGTAGCCTGCATTAGATTATAAATAAGCATTTAATATACTCGTACAACCTAGTTTGTAACTGTCGCTGTCGTTCATCAGTTGAGATACAGGATCTCCCTAATTCGATTGATGGATGGTGGTGATGGAACAAATTTTGAATCAAGCTGTAACTATGTACCCATAAGAAGCAATCAATAAAGTTTTATTATTATTATTATTACCTTTGTAAAAAACTAAATATTTTTTATGAATTACTAACAACATTAATATTTCGAAAACAATAGAATTGCTATACATTCTTGGGTTTTTTTCAAAGGACTTTGCCTGATGTCCTTTAACCTAAATATATACTTGGTATATATTTAGGTTATTATATTGGTAATAAAATACATAAATTACACATATTAAAAAAATACACCACATAAAATACATAAACTATTATGGAGTTGGAGATATTTCTTTAATGGTCCAGCTGCAGGAAATGTTTTTTTATAGCACGCAATAGTGAATCAGGTCACCGTACAACGGAATTTTTTGATTGTTTTTCAAATGAGTCAGTTGCTGGGCAAATATCCGTAAAAGGATTATCAAAAACAATATTATTTTAAAGCAGCCTTTTTGAGTATTCGCCATAATTCGCTATTAAGACTTACTGGAAATAATTTCCTTAAAAAGTAAGTTTGTGTTCCGAACAAAATGGAGCTCATTTCGAGCAATTAATTAGTTAGCTTACTCGGTTTTTCTTCGTTTAATTAAAATAAGTGTGGATTTCAGGTTTCCCTTCCTTTTGTTTTAACTTTAACATGTTCCTTAGAGAGGTTTGATTCTTATGACTAACCTTATCAATTGATGCCATAAAAGTACAGAATGTTAAAAAAAAGGCAGTTCGATTTCCGGTTGTGGCAAGCGTATTTTCTAAAATCTCAATATACATACATATGCAATTTTGTTTCTTTTAAAAAATAAAGGAATGTTCTCTTTGAGTAAAGGACATTGATCTGCGTTCATACATTGATCGCCCCAATACCGACAGCAGTGAAAAAATTATTTTCGTATAATTAGACATTAGTAAATACTGTACGTCCACGGTAATAAATTAATGTCCTACATGAAATCGACTCAATTCTATTCAGTCGAGCAAAGGTAACAATAACAATTCGTATATTTTACTTTATTTGGCTTTGTTTCCGAAAGTACTTTTATTGAATATTGTTGATTTGTCCGTCGAATACATATACTTGTTATGAGTGTTATAAAATACGCATATAATTATGACGTAAATCAAATCTTTGTTGGTCATGGAGCGATTTTCGACATTATCCTTTGCTATCTTCAGTAATTTAGAGTACTTTCCCACCAGGTGGCGTTAAAAATTTCCAACCTGTAAATGTGTGTATGTATGTCCGATAGATAAAGCCTCAGGCATTTAATCCGCCCTTTGTACATCACTTCTAATGTTGTTTTAGAGATTCAATAAATAAATTTACATGAACATGTATAAATTGAGTACCACATCCCGCATCTACTTAATTATCGTAGGGTTGACTAGGAGTGATCTCTTTAAAGGATAAGCTCACCCTGTACATAATTGTTTCAAAGTTTTGTCTCTTTATGTAAATTGTGCACAGTAAAGAACTTTTTATAACAACGGCCCCATTATCATTTCAAACAGCACCTTTATTGTCACCAATTGCTTAAATAACTTAATGTTGTCGGCATTACGCTGCCCTTTGTCCCTTTATCACCTTCGACCCGTATAATCAGACGTCAGATTTTTGTACTATTATAACGCATAAAAAGTTATTCTCGATAATAGGCCCCGGCACTTTTCTCGGCAATTTTTCATCGGTCCTCTCTTTCACATTAAGGCGCATAGTGGTCCTAATGACCTTGCTCGATCGTTCCGCACTGATTACATGGGAGTGAGTGAGTGAGAGTGAGGGGAATATTCAAGCAAACCTTTACGCGTAAGATGAATTATTTCAATTAAAAATTAATAAAGGCGAATAAGATTAATCTAAAAAGACCATCCGCCAGAATATTGTTCACTTTATTTATTGAAATCGAAAGTATATGATTTAATCTAATATTTACGATGCGATTAGGTTTAAAGTTTTAAAATCGAGGCATGTTTGGGTCACATTTTAACCAAGTTTTAATTAATTTATCAAAAAATTAAAAAGTCTAACTAAAGAATGCGTTGAATAATAACATCTTTTTTAAAGATTTTTTTATTTAATAATTAATGAAGATAACCGGTTTTTTCTGCAGTGATTTCTTTATGATTGACCCTACTATGCGCCTTAATGGGATAAATAGGGGAGTGAAGACCCGTGAAAAATGGCGGTCCAAAAATAGACCACGACAGGTTGCTTCATCATAATCAATCATATCTGAGCTGAGTTCCTTGTTTTATGCAGGTATAAGAATGAACGAGGAAAGGAATTCGGTTTTTTAAATATTATAATCCGACCGGATTACGAAGGGTGAGAAGCAGTGAGGTAGACGTTTGAGGCTTACATAATTCAGTGAGGTTATATTTTAGTACAATTATTTATTCTTTGCTATTGTTCTTAAGGTTGCAGATAATATGTTTAATTTCTTTGCAAACTAAAGAAACGGTATGTACTTAAAAAAATATTGTACATGTTTTATATTTTATTTGTTTACGTTGTATATTTAATAGCTACCTGTTCTTAACTGTACATACGTTAAGGTATTGCAAAGGAATAATAAAAAAAAATGCTTATTTACTTTATGTACATTTTACTGTAGTTTAATAATAAAAAATAATCGTATTTTGATAGCAAATTATTCAAAAACATTATTCATAGCTAATCTTTAGTATGTAATAAACATACAACTTACCCGATGAGAACGCGAAGAACCTCACTGTACATAAAACGGGCGCAATTACCTGAAACAATAGGCATCACATTAATAAAATAATATTATTTTATACAGCATGGGTGCAAAGAAGAAATACGACCGAATAGACGTCCAAAAGTTACCGCAGCTTAAACGTTTGTCTAGTCTGTGGAACGTTGCCAAAAAATAGTACGCCACCAGCAGAAGAATATTGAGAGTAGTGTCTGACCAAAGCAGGATTTTCAGCCGAAGCCGAAACCGATGTATAATATAAATTATAATTTTTACTAGTATACTGGGTGAAACGGAAAACTGTAATATTTAAGGGTATGAATCTGTAGTGACTTGGTTTCAAGTTCGTACAATGTACAAAATGAACATAACTACGTTATAAGTAGGTACAGAGTCGGTGGCGTTGTTGACTCAGCACTTGCCTTCCAACCGGGAGGTCCGGGGTTCGAGACCACCATGTATCAATCTGTTTTTCGAATTTCATATGTACATTTGGCAAAAACTCTTACAGAGTGGTCGCCACCAGGGAAACGACGGCTCGGCAGGCCTAGGAGGTGGCGGGACGAACTCGACGACTTTCTTCCTGAATGGCGGTGTAGGGCCCAAAATAGAGACGGTTGGCGAGAAAGTAGGGAGGCCTTTGCCCTGCAGTGGGACATTACGGGTGAAAAGTGATTGTGCATACGTCTGTGAAGATAGATTTTCGGTGTTCTTTCTTTGTATGTGATGTGATCTGCATTATGTACCTGAATTTCATGCACAATAAAGAATAAAGAATAAAAATAAATAATAAAGTCACGGAACTCAGTAATTCCACTGCCATATCTTACCCTTCAAACCGGAACACAGCAATGCAAGCACTACTGCTTCGCGGCAGAAATAGGTAAGACGAAGCAGGTGACCCTGGTGCAGTCTCCCTCCGGTAAAAATTGTATTACAGGAAATAACGTTTTATTAGCCAAGTATTCCGCAATAATACACATATTCCGTTTGTCACATATTCTCCATTACACAAATGAGTCTGCGTGCGGAGAATTCTCCATAAATTTTAATGCGCCTGTTTATCGGCACGGAAATTGTATCGAATCATTTGAGGCTTAATTGAAATGTAAATTTCATCGGACGCAGTACACCCCGCCAGCAATAATTTTATTACAATTAGTAATTAATGTGCTGGTTATGAACTGCAAATTAATGAAGACAAAATTATTGGCCCCTTTTGACATATCGAAATGACGACTGGTGGCATTCGATATTATGCAACATTATTTTGATGTGTTTGTACATTGACAACTTTCGATATTTTTTGTTACGCGCTGAAATGATTTGGTGTTTTAATTAGTTTTGTCGGTCTCATAACTTAATGAATTATATTAAATTCGGTGACAATAATATTGCGGGATATTTGCAATGATTCTTATTATGTCGGCATTACCGCGACATACGATTCTAAAATTTAGAAAAACAGCATCATGCGACTGAGAAGTCGACGATGATTTATTTATGTCGCTTGCGATGTATGCGATTTCAAAAGAATGATTTTCAAAATAAGTCTCCGGAGCGACTTCCCGAGACCTTCGCCAAACCTTTCATTTACATTCTGGAGGGTTGACTAAAACTTTGTGTCTTCCAATACGTTCGTTGGTCTTATGTACACGTTTTATTTGATAATTATACCACAAATATGTGTATGTGTATTTATCTGTTACCTACCTAGTGGTCATAATACCAAGTTCTTCGTAATTCTTTTAATTGGTGTATTTTGATGACACTTAAAAAAGGAGCAGATATACAACAGGAACGCGCTTAATGAAGACTTGAAGACGAGTTATTGTTCTTCAGAGCGTGGTTCAATACGGTCACGCAGTGCAACGTAAGTATTGTGGTATTGATTATATTAAAAACATTACTAAATGCCTTCTTACGTATCTCTAGGAGTGCCAATTATAATTCAAAAGTTAACAAGTCACTTGGGATCTCATAACTCGTGTAACTGTGTACAGGGATGAATACAGAAGATGAATGGTCACAGAATATATAATAACAAGGTGGAAACTACAATACGACAATAAATGAAAACACAGTCAATTTTAAGTACTTTAGTAATTTGGAATTATCAAATATACCTTATTAGTATCGAAATTATCCGAAACACGAAGATGGCCGATGCCCATAATTTGACTTGAAGTGGGTACTGTACATTCTAATTCATTTACCGTTAGTTTCATTAAATTACTGTCACAAAGTATTTGTATGGCGAGCAAGCAAAAGTATAAAGGACAGGAGTGGTTATTAATGTTTTTGAATCTTTAGGTTTATTCGCATAAGCCTGACGCATTTCATTAACGTGTTAATGTATTAAATTAAGGAATTAATCTATTTATCACATCCAAGCGGTAGGCACAGCAGCCTATAAAATCATCCACAAACAGAGTAAAAACTAAATTCGCAATGAAAACATAATTAGCATACCTTTATATGGCTTAATGAGCAGATTAATAACCACGTGAATTTATTTATGCGCTTTGTTTTATAATTGCGTGCATTTATGGCCATTTTGTACACGGGCTGCATTCACACCAAAGCAAACATTGATTTTTAAATTTCGAATGCTCTTTTAGTACTTGTCTCGTTAATATTGATCGGTTCTGGCATCGATGGCGGTCAAGTCAGAAAAAAATTGCACAATTAAAACCCTATTATTTATTGCCATATTCTGTCAACTCAATAATACACAAAATTATGCTGTGTTATGATAACTTTGTATAAGGTAGAATCACAAACATTTTGTTTATTTATATCATCACTGGAAGATTATAATATTAATAATAAACAATTATTCCGCAATTGAAATTGTTATTAAATTTTTATGCTTTAACTTTTTTGTATGCATTTATTAATTTCGTCTTTTATTAAAAATATAATAGTACAACATCAATCAGGAAACGATTAGAAACATGTAGTATTTTTTTCTAATGAATCTTGGTAAGTCTCTAGACATCTGAAAAATATTTTGATATTTATCAAGTTCTTCAAACCACGTTAGGACCAAAAAAACCATTTCAGATTGTAATCCTATTGATAAATAATGATACAAACACTAAATGGCGATAATCTTTTACAAAAAACATTTAGCGATAGTATTTCCCATTCGCGTAAACACTCAAGGCGCAGGTTTATTTAGAATTGTAATGTTTAGCGAACATATAAACAATATCAGTGACATAGAATAGATACATCCATATCATGTTTAGACACCATGTGTACCCGCTGTCAGAAAAATAGGATACGGATTCTTTCATGCATAAATAAAACCAACAAGGAAAGATCCTGCGACTTTACTGAAATATTTGTATAAGCGCGGATATTGATAACGTCTATTGCGGTTACTTGAAATATTTAAAGCTATATTGATATCAAAAAGTATTGTATATAACGAACTAGAAGTTACGAAAGTTTGCATTAAATTTAACTTTTTTTTTGTCTAACTGCTCATTAATTCGCTTACGCTTTAAAAAATAAATAAATATAATTTAGTTTCTTTGGAAGTTCGTGTTTTATTTATCACAGTAGCTACACCTTAATAGCTATTAATTATTTTAGTAAATTAGGGAATCATTTAAGTTATTAGCTACTTACACATAGATAAAATGTATAAAAAAAATTTAATGTATATATTTTTAGTTAATTTAATATCAGCTCACCGAAGTAACTTGAAAGAAAACGACAAAAGGTCAACACGTCCCTATTGTATTTAAAAAATTAACCTCTAGCCATAATCAGCTCAATTCATTACTACCAGACGCAAATGCCTGAATAGCTTTGAAAAATCATGAAACATGTTGGACGTACGGATCGAATACAAAAATAATTTTGAAAATCGGTTCATAATCGGCGGAGTAATCGCGAAACATACACACAAAAAAACAAACGCATCGAATTGAGAACCTCCTCCTTATTGAAGTGAGTAAAAATTTTTAAAACATATTTCTTTTCTCCAGTTTGTTGACAAAACCCTATAGATGAAATAATATTTTGTTTTTGCGGTACGTATATACACATTCTTTAGTCATTATCGCACTAATGAGATGTTTTATTCAGATATAGGCATACCGTTCCAAAATAATTAAGTTAATAACTCGCAAGGGACATGACATAACAAAACAACAACGTTACACGTCGGTGTGAAATTTCCTCGCCGTATTAATGACAATTCACCCATTTTAATTACAATTACATTCATTTCATTACGTCTCCATTTGCAAAGCCGTGAATTGAGTTTGCCTCCATAATTAGGCTATTAGTCCTTGACATATTCTTGTACAGTCGCGGAACGAAAAAGGACGTCAACTTAGGGTCTAAGCACACTCATCTACATCGTCATTCGTCTACCTACAGTGATGTAGAAATGGTATTTACAGTACTTATAACTGCAATCTGAAAGCAGTTATCTTAAATTTGTTTCCAAAATACAATTATATATACGCAGCTTAATTAAAAAATCAGTAGTGCCAACATTCTTACTAATACCGGTTTTCAATTGTCCATAGACTAGGTTTTTACAATATCTGCTACGCTTGAGTGATGCCTGATGCCATGAATGAACTGGGGCCTTATTGCATTCGTGGCGTGTCAATAACGCTTCAATAGCATTGCTTTTTCAGTCTGTTATCGTAGGTTAACTGGAAAGTAAGTAAAACAACAAACTGAACCACGGAAAGTGACCATAGCAAAGACCAAAGCAGTTTTATGGAAACGCTGTCACGATATTATACAACAACTTAAGGATTACTTTAAGATTTTAGAATTAGACCCTTTACAATAATTTTGTGATATTAATAATGAAATAAATTGTCTGATTGAAACGTCATCTGTCCTTTGACAAGATATCAAAATCTGGAGAGTTTGGGCTAATTCAACCGTCATTGGTAACTTTTAAAATTGTATGACTCAATTATTAATTTTGTATGATGAGACCTCGCGTGCAAAGTTATCATTCACATTATTTCTCGTGCAGAGTCAACGGAGTCGCAAACGTTAAATACATTTTTATAGAAAACTCGTATTATTTTTGATTTTTTACTACTAATCAAAAATCAGACGAGTTTTCTCGATCCACCACTGTACTTTCTGTAACATTAATTTTACACATAAATTGAAGGCGTTGCGACCTAACCATTTTCTTAATAAAATTTACGTACTCCCGTACACTGTTTACGGTAAATTCACGAAGGCGCCAAAAATGAGCTGACACTTAAGTGGGAAGACTTGTAGCTCAACGCTTAATGAGGGCAGATTCTATTTGAAAACATCTTTAGACGCACGACTTTGTATAAAACATCAGGGCGACGGTTCACGTGGTGGGATGTCATAGTTTTATACTTTTTTATACTTATAGTACACGAGGTTCTTGTGAGATTCGCAGCAAATCTGCAATTCCCACTAGAACCACAGTGTACGTTGCCAACTTGTGACATAAGAGTAAAGTCACGGTACCCAGTAATTTCACTGCCATATCTTACCCTTCAAACCGAAACATAGCAATGTAAGCACTGCTGTTTTGCGACAGAAATAGGTAAGACGGAGGCACCCAAGCAGGCGACCCTGGTACAGAGTCTCCTATACTATACTGCCAGGCCTATCTCAGGGAGGGGGGAGAGGTCAGTTCTGCGAATTGGGCCTTACTGATCACGGACGGTCCGGTTGAATGACAGCGCAGCGAGTTTAGTCGGTAAGAGTCCGACATAACCTGTTCAGCCGACGGTTCAGGTATTCATGAGGATTCTCCGCCTCCACTCCCGTAAGAGTAGAAAAAACAATACGCTTCAATAACTTCGCTTTATTATTATTTATTTATTTATTTATTTATTTATTTATTTGGAAAAACAAACAGCTTATCTAGTTCATATAATTAAACTTACATAATTCGTACATAAGCCAAAACAGTTTTCACTTTTAATTTGTAGACATAGTTAACTAAGTGTGAAGATAAGACTAAAGTATCTAATAGAAAATAATTCTAAATGTTTTACAGCAAAAAAAAAATAATGATAATAAGATATACCTACCTACTTGTAAAGCTATGTTTAGGTTAAGGTTAGTCTTTTACATTTTTCACGGCGGAACTAAATCCGTTGACTTTCTTATGAAATATATCAATATGAGAATAACGCTCATTGTGTACATTAGTAGCTCTAATTAAGAAACGGTTTGCACAATAATTTTTATTACAATTCGGTACTGAGAATACGGCACTTCTGGAGCGAGCAGACAGTCTGGGGCACCTGAATGATATATTACCAAGAAGATAAGGTGAGTCGAGGTCATTGTTTATGATTTTAAATAAAAAGACTTGGTCCCTATGTTCACGCCTTGTCATTAAGGATGTCAGCTGTGGCAAAGTGCTTTTAAACCTATATTTTAACCTTCTAATAAATTTTTGTTGAATATTTTGTATTTGATTTTTGTATTTAGCGTAGTGAGGGTTCCAAACAGTAGATGCATACTCTAGCTGACTTCTAACTAGAGAGTTATATAGTAGCAGATACGTACCCATATGTTTGAAATCCTTACTCTGTCGAAAAATAAATCCTAGCATTTTATAGGCTTTACCAGTAATTTTGTTAATATGAGATTCAAATGTAAGCTCACTATCATTATACTTTATCTGATAACAGTACTACAAATTAAATTAATTTTCCTACGGGAAAATATAAAATTCCCACTTCAAAGGCCATCTGCGGCCAAAAGTATAGGTCAATCGAACAAAAAAACCGAGTAAAAGTCAATTGTTTTGACCAGAGGGCAATTCCACAAATAAATCGAATCGTCAAACTCAACCAATCAGAATACCACTTATCAAGTCATTGAACTTTTGACATTTAAACTCTGCTCTGTGATTGGTCGATGGCAAGACGGTTCAGAAGTTGCCATATTATTAAATCATTATTTTCTATTTCTATTGATTTTCAGTTAGTTTCCGACGAAAATCAATATATTATTATTTCCGTCACAATACTCATTTGATTTGCATCTTTCATATTGCCAGACATGTTTCAAAAATAGAAGGGCTTCTCTTTAATTGTATTCAAATTTCGAACACGAAGTTCACTGTACTAAGCAATGAGAGCGTGGGCGCTTTGGTGACCCAAAATGTTCGGAGGGTTTTCATACTTCAAACTTTAATTGCCACGGTATTATAGAGTAGTCCTTCTATTTTGGTTTAAATATAGAATCAGCCATCGAAATAGTCCGCGATACGTGAATTCACGTACCCAGTTCAGCCACTTTCGCGCCATGAAGCGAACGTATCTCGCAATTTCTACTCACACAACGGCTTCCTACAAATGAGTTCGGCATTGACAAGGTCAGCGGTAAGCGAAAGTGCCCGATATCGAGGCCACGCTGGGAAAGCGACTTTAAGGTCAGTGGCACAAGGTCGCCAGCTGCATGCGTCGGAGCGAAGACATCAGCTGTTGATTGTAAGGCATGTCGTTGTTGAATTCGAGCTTAAGTGTTGGTAGATGGACCATATTCTCATTTTAAATGTTGAGTTATGATAAATTTATGTAGCTATACATTTTAGTATCGTTTTGATAAATATTTGCTTGTTTTTATGATAACTTTACGGTATACGTACGTATGTATGACTATATGTACGGAAATACAGTTGTATTTACCATCGAGCACCATGAATTTTTTGGGAACCATAATCCTCTGCGGACGCTTGAGTGGCAGTTTTCCGTATGCCAACGCATCATGAGAGATTACCTAGTATTATTTAGTAAGTATACCTAAGTATTGTTCTCAAACATGTTACAATATATATACTACAATACGACAATACAATATATATACCTTCTTTCAATACTGGCGTGCTTGGGCGGCCGGCAATGAAATTTGAAAATGTAACAAAAGAAAAGGGTTTCTGACAGCGATTTAGATTTCTTTCAGTTTTGATTGATTCTTTTATTTTGTTTTTACGTTTTCAAGTATATGTCGCTTGATTTTATGGTAAATTGAAGAATTATATCGTTTGACGCAATAATATCTTTTGAATTTTTTGCGGTGTTAAAATAATGTCTTCACCACTCAATGAACTGATTTTATTGAATCGCTGTCTGAAAATGTTTTTTGCTTATTTCTGTGAAATGGTTTCAAATTAAAACCAAATACTCTTTGGGTAATGTATTCAATCTTAAAATAATTACTAATTGTTTGACGTCAAGAAGTGTCTATCAAGTTCTATAATTATTTAATAAAGATTTTAGAGTTTGAGTTTAATAAAGCATTATCGCATTGAGGTCGATGGAGGCATTTCCGACTAAGAGGCAATTCCAACTAATATCAATAATTCATAAAGTATAATATTATTTCATAAAAAATGGCATCTATATTTATATAGCAGAAAACCACATTTTGACATTGTTTCATAAATACTGGAGAGAGATTCTGTACTAGGGTCGTCTGCTTAGGTACCTCCGTCTTACCTATTTCTGCCGCAAAGCAGCAGTGCTTGCATTGCTGTGTTCCGGTTTGAAGGGTAAGATATGGCAGTGAAATTACTGGGTACTGTGACTTTACATCTGGTGTCACAAGTTGGCAACGTACACTGTGGTTCTTTTGGGGGTTGCAGTTTTGCTGCGAATCTCACAGGAGCTACATGTATTATAGGCGACTGTTACCACTTACCATCAGGTGGGCAGTTTGCTTGTTTGCCAACTTTCTGCAATAAAAAAAAAATGGCGCAGCTACAGCTTCATCATGTTGAACAAGCTTTTATTGACAGACACCATTTTGGTCAGTAATGTTTGTGACGACCAGTGACACATTTTTATTTAAGTATATTAAATTATGGTCTGAATTGCCTTGCACAATTAGTATGAAAATGCAAAAAACTAGTGATGTCAGTGTGTCGCCATTTCTCGTGTAACATAAATAATAGCTATTACATAGGTGTTTGTTAACAATAAATTACGATAGTCTAAAAGAAAATACTTTTAGACAAACAACATATATTTCTCCACGTTTTGTCTTAGATGGTCCGGCACTATATAAAAAAGAAACTTCTCTAGGCTGTTGAGAATGTTCGGAATAAAAAAAGTACTGTATAATACTATCATACCATGAAGCTTAGCTAGCTTCATGTATACCAAGATCAAAAATATAAATGGTGATTAATAACCAAAGTAAAAGGCTGGAATATTGTCATTAGTTTATAGTTTTAAGTTTTCAATATTATATTTTTTTATTATAAAATGAGTGTTTTTTATTATTTTCATTTCGAGCTAACTCTATATCGTTGTCTTATATGGATGCGTAGTGCGACTATCGCCAGTTCGTGCGAGCATGCGTTCAAAACTTATAAGTACCTAACCTACTGATCTTGAAGGTGTCTGAATTGCCGTGCACAAGGTGATCATATCGCTCTTTGGGATCAGTAAATGTATTTGAACTGTATTTGCTCGCGCGAACTGTCTTTGGTCGCACCGCATATTAGCGTTTAATTGGGGCAACGTTTATTTATCCATAGCTAATAGCAGGCCGTTAATTTATCGACTACTTTAATCGACTTTTGATTCTCATCACTATTGTCTATAGAGAACAGTCGGAATTGCCCCTTCATAACTTTCGAAATAAATTTTTGGAGAATTGAATTGTTGTACATGGAATTTGAAGTATAAATTTGCTAACAAAACATCTTGGTTTGTTTCTTACTTTTGTGTCCGTTGCTTCAGTAGAAACACTATGTTCAATAGACGGAATTGCCTCACAGGGGTAAAACCGACTATTTCTGACCTTGTTTTAGAAGTTACTCTATTAAGTACTAATCAAATGGGTATTTCAACTGAAAAATACTGAAAAGGTCTATAACAAATCTCGGCGAACTGTTTTATAACATAGATTTGTCGAATTTACGATATTTTAGTAATACGACAGTGTGCAAATGTTCAAACTTTATTGCATTTTTTTAAGGTGAAAATGCCCCATCGACTTTATATTATTGTGGCAATTTTGCCGCATGTTTGAGAAAAGCACTACACAAGCCTCGGCCACAACTGAGCATTGCCGTAGTGATGCGAGTCTCGGCTCCGCCTCGGCCTGCATACTTATAATCGCCGCAATGCTGCTGTTGCCGAGCCTTTTAACCTTTTTATTCTGTATTGTTTTTGACACACATTTATACTTTTTTATTATTTTTTTAAAGCTGTCATTCTTGGTCTTCTGTTTGATGTCTTGCGTCGTGTGGTCGCTATTGTAAAATTTATATATAAAATATACCACTTTTTCCAGTTAGTTTGCTCTATTTATTAGTTTAAAATCCACAAAGATACTATCCTTATCTTATCTTATCGTAGGGGCGGCCCAGTATGTGAAGCCTTCGCACTTCGACCCTTCATGGATCTTTTGTGCTTCCCCGTGTTTAGTCCTTAAAGCCTTCACCGCCTTCGGTCCAATCAATCGTGACCATGAGTCTGATTATATCCCTTGGTGGCATGGCCCTGTAGTCCTCCGGTTTAGGGTATCCCATTCCCGTCAGCTTTAACCTCCTGCAGGCTAGAGCATCGCAGTGGCACAGAAGATGCTCCATGCTCTCCTGCTCTTCCTTGCAGGCCCTACAAGTTCTGGAACTATCCACTGCTCTCCGTTACAGCTGCACTTGCGGGCCGCGGCAGTAATGTACCTACTATTAACGACGAATGAAGTATAGAATACTTATAATAATGCACAAAAATAGGAAATTTGAAGCCGTTTTTTAGAAATTTTATGTATAGTTTCAAATGCATGCTATTCGGATAATATCGCGCTTAAATATAGTTATGATGGAGAATATTCTAATCAAATCAGGTTCATTATTTCAATTTAATAATGTTACATAGAACTACAAATATGAATCCTTTCATGTTAAACGTAGCATTTTTGCGTTTCCACGATATTTTTATTTCCAGGTATATTGATGGAGGGCTCAAAACGAATTTCTGGCAATCCGAGACGAGAGTTATCGGGAATTCTGTTCTTGTCACAGCTATATATTGTAAATAAAGTGCGAATAATTTGTCGTTTCAGCAACCTTATACATATTTTTATTTATACGGATTGTACAGCCAAGTGTAGGTAACAAGTTACCAGGTTACGCTTAATGGACAAACAAATAGGTAACTGCAGAACATTGTTTTTGGGGTATCTTACCTCAAAGGAAATTACAAAAAATAAAATCCGACTTCGAAAACGCTGAAAAGTTAAAAATAATATGAGAAGATCTGTACCTACCAGACAACATTACATTTCTATATTGAAGTCGGTGCCAAATTTTAAGACTTTCTAGGAGATCGTCATCATTAAGCACTGACTTCAATATAGAAGTGTGATGTTGCCTGTACCTTTTCTTATAATATTTTTAACTTTTTAGTGTTCTTGAAGTCGGTTTGTGTTTTTTGTATAATATTTTTTATTTTTATCATTTTGGTGAATTTAATACCAGCTTTCAGTTGATAGTACGTGCCTATTGTATTTAAAAACTAACCTCTAACTCCTAAAAGTTAAGAATCCTTCCATCATCAGCTCGGTTCATGACTACCAGACGCAAATATGTGAATAGCTTCGGAAAAAAACATGAAACACGTTGGATGTATCTATAAAATTCAAGGGTTCCCCTCGATTTTCATGGGATCCCATTATCAGATCCTGACTTTAGGATCCTTGAGACCAGCGCAGAATGGTCCACAATCGGCAGAGAAATCGCGTAACATACACAAAAAACCGGCCAAGTGCGAGTCGGACTCGCCCATGAAGGGTTCCGTACGATTTATGACGTATTAAAAAAACTACTTACTCTCTAGATCTCGTTCAAACCAATTTTCGGTGGAAGTTTACATGGTAATGTACATCATATATTTTTTTTAGTTTTATCATTCGCTTATTTTAGAAGGTACAGGGGGGGGGGGAGGCACACATTTTACCACTTTGGAAGTGTCTCTCGCGCAAACTATTCGGATTAGAAAAAAATGATATTAGAAACCTCAATATAAATTTTGAAGACCTATCCATAGATACCACACACGCATGGGTTTGATGAAAAAAAAATTTTGAGTTTCAGTTCTATGCATGGGGAACCCCCAAAATTTATTGCTTTTTTCTATTTTTGTGTGAAAATCTTAATGCGGTTCACAGAATACATCTACTTACCAAGTTTCAACTGTGTAGTTCTTATAGTTACGGAGAAAAGTGGCTGTGACAGACGGACATGACGAATCTATAAGGGTTCCGTTTTTTGCCATTTGGCTACGGAACCCTAATACGCATCGAATTGAGAACCACCTCCTTTTCGAAGTGGGCTAGAAATACGGAACCCACATAGGATCATTTCGTTGTCGTCTGTCCGCCTGTCTGTCCGTCCACCCCTTGTTCTGTCACTTGTGACCGTTTTTTCGGCAACTCGTAGAGTTATAAAATCGAAATTCAATTCAATTCAATACTCGGGTCTACCTACGGTCTCTTTCAGATGTGAAAAAAAAATACTTGTCAATCAACGCGATCAAAAGATATGCGTTTGCATCTCGCATTTTATTACGATTTTACGAAATTTTCAAAACCCATACGACTGGTTGCACCAAATTTTACGTTTCACAATTTTGTAAAAGTAACAGTAAAAGTCAATATAAATACGAACTAATTGCACCATAATGTCTCACCTCTAGTTTCAATTGTAGTTTAATTTTATCCTTTACGTTTAAAAAGGTTCAATGTATGGCGCGAATAATATGTTTAATAGTGAAACGACCCATTTTTATGTATTAAGTTATTACTTTATACGAAATCGTAAAACTTGGTGCAACCGGCCGATAGAATGCTTTCCGTAAACCTGGAATCATGAAAGGTAGGAAGATCTTACGGCACGTGATAAGGAAAAAAATAACTAAAACCCGTCAAAATATGTACAAAGTTAGGAACTCATAATAAGTTAATACGGAACTCCATGTGCGCGAGTCTAACTCGCACTCGTTCCGTTACAATGGGATTCTTCGTAAATCTATACTAATATTATAAAGCTGAAGAGTTTGTTTGTTTGTTTGCTTGAACGCGCTAATCTCAGGAACTACTGATTCAAATTGAAAAATTATTTTTGTGTTGGATAGTCCATTTATCGAGGAAGGCTTTAGGCTATATAACATCACACTACGACTAATAGGAGCTGAGCATCAATGACAAATGTTGTAAAAACGGGTAAAAAATATACGGCGAAACGTAGTTCGCTGGCACAGCTAGTATATTATATTCATATCTATACTTACTTACTTACTGATATTATAAAGCTAAAGAGTTTGTTTGCTTGTTTGTTTGGTTGAACGTGCTAATCACTGGACTACTGGTTCGAAATGAAAAATCATTTTTGTGTTGGATAGTCCATTTATCGAGGAAGGCTTTAGGCTATGTACTCGTAATATCATGATACGACCAATAAGAGAGGAGAATCAATGTAAAATGTCGCTAAAACGGGAAAAATATAGAAGATACGAAATACGAAACTAAGAAAGCGTTCAACTATTTTAGGACTTAACGTAGTTCGTCGTTCGTTAGTAATTATACTTATTTCATTCGTATAAATGCTATTTATCCAGATATTAAATTAGATGCAATATATATAAATAAAATCAACGCTGTTTCGTGTTGTTAAGCGTATAGCTTGCCATAGCTTTGGTCTTAAATTTATACTTGCTTTGAGTAAATAAGTCAATATCATTGAAAGTTGCATTATGGGTCTGCGATAATCTGGGATGAGATAACATTACAAATGACACGTTGTTGGACACAGGTATGCCTTTTCACGGATTGCTACCGCCATGGTTAGACATTGCTTGGAGCTAACGACTCTGCGACTTTTCTGATATCTGCGAAGGTCTGCCAACACTGTGCTTTAATTGTTTTTCAAACGGCTTGATACAGATCTAAAGGTTCAGGTACGTAAAGAAGGTCCTATTAAACTGAAGGCTCAAGCTTTCTTGTTGTAAATAATAAAGCATACTGACTGAGAACATAACTCTCTTCATAGGTTACTGAGTCATTCCGGGCATCCTCAGGCCGAAAGTCAGCGACCATGTCACAATGGGAGTAGCATTGTTGCTACAATTTAAAAATCCAAGTGAAACGCAAATTTACCGTACAACATCCACGGCCGACCGTGTCGAGATAACGCCGTACATACATTAAGGCACATTATCGCGCCTAATAACCGTGGGGTCACAACGCAAGGGGCTAATGCGGGGCGCTTCTAGCCCCATTCGGTTTTATGTGATCGTATTTAGGGTTGAACTGTCTTGGGCGTCGTTGGGATGCGGGGAAGTCGTTCTAGGATTTGAAGGTTGGCGAATAAGTCGTTACATTGGTTATGAGGTCATAGTTGACCTGGCCATTTCTTATAACACTCAAAACGGATATTGGTAGTTTTCGACAAGAAATAAGATTCTTTTTGCGCGATAAAAAGAATTATCTATATTTTCTTGACTTTGCCGTAATGTGATTTGAAATGAGGTTGTTGGTTTGAAAAGTGGCTTGTTGAATGTAGTATTAGTACCTACTTACTTATCGATGAAATAAAACTCCAGGAATCTTTTAAGCCTGGCTGCCTGGCTTATTATAGTGTGAACACTAAATCTACACGATAATTTCGCACGAAGCGACAAATTTATGTTCTTTTAGCGTAATTTGTACTTGTATTTGCAGACATCTTGAGTATATTCAAGATGTATGCACATACAAGGTTAATATGATTTCATTAAATTAGATTGTTTTGCTTTGTTTTGACGTCAATAAGTGTCTGTAAAGGCCTATGTTGAATAAAGATTTTTGAATTTTGAATTTGAATTTGAACATATACGAGTAAGTCATCATACACATTTGTTGAGTCTTTGTCTCTTTATCTCCGAAAGTCTTCTATTCAAGTCCCTAATGTCAGAATATGTCATTTGTCATTATGTCTATCTATCTATGCCTCCATAGTGAGCTGGCAGTTTACCATGGAGACACAACATTCCCCACCCCTAGTATTGGAGAGCCAATACTACAGGTAAGTCAGCCAAGTCAGAACATGAGCCTAAGTCAGAGTCACGTCAGGTCAACAGGTAAAAATGCAAATATCGGTAAGTCTTCATTTAAGTGAGTAAAGTAAGTCTTCAGTCAGGTAAGTTAGTTTACGTCAAGTTTTGCCAGCTTGGTCACTGGTCTTTTGAAAAGTCCATGAGGAAGCCGCACTTCAGCGACTCTAACTGCTCCGTCGGCCGCTGGGAAAACGCGTTCTACTATGCCCTTTGGCCATGAGTTTCGGGGTAAGTCTCCGTCACACAAGACCACCACGTCACCTACTTTTAGAGGCTCTACCACACCAAACCATCTACCGCGTCTGGTGAGTGTGGCTAAGTACTCTCGCACCCAGCGCTTCCATACAAGATCGGCGAGTCGTTGTGCGTGTCGCCAGGAGTTCCTCAGTAAGTCTCTGTCAGAGAAACTACCAGGCTGATGAACATTGTCTGGTGACATACCATGGATGAAGTGGTTAGGCGTCAAAGGCAGGGAGTCATTATGGTCCAAGGGTACTACGGTCAGGGGTCTATTATTGATGGTACTCTCAGTTTCAGCAAGAACAGTCAGCAGTACTTGTTCTGTCGGTGTCTGCTCCTTAAGCACGTTTCTGAGTGTTGTCTTGACAGATCGTACCATCCTCTCCCAACATCCGCCGTGATGAGGAGACAATGGGCTTATGAACTTCCACTTTATTCGTCGGATGCTCATGAATGACTGCAGTTGGTCTTGATCAATATCACTGACTGCCTGTCGAAGCTCACGATCGGCGCCTCTGAAAGTCGTAGCGTTATCTGACATTATTGTTGAAGGCGTCCCTCTTTTTGCGATACAGCGTCTGATAGCCATTATGGCACTGCTTGCGCTCAAATCCGTCACTAACTCGATATGGATCGCTCTTACTGTCATACAAGTAAAGAGGGCTCCGTATCTTTTTTCTCGTCGTCGCCCTATCTTGACATTCATTGGCCCAAAATAGTCCAATCCTGTTACCGTGAAAGCTCTGCAGTTTGTCGTCAATCGTTCCTCCGGTAACTGTCCCATGAGTGGGGGCTGAGGTAAGGCTCTCTTATTTTTGCAGGTCTGGCAAAATGTCCACGAAGATCTGATAGCAGCTCTCCCTCTCAAGATCCAGAAACGGCGTCGCAAGTTGTTTAACACTTGTTCTTTTCCCACATGTGCATTGTCTTTGTGATACTGCATAATAAGGAGCTTCACGAAGCTGTCACTAGGATGAAGGATAATCGGGTGTTTAGTATCCTCACTGACGTTTGCATTATTGATGCGACCTCCAACCCTAAGGATTCCTTCACTGTCTACGTATGGAGTCAGTTGATAGAGCTTGCTGCTTTTATGTAAATTTCTCTTTATTAATTCCAGGTCTTCGGCAAAGGATCTATTTTGGCTTTCTTTGATCCACAGCAACTCGGCGTGATTCAACTCTTCGGCACAAAGTTCTCCGTTGCGTCGCTCAGTCTTTGTAGCCCTCACATTATGTACAAAGCGAAGTATCCACGCCGTGCTTCTTATGAGTCGCCAGTATAAAGAGAATCGTGTGTCATCAGGAACCGAACTGGAGATTGACGTAAGTAAAAAAATTCGTTTCATTTCAGGGTCGGTGGAGTCTTTTGCGTCATCTACACACTCTTGCGGCCACTGGTGTTCAGGCTCACGCAGAAAATCAGGTCCGTTGAGCCACCTACTCGTGTCTGTAGGTGAACTATCGCGAGTCGCGTCATCGGCTGGATTGAAACCAGAAGGTACCCACCGCCAGTCCATATGATTTGTGGTCTCACTGATCTCGCTAATACGATGGGCCACAAATGGCTTAAAACGGCCAGCATCAGATCTAATCCAATTCAGGACAGTCTTTGAGTCGGACCAGAAGATTATCTTGTCAATAGGTAAGTCAATGTGTTCCCTCGCAGTCGTTGCTAATCTTGCTCCTAACACAGCTGCCTGTAACTCCAATCTTGGGATACTCAAAATCTTTAAAGGGGCAACACGGCCCCTCGCCAGGGTCAACACGACGTGAGCTTGATCATCTTTCTTTATTGTCCTCACGTAAGCGACTGCAGCGAAGGCTCTCGAACTTGCGTCACAGAACACGTGTAGCTGTATTGGCTGCTTTGGGTCATTTTCAGGTGTCAAAAACCATCGCGAAACTCTTATACTTACAGTCTCTTGCAATTTGCTGATCCAGGCTTGCCAACGTTCAAAAATGTTCGCGTCTACTTCGTCGTCCCAACCAATTTTAAGCTTCCAGATGTCTTGCAAGAGAATCCGAGCAGTCATTGTCACTAGAAGCAGAAATCCTAAGGGGTCAAATACGGCCATCATCATCTTTAGAATCTCCCTTTTGGTCGGTCTCTTAATCCCAGTCTTTAAGTCATCAGGTACGTTTGGAAATTGCAGGTCAAACACAAAGCAGTCAGGCTTAGGATCCCAGTGCACTCCCAGAACCCTCTCAACCGGAGGGTCATCCAAGTCATTGATTACCTTCACAGCAGATGATGAGAGCTTCTCAGCAGGTAAGTGACACAAAACCTCCATCGAATTGCTCATAAAGCTTGTCATATTAAAACCGCCGCTTTTGTGAATACTAATCACATCATCGACGAGCTGGACAGCATCGGTTTCAGTGTCTACAGAGTCAATAAAGTCATCCATATAATGTCGATGGACAATGGCCTCAACAGCTCGAGGGTGTGTATGCCGATACCTTTCTGCATTGACATTCTTCACATACTGCGCAGATGAGGGCGAGCAGATGGCACCAAAGATCATGACATTCATTTGGTACTCCTCATTTTTCCACAGGAAACGTTGGGCATGTCTGTCATCTTCACGAATGACTACCTGATGGAACATCTCTTGAATGTCTCCCATGATGGCGTATCTGTGGCAGCGGAAAGTAAGCAAAATTCCAGGTAAAGAGTTCAGGTAGTCCGGTCCAGGAAATAAAAAGTCATTCAAAGACTTACCGTTAGTCTTAGCTGCGGCATCCAGAACAAACCTCAACTTGTTCGGTTTGTTTGGGTTGAAGACGGCAAAGTGAGGTAAGTACCAGGTGCGGTCATTTCTGGTGTCCGCTTCACCACCTGTCAGTTTCGAAGCGTACCCTTTCTCTAGGTAGTCGTCTATCTTCTCCTGATACTTACGTCTGAACTCAGCATGCTTAGGTAAGGTCATCTTGCGTTGGATACTAAGTAGCCGTTGGTGCGCCTGAGGTCGGCTGTCAGGTAAGGTACCGATGTCATCTCGCCACAGAAGTCCAGTCTCCCACCTATCACCAGTAAACTTGGTTGTCTCTTTCATTATTTCTAGGGCTCTCAAATCTTCCCTAGACCTGGGAGAGTCAGCTACTTGAGCCCTGACTCCGAAGTCCTCAGTGCGAAAGGTCGTCTTCAATGCATCGGTAAGTTCTTCACAGGCGCAGAAGTGCAATACTGGAATATCTGTGGGAATATTTTTATTAGAGTACTTACCGTGTACTACATACCCTAAGTTGGTGCGTGAAATCATCGGTCCATTTGTAGGTCCATGTATAATTTGTCTAGTCACTATGAGATCAATATTGTCTTGTCCAATCAAAAGTTCAATGTCATGAACGTTCAAATGCGTCTCTGTCACATAGTCAGTCAAATATGGAAATCTATTTACAATATTTTTACCTAAACTATTTACAGAAATATTTAACCTATTTACACTCCTAGCCTCACTTAATAAGAATGAATTACTTTCATATAGTCCTCTAATATTAAATGATACTATTTTAGAGTCTGTTTCAGTTGTCCTCATTCCTGTCGCGCCGCGAATGTGAAGTAGGGACGTCGGTCCGGTTATTCCAGCTCTCTCCAGCAACGACGACTCTACCAAGGTAAGTGCAGCTCCCTCGTCAAGAAGCGCGAAGGTGTGGACGTCGCCTTTTGCTCCGGATACCATAACAGGTACCACTTTCAGCAAAACTTGCGATTTGCAGATGCTCACGTTGACAGGCGCGGCATGAGTCACCGCATGTTCAGTCTCGTCAGTCTTATGGCGGGGCTCGGCGTGAAGGAGTGAATGATGAGCTCTCGTGCAATTAGGTACGCTACACTTCACCTTTCTTTTGCAGGCTTTCAGCTGGTGGCGCGATGATAAGCAGGCAAAGCACAATTTACTGTCGGTTATGAATTTCCAGCGGTCGTCGATCGTCATTTGTTTGAAATCGTTGCAGTCTTGAAGCCTGTGCTCTCCATTGCATAATGCGCACGAACTCGACGTGGATGGTGATGTTGCCGTCGTCGTTGACATAACCGGTCTCCACGCTCGGTCAGGTCGCGTCGGTGGTGTCTTCACAGGGTGGCTGCTACGCGTCGTCATTGGGGAAATATGTGAAACAGCATTAGCCACCATCATTAACCAGTCGGATACATCGCTGAGCGTAACATTTTTAATAAACGAGT
Source organism: Schoenobius gigantellus (assembly GCA_963935595.1). NCBI lineage: Eukaryota > Metazoa > Arthropoda > Insecta > Lepidoptera > Crambidae > Schoenobius > Schoenobius gigantellus. The sequence goes on along the minus strand of OZ012541.1, from coordinate 67,215,400 downwards.
TCGATATATGGAAGCTCCATTGAAATTTCAATGTCGATGGTAACTTATTAATAATCTCCTTGATAAGCGTCGGGTTAGCGAGATGTCCGACCTCTTCGGTAATTTTCATAGTCGCCACAATATTTTGTACGTGAGTCGCGAACTCAATCAACTGGTTAATGTCATCATGACGTATGTCTCGCATATTTCGAATTTTATTCAACATAATTTCGATTATGAATTCCGGTCGGCCAAAACGCAATTTCAATGTACTTATGATGTTCTCTAGGTTCGATGCAGTTACTAACAGCGCAGAAACAGCGTCACGAGCACGACCCCTAAGGCAGCGCTGAAGGCGTGCAATGTTTTCCTCGTCTGTGAACTCACAGAGTTGTGTCGTAGATATGAATGTGCTGTAGAACAAGGGCCATTCTTCTGGTTCACCGGAGAACAGTGGCAACTCTTTCGCGCTTGTCTGACGCGCCAGGAACTTACACATGTTGTGCTCGAGTGCTTGCGATGACGTCAAATTTGGTACTACGAAAGCTGATGTATGCTTGTCTTGATGTTTGTGATGATTGTCAATATTACGAGTGTCTAATTTTGAACTTGTACCTGCGTTTTGAGTCCGGAGGAGTGACGTATGTGACTGTATGCGGGATCCGTTAACGTGCGGCAATTCCTCTTCTTCCTCCAAAGCTCGGGTCTGAATAGCCAGTTTTTCTTCCAATAGCTGTCTCTCTATCATGGCCCGCTGTTCAGCGGCCTCTAGCTGAAGCTGAATAATTTTTTGACGTCTTACGGTCGATGTAGTACTTGTCGTAGAGCGATTAGAAGGGCTAGGTGAAGGCGGACGGCTGCCCAAGACAGAGCGGCGGTCATGCCCGTCCAGGTCGGTGGCGGCTGTCACGGTTTCACTTGCCATTTTCTTCGTCGTGCTTCTTATATTAACCATGGATTCGTCCAATTTTAACTCGAAGGACCACTGTTTTGTTGAGTCTTTGTCTCTTTATCTCCGAAAGTCTTCTATTCAAGTCCCTAATGTCAGAATATGTCATTTGTCATTATGTCTATCTATCTATGCCTCCATAGTGAGCTGGCAGTTTACCATGGAGACACAACAACATTTGAATTGAAAATTGGCTAAATTTTTTTAAAGAAAATACTAGATCGTAAATTTAAAAAATATTTTTTGTTGAATATTACATTCACCTATTTATATCAAACCGTTTAGTCAGCGCACGCCGATGAATCAACGCGTCATCTCGTTTTTCGCGGAAAAAATATTTTACCGAAGGTCTCCCTTCGGTAAAATATTTTGTACTGTACCAGGGTCGCCTGCTTGGGAACATCCGTCTTACCTATTTCTGCCGTAAAGCAGCAGTGCTTGCATTGCTGTGTTTCGGTTTGAAGGGTATGATATGGCAGTAAAATTACTGGTTACCATGACTTTACATTTTATGTCACAAGCTGGCAACGTACACTGTGATTCTTGTAGGGGTTCATCATCATTTAAGCCAATAGACGTCCACTGTTGGACATTGCCTCCCCCCCCCCAGGGATCTCCAAACTCATCGGTCCGGCGCTTCCCGTATCCAGCGGCTTTCCGCGACCTTCACCAGATCGTCGGTCCACCTTGTGGGGGATGTACCAACGCTGCGTCTCCCAGTACGTGGCCACCACTCGAGGACCTTTCCGCCCCAACGGCCGTCAGTCCTGCGAGCTATGTGTCCTGCCCATTGCCACTTAAGGTTCGCAATTCTTTGGGCTATGTCGGTGACTCTAGTTCTTCCACGGATCTCATCATTTCTGATGCGATTGCTATGCTGATTGTAGAGGTTATTTCACTTTGATATATGTCTTTATATAGCTTTCTACTACTGAATTTTTAATTTATAATTGGTTCAGAAGTTATCGCTGGAACTTCTGAACCAATACATAATATAATTCTGAACATATAAACAAAGTTTACTTCTTTATACTATTAGTTTAGATTAAACATACAAAACAGAATTACGCAATAGCAAACTAGTAGAAAGGTGTGGCTATTCCTAATGCGTAGGTGTGTACGTTGCTTTCGTACGTATAAAGCATTCTATTAATAGTTACAACATTTCAAAAGAAGTAACAATGTCAAATGTAAATTTCAAGAACAAACCCCAACCACAGATTACTAAATAGTTAGTACTACGTAACCAACCATGATTGCTCAAAACAATTAACAGCACTGAGAACTAGATAACGATATACGTAACGCAGCAATAGCGGTGTCTTTGTTTAAATTTTGTGCTATATAATCCAGGGGTGGCCAATATGATTGGACTGCTATTTACTAACGAAACTGCTATTTACTAACGAAACCCTGATCGATATACTAATCACACATAAATATAATTTTACATATGAATATTAATATAAGTAAATTAAACTTATTAGTTTTTGCCATACCACAATCGACCGGACCAATGACCGGTTGGCCACCCCTATTATAAGCGATCATGGAAGGTCCCAATTCTCACTGTACGGAACGTTGGAGATATACCGAACTGCTGGATGGCGATAGCACGTCTGTAAGCCGCGTATGCCACAAGTTTCTGAAGAGACAAGCCATCGGGGACGTGGGAATTTTATAATGCTCGAGTTTTAAAGTCTTTTCAGCGAGTACAGATAGCACGTAAAGTTTTAAATGCTTTTAATATTTTTTTTAAATGTATCTTTGTTTGTTTGGTCGTCACCACATAAGTAGTTGTCGACTTGCAGATGGAAGTTGATGTGGTAAAAATGAGAATCGCTCCGCTGCATTATCTACAATACAGATAAGCTGGTGTTATTTACTGTACGAAATAGGTTGATCTAATGAGACAGTACATAGAAAGCCAACCTGGTCGCTAGGTTCCGAGAATGCCACAATACTACTTTGCCAGTGTGTGTGCGAACCGGAACTCAGCCCTGGATACCTTAATGAAGGATGAGTTCTGAACAAAAGGAGTAGCGTTAAGGCGATTCCACAGGCATGGCGCAGAGCTGGCCACGGCTGTTGCTTAACTTTAGCAATCATTCACTGAGCCCACACTGTGCCACTAAGCTCTACAAGTCCTCTGTTAAAGAGGACCTCTTCATGAGCGCAAACAACGTAGGGAGTTAGCGGTAAAAAACAAACAGCATGCTTATTTTAGGTAGTTCACGTAGGAGACGCGACACGAACTTTGGTGAGGCTGGAAATTGGCAACGAGGTAAAGATGGATTGAATCATAGGTGCTGCTGACATAAACACGAATAAAATTAAGCATTAAATATAATGAAAAATTACGTAGAGGCACTTGATTATTTACAAATACTTGTTGTTTTTGTTAAATGTAGGTTCTATTTTTTTTGGTTTGTAAAAAATATAAAACCTCTTTTTTTGTCAACGGTACAAACTTAAACACTAGATGTTGTAAGTGCCGTGTGCGCGTCTAGGTAGCTTGACTTTAAATTGGTTACTCGCACATTAAGGCGTAGTTCCACGGTACAGCGATAGTATGTTATTTACCCTATTTTCAGCTTCATCGGACTTAAATGTGGCTAATACCTATTTAACATTAACCTTATTAAAATCTCGATTTTCGTTCGTTGCTAGATGCTATCCTCATAATTGAGGATTGTGATCTTTCATGATCAGTTTGCCGCGAAATTGCAATTTTCATTTGCTTTGGTGTCAAGCAATTTTGTGATAATAACAAAACACACAAAGAAAATTTCGTCAGAATCCATCGAGCCGTTTCAGAGTTTTTGTGAGACCAACACACAGCGATTCATTTTTATATATAAGAAGAAGAAGACTAGTGGGCCCGGCAGACGTTGTCCTGCCCGATTACAGCGCCACCTACCGTGTCCAATTGTACTTTTGAACCTTCCCTGGACCTATTCAAACATACACATAAAAATTCGTAAGAATCTGTCGAGTCATTTCTGAGTTTTAGCGAGACTAACACACAGCGTTTAATTTTTATATACAGGGTGACAGGAAAAGTCGACGTATTACTTGAATCTAATCTGTGGTTATATTACAGGTCATAAGCAACAAAAAAAGCCTCATTAACCAGGGGTCAAAAACAGTTGGTTATCGAGCTACGACGGTTTTAAAATTTTTGAGATTTTTTCCGACTTGTTACCAAAAAAAAAACTACACCATTTACAATGACAAATTGATTATTGATTAATTGGCAGTTAATTTAAATTAAAATTGTTGTCAAAAACTAACATAATTTTGGAAATAAGAGGTCTTTATTGACAATTAAGTCGATAAATTTTTTATCTTTCTGAAAATCGACGTCAATTATTGAAAAAAAAAATGTATGACAGTTGGCGTAACAACTACTACTAAAATAACTTGCTGGTTTCATAAGCTTTTGAAAAAGGTAAAAATATTATTTACTTATATTAGTAGTTTTTACAGAAATTAGCAAAAAGTTGCGCTGTAGGTTAAAATTCATAATTTCATCTTTGAATAAAAATTGTCTGGAAGAGACAAAAGTACGAAGTAGAAATAAAGGAAATTGCATTTTAATACACAAAAGACTGAAAAATACTAAACAACCAATCAACATAAATAAAAACATTTATAAGTCCTGTTCAAATTGTCTGCCATTGTTACGTATGCACGCACGCAGCCTACGGCGTACCTCACTCACTGTCACACGCGTTGAAAGTGATGCCTTAATGACTTCAGCAGCTGATACGATCCTCGCCCTCAAATCTTCAATGGAAGTCGCAGTTGTGGGGTAGACAAGATCTTTCATGTGACCCCAAAGATAATAGTCACAGGGCGTCAAATCAGGACTTTCCGCCGGCCATGGAGTCGGGCCACCTCTACTGATCCATCTTAGTGGATAATTTCATTCAGCCACTGTCGTACACGGTAAAAGTGAGCTGGGCACCCATCATGCTGGTATACCATATTTCTTCTTGTAGCTAGCGGAACATCTTCCAAAAGCGTGTTCACTTCCTCACTTAAAAAAGTTTCGTATGTTGTGCCATTCAGGTTTTGGGGCAGGAAGAAAGGTCCAACTAAATTATCGTGTACAATCCCCATCCACACATACCCCTTTCAAGGAATACGTTGACTTTTCCTGTCACCCTGCATAAGAAGAAGAAGAAGAAAAAGAAAGAAGTAGATGATTACTTGTTGTCTCATTCAAAACAGTATGTCACGTTTGCTATAGTATTACAGAAGGATATTTTTTATTTAAGTACCTAGTTTATTAATATCAGCATCCAGCATCCTCTGATATTGATCTGATACAGTAAAAAGCAGCATCAGCAACAGCCCTGATACGAACGCATATAAACGCCGCTCTACGATGTAAATCTGAGCACGGTTGAATCTGTCTCGCTTGCGTCGCGGAAATACAATTATCTCCAGTGAAATTGCGATAGTGCTGTCGAAGGCACTTTGTGAATCGAGCGACGCGTTTACCCAAAGGCAGATGCAATAACCATGTACGTTGCTATAAGCCCTGGTTTAACAGCTGTCCATAGTCTGTTAAAATCAGGGGGGTTATTGTCTAAGAAAAAATCTATCACGATCGCATTGAGTTTGCAAATAATTGCGGCGCCAATACAAGATTCTGTGTAGACTGTCTGATAAAAACAGCGATGGATGCACTTTTACTGTCAAAATCGAAAGCGATCGCGATAGATTTTTGTTACACAATCAGAGGGCCGATTGATTCTATCAGGATTTTTCGAATACGGGCAACAAACATTCAATTAAAAAAATTAATAATAAAGTACTGAAATTACATTCACATTACGGAAGTGTCTTTTGCAATAGCCAATAGCTAATGAGCAATAGCATCAATGCCTTTGTAATTTTGAATCTTATTAAAATTATGTGACGTGAACTAAGAATTGCTCGCGGCCGCCACGAAATGATTATACTACTTATATGAATAAATAATAAAGATTAATGTACGAGATAGAAAATTAGTGTTCATTATAGAAAAATTTGCAGATTTGCAAATTCGAGTCTGGTTTCTGTGGTAGAGGCCCCAACCTCAAGACCAGACAGTCGCAACCGTTTGAGCGACATATACTCGTATGAAGGTTTATGTGAATACAATCAGATTAAAAACATAAACGTGAATGTAAGGTCAACAAGAACTTTGTCAATGAAAAAGAAAACAGTAACAAATTAGAATTCTGCGTCAAGTTTAGCTGTATTGCACTATAGATATATTATCATCTTAAGGCCTATTCTGTTGGAATGCTTCCAATGCCTCTTAAAATTAGTGGAATCTAGACCCAGGTTACATGACGCACGTATCATAAACACTCAGTTTAGCTCAACACATAAAAACTTCATTGCAGAATAATGTTAGCGCTATCATCATTAAGTGCACATTACGTTGCGTACGATATATCTTTTATGCTTTTAATGAACGCCCTCGTGCTGTAGTCTTTATTGAAAACCTGAAAAGGGGGTTAATTCCACAACTTGAGCGACTGTACGCGGGGGAAAATGCCTCGACATTGTACCGTACGTGAACATTTGGGTCCTAAAGCCCGGTTTTTACGCGCCCAGTAACTGCCGGACAGTGAAGGAAAGTTACTGTCCGACAGCTACTGGATTCGTAAAAACAAATTTGTCCCAGTTCTGACCGGTCAGTTACTGTCGGCCAGCTGTACTTCAAATTTTTTTGATTCCGCTGTCCACTGACCTCCCCCACTCCTACCAGGTCAGCTACGGAGCCGACGCTCGCTCCATGTGAATGCAACTTATGGGTCAGAAACGCCAAGGTCAGAACAAGTGGCACAGTAGCTGTCTACTGCTGCCTAATATGCAGGCCAGTAGTAAGAACACGTTGGAAATGTGACAGTACTGTGTAGAAAGTAAATGCATAGTTGCTGACTCCTGGGCAGGAACTGGGCCTGTAAAAGCCAGGCTTAAGGTTTTAGGATGGACTCCTTTCCGATCGATTGCGAGCGGTGCGATGGTAAAATGCTACATTGGCATTATATCGAACAATTCCTCAGAACACACCACGTTGTACAGATGGTAAAATTGTGGCATCAAGAGTTCTAGAAACATCTCGATGTCGACATGGAGTGACGGGAGAAAAGTATAAAAACCATGCTAAACATAAAAATATCTTTAGAATAATGTATAACACCTCGTTACAAATACCCGGCCTTTCCCGAAAGACACAATTTTGAAGGGATTTATCTTCCTAAATACCTTCTCACTAAGTTCAGAATATTATTCTCAATAAAGAGATGTTAAGGCGATCACTGACTATACCTATAGCGACACCATTTTAACAGAAGTGAAGTCTAGAAAGTCTCATCTGGCAAAGAGAGGTTATCAATTGACACGAATGTTTTTGGAGCTTTAATATATTTACGCAAATGATAATTACGAATCAATTCACATTCTCGAAGAAGAATAACAAAAAACACGTGAAAACGAAAACACAAAAACTTCTGCCCTATAATTTTTTCTTTGTGCAATTAAGTATTATATTCATTCATTCATTAGTTGGCTCTTACGACATTCACAGGACGCATTTAGAATACATAACCACGACATGTATTCTAAATTGGTCTCCGAACGGATTAAAACAACAGCATCAAAGATTCCACGGTACACACATACCCACAAAATCGATAGCGATGAAAATGATCGGGAAATATGAAACAAGATCACGGATCTGAACGCGGCGAACTTTTCCAAAAATATTCAAGATGCATACTCTTCGCGAAGTTAATTTAATAACTTCTGCCTTTTCAATCCAACTTCCGGAATTTTATCCGGCTTCCGGTAAGCTGAAAGGGTCGTTGTGGGGCCGTAACGTATTGCAAGGATCGCCCGCGGCGCCTGCCTCGGCAGAACGGAAACAACGATTGTAACATTTTCCTTTGTTCGCTTCATATTTAACACAATAAACATTGTTAATGCTATAGATTAATCGGTTTGAAATGCTGCTATGGCAGAAGCAAATTATAGAATAATTCTTGTAACCCTTAATTGGACGCGCCTTAAATGTTGCGTAAATGGCCGCGCGGGGTCTATAGCACCACACAGTCAGTTAATTATATATAATACAAAATAAATTTAACTTTGAATTTTATTGGCGACCACATTTACCATTTATAATAGTCAAATTTTAAACATTTAAAATAATTTATAAATTTTTAAGCTAACCAAGGAACGAATTATCTACGCTATAATTTTGACAGACTACAAAAACAAGGTTACAGTTCGCGCCAAACTTCTAGTCCGCTCTGAAATTGTCTCACGCCTCTTTCTCACGCACATGAAATATTTCGTATATTTTATGTGCGTTATTCTTATAGTGCTAAAATTTATTTAGTGATGTTACATTCATCGTTTACTTATAACTTATGTAGACAGACAATATAATTTTATTTAATTATACCTATATTACAACAGTACAACGAGAATTGTGCTGTGAAGTTTGGCGCAATCTGTACTTAGAGCATTTAGTCTTATTTTTCTGCCCTTGTTGCCCAAACCTTCACAACTGAACGATTCCCGCTACTAATTCTAAACGTATTTGTTTATGAAGCTACCTAGAAGAGAGGCGTAATAAACTCTAATTTTAAAGAGTTTATGCCTGGCAACTTGCTTTGGGGTGTATGACACCACACGCGCCTAATTATGGGTTAAAATTCATTGTCCGTGCGGCTACAGATTTACCGTGTCACCGTTTCCTCTCCTCCCTTGGATATCATAAGATCCAATTAAGGGTCTCCACATTCTAGTGGTTGAGTCTGAAAAGATCACGCGGTATTGATTTGGGATGCAGGGTTCGATGTAGTTTTTATATTCATTTCTTTTATTGCGGGCTTTGAGCCCGTCTGACTAGCTACCACCCAAAGACCGTAAGACCCTAACTTTATCGCCATACTAACATCGGTAATAACATTGTTGTGTTCAGATAATTTAGAGGTGAGATTGCCGGTTCTTCAGCTGTTGAGGAGTCAAGTCCAGTGGGCCTAGACAAAAGCCACACGCCTATTTTTCCGTAGTCATTCCGCAGAGAAAATGTATGGATTAGATGTTAGAATGCGACAGCCACACGCTATTTTTCCGCAGCTACCATTTCCATACATTTTTTCTGCGGAACGACTGCGGAAAAATATGCGTGTGGCTTTTGTCTAGGCCCATTGTTAAGGTTAAGAGCGCTTCTATCTTCGGCGTTACCGTCACTTTACATCAGGTGAGATGAAGGCCAAGAGCACGGTAATAGTATATTCAATACAGACTTCATAGAAACGGTCGAAACACGCGCTATGCCTACTTGCCTCGATTTGGGATGGCTGTTACAGCCTCACCTTAATTATTTATAAGAAGGCGAGAACTTTGGTGGGTCCTTAAGCCTCGTTTGGCTTACCTAACTTTTTTTTTTTTTCTCGGGGGAAATGCGTAACCGCACCGTACCCGCCGTTGGCTAGACAGCGAGCGTGTGTGGGGCTCTCCCGGCAGGGTGCCAGGCCTACCCACTAAAACCCCCCGGTGTTCTCCCTGCCCTTATGGGCGCGCTAGGTAAGGTCCACACTGCGACTCCACTACCCACGCGCCCGGGTGGCTTACCTAACCTGGTGGATTTCTAGCTCAGAGAGGCATCACCACGGGGGTGTCCCGCTCTCTGAGTAGAGTCACTAGGCGGTTATAGCCGGTGCGGGGAGCGGCTGCAACGCGAGCACGCCTCTGAAGGTGCCGACACATACTCGTAGAGGCGGCAAGCGGGACGGTAGCGCAGCGGAATTTTTTGTAATGTTCGTGTCGCTATGGACCACTTCATACAGAATTCGCCCACGAAAGCGGCGCGACTCGAGTAAAAGTTCCGCTAGCGTCCCGCTACCGTCCCGCTCCCACCTCTGTGGGTGGGCGCCTTAAAGCTCGGACGCTCGAGTTCGCCGTGTAGTGGAGGGTGGGGAGAAGCGACCAGTCACATATCTGTACCTGGTATATCGCAAGTTGTGTAGACCGGGCCTTCGCACTCTAGTTCTACGAGTGCGGTGTGTGGGACTAGTGCGTGAGTGTGCAGTGTTTGACAGTAATTTGGAAGGCGGAGGGAGAAGAGCGTTCGCTCGTGTGATCGGGTCGATTTGGGATCGCAACTGAATCGCATCTACAAGGGCAGTCACGAATGCAGTCCGCCGCAGGGCATACGCACGAGCCAAACGGAGCGCACGGTCGGTCGCGGTCGGTGTGTTAGGCCCAGCGCACACCGTTAGAAGCGCCGCAGAGCGCATTTTATTACACGAATACGCGCGCGGTTATCGGAGCGCCCTCAAGAGCTGTGTAAAACACATCAAATAAACCGTACCATCCTGTCATCTGTACTATGTCATGCCTTTTCATGTGAAAGGCTTAAATTAATTATGTAATAATTTATGTGTACAGCGCTGTAACGTTGTAACAAGGCTGTTACATGTCGCACTAATTCCGCCCGCTCGCTCTAGTTCTGCCGACTGAAATATTCAGCTTAGGTCACAAACCAACTGCGAAACTTTGCTGATGAAAATAGTTAATAATTAACGCCGGCTTATTTAGGATTCGGAACGAATAGGTTCACTTAGTTTCCCTAGGTATAATGGCGGCACAATTTCATGGAACTTTAATTTAACTCGAAATTATTTTCTAGAAAGGCCTTCAGGCCAAATATAATCATCATCATCATCGTTTCAGCCAAGAGATGCCTATTGTTGGATATAAGTCACCGGAACCGAACTGTGCTAGACCAGATCGGTCTCAAGTGATACGGATGAACTCTACTGTGGTGGCGGATGATGCGATAGAAATAAGGTTACGAAGGCACCATTGCAAACAGTTTCTCAGAGTACTCTTCATTGAAGAACCAATAGAGCACGCAGAGAGAACTAAAGTCCCTCCTTTGCTAAAGCGTCTCCATCGAAGCCGTGATATTGGAATCACCAACAATGCGGAATGCACGCCTTTGCAGGGAGTCAATATGGTCGAGCTGATATTTGGGAGCTTTTGCCCCGAGGTGCGAGCAGTACTCCATATTTGACGACACGGTTAGCGCAGAGGTCGAGTGATCGCCTACTGCGCAACGGGTCGCGGGTTCGATTCCCGCTCGGGACAGATATTTTGTATGGCCTACAGAAATTTGTTCCGGTTTGGGCGTATGTGCATGTGGTATTCTATGTTTGTAACTGCACCCACGACACAGGAGAAAATCCTAGTGTGGGACGACGTTTTTTTAAAAAAAAAAAAAATTGCGGCCGAATTTACCTATACCAATATTATAAAGAGAAAAGATTTGATTGTTTGTATGTATTGAATAGGCTTCGAAACTACTGATCCGATTTTGATGAAATTTGGAATAGGGATAGTTCGAGACCAGGGGAAGGACATAGGGTAATTATTTTCCTAAGGGAAATAAAATCCCACGGAAAACAAAAATAACGCGAGCGAAGTCGCGAGCGAAAAGCTATGCTTTATAAAACATTAGCCACTGGCTAGGAGTTAAGTACTGTTTTGTTCAGGGCAAACAGCTTTTTTCTCGTCAATTTGGATTTCCCCTCCAAGAGACTATCAAACTGCACTTTAGCAGAAATTTCCAAACCGAGGATCCCAATACCATCGAACATACGAAGAGTTCTCGGGAATTGGGGTACTATGATAAATAGGTCCTTCTTCGCAGTTAATGCGTACACTTGTGTCTTTGTGGGGTTGAACTCAACTAAGTTCTTTGCATCCCATTCGGAGACTCACCCTAGAAAGTCTCCGAAGTTTAGACACAAGTTGCAAGTATTAAATGTGATAGAAACAAGTTGTAAATATTAAATTAGGTAAAGAGTTAGGTAGTCATGCAAACATGGTGAATTGCAGACATGAGTGTTCAGTAAAACCTAAAGATATTTATGAAGCACTATTTAACAGAAATGGTTTTAAAAGCTTATCCAGCCTCTGTAAGTGAGTAGATATTTCACTAAAGGATAAAAACTAGGTAAGCTGGGTAATTTTAATTAGTTCTATTTAAATTCAAAATACTTTTAAACCTTAAATAGGACTGTAAAATGTACCAATTAGATTAATAGTAAAATGTGACTATTGATCTATTTTCTACTTTGAAAGGGCTTGAGGGTGACCTATTTTTGGAATTCAGTCTGATATTTGAATGTTAAAGCCTGGGGTGAGTTTTCTTGAAATTTAATAGAAATATTTAGCATTGGCATGGCATTCCCAGAACATCAATTAGTGGATTACTATTTAATTAATTTATCAAGGGAAATGGGACATTTATGTCTGGGGCTAGCAGCTCGAAAAGTAGTTGGAAATAGCTTATTGAGTAAAGTGTAGTTAAATAGGTACATTGATATAATCATTTTAAGTACCTACACCAAGTTCACTTGCAGTTTCAGAGTGAATACTATGGTTCGTCACTACACGCTTGGCCTTTGTGTCACCACATCTATAACTATGCGTTATATCATGTTATGTCTGAATTAAATAAAAAAATGTATTTTTAGAACTTAATGCATATTACGTGTTTTTTTTATTTCTACTAGTACATACGCAACGTTATATATTACGTAGCGTTTTACGTGCGATTCATCTCTGCTTTTTTCAATTAACGAGTTTTTGCTTGCCGATTTTTATTATATCTGCGCGAAATAGAATCTAATATAGAATTCGTTTTAATTGACTACAATGAATTCGAAAATATTGATTATTTATATTCAAAAAAAATTCGTGACTCAAAAATATTCAAAATTGGGAAGAGTAGACAATAATATTGCACATGATTTGGATTTCATGTTCGAATACAAGATTCACTTGTAATGATTTTAAAATGCGTTTCCTGAGGTATTCTTAGGCGATTCACACACTGCCACGCACCAAGGAGCGTAGCGCGTGAATGCGTATTCTTACGTCGCTTGTAAGTATCTCCGTTTGTATAGAAAATACGCATAGTCCAATACACAGAAAACGCATCCACGCGCGTTCATGCAAACCACGCGCCTACAAGCGGTGAAAGACTCACGCGCGGAGGTGCGCGCGAGACGCAAGGTATGGCACACTGAGTCTCGCAGTGCCGTGCGTGATTTTGGAAGGGCTTGACGTTGATTTTTGAAACGCAACCTCGCGCGTGAAAGCGTAAAAAACCCGCATGATGATGCGGATCTGCACTCCCGCAAGTACGCGTGAAGCTGCGTCGACACGGATGATGCAGCGTGGTGCGAGGCAGTGTGTTAATCGCCTTACTGCCGTTATTATTTACGCTTACACGAAGAAACCGCTAAACCACAATTTTGATGAAATTTGGTATAGACGTCAATGAAGTGTTTCACTGAAGAGCTATGATACAATTCTGAAATTACCTGTCATCGTTACTAGTAATGCTAAAAGAAAAGCATATTACGGCTACTTCTAAGCGTTGAAAATATATAAATTTAAATAAGAAACGATTATAAGTATAACAGATATAAGTATTTATACAGATATAAGTTTACTTATTGTAAACGTTTCACATCCGGCCGTATCCAATAACAGTCTACACAAACGTTATGACTATTTCGTAACGATTTCGTAGAAACGTTACCTATGTAAAACGGGAAAAAGTAAGCAACAGGAAAAAATATAAAATCCGTTAGCTTCGGAGATAATTATATGTGGCTGTCATATGAAAATATCAGACAAATGTTTTGGTGAAAGAAGCGTGACAAATAAATTTTGTATTGTTTTTACTGACGGCGCTCAAGAGCAGAATTTACTTAGGTATATGTTGTTTTGCTAGTCTTTTGGAATGATGTCATAATAAAAATGGGTTACTAAACATGCACATGCAGTCAGACTGAAAATAGGCTATAGTCCTCAGAAGAATAACTAAAGCATAGAAACCTAGCAAAAATAGCTACTGAACTTAATATATTTGACTCACTTTGACATTAGGCGCTGCTAATAGAAGTTAGACAGAGACACGTATATGCAAGATGTTTCGAAATTTTGTAGGTCGTCACTAATTCTCGCTTGTCAGTTCTTCTCCCAGTGATGTCGTGCTCATCACTCACCTAGTTTCAACGTCGGTAATTATATTATGTAGGTATTTAATAGATCCCTAATACTAAAATGTCTTTATTACGAGAAATATAACATAAATAATTAAGGGTAGATTTTCTTATGTAACTTATCCAGCTAATAGCTGCTGTGTCTCTTTGGTATGGTCAGGCTGGCTGTTCATGAGACTAAAAGCGGGAAGTGCGAGTCGGACTCGTCCACCGAGGGTCCCGTATAAAATTGTAGGTTATACTTTAAATAGAGACAAAATTTTTTATGATTTAATTACAAATGTGGAGTTTGAGATTTTTCCTGACTTGTAGTGTAAGACTATATAACTTCACAAATTTCATAGTTCTAGCTAGATCAACGAAAAGTACCCTATACATTTTGATGCCCGTGAGAATGTCGAAATATACGTTTTTAGCGACATAAACGGCCGTACCTTTTTTTGTTAACTTAAAAGTTTGATTTTTTCACATCTTCAAGGGACTAGAACTTGTTAGTGTAGAACTGAGTAATTATATGGTTTTAATTTCAACTCGATACCTTCACGCGTTTCCAAGATAGTCTTGACAGACAAACGGACAATAAAGTGATCCTATAATGGTTCAGTGTTTCTTTTGAGGTACGGAACCCTAAAATTTGGACTATTTAAGTGACGGGTATTTCCCGTTATCTAAAATGTTGGAATTTTTCTATTGCAGAGATTCACAAATTCTATAGGAAGGAAATCGAAGACACACTGCTTTTATTTCATCGCTTAGATTTAATTCATTTTTTATCGCATCGCTTAGAGGTACTTGAGGTTAATCTCATATTTAATTCACTTACCCGAAAATTTAACCCTCATGGATTTTGAACCTTGGATAAATTCGTGAATGCTAAAACTACTATTTGTACATATGCTTGGAAATTAAACTAAAAACATTAACATTTGACCATACTTTATTGTTAAGACATTTTTCGATAGATTTATTACGCTTGATGTGCGGCCGGGCTTAGTTAGAATGTAAATTTTCCGAAGGCGGCGTTTTGATATTTTACCTTTTTGACTCTTTCTGTTCTTTTCTTGATCTAATATTTTAATTCTTAGAAAAAATCATCTGAACTGGTTGTTCTTGGCATCCGTGTCAAGGATTCCTTAAAGAAATAGTTAAGAAATTAAATACGTTTTTATTTTCATAAATAATATTTTAGTTTAAAGATTTCCTTTCATTAAATAACTTGACTTACGTCATGACGTCTCCATTTCATAGTTTTACTACTAAGTACATACAAAATTAATCTGATAGAATATATCTGGAGCAAATTTGACTATGCTTTCTTGGACTCCAATTTCGTCTGACAATACACTTTATCCATATTTTTTATACATTGTCTTTAGGAAATCTGTAAAATAAAAATATCGACAAAATTTTACAACACTACGCATGATCAAGAAAACCTCAAAGTAATTTTCTAAAAATCGCTAAAACATAAAAGTGAAGTTAATATTACGTATTGTTTTTCTACAAAATGATTCAGCGATATTTCATATGTATATAAGTGTACTTATTAGCTCACATTCAAGTAACAATATGAGAAAACATGCCAATTTAAGGTGAATAAATTTTGATTGTTTTCCTTTCGCGACGAATGAGACTTGCAGCCCCAAACTACACAAGACATTGTGTTACGGAGTGCACAAACACACACTATTTGTAAATACCTAAAGAATTCTTGCTTTCTAATCACTTAAATATTAATAAAATATCATCAAAATATTACTAGCCACGGGACGCACAAACAAATATTATACGAACAATTCAAATAGTTCAAACTCGGATGGTATATCTTCGATACAAGGTACTATAGAATTTGGCCGTGTTATATATTTTTAACCAATTTTAATATTTTTAACCAAAATGACAATTCAATCAATTCATATACTGACCACCTTGTGATATGCCAAAAGACAAATATTACTCATCTCTTACATTTACACAGTTTTGTGCCGTATGTTAGAAAGAGACAAATAGCACACAATTAATTCTTGTTTTAATCTTCCTTCTATGCTGTAGTGATTGTTCTGAGCTATAGTCGTACCCTCGTGAAACAATTCACTTCTTTCGTGACAAGTGACATTGACAAGTGACAGTGACAAGTGACAGTGACAAGTGACATTAGTACTCGTAAATGCGAATCAAACGAGCCCAAACTCGATGGGGTTGTGTCGTTTTATTGCGGAGTTCCTATAGCCACCTTCCAGCTCCAGCATTAGATCAACTCCATTTCATCATAATAAATGCATGCATACAAATTTTAGCTCAATCGGAAACCGGGGAGCGGGTCAAATTTAACTTGCAAGATTTCATTACAGACACGGAACAGGTGAAAGTAAATAAAAGCTTGTAAAAACACGCGTGCTGTAGCTGTAATCGAAAAAAAATCCCACTTGTTTTGTGACTTTAATTAGATATGTTATGCATAGAACTTCATTGGCCTTGTACACAGCCACTTCTTTCTAGCACCTAATTACCTTTTAACTAAATTAGTAAATTAATACATTACTATTAAAATCAAAATAAACAAAAAGGAAGGGGATGTGTTTGAAAATACAAATAAATTAATAGTAAAAAAAAATTAACAAGCTTTTATTATTGCATTGTTACGCCATATCTTATGCATGCAAAATTTCAGCGCAATCGGAAACCGCGAAGTGGGTCTTTAGCTTGCAAGATTTCATTACAGTCACGGGTGTTCTTGTAAGCTCTACTAAGCAACCAAAGGGTAGAGGAAAGCTTATTGTTACTAAAAATCGCTGGAAAATAAAGTATAAGCCTAAATTAAATTAGGTATAAACTTATTCAAACTATCAATAAAACAATGTTTATACTAACGTAGTTTAATAATATTAAACTATCAAAGTATATTTAGCACTAATATCTATTAGTGTAGAGCCGGGATCAAGACCATTAAGTACAACTTCATACAATGCATCTTCATCTAGTACTCATCCACGTGTATCGAATCACTTTATCGTGGAGATAGAAGCGGACAAAGATCGTTTGTTCCAAAACATCGATTACCAAGGAACCGATTAGCACGTAAACGAGACACTAAATATTAATCGATGCAGTTGCTCGAGCGCCGTGAACCGATTCGGGCGATAATCGCATCGCCAAGCGCCAACGTGGCGTTTACGTTGCTCGCGCACTCACACCTAATGACGACAGATTACGTAACAGATGTTAATGGGTAGGATACTCTAAGTGTTGAAGCCGTTAAGGTAATCATCGTTTATGAATGATTGTTTATGAATAATCATTATTCATGAATAATCAGGAGGAATTAATGAATCTTTACCAAAAGGGAGGTTCTGTACTGCAGTCGTCTGCACGGAAACCTCTATCTATTTCTGCTGCGGTGTTTGCATTGCTGTAATGTAATTTGACATCTTTTTTTTTAATTGCAGAAAGTTGGCAAATAAGCGAACTGCCCACCTGATGGTAAGTGGTAACAGTCGCCTAAAATACATGTAGCTCCTGTGAGATTCGCAGCAAAACTGCAACCCCCACAAGAACCACAGTGTACGTTGCCAACTTGTGACACCAGATGTAAAGTCAGTACCCAGTAATTTCAATGCCATATCTTACCCTTCAAACCGGAACACAGCAAGGTTATGTCACAAGTAAGGTACATTGGGTGCTTGTAGGGTATGTAGATTTGCAAACCTCATGGGAACTATTTGTACTATAGGCAACTACTGTCATCAGATACATGTTAGCTAGCTTTGATGATAGAAAATATTACCTAAGCATATCATAGTTGGTGTTTTTGTCTTATTCCTATAGATCTAATTATGCCAAAAAACATCACCCCCGTTCTTCTCAAAAGTTCGGCAAAGGTGAATTAACTTCGTCAATCTTTAAGGTCCAATGTAACGGGGGCGAGTCTATTCCCACTTTCCAGACCACTAATTCTAGACTCATTACCCTTTTCTGCACCACCCTAAGGTTGACTGGAAGAAAATGCCACAGGCATTAAGTCCGCCTTTGTATTTATAATATGTACATAAAGAATAAATAAATAAATAATTCTAGACTCCGACTTGCTACTGAGTTCCCTAACCATCCTTATTTTTTAATTTTCTTATCATTATTTAGAAGTGTTAGATTATTTAATGTTTTATTTTTTTTATTTTTTTTTATTTATTTATTTAGGTAACAAACAGTCTTAAACAAATATATATAAAAAAGTAATATTCAAATCGACCTAAAGTACCATAAGATTATAAAACAAAAATTTCAATTAATGAGTGCACAAGAAACTAAAAAAAAAATATATAATAAATAGAACATGATGCCGCTATCATAAGCTGAAAAAACATGTTTTACTTTAACAATAACAATACCTCGCGAACCAGTTTCCTGTATTTTTTGCCACACTACTAGAGAAGATGTCAATATTAGTGAGATTTTTATTATAGAAATCAAGTGAACGTCTTAAAAACGAATTTTTGGTATAGTTTGTACGAAATGGAGGAATTTCAAATGTACTTCTAGAACGTGAGGAACAGCGAGGAACTCTGAGGCAAATTTTTTCCAACAATGTCGTGCAGTCAACTTGGCTATTAACAATTTTATGTAGTAGTACAGCGTCTAAAGAAATACGTATATTTTGTAATGAGCATATATTATGTCGAGAGGCGCTAGTGTTGTAGTCGTCTGAAATAATGCCAGCACGATAGTTCAATTATTTTAAAAATTTGTTTTGGACTTTTTCAATGCGATCGATGTGAACGGCATACTGGGGGCTCCAAACCACACTTCCAAATTCCAAAACACTGCGAACGTAAGTATTATATAAGGTTTTTAAGGTCTTCAAATTTTTGAATGGTTTTCCTAATCGATTTACAAGACCAAGTTGTTTAAAAGGACGAGCTACTACTTTATCAATATGGTAATTGAAATGAAGCTTAGAGTCAAGAGTCACTCCGAGATCACGTATAGTGGAGACCCTTTTTATTGAATTTCCAGATAAAGTGTAGTTAAATTCAATTGCGTGATGTTTTCGACTGAATGTGATTGCATTACATTTTTCTGCATTCAAGAAAAGCTGGTTTTTCGTACAGTAGACCTGAAATCTTTCCAAATCATTTTGCAGCTCATGACAATCATTAACACATGTGATCACCTTGAAAATGTTTGTGTCGTCGGCATAAAGTAGATGATGTGAGTTTATAAAGCAACTGTTTATGTCATTTAAGTACAAAGTAAATAGATAAGGCCCTAAATGGGACCTAATGTTGATATTGAACGCCTACCACGACTAAACACGAATGGCATAGTATAAATATATAAATTGTTAGGAATATTTCAGTATTCGAATATATCCCATTAAAAAAATACACTTAAAGTACTCAATTATGTTACTTTACTGTGCTAATGTATCAATACATGCACTGTTGGGTTTAAGCCTCCCCCTAACTATTAGTTTCATGTTCTAGAATGTATGTCTTATAAGTATGATTTTTTGTCTGTAGGAGAGATATGAAAATTTTAAAACGAAATATTTCAAATAAATACTGAATACATTGTTTTAGTTGTAACAAACTTCAAAGTTGCCAAACACACCCAGATATAAGATTTGCAATCGATCATAAACTCACACACAGTGTTTGCAGCGGAACGTGCCATTGCCATAGAAATGAAAATGCTTCTAGGGTTGTCTGCTAGGGTCGCTATTTTTATTTTTTTTGTAAGTACTCGTATTACAGATTAGATAATCATAGGTATTCTTGTGCGCTAAAGTTAATTTTAAATCCGCCCTGCGAGCATGGAACTCTCCATAAACAAAATTTGACAGCTAATGATCGACATACTCGACAAAATCGATAAATTTGACAGATATTCCTAAGGAGTGAAAAGAACATGCTTTTGTCGATCGATATAATGTCGATCGATAAGTCCATGCTCGCAGAGCCGTGTCGGTGGCTGCCTACCTCTCAGAACAATATTGTCATTTTATTAGTTGTCAACCAAAGTAAAACAGTGTTGATGCAATATGACATTAATTTTCTCTGTTGAATCTGTTTTAATAGGCATATTATATAGCATGCGAGCATAGAAGAGAGACGATTTTTGGGCGACATGGACTGAAAAATGAAAAATACATTTCCCCTTTGCTATCATTTTATTGTTGCAGGATGTAAGCCAGAATTTAAAATAGTAAAATTTACGAGCGACGAAAACATTTGCGTGCCGAATTAAAGCGAACAGGCAGCTGAATTAACACATTTTGTTAAAGGCTTGCATTTTGTGTCGACAAAACGTTTACATTTTTAGTATCAAACAATAATTCTTCGACTAATCGAAAACTTCTACATTTACCAAAAGAGCTCAACGAAAATCCTTTTCGCTACGCAAACATATTCGTCGAAATAATATCTACATTCGAAAACGTAAGGTCGTTCAAATTTTATTGCTCGTTATAAAACGTATTAAATATGCTCCGAGAGAGCACTTTTCAATGTAGCAACTTAGTCGCGCAAAACATCAGAATATAATTAAGTTTTCCCGCCCCGAATTCGTGTTAGTCAGGCGACGCTTTCAAACTTAAAAGCTGCAGCGGCAGAACTAGTAAAATTTACAAAATATTATCGCAAACGTATAACGCTTCGTGCAATTTGCCCGTTTTTGCTTCGCTCCTGCGCTGGCGAGCAAACATAACTAGTCTCTCAAACTTATAAATTTAAAAAAATAACAAAATCACCCTTTCCAAGAATTACTTCTTTACTTCGATTCCATTTTTTACTTTTGTCATAATAAAGGAACAGTAGGAGAAGGAGCAGAAAGGAGGTATATGGATGCGGACATTTTTTAAATATCCAGCTGGCAAATTAGGTAAAAATTTTGCACACGTATTTCTTATTTTTTTTACGAAATCAACAATTTGTGAAGAAATATTAATTGGAAATGTCCAATGACGTCATACGTAGGATAGTTTTCTATTAACTTATGTCTTAATGAGCCCCCACTCCATTAATTTGCTATATCTCAGTTGATTTTAGCTATTTCAACAAAGCAAAAACTACATGTGTGTGAAATATTTTGATTATCTAACTGACTGATTAATCATATGTCGATTTTTCACACTCATTCTGCACGTATATTGATAAGTAAACTGTAGACTTTTAAAACTCGTTAAAATAGTTTTCTACGATCTGCATATAGGTATATGCATTTTCTGTTTTTATTGTTATTTAGTAGAAAGAATGACAGTTGCGATGAGCCACAATAAAATTGTTGCTTTTCCATTCAGAGATATTGCGCTTCGAATCTGACCACTTACTTTGGCAGCCAGTGTAGTTTCGTGAATTCCGTTAGTTACGTAACTACGTCATTATTCGACACACGACGAGTCATAAATCTTCGGCGCCGACTCGTGATGTTAAGCAGGCACTGCCATTAAGATATGTATGAGTGTGTCGCGTCTACATAAATGTTGATTCTGTGACGTCATTTGAGATGTTCAGACGTTGTTATTTGGATGCGGGATCTGAGTATGAATAATTACGGTTTCAGCAATTTCAGGTGCTCTGTGATTTTGATGTCTGCCGCAAATGGGTAATGGATTGCCAAATCCTCTAGCTTGGGTGCCTACATTAGGAATGTAGATAGCTTTGAGTTAGTATAATTATACCGTTATATACAAAGTGTTTGGTATATACCCTATCAAGCCGATACCATCCCATGTTAACATGGTCATTTAAAAATTGTAGCGTCATTGAAAATTAGAAATTGTAAATTTACTTTAAAATCCCCCATACAAATAGTTGGGTAGTTGAACAAAATTTATGGGAAGTTACAAAATGGACCTTGCTACAACCAAGGGAGCACAAGCACGCCAAGAAATTTGTGATAAAACTCAGTCGCACGCGTCCCTTGACGAGCGTCAATAAATTTTAATCGCATCAGTCACACAAAATACGCGCCGCCGGCCGTGATTGTTTGACTGAAATTGTGAGATAATGCGTGCCTTAAGTCCAGTCTTGACAGCCCGTGCTCCGCCTGCTGAGGCACTGCGATTTTCTTAAATTACAAAATCCTTCATATATAAAAAGTGATGATATACAATATTTAAAATTAAAATTTATGCAAGAGTCTAGTCGGCAGCCCTAAGTCTAACGTAGCTCGGCGATTTATGCATGAAAGTAAATTTGCTCCACCTCAGCGCGAGTGCAAAGCTCTGCTCACAAACACCATCTTAAATCGCTCTAGGAACGGAAGCTGTAAAATATAACAGACTAGATCGTATTATATAAGAACTCAATTTTGAACCAAACGTCGACTTAATATTCCATGCCTCAAAAACGATTTAGCGGTATTCATTTTAAACCTATTAAGTTATAAATACAAATAAAAATAAAACGAAATGTATGTACGCGCATTAATTCAAAACGACTGCACCAAATTGATTAATTCTCATTTTGTTGTGTTCGTTATTGTCAGGACAAGGTTAGTCTAAAAGAAAATGTTTGAAAAGCTATACAAAAAAGTAAAAGTTGTGGGAGAAGTGGACCGTTGGGTTCGTTACTTGTTCTGGTGTGGTTCGGAGCCAAGGAAAACGCCAAATATGTAACTCGATCACTTTAATAACAGAGCACACGTGAAGTACAGACAATGTCAGTTCGCGTACAAGTTTCAAATTGTCCAGTTCATATCCGGTTAAAGGGCAATTACCAGTAAAAATAGTTATTTGTTATACATGAGTGCAAAGTTGCTTTTTAACCGCGTGCTCAACTTTGATGACTGAGCAAGCGAAGGATTCTAAAATTGAATCACGAGCGTAGCGAGTGATTAAAAAATTAGAATCCTGAGCGTTAGCGAGGGAATCAAAAGAGCACATGGTTAAAAATTTTTGCACTCGAGTGCAACACGTAACTTTTCATCCCCCCTCAGCGAGGAAATGACTAAATGCAAAATAAAATATTTACAATCACAAGATACTATTATTTCAGTTTAGGTACATATTTACTACAACATTATGATAGGTAAGTATTACATAAAAATATTTATATTATGTAAAACAAATAATAGGTTTTTTTTACTTGTTTTCAAGTTTCTTATTTAATAGGTTGGGGAAAAAGTTTCTTCGCATTTTTTAAGAAAATTTAAAACATTTTTTAATATAGTTTATTTACATTTAACTAAAGTATGTAGGTACCATTTTGTTCGATAACTTTTTGCCATCTTTTAGGTAGGGACATGATCCCATTGCTATAGAAATTTTGGGACTTCTGGTCAAAATACCGCGACAAGTGGTTTTGGCAGTCCTCTCGTGATGTTAACCTGACACTGCCTAAAGAATTCTGAAGAGACCGAAACAGGTGGAAATCTGAAGGTGCAAGGTCAGGACTATACGGCGGATGCATTAACACCTCCCAGCCAAACTCTCTTAATTTTTGCTGAGTGGCTAAAGATGTGTGAGGTCTAGCGTTATCATGATGAAAAACCACACCCCTTCTGTTGATTAATTCCGGCCGCTTTCTCTCAACTTCTTGCTTTAATCTCATCAGTTGTTCGCAGTAGAGTTCAGAATCGATGGTCCTGCCTGGTGGTAACAGCTCATAATGAATAATGCCCTTCCAATCCCACCACACACACAGCATCACCTTGTTGCGAGTTAACCCGGGTTTCGCCACAGTCTGTGAAGCCTGACCGGCCTATGACCACGACCTTTTTCGCACGTTCTTGTCGTACGTGATCCACTTTTCATCACCAGTTATCAGCTTCTTCAAAAATGGTTCGGTTTCATTACGTCGTAATAAAGAATCACAAATGAGTACACGGTTCATTAGGTTTCTTTCAGTGAGCTCGTGAGGTACCCAAATGTCGCGCTTTTTTGTGTACCCAGTTTTTTTCAAATGCGCCAAAACTGTTTTGTGGTCAATTCCCAGTTCTTCAGCTACGTCGTAACTACTGACATGCCGATCTTGCTCCACTTTTTCAAAAATGGCATCCATTTTATCTGTAATAGGGCGACCAGAGCGACGTGCATCTTTGACATCAAAATTTCCGGATTGAAAACGCTTAAACCAAATTTGTGCTACTCTCACAGACACTGCACTAGGTCCATAAACATCGCAAATTTTTTTCGCGGCTTGCGTTGCATTTTTACCTTTTTTGTAGTAAAATTTTAAAATGTATCGAATTTCTTCATTAGATTCACTCATCTTGGCGGTACGAAAAACAAATCAAAATCACACATTTTCCTAATTTGAATTTGGAATTATGTTCTTTAAAATTTAAACTTTCAATGATACCAAAACCAGCCAGATACAAATAGTATAGCCAAAGAGATTTTATTACAAGTTTATACATACTATAATGCGAAAAGACTTTTTCCCCAACCTAATATAACAATACGACGTCAAAACAAAATGGCGCGCGCAAAGAAAATTAAAAACAAAAGTACACCAAGGAGGTTCAGAGTCTGAGTTTTTAACAAATATAAAAAAGTTGTATGATAAATTCGGCACCATGGAGATGGAAGTAAATAGGTTTAATGATGTTTTGAAATCACATACCTAGTGCACGCGATGTTCTAAATTCAAATTTACTTTAACCTCAAGCGGATAAAAACGGCTTTGGCGGTCAGATATCGAATAGCAAAAATACTCTTTCCGAGATGGGGGGGATAAAAAATTATTATTTTGCCATTTATTATCTGTTGAAAACAATAGTAATGAGTTAAATTGTGTTATTGACAGATTGACATTCAGGTTAATCCAAATCTATGGTTTCTTACATTGTTGTATTATCAAACATTTTTAAGAATACCCGTGTGAGACCAGGGCGTACGGTTAGTCTATACTAATATGAATAAATTTTTTTTACAAAAAATAAAAACCGACTTCAAAAACACTGAAAACATAAAAATAATATAAGAATAGGTACAGACAACATCACACTTGTATATTGAAGTCGGCGCCAAACGATGATCTCCTAGAAAGTGTTTAAATTTGTCACCGACTTCAACACCGACTTTTTAACTTTTTAGTGAAATAAACCCTAATTTAATACCAAAAGTGTTTTGCTCGATTTTCTATGGGACCCCATCATCAGATCCTGACTTTGGTGACCATGGGACTACCCTTGCAGTATACTCTATCAAGTCCAAAAAGAATTTTGGAAATCGGTTTAAAAATGACGAGGTTATGAGGTAACAAACATAAAAAAAATGAAAATTACATCGTCCATGTTAACAAAAATGCTCATAAATAAAAACAACTCCGCCAAACTAAATTAAATTTTTATGGGACCAAATGGCAACTATTCTGCATCGGACAAAAGAAGAATCACGTAAATCGGTTGAAAAATCTCGGCGTAATCGATGTAAACCTCCTCCTTTTTGAAGTCGGTTAAAAAGAGTTGATTGTTTGTTTGTTTGTATTAAATAGGCTTCGAAACTATTAAACCGATTTTAATGAAAGTAGGTATAGGGATAGTTCGAGACCAGGGGAAGGACATTGGGTAATTTTCCTACGGGAAAAATCTGAAGTTTTACGGGAAAAGTTAGTTATAATGTAATCAAAGTTGCATACGGTCAGCTAGTGATATTATAAAACGAAAGTGGCAAAGATTGCAAAACACGCAGAAGAAATAAAAAAACAAAAAGAAATCTGAAAAGCAATTATGCTTCCTTTTTCTTTTTGGTTTATACTGAAAAGTCAAAGCTTCGAATATTTATTTTTGTATCTTTTCTATTAAGGACAAGAGAGCTCTATAATCCGGCTTTCATTTTATCTTTTTCTTTCTTCTTTTATTGCATTTTTGTTTTCTCCAAAATGTAATTAAAACCTCGGATATACTTAAGTACATAATTAAAAGGGGATTGAATATATTCAAACCTATGACCAAAACGTAGAATATTAGCGCACATACTCTGAGAGCAGTTGGAGGTTCCAACTTGAGGAGCAGATTAGCAACTACATAGTTTATCAAGGAAGGATACATAGTCTGCTAGAATCTGTGAGGGGTGTCAATTTCCCTAAACAATACTAGACTGATGCTTGGTTCGCGTGTCAGTAAAACTATCTTACAAATAAAAATATACTTTTATCTATTTTTTCCACTTTAGAAATAACTAGCTTCTGCCCGCGACTTCGTCTGCGTGGACTTCAGAATTGGGTCCAAAGCTTCGCTCGTTAACAATTTTTAATCTTCTCACGGAAACTATTTGAGAGATCATTAAGGAATATAAAGTACATGTTCCATAGCATAGGTGACATGCATACTTCAAAGCTGTCTGCCCGCGGCTTATCTCATAAACAATTTTCAATTTTCCCTCGGGAACTTCTTAAGGAATTGGGATAAAAAGTAGCCTATGTTCTTTTCCATGTCAAAGGCTACATGCATGCCAAATTTCATCCAAATCCGTTCAGCCGTTTTTGCGTGATTGAGTAACAAACATCCACACTTTCACATTTATAATATTAGTAGGATTAGAAACGATGAAGGCCCATTGCGAAGCACACCAATGCTATGTGACTGAGATGCTTTTAATGTGATGTAGGTATAAAATAATCTACAGTACATCAAGATAAATAATGGGCATCGAAAACATTTAAAAAAAAAATTTTTTTTTGGTAATAAGTCGGGAAACATCTCAAAAATTTTAAAACCGTCGTAGCTCGATAACCAACTGTTTTTGACCCCTGGTTAATTGGGCTTTTTTGTTGCTTATGACCTGCACTATAACCCCTTTCAAGGAATACGTCGACTTTTCCTGTCATAACTATACTGCCTAGATGTGTCGGAAATCTTCGGAATCACTAAATTAAATGACGCCCATTATTTATCTTGAAGTACATAGATACGGGAGCGTCGGTGGCGCTGTGGACTCGGCACTTGCCTTCCAATCGGGAGGTCCGGGTTCGAGACCGCCATGTACCAATGTGTTTTTCGTATTCGAATTTCATATGTACATTTGTCTGACGCTCCTACGGTGAAGGAAAACATCGTGAGGAAACCTGCATACATCTGTGCGAAGAAATTCAATGGTGTATGTGAAGTCGACCAATCCGCACTGGGCCAGCGTGGTTGACTAAGGCCTAATCACCCTGACATGGGTAGGCTCGAGCCCCTCGGTGGGGACGTATATGAGCTGTGATGATGACATAGATACGTATTCCTAATAATAACACTTCAATATAATATAGAGTTAATTGAGAGTACGATGTGGAGCTGGCATCAACACTTATGTTATAAACGTCCCTTTAAATAATAATTGTTTAGAAAAGACACATTCAATCAATAGAACTCATCAATCGTCTGTATCATTACATTCATTACTATTTAGGTTTTTATTTTATTTTAATTAGGTATTTAATTTAATGTAAAAGCGAATTTACATTTCGCTTAATTCAGTACACTAAATTCAGATAGACTAATAAGCTGCCTTGGGGCCTTCTATTTATGACAGTCTAAATACTCGTACCTCTACATTTACCTAAATGCAGTCTTTCTTATTTAGGGCACTGAATTTAGACAAATTTAAAGACGTGTACGTGAGCGGGACGTCCTGTTCCGTCAGTACAGTCAGCTTGAAAAAATATAATTGCGTACTTTTTATATGAACTCGTTCATACAATTTGTCCGTGTCCGGGCCGGCGACGGAACTTCAGTGCCCGAGCCGAGCCGATGACGCCGTGACATGCGCCCGTCTACCGACATTACCAGTGCACGTCCGAGATTTATTAAAAAATATGAATGACGAGTTATTAATATAGGTGGTATGCATCTCTGCCGTATTAAATAAAGTCATAATGCATATTGTTTTCCGTAAATGGTGCTTAAGGGGTACAGATTGAAGTCGTTGGCCCTTACGTGATTCGGGTCACCGGTCGTGCCTCGGACATGGCCCAGTCACGTCCTAAGCACAGCCGTGATGTGTGTGGATAGACCTTAAGACGATAGAGTTAAGTAAATTTAAAATGCGGCATGGTTGAAATATTTTTTTTTTATAAAATTCCACCCATCTTTTTTTATTACAGGAATCGACACCGGCGT
Source organism: Schoenobius gigantellus (assembly GCA_963935595.1). Lineage (NCBI taxonomy): Eukaryota > Metazoa > Arthropoda > Insecta > Lepidoptera > Crambidae > Schoenobius > Schoenobius gigantellus. Next base: position 67,187,329 of record OZ012541.1, on the reverse strand, counting down.
ATTGCCGTCTTGCAACATTCGCAAATATGCAACTCCTACAAGAATCGCAGTGTGCGGTGCCAACCTGTCACATGAGATATCATGTCACAGTATCCAGTAATCTCACTTCCTGTTACTTTGCTGCAGGAATAGGTAATATAAGATAAAAGTACTCGCGCATACGACTCTGGTAGAGAGTCTCCTCTAGTGACTGAATAAGAAGGGCAATCGTACTATTTACAAACTTTTAATCAAATCAGAAACGTTTCCGTTCCAATAATTTTTGGCCACACCTTGACAGCTGTCAAGTGTCAAATTATATGGCAACGGTAACGATTTCGTTTTGATTAAAACGTTTGTTAATAGTAGTGCGATTGCTGCTCGTGTGCGATAAAATACAGGCTCGAAATGAAACTTAAAATTACCCATATCTAATTAATATATCCAGTTAATAGATGGCTATATAAATAAAAATGGATCGCTTATTATATTGCTAAGAGCAATTTTCGAGAACGTGTGGACAGGTTCGGTTAAAAAATTTCAAGCTCATATTTTTGTTAAATGCCAGAAGTTCTAATGAAGAGGCAATCTGTTCAAAAAAAAAAACTACCTCTCCAAACTTTAGATAGAGCATCTAAGTAATTAAAGGTTTTTAGTGCGAAGATAAAGGCAATAAGACGCTTGTTTTGTTTGTGAATATTCCATCATAGCTTTTGTTATTTATTAAATCTATCTACGAGTCTCTATCTTATTTTTATTATATGTATTAATAAAGAAAAAAGCATGTACATGTCAATAGTAATGTACATGTCAAAACTGCGGACAGACAGACAGACAGACAGACAGACATGGCGAAACTATAAGGGTTCCTTGTTTACTACGGAACCCTAAAAAGCATGTACAGGACATGTCAATATTTTTTGCCATCTAGGCAACTGTCGGACTAATGGCCATTTTCACCAACCTCTTCTTAGCTTAGGGGACTCTTAGGTGGCATGCTGTCACATTCTTTTCATTAAAGACAAAAAGTGACAAGCATGCGTCTTAGGGGCTACCTAAGCTAAGTAATGGTTGGTGAAATCGACCATAAGTATTTTTTAATTTATACCTATTTGTCACGTCTACTCGTTGTTATATCGGTGCGAGCGAAAACCCTAGCCTACAAGACTACAACACGCTTTATCGTATGCAAGGGGCACATTTGTTTAACGACTTTGCCGGCTTGTTGGTTACCTGTTTACAACATTGATTGGGGCAGCTCACAGCTTAGATTGCTTGAGTTAGCGGCCGTGATTGTGCGGCGCCTTTGGAGTTGCAATCGTTAATACACTTTGAAACACCTCCAAAGGCTTCGGGGCAACGTGTGTACTAAATGCCGGGACAAACTTTGATTAGTTTGGCTTCATTTAACTACAGTTGTATTCATGGTCGTATTAAGTATTTAGAACAACGATGGCTGTGGAACGGAGCTAATTCATTCCATATGTTAGATTTAGATAGAATCTTTTTTGGTCTACAGACATACACACAACAATTTCTATATAAACAAACAAGTGTACAGGGAAGTGAAAAACAATGAAAATAATACCACAAATTAGTGCTGTATCGATTAGTCGGCTATATTTGTAGTCGGCGACTAGTCGGCTATATTTGTAGTCGGTGACTAGTCGGCTATATTTGTAGTCGGTGACGAGTCGGCTATATTTGTAGTCGGTGACGAGTCGGCTATATTTGTAGTCGGTGACGAGTTGGCCAAAGACGCCGACTATAGTACATTCAAGATAAGAAAGTTCCCTTGACAGGTCGAATTTTTCCGTTTCATGCATACTAGTTTCCGTGATTAAAAATAGGTATTGTTTTAAAAATTTAACTTGTAACACTTTTTTTCAATACTAGCTAGTAAGCACAAATTCTTAATTTCACTTTAATAATTTTCTTTAATTCTGAAATAAAAACATTGAACTCAAATAACATTCATCATTGTTATGACAGATCTGACATCTGATGTAGCTTCTTTTTAGGAACTTTCTATTCTATGCGTGAGCAAAGGGAACTCCATACAGCCTTACCCTTGTTTCGCCTTGGTATAAATATTTGAAGTGAACAAAGATAATTGCAACTGGATTATATCCGATTTTATGTTAATATTTACTTACTTACTTAGTTAATAATAATTCTATTCTCAAATGGACAAAACATTCAATTTGATTTCTTTGAGTGAATATCTGCTTTGGCTAACGTTGAGTCTGTGGATAGGATATTGTTGTGTTTTGTTAATCTGTGTATCGATAGTATTAACGGTGCATGAATTGCGGCCCAATTCCTTGATTGACCCCCGTTGTTTCGCTTTGACGTTGTCACTTGTCAATGTCAGGATGAGGTCGATCAAATCCGGCCATTTCCCGTTCTGAAGCGTGGAAGAGCAGTCGCTCGACATGAGCTGACCTTAAATAATTTATTTTCTTAATTGAAACCCATCGTGGACTGGGTTAATACTAACTCTTGACTTTTTATATAAAACCCATGGAGAACATGGTAAGTTGTAATTTTTATTGCAATTCTGCTTGTGGCGTAGGTCCGCCATTACATGACCACGTTCTAATAATTGTTATTTTGTTTTAGGGTTTTTTTGGCCTTAGTTTTTCTATTTCGTTTCACTTTCAATAATTAAGGAGAGACTGCTGCTGTTTGCGAGTCTTCGGGCAACTATTTGTAACATCTCCCTTGGATTTGGACGTCCTATTACGAAATGTCTGCAGCATTCACAATAGGCACCGATTCATTCTCATACATGTGATTGTGTGATCCTGAGGTAATACCTCAAATTTTTTTTCTAACTCAGAAATTTCATTTCAAAATTACCATCTTACACAATTGGTAAAGTACAACTAACGAACCCGTGGAAGGGAGCAGTCACCAGCTTTTTGCCTTTTTTAAAGAGTGGATGAAGAAGATGATTCCCCACTCGTGTAACTTACCAGCGTAATCCCTAGGTGTACTTAAATTTACAATTCTTAGATTAAGCTATGTAATTTTTTATTTTATTTAATAAACCGTACTGTTTTACCTAAATTGTGTACTTTGTTAGATCCTTCCCACATCTGAAGTCTGCTTGCATCTGTATGGAGGTGCCCTTTAAAAATATATCCATACACTTCTCCAGGTAGGCTCTTGTACAATATTATAAAATATTAACCCACGACCTGATGGTGCTTACACTCTCTCTCATGCTCACCGAAAGAGGTTACAAACTTATTTCTTTAGGTTATTGTTATCAAAAATGCAATAATTAAGTCCACATTAAATAAAAACAAGAATATCAGTATAGTTAAATAAAATTATAATTCTGAAAAAATATTTGTTCAAAGTTAACAAATAAAATATTTGTGTAATGTTTATGTTCCGTTTCACGACTCAAATAAATACTTAATTAAACAAATATATTATCAGAATTATAAATAATTATTATATTTAACTGAACTGATATTAATGTTTCTTTTTCATGTGGAATTAATTGTCGCATTGTTCTTAAAAATAACCGAAGGAGATGTTATATTTTTTGAAACATAATATTTTTGATCACGGAAACTAGTATGCATGAAACGGAAAAATTCGTCCTGTCAAGGGAACTATCTTATCTTGAATGTACTATAGTTGGCCCATTTTTTACACGTATTTATATGCTTAAAATTAAAAACAAGATTATGATTGAGATGTAATTGAAATCTTTACTGTTATTATTTTTTTATTATAGAACCTATTTTACAGTTTACTTTCAGTGCAATCTAGAATAGGATAGAAAATTAGAAACACTTTGTTTGGCAGATACATTCATTTATTGGATTTAGATCCAGAAACTAAGTTAAAGTAATTAAGACACCAAGAAACGCTGGCTCGCACGTAAGCAATGATAAAAAAAATGCAATACAAACAAAAATGGCGCTGAGCGCGCGTTCACGGGCCGAAAGACATGAACATTACCGATGTCATCCGAACTCAACTAAAGCAAATATCGGCTTGGCCGACTTAGTCGGCCGACTAGTCGGCTAGCGGTCAATGTCATAGTCTCTACAAATCGCGCATCTCTATACTATTTTTTTTAATTCAACAGTCTCATATTTTCAGAGATAATTATGGAGTCCTTCAAGAAGTCCACCTACTGAAGGTTGTCAGATAGAATGTTTACTTGTTTACCAAGTTTACTAGATGAAAAATAAAGGTGTAACATAGTAAACAGCAGCAACAAATAGATAACTTTCATTAAAGTTAATCTATACCAGGGTCGCCTGCTTGGGTACCTCCGTCTTACCTATCTCTGCCGCAAAGCAGTAGTGCTTGCATTGCTGCATTCCGGTTTGAAGGGTAATATATGGCAGTCAAATTACTGGGTACCGTGACTTTACATCTTATGTCACAAGTTGGCAACGTACATCGTGGTTCTTGTGAGGGTTGCAGATTTGCTGCCAATCTCACAAGAACCAATGTATTGGTCACTGTTACCACTTATCATGTGGGCAGTATCCTTGTTTGCCAACTTAGTTGCATAAAAAGAATAAGTGTATTTATACATGCCAACTACAATCAAGAAATCGACAAATATAAGTAGATAAAAAAATCGATTATGAATTCGGAAATTGGGAGAAACTTCCCGAGAAGAACAGACCGAAAACTCGGTAGGTCAATGATTATATAATATTATTGCAAAGACGAACTTATCCCTGTATTACTAATATTAGGTTCAACGTTCTAAGCACGTCCGCCATTTTAAAAGCGTTTATCTATTAACACCCAACATCACACCAAAATGAAATATCTCGACATCTAACAGCGTCTGCTTGCAAAATAAAGTTTCTTATCTATCTTTTCGTTTAATACCTTTTCCGAGTGGCGAGACGTGTGATGTTATTAATGATTTTCCTCCTGTCATCGCACCAGGCTCCCATAACTCGGCAACAAATCAAAAGAGCTCGGCCCCACTATGAGATAACGCCCCCGAGGTAGCAGTCGACTTATTTTTCCCGCGTCCGGCTGCTCCCTTGGTCTATGTGATGAGAGATCCGCTGTTAGCTTTATTAAAATTAAAAACACAAAATAGGACATTATACTATTTTATCATAAATAGACACAGAGAGAGACACGAAAGGTTCCTATAGACTTAGATACACAGAGAGACACAAACAAGCAGACTGCCCACCTGATGGTAAGTGGTAACAGTCACCTATTCAGACAGATTCGCAACAAACTGCAACCCCCACAAGAACCACAATGTACGTTGTCGCAACTTGTGACATCAGATGTAAAGTCACGGTACCCAGTAATTTCACTGCCATATCTTACCCTTCAAATTGGAACACAGCAATGCAAGCACTGCTGCTTTGCGGCAGAAATAGGTAAAACGGAGGTACCCAAGTAGGCGACCCTGGTACAGAGTCTCCCTTCAGTTACACACACGTATACACGTCACCCGCTGATATCTAGTCACAGTTGTACTTTGCGACAGCGACAGGTAGAGGTCCCTGCTCAGACGACTCCGTACTGCTCGCTCTGTCAGAATTTATCTGCCATGGGCGGGTACGGGTATCGGGCATTGGTTGCCCCTTGCCCAAGCATCTCGCTCGCCCTGGTGAAAAATCAAAGCCCCCGCCACCTCTCGCACACTGGACCACCGCACCATTTTCCCGGAGCTTATAATAGTTTTTTCCATCACCATTGTTCGATGGGCAACGTTCGCGAAATAAATAAGAAATAGTGTAGCGACCATCCATTACCAATTGGGCAGGCAGGTATAAGACGGTCTGCGTGCTCATTGCTCCTGCGTCTTACAAATGGATCATTGTCGGTAGTACTTCATAAATCATTCGATTAGATATTATGTTTCTGTGTTTTCTCTATTCTAGAAACGGAATAACACCTTTGATATAACAGTATCGGTAGTCTGGTTCTTGCGAGAAATATCTTTTGTTTATTAATGTTTGCCTGCTACTAGTATATTGATGAATATTGGTTTTCATGTTTTCACTAGTATATTGGTGTTCGGGTTATACTTTTTGTATCTATGCGTAATTGCCGGAGTTATCAACGTTGATCGGTAGTATGCACTATTGCACTACGATAACTTTATGTATTAATTTGTACTCGGGCTACGTAGGCTCATATTACAGTTGACTCAATTCAATGCGCCCGCCGTCTAACTAACCTGAAGCTAAAATTTATTAATTTAAACTCAATTTAAATGGGTGGTTAAGCAAGTGCTATTTATTCTACGATGACGGGCCAACAAAATTTAGGCAGAGCATAAGAGTAATTCTTAAATGTCGAAGATGAATTGAATTGTGCTTGTGTTGCTATGGGAAAAATATGAAAATTGAATTAATGAATGGAGGCGTAGTGGACTCGGCACTTGCCTTCCAATCGGGGGGTCGGGGTTCGAGACCCGCCATGTACCAATGTGTTTTTCGTTTCGAATTTCATATGTACATTTGTCTGACGCTCCTACGGTGAAGGAAAACATCGTGAGGCAACCTGCATACATCTGCGAAGAAATTCAATGATGTATGTGAAGTCGACCAATCCGCACTGGGCCAGCGTGGTTGACTAAGGCCTAATCACCCTAATATAGGGTAGGCTCGAGCCCCTCGGTGGGGACGTATATGGGCTGTGATGATGAATGGATTTTGTTATGAAAGAAGACAAAACGACATTTATTTTTTTTAAACAGTTATACAATAAGTGTCAAAAACGGTTGTTTGTTAACTATAACCGCCTGTTAAATGTTGGTGAAATTCGACCTAAGGTCCAATTTCACCAATATTTAAACAGGTGATTAGTTAGATTTTACTCATACAATAGTGTCAGAAACGGTTGTTAGTTAACTTTAACCGCCCGTTTAAATGTTGGTGAAATTCGGTCTAAAGATAAGTTGCATTGACCACCTAAATTCTAAAAAGAGAAACGTCAGATTCAAATAAGCAATGTTACTTGAATTTGACAGTTGCCGTAGAATAGGAAAATGGTTTAGCGACAACTAAATAAAGGACATTGCTCTGCGTCCATACATTGTTCGCCCCAACACCAACAGCAGTGAAAAAATGCTTTTCGTATAAATAGACACTAGTAAATACTGTACGTCCACATCAATTGCTACGGACAAGCTTTGAAATCGAATTATTTATCAAAATGAATCAGATTTTGAGGTTAGTTGAAGCTACACTTTATTTCATTAGAGCAATACACATAGTCCATACCTATACAATTATTAATAAAATAATTATTATTTCAATCAATCAAAGAACGTTATTATAGTTACGTAGTAAAAAACAAGAAAACTCTAAATTATAAAGCAAGTCAAAAACACAACAAACTAACAAGCGACAGCGCGTGAGTAGTCAATTGACGTGTCTTAATGTTGTAAATTATGAAAAAAGATATGAAAAACATAATGTATACAAATAAAAATATGTCCGTACCTACATAAAATCGACTCAATTCCAATCAATCAAGTAAAAGTAACAATAAACATTCGTTTACTTTTCTTCATTTGGTTTTGTTTCTGAAAGTACTTTTTAATATTTTTGATTTGTCCGTTGAATAAATATATTTGTAATGAGTGTTATAAAATATGCATATAATTATGGCGTTAATCAAATCTTTGTTGGTCGTGGGGCGATTTTCGATAATGTCCTTTAGGAAATTTAGCGGCCACTTCAGAATTGAGTCCATTGTGTCTTAATAATGTGCACATATTAAGAAGAAGGAAACTATGCCTAATTTAATCGACAAAAGGCGTATTAATTAATTATTATAGTATTAAAAATAGCCGTTGCTGGTTTTCTTGCTGGTAATTTCGGCTGTTTCCTCGTGGTCCTACTAATTTCTCCTACTAGTGGGACCACGAGGAAGACTAGTTCCTCGTGGTCCTACTGCAGATAATAATGTCCTACTAGTAGGTCCACGAGGATGCCTAGTTCCTCGTAGTCCTACTGCGAAGTTAAATTATTAAATGATAAATTTTCATGTTCCTTTATGTCAAGTTCAAAGTATGATATATAAAACAAATAGTATTTTATTCGCCATGTAACTTTTCTAGAAAATGATCAATGCTTACCGAAAGCGTGCATACGACCTGCGGTCCTGCCGCCTAACTTATAGCGATGTGCGATGCCAGTAGCGAGGTACTCGCAATCGTTTTAATTTTAAGGAATTTGCACGCTATCGTTATAATGTCATAAGCGGTACAAAATCACAAGATAACATTATAAACGAGAGCTAAAACGATAGCGAGTGAGTTATAGGAGAGGATATAAAACTGATGAAACTCACTCGCTATCGTTTTAGCTCTCGTTTATGACGTCATCTTGTGATTTCATACCGCTTGAGACATTAGAATGATAGCTAGTGCATTGCTATGAGTTAGGCGGTAGAACCGCGGGTCTGTTGCTCTCCCCGTGGTCCGAGATGCGCAAACATTACGTTGGCATATTCGCTATCATTTTAACTTGCCTTTATGGCGTTGTTTGTGATTTCGTACCACCTATAATAGCAAATTCCGTAAAATTAAAACGATAGCGAGTACCTCGCTACCGCCATCGCACATCGCAATGAGTTAGCCGGTAGAGCCGCGGGTCGTATGCACACTTTCGGAAAGCATGGTCATTTTCATCTTAAGTACATGGCGAATAAAATACTATTTGTTTTTTATATCATACTTCGAACTTGATATAAAGTAACATGAAAATTTATCATTAAATAATTTAACTTCGCAGTAGGACTACGAGGAACTAGTCTTCCTCGTGGTCCCACTAGTAGGAGAAATTAGTAGGACCACGAGGAAACAGCCGTAATTTCCAGTACAAGGTCTCCCGCCGTAGAATTGTGAATCATTGGCGTAGCTTCCTTGGCGGGCAAAAGTGATTGTAAAATCAAATTTTAATAAAATATATTGAATTTGAATTAAAAATTCCAATTTAAGTTCTCTACTGTGAACCTCGTGTAAACAAAACGGTTTTTGTTTTAAACTAAATGATCAATCGCGGCGAAACAAACTCAGTAATAATGTGAAGTACCTACATGAGCATTTGCAGAAAATAAAGATTGAGATTTGAAATCTTTATCAAAAGCTTTTTTCGAAAATTTTTACAGAAATTTCTCTTTATCTAACTATTTTACTATGTTTTTTTACTAAAGCTACATGGTAGAGAGAAAACTACTATTACTCTACCTGTAGGTAGAGAACAAACATTTTATAATGCCATAAAAAGGGTACTTCATTGAAAGAAACACGTTTTTTTACATACGACAGGGATGCCGACAGGGGTGCCGGGCCTCCATCTCACCTCATGGTAAGCGATGACAAAGCCGAAGATGGAAGCGAGCTTCACCTGGACTCCTCAACATCTGAGGAACTGGCTATCTTGCCTCTTATTATCGAAACACAATAATACTATTAACATCGTTATTGTGGCGACATACTAAAACTGTTACAGGTAGCCAGGTGGGTTCAGAAGCTCTACCAAGAAAATTAAGCATACTTTTCTACTTTTTTATGTGTGCACTTCATGAATAATCACACTGTATCACCTTGCAAACGGACATTTTTTAAATAACTAAGCTAGAAAACAAGCAATCTGCCCCCTTAATGGTAAATGGGTAGAGGTGCCATCACATGTGGTTCCTGTGAGATTTACAAATATAAAACTCCCATATGGACCTGAACGTAGCAGTGAACATAATGTGTTTGTGATGACAACATTTCACAGTACATTATTACGAAATGTCCGTCATGTAACCAACCTTCTTCTCCGCTCATTTAATTGCGATCGATATATGAAGGGTTAGATAAGTAGAAGGTTGCCTGGCAGAGATCGCGATAATGATGGAGGTTGTATTGTCTAATCTCTTTACTTAACAATAAGAGTATTTTAGTAATGGACATTTAAATACCATTAGATAAGGCCGTCTATTTACTTGTTTGTATATGTGTTGTGCTCTAATCTGAAAGTTCATCATCATCATCACAGCTCATATACGTCCCCACCGAGGGGCCGAGCCTACCCTAACTAGTTAGGGCGATTAGGCCCTAGTCAAACCACGCTGGCCCAATACGGATTGGTTGACTTCACATACACCTTTGAATTACTTCGCAGGTGTATGTAAGATTCCTCACGATGTTTTCCTTCACCGTAGGAGCGTCAGATAAATGTACATATGAAATTCGTGAAAAAACATTGGCAGGATCGATCGCGGGCCTCCCGATTTTACTCGGGGCACAGTCCAGTGCCGAGTCCACAGCGCCACCGACGATTCTGAAAGTTATTCTAAAAAATAAAGTATTTCTGTTTATTTATCTTTTAATCACTTACCGGCTAGCATTGCAGTGCTCTTCAGCGGAGTCCATCTTAAATGTTCATTTCATCATCTTATCATATCTCTCTTTTTTACCGACTTCAAAAAAGGAAGAGGTTCTCAATTCAATGCGTATGTTTTTTGTGTATGTTACGTGATTATGCCGCCACTTATGGACCGATTTTCAAAATTCTTTTCATATTGTATAGAGTATACTCCTGGAGTGGTCCCAAGGTCACCAAATTCAGGATCTGATGATGGGATCCCATGAAAATCGATGGAAACTCTTTCATTCACTAAGATTTCATTCACTAAAGAGATAAAAACAAAAAAATATTTGACGCAAAATAAAAACTGACTTCAAAAACACTGAAAAGTTAAAAATAACATATGAATAGGTACAGATATTATCACACTTCTATATTAAAGTCGGTGCCAAATTTGAAGAGTTTCTAGGAGATCATCGCTTGGCACCGACTTCAATATAGAAGTGTGATGTTGTCTGTAACTTTTCAGTGTTTTTGAAATCGGTTTTTATTTTTTGTTAAACATTTATTTAACCATTCCATCCATTTCTTTTATTTGTACTTTTGTATTAAATCTCCCTAGGGAGGGACGGAAATTCAGTACAATGTTCAATCCATGTTTAGGAGACTTAAAATGATTCACTTTATGTTGAGTTTACATAAACACAGAAAATTTCATTTTTGAGCAAGTGGTGCGACATATTCATTTCAACAGCACAACATCGCTGACACGTGTTCTCATCGATTCGCATACCGCGACGGCAAATTCGTCACGTCCGCGTCACGTCAACTGCGAAGCACGTTGACCCGCCGGTGCTAGTAGGAAAAATATTAATTACCCCATTATTTGAGGCGCGGGCGCGTTGAACCCAGAACAAAACGGCGACCTTGAGGTCGTGCAACCCAACGAAAATATACCAGAGCGTTAACAAAAACGCAGGTAGGTAGGTACGTGGATTATTGGAAATTGCCAAAACAGATTGCACCTTACCGCGTAGTACTAAGGTGCAGTTCGGTTCACGACGGTTGACCGGCGATTGTGCGTAAACAAGGCTTGTTGCCGACTCTGCTGTGCTCTTGCGTAATATCGTGTTAGGATTAACCGTGAAAAAATTGTGCGATGACAGCTCAGGTTAAATCATATTTAATCTATGCTTGACAGATTTAGATTTGCCTTAAAACGGTTTTGGCATGGTGCAAACTTTGTTCGTGTTTCCGTTCGTCCGTCTATCATGCTGCCTTTTCAGTGAAGATCTCGTCTTTGGTGACCTAGAGGCTTCGGGTTTTTGCTCGACGATAAGGAACTCTAGTTCCGCGCATTAGAAAAATATTTCATAAAATTTCGAATTTTCTATGACTCGATTGCTGTGAACTCGGCAGTGGCCTTCTAATCGGGAGGTCCGCGGTTCGATCCTGGCATGTACGAATGTCCTTTTTCGAATTTTATATGCTTCTTTGTCCGCCGCTGTTACGGTGAAGGAAAACATCGCGAGCCAACCTCCATACATCTGCGAAGAAATTCAAAGGTGTATGTGAAGTCGACCAATCCGCACTGGGCCAGCGTGGTTGACTAAAGCCTATAAACCCTAACTTAGGGGAAAGCTCGAGCTTCTCGGTAGGGACGTAGATATATGAGCTGTGTGTGATGATGACGCCATAACTTTTATATGACTATGTAATAACATGGGTAGGTTTCGGCTTGATAGGCTATGTACCATCTTGTATATATGCAATATTTGGTTTGTAGCGTCTCGTTTCTACAACGAAGCAGCGTCTCCGTGGTCTAGTGGTTGAGACCATCCGGTATTGATCCACAGGGCCGGGATTTGATTCTTTATGGGGGCAGCAGTTACCTAAGTTGGTCACCATAATAACAACATTAATAACATTGTTGTGTTTCAAAATTAGAGGTGAAATAGACATTCCCCTTAATTTTTATGTGATTTATTTTATTTTGTTTCGATTTAATATAGCTAATAATAGTAACAAGAATATACAATAATAAACCTATTATAGACCTATACAGACAGGTAAATACAAGGTAATAATATGGCACATAGTTAATCAGACATTAATAATTTATCATATTAGGCTTTAAAGAACATAAAAGTAACATCAATAAAGCAAAAGACAATAATATTACGTAAGACGTTTTACCTAATATTATATATCTTTTCTTTATGTTTATACTTATTTAAACAGTTTGAGCAGTCTACTCCGTAGTGAATAATAGCATATATAAAAAATTAAAGACATCAATATCAACCCCTTCACATAAGCTATTGCAATTGCTTCTCACACGTAGTAGGAGTGATTTTTTTCTGTAGTGAGTATTCATGCTAGGTACGTAAAAGGTTTGAAACTACGAAGGTAACTTGAAGGGATACTAAATTGAAACAATGAGAGAAGCTCGACACCATTAATTTTATTGGATGCAACTTTATTAAGAAAAATGACATCAGAAATAGTACGTCGATCCTGCAATGGCAGGAAATTGAATTTTTTGCATACCTATTTGGGCGTATTTGTTAGAGACCCATGATACACCAGTGTGGTAACTGAGATAAAGTAAAAACGTTTTCTGAATATTATATAATAGTAACGAAGTATACAAAATCCAAAATGCATTGGTGAGCTCCTTGGAATTGAGTATTAAAATCCTAGAGCTTTGGTCATCAAAATGTAACTTGGAGCCATGCGTTACACTCTAGATGAATGATGTATGCTATTTGACATAGCTAGATATAGCTAGAATATCTAGACATGTCTGCCTAAAAGCATCAAGATCACCGGAACGACGTTATCGATTACGCCTTAAGCGAGACTCAGCAAACACCTCAGTGCTACTCCGCAAACGTGCTCCCAATCCATTTCCAGAACTGAATGTACCAGGTTAAGTGGCTGACCGGGGGCGCTAACGACCCCTACTTATCCACTTACCGGTGGGGTCTTATTGGACCCCTGTTTTCGTAATGGCTCCGCCGTTGGACCTTATAAAAACTTGCGCGCACATGATTGTCGATGTGGGTGCAGTAAATATGAGGTAATGCTGAGTGGTGTTTAGTATCTGATAGAAAATAGCCCACAGAGTAATTTTTAAACAGTTGGCTGTTACAATGTAGGTTTGTTTGTAACTATCTTCTAACGTTTACGTATAATATAGCAAATTTTGGAAAAATGTGAACGTAGTCGTCATTCGACTATAACAGCCAGTTGCACCAAATATTCATAAAACGAATTCGTAAAAAGTAGCGTATACCGTAAAAAGATGTACCATGCTTTTGCGATACGTTTTACGGTTACTTATACGGATACTTTTTATGGAGCTCACGCTCTGCTCATAACGTAAAAGTATTAATTTTGACAGTTCGTTCGTATTTGTAATTCATGTTTAAGGTTAAATAACGCGTTTAAAATATAATTTAAATTCACTTTTCACTACACAATTCACTATTCGACAGTTATATTGAAAAATTATCCATATATCTGATGGTTGCCGTCGTCGAAGGACAAACATTAGAGTAGGTCAAATGCTCACTGAAGGCAACGATTTTTACACACAGATACACAGATATAAATATATTCAGGCATACCAATATAAATCACCTGGTCTGGTGTTTGTCTTGGCTCTAATTCTAATACGCAAGAGTTACTTATTAAGATTGAAATAAAAATTGTTCTACAAAAAATAACACCGACTTCAAAAACGCTAAAAAATCTTAATTAATATAAGACCTACATACAACACCACAGTTTTATATGGAAGTCGATACCAAGCAATTATCACCTTGAAAGTCTTAAAAATATATTTACAAGTTAAAATTCGCCACCAACTTCAATATAAAACTGTGATGTTGTAGTCTTATAATTATTAAAATTAACGACTTGTTAGAGTTTTTGAAGTCGGTTTTATTTTATGTGAAACAATTTTTTTTCAGTGAACAGTAATTTTCGTATAATAGAATACTAAATCGTTACTTCAAACTGAAAGCCCAAACATTGTTTTCGTCAGATTGGACGAATGAACGAACGAACTGGCAATGGCATGTCCTTAATGTTTTATGATCAAAGACTTCTGTGTAGAAATCTAAGCTTGTGATACCATACAACTAGCATGTAAGCTAGTTTTTGTTTTATAGAAGAAAATAAAATAGTAAAATACCATGGCGTCTATATGCGCTTGTTCGCGTGTAACTATCGCCTTGCCATATGGCTGGAGGATCGAGTTTCGCCAGAACCGTGGGAACTCGCGCTCATCATCCAGCTTTTGGTAGCAGTAGGTTTATGATAAATTCTTGGTTTGATCAAAAACCTGAAATCATTTAGGTCTGTGCTTAATTCCATTAATAGGGATGATGACTGAACTCTAATTTTCACGTCTCGTCATAAAATCTTTAAAGATGGTAGAAAAAGATGCAATCATGTGAAATTAGAATTAAAATCGGCATAGAAATACATTAGACACAAGCATTTTAAGCTGTTAATTTGAAAGCGATTAGACAGAGAGATCAACCGTGACGTCATTGTTGAGTACGGCCATATAAACTCCATGTAAATTGCCGTTTTGCTAGAAAGAGATGGAGAAAAATCTTTAATACCTTATATCTAGGTTGCTTTATAGTTATTCGACAACCGATTTTTTCTTTCTGTTTATTATATGAATGAGCTTCTATACAGCAATATTTTATTCCATTCATCTAGCCTATTGCTATTTATTTTAATTAATAAAACAATAACAGACAGTTGACAATGGTATATTTGTTATACCAAATTATAACAACATGATTTAAAATGTCTTAGTAAAATAATAATAATAATGATAATTTATTGCCTTTTATGCATATAGTTAAATAGTAGTAAAATTAAGTACAGTTAAATAGTAGTACATTGCAGTTTTTTGTCATGTCCAATTATTTTTAACATTTACATAGCACTATCACAAAATCAGAGAAATTTCAGTGTTAATTTTGATCTTTGATTTAAATTAAAAAAAAAGAGTTTTTGGTAAATCATGTATTTTCGATAAACTTCTGTCGCGGTGCATTTTCGGTCTAATGTGTGTGTAAGTTTTGTCTACAGCGCTTCGCAACCGAAAGTAAGCAGCGTCAAGTACGCTTATGTGTTGTCCGGATATTAATGGTATGGTACTCGACCATTGATCAACGATTACTACCTTAACTATTACAAAAACGGTGATTAATAGTTATTTATCAATTGGCTTTACTTGATGCTCAGATGTTACGTTTGCAATCAGTAGTGTTAGAATTTCGACGAATCAGTAGCTCGTAGGATAGTTTAATTTGGTAATACCTAATAAACACGCGATATTCGTATAAAATTAAATATTCTGACTGAATTTCGTTGAATCAGTAGATTCATCGAAATTCTGATTGCAAAGTTGTAATGTGCATCGAACTATTATTAGTAAGTAGGTTTAAGTTTCCATACGAAGTTGAAAAAGAAACTTAAAGAATAGAAATGTTAATTCGAACACAACAAATTAGTCTCGAACTATTCGAATCGGTACAGTCAAGAGCGTGAAGTCTAAACTTAGCTATATTAATTTCACCCCGTAATTTTCGGGCGTCACTTAAGATTCCGTATAGCAATGACTTTGATCCTTGAACGCGCTAAGGAACCATTAACTGGATATTACCTGGGTATAATGGCGTCGAATCAAACCGTAGTTAGGCACAATCAACGTTACAAAACGACGACTCACCTTCGAGGTATATTGAGCTTTATGTCTTAGATACCAGAGTTGAGAATTAATTGGAGTGAAGACACAGTGTGTTAGATGATGCGATGGTAACAGTACCTGAAAGCAAAGAAAATAATGGAGAGTTTTCACAATCATTCGCTTCATCGTTCACTGCTTAATATTAATTTATACGAACACAAAGTGATCGCGCCCCGGGCGACTGTTGACAATTGATTGGAAGAAAATTAAAATGGGTTTGTTATCGACAGCCAATTGACTTGATAAGCGTTGATTGTGTTCTTTGTGATGCGCTGTCGCTCGTCCCTTTTTGATCGATTTCAAAAAGGACGAGACATAAGTGGTGATTACGCCTTTACTTGAAGGATGCTACTGAGAGATAGACAAAAGCGAAGTCACAGGTATCCCTGCTATTCATAAAAGGAAACAATTTCATTGAAGTTTCATTATGGTAAGTGTTTTGTTACTTTTCTCATATGAAAATTGATAATAATGATAGAATGGATATTAACAGAATTGAACGTTTATTTGGTTAGCGTTTAATTCGTGTAGGTCGTTAGAGTTAGTGTAACACAAAATTTAAAATTGGCGAAATATTAAATAGCAACGCAAGTGTTGCTTTACAAAAAACAGTTAGTGTTTGGAGGATTTAAATATTGTGGAGATAAAAAATCAGCTCCACAGATAATTAGTGATGGGAGGACGGGTGGTCTTCTGCGTGAACAGGAGATATGGCCTTACACCACTAGTCCTATTATTATCTATTCTGTGTTTACACTACGTTGACAAGACAGTTTTGTTTCATGTAGGGTAGGTAGTGTAGGGTTTAGTTTCGTGGTTCCAATAGCATCGCATAAGTGTTATTGCGATAAACTCTAAGTCGGCTCTTACGACTTCCACTGGAATATTCGACGTCTCAAAAGAAACATGATAAAGTAAAATCTAAATCGTAAAAAGAAAGACGAATCGTCGACAGCACTGTGTCCTGATTATTTGATGGGAGAAAAGAATTAAAAATTAAATGTCGAAAGAGCTAAACTAGATGCCAAAAGTTAAGACAATAGAAATAACAATATGTGCAAATATATTTTAGAATTTGGAGAAAGGGAGGGTTTCAAAGAAAGTAAGGTATACCTATGTATTTACAAAAAAGATAAATAGACCAAAGGATTAAGTGGGCTTAGTGCCCCTACTTTTAAATTTTTCTCACTTTCTTCCGTAACCTTCCGCTACGTGACAACTATAGGTGAATCCCTTGACAACAAATTTAATAACTGGTACAAAACAATACCATTAAAATGAGTTATCAACTGAATGACTTTTGCCAGCCGGACTCAAACACCACCATCAGCCGATTATAAAATGATGCTTTGGCAATCAACAAATGAACGAGGTATGCCGGAGCAATCAGCCGAGTCATTTCTGCTCGGAAATGAATTCTCGCACAGGCGGCTCGTCCACAGGTACCGTACCAATTATTTTAATGGACCCGATCAACGCTGCGATTTGATGTAATGGCGGATGAGAGATCAAATAGATTCAATTGATCGTAACATCGTTCAAAGCTCTTTGGTTCTATCGGCGTTACATTTCAATCCCATCCGTAATTAGCGGAACATTTAAGAGACAGCAGATACCTTGTAACAAATACTTGTTATAGATATTCAGGGAACAATGTTTACGAAATTCAAAGGAAGAAATTTTAGTATTTTTTAACATAACAAGGAAGCTCTTAGCCTTCATTTGATCTGAGATGGTGAGCAACAAAGGCTAAAGATGACTGCGAGCTTCACCTGATTTCCACAATAAGTGAGGAACTGGCTATCTTACATAATTTTTGCACAGCGCAGCAATGTTAATTTAACATAGTTTTTATTAGCTACAAACTTAGGGTAGACTGTGGTAGCTGGCTATGGCTCAAAACTCGTAACACCAACCATGTAGTTTATTATTATGAGTTTCCAACCTTTCATATAACGTTTAAATCTAATATTCCCCATTCAAATCAAATCAAAAAAATATGTTTTTTGATTAGTTCCGATGTAGGTGTCAGGGAATTGAAAAGGTTATTATTATTATTATATAATCCTGTATATAAACTGAAGAAACTAGTAAAGTGGTGGTAAGTCATGTAAAGGCGACAATCACACCCATGGTGTGATTGTCGCCTTTTCATGACTTACTGACTCGATTCCCCTTGGGGGTAGAAATTTTTCTGCTCGATTTGGTTGGTGGTAGTGGTAGGGCTTCTGAGTCCGCCTGGCTAGCTACCACCGTCTTACTAAAGTCTGTCGCCATAATAACAATGTTTATAGTATTGTTGTGTTCCGATAACTAGAGGTAAGATAGCCAGTTCCTCAGTTGTTGAGGAGCCCAGGTGAAGCTCGCTTCCACTTTCGGCCTTATCGTCACTTACCATCAGGCGAGGTTCCCTGTCGTATGAAAAAAAAATCATGATATGCGACAGACTTAGGCTCGTCTGGGAGGTAACAAAAGAGTTATAGTCTGAGAGTATAGCCTGGTCGAAGTCTCAGTGTGCTTATACTCCTCTGCCTGTCTTCGGAGGGATGGATTTGGGCGTTAAATGAATTGACGTGTGTATCTCAAAAGAAACATTTCCCTTTTTCGTCGTCTTTACACGACCATCTAAAGTATCAGACAACAGTTCCGTACATCTGATTCGAACCTCTTATGTGAAGGGCAGATTGGAATTCAATAAAATTAAAGATTCAGGAAGCGTGCACGGAAAAGCTTGCTTTAATCGTGTGGCATAATTGACAGACGATAGCGACATATTTTTTTGTCACGATAAGAAAAATAATTCATGGAAAATATTTAAACATATTATTATAATCGGAGTAAACCAGTTATCAAAAATAATTTTTGCCAACTGCGATTTTGCCTATCAAAGAAAAATAAATAAAAGCGTGGAGTAACTTAATTGATCACAGAAAACTAGTTCTACAGTACAGTTCTAATCACCTTTTTTGTCAAACATCCGAGCAGATGAGAATTACTGTTGCTTATAATATTATTTTTGATGGTAACGTTCATTTATTGCCTATCTACGAGTATATAACCGTTTTCTTGATGGACGAGAAGGTAGACTGTCAAATAAAATTGAGGTTGTTTCAATTCTGACCTACCCTGTGCCCTCACCAGCAAATGCATTCCACGCCAAAAAGGTCGATTCACACAATATTTTACGCTCCGCTTTGCTCTATATGACGCTCCTACGGTGAAGGAAAACATCGTGAGGCAACCTGCATACATCTGCGAAGCAATTCAATGGTGTATGTGACGTCGACCAATCCGCACTAGGCCAGCGTGGTTAACTAAACCCTAACATAGGGTAGGGTCGAACTCCTCGGTGGGGACGTACATATATGAGCTGTGCCCCAAACATTAACCACTATAGTTATGGTTATTGTATTTGGTATTATTTGTATGAAAACTATAGCAGTACCGCTACGGTCATTTAAGGAGCTAAAGTAGGAGACTCGTCAGCACGAACTCACTTTTGACATGTCGTATCATTTAATTAGACAGGTAGCTATTGTAATATCTCTCACAGAGTATTTTATAGTGAGAGAACTATCGTCACGTTACGAGCTCACGATAGTCTTACGATAGTGTCCTGTCTATTTAATATCTCAATAGTTATCGGATAGTAAATAAATACGATTACCTACTATACTATAATGAGAATGATTCGTGGGGTACTGTGATGATGATGATGATGACAGACTATTTCGATAAGGAACACATTCCCGCTACATTCAGACACTTGGACAAGCATTTGAGCCGGATCCACCGACCGCACTGCCACTTACGGCTAATATGTTTATTTACCAAGCGGGAGGGTCTATAGCTATGGCGCGTTGCTCCACCAGGCACGTGTGAACGCAGCATTAGTCGTCTCGGAAGAATTGTGTAAAACAGTGTAAATATGTTTGGAATCAGAACCACTCTGGTTCATTTTGCATACTGCAAAGACATTTTATATATATTAAAGGTTGGAGTATGAAAATGTCGTTGTTGTACCTTTAAGACATTGTTTCGTGTAAATAAATTAAATTTATTGTCCCCTTTTTAAAACATTTTTACAAGTTTTTATTTACTTTCACCTGTCCGGTGTCTGTAATGAAATCTTGCAAGTTAAATTTGACCCACTTCCCGGTTTCCGATTGAGCTGAAATTTGGAATGCATATGTATATCGCGTGACAATGCAATATTGTGATGATAATATGAAGCTGATCTTATGCTGGAGCTGGAAGGTGGCTATAGGAACTCCGCAATAACATGACACAACCCCATCGAGTTTTGGCTCGTTTGATTCGTATTGACGAGTACTAAAAGCTTGTATTTAAAAGAGTTTTTTTTAAAATTTTGCTTGTTAAATAAAAGCTTGTTTCTCAACATTTTTTGCTATCAATTCTACTATGTAGAGATAATGCTAAATACAGGATCGAATATGAAGACATTTAATAAATTAAGCTAAAAAAAGAGTTCCTATCTGGTGACAAACAAACCTAGCCAAATAGAGCCAAATAGTCAATTTTAAAAGGCCTATTGTTATCCACGGTTTTTTTATTCTCTTGCGATTTGGATTACATAGTATGTGTGTAAGATTTTATTATAGAGTTCAAGCTAGTTATAAATAGGGATATGGCTATATCTGCGTCAGACGTTTCGAAAATGGAATCAAAATTAAGGTTCATCGTTTCATTGTCCATTGTCACATAATCAATTTTTCTAATGGATGACGTTACGTAAGACTTATTAACCTGTTGTTCTAATATCAAAATTTGCGAATCGTGATCAGTTACTGATTTTTCCGCTACGTAACAATAGGCGGGACAATTAGACTTCAACATGACATGATCCAAACAGGTTTTGCTGTGCGTTGGTAAGAGGTGTGCAGGTAAGATACCATGTGCAGCTAATAAATTTAGGTAGGTGGAAGAATTAGGATCACTATTATTTGGACTTATGTCAATGTTAATATCGCCTACAATAATGATATTCTGGTACATAATACCAGAGAGAAGATCATTTAGTGACTGTATAAAGGGATCAATGTCTTTGTAACCAGGAGGTCTATAAATCGCAACTACCACAGTACTAGAGTCTATTTTAATCAATAAACAGTTGGCATCTTTTAGATTAGGTTCCAGTGTATTTACATTGATGTTATTTTTATAATAAACTATTACACCTTCATTTTGTGTAGAGTTCTTTTCAGTACGCACACTGTTATATCCATTAATTGAAGGGTTATTCGGCGCATGTCTTAACCAGCATTCAGTAGCAACAATCAGATCCCAATCAGTCTTAGATCTATCTAAAGGTGTTAATAGGCTGCAAAAGTTACGATTTATGCTTCGTATATTTTGGTGAATGACCTTAAGACTCGTGTTGGGTTGAGTTATCAGATTACAACACTGGTCTATTTCACAGTTGGAGGAATCATTCATGTTACCATTAATTAGAATACTAAAACATATGATGGCCGTTATTTTGTTTTTGAGTAAACAACCAATATTTTTTTTCTCATAGAAATAACAATTCCACACAGCGTTCGCTACAATCCTGTTACGTTGGCTAGGACCACAGAACACAAATACCCTAAAGGGGCTAGGACTATACATTCAGGTCAGGTCAGGACTAGGTCCATTCGTTTATTTTCTTTTTGACAGTTCGCGACGGTTAGTGACGCCCTCACACATTACCGATTCGATTTGAAATAATAATCGATATTATATAAGAAGAACTTTCAATCGATTTATTGCATCGAAATATTTTTAGGTTAAAATATTAATTATTCGTGTATTAGTTTTTTAATTAAATATGAAATAAATAAATATATAAATAATAAATCATTAAAATTAAAATATAAGTTTGTTAAATAAGTAAGTAGAAAGGTAGGTATGTGATTTTCCAAGTATATTTGATCGTAACTCTTGATTTAGACTTTATTAATCACGCGTTTTAATGATGAATTTTTGACAGAGTTTTTATTGCTCTTCACTCTTGGTTTGAACTTAAATTCCAAAATGTCGACTTAATTCCTTGCATAATTAATTAATCATGTAGTCATAGATACTATTTTTATTAAATTTTCAAAAACAATACTTACATAAAGTCAAATTAACTTTTTTAATATAATCGATTTATCTTATTTCAAGACCTGTTTTCTGTAGTCTGTGGTTGTTTGTTATGCACAGGGCACTTCACTAAGTGGGCGTTTCCCGTCAATAAAATACGACATTACTGTAGTACATTATTCAGGAAAAAAAAACGGTAATTCATCGGGGTGAGCTGTCAAAAAGAAAATAAATGAGTGGACAGAGTACCTATTGGTTGTCGTTATCTCATAGACGATAACGAATTTAGTTATCGTTGCGCTATATGTATAACGATTACTACTTGTCTAGGCCCTCTGATATTTTAAACAGAAATGTAATAGATAACGCTCCGTTTAAATCCAACAACCAATCACACCACTAAACAAGATAGGATTTCGGCTTATACCGATTCAATTCGCTTATAAATCCGATAATCTTAATTAACACACCGATCCGATATCGACAAATCGAATAATTGAATTCGATTGTTCGGGATAATCGCGTTATTTACGAAACAAATTGAATGTGTGTTCGGTTGCGTTGTGGAGTTTTCAGGAACAACGTTTTTACGAGCCTTTCTTTGCATGTCAAAATCAGCCCCTTGTTCTGTGATTGAGGGGTTTAGTTCAGGCTCGTTTATATCATGGCCCTTATCGACACTTACCACCAGGCAACAAAAAAGTAAATCATTCCTCTTGTAAATATAAAACGGGTGAAACTGAAAGGTGAAATAATATTCAAGGGGTGTTAGATATTAAGAGGTAAGATATCAGATCTAGAAACCTAATAATTTCAGAGTTAATCGATTTTAAACTAGGATTTAAAGTGACGACCTTAGTCCAGCTGACTATGGAATTTTACACAAAGGTAATGTAAACACTGAAAGAAGGAATAAGGTACGCTGATGTAGGGCTGTCGACATTTATGCCGGTAACACACCTACGCCACGGAACTGTAGTAACGAAACCGCTAAACGATTCTCCCGCGTTGACGTTTGTACGGCGCGCGAACTCTGGCGAGCTTGCCCGCTCTAACGCGTATATTTAACTATTACGTACTATTATATCTCCTGTGCTATTGCGCTGTCTCAGTCGCGCGCAGATCGCCCGATCTGCTCAAACGCCGTCTATAACTCCGCGTTCGATTGGCACTTTTGTTTGTTCCTGACTATGCGTCGCGGTTTCGCCTTGTTAGTTTCGCAGGGGAGGTGTGCTAACGGCATTAGGATCAAAAAATAATTTATTTAGTTTGGTATGAAAAATGGGAGCCCCAATATTTTTCCTATAGAATCTCCACTTTTGATGAATAGACCCCCTAAAAAATATTATTTTGCTGATTTTAGGAAGAGTGTGAATCTACTAATACATTTAACGACGACGTAAGAAATGATTGATATGCTGCGGCACTTAGTCGCTACAATGCATATTAGTGGAAGTCCATATTTTATTGATAAAATTTCGTCGTGACCTAGCTCACACCATGGCCAGTAACAACAAAGCCAAATAGGAAATTATGCAAGAAAGTAAGCTCCTCGTTGAGGACACGAACTCGCTACCGAACCTCTAATCGAACCCGTAATTAAAAGAAAAACAAAACATTGCCATCAACGATATAATTGAGCGCCAGTTTTGCGAAGAACTTCGGTGAGCAATAACGTGACAGGCCGTCAGCAACTCAATTAACCCTTGAAACGCTGATCTCGGTCTTAGCGAGCGCTAAACTTTTAAGCCGAAATCATCGATATTTATAAGGACACCAAAAGTGCCAGAAAAGCCTCCCAACGAAACCAATTAGGGAGACAGTGCGTTCACTTGAACCCAAGTTGCGAAGCACGGCTGATCCTTCGATCAAAGTTGCGCCGACCGCACTCCGAGGATGTTTGCCGTCTTGTTTGATGTTAACCCTAATGGGTTCCTGTCGACGTGGCCGAACTAACCGCCGGCGGAAATTAGTTGGAGCTACCTAACCAATGTGGGTATATTAAATGTTCGCTTATGAGCTAACTATTTAACCTTGCATATTGGATTTGGATGTGTTGATTACGTATGTTTCTGGTGGTTTTCGTGTGGTCTTTTTAGTTCTCGCTATTCTAGACTGGGGTTCCGATTTTTTTTGTTTGGTTGGTCAATAGGGTAACCCGTGCAGTGGCTACGGGTAAAGAACAGACGTGTTACCATTTCTTTTCTTCTCATAGATGTCTTAAGAGCTGACTAATGGATTTAACCACAATTACATCTTAGAAAAGAGAACCTCAAAACAAAACCCCATCTCAACCCCTGTCCAAGGAGATGTAGTAGGACAATTGCTGCTCATTTTAGGAGAAACCCATACCTAGTCGTACTCAGAGACGTATATGAGTTGAATTAAGTGAGTAAGATTGGATTTCCTGACATCGGGGAAGAACCTTCACGTTCTTCACAGAAGACCATCAATATACACCAGAGGGAGAATATAATAGAGTCGTCTGTGTATTCTCTATTTTACCCATTTCTGCCGCGAAGCAGCGGTGCTCGTATTGCTGCGTTCCGATTTAAAGGGTAAGACAGCAGGCATAGCACGGGCTGCCAAGACTGGACTCGAGTCACGCATTATCTCACAATTTCAGTGACATAATCTCTATGTCTTAAAGAGTAGCACGGTGGCGCGTATTTAGTGTGACTGACGTGAAAAATTTTCTTGGCACTCGTCAAGGAACACGTGTGACTGAGTTTTATCACAAATTTCTTGGCGTGCCTGGGCGCCGACTGCTGTGGTTGTAGCAAGGGCTTTAATACTTTAGAAGGTGTAGCAGCAGTCGGAGAGCAAAAAATTTGTGATAAAACTCAGTCACACGTGTCCCTTGATGAGCGTCAAGAAATTTTTATCACGTCAGATCCACTTAATACGCGCCAGCGTGCTACTCTTTAAGACGTAGAGATTATGTCACTGAAATTGTGAGATAATGCGTGACTCGAGTCCAGTCTTGGCAGCCCGTGCTACGCCTGCTGGCCGTGATATTACTAGATACGGTGACTCCAAAACTTATGTCACAAGTTGGCAGCGTATATTGGCGTTTACTAACATCGTCCTTGTGGGGGCTATAGATTTACAAGTCTAACAGGAAACACATGTATATCAGGAGGGCACCCCGCTTGCTTGCCAACTTGTTTTTTTTTTAAATATGCAGTCTCATTGTCTATCTGCGAAGTCGCCAATGCTCAGGGAGGAGAGGCCATCACTGTCATTATTGTGTATTTTTCTAGTAAGCTTACAGACGCTTGTCTGTGAGCTGCAGAAGGTAGTCACTTTGACCGCTTCCTTAGTCTAATGGTTGCGATCACCCGGTATTGATAAGGTCTGGAGTTGAATGCCCCATGCATTCAACTCCAGACCTTATCAATGACCAGGACCTTATCAATGCCCCATGGGGCAGAAGACTACTTGGTTTGATTGGTGGTAAGTGCTGTGATTCTATCCGGCAGCTACCATCATGTTACCTGAGGAGGTGGGATAAGGGAGTACTGACACTCCCCTGGGGGACTGGGCTAGGGTATTCTAGTGGAAAGAGCCAGTCTTTCCTGGCGGGATTATATCAATATTAATAACATTGTTTCCTTCCAACAAATTAGACCTAGCCTGTTCCTCAGCTGTCTTACTGTCAATGTCCAGGTAAAGTTCGCTTTTGTTAACGGTCTTATCGGCACTTACCAACAAGTGAGATAAAGGTCGAGAGCTTCTGTTGTGTGTAAAAAAACTACCCTACACCTTACCTACCATTTAACGAATATTGTTATAAAATAAAAAGATACAGATAAGTAATAAGCATGTATAAAATCATTTATTCACATACGATCACTAACTTGTCAAAGATCACACAGATTAAGATAAAACACACATAACTGATACCACCATAACAGCTCATATACGTCCCCACCGACGGGCTCGAGCCTACCCTAAGTTAGGGCGATTAGGCCTGAGTCACACCACGCTGGCCCAGTGTGGATTGGTCGACTTCACATACACCTTTTAATTTTTTCGCAGATGTATGCAGATTGCCTCACGATGTTCCCCTTCACCGCAGGAGCGTCAGACTAATGTACATATTAAATTCGAAAAACGAAAAACACATTGGTACATGGCGGTCTCGAAGCCCGGACCTCCCGATTAGAAAGCAAGTGCCGAGTCCACACTGTGGCCTCCACAGCGCCACCGACGCTCTTAAAAAGAAAACATGTTTCAGATAATATCTGAATATCTGCTACTGATTATAAAAAAGATTCAACTTCACATGCTCATCAAAATAAATTATATCCCAAATGAGCTTATAGAATATCAAAAAGCCTTGAGTAGGTGGGAATCGAGTCAAATATGCCGGTGGATTCCCATTTTCCTCGTGTAACGGGCAGAACGGCGTGCATTACGATCAAACACCATGAAATGCCCCCATAAAATGGGATCGATCGTTGCTTTATTACGCGAGCGCTTAGCAGAGATATGCTGCGTCGATGTAACGGGCATATTTTGCTCGATGGGGTCGTGGCGGGCGATCGCGAAAGCAAAGCAACACTTGTCGTGGTCGAATGCGGATGGGTTAAAGTGGTGGATACCTACATTTTTAGGATTCCGTACCTCAAAGGGAAAAACAAGGAGCCACGGATGATCACTTATCTGTCTGTCCGTCTGTCTGCCTGTCAAGACCCCTTTTTCTCGAGAACGCGTAGAGATATCAAACTGAAATTTAAATCAAGTACTCAGGTGTGCGGTCTCTTTCAGCTGCAAAAAATCTTAGTTGTAAGTCAACGCCTACAAAAGATACGGCCGTTTTTGTCGCATATTTTAGCAAATTTTGCGATTTCACAAGGGAATCAAAATCTATAGGGCACCTACTTCCCGTGACCGTTGACCTAGAATCATGGAGCTTCTTTTTTATTGCAGAAAGTTGGCAAAGAAGCAAACTGCCCACCTGATGGTAAGTGGTAACAGTCACCTATAATACATGTGGCTCTTGTGAGATTCACAGCAAAACTGCAACCCCCACAAGAACCACAGTGTACGTTGCCAACTTGTGACACCAGATGTAAAGTCACAGTACCCAGTAATTTCACTGCCATACCTTACCCTTCAAACCGGAACACAGCAATGCAAGCACTGCTGCTTTGCGGCAGAAATAGGTAAGACGGAGGTACCTAAGCAGACGACTCTGGTACAGGGTCAAGGAGTAAGGTGTCATGTTAAGGAAAAAATCTGAAAACTGTAAGTATGTACATAGTTAGGAACTTATATAGGTTTGTGCGGAACACTCGATGCGCGAGTCCAACTCGCACTTGTTTTCGTTCTTTTGAGTTTGTTTTCGTAAAATTTGTTTTATGTACATCTATTACGTCAGCAACTCGAAAGCAGTACGACTTCAGCGAGGTGTGAGTCAGAGCTGAGATGACGTATCCACCACCACTGCTCATATACTTCCCCACCCAGAGGCTCGAGCCTACCCTGAGTTAGGGTGTTTAGGCCTTAGTCAACCACGCCTGCCCAGTGCGGATTGGTCGACTTCACACACACCTTTGAATTTCTTCGCAGATGTATGCATGATGTTTTCCTGCACCGTAGGAGCGTCGAACAAATGTACATATGACATTTGAAAAAGGAAAAGCACATCGGTACACGGCGGTATCGAACCATAGACCTCCCGATTAAGCGCCACCGACGCTCACTAGACATATCATATATGATAGACATGAATGGAGCTTGAATGGAGGAAGAAAACGTGATGCGCATACCCGACTTAAGACTGGAATAAGAATTGACCCCTAGATAAATGTCATAAAACCCCGAGTTATACCCCGACATTTCCGCAGTCGTTCTGTAGAAAAAAATGTATGGAAATAACATTAACTGTTTAGCACTATTCCCGTCACTTACCTTAGCAAGAGCTTTCCTTGACCCCAAGGTTGCCTGGTAGAAATTGCTACCTTAGCAATAAGGCCGCCTATTGTTACTGTGTCTCTTGTATTGTTGTGTCCTGTTTATGTATGTTTCGTGTACAATAAAGTGTTCAATCAATCAATCAATCAATCAATTAGCGTGCGACAACCTCAGCCTATTTTTTCCGCAGCTAATGTCATCTCCATACATATTTTTTTTCTGGGGAACGATTGCGGAGAGTTAGCGTGTGGCATTTGTCTTTCTGCTAGCATTAGCGCATTCGTGGCGTGTCAATAACGCTTCAATAGCATTGCTTTTTGAGACAGTTATTGTCGGTTAACCGATTACTAATTAAAATATTTGTCACTATTGACTCATCAAGAAATTGTAGCAGGAATAAACTGCACCAGGAAATGCGTTTATAAGCGACAAAAGCAGTTTTATTGAAACGCTATCGAGACACGATAGCGACGTTTGGATTAGCGGAATTGACGGTGATGGCAACAAAATTGACAAACAATCAGTCTGCCCACCTTATGGCATGTGGCTACAGTTCCCTAATAGAACATGTGCGTACAATGTTGTTTAGTTAAGAGTGGGTGCTTACAGTCTGATTTTTAATTCGACGGAATTCTGACATTTTAGAAGTGTTGCCAACATTGAAAAACTCTTCCTAAAAAGAGAGATCATTTTAGCAAAATAAAAAATAAACCTGTATGGAATTTAAGGTTTCAATTAGAAAAACTAAGACTTAAAAAATTACTGATAATTTTAAAATAGTTAATAATACATTGTTTAATATCATATTAGTGAAGTTACAATAATTGTCAAGGAAATTATTTTTCCATTAATGGGATCCCTGTTCAATAATCCATAGGCTGCCAACCTTTTTTAGAAAAACCTCTTCGTTTGTACAATTTTTGCTTCTTCTAAGAACCAGTATAACAAGATGTCAAATCTAAAATTAAAAAACTATTTACGCCGCGTCATGCACCGCGGTCCGAGTTGGGCAAAGTGAAACAATTAATATTGGAGGGCATAATAATATCACAACTGAAAAATGGCAAGAATTCATAAACCATATTATTAAAGAAGAGGATAAAATGTCCCCTCTTAATGATCTGCTGGATAGTATGTGATTGTTTTATAATCCGAGTTGATGATGATGACGACAATGATGATATAAGTGATGATAATTAATAAATATTTTTATTTGAGAAATATGTTGTTTTACTCTGTTTTCCATTTAGCACTTAAAAAATTACATTCTAGCTGGCTAGTGTGCATTGAGTGCACAAAACAAACACTATTTACAATGTCATTACTTGATCTAATACTGTTTCATATTTTTTGTTATTTAAATATTTAAAAAATTCGAAGCCGAAAAGGTTATTTATATCTGATTTGTCTATGGATGACATCTGTCAGAATTCCGTAGAATAAAAAATCAGACTATAAGTCAGTTATGAGTCGCAACATTATATTCCAGTTATGAGTTTTCAGTTACGAGTGGGTGCGAGACCGTTCCTGTAACATTTGCGAATTTACGAGCCCCACAAGGTGCAACTTATGGCATTACTGGGTACTGTGACATGAGATTTCAAGTCACAGTACCCAGTAATTTCACTGCCTGTCGGCATACAAACGGAATACAAGCACCGCCTGGCGACAGAAATATGAAGGACAGAGGCATTTGCTCTCGGTATAAAAAGTATTCGGCATTAATTGCAGGACATTTTTCAGGTTATGAGTTATGTGTGTTTTATCTAAATCTGTGTGGCTTTTGCAAGCTTTCGAGTGATTGCGTGACCATACCTATGACAATAAATGATATTGTACACAAAAGTTGCCTATTTTTTTATATTAATAAACGCTATGTGGCAGGCAAGGTGTAAAATCAAGTTTTTTTACAAACAACCAGAAGGCTCTTTCTCCTTTGAGACCTTTCTCCTATTTGCGGACGGGTGAAGTTAGGACCGTAGATAAAATAAGACAACTAGATTAGTCCTGTGTCCTGTGATTCTTATGTTAGATATATAGATAAATTCTTTATTGTACATTACAAAATTAGGGTTAACAAAATAAATAATAATTATGGCACAAGGCAACCTTTAGATGGACTCCATTTACGGAAACGAAAAAATTGTGGAAGTTGGCAATGTACAACATTAAACAAACTTAAATATAAAACATACAATAAAATACCTCCATACATACGATATACATAAAGATTATTGAATTTAAGAACAGTACAGTAAAAGATCGAAAATAGGAAATAATAAAGGATTTGCGTCTCCATTTTTGTCTGATATGTTTCAAATTTGCAAAAATGATTTAAACAATGTTTTAATGATGATTTTATGAGCTTTATGTCCAGATTAAACGTGTGTTAGCAATAAACAGAGACAAAGACAAGGGTACTAAGCTAAATATATCAAAGAAAAATAATCGAAAGTTCACTAACTGCCTGTAGCCATATCAGAAACGTACAAAAACCTTCCCTCTCAACCAGATCAGGTATTCACAAGTGTTTGTCAACTGAATCATTCCAATAGACAAAAAGAGTATTTTCATTCCCATAATTGAATAAAAATCAACAGAACGTTGCGGCAAAGTCATTGAGTGCAGTTCGCTTCCAAAAGCCCTAGCAAAATATTAGCGCAGCACTCAAGCGGTGCATAAAGGAATATTCCCTTTCACGGTTGCTTGCTTCTTGTTTTAAATATTGAAGTCGCGAAAGCGCGGAACAGGTCATAGGAGGAAGCATTGTTTACAGAAGCCTATGAGTAAAAGATTGTCAAATTGATTAGAGCGTATCGTGATATTTTCTTTTAAAACACAGTTCAATTAATAGTGTAATATTATGCAGAAATGTCACAAATTCCCAAAATGGAAGTTGTCGAAAAGGAAAAAATACTATAAACACATAGTTGAGTCAATGTTTAGTTGGGACGATTGCGTTCGTATTAAGTTATATCTAACATCTACCTGATTGACGATTAGATCGAAAACGGAAGTAGTTTTGACCTCTATACAACCGCAGAGAAATAGGCTATCATCATCATCATCATCATCACAGCTCATATACGTCTCCATCGAGAGTCACGAGCCTACCCTAACCAGTTATGGTAGGGCGATTAGGCCTTAGTCACGCTGGCCCAGTGCGGATTTGTTGACTTAACATACATCATTGAATTACTTCGCAGATGTATGCAGGTTGCCATACGATATTTTCCTTCACCGCAGGAGCATCGGAAAATGCACATATGAAATTCAAAAAACGAAAAACACATTGGTATATATGGCTGGATCGAATCACGGACGAAACTGTCTATCTCACCTATAAGGACTATAATGACACCTACACAGTAGTGGTAGAGTTATCCTTTCCCAACTGTTTGACGTCAATGATAACCTATAAACGTCTGTATTGAATACGGTTTTTTACATTTAAATAAGCGCACTTACCTCAAAATACATTGAAGTCAAACTCATTATTATTTAGTGTAATATAAATCAAACGTCGCATTTAAGCCGCTCGCAGTGAGACCCAGCAATATCGTTAAACCTCGGCTCTCATTGGAAGCGAGAGGAGCTTATTGCACTTACTCGTACAACGGCATCTTCCAAATTTATTAAATTAGACTATAATTGTATAGAGCAATCTCAGATCGTTCGCGTTGTGTAGCGAAAGGCGACGTCGTCGGTAATTTTTATTAAATTCTTCCTGGATAGCCTGTTGCGCTATATTGAGGTGTCAATAAAGCGGAGAATGCAATATTCGCCTTTGTTATTCAGATTGCGTTCAATTTTCCTCGAGATTGACAATGTTTTGTTTTGCTTGGAAAATGATCTTTAGGGTGCAGTTTGAGTTAAGAATCTTTTTCTAACTGGTATGATAATACATTGTAATTCTATTTGCAAACATGGACCTGAAAAGGTCCATGTAAACTGAATAAATGTCATTAATACGATATATAGCCCCCGCCCCAAGATTGTGGATTTTTAACTCCCTTAATACTCGTAGGTATCAAATGAAAGGGCTCGATGCGTAAAAAATGCTAAAAAACTATTTTATCATGTTTTTTAACCGACTTCAAAAAAAGAGAAGGTTCTCAATTCGATGCGTATGTTTTTTTTGTGTGTATGTTACGCGATTACGGCGCTAATTGTAGACCGATTTTCAAAATTCTTTGATTATTCGATAGAGTATACTATAAGGGTGGTTCCATGGTCACCAAAGTTAGGATCCAATGATGGGATCCCATGAAAATCGAGGAAATCCCTTAAATTTTAAGGTTTGTCCAACGTGTTTTGTGTGTATGTTACGCGATTACTCCGCCAATTGTGGACCGATTTTCAAAATTCTTTTTGTATTTGATAGAGGTGGTCCCAAGGTCACCAAAGTCAGGATCTGATGATGGAATCCCATGAAAATCGAGGGAAACGCTAAACGCTTAAAGTTAAAAATAAAAAAATATTTTACAAAAAATAAAAACTGACTTCAAAAACACTGAAAAGTTAAAAATAATATAAGAATAGGTACAAACAACATCACACTTCTACGTTGAAGTCCGTGACAAATTTTAAGACTTTCGAGGAAATCATCGTTTGGCACCGACTTCAATATAGAAGTGTGATGTTGTTTGTACCTATTCTTATATTATTTTTAACTCTTCAGTGTTTTTGAAGTCGGTTTTTATTTTTTGGAAAATATTTTTTTTTGTGGTACTATTAATACAACAGTATTCACGTAGGGATACACTATTATTTGTATCACTTGTAGCATCAATGGCGCTAGTCAATGGTGCTACTGACCTAAAGGCGAATTTCCACACCTAAATATTACGGATACTCAAATTTCTTGTGCCAAACAACATTGCAGGAGAATGGTTTCATACCGAATTGTTTTATGAAATTTTCTTAAGCTCTCCAAACATATGAAACCCTGTAGCCATGTTACGGCAAAGCACTGAGACACAGTTCTAAAGCATTTCATATTCTACCGGCAACAATACAAAGTTCAAACACAAAACGCACGTCCGTTTGTGAAAAATATCCAAGTGAGTATGGCGGAATGCCAAGGAAATAAATGTATAATGCGAAACAAACAAAGAAAACGTGTAAGCACAATATTTTCTATGAATGCAGTGGCGAGGAAAAAAATTACTGGGCACCGGTACAATTTCAATGAATGCTTTCGTTCTTTTGCTAGTGCGAAAAATGGGCCTATTAGTCGTGCCCCCCAATCAACACATTTCCATTAACAGGATAACCTTAAGGACCTTAATCTATACAATACTAGTGGCCCCGGCGGACGTTGTCCCGCCCGATTACAGCGCCACCTACCGGCTCCAACTTTACGTTTAAACCTTCCTTGGACCTATTCAAACACACACAGTAACTTTTGTAAGAATCTATCAAGCCGTTTCAGAGTTTTTGCGAGACAAACACACAGCGTTTCATTTTTATATATAAGAAGAAGATTATAAAGTGGAAAGATTTGTATTTTTGTATGTTTGTATTGAATAGGCTCCGAAACTACTGGACAGATTTGGAAAATTCTTTCATTTGTAGAATGCTACAATATCACTGAGTAACATAGGCTTTAGAATATTTTCGTACAGGAAAATATGGAATTCCCACGGGAAAAACGAAGATAACGCGGGCGAAGCTGCGAGTGGAAAGCTAGTCATCCAGTAAACTCGAGTTGAAATAAATTAAAAAATATGAATTGTTAATAATTTTAAAGCTAGTTTTTGTCAGGCTCCGTCCGTCTTTTTTCAGGTCCGTAGGTAAATATCTATATATATATATATAAAAGAAGAAACTGACTAACTGACCTTTTGAAATTTTGGGTTGAATGACATTACGTGTAAACACATTTTAATAATTAGTTTTAGATGACGCATTGATTATTTATTGGTTATTATGAAACACCGTGTATATTGTGTACATACCATTAGTATAATCATTTACATAACCGCTCACTCTTTATCTCTAAACATGTAAAACAGTTAAGTGCCATACTATGACTAAGTTATAGTTTACGAAGGTAATACAAATAGAAAGTTACTAAATAATTTTGTGCAATGTTAATAAATACTTTAGCATTGCTCGTTTTAAGTCGGAAATTAACGTTGAGGCACGCCTTAAATATTTATGCAATATCGCTTCATTAAGAATGCAACGATCAGATTTCCGGATGCGCGGCCGAATCGTAAACACACCGAGCTTTATACACTGGCCAACAGAAATAACTAGCCATATTACTGGCATGACTTTTTTGCTTCATTAAATATTAATTTTTGGACTCTGCTACTCGTATTTATAAAATGTATGCAATATACAGGATTACTTTTTTATCACCCCGGAAAATTTAAGGGACGCTTCGGGACACGTCCGTTATTATATTTTAAAAAAATCTTTTGGATATTTAAGAAAATTAATAATATAAATAACTATATAAAGCTGGTGAGTAGGTGAGTTGTTTTTTTTACTAATATTTAAATCATTCTACTACCGTGTCCTGCACCGTCCCTTAATTTTTCCGGGGTGATAAAAAAGTTATCCTGTATCAATTTACATACATGGTTAATTTTCGAGCAGAAGCGAAATTTTCAGACAAGCAAACTAAACAATTTTCACTATGGGACCAATTTCTGAATCGCGAAAGAAAATCAGCTGTTCCACACATTTAAGTTCAGGAGATGATGAACATTTGTATGGAACAGCCGATTTTTTCGCGACTTCACGATTGGTCCCATATTAAAAATTGTTCAGTTCAAAATTTGGCTTCCGCTTAAAAAGTAACCGTGTATAAACATGTTAACTTACTAAAAATGCTCTATTTGAGCTGAAATGTATTTTTTATTTTTTAGCCTTTGAGCATTGATGGGCCTAGAAAAGTAATGCGAGTTATAAATATTAGTATCGTGACTTATTAATTTATACTTTTATTCTTATTGCACCGTGCAAAAATAAAAAAACACGGACCAATCAATAAAGCCGCTTTAGAAATAACATTTTCTCGGTTCCACATTTAGAAATATTTAAGCTTATTTTTAAGTGAGAAGCTGCTTAATTACGCCTGTATGTTCACTAGACTAATACATTTTCAGTTAGCACAGTGATTAATTGTTATTGAAATAAAGCAAATCAATGAAACATTAATATTAATAACATTAATATATAGGGAATAGGATTTTAATCATTTTGATTGAGTTGAAATAAAGCATCGCACAGGGGAGGCGTGGTAGTAGTGTTCTGCGAATAGGATAGCCAGGGCCCAGTTGAAGAACTACAGACTCATCATGCTCCTGGGCCATCACATCATCATCTCAAGCTGTTCTCTGGAGTCATCACGAATCGTCTTGCGTGCAGGTTTAACGACTTCCAAACACTTAAACAAGTCGGATTCTAAAACGATAATAGTACACACTAAGCTGTGGTATAACCTGCCACTATGCTTGGCACTCATGGAGTTCAAGAAAGCCTTCGATTCTGTCGAGACCTGTGGGTCCGATTAGACAAAGGTGCCAAAGACTATCGGTATCCAAGTGTTGCAATCATTATACGATAACGCCACCATATCAGTCCGCCTTTAAGACCAATAGTCTAAACCAAAAAGACCTCAGCGAGGTGAGACAGGGCGACGTTATATCGCCGAAACGGTCCACAATTCCGTGTAAGAGGATAGTTTTCTGGAAAGGAAATAAATAAACGACTTACCAGAAACAAGGCAACACCCCCATATGTGTACGTACACGACATAATGACACTACCGCAACTTTACAATTCCTCTAAACTTTCTTGAGGGCATGTGACGCGAGTTGACATCAAATTATGAACCGCCCAACCACAGTATAAGAAAATAAGTAGGTCCACTCGAACCTCGTTTAAGCGCTACAATATCAGACTCGCGAGAGTCACGGGGGATGTTATTGTTAGTTGAACAACGAAACGTGAAACGTAGGCCACAAGCCGTGCCTCGCTTACTATTATCTGTTTATGTAAATGTTGGCATTGAGTGGTGACGCCTCGGTAATGTCATGCACACGTAGAAACATTGATTTTTCGATATAGGTCAGTAATCATTGCCATGAATAAATTGCCAGCCGAATTAAATAACGGTTACTGAAGTTATAAAATTTTTCGATTTCCATCCTTCCTATCACGCATTTGTAAATTTTTAACAAAAATGACGGTCATCAGTGTAACTCGATGGTATCTATAATCTGTCCCTAAATCATATCAATATTGTATGTGATCTTCGTAATCGATTTTGGTCAATCGTATATCGTTAACGGTTTCATAGCGGTAACCATTAACTTCCGGTTTTCCGATCCCTGCATCCAAATCGTCCGGTTGTTCCCAGTCCTCGCCACTGGGCTCATTTCCACTGGTGAAAAACTGTAAAAATATTCCCACTTGTTAGGTAAATCCCAGTGGCGAGACTTAAATCAATTCCAATTATTGCCACTGGTAACAGCTAGGATAAAAAATCCTCGGTCTATGAAGACACCAGCTTGATCCATTTGACTCTCTGCAAAGAAAGGCCGCTCGAATAATCGGTGATGCTAATCTATCGAACTCATTGGAGTCGTTGGACTGACGGAGGGATTTCGACTCCCTCTGTGTGTTCTACCGTCTCTTTAACGGTGAGTGCTCCGAGGAACTCTTTGACCTGGTACCGACGTCACCCTTTTTTCATCGCACCACTCGACACCACAGTGGGGTTCATCCTTATCACCTGGACGCGATATTGTCCAGTAAGTTCACTTTCAGCGCACATTTTTACCACGAACGTGTGCCGGCTCTGGAACGAACTTGCCGCTGCTGTGTTTCCTGAGCGCTACAACATGTCCCTATTCAAGAGCAACATTAAGAGAGCATTAAACTCAAGGTAGGCAGCGACCTAGCTATGTCCCTGATATTAGCGAAGTCCGTGGGCGACGGATACCGCTTACCATCAGGTGGGCCGTCTGCTCGTCTGCTACTTTCAGCAATTAAAAAAGCCTACTGCTTTACTTACACTATGGCCCAACTGCACCGTTTGTACTTGTAGTGCATCAACTTGCCCCGTGTCTCCTGTTCTTAATTAGTCGGTCGGCAAGTTGGACGCTAGCAAGTTTGAGGTCCGACCCGCGAAGTGGGCCAATGAATATTGATAGCCATTAATTTGCGGCTCGTGAAACTTGCCAGACTCACTTACATGGGACATTTTAGCAGTGGCCGCGAAATTGGCGATTAATTACAATCGACATTTCAACAATTACCTCAGACTAAACGACAGTCGATGTGACTGAAACAATGTACTTGTAAGCATTAACCAATTAGATTACGAGCGCATTATATGGATGTAGCTTTGAGAAGACACTACAGTCAGAACAGAACGTTCTAGGAGCACTAGTGCTTGGAAACGCATAAGCAAAGATTAATATAGAAACTATTATACTTGATCAAGTAAGATCAAGAGAAGGTATAATTACTTTATCCAAGTTCATTGCAAGAACTATACTGCTACAGAAAGTATGCTCCTATACTGGCGCCAAATGCTTCGAGTACACTTGAAGTATCTTATAAGCGCAGACGGACGGAGCGTTGTTGAATCACAAGTGGAGCATGCAAATGACAGCACATTTGTATGTGTGCGTGTCTTGTTTGTTAAAAAATGACAGCTTTTTGTCTTACCTGGTACATCTGTGTGAGTGTAGGTCGTGTACAAACACATGAAATTGTCTTAGCTTTCATGCTTCACATTTGTTTAATGCCACACTACGTCCGTATTTTTTTCGTAGGTCCATGATAAGCGCATGAAATGATAGTAGTGAGAGCTTCTTATGTATTTTAATCTTATTTCAATGAAACTTAACCAAAAACTGAACTAAAACTGAACTGTTTCTAACACTACGACAGGGAAGCTCTTGGCTTTCATCTTACCTGATGGTAAGCGAGCTTCACCTTGACTCCTAAACAACTGCGAAACTAGCTATCGCACCTCTAATCGTCGAAATACAACAATGTTTCTAAATATTGTTATTGTGGCGACAAACTTATGTAAGGAGATGGTAGTTAGCTAGGCGTTCCCAGACCACCAACCAAAATAGGCAGAAAACATCTGCCCCCACGGGGAATCGAACCTCCAACCTCTAGGTCTAGATTAATACCAGGTCGTCTTTAACCACAAGACAACGGAACCGGTTAAATGTATTTGATGAATATTGATGAATAATATAGAGTGCGCCTTTTTTTTCAAAAATAGATTGCCCCTCAAATACCGTCTCCATTTTATCTATCTTTTGTAATACCAGTGATTCACGTCATCTGCGGGCTACGTGATTGGATTATGAAAGTCGTAAAATATCCTAGATTTCAGGGCATCTTCAATGTCTGCGATTCCATCCCGCCGATAGAAGAGAAATATTTCTATTGACCCATCGTCGAAAGATTTTTCTATTAAGCCAAAGCGTTTCTGTGCCACATATTAGTGTCGAACATGTTCCATGCATCACCTAGGGTTGTCAAGCCGGAGAAATATTTATTTACTCCCTTCAAATATGACTTGATAGACACATTATATTTGCTGAGTCGAAATTTAAAATGTACTAATTAAGTAACACACGTATTAAGACTCGGAGAAAGTTAACTTCTTTTTCTCTTTGATCTCTTTTTTTTCTTTTCAA
Source organism: Schoenobius gigantellus (assembly GCA_963935595.1). Taxonomy (NCBI): domain Eukaryota; kingdom Metazoa; phylum Arthropoda; class Insecta; order Lepidoptera; family Crambidae; genus Schoenobius; species Schoenobius gigantellus. The sequence continues at coordinate 67,148,549 of OZ012541.1, read as the reverse complement.
GCTAAAGTAGACCTTGTTCACTGTTAATAACTTTCAACGGAGGCGTATCAATGTCTAATAAAACCAGTTTTTTCGATATCTCCTTCGTAAACTTAAAACAACTAAAATTACTCACTATCTTGGCACATCAATGTTCGATGTGATGTCGACAGAACAAGTGAGATTTATTTTGAATTTTATTATTGTTTTTATTTTTACTGATGTCATTCCGCTGTTGAGATTTGGAACACCGAAACAGCTTTTCATGCGTTCAATATATTGAAGGATCTCAGAAATGTAGATACTCATTATATTTGGACCAGATTTGGAAATTCTCAAATTTTATCTTCGAATCTTTGGACAACGACATGATAATTTACATACCAGCAATGGTCACATGTATTTTTACATTATCCAATTTCCTATTAAAAAATTCAGTAAACGTCCACTTAAAATAGAACAGAACAAAAGGTGATCTGCTGATAAAACTAACCCATAAATTCCATTACACAAGCTTCGACTTGGCTACTTCAAGTGAAGTAAAATTCCACGTAAAATGACCATTATTAATGGGGTATAAATATTCATTTCGCGTGTCGATTGTGTTCTTATCGGCAGGCGACGGCGTTGTGCAACCACCACCAGATAAGCGCAGCTTATCACCAACTGCCTTAGCGTGGACTAAAAGTTTTGTTTTGTAAATTCACACTAGAAAAATGCTTGGCCTTAAATTCACTAATGGTAACATAACTTATCGAACCGTAACAATAATGCCAACGTTATGAATATGGCGACAGACTTAGCTAGAATGGCGGTAGTTTCTCCTGACGAGCGTCAGGTCTGAATACCTGGGAGGATTGCCCCCCCCCCCCAGGCGCTCAGACTTGTCTCAAAGCTGGCCGGGCTGTCCTGAAGGATTAGTCTTCCAAAACTCTGAAGAGTCCCGACCCTGGACATGATGTCGAGGTTAGTTGAATATTGGTGAACATGCCCGGCACCGGATGAGTTTTACACATGCCTGTTGCTGCCTGCCACTAAGTCAACAACATTCCATCTCTTTCTATTTGTATTCAGGTTGGGGATATCTTGAGATGCTATCAGATCCTCTGAACAGAATATTTAAGAAGGATGCAGCGTAGAAGGAAAGGACGATGGAAGCTAGACCGTACACGGAAGGACCATAGAAAGGCTGCTGCTGCATCCACCTTCCTCGACCGTCACTAGACATGACCTATGTGTCGGATACCATGCTCATTGCTCACAACAGTGGGCTTAACTTTGTGACACTGTGACTTATGCAATTTTGGTAGTAATCCAACCTGGCATCGTGACCATCGTGGATGGTTTGAGAGTAACCCCGGAGCCTTGTCCTTTGATTAGAGTGCATCAGGTAATGCAATTAGACTTGGTGTTGTTAGCCTTTCTTTGTAAGTATAATCGGCTTCGACACCAGGACAACTTGTCGATAAGACCGCCATCTTGGTTATTTCCTTTTTTACGAGGAGGAATGCTGTTGCGCACCATACCTGCCGATGGCTAGTCGACAGGCGTGTGGGGGACTCTCCCCGCTGAGAGTGGGGTATACCCACTAAACCAATCTCAATTTCCATCTTGTCCATAGTCAGGGCAATCCAGGGTCTGACCAACCTAGGACGGTTCGGCCAACTACGGACCGGGTTTAAACGCCTGTGGGGAAATAACCCTGATTATGGAGATCATACCCAGACGGGAAATTTATGATCGCGCTCATCCTGAGCTATCCAAGCGTACATTCCCTACCTATGGCGCTCATGAAAGGTGGACTGTAAAGGCCCAACATCTACCGTCCAACCATCTGCGTCTTCTTTAGGCTGAGGCTTCTTAATATTATAAGGGTTATAAGGCTTCGTTATAGAAGTGCTTAATACACTGGGGTTGTCCATCCACCATCTAAACTTAAGGCGACTAGAGACCTGAAATGGTGGTTTTTGGAGGCGAACTACTCTTAAACTAGCCGGTAAAAAATTCTACAAAAAATATATTTTACGCTTTGATATGTGCCCTATAAACTGTACATTTGAAAAGTCTGAAGTATATTAAATAGTATGCAAAAAAAATTTTTGAAATGAGTCTGTTTTCAAATTTAATTTCCGAACTGCTTCTAAACTACAAATGATATGTTTATGGTTGTTGATAGACCTAAATGTAAATTAATTACTCTTGAATCTGTACATTTTTTATTTTAAAATATTTATTAGTTTTTACAAAAATATTTTTTTATCACTTGCACAGCAAACCGTCGTGAACGGGCGACGAGAATCAGTGTAGCGCTGACATTCAAGGAGGAAGGCTGCGCGCTGCGCTGCCGCCATCCACTTGTTTGTTACGCGAAATCGTAAAATCGATTGCTAGGGTGCTTACACTTCTCACATGCGATAGTGAATACGATACGCGCTTCTTTAGTGCAAGACGTGTAATTTACTTCTTGTGTGCGAAATTACGCTTTTTGTGATTATAAGAACAATTTAGTCTAAGGCAGTCTAGAAGTATGCGAATTAGAGATCCTGAATATAATAGAATAAGCTATAAAAAACAATAGTGACTTTACATCTGATTTCACAAATTGGCAACGTACACTGTGGTTCTTGTGGGGGTTGCAGTTTTGCTGCGAATCTCACAGGAGCCACATGTATAGGTAACTGTTGCCACTTATCAACAGGTGGGCAGTTTGCTTGTTTGCTAACTTATCGCAATAAAAAAAAAGTTGCGTCGAAGAGAAGGCATAATCAAGACGAAAATACACCTATTGAAAAAAATCAGGAAATGAGCAATAAAGCCACTGAAGAAATAAATAAACGAAAACCGGCCAAGTGCGAGTCGGGCTCGCCCATGAAGGGTTCCGTAGCAGCAAGTAACATAATATAAAAGTTCTTGTAGTTCGTTGTAACTTTGATGGATGTTTTAATAATAGTGTATTTTTTTAAATTAAGTTATTGATAAGTAAACATTATAATTAGGTACACCTAAATGATGGGATTTTTATTATTAGAAAATAATGGTTCATAAACCGTGAACCATTATTTTCTAATAATAAAAATCCCATCATTTAGGTGTACCTAATTATAATGTTTACTTATAGCATAAGGTTTATGTTTATGAAATTAAATGTTTTTTTTTATTTGAGTTGATTGAATAAAAGGTAAATTACAGTTTACGATTTCTGACGTATTAAAAAAACTACTTACGAGATCTCATTCAAACCAATTTTCGGTGGAAGTTTGCATGGTAATGTACATCACATATTTTTTGTAGTTTTATCATTCTCTTATTTTAGAAGTTACGGGGGGGACACATTTTACCACTTCGGAAGTGTCTCTCGCGTAAACTATTCAGTTTAGAAAAAAATGATGTTAGAAACCTCAATATTATTTTTGAAGACCTATCCATAAATATCCCACACGTATGGGTTTGATAAAAAAAATTGAGTTTCAGTTCTAAGTATGGGGAACCCTTAAAATTTATTGTTTTTTTTATTTTTGTGTGAAAATCTTAATGCGGTTCACAGAATACATCTACGTACCAAGTTTCAGCAGTATAGTTCTTATAGTTTTGGAAAAAAGTGGCTGTGACATACGGACGGGCAGACAGACAGACAGACATGACGAATCCAAAAGAAATCCGTTTTTTTCCATTTGGCTACGGAACCCTAAAAAGCGAAGAGTAGAAAACGAAGAGGCAAAAAGTCACAATACCGAATTTGTTAGTCCTTTACGTGAAAGGTTTTTCGGAATTTTAATATTTGTGGATAATTAAATGAATAAAGTACATATTTTTTTATTCTTGAATTTTTCTTTCATGGACATACAGAAAGACAGACATTTTCATTACTTTTATGAGAAAATCGTGAGTTGAGCCGAAACCTACCCGTGTTAACAAGGTCATAAAAAAATTATGGCGGCATTGAAAAATCGAAATTGTAAAATTAATTTTGAAATCCCGCATACAAATAGGTCTACCTATACAATTTCGAATTTTCAATGACGCCATATCTTTACATGACTACGTTAACATAGGTAGGTTTCGGGTTGATAGGGTATTGACTAAACACGGTGTATAATATAGTTCAAGCTCACGATTTTGTCATAAAACTAATGATGTTTGTCTGTCTGTCTCCTTGTATGTCAATGAACACCTTGCTAAATATACATTTGACTGCCCCCTTGGCTAAGCTGGGTTCGATTCATCAGCATGACCATTTTATTATTCAAACTGACTGACTGAACTACTTGAATGAAGTTACTTTTTTCATAACTATACCTGTAACACATCAATAATGTGCTATTTTTACTCAGGATTGTATACATATAAATTAAAAAACAAGATAATCTTGTATCTACATATGTCACACTAAGTTTCCGAAATTGGTCACTTACATAAACAATACTAGCTGTGTCCGCGAACAACTTGAATGAAGTTACTTTTTTCATAACTATACCTGTAACACATCAATAATGTGCTATTTTTACTCAGGATTGTATACATATACATTAAAAAACAAGATAACCTTGTATCTACATATGTCACACTAAGTTTCCGAAATTGGTCACTTACATAAACAATACTAGCTGTGTCCGCGAACTACGTTTCGCCATATATTTTTTTCCCGCTTTTACAAAATTTTTCATTGATGCTCAGCTCCTATTAGTCATAGCGCGATGTTGTTGATGCCTTCCTCGATGAAAGGGCTATCCAACACAAAAATAATTTTTCAATTTGAATCAGTAGTTCTTGAGATTAGCGCGTTCAACTAAACAAACAAACTCTTCAGTTTTATAATATTAGTAAGTATAGATTTAAAAAGTTATTACTACATTTGAAAATTGAACGCTTTAGCTGAAGAATACAATTTGCTTCATTTGACTGTCAATTGTTTTCACATTGTGGCGTCATTTTAAAAATTGCGTGATTACAATAAAATGGATTATCTCGGGAAATTGGCATGATTTTTAACGATTTTATGTGTAATTTGACAGCTCAGCAGAGCCTCGCTCGGCTTCAATCTGCTTTAGGTGAAGAAGCAACATGCAAGACGACTTTTAATAGCTGTTTGCAGAATTCAAACGCGTTCGGACTGGACTGGACTTCAAACTGGACACGTGACTACTGTTACTTTAAAAAATTTGTCGTACCGTGACCGGTACACGACCATTTGTTTACCGGAAATTATTTATAAGCTCCGTGAAAATAACGCTCAACGCCGTATCATCTTGCACCACGACAATGCAAGTTCCCACACGGCCAGACAGACAAATGAGTTTTTGAAGGCGAAAAACGTACAACTTATGATGAGTCATCCCGCATACGGTCCTGGGGGCCAATCGCGCTACAGTTCTAACGGACCGCTGAGGTTCAACTCTAATCCAGTTCTAATTACAATTCAACTTTGGACAAAATTGGTAACGCGCTAATTTCTACATGAGAGTTGAACCGCAAGCGAAGCTGGATCTAATTTGGAGCTCTAGAGATAACAGAGAGAAAGAGAACAGAAAAACACTCAACATTGATAAAAGCCAAACTTCAATCCAAAAAAGGAGCGCCGCATGAACTTTGTATTTTGACAGCAGTTTCGTACCAATATCAATCGGGTTGCGTTTCAATCTCCTGTCAAAACATTACCGCGATACGAACGATCATAAAAGTTGTAGTTTAGTCGTAGTTAAATTCCAATTCAACTACATCTGGGGGCACGACAGTGCCCCCGCCAAATCGAGCGCGAAGCAAACACTCCCGTATTTATTTATCGCTATTAGTCTCCTGACCTGGCACCATGTGACTTTTTTCTGTTCCCAAAAATCAAGAACCAATTACGCGATTAACGATTTTCATCACCAGAAGAGGCTGTATTTTAAAAAAAACATGTTTGACCATTAGTAGAATTTTTATTACTGATTCCCAAAAAGTGTAACACCGACGTACACCCTACTATTGATATTTAGATGCGAGGTAACGGCGGGTGGCGCGGCGCGAACACTAGGCCACGCCCGTACGCTCAAGGCCATTGGCGGCTATAGGGGCCTTAAACCTCCATCAGCTCCTCAACGGCCCGGTGGAGAGGCAATTCGAGATCGTGGTGGTACAGCTTGGGTAGGAGTTATGAACTCCTTACTATCCTTACTGCGGATAAAACAGTTTTCACGAGCGCTCGTCATAATCTAGCATTAATCAGCCACAGTAGTTCATCACCCAAGGAGGCGTCCCAACGCGTGTATTTACGTAACCCGTATAAATTCGGATGATCCCACCTAAATTGATATTGTAGAGCCGAGCCATGTTTCACGACAAAATCCATACTGTTTGCTATCCAATTTCTGTGTTGGGACACAGTAATCCGGCGATTTAGTTCCCTCACAATTGCTGTTTGTCAATAAACATTTTATCCTGATCACTTAATTAATAATGGTTTCGATGACACGGTAAGATACTTATGATAGTCAATAATGTATTTCACATTGAAGTTTAGCTATTCTGCAATACGCTTTTTTGTGCAAAATACTAAGCACTTTATTTATTGCGTCTTGAATCGTAATTTGTGCGTTGTCATGGATGACGTACGGAACTGAGACGTGGCCGCATTCAATGGGCCTCAAATGCAATGAAGGGGACTATGTTCGGGATTGTTCTACGTGATGGAATCAGAAATGATGAGATCCGTATAAGAACTAAAGTCACGGACATAGCCTAAAGAATTGCGAACCTTAAGTGGCAGTGGGCAGGACACATCGCTCGAGGATTGACGGCCGTTGGGGTTTGAAGGTCCTCGAGTGGCCGCCGAGTACCGGGAGACGCAGCGTTGGTTGGTCCCGCACAAATTCGCCTTGCTTAGTAGAAATACAAATTTTTAACATTTATCAACTCCTTGACTCCTTGCACACTTGCATTTTGACGAGTTTAACAGAATATATTTATATGAAGCCGTATATTTAAAAAGTATTTAAAAATAGACTTGTGTAATATACATTCGTTATATAATTTTTTAAATGTTGTTAATGGTATAAAATATTTAAAGTACCTTATGTATAATGTTTTGAGTGGATTTAATATTTAATACATAGAGAAGTGATAAATTTAATTTTAAGTAAATAAAGATAAGCTGATATGTTGTTTTGTGATCTTTGACAATTTAAAATAAAATAATAGTTATGCCAGTGATGGTATTCGATGACATGAATATGGCATGTCTGCTTCATAAATTAAAATGCTTATGGTTTTATTAGAACAAAATTCCTAATGGAAACGCTGTGGAGACATCAGGGGCTAGCCGGCAAAAACTGTTCTTTATTTACAAAAAAGCGTTTACATGCAGCGCATTTATTATTCAATAACTCTAAAACAACGCATCGGAGATCGAGACGCGATGCGTATGATGAAAATCGATTGAGATTTTTAAATGAAAGTTTTTGTTCCCAAATTGGAGAAAAAAAATGTATTCTTTAAATATAGTAAAATATTTGTCGAATAGCATAAAGAACTTCGGGAGACCCACAACACCACACGACTTGTTATTATTGTTAGGTTTTTTTACTGAACAAAGTTGGCAATCATAAGCATAAGTAACAGTGACCTATAGTACTTGTCGCTCTTGTGACATTCGCAGCTTGTGACATAAGATGTAAAGTCACGGTAACTACCCAGCCATCTCACTGCCATATCTGCCCTTTAAACCGGAACACAGGAATGCAAGCACTGCTGCTTTGCGGCAGAAATAGGTAAGACGGAGGTACCCAAGCAGACGACCCTTGTACAGAGTCTCTCTTAGGTAAATATATCACTTCCTCCGGTTACAATGCTGTTCAAGTAAACAAAGAAATCATTAGTTAATGAAAGTTCTGTATTATATGACTAATAAGTTACGTTACGTTATGATGTAGCAGAGAATCAAAACGAAATCTACATTACTCTCGTACCTCATCAATCTGACATAACCCAAAGTGAGTCTGGGTGGTTTGGACACAAAGTACTGTACAAAGGAATAAGATACCGTATTAAATTCTCCGAACAAAAAATAAAGATATCTAGGTACTTCGTGAGGCGACAAAGTTAGATTTTGCGAGCCATAAAGGTTCTTTCGGAGCGGCAAGAGCGAAATCCTTTCAAACGCAGCGGGCCGAGAGAGCTCATTTTTTTTTTATTCTTGATTACGGTTGAAGCTAAATTGGACATTTTGTGAAGTTTATTTGAGTCAAGTGTTCATACTAGTTGCGACCGAATACCGAGGAAGTCTCATCTAGTGTTGCCCAAAATCGGTCTTGGTCTTGCGAGACTCTTGCTGCAAGACCGAAACGTTTGAGAGAGAGTTTTGAGCAAGAGTCTTGCTCAGAACTTGGGCCAGCCTTTGTGTTGGTCTTGGTCTCGGTCTTGCAGCCAATAGTAGCGCTTAGCCAATCAGATCACCACATTATCACGCCATCGAACACTTGAAAGACAATCGTGCATTGTGATTGGTCGAATGTAATGATTTAACTTCGGTCGGGCTAAAGTTTGATAGAAAAAAGCTAGCTTAAGGTGATCTTTATAACGCTGCTCTACATTTTTTATGAATAAGGCTGTTAATGTTCAGGGTTCCGTAATGGTGCCAAGAGGACAATAATAAGCTTCTCTGGTCCGTCCTTCTGTTTGTCTTGCTGCAAGACCGATACCAACACCAACACCAAGACTGACCCATGCAAGATTTGAGTTGTAAATTAAATGAACTGTTTATAAGGGACCATTTGACCTCCTTTCCGCTTTAAGGGTATTTTTGTAACACCGAGTTTATGCCTAAAATATATCTAGCAATAAATTTTACCATTTTAGTCATGAAACTTCTTTCACTCCACACTTGTTTGCTTTATTGTTTATGAAACTCATTATAAACATTGTCAAATATCCTTCAGCCATATTGATAACTGCTTGTTTGATATATCCTTAAACACAACAAATAAATTCGAATTGTCGCATCTGCATGATTGAATAATGAGCGGATTATGTTCATGCACAGGCCAATAAGCCGTTTACATTCAACCGTAAATTCAATTGTAATTTAAAGTCCATTTTGCTCGACATTACGCATTAGGTGAGGCGGATTTTCGCTAAAATTTGCATTTGAACAGTTTAATTTCAGATAATTGACGAGATAGTCAAACAGTTTATAAATGAATGTAACTATAGCAAAGTTACACTGATTTTGTTCTGATAAGTGTGTTTCATCTCATGTAAAATGGAACTAGAATAAGACTTTTAATGCCCGTTTGTTAACGCGTCAAGACTAATTTTCTTAAGGATGCTTATTGTAGACGCCTGATGCATGAAGTTTTTAGCGGTTTGTGTAATGTGACAGGAATCGGATTGTTTCTTCTAATTGGGACTACTCTCGTGGAAGCTTGCGTGCACGGTTGGCGCCGTGCACGTCGCCGTAAGGCCTCATTTACGGAGAAGCGCGGCGTCGCGCGTCGCGTGCGGCGTGGCGTCTCGCGGCGCGTCAGACGTTTTTTCTGTTTACGGTGGGGCGGCGCATGAAGCGGCACTCATAATCGCACGCGTTAACACAAATATATAGCAATATACGATGTCGTTCATTGAGATGCGAGACGGGAAGCGTGGCGGTGCCAGCCGCTGCGCTCGAGGCGCTTCCTCAAGCATGTAGCGAAGCACGCGGCGGGCATCGCTGCCGCGCATACGGAGTACTCTGTCAAATCTTATCGATGATCATATAGTACTCCACTGCTTTGAGGAATACGTCTGCATTGTGTGATTTACAAATAAGACTGGCAGAAGGTTCCGTCGCGGGCATCCCTTCATCGAGAATTGTGGCTGCGTGCGCCGCCGCGATAAACGGCGCGTGAGACGCGTCCGTACCATCCGCGGGCTCTGCCGCAAAAAACGCTCCATTTCATGCAAAGGTGTGTAAAATCGCTTCTCCATAAAGGCACTCATACAACACCATATATTTGAATTCAGTGAGGGCCGCGCCGCTCATCGCAACGCGCAACGCCGTTTGGGGAATTGTCCTAGTGTTCTCGGACAATTTATCTAAAAAATCGATAGATCCCCGAATACCCAGCTTCATACTAATATAAAAAAACTTTTTAACAAAAAATTGAACCGCCGAAAAAACTAAAAAGCAAAAACACTGAAAAGTCAAAAATAATATACATAATCACACTTCTATATTGAAGTCGGTGACAAATTTTAACACTTTCTAGGAGATCATCATTTGTCACCGACTTCAATATGGAAGTGTGATTTTGTATATTATTTTTAACTTTTCAGTGTTTTTGCTTTTTAGTTTTTTCGGCGGTTCAATTTTTTGTTAAAAAGTTTTTATTTTATATTTTTTTGTGATTTTCATATATTAATTTTACAATCAGTGAGTGAATCATCAATCATCCCCCGTTTTTGTACCTTTAGGGTTGAATTGTTTTTTAAAATTTATATGGGACCACTCTCGGGGTATACCCTTTCCAATAAAAAAATAATCATCAAAATCGGATCACTCTGTAAAAAGTAATGCGTGGTTATTGATCACAATTAGTGAGTAAATCAACAATAATTTCCTGTTTTCCTACCCTTAGGGTAGGAATTTTTTTTTCAAATTTAAATGGGACCATTACCCTTTTCAATAAAAAAAGAATCATCAAAATCGGAGTTCTCTGTAAAAAGTTATGCGTGATCATACATTAAAAAAAATATACGCGTCGAATTGAGTACCGCCTCAGTTTTTTCGTCGGTAAAAAATGCGAAAATGAGTTTGTTTATTACATTTTGAAGCCTAAACCACTGAACTAATTTTAAAAATATTTGGCATTTTTCTTTTTTATCCCCAAATTTAATGAGTTGCCTAGGGACGCAGACGAAGGCGTGTGCAGCAGTTAGTACCTAATAAAATTAAATGTTGACGTTACCATATTTTATTTTTATATTAACAATCTGACCATAGGATACGCTTAGCAACTATGCCATACTGCCATTTGCTTAGTTTATCTACTTTTTATTTTACATTTTCGTTGTTTTTTGAACACATAAAGAAAGGCAAAGTGTTAGGAGATACATAAGGCGTCTACTTTTTATTTTGTATTGTTGCACTTAATGTCCTTTACCTACGTAGACACTTGAAACACAAAACTACACCGATTTTATGTCGTAATATCCACTAAGAAACCATTTGCGAACTTTACATTTGTGACTTTGCATTTCATTTACAAATGCTAAATATTTTAAAAAAATGATGAAAATAAATGAATTAGGTACTTATAAGAAAAAAAATCCCGTCCGAGGCACAATTTTTTTCTTGTAAGTATTTAATTTATTTTCATCATTTTTTCATTTTTGCGAACACTAAAAACACAGCTCAACTAAACTTACCAAGACAGCGCCAAAAACTCACAATTTAAAATAAGTTTAAATGGAGTTTATTTTATATTCAGAGTTCTGTTGTAATAATGGCAAAATCGGTAGATTTTTGCTCGATTTAAGGACAATTTTGTAGATCGGTAGATCGCTAAAAAAATCTGTTAAGATACCGATTTTTTGGTAGCATTGGCAACATTGCCGCACGCCGGATCAACCGATGAACCAGGATGAACCTACACACTAAATTCACCGTCCCCAGTCCCCTCGCCTATTGGTAAAACTTTTATGTCATTTATTATTGTATTTTCTGATTCAGAGCCGTTTTAAAATATATGTAGAGAGTGATCTTTGGATTTTCTTTCTATCGGATGAAATATTATTAATCATGTTTCTGTCTTAAGGAATGTTTAGATATAATGTTCAACAATATCATATATGAATTTCAGAACTGTATATTTGTGGCCGTACTACAGTAAATCGAAATTGTTCGAAAACGGGAGAGAAACGCCTTAGGCGAAGTTCCAATGCAGTGACGGTCATACGCGCCGGTAATACGTGACGGTGTACATACGCGCCAAAAACTTTGCAATTGACTCATATTAATACGAGTCAGTTGCAAAGTTTTTACAATTATAGCGTAGGTATTGAAACGAAACAAAGAAAATTGATTCACAGCAAAATAACAAAACGACATAAAAGAACTGGCAGCATAACGAAAGTCTGTAAACTTTTAATGGCTCACGAAACAAGAACGGTAAACTAACGGGGAACTACTTAGGTAGTTGGTAGTTATGAAAAGTGTACTTAATGACAGCTATTCTTTTGAGAGACATTGTAGGTACTGGTTCTCCCCCTCCCCACCTGCAGCATTCCTCGTGATTTTTTACTCCTTAACATAGGAAAGCCTCTATTTTCCAGGTTGCTTTATTATCAAATAATCAAAATGGGAATTCAAATTATGTGTTTACCTGATTTTAATCCAGTGCTATCGACCTGAAACAAAAAGTGTGTTTTTATAATTAATCCATACTAATATTATAAATGCAAAAGTGCGTCTTCTTTATTTCTGTCACCACTTTACGCTTAAACCGCTGAATCGATTTGGATGAAATTTGGTTTAGAGATAGTTTGAGTCCCGGGAAAGGACATAGGATAGTTTCTATCGCAGAAATCATCATTTAAGGGGGTGAAAAGGAGGATACAAGTTTTTATGGGGAATCAATTAACGCTAAACCAATTAAAATGAAAGGTATGGAGATAGTTCGAGTTGTGGGGAAGGATATAATCGAAATAAAAATAAGCTAACCAAATTACGAATTCCACGTAGATGAAGTCGCAGGTAAAAGCTAGTATTTAATAAATATAAAAAAAATAACCGCCTCCATGGCATAGTGGTTGAGAACACCTGGTATTAATCTGGATCCTGGTCGGGTTCTATTCCCCATGGGAACAGGGTTTTTCTACTTAGTTTATTTAGTGATAGGGCAGGGCTTAGGGCAGTTACTAATCTGTGGTAGGGCTTCTGAGCCCGCCAGGCTTGCTACCACCGTCTCACCTAAGTTTGTCGTCATAGCAACAATGTCATTCTTGTGTTCCGATAGTTAGAGGTGAGATAGCAAATTCCTCAATTATTGAGGAGTCCAGGTGAAGCTCGCTCCAATCTTCGGCTTTACCGGCACTTACCATCAGGCGAGATGTTGGAGAACAGCTTTGCCCTGTTGTTTATAAAAAAAATCTTTCCACAGTGCGCTTGGACGCATAACAGAAACACTGGTTTGGTTCTTTAGCCAGAATTTGATCCAATATAAGTAAACATGTGCAAATCACATCAAGTATGCTAAGTACATTTTACGAGGCTCCCGCGGTGAAGGAAAACATCGTGAGACAACCTGCATACATCTGCGAAGAAATTCAAAGGTGTATGTGAAGTCGACCAATCCGCACTGGGCCAGCGTGGTTGTCTAAGGCCTAATCACCCTAACATAGGGTAGGCTCGAGTCGAGTCCCTCAGTGGGGACGTATATGAGATGTGATGATGATGATGATGTATCAATCACACTGCTGATTTTTAGGAAATTCACTCTCATTCCAGTTAATTCATAGCTTTTTGTTTTTTTCGCGCAATACTTGCGTATTCTCTATTTAAATCACTATCTACTGTTCAACTGTTATCGTAGCGGCTACGGCGTAGCATGTAAGCACTAACCCACCGAGCACACTTCGGTGCACCAACCATAATAATGGACGTGTTCATTTTTAACAAGGTACATACTTTAAATCGAAAACTTCAGATTCCGGATTTTTAAATTTCTTACGTCTTAAGTATTGAAAAGATAATTTAACGAAATATTAGAAAACACCTCGAGATACCAAGATGAAGGATCTCCAGTAAGTTACCTTTGCGCTGTTTATAAAAAAGTCACAAATGTTACCATGACATCAGCTTGTGAGCTTATGTCAAATCCACAGATAAGAAATGAGTTAAAAATGTAACTATAAATTAAGCTCATTTCGTCAAAGGCAAAACCTTCGTAAATCCGTTTCAAACGGTTCATAAGCTCCATTAGAATGACCAACTTTTTAAATAGATTTCAAGCGGACTTAAAATAAAAAATAATGTATTAATACAATACTTGGCCCTTATTTTTATATAACGATAAGCTAGCTTCCCACAATTCGTGATATCTCGGACGCGGAGACTGTGAGAATCAGCTTACTGCTGGTAATTTATTACTATCATTTATTCTGTGCTGCTGGTCCGCGGATTCGAAAAATTTTTAATTCGATTTTTTTCTCGAGCGGTAGTCACAACTCGGCCAATCAGAACACTGTACATGTCGGGCTCCACCATTTATTGAAAGAACCTCGCATGACTTGGTCTCGAGCAGTGGATCGCTTTTTCACTTATTTATTTTTCTATGAAATATTCTTAAGATAAATAAATTCCGGCTTATTCTCCCGATTTGGTACCTCCGGACATAACCTGTTTCCAAATTAAAAAAAAAACAAATAAAAAGGTCAAAATCGGTATGCAGCTTTTGGGAAAAAGAAATGCAAAGATCTAAATAGAGATAACGTCTGAAACAAAAATATTTTGTTTGCACTCCAACCTAAATCCCCCTCATTCTCGTTGATTCAGTATTATATTCGAATGCAAAATTAAGTCACTTGATCTCACCCGAGATAGACAAATGAATTTCTGCGGGCTTCGCGTGATAAAAAAGAATCTCTTAAAGCACCTCGTGTGATCCATCTTGTGATTCTCATAAACCCATTAACGTCTTGCAGCGTGCTCGCGCGTATTTAAATAAGCCACAGATAATGAAAAGCCAGGTAGCAGGGTTAACCCCGACCGCTGCAGATATCCAGAGAACGCCCGCCGACATTCCACGCGCGGTCTGTGCGTAATTCAACCCTAAATTGTTGGGTACATTTTTCCCGGGAGATCTCTCTCGTATTGAGGTGTTGGCGCTGTAGATCTTTGTGCGGGGAAAATTCTACAGAACATTTTGTTTGTAGGGTGGCCACTTTTCGCGATGAATTGGGATAATAGTTTTTAAAGCTCGCGAAATAATGTTAATTTAATTAATATTCTTTCTATCGAGCTAAGTTATCGAGGTGGTTTATATTTTTTGTTATTAATAATAATATTGTCTATTTTTAGCAGAAACAAATACCCTATAGCAAATAAAGAGACTCTAGATCCGTGTTTCTTTACAAGTTCTAGAATCAAAATATCTGTTATGTAGTTGACATAAATTCTTTTGTGTAGTTAACTTCAGAAAATTATTCTACTATATTAAATACACATCTGACATATTATTATGTAATGTTGAACTGATTAAATTAAGTTAAATCTGCTACAGACATGTTATTTCGTTAATTGGTACCTACTTGCTTTTATTAAAACTATTCTAATTAATTAAAATGAGTAAAACTATGAAGCAGAAGCTTAAAAAAGTCCCGTTAAAACACGTTAAGTAGCAGTTTAAATGTGAGAAAAATAAACAAACCTTATTTCATAAGAGTTTAAAGTTTACTTATTATAAGGGCGTTCTTTGAGGGTGGGTCTCCAAAAACTAAAAACCATGTGTCAGTCTCATTTCTGTTTATTGGACAAAATAAATAGGTTTATGCTTTTAGGTTCAAACAAACTTTCAGTCCCTATTGACTCCTTTTGGGGTTGAATTTCCAAAGTACCTTTCTTAGTGGATTTTAGGGTTATAAAAGGAACCAGCTGGCCAAATTTCGGCTCGGTGATGATGGGTAGATTTACTTTCAAACGAACTGAATCTTTTTTTACTGTCCGAAGACTCGCAACCGCGTAGCCACCCTAACCATAGGATAGACACAGATTGCCACTGAAATCGTTATTCCGTCACATCAATCTCGCAAAGTCGTCATTTGTCGACTAAATTGAACCGAAGTTCGCTTCCTACCCCCGCTCTCTTTCGTGAATTCACTGGGAGTTCGGCGGCGCCGCTGTTAATATTTGAACTGGCAAAGATTAATTTTATTCAATCTCCCCGTTTACACGCTGTTATGAGCCGTTTCTGCACCGTGGACCCAAAATGTTGGCTTTAACTAAATTAAACTGATCCCGGTAACTTTGTTTGTGTCCTAACTTTGCCGAAGTAAATTATAGAGGACAGTTATCACTTGTCAGATATAATATTAACGTTTTAACAGATTTTTGGATGTCTCGCTTATTGTGTTCAAGCCATTCTGCATGCGGAGCACGGGCTGCCAAAACTGGACTTGAGTCACGCATTATTTCTCAATTTCAGTGATATAATCTCTATGTACTAAAGAGTAGCACGGCGGCGCGTATTTAGTGTGACTGACGTGATAAAAATTTCTTGACGCTCATCTAGGGATACGTGTGACTGAGTTTTATCACAAATTTCTAGGCGTGCCTGTGCTCCGACTGCTGCTACATCTTCCAAAGTATTAAAGCGATTGCTACAACCACACCAGGCAATTTGTACTAAGACTCAGTCACACGTGTCCCTTGACGAGTGTCAAGGAATTTTGATGACGTCAGTCACACTAAATACGCTCCGCCGCACTGTCACCGGTGATCGACTCGTTAAGGCGAAGCAATATGATTGATTTTATCGACAAATTTACCATAATAAGGCATTTTGCCCCTACTCTACTGTTTAAAAAAAAACGGCAATTTTAATTTTTTTACTGAGTACGGTTGGGTTCATTTATTTTGCCATATCTACCGATATAGAGGTCATACAGGCATAAATGTGGTTTCGTTCGACAGCTAACATAGTAGGCAATAAGTTTACACTAAAAAGCTTATTAAAAACTTTCATTAAAACCTTAAAAAAATACTAGAAAAATTTTGTTTTTTTTTCTTGTTTTCAAAAAAAACCTGATAACATACTTTTTTTACTTTTTAGATGCACTAAGGTAGTACCTAAAAACTGATGTCAAGACCTAAGCTCTAAGTGAAATAGTTTAGGAGTTGTGACTAGTAGTACCTATAAACAAAGACCTGCTCCGAGAAGTGAGCTAGCATTCGCGGTCCACTGGTTGGGAACTACTGTTCTAGACTAACCACAAGGGTAGTCAGTTGTAGAGTGTCTTTGTCTCTCACTATTTGTAGGGTAACTCAGGCAGTGAAATTATTGGGTACTGTGACTTGACATTCCGTCACAAGTTGGCGACGTAGGTACATACATTTGGGTCCTTGCAAATAATAAAAAAGCTGGCCAAGCGTGAGTTGGATTATCACATCGAGAGTTCCGTACAAACTTATCTAAGTGTATGTATAAGATCCCAGCTACATACTTACGGTTTTCAGATTTTTTTCGTTACATGTGCTATAAGACCTTGCTTCTTGCCAAACGACAATGTCCAAAATCGCCCCATAACCAACAAAGATTTTATTTACGTGTACGTCATAATAATATGCATATTTTATAACACTCATAACAGTATTTGACGGACAAATCAAAAATATATAAAAGTAATTTAGGAAACAAAACCAAATGAAGTAAAATATACGAATGGTTATTGTTACCTTTGGTCGACTGAATAGAATTGAGTCGATTTTATATAAGTACATATGGACATTTATTTATTTGTATAAATTATATTTTTCATAACTTCTTTCACAATTTACAACGTAAATAAAAACATACGTCAATTGACTATTCTCGCGCTGTCGCTTGTATATCGTTGTGTTTTTGACTTGCTTTATAATTTTGAGATTTCTTTTTCTTACTACGTGGTTATAATAACGTTCTCTGCGGGCCAATTATGGATCTTTAATTGTATGATGCCACGGCTTCACCTGCGTCGTTGCGCGTTATCATACGGGATAATTTTGACACTACACAGATGTGGCCAACAGCGTAACGTGTTAATTTCTATGCGGCATTGTTAGTGGCGTTAGACGTTAATAGATTTTGTATCAAACTCCACAAATGTGGCCACCGTGTTTAGCCATTATTTTTACCGCATTCGATAAGGCGTAATACGATGCAGGCGTTAACACTAACATTTACGCAGATGGAGCCCCAGCATTACATGGTATACATTTGAAAAAAGAAGTCATGAAATACGGCATTTCGTATTACCGATCTCCAATTGTTCATTAATTTTATTTTAGACGGTAGATTAATAACAATTTTAAACAGTGGCGCGGCCCAATCCTTTCATTTCTACCTGCATAAATTTTTGTGTGAATCCTAATTCCTTACCTTGACACTACTGACCGACTTGGCTTGCTATGTGACGCCACCACGCGTTTTTTGAAAATTGGGAGCTCCCTAAGTGCTTGTGCCTAAAGTTTATTGTGCAACAAACAAGTGCAATATCTAATAAGTGTATCTTCGATCCAGACAATTGGTAACGTACATTACTTATCTACTTATCACAAGCATTGCCACGACAATACTTACATACCTAACCTACTTTTAAAACGGGCCCAGCACCCTTACCAAACATTTGGTAGCAGAGCGTGGTTTTTTTAACGCACCTCTGCATTATAAAAGCATAGAAATACCTATACCTTGTCCCATAAAATATTGTATTTCTAAATTATTAAATTATGATTTTTAAATATATCGCCTGGCCGTAGCTTAAATATCAATTTATAACATCCATTACGATTTAAACATTTTTTCTAGAACGGTATGGTTAATAATATTGAAACATTATAGGCATCATATTTGAATTTATAACTTAAATTGTGATTGATTCTGAAGCGCTGCATTCATTTTGCTAATACTTCGCTCGATACCGCACAAGTCGACCCAGTTTTTTGTTGAGTACATTTCCCATACTGCAAGGAATGTTTTGTTCCTTGTTTGTTTATTAAGTATTGATTTTAATAAAAAGTTAACCTAGCAACAAAAAATCTCGTTACCCCTACCATTTGTCTCGAATGTAAAGTGTTGTTAACATTCACATTTGGTGTCCCCTACTATTTGTTCGCAAAATATATCCTATTAATTTTATAAAATAATTCCTGAATTTTGTGTTTTTTTTCGCATCATTATGTCGGATACTGGAAATGATGATACAATTGTTAAACCTTACCTCTATACGGATTCATCTGAGTATCGCGATTCAATTGGAGTAGTGCGTTATGTTAGTGATTGGGTTGCAGACACACATAATATATTGGACAGCCTTTCAATTGCTAAATTACGAGTTCGTCTTGCCGATATTGATTCTCATCAAGTGAAGTTTAGTAACGCTTGCGCTAAATTATTAGGTGGCTTAGACCCCAACATTTACGAGCAAGAACATGCATATGTTAAACAACAAATGCGTACTGTGAGAGATCAGATGGATGACCTGAAGGTGAAATTGGACGAAGTACGGCCTCCTATAGTTTCTGAGGTTCCCATTGTGAGCACCCCTAAGCACTATAGAGGGAGCGTCCCCGACACCCCGTTACCGAGCAAACTCCCGGATCTACCAATTCCACGATTCGACGGTCGGCCTGATAGCTGGATAAGTTTCATCGACCAGTTCGATAGTGTGGTTGATTCCCAACCTAACCTTACACCTACTTTGAAGTTGCACTATTTAGTGGGAGCACTCTCTAACGAGCCTCTTCGTTTAATTCAACATCTGCGTATTGAAGCAGGTAACTACCTTGTTGCGCGTGACCTTTTAAAAAGAAGATATCACAACTGTCGTGTGCTAGCAGATACTCATATCTCCCAAATACTCTCCTTACCCGCCATTCCATCAAAATTATCTGGATTACGTGTGTCATTCCTCAACCCACTACTAACTTCCTATAGATGTTTAGAACGATTGGAATTACCTGTTAGGCATTGGTCGTATATACTCATACATATTTGCTTGAGTAAACTCCCACCTGAATTAAAATCTAGATTTGAAAGGCGCTTTGGTGATGACACCAAGTCGTTCCCAACATTTGATAATCTCATCACCTTCTTAGAAGACGAGTGTCGTCACTTTGATAACGTAGGCAATGCAAATGTTGTTGATACATTTGCACATAATTATGCAAACGCGCCCCATAAACCTAAGTCGCATACTCCTCCCCCTATCCCTAAAACATATGTCGCTTTGTCAGCTGCCCCATCTATTAGATGTTTGGGTTGTGACAACACCTCCCATTATTTACGTGAATGCCCTACCTACCACCGTATGACAGTGGCTGATCGCGCTGCATTTATAAAAAAAAATCAACTATGCTTCCGATGTCTGGACAGGCACACCATAGCGTTTTGTAAACGAAACTATCGATGTGGTGTATGTTCTCGATCTTCCCATCATACTTCGCTATGTTTTAACAATGCCCAAAATGTGACCTATTCTCAAAATGATTATAATAGTTATCGTAATAAAGACATAAGACGTCATCACTCACCGTCCTACACGGGCGGGCGATCACAACCATCCCGCAAACAATATTCATCACCACGTCGTTCTCCTTCTCGTTCCTTGCCTCCCTGCAACACCCAGATGTCTCACACCTCTCGCTCGCACACCCCTCATCCCACTGAGCATCAAATCAGCCAAACTAGCCCTAGCAAGTCCAATGGATCTCCTGATCAATGACTAGAAAAGCCGCTACCTGTTCTTCCTTCATCTACCAATATTCCTGCCGGATCGTATGTACTCCTCCCTACAATTGATTTATCGGTCTTAACCTCGTCTGGCTATTATGTACAAGTTCGTGCTTTAGTAGATACGGGATCACAGAGCAGTCTTATAACAACAGACACCGCCACAAACCTTTTGAATTCTCCAATCATACCTTCATCTTTTCCTGTTCGTGGCTTAGGTAACGTTAATGTCCTTCACGCTCGGGGTACTGTTACATTGTCGTTCAAACCTAAAAATAGTGACTGCCTTACAATTACAACCACCGCTTTGGTAGTTGATGTGATCGCAGGTGTCCAACCGGAAATCAACGTAGCTAAAAACATTGTTGCTTCTACTACACACCTACCTCTAGCAGATCCATTATTTCATCAACCTAAGGACGTTTCCATTTTACTTGGATCTGATGTAATCGGATCCTTGTTGTTATCCGATGCTCGTTTACTTTCCTGTGGACTTACAGCCTTGTTTACATCCTTTGGTGTTATACTTTTCGGTCCTATTCCTGGTGGTTTGCATTCTATGATGACAGGCATTTCCTTGTCTCAAATTGTAGAAAAATTTTGGAAGGTTGAAGAACCACCTGAATCCTATATCCCTAACCCCTTAGACGAAGTTTGTGAAAAGTTTTTTAAAGCTACAACAGTTCGAGACATAGAGGGAAAGTTTATTGTACGCCTGCCATTCCTCCCTGATCGCCCTGCTTTAGGAGAATCGAAATCTAGTGCCCTTAAAAGATTTCGTAATTTAGAAAAGCGTATGCAATCTGACACAGAATTTCGTAATAAATATATTGAATTTATGCGAGAGTGTATTCAATTGAACCATATGTGTCTTTCATCATTTGACCCTTTGAAGGAACATAATTTTATTCCTCATCATGGAATTTTTAAACCATCAAGTGGCAAAATTCGTGTTGTGTTTGACGGTAGTTGCCGTACCTCTTCCGGTGTATCCCTAAATGATTATCTTCACAAAGGCCCTAAGTTACACCGCGACATTACAGATATTCTTGTTAACTTTCGTAGGCACCCGATCGTATTTGTGGCTGACATAAAAATGATGTTCAGGATGACCTGGATTTCTCCTGAAGATCGGAGATATCAATTGATACTATGGCGTGAGGATCCATCTCAACCCCTTCTGACCTACGAACTTACAACAAATATTTATGGCTTGCGTTCGAGTCCATTTCTGGCAATTCGTGCTCTTCAGGAATTGGTTGAGTTAGAGCGTGATAAATTTCCTCTTGGTGCCTTTGCTCTTGAAAATGATGTATATGTAGATGATATTCTTACAGGAGCTCCATCTCTCCCTGAAGCCCAACAGATCAAAGCTGAACTCGAAAATATCCTGGCTAAGGGTGGCTATGAATTAAGAAAATGGATTAGTAATACTCCTGAACTTATTGCAGATCTTCCTCCTGACCATGTGCAGTTGCCCTATTGTTTTTTAGATGCCAATAATCCTCAAGTTGCGTCTATTCTCGGTATTGAATATAACCCCTGCAGTGATACATTTACCTATAAATTTTCTTCAGAATCCGAAGATACGATTACCAAGCGAAAGGTATTGTCGGTAATTGCTCGGATGTATGACCCTTGTGGATGGTTGTCCCCTGTAATATTTAAAGCCAAGTGTTTCATACAACGCTTGTGGTTATCAGGCCTTACCTGGGATGAACCTTTAACAAATCCACTGCTACATGAGTGGCTTTCATTTTTTGCAGACCTTACCCATATAGCAAAATTTTCTATTCCTCGTTTATTCGTTCCCCCTAATTCAGTTTCCTTTTCCATTCATGGCTTTTGTGACGCTTCTGAGTCAGGCTATGCAGCTGCAGTCTATTTGCGTGCTGAGACTTCGTCCGGATCCTGCTCCGTTCACCTTATAATGTCCAAGACTAAAGTTGCACCCGTTCGTACTCATTTGACGATTCCTAAATTGGAATTGCTAGGAGCTACTCTCCTATCAAAATTACTTCATCATGTCGTCCTCTGTTTGCAGAAGTCGATTATGTTGAACTCTATCCATAGTTGAACGGACAGTAGGATTGTTTTGGCCTGGCTTAAAACCCCTTCTCACCTGCTCCAAAATTATGAAGCAAATAGAATTTCCCAAATTTTGAATTCGGAAACACAATCTTCCTGGAGACATGTGCCTGGTTCCATGAATCCCTGTGACTGCGCATCCAGAGGGCTCACTGCGAGTCAACTGCTTAACCATCCATTGTGGCTATCTCCTGATTGGCTAAAACAGGACATATCTCAATGGCCACTCAGTGGTGATCCTTTAACTTCAGACCTACCTGGCCTTCGCTGCCTTGTTATTTCAGGCTCTGCCCTCACAGCGGATCCTTCCTTCATATTAGAAAAATATAGTTCCTTTAATAAATTATTGAACGTGTATTGTTATATCAATCGATTTTGCCGATATTCCAAAAATCCTTTACTTCGCAAACCCTCCCCTTTTCTCACCGTTAGCGAACGACGGGAAGCTTTATTGGCGCTAGTCAAGATTGTACAGCGTCAATCGTTCCCTGATGAGATTGGTCGCCTTGAACGCGGTGATACCATCAATAATGCCTTGAGACGTCTCAACCTCTTTTTAGATCCAAAAGGCTTTATACGTGTAGGTGGTCGTCTTCGCCATAGTGATATGCCTTATGATGTAAAACACCCCCTCCTTCTTCCCAAAAATGGCAATTTTGTTGAGCTGCTGATTTCCCATTATCATCAACAGAATGCCCATGTCGGACTCAATTCCCTACTTGCCATTTTAAGCCGGCAGTTTTGGATTCTTTCCGCTAGAAGAGCTATCCAAAGGGTTATTTTTAAATGTTTCTCTTGCCTACGTCTTAAGGCTGTAACGGAACAGCCTCCTATGGGAGATTTACCCAAAGATCGTATAACGCCTACTAAATCTTTCGACGGAGTTGGTACAGACTTTGCC
Organism: Schoenobius gigantellus; assembly: GCA_963935595.1. Lineage (NCBI taxonomy): Eukaryota > Metazoa > Arthropoda > Insecta > Lepidoptera > Crambidae > Schoenobius > Schoenobius gigantellus. The sequence continues at coordinate 67,125,143 of OZ012541.1, read as the reverse complement.
GGACCCTTTTATACAAAGATTCAAGCTCATCGTAACCGAAAGCTAATTAAAAGTTATTTATGTGTATTTGTGTGTTTAAGTACTAAGGCTGTTCACCTAGAAGTTGTGTCGGATCTGACAACAGAAGCTTTCCTTGCTGCGTTTTGTAGGTTTGTTTCTCGTCGCGGGTTGCCTAGCTTAGTGCGTTCAGATTGTGGTAGAAACTATATTGGTGCAAAAAACTATTTGAAAGAGTTAGAAGATTTCCTTAAAAATAATCACACAGTTTTGGGTGGTGAACTAGCGAAACATAATATAAATTGGGTTTTCAATCCTCCTTTATGTCCACATTGGGGTGGTTTATTTGAGGCTGCTGTAAAATCAGCAAAGTCTCACCTTAAAAGAGTGGTCGGTGACACACCATTAACCTTTGAAGAGTTGACCACTGTGTTTGCTAAGATTGAGTCTGTCCTCAACTCTAGACCTCTGTGTCCTCTTTCATCAGATCCTAATGACCTAGAAGTCCTCACTCCGGGTCATTTAATAACTGGTTACCCTTTAAACGCTTTACCGGAGTATCCTTATAAAGAGGTCTCAGTAAACCGATTATCCAGATTCCAACTTGTACAGCAAATAACACAACATTTCTGGTCCAGGTGGAGTATGGAATACCTTAACACCTTACAGTCGAGACAAAAATGGACAAATCCATCTAATCCTCCCGTTATTGGAGAAATCGTTCTTCTCAAAGAGGATAATTTACCTCCTTTACAGTGGCGTCGCGGTCGTATTACTTGTTTATATCCTGGACAGGACAATGTTATTCGGGTAGTTGATGTGCAGACATCGACTGGAGTGTTAAAGAGGTCGCTAACGAAATTAGTGCGACTTCCTATTAATTAATTTTAATTGTAACGTAAACATTTTTGCATGTTTAAGGCGGGCGATATGTTCATTAATTTTATTTTAGACGGTAGATTAATAACAATTTTAAACAGTGGCGCGGCCCAATCCTTTCATTTCTACCTGCATAAATTTTTGTGTGAATCCTAATTCCTTACCTTGACACTACTGACCGACTTGGCTTGCTATGTGACGCCACCACGCGTTTTTTGAAAATTGGGAGCTCCCTAAGTGCTTGTGCCTAAAGTTTATTGTGCAACAAACAAGTGCAATATCTAATAAGTGTATCTTCGATCCAGACAATTGGTAACGTACATTACTTATCTACTTATCACAAGCATTGCCACGACAATACTTACATACCTAACCTACTTTTAAAACGGGCCCAGCACCCTTACCAAACACCAATGATATCATAACTATGGCATAATTTCAATGATGTCACCATAAAATAATGAACAAATGATCAAAAATCTGACCGGAAATCGTATTTTTCGTTTTGCACTATGATATCATATCATTTGCAAAATCATGAGATTGGTAATATGCCCTCTGATTAATAATTATTGTTTTAATAATTGTATGGGGTATGGGCTATGTGTACTGCTCTAACGAAACAAAGTGTTACTTCAAGTAACCTCAAAATCTGATTAAGCCTAAGGAGATGGTAAGGCTGGGCGAACCCCTCTGCCAAAGTAGATTGACCATATGACCATGCACGTTATTATATAAAACTAGTTGTCGCGCGGCCGCTACCATTTGGTATCGTTTCGTGTCGCGAGTAATAGCTCCTAAAATGGTTAATTGTGCAGTTTCCTCTTGGCGTTTCCTATCACTTGTAAGTATAAAATATATATTAACGTGTTTTATTTAAATACAACTTTGAACTAATTTTTATGCCGTTACGATAGAAAAATACAATGGTAAGTTGGTAGCTCAAACATAGTACACGGGCGTGATTTGCGGGCGATTGCGTAGATACACGTTAATTTGTCGATGTGTGTGTGTGTGTTTCTTTATTGTAAGGTAATATTTTCATAGTGTGCGTATCTGCTATTGAATTCTAGATTTCCGTAGTGTGCCATGCCTGTTTACCTCGCCTCCCGCAAAATATGGCGGAGAAATGTATACTGCGATTTGTTGCGTACTATCTACTTAGGCTAAAAGCTCTAATAAGGCGTGAGCGCACTACACGTTTGGAGAATCGCTTTGAATCTCGCGAATCCCTTGATATTAATGGCTAATTTTGATTTAATCCTAATATAGTGATTAATAATTAAGTGTGAACGTGCAGATTTGTGTGATTTATGGTGATTAAACAATTATAATTCTAACAACAGTTTTATTATTTTACAATCCAATCGATCGATTTAACGATAAGTACCGATGAAGACACGCCTGCGATTACATAATTATTTAAAATTATTTGTTTCAATAGATATATCTTTCATTATTAAGATAAGATTTTTTTAAATAAAGAAAAGATCAACAGTGGGTCCTCACCAAATACCTACCTATTCCTCGAGCCGAAAGCAAAATAACTAACAAAGGAACCGAACGAACGTTAAGTTTTAATTAATTTCGTGATTATATTAATTTGTTACTTTGAAACTGTCGGCGTAATTCATTCGGGGCTCGCCTTCAGAAGTTCCTGGCAGATTTTTGTTAGAATTACACTGTTTTGGTGTTTTGTTCGTCATTGTCAAGTACTAAATTCTCCATTACTGATGGTTTTCAGGATCCGATCCTCAAATGGGAAAAGCAGAGCCCTTAAGGATCACTTCGAGGGGCTTTGGGATTTCATCCTGCCATGTATCAGTGTGGTTTTTAATTTTCGAATTTCATTACATTTGTCCGACGCTCCTACGGTAAAGGAAAACGTCTTGAAGCAATCTGCACACATCTGCGAAGAAATTCAATTCACATATAGTGAAGGTGTAGGTTATTGCTTTTAGGACATTTTGCATCGAGTCCAAGTCGACCAATCCGCACTGGGCCAGGCAGCGTGGTCGACTAAGGCCTAAACACCCTAACTTAGAGTGGGCTCGAGCCCCTCGCTGGGGACGTATATGAGCTGTGATGATGATGATGATGATGATGATGATGAGGATCTGCGGTCTCTTTCAGCTGTGAAAAAAAAATGTAAGTCAACGCGATCAAAATATATTACCATTTATATAGCCCGCGAACTACGTTTCGCCATATATTTTTTCCCGTTTTTGCAACATTTTTCATTGATGCTCAGCTCCTATTAGTCGTAGCGTGATGTTATAATAGCCTATAGCCTTCCTCGATAGATGGACTATCCAACACGGAAAGAATTTTTCAATTTGAATCGGTAGTTCCTAACATTGGCGCGTTCAACCAAACAAACTCTTCAGCTTTATAATATTAGTATAAGTATAGATATTATCGCATATTTTACGATTCCACAAGGGGACCCAAACAAAGTTATAGTATAATTCGTGTTGACCTTTCTTTTTTTTCCGTGGAAATGCATTACGCATACCCCGCGCTTGGGAAGGCGCGGGGTTATGTCGAACTCTCCGCGGCCCCTGGGGGCAGAGTGCCAGCCAGGAACCGCGGCCTACCGACTAAAACCCACCGATGCCCCTCACACACGCCTTGGCGCGAGCACGTCCATCATCGCTGTGTCCTCCTCATCAGATGAAGACACGCCGAGGAAGGCCGCGTCGCTGCCGGACAAGGTCATGGGAACTCGAATGAACACTTCCACGACCTCGTCGGCGCCTGCTCGCCTATGGCGAGTCCCTCTCCGGCCGGTGATCCCCCGGGGCAGCCAGGGGATCAGCGACTGGCGGCAACCGATGCAATGCAGGACCCGGGCTTCCCAACCCAGGGCCCCGCTGGTTGCTGTCAGGAGGAAGAAGGCGGGCGAAATTCCGCCTCCTCCGCCCCGTCCTTCTACGGCGGCACGGATCGGCCGAGGGATCCCCTTCCCTGGCCCTCTCCGCCGACTCCTTCTGCTTCATCACATACACGCAGAAGGAGTTTACCGCGTCCCACGTCCTCTCTCCCTCTAGCATGGCACAGACCACGTTCTGGAGGGAAAGGTCGTCGCCGATGACGGCGGTCAGCTTACGGCGCTCCGAGGAGAAGGCGGGGACACCGCTAAGGTGTGCTGCGTGGTATCCTCTTCGGCACCACAGTGGTGGCACTCGGGGGTCGCTTCCCGTTCGATGCGGTGCAGATAGCGTCCAAAGCAACCATGGTTGCTAAGAATCTGCACCAAGTGGTACGAGAGCGACCCGTGGTGCCGGTTCGCCCATGCGGTGAGGAACGGGTGCATGGCCTCGACGGTCCTGGACAGAGTGTTCGAGACGGAGGCCGAACCCATTAGCTCCTGAAGCTCCTCAAACCACAGGTGAAACGCCTCCACTCCAAGGCGGAGGCCCTCTCTCTCGGCGCCAAGCGCCGAATTCGTGTTGACCTAGAATCATGAAGTTTGGGAAGAGGCAATGTCTTACAGCTAGTTAGGATCTTATATACGAGTACTTAGATAACTTTGACGGAACCCATGTATGTGTGTGTCAGTAGAAGAACTTAAAAAGTCTTGTTAAAAACTCCTTTACGCAACCGTGCGTTCAAAAACATCATCTTAATAATTGTATCTCATTACATAACCTAAAAATGAAACAAAATAACGCAAAGGTCGAAGTTTTAATGCGAATCGTGAACTAATTAGAAGGTGTAGTGATTTCGCAGAACCATCATGGCCGCCGCCGGAGCGTTGAAATTAATTAATATTGCGGCCTAAAATGGTACGAATCCAAATTATTCATCCCAACGTTATCTTCAATATCTAACACTTAGATCACGCACCGTCCCCGAGCCTTAATTAATACTGCTTGGGGCCAATTTGGATAAAGCTGATGATTAACCTATGTACTCGTAGAAGGTCGAATACATAATGTCCAGTTTTTGACTTCTTAAATGTGAAACCCTTATTTCGTGTCAATTTTGGTATTAACACATTATGTAGCTTTAAGTAACGACCTCTTTTTTTTAGTTACTATCAAAAAGTGAAACAACAATAAGACAAGATCATAATTTTTTATTACAGTCACTGTGTGACGGAGTGTTATATATGCATTTTAAAACAAATTTTATTATATAGATGTTTTTGGCACCATATCTTTATAACAGATTGAAGGCCATTAATTCTAATTGGGTAGTATTTAAACGAGTGCCTGTAAATGAAAAATTTAAGATACAAAAATAATTAATTTGGGTTATTGTATTACTAAGTGAGCGACTGACTGCGAAGAACAGTAACTTATAAACATTCATTCGACTTACTTCAAATACAAAATGAGAAGCTTCATAATATTTGAGCGACCTAATATTTGTTTGAGTGACACTCAAACAAATATTATGTCCTCCATTTTTTTCAGTATTTGGCAAATTATTTATTTATGTTGAGCGGCATTTTATCTTAAATGAGGTGTTTCGAATATAAAAACCACTTTGAAAAATACCATAATGAGCAGAGTACTTTGGCTCAAATTTCTTTTAAATCATTGTTATTATTTTTTGAAAATTAATAACGAGAGGAGGAGGGGAGCCACCCCTTGTACCACTCTCCCCCCTCTCGGTGATGCATAGTTTTCGAGATATTAATTTTTGAAACGTTCACAAACCTAATCTCAAAATGTATGGGAAAAGGTTGGGTTGTGTATAAGTTAATCATGTTTGTGCCACACCTTGAACCTATTTAAGAATTAAAAGATGTTAAAATTGGAAGATCTTTAAAATATGATTTCAGTGGTATAGGTTCCCATAGAATACGATATGACGCTGCGCTCGCTTCGCTCGCTCCGCTCGCTCCGCTACGCATGGTCATGTTCTGAACCTAACCTAACCTACAGTAGGCAATTTTGTCCCCCTATTTTCTTTTGAGATGGCGGGGGCTTCGCCCCCCATCCCCCTGCCCTTTTTTATACCAAAAGATGCCGTCTCTGTATTTCTAGTCGCTCACATAGTAATTTAGTCGCACGTTTAAAATTTTTATATCCAAAATCGATTATTCTAAACACACTTTTACTTTTTACACAGGCCTACACACGTTAACTATGCTAATCGCTGCAACGACACCTCAATTTCACACCTCTCACTCCAACAAACATGTTAGCGCACAATATTAGGACTGGTCGTACAGCGGTGCACTATCCCACCAAAACACCACTATTCGAGGTGGGGCTCGCTAACATCCGCGGGCTCCATTCTAACCTCTTGGCTGTCCACCACCATCTTGAGACAGCCCGTCCAGCAATGCTGTTTTTGACAGAGACGCAAATTATCTGCCCGGCCGATACAAGCTACCTTAATTACCCCGGCTACGCTCTTGAGGAGTCCTTCAAGGCAAAGGCAGGTGTTTGCTTGTTCGTCCGGGCGGACGTTTGTTGTCGTCGCCTGCGCTGTTTGGAGGAACCTTCCTTTTCCCTCCTTGTGGTACACGTCGATTTTGGCACTCATTGCAGTGTCTACGTGTGCGTCTATCGTTCCCACCGTGGTGACTTGGAGACAACTCGACTTTTTGAACACCTAAGTCGGGTGGCAGATGACGCGCAGGAGCAATTTCCTTCCGCCGAGCTGGTGTTTTTAGGGGACTTCAATGCTCACCACGAGTTGTGGTTAAGTTCCTCTAAAACTGACCATGCGGGTAGGACTGCCCACGCATTCGCTCTCACGCACGACCTGACACAATTGGTTACCCAGCACACCAGGGTACCAGATATTATCGGTCAAGCGCCCTCTTTGTTGGACCTTCTGCTGACAAATCGCCCCGACGGATATCAGGTGGTGATTCGAGCTCCACTAGGATCTTCAGATCACTGCCTGGTATCCGTCTCAGTGCCTCAGGCGTCGCGACCGTCGCCTGTGGTTGCAGCACGCCGTCTGTGGCACTATGCGTCAGCAGATTGGGACGGTATGCGGGATTATTACGCGTCTGTCCCTTGGTGGCAGCGCTGTTTCAGTGGGATGGATCCGAACTCCTGCGCTACCTCTGTTGCTGACGAGATCAGATTAGGAATGGAATATTATATTCCACATTCCAATCTCGTCAGTAGAGGGAGACGTAACCTCTGGTTCAATCGCGAGTGTGCCTCTGCTGTTGAAAACAAACAGCTAGCTTACCGCGCTTGGATCAGAGGTCGAGCTTCTAGGGATCCCAATACTAACCTACTGAAAACAGCCTATAATAATGCCACCAAGTTGTGTAAGAGGGCTTACATTAGAGCGGATGCTCAGCGCATTGCACAAGTGGGTCAGGAACTGCTAGCGCACCCTACGGGTAGCCGTTCTTTCTGGCGCCTGGCCAAAGCTGTGCAATCAAACTTCTGCCAACCCTCGCTGCCACCGCTGAGACATGCCGATGGCTCACTTGCTCATCAGCCGCAGGAGAAAGCCGACCTCCTGGCAAAACTCTTCGCGGCCCATTCCCGTATCGATGACTGTGGTGCACAACCTCCGACACTGTCCCATTGTGGCAGCACTATGCCCGATATCCGCATCAGACAGCGAGATGTGCGGGCGGAGCTACAGTCGATTGATATTCGAAAAGCAAGTGGACCAGACGGCATTCCTGCGATTGTACTTAAGAAGTGTGCAGCGGAGTTGACTCCGGTCCTGACGCGTCTATACCGTCTGTCGTTCTCTGCTGGTTGTGTGCCGAAATCTTGGAAAGAGGCCAATGTCCAGCCGGTTCCCAAAAAGGGAGATCGTTCTGATCCGGCTAACTATCGCCCTATAGCCGTCACTTCCATTTTGTGTAAAATCATGGAGAGGATCCTTAACACCCAGCTGATCCGTTACCTGGAAGGTCACTCGTTGCTTAATGACCGTCAGTATGGGTTTCGTCCTAAACGGTCAACAGGTGACCTTCTAGCGTTCCTTTTGCACAAATGGGGTGAATCTATCGATAAGCGCGGCGAGTCTGTGGCTATTAGTCTCGACATCGCCAAAGCTTTTGATAGAGTCTGGCACAAGGCTCTCCTTTCCAAGCTTCCGGCATACGGATTGCCCGCTCAGTTCTGTACGTGGATTGCCAGCTTCCTCCACGAGCGTAGAATTCGCGTTGTCGTTGACGGCTGTGCTTCGCGGTTCGTGGCAGTGAATGCTGGTGTTCCACAAGGCTCCGTTCTATCCCCAGCATTGTTTCTTCTGCATATCAATGACATGCTTTCCTTGGGAAGTATACATTGCTATGCAGACGACAGTACAGTGCATGGGGGATATCACGGAAGCTCAGGGGCTGCTCGTGGCAATATTGATAGGGAGAGGCAGAATCTTATCATTGAGCTCAACAGGACGCTGGACCTCATCTCCGAATGGGGTTCCAACAATCTTGTCGAGTTCAATGCTAAGAAAACACAGGTGTGCGCGTTCTCGGCGAAAAGGTCACCTTTCCTCCCCCCTCCTTCTCTTCAGGGCACAACCCTTCACACACAGAGTAACATCACCTTGCTCGGAATGAACATTCGCTGCGATCTGAACCCCAGAGACTACATCGAATCCGTTATAACTGCTGCCTCACGGAAACTCGGTGTCCTAAACAAGGTGCGTAGGTATTTTGCGCCGGACCAACTATGCCTGTTGTATAAAACTCAGGTTAGGTCTTGCGTGGAATATTGCTCGCACCTTTGGGACGGCTCCGCTCAGTACCTCCTCGATGCTCTGGACAGATTGCAGCGTCGCGCTATTCGAATAATTGGCGATGTAGAGGCAACTAACACCCTCGAGCCTCTGCAACTTCGTCGTGACATCGCCTCTCTTAGCGCCTTTTACCGAATGTTCCATGGGGAATGCTCTGAGGAGCTCTTTAACCTTATCCCTCCCTCTCCATTCCTTAACAGAAACACGCGTAAGGGCCTTCGGAGTCATCCGTACACTGTGTCCTCCTTTTCACACCGTACCAAGAAATTCCAAGATTCCTTCTTCTGTCGTTCATCCCACACTTGGAATTCTCTACCTGCGCACGTGTTTCCTCCATCCTACAACATGGGTTCCTTCAAAAGAGGTGTGAAAAAGCATCTTTTAGGCCGGCAAGGGGCGGGCAGGTAGGATAGTGGATGTCGTCCCTACTCTATCTGTCAACTCATTTGGGCCTCTTTCACCGCTTTACATCAGGCGGGAGGAGGTCATTTGCCGGGCCTTACATAAAAAAAAAAAAAAAAAAAAAAACACTTTTTGTAAGCTCATTCTGGATTTTATTATTAATTAATATTCGTCGTCAGTTTAGTTAATTTTTCGCTTACTCAAATTCATACCGCTCAAGTTATTAAAATAGTATCTCATCATCAGTCGCTACCTGTTTTTTTATTCGATCGGTTTATTATTCCCCATTCTAATTTCTAAATGTTTGGTCCTTTGATTATAGAAACAGAACCAAGAGACTATTCCAAGAAGTACTCCGTGATATGTGGTGTGAAGATAAAGATAAATTATTGATAGTTATCAAAATATTTGTATCACGCGATTTACGAGTATATACTGTGTTTGTGTGTGTATCACGTAACTTTATGTAGCTGTAGTCGAAAATATCTTTTATAAACGATCATACCTTTCGGTCCTGTTGACTTTCAAGTATGACTTTCACAGCTGAAGGCGACCCGTGTATTCGATATAAATTTCATTATGCGCGTTCCTGAGAAAAAGGGGTCCTCACAGAGAGCGGGGCAGACGGACAGAAGGACAGACTGACAGACGGACATACAGACAACAAAGTGATAGATAATATATAAGGGTACGGAACGGTTCCCGTTTTTTCCTTTGGGTACGGAACCCTAAAAGAGATTGATACAGTTGAAATTTTTGCCCAGGGAATAATTAGTAATAGCGTCAACATGGAATTGATTCAAATGCTTCTCGAGGTGAAGATATTTTCACGTATTTTTTTATTGAAAAAGAAACAACAACATTTATTACAATGAGAGTGCCACTTAAACCTCTGGGGTTTGTGTGTGACACTTTACAAATTTCCACTTTACTTTTTCATAGTATTGCCTAGTATATTTTTCAATGTTTAGAGCATTTGTAAAGACTTTATTTTACAAATATAAAATAAAAGTTTCATCCATTACATCCTAGGCTTCAAGTCGTAACGAAGGCAAAACAACAATCGCAACCCCTCGATATAAAATATCAGCGGTTTGAAAAACTGACCACGTATCTGGCGTAAGGGTTATCTCGCCCCCATCGAGGGTCGCCGGGACTCATTAGCCAGACAGATAGCGCACTCAGCACACGCGGTTCATTAATTTTAACAGGCCTCGCTAATTTCAGCTCTATTGCCTGACATTTGGAATTAATGTTAAGCGTCTGCGTTTCACTGACGTGGCTTTCGGAGTGCTTCATGCTTTCATTGATTGTAGATTCGTAGTAAATGCCATCGCTTGTTGTTCTCAAACCGATCACAATTGTCTTAGTATTTTTTTTCACACATAACAGGGTCTTCATCTGACCTGATAGTAAGTGATGATAAGACGGAAGATGAAAGATAATTGTCGTCTCCTCGAAATGAAGACACGGACGCTGCTGGGCATTTGGAGCATCAACGATTGAGAGTGACCTGTGCGTGTGCAATGCAGGACTCGAGCTTCCCAGGTCCCGGTCCTGCTGGTCACCATTAGGAGTAAGAAGACGGAGAAATTGCCGCCTTCTTCGCCTTACCCTCCTGCGACGGGATGGATAAATCTATAACTCCTACTAGGATCCCAACGTACGTTGTCAACTTGTGACATAAGATGTCAACTCACAGAACCCAGTGATTTTACTGCCTATCTTATCCCTCAAAAAAACGCAGCAATTAACAACTGCTGCCCTTCAAACCGGAAGACAGTAGGTGCAAGTATCGCTGTTTGAGGGCAGTAAGAAAGAAGGAGGTATCTGCGCAGACGACTGTAGCTCTGAATCACTCTCTGGTACATTAGACTTGATAATAAAAGAAAATCAACGTAACAGCTTAATAAAATTTTAAAGCAATAGCTAAGTTAACGAACAAAATGCTATACCAGATTATGGACCAATAAATTTAATGGCCGCAATGAACTGTCTAGACTTAAAACGACCTTTTCATGTCCCGATTGATCCCTCTTAATTTTTCTCGTCGCTATTCTCTTCAGAACCCTCAATCAATTATTTATTATGACAATGTAGCAAGTTAGAGCTACAGCTCGCGGTTTCACAGACCAAAGTCGTAAACAACAAAGTAACAAGCGCCCTGCCACCGATTTTTTACATATAACAGGGAAGCTCTTGACCTTCATCTCACCTGATGGTAAGTGACGATAAGGCCGAAGGTGGAAGCGAGCTTCACCTGGACTCCTTAACAACTGAGGAACTGGCTGTCTTACCTCTGAAAACACAACAATGCTTTTAACATTGTTACTATGGCTACAAAATTAGGTGAGACGGTGAAAGCTATCCAGGCGGGCTCAGGGCCCTACCACCACCTAAACCGAGCAAAATAATTTCTACCCCCATGGGGAATCGAGCCCCGGACCTCCCGATCTGCTGACCGGTGGTCTTAACCACTAGACCACGGAGGCGGATTAAACCACATGAAGGATCTTCTTACCTGATGATAAGATCCTTCACATGGTTTCTTAAGATTCATAAATACGAGTATTGAACCCCTATATAAAGACAACACAGTACCCAGTATCAATGGCCGTCTTACCCTTCAAGTTGGAATACAGCAGTGTAAACATTGCTGCTTCGCAGCCTAAATAGGTATGATATATGCAATGACCCAGGCTCTGATTAAAAAGCCTCTTTTCACATGATCTTCACTATTTGCATTCGATATTCAAAAAACATGAACACTTCTGTGCTCACACCCATTCATCCTCACAAGCGTAACTAAATTGCTGACTATTTATATTGTCCCCGCTACTGGGCCTTGTCTGTGCTGATGCGTGTCTGCGCGTCTGTGTCCGCGTAGCTAATATGAATACCACATGAGTCATATAGATGTGAAAAATATAGGTGTGGTGTCTGTAGACAAGCCTCGTGCTGATAAACTTGAACGAAAATATTGACTGTGCCACATCTGTCACGTTACGACTTGGACATTCTGGAAAATGAGCATCATTTTTAAAGTAAAATACAAATGTAAGGAAATTGTTCTAAATAACAGAGTCAAAAGTTTGACATTTCAGTTTCATCTCTGTTCTTCTAGAATAACGCTTACCCTATTTTTGAACGGGTATGGTTCTTCTTTGTTCCCTTTGTTTTTTGCATTGATGAATAAGTAGGTGGTTTATACACGCACAGGTGCACAATTAAAGATTACTTCCACTGTTAAAAGTATTTGGTTGTGACGTCTCTAAGTGTGTGTCTGTAGACTGGAGTAAAGATTTTCGACTTTGACTTCGATAAATATTCATTGGTACCTTTAAGGGCGCACTAATCGCGTACTCGGCCCGGAGTTTTACGGCTGTCATAAAAGTAGATAATATACTTAGCTGGAGTGCTTGCACGCGTGAACGAAATACGCAATTTATGGCACAGAGCAGTGGTCGTCGGTAGTGTTAAGCGCGTTGCGAACTAAGACACTTTTTGTTACCAAAATTGTTGTATTAATTACCAGTCGCCTAAGCCGTATTTGATGTGTCATTATAATCATCGAAGAGCCATACACCTATAATTGAACATAGGCCTTCCTCGACAATGAGGGTTTTGAGACCCTCTGCCAAGAAATAGGAAACTGATAATAAATCTTTAGTCCAACTCCTGGCCAGCGTGATGTAATGCACATTTTCTTTATCATTGAATCCGAATCTGAATGTTGCTTGTGTCTTCAAGTCTAAGTTTTTAAAATATACGGAATAATTTTTGATTGGCTATCTGTTTGACATCCAATACATGACACAATAGTGTCAACGCTTGCACAGCATCTCAGACATATATTAGTCTAGAAACTCCAGAAACATGTTACTGTTAGTGACTTACCACAAAGTCTAAACGTTCTATTCTGACTGTGGTGAATCTACCTATATTTATATTTTTTAGTTACCAGTCATCATTTCGTCAAAACACGCCCACTGTTGGATAAAGGCTTCCCCCAGGGATCTCCAAACCGATGTGTCCTGCGCCTCCCGCATCCATCGGCTTTCTGCCACCTACACCAGATCGTTGTTCTACCTTGTGGGGCTTACCAACTGCTGCGTCTTCCGGAACGCGGCCGCCACTCGAGGACATTTCCGCTCCAACGGCCGTCCATCCTGCGAGCGATGTGTCCTGCCCACTGCCACTTAAGGTTTGCATTTTTTCGGGCTATGTCGGTAACTCTAGTTGTTCTACGAATCTGAAGGGATCGTGTAGAGCTTAGCCTTCCCCATTGCCCTTTGAATGACCTTAAGCATTCTTATAAGACCCTAAGATTCTTATAAGATCTTTTAAAAAATAAGACCCATTGTAATCTCTAGACTCCATATGTCATCACTGGCAACACACAAGAATTAAAAACTTTACTTATGTATATACGAGTATCAAGAAACAATTTTCAGTAACCACTGCTTAGCTTATAGGGCTTGACTTACTTGATAAATTTAAAATAAACTTTTATTGGTGGTTTCGTGTTACCATATTTGATGAGATAAATTCACATATGAATCGTGTATAATTACTAATGTAATAAATTTTCGTAATTTTTATTAAATATATTTCTATTACTTTAATTTTCATTTATTATATAATTCTTTAAAATGTCAAAGATATGTAGTATGCGATCGATATCATTTATTTTACCTATTAATTACAGTTATTACTGAACTTTAACTTTATCATTTGAAAAGAAAGATTTAGATAATAATAAATATAAAATTGTTGAATTGGACTACTGGTCAAAGATATTGCACTATGCGCAGGTTATTTAGTACGCTAACCCAATATAATGAAGTCGAAATTGTTACGTACTCGTAGATCGAACGATTCCTTTTTAGTATGGAGAGCGAACACGTGTAGACTTCCATATAAATCACGTAGTTAGATTTTCACTGATGGCCAAATTGAAACGATTACTCTCCCACCCACATAGCACTTATGTCATTAATTGACTTCTTAAGCAAGCTTTTAATTTTTCTGAGTAGGTAATTCTAATTATTCTAAAAGCTTATTCTTGCCATTATACATCATGTTTAGTATTTCCATAAAAATATTAGGTACCTACCTATTAAACATTACCACATTATAAAAAAACTTTATTCAACAAATACGAGTATACATAGGCTGCTACTTAAAAGCTTTAAAAAAGTTGTGTCCTTTTTAATTTACCTAAAATCACCTCTAATACATCATCAGTATTTTATCAGTCTGAAGTAAAACAAGAATTAAATAAACAATAATATAGAGACAGGTTTATCACAGGCGAAGTCATGACAAACCGTCGGGGAGTGCAGCTCCATCCTCGCAGAGACCAGAGCGCTGCCATCTGTGGCGGGTGCCACGGATGCACATACTGCTGGCCCTGATGATCGCGATCTGGATTCTTGCGCGTAACCATCCCATTATTGGGGCGAGGGGCCGGCTCCAGCGGTCTGCCAGTGCTTCGGCGAGGTGTTTGGCGAAGGTTTTCAATTGTGGTGCGAAGACCCCGTCGACTGAGGTTACCAGGGGTGTAAAGGTGGCATGGCGTGTCTCGCATGGGCCACAGTATTTCCTCATTTTTTCGTCTTCGGCTGAGCGAAGGACGGCTGCAACTGGGCGTGATGCGTAGGAGGGAGCGTCGGTGTCAACGACACGGACATCAAATAACGCCTCCCTCTGCGCGATCCACACCTCGCGGCAGGCCAGGTCTCCGCGCAATCCGGAGTCTCCTTCGGAGATGACTGGCTCTTTCGTGACGTTTCCCCAGGCCTGTTGACATAGATCACAGAAAAGGTCCCTTATCTCATTGTGTCTGCGTGTGATGAGGCCGCCTTTCTTGCAGCACAAGGCGTGGTCTACGTTGAAGTTGTCGCTGCCGCAGCCGTCGCAGGACGTAGGCATGGAGACCGGTGTGCGGAGGTATCTTATGGCTAGGGCGTCCCTGAATTCATGGGGTGACAGGTCGAAGTTGTCTTTTCTTGTGGGTATTATTGAGAGCCAGGTGGAGGTTTTGTTTACCACATTATATGTATTTATTTGGCCTACACCACTGAATTATGCTCATAATAATTAATCTTGCCTTTTGTGTAGAGATTATTTCATAGATAATAACAAGCCTTTCATTTTCTTTATTCCTGCAAATACAATGCTAGCAATAAAAAAAGATTATTGCGACTTAGTACTTGTACGTTTTAAAAATTCGAACAAGCTTAATATCGAATAAAGCCATTAGATTCGATCTTGCGTTTACTGAATTCATTAAACCACTGAGGTTTTAATCTGCATAAAAATTGGCTTTATTTTGAGTATCTCTATTTTACAGTTAACCACGATGTGTTAATAATCTGCCCCAATTTAAACTTTGAACATGTTATGTAAACTGTTTATGCACGAATCAGCAATGATTTTTCTAGTGAAGTGGTCAGACATGAAAGAAATAATATTATTCAAGTTTTAAGACTTGATATTAGCAAATAATGTCAATTTTAAATACTAATATTTCATAAGATTTTTTAACTGCCGAATCGCTTAACCTTACAGTTGAATCCAAAAAACGCTAAGCTCTATTTCTCTTGAAGCAGTCATTTATTTATTTATTTATGTACAGTCATGGATGTCTTGTCTTTTAAACCGGTGATCGATGTGCTTTGACCATCGAATTGAAAGGGGTTATGATTGTTAAGTTGTCAGACACTCGATCTTATTATAAATCGTAGTCTAACGTATCCTTGGTTTAAACTTGTTGCTCTTTCACTTGTGTTGATGAGTAGATACAGACAGCGTCCGGCTCAAACCAAGACTAAGCTAAGTGGACAGTAGTAGCTAAATGATTCCCTTTCATCTCGTGGTAAGTGGAAGTAGCGTCTAAATGTGAAGGTAGTTAGTGCAGGAGAGAGTACCACGCCGCACTAGCCACCGTCACCTTGTCGACCTGCAACGTGATCCTCCACGCCACTTTTAAAGGACTTGGGTTTGTAAGAAGGCGGGGACACGTGTGCTGGCGGAGGGTTCCATTTTTTGTTTATGTGACATGAAAATGAGTTGCCACATTTCTTATTTCGCCTTTTAATGGTATTCAGAGTAAGACGGTGCCAGCGCAGACCTGCATGTGCAGTCCTCAAAAGGAAAGGAGGGATTGGGGGAAAAAAGCTCCATCAGAATACTCGCCGTGGTAAAGTCGACAGAACGCGCTTAGTAACGCAATTACATTTCGTTATATTGTCCACTTGGTTATTCAACGTGTCATTAAAATAAAATAAAAATACGAAAATTTTCGCTGATTATTACCGAAGATATTTTTTTTGTTTTGTTGCATATCCCGCAAATTTAAAACTCTATGGTCACGCGCCGGCGAGTACCTACGATCGGAGCGCGAGCGCGCGCGCTAGTGATGGGTTGAATCGCAATTTCTTCAACTCGAGTAACTCGAGTTGAAATACGAGTTCGTTCTAACTCGGGTTGCAACTCGGGCTAACTCGGGTCGATTTGATTCGACCGACTGACGATTCAAAGTCGAATTTATTTACGTGTGTTATTTATCCAAAAATACCGATATGAAAATGCCCGGGCCCGAGCTATTCAACTCGACTCGCCCTCTGCTACGCGTAGCGGCACCATGCGCCGTAGTAGTGCGAGTCCGTAATGAATGACTGAGTCAACTCGGTAGATGAGAAAATCAACTCGGGTCAACGGGCTGAATGACGAACCCGAGTTGACCGAGTTATTTAACTCGAGTCGCCCGTCGCTAGCGCGCGTCGCCAAGACGATAGAGTAAAGAAAATTTAAAAAGCAGCGTGGCTGAAAAATTGTTATTGGATAATTTCAACTTTTGCACAATTTCATTATCACATTGTATACAAAGAAACTCCCACCTCCACCGCTTGCATAGCTGCAAGC
Organism: Schoenobius gigantellus; assembly: GCA_963935595.1. Taxonomy (NCBI): domain Eukaryota; kingdom Metazoa; phylum Arthropoda; class Insecta; order Lepidoptera; family Crambidae; genus Schoenobius; species Schoenobius gigantellus. The sequence continues at coordinate 67,108,253 of OZ012541.1, read as the reverse complement.
TAAAGTACTACCTACAAGCCTAATTACGACAAGGCGAGCACGGGTTTGTATAATTCGATTTACGGATGCCGTAAATAAATAATAACTGCCGTGTCCGGATTCCGCCGTTCTAGGGCTGACTCGGCCAATTCGGCCCCCGGGTTGACCTTTGCGGCCCAAGTTTTGTGGTGCCTACACCGTTACACTTGTTGGCTGAATAATGAAACGGAAAATCGCAGCCTCTCCGCTGCTCCTTCCGTTAAATACGCATTTTAATTACAAAGCTGCCGCCGACAAAGGATTCCGATATTTTGGCGTGGTTTGTGCGTCGGTATATTTTCCTGTATTTTTTCCTTATGTATGTAATATTAGGTAAATCTAACTCACTAACTCTAAGTTATATCGTGTTACAAAAATATCCTTAAAGAAGAAAGATATTACATTTCTGCCGCGGCCAGCAGGTGCAGCATTTGATTGCCGTGCGATCTGAGTATGTCCGGCATGTGATATGTGGGCAGAGTCCGGCAGTGCTCAGTTAGGGCCAAGGCTTGTAAGATTATAGTGCTTTTCTTAAACTTGCAACTTAATTAAAACAATCTATATATATAAAAGAAGAAACTGACTGGCTGACTGGCTGACTGACTGACATATCAACGCACAGCCCAAACCACTGGGCCTAGAGATTCCAAATTTGGCACGTAGGTTCCTATATGAGGTGAAGGGGTGCACTAAGAAAGGATTTTTTTAAATTCACCCTGTAAAGAGTTGAAAAAGGGCTCCAAAGTTTGTATGGGGAAACCAGATTACTTGCTCTATTTTAATCGAAACTTCACATGAGTACTCCAATCATAAATAAGTTAACACCTGTTTCAGGATTTTCCAAATTTCAACCCCTAAAAGGGGGATATGGGGTGTCAAAGTGTGAAAATTGATAAATCAACGCACAGCCCAAACCACTGGGCCTAGAGATTCCAAATTTGGCACGTAGGTTCCTCGTGATGTGTAAGGGTGCACTAAGAAAGAATTTTTGGAAATTCCACCCCTGAGGGGGTTAAATGGGATGAAAGTTTGTATGAAAGTCCGTCAGTTTTGAAGTTAGGATTTCCAAATTTTGGATTTAGGCTGGAGATTTATGCAAGTGCAAAAAGAATAGATTTTTCAAAAACCCCTCTTTACGGGGTTGAAACGGAGGTCTAAAATTTGTACAAAATTAGACTATCTATATAAACGACACACCAAAAAAACCAAGGCAAACACCCTCACTTCTGTTCCAGTCGATTCTTTCAAAAAGCACCGGACCGCCAGTATCTAAATGGGGCCATCCCCGCGATATCACAGAAATCGGTTCTCAATCAGCGAAGTTCCACAGTAGCGAACATAACTGAATTGACAGCCCCCTTCTTTCTGAAGTCAGTTAAAAATGCAATGCAGCCAGTGCCAGAAGGAAAAATATATAAATTTTTTAATCAAACTCACACTTCACCGTTTTTCATAAGTACATTAGATTCCTCCGACTTATCTCTTGGGTATCACAGGGATCCAAAATTTCGTAATTTTTTAAGCTTCGACGCATACTTTGGAGATATTTGTAAAATCTCTAAATTTCTCTACATAATAGGGCTCGGGATGAAAAATGATTGATTAAATATAGGTCTCGGCTACATATTACTTATTATCTTCCATCTATATCTGTATATATAAAAGAAGAAACCGACTGACTGACATATCAACGCACAGCCTAAACCACCGGGTCTAGAGATGCAAAATTTAACAAGTAGGTTTCTTATGAGGTCTAAGGGCTATGAGCACTAAGAATGGATTTAAAAAAAAAAGCCACTCTCTAAGGATTTGAAACGGAGGTCCAACTTTTGTATGAGGAAACAAAATCAGACTATTTTATTCGAAATTTCACAGGAGTACTGTTATCAATAAATGAGTAAACACGTGTTTTAAGTTTTTACAGAATGCAACCCCTAAAAAAGGGTAATGGGATGAGAAAGTCTGAAAATCAACATGGGTATTTTTTTTGTGGTTTATCGAGTCGCTGATTATGAAAACAGCAACAATTTTAAAATCTAACGTGGCAGACGTGAATTATCACCCATATAAGGGTTCTATATATTTTTCATTTTAGGTATGCCATCTCGATCGTCGTCAATAGGGTACCTAGGCGAGCGCGGGCGGCGCGGCGAGACGAGAGGAGTAGTTATTAGGAATAATTCTGCATCTATAATTAGTACAGTTCAAGGTGCTGCTGGAAGGTGGTTGCCTTACCCGAATTTGACGCGAGTGAAGCCGCGGGCAAAAGCTAGTAGCATATAAATCTCGTGTCACAGTGTTTGTTATCAAACTCATCCTTATAGAGAAAAAAAAACAAAAAAAATTGAATGGAAAAAAAATCTTTTCCCATACAAATCACAGGTAAATAACTTTTGACAGAACGAAGTCGGTCCGGGCAGCTAGTACATAATTATAAAATAAAGGTATTTATAAAAAAATACAATTCAAACGTTTTCAGGTATTTCTCCCTCGATTTCAGTAATAATTTGTTTTCAATAATTGCTTTTGTCGATTGTTGAATCTCGCGGGTGGTGTTCAAATATCTTCATTACTCAATCATCATAACAGCTCATATACGTCCTCAACGAGGCGCTCGAGCCTACCCTAACTTAGGGGGTTTAGGCCTTAGTCAACCACGCTGACCCAGTGCGGATTGGTGGACTTCACATACACCTTTGAATTTCTTCGCAGATGTATGCAGGTTGCCTCACGATGTTTTTCTTCACCGTGAGAGCTTCAGATAAATTATGAAATTTATCTGGTACATGGCGGTCTCGAACTCCGGACCTCCCTGTTGAAAGGCAAGTCCCGAATCCACAGCGCCAACGACTCAATGAACTGAACGAAATTAATATCTTCATTACCAAAAGAACTTTCAATTAATATTACAACTACTATTAGTTGTAATATTAATGGAAAGTTTCTTTACTATTCAAAAACTAATCTTTAACTTTATGACTTGTTTGTGTTTTTGAAGTCGGTTTTATTTTTTTTACACTTTGTGTACCTACATATAATCTATTATGTAATGTTTGCTGTGCTGTTATACAACTGACACTACATTTGTACATAGGTATAGTGATCAGATCCATTGTTTTGTGACTCAGAAATTCCACAAGATTATCACCCTTGAAATAAAAAGAATCATAAAGATTGCCTGCGAGCCACTGCCACTTAAGGTTTGCAATTCTTTGGTCTATATTGGTGAGTCTAGTTCTTCTACAGATCTCATTATTTCTGATGCCATCGCGTACAGAAACCCTGAGTATAGCCCTCACTATTTGAGTGACCTTGATCCTTCATATGAGACCCATTGTAAGTGGCCACGTCTCAGCTCCTTACATCATCACTGGCAACACACGCGAATTGAAGTCTTTCTTCTTGAGACACTGCGATAGATGGGCCGAGAATATGCTGCGTAGCTTCCCGAATGCTACCCAGCTGAGTTGGATTACCTCTTTCTAGAAATTGGACTGACCGAGCTGCACTATTTGCCCCAGGTAAACATATTCGTCAACAACTTCTAGCGTAGAGCCTGTAACCATCAGAGGAGTGGGTACTACATGGGAATCCTGCAAAATGTTAGCCTTGTCCATGTCATTTTAAGACCAATTAGTTAGGAAACTCAACAGACTCTTTCTATTTATTGTAATCTTACGAATTTGAAAGTGTCGAGACTGCAAAAGCTCTAATTGCGATAGTTGTGTTTTAAATTCTTCAGTTGATAATTCAGTAAAAGTAGCAATGCTGTAGTACAGACCTCAGCTATGAAAGTCTTATAACGTCTACACGGTTCCCAAAGCAAAACCTTTCCCGGCTCCCCAGAATCAAACCGCAGCCTCCTTTGTGTCTTATGAAGAGGGGTTATTCAGAACTAATAAAACTTTGCGGACGCTGAGCGCGTTATTTTGTTGGCGACAGAGAAGTTGCCGTAATGAAAATGCTCGCCTAAGGGGATTTCTTGGATTTTTCTTTAATTAGCAAAGTATTACCTCTACACAACTTTTGATTGTTGTTATTAAAATAAAGAAACAAAATATCATCACGCCTTTTCTCCTAGCAAAGATAGAGACCACATTAGAACTTGACACATTAGGTAAAAGGTAAATCAGACATTTAACATTTGTTCGAGGAATAAACATAACAATTTGACAGCTTTTGTATACAAAACCCGGAGGGAGACTCTGTACCAGGGTCGCCTGCTTGGGTACCTCCGTCTTACCTATTTTGCCGCAAAGCAGCAGTGCTTGCATTGCTGTGTTCTGATTTGAAGGGTAAGATATGGCAGTGAAATTACTGGGTACCGTGACCTTACATCTTACATCACAAGTTGGCAAAGTAGACTACTGTGGTTGCTGTGGGAGTTGCAGATTTCCTGCCAATCTCACAAAAACCACAGGTATTATAGGCGACTGTTACCACTTACCATCAGGTGGGCAGTTTGCTTGTTTGTCAACTTAGTTGTACAAAAAAAAATCTGTCAGATCATCATATTTACATTATGGTTAAGTTTGACAATAAAAAAATTGCTTCTAAGCCATTAAACCTAGCTTGTGTTAAATAAAGATTTTTGATTTAAGAACATATTTTGTATTTTTTTAAACCATCATCACAGGATACATCTCAACACTAAAGTGTAGACAATTTGTTCTTATTGCTGAAATATATTCATAAGTATTATAAAAATAAATGCAATTATTATATCATATCCTTATTTTTTTATTATTATTAATGACAATAATAATAAAAAAATAAGGATCATAATAATAAAAAAATATCAATCATATTTCAGGAATAAATATGTTGCTTCTTTTCTTACGCTATCGCAATAACCCTTCAAAGGCATGTGCCGAATCAATGAACTCCAATATTCAGCATCGTGTTAACCCTTCCACACCAATCCACGCCGCCTTGTAGAGACGTGAGACCAGCCGGCAAATAAACTTTCCAGTTGCCGTATTCTATTATTCGCTATGTGATATTGTCGCTTGGATTGAATATTGTTCACAGTACCAGGGAACAATATTTAATCTACGTGACAATATCTTCACACGTAAGCAGGATGGAGTTTCTCAATATTATGGGTAGGTACCTACTTAGGAACGAGGAAAGAGGCAGAAGAGATTTAGACCAAAATAGTTTGGGCACAAGGAATTATGTCAAACTCTTATTAATCCCTCCCTATTTGGGGTAGGTGGAGGGAGCATATACTATTCGGCAACGAAAATAAATATTTGCATAGTTCTTACTGAACAAATATCACTGAATAAATATGAATATATATATATATATATATATATATATATATATATATATATATATTCTCATAAAGCTACTGCAAGCTGTTAGTCTAACTACAGGAGTATATTTCTACGAGAAATAGATTACACCTCTATAAGGTTCTGTCTATAGTATATTTTCGTTAGCAGCCCAGTCAAGACAATAAAGGTTAATCTACTACCATTACCGACCGTTTTGATTTACTCGAGCCAGAAAAAAAATGATTAAGCAATCCAAGTAAAGCCCAGACATAAACAAAGCGATGTTTTACGATAATTACACGGGAGCGCTTCTGGGGGGTTATTTCGGTAGGATTTTCGTTTTCTTTCACATCAAACTTTGCAGCTAAGCAGACTGCGACAATTTTAGTGTCTTGTTGGAATAAAAACACAACTTCCACCAACTAAATCAAATCAATTCAAATTTGAAGATACATATTCTCGGAAACGGAAAACACGTGTTTACTCACCTTTTAATAATTACCCCAATAGACCATTCAACACTTCTATTCTCAAATATAACGGATATTTAAAGCTCCCACATTCATATTGTGTCTTCTAGTTGACGCTCGGCGAACATGAACCAGCCAGTCGCGGAACAAGTATTTCTTTTCACATAACCCGAGTGACAAAAGGCGTATTGCTCACCATTAGAATGTTACATTGTCTCTAATTAACATAGACTTTAAAACATAGACATAAACATAAACATAGACTTTAGAACATATATAATTCCCACGGTAAAACAAAAACAACGCAGGCGAAGCTGCGTAGTAAAGTAGAGCTAGTTATCTACCGGGTGTAACTGAACACCCCAATAACATTTAAGGGCAGTTAGATATTAAATGGACCTTCGGTGCTTGTCTGAGACCTGGATCCTCAATATTTTCAGAGTTATTTCATTTTAAAATGAAAGTTCAAAAAACTTTCAAGTGACAACCTTAATACAAAAGAATCAGCTCTTAACACAAAAGAAATTTAAACACAAAATGACACGTAACAGACGTGAGCGTAGTATTCCTCGTACACTTACGTAGGGCTGTCGGCACTTAATACCAAAAAATAATTTATTTTGTTTGTATGACGTGAGCGTAGTATTCCTCGTACGCTTACGTAGGGCTGTCGGCACTTAATACAAAAAAATAATTTATTTAGTTTGTATGGAAACAAAATAGTTTTGTTAGCCCTAATATTTTTCCTACAGCATCTAAACTTCTGAAAGATACATACCCTTAAATGTTATTGGGGTGTTAAGTTACAACCTGTATAATATATAAAGCATTGTACCAGTCGTCTGCATGGGTACGTCTATCTTGCCTATGTCTGCCGCCAAGCAGCGGTGCTTGTATTGCTGGGTTAGTCAGGCAGTGAAATGACTAGCTACCTTGACATCTTATGTCACAACTTGGCAATGTACGTTGCCATCCCTGTAGGGTTTGTAGTTTTGCAAGTCACAGAGGAACCGCATGTTCTAGGTGACTATATTCACTTACCATCAGGTGGGCAGCCTGCTTGTTTGCCAAATTAGTTCTATAAAAAAAAGCTAAATTCCCCCTAAGTCATCGCCCTGATTGTAGCCTTTGATAGACATCTTCCGTTTTCGCTCCTTCTTTCGATGAAAATCACTAGAATATTACGACGAAAATCAAAAAGAGAGGTGATTCAAAAAGGACTATTTTTAACCGACTTCGAAAAAGGAAGAGGTTTGGAAGTCTTGATCTGATGATGGGATCCCAGGGAAATCGAGGGAAACTCTTAAATTTAATAGGCACGTCCAACGTGTTTCACGTTTTTTTTCGGAAGATATTGAAGTATTTGTATCTGGTAGTCTTCACATCATGTTACTGAGCTGATTATGGAAGGTTTTTTGTAGATAAGAAGCTTGGGAATAATTCTTTCAATACTGCTTAGAGCGACAGACGTTATATTTCAAGGTATTGTGGTATTCGCCTTGGCAAAAATTTTAAAACGCATGTATTAAAGCGGAAAAATTTAAAAATATTTTGTTACAAAAAAATAAAACCGACTTCAAAAACACCAAAAGTCATAAATAATGTAAGAAAAAACTCATACAACATCACAGTTTTACATTGAAGTCGGCGCCAAGCAATAACCACCTGGAAAGTCTTAAAAATATATGAATCTATACTAATATTATATACTATACTTACTTACTAATATTATAAAGCTGAAGAGTTTGTTTGTTTGTTTGGTTGAATCTCAGAAAATACTGATTTAAATTGAAAAATTCTTTTTGTTTTAGATAGAGAAAAGCTATATAACATTACGCTACGACCAATAGGAGCTAAACATCAATGAAAAATGTTCCAAAAACGGAAAAAAATATAAATGGCGAAACGTAGTTCGCGGGCACAGCATTAATATAGTTTCTTCGAATTTTTGACCTTCACTCACACGCAGAAAGTGATGTTTTGTTTACTCTCGAATTATCCGATAAATAGGACCGATAGTAGGCCCCCCAACATATTTCCTTCGAGAAGAACGCGATGCACAGTCTCGCCCGTTGATATATTAGCCGCTTTATGGCCATCGTAAAGGCGGAGTTATAGATGGGGCTTTGTCGTTTAGGGATTGAACTTTGGAGGTGTAGGTGAGGGTAACGGAAATAAAGTTGGGGGATTTCCGCCGTCTCCTAGCCAAATCCTCACGGGAGAAAGACAACGCGCTTCGAAAAATAAACAGAAACAGCGCAATGTATAGGAAGAAGCAAAGCAAATTAGATCTTCGACATTTTTTATGATAAGGGAATTATTTGTATTCTCAATTCATTTATTGGCTATATATTGGGTTGATACGAGCGTCTATCGAAACGATATGGTAGTTCAAGGAGTTCGGAATTATATCTGACGAGACGGGGTCTTAATTAACCATCTCGCAATGTAACGTGCTGAACAAAAGATTCCTGTCGGTCGGTGGTGTTGTGGACTGGAGCGTCGGTAGCGTTATGGAGTCGACACTGGCCTTCTAATCCGGAGGTTCGTGGCTCGATCGTGCCATGTACCAATGTCCGACGCTCATATGGTGAAGGAAAACATGGTGTAGGAAAACATCGCGAGGCAACCTGCATACATCTGAGAATAATCAAAGGTGTACGTGAAGTCGACCAATCCGCACTGGGTCAGAGCGGATGACTAAGGCCTAGTCACCCCAACATAGGGTAGGCTCAAGCCCTCGGTGGGGACGTATATGAGCTGTGATGATGAAGTTGCCTGTCGTCCTGTTGGTAAGTGGCTGCAGTCATGTGATTCCTGTAACATTTGCAAACACGCAACCCCTACAGCAGGGATGGCAAACCAATGGCATGCATGCCATTGATGTCACGCGACACGGTATATTGGGCACGCCACCGATTACAAACTTTACTAAGAGTTTTGAGTTGATAGTATTTAAGTACTATTAATTGTCCAATGATCACGAAGTCAAAATTATTTGAGGATACCCCTATGGCCTCATTAAACATTATTTAGACAAAACGGTACGTTGATATATAAAAGTTTGCCATCTCTGCCCTACAGGGACCACAGTGTACACACAGCAACTCGACAGACTTTACATGTTGGCCTTGAGATTGAGATAGCTTTTATCTCGCTCGTAATAGCGACAGTTTTTTAGTGCAAATGTTAAGTTTGACGTGTTGCTGACTGTACATTGTCAACTTGTGACGTAAGTTGTTGAGCCTAGTAATTTCACTGCCTATTTTATGCTATCAACCAAGCCTTAGGTAGATGGGTTTGACTTAATCTGATCAGTTGGTTTAATATTCTATTGCAAGATTCGACTTCAAACGTTAGCGAAAATTTATCAATTCTCAACTAATGAACGTTGAACTGGCTCTTGAGCAGAAACTCATTTTTGGCTGTAGAAAAAAAAGCTTTTTTTTATTGCCAACGGTGGCAGATGAGTAAGTGGCCCACCTGATGGTAAGTGGTAACCACCACTCATGGACATCTGCAATGCCAGGGGCAAAGCTCAGTAGCTGCCTACGTGGAGAGAAGTGCTCTTTTTAAACCTCGTCTAAAGTTGGACATATCGTAGCGCTCAGGAAACAGCGCAGCTGGGAGCTCGTTCCAGAGTCTGTGCGTACGTGGAAGAAATGAACGCTGAAACCGAACTAGACAAGATTGGTTCCAGGTGATATGGATGAACTCTATTGCGGTGGCGGGTGGTGCGATGATAAAAAGGTGATGAAGGCACCATTGCAAACAGTTCCTCAGAACACTCTCCGTTAGAGAGCCGATAGAGCACGCAAAGAGAACCAAAGGCTCTCCTTTGCTCCAGCGTCCCCCATTGAGGCAGTGATACCAGGATCACCGACGATCACAAAGCGATTGCGAAAAGTTCCCTTTGTGTGCCGGGAATGTGATTTTGATGGAACCCCCAGTTTTTTTAGTGGGTAGGCCTCATTAAGGGAGAGTCCCACATAACCGCAGTCGGGCCCCACTCCCACTGCGGTAGATGTAACATCTTTTTAACTGGGTTAAAAAAAAGATCACCGACGATGCGGAATGCACGCCTTTGCAGGGAGTCTGGTCGTGCTTATATTTCGGAGCTCCTGTCCAGAGGTGCGAGCAGTACTCCATATACGGCCATAGCGCCACCGACACTGTGGCCTCGGTACTGGACTATGCTTCGAGTAGAATCGGGAGGCCCGCGAGGCCGTGATCGATCCTGCTATGTAGCAACGTGTTTTTCGTTTCAAAGTTAAGCTTGCGAACTACCTAGTTTATCGACGGATTAAGGATGAAGTAGCGATGTCTTTTCGTATTAAATTTTTTCGTATTTCGTTGATAACAATGTGGCTTACAATGAAATTGGAAAATGCCACATTATTCATTGTTGATTAGCAATAATACTACATAGTATTGCAATGCACAACCATTTTTTATATAACATCACGCAACAAGACAACTAATAAGAGCTGAGAATTAATGAAAAATGTTGCAAAAACGGGAAAAAATATTATGGCGAAACGTAGATCGCGGGCACAGCTAGTATTTCAATATAAGCATCATAACCGTAGCTCCCTCGGGATCGGCATGATTAGTAGGTAGCGCGAAGGGAATCTCGCGCCCCGAAAAAGTTTTCACATCAAAATGCCTAGGAGGCCTCCAAAACTTCGACGACAGTTTTTGGCGCGGATCGTATAAGTTAATAAACTGTTCACACGTATTTATTAAAGTTTATATGAAGTATACTTAAAACTAGTAGGATATTTTTGTATATTAACTCTTATTTTAGTTCAGGACTTTTGTCGATTTTATAATAAATTCCCGTCCCAATCCCGTTGGGAAAAAAAAGGTAATATCCTGCAACTATAAATTCTACAAATGTGATTTTTGTGTTGTGGCTGTGTATGTCTGTGTTTGTTGTGTGATTGTCTTGTGTCTTCTTATGCACATTATATTTAAATATCATAATTGTGACATTATATAGCATTATGATTGTGACACGTCTTCTCGTCCTCCATTCCACAGACCTCGAAGAGAATAGACTATAATTATTGCATTTTTCCGATACTTTCTTTGCGCAAACATTGATATTAATTAAGGGGATGGTCCACAAGCTGAAATTTCGCTCAGCGAGCTAGAAAGAGAAAATTTAGCTATCCAACCCAGCACCATATACTTAGCTCTGAAAATAAGCAACTTGAAACAGTAATGGGCCTTATCTGTCGCAACCAATAAACCTATGAGCAGGTAAGTATTGGAATGGAGATCACGACTGGACGTGGACACCCTTTTTTAGGGGAGAAATGCGTAACCGCACCGTACCCGCCGTTGGCTAGATGGCGAGCGTGTGTGGGGCTCTCCCGGCAGAGTGCCAGCCTAGGCCTGGACACCCTGGAGGATGCCAATAAGGTGGAATGATATGATGATTTGCGTCGGAAAGCTGGGAGCGCTCGGACTCAAAAAGCCGAAGACCGGGGTGAGTGGTGTACCTTGGAGGAGGTCTATGCCCAGCAGTAGGCTACTACATGAAATGAGGAATATTATTATTTTGTAGGTATGATGCAAACTCTTATAATAAAGTCTACATTAATTATATTCATTAAAAATTTAAATCTACCACTCACTCGTTATGCTGACTTTCCCAAGAGGGGCCAGCCTGAAACTCGGGGGTGCTCGCTTCAAATAAGTTACAGAGGTAACATATTATTTCAAGTCTTCGCTTAACGTTAAAATAAAAGCCTGTCATAGAACTAAGCAGATTATACCCAGAGAAGATAATTACTGATTGTTAAGATAATCCGTTACTTTGTAACTAAGCACCACAATTTTTAATTATTTCTGAATGTATTCAGTGGTAAGTTTTAAATATCGATAAGAATATAGGCTGGCGATGATGAATATTGATAAGCTTTATGTTTCTTTTAAAGTGCTTAACAAATCCGTGGTCCTTAACTATGACTGTGTAATGCGAAATTAGCGCTTGCTTGTAATTCCTTTTTTTGACGTGGATGATCCGTTATTGTTGAAAAAGCTTACTAGAGGGAGACTCCGTACCGATTAGGGATTGGGATACTGTTAGAAATTTGGTACCGGTTCTTCGGGTGGTCCGTCTCTCTCCGTGTCGTGACGAACGCGGGGCGCTACTGGCGCTAGCTAGCCAGGCGGGCTCAAAAGCCCTACCACCAACCAAACTGAGCAGAAAAAATTCCAACCCCACGGGGAATTGAACCCCAGAGCTCTCGATCAACTCCAGGTGGTCTAAACCACTAGACCAGGGGTTTCCAAACTTTGAAGCCTTATGGCCATAATGTTTACTTCAGTATGTTCAAATGGCGAAAACAGTTTTAATTTTCCTGCTCTTAACTATATTTCTAGACTAGTAGCAGAGTGCGTGACCTAAGCAAACCTACGCATTTCACTTTAATTTTAATTTTGACGACACGGTTAGCGCAGAAGTCGAGTGATCGCCTAATGCGCAAGGGGTCGCGGGTTCGATTCCCGTACGGGACAAATGTTTTGTATGACCTACAAAAATTTGTTCCGGTCTGGGCGTATGTGCATGTGATATTCTATGTTTGTAACTGCACGACACAGGAGAAAATACTAGTGGGGCGACGTTTTTAAAAAAAAAATACTTAAGCAGGCCGGATTGATGGCACTGGCGCGCCGCATTTGGCCCGCGGGCCGTAGTTTGGAGACCCCTGCACTAGACCATGGAGGCGGTTATGTAACATACTTTTGATTTTTGCGCTACTTACGCATGCTACTGTTGTGTATTTTTTGAGCAATGAACTTTCACACCTGTACGGATTTGGGGCTAAAAATGTAAAAATCCGTGACTTCTATAAAAAAAAAACCTTTTAAGTCTTTAATGAAATCCAAATGATCTGCTGTTTCACAGTGTGAATTATAGCAGTTCACATGAATAGTAGTAGCAGGTGTGATCATATGATTTTCACATGCTACGCGCCATTAAATATCCCGTGCCTATCAACAAACACCCCTAACACAATTCCTTATCGTTCGCTATAATACTTCCGAAGTTAATAAGCGGCCCGTTAGCCTGAATAGCACAACTAAATGAACCCATTGCGTTCAATTTGACTTTTAACTAGGTAGATTCTCAGAGCGATATCATTTTCTAGATATAATGGGAATTGTGGTCCATATTTTTCGAATTGGCGACAGTCACGCTACTGAATAACGACGTTAGTGTGAACATGGCACCGCTTGTTAGTGTCGACTCGACTGAATTGAACATAGAAATTGCTGGACGTAAGAATAAGGCGACATAGCATTCTTCGGAAGCATTTGAACTAGGTACTACTTTTCCATCTTTGGCTTTCCTAGAAATTTTTCCATAAAAATTTAATATTTTACCCGATCTAAAGTAAGTGTTTATTAACATATTGAGGAATGTGTTGTGAAAATGCTTTGAGCCAAAAAAAATTTGAGCCGATGTTCTGCTTTTCTAATATAGTAGTCGTATTTTTAAAAACGCTCAAAGGCGCCTTAATTCGATCGTAAGTTTGGCTTTAGCTTAATATTTCATCATTCTAGCTTCAAAAAATAATGAACTTTCTTTGGAAGACTATAGAAGTCCGCTATTTTCCGAGTCAAACGGCGGATTTCCCTCCTTCATATTTCGACCAATTAAGGGTTGAATATTTATAACCCCGAAATACGCGCTATTTATTTCTAATTATCAGTCATAAAACCACATACATGTATTCAATTAGACACAGCGTACGGACGTAGGTTCTCCCCGTGCCAAAAGATCAAAATGTAACTAAAGATCTTATTATGTAGGGATGGGAGTATGCATAAGATACTTCTAGATCTTGAGTAGTGTTCGCTAAAGCACAGATTACTAAATAATTACTAAAGTAACTACTGAGTCGACTGCTTGCTTGCCATTACAAAAAATGGTTTTACTAATAATTTATTTACCAACTTATTCTCCGAGGGCAACACTAAGCAAATATTGGTACTATTCAACCTCCTCCACAACCAAAATCACAATCAACACTAAATATATTATAAAGGCCGGAGCCATGCGTGATGTATTGGGTTTCATTTAATAGTTAATTTTAGGCAACCGTCAATAACTCGGAATCGTTTGTGGCACGCACGCACTTTCAACGTATCTACCTTCAGGCCTTTGGCTTTATACCGATTGCCGTGTTTAAAGAAGTATATAAATCAAATAAGGTGTGCGGCCAATTAATGGACATAATCTGCTGTTTGCCGATTCCGGTGGTAAATCAAAATGAAATCTTAGGGCTGGAAAGGCCCTGAATACATGTACAAGGTGTTTATGTATTTCAATAAGATTTCAATTTATATTACAATTTTTGCTATGTTAACATGGGTAAGTTTCGAACATAGCTTTGTTCACGCTAAACTACGGATGTATTAACGGGACATAGCAATTTTCACAGACATCTTGGTATCACTGACAGCAGATGAATGGTTATGCAGAGCGTGCACGGGGGCAGAGGAGACTGCACAGATCACCACATGTCTAATCGCAAAATGTATAAAGCCAAATTGAATTCATGTAATGCTGAATACATGTACAAGGTGTTTATGTATTTCAATAAGATTTCAATTTATATTACAATTTTTACGGACCGCAGCCCCGGTCGTGACTAGACGTCATTGTGTTAGCTTCGTATTTAATTTTAAGTTATTTTTATATTTTCAACAAATTCCTGTAAATTAATGCATTTTTAAAATTAGTATTGTGTTGAAATGCAGTTGTATTGTTTGTGAAGCGATTCGCGGTGCTATTTTATGTTTGTCACGACAAATTTAAGACGACGTTAACACCAACTGTCACGGATTTGAACGAGCCAACGAAGATTTTCGAAGATTACGTTTTGGCAAAAACTTTAGATCCAAGACTTCAAGAGGAAATAAGTACATATATGGAAAAACTGAAATTGTGGAAAGTACCCGTGGTTCGCTAGCAAGAAATTCTTTAAGCTAGTGACGGCAGTTTTGGTGATTGACGGATTACCTACTTATACATAAACCGGGGGAGTATTGTATTTATCATTACCCATTCATTCTATGATTAGGCAAATCTTAGAACATAGGCACTTATGTTACTCTGCAACATAGCACACATATTATTAAAAAACTATTAGGATTTATCCAGTTTTACACATTGATTGTTTCACTTTACATACAGTGAAAGTAAAGTTCACCTTAAATTCAGACATATAGTGACATTGCCCTAGTACCCTACCCCATAACCAACTTTATTTGTTAGTTTAGTCCACCTATAATTCAAGGTTTTTTGTTTTTTTTTTTAAACACATCTGTGTTACACAATAACTAAAGCAATTTAAGCAATTGCAGGCCTGAATGCTAATTTATGTAGATATTACATTCAGATCTTACTACCTAAATAGAGGCTGCAGCTTATTTCTAAGTATATTATTTAACCTATTATTGACATTGACTTATTAACCTATTATAGTTAGGTAATTAATGTTTTTTGCCTATAAGAAGTATTATTGTTGAGTTTCCCTGACTTAAATTAACTTCCCTAAATCACAATGATAACCCATACTATATCTTAACATAGACTGTTTCTTGATTTTTCACGGTGGCTGTGTCCTGCAATTGATATAAAATATTTTAAACATAGTGTTACATTGTGGAACATTGGGATGTAATGCTCACTGGAAGGTCTGCGTGGTGGTGGCGTTGTGCGTCGGGTCGTTACGTTCCCTAAAATATGGTTGAGCGAAGCGATGGCTGATTCATGCGTCAACCTGTGAACAGGTGCTGCCAACGGGGACTGGTCATTCATCCATATGTTTCTTTAAGATTATTTAGAATAAGAAATACATTTCTCTATTTACTTCGCAGTTGTATGGCGCAGTAGCTTGTGACATATTAAGAACTTATTTGCATTTTTATCTTAAATTTTACTGTAAATATAAATATATAGGAGACGTTTTTACAGTATAAACTGTTTCTTTACTTTTTTTTTTTTTTTGTTCTCTTTGCTATTTGTATATCACCTTTTCTGTTTTTGTTTGATAATATTATTCCTTGACAAGTTATTTTATTTTCTTTATTTTTCTACTTTTATTTTCTTTTTCAAAATATCCCTTTCTTATCAGTTGCCTTTAAATTCCTAGGTCTTGTTTCATTACCCAGTTTATACTTCCTATTAAAATAAAATTCAACTTTTTTAGGCAATTGATGAGCTAACAAAATGCTGACCCGCAAAGCTGCTGCCCAAAATACTGAGGCAAAACTCAGGCAAGCTGTCATTGAAATAAAGACATTGAAGGATTCCTGCGATCAACTTCTAAGGGAACGTGATGAAAGTGAGATCGAAATCAAAAAGATCATAGACAAAAACACCTTCCTTAAAAGTGAGCTCTCCGAATTGGATGTCAAATATAAGGAAGTACTTGAGGAGCGACACCAGCTGCAGCACACCCTCACCGGTTTTACGCAGTGTAATGACACTTATGTGAAGGCATTGGATCGAATCACAGAACTTGAACGGGACTTGCGTGAGGCGAATAGGCAAATTTCTGAACTGGAACAATTTAAACAAAATCAAGAAAATGCTCACACACACAGCTTGTTCGATGAACTCATGCAGTCACCTGGTGGACAAAATTTAGCAGAATCCTCTTCGCCTACAGAGGGTAGGCCCTTATTGAACAATCATATGAGTAATAAAAAATTTAAAAAATATATTAAAATCAAGAAAATGCTAAAAAGGACTCAATACCAATTAAAAAAGTATAACTCATTTAGGAGTAATATTAAATTACGGAAAGAGCGTGCATGTCTAATAGATTCATTAGACATTTATGATAGCAAATTGAAAGAGAGCAGGGGTTTGTATGATAGGGACGTTGAAGAACTCAATAATACTATTAGAAATTTACAACACAAATTGTCAACTATCTCCGAAAATTATGACACGGCTCAAAATGATATTAAAATGCATATTCAATCTATCAGAGAACTAGCCACACTCTGTCAGCATAATGAGGACCGCTATCAGTCCCTTCTTGACAAACAACTTTTGACTGCAAGTGAGAATATTTCAATAACAGAATGCAATGTCACAAATAATAACAATGCACCCAGTCATACATCCTCCGCTCATAGTATTGTATGTCAGTCACCAGTCAATGAGCAATCTAGTTTTCATTGTAAGATGTCTGTGTCTAAGCCTAAATGTATTATTTTTTGTGATGACATAGGCAAAGGTATGGGCCAGTTATTGAAAAATCAGTTGGATTTTAGTGTCATTAATTATTGTATGCCTGGCTCAAGTTTCCATGATATTGCAAATAAAATTAATAGTTATAAGTTTAATATTAATGACAAACTGGTTATGATCTTGGGAAATAGGGGTAATTTGAACAAAAAAGTACTAAAACATTTTTGTTCTCATTTAAATAATTTACATGTTAATCAAATAATAATGTTTACCCTTCCCTACCATAATCGTTTGTCACAACATGAAAATAATATTAGATACAAACTTAATTTGACATTAGATTTAATGACAAATTATTCGAAAAAATTCCATATTATTGACTTCAACAAACTGACATGTATTAAAGCTTATTTGACAGAAGATAGATTATATCTATCAACATTCTATAAAAAACAATTAGCTATTTCGCTAAGATTTTATTTACAAACTTTAGCCAAAAACATGGCTATAAATTCTTTCTCTGACAATGCTTTTATTGAGCAGCCCACTCAAAGTACTGAAATTGCTCCTATTGAGCAATACTGTGGTAGTGAAACGACTGTCAGTAATGTTACTGATGATATTTTTAATAAATCTTTAAATTAAGTAATGAGACAAAAGAGACATCCTCTTGCTTATCATTAGGTAGAAAAGATACTGAAAACTTTGTAAATGTATTGCAAAACCCATTTGAAAACAAAAATAAAGTAAATCTTATCAACCTGGTGCACCAGAACATTCAAGGAATGTTAGGCAAGGATCTGGAAGTGGAATTATTCTTGAACTGTAGTAATGTAGACATCTTTTGTGTAACTGAACACTGGCTTAAAAGTTATCAGTTCATGTTTAATTTCAGCAATCATCTGGTTGGTAGTTCGTTCAGTCGAGAAAAATTAATTCGTGGTGGTTCTTTAATAATATTAGATAAAAAGCTGAAATTTAAGGATCGTAAGGATATTGTGAGTCTTTCGATTGAGCGAACAATAGAAATAGCCTGCGTGGAGCTGGACCAGATTATTGTATTACAGGCCTCCTTCAGGATTATATGACCTTTTTGAAGATACTATGGATGAAGTATTGAAAAAAGTGTGTAGTTCCACAAAACAAACCATTGTTTGTGGTGATTTTAATATTAATTTATTAGAAAATTCTAGTTTATCTATTAGGATTAAAAATCTGTTTTGGTCATATAACCTTGGAAATTTATTTTTGGAGCCAACAAGAACAACTCAATCGTCTGCCACATGCATTGACAATATTTATACAAATATTGTTCCTTTAGCAAGAAGAGTTTTTAATAATTTAGAATCTGACCATTCTGGACAAATTGTTACCATTCCACTTAAATGTAAAAGCATGGAAAAAAAGAATATCACTGTTGTACCAAAGACTGCTGGTCGCTTAGAACGGCTGAAAAATAATATTGGTATTAAATTAAGTTATATAGGTTATGAAGAAAATCCAAATAAATTATATGAAAACTTTTTTCATACATTTTGTTCTGAATTTAAAAATATTTTTATTCCAAAGACTATATCGGTTGATGGCACTTTAGCTTTTAGTGAATGGGCTACACCAGGTATTCACAAAAGCAGAATAAAACTTTTTGAACTTTACAATGAACGCTCATTCAATACTAGTGATGAATTTAAACTTTATGTAAAAACTTATTCCAAAGTGTTCAAAAAAGTTTGCAAGCTTGCTAAATCTAATTATTTAAGTTCAAAAATAAAAAAACAGTAGTAATAAAATTAAAATGAC
The DNA here is from genome assembly GCA_963935595.1 of Schoenobius gigantellus. Lineage (NCBI taxonomy): Eukaryota > Metazoa > Arthropoda > Insecta > Lepidoptera > Crambidae > Schoenobius > Schoenobius gigantellus. The sequence goes on along the minus strand of OZ012541.1, from coordinate 67,089,459 downwards.
ATGGAATATTATAAATAATGAAACTGGAAAAGCTAAAACTACTAATAATCAATATTGTTTGAATGTTGATGGTAAGAAGGTAACAGTTGACACAGAAGTAGCTGCAGAATTTGAAAAGTTCTTTACTGATATTCCAGTCTCAATCACAAAGTCTTTGGATTCATCCCCCGCTATTGCTGAATCTATAGTGAAGGATCATGTTAAAGTTTGTAATGATAAATTCAAATTTGTACACATTAGTGGAATTGATATAACAAAGTCATTTAAAACTTTAAATAAAAAGAAAACTGCGGATCTGTGGGGCAATTCCGTTGATGTTACTAAATCCGTAATTGAAACAATAGCTCCAATACTTGCTAACATTTTTAATGATTGCATTGACTGTGGTGTATTTCCTGATCTTATGAAGCTAAGTAAAATTATTCCTTTACATAAATCTGGTAGCACATCAGACCCCAGTAATTTTAGACCTATCTCTGTGCTACCTACTTTTAGCAAAATTTTTGAAAAAATAATGTTGGAGCAAATGCAAAGTTATTTTAATAGGAATAATCTTCTACACTGTAAACAATTTGGTTTTAGGAGGGGTCGCTCAACAACCGATGCTGGTGTTGAGTTAATACAACATATATTCGAAGCCTGGGAAGACTCACACGATGCGTTAGGCATTTTTTGTGACTTGTCCAAGGCATTTGATTGCGTTTATCACGAAATCTTGATCAGAAAATTACACCACTATGGGTTTCGTGACACTGCACTTGATCTTCTAATCTCTTATCTAAGTGGGAGGATTCAAAAAGTAGACATCAATGGAAAAAGGTCTCAAGGTTCTGCAGTTAAAATGGGAGTTCCGCAAGGTTCCATTCTTGGTCCTTTTCTATTTCTTATATATGTCAATGACCTCCCTGATTTTGTACAGGATAGACATGAGATGGTATTATTTGCAGATGATACTTCACTTTTATTTAAAATTAAAAGAGGTGTGCAAATTAATGACGATGTAAATAATTCTATCTCAAGAATTGTTCACTGGTTTAATGTGAACAACCTGTCACTTAATGAAGGGAAAACAAAATGTATAAAATTTGTTTTACCCAATGTCAAAGAGGTTCACACCACTGTAAAAATAAAGGATATAGGTGTTGACCCTGTGGACACCACAGTATTTCTTGGGATCACACTTGATTCTAAGCTGCAATGGGGCCCACATATCGATAAATTGTCAAAGAGACTTAGTTCTGCAGCTCACGCTGTATGGAAAATACGTCAACTGACTGATGTTGATACAGCAAGACTTGTATACTTTTCTTACTTTCATAGTGTGATGTCGTATGGTATTTTGTTGTGGGGAAATGCTGCCGACATTCAGATTGTTTTTGTACTGCAGAAAAGGGCTATTCGAGCAATCTATAACCTTAAAATGAGAGATTCTTTGCGAGAAAAGTTCAAAGAAATTGGTATTATGACAGTAGCGTCGCAATATATTTATGAGAATCTAATATATGTTCGTAAGAATATTCATGTGTTTTGTAAAAATAGTGATATTCATTCAGTTAATACTAGACAAAAGAATATGTTAGCTTTACCAAATACCAGGCTCCAAAAAATTAATAATTCTTTTAGAGGCCTGTGTATACGTTTCTACAATAAAATCCCAAGTTGTATACAAGAACTTAGCTTAAACAAATTTAAAGTTGCAATCAAAGATGTACTTATTAAAAAAGCATATTATAAAGTGTCTGATTACATGACGGACAAAAAAGCTTGGGTTTGAACTCTCAATTCTAATATTTAACAATGTATTGCGTTTTGTTTCAAAGAAACGTTCAGTGAGAGCAATTTATTTATAATCTAAGTTCACGCACTTCTCTCAGAGATAGCTTATATAATGTGAATTAACACATCTATTCTTGTAATGGAAGTTGAGCTCAAACTTTTGCTTTGAGGTCAGCTTCCAATTGACGACTCTGTAACAAACCAAAATTGTAAATGGCGATTTAAAAGAGGAGATAAAAAATTTAGACCTTTCGAGTTTCTTGCCTGTTCTTCTCGAGAAGGCTCTCCCAATTTCCGAACAGGTGTAGAATCAACTTTTTTTTTTTTTTTTCATTCCTACTTGTATTTGCAGACATCTTGAGTATATTTAGGATGTATGCACATACAAGGTTAATATAATTTCTTTAAATTAGATTGTTTTGCTTTGTTTTGACGTCAATAAGTGCCTGTAAAGGCCTATGTTGAATAAAGATTTTTGAATTTGAATTTGAATTTGAATTTGCTATTAAAAAGTAACTTATTACAATGACTCATACGACGTCAATGTGGCATATGAATGAAAAGGTGCGTATCTCAATTTTCCATTAAAATAACAAACAGTAAGTATTAGTTTGATATTTAAACAAATAAAACAATCGATCCCTTTACTCTATTACTAAGGATAGAATTTTCAAAAAGCTTAAACATAATTTAATTAAATATTCAATTTAAGAATGTATAAAAGGGGGCAAAATATAATCATAGTATAAAAGGGGGAAAAGTTTTACCTTCTTGTTTATCAGTCGTTTCTGTTGTAACGTTTGTACAATATTACCTGAAAAAGATTGTCAGAATAAGTACATGTATAAAAGCTTTCATATAAAATAATAGCAATGAATTGAGACATCATGACTAATATTTGATAATGTACGACTTGAAAGAAAGAAAGAAAGAAAGAAAGAAAGAAACATTTATTGACCACAAACAATAAAATACACGAAAAAACAGATACACATAATGGCCAATTAGGACCCGACCTCAGCATAAGCTGCATCAGACATGTCTGATGCAGCGCTGGTATTCTGGCCGGGCCTAAGTGGGGTGTAAAATTATAAACAATAAAAATAATAAAAACAGAATTAGGGAAAAACATAGGTACACAAAACACACAAAAAAATGAAGAAATACATAATATCGAAACATACAACATACAAATCTATACAAAACAAAACAATACTAAATTATAAAAATGAAAAAAGTGTGTGTGTATTCTAACGTTAATAAACTTATTAGATTAAAAGATTTGTGTGGGAATAAGAGAATAAGAGACCAGAGTCAGGAGCCCAACGAGACTACGCGTATTCACTGAAGGTTGTGGAAATTGGAAAAATACATCGGTAATTCACCTATTCGCTGGTCACACAATCCAATGGCCTCATCAGGGTCGGGCCGCCGCCCTCGAATGCCCGGTGTTTCGCGAGGAAAAACGATGTAAGTTAGCAGAACATTGTTCGCTTAGTAAAAACTTTTTAAAGTTATGTCTAAACGAGTGCATTGTTTCTAGATTGCGTAATGGAGGGGGAATGTCGTTCCAGCACCGTGAGGCGGCGAACCTGAAAGACCCACGGAATGCCGCTGTACGGTGTTTAGGTGTAACAAATATATGAGTGCAGGTTCGTCGAGGATACTTGGTGTGATCTTTTGCCCACGTCAACTTTTTATAGAGATATGGTGGCCTTTTAGTTCCAATGACACCGAACAGCAATGTAGCCAGATGAAGACTCCTCCGACCCTCCATCTTTAAAATATTTGCAGAATTCAGAGTTGGAGAGACATGCGTTCTGGGAGGAATATGGAAGCAGAAGCGTGCACAAGCATTCTGCACACGCTGGATGAGCTTAGCCGTTCTAGACAGCAGACAAGGACCATAGACGATGTCGCAGTAATTAAGCTTAGACAGAACTAGCGTTTCACAGAGCGAAAGTCTCAGTTTTTCACACAGGTAAGGTCTGAGCTTGTATAATAATTTTAGCCTGTAAAAACATCCACGTGCACATTCCGCTATGTGGCTCTCAAAATTAAGATGTCTGTCCAGCGTTAAACCCAAATTCCTTGCCGAGTCAACACAGTGTATTGATTCCCCATTGATACTTACATTAAGTGGAGTGTCATTTAGTCTCTGAATGCCCCGATTTGACCCCATAAGTAACAATTTAGATTTTTTGGGGTTAAGGACGAGGCAATTTGATCTGCACCATGATGATATCATTTTTAAATCCTCATTTATTCTTGTTACAGCATCGCCATGATCCTCAGGAGGAAATGAATAATATAGCTGAAGGTCATCAGCGTACAAGTGGAACTTACAGTTAGAAATATTTTTTGTTATATCGGAACTATACAACGCATAGAGGATTGGACCAAGGATTGATCCTTGGGGCACTCCACGGGTGACCGCTTGCATTCAATTAATTTTTTAGAGCTCGAGTTCCTGCTACAAGCAAAACCTACAAAAGCCTACGACAAAAGCAAGGGATTTCTTCCAAATGAAATTAATTTACATTTTTGATTTTATTACTATAAGGCTTTATTAAAATACTTTGACCTGCAAGAGATTATAAGAATAATAATATCTAAATCATAATTATTTGAATAAAAAAAGTATCCACCTTCGTGGCCTAGTAGTTGAGACCATCCGGTATTGTTCTGGAGGCTCGGGGTTCGATTTCCCATAGAGACAGATAATTTACATTCGGTTCGATTGGTGGAAGGTCTTTGACCTTTTTCTTTTTGGTTTAGTTGGTAGAAGAGTTTCTGAGACAGGTGAGGTAAGGGCTAAGAGCTTCCCTGTAGTTTGTAACAAAACCTTTTTTTTTTTTTCTCGGGGGGAAATGCGTAACCGCACCGTACCCGCCGTTGGCTAGACGGCGAGCGTGTGTGGGGCTCTCCCGGCAGAGTGCCAGGCCTACCCACTAAAACCCCCCGGTGTTCTCCCTGCCCTCTTGGGCGCGCTAGGTAAAGTCCACACTGCGACTCCACTACCCACGCGCCCGGGCAAGCCCGACCAACTGGTCGGGCTATCACCAAGGGGGGATTGCCCGAGAACACCAGGGCAATCCCCAGACGGAGGGCCTTACGGTGGCGTGCACGGGGCCAACCATGCACGCAGGCCTTCACGGCAGGGTCACTAGACGGGCATCGCTTGTGCGAATGCCCGCCTTCGCCTGCCTATCCGTCTGCGGCGGATGGGAGCGGCTTGAGGATCAGCCTCCCACTCCCTCTCCGCGGCCTCCTTCTGCGAGATGACATCCTCGACAGCCCCCCATTCCGCCTCGCCGCGGAGCATGGCCACGACCATGCTCGGCAGCGAGAGGTTTGCACCTCCCAGCGCAGCGTTGAGTTCGCTGCGCTGGCGTCGCCAAGCCGGGCACACCAATAGTGTGTGCTCGGCAGTGTCATCGGGAGCGTTTTTTTTTTTTTAGTTTGTAACAAAACCTAACCTTCCTTACTAGCGTGTCATGTGAGAGTATCATGGTAGTCTTATGAATATAAGCCCATCATTAACACACAATATAACAAATACAAATCAAACTGGCTGTGATAGAAAGAAAGAAAGAAAACATTTATTTGTTTGATCATGTGTTACAGGTTGTGGTCTTACACAACTTCTAGTATCAACATGTCTTGGCAGAATAGGTGTACAAATTATGTGTCAAATTGTTAACAATTCTGTTTTCGAATTTGCAAAACCTATTTTGTGAACAATTTTATTTTATTTATTTAGGTAACCTAACAGCGTACATTTACATAATATTTACATTATTACATATAACACTATTCACCGTAGTTTGTAGTTTTGTCAAACAAAGTCATATTTAGTTTAATACAATTTATGTCAAATACAAAATTACTGTCACCTCAATTTGTTAGTTGGAATATGTTGTCATTCAGGCATTCACAACTATGTGATGCAACTAGATCTAATAAAATGATTGATACTTGTTCAACGGTAGATATCACAAGCGTCCGAGCTGTCATCAATTATGTTACGTTCGGATCTGTAGGGTTACTCTTAAACCAATTCCGATAGATCGACATTGAGATTGTGATTTTTCATACGCTTGATTTTTCACATTGGCGCCAAACTGGAGCCATAATGCGCAGACTTGGAGCCAACCAAACACAGTATTATTTAATTTTTATTAAAAGATACAGATACAATCAGCGCTAGTGTTGCTACTTAAGAGGATTGTGAAGTAATCGTTAGCGGCTCGAGTAGGTATTTTCTAAAATGCTATCTGTTTCACACCGCTCTGCCTCCGGCCGGTCTGGCGTTTACACCACAAATACAACACGCGCAAATTCTCACGCACACAACGACAGCAGCGCGCGACTCCTCGGCGCGAGAACTCGAGATCATTATTTTACCGTTTGTAATGTTTTGCGTTGCTTAGGTATTCCTGACTGCCTTTCCGCTCGCAACTTTGCCTTCGTTATTTTCGTTTTTCGTGAGGGAATTTTGTTTTCCCGTATGAAAAATTATTTTATAACCTTATATTACTCAGTGATAATGTAGCATTCTATTAGTCAAACTTTTTTTAAATCAGCCTAGTAGTTTTTAAAAATAAAAAATATAATAAATAAAAATAGCTTTATTTCTAAAAATCATTTTAACAATAATTACGCCGAGACTTCCCAGTGAGCTAGTTTTTGAGTTTATTCATTACAAACAAAAATACAAATCCTCTTTCTTTATAATATTTTAGTAGATAAGTTTCGTAAATTATTTCAGGATTCCTTTGAAATTTATAGTGTAGGCACTTACTTGGTATCCCTACCAAGTCCTACTTTATAGGACTGAGCTCTTATTTGTTATGAAAGTACCTATCTATCGTACATTTACCTGTCTAAAGAAAATGACTTTTTGTAAGATGAGTATTATACTGAATTAAACTGATTTTCATTTGAGATGTGAATCAATAATGGATCCTTTTATGAAAAAAATAAACACTAAACATAAAATGACATTAAGGGTGTGTTTCACAATCAATAAGTAAGTTTTGAATAGCTTACTTGACAGATTCTTTGACATATTTTTCATATAACAACCGTCAAATCATCTGTCAAGTAAGCTATTCAATACTTACTTTTCGATTGTGAAACAAGCCCTAAGACTATTAGCATAAGATCGCTTTTTGTATGAAAATTTACAGCTTCACAATCCTCTTAAGCGTATCGTAACCTATAAGCGATACCAACAAACAAGTATCAATCATGTTATAAAATCTAGTTGCATCACAATTTGATTCGTTCTCGTATTTTTGTTATATTGTGTTTTCAAGGTATTAAGAATTCCTAAGCTGTAAGCATCTTTATTATTCTATTATTATTCGAATTTTTACAAGTCAACCCTCAAACTCATATTTTAATAATTGTTGTGAAAATAATTATTATTTTGACAACAATACATCATTATCATCGCTTCAATCCATGTACTTATGACATCTGTATTCTAAATACGTCACCGCACGTCCAATATCCTATTAACATTTAAAGAAATTGCATTTCCCTTATAGTGAACTGTTAAAATTTAGTGTCTTATTTTCCTTCAAAGAGAGTGCCATAGAATCGAGATGATCTGATTAGTCGAGTACAAATTGACAGTCTCATTCCTGTTTCAAATTAAAAAAGAAAACTTTTTCTTAATGCTTCCGTTGGCAAAGAGCTGATTTCATATCACTGCCGAATCAAACAGACATCAACATTGTGCTACTTACCGGTGACATAATGAACGTGACACCGATATCAATGAATTGAATTCTTAAAAATACGTACGCTGGCCCCAATGATCATTGGTCATTGCGCAAGCTGTTCTAGCTCGTACCCTTCAGGAAATACGAGTTATTTTGAATCGTAAGCAATCATTAGGTTAATACAGTGACAGCAGTATAACAACTCTTTTTGCCGTTACCGTTGGGGCGAAAAGGTCCTCGATAGCGCGGCCGCGTACTCTATCTGATGAAAGTCGAGGAACGCTGTTGGTCCTTTGACTAGTAGAAGGCATCTTTGTGTTCGTATATAAGGACTATGGACGCTTTCCACTTGAATGTTTCGAAAGTGAGTAATCATTTTATTGCCTTTCGAGTTATTTTCTTTTTATTTTCTAAATTATTATTAGTGTAGAGTTCTCTGATGTTGTAAAAGTGTTATAATAAAGTTTAAATAAGTGTTTTTACATTGAACCAATAGAATCAGGAAAAAAAAAAGAAATTGTAGACAGGCAGTTATATTCTCTAACTAGGTATTACTGTTTTGTCTGTAAAAGTGCATTTTTGCCCCAAACTTACCACTATATATATAGGACGAGGTTTCATTTTCAAAGAAGCCGGCGATCACGTACTAAACCAACCAAAATGTCCGAAACGCCACAATAATATAAACCAAGATCGACATATTGTGCTCAATTCGCCTCAAATGAAAGTGAACCTACTGGTCAAGACTTGCTTATGTCTTGGCCACCATTACTTTCACTTAATAATGCCAATGTCAGCGGAGCTATTTTCACCGGCGTTACACAATCCGTTACGTCACGTCACCCAATCGTCGCGATCTCGCGCGTGCCACGCGTGATACCGTAATCTTCGCGGGGGCCTATTTTAATTTATATTGATTCTTTTCGTTTTCGATTAACCTTTAGTTAGTCGCATCAAATTACTTACACTATTAATCGCACGGGGTCCATTGACAGCACCTTGACAGCTGTCATATGTCAAATTATGAAGACGTTAACGATTTGGTTTTAAATAGTGCGATTGCCCCTCGAATCGCATAACTTGACAACGAAATCACTTTAAAACAAGAACATAATAAAATACATTTTGTAGGCGATAAGCTTGTCAAATGCAAATATAATAAAGGACGACAAGAAAATGATTCTGATTTTACATAACAATCCAGTCACAACTATTCCGTACAATATAGTTGTTACACAACACTGGTCAGGTTTCCTGGTAACAACGAACGGACCGCCGCCGCTGATAAAATTAAATGTTACAGAAAGGGAAGTTTCGAAATGAAACTGGAAACGCTATTGCAGTCTCACTGATAATGCTGTAGGGAGCAGCGCTAGAAACTTTCTAAACGTATTTAGAACACTACAATCTAGCTCTGTGACGAACACATCCATTATGTTTCCGCGTAAAATTTTATCGCGGGCAAATTTTGCCTTGCCCTTTCCGTTTCCGCACAATTTCGAGTAACTCGAAATTGTCTCGTTATGATTTTGTTGAAGAAATTATCTAAAGATTCTCAAAGACAAAAATATCCAAATCCAAATCCAGATACCACTCTGTTCAATATTCTAAAATAGCTGTGAATTGCAAAATAAAATAAAATGATACAATAGTTTTATCTATCGACGTGTATTTTTAATGTTTAGAAAAATGTGAAAATACATTTTTTATTAATTTTTAACCGACTTCAAAAAAGGAGGAGGTTATCAATTCGGTTGTATTTTTTTTTATGTTTGTTACCTCATAACTCCGTCATTTTTAAACCTATTTCCAAAATTCTTTTTGTATTTGATAGAGTATACTGTAAGGGTGGTCCCATGGTCCAAAGTCAGGATCGGATGATGGGATCCCATAGAAAATCGAGGAAAACACTAATTTAATACCAGCTCTGCAGAGCTGGTATTAAATTAAAGTTTCTTTCACTAAAAAGATTTCATTCACTAAAAAGTTAAAAATAATTTTTTTTTACAAAAAATAGAACCGATTTCAAAAACACTGAAAACTTAAAAATAATCTTCTTCTATATTGAAGTCGGTGACAAATTTTAACACTTTCTAGAAGATCATCGTTTGGCGCCGACTTCAATATAGAAGAAGATTATTTTTAAGTTTTCAGTGTTTTTGAAGTCGGTTCTATTTTTTGTAAAAATTTTGTATTCCAGTTTTCCAAAAATCGTTTAAAAATTGGTTAAATTAACGTTTTCATTCGATCACAGCGCGTAAGAAATAATACAAGAAGCTATGCAAAGACTATGCAAAGCTAAGCATTATAGAGGCATTAGAGGAATAGTTTTCTTATTGCAAGTGACATCGATATATTTCATGCAAAATTAGGCCAATTTCGTCGGTGTTTGAAGGAACGAATACCTGCATAATAGCTTTTAAAGCAGTGTTTGTTTGCCAAAGTGTTTTTTTTCCTTTATTTTATTTATTTCTTTAAATTAATGTAAGCATTGTACAGTTATTGCTTTATTTATAGCTTACCTGATTCGATATCTCGATCAACAGATCACATGGTATACCCATCTGTGGAAACTGATTAGGCTAGTGTATAAGTTATTTTGTATGTTATTAGATCACATGTAATATAATTCATGCTGTTTTTTCCTTAATAAAAAAAGGGGCAAATTTTGTACGTTCGTGCAGACAAGCAAACTAAACAACTTTTACTATGGGACCAATTTTGAAATCTCGAAAAAAATCAGCTGTTCCATACATTTAGGTTTAGTGGATGTTGAACATTTGTGTGGAACAGCTGACCTCTTTCGCAATTTTTTTCAATATTGGTCCCATAATAAAAGTTGTTCAGTTTACTTGTCAGAACAAGAATCTAAAATTTGGCCCTGCTTTAAAAGTAAGCCTTGTATGTATAACCTTGCAGCTAAGCAGCTGCCGGCACTAGCCTCGTTATACGAGGCTAGTGCCGGCAGCTGCTTGTAACTAAGCAAATTCCTTGCACGAGTAGATTTCCTAGGAAACCTCGCCTTAACAAAGAGATCGGTGTAAAAGTAGTGCTTGCATGGGTTCGAGGGCGTGGGTACTGTAGTGTTGCGTCAAAAAACCCAAAATCGGTCGTGGCCTTACAGTCTTGCAAGACTCTTGCTGTTAGACTGAGACTAAGACCAAAACCAAGACTGACCCATGTAAGATTTGAGCAAGAGTCTTGCTTAATTCTTGCAAGGGTCTTGCTCAATTCTTGCAAGTCTTGCTCAATTCTTGCAAGAGTCTTACTCAATACCCATAGTCCTTGCTACAATTAAGCCGGTTTTGGTCTAAATCTTGCAGGAAAAGTCTCGCAAGACTGTAAGACCAAGATCGATTTTGGGCAACGCTAGAGTAGTGGTATCGCGTTGTGGACCCTACTACACGCGCCCTAATGGGCAGGGAGAACACCGGGGGCTTTAGTGAGTAGGCCCGTGCACTATGCCGGGAAAGCCCCCACACACGCTCGCCGTCTAGCCAACGGTGGGTACGGTGCGGTCACGTATTTTCCCCCGCGAAAAGAAAGTGCTTGTACGGGTTGAGTATTCAATCGAATGCGAATCCACCGGCAACACGTGCACTATAAGTGACTGTAGTCAATTGCCACTTTAATTGATTATCACTTGCCATCATGTACAGTACCTTGTCAAGCTCTACAGTTTGACCTTTGCACCGTTCTTATGTCGCACGTAATAGTGGCGGTTTTCGTAGTGGTTGAATGGGAGCTTACTGTAACGGATCTTTGAGGGGGCAAAACTGGTACATCAGCAGTTTTTGGTCCTTGGGCCGGGCTATACCCTAGACTCCGTGGGCCGGGATATCCCTGGACACCGCTCCGTCTGGACTGGGATGCACCTTGGACTCCATTCTTCATTCAATACGCTTCTCTCTTCATACTTGGCCAAATCTTCTTTAAATTACAATCTTTTGTAAAATAAGTCTTCTCTTCTTTTGTTCATTTTTTTATTATATGTCGTCGTAGTAAAGGAGTATTTAATTCTTCATCCACAATCTTTTCATTTTTCTTTTTTTCTATTTTTACAAAATCTTCTCAGTTCCAAAGTTCGTTTCAGGGTCGCCATGAAATATGTAGCGTTCGAGATGTAAAGTAATAGCCATTTTGAGTAGGTAATAATTATATTGTTCACTCTATAGTGGCCGGTAACAGAGAGAGCTCTTAACTAAAAATGACTATATTTATATTAAGCCTAATTTGGGTCAACCAATATGCGTCACTATGTTGCAGTCAGTAATATATCGTAACAGTTTAAGTGCAACTTTCGACACATACTACATTACTGTACATTATATGTAGATAGGTGTAAGGCGCTTGTTCCCTGCGGCGCACGGAACAAACATGTTAGTTGCATGAGTTCGCTTCTGAGTTCACGTAGATCGACGTTTTCACTACTAACTGAATTCGTAGCCACCCACGGCCACGCTTTGCATGGACGCGGAGCTTGATGACATCACGAACACATGCATGGACTGAACCAGGCAGTAACCCGCGTGTGCTACTGTAGAAGGATAGGCACACATAACACTCCATCGGACCAACGTGCTTAGCCTCTGCTTGAATATCCTACGCAGTAACCGTGTACGCTACACAGGTTTGAGCTGCGTGTGTAATATATCCGATCAGTGGGCTTAGACAAAAGCCACGCGCTTATATTTCTCCGCAGTCGTTCCGCAGAAAAAATATCATATTATGTAAAACAAACTTTTTAAAATACAAGCTTTTAGTCCTCGGCAATACAAATCAAACGAGTCCAAACACGACGGGGTTGTGTCGTTTTATTGCGGAGTTCCTACGGCCACCTTCCAGCTCCAGCATTAGATCAGCTCCATGTCATCATAATATTGCATTGTCACGCGATACATACCTATGCATGCAACATTTCAGCTCAATCGGAAACATTAGCTTGTGACAACCTCACGCTATTTTTTCCGCAGCTCTATATATTTTTCTGCGGCACGACTGCGAGAAACAAAGGTGCAAACAAACTGGGCTTATGTGATGCCACGCCACGTTATGCGATTGGTCGCGTTATCGACGTCACGTAAGCTAAGTGTAGTTCTATATAATGATTTTTCATACATTTTCTATTAAGACCCATGTCTTCTGATGGACGTAACATCACATACGCCCAGTTTGTTTGCACCTTAAGCGTGTGGTCTTTGTCTAAGCTCACAGAGCACGGCGTGAAGCAATAATTTCAATTCTTGCGTATCACGTCCGTTGCAGTTTGCAAGTCTTCATGAAGAATGTTGCCTCAGTCTAATTGTTTCTTGCAGAATAAATTTAAACACGTCTTAAAACTGTCCACCAAAAAAAAACTAAATTTATTGCTTTAGTACTCCTTATCGAGTACGTGCTAATGTGAATGACCGAGCCTTCAGCGGCAGATTGCAATCATTTAAAACAAAGGTCATTCAACTTTATCTAGTTTCATAAAGCACACAGGCAATCCTTGTGATGACAATAATTTTAAAAATGTGCTTATAAAACAGTCTAGCACAGTTCGGTTTCAGCGTTCATTTCTTCTACGTATACGTGCAGACTCTGGAACGAGCTCCCAGCTGCGGTGTTTCCTGAGCGCTACGATATGTTCAACTTCAAACGAGGTTTAAAAAGAGCACTTCTCCCCAGGTAGGTAGCAACTAAGCTTTGCCCCTGGCATTGCAGATGTCCATGAGCGGTGGTTACCACTTACCATCAGGTGGGCCACTTGCTCGTCTGCCACCTTAAGCAATAAAAGAAAAAAACATTGTCAATCCATACTAATATTATAAATGCGAAAGTGTATCTGTCTGTCTGTTAACTCTTCACGCTTTAACCGCTAAACTAATTTAGATGAGGTATAGAGTTAGATTGAGTACCGGGAAAGGACATAGGATAGTTTTTATCACAGAAGTCATCCTTAAAAGGGGAAATTTGTATGTGTAATTAATAAATGCTGAGCCAATTTAAGTAGATGAATGTTGGTATGGAGATAGTTTGGGTTGTGAGAAGGGGTATAAGCGGATAAAAAATAAGCTACCCAAATCACTAATTCCGCACAGACAAGTCGCGGGCAAAAGCTAGTCTAGAATATGTTGGTGTTCACGATTCTGTTTCCGAGAAAAAAATCTCATCCCAGCCATAATATACCCACTTGTTATGGACTTTTTGATGCTTAGGCTAGCCAGCTAGACATAGACACAGATTGACACTATAATATGACACTGACATTGTCTTAAAATAAATTATTATTGTCTAAAATTGTCGCGATTTGTCGCGCTAACGTGCATCGAGATAGCGTGTTTCGAACTTTTGTATTACACCCGTGATAAATATGTGTGCAAACGATAATAAATGACTATTTTGAAGACTATGCCTGCAGTTTATCTCCTACACCACTGTTGGGCACAAACATAAAGCTTTAGGCCATCATTAACCGACTTCAAAAAAGGAGGAGGTTATCAATTCGGTTGTATTTTTTTTTTTGTAAAAAAAATTTTATAATATCACGTAGATCCAGTGCAGATTGGTGCTCCTCGCAAGTATGTGATATTGGCTTGTATTGCGTCAAGAAAAATATCTTTCGAAGTTTCGATGCAAAAATAGCACACAGAAATGTGCCGCATCTCAATCTTACCATTATAGTAATTATAAATAAAATAAATAATAAAATCTACTTTTTTAGCTATATTGTTTCACAATACCAATTTTTTAAGCAACCAGCAAACTTACGTTGACACATATTTACGGGTCGTGCATAGATGAGATGGCATTCTTAGTTGGCAAACTGCACGTGTCGAGAACACTCCATTGTACGATGCACCGACGCCACGTGAATTTCTCGATATTTCGAGAAACTTGTTGCAACAAATGTGACATTCACAGAATGAGAATTTCAAAATATTCTATGGCAGTACGAAAATACACCGAAACAAATAGTTCTCATGGAATTGTTGGTGAATAATGTATTAATTATTTTTATCCATTCTATTTTCATTTTCATAAATATTTTTTTAGTATAAAATCTATGAATCTGTACAACCCCAGATGTGATTTTCTCATATTGTCCAGTAGGATGATAATAATATGCTAATTTCACCTAACGAAGGATAAGAGCAGATAAGGCAATGAGCACATACATTAACTTAAACAAACCCCGAATGTATGTACAACGTAAAAAATTGAACCATGACCATAAGCTTATTTTCTTATAAATATTGTAATACAGTACTAAGATCGATTTAAATAAAACTACACTTTTCGGATTCACTCACATCTATTTATATATTTATTTAATTAATACCGTCATCTATATATATGAGGACCTGTTATTAGCTTTATGTTATATATTATAAGTAAACCACTCTGTATTTCAGCTGTTGGTCTTCCTAACAGATAAAATAAAATAAATAAATAAAAATTTCATCTCATATATTAATGTGGTCCGTTTCACGTAAACTGAGCTCACGGTATCTATTGTTTAAGCAGTCTGTGGGCGGGCCTAGGATTTTATTATTTTCATGATAATGGTTAGAATACTCCAACTATTATTTCTATTGAAATTCGGGTGTTTTTGAATCTCAATAGCTAATATCTAATACTTTGGCGAGGATCTATGGGATTATCAAATCTTAAAATTAATGGCTGGGTCCATCAAGAGCTTGTTCACAAACTGCAGATTTTGTTTATGTCGTGTTACGTCAGTGTCTTTAATCCGTGTCGCGATGCTTGTGGAGGGCTGATAACCTGTGACACAGGATCTTTCCTAGTTCAGGTATCAACCCACCACTATCTATTCTTACATTATACATCACTACCTATTCCTAATTATAACCAGTTGTACACAGCTACTGTATTTATTGGTGAGAAATAAACTTTATTACTGCTTCTCTTTGTTTGTATGTAAGAAAGGCTGCCAGTCAACCTTGGGCGGGTGCAAAGAAAGAAAGTGGAAGATGTAAGTACCGAAAAGAAATAAAATAAGATGACATAAGAGTTGTAACATAAAATTGTAACACATACTTTAATAAAATATTCAAAATAAACTGATATGTACATACACCTAAAATGCATACTCGTGTCTATCGCCATGTACTGCCTGCAAAGCTTAGATCATTTAACCTAGCTCTAAGCTGCAAAGCAAATGTTTCAAAGAATCAGATTCTCTCGTTAAAATTACGCTCATTAAAAAGCCTTCGCTATTTATTTTTGAAACTAAGGTTGCTTGACATTTTTGTTACGTTTGTAATATAATGTTTCGCAATATAAAGATGAGAGATTGTAATATTTTGTAATAAAAAGATGAGAGCGATGATCCTATTTAAAAACTGTTTCATTTAGCGCAGCACATTCGATATTGACAAATTTGCAGGCACATTATTCGCACATATTTACTTGCGTTGTCTAGTTAGATTCACGTCTGTGGAAATGAGTGTGTACAGTGAAAACCACTTATTTTACTTTGTGTACTCAACTAAGCTAAGTTTGTCTAACCTACGCTTTTGAAATCAAGCAGTAGATAAAAACATCCCTCCCCATTACCTTGAGTGTAAGCTCGCATTTATCAAACTAATCTAAGTGAATTACTGAGCAATCAGGCTCATCCGTGCACATCGTTTGATCTATAGCCTGACGAACGTAAATTTAATTACATCGGGCTTCGTAGCCAGATTGTAATCATCGATCAAATCATGATTTGCTATCATGTAACATTAGCGTTGACCATAATAGACCTGCGGCCCTACTGCCTAATTTGAACCTATATTGATTTTCTATCATTTAAATCCCAGCACTACTTTACTTGCCAATATATGTATATATTTTTTTATACAATTAAGTTGTCACATAAGCAAAGTGACCACCTGATGGGAAGTGGTAACAGTCAAATACACCTAGTACATGTGGTTCTTGTGTGATGCGCAGCAAATGTGCAACCCCCACAAGAACCACAGTGCACGTTGCCAACTTGTGACATAAGATGTCAAGTCACGGTACCCAGTTACTTCACTGCCATATCTTACCCTTCAAACCGGATCACAACAAATGCAAGCGCTACTACTTTGCAGCAGAAATAGGTAAGACAGAGGTACCGAAGCAGTTGACCCTAGTACAAAGTCTCCCTCCGGTAATATATATGACATATTTCATATATTTCTTTAACAATTGTCCCACCTGTCAAAAATGGTGGGGCTTTCAAGTTTGTGCTCTATTGCTGCAGCAGCTTAACCTAATCTTATACATTTATCTACGAGTATATATAACAATAAATATATAAAAGCGAAAAGTCCACCAATTTACTTGTTCATTAATCACGAAATGTTAAAACTATTTGACATAATGAACATGAAATCTGGCACGAAGATAGTTTATGGATAGGACGTCATGTCGACTTATATCGGATTTTTCAAAATTCAACCCTCAAGGGGAGAATAAGGGGTTTTAATATTGTACGGAACTCCGTCATTTTTGAAGCTAAAAGGATGCAATTCTGTATTTAAGCTTATAATTAGAAATAGCTAATACGTGCTTATTCGTTTTTGAAAATTCCCCTCTTAGAAATGTGAAGTAGGGGTTGAAATCTTGATTTTTGTATAAATATCATATAACAACTGCAACGGGATGTTTTGAAAGCTTTAAAGCTTTACAGTTTGACCTACTTATGTAATTTGTGAATAGATTTAATTCTAACAAACAACAAACAAAAAAAAAACAGATTCTGATTCTAAAAGTATATACCTACCAGATTCAAGTTGTTCAGCGAATAGACAAAAAATGCATAAAGTGGCCTTAAAAATAATCTAGAAATATTGTACCTAATAACCAAAGGACCTAAATTCTCCTATGCACGTTGGAATATTTTGCCATTTTAAAAATGTATTTCTGTAGATCTTGAGCAAACCTAATTTGTCTCCGACGTGCACTTTGCACAAGCGCTTTTGAGGCTAATGAAGGTACTGTTTTTATTTTGGTCCTCTCAGATGAAACTTGTAAGCCATTCTAGACTATCATATTATCCGGTTATTTATAAACTGTTTATGAAACTGTCAAATATTTTCACTCCTGTGTTCATCTGTCATCGTTATACAAGGTGTTTATTATATACCCCATACCCCATCCAGCTAAACCTACCCATGTTAACATAGTTATACAAAAGTTATGGCGTCATTGAAAATTCGAAATTGTAAACTTAATTTTCTAAATACCCATACAATGTTTGTCACGGGTTCAACTATGTATTTGTATGGGGATTTCAAAATTAATTTTACAATTTTGAACTTTCAATTACACCATAACTTTATTACTCTGTTAACATGTGTAGTTTTCTGTTTGATAGGGTATGCATCAAACACATTTTACCTACCTATACAGGTGAATTTTTCAAGTGTGCCTGGATGGCCAAATCCGAAACAACATATTACAGATACCTATCTAAGATACTCAAAGAAGTCTTGCAAGCGATTTTGATAAACTGATAAATACCACAACTGCATAATTAGATTTTATATATAATACTTTATTGTACACAATCAAATCTAATAGCAAATACAATTATAATGACATGTACCAAGGCGGGCTTATTTCTATAAGAAATCTCTGCCAGCCAACCCAAACAGGTGTGAAGACATGGTAGCTGCGGGGGAATGCACAAAAACTTATTATAATACAACAAACAAATATATCACATTTTTAGAGAAATTTATGTTCCTAGCCGGCAATTGAATCCCCTGGAATCTGGATATAAAGAAATCAAAACATCCTGTATTATTACACCATTTAATAGTGTCGCTTATAAGAACAAAATTCTGGGAAGTAATGACATATTACAAACTTAAGGAAAGAGCTCATTTTTGATAAATCTTTTCTCCCTAATCTCAATCGTTTTCCCTATGTGTGTCACTATAACGACGTTGTTAGCTGCAAGTTCTGCTCCAACAATTAAAGGTAGGATAACCAGTTTCTTTATGATTAAGAAATTCAGATGAGGTTCGTTTACATCATCATCATCATCATCGGTCTACCTTGTGGGGGCCCACCATCACTGCGTCTCCCAGTTTAATTAATATCAAAACCCTCCAGGAAATAAAGGATTTTGATTAGCAGATTTTGATAAAGGATAAACGATAAAAAAGCTTAGCAGATTAAATACCAACTGAGACTAGGAAAGACGAAGATTGTAGACTAATCATTGATCTCTAATTGGTACATAATCTATTATTCATTGTTTCTCTTTTTTATCACACTGACATCCGCATTCTAGATTAAAATTCATATTCCGTAACGCGCAAGAACAATTGCCTAGCGAAACCTTACGAAAAACTACAACAAAAACGATTCGCAGATGTTGTTCACTTATTTTTTTGTGCGTGGCGGTATTGTCCTCTAATGGGGTTCTATCATCGTATTAGCTTTTTGTGATATATTTTCAATGACGAAAGATTTTGGCGAATAAGTATTAAAATTTGTATGTGATATTTAATTTGAAATTATTCTTGGTTATTAACTGGGTCTATGATTACGCATATTTTTTCTATGGGTATACGATCCAGATACGATATAAGAAACAAACTGGATAGTAATTGTGAGAAGTCATATCGTGTTATTCATAAACATCATTTTCCCATCATAACAAATCAATCCCGTTCAAAGAACGCCACGAAACCTTTCAAATAATGTTGGTTTTGTATCCCCGAAAAAAGAGTTTGTTATGATTGCTAAAGATCGAAAACAATCTTACCATTGTGAAAACCTTTCTTTAGAAGTAAATACAACGTCTCATTGATATGTGTGATTTGGCTAAAATTAAAATAAAAATTTTTTCCTTTAGTTTTTTCTTGCTTCTGTCCTACATCTTAATTCAAAACTGGTTTTAAGTACTTAATTTTTTTCTTCTAATTTTTTCCCTACACGTTGGGTGACGTCTTTAAGCCGATTGAAAAACGGGGTGCAAGAAACTTGTCAACTTTAACAATTAGCGTCAATAAAAACACACCTTTAATTATTATGCGTACGAGAATCTCGTGGCTCGAAAACAACCCCTATGGAACATAAGAAAATGTCAAATTAGGTGCTTTGTCTATCAATTTACATTACAATTACTCTGCCATTGCACAATAAATATTGATTTAACTTTTTGCTACGTGATTACTATCGTAGACCAATTGAATTTGTGTTGGACTGAGTTGCTCGATGTAGTTAGCCTCTTCTTCCTCGTGTATTAGAAGAGACCCATGCCTAGCACTGGAACTTATATGGATGGAAGATGAGATGTGCTCCGAGCACACTGTTAAATTTTGTTCTAAGATCTATGCATCTCATCTTTGTCTAAGCTTAGCTACTGATTTAATTTTAAGCTGAGTTATTCTACAACTATAAGTTTTTCTGCTTGGTTTGTTTAGTGGTAGGGCTTTCGAGCCCGCCTTGCTAACTACCAACGTCTTACCTAAGTTTGTCGCCATGAGAACAATGTTAATAGTATTGTTGTGTTTGGACAATTACAGGTAAGATGGTAGTTCCTTAGTTCTTGAGGCATCCAGGTAAAGTTCGTTTCCATATTCTGCCTAATCTTCACTTAGCATCAGGTGAGATGAAGGCCAAGTGCTTCTTCCTGTTGTGTAAAAAGACACAAATTACATAAATAAATAAAATTCTTCAATAAATTCTCCTTTAAGCTTATCCTTTAAGAATTACAACTCTTTAAAATTATAGAAATTACGAAGCGCTCCAGCTTAAAGGGAGAAGAAACTTGTCAGGATTCAATATTAATGAACTAAAAAAGGTTTTCTATTCTCCTAGCAATATTAGCATAGAAAAACTTTAAGCTTTCCAGCGGAGTGTGGCTTAAAGTCTTACAGCGACTTACAAAAAAGATAAACCTAACCTAGGAACTTTAAGAAGTTAAGTGGCTTGTAAGTAAAGAGCAAACTTGGCGATGCACATTTCAGATTCACTCCAAGTTTGTGTACGTTGTTGAGCAGTACTTAGAATAACTTGGAGTAGTATGTCGCTTAAGTTAGAACAGATCAGATTCCAACACTTCGTGTCAAAGAATAACAAAATTACGCAAATTTACAGGTTCTGTTAATTACTTACTATAACTAAGTTTTTCCATATCATCCATATTTACAGATTAAATGGAACAAAACACAAACCGTTTATTTAGGTTACGTAACTAAATAAAATACAAACGAACAAAATTATATTTAAATAAGTTTAAATTTTAATTTTATTATCGATTTATTAAAATTGTCAACTAAACGTCGAACTGACATGACAGTCTGAGCGTCTGAATAACGCTCTTTGTGATTAGTTATTTTGCCAAATGCTACTTTCAGATTTTTTTTGATTGGTAGATTTAATGCTACCACAAATAACTGGCCAATCAGTGAAATGTTCAATGGACTACAAAATAGTCATTTTCTTGACATCTTTATTTTTTCATTGTTGGTAAGCAATGGAACTCAAATCCATACAATCATTGCCCATACACGTATTATACTTTGACTTGATGAATGAAATGATAACTCATAACAGTGTAAGCCGATTGTACAAAAACACCTTTCCGCGCCCTGACTTACCAGTATATCTCAAGTATTATCTGACTGATAAAAAGCATAAGAAATTAATTCCACAATGTGACGAATTCACACAGTATGCTAACTCAGCTAACTGCAAATAATTACTAAAACCATTAAAACATATTATGCTTCAGTGACACCTCGCAACTCAACTACATAGTTTCACAGTCATGGATTGAATGGTAAGTGAAATTAAATGGTACTTAGATCAGATTAGACCAATTGAAAACTATTTTGATGTTATGTTTTTGCTGTGTGTGCAATAAAGTGCATAATACACGTAAAATATAACTAGTTAACAAAATTGATAATTATCATCACCATCGGCTATTCACCTTTGTCGCTTTAAAATAACGATTCCTAAAAAATGAGTGCCACGTCATTTCAGCAAAAAGCCAACCAACCTAAAACTCGACCTCCAAACACCGTGTTTACTTATGTCCGAACATTGACTCAAAACGAAAAATCTTTGATCACCTCTCGGTTCAAGGATCAAGGCGCTATTCTCATTTCCTTCGCAAACTTGTTCAGCGTGCGCGCAACATAATTTCAATGCGAAACAACCTCTATTACTGAGACAGTAACGTCGCCAATTCACTTTACAAATCGGCCTACACGATTTGTCTACGGAAATGCCTCACGAATTTTCGCAGGGGCCATTCACCTCTCAAATCGTAAAGTCATAACACTTTGTGGCATTTTTCGTTCCCCTTTGTGCACGTTGAGAGCATATTAAAATTATTGTGGTTGTTATGCTGATTTTCTAAGTATGATAGGTACCGAAGATATAAAAACAATTGTACCAGATTAACTGATTGTATTAGGGAGAGACTCTGTACCTGGGTCGCCTGCATCGGTACCTCCGTCTCACCTATTTCTGCCTATTGCAGTGTTTAAGCATTGCTGTGTTCCGTCCGGCTCGAAGGGTAAGGAAAGACAATGATGTTACTGGGTACCGTGACTTGACATCTTATGTCACAAGTTGGTAATGTACGTTGTGCTTACTCGTACGGGTCGGAGATTTGCAAATCCTAAAGGAGCCACATGTACTTTAGGCAACTATGCCACTTACCACTATTACCACCAAGTGGGCAGACTTCTTGTTTACCAACTTTGTATCTAACGCTGAAGAGTTTGTTTGTTTGAACGCGCTTATCTCAGGAACTACAGATTCAAAATAAAAAATATTTTAGGGTTTGATAGTCCATTTCTTGAGGAAGGCTATAGGCTATAAAATATTACGCTACGACTAATAAGAGTTGAGAATCAATGAAAAATATTGCAAAAACGTAAAAAAATATACAACACGTAATTTTTCGACATCCACGCGAACGAAGTCGCTGGCACAGCTAGTAAAAGTAATTGACAGTGAATCACGAATTCTGTATTTTAGACATAATAATGCCGAGTTATGAGCAGTACCTAGATGAACAGGTGAATAAAAAAATGAATGAAATAAGAAAAACTGTATAATGATAATACATATATAGCGAAGCAGAATAATAATGATAATAAGTTACGAAACGATAATTATATCATGATAAAACATTTTGCGTATTCAGATTTTTAGATTACATCAACCTCTTAAAGCACAATGAAGATCGCGGATAGAGATCAATTTATTGTTCGCAGTAGGATGCTGTCAGTTTTTTTAAGCAATAGAAATATTTGAATCTGTCAATCAACAGAATTAATTCACATTATTCGTTTTTCTCTGACCAACGATGACTGTAACGATGTATTGAGTTCGATTACCTTCTGAAGTGATCAAATTCAAAAATAGATTTAAATGGAATAATATAAAAATCAGATTATGGCTGGCCGGTATCATCAGGCAATGCAAGCCGTGGATGCTGGACTGCGCGAAATATGTAGATCGGCTTAGAGATATCAGGTGATAGATGGTAATCTCCTACGAAATATTACATCGTAGACCCAGTTACTATATTGTTATATACACTTACGTGCAATGAAATCGACCCACATCATAGGTTTCGATTCGGAAATATCGGTGTATAAAAAATAAGATTAGACATACAAAAACGGTAAATACAATTTAAATGTACGAGTATATTTCATGAGCTTTAGTCGTGCCTTTTTGTCATATAAATTGTGTCGAATGTGAAATGACGTTATAAGTAAAAGTTTTAGTGTAAAAGTTTATTTTTTCTTTTTAGCGCATTTAAATAAAAGCTTGTTTTTAAAAAGGTTTTTTACATTTAATTTATTTTTTACTTTTTATTATCACTGGACACGTTTCTCAGTCTGTTCATCTCATTCAACGCATCATTGTTGCAAGGTCGTTTGCCGGTTAACTTGGAACAGTCTAGCTCTTCAATAAGAAGACCTTCTAATGATTTTACCCTACTTAAGGCCACGTATGCTTGACTAGCAGCGAAGAGCTTTGGGCCTATTTCAAGTTATTCTTAGCAAGACCTTTTATTTGATACCCATATTGTAGGAGTGCATTAAAAATAATTGGTCCGCCATTTTGGGTATACCGCCATCTTGGATTTAGAATGACGTCACACAGTTAACCATGCATTTTCATCCAAACTGTATGTGTATTCAAAATACTAGCTCAATCGGTTAAAGATATCTACTTCAAAATTGATTTTGAAGCTTTAGAAGTCCGCCATATTCATTATTTTTCGAGTTACTCTTAGTAAGACCTTTCATTTGATACTCATATTGTAGGAGTGCATTAAAAATAATTGGTCCGTCATCTTGGGCACAGATTAGATAATAGTTACTACGTAACAGATACATCACTCCCATAGAAACGCTCGAATCGCTGTAATAATAATAGCCAAAACCGACAGACAAAAGTCGCTACAAGAAGAAAAGGTCTCTATGAACGCGCGCCGAGAGTCGAGATTCCCGCGTACACCGCGTGATTGCGTCATCGAGCGAAAACTTAAGGGTTGTACAAAGAACATAAACAAAATGGCCAAAGTGAAACTTTAATGTTATTATTTTATTTATATACGTAGGATTTTAATGAAATAAAGTGATTGCGAGGAAAGGCCCCGACTTAAATGTGCTTTAATTTTATAAAATAATAGTACCTACTTTATTTGCAAGAATATTTTAAAATACATGATTGGTGTTAAATTATACACATTATTCCTCATAATCATAGTTTTAAATTGGCAGTGCGCAAATATTTAAAAATTTAAAATAGTACATGTCAAAAAATAAGAGAATAGAATATTATTTTATCGTCATTAATACATTTAAAAATTATAAAAAAAATACAAATTATAAAAAAAATCACCAATCCCGCACGAAACGAATTTTTTTTCATTGATTTTATTCATTTGTCAAATTACAAATGATTAAAAAAATACGAATTATTATGAAAAATACATGATAGATTTTTTTTCATGTTTTAACTCACGGTTATTCAGATTTACTAAAATAAAATAAAAATTTTTGAAAAATAAAATTTTCTGAAAAATATTCGATTTAGGTATAAAAATCCCGTTTATAGGTCTGAAAAGAAAATTATAAATAAAAAAAATAATTGATAAAAAACAAAACAAAATTAAAAATCAAATTATTATAATAAACAAAAAAGCAATAAAATAAACACAAAAAAGAAACAAAATAATAAAAAACTATTTTATGAAAAAAAACAAGTTACAAGATTTGATGATAAGTCTCGCGTGCGGCGCGGCGGGTGGCGGCGGCGCGGCGGCCCTCTGCCGGTCGGAGCGCCGGCGCGCTACTTAGCGGTAGGTATTTATAACGCTGCATTGCGCGAGTGACGGGGGCCTGTCTTGGGTATGCCGCCATCTTGGATTTAGAATGACGTCACAAAATGAACCATGCATTGTCATCCAAACTGAACGTGTATACAAAATTTCAGCTCAATCGGTTAAAGATATCTGCTTCAAAGTTGACTTGCAAGATTTCACCCGAACATACTTATATTATATACTTACATACTTTAATTGCAAGTTAAATAAAAGCTTGTAAAAATCGTCGAACGCCAGAGACGCTTTCTTAATCATGTATATGAAATGAAATTGAAACCAGGGAATTGTTTACTAAAAATTCGTCGTATCTCAACAAAAAGAAATCATTACACGAAAATCGTTGCTTATTTCGAAATTCAAATTTTGAAAATAGAAATGTCATAATTATTCCCGTTTTGTTGTTGATGTTGCTATTGAAGTTGCTGAATGGGTGGTAGGCATGGACTTATTAATTAAACAGTGGTAAGTTTGGGGATTGGAGTCGCTCACGTCCGTAGGTTTTACCCTCGAGACCCTACACGTGATCCCCGGGTGGTGCTAATCGAGTGACCAACTTCTGGTGGTAGGGCTTGAAAAACCCGACTGGCTAGCGACCACCGTGCGCATGATGTAAAACCCGTCAAGTGGCCATTTTTGTCCGCGTTTCGGGATCAGTCTGCGCACAGCCAGAGCTTGAGGGGTCGTTGCTGCGATTCGTATGGTTTGTGCGGGCTTCCGTCGACCCAGTGCCAGGTTGACTGCGTTGACCCTCCGCCCAGGAAGACCCGAAGAAACGGCTGTTCCCCTGGCCGCCCGTGGTATAGTACAGGGGCCCAAGCGGACCTAACCAGTCCGTGAGGCTGCCCCACCATGCCACGCATAATCTCGGGGTGGTCCGTCGTGCCGGTTGGTGACCGGACGGTGGGTCCCGGCGGCCACTTCCGGGGGGGTTCGGGGGCCCTTCCGTGCGGAGGGTCAGCGCAAATCAGCTGTCGGCTGTTCCCTGGCGAAACAGGCCTACACACATTAACTATGCGAAGCGCAGCAAGGACACCTCAGTTTCACGCCTCTCACTCCAATAATTATGGCAGCGCAAAATATTAAGACTGGTCGTACAGCGGTGCATTATCCCACCAAAACACCATTATTCGAGGTGGGGCTCGCTAACATCCGCGGGCTCCACTCTAACCTCTTAGCTGTCCACCACCATCTCGAGACAGCCCGTCCAGCAATGCTGTTTTTGACGGAGACGCAAATTATCTGCCCGGCCGATACAAGCTACCTTAATTACCACGGCTACGCTCTTGAGGAGTCCTTCAAGGCGAAGGCTGGTGTTTGCTTGTTCGTCCGGGCGGACGTTTGCTGTCGTCGCCTACGCTGTTTGGAGGAACCTTCCTTTTCCTTCCTTGCGGTACACGTCGATTTTGGCACTCATTGCCGTGTCTACGTCTGCGTCTACCGTTCCCATCGTGGTGACTTGGAGACAACTCGACTTTTTGAACATCTAAGTCGGGTGGCAGATGACGCGCAGGAGCGATTTCCTTCCGCCGAGCTGGTGTTTTTAGGGGACTTCAATGCTCACCACGAGTTGTGGTTAAGTTCCTCTAAAACTGACCATGCGGGTAGGACTGCCCACGCATTCGCTCTCACGCACGACCTGACACAATTGGTCACCCAGAACACCAGGGTACCAGATATTATCGGTCAAGCGCCCTCTTTATTGGACCTTCTGTTGACAAATCGCCCTGACGGATATCAGGTGGTGGTTCGAGCTCCACTAGGATCTTCGGATCACTGCCTGGTATCCGTCTCAGTGCCTCAGGCGTCACGACCGTCGCCTGTGGTTGCAGCACGCCGTCTGTGGCACTATGCGTCAGCAGATTGGGACGGTATGCGGGATTATTACGCATCTGTTCCTTGGTGGCAGCGCTGTTTCAATAGGATGGATCCGGACTCCTGCGCTACCTCTGTTGCTGACGAGATCATACTAGGAATGGAATATTATATTCCGCATTCCAATCTCGTCAGTAGAGGCAGACGTAACCTCTGGTTCAATCGCGAGTGCGCCTCTGCTGTTGAAAACAAACAGCTGGCTTACCGCGCTTGGATCAGAGGCCGAGCATCTAAGGATCCCAATACAAGCCTACTGAAAACAGCCTACAATAATGCCACCAAGTTATGTAAGAGGGCTTACATTAGAGCGGATGCTCAGCGCATTGCACAAGTGGGCCAGGAACTGCTATCGCACCCTACGGGTAGCCGTTCTTTTTGGCGCCTGGCCAAAGCTGTGCAATCAAACTTCTGCCAACCCTCGCTGCCACCGCTGAGACTTGCCGATGGCTCACTTGCTCATCAGCCGCAGGAGAAAGCCGACCTCCTGGCAAAACTCTTTGCGGTTCATTCCCGTGTCGATGACTGTGGTACACAACCTCCGAAACTGTCCCATTGTGGCAGCACCATGCCCGATATCCGTATCAGACAGCGTGATGTGCGGGCGGAGCTCCAGTCGATCGATACTCGAAAAGCAAGTGGACCAGACGGCATTCCTGCGATTGTTCTTAAGAAGTGTGCAGCGGAGTTGACTCCGGTCCTTACGCGTCTATACCGTCTGTCGTTCTCTGCTGGTTGTGTGCCGAAATCTTGGAAAGAGGCCAATGTCCAGCCGGTTCCCAAAAAGGGAGATCGTTCTGATCCGGCTAACTATCGCCCTATAGCCGTCACTTCCATTTTGTGTAAAATCATGGAGAGGATCCTTAATACACAGCTGATCCGTTACCTGGAAGGTCACTCGTTACTTAATGACCGACAGTATGGGTTTCGTCCTAAACGGTCAACAGGTGACCTTCTAGCGTTCCTTTTGCACAAATGGGGTGAATCTATCGATAAGCGCGGCGAATCGGTGGCTATTAGTCTCGACATCGCCAAAGCTTTTGATAGAGTCTGGCACAAGGCTCTTCTTTCCAAGCTTCCGGCATACGGATTACCCGCGCAGTTCTGTACGTGGATTGCCAGCTTCCTCCACGAGCAAAGAATTCGCGTTGT
Organism: Schoenobius gigantellus; assembly: GCA_963935595.1. Lineage (NCBI taxonomy): Eukaryota > Metazoa > Arthropoda > Insecta > Lepidoptera > Crambidae > Schoenobius > Schoenobius gigantellus. Next base: position 67,061,574 of record OZ012541.1, on the reverse strand, counting down.
CGTTGACGGCTGCGCTTCGCGGTTCGTGGCAGTGAACGCTGGTGTTCCGCAAGGCTCCGTTCTATCCCCCACATTGTTTCTTCTGCATATCAATGATATGCTTTCCTTGGGAGCTATACATTGCTATGCAGACGACAGTACAGTGCATGGGGGATATCACGGAGCCTCGGGGGCTGCTCGTGGTGATATTGGTAGGGAAAGGCAGAATCTTATCATTGAGCTCAACAGGACGCTGGACCTCGTCTCCGAATGGGGCTCCAACAATCTTGTTGAGTTCAATGCTAAGAAAACACAGGTGTGCGTGTTCTCGGCGAAAAGGTCACCTTTCCTCCCCCTTCCTTCTCTTCAGGGCACAACCCTTCACACACAGAGCAACATCACCTTGCTCGGAATGAACATTCGCTGCGATCTGAACCCCAGAGACTACATCGAATCCGTCATAACTACTGCCTCACGGAAACTCGGTGTCCTGAACAAGGTGCGTAGGTATTTTGCGCCGGACCAACTATGCTTGTTGTATAAAACTCAGGTTAGGTCTTGCGTGGAATATTGCTCGCACCTTTGGGACGGCTCCGCTCAGTACCTCCTCGATGCTCTGGACAGATTGCAGCGTCGCGCTATTCGCATAATTGGCGATGTAGAGGCAACTAACACCCTCGAGCCTCTACAACTTCGTCGTGACATCGCCTCTCTTAGCGCCTTTTACCGAATGTTCCATGGGGAATGCTCTGAGGAGCTCTTTAACCTTATCCCTCCCTCTCCATTCCTTAACAGAAACACGCGTAAGGGCCTTCGGAGTCATCCGTACACTGTGTCCTCCTTTTCACACCGTACCAAGAAATTCCAAGATTCCTTCTTCTGTCGTTCATCCCACACTTGGAATTCTCTACCTGCGCACGTGTTTCCTCCATCCTACAACATGGGTTCCTTCAAAAGAGGCGTGAAAAAGCATCTTTTGGGCCGGCAAGGGGCGGGCAGGTAGGAGAGTGGATGTCGTCCCTACTCTATCTGTCAACTCATTTGGGCCTCTTTCACCGCTTAACATCAGGCGGGAGGAGGTCATTTGCCGGGCCATCCATAAAAAAAAAAAAAAAAAAAAAAAGTAAAAATTCTGACGATTTAAAGGAACTTTCTAACAAGTCGAAACAATTCAAAATATTTTATATTAAAATGAAAACCGACTTCAAAAACACTGAAAAGTTTAAAATAATATAAGAATAGGTATGTACAGACAACAGACACAGAATTTATTTGATTGGTTCGAAAATGAACACTAATTTTCAATTTTCTATAAGTACACACGTATGACACCTACTCCGTTTAAGGGTCACGCATACAGGCGTATGTGTGCGTGACCCCAAGCGCCACCAGCCATACCTCTCTTATTTATTAAATTAAGCTCTTAATATAAAGCGTTACCACCATGACGTTGACGCATAGTTCGTCCATTTCATACTCCCGATGGGGAGTCCTAAAACTAATTAAAATATTAATAGATGCGAGCAGGCTCGTGTAACATCACGCCCTGGGGTACAATGCCCTTGACCTCGAGTTAGTGTACATAGAAATGTACTTACATGTAATGGGAGCATACAAAGAAGGATTTAATGTTGTAATTGCTTAATTATGTTGATTAATTCGTCTGCGGGCGTTTAATGAGTGCCATGTCGACACACTCTTTTGAGGTTGTGACTAAAAGCTTGTGACCTTATTGGGACTATACTAGAACGACAAAAATTTTGAAGTCATGTTGATTGTTATGGTTTGAATTTGTTTTTGACCGATTGCGAGATTTTTTTAACACAACAGGGAAGCTCCCGAAGAAGTGATAATAATGCCGAAGATGGAAGCAAGCCTCACCTGAAATCCTCAACAACTGAGAAACTGACTATCTTACCTATTTTTTTCATGCAAGATTTGAGTGCAGTTGACGACAATGTTGTCTGGTGGAGAGAGAGAGAAGTGTCACTCACTCAAGGTGAAGCACTCAAAGTCAAACAGTGCCTGTAAAATATAATTGTGCAATATTATTTGGGGAGTAAAATTTTAATATAATTTATACACCACCTGTATGCACGTATGAAGTAAAGTCAAGTATTCTCAATTTAATGTAAGCCAGAGAGAGCTAAAGTTGTATGGAAGTCCCCTTGGGTAATAAAGACATTTAAATTTAGAACTCCAAAATGTCAACAAATACTTCTCTAAAAATTGTTTCGAAAAATGACAAGGCTGTTCAAGGCATAACTTCCTCGGTCCAAGGAGTTTTAACGACACATTAAGGAGACTACTCCGATGACATTTTGGCGTTCCTTTTTCAAATGTCATTATTACCCAAGGGAACTTCCATACAACTTTAGTTTCTTTTTGCTTTCAATTCCACGTCCTTAACTGATATAACCAATCCAAATAAAAACATCACATTAAGTTTCCACAGCTGGACTAATGTTTCTAACATAACATTTAATGATTAATTTAATATACTTACTATTAATTGAATCTATAATTTCTTGTTTTTCAACCTCACAGTAGGTGTATAAAGTAGAGAGAGTATGCTCCTCGGGTATGAAAGTGTCTTTGCCTTGGGCAGATTTGAAGCGTTCACTTCATTCAGGATTCTTACCATAATCTTACTTCTGACTTAACTAGAATCCTTCATTTTGCTCTGAATTCAATATGCTGCCCGTAGCATAAAACACTGTTTTATCCCCTCGGTGCTTAATCTACTATTAATTTAAATATTATATATAATTCAGATTATATTCAGTTTGAGACACGAACGCAGGAAAATCATTCCACAGCTTGGTGGTTCGCATGATTAATGAGGAAGCGAATCTTTTTATATACGAATGGGTGGAATATCGACTACACTGGAATGGAAATTCTCACTACGTCGTCGCGTTGCCTTTATAGTGGAACTGTGCTGGCGGTTTTATACTGCGCATTTCCTGAGCACACTCGCCGAAATGCAACCTGTACGATACAGAAAGACTTGCGAATAGACGGCGATATTCGAACCTCTAAAGCTATTTGAATACCAGTGATTCATCACCGATCAATTTTCTATCACGCTTGTCTATGGCTAATCGTAACACAATAATGTTATCATCATTATTAAAATGGTAACAAACTTAGATAAGAAGGTGGTAGCTAGCCAGGTGGTAAGCCCTATCACCATCCAAACCATGCAGAAGGACTTCTACCCCCGTGGGTAACCGAACTCAGCACCTCCAGATCAATACCAGATAGTCTCGACCACTAACCACAAAGGAGGTTAAATAACAAAGACAGACAGACAAAGAAATAACACAGACATGTCTATGCTATTTTAGGTTAGTCTAATCTAGAGTTAGCTTGACCCTTTTTTACAAGTTGGAATGCTGTTGCGCACCGTACCTGCCTATGTCTAGTCAACAGGACGTGTTCGGTTTCTACTGATTTTCGTTTTGTTTTCGATGAAAACCAATTTTAACAGATAAAAGTTGATGATGTTCAACATATAACCTAGTGTGAGGATCATAGTAAATTTACTTTGTACTATATTTTTTGGTAAAATAAATTATTCTTATTCTTATATACTCATGGAATGTAACTTAAATCAAGGACAGAGAGAATTATTTTTGAGAAAATATAACATAAATTTGTTGGACGTAGGAATTATTCAGACGATTTTACATACACCTGTCTCGAAAGTATCACAAAATTTATGTGACTTGGCCAATTTTCGAGTGTAAAAAATAATTATTTCTGTTATTTAGAGCTTGTTGTGTTAATTGATCAGAATTAGATATGATGGGATTGCCATATCCTTGAGATAAAAATCCCTAAATAAATAAAGATTAAAAAAAAATAACAGATTGACGTTGGGGTACGACCTTATTACGACTCTCAATGCTCTGCTCCATGACGTATGAGTATGGTAGCCACTATTCCAGCCTGTAGCCTATAAAGATTTGCAACTGTACGGTCAAGCGTATCTGTCTAGCCATTACCTATACACGTTTGATCGAGTTTTAGGCTACTCAACCTTTTATAGACCGTAAACCCCATTGTATATTTATTTATACAGTTTTTTATATTCACCACAGTTATGTTTCGCCATACTGTTAGGGATTCCTTATTCATATTCATTAGTAGCACGCCGTATATACCTACTTACATTAGCTGTACCCGGAATCAAAAACTCATCCTTCCTTACTGTATTCAGGAAGGGTTCTCACTTTGTCACTCGCGGCTTCACCTTGTCAAAACCAAAGCCATCCTTCAATTAACTCCGCCCAGGGGAAGGTGTACCCTTGTTTGAAAATTTTATGTGCACGTTTGATCACAACTTTTGCAAGCGGAAGCGCACTGCGCTCTTCAATTATGTACCCGTCAGAGAATTTTTACAAATTCCGGTTCGCGTTCGGTTGAATTACAGCCCCTATACAGAGGGGATCAAATAAAATGTTAACAGGAACTATTTTGAGGATTCACAGTTCATCCAAGTGGAGCTATAGTTTTCCAGGCAAAATATTTGAGTTATTTTATGATTCTATCATCATTATAATCTGAGTTACAAATACAGAATCTGTGCTCTGTGGTTACAACAACATTACTATTTAGGGAATGTAAGCCTATTATGAAAAGGTTGGATTTAGGCCATCCTCCAAAATCCCACCGCGCTGGCAAATTGTAAGTAGATGGGGAAAATGAAAACTAAAAAAGTCTTTATTCAAATATAATTGTATGGAAAGTTTTTTTGGTTCGTCCAAATTTTTAACCCACATCACATTTAGAACACCTTTTAATGTTAAGAAAAATGGGCTGGAGGAAAGAAGTATCAATATTTACAATAAATTCTGCCATTACCATACACTAAAATATATGTTTACATAAAAAATTCTACACAATAACATTTATTTACATTGAAACGAGTGATCGCTCGTTACAATGGTATCATTCAAATAATCGTTCACTTCTTTTTTATAGACCTTTGATGTAGGATTATATATTTTTCAATAAACAAGCCTCTAGGTTTTGAAAGTTTGTATGTTGGAAGGGTATTTTATTTTTATTTCTTGTTTTTCGTTTCTTGGAGCACCAGAGGTTGATCGGCAGGATATGGGTCAATTGAAGTTGGCATTTATATCTATCTTTATTCGGAACTTCTTACTTACCATATTTAATGCATACCATGCATGACTTGTCAGTAAATAAATTTAAAATTTTAATTAAAGCTCAGTTAAGCAAAAAGGCTTATTACAGTGTTAAAGATTTTTTGAATGATAAGGCAGCGTGGCAGTAAAAGAAATGAATTGCTCGTTCTCTAAATAGTTTTGTAATATTCACAATTTGTAAGACATTTGGCGATTTTAAAAGAGTTTTGGCACATAAGTTTCTTGCCCAATTCTCCTCATGTTAGCCCCTACATTCGGAATCGGGTCGCTCTTGGCGATTACATGCGCGGCATAAACTCCGCGGATGTATTTGCCACTAGCGCACGGGTTAGCTTGATTTTAGTAGAATTGACGATTTTAAGTGCCCGCAAGGGCCTATGAAATAAAGTACTTTTGATTTTGATTTTAAAATGTTCATTTCACCGTTTACCAGACGGCGACTACTATCACCACTATCAGAATCGCTTGCATGGATACTTCTATCTTACCTATTTCTGCCGTCAAGCAGCAGTGCTTGCATCGTTTCGTTCCGGTGGTTCCGGGTTGAAGGGTAAGACACGCAATGAAATAACTGGGTACCGCGATTTCACATCTTATGTCACAAGTTAGCAAGGTTGATTGGCGTCCTTGAGGTTTGTAGATTTGCAAGTCTTAAAAGAACCACATGTGCTGTAGGCGACAGTAGCCACTTCCCATCAACTGGGTAGCCTGCTCTTTGTCAACTTAGTTGTTTAAAAAAAACAAATTCCACTGATCCATTTTCATTCATCCTCAAAAAAAGATTATTTATTATCATTTACCTTTTCTCATTCTCAAGTTTCTTATCCTTATCATTCTGCCCTTGCCCTACTCCTATGGAGTCGGTGCCGCATGTTTTCTTTCTTCATTCATCTCTTCATAACTACACATCCTCCTTCACGCAATCCATCCTCGCTTCCTCAGGTCAAAAAGGTTAATATCGAAATCGAATACATTCATGTACCTTTATTTAAGATTACTTTGAATTCGACATTTAGCAAATTCAAATTTTTTGGATACTACATTTTGGGAATTCAACAATTTGCAAACTCAACATTATGTTCCGGAAGGACAATCAGGTAGAAGCTCGCTCGGCCAACAAATTGTGGAACTTTGCCGTAACAAACGTCCGTTTAATATTAATTAAATCGTCGAAAAACCGGAGCGGTCGTTCGTTATTGTTAAACGAATTGGTCGCGTGTTTTGCGAGGAATACGCGGGGTATAATAGTGTTAAGTGGTCAGTCGCCGTTTCGCGTTAGTCGGCGATAGCATTTAAAGCTTGTGTTGAGACTTTGTTGAGTTTTCTGTTCCAGCCGTTAGTGTCGGATCATGTTATAATGTCTTTGTGCCTCCATAGCAAACTGGTGGGTTACCTTTTAAATTGCCACTAAATAAACGGTCAGCAAGCGCTGAAGAACAACAACATTGCAGTGGGGGCTGTTGGCTTGTTGATTGGTAAATGTGTTCGCGTCTTTTAATCTACACTTGTTTAAGCTAAAGTTGCAATTTATAGTTTCAAAGACAAAAAGCAAGAGTGGGTTAAGGGCGCGAGCACATTTACTAAGCGTCAAGCCAATACTGCCTCCACTTTAATTTTATTAAGCACTCGCTGACCGTGTAAAAGCAAGGGCGTTTAAGTTACTGACAATTTAAAAAATCTAATAAGTACGCACATTGGCGTAGGCAAGGGAGAGGGGCTTGGGGATCCAGACACTACCCATTGAAAATTAACATACACTAGATAGAATGCACTTTTTCTTCCAAGTAGATAGAAGGAGCAGGTATATCGGTATTAAATCTGGATCCCTCCCCCCGTGGAAAAGTTATACCTACGCCTATGAGTACGCACAAAAATAAAGCGTTGTTTTATTGGGGGATTACTCTCTGTCACACCATTTTGTCACACCAGTGTGACACAGAATCGCGCGAATCATTTCGCGCGAATTAAGGTTCACGCGATCATTTCTCTAATGCCGACATGTAAACAGTTTTTATGTCAAATGGAAGTGTACATGTTGTAACCACTAAAAAACCCATCATCACGTAAACATCCCACTGTTGGGCACGGGTCTTTCCTTAGACAAAGAGGGATCGGCCTACTACATTATTTTGCTGAGTCTGCTCTTACCACATCGACGAAAAAAAACCGCCCAAATGCGTGTCGGGCCACGCGCAGTGTAGGGTTCCGTAGTTGCAAATGCCAACTTTGAGTATACACTCACACCTCACAACACGTTGCTACAGATTACTAAATACGTTGCTATTAAATTAGGCATTATTATTATTATTAAAGCTGCAATGATGTTATGTTTCCTTAACTTCACGCGGTTCGTAAATTTATATTCAGTACTAATTTTCAATGAAATGTTACTTTTCCGAGTACATTTTTTAAGTTTCGTCTATAAGTCGTCGTAGTAAGAAATAGGATTCATAGAGAGATCACCGTAAGAAATAGGAGCCGAGGATTTCCCGTTCAAAATGTATGGAAAAAGTTTTTGGCGATTTCTGTCATTTCTAGTACTCATACCTCAAATGGTCCCATAGAGTCTTTTGATCCCTACATGAAATAGGATCGATAGGCATAAAAATTTTTTTTTTTGTTATCTCAGCATTTTTTTGTTGACTGTAACTTTTTTCCAAAATCTGTGAATGCAGATCAGAATATCTTAAAAAGTTATGGATGGTTGCCTAACAATGTTTTCTTGTAACTATAACGGTTAATGTACCTGCCCTTGAAATCCCATCTCAAAAATCCATCCTGTATAACCGTTTACCAGATAGACACTTACCTCTATCAAAAATTTGCCAAACCAAATATTTCAGAATCGGATCCCTAAATCGAAAAATGGTGTTCTGAACCTTAGATAATTTTTTAAAGAACTATTCAACAATACCCCACACGATGGGTTAGTTGAGAAAAAAAATTTACTCCCACTTTACTTGTATGGGAGCTACCCTAAAAAAATTTTTTTTCAATGTTTTTTCCACCACTTTTTTGGCATGATTAATATACATACCCATACCAAATTACAGCTTTCTAGTACTAATAGTCTCTGAGTAAAAGCGCGGATAGACAGACAGACAGACATGGCGAAACTATAAGGGTTCCTTGTTTACTACGGAACCCTAAAAAGGAAGCGGGGACACATGTATTCTAACGACCTATTTCATTATCCTATCTATCTGTGGATTTTGTTACTAGTGATAGGAATTTGACATTAGCTCCATACAAAATACGCCAAAAGTCTATCTCCAGTAAACAATCCACAGATAGAATTGAAATTGAAACCGGCCGTAGAATATAGTAAATCCGTCACCGCACGGGCACAAACAATTTAAGCGTTAGCAATTAATACTAACGACTAGTACTTAGCCCGTGTAGAGTAATCATTATATGGAAGTAAAAAGTGTTAAGTGGTTTGTCGATAAGTATGACATGATGCTAGTGGACTGAAGGATGCTCTATTTGAGCATTGTTTATCTTTTAAGCGCTCGATGACATTAAACAGATCGTTTTGGAATCGAAAGTTTAATTCCCAGAATTTTGAGTTTGCAAAAAGTTGAAACCGGCTGGCAAATTTACCAAATCACAAAAGACAAAGAAAAATTAAATGAAGAGCCGACGTAGGTATATGGCGCAAATCTGAGTACGTACAATAAAGGATACTCGATATCAATAACCGAGAGAATTTTGTATCTAATCATTTTATAAGGTATGGAAACCATTAAGTGCCTAAAATGAGAAGTATGCTCATGTGCGCTGCCAGGATTATTTTCAGGGACGTGCATCTGCATCTACACATACTATTAATTAACTGATATAAAACATAGAATTATACATGTATAGTATGTGAATAAATACAATATCAAAATCAAATCACGCGGGTATTTGATTAAATATATTTCGCTAATTGAAAACAATTAAGGTTGCATTCTACTAAGCGTTCAGAGGGATCAAAATATTATTAAAATACACAGACCATAATCATTGTGAACGCTTAGTGGAACGCGCCTTTAGTCTCAATTCTATAGTCTATGGTTTGTTTTATTGCTATTCTGATTTCTCGTGAAAATGAGAAATGCCTATGTGCACGGTCTTCACGAATCTACTGAAACGTCTGTCATCTATTGAGACGTCCTTTACTGAAATCCGTCAAGCCCTTTGGGTAGTAAAAGAATATGTATTTATATATGTATTTTATTTCCCGACAGAGAGGTGCAAATGCACCCCTTGCAACCCCCTGCCAGCGCCCGTGAGTATAATGAAATACTTTGTGGCTATAAGGGAAATTGATTTGTACGCAGCAGTTTTAGGCGTAATTTACAGTTTTTATTTTCCCTGTACACTACCTATCGTAGAGCGCTCTGTGGGCCTAGCTAAAGCTCCCGAACAATAGATCAAGACCCGAGGAATTTCTGCCAAACTTTGGCCGTCGATTATAATAGTTCTCTAACGTTTAAATCATGTTTAAAAGTATCAAGATCAATTTCATTAACACTATTTTCATTTTGAGGTACAATACAGAATCCTAAAAAATCTCTAAAAATACTCTGCCCACATACCCGACATGGCAGATAACCTTAGCAGCTCAACAATCGACGCCCGTGACCATACAAGCCAAGGTGGCTAACCCAGAATCGTAACGAAACACAATTAACACACAACAATACATAATGAGAGCGTGTTTGCTAACGGCCGGTCATACATATTTATGCGCGGTGACGTCACGTGTCAGTGAACTGACCGCAGACACGGTGTGTAATCTTCACAGTACATCGCGAATTGTGTAGAGGCCGAACATTCGTTTGTGCTCGAGTGTCAGTTGCGATGCGAATTTAAGCGACACAGTACAGTCAGCGACACATCAAGGTTCACATCAGCACTGCCATTTGTAATACTTTTACGAGATACATGTTCAGGATCTATCCATATTACAATTAATAATAGTAGTATAATGATAAGGTAAGTACTTAGTTCTTTCTCAGATATTGTAGGCGACCCGAAGCGTTCGTTGTGCAGTAAAACAAAATGTAGAAACTCAGAACTTTATTAGCTAACTCAGAGAATACAAACACAATGATACGATCGAAAATACGAGAGAAAATTTGGGAGATCGACGTTTCCTGTGTTCTAATTGTCTGAGCTGTGATTAAGTACTGCTCGAGAAAAAACTCGAATTGGAACTTTTTTACGAATTGTACGAAAATCAGCCCCCAAAGGAAAACTAGTACCAGCCCACCTAGCATGACCACCAAAACACGATATGATAAAACGATATATCGATATGAACTTAAAAAAGTTGGATTTTTCAGCTGTCTTCAAGTTTTATGTGTGTTTAGGATATTGGTATTGTTATTTTGGGTATTGTTAATTATATTCGTGTCGAGAAAATTTCAAGGTAGCCATTATCTCCAACATAATATTTTGACAGTTCATATCGATTTATCGTTCTATCATATCGTGTTTCGGTGTTCATGCTACGGAGGCTGAGTCGTCTGCGTGGCTTCCTCTATCTTACCTATTTCTGCCGCCAAGCTTCGGTGTTTACATTGCTGTGTTCTTGTTGAAAGGGTAAGATAGGCAGTGAAAGTACTGGGTACTGTGACTTGACATCTTATGTCGCAAGTTGGCAATGCACATTCAGATTCTTGAAGGGATTGTAGACTTGCAAATCTTGCAGGAACCAGATGTATATTGTAGTCGACAAATAAAGTGGTTGAAATTCAGTTTTCGTCATATAACAATACAGTCAACTTTCCTTTGCAATAACATACTGACAGTTACTAAGGTTACCCTAACGACGTTTTGTCTATACGCGAAATATTTTCAAAATTGGTAAACCACTTTCTTGGTCGACTATAGGAGTACTATATTAACTTATCAATAAGCTCGCTTGGCATAAAGTTGATTATTCTTTGGTCAATTTTGATTCGCTTTCTTGGGCCCGACAATATAGATGCAACGTATTGAACTCATTCGAAAGACTTGCCTGCATCTCTCAAGTATTAATCACGTGACTCTATTTACATACACTATACACGCTTCTGGGAGAGCCGCGTGCGCCGTTCCCCAGAAATAGAACGGTTCACCAATAATATAACACTTTGGTTCGGTCCTTGAGAATTGATCTTTTCAAATCGGGTTCGCTGAGTGAGCTATTTTCGGTAATTACTGAGTTTCTACTAACAGTGTGGAAAAGTATTGCAATACTGTACTTTTTGTACTCTGCTGTTATTATTTAGTTTAATCCTGCTTCTTGTCATCTTCTTCTATTTGACATTTAAAAGAGCTTTAGGGACACAACTTCGTGGTTCTAACTGTATGTAAATCTGGGTACCGATATATAAATATTGTTATTGTGTAGTTAGTCAAATAATTATTTATTTGCTCTATTATATACCATCAACAGTGTGAATGTCTTTTGTATAGAAACATACATTGTTCAGTACATATATTTTATTCCTCATATATACGCGAAGTTTCTAGAAAATCAGTTCAGATTTAATGGGGAAGTGTCTCGACCTCATAGAAAGGCCAGAGCTACATATCGACACCGTGTGTTAATGTTCAGATGTCTCGACCTCATAGAAAGGCCAGAGCTACATATCGACACCGTGTGTTAATGTTCAGATGTCTCGACCTCATAGAAAGGCCAGAGCTACATATCGACACCGTGTGTTAATGTTCAGATGTCTCGACCTCATAGAAAGGCCAGAGCTACATATCGACACCGTGTGTTAATGTTCAGATGTCTCGACCTCATAGAAAGGCCAGAACTACATATCGACACTGTGTGTTTTTTTTATTGCGATAAATTGGCAAACAAACAAACTGCCCACCTGATGGCTCCTGTGAGATTCGCAGCAAATGTGCAACCCCCACGAGAACCGCAGTGTACGTTGCCAACTTGTGACATCAGGTGTAAAGTCACGGTACCCAGTAATTTCACTGTCACTCCACTGTGTGTTTTAGCCGTACTAACTCGCGAAGTGGGGTTAAATGAAGATTGAAGGCTAAGAAAAGGGGTCTGTGTAGTAGTGTAGTGTTAATCAATTAACCCTCCTTCTGCCTTGGGGAAGACTACATCCAGTAGTAGCATGTTGTAGTTATGATGACGATGTTGACTATTATAGTATTGCATTTGATTGATTTTTTTTCGAATAGAAAATAATATGTTTGAATTTTTCGGTACAAACGGAAATTTTATACTTTGATCTCTTTTTGCAAGCGGGATAGTCTTTTATAGATCGCAAGAGAACGAGTTGACAAAATGGCTGCTTGGGTATGCCATAGAATTCCATACCCTAGTAAGAAGTCACTAGACATCAGTAGCTAGTCACTAGACATCAATTGTCTGGTCAGTGTTGTCCCAACTACCTGGCTAAGCCTCCCTCAGGAACAAACACTCCTTGGGAGACCTGTATCAGCCGGTCTCATCGTAGAGCCCAAACTACTGGAGAGAAGCATGAAAAATCAGAACTGGGCTTCGTTGGCTTATGTAGGCACCCAAGGAAGGATATTTCAAAATTCCCACAGGAAGTTGAGACATCCCTAACGATGAAGTAAAACATCATGGCGGGCATAAAATTGTCCTAAAAGTCAAATCTGTTACATACTTTATGTCATATGGAAAATTTTCGTGAAAATTCATTTTTTTACCGTGGTAAGGTAAAGGAATCAAATCCAGTCAATTTGGTTAATCATGTTAACTTTCATTTTACTCATTTGTTGAAAGTTTTTATTTTGTTGCACAAAGATATTGATTCTAGTTTAATAAAGTAAAGAAAAATCAATAAAGTTTAAATTTCGTTGCGGTTGCATAAGTCCTCGGGCGAACTTATTAACTTTATTTGATGAAAATCTTTTCAGCTGTTCAAATGCATTTCTTGGTTAGCTTGGCGCACTACATACAGGAAAGCAAGCCTTGGGTCCGTTTACAAAGCGGTTGCCCGACGCAATAGATAAAATAAACCCAAGAATTATTTACTTTACAAAGGGCAGTATGTATTATTTCGGGGGTTGTTTTTTGTCTTTAAACCAAGCTAGATCATCTGATTTTCTAGCGTATCTAGAGTGATTTTCAATACTTTCTATTGGTGATTCGAAATCGTACAAACTACATGCGTACAAAGTCATAGACAAAAGCTAATACAAAATAAAAATAACCGAATGTTTGGAATTTTGTTTGCAATGATTAATTGCTGTGTACAGCAACAGAGTGAGATAGACGAACAGTATGTAACTATAGTCTGCAGCCTTATTGGTACTTACTGACTGCTAGATAGAACTAGCTAGACAAAGTTATCACAATAATACGTCATGTTTGGTAACAACATAATTTATTGTGAATGCTTAGTTTATATAATATATTTATAACATTTTTATTGACATTTTAAGTGTATGTAAGCATACCGATTGTATTTTGTCTTGCAATAATTATAATGACTATGTAACAAAACCAATATTGTAAATGGCGATTTAAAAGAGGAGATTAAAAATATTAGACCTTCCGAGTTTTCTGCCTGTTCTTCTCGAGAAAGCTCTCGCAATTTCCAAACAGGTGTAGAGTCTACTTTTTTTTGTTTTCATTCTTGTATATGCAGACATCTTAATCATATTCAGGATGTATGCACAGCACATACAAGGTTAATATGTTTCCTTTAAATTAGAATGTTTTGCTCTGTTCTGACTTCAATAAGTGCCTATAAAGGCCTATGTTCAATAAAGATTTTTCAATTTGAATTTGAACTTACTAAAGATTTTTTTTTTCATTTCGGGGAGCGGTCAATCCCCTTTGATCTAGCGACGGCCGCGGCCTTGACCCCAGCGGAATTAAGAGCTGGGACTTCGCTAAAGTAGAGATCACCAGGTTTTGAACTCGTTTACAAGACTTAGATAGTTTTAAGTCACTTAATTTAATTTGGTTATTTTATTTTTAACTTCTTGTGATGAAAATATCTATTTGCACGCCTATAACGACAAAACTAATTGCATGATTTTTTAAATAGGCTTATTATAACAGGCTCGTGTCACACGCGGTTTCAGCTTTTGTGGCAATTATCCTACATAACTATCGCGATGGTTTCCTTTAATGCCTACATGCACGTGATGTGTCAACGACACTGCCCCAATAAATACATACACACACATAAATAACACATAACTGCAAAAAGACAGTTTCATAAATTTGAGGTATGTAGATGCACAAACATATTATTTTCTATTCGAATAAAAATCAATCAAATGCAATACTATAATAGTCAACATCGTCATCATAACTACAACATGCTACTACTGGATGTAGTCTTCCCCAAGGCAGAGCGTCGGTGGCGCAGTGGACTCGGCACTTGCCTTCCAATCGGGGGGTCGGGGTTCGAGACCCGCCATGTACCAATGTGTTTTTCGTTTCGAATTTCATATGTACATTTGTCTGACGCTCCTACGGTGAAGGAAAACATCCTGAGGCAACCTGCATACATCTGCGAAGAAATTCAATGATGTATGTGAAGTCGACCAATCCGCACTGGGCCAGCGTGGTTGACTAAGGCCTAATCACCCTAATATAGGGTAGGCTCGAGCCCCTCGGTGGGGACGTATATGGGCTGTGATGATGATGAGATGCACAAGAATACGAAGAATCAAGTTAAATTTGTATATTATTCGACTTGATCTTGATAAAAGATAACTAATTCTAAGATAAAAATAAACTTTTTTAGGCATTAGGCTAACCTCGCGCGACAAGCTTTTATTTATTTATTATCACAAAAATTGTGTCATTTAAAAAAAATATGGATTTAATTCAATTTATTTTCCTCATCTGAGAACATTAAAATAAAAACGCATTTTTAAAAATATTATTTTTAGATTTAATTAAATTTACCATGATAATAAAATGACGTAAGAACAACGAAAGAAGAACATAACGATTGAATGCCGATCTGTTAATTTTGTCAGTTACCTTTAAACCAGTTTGAACCTACATGATTTTATTAAAATTCAAATTTTTAACTTTGCACAAATAAGTAATTGTTCAAACAGTTTTTTTATACAAATTTTGACAATAACGAACTCAAAAAAACGAACACGAAAACGAATTAGGTTTTCAATTTGGTGCAGTCGTTCTGAAGTTATGTGCGTTCATGCATTTTAGCGATTCATTTTTATTTATATATGTAGATTTACTATTATGGCTTAATTTGTTTATATTAGTTTGCCGTGGTTAAGTATGAATAGTTAATTTTAGTTGTTGCAAGTTTTTTTAATTAGTTATCGTTTGACATAATAATATCATTTCTTTTACACAGTGTTTGGTCAAACAAACCTACCCATGTTAACATAGTCCTAAAAATTGTGGCGTCATTGAAAATTCGAAATTGTTAAATCAATTTTGAAGTCCCCCATACAAATAGTTAAGTCCGTGAGAAAAAATGTATGTGGAATTAGAAAATAATTTTACGATGTCGAGGGCTGTTCCCAGTAGTCTTACCAAAAATACAATGTCGCCATAACTTTTATATGACTATGTTAACAAGGGTAGGCTTCGGCTTAATAAGGTATTGACCAAAGGAGTGCAATGTCAGGCAACCTCTCGTGGTGCACCCTGGGCAACCTGGCAGATTCTCTGCCGCGGGCTAATAGTCTGACGACAGGCCCCCCATAGAGGGGCGGCGTAGGATGGCCGTGTTCAACCTGGCGGGCCATTTAGTGTGGCCACCAGTTTATGTGGGCAAGGGCGAAGTCCCCTTTTTTTGTTTTAAGAAGAGGTCGTCGACTCTCGTAGGCTCTCGTCGGAAGCCTGCTTTTGGGCCAGAAGCAGGCTTCCGACGAGAGCCTCAACACTGCTAGCCAGAAGTTTTGGCTAGCAGTGTTGAGGCGAGTCTTTGGCAATGGCGCCTGCTGGAAATTTCCCCGAGCTTCGGCTCACCCGCGCGGCGGTGGATTCAGTGGCCGTCTGCTTTGGGGCAACCCGTCACCCACACTGAGCGGGCCGGGGGCCCGGCGCACTGAGCGTCGGGCCAAGTGGAGGACAACCACAATAAAAAACCAGTTTCGGGGTGTAGAGCAACAAACGTGCCGCTTCACTAAGCAGTAGAGCCAGACGGTGAGTCCGGCAACGGATAGTTCACAGGCAGGGGGTCAGCGGGAACAAGGCTTGGTTGTACCTCCCTTCCCTCTGTTTTGTGACGGACGGAGGAGCTGCTGGGGGGTTCTTAGTGGGTAGGCCCGGGCCAAGTATGGTCTGGGGAGTCCCACATATCCTCGTGGTTTTGCTCGACCACGAGGAATGCGTCAATGCATTTTCCCCCCTCCCAAAAAAAGGTATTGACCAAACACCTTGTTAATAAATATACCAATACATAAATAGACCAATACATAAATCACCCAGAACTGTAACAATGAATGAATCGCAGTCTGAATTGACACATAATAGAGGAACGAAGTCGAAAACATCAGTTTAAACCTTAAACAACTCCCCGATATTTCGCAGACGTGAAGTTGTTGCAACTCAGACGTACACCAGTATTTTATCATGCCATATAGAAACTCCAACAGTCGTTTCGAAGCACACGTGTGCTGTATATTATTATACTTTATATCTGAAAGTTGGCAACACTCGTTAATCATCCCGGTTCGTGTACAGATGTTGGTACGGCTAATCTGTTTTGCCGGGAAATTTTATGATCCGATTTTGTGAGTGGCATTCCGGCGATAACGTTTTTGTCTGTGCCCGTGAATCCCGTGATGGGGTGATAATATTAGGAAAAAATTGCGTAACGCATCGGAAACATACGGAAAATTAACCTTTATTGTAGGCGGTGCGAATAATAAACAAATAGACATTCAAACTCCCATAATGTAGGTAATTGTAAACTTACGAGAAAGCCCTTTGTCACGGCTAAAAATTGCCATTCAAAAACAATTTATGAAAACTTTGGGTTAAGATACCTTAAGAAAATAACAAAGAAAGTTTATCGAAACTTTATATTAAAATACCTCTACAGAATAATAGAAAAAGATATTTGGGACTGCTGAAACGAGCATCTTCAAACGAATAAAAACTAGCATTTTTATTGATTTCTGTAATTAATGCTAGATATTATCGTATTATGTAAGACTCGAGTAACCAATATAGTAATAGGTATTTGTTCAACAAGAAAGCAAAATAATTTTTTGCTACACGCGCTGATTAGAAAGCGGACTCTCGCGTAACGCTGGGAGAACATAATTGGACAGTGGAAAGGGTCTTCCACATCCCGGACATTCCCGAAGGTTAGGGTGGGTGGCTCAAGCTTGGTATAGTGAGTATACCTTAAACTCGAGTGACCAATATAGTAATAGGTATTTGTTCAACAAGAAAGCAAAGTACTTTTTTACTACATGTGCTGACGAATGATAAGAAAACGGACTCTCGCGTAACGCTGGGGGAATATAATTGGGCAGTGGACAGGGTCTTCCACGTCCCGGACAATCCCGGAGGATAGGGTTAATGGGTCAAGCTTGGTATAGTGACTATACCTTAATTGGAAGAGGAGAATTCCGCACACTTCTTTTGACCAGCCAGAACCTAGTACAGTATGTGCCCAGCATTCCATCTCGTGTCAAAGAAGGTAGAAGAAAGAAGAAAACTGCTGCTACTACACAGTGTATTTATTTGATCCCAAGATCAAGTGTACCAAATGGCTTTCAATAGTTAACACTCACAATGTCACGTAGCCTCAAACTCCTCCATATAGCCTTATGAATCAGAATTGTGGTGTTCACCGAAACATACCTGTAACAAAAGATACATTAAAATTAGAATACTAATATTGTTAAACATATTTTATTCGAAATCGCACGATTTCTTTTTCCATAAAAATCCTTTCGGAAATTGTCCATTTATAAGCCAGGTGAGCTTTTCCGGGAAATCCTTTTTCGTGTCACACAGGTGTATTAACCCCGTGCGTGCATGTAGACAACGTTCGATAAACCCCTGTGTACCCTCTAAGGGACGCCAAAATTGAGATTGTCAGAATGGTCCTGCTCGTTTATATGGATACTGGTTATTTACCCATCCCTAAGAAACGATACATTTTGTTACTTCTTATCAATTCACTTTTGAATATTTCATCTTGCTAGAGATGGAGCTCGTTTGGAGATACATGTCGTGGGTTATTGGAACAATATCGAATTTTTGTATTTTCGAAGATATTTATGTACAGGCTGCAGCACGTCAAGCTTCACATTTCATTGCGAAAGCAGTCACTATAACTAAATTAAATAAATTTTTTAAATTGACTTTACTAATTGACCTTGTGACCGCTCTTATGTCGTTTGTAATAGCGACGACTTTCGTAATGCAAAAGCAAAGCTTGACGTGGTGCTAACTGTACATTTTTATTATATTACATTTTTAATATTCCTTTTGGATCTTCTTAACTTAGTGTTGGAATACTCTTTGTTACCACAATAATACTGTACCACAATAATAATAATGCTGTATTTTTTTATACAACTAAGTAAGCAAATACCTAAGCAAAAGTCGTAACAGTCACCTATAATAAATGTGGCTCTTGTGAGATTCGCAGCAAAACTGCAACCCCCACCAGAACCACAGTGTACATTGCCCATTTGTGACATACTCATAAGATGTAAAGTCACGGTACCCAGTAATTTCACTGACATTCATCTCACCCTTCAAACCGGAACACAACAATGCAAGCACTGCTGCTTTGCGGCAGAAATAGGTAAGAAGAGGTACCCAAGCTGACGACCCTGTTTCAGAGTCTCCCTCCGGTAAATAAAGAAGACGATATAATTCCAATAATAGTATAATCTAAATATATATAATATATTATACTATTATATATATAATATATAATAGTATAATCTATACGACTTTGATAAATCTTTTAAAACATAAATCAATTGTAATTACTTTCATCAGTATTATATCTTACTTATTATTATTTGCACGTATATTTTAAACTTTTATTTTACACCATTATTTGTACAACACTTAGGTGTTGTGTTCTGACCACACAGATCGATGTGATCAATAAATGCCTTTAGGGGGTCCAGTCGTTATTGTAACCCCTAAGCAAAAAAAATCTTCAAAAGGCAGTTTCTAGTTATGAAAGAAATATGCCATAGCACGAAATAATATAGGCATTACTAATATTATATTTTTTTTATTTAACATTTTTATATCAATTTTAACATCAAACGGAATAGTGAAGAAATTATCTTTAAAACAGTTAATCAAAACTGAAGAAATTTAGTTCAAAGGCAAAATCATAATATGATTCATTTTGGTAATTATAAAATAGCAAACGTGTTCGCATTTCGTATTATGAATGGAGTGCAAAATCATCTAATGCAATTCTTCTATTTGATAGCTTTTTATGAATATTCCGTACGATGGTCCACAAATTAGAATCACTTAATTGGCAATTACGAATATTCAAAGCATACAAAGCTGTCAAATAGAATAATTTCATTCATAAAATGAATTGCACTCCATTCATAATCGGAATTGCCAATATGTTGGCCATTTTGTGACTACCGAAATGAATCATATTAATGTGTAAGTGTGTTCAGTCCAATGACCTGTCAAAAGTTAATGTCCGTCTCTACCCGTGATCTTAGTCTGTTCCTATGATTGCACAACGATATGCAATAATGTCCAGTGAAACAACCTCAAGTTCGTCGCAAAACTAACTCCAAGTAGGTGGTTAACGTCAAGTGTGGCCTTGGTGGCTTCCCACGTTTTTTGGAAGTGTGTTGAACTGAGCCGGTATGGTTTTAAATGTAGATCGTGACTTAAAATGGTGTTGCGTTAAACAAATTTGTCTAATGTCGGCACGTATTCACGTTGTAATTCCTAGACCTAAGTATGCTTCAATTTCATTCTTATTTCTGGTTTTAAATCTTTTCTTGTTTGTGACGACGGAGAGTTCGGAGACATTATAAGCTATTGGAAAGTAGTCTTTTGGTTAATTTGGAAAAGTGGACCGTGTGCTCTGAAAAGCTTAATGATGGTATTTTTCTCCTCTTTCATAGCTGTTGTCACTTATTTGTAGAGTTGCCAATCGTCCCGTGTCAGGCGGGACGTCCCGTTTCCAGGGCTCAAATAATGCGTCCCGCAACACATGTGTGAGGGACGCTAATTGTCCCGCTTTATGGTAAAGCCAGCCCTGTTAGACAAAAATTTATCAGATAATAAGTACTCTTTCATAAATCACAAAATAAGTAGGTAAGTACTCTTTCAAAAATAAAAACTAATCGTGATTTTGCTCAGTTGATCGAGAAAAGTGCTGGTGTTATAATTATCATTTTGTAATAGCAGAAAGTTTGTTCTGTTAATTTAATTTTAAATTAAACCGATTTAATTTATATTTCGTTTTTTTTTCTCGGTTCTGCACATTTGTCAGCAGGTCCTTTTTTTGGCCAAGTCCCGCATACAAATTTCTAATGTCCCGGATAGCTGTGAATGGTAGTTGGCAACTCTACTTATTTGTCAATGTGGACAGCGATTATAAACCAGTGCTTACTGGTGGTATAAATATATGGCGATTATAAACCGTGGTACTGCCGTTGATTCTACTGATAGATTTGCGATGGCTTCTCTTATTTTATAGTAGATGTTTTTTTTTATTGCTAACGGTGGCAGACGAGCCAGTAGCCCACCTGATGTTAAGTGGTAACCACCGCTCATGAAATCTGCAATGCCAAGGGCATAGTTCTGTCACTGCCTACCTGGAGAGAAATGCTCTTCTTAAGCCTCGTTTGAAGCAGGGCATATCGTAGCGCTCAGGAAACACCGCAGCTGGGAGTTCGTTCCAGAGCCTACATGTACGTGGAAGGAATGAACGCTAAAACCGAATTGTACAAGACGAGATTGGTTCCAGGTAATATGGATGAACTCTACTACGATGGCGGGTTGTGCGATGGTAAAAAGGTGAAGAGGGCACCATTGCAAACAGTTCCTCAGAGCACTCTCCGTTAAAGAGCCGATAGAGCACGGAGAGAAAACCAAAGTCTCTCCTTTGCTCCAGCGTCTCCATTGAGGCCGTGATATTGGGATCACCGACGATGCGGAATGCACGCCTTTGCAGGGAGTCAAGAGGGTCGAGCTGATATTTGGGAGCTCCCGCCCAGAGGTGCGAACAGTACTCCATATGCGGCCGAATTTGTGCTTTATAGAGCATTAGCCGCTGGCTTGGAGTGAAGTACCGCTTGGCTCTATTCAGGATGCCCAGCTTTTTGCTCGCCAATTTGACTTTGTCCTCCAAATGTCTTCCAAACTGAACTTTAGCAGAAATTTCCACACCGAGAATCCCAATACCATCGGACATACGAAGAGTAACTCCCTAGAACTGAGGCACTACGATAAATGGGTCCTTCTTCGCAGTTAATGCGCAACTTCGTGGGGTTGAACTTAACCAAGTTCTTTGCACCCCATTCGGAGACTCACCCTAGAGAGTCTTCGACTTCAGAAACAAGTTGTAACCGCCTTTCTAGCAACGAACTCCGAGGGACATTCTGGTGGTCGGTATACCGCGCATCACCCGTACTGTCATCTGCATAGCAATGTATGTTCTCAATTGACAACATGTCATTGATATGCAGAATGAACAGGGTTGGGGAGAGCACCGAACCTTGTGGAACACCAGCGTTTATGGACATGGTTTCGGAGCAGCAGCCGTCGACGGCGACCTTAATGCTCTTACCATCCAGGAAGCTGGCTATCCATTTGCAGAGTCCCTCGGGGATTCCATATGATGGTAACTTCGTGAGAAGAGCTCTATGCCAGACCCTATCAAACGCATTAGCGATATCGAGTCCAACGGCGAGAGCCTCACCTTTGCCCTCCAAGGTTTCCGCCCAACAGTGGGTCAGATAAACTATAAAAGGTGTGAATCATTTTTGCTTCCCTATGCGTATATAAAGCCATCGCCTCCTGCGGCTCAGACCATTGTGCCCATGTGCCTGATGATGTCCTTCTGTGGCATGGTCGGTCAGTCTTCTGGTCCTGGGTTCCGTCAGTTTTAGCCTCCTGCAGGCTAGAGCATCACAGTGCCGCAACAGATGCTGTATTGCTCTTTTCTTTTTACTTGCACGTTCTATAGGTTTATGATCCTAGTGCCGAACCGGCCAGTTGGAGTGCCTACGATTTGGCGAATCTGGTGTCTGCTAAAGTTTAATGTGAATCAGGATCAATAAGCTTATGGCTCAGTCTGGCCTCTGGATGCGACTGACTCATATAAGACTTGCAAATCTACAAACCCTGAAATAACGCCGATGTATACGTTGCCAACTTGCGGCATTAGGATGTCAAGTCACAGTACCCACTAATTTCATTACCTGTCTTACCTTTAAAACCGGAACACAGCAATGCAAGCACCGCTATTTGGCGATAGAAATTGGCAAGATAGAGGCACCCATGCAGACGACTCTGGTACAGAGTCTCCACCTGTCTTGTATAGATACGACTAGTTGCGTTAGCTTAAACATGTCCAAACAAGTCAGTACACGCCAACAGCGCGCGCTAACTTTTTCAGAGTCCCGCGTGCTGTTTTGATTTGACTGAAGCTTAAATTACGTTAGATATAGTGGACCAGCGCTAAGACGCTTAGTCTACATTTTCGGTGAAACTGCAACTTATTATGAACGGTGGTTGTAAGTACTCGTATAATCGTACAGTTCAGGTTCAGCGTGCTTGTCGTCTCAAGGTCATGGCCGGGCGGCTGTCACACCGTATTGTAACACGGTTTGTCTATTAAGCTACACGAATACAAAGTTCGATGGAAGGATTCTTTTGTTTGTTATCTAAAGTGATGAAGAATGAATATGAGTTATTATGAGTATTTTTTTAAATAAGTAACATTGTAATGATAGTGTATTGTCTACAGGTATTTGTTGGAATTTCTACTGACATATGGATCTTTAGAAAACTAATAGTAGCACTCGGGAATCCACCTGAATAGTGTGTACATTTTCCCGCACTAAACGCTTCGCCAACTTTCCGCGCTATTTCAATGTCTATTTTTTTTAATGATGATAAGGCATTTTTTAGGAATGCATACTGCGTTTCCAACCTATTCTCACTTACCACCAAGTGCTTGTAGATCAAGCGAAAACATAAAAAAATAACATTAAATTTGCATATTTATAATGCAATAATATTTATAACAGTCGATGCGTCGATTACCTTTAACTGTGTTTGCCAGACATTTACGTAAATGGCTCTTACAGAAAACCTTTTACTCGGTTGAGGAATTCCTAGCACACAAGTAGAACATGGATTAATCTAAATTAAATTAAGTAAAATTAAAATGATGAATTTAACTAAAATAAATGAAATGACAGTTGAATTAAAATGAATTACCTAATATGAAATAAATTATATTAAATTAAATTAGATTAAGTATATTAATTTCATTCTAAATAGAGCGACTGGTTTGAGATTGAATTTAATCACTTTTAATAAATAAATATAGTCATGGACTTAATCAAATTAGATACATTAAACAAACAAGTTAAATTATATGAAACATAAATAATAAATAAAACATTTTACTCGGTTGAGGAATTCCTAGCATGCAAGTAGAACATGGATTAATCTAAATGAAATTAGGTAAAATTAAAATGATTTCAAATTTCAATTAAATTAAATTGAATTAATCAAATAAAATATTTCAATTAACTAAAATGAATGAAATGACAGTTGAATTAAAATGAATTACCTAATATGAAATAAATTATATTGAATTAAATTAGATATAGGTAAGTAGTATATAAATTTCAATCTAATTAGAGGGACTTGGTTTGAGATTGAATAAAACAAGCTAAATTAACCACTTTAAATAAATAAAGTTATGGACTTAATCAAATTAGATAAATTAAATAAACAAGTTTAATTATATGAACAAAAATAATAATAATCGATGGGTCACTGATTTTATAAAACCTCTTACATTTGCATGCTGATATTGTTATCTGCTAAATAGATTAGAACTAATTATATGTTTAAGAACACAATGTACCCTGTTTAAAGCAAATAAATGATTTGATTTGATTTGATTTGATGGCGTAGTGCGTAAGGTCGTCGCCTTCCAATCGGTTCGAACCTCGCCACGTACCAATGTGTTTTCAAATTTTGAATTCATAAGTACGTTTATTCGTGACTATTACGGTGAAGGAAAACATCGTGAGGACACCTGCACTCATCTGTGAAGAAAGAATTTCTTTACAGGTTGTGTGTGAAGTCGACCAATCCGTACTTGGCCAGCGTGTTTGACTTAGGTCTAATCGCCGTAGATTAGGGTAGGCTCGAGCCTTTCGGTGGATATGAGCTATTGATAATGAATATTTATAGTTCAATGTACGTTTATTCGTGACTATTACGGTGAAGGAAAACATCGTGAGGACACCTGCACTCATCTGTGAAGAAAGAATTTCTTTACAGGTTGTGTGTGAAGTCGACCAATCCGTACTTGGCCAGCGTGTTTGACTTAGGCCTAATCGCCGTAGATTAGGGTAGGCTCGAGCCTTTCGGTGGATATGGAGGATATGGAGCTGTTGATGATGAATATTTATAGTTCAATGTATATTCGCATATAGATTGAAGTCATACAGGTGTTTTGAAGTATTTATTGTCAAAATGTCTATTTATCTAATTAGTCCTAAACCCCGATTAAAAATAAATACAACTGCTGTAAACTAATGCTTAGAAAGAATAAGTACATAAAATTTCAACATTATATATTTAAAGAACAGCTTACAGAAATAAAGTAAAAGTTAATACGTACTGTACATAAAGCATGATTAATAAATTAATCAACATTAATTATAACACAACAAATCAAAACAAAAAGATAATAGATACATAACGGTGTAACAACAGATGCCTTGTAAGGTAACGACCTACTATGCACGTTTTGTATTGTTATAGAGGTACCTCGACTTACCTTTGTCCTGGTTACTAACAATTGGCATGAGGTCAGAGGTACAAGGTCGGGTTTGAATACAGACCACTCTAACATTATACTCGTAGCAATACTTTTTTAATTAATAAAACAAAAGTTGATCAATTGTTGTTGTTATGGCTGCTTAGTTAAACTGTTGCTTTCTTTATTGCATAGAAGTGTACAAATGTTTTGTTTGTTATATAACAGAAAAATAATCGTAAGCAGATCACTTTGAAACAGAATCAGTGAAAAGCTCTTTAGGAAAGAATATATTTGAAAAGGCAGCTTTTTATACCTATATTATTTTTAGAACAAAAGATGATAAAGCGTTGTCAACAAAATATTTTGTTCCTGTTAATCTACTTAAATAGACAATATCAAAAAGTTAGCATAAACATAACATATTAAAAAACACAGCATTGCATTTATTATGTAAAATTATGGTAACTATGTGAAAATCAAGATAATATTAACGAAAACTAGCTTTGTCCGCGAACTACGTTTCGTCATAATAATTGTCAAAAAAAATCTAAAGAGGGCCACCCTCATCATATAGGGGTATAAAATTAGCCTGCCACCAATTCTCAGACCTACCAGATATACACAAAAAAAATCATAAAAATCGGTCAAGCCATTTCGGTGAAGCTCGATAACAAACACTGTGACACGAGACTTTAATATTAATATAAAGCTTTCAAAATCTTTTATTAAATTTATTATCACAGAAATTTAAACTTGATAATAATAACAACAATAACGGAAATATTTTTACGCATCGCTCCAAGTTTCTTCGTGACTGTATAGCGACCATTCCCAGAAAGTCATATTTACAAGTCACTCGTTGGATAGTTAGTGTTGGTCTGAATCACAGGTCTGAATGAACTGGGATTTGAGCTGGTGCCAAGACAGTAATACTACGGGTTTTCAGTGTCACCGCGTACCCATATATTTCAGTTCCGAGACACACGGCTATTGAATTTGGCTAATGATTTGATTATTCGCGCTGTGACGAATTTAGAGTACACGTGTCGGATTTTCTCTCCCTGGGTACGGCAAAACAACTAAAAAGGCTTCCGGAATTGCAACTCTACAGCAACCTGTCTGGTTAGCGTGACGTAGTAGGCCCATTGCCTTCTCGTCTCAGGAGACACATTTGGCCAGCAGTAAAAGGTTGAAGTGGGGTGTTCTCAGTCATGGCAAAACTTGTTTCGTTTTTGCGTAATAACTCAGTTAATCTGTTTTCTGCACTTATACTTCATTTTTTATCATTATAAACAACTATATATGGATTTTGATGAAACAACACATCGATTTACACACGTATTTAAAAAAAATATTTAGCCCGACGTTTACACATTATATGAGATGTTGACAGTTAAATAATAAATCCGATTTTAAGCTTCACTGACACACTCCAATTTTAGACACTGAAAAGGTTTCAAAACGTTGGGATTAATAATAAAAATCTTTAAACTGAAATAAATTAATAAAACTAAATATAAATAAATAAATATAACCGAAAACGAGTAAATCCGAAAAGTTTTGTTTCATTTGAATGTGTAGTACTTGTGCAAATGAAAGACAGTCATAACTGAGCTTAAATTTTAATATTCATGTAACACAATAAATAAACTGTGGTTTATATTATATGTTTTATCAAAAGCCATCGATGAAATTTTAATTTAATAAATTATTCGGTTCTACAATCCAATAACAATTTACTAAAATAAAAGACACTCACAGCATAAACACTAGAAACAAAAATAAACTTCACTTGCCACAGTCTAGGATTAAAATGTTACACGCCAGCCCTTACCATATGTCAGTTAAAATTTTTAATAAATTGCCTTCATATTTTAAAAACGAAACAAATTTACAAACATTCTCAAAAAGCTTAAAATCATACCTAATATCTAAAAGTTATTATTATGTAAATGAATACTTGACAACAAAAACATGAATGAATAACATTTATGAAATTAATCCAATCTTACATAAAATTAATATGATAAAACAATAACAACATTAAAATACTCAATTTAAAATTAAGATTGCCAAATAACTAATAATTGAAATTACAAGTACCTAACAATTATTGAAATTATATTAAAAGTAAAATTTAGAATTGAAGTAACAATAAATAAATAAAAATTAATTTATTAAATTAAAATATGTATGTATTAAAATAGAATAAGGATTTCAATGCAACTATATATGTTATGTCATGTCATTTAAGAGTTTTAATTATTGATTAACAACATTTACAAAAGTTAAATTATGCTAGTTAAGTTATATAAAATATTATGTAGTAACATGTAGGTTCCTGTCCGATGTATAGTCGGTACATTTACTACACTGTGCTAGGACATACTAGTAAAAGTACTTAGAAATATGAAAGTGTAAAATTGCTGTCTTGATATTTTGCAATACCTTAGCGGTATCTAAGTAATAAGAACCTATTTGTATATTATTATAACACCTTGTAAACACTTAGTACGCAAATAAACATTTGAATTTGAATTTGAATCGTAAATACAACAGATAAAACCATTCTTCTTTACAAACTTGTGTGATTGGATTAACAAGATTATCATTATTAATAATAAATAATTATACATTGATTAATATTAATAGCGATGAAGTGTTACTCTCATCATCAACAGCTCATATTCGTCCCCACCGAGGGGCTCGAGTCTACCCTAGACTAGGGCGATTAGGCATTTGTCAACCACGCTAGCCAAGTACGGGTTGATCGACTTCACACACAACCTGTAAATAATTTTTTTTTCACAGGTGTGTGCAGGTTTCCTCACTATATTCTCCTTCACCGTAAAAGTAACAAGTAAAATTATTAAAAAAAAACTATTTTAAATACAAGCTTTTAGTACTCGTCAATATGAATCAAACGAGCCCAAACTCGATGGGGTTATTGCGGAGTTCCTATGGCCACGTAGCTCCAGCATTAGATCAGTTTCATATCATCATAATATTGCATTGTAACGCGATATTTTATTTTTCATTTATTATAAACATAAAATTTAAATTACAATTCCTACCACGAAAACCTTATAAGGTTTATCTGTGTAGGTCGCGAATTTGTAACAGTTTGGTTAGTAAGGCATTGAAATTACGGTATTAGTTGACTATGTATATAATACTTTTTAAACTTATATTTATATTTAGATATAGCATATTGCTGAAATGTTGCATGCATACATATGCATGCAAAATTTTAGCTCAATCGAAAACCGGGAAATAGGTCAAATTTAACGTGCAAGATTTCATTACAGACACCGGGCAGGTGAAAGTAAATAAAAGCTTGTTAAAAAAATAGAAATGTTACTCTGCACATTATAGTGTTACTCGTGACTCTCAGAATCACCCTAAGGTCGACTGGCAGAAAATGCCTATGACATTAAATCCACCTTGTACACAATTGTACTTAAGAATTAATAAATAAATAAATTATTAATATAAGTCCGTATATCTTTTAAAATATTGCAATTGTCTTATGTGCAGCCAAATTATTTATTATACCATTTTGTACAAAAATAAATGCTTGTCATCCGCAACAGCTGTGTGTATACTTTGAATCTCCATGTTTATTTTTATAACGTTTGTTTGTCAACAAAAGCGTAGCGTCGCGTCACCGTCGGTGGCTGTTATCTGCACAACACTGACAACACAATGAAGGGGTAAATGGAATAATGTTATTGTAAACAAGTTTATAACACTGCATTCGTATTTATTGAGCTAATGTAAAATCTGTCAGGAAAAATACAATTCTAGCGTGTGTTGATTTAGGTAGGAATAACAACAAACGATAGTTTGTTCGTCTATTGTGATATGAGTATGGTTGATATAACGTTTTTCGTTTACAATAAATAGTATTATTATTAGTTTCGATAAGATTTTAATAAATATAGGGGAGAGTTGGTTATATCGTACTGCCATTTTAATCGTACCACTTCTAAATTTCTCACTTAATGGGTAATTTTTTCTACACTGGCAACGCCAAATCGTGGCCCTGCGCAATCCCCCGCCACCCGCCATTTGCAATTGATGTGAGATAACAATTGTGCGCGTGAGTGAAAAAAACAATTTTTTGTGGAAGTTAATGCAAATATTGTCGTAAATTCGTAAGGATATGACTCGTTAACAAGGTAAGCTATAGAAACACAGTTTTCTTTATTCCATTACAATTTTATACTAGATTATTGGTGGTTTTTGTTGCGTGTCTAAGTTTTGAGGTTAGGCCGGACTGTTGCTTTTTTTTTTAAATGGCCTAGTTCGCTAAATCGTACCACTCGCAGTTGGGTAAATTGTACTGGTACGATTTAGCCGACTAGTCGAAAAGTACCTATATTTTACAGACTGTATTTATATTGTTATAGATGACGGACCCTAAAGCTAAAATTAAATTGGAATAAGGAGGACCTAGAAAGAGCTATTGTGGCTTACGAAAACAAGAATTAAATAAGATTGCTGTTGATAGAAAAATCGAAAAAGGGAGACCGGTTATCTTCGATGTCGAAACTGAAAATAAGTTGGCTGAGTACATTCTTCATCTCAAAACACACATGTTTGGTCTAACAATAAGCGATATTCCACGTCTCGCATTTTTTCTCATCATTATTATAGTTATATTGATTGATCTCAATACTATAGTACAATCATGTTATTCTTATAAGAAAGTTTATAGGTTGATAACATTGTTCCTTTATCACCTAGGAGTTAAAAATAATGTTCCTTTATTACCTAAGAGTTAAAAATAATGTTCCTATTACCTAAGAGGTATTAATTATGTTTCTTTATCACCTAAGAGTTAGAAATAAATAATTTGGTTGAAAATTTTACTATCTTTAATTCAGTGGTACGACTTAAACACCTACGGTATGATTTAAAAACTTGGTGGTACGATTAAAACGACTAGTCGGCTAAATTGTACCGATGGCAGTCCTTAATAAAAAAGCATTTTTAAGGATGTTAGAGTAAACGTATGGAACTGATTTCTCTGTCTTAGCAAGGCAAAATATAAAACTTTATTTTGCATATCCATTAATTATTGTAAGTCTTGTCATAGTCGAAATATTTAAGTTAAAGTAAAAAGTGGTACGATATAACCGACTCTCCCCTACACATTTTACATAGGTATATTAACTTGTCATCATCTTTATACAATACAATACAACTAAGATAATTGAATTTATTTTTGAATATACAATTACATTCGTAATTAGTCCAAGGTATAACTATTGTAGTAACGCCTCCTCCCGCTACTAAATACGCGAATTTCAAAGACACCATTAAAAATATAAAAGAAAAATACACCTGGCAACTCCACCGTCACCATAGCTCATTCGTTGTTTCGCGCTCTACGCAGCTGACACATATTTTACATGTTGATGTTTTTCAAAGTGATTTAATTATCTAAATAAAACTAAAATCCAGATACGCAGTGATAAAAATGGAGAAAAGATGTCAAAAGTTGTTCGAAAGTAAAATGGTTATCTTAACATAAAGAAAATAACCCAAGATGTCGAAACAGTAAGTACATACCTGTTTTGAAGATGCGTCGTAATTTTGATTTAGCTTGGCAAGAGGACCTAGATACAATTAATTTAGATAAAATTTTATAATAAGAAATATATTTTTAAAACTGCCTGCTTTCCGTGGGAAAGCGTTACCTATCAAGGCAAATGAATTTGATTTTGTATCTAGGTACCTACTCGATTATGAAATCTATTCATTGGATATCGGCTAAAGCACAAATACCTTTATAGGAAATTATGGTATATACGAGTAGTTTATATTTATGACCAAGTTTACAAAGAATTGCATTGAAAAATATTTTAATTGAGGTTGCCTATGTAGATAAAGTTTCTTGAAAACTGCAAACTGTTAGATGGTCCATAACATAACATGGAAATTCCTAATATCCTTCTAAAACTTGAGATAAATTACTCGAAAAATAAAGTCAAAGGATATGAGTTTTGCAATAGCTGTAATATCACAAGTATTGACTTCAATTTCCAAACAATCTTCTTAAAAATATCTGAGTGATGTCTTTAGATTACAATGCAATAAGTTTACAATTTCAGTACACCAGGATCAGAAGGAAACATGACTATGCTTTTATAAAAGACCTAATAGAAGCTATTAAAAGCAATAAGAGGGATGAATATTTGTACTGTAAAAGTGTAAAATTATTTACAGTCATAAAAAGAATGATAAAACATTCTAAAATATAAGCCATGTATAAAAACCTCAAAAATTTGCTTCTAGTTTGAAAACCTACCAGCAGCCTGTGTGTTGCAACAAGCAGCCTGTGCGCTGCAATAATTTCTATCAATATCCTCCTCGGAGAGGCTCAGAGAGAGGGCCAACCTCAACTATCATTCAGGTCACGAATGAACATGCTCTGTTATCAGCAGCCAGTCTCAAACCAATTATCCATAGACCCCATATTTTTACCCATCGTGGGAATAAATAACCGAGGTCAATTAATTTTAAAAGTGGATAAGAGACTATGTAATACATTTTGTTACTATTTTGAATCAACTTTATTATCCACTGGACAATAATAAATATTGTGAAATGGATAATTATACAAACAAATTAACAACCGCATAGGTAGCAGAAATGCTTGGCCCCATGCAAAGATTTCTAGAGTTTTACTATTCCTAAAAGGATGGTTCCATAGATTTATTTTAAAATAAAATAATGATTCCTTAAAATAAGTTGATAATAAGTTTATTGAAAATCTACACTTTCAAATGAAGATTTCATGTTATAGATTTGATTAAATTAATGCATGCACTATTTACATCCAAATTATTCATAACGAAGAAAATTGTAAATTTTTATGTTTGAATAATTGTATGAATATAATTGCTTTTACCATGCGGGTTAAATACAATGCATACATACCTTAACCATTTGTCTCAATTCAATTTCAGGTATTTTTATTTAAAAAAAATGTGTATTTTTATATTGTAAAAAAAAATATATATTTAAGAAAAAAGCTGAATAAAGAACATAATAATAATTAAAATTAATAAATGTTTGACGACTTGATTAAAATATTTTTAAATCAATAAGAAATGTTAGTTATTGTAATTTTAAACTATAACTTATAACGGTTTACAATAGTTAGGCTTTATTTTTTAAATAAAAATAAAATTTTACTAATTTTATTCAATGTAAAATAATTTGTAGGTTTTAAAATATATTCCTTGGATATGAATTTAAAGATTAAGTGCAATAGAAAGGAAATGTATCACACTATTAGTCATCATCACTTATAAATAAATTTGGTTTGTAATTTTGCTCAATGTTTCATTAGGAATGGCAGTTTAATTGTTTACACTTTGAGCTCGGATAGATATAAGTTTATGACTTTGAACATTTGGGGGGCAATTACAACATGCTTATGTATATGAAAAGTATTGTAAAATGATTCTGCGATATGGAGTACTTCCTAAACATTTTCTTTAGATATTTCCTCAGGTGTATTATCAACTGACAGTAATTAAATGGTAAAAGCAAGACAGTATCAATTTCTTAGAACTGTTAGATATATAATTATGCATTAAGATGTTTTGCTGACCTCTCAAGTAGATGTGATATTTTATTAGAAATAGATAACACCACACTTTCAATACATTAACAGAAAAAGCTCAGTTTGATATCAATCCAAATGATCTTGCTAAACGTTTGGCGGTGGTGTGAAACTAGCAGCATCTGATTCTTTGCTTAATATATAAAATTTCAAAATATTATTAAGCTGATTTTAAATCTTGTAGTCTCAATGCAGATGTAAGTTGGAAACTGTCGCAGGACATAATGTACTTCTAAGATTTGTGATGCATTGATTCATTGTAACACATTTCAATAAAAAATAATATATATATATATATATATATATATATATATATATATATATATATATATATATATATATATATACGATTATATGATAAATAAATTATATTTTATAATATACATGTAATAATGGCATCGTCTTATGTTTCAAATGTTGATACTTTTACCATAGGATTAATATTTTTATAAAAGAAGAAGAAACTCCTTTTCTTTGATTTTAAATTTTTTGCAGAGTTATAACTGACAGAGCTTAAGGAATCTAAGTATTTCCTTTTTAGACCATTACCACTCAGGCTTACTGCAAAGAAATAATGTTTCATTCAGATCTATCCAATGTTTTAATACCAAAAGTTTCTTTTTTCAAATCTTATGTTTATTTTTAAAGCAGAAGCATCACATCAATCATTGCATTTTCACTGTTCAGCTCTTACACCAATTATCTAACTATAGGCAATAGAATAAGGTCAGATGATAAAATTAAAAAATGGATAAAACGAGTTAAAAGACTATGTCTGGCAAAGCCTATGTATGTCAGCATAATGGAATATGGCATATGCAATCCTGCCATAGTTTTATATTTCCTTAAGCATGGGTCATCTAGAAACCTGACATTGAAATAACCTAGACTCAAGAAAACTGACATTAAAAACTGCTATTATTAGCAAAACCACTGCCCAAAAAGTCACAAATCCTATACATAATTAGTTATGTATTAATTATAGTTTTCTCAAATTAAGATTGCTATTTTAAGAGATATTAAAAGTTCTATGACAGCGACGCTTAAGCAAGTTGTCTCTTCTCTATTTAAAGATTATTCCAGATATTTTACTTGTGAGAACTTTGTTATTGCTTTAGAAGTAACAAATAATAAAGGACCATAGAAATAAACATTTGATAAACTACTACTCAATCCATTAGTAGATGACTAAAGCAAACAATGGAGGAAAGTTAATCTAATTGTTCATCTTTCATATTAATATTCTATTTATTCATCACCCTCTAAACAATATGCTTCAAATTATCATGCATATAGGGCAGGATTAACTGTTTATAATATTCTAAAGGCGAATAAACATTTTCAGTAAATCACTATTTTACATTTTCGCGTGGCGATTACGTACTCTGTCCGTGGGACAGGCTGAAGGACATATATCTTTCAAAGCACATAAAAATTTTTTTTTAGGGAATCGTTAATTCTACATTTTCGCGTGGCGAGGATGTAGGTACTCTGTCCGTGGGACAAGTTAAAGGACAAATATATGTCCAGGCATATGAATGATTTTAAGGAATTGTTAATTCTATATTATCGCGTGGCGATTATGTACTCTGTCCGTGGGACAGTCCTAAGGAATTGTTAATTCTACATTTTCGCGTGGCGATTATGTACTCTGTCCATGGGACATTCCAAAGTACAAATAGGTACCTATAATGGTAAATGATTGATTTCAGGATTTTATTACTATTACATTTTCGCGTGGCGATTATGTAGTTTGTTTGTGGAACAGACTAAGGCTAAATTATTTTTGATGTCTTTGATATTCATTATTAACTTCTGTACTTACAAATATTTCACTAAGGCAAGATTAATTGAGTCTCTGTACTGTACAGTGAAATCCCATTAGGTTTCAATCTGGAAAGGGAACCGAAACTTACAAAGAGTTAGATAACACATTGGGTGGCATATCCCCACTATTTGATGATCTAATAAATTATCGATATTTGCTAAATATTATAATATACCACGCCAGTTAGATTGGCAAAGCTTTTTGCCACGGCTGGTAGTTCCTGAAATTTATAGTTATTATATGGTTAACATGAAACTGTTAACACTAGTAAACATCTACATTATGAAATAAATATTGAATGTTATTGAATACCTATTGACAGTTAGTAAATAGGTACTAATGTTTACCTATTTATCAAAAACTCTAATAGTTATACCTTGGACTAATTACTTTATATAATATGGATTGAACTTCACTTTAGGTAAGTTCGTTTAATCCTATCATTATAAGTAAGACGTCGACTTTGAACATACAAAATCTGTCATCAATTCAACCCATCTACATCCCCCTGCTGGACATATGTCCGCAGACGAACAAACCTGTGGTACAAAGGATCTGAAGTATGGCCATTGTTGGACATAGTGAATTAAAAAAATCAAAAGTGAACTAATATGAACTAATGTTACACAGAATAAACGCAATCGTTTGAGTATTAGAGTATTTAATTAATAATATACTAATGTTGAATTGTTGTTTAAAAATTGATATACATAAGCTACTATTAAAACTTTTACTGTTCCATTAGCTCAGCCTATATAATGCCTAGCATTGATCTGCCAAAGAAGGAGGGGTTTTGACCAACTACCATCACGTTGACCAAGTGCAAGTTTGTATAGAGAACCAGGAGACGCATTTTTGAATTCACATTCAAAATCCTAAGATTCCAATACGAATTTCCAAATTCACTATTTATGAATATACATACATTCCGTGTAATTTGCAACGAGTTGTTCTACTCATTCGTTGTTGATTTTTACTTTAATAAAATATATGCAACGTAAATACGTTCCGTTTTTCATGTGATTCATAGCTGGTTTTTTAAAATTAATGAGTTACTCCAATTCATTGCTATTTTTTTAATTAAAAAAAATATAGCTTACAGTTTTTTATTTTTTCTGCGTGAAACTTTAACTAATATAGAATTTGTTTTCAATGACAACACTGAATTCGAGTGGTTCCAAAATCTTTAAATTTGGGAACAGGACGGACACTCTGTACCAGGTTCGTCTGCTTGGGTCCCTCCGTCTTACCCTTTTTCTGCCGTAAAGCAGCAGTGCTTGCATAGCTGTGTTCCGGATTGAAGGGTAAGATGACAGTGCGATAACTGCGTACCGTGACTTTACATCTGATGTCACAAGTTGGCACCGTACACTGTGGTTCTTGTGGGGGTTGCAGTTTTGCTGCGAATCTCACAAGAGCCACATGTATTATATAGGTGAATGTTACCACTTCACTTACCATCAGGTGGGCAGTTTGCTTGATTGCCAACTTAGTTGCAATAAAAAAAAATCGCACGTCGTCTTGACTCCCCGCAAAGGCGTGCATTCCGCATCGTCGGTGATCACAGTATCACGGCCTCAATGGAGACGCTGGAGCAAAGGAGAGACTTTGGTTCTCTTTGCGTTCTATATCGGCTCTCTAACGGAGAGTATTTTGAGGAACTGTTTGCAATGGTGCCTTCGTCACCTTTTTATCATCGCACCACACCCACCACCGCAATAGAGTTCATCCGTACCACCTGGAACCGATCTTGTCTAGCATAGTTCGGTTTCAGCGTTCATTTCTTCCACGTACGTGTAGACTCTGGAACGAACTCCCAGCTGCGGTGTTTCCTGAGCACTACGATATGTCCAACTTCAAACGAGGTTTAAAAATTCTCACGAATTCGAATATTTTCTAGAGCGGTAGCCACAGCTCAGCCAATCAGAACACTAGACATGTCGAATTCCGCCATTGATTGAGGGAATGTCGCTTGACTTATCTCGAGTAGTAAGATCCATTTTTCACTTTTCTACCATTCTATTAAATAATTATTTATTCTAGATAAATAAACTTTTTATGAAATTAGTTTTATTGGCATAAATAATAGTGTTAAGTGTTTATTTAGACAAACAAAATTCCAAGCTAAATTCTACAATAAATATATAATATCAAAGACAATATAAGAGTAGACCAACAATGCAAACGAAATGTATGAAGTCCCCTTCAACCAATTTTGATATGATAATAGCTAAATAAATAAGCATAATTAAGACTCATCGGTAATAAATAATGTTACAATGTGATTTAGTTTTTATTACTGTTCGTTTTTTACACTACAAAACGAAGTTATTTGGGCATGTTTAAGTATTTTTATAACTTGACGCGCGCTCGACAGTCGAATGCAGTACAAATACAGTATGAGTAGCGGCCGCCTGACCGCTGTTGTGGTTGAAGGGGGTTTCTTAGAGGCCGCGCGTATTGTCGGTCTATCTCTTATAATGTCTTTGTATAATATCATAGAAAATAAAAACATACAATAGGTTAATCAAAAAAGAAAGAAAAATAAATAAACACCATAGTCTAAATTTGCAATTGACGTCACGACTACTCCCGAGCACTCGAAATAATACCAGCGACTTTCCATAAAGAAGTGGCGGTGCTCGACATGTCTAGTGTTCTGAGTGGCTGAACCCTGATTACCGCTCGAGAAAAATCTCGAATTCGAACTTTTTTACGAATTGTGCGAGAATCAACCCCCACGTAGGCAGCAACTGGCTAGCTACCACCGTCTTACCAAAATTTGTTGCTAATAGGATTATGTTCCGAAAATTAGAGGTAAGATAAGAGGAAGCCATTTCTTTAGTTGTTGAGAACAGGTGATGCTCGCTTCTACCTTCGGTCTTACCGTCACTTACCATTAGGTAGATGAAGGCCAAGAGCTTCCTTGTCGTATGTAAAAGAAAAACCCTATGGTCGGATAAAAAATTTCCGAAGTGGGCAAAACTAGAGTTCATCAGAAAATCCAAAGTATCTAGCTGGATCTTTTTTTATTTTCGGGGCGAAATGCGTGACCGCACCGTACCCGCCGTTTGCTAGACGGCAAGCGTGTGTGTCGAGCGAGCGTCTCTCCCGATAGAGGGCGAGGCATACCCACTAAAACCCCCCGATGTTCTCCCTGCCCTTGTGGGTGCGCGTGGTAGGGTCCACACTGCGACACCACTACCCACGCGCCCGGGCAAGCTCGACCAGTGGTCGAGCTATCGCCAAGGGGGGGATGGTCAAAGAACACCAGGACAATCCCCCAGACGGAGGAGCCTTACGGCAGCGTGCTCGGGGTCAACCGTGCACGCAGGCCTCCACGGCAGGGTCATTATTCAAATTCAAATTCAATATCCTTTATTCAATTGGGATTTTACAATCACTTTTGAACTTCAGAGAAGCTACGCCATTGGTTCACAAGTCTACGACGGGAGAGCTTGTACTGGAAAGAACCAGCAAGAAAACCAGCAAGGGCTATTTTTTTTTAAGTTACAGAGTCGTCAATTGGAAGCAGAACTCAAAGTAAAAGATTGAGTTCAACTTCCATTACAAGATTAGATGTCAGTGTATATTATACATATAAATCTATAAATTAAGTCTACAATTAAGACCAAGCATTGACATCGTTCAGATCAATCATTGACTTTATGATATCCTTTACTCATTAGAGTCTTTTTACATGCACTTTAAACTTATGAAAAGGTAAGTCAGTAACACTCTGTGGAACTTTGTTGTAAAAAGATATCGACGGTGGAAAGGCTACTTTGCTGATCCGCCATTTGGCAATTTTACAGGAGAGCGAATCAAAGTTTGAAAATTTAGAAAAAAAATCGTATAAAATCTATTCATGGTTCGAATGAAAATTTGTAATTATACCTAAAAATGGGTTTGTCACAGATAGGCTCAAAGAAATAATTAAAAAACATTACGGGACAAAGTTTAAGTGGCGGTTCAGCAAAAAACGCTCGGAACTGCTACAAGGCTAATTTTCTGATAGGACATTGTGGATCTCATATTGTTGCTGCACTTCTTGCTTAAGGACCAAAAATATGAAATTCGTATCAGAGCAAAATATCTTATCTCTATGGTTATTCAGAAATGTCGCAGGCATATATTGCTGCTATTATGAAAAAATCCAAAAAAAGGCTGATAAGAAACTCTGAACTCCCAGCCGACCCAAAAATTTGGTCTGCAAAATGTTTCTTATTGTTGAGCATATTTTAAAATGTTCGAATTTCACAATATAAATTTACCATAAAAATCAATTTGTAAAAATTTACACGTCAGCTTACATAATTATTTCTATGTTGTTAAGTCTTTTGTTCTTATTAATTTTAATAACATCAACATCACTGTCTTACATTAACACTTATGAAATATTTATATTTTTTATTAACCTCATAACTAAAACCGTCATGTAGCAAAATAAACAAGGAAAACGACCCTCAGTACCCAGCCGTTTGGTATATAAGAACCGACTATGGTAGCGGCCGGGAGCCCTGCCGGACAGAGGGGGAAAAACATAGCTACCTAAAGACGATATTTTTGGCTACGTATAATGTGAGAACGCTGCTTTCAGAAGAACGTTGTTGTGAACTAGAGTCTGAAGTTTTAAACAAAATGAAGTGGGATATAATGAGACTATGCGAGGTCCGACGAAGAAGAGCTGGTTAAATTATACGCAGGACAATTACTTTTCTATAAGGGTTAAGAAGATCGCTTGGAAGGAGGTGTAGGTTTCCTCATTAATACTTCCGTGGTTAACATTCTGCGCGAAACAAGTGCAGTCTCACAACGTGTAGCAGATGCAATATTCCAACTAAACAAGCGATACACATTAAAAATCGTTGAAGTGTACGCCCCACATCAACACATGGAGACGAAGCAATAGACACATTTTATGGTGACGTGAACAAAGCTATGGACGAGCACCCCTGCTTTTATAAAATTGTCATGGGTGACTTCAACGACAGGGTTGGTAGCTGTTGTGAAGGTGAAATATGGTTTGGGTTCCAGACACGACAGAGGAAAAACACTGATGAATTTTCTAGAACACTTTATGGTGTTCTTTGTTCTACTTTACGCAATGAATATTTTCTTCCAGAAGAAAAAACAGCGCTTATGGACTTGGACGAGCCTAGACGAAAGAATCTTTAATCGCTATTGTTTATTGTTCAAGTACATATTATATACCTATATTGTTTCTAAGGTACAATATACTTAACGGAAGCCTGAAGGGCTTATATGCTAAGCATGAGATCAAACTACATCAACTACATCCTAGGTAACAAGAAATATATGTTCCAGGATGTGGATGTTGTGGATCAGGTTAATGCTGAAAGTGACCACAGAATTCCGAGGGCCAAATTGAAGTTAAACTTTAAATTAGAGCGCCGCAAATTAGTGAGATCGACGTCTTATATGATGGACAACACTTAACTGGTCGCACATAAACGATTGTATCAAAGGACATTGCAGGAGAAACTTACTATAGATCCGACATGTAGTGTAGATGAGATTAATCGTCGAGTGGTGCAAAGTATCGTAGAAACAGTGGAGCAAATTAGACCAAGCAAAAGACACACATACAAAATCCTTTCGATAGAAAAACAATTATTAATAGAGGAACGAACAAAAGTGCTAAAATGTTCTGATCACAAGGGTGTGTCCGAAATAAGTAAACACATCCGTAAATCCATACGGAGAGATATCAGACAGCGAAAATATCGAATTGTCTCTGAAACCATCGAACATCGTGGCCCGAAGATATTCCAGAAACAGCTAAAGCGGGGGAGTAACGTGATCCATAAACTAATCACAGACAAGAATACAATAACCACTGATAAAAAGGGCATATTGGTAGCAGTGGAGAAGTTCTATACGAAACTGTACAATTCAACCATACCAGAACTAAGCGCAGAATCAGAAGGCGCTAGAGCTACACTTATGAAACATAGAAAAGAAAACCTCCCTGAAACCAGTTCGTATGAAATTATTAATGCCTTGAAGAGCACGAAGAACGGGAAATCACCAGGTGAAGACAAAAGCATGGTGGAACACTTGAAATGTGGCGGTACAGTATTGTTCACGCATCTGCAAACATTGTTTAACAAGGCATTGTTTGAAGGTCTGACACCGGATGCGTGGAAGAATGCTTTAGTCGCTATTATACATAAGAAAGGAGATAACGCTAATCTAGCAAATTATCGACCCATCTCTCTTCTAAGCCGGATTTATAAGGTTTTCACCAAAATTATCACTTTACGTCTTACCAATCGGCTCGATGCTGCGCAACTT
Organism: Schoenobius gigantellus; assembly: GCA_963935595.1. Classification (NCBI taxonomy): domain Eukaryota; kingdom Metazoa; phylum Arthropoda; class Insecta; order Lepidoptera; family Crambidae; genus Schoenobius; species Schoenobius gigantellus. The sequence continues at coordinate 67,020,678 of OZ012541.1, read as the reverse complement.
GTGGAGCAAGCCGGGTTTCGGGGTGGATTTTCCACGACTGACCACATACATGCGGTTAAATTGATTATAGAGAAATGCAATGAATATCGCAAACCTCTTGTAACCTTCATTGATCACGAAAAATCTTTCTTTACTGTAAAACACTGGGCAGTTATTCATTCTCTGCAAAGAAGTCTCATTGACACCAGGTATGTGGAGAAGGTGGTGGAGGTATTAAGGAAAATATACGACGCAGCCACGATGCAGGTGAAGTTCCATGAAGTCACTGAGCCGGTCCCTGTTTAATATGGTTTAAGACAGGGCACTACCATATCCTCCAAACTGTTTACCTCTTGCTTGGAAGATGTGTTTAGGATCCTCGATTGGACTGAAAGGGGTATAAACATAGATGGAAAAAGGTTGTCCTACTTGCGTTTCGCCGATGATATCTTCACTTAGTGTTGGTCTCCGCATGAACACAGATAGAACAAAATTTATTAGCAAAGATACCAACATAGACTACATTAAAGTCAAATATCAAAGCATCAAACGAGTGAATAAGTATCTCTCTCTGGGCCAGATCATCATTAGTCAATAAGTCTAGTCTAATCTAGATCAATAAGTCTGGGCAGGCAAATCGATCGATGGATTCAGCTAGGATGGGCTGCATTTTGCAATCTCTCTGAAGTATTTAAGAGTAAAATGCCAATGACACTGAAATGTCGAGCGTATATACAATGTGTCCAACCTGTCCTAACATATGGAACTGAGACCTGGACTCTAACGAGAGAGTTTCAAAAGTTGCAAGTCGCTGAAAGGAAAATGGAGCATGCTATGTTAGGTATAACTTAAAGACCGGGTGCGAAATACGGAAGTCCGTAGACGAACTGGAATACCTGATATAGCTCCGTTACAAGAAAGAAATGGCAATGGCCTGGACACGTGTGCCGCAGGACAGATGAAAGATAGGGAAAAAGGGTGCTGGAGTAGAGACCATGGACGGGCAGTAGGAGTATCGGACGTCAGCTGACGAGATGAAGTGGCGATATCAAGTAGGTGGAGGAAAAACACTGGATGCCAAGGGCACAAGACCGAATGGATTGGCCTGCGAATATAGAAAGCAGTGGATGAAAATGGGATGAGATAAAAATTATTCGTCAGTACCATCCCATGACGAAAATGACCACTCAAAGTCCCCACCATATAATATAATGTCCATATAGCTGGTAGTCTTCTGTTTCTTTTATCTTTTTTTTGTTGGGTAAAACAGTAGACCCAGTACTCAGTACATTAGAAGCCTAAAAGCAAAGTTAGACACAATGAGAGACTGAATTATATTATCTAAGTACCTACGCACATTAAGGTTATGATTAAAATAATCATCAAGTAGCTAAACTTAATCAAATTTCAAATCAATGTACAACGTGTTGAACTTTTGGTGCGCTTATATGGTTCGATAGCCGTGTATCATCTCCGTCAACGAGAAACAAGTGACTGATGTGCCAGCGCACGCTTGGTTCTATATAAAACTCTAATTGTATTACGCTATTATTGCACCATAAAAAGTAGTGTATGCGACATTTTCGTAAATTTCCTTGTACAGAACACAACCTTAAGTAACCAAAATTATTAAATTATACATAAGCAAAATTGCTTTAAATGATTCGTTTCGAAATTCATAGCAGAGTAGATTTGCTTAACAGCAACTTCAACAATATTCTAGGCGAAGCAAGATTGCTTATGTACTGGTTTATTTATTTAGGTATTCTGAAAAAAATGCTTAACTGCAAAATATGTTTTAAACGTGGCAGGTATACATTGCTGAAGTGCTATATTATAAAAAAAGTTGGCGCGGCTAATTGTATTGTGAACAATCTGTTCTATTTTTCACGGCAAAGCAAATTTTCTTATGTTAAAATAACTAGGATAAAACAGATAAGAAATGTTGCTTAAAGTACAATACAGTTAAATGGATAGTAGCTTATAGTCCAAACAATCTAAAAAGGCCAGAAATTGTATGCTTACTAACCAAAAACGGTGGGATCACAGGTTGCTTATCAGCCATCAAAAATGCCTGTATCTGAATGAAATTTAGATCAGCAGAAAGAGAAAAATCAGACGATTCTAACGATATATATAACTCATATTCGCAAATTTGGCGGATCAGCAAAGTAGCCTTTCCACCGTCGATATACATTTCCCCATAAATTAGCCTCTAGTTTTTTGGAGCCTATGTTTAAGGAACGGCAAGTTTATTTTTATTTCTTGTATTTAAGTTATGAAATTTAAAATTATATCAATGTGATGGTATGAAATGTGCTATAATTTTTATAAACATAAATCAAATTTTCATAAATATACTGTCCTGCTAAAGTCAATATATTAATTTCTTTAAATAAATCACGCAGAGAATCCCTTGTTCGTAAATTATAAATAGCCCGCACGGCTCTTTTTTAAAGTACAAAAATACTTTCTGTACTAGCGGCTGATCCCCACCCATTAGACGGACATAGCTTGCGCGAATGCCCATCTTCTCCTGCCGGGGAATGAGATCAAGACAGACAAACAGATGGACGTACGTAAGCATTGTAAACAAAGTTTAGGGTCACACAATGCGTAAAATGGCTTAGAGATGTAAACAAACAAATTTTATATCCGCACTCATTGACTTCACTCTCAATCGAGTGTTATTGTCCTCTTGTAAACCGGGTCACCAATCATCTTAACGGCGCCCACTCAAAATTTAAATTCACCATTGTTCGCGACACCACATCGGATTATCTGGCATTCGCATAAAACTGTATGCATAAACATTAAGGCAAACCAATATAATACTCTGTACCAGGTCACTGTATCATGTATATAATATAAAGACTCTGTACCAGGGTCGCCTGCTTGGGTACCTCCGACTTATCTATTTCTGCCGCAAAGCAGCAGTGTTTGCATTGCTGTGTTCCGGTTTGAACGATAAGATATGGCAGTGAAATTACTGGGTACCGTGACTTTACATCTTTTGTGACAAGTTGGCAACGTACACTGTGGTTCTTGTGGGGGTCGCAGTTTTGCTGCGAATCTCATAAGAGCTACATGTATTACAGGTGACTGTTTTTTTTTTGGCTTGCACAGCTTGTGCATCAGCCACAGACGATGGTTTAGGTGACTGTTACCACTTACTATCCTGGGCCCTGTTTAATAAAGTTGACAATTCTACAAGTCCGACATATGTCAAAAACTGACAATTGGACAATTTTTCTGTTTAATAAAACTTACAGGTGACAAATTTGTCATGGTGGAAAATTTACAAATAAGTCGAATTGTCGCGACAATTCGACATATTTCTGTTTAATAAAACTTTTTGAGCGACAGGTGTTTTATTAAACAGAGAATTGTCACGACATATTGACATATTTGTAGAATTGTCAGACAATTCTGACAGGAGCCGTTACCCTCTGTCGCGAATCATATTTTGCATTTTTTTGGATTAATAAAGTGTTTAAAATGGTACTTAAATCGGACAGTGAGAGTAGTGATGATGAATACTTATCACGTGTCACGAAGGTATTTTCAGTCCTTATTGAAAATACCTAATGCAGTTAATTGTTCAGCTATATCCTTCCACTTTCTTATTTTCATTTCATGAGTCAGTTCGTCACTGAACTTCCCAAAAAGTGTACTTTTATTTTCATAAATAAGGCCCAAAATAGTAATTTTTTTGTTTATATCCATTTCGATTGCGCGCAATATAAAACAAACAACATTCGTAACAGATACATTGTTAATATTTTTTTTATTTTACCCTCATTTAGCTGCTTAAAAGTTAAATATTTACAAATAAGTCAAAACGCGACATAGTTGTCAGAACTTGACATAATTGTCGCGACAAATATGTCGCCGACAATTGTCGGAAATTGACTGTGGTTTTTGACTAATGTAAGGTTTTATTAAACGCGTTTGACATTGACAAATATGTCAAGTTTTTACCTGTCGATATTCAACATATTTGTCACTTTTATTTAACAGCCTAAGCGAGACAATTCTACAAATTTGTCATTTCTTGACATATATGTCGAATTGTCAGCTTTATTAATCAGGGCCTAGGCAGTATGCATGTTTGCAACTTAGTTGTATAAAGAAATACACAGTAAAAAGAATTCGTCATTAGTGCCTGATATTAATTATTGATGTCTTCGATATCACGAGTTGCTAGAGCAATCAGGAAAGCACCTTTGAAAACGATTTCTTTTTTTCATTGATGACATGAATGGTAAACACGCTTAGCTCAGCATCTTGTTTTTGAGAGAGCTTGGAGAATCTGACATTGTTGTTGTATTATGAAAAATACTGAGAATGATCTCAGCAAGATACTAGAATTTATCATATGATGAAAATTATTACAAGTTAATAAAATGATTCTTTGAAGATTTTTTAAATGATAAAGCATATACATATTACAGTTACAGTTAGAATTGTACGATTTGATAAAATAATTGAATACAAATAGAATATAATTATTTCGTATATATTAAACTACCAAATTGTAACTACACTTATAAAATTGCAATAACTTTTAAAGAAGGCAAAATATACTTTCAAAATAAAAAGTATTAAAAAGACTAATGTATAAAAAACTATAACTTTCGAGAAACCTGACGAAATGAGCTGAAAATATTTTTTGTTTGAATCCTTTATCTTTTGTAGTTTAGGGAAAAATTTTAAAAGTGTAGTACTTACTTTGCGTAAGTTGAGGCCACTTCTCATTTAAATCGAACAGGCACCTCCGATACAGACTAGTAGTCCTAGTGTTGATGTCATAGGAACGCTGGGACTTCAATACTTACAACAATGTACTAAGCTGCAAAATGGCGTAAAAATATTGTGATTATGGCTGATAGATAACTATATCCTATTTGTTAAAATGTCGTCGTCGAGCGTCGAGCGTAGGTGGCGCTCTGGTGGGTTATTGTCTAAGAAAAAATCTATCGCGGTCGCCTATAATTTGATAGCTATTGCGCCGTGAACATAAGACTCTGTACCAACTTCCTTATAAAAAGGAGTAATGGATGAACTGCTACTGTCAAATTGTAAGCGGTCGCGATAGATTTTTTCTTAGACAATAACCTCCCTGCCCCCTAACCATGATCGCCTAAAACAATATTAATACCGCCCTGAGAGCGGGATGGCGCTATACGCAGCAAGAGCGGTGTCTCTGTTTCAATATTGTTTTAACCTTGCTATAAGCGGTCATGGTATGGCCCCTGGACTCGGCACTGGCCTTCTGATCCGTGGTTCGATCCTGCCGTGTATCAATGTGTTATTCGTTTTTCGAATTTTATAATATGTATATTTGCCGACGCTCCTACGGTGAAGGAAAATATCGTGAGGCAACCTGTGTACATCTGCGAAAAAATTCAAAAGGGTATGTGAAGTCGACCAATCCGCACTGGGCCAGCGTGGTTGACTAAGGCCTAAACACTCTAACTGAAGGCAGGCTCGAGCTCCTAGGTGGGGACGTATATGGGGTGATACTAACATAAATAATAATAAACTTTCATTACTATTTATGTTAGTATATTAAAAGTAAAAGCATGTAACGATGATAAAGATCAAGATTTAGGAAAAAAACATCAACTGGGGCCTTATTATAATATTACGATCGCTTATTTTTATCACCGCAGGCCATACCATGTGCAGTCACGGAATTTGAATTTTTAGCAGATTAAAGATATTTTCATTTTTTCTTTTTTACTATAAAAATAAATGAGCTTTATGGAACACGACAAACGATTAATATCAGTAGTTTATTTATTGGTACCAGACGACTAAATACAAATAAAGCATGCATAAGTATTCTACGAACATACTACGTTCACACTCTGAAAAAATATTATTTTAGCAGAGTACCTTTTTGGCTCGGTTACAATCACATCGGTAAATTTTAACTAAGACTTAACTAAAAATATCTAAGTGAACTTGGTATAAAGCAGACCTGTGTGTATTGCTAAATATTCTTGTCTAATAACAAATAAAACATTAATTATTAACAAATACCTTAATTGGTAAATTTTAACACTTTCAAACATGATCCAAAACTATTAAGTGATTTTGTCAACACTTAATAAGTATGCTGTTGTTTTTAAACAAGTTATTTCAATTGGTTGATTTTTACAAACATTTTTATTTAATAATAGATGAGTAGAACTTATTTGATTCCAACCTAATTGTTTATTGATTTTAATCGAGTAATTTTTGGTTGATTTTAAGACATCAACTAATCTATTGATATATAAGATGAATTCATTAATTCGAGTCATGTTACTTATCTCCTTTTAAATGAGTAAATATAATCGGTTAGTTATAGCAAACTACATTATTGCTAAACTATGAAACAACCGAGTTACCTAATTGGGAATAACCTTTAGAGAAATCAAAAAGAGGAATAACCGCTCTGCTCAGCTAAAACAACAACACAACCACGGTAAATCGATCTCGCACCCACTCATAACCAGAAACTCACTCGCGCTAGTCACTAGTGTTTTGTGAAAGAAGATCTGTAAACATCAATATATCTGAGTCATCGCTGCATTACACGAAATTGGAACATCGTGCCGTCATAAAATTCCTCGTAAAAAAGGGGAAAACGGCAAAGGAGATTTTTGAAGAAAAGTCTGCCAGAATCTGGACCATCGTCCTGCCACTGTCAAACGTTGGACAAGTTGAAAGAACCCCCCCCCCCCCCCCTGTACTGGAGGACCGTCGAATAAAAATGTGGCAGATAGCAGAAGAGTTGGGCATCAGTAATCCTTTGCACATTAATAAAATTAGAGCACGTTGGGTTCCAAAAATGCTCACGCCCGCTCGATAAACAGCGTCGAGTTGAAAATTCTATGGAGTTTATCGACTTGTGCAATGATAATTTGGACGAAATTTGTAACCGTATTGTCACAGTGGATGAAACGTGGATTCGACAATATGATCCAGAATCTAAACAAGGGAGAGAAGCCGCCAAAGAAGTTTAAGGTCGAAAAGTCGACTTCGAAACTCACGCCGGCTACTATTTTTTGGGATTCAGAAGGAATTTTCCTCATTGACTATTCACCAAAAAAAACTACAATGAACGCCGCGTATTATGCAGCACTTATAAAAAAAGTACGCAATCTGATTGTGGAAAAAAGAAGAGGGAAAATTAGCAAAGAAATTCTGTTTTTGCAAGACAATGCGCCAGTCCATACGGCGCGAATTGCGAGGCAAGCCCTTCGAGAAACTGGTTTTAATGAAGTGAATCACCCATCCTACAGTCCAGGCCTAACTCCCAGCGACTTTTTTCTCTTGAAAAATTTGAAAAAAGACCTTCGGGGAAGATAATTTGGGGATGATGAAGAAATTAATGATGTCGTGAACGAGCATTTTGACTTCAATGATTCATCTTATTTTGGGATACAAGCAAATTGGCTGAGAAAACCGAATAGCTTTGCAGCAGTTACCGAGTGAACTGGTTGTAGCAATCCAATAAATTGTTTGAAAAAAAACCGAGTAACTTTGCAGCAGTTACCTAGTGAACCGTTAGTAGTAACTCAATAAATTGGCTGAGAAAACCGAGTAACTATGCAGCCGTTACCGAGTGAACCAGTTGTAGCAACCCAATAAATTGTTTGAGAAAACCGAGTAACTTTGCAGCTGTTACCAAGTGAACCGGTTGTAGTAGCCTAATAAGTTGTTTGAGAAAACTGAGTAACTTTGCAGCAGTTACCGAGTTAACTGGTTGTAGTAACCTAGTAAAATTGGCTAAATGCAGTCGATTTTACTTTGTTGTTACTAATGAATGCTACTATGTTATCAATAAAGAAGTGTTATTAACAAATTGTAACGGTTAATACTTATCAAGTAATGATAACAAAGTTGACATATTTAATTTTAGCTACAAACTTTGCAGGCGTTATATTAACAAACATGCTGGGTTATTTTCAACAGTATTTTATTTATTTTTAACCCTTACGTTTTTTCCGTGATAGAGCGAACTTAACAGCGAATTTTATGAATCATCTTAGCCTAACGTGAGATAAGAAATTCTGGATCATATACCAATTTGTGTTGCATTCGACACTAAGGCTCATTTTCCTTAGATCGCGCACTACCTAATTTCGCAGAAAACGATATTGTTGAGCTAATAACATATTATTTTGTTGCGAATAGATTTTAATATTTATGTGAGTCTGTGATGTACAAGTATGCTTTACCTGCGATACAGTTTTATACGAATTAATGAAATTTTAGGCTAATATCAAAAGTATCTCTAGCATCTTCTATAAAAAGCAAATTTTAAAATTATCCTAAAATACTGTAATGGCTGCCCTGCTTGATGTAATTTGGAGTCAGAGCGTATACAGACTCATCACTACGGCACGGCCCCTTCACCGTGTAACGATATGGCATCGTTACTGTGAAACGAAACGACGTCGTACCGCGGCACAATGCCGTGTACAGTGCGCCGAGCGGTTCACAGCAATAACTGTCGGTTCAAACGTGAACTCCAACTTACAGTTTTTGTCTAAATATGGACCGCAAAAGACTTTCCTTTTATTGCTAAGCGAATAAGAAGATGGGTGAATCCATACTAGAGTATGATGGAGGTCATTTAAGAGGACATACAAGGTTATTTTTTAATTATCACAAAAAAAATTATGTGCTTGTTCAGACAAGCAAACTGAACAACTTTCACTATGGGACCAACTATGAAATCGCAAAAAATAAATCAGCTGTTCCATACATCTAGGTTCAGTGAATGTTGAACATTTAAAAAATAAACTAGTATAAGTCACTGAAAATTTTAGTTTTTAATTTTAACAAATATTTTAGAATGTGCACATTTGGGTTTGATGTAGATATTATAAGACATTCAATCATTTTATTAGCTATAGCGAAATGTTAACTGCCGAGCGGGCGCACCGCACCGTAGGTACAATCGTACATATTACCGCGACGCGGTACGTTTCACGTTCACGGTAACGGCACCGAGTCGTTACACGGTGATGACGCCACGCGCATTTATAAGTCGACTCATAAAAGAAAAAAATGCAGTTGTCAAACAGTTGCTACATTTTACTTAGATGGAAAACCATGCTCATAGCATGATGAAGGTGATGGGGGGCATTTGAGTATGAAAGTCATACTCAAAGAGAAAGCCAAACCTGCTACCTCCCCACAATACAACCGTACACCGTACCATCCTGCACAGACCATTAAGCTGTTAAGATTCCTCAAAATTGGTACCTACTGAACACATCTCACTTTTATAATTCCCGAGATATATAGACGTTACACGTAATAATATATTCTTAAAGATAGTCGTAAAACGTAAAAGAAACAATTCCGAGAGCACTATTCCTGGTATACATTAAACAAACGTACGTAATATCCGACCTCGTTGCTGTAATGACTTGGGTAACACTATCGCGTATACAAGGCGTGGCCGAGTGGCAGCGGGTTCATAAGAGGAGCGATTTGCAATGTAGCATAATAGGAAATATGTTTAGAATTCATAATAATCTTAATACATTAAAAACCTTAACGAATTTTGAAGTAGCGGTATAATTACAATGAAAAATAAGTTATTAGATGTTGAGTATTGTATGCCATCTTTTTTTTTGCAAAACAGATTTTTATTTTGTGTATTATATGGCGGACGTGTACGATGACGTCAGTCTATGTCTGATTTGTATATCTAACCGACAACATAAAAGTTTTATAACTTAAATATAACCTCACTGAGTTGTTTGTTAAATAAAAAAACTTTTGCTAATACAATAATTAGAATGATTTGTTCCGTGTATTTCCTATTTATTTATTTAATCTTTTTTGCACAATTAAAAACAATGTACAAATGGCGGACCTAATGCCATATGGCATTTTCTGCCAGTCAACCATTGGGTTCAACAGAGCCTACATGGCTGTGCATTCTTATTATTTAATTTATCCCATGTTTAAATATCAGTACTATAATATACATTACACTAATTTAAACAAATAGATAAAAATAGCATAGGTGCCTACTATAGATATACTTTAACTAATTAATATAAATAAAAAAAACTATGCATGATGAAGAGCCTTTGTCTTAATATTTGTGATTTGCACGAGCCTTCCTATTCTGTCGTGGACCAGGCTGGAAATACTGAACCTTCCTACCTCCTCCAATCTCCTCTATTTAGAAAGAAAGAAAGAAAAAAAGAAACTTACTTACTTGTTCTGAGTATTAAAGATTTTGTTCGTGAATTCTAGATTCTGTTACTGTAGTAGTACCTGTGAATATATATGGTAGCACTTCTGTGGGCAGCATGAAACATTTCAAGATTGTGTGAAAACTTGTACTAAGATTTACGCAGTCGCTAACGAACTCATTCAATTATAAGGTCGTGAAAGTACTTCTGCACTTTTGTATGCAAGGTTTTGATCTCCCATACTTGTTTTTCTCGATAAACGAGACAGCTTTACTTCCTTTGGCTTCTAGACATGCTGCCACACAGAAACTGGCAGATTTTAGTGGGTATGCTTAAATCTTTGCATATTCCATCTTATTAGGTATTCCGAGTCACGCTCAACACATTCAATACCTATACTCGTAATACTGATAGGATAAAACATGCTAGCTGTGATGTTACTAGACTGTTGCCATTCAAATAAGGCGCTAGAAATGAGCGTTAAGACCATTTTGCTCAGAGACCTTATAAATAATTTTGTGGCAATACTATATTGTGATTATCTAAAACTTTAGTGAATAAACATTCGATAATTTAGCAAGTTTCGCTCAAATTATTTTGTTTAACGAGTAGTGCTCGTGCAAATAATATGCAATGCTCCTTTTGCTCGGTTTCGGGTTAGTGAAATAATATGTTTCTTACACATTTAAACTTCAATTCTAAGCTTTAGGAATGCGTAATAGCAAAATTGAAGCAATCATCTAGTTTGAAACTGCAGTAGTTAAGGAATTTTAGAATTAATTGAACTCATTTGTTCACTTTTCTTGTTGTTAGTTCTATTATAGCTTTATTTCCATTTAAACGAATTTTTATCTTAGAGATTCTGGATTGATTGGATTAGACATTGCTTTGTTGTTAATAAATATTATTAACAATTTAAGCAATGAGTATATAACTATATTGAATTAAGTAGATCACATCACTAACTTTGATGGCTTTAGAACCAATTTTGTTAGCTCGCTTTAGTAGTAAGAGCGACTTTCGTAGCTGTATTTCTAAATTAAACACTGTTGATACTTAGGATCGTCCGTGGCGCTGTGGACTCGACACTTGCCTTCCGATCGGGAGGTCTGGGGTTCGAGACCGCAATGTACCAATGTGTTGTTCCTTTTTCGAATTTCATAATTATGTGCAAATGTATATTTGTCTAACGCTCCTACGGTGAAGGAAAACATCATGAGGTAACCTGCATACATCTGCGAAGAAATTCAATGGTGTATGTGAAGTCGAACAATCCGCACTGGGCCAGCGTGGTTGACTAAGGCCTAAACACCCAACATAGGGTAGGCTTGAGCCCCTTGGTGGAGACGTACTCGTACCTATATAAGCTGTAATGATGGTACTTAGGATAAAAAATAAATTATATAATTTTTAAGGGAAAAAGAGTAGCTTGATTAGCCCCTATATTTTTCCTACAGAATCTCTGTTTCTTATGGATACAGCCTTAAATATTATTCCGGTGTTCCGTAACACCTGTATATACTTATATTTTTCTTAAATTGGATTTATAAAAAATACGATTTATTATATTGGCGCGAACGCACACGACCGACTATCGGTGACCAATTTATTTACGGTGGAAAATGAAACATATGGAATTCTATGTTGCAACCCACACGAACTACAAAAAGAAGTTGGTCAAAAAATATCTGCTAATCCCGGCCGACCCGATTAGCGGTGAAAAATGGAACGTTACTGCACAAAAAATATTTTACAAATAAAAAATATTTTACAAAAAATAAAAACCGACTTCAAAAACACTGAAAAGTTAAAAATAATATAAGAATAGGTAGAGACAACATCCCACTTCTATATTGAAGTCGGTGACCTTCGGTGAGCTGGTATTGAATTAGCGTTTCCCTCGATTTTCATGAGATCCCATCATCAGATCCTGACTTTGGTACCTTGGGAGCACCCCAGGAGTACCTATACTCCATCAAATACAAAAAGAATTTTGAAAATCGGTACACAATTGGTGGAGTAATCGCGTAACATACACGCCAAACACGATGGACACACCTTAAAATTTAACGGTTTTCCTCGATTTTCATGGGATCCCATCATCAGATTCTAACTTTGGTGACTATGGGACCACCCGGAGCATACTCTATCGAATACAAAAATATTTTGGAAAATCGGTCCGCAATTGGCGGCGTAATATCGTAACATACACACAAAAAAAAACATACGCATCAAATTGAGAATGTCCTCCTTTTTTGAAGTCGGTTAAAAATCGGTCAAAGCGCACGAGCGCACTCGCGATTAGTTAGTATATAATATTATTATTATAGCTTGTTGTAAATAATATTCTCTTATTTTTTTAACATGGATAATGTGGACCTGTGGAAAAATTCTGTCTGTTGTTCAACAATATAGCGAGCGAGACATATTTGTAAGCAAATATTAATGACTAAGTCGCGAATTTTAGAAGTAAAATGAATTTTGCCGAAAGAGCTTCTTGTAAACGGCGCTGATTATTTGAGTCGTGCTCCTTCAGGTTTATGTTCAGCGAAAGGGTTCACCGAGAATTTTTTGATATTCCTTTACATGTACAAATTGCCAATTACATTATACCAGATTAGTGATATCCTTAATATCACTAATCTGGTATAATGGTCCTGGATTTACTGTTTTCCACCCGTTTTCGAACAATTTCGTAAATTGTAATACTACCACAAATATAATACATACAATTCTAAAATTCATATATGTGATATTGTTGAAGATTTTATCTAAAAATTGTCAAAGACAGAAACATGATTGATAATATTTCACTTGATAGTAAATGAATCCAAAGATCGTTCTGTACAGTATTTTAAAACAGCTGTGAATCAGAAAATACAAAAATAAATGACGTTAAAGTTTTTAAAAATGCACGTCTACTGTACATTTTTTTTTTCTAGGAAATTTTTAACCCCAGTTTTCCAAAAATCTCGTAAAAAGTAACGTTTCAGTGAGGTCGCAGTGCGTAAGCGACATTAGAAGCTTTTTTGCGGGCTAATCGCTAACAGACGCACGCGAATCAACCCCAAAGCAGCGCCGCGGGCCAAAGTAGCCAGTCACGGCACTCGATCACATCTCACCTAACGGGCTGTCTGCGCGTAGCCTCGCAATTTTTTCCTAGCATTTTTATGGCGCAATTTACGCACTGAAGCGATTTCGTATTATTGAAATTGAAATTCATTTTATCGGCTTACGGTAACGTGCAAGCAATCTACTTATATTTTCGAAATTAGGGCTCCTTTCACTAAAAAGATTTCATTCACTAAAAAGTTAAAAATAAAAAATATTTTACAAAAAATAAAAACCGACTTCAAAAACACTGAAAAGTTTAAAATAATATAAGAATAGGTACAGACAACATCACACTTCTATATTGAAGTCGGTGACAAATTTTAAGACTTTCTAGGGGATCATCGTTTGGCACCGACTTCAATATAGAAGTGTGATGTTGTCTGTACCTATTCTTATATTATTTTAAACTTTTCAGTGTTTTTGAAGTAAGTTTTTATTTTTTGTAATTTCGGAAGCAGTTGCATTACACCTGTATTGTTTTACGCTATCAAGGTAAAGGAGCAGGCGTTAAGAACTCTTAAACGTGCATTCCGCCACTGACCCGAGGGCCAATTCTTTTAATGAGCCATCGCTGAACCAAAGCTAGACCGTGGCGTTCGACCAATCAGAGCGCCACATTATCACGTCATCAAACAGTCGTTAATCAATACATGCGCTCCGATTGGCCGATCGCAGCGATTTAGTTTCGATTCGGCTACAACTTATTAGTGGAATTGAGCGACTGCTCAAATAGATAAAATACATTAATATAGGAGGCGAATACCACAAAATATTACGCTCAAGTTAATTAAATAGCACCGTAGCACCTATCGTGACTTTGACTAAAACAGCAGACATCATAATATGTTTAATTTAATCACACAGAATTCCACACATTCATCTAAATTACATTGTTGCGTAAAGCACCTATTTCGATTTGTTAGTTATATCATCATACGATAGCAAAGCTTATACACTTCACACCCTCTAAAATCACATCATCGCTCTTTCCTTGTCTCAATCTTATGTGTGGCACGCTCACCTCTTCTAAAATGGACCACAACCAGCTTAAGATTCGCCACGTAAATTATTTCTTTATGCGGGGAACGTAAATGTATCTGTTGTAATTTCGAAATAGCGGCTCGTGCCTTGGCGCGATAGCGCTTATTAGGGCTGCCTGGACCTTTGGCGCTATTCTGAGTGAATGGGATCGGGAGATAGAACTCGAGGTTGGGTCGAGACTGACGTAAATGTGATTTTTTCGTCGAACATTCTATTTCAAACAGAATGGCGCTTCCTGTGAAGTGAAATTGAAAATTTGTTAATAGCTAAAAGAGATGGAATATTTTTGAAAATTGTTTTTAATTTTGTGTTTCATTGTTTTTTAAACTAAACTTAGTTTATATTTACCTTCGTGTGTGTGTATGTGTGCTGCGCGTATGAGTGTGTATTTGTGTGTATACTAGTAGTGTACATGAATGAGGTGTGAACTGTGAACGAATAATACTTAGGCAACTGACTTTTGCTGAGGGCTGTGTTTGCGTGAACTTATATGTTACTTTAATTTAGTACTGGGAATTGGGATAAATAATATAATCATTTTGCTAGCATTTCACTCGTGATTTTGCCCGCGTGGACTTTTCTATTTCGGAAATTTTCTTTTTATCTAAGTATTTCCACTGGGATATCGCAAATTTTCATGAAAGCATGCCAAAAAATAGATTATATACATTTCAATAGCTCAATGTGAGGAAATTACTATTTTCTGATACAAATTTAACCTTCTATTTTTTGCGTAATCTGAAGGGAAGTTTGGCTCTTTGGTTATTTCGGCCTTCGCGATGTTCGGCCCGGGAGGATGAAACGACATTTCGATTATTTTCATTATTTTCTATTGGTCGTTTCGGCCCGTTCAACAAATGAATAGAAAATTTTCGTGTTGAAGTACAAGTCGAGTAAAAAAGTCATAGAGCTAAAATGATACACCATTATTAGATGATACTCAAAAGTTTAAGCACTGTCTCAACATGTCATAAGAGTAATATTTTTATTAAACTTAAACAATTAACAAATATTAACTTAATACATAGCTAATCAAGTTTAATTAATTCACTGGCGAAACTTCAAGAGATGGTCAGGATGAGTAACAAAAATTAATAATTTAGCTCGTTATCTCTATATATAATAAAATCGTAGGGGTACAAAAATCTGTAATTGCGAAATATTAAGAAAAAAAATACACAGGTCGCCTTAAAATCATTAGCAGAACACGATAGAATAGTAAAAAAAAATTGTTTGTTTGTTTGTTTGTCCGGAAAGATCTCCAAAACTACTGGACAGAATTTGATATCGCTTACACCACAATGCTTAGAATTTTCCGGAAGAACATTTAGGCATAATTTCGTTTGTTTAAATTCACTTTTTATTTTTAGTGAAAAAATACCATATAAAATTTTCGAACAATGCTTTAGGTAGAAAAACAACATGGCGCACGTGAAATTATTTTGACAAGTCTGTCACATAGTACAGGGAGAAGGTATTTTCTTCCACGAAGGAAAGGCAATGGAACTACGCCATACAGCCTGATCCTAAGTAATTGGAAGTCGAAAGTTGAAAGGCAGGAATGAAGTGTTTCACATACAAATAAAATTTAATATTTTCTGTTGATGGCTGTGCCCATCTGGATTTCGTCAACCAAATTGTCTTTTTCTTATGTCGTACCGTGGTGGTAAGGCAAAAGGATCAAGCTATACAACCAATGTTTAAAGCACTTTTTATGATAATATCGAGTCACAATAAAATTTGTAGATTGGTTTTATTCTTGACTAATTTTCACAAAATCGGTACAATTTTTGAAATATTTGAAATGTTGAAAAGTGAAGATACCCTTTTCAAGGTATTTTGAAAGGTGTTATATGTTTTTACATTAGGACTAAGGAATCAAACTCTTTCATCCATTTAAAAATATTAAAAGTAATAGATTAATATTGATAATTAAAAAAAACATCTGACTGCAATGTTCTGGGTTACGCGTAGAGGGACGGGACGGGACTCTTGATCCTAATGTCTAAAATGACGGATCACATTTTTTTGGATCCACCCAAGGAACATGGATATCGAACGAAGAACCTAAAGAGTAGAACACATTGAACCTAGCCACGTTGACTTAATTTGATATGACTGCCGATAAAGTTCGTTTCCAAACCTAGCAATATGGGTATCAAATGAAAGGCCTTGAAGAGTAGAGCACTATGAACCTAGCAACATTGACATAAATTCAACATGGCCGCCGCTCAAAAAAGGTGGATAAAAGTTAGTTTCCAAACCTAGCAATATGAGTATCAAATGAAAGGCCTTGAAGAGTAGAGCATTAAGTACCTAGGAAAATCGCCCTAAATTCAACATGGCCGCCGCTCAAATAAAACGGATAAAAGTTCGTTTCCAAACCCAGCAATATGGGTATCAAATGAAAGGCATTGATGAGTAGAGCACTATGAACCTAGCAACATTGACATAAATTCAACGTGGCCGCCGCTCAAAAAAGGTGGATAAAAGTTAGTTTCCAAACCTAGCAATATGGGTATCAAATGAAAGGCCTTGAAGAGTAGAGTATTAGGTACCTAGGAAAATCAGCCTAAATTCAAAATGGCCGCTGCTCAAAAAAAAGGATAAAAGTTCGTTTTCAAACCCAGCAATATGGGTATCAAATGAAAGGCCCTGATGAGTAGAGCACTATGAACCTAGCAACATTGACATAAATTCAACATAGCCGCCGCTCTAAAAAGAAGAATAATAGTTCGTTTCCAAACCTAGCAATATGGGTATCAACCTGAAGGCCTAAAAGAGTAGAGCATTATGAACTAAGGAAAATTGCCCTAAATTAAACATGGCCGCCACTCAAAAAATGGATAAAAGTTCGTTTTCAAACCCAGCAATATGGGTATCAAATAAAAGGCTTTGATAAGTAGAGCACTATGAACCTAGCAACATTGACATAAATTCAACATGGCCGCCGCTCAAAAAAGATAGATAAAAGTTCGTTTCCAAACCTAGCAATATGGGTATCAAATGAAAGGCCTTGAAGAGTAGAGCATTAGGAACCTGGCAAAATCGACCTAAATTCAACATGGCCGCCGCTCAAAAAAAAAGGATAAAAGTTCGTTTCCAAACCTAGCAATATGGGTATCAAATGAAAAGCCTAAAAGAGTAGAGCATTATGAACTTAGGTAAATTGCTATCAATTCAACATGGCCGCCGCTCAAAAAATGGATAATAGTTCGTTTCCAAACCCAGCAATATGGTACTCATATGAAAGGCCTTGATCAGTAGAACACTATGAACGTAGCAACATTGACGTAAATTCAACATGGCCGCCACTCAAAAAAGACGGATAACAGTTGCTTTTCAAACCCAGCAATAGGGGTATTAAATGAAAGTAGGCCCTGAAGGGTACCTAGAGCAGCCATGCTCTAAGTGTGTTCCGCGGAACCCTAGGGCTCCACACTACCCCTATAAGGGGTTCCGCAATAATTTAGAAAAATCAAAACACCCTCTCTGGTCGTACTTTCATTATGCTTATTAATAAAGAATACACTTCTAAAAACTATTGTTTTATTTTAGGGTTCCGTCAAGTATTTCGCTTTCCAAAAGGGTTCCGTCACCAAAAAAGTTTGAGAACCGCTTCGGGGCCTATTGGATGTTCGATGTTAGATGTTACCTGTGTTTAGTGTCCTTCGAGACCGTGATAATGCAACGATCGTGAACTAACTAACGATAACTCCCAAGTTTGTGTGTTGGATATTAGTCATCACGGCGAGTTTGCTAACCGAACTATGCCAGCAACATTATATCGCACAGTACACGTTACAAAAACGGAAGTCTCAATACATTTTAAGGCTAACCGCATAAATACGTTTTTTCGCATTCGTTTTCTGAATGCAGGCATCCGAATGCATCAAATCTATACAAAATACTCACTGACTGCCGCACACGTTCGTTTTTATTACGAACGGAACACGTTCTGTACGTACGTTTAGGTAGAATGGTAGAAATCCCGAATGAGAAGAAACGAACGTCTGCGGTACGTTCACGAAACTCCGTGTCTGTATTCCGTGATCGGATATCGAATACGGAAAACGTATTTGTACAGTAACCCCCCCATTCATGCTATACATTAACTCTACGAAAACCGCCAGTATTACGAGCGACATAAGAACGGTTCAAAGGTCAAACAGTATAGCTTGACAAGGAGCTTACTGTACGACCAGTCAAAATTGGCCAAGTTGTCATATCCAAAAAATATATTTTGTTGGTCTTACCAACACCCATTATAAAATCTAAACTTTATTCGTATTCGTATACAGTTCTAATTTATTAACAATTGTTTATTTTAATTCGAAACATGAATACGATAAAGATTATTCTTGCAACTGTGTAGTTCTTTCTACTGAAGAAGAATTTATTAATATCAATAATGTCTCTAAAACAATAATAATACTTAGTGTTTATAGTAATATGTAATGTATTTAATTTTGTGGACTGTTAGAAAAAGAGCATTACGAACCTACGAAAATTGTCCTAATTTCGAAATGGCCGATGCTCAAGAAAGGCAGAATAAAGTTGAATCATTATGGAATAAAATGGAGGAAAAAACTAAACACTGTGTTAAGTATTTTGATGGCGAAACATAGTTCGCGGGCACAGCTAGTTGTACATGAAATACTACATATCTGCGCTCCTTACTACTACGTAGAAGTCTACGAAAAAAATACAAAATCTGTGTTTCACGCATCTAGCTCAATATCTCGGCAACGAAGAGAACGTAGAGTTTGGTTTTGTAGATGTTTGATTGATTTGTGATTTGTTCAGAATGATTAATTACTTATTACAATACATGCATCTCTATCTCTAGTCAATGGATAAAATAATATAACTCTCCTGCGCATGAGTGACTGAGCGAAAGAGCGATAAATTGAGGTACTGAGTTATTCAGGAGTGAGTGAGAGATAGTGAAATAAGACATCTCACTCAGGAGTTACACATCGCTATTTATTACCCATTTATAATACACATGTATAGAATATGCTATAAAATGTCAATGACATAGCTTATAAATATGTGTTGACCTAAATAAATAAATCACTACTTTCACGAAGTACTCTCTTTAAGCTCCCCCTCAGTGGATAGATAAAATCTTCAAAAGCTTTGTTCGAAGATAAGCTCGAACAGAATATATAAATAAACATGAAACTTGAAATAGTGACAGTACTTTTGTTGTGAATCTTAAAGTCTAGACATTTTATAAGCGAAGACACTATTCAGAACACGAGCTAAGAATGTTCTTTGCGAAAGAGATTAAGTCACTTCAGCGGTAAAACGGTGGAATAAAATTTCAAAGAAACAGTGCTGGGAAAGATACACACGTAGGTACGGAATTTGTCGATAAAATGCAATAAAGCATCACCATCGTCATCACAGCTCATATACGTCCCCACCGAGGGGCTCGAGCCTACCCTAAGTTGAGGTGTTTATTCCTTAGTCAACCACGCTGGCCGAGTGCGGATTGGTCCACTTCACATACACTTTTGAATTTCTTCGCAGATGTATACAGGTTGCCTCACGATGTTTTCCTTAACCGTAAGATATGAAATTCGAAAAACATATTGATACAGTCGGCTTCAAAAGTAGATAAGCATTTTAGTATGTCACACCAGCTATTAACAATACAATATAGGTGTACCTAACCATAATAAATAAAAGGAATAGTTGGTGTGACATGGTACTAAAATATCCATCTACTTCTGAAGCTGACCGTACATGGCAGGATCGAGCCGCGGACCTCCTGATTAGAAGGGCTGGGGCTCTATTTTGAATCATTCGTCAGGTTTCGAGTGCTCATCGATCTTCGTTTGCGTTCAAATTCTGTTGCTTTTCGTTTTGTGTTCGATAAAAATCATAATAATATGGATTTTCGACATAAATGTATTGAATTTGTTAAAACGAAAAAAATCGAGGTCCCAGCCAATGCTCGACGAGCGTTCGATGCCAGAGGCTGATTCAAAAATAGGGCCCCAGTGCCGAGTCCACAACAGCGCCACCGACGCGCGACGCCGTGTTTTATAAAAGGCTTGGAGGTATCAACGTAGAACTTAGACGACTGTAGCTGAAAGCATGAATTTCGGTACAGGGGGTCCATTTGCTTACTACCCTCCAAGAATGGATTTTTCAAAATTCCCACAGAAAGCTTGGAAATCCCCATCCAATAAATAAGGAAACTAAAGCGAAACGCAGTTCGCGGACAAGCTAAGGTAAACGCTGGTGTACTCGTCAGTGTCCCAATACTCGTTAGGTACACTTTAAAAGGGGCTTATAAAATTTCTACCAACCGTAAATGATAGAATTGTGATTGAAATACAATCACAGTACTATAATGTTTTATTATATTTGCAACACTGCATTAAAATTGTAGTTGGGTCAAAAATTCGAGGTGCTAAAAGTGTGCGCTCAGAAAAAAATCTGTAATAGGTATAGTTTGGCAACTAAACTGAGCAACAACCGGCTCCTATTTTTTACATAATATACCGCTTCAGATATTTATACGGTAAATGTGTTTGTTTTTTAATAATAGTATAATACATTTTCTAACACTATACCTATTAATTAGTGCTAAATCTTGAGAATTTATTTTTTTATTGCATGTGACATTCATTGGTGCTCGCTTATGCCTGTTTTGCCCAATACTCGTCAAAATTTATGTAGTTCTGACGGATATGGGGCGAGCATTAATAAAAGTACCTTAACCCGTCATTGTTACCTTATTTCTCGGTATTAAGTTTAATTTTCCTTTGACATTATAAAAATCTTATACTTAGATAACGACGGATATGAGGACTTTCGTTACAATTGTACCTGAGCCCATCATAGAGTACGATATGCGTTTGAATCAATTTATTTTATTATTGGATAAAAAGTAGGTATCTCTATATGTACAGTTTTTTTTAAATTCAAATATTTTCTTGAAATTTTATATTAGTTATAGTTATATCAGTATAATAGTTTCATTATTATGATTACATTTTTATATGGTTCAGTAACATTTATAGACTACGTTTTTATGGGACCTCCTTTAACAAAATATTTAACTGTTCTATGCACTTTGGTCGAGCAGGTATTGAACTTTTCAATGACTCGTGAGATAGGCAGTTTGCTTCATCATCATCATCATTTCAGCCACGAGAAGCCCACTGTTGCACATAGGCCTCTTCCAATGATCTCCATACCGATTGGTCCTGCGCCTCCCGCATCCAGCGGCTTCCCACGACCTTCACCAGATCGTCTCCCGGTATGCGGCCGCCACTCGAGGACCTTTCAGCCCAACGGCCGTCAGTTCTAAGAGCAATGTGTCCTGTCCACTGCCACTTAAGGTTTGCAATTCTTTGGGCTATGTCGGTAACTCTAGTTCTTCTACGGATTTCATCATTTGTGATGTGATCACGTAGAGAAACCCCGAGCATAGCCCTCTCCATTGCCCTTGGAGTGACTTGTAACTCTAGTTCTTAGCCAAGCATCATCATCACAGCTCATATACGTCCCCACCGAGGGGTTCGAGCCTACCCTATGTTAGGGTGATTAGGCCTTAGTCAACCATGCTGGCCCAGTGCGGATTGGTCGACTTCACATACATCATTGAATTTCTTCGCAGATGTATCCAGGTTGCCTCACGATGTTTTCCTTCACCGTAGGAGCGTCAGACAAATGTACATATGAAATTCGAAACGAAAAACACATTGGTACATGGCGGGTCTCGAACCCCGACCCCCCGATTGGAAGGCCAGTGCCGAAACCACAGCGCCACCGACGCCAAGCAAGCCAAGCATAGTGGCAGATTATACTCCTCGGTCTTCTGTATAACCTGCCGCAGCGTATGGATGTGGTCTATGGTGTAGTGAAAAACGCAGATTATTTGTTGAAAATTATATTTGAGGAAGAGTCTCATTGGATAAATATACACGAGCTATCAAAATTCAGAGTAGAAGTATGAAATACATGTCAGATTCAAAATTCATATTAGAAAAGTAAACAAGTATAAAACTGCCAGTGTCCTTATTAATGACATAAGTTTTAATATATGGTACTATAGCCATTTCGGAAACCGGCTTTATCGGGAGGTTGGAAGTCGTCGAACCTACTTGCGAGATGATTCGTAATGACCCTCGAGAACAGATTGTAAACATGACTCAGGAGCGTGATGGGTCTATGGTAATTCAACTGGGCCCTGTCGCCCTTTATGAAGAACAGTGCCACCATGCCCCTATGCCATGCCTCGAGTATGACGAGTTGAATAGCCGCTGTAGCGCTTTCCGGACTGATAGTCCATCCGCTTTAGGAGTTAGGCTGTAACTCTATCATCACGCGGCGCCTTGTTGTTTTTAGGCTGTTTGAGAGCTACACTAATCCCGTACAGGCTGACGTTCGGGATGTCTTCGGTGTAGTGCCGAGTCAATTTGGCTCTAGGATCTGTGGCCAGAATAACAGGTACCTGTGATGATGCGTAAAGCTGTCCATAGAAGCGTTCGATCTCGACCATAAGTTCAGGTCGGGGTGTAATGACTCTGCCGTCCTCTGTCTTCAGCAGACTCTGACCGGGTGACAGATCTCTTGCGAACACTTTGGAGCCTTTGTTCTGCTCGATGGCCTCTTTAATACGTTTCGTATTAAATCAGAGTATGTCGCGAGTCAGACATTAAGGTCCGTATTACAGAACGCAATATTCCACTGCTGGACAATCTTTCCCAGCACCAGCCCACTGCTGAACAATCTTACCCAGCACCAGCTCACTACTGGACAATCTTGTCCAGCGCTATCCCAGTGTTGAGAATCATGCCCAGCACCAGCCCACAGCTGAACAATCTTGCCCAGCACAAGTCCACTGCTGGGCAATATTGTCCAGCAACATCCCACTGTTGGGAATCATGCCCAGCAACAGGCCAGTAATAAACAATATTTCCCAGCACCAGCCCACTGCTGAACAATCTTGCCCAGCACCGGCCCACTACTGGATAATCTTGTCCAGCACCATCCCACTGCTAGGAATCATGCCAAGCACCAGCCCACAGCTGAACAATTTTACCTAGTACCATCCCATTGCTGGAAATCTTTCCCAGCACCAGCCCCATTGATGGACACACTCATCCAGCACCAGCCCACAGCTGGACACTTGCCCAGCATCAGATTTTGGCGTAAATATCAACCTTATTTGGTAACATAATATGAATTTATTTTCTCAAGAGTGGTTTTGACCATACTTAAGTAATCAAAGATCAAATCTTTACTTGAGCGTACAAGGCACTTCTATAATAAGCAATTACTCAGATGAACAACGATCAATGAATCTCGTTTTAAGAAACTTCAATAATTAAAGCTCATCTTAAAACTACATAGTTTTAAAACTAGATTCATTACTGAGAATCGTTTTATAATACGGGCCTAAGAGATCTGTTTGTTGAGTCACCGACGAGCATTTTCAGAAGACTGTAGACCCATTACACGCCATTCCTCCATCAGCTTAGCTCTCGGCTCCGAGATCTTACTTCTTTGCTAAGTACGGCTGGGTTTTCAAAACTTTGCACCCGCCGTAAAGACAGCTTCCAGAATCCTGTCATGTTAAATGTCCACGTCCGTGCAGTCCTCTAGACAATCAAAGCGATTTTGCAATTCGAGTTGAAAGCGCTCGGGGTTTTAGATCTGGATGGCTTCGGCACGGAGCGATACCTTTCCGCTTTTATGTTAAGA
The DNA here is from genome assembly GCA_963935595.1 of Schoenobius gigantellus. Taxonomy (NCBI): domain Eukaryota; kingdom Metazoa; phylum Arthropoda; class Insecta; order Lepidoptera; family Crambidae; genus Schoenobius; species Schoenobius gigantellus. Next base: position 66,996,601 of record OZ012541.1, on the reverse strand, counting down.
TTCAATGCGCCTCTTACCGTTCGGTGATCGCTCCCTATGTTAAACGAATTGATTACTGAGACGTCATTGAATATACTGGTCTTAATCAACATGATTAAGTCAATCTCATTTTTGTCACGCCATCCAGACTTTTCCAGGTACACTTTCGATGCAGCCGTTTTTTGAAGAAAGATTTCATGATATAGAGTCCCTCTCTGTCCGTGTAATCGGCTAGCATTTGACCTTGGTATTTCCGGATTCCAGCTCGAAATTGCCCCACTTTCAACTCATTATCGCCCTGCTTGCCTAGCCTTGCGTTGAAGTCTCCCATGACAACGGTGTAGTGAGTCTTGGAAGCATGTACCTATTGCTCGAGAAATGTTCTCATATATAGCTTTCACTTCCTCGTCGGGGTGGGTTGAGGTCGGGGCGTAGACTTGTACCTTCAGCAAATACCGTTTGGTGATTCTGAGTATAAGGTATGCCATCCTATTCGACACACTTTCGATCTGTACCTCGTTGTTCACGAGAGACTTATGGACAATGAACCCGACACAACCTTGGGACAGGTCTTCGTCCTCCCGGAAATAGAGCAGGTTGCCAGATTTAAGAACCATCGTGTTATCACCATCTCATAGGACTACGAATAGTCCCACAATACTCCAACAAATCCTGCCCAATTCCTCCTGTAATTCCAGCAGCTGTTCCTCGGTCCGCAGTGTACGCGCGTTATACGTTGCCAGGGCCAAGGTCGTTTGATTGGGGGTTTCGCCGCCCGGGGATTCTTCGCACCCCAGGTCCCATTTGATCAACTGGTGGATCGAGATGGTGGATTCTACTGGACAGAAGGTTTTTTTTGAATATGCAACGAATGCTTTTTTACCCATGGGTAAAAAATTACATCTCTTGGATGGCCACTGCTCTCATAGGCAACCACTGAGCAATTTTGCCGGGAAAAAACATCACCCTGATCTCTATATCTTAATGGGCTCTTTTATCCTAATGCGACACACTTTTTAGGACGAGGGAATCTCTTTACAATTCACAAGGGACTGTAGCTGACAAGGCTGTCCTTTGGATATACCGTAGGACTCGGGTAACAACCCTATACCTGGCGAAACCACCCTGCGGTACCTCTCTACCCCCGGTGAAGGCATGTTCGGGATCGAACTAGCCATTTCCCGAACACACCCCTTGGGAACAGGCCCAGTGGTATAAACGAGCTGGGACTTGCCAAGGAAGGGGTTACTCGGTTGTGACACCCCAGACGGGCAACCAGGAAGGTGATGTAATATCTCCCAGCCGGTTGTGGGTTGGTTGGACCTGAATCCTTCCTGGCTGCTTAGGGTAGTAGGTGCGCACCTTAGAAGGCGCGCCTCTTCCTACCTAACCGCCTACGACGGAGCGGGGCGGCTTGAGAGTCCTCCTCCCGCGCCCGCTCCGCTGCAAATACTCCAACCGATGGATGTGGCAGTTTTCCGGCCTTTAAAACAAATATGGAGGAAGGCCGTATATGATTCATCATAATGATAATCAGTTTGTCATACTTAAAAAAGAAAATTTCTATTAATACTTTTATATTGAATATACTCTTTGGTTTTCGCAAACCCTTTAAAGAAATTTATTTAAAGTAAATTATTAGTCGGGGATCTGCTTTCTTTATGACTATAATATGTATAAAATACAAATAAATATTACATTATTTTATTATAACGTAAGTACCTATATGAAAAATAAAACGAATATAATTATATATTTTTTTCGTAATAATTATAATGTAATCTTTAACGTATAGCAATAAAGTTCAAGGTAGCGTGGAAAATCGACGACTTTTGGGTCAACATGACGGTTACTAGGACAAACTTGCCGACTACTGGTACAATTGGCTCCTTTTTACTTTTTTATATTACAATCAATTATTTATTTAGTTTATCTAAAAACCACTCTTACCTCTGAAAACTACAATAAATATTTTAGCAAGCTATCGAAGTTTTAGATTATTAAGTCTACAAGGTTTACTGTAACACAGCTCCAAAGTCAGCAAAATTCAAAACCTGACGAGTACTGGGCCTTCTACCTTAGTTCTAAATAAAAACGCAAATAAGCAATGCACTTGTATTCAATATAGTACACGTGTGGTGGGTATATGCGTATTTTTGTCAGTTTCCAAATAGATCGGTTAATTAATAGGTAAAATTGTTCTATTCGCTTTTACTGTAATAGGCTTATTATTTTTATACATTAAACATCAGGTAGGCTACAAATAATTGCTTGCTAGCCATATTGTTAAAAAAAATACTATTTTCTGGAATATTTGGATGTACTTTTCAGTAAAGCTAGCTCAATCGATAACGGGCACCCATCCCTACTTGTACTTTTATTCAACTCACAACCATTGATTGATGTTGTGATTCAGAAGCAAAGGAGCGCGTGTTTTCTGGACATACCTGTAACAAAAGAACAAAGATTTGAGAAACGTAATGTAATTAAAATGCTCGAAAGCAATATAAATTTATTAACAATATTACTTTGTAAAATCCACAGTAAATGTGGTTAGATAGGTTTTTTAAAGGTTACGCATCTTTGCCGGTTTTATGTTGCTAACTTTATTTATTTTCTGTTTTCTCTATCATACCTAAATGGGTAAACCGATTGACATAACAATCTTAATGCTAGCTACCTAAAATTTACGATATCCCGATATCAAAGGCTTTTTCAGTACACTATAGCAGAAGAAGAAAAAAGATTGCTTTGTACGCTTGAATAACGTTAAAAATAATCACTCAAAAACAAGTGATATTAATGAAATCTGACATTCATGCGAGCAATGTACACATCTAAGAAAAATACTCAAAACATTATTAACTAATAGCAGTACTTTAAGCACTTACTACTACTCTCAAGCTGGATCATAATACTGAAATATTCATGTTGATCCACTGACGTCATAACAATTTCGACCCACATTTGCAAAGTAAGCCAAATAATAAGATAATCGTTTATTTATTTGGTGAATAGACAATTAGCACCTCCCAGCCTCTTCAGCTCGGCTGGATTCTAACGAGTTAATCCTGTTTAGTACTCATTATTGTATCTTTCGAAAGCTTTTCGGTGTAAATTCTTTTAATGAATCTTAAGATTATGTTATTAAATTGTAATTAGTATTCTATGTAATTTTCGAAAGTCAAAAAAAATTGCAAACTCAACAACATGCTAACATGAAAACCTTCTTTTTATAAAGGCCTAGCAAATGACTCCATCCCATCTGATCTTAGTGGAAGTGGAATCCAAATATGAAGATAGTTAGTAGCCACCCCCACCTTGCCGATCTGGAAGGTGCTTCTTAACAAGACTTCTATGAGATGTTTTAAATGTCTCTTTCCAACAAACTAACAAATCAATTTTTAAACACTTTGTCATGTATACAAAATAATCCGTAAAAAATATAATAAATTATATTTAAATCCGTTTATCCTGGTTATCCATAAGAAGCTATTTTATTCTTGGTGTTATACATATATTTGGAATATATATATGTATATATATTATTTATACATTACAATATTTAGGTATGTATGCAGTTTATTTCATTACTAGTTTTTTTTATATTGTGCGCGGACATCTTATATATCTATGCACTTCTCCCATTGCGGGTGAGTTGGAAGAGATTTCTATGTGAAATAAGCTCACCTTTTGTACTGTCTTCACTTAGTAATATTTCTACATATATTTTTAGTGTACAATAAATTATTAAATAAAATTTAAAAAAAATTATCAGAGCCAAAAATATTGTCAACCCTAGTAAGTTGTCAGAGAACCGGGGAACCGCACCTGTCATTCTGCGTAGTGCGTACAATGCATCTGTGGTTTAGCGTTTAATGCATGGCGTTTCTAACAACTCTTTTCTTGGTGGATGCAACATCCACGTTTTTTGGAAAGTTTGTATGGAATTACGTTGTTTTTTAAGTAAAAAGCATGAAACTTTACATGAAAGCTACTAAATCGAAACTGGTGAATAGTTAGTGTTAAAATCTGTTTTTGAGTTTATGAGCATTTCACCCTGAAAGGGGTGGAAAAGGCGTTGACAGTTTTTTTTGTTGGCAAATCAATATTGTTACCCACCACCCGCGTCTAACCTCGTCTTACTTATATAACATGCTGTTTGTGGACGCCATTTCCTATTTGGTCCAAGGTGACATTTTACGTCATCGATCCATTAAGCATTACTAATTAAGATTGCCTCATTTCTCGGTAAAAAGGCACCTTTGTTTGGACGGAAGAATTTAGTGCCGAGCGGTAGGTAAGGTGCTATTGTTAAGTTTTTTAGGACCGGTGGCGTAGTGACGTGGCCGCTTGGAGTTACGATTGCTAAAGTTGAGTAACGTTAGCCATGGCCATGGTCGAGATTAATGAGACGGGTAACTTATTAATACTAAACTAAATCTTTAGTTCCTCGTTTTTTGGAACGTACGTTTTAAAAACTGGCTGCAGCTGACTCACCTCGATTGATCAATTGATCAGATTTTGCAGGTGAAGAAACAGAAAGTGCACTTTTATTTTTCAAAACGGTTTCAAATTCTTTGTCATCATCATTATAATCATAACAGCTCATATACGTCCCCACCGTGGGGCTCGAGCCTACCTTATGTCAGGGTGATTAGGCCTTAGTCAACCAATGAAATTGAAAATTGAATTTCTTCGCAGATGTATGCAAGTTGCCTTGCGATGTTTTCCTTCATCGTAGGAGCGTCAAACAAAAATGTACAATCATGGAATTCAAAAAACGAAAAACACATTGTACATGGTTGTCTCGAACCCCGGACCTCCCGATTGGAAGGCAAGTGCCGAATCCACAGCGTTTTAATTTTATCGATCACTTTGTACTTATACTTATTCGGTTCACGCTAGCTTTGTGGGTCTTGGATTACCCGTCCATCCACCAGTTGGAAAGTTTAGTGGGTGGACGAGTTGGGACCCAAAATTTGGCTGCTGCTTCAAAAGTAGTGGGCTCGGCAGACGTTGTCCTGCTCGATTGCAGCGCCACCTGCCGTGTTCAATTAAATAACGTATAAGTCTTCCCTAGACCTGTTCAAACACACACAGAAAATTTCGTAAGAATCTGTCGAGCCGTTTTTGAGTTTTAGCGAGACTAACACACAGCGATTCATTTTTATATATAAGAAGAAGACTAGTGGGCCCGGCAGACGTTGTCCTGCACGATTACAGCGCCGCCTACCGGGTCCAGCTTTACGTAAAAGCCTTCCTTGGACCTATTCAAACATATACAGAAAATTTTGTAAGAATCGGTCGAGCAGTTTAAAAGTATTTGCGAGACTAACACACAGCGTTTCATTTTTATATACAAGAAAACGAGAAGAAGACAAGAAGAAGAAGAAGAAGATGACATGATAGAATGCTCTTTTAAATCGTCATTTTTTTATATTTAGGACTTGAGTCTTTTAGCTAATGAGTAGAGTGGGTGCAAGAAGCTTACCATCTTTGTCAACATTTACAAAAAAAACATATCGTTACCAAACACAGTAGGTAATCCTTGTTAACATAAATAGTTAAACACAATAACATTTACATTGTAATGCGTGATGTCTACAAATTAACGAAGCCTCATTTAAATAATCATTGACTTTATCATTACTTTTACTCATAGGATATTTCTATATAAGAAATATCTCTTAAGTATCTTAAGTACTTTAAACGTATGACAGGCAAATCAGCATCATTTTGTGGAAGTTTGTTGTAATAAGTTATAGATTTCCCCATTGACGAGTCTCTAGTTTTTTGAAGTAGGGAACATCATTTTTATCATGTAAAAACATCATTATTATCTTCGTATCATCTAATTAAGGGTATACTTTGAAAACACGGCGCCAATAACTTCGTAAAGCATTGAACTGGCTCTAAGAAAAGTCTAAATATTGTTCGTTTAATTTGCACGCTCCACGGTAACCCACAACCATTTATCAGCAGCATTCGTTGTCAAGGACTCGACTTTATCGGCGAGTACCAACAAGGTTTTGCGCAATCGATTTTCATTAGGTACAGAGGTGACGACATTTGTGTGTTTCGTCTGGTGTTAGTCAGAGGGTTTTTATGACACGGCTTTTTCATTCGAAGCACGGTAATTGTGGACATTTTTTTAAACAGCTCAATTGGTAAACAAGCAAGCAAGCAATGTACGTAACCAACTTGTGACATAAGATGTCAAGTCATAGTACCCAGCAATTTCACTGCCTGTCTTAACCCTACAAACCAGAACACAGTAATGCATGCCTCGTCCCTTGGCGACAGAAATAGATATCATAGAGAACGTACCCATGCAGATGACTGTGGTAAAACGTATTAATAGAACAGAGACCCGCAAACTTTTTTTTTCTCGTAGACCACTTTCAAAATTTTGCTGGGTCCGGTGGACCCCTTGCAGCTACATTTCTACCATATTCCCAAAACTCGACAGAAAATGTGAAGAGTAGATCTAACTATGGACATTTGCATTGCGGCTGAGTTTCAACCACCAATTAACAGTTATCGAAAAAAAAGTGACACGTAGCACTCAATATGGAATATACAAGTTTTAACAAGTAACAGTCACTGAGCTTCTTGAAATATTGAAGTCAACATTTTAGTTTTTCACTATTTATACAAATAAATTTTCGTAGATCCCCGCTTATGAAATGTGACCCCCCGTTTTTTGTCACGCCAACGTAGACCCCCTTCGAGTCTCCTGTGGACCCTGGGAAATCCACCTGGACCACTTTGGGAATCAATGGTCTGGAATATATAATCTGTGGCGTGGCAGGTAGCGATCAAACTTTAAGCAGATTACACACACAGTACTGTTAGCATAGAAATGTCCTGTCGACATTTTGGAATACCATATTTGCTAATTTATTTATACTTAATGTGTCAATATTGCTGTACAGAGGCGGACTTAATGTCTGAGACATTTTCTGCCACTCAATCTTCGGGTGATGCAGAGAAAGAATGTGGTAGATGTACGAAGATTCATGAAGGATTGTAGCCTATTAACAAAATAGCCTAGGTTTTATTATTGCCTAAGACTTTGATCAAAGAAAAGCTTGCGCATATTTATCAGTTGTCTTTGGACCGACGAGGTAGTTCGCTGTGGTTTAGTTAGTCACAATCCGACGGCTAATTCGAGGTTCAGAATTCTATCTACGGCACAGACAAAAACTTACCGAGCTTTTTCTGTCTATGAAATTGTCAGAACCATCTCGTTGTCTCGTTGTCAGAACCATCTCGTTGCCCGGAAATAGCAATAAGCTCGTCTTCTATTCATCATCATTTCAGTCGAAAGACGCCCAGTTTCGGACATAGGCCCCCCATGATCTCCAAATTGATCGGTCCTGTGCTTTCGCATCCAGCGGCTTCCCACGATCTTCACCAGATCGTCGCTCCACCTTGTGAGGGCCCTACCAATGCTGCGTCTCCCGGTACGCAGCCGTCACTCGAAGACCTTTCCGCCCCAACGACCATCAGTCCTGCGAGCGATGTGCCTTGCCACTGCCAATTCAGGTTCGCAATGCTTTGTACTACGTCAGGAACTTTAGTTCTACGGATCTTATCATGTTTGATTCGATCAAATAGAGAAACCCTGAACCTTCAGCCTACTCACAAGGCCTATTATAAGTCATCATTCATAATGCGCCCTCTATTACATGTGTTTGATCCTCTGCCCAATCTTTGGTGGAGAACAGGCCTGATGATACTTATGTGATTATATGTTTTTCTCAATAGTAGTTAGATGCACCACATAAAATAAGGTTTAGCAGCAATTAAATCATGTGGAAAACTTTTTACCTTACCTATTGATAGTCGGGTCCCAGGGTTATAGAAACACCTATGTGGTTTCAGGTAGATATATTACACCACAGAGGTGCTCATTTAAAAAGTTCCATCCACCGATAAATACCTTAGGAACTCTTGGACTCCGTAGAAATTCTTAGTGCACGCAATAAAAACACGAGGAGGCCTATGACCCTACCACAATAAAAACTGCATGAAACCATCCGGGCTAAAATTGTGATGTCGACGCACTCACAGACTGCGTGACCTTAAAAAAAATGCGCGCAAATCTGTTCCCTGCAACGAGCACCATAAAGACCAACTTCCAAAGCCCCGCTTCAAATCAGCCAAGTCCTTTCAAAAACAAACGAACATCGCCATTTAGTAGAAACCAGTGCATCAATGGTGGTAACTCGAATTATTCACCGAAGAAATTCAATCTTTATTTCATTCCGATAGAATCCATTATACACCATCGCGCGTAGAATGCAGACCGAGAATCCAGCTGGCTTCGTATAATGCTCTTTGTGAATCGTTCCAATTTTTTTGAATTTCGACTCATTGACTTCTGCGTTACCGCCCATATTTGTATGAAATACCTCACTGGCGTATTCATGAAACGGTCCATGCGGCTTTGTGATAGTTGTTGTGAATTGTGTCTTGTGTTGATGTGAATAAGGTCAGTTACTGTTGGCGCGTGTCGGAAGCGTGATGCTGATGTCATGACATTGCATTCCAGGCGATGCGAACGACTCCGATGACAACGACCAGACAAGGGCAGCTTGCGTGCGCTCCGCTGTCTACTATTGGTTTGAACCTGGAGGCGAGGGTTCATTGAGGTGAAGGACTGATCACTGTTATATTGACCTTTGGGTGTGTTTAGGAAACAACTCATTGAATGTAGCTAGCGCAAACAGACCGGTTGGTTTTTAATCAATTTATCAATCATTTTGACGTTGACACAACTAATTTAGTGAGTAAATATTTGTCCTCAGTACTTTTTTATATTACGTAAATTTTATATTCCTGGTATGTACAGGCTATTAAGAGATCATAAACATTTACATTTAAACATGAAATAATATAAAAAAGACCCTGATGTAATTCGTAATGTCGGTGTAGAGAAAATAAAGAATTATTAAATAAATAATGAATTAAATGTATTGAATGAAAATTATTATTATCAACAAACTCAAGAAGTTCGTTAAGTTATGCATTAAATTATCGAGGTTTGAATATTTCAGTAGGTAAGTATGTAAATTAAGAAAAAATCCTTCCTAAGTTATAATAGTTATCTCTAGGTTATATATTTTTGTTCTCTGTTGAGCTATTAGATAAAGAAGAATCAGTTTTGTGACTAGACTCGACCTTCTCCAGAACAGTGTGATGATTTTGTAACTTATCGATTGATTGGTAATCGTTTGTTCAGTAGGTATAAGTATTGGTTGATTTGTTCAACAAGTATACCAAGATCACTCAGACGATGACGTCACATAACATAATGGTAGACATATTAAAAATCAGTTTTAATCAAACAGAACTATCAAATCCATACGATGATCGATTGCCGATGAGTTACAAAATCACCCACCAGATGTAAGAAAATGTAATGTGTAAACGTTTTCACTGTTAATTTCGGTACTTAGTTTTTTCCGGACTGAAACTTACATAAAAAGTTCCCCAACGTTCCACTAATGTAGTAACGCCTATAAGTAATACAAGACTGAAAAGTATATAACGATAAATATAACAATGATGTTTAAAATATGTGTATTCTCCCAAATACGGCAGCTTATGATATTATATATGTCACCAAAAGGTTTAAGACTACACAAATAATTATTATTGAAACATACAAACGTAGCAAAATCATTTTATGAAGCGTTATGTTAGTTATCAAACAATAACATAACCTTAATAATATATACCAAAAGCATTGAAATCAAAACAATATCAAACATCTGTGAGTTATATAAGTAATTTCCAAATTAAACAACAGTAACTTTTTTGCCAGTTGGGAGGCATGTCCTTTAGCAATAAAGTGTAGTCTAAGACGGAGCAAAACAAATAATGAAAAAATAAAACAGAAAAGTTTTCGGTAAATTTTATTCAAAATATTTAATAAGACCACTTTCAACTTAGCTAGTTGCTAAAGTTCTTCGTTTCACTTTAAATTCGTAGGTATCTTAGCTATTTGTCAGGCACGGACTTAGGGTCGAGCGGACCGAGACGCCACTTGAGGAGTTTTACAAGCGGACGACTGCTTAACTTTTCAAGAGATTCTAACTTATATATTGAAATGTTACTAACTTCCATCAATTTAATATTTCTGAAGCTCAAATTCTTCTCGTTATCAGTCTATTGTTTGAAAGTGGAATGGACCACGGTTATTTTATTTGATCTACGCAACTTCTGATTTTGCTAAGTGACGAATAAGATTTTTGTATTATCCATATAAGCACCAAACTAATAATCGACGTATACATTTCTTTCTACTGGCTTTATAATAATCAAAGTAGCTCGACATAGTAAACGGTTTGATAAAAGCCTTAATTAGTCTAAAGATACCTACTGAATCTGCACTGATTGGATAGGCTGATGGTATGTTACTTTATGAATCAATATTAAATATTGACAAATATAATGTTTATATATCACTTTATCTCTAATATAACAAAAAAAGTTTAAAGGAATAAATCCCAAGTGTCTGAATATCAGAATGCATTTAAAGTTTTATTGTTTGAAATTGCCGATATATAATATAATATTTATTTTTTTAACGTCAATAAGATAATAAACACGTGAAACGTAAAATTCTTATTTCTCATTTGTGTAACCAGTACGCCCCTGTTCGTTGCATGCTCAAGCTTCTGACGACTCATTGAAAATTCACTTGCAGATGGAGCAGAGCCAACTCTAACGGAATTTTATATCTAAGTGGCTACTCTTAGATGAACCAGATGGGATATTATCTCGAAAGAGATTCACTATTGTATAATGTTATATATTTCAATCTTTACATTTAACATCCAAATATGTCTGTTACATTCGGACAAAGTGATAAAATAGCCACAGCTGTAGAGAAAACTCGCTGTCAACATTAACATAATAATTACTTGCTATTGCTACCAGTGTCGAGATTACGAGTGAAGTCCAATTTGGGAGCCATCTGGATAGCAAGGTCTAACTAGCCAGCAAGTAGCTCGGTGTGCTTAGTAGAGCGAAGCGATACTTCACGCCCTATCAATGCCTTGAACTTTATAAGGTCCAAGTTCATCCGCACGTGGAGTACTGCTCGCATCTGTGGGCAGGGGCTCCCAAATACCAGCTGGATCCATTTGACTCTCTGCAAAGGCGAGCTACTCGAATCATCGGGGATGCCAATCTAACGGACTCGCTAGAGTCACTGAGCTCACGAAGGGACTTTAGCTCTCTCTGCGTGTTCTACCGTCTCTTCAACGGTGAGTGCTCCGAGGAACTGTTCAACTTGTTACCAACGTCACCTTTCTATCATCGTACCACTCGACACCGCAGTGGTGTTCATCCATATTACCTGGAAGCAATGCCATCTAGTACAGTTCGCTTTCAGCGCTTATTTTTACTACGAACATGTCGCCTCTGGAACGAACTTCCCACTGCTGTATTTCCCGAACGCTACGACATGTCCCTTTTCAAGAGAGGTTTGACGAGAGCACTATATTCAAAGATAGTAGCGACTTAGCTATGTCCCTGATATTGGCGAAGTCTATGGGCGGCGGTTACCGCTTACCATCAGGTGAGCCGTCTGCTCCGTCTGCTGAAAAAAAAGTTTGATTAAACGCACAAAGATTACAATTATTACGAATAATAAATACTGGCTTATTGCAGCTGAATAACGAAAACCGTGCAAAAAAATCCTGGTATATTAACAAGAGAAGCTGAAGGAGCAGTGAAATTTTATTATAGTTAATAACATGGTTAGAATCAGTAAATAGTGTTTATTTACTTTGATTTGGAATTATCTCTTTCTTATTGACTTTGATTTGGAATTATCTGTTTCTCTTCTCAAAGTTAAGATTGCATATTTGTACGAGACTGAAATGTTAACTAACTTTCTTAGATCCAAAGAAAGGAATAAAATCAGATATATTTTTTAAATTAACAATATAGGATGAATGACAATTAACGTCATAGCATTTATTGCAATCTTGTGATTATACGGTTGTAACTTTAAGTGCAAACGCACACGACCGACTATCGATAAACACTTTATTGCACACAAAGAAACAAATTCCAAAAAAAAATGCAAAAAAAGAGATGTATAATTAAGTGATCTTACTGCAAAAAGTGAAGTGAGTGTGAAGTCGACCAACCCGCACTTGGCCAGCGTGGTTGACTAAGGCCTACTCGCCCTCGTCGGGCAACCCGTTACCCGCACTGAGCGGGCCGGGGGCCCGGCGCACTGAGCGTCGGGCCGCGTGGAAGACAACCACAATAAAAAACCAGTCCCGGGGTGTAGAGCGGCGCAGAACCGCTCCACAAAGTAGCAGAGCCAGGAGGAGAGTCCGGCTACGGACATGTCACAGGCAGGGGGTAAGCGGGAATAAGGCCTGGCTGTTGTCCCCTTCCCCTTGTCTTGTGACGGACGGAGGAGCTGCTGGGGGGGTTTTTTAATGGGTAGGCCCGGGCCGAGTATGGTCTGGGGAGTCCCACATATCCTCGTGGTTTGGCTCGACCACGAGAAATGCGTAAATGCTTTCCCCCCCCCCCCCTCCAAAAAAAAAAGGCCTAATCGCCCTAGTTTAGGGTAGGATCGAGCCCCTCGGTGGGGACGTATATGAGCTGTTGATGATGATGATGACTGCAAAAAGCAAAGCTTTCAGAAAACGTTGGGAAAGAAAAAATACGAAAAGGGCAATCACAGAGATAAGAAATATATGTATTATGATAACAAATTAATGAAATGAAAGCATCTACCGCAGTTTCTCAAAAAAAGAGTTTTTAATTCGTGCGTGTCGCCAGTGATGACGTACGAAACTGAGACATGGCCGCTTACAATGGGGCTAATAAGGCTCAAGGTCGCTCAAAGGCCAATAGAGAGGTCCCGTGGTTTCACTACGTGATCGAATCAGGAATAATGAGATTCGGAAAAGAGCTAAAGTCACCAATATAGTCCAAAGAATTGCGAGCCGTAAGATGCAGTACACAGGAGACATCGCTCGAGGGACTGTCGGCTGTTGGACACAAAAGTCCTTGAGCCGAGTGGGTGCCAAAAGCACAGGATTGGTCAGTTTGGAAATTCTTAGGGGAAGCATATGTCCAACAAATGTGAATTTAAACCAAGCATTGAATGAAATCAAAATTAAATTAAACAAAACTTAAGTAAGTCCAGAAAAAAAAGGAATCATTATTATGAAGGTTGCTAACGTGAAATAAAACTGTTTAACCCCCTTTATTAAATTCCGTAGTCGAAACGACGAAAGTTCGTATTAGGCATCGAAAAATATGGTTAGTGATCTAAGGTTATATATCACATGAAGTAGGTACCTATAGTATCATCCGCCAAGGATTGATCGCAAATTGTTTCTATTTGAGATTCACTCGTCACACGTTGTCACAATCGCGCAGTTATTGATAGCAAACGCAAAAACGAACGTTTCCACGTCAAGTGGCATTATAATGATGGATCTGTGTCTAAAAACGAAACGTATTATACGGCGGATAAACGCGAATCTCGCGGAATGATTTCATATGAAACTCTATTCTAACGTATTCTATTATTAGAACATTGGAAGAACTTTGATCCGGCCGCGCATAGAAAAACAAAACTGTAAAATAAACAGACGAAAATTAATGCTCTACGAAACATGAAATATTGCTCATCAAAACTTTGAGTGTGTACATAGGTTACAAGACTTAAATTGACAAATAAGCATGTGTACATAAGTGATATTTTTAGATTTACAAATAAGCATATGACTTACTTGATGGTGAAAGTATTAGTTTTTCGTCTAAAAGCCATTCCGCTAGTACAAGCTTACCCTTCAGGATATTCTTAATCTAAACGGGATCTGCAGAATAATTATTTTTTTCATTACCTTTATTTGTGATATCTGTTAAAGTAGTACGATGATGCATGCAATACCTCGGATGTGCCCACAGACTGCTGACTGTGATTCCGTGATGAGTCTTCTTAAATGCACTGAAAACTGTTTTACTGCAATTCGCGTGGGTGGACGAAATGAGCAAGAGTTAAAAAAAACTTTATTTAAACACATCATGTGGCTTAAATGTGTAAACCATGAAGAATTGCAGTCTCAGTATCGGGGAATAAATATTTTCCCCCCGACTTGATTGGTGCCACCAATCAAGCTTTAAAGAAAATCCTAAGGTAAGCTACGCCATATAATTATATCCAAATTTGTCGTATTACATTTACAGCGTTGTTTACCATAAACTGGACGTAAGTTGGACAGTCCTACTTCTGCAGTGAAGCTTCAAAAGCCGACAGTTGAAATAATCATAATCACTCCTAAGTAATACAATAAACTCTTTTTATCTTCACTAATTCCCTTTTATCTTTACCAATGCCTTTAACAACACCTTCACCATAGATCGTATCCCTTTCAACGGTGATCTCTAGAATCGTGTATAATCACCATTGGTTTGCATTTAAAACAATGGGTGGTCAGCTAGCACTATCTTTAGTTCGTCCGCTCATGCGGTTTGCATATTAATGACCCAATCGCAGATCTTCGGTGTGACCGGTCGTCCGACTGCGTTTTGCAACGTAATTCTGCATTCCGCGTAAGGTAGCGCATTTGATACTGTATATTTTCAAATATTGTGAAATATATGTATTCATTTAACTATTTAACCGTAATTTTTTTTAAAAAGGATATTGAGAGGAATCTGTGTATATTATTATTCAAATAAGTCACTTTAATAGATTGACATCTATCTTACTCTTGCTTTATTGCTGAGAGAACTTTGCTGGGGGACGATTCTCGCACTGTTCGTGAAAGAGTTCGAATTAATTTTTTTTTGGAGCTGTAATCAGATTTCAGCGAATCAGAACACAGGACATGTCTTTAAAAAAAAAAGCTGCGCTATTTCTTTATGGAAAGTCACTTGTATTGTTTCGAGTGCTCGGGATTTCTTTTTAATTGTTTTTAATTTTCCTATTATATATCTTCTTATTTATTTTCAATTCGAAGAGAAGGCTCTCCCAATTTCCGAACAGGTGTAGTCCACTTTTTTTTTTCATTTTACTTGTATTTGCATACATTTTAATTATAGCTGGGGTATAGTACGCACATACAAGGTTTAAATTCATTGCTTATCTTAATTTCTTACATTTAAAAAAAAATGTTGGTTAATTAGATTCATGTAATTTGTTTGACGTCAATAAGTGCCTGTAAAGGTCTATATTGAATAAAGATTTTTGAGTTTGAGTTTGAATTATATCATCATAGCTCATATACGTCCCCACCGAGGGGCCCGAGCCTACCCTAAGTTAGGGTGTTTAGGCCTCAGTCAACCACGCTCTGGCCCAGTGCGGATTGGTCGACTTTCGCAAATGTATGCAGTTTGCATCACGATGTTTTCCTTCGCTGAAGGAGCGTCAGACAAATGTACATAAATGAAATTTGAAACGAAGAACACATTGGTTGGTACTGGTCTCGAACTCCCGACCTCCCGACCTCCCGATTGAAAAGCAAGTGCCGAGTCTACAGCGCCACCGACGACGTCTGAATAAACACTTGATAATGCTTATTTATTCAAATTAAAATTATTTTATTGGCGGTTTATTTATCTATTATTAGCTGTGCCCGCGACTTCGTCCGCGTGGAATAGTAACTTTTGTCAAAAAGTAGCCCATGTTTTACCTTATATAATTAGCTATCTATTAGTGAGTCCCGTCAAAATCGGTCCAGCCGTTCCGGAGATTAGCGGAAACAAACAGACAGACAGACAAAAAAAAATTAAATTGTGTTTTTGTTATTGGTACCCGATATAAATTCATACCCGTTTAGTAAAAACTTGTTATTTTGACATTACAAACAGACACTTCAATTTTATTTATGTGTATAGATAATTAATTATTTCATAGAAAAACCAATCCCATTGCTCAAGACAAGTCAATTGACGTTCCTTCAAATAATGGCGGAGCTCGATACGTTCAGTGCTTTGATTGGCTAAGCTGTGACTACCGCTCGAGAAAAAAAACGAATTCGAACTTTTTTCGATTGCATGAGAAGCAGCTCATACAAAAATTAATACAATATTCTAGCAATAGGCAATATTTTGTCTGAATTCTCGTATTTTTGTCTTTTTTTCAGACACGGCTTAATGAAACTCAAGGCTACGAACTTACTCTTGTAGTGCTTTATCTTGCTGAATTGTAGAAATATAGGGAAATCTTAAAGTTAAAGAAAAAAAAAACAAACTTATTCCTTTAGTCCGATACAAAATGAAAAGCTTTATTCTTGTAGGTACATAATTATAATTCACTTATGCATATGTTAACAAAATCCCTCAATGCAAAGCACTTAACTTAATGTTTAATCAATACAAGCCAAGGGCAGGATGGTTCAGGTTTGTTTGATCAATCTCGGCAGGTAAAAATCAGATACATATTGGGTACAAAACTATAAAATGAGGGGCAATAAAGTACACCAACAAATAGTTATAGGTTTCTTTTTTTTTAAATTAGTAGCCTTCCCCGGAGCGGTTGTTAGTAGAGCGTACCTTCGATGCTAAGTTTCTGCGATCACGGGTCAGAGATATGATATTCCAGTTTCTTAACTTATTCTCTCTACATATTTATTACTTGTGTAATTCCACAGAATTCCTCCTTGATGTTAGGTTAGTGCCCTTAGCTTAAAAGCCAAGCAGCGGAGCCCTACGGCCTCCGGGAACTGCCCTAGAGATTCATAGCACAGCGTTAGGTTAAAAATATAATTAAATATGCCTATGATCTTGAGGTCAGTGGGTCTAACACTGAGTTCTGAAGGAATCCCAGTCAATACGTTTGAATTTCAGGTAATAAACATTGCAAGTTAATTCCAAACATAATTTTCAATGAATTGTCAAAGTTTTTTATTGGTTAGGTTAGTTTGTTTTAAAAAGGACATAATATAGCTTCTGTGATGGTCGAAGTCGCATAGAATTATTTATAGATAGAAGTTACTCAAACGACAGGAGAATGAATGACGGTAACATTTGTCACAATAAAATTATTTACGACAGTTTTTTTCTGTTGGAAATTATTTATAGGGAAGTTATCGGGTGATTGTAGAATTTAAGACTATGCTGCCACAACAGAGAACGATTTGTAAATATGACTTAACACTGTTAAGTCATATTTACAGAGATTAACAGAGAACAATTTGTAAATATGACTTAACAGTGTTAAGTCATATTTACAAATTGTTCTCTGTTGTGGCAGCATAGCCTTAAATTCTACAATCACCCGATAACTTCCCTATAAATAATTTCCCTATAAATAAGGGGAGAGCACCTATTTTGTGTATAATTATTGCTATTAATAAAAAGAAAACAGCTTAATTTTTGAGTTATTTGCCAAAGAAGGATGTGAAACTTAATATTGTGAAAATTTAGAATTTAACATGAAATTCGCAAGTGTTACTCAATATATGCATTAATCCCACTAAGATGCCGCTTACTATCAGGTTTTTTTAATGAAATAGGGGATGAAAAAGGCGAATTTTGGAAATGTTTGATTTAATAATCAATTTACCCACTAATAAAAATAAAATTAACAAAATCTGTTTTAAATCGTGAAATATAATAAGTTAATTAGATACCTTATTGTGGGCGGAGTATTATCTATAGATAAAATTTATTTTTCCAATTAATTTAATGAATCGCGCGCCAGCGATTAAAAATATGATTGAGCTTTTACTCTTCAAGCTGAAAACAAAAATAACTGACTTTTGAAGTCTCACTGTAGCTTTTCAAATTAAATTCACACGGAAAACGGGAGAAATACCTATGGATTTTATTCGCAGAAATTAAGATTTAAAATGCTGTTCGCAAATCATAATCAATAACAAACTACTTCGGTCGATGTCTCACAGACTAGGTATCCAGTTCCGAGATCATAGCATAGACGCGTTCACAGACTACGGTGAGATAGTGCGCGTTCCATTTACGCACATACTAGAATCGAGGTCCGTTCACCGAATGTTAAGCGTCGTATTGGCGACGGAACCTTCCCTAAAACCAAATTCATTTCACAACATGTGTGTCATGATGTGTCAAGTCAACATACGGATCTTTCGAAATTCTACAATATGCAATAAGTATTTCCAGCCAAAGTTATAAGTTTGGTTGGAAAACAAAACGTAATGTAAATTAACCATATACAAACTGTGAATGCTTTCCAAATTCTATTCGACGAAACCATAATTATATGATCTGTAGCTTTAAGTGTATTTTATTATGATATGTCTCTAAAAATGATCAAAACAAACGGTCTAAATGTCAAATTCCGAATTTTGAGAAAATCAACCCACCTAAAGGGAAGCACGGGATTTTGGGCGAAAAAAAACAATCTTTGTAAATAAGGCCAGGATAAACGCGAGATTTATTTTGTTTATGCAAAAATTTAATAATGACCAAAGATAATTGAAAATGTCACTGACGTGACGTGAAACGACGTTGACGTTGACACTTGACAATGATATTGTGAAATTAATTGACAAAGTTGTTGTAATTATGATTTTAGTTGTGCAATTTGTGTTAAAACTACAGTGAAACCAAAGTGTTTTTGTAAAATTAGTGTTTTATGAAATTTTAAGAAAAAACGGTGTTACACTCTTCAGAAGTAATTGTGTTCTTCGAAAACTATAAATTTGTCAAAATTACTTTCAACGATCATTATAAAACATTTTCTTAGAGCAATAAGGCTGAATGCAGTCCATTCAAACTGCAGCTTTGCTGTCACAGTGCAGTTAGTCTACATTGAACTTACGCAGTCTCAGTACCCATTAGTATTCACATTAGCATCTAATACGGCCGGCGTTACGCGAGTGCTCGCACCTCGGCGCCATTGCGATGCCGGGTGCAATTAGGCGAACGACTAGATTACGGGGTCTATCATTACCAGTGTTACTTAGGAGACATGTGTACGATTCGGTGACAAATTAAATGTGCTCAATGGGACTGAGGATTTGCTGAGTCGTGTGTTTTGTTCACTGTGGGTTCACTGTACCTGTAGCAGACATTTCTGATAACTTTTGACGAATTTCTGACATCCTTTGACAAATTTTGGACCTATCTATGCGTAATTTAACCTCACTTTATTGCAACGAACTCAGTCGAACAACGCACTAGGTTCCACAACGCTAATCAGCACTAAATTAGCATACCGGGGGACGATTTCAACCCTTCTTGAGGAAAGCCCATGGACATGAGTGCTTATTATAGCTGAAGCGTTAAATTAATTCCTAAGAGCGATATTAGGAGACTATCTTTTAGTCTAAGTTCATCCGTTTAGTGTATTGTTTTTTTTTTTTTTTTTTTTTTTTTTTTTATAGATGGCCCGGCAAATGACCTCCTCCCGCCTGATGTTAAGCGGTGAAAGAGGGCCAAATGAGTTGACAGATAGAGTAGGGACGACATCCACTCTCCTACCTGCCCGCCCCTTGCCGGCCCAAAAGATGCTTTTTCACGCCTCTTTTGAAGGAACCCATGTTGTAGGATGGAGGAAACACGTGCGCAGGTAGAGAATTCCAAGTGTGGGATGAACGACAGAAGAAGGAATCTTGGAATTTCTTGGTACGGTGTGAAAAGGAGGACACAGTGTACGGATGACTCCGAAGGCCCTTACGCGTGTTTCTGTTAAGGAATGGAGAGGGAGGGATAAGGTTAAAGAGCTCCTCAGAGCATTCCCCATGGAACATTCGGTAAAAGGCGCTAAGAGAGGCGATGTCACGACGAAGTTGTAGAGGCTCGAGGGTGTTAGTTGCCTCTACATCGCCAATTATGCGAATAGCGCGACGCTGCAATCTGTCCAGATCATCGAGGAGGTACTGAGCGGAGCCGTCCCAAAGGTGCGAGCAATATTCCACGCAAGACCTAACCTGAGTTTTATACAACAAGCATAGTTGGTCCGGCGCAAAATACCTACGCACCTTGTTCAGGACACCGAGTTTCCGTGAGGCAGTAGTTATGACGGATTCGATGTAGTCTCTGGGGTTCAGATCGCAGCGAATGTTCATTCCGAGCAAGGTGATGTTGCTCTGTGTGTGAAGGGTTGTGCCCTGAAGAGAAGGAAGGGGGAGGAAAGGTGACCTTTTCGCTGAGAACACGCACACCTGTGTTTTCTTAGCATTGAACTCAACAAGATTGTTGGAGCCCCATTCGGAGACGAGGTCCAGCGTCCTGTTGAGCTCAATGATAAGATTCTGCCTTTCCCTACCAATATCACCACGAGCAGCCCCCGAGGCTCCGTGATATCCCCCATGCACTGTACTGTCGTCTGCATAGCAATGTATAGCTCCCAAGGAAAGCATATCATTGATATGCAGAAGAAACAATGTGGGGGATAGAACGGAGCCTTGCGGAACACCAGCGTTCACTGCCACGAACCGCGAAGCGCAGCCGTCAACGACAACGCGAATTCTACGCTCGTGGAGGAAGCTGGCAATCCACGTACAGAACTGCGCGGGTAATCCGTATGCCGGAAGCTTGGAAAGAAGAGCCTTGTGCCAGACTCTATCAAAAGCTTTGGCGATGTCGAGACTAATAGCCACCGATTCGCCGCGCTTATCGATAGATTCACCCCATTTGTGCAAAAGGAACGCTAGAAGGTCACCTGTTGACCGTTTAGGACGAAACCCATACTGTCGGTCATTAAGTAACGAGTGACCTTCCAGGTAACGGATCAGCTGTGTATTAAGGATCCTCTCCATGATTTTACACAAAATGGAAGTGACGGCTATAGGGCGATAGTTAGCCGGATCAGAACGATCTCCCTTTTTGGGAACCGGCTGGACATTGGCCTCTTTCCAAGATTTCGGCACACAACCAGCAGAGAACGACAGACGGTATAGACGCGTAAGGACCGGAGTCAACTCCGCTGCACACTTCTTAAGAACAATCGCAGGAATGCCGTCTGGTCCACTTGCTTTTCGAGTATCGATCGACTGGAGCTCCGCCCGCACATCACGCTGTCTGATACGGATATCGGGCATGGTGCTGCCACAATGGGACAGTTTCGGAGGTTGTGTACCACAGTCATCGACACGGGAATGAGCCGCAAAGAGTTTTGCCAGGAGGTCGGCTTTCTCCTGCGGCTGATGAGCAAGTGAGCCATCGGCAAGTCTCAGCGGTGGCAGCGAGGGTTGGCAGAAGTTTGATTGCACAGCTTTGGCCAGGCGCCAAAAAGAACGGCTACCCGTAGGGTGCGATAGCAGTTCCTGGCCCACTTGTGCAATGCGCTGAGCATCCGCTCTAATGTAAGCCCTCTTACATAACTTGGTGGCATTATTGTAGGCTGTTTTCAGTAGGCTTGTATTGGGATCCTTAGATGCTCGGCCTCTGATCCAAGCGCGGTAAGCCAGCTGTTTGTTTTCAACAGCAGAGGCGCACTCGCGATTGAACCAGAGGTTACGTCTGCCTCTACTGACGAGATTGGAATGCGGAATATAATATTCCATTCCTAGTATGATCTCGTCAGCAACAGAGGTAGCGCAGGAGTCCGGATCCATCCTATTGAAACAGCGCTGCCACCAAGGAACAGATGCGTAATAATCCCGCATACCGTCCCAATCTGCTGACGCATAGTGCCACAGACGGCGTGCTGCAACCACAGGCGACGGTCGTGACGCCTGAGGCACTGAGACGGATACCAGGCAGTGATCCGAAGATCCTAGTGGAGCTCGAACCACCACCTGATATCCGTCAGGGCGATTTGTCAACAGAAGGTCCAATAAAGAGGGCGCTTGACCGATAATATCTGGTACCCTGGTGTTCTGGGTGACCAATTGTGTCAGGTCGTGCGTGAGAGCGAATGCGTGGGCAGTCCTACCCGCATGGTCAGTTTTAGAGGAACTTAACCACAACTCGTGGTGAGCATTGAAGTCCCCTAAAAACACCAGCTCGGCGGAAGGAAATCGCTCCTGCGCGTCATCTGCCACCCGACTTAGATGTTCAAAAAGTCGAGTTGTCTCCAAGTCACCACGATGGGAACGGTAGACGCAGACGTAGACACGGCAATGAGTGCCAAAATCGACGTGTACCGCAAGGAAGGAAAAGGAAGGTTCCTCCAAACAGCGCAGGCGACGACAGCAAACGTCCGCCCGGACGAACAAGCAAACACCAGCCTTCGCCTTGAAGGACTCCTCAAGAGCGTAGCCGGGGTAATTAAGGTAGCTTGTATCGGCCGGGCAGATAATTTGCGTCTCCGTCAAAAACAGCATTGCTGGACGGGCTGTCTCGAGATGGTGGTGGACAGCTAAGAGGTTAGAGTGGAGCCCGCGGATGTTAGCGAGCCCCACCTCGAATAATGGTGTTTTGGTGGGATAATGCACCGCTGTACGACCAGTCTTAATATTTTGCGCTGCCATAATTATTGGAGTGAGAGGCGTGAAACTGAGGTGTCCTTGCTGCGCTTCGCATAGTTAATGTGTGTAGGCCTGTTTCGCCAGGGAACAGCCGACAGCTGATTTGCGCTGACCCTCCGCACGGAAGGGCCCCCGAACCCCCCCGGAAGTGGCCGCCGGGACCCACCGTCCGGTCACCAACCGGCACGACGGACCACCCCGAGATTATGCGTGGCATGGTGGGGCAGCCTCACGGACTGGTTAGGTCCGCTTGGGCCCCTGTACTATACCACGGGCGGCCAGCGGAACAACCGTTTCTTCGGGTCTTCCTGGGCGGAGGGTCAACGCAGTCAACTTGGCACTGGGTCGACGGAAGCCCGCACAAACCATACGAATCGCAGCAACGACCCCTCAAGCTCTGGCTGTGCGCAGACTGATCCCGAAACGCGGACAAAAATGGCCACTTGACGGGTTTTACATCATGCGCACGGTGGTCGCTAGCCAGTCGGGTTTTTCAAGCCCTACCACCAGAAGTTGGTCACTCGATTAGCACCACCCGGGGATCACGTGTAGGGTCTCGAGGGTAAAACCTACGGACGTGAGCGACTCCAATCCCCAATGTTTCTATATATTTATCACTCGCAACCAAAGCCTATCAAAAAACGCAATAATCAAGCTAGGTATTGCAAACATGTCGACTAACTTAACTCCAAGTCTCGAAACGTATTTTATTTGCTGTTTCTTTGCGGAAATTCTCACCAACCCTAAAAAACACATTTCCCAACAACTTCTTATTTAATTAGTAATGACGTTATAGGATAATCTTAAACGATTACCTTCCAGATTGTACAGCGACGAAGTTTTAGACAAAGGCTGTATTGTTCTCATACTACAAACAATATTACATTTGTGTCTATCCGCAAATATTGCTTATTCCAACAAAACAAACGGACCGCCGATGTTCTATTGAACAAAGTTTTAATCTGTTGTTACGAGACAAAATGTTTAAATTACCGTTTTCCGAGTTCGAAACAGCGCTTCAACTACGTATATGTCACCGCGGACGCCATTTTCGTCCACATATGGTTGGTGGGAAAGCGTACAGATATGTAATATAGTAACTATATTAATGATTGTATCTAAAATCTTAATGATTTTGAACGACAAACCTTTGACGATCAAAATCAATAAGGCCTTTATTTAGGATGACACAATTAATCGCTCTCGTTCCCTGCTACGACATAACCTATATATTAGTCCCGTAATGCAACACAGTTACTAAAACTGTTTGTTTTTTGTCAGATCTACCATCATTTTAAAGGAATTTTGATGGGTCTATCCAAATATACTTGTATATATATTACTTCTTAGTTTGTTTTAAACACAATCTAGATGTCGATTTAAAATTTCCCTCATCGTTGTTTGATATAGTAAATAATGTTTGCTACAATCATCATCGGTTTTTAAGTGGTAACAGTCACCACAGTGGTACATGTGGTTGTTCCTGTGAGATTCACAGCAAAACTGCAACCCCCACAAGAACCATAGTATAGTTGCCAACTTGTGACTTAAGATGTAAAGTCACGGTAGGTACCCAGTAATTTCAGTGCCATATCTTACTCTTCAAACCGGAACACAGCAATGCAAGCAATTCATTTTCATATTAAATTAGGTTATTTAAAAATTGAAGAAATGCATTTTTGTATTTTCTATATCCCTGAGCAGGTTTTAAACTAAAGACACGCGTCCTTCATTTCGAGTATAATTAACAATTAATAATGTATTTTATTTCTTGTATAAAGCCCTGAAATGAACTGTAACATCGCTAACGTTTCGATGTGTTGACTTTCATTTGTTGTCATTGACTTTCATCATAAGTAGCGTACTAGACAGTTCTTTTTGTTCCGAATAATGTTTTCGTTTACAAAGAAAAATATTATTGTGTTCATTTCGAACATAACTTTTGAATACTTCCAACAATAACTCGTAACAACCGTTAAAATATTTTCAAAGTCCTGTTATCCTTAACACGGTAAATTGTTGTCGGTATAGGTGTTTGCTCAGCAGCGCCAAGGTTCAATTTTAAGCTATATTATCCCATTGGGTCGTTAACGACCCAAGATTGGTAACTACCTTTAAATAGATGTATATTATTACTTTTAATAATAACTGTAATTTTTTGTATTCCGCCAATAACTTGAAAGTATGAAGAACGTTTAACATTGATTTACGAGTTACTTGAGTGATATAATTTATTTTGAGAGCTATTATAGTTTTTGACTCCTATTTGGAGTAAATTTTCTGTGTGCGAAGTTACGAAAAATGTAAGTATTAATTTTTTAACCTATATTCATAAAAAATAAATAATGTAACATGCTAGTTAGATAGATAATTGATAATAGTTAAGTATTTCCAATCAGTTACAAAGCCTTTTTTACTGTATAAGAGCGCCGTAAAAATATTTGGGTCGCAAACGACCCACTGGGATAATCCCTTACCTTTTTCCTTTCTTTCACAGTTCGTCACGTGGCTTGAACACTTTAAATGTTTTGTTTCATTTTGGAAGTTTTAGAGTACACGATTGTGTGTGAGATGATGTTTTTGGCCAATTGGATCTGTATTTGGATCCTCCTGATGATGGTCAGCAGCAGTCTGAAGATGACTGGGAGACGAGGACTGCTCGGATATAAATATGACTGTCACCTACGTAGCTACAACCCAATGCAATGGTAATAAATCGATCGAATCTCTAGAAGTTGGGAAAGAAATTGAGATTCAGTTTGATTAGGTCCGAGTAAACAAGAAGCCTATAAAATCAGTGCGAAAGTGGGTAAGCAAGATGGCACCGAAAAGTTTAGGCACAGCCTTTACCCTTTCGGCCTTGAAAGTAAGGCTATTGACCTTTTGCAATTGTTTATCGGATTTGACGTAAGAGAAGATTTGGTAAAGAAGACAATGATATAAGCCGTACAAAAAATAACCCGCACTTTGTTCATTCTTTGGATGATTCTTGACACTTTTCTAGAGCTCATGATCTTATGGGGATATAACACTGTTCCTCGAAGACGGATTTACTGGGAATACAATGAAGATTGCCACAATACTTGTGTATCTACTGCAATGAGACGAATTCGATGACGACGATTTTCACATATTTCCATTCAGTAAATAATGAGTAATGAGAATGTAAATTTGTAATGGGAGTGTCTGAATTTTGCCAAAAAAATGCGAAGGCAAGATCTTATGCTATAAGGGTCCATGTGATACGCTGCTAACGACGAGCACGTACGTGTAGATAAGTCAATGGATTTCCTCTGATAGGAGGTATGGATGCAATGCAAACAGCATAGGTAAGCCCATAAGATTTTGTCATAAATGCTGAGTAGGAACACCCCTGTCGATATTGGATTTTCGTAGATCCTTGGCTTCAGCTCTACTCCTGACCCTCAACTCGAGAAGCTCCAGAACCATCAACCACAACTAGGCGATCTATACCCTCTGCTGTTTGAACACAATATATCGAACATATTTTACTATGTAAGTAAAGGAGACTACGGGGTGTTATTTCTAAAACAGTCGAGTAAATATTACAAACAAAATGTGCAAGAAACGCGGAGTAGATCTCCATGATAAGTGTTTCCAACAAAACTTCACGAGATTTCTATTTTTGTTACTTTTTAATTTCACAATATAATTTTCATTTCATTTTACTAGTTCGTTTCATTTCATACATTTTAGGACAGCTATTATCCCAGTGGGTCGTTAGCGACCCAGTCAAAAAAACTAGTTTTTCAAAAAAAAAAAATCAAAAATTATGTGCAAGGCCTTTATTTGTTCCTATTTTGAGCAATATTTGTGGGTATCAGATATTTTCATGACCTAAATAATTACGGGCATATATGGGTTAAAGTTAATTTTAGTCATGTGTTCTTCCGAATGAGATTAATCAACCATAAGTATTAATTTTTCTCGAGATTGAACCCGTCTTAACGAGGTGAAATACCACGAAGCACCGTGTCAAACATAAACAAATGTTGCTCAACCATTTTGACGCGAACTGAAGATTTAACTTCAATTTAGGACGTTTTTAAAACTATACAGTATATGTATTATTAAAATGTAGTACTGCAAGCGTTTTACGCTTGAAACAAACTATTGTGTCGTGTTGTGTTGTGACGCGTCAGAAGCGTGTCGGTTTCATACATTTTATATGGCTAGAAACACATAAGCGCTACGACACAACACACTGTAATAATGTGTTTCTAGCCATATTAAATGTATGCAACCGATACGCTTCTGACGCGTCACAACACAACACGACACAATAGTTTGTTTCTACCTTCAGTCTTAAACCACACTTTTCTATTCGACGGCGCTCACCTCACCGTACTTGTGTTTTCTATTTAGGTGCTTGGATGGGGAAAACAAACATCGGCTCCTCACTCTCCTCGCTTCAGCTTTTACCTAAGGCGATGGCCTCGCTGGAGGAGCACTTGGACCTACAAGATTGCCTTTCGAGGGCTATTATCTCGTGTTCGCCGAAATGCGCCGCTTTTATTAACCCTCACTCGATTTTTGCGTTTAGTGTACTAGAAAGCTTTGCGTTTGATAAAATGGGATAGTCTATGAATATCTTGGCTTGTGTTGAAATAATATTCATGAAGATGATAGTTGCCACTACAGTGTTTTAGCAGATCCATACTTAATATTATAAATGTGAAAGTGTGCCTGTCTTTTACCGCTTCACGACTAAACCGTTAAACCGATTTAGATGAAATTTTGTATAGAAAACGTTTAGAGTCCTAGGAAAGGACATAGGATGGTTTTTATCGCAGAAATCATCCTTTAAGCGGGTGAAAAGGGCTTGTATGGGAAATCAATAACCGCTAAACCGATTTAGATGAAATTTGGTATGAAGATAGTTTGAGTTGTGGGGAAGGATATAAGCAGATTGGAAAAAAAATAACCAACTAAATTAATAATTCCACGTGGACGAAGTCGCGGGCAAAATCTAGTTTTTAAATAACATAATTTACATTAATAAGGAAAATGTCAATATTTAGGTCAATAGGACTTTGGATGTCAACAACGAAACTACAGAACTAGAATACTAATGCATGGCCAATTTCACAAACCTTCGCTTAAAACTCCTAAGACGTATGCTGTCACTTTTTATTCTAAATGAAAAAAAAAATGTGACAGCATGCCACCTAAGAATATCCTACTACGCTATAAGACAAAGTTGGTAAGAGCGTCGGTGGCGCTGTGGACTCGGCACTATTGCCTTCCAATCGGGAGGTCCGGGGTTCGAGACCGCTATGTACCAATGTGTTTTCGGTTTTCGAATTTCATATGTACATTTGTCCGACGCTCCCACGGTGAAGGAAAACATCGCGAGGCAACCTGCATACATCTGCAAAAAAATTCAATGGTGTATGTGAAGTCGACCAAACCGCACTGGGCCGAACATAGGGTAGGCTCAAGCCCCTCTGTGGGGACGTATATGAGCTGTGATGATGATGATACTGAAAATATAAAAAAACTGCATCTAACCTCAGTGGTAGTAGTGTCGCACTTTATATAATTATGTTAACAGTTATATATTACAATAATTTTATACAATTATAGTCTTCAGTGTAAGAGACATTTGAAAGAATGATTTAATTAAACAAGTGAAGTTCAATTTAAATAAACGTTAAAGTAAAGCTAAATTATTGAGAAGTCAATTTGAGATTTGAATTCAGTGTGAGTTCACAAAAAACATTCGGTGTCTCAATATAAAGACAGTCGATATTGTCTTTAGAAAATAAGCTTATGGCATAATTTTTTTCTGAAATAAATACTAAGTTATTTATATTCCTTTTACTCCTTTTGCATTATTAAGAAATAATTGACGATCTTAGTAAAAGTAATTTTCGACTGGCTACATAAAAATATATAACCTACCGGTTGATAAAAATGTAACTAACATTTCCACACAACTGACACCTCACAGTTGTCAAATATTGTGAATAGAATTCTCGGAGCCCCAAAACGATGTACAGATAAGAGTCATCTAACAGATTGCCTTCTTTCATTCTAGCTATCCGAAGTGTGTAAACATTCCGGTAGGATGAATTATTTCCTTTTCCTTGATTAGACCAGTGCTCGAGAGCACAAGCAAAGGGTTTGCTCAATTGAAAACGTAGTGATTCGGAATCTCTCACATCTCTTCGTTAGGTGCTTTCACCCTTTGTTGTACTCCGGCTTTCTTATAAGAATTTGGAACGATTTTGTACGAACCGCCAACACTAAGCTTTACATTAAGGAAAACGTTTGCGGTTCTTTTCTGTTGCTATGTTATTAAAATAAAAAAAAGAGAATTTCATATAGGTGTATGCAAAGCGTTTAAGGCCTTCTCATTCAAATGAAGATATTTTTTTATAGGTTGCTTTTGAGTATATCTCGCTAGCTTAACCACCATTATATCATGTATGTCGTCACTATTGCTATATCCACAATACTGTTATATTACGATAGTTAAAATTATAGTCAGTTCCTCTAAGACCGATGAAACTTCGACGATGACTTTATCAGATGAAATTGAAACCAATAACCTTTCTTTTGATAATAAAAGATGTTGTAGTAAGTAAAAATAAATATGATACCTGTGTTTACTTTTTCTATAAACAGATAAATAAATACTTGCGATGATGGTATCACCGATAGACAAAGAGATACAAATTAATACATATTTATAAGCATCTTTCTATAAGCAAATATTTAAGTACCTACAGGAACTTTGCCTACGAATACTCGAAAGTTTAATATTTCTTTATATTCCATTATAAATAATATCACAATACTTAGGTGGCTCTTTAATTATAGGCATAGAAAGTCCACAATTTGAACTGAAATAATCACATTCCACAATTTGGACTGAAATAATCAACAAGCTCCATATAATTAGGAAGCAGAATATTAATAATCATAATATTGTGTGACAGAAAATTGTTTGTCATATGTATGTATTAATTCCAACTCGAAACACAGAACAACCTGACGCATATTATTCAAAACCTAATTATATTTATAGCATATTACTCACAACAAATAACACGTTTACGGAGAATTTCTCAAAGAATAATAAATCGCCAATAAGATTCATGTAAGTTGTTTCTAAACCCCTTATATTAAATCTGAAATTGGTATTTATTTTGAAAAGTTTACTATGTAAGCAAGTAGGCATGGAATGCTAGCAATCAGGGGCCCTACCATGATCGCTTATAGCAAGGTTAAAACAATATTAAAACAGTGACATCGCTCTTGCTGCGTATAGCGTCATCCCGCTCTCAGTGGCGTGGTTTTAATATTGTTTTAAGCGATCATGGTTAGGAGGCAGGTATGCATAGCTTGTGTCATGGCTCTGGGGCTGCGGGACTCTAAATAGCACTCTAGGGACAAACAAGACTATATGGTGTCGATTTTTGATCAATTCCTTTTTCACTGAAACTTTTCATCAATTATGGTACGTAAGATTATCGTAAACCATTTTAAGACTAGCAACAATATATCAAACTAAATAAGTGATTTCATTAATTATACTTTATAATATAAGTACCTTTGGATAAATAAGCCTCCAGATACTCGTATTTATGCGAAGAAAAAATTATGAGACGTTAATATTATGCCATTCGATGACCATGCCTAGTGATGCCAAGCGTTTTTATGACAAACAACATTATGCGAAAAGGATTGTCCCTGCTTCTAGTACGTAACTGCTATCGATGGAAATCTAATTTTGCAGTTCGTAGTTTTAGTGCCTGAGAGAATACTTGCACAACCGCTGTAAAAATTTGATAGCAGATTCCGCAAATTCTACACCGAGCAGTTTCTCTCATAAATATTACACGTAACCCCTGTGAAATGAATATTATAGTCGTCCATGGGCTCTATGGAATCAACGGATCCTGCAAACGTTTCCTACGAAGTTTTTGATTGAATTTCACAGGCACTCAAAATTCATTGAAAACTTCGATTCATTAAGAGTTTCTGTCAGTATGCAAAAAATGTGTTCGCGGTTCGCAGTGTTAAATTTAATTTACTTTTCAAGGTTTAAATTGAAACATTTTCACGTAACAAACGTATCAGGTAAGTACTTTTACTGACGTTAAAATTAAATTATAATTAAATGTTCGTGCATATAATATAGGTAAATCCTAAATTATTAAATATGTGTGCAAAATACAAATATACATACTCTACACCTTTTCGGATATTGGTGCATCTTTACGAAAAGAACTGGTAAGAAACCGGAAAGGTGTATGTTTGTTCTTTTCTTTAAATCTTTGTAATGGAATTTCAGATCATCATCATCATCATCACAGCTCATGTACGTCCCCACCGAGGGGCTCGAGCCTACCCTATGTTAGGGTGATTAGGTCTCAGTCAACCACGCTGGCCCAGTGCGGATTGGTCGACTTCACATACACCGTTTAATTTCTTCGCAGATGTATGCATGTTGCCTCACGATGTTTTCCTTTACCGTAGGAGTGTCAAACAAATGTACATATGAAATTCGAACAACGAAAAACACAGTGGTACATGGCGGTGTCGAACCCGGACCTCCCGATTGGAAGGCAAGTGCCGATTCCACAGCGCCACCGACGCTTCACGAATTTCAGATATCTATACAAAGAAATAAAATTGAAGTGTCTGTTTGTAATGTCAAAATATCAAGTTTTTACTAAATGGGCATGAATGTACTCGTATATCGGGTACCAATAACAAAAACACAATTTAAAAAAAAATTGTCTGTGTGTCTGTCTGTTTGTTCCCGCTAATCTCTGGAACGACTGGACCGATTTTGACGGGACTTTCACTAATAGATAGCTAATTATATAAAGTATAACATAGGCTTTATTTTTATCAAGATCGGTCCAGCCGTTGCTATTCCACGCGGACGAAGTCGCGGGCACAGCTAGTAGTAAAGAATAAAACAAGTGTGTCTATAACAATGTCAAGTATGTCTATAACTTCTACCCGATACCTCATGTGCACGTTTTATATGATTTTCTTTTCTGGAAACTCCATCTCAATCTATATTGTATTCTGTACTGGATCAAACTAGCATTACAATTTTGCCCTCAACATTTGTGTATTTAATTTCGTCGCACATTATGTTAATTTGCCGGCGAGCGTGTTGTTATTGAACAACAATAACATTCCGTCATTGCTGTGCAAATTTGTGTTTACCGTTTGTTTTATTTCATTGTAACGTTTCGCCTTTGTTTTTTGAACTTTGGACCAAAAAGCCTTTTTTGTGATTGTTTACACGAGAAATGAATAAAGTTCCTTTTCATCCCCCCATCTCGGAAAGAGTATTTTTGCTATTCGATATCTGACCACCAAAGCCGTTTTTATCCGCTTGAGGTTAAAGTAAATTTGAATTTAGAACATCGCGTGCACTAGGTATGTGATTTCAAAACATCATTAAACCTATTTACTTCCATCTCCATGGTGCCGAATTTATCATACAACTTTTTTTAAATTTGTTAAAAACTCAGACTCTGAACCTCCTTGGTGTACTTTTGTTTTGAATTTGCTTTGCGCGCGCCATTTTGTTTTGACGTCGTATTGTTATAAACCAGAAACTTGAAAACAAGTAAAAAAAAACCTAAACGAGTGATTCCAGCGACGAAGAAGTTTATTTTAATGTTATAGTAAATATGTATCTAAACTGAAATAAAAGTATCTTGTGATTGTAAATGTTTTTTTTTGCATTTAGTCATTTCCTCGCTGAGCGGGGATGAAAAGTTACGTGTTGCACTCGAGTGCAAAGATTTTTCACCTTGTGCTCTTTTGATTCCCTCGCTAACGCTCAGGATTCTAATTTTTAACAAATAACTATTTTCCACTCGGCCATTTTGTTTTCACAGCTAGATGTCGAATACTTGTAAGCGTTTCTATCGTTGAGGGACATGAGCGAGCAAGTCGTCAATTGAATTTGAAGTAAACTTGGAAAAGCGACATGCACTCGAGCGTTTGAACTCATCACGATTACTGAATGAACGTACTCGTAATAGGGATGATGACTGAATTCTAATTTTCACGTTTCGTCATAAAATATTAAAACTCCTTAGAAAAAGATGTAATCCTGTGAAATTAGAATTAAAATTAGAAATGCATTAGATACAAGCATTATAAGCTGTTAATTCGCAAGCGATTAGACAGAGAGATCCGACATCAACCGTGACGTCATTGTTGAGTATGGCCCTATAAACTCCATGTAAATTGCCGTTTTGCTAGAAAGAGATGGAGACAAATCTTTAATACGTTATATCTTGGTTGTTTTTATAGTTATTCGAAAACCGATTTTTCTTTCTGTTTATTATATGAATGAGCTTCTATTAAAGCAATAATATTTTTTCATTCATCTAGCCTTTAAGAAAGAGTTAGTACCTACCTGTTGGGATTCGTCAACCACAGAATTACAAACTTTTGGAAAGGATTAACTGTTGGAACGTAACAACACCGTTGAAAGGTTATTAATTTATTATGGCAATAAATAAATTTACTACATTCGAGCATCAATAAAGTAATATAATAAATAGCCAACCTAATCTTTGTATCAAATGAATAGACAATAAAAAAATATTCATCAAACGAATATTCGTTACTCGGTTAAACTACCGACGTGTCTATTAAACTCCACTAATTCTTAGCTCCATATGTCAGTAGTAACATATTATTAAATCGACTCTACATCAATAACTCACCCCACAAACAAGCCACGCTCATCGAGTAATAAGTTGGATTTATCGGAAAAAATCGGCAGGAACTCCTTCGCGATGTGATTGATGATGCAGTTAGCGACAGTTCTGTTCGTGATGGATTATGAAAGCTATTTGATGCTTTATTAAGAATAAGCAAACACGCTTTAGGGCAATTGGTAAAGCAATGGTTTATAGCAATATTTGATTAATGGTAATTTTTGTTAATATATACCTAAATTATAACACACAAAAAAAGATTTGAATTTTTGTTTGAAATGAATAAACTCAAAAACTACTAGACCGATTTTAAAAATTCTTTCACTTGTATAAAGCTACATTATCACTGAGTAATATAGGC
Organism: Schoenobius gigantellus; assembly: GCA_963935595.1. Classification (NCBI taxonomy): domain Eukaryota; kingdom Metazoa; phylum Arthropoda; class Insecta; order Lepidoptera; family Crambidae; genus Schoenobius; species Schoenobius gigantellus. The sequence continues at coordinate 66,963,137 of OZ012541.1, read as the reverse complement.
TATAGAACTGTTTTCTCTACGGGAAAATATATATATATAACTCCCATGAAAGAAAAATAACGCGGGCGAAGCTACGAGTCGGAAAACTTGTAATTATTAGGTCTTAATTTGGAAATGGTTCATTCAGAAAAGTATAAAAATCAAATTTTCTGATACATACTATTTATATCGCCATTTCACAAATAAATTATTACTGTGATCCAAGGTTTGTGACTGCTTGGTAGATCCCTCGATGGTTCGGTTCGTCTCGTTTTGAATGGTGGTACGTCTTCGCAGTTTACCTACCCTTTTTTAAGGCGGGGGAATCTCGATACGATTCAACAAGGGGCTGAAAGCTGACAAGGCCGCCCCAAGGATATGCCTTTGGACTCGGGTATACACCCCATACCTGGCTAAACCACCCTCCCAAGCAACGTCTACCTCCATAGAGGCACAATCGGCGTTAGCCATTCCCCGAGTGCGCCCCCTGGAGAATAGGCCCGACGACGGTGAGCCAGCGTGGCTGACCCAAGCGCCGGGGCTTACTCTACGGGGGGGTCGACAAGTGCAACAATTCGACCCCACAGACGGACAGGCCAGGGGTAGAAAAGTAATGTCTCCCAACCGGTTGTCGGCCGGCCGGGCCATTCATCCCCAGCTTGCTTAAGGTAGTTGGTGGCGCGCGTCCAGGAACGCGCCTCCTCCTACCCAACCGCCTGCGCCGGAGCGGTGCTGCGAGAGAGTCAACCTCTCGCGCCCGCTCCGCTGAACAGTTTACCCTAACTATAACTAGTTATAGTTAGGGTAGGCTCGTGCCCCTCGGTGGATGCCTACCTATATGAGCTGTGATGATGGTGATGACAGACGGAGTTGCGGGCAACAGGTAGCTCTAAATAAAAAGGTGGAAAAAAAAACCAGGCGTTTACATTAAAAAAAACAAGCAAGTATATACGAGTTCCGTACAAACTTCTGTAACCCTTCTCTCCTTTTCCTTAATCTTTACTAATATTATACAGCTGAAGAGATTGTTTGATTGTTTGTTTGTTTGTTTGTTTGTTTGTTTGTTTGTTTGGTTGAACGCGGTAATCTCTGAAACTAGTGGTCCGCATTGAAATATCTACAAATTAACACCAAGCATGGGCATCATTCAAATCATTGTTGACTTTCTATTAACCATTACTTATTAGAATCTTTTTACATACATAAAAGATTAATTGCATATTAGATATAGAGTACACACACATAGAAATCATACAATCAATAGTAAAGTGTCGTTAATAAAATTATTATGATACAAAATATTTTTGCCGCGACCGGGATTTGACCTCGCGATTAATTTTTTATTAATATCTGCTGTATTTCGTTGGACGTATACTTACTAAAAACTACATTGCAGTTTAATGTCAGCCATTAGCATAATATAATAAGTCGGTTGAGAATCATGCGATCAGTGTGGCCATTAGGCGGATTTACATAAAGAATTGCCACATACCGCGCCGTATGCAGATTCTCAGTGTTGCCGTATAGAAAATTGCACAATGTCGTGATTGACGCCAATTATTGCTCCCTTTCGGAGTGCCGCAAACGCGGGAATTCGGAGCTTTTGGTGCATAACATTTCGGCAAAAGCCAGCTTGAGCCAAGCGGTGTATGTATGTAAATGGGCCCATTGCAAATTGATGCTTGTCTCCATCGCCACAAGATTTACGATGCTCGCTGCTTTTATACACGGCATTGGACTAAATTGATCCTCTTGTACAGTAAAATATCAAAGATTGCATACCTACATTTGCGAATAAAATGCATATTTTAGCAACGAAATAATTACACTTTATATATAGTCGCATATATTTTATAGTCGTCAGCATGGGAAATAAATTCCCATGCTGACGACTATAAAATATATGCGACTAATCATGCAAAGAGAATATTATTTTTAAATGAATATTATATGTATTGCCGCGTGACCCAGTTGGAAATGTTGAAACATAGTAAAATCAAGTGATTTATCAAATTAGATGAATTCAGGGCCAATGACCTTGGAACGTGGTGGACTCCTTCTGCGTCGAGATGCAAAAGGAGGAGGCGGAAAGGGCCAGGGAGGATGACCCTCTGGCTGATCCGTGCCACCGCAGAAGGCTGGGGCGGAGGAGGCGAATGTACGCCCGCCTTCTTCGTCCAGACGGTAACCAGCGGGGCCAGGGGTTGGGATGCCCGGGCCCTGCATTGCATCGGTTGCCGCCAGACGCTGATCCCCTGGATGCCCCGGGGGATCACCGGCCTCACCATTTTGGGGGGGTGAGAGGGGCTCGCCCTAGGCGAGCAGACGCCGACGAGGTCGTGGATGTTTTCATCAGAGTTCCCATGGCCTTGTCCGGCAGCAACGCATCCCTCCTCGGCGTGTCCTCTTCGTCGATGAGGATGCGGCGATGGTGGACTTGCTCGCGCCAGGCGTGTTTGAGGGACATCGATTGGTTTTAGTCGGTAGGCCGCGGTTTCTATTTGGTACTCTGCCCCCAGTGACCGCGGAGAGTTCGACATAACTCCGCGCCTTCCCAAGCGCGGGATATGCGTAACGCATTTCCCATCGTAAGAAAAGGGTCAATGACCTTATGGGGTGATGCACAGGGTGCTAGAATTAGTGTTTCCATATTCTGCACCAAAAGAAGAGTTCAAAGAGATTATCAAATTTGTGCGCAAGTATAGGGTCAGGGCTAATGACATGAAATTATTTTTGCCCAATCAATTTAAAAAATGCTTAATTAATTGAAAAATGAATAAAGTGAGGGACATGATAGACATAGCTATTAAGAGTGAGTAACACAATATCACATTTTTATTTTGAAATTCGGTGCCAAATTCTACGACTTGCGGAGGTCGGAGGTCATCGATTGGCACCTTAGAGCATTTAGACCTTAGAGCTCTAAGATTGTCACCGACTTCAATATAAAAATGTGATGTGTGTGTAGCTGACCTACATACGTATGAGTAGTTTGAAAGAAATTTATTATTTCAAAATTTTGATGTTGATTGACATTGTCAATAAATTCATTATCAAAAATTTCTGGAGAGGGCCACCCTTATCACCTAGGTAGGGTATAAAAAATAGCCGACTATCTATTCTCAGACATATTATTACCTATATATTTTATTGCGCACAAAATCTAAATATAAACATGGTTATAAATTGCGTTACAAAGGCGGACTTATCTCTATTAGAGATTTCTTCCAGTCAACCTGTAAGTGTGTTGGAAATTATATAAGTAGAAGGAAACATCAAAGTACACAAGTGAGATATTAGATTATTAGAAATACATTTGTATAACTACAATAAACACAATATACATACCTATATATATAAACATACAAATATACATACATACATAAATACACACAATATATACAGATGATGACAATGCAATTGCTAAGGCGGATTTAATACTAGCGATTGAAAGTGCTGCCTCAGCCTGTATTTAAAGCAAGGCACGAAAGGACCCTGTTGGACTACAGAGGGCAGGTGGTTCCACATTTGGGCGGCACGAAAGCTAAATGAGTGTAGCAAAAAGTTTGTATTAGGCTTGGGGAGGTCTAGCGTTTCAGAGTAGCATGGGCGTGGGGAACGAGAGGGGAGAGGCAGTATAACTATGAAACCGCGAACATAAAGTGACACAGGATTTTAATATAATAGATTTTTGACTGTTTGATGTTCTTGTGACCGGTTTTTTTTAATATTATATAGTTATCTTTTAAGTGAAATGGATACCTCTTCACCGAAGCAACTTTAAGAAATACAAGCAGGGGTCAATGCGTTATCATAATATTAATATAACTACTTATCTCCTAATTCCTTATTTTAAAGGAACCTTCCATCATCAGCTCAGCTTCATAGGATGAAGACTAACAGATGCGAATAGTACCTGAATAATTTTAGGAAAAAATTTGAAAAAAAAAAATTAAGTGGGATCCCATCATCGGATCCTGACTTCATTTCAGGAGTACACTCTTTCAAATACCTACAAAAAGAATTTTGAAAACCTGTCTACAATTAGCGGAGTAATCGCGCAACAAACAAAATAAACATTATGCGTCAAATTGGAACCCCCTCCTTTTTAAAAGTCAGTTATAAAAAAAAAAATTTTCACTAACGTAATTGCTGTAATTATATGTATTTCGTTTCACATCTTTTCTTGTTTACCTAATTAAATATATTATTTCCTCTGAGATAGCGACAACAGCGTCCGTGCTACTAACCTAAATAATATTACTGTACGTACGTAATCTACAGTTGAAAGGGGGCTCTGTTGTCTGTACCTACTACAGGTTTTCCTACAACAGGCAACACGTCCATTCTTGGTCAAAAAGTCTGAAGTATGTTTGTAAATCATTTTTGCTTTTAAACGTATTGAAATCCGTTATCGTTTCCAACTCAAAGAAAAGTATCTTAAATTGTTCAGAAGCTATTCACTCGGAAATAAACAAAGGAACTGAATTTTTCGTGAATAATTAGATAGTTAACTTGTTCATGTAAGTACGAGTATGTTTATTTTCTGATAAAAATTAAATTAATTACTTATATTGGCTTCTTATACTGTAATGATCAAGCAAAAATCAGTGTTTAATCAAGAATCCTATATTTACGTAGTATATTATGAAAACAAATTACATATTAGAATTTACCTGTTCCCAACGTGTTGCAAAATCCAAAGGCATGCACAAAACACAAAGAACAATAAAATTATACAGTATTTATGACACACACAGCACTGAACTGTCTACGAAACACTTGTATTTATTTTTACAACAAACTGCTAATCAGCAGAAATTAAGTCGTCACAAATTGTGCTGCACACTTGAGAAACTAGTGATGTTCCTTTTTGCAAAACGAAATCGTATCGATAATTCGCCGTTGGCATTGGCAAGACTCGACGCGGGTGCGCGGCGCGCGGGCAATGAGCCAGGCGTGTATTGAGACCGAATCGAGCGATAACCACCCGATTATAGTAATAGTGACGCGCACAGCGACCGACAAACTATCGATAATGTCTGTCTGCGGAAGTTGGTATGATAAAACAGTACGGCTGTGCCACTTTTAATTAACATAAATATTCCATTGTTCTTTTATGATTCATCGTAATTTATTGTAATAAAAAGACATGTGTAAGTAAAGTCAACCTTTAATCAATGTGAAGTGTTCAACATCGGCGAGTATGTATTTATTACTTGACCTAATTAATCAACGAACACGCAGATGTGTCATAGTTGGGTAAACAAAGTAATTAGCACGTACATTTATTGCATAAGGTCACTGAAAGTGTTTTAAGACGTTAAATGATTATTAATACATATTTTTAATTATTATGTTTGTTTTTAATTATACTTGGCGTCCGATTAATGTGCGACGTTAGGTAAGTTACGTGATAATGTCAACGACCCAAATTATTAATTCACACATAATCTTATCTCGCAGTGTGTATATTTGATAGTGACTAATCGTCAAGGTGAATAAACTCTAATAATTATGACGCAGAAAACTGACCACTTAATAATTCTTATAGTATCACGCGACTTTGCGAGAAAATAAATTTAAGAACTGTAGTAGATAATTTACTTAATGACTGGTTTTGCAGATCCAGCACATAGATGAATACATCATACATGAACAATATAATTAGTTAAACAATGACATTTTTGAGATACTGAAAAATAAAGCTAAAATGAAGAAAATCAATGAAAAAAATATTTTCTTTAGTTATTTAATATTAACACAAACCTAATATGGATATGTAATATATGTATTGATAAAATTCATTAAAAAAATATAGGAACATATTAGGAGCTATAGGACACATTGACTTGACTAAGTAATCATTTTAGTGAGGCATAAATAAGTTGATGTTTAAATCATAGTTCTGATATTTAGTAATAATTATTATTATTCTTTATACTTATATCAGTAAGTACAGTCACAGAACACCACATAACTTGAATGTGTAGCAGGTTAAAGATTTTTGAATTTGTCGAATTATAAAAATAAAGAATGTTATGACACACAACAAGCTTTCAAAATGTCGGTAGTTCGAGTATTGGTATTATACTACCAAATACATATAATCTTTAATCTACTAAGCATTTAAATTCATTGACTAGTCAATAAACAAAGACAAACGTTTCTTTTCCTCACTAATGATCTAGCAAAGAATTTGTCTAATTACGAAAGATGTTTCTTGAACAAATAAGTAATTCCTCCTTATTTCTTAATAAAAATAAAAATTCTTAGTAAACAAATCTTGAATGAGTATCGTTAGTGAAAAAAATATACCTAATCTAATAGTAAATATCTACCTGCGGTCGTGAATCTTTTAATTAGACGCTTATCGGAGCAAAATTATCATCTGTATTAATTGAGGCTTTAATTTATTGGTTTTCTATTCATTCAAATTTGTTAATTCGAATTTGCTCTGGCGTGAATGAGGAACAACACAAAGCATTTAATACTCAAATGTTAACATGTATAATTGTTAAGCAAGATTTAACGCGATATATCTAAGTACAGTTAGTGATCGTGCCAATAAACATAGTAAGCCATAATGATCGAAATGAAATCATTATCTTGTATTTTATAATAACACTTACATAATCGACCCTGATACATCAGTACTCTTTTGGGGCCCTACCATGATCGCCTATAGCAAAATTAAAATAATATTGCAACAGAGACACCGCTCTTGCCGCGTATAGCGCCATTCCGCTCTCAGTGCGGTTTTTATAGTGATTTGGACGCGACCATGTTTAGGGGGTTAATAGCAGCGAGGGATTTCGGGTGAGTGCGGTAACATGCAAGTGACCGCTTAACATCAGGTAGAAGAACGTATCCTCTTTTGCTACCGTGTTGTGTTTTTCACTGGGAGACTCTGTACCAGGGTCGTCTTACTTATTTCTGCCATAAAGCAGCAGTGCTTGCATTGTTGTGTTCCGGTTTGAAGGGTAACTTTTGCAGTGAAATTACTAGGTACCGTGACTTTACATCTTATGTCACAAGTTGGCAACGTACACTGTAGTTCTTGTGGGGGATGCAGTTTTGCTGCGAATCTTGTAAGAGTCACAGGTATTATAGGTGACTGTTACCACTTACCATCACATGGGCAGTTTGCTTGTTTGCCAACTTAGTTGTATAAAAAAAACTTTATGCCTAGTAGGTCATGAGTCTGCCGTATGTATTTGTCAGGCAAAGACTATATGAAAACGCACCGCAATGAGATGTTTCAAGGTTGCATCAAATATTAGCCGTAATATAAGCTTAGGTACTTTGCAAACTAGCATCATTGTACGTCTTAAAAACATTTGGTCTGCATTTATCAATTTTATATCTATTTTAAATTTCATTAACAGCATCAAGCAATAGGTATCTTCATAGTTTGAGTATTAACTGAAAATTCTCAGTCAGAAACAAGATAAACTATTAAAAAAACATTTTTAAATATAAGCTTTTAGTACTCGTCAATACGAATCAAACAAGCTCAAACTTGATGCAGTTGAGTTGTTTTTTTGAGGAGTCCATATGGCCACCTTCCAGCTCCAGCACCAGATCATTATTATATTGCATTATCACGCGATATAAATATGCGTGCAAAATTTCAGCCCAATCGGAAACCGGGAAGTGGGTCAAATTTAACTTGCAAGATTTCATTACAGTAAAAGTAAATAAAAGCTTGTAAAAAGCAGCCATTTGCTTAAAAGTGGCTTATGAGCTAACAGTGTCCAGATGATTAAAATCTTATAATGCCTATATTAAACACCTTGAAACAATGTTCAACTTTTGAGTGAAAGTATCGATAAAATACGCCCACTCACAGCCCAGCCTGCCCATCGACGTTATGCATGTCGTGAAGTAATGTATTAATATTCATGTTGCACTTTTATATCGATTACACGGCGAATCGTTGTGACGTTCGCATCGTGTAATTTCTCGGTGACGTCGCTCGTCGCCTCGCCGCTGTTCTCGCGATTGGGTAACATTCGAACAATGCTGCAAATTGTTTTTAAACTCGCCATTGTATTGCCAATTTGTGATTTTGTCTGGCAATGTTTGGCCCGTTTTGTTTTAATTCTGTTCAATTGTTATTTTGGTTTGCCGGGAAGATGGAAGTCAAACAGTGTCCCCACTGAGGGGCACGAGCCTACCCTATTATTATTATTATTCTTATTGTTGTGGATATGCAACTTCAATGAAGCTGCAGTCACTGCGACCTAAAAGATCTATTGTGACTCGCCGCCAAGTTACAGTATCTCTTTTAGCCTGCCCGCCACCAGGAAATCCAAGATGGCTCTGGCTTTAAGAGATTTCAGTTCCCCTGGGCTGATTAAGTGTCTTCCCAGGTGGATACTTCGTTTGTAACTTAGAGGTCCACAATCGCACAAGAGGTGTTGGGGTGTTTCACGCTCCTGTTCGCAAAATCTGCAAATATCAGATTCACTTAATTTCATGTGAAATTGGTGTCTGTTTAGCTTGCAGTGACCAGTTACCTACCCTAACTAGTTGTGTTAGGGCGGTTAGGCCTTAGTCAAACCACATTGGCCCAGTGCGGTTGGTTGACTTCACATACACTTTTGAATCACTTCGCAAGTGTATGCAGGTTTCCTCACGAAGTTTTCCTTCACCGTAGGAGCGTCAGATAAATGTACATATGAAATTTGTAAAACGAAAAATACATTGATACGTGGCAGGATCGATCGTGGGCCTTCCGATTCTGCTGGGGGCACAGTCCAGTGTCGAGGCCACAGCGCCACCGACGACGCTTTTCCGCTGGAGAATGCTTTGCTGCACTGCTTATAACATTCGGGGCGGAAGATGGCAGGCGTGGTGCTGGGTACACCACCGAAGTACAACCGAACTCCGAATCCGCATGTATGGTGCAACCAATAAGCATAACTGCATGCTCTTTTTCGGTCTATCGTCGTTTTATCATACCTATCAGATGGGATTAATCCGTAAGCAATCATTTACAAGTAAATGAACAATGGTTCATTTATTCACAGTCAAAGTGAAGTCATTATTAACAAGTCGACTATCGTCGATCGCTCCAGCGATGACACCGCCTTTTGTACGCATTAATGTGTATCCTTGTTAAAAAAAGATCGATTTGTAATGTCCATATAAGCAATTATGTCTATCTATTATCTCAATTTTATTGGATACCTCTCAAATATATCAAAATACTTGGTTAAAGCACATACAAAGTAAAGTAATACAAATAGATGAAAGTGCAGAAGTACTCTGAAATTTTGAAAATGTCTCTTGAATACTGTTTTTCATCCAAAACTTTCCAGGGATCTTTTCAAAAGCACGACAGAGCGTCGTTTGAAATCCATTTAGCTACCATTGGAGTCTCTTACTAGACGTTTACGAATCTACATTCGTTGCTTTAATATTTCATTAAACCACCTTTTGAGTTTTGTCAGTAATAATTTTACAATGAATAAATAATAGTGATATGTTTTGTGAGTGTATGTATTATATTTACGTTGATAGTAAATTTTATTTACTATTAATCGTTCCTGTTATTTTCATTTTACGAGCATATAATAGTCTATTGGCTCTATTGCGCACAATATTTCATATGGATTCAGCTTTCCAAGATTTTTTGGTACGTTTAGATATAGGTATGACCAAAATTATGTAAGTATAAATATTTTTCACTACTAAAAGTATCTCTTATTTATTTATCTTATAGAAGGGGATGAAAAGCAGAGTATGCCACACGGTACCAAAATTATTTAACCTCGAGCGATGTACTTTGAATCCCTCGCTACGCTTAGGATTCTTCTCTACTTTAGAATCCTTCGCTTCGCTCTGGATTCAAACAATCGCTCTCTACATTATTTTGGTCCCTTGTGACACAATCTCCTATTTTGTATTCGAAAGAGCTTTTAAGGTAGTCCCATTGTCGCCAAAGTCAAGATCTGACAATGGGATCCCAGATAAATCTGTTATAGGTAAAGTCTCAAATTTTATAGGCACATACCTACCACATATTTTCACATTTTAACTAAAGCTATTCAGGTATTTGTGTCTAATAGTCTTCATGTCATGATGCTCAGCTGATGATGATAGGTTCCTTAAGGATTAGGAGTTAGATGATAGTTCTTTTAATATAATGATATTGGACCCGTGTTTGTATACTTTAATGTTGCTTCTGCTAGGCAGGTATTAATATATTTTTACAAAAAATAAAAACCGACTTCGAAAACACTTAAAATAACCTCTAGTGGCAGAAGTTCGGTTGTAAGTCCGGTTAACCGAACTAATGCAACTTTTTAGTGACAGTAGTGCGGTTGGTACGAAGCACCGAACTAACGATACCTTTTAGTGGCAATAGTGCGGTTATTATATTTATACAATTTTATTGTAAATTATTATTTTATATTTAATTATTATTATTTATATTATTTTATATTTGAATACACACAACATTACATTTTTATTTTGAAGTCGATACCAAATTTCAGGACATTCCGGGAGATCGTCGCTTGGTAGTTTATATTTGATGGACAATTTTTTTTTTTTGAAATCTCATTTTATTTGAGCCATCATAACTGACGATTACATTTATCGAACCTACGGTAGTAGGGGACATTAACGCGTAATGCCCAAAACATTACCACGGCCAGGTGTTAGCGAACGATATTTAAACGTGAAATTTAAGAATAACTTTAGTGTAATCTGTTCAGTAGAGAAAATTTTAAGTCAGGTGTTTCCGCGCAGAAATCCCATTTACTAAGCAAGAAAGAATATCTTGTTGTCTGTTTATTAATAACTGTTGCTTCGACTTCCTTTGGGTGAAAGTCAATTTTATCGCGAATTTTAATGTATAATGCGTTCCCTGGGACCTCATTAAATTTTGGGATAAAAAGTATGCACTTCTTAACGACATTAAACTATCTGAATATCAAATTTTATTTAAATTGGTTCAGTAGTGATCGAATCCATAGCTTGAACATACCATGTTGACGCCTTAATCACTAGGCCACAGAGCTCTTACCAGCCCTGAAGGTTATTCAAATCAAATCATAATCAAACAAAATATCTTTTATTGATAACAAGAAAATCCTTTTGGTTTGGGAAAATCCTTTTTGTATATTTATGTTTAAAACCTGTGTTTGGCTTTGGAGGGACCCGCTGCTTCTTATGTGTTAAACACAATATTTTCGTTTACTGACCGTGAAGTGAACTTTGGGTTAAAGAAAGCATGTAAAAACGAGGTCAAAGCAGTTAAAATTTCGTCCGGGCTGAAGGGTAGAAGGTCGGTGGTCCAGTGGTTCAGACGTCAACACGGTCATTTTCAATTTGTTTATCATTTTTAAAGAAAATGCAAAGTCTCAAATATATCACTGGTTCAGCGGTTTAGGCGTTAAAGTGGAACAGACAGACAGACAGACTACTTTCGTACTTGTAATTATAATAATAGTAGGTAATTGTTTATGATTCTATGGGTCTTATTTTTATGTTGTATACAATAGGTTGCTCCCAACAATTTGTCATGCAGAAACTGAAAAAGTCTACACTCAAATTCTCCGAAGAATCGAGAATATTCGAGAGTCTTTCAAACATTACATAATGATAGCCTAAGAGCGGAGTATGCGTGCGCAAATAAAAAATGGTAACCTTCACATTATCCGCACCGCTGCGCACCGCCCTTATAGCAAACACGCGAAAAAATCACTCGTCTTTGCGAAATCATAATTTACGGGCAACACGTAGGCAGTTCCGTTTGCAAGGTAAAATCTCAGTCTCCAATATTTCGCAGGATCACCTCGAATCACGACGAGCTTGAGTCTGCGTAAGTGTACATTTATGAGCCTGCCCTTTAGACCGCAAGGTTTTCAGCGTTTAAGGCATTAGAATTTCTTGCGCCTTTCTGGTGAGCTGCTTCTGACGAAGCTCATCGAATATTGCAAGAGCGTATTATCCGATCCAGTTGATGTTAAGCTGTTGGCGTAGTCCTTGCGGCACATATGTAACTGCCTAGATACATATAGGGGTACCTACACAGGAGACTCCAGCTAGTACTAGTAGTAGTCTACCTCTGGTAAAGAGCACGGTGTTGGCGCAGACAGTTGTGAACTTTAATATCACCTGCGTAGATGGGTAGACTCTAAGGGTCTCCATAGACGGACTGCTAGCAGTCAGTGCCGAAAGCTTTAAGCGGTCGCTGTTGGACGATCTGCAGTTTCAATACAAAAACATCCGCAATATACCAACCGTTCAAGCAGTCGCAGCTGTGCAATGCAGTCGGCATACTCGTATTGTCAACTTTCGCCGTACTGCTGGCAGCTGGCGCTCGCTCCTTCTATACTTGCCGCTTTCTCTCTCCCCACCCCGCTTAGCCTGCGGCTCCCTGCTCTAATCTCACTGCCTGCATTCAGTTATTTCGTCTATCGTGATCATTCGTCCATCGTCGTGCCACGCCACTGAGCAGTTGTGTTGCAGTTGACAACAACTACACATACACTGCTTAAAGTAGCCAGGTTGAAGTCGACTCCAACCGAAACTTGACTGCTCTCGTGTAGTTGGTCTCGACTGCTTCCGTCTAAGAAAGTTGGCAAAGGGGTCACAGAAGGCGGTAGCTGGTGGAGGGCGTTAATCTGTTTCCTCCTACCTGGCCGTCCCTTGCAGGAAGGACTGCATTGGAACTGGATGAACAGTGTATTACGGACTTGGTCGCACCAGCGTGTTGGGCTATTTGCTGCGCCGTGGCTGAAAACCGACTTCTACATTAGAGATTTTATATGTTCCTAATACTAAGTGGTAGTACCAAAATATCACTCAGTACCCTCTAGTTGCAGTAGTTCGGTTGGTGGTTCGGTTGACCGAACTAATGCAACTTTTTAGTAGCAGAAGTCCGGTTGATTTCAATCACCGAACTGTTGCTACCCTCTAGTTGCGGTAGTTCGGTTGACCGAACTAAGATCTTTATTTTATTTTTAACACGAAAAAAGAGGGGCAAACTATAAAGGCATACAAACTTTTTGCAACTTTGTATGTATTTGACCAATACAAAACATTTAGAAAGAAGACATTTCCAAAAAGAAGCAAGAAGTACGTAGAAAGAGACGATTTTATTAGAGAAGCACAAGTACAATTAACTTGTGGGGAAATTTCTACAGAGATTTTCTTATACAAAGTCGCTCTTTTGGTGTGTACTTTTTAAAATATAAAAGTGTTGAAGTGTTATAAAATACGTTCATTATTTCATTTGTTTTTTGGAAGTTCAGGACTTTCATTTGTTTTATGATTATTTTGATGGTTTTTCCGGTATTCACTTGTTTTCTCGACATTAACTTAGTTCGGTTAATCGAACTACCGCAACTAGAGGGTAGCAACAGTTCGGTGATTGATATCAACCGGACTTCTGCTACTAAAAAGTTGCATTAGTTCGGTCAACCGAACCACCAACCGAACTACTGCAACTAGAGGCTCAGTACACCAGCTTAGTATTTAATACGTATGCGCCCCTGTCACCATTTACACAACCGCGGCCGGGCGCAGTGACAATAGGGTAGTTGACTCATATCAGAATTGATTAAAATATTGTTTATTTCTAATAGTATTTGGCATAAGGTTCCACAATATACCGATTTTAATAAATAACAATGAATGATTACTGTAAAATTTTAATTTGAAAATGCTAGAAATAATCTTTTTTATTTTACGCCGTAAACGCTTTGATATCCTGTGGTCAGGGCCGTGACGTCACTCATATAGTAAACAAAGAAATGTCAAATTTGATCCAACAACTCGTCGTTGTTTTTGTGAGGTTATTTCGCCTCGGTGCTTTGTTTACTATAAGACTGACGTCATTTGATGTATACCACAGATAATTCAAATTCAAATTCAAATTCAAAAATCTTTATTCAACATAGGCCTTTACAGGCACTTATTGACGTCAAAACAAAGCAAAACAATCTAATTTAAAGAAATTATATTAACCTTGTATGTGCATACATCCTAAATATACTCAAGATGTCTGCAAATACAAGTAGGAATGAAAAAAAAAAAAAAAAGTTGATTCTACACCTGTTCGGAAATTGGGAGAGCCTTCTCGAGAAGAACAGGCAAGAAACTCGAAAGGTCTAAATTTTTTATCTCCTCTTTTAAATCGCCATTTACAATTTTGGTTTGTTACAGAGTCGTCAATTGGAAGCTGACCTCAAAGCAAAAGTTTGAGCTCAACTTCCATTACAAGAATAGATGTGTTAATTCACATTATATAAGCTATCTCTGAGAGAAGTGCGTGAACTTAGATTATAAATAAATTGCTCTCACTGAACGTTTCTTTGAAACAAAACGCAATACATTGTTAAATATTAGAATTGAGAGTTCAAACCCAAGCTTTTTTGTCCGTCATGTAATCAGACACTTTATAATATGCTTTTTTAATAAGTACATCTTTGATTGCAACTTTAAATTTGTTTAAGCTAAGTTCTTGTATACAACTTGGGATTTTATTGTAGAAACGTATACACAGGCCTCTAAAAGAATTATTAATTTTTTGGAGCCTGGTATTTGGTAAAGCTAACATATTCTTTTGTCTAGTATTAACTGAATGAATATCACTATTTTTACAAAACACATGAATATTCTTACGAACATATATTAGATTCTCATAAATATATTGCGACGCTACTGTCATAATACCAATTTCTTTGAACTTTTCTCGCAAAGAATCTCTCATTTTAAGGTTATAGATTGCTCGAATAGCCCTTTTCTGCAGTACAAAAACAATCTGAATGTCGGCAGCATTTCCCCACAACAAAATACCATACGACATCACACTATGAAAGTAAGAAAAGTATACAAGTCTTGCTGTATCAACATCAGTCAGTTGACGTATTTTCCATACAGCGTGAGCTGCAGAACTAAGTCTCTTTGACAATTTATCGATATGTGGGCCCCATTGCAGCTTAGAATCAAGTGTGATCCCAAGAAATACTGTGGTGTCCACAGGGTCAACACCTATATCCTTTATTTTTACAGTGGTGTGAACCTCTTTGACATTGGGTAAAACAAATTTTATACATTTTGTTTTCCCTTCATTAAGTGACAGGTTGTTCACATTAAACCAGTGAACAATTCTTGAGATAGAATTATTTACATCGTCATTAATTTGCACACCTCTTTTAATTTTAAATAAAAGTGAAGTATCATCTGCAAATAATACCATCTCATGTCTATCCTGTACAAAATCAGGGAGGTCATTGACATATATAAGAAATAGAAAAGGACCAAGAATCGAACCTTGCGGAACTCCCATTTTAACTGCAGAACCTTGAGACCTTTTTCCATTGATGTCTACTTTTTGAATCCTCCCACTTAGATAAGAGATTAGAAGATCTAGTGCAGTGTCACGAAACCCATAGTGGTGTAATTTTCTGATCAAGATTTCGTGATAAACGCAATCAAATGCCTTGGACAAGTCACAAAAAATGCCTAACGCATCGTGTGAGTCTTCCCAGGCTTCGAATATATGTTGTATTAACTCAACACCAGCATCGGTTGTTGAGCGACCCCTCCTAAAACCAAATTGTTTACAGTGTAGAAGATTATTCCTATTAAAATAACTTTGCATTTGCTCCAACATTATTTTTTCAAAAATTTTGCTAAAAGTAGGTAGCACAGAGATAGGTCTAAAATTACTGGGGTCTGATGTGATAATCAACAGACTGTCATGGCTGACCCTGTTTTCGGTCCAAAATTGAAAATCTTAATTTAAAATAGATTTTTTGCACTTTTTAGCCATCGAAAAAAATAATATTCATGTGCTATGGTCTAATACAACAATTATGAACATTTTAAGCCCTACTTTAAAAAAGGGTCAACTAGCCTATTGCAGGCGTCACAGTGCGTCACGCAACAACCGTAATGTTGCGCAACGTGACGCGGGCGTGAGGCGTGTTCGCGTCACGCGTCGCCGCTGCTGCACGCTGATGCATAGAATGAGCTGGGAAACGTACTGCACTTGTGCAGTGTCTTGTGCGTTTATAATGCGAGATATGACATTAAATTTTACGGTGATAAATAATATTGTTCAAGCACAAGTTCACTGCGTTCAGGTAACAGATCTGTAGGGTTACTCTTGAACTAATTGGAATGGATCGTCATTAGGAGTGTGCTTTCGTACGCTTGTGTAACAACACTAGCGCCAACTTGGATCCGTATTTTGGGAAAATTTAATTACTTACCGAGTTTGGCTCACCCAAAATCCGCACAATACGGGGTCAATTTGGAGCCAGTGCGCAAAAATAAGTGTAAGAAAAATCACAATGTCAATGCCGATCGATCGGATTCGGTTCAAGAGTAACCCTACTGATTGTAGCGGTATACACAGGTAATGATTGTTTCTGACCCCCTATATTTTTTTTGTACAACTAAGTTGGCAAACAAGCAAACTTGGCAGCTCCTGCCTGATGGTAAGTGGTGTCAGTCGCAAATACATTATTTATATGGCGGTATTTCCGGACCGATACGACCTTCAAACTTTCAAAAAAAGAGCGTATTCCTTCCTCAAAGGCCGGCAACGCACTTGTAACTCCTCTGGGGTTGTGGGTGTCCACGGGCGACGGTAATCACTTACCATCAGGTGATACGTATGCTCGTTTACCCCCTATACCTTAAAAAAAATACATTGACTCTTGTGAGATACACAGCAAAACTGCAACCCCCACAAGAACCGCAGTGTACGTTGCCAACTTGTGACATCAGATGTAAAGTCACGGTACCCAGTTATTTCACTGCCTTATCTTACCCTTCAAACCGGAACACAGCAATGCAAGCACTGTTGCTTTGCGACAGAAATAGGTAAGACGGAGATACCCAAGCAGACGACCCTGGTACAGAGTCTCCCTCCGGTAAGATTTTACCTAAGACAAGCTTTTGACTTCTGAAGAGTTCTAATAATTTTGGAGATGTTGAGTCTTGTCTGTAAACTGTTCTACTGGGTTATCTGCAAAAAATCTAATAATACTGAGTGTCTACATTTTAAATACGACAAGGAAGTTCTTGGACTTCATCTCAGCCGATGCGAGCTTCACCTGAGGAACTGATTATCTTACCTCTAATTGTCGGAACACAACAATGCTATTAACATTGTTATTATGGCGACAGACTTACGTAAGACGGTGGTAGCTAGCCAGGCGGACTCAGAAGTCCTACCACCAACCAAAAGCAGTAAACTGCTCCCATAAAAAACTAACGCTAAACGTCCAGATCAGTGCCGGGTGATCATAATCTTAAATCCACTGGACCACGGAGGCGGTTTGCTCTTCTAGCCTTGTGATACTCATGGAAATTTATCTATTTAGTAAGCCGAATATGTTCATTCCAAGCCTGATGTAACGCGTTGCCGAGCTCGAACAAGTAACCTCATGTCGACACAGCCAGTTTGGTTTGTAACAATGCTTCTCGATTAGACCATCTATTGCGATAAGGAACTGCGAAATGGAATACGCACTGCTCACTCGCCCACATACACTGAGAATCAAAAATAAGTAGTCGCTCATATTCATCATTCTATTGCTCGAAATTCCATAAGATATAATTTGAATGTCGCGATACAAAAAGGAAATTTTATACTTACGTTTTTTTCTCGGGGGGAAATACTTAACCGCACCGTACCCGCATACTTACCTACGAGTAGTTATGGATTTTGAACCGCCTCCATGGTCTCTAGCGGTTAAACATCACCGAGTACTGATCGAGAGGTCCGCGGTTCGATTCCGCATAGAGGCAGAATTTTTTCTGCTTGGGTTGGTTGGTGGTAGTGCTTCTGAGCCCGCCTGGCAAACTACCACCGTCTTACCTAAGTTTGTCGCCATAATAACAATGTTAACAGCATTGTTGTGTTCCGATAATCAGAGGTAATAAAGCCAGTTCCTCCGTTGTTGAGGAGTCCAGGTGAAGCTCGCTTCCACCTTCGGCTTTAAATCATCTCTTACCATTAGGTGAGACGAATTCCAAGAGCTTCCCTGTGCTATATAAAAAAGGAGCCGTCACGGGACGCCTGGCAGAAGTGAAACATCGAAATTCATACAGTCATATTGGTGTGGCCTCGCAGTCAGTCTTACTCACCTGCCGCTAAAGAGAATACTCAAACACAGTAACCGTATAGTTGTTTATTGTTTATTGTTCAATTACATATTATACATATTCATTTTTGAGATACAATATAGCAAGTAGTAGGACCACGAGGAAACGGATTTTTTTTTGCTCGTAAGTGTAGCCGATGACGTCGCGGTGTTACCTAACGTGACGCACAGTCGCATAGTTCCCACGAGTTGCGCACCTCGCGCTCGACTGAACACGGAGCATTCGCTGCATATAATTCGCATCGGTGGAGTTACCGCGAGCGATTTCAAATATTCCGCACGCAGACCTCGTTGGGAGAAAAATTGAGATGTAAAATGTAGCACCAACAAAAGTATGCTCACACCACGAATCACAATTGAAATATTATCGTGTACAGTAAGCTCCTTATCAAGCTTTAGTGTTTGACCTTTGGACCGTTCTCATGTCGCTCGTAATAGTGGCGGTTTTCGTAGTGTAAATTTATAGCTTGAATGGGAGCTTGCTGTACGTGAAATACCAAATGTAACGAATGGCGATATAAAACAGGAGGATTAAAGTAATTTAACCTTCCGACTTTCATCTTCTTGTGAATGCTTTACGAACTACTAGTAGTCAAGTGTTTGCGTGCAAGTGAATGGAAAAAGGAGCCAGAAAATTGCCTTAAGTGGCAGTTGTAGGACACAGCTCGCAGGACTGCCGGTCGTTGGGGTGGAAAGGTCCTCTAGTGGCAGCCGCGTACCGGGAGACGCAGCGTTGGTGGTCCTCCTCCTCCTGATTAGTTTAGAGATTCCTGGGGGAAGCCTATGTGTGCCTATGTCCAGCAGTGTGGGCTTCTCTTGACTGAAACGATTATGATGACGTAAATATACTCACCAACATCTTTCAGTGTGGAGCATCAACCCTTCACAGAAGGGACTTTGACATTGTGTCTTCGATCAATCACAATATGTAGTAATTTTTGTAGTCAAATACTATTAATGGTTTATATGCTGAATAAAGAAGTTTAAGTTTTGCAACACCAATTAAATATAATGTTTCATCAACTACCGAATCAAAAATATTTCAAACACGTTAATTTATATTCACAACACACTGACTAAAAATTGATGTAAGGTTGCTAGGATATTATTTACTCTCTATTTAGTCTCTACAGTTCTATTCACAACGATATAATGTCTCCCTAGGCATTACTGTATTTTAATACCCAAGCCTCCTTAGCGCGAACTCGCCACATCTCATTTGCAGATGTCAAAACACGCGCCGTGTATTTTAATAACATAAGGAAAGTTTTCATTCACTCTTTAAAATAACAGCGCGGAAAATGATTTCAGATTATGATTTTATTAATAGAGGTTTTAGATTGCGAGTATGAAACTTTTTAATTACTAGCTTTTGCCCGCGGCTTCGTTCGCGTTAGATTTGATTTTGAGTAAATGAATGAATGTCAAACTCAGTCATTTAAAAAAACCTCTTTATAGACAATATTAACTACTGGGTTACTACGAGTAGTGAGCAAGCTACGTAGAACTGGCCATGAGAGAAGCAGTTTCCTCTTAAATCTATTCCAGCAAAGTCAAACCATCCGAGTGAAGTCGACCAATCCGCACTGGGCCAGCGTGGTTGACTAAGGTCTAAACACCCTGACATAGGGTAGGCTCGAGACCCTCGGTGGGGACGTATATGAGCTGATATGATTACAGTATGAACTCACTTTACGTACGTACGTGACGTACAATACAGTCGAGGGATTCCCCGTAAAACATCAAGTTGCCAACTTCGGACGCCCTAAGTTGGCGTTACGTAAATAGTACTTGAACGCCTTATGAATAAAAATACAGATACAGGTAGCGCAACTTCCAGATAAATCTAGCGAGACTGATAAATATAAAACGTATTTTCACAGTCAAACTACAAACCGTCAGCATTCAATTCCAAAACAAAATACTGTCACATTCAAATCCCGACTCATATCGGATTCTGTCGATATATACTTTTGACCCGGCTCCGCGTAGCGACGTTTTGATCGGATCTAGTCAATACGCCAGCGGACGTGGCCTGCATTATTTATGTGGGAAAACATGATGGCGGCATTGACATGGCTTAGAGTGGACCGGGGAAACGAGAACCTATTATTATAGTAATAGAACTCCTATTCAATAATGTACCCGGTGAAGTGTGCTTTTGCACTACTGACCAAAATTGCAAAAAGTATCAAGCCTGGGAATAAACTGAACAAGAGAATGATAAGAGAATTCTAAAAGAATGTATAGCTGATATGTTTAATTATTTTATCGATGTTGACAACTTAAATGTTATTAGACAACTAAACTTGCCGTCAGTAACTCTTAAGCAAAATACATATAATAATTAATATGATTGTTCAGTCCAACTTGTTGGGCGCAATATATTGTGTCTGAGGTCATTAAAATGGTCTTACAAGGCTATAGCGAATAGTTGATAAGGATTTGATTAATGGTAGTAAAGGAAATGGTAGGATTGATTTATAAATGTAGTAATACGTATACCGTATAATCATATCAAAAATTATTCGATTGTTTCGTTGGAATTTTTCTGTTTGAAAGACTTTTTTCTGTAGAAGGTCCAAAAACGCATGAAAAACGCAGCTCTATATCCACGGGAAAGAAGGACGATACCCCGTATTCTTTATCCGTCATGGGCATTTGTATTAAGTACGGTTTTTCGTACGTCGGTGGCGCTGTGGACTCGGCACTTGCCTTCCAATCGGGAGGTCCGGGTTCGAGACCGCCATGTACCAATGTGTTTTTCGTTTTCGAATTACATATGTACATCTGTCTGACGCTCCTACGGTGAAGGAAAACATCGCGAGGAAACCTGCATACATCTGCGTAGAAATTCAATGGTGTATGTGAAGTCGACCAATCCGCACTGGGCCAGCGTGGTTGACTAAGGCCTAATCACCCTAACATAGGATAGGCTCGAGCCCCTCGGTGGGGACGTATATGAGCTGTGATGATGACGGTTTTTAATACTTCACGAATATTCGTTTCACCGTCATGCGTGCCAAAGCGTTCGCCAATTTATTTCGCATTCGTCGATTTTACTCCGGCACCTTATCACATAATTTGTCATTTTCCGATGTGAGTGTAGTAAGTACAGAATTTCGCCCCGCAATTGCCAGTGGATCGTGGGCAGAATAAACAAGAGCGGCAACTGATACAGTTGCGTAAACTTCAGTTTCTATTTTGGCTTAGCCTGTTGTTGCGTGGGACCACGTCCCCATATTTAATGAACAGCTTCGGGTCAAATGTCTAACTGAATCCCAAATAAGTAGGGAGGCTGAGAGCCGAATATTTTCAATTTTACGTAATCTTTCGCTCGGAGGTCCTAGCCTGAATATAGTTTTGTTACGATTATTGACTGTGAATTGTTTAGGTATTGCGTATATGTAGCGGTAATATGTAAGACTAATTCAATATTAACTTTAAATAAATCATAAAGTTTACAGTTTGTTCCAAGCCAAACGACTACACAACTGTAGGACAGCTTTGATTTGTTTGCGCATTCTTTTGAATCATCGTTCTATTCATAGAGCGTCTTTAGCGAATTTTCACTTTAAGGAAAATGTTGCATCACTGAGTTCCAAAGTATTTCAATAAATCGTGGGTCACACACCTATACTGTACTAGGCTAGATAATCTAGCAAACCCAGCGCGATGTATAAGTCCTTATGCTGGGCCAAATCGAAGGCCTCGTGCTGACCGAGATTATCAGCAAGATAGCAACCAGAGCAATGGTATATTGTCCAATAGATATTATCTAGCAGGTAGACTCGCCAACAAGACTTTAGGATCCACCAAAGCTCTCGCCTTCATTTTAACTAATAGAGGTGAACCTGCAAAGGCCATCTGTGGCCGGCCAAGCGCGACTCAACGCTCGCGCACCGAAGGTTCCGTACAAACTTATATAACAATATAAGTTCCTAACTATGCACATATCTATATGGTTTTCTTTACATGGCGCTATAAGACCTTGCTACTTGCCAAATTCCATGATTCTAGTTCAGCGGGAAGTACCCTGTATGTGTTGATTCCCTTGCGAAATCGCAAAATTTGCGAAAATATGTTTTGATTGCGTTAACTTACAAGTGTGATAATTTCTCAGCTAAAAGAGACCGGAAACTCGAGTATTCGATACTAATTTCAGTTTGATATCTCTGCGCGCGTTCCGAAAAAGGGTCTTGACAGACAGACAGACAGACAGACGGACAACAAAGTGATCCTAAGGGTTCCGACTTCCATTTGAGGCACGGCAACCTAATATTATAGAAAAGACATAATCGATCCTAAATACGTCATCGAGCAACACGTTAAGGCGGATTTATATTTGTCTGACGTGTCGTGTTTTAATGTTCCCTGAGATGACGGCTATCTTTTGTACTCGCGGCAAGCTCACGCGTGCACAATGTTTTTCCACGAATCGTTCGACTCCGATTCTGATCCTCCCAAAGAGTAGCTCTATTGGTCTGATGACTATATTTTCCCACATTTCGTGTCGTAAATTATACATTAAAATGAAAGGAAAAGGCTACACGCGCAATGCGCAACTGACGCGTCAAAACAACACAGGCGCGTGCACACTGCTCTGACGGCGCCACGTCCCCGCCTTTCTCGCCTCCCCCAGCCCAGGCACTGACACGATCGGGATTGCTTTTGATGCGACACAACACATCGCGTCATGCTGGTATAAATCTCACCATACTAAATGTATGAAACGCATACCGTTCTGACGCATCACAACACGTCACGTCAGGCAACTATAAATCCGACCTAAGTCTCACCGTACTAAATGTTTTAAACCCATACTGTTCTAACGCATCACAGCACGTCACGTCAGACAAATATAAATCCGGCCTTACACCAGACGCAAGCATGATTATCAAATCATAATCGTGTAACAGTCAAAGTTATATTAGCTGAAAACACTGCAATATTCCCACAAAGTCCGCAATTCTAGGCTTAGCGCAAAGGCGCGTTAGCACGACAATTGCGTTTAGAATCCCATTTTGTGCCACACGGCTCTTTGTAACTATTTGCATGAAAATTGCCGTCTGAGACGCGGATTAGTCGGATACTGTTGGTCTGGTGCTTGCAAACGAAACGGGATATTTAGTTATTTTCCCACGTCCTGCGACGTAATGAGCTCATTTATCTTGGACTGTGACAAAGTAACGTTGCGGCGAAGACTTGGAAAGAAAATTATGGTTCGTATAGCTTTTGCCCGCGACACAGGCAGTTTAGATGTAACCAGGTTTACCGGCAAGATTCTGGTGAAACGCCATGTTAGTAAAGTGCATTTTCAGAATAAGGTGGTTTTGATCTTTTTTTTTATTGCAGAAAGTTGGCAAACAAGCAAACTGCCCACCTGATGGTAAGTGGTAACAGTCACCTATAATACACGTGGCTCTTGTGAGATTCGCAGCAAAACTGCAACCCCCACAAGAACCACAGTGTACGTTGCCAACTTGTGACACAAGATGTAAAGTCACAGTACCCAGTAATTTCACTGCCATATCTTACCCTTCAAACAGGAACACAGCAATGCAAGCACTGCTGCTTTGCGGCAGAAATAGGTAAGACGGAGGTACCTAAGCAGACGACCCTGGTACAGAGTCTCCCTCCAGTAAAATCTAAATCTCCTAAATCAGTAAAATCTCTGTAAGTAATATTCTCCACTAAGCCATCGCCAATATAAAATATCGCTTAAAATTAGGTAACTAAAATATCAAAAACCCCTCTAGATGCCATACAGCATTTTGCTTCTGTTTTTCCAGGCTTGGAAATTGAATATAATTATCAATATATCGCACCAAACTTTTAATTTTTACTCAACAAAAAATGAACACCAATAAAGTAAGTGTTAATTACTCATAATAGTTGTTTATACTAGGTATATTATATTATACTGTATTATACGGCGGTATTCATGAAACGGTGAGACTTTGAAACGCATACATTGTCATAATTTTGATTGGCATACATCATATGGCATAAAAATCAAAAAGCATAATAATATTGGGCATAACATATTAATAGGCATAAACATTATAACACAGAATTGTCAAAAGCATAATATTTAAAAACATAATATTTAAATGTCATAATTTGGTTTGTCATAATTTTTTAAGCATACTTTGGAACGCATAATTTTACTACGCATAACTGTTAATATCCATAATTTTGTTTGACATAATTTAACTATGCATAACTTACTAAAGACATAGTTTTATAAAGAATAATTACTGTAGTTACTCGTAGGTATCCATAAAACTTCTTTGACATAATCTGGAATGTATTTTTCACCATACGAAGATTACTAATTATAAAAAAACTTGTGCTATTTAAAACCGACTCAGTCAACCCCGACTCCACGAAGTCTTGTCTGCCCTACCCCTAGCAGGTGGGTATGAGCGAACCGCCGCGGCTGAGGCTGGCCAGCGAAGCCTGCCATCAAGCCGAGGCTGCGGTGGTGAGCGAAAGCCATCTGCGACGATTAGCATGCGTGGGACCGCCAGAACTCCGCAGTGCCGGAGCTATGACAGAAGCCTTGCATGCTGCATGCCTGCATGTATTCTGCATGCCTGCTGCATGCTGCATGCGTGCATGTATTCTGCATGCCTGCTGCATGATGCATGCCGGCTGCATGCAAAATGATGAAAAATATTGATATTATGACGTGATTTCTTTACACTATCGTGAATTAGAGCTTTTAATTTAGTAGACTATTTCTTAATAAATAAGGTTCAAAAACAAAAGTAAATAATTTAAACATAAGAAAACTCTATTGTGTTATGCATGGCAAGTTGTTGCTTTTTTAAATTAAGGTGAATGCAATGAGTTCGTTACGGATTTATGGATTTTGTCTGTTAAGCTTTTCCAATGTGTCTTTTGAATATTATGCCTTTGAAATATTATGGCAAACATAAATTATGCCTTCTGTTTCTTAGGCTTATTTAAATTATGCCTTTTCATGATTATGCCTTACATATTTCGGCCTTATTATATTATGCGTTATGAAGTTATGATATTAAGACTTATGGCAAGTGATAATTATGCCTATTAATATTATGCATTTTTAGTTTATGACGAAAAACGTGATGCGTTTCAATAGGTAACCTCATGAAACGTGTAAGTTTATACTGAAAGTGTTAAGTGTGTATTTGTGAGCGATATCAAATTATAGTCTATTCAAGATAAGAAGGTTCCCGTGACAGTTCGAAGTTTTCCGTTTTATGCATACTTGTTTCCATAATTAAAAATATTAAGTATGTTTTAAATATATAACTTGTCTCTTTAGGTTATTTTTATCAAAAATGCAATAATTAATTTCATATTAAATGGAAACAAAAATATCAGTCCAGTTTAATATAATTTTTTTTTTTTCAGAAATATAACAAATATTTTTTCGGAATTATAATTTACCTAATTGAACATGACTAATATTCTTGTTTCTATCTAATGTGGAATTAATTGTTCGATAAAAATAGCCTAAAGAGAAAAGATTTATTTTTAAAACATAATATTTATAATGATGGAAACTACAAGTAGTATGCATGAAACGGAAATGTTCAACCTGTCACAGGACCCCTCTTATTATGAATATACTATAGATCATTTACTGATGTTGCTAGAATAAATCCAGAAACATATGTTTCAAAGCATAAAGCTGTAAACGACCGTATTACAAAAAAAAACAACTCGAATACAATATCAGCTCTAAGCACGAAAGCTTTACTTACAGATAAATTTCTTTCACATGAACAATATAATTTTTATATTTTCTTCTCATCGGATCGTATTTTATTTTGTAAAGCTTTCGAGTTGCTTATTATCTTTTATTGCCGTAGGGTTGTGAAAGCACATAGCTTGTCGATAAAAATCATTAATGAAAAATTAATATAAAGTAGAGTAAATATTTTAAGTTACGATCCAATGATTAGGTAGTTGTTCTTATTTCATAATGGCTATAATGATATAACTGATAATTATTTATTCCCAAAGTATTACTTAATTTCTTTAAGTTTATTTAGTTAATTTTTATAAAGGATACATTACAATCAATACCCTCAAGGGAAAAAATGTAGACCTAGAATACCCATTTTACATACAAATATAAAAATAATATAATGAATTTAGAAGTTTGTATAATATTATTATGTATTTGTATGTTTGCTAGGTAATCACGCAATGACCACAATTTTTGTCCTTGCATACAAGCCCCAATTGTGCCTCAGTCAGATCTTTTACATCCCAACCACAGATAGCCGCGAAGAGAAACTAATACTCTCATTATTAATACTACTAATGAACACGTCGAAGAAACAACCGATAGGTACGTTTGCATCTCTAAAAGCTTGGAAACAGATATAAGGTAGGTATTATATTCATCTATCTGTTTACCTTTACACCTGTTTGGCCCTTTTGCAGAGGGTCGGTTCTCCCGAATATTTTCATTTAACTTTCTTAATTTTCTTTTCTGCGCCAGCCTATTCTCCCCTCATTTCCACATCGCTTTCAAAGGAGATTATTATTTTTTCTCGATGAGGTGTGAAGGGTTCTTTACAGTTTTCTTTTAATTTGAACTTTTAAAGGGGCGTTCTAATAATAGGCCTATTTGAGTTTCTTGCTTCGAAAATTTCATCAACCATTTTAGTAATTAACCAATCAGTGAAGCCTTAAGCAATTTCACGTTAAAGGCTAAATTATAAATGATCAACAATTTATAAAATATTTTTCCCGTATATGGTTTCAGTTTTGTTTCGTGCTTTCGTAAAGTCGTTGTATAATATTCGTAAACCATTTCTCGTTAATAATTTTTCATTCAAGAAAATTCATTTTGTTGGTACGTGTAAATCAATATTGATGAATAAATATTTATTAGTGTTAAAGGACTGTCTGTGTCTATAGTATATGATAGGAGAACATGTAGATAACATAAAGGATGTCCAGGCTTATTTTGATCACATTTTTTAATTGCACAGAAATGATATTTTTGGAAAGCTTTTTTACTGTGCCATTTATTTTAATCACATGGCAATGTCGGACTCATTGTATCTTCATACCTTACTACGATGACGCTTAAAATGAAAGATTTATTCTCGTATTTACTCAAACGTATGATATCCGAGATATCTGATTAAATTTAAAGTACCAAGAAACTAATAAATGCGAAGAGTTTCTTTTATTTTTTTGATTTCCTCTTAAATCAAGGACCATGACATGGAAAACTGTTTGACAAATCATTGTCGACATTGATTTTTCACATTGTAAATGTTCCTGTATCTAAGGCATAAATCCTTGGGGAGGCATTAGCCGACCAATCGATCGCCTCGTCCCAATGGTGAACTCGTTAAAATCCAATTTTTCAAATAACGGGCACCGACACACGCCAAATCCCCGTCTGTCGATACCGTTCAATTTATATCGAGCCAGCAATAGTTCGGATCCACAAAACTTCAGTTTGCGGGAACAATTCATCACGGAATTTGTCCTGGGAAATTTTGAACATTAAACCTGTGGATAAATCCGTGTTAGGCGGGCACTAAAGTAGCGTTCTTGAAAATTAAATTTACCGTTGTGTTGTAGGTACTATTGCAGTAGCACATCATTTACAACTACACATATGTGATTTTGAAGTTATATATTACTAGCTGTGCCGGCGAACTACGTTTCGACATAATAAAAAATAGTTTACGACCTATTCTCAGACCTACCGAATATACACAAAAAATTTCATAAAGATCGGTCAAGCCGTTTCGGAGGAGTTCGGTAACAAACACTGTGACACGAGAATTTTATATATTAAAAGATGTACAATTATGTTAATATTATTTATTAGGTGTATATTTGGTTTTCGTTCAATGGTGTTATAGATTGATTATACAGCGTTACTTTTTTATCACCCAGGAAAATTTAAGAGACGCTTCACAACATGGTAGTAGAGTGATTTAAATATGAATAAAAAAAATAACTCGCTTCCTTAATTTTATATAAATTTTCTAAAATATCCCAAAAATTATTAAGAAGGTTAAATGCTCTAAGCATTGTGATGATATCATTAGAGATCGGTATTACCAAATGAAGCATTTCATGACTTCTTTATCTCAAAATGTATGTCATACGATGAAAGATCCATAATACGCCTGCTGGTTCAGTACCTGTACCTCTACCATGAGTTGCCATCGATTGCACACTGTAGTTAACTACAGTCGCTAACGTGTTAACGCAGACGATATCGTTTTCGATAGTCACCGTACCATGAGTTACTTTTGCATTTACCTGACTTCGTAACGTTAACTCGATAGTATAGTAAACGATACAAAGGATACAGACTACTTACAGGTAATTATTTGTTGTCGTCATGTTGGTAATACGCTATAATCCGTCCTCGCAAAAAGGTAGCTCAATTCGGTTTCTTACCATATTGTTATGAAAGATTTAATTTAGTCGGCTTATACGTCAACTTCAAATTATTTCATAGGTTATATTTTTAATCATTGTTTGATTACATTCATGAAAACTTATTTAGTTTTATGTTAAAGAATAAGTTTTTATTAAATGTAGGCCATGTATTGATTTAATAATGATATAGACAAGCGCTCCATGGTTCCAGTTAATGGTGCAATTCATAGGAATATATAGTAATTATAGTTTAATTGTAAGTATTAACATTGTTGTGGTAAACATTGTAACAATTTTCCATTAAAAATTATCATTTTCTATGCTTCTATGGGTTTGTTTTTTAGTACCCATCTATTTAAAGACGTGGCTACACAAAGAGACCTATTGGATTGATAATTTAAATGTAAATAGTGCAATCCGTTATAATTGAAGGATTTTCCATTATAGCTAAATAATTTAACCAATTCATTTTTTCTTTCAGGCTTTAGATCACCATTATCTCAATTGTTCTCGAGGGCCCACAGGAAAATATATATGTTTAATAATATAATATTTGTTTAATTCAATAGAGTTGACAAATATGCTGAAAATTGATACCTGCCAAATGTAGTATTACAAGAGATATACAACTGCATAAATGAGTGGGTGAATGAATAAAACTAAAAATGTTACTCCTTTACAGTATGAGTAATTATGATGAAGCATTTTATATAAAACTTAAAATAAAGCTGATGACGTCTGACGTCGGCCAATATTCATATAAAATACTTTAATTTTACAATATTATGATTATCTATTATGGCTTTATGTGATGTTTAATGATATGTCTGTTGTTGCAGAAGTTTAAGTTCCAAAATTTACCTGGATTTACAGTCAAATGTCCAACCATAGAAATTACTGCACAAGAAAGAACCGGTACTACTGTTATTTATTATCATTCAATAATTATCATATTTTAGCAAACTTAATAGATGAAGAAATTTGTTTAATCGACACTATTATATTATTAAAAT
The DNA here is from genome assembly GCA_963935595.1 of Schoenobius gigantellus. NCBI lineage: Eukaryota > Metazoa > Arthropoda > Insecta > Lepidoptera > Crambidae > Schoenobius > Schoenobius gigantellus. The sequence goes on along the minus strand of OZ012541.1, from coordinate 66,933,586 downwards.
ATATTCTATTGGTATTTTACTTATTTTGTATGATTACAAGTCAGTAAAATTATATTGCTGCCAAAATCTTAATGACAGTATGAAAGTATGCAGAGTCACAGCTACAAACTCACTGGATACTTTAGCAAACTGCATATTATTATGAGGTAAAATTAGGCTAAATGATCTAAGGGTAAAATACAGTGGGAAGTTAGTCTGAAAAATACATTTTGTTTGTATTATTATTTTATCATAATAACAGCAATGGTAGGGAAGCAATTAAAGAATATTACTATAAATGCAATGTTGACTGAAAAACAGTGAATTATTGTGTTCACATTACGACTCTTACATGGTTTTTGGGTTGGGCAATATATATCACCAACAAACCTGTTTTTTCATACCATCCACCTATTTGACATATGAATCAGAATAAATTCAAATATACAGAAGATTGTTTGTTTTATTTCATATTGTTTATATTCATTGAACAGCTCACAGGAAGTTATATTTATTAAGCACTTTGATACTGAATCATGCCCATATTCTTTTACGTAAGGTAATAACTTCTTTTACATAAGATGTAAAAGTAAAAATATAGTTTTATAGGAATGTTCATGACTGACCAGTCTTATAAAAAATGGACAATCTCCATTGAAAGATAATGTTTTTGATGCAAATTCTTAATGTTTATGTTAAATAACCAGAGGTACTAGGTCTTCTGTGTTATTGCAAAGCAGCAATGCTTTTCTGTTTTATATTGAAGGATACGAAATTTCAAGCTACTGTAACTACATTCATAAGATAATAACCTACACCTTGTACACTTTGGTCATTAGAAGACTATAGGTGACTATGATCATCTAAGTAGTAGACTATTTGCTTGTTTGCCAACATTCTTGTGTAAAATATGCACAAATACAACAATTCTGTTGTTCTTTATATTAGATTCAGTATGAAATATAGACCTAGAATTTTATTGAAAATTAATATATTTTGCTTTGTCAAAACAAGGAAATCCTACTTAGGTAAATAAATTAAAGAGTGGGCTCATGTAATTTATTTATTTTTGGTGTAAAAAATGTGTTAACAACATCTTTTTATTAATCTACCAATAAAAAAATCATCAACCAATTTTTCCTTTTTAATGCAATCCAAACTATTGTGACACTGTAAAATCCAACTGCAGCTGTGGCAATAAATCAGTCCAAAAAATGAAATGCTAAAACCGAAGGTCTTGGCTGCACCATTCTGTATTATCATCAATGCCACTCAATCAAATCATCCTCCGCCACTCATCCAAAATAAATGTAGCTGTAAAAAATAAAATCTTATAACAATATATGCACCTTTTTAAGTTTTAACTGACTTCAAAAAAGGAGATGTATTGACTGAATCATTTTTTTAAAATATTATGTTCACTGATTACTCCGCCAATTGTGGACCGATTTTCAAAATTCTTTCTTTTTATCGATAGAGGGATCCTGGGATAATGGAAGGAAATACTTAAATTACAGAGGCACATCCAACATATTTCATTTTTTTCTGACGATATTTAGGTAAGTAGGTACCTATTTTCATCTGATAGTCATCATATCATGTTACTGAGCTGATGATGATGGAAGGTTTCTGGTAGGTGACGAGTTTGGGAATTTTACTAAATATATTGAAATATTTTTTTTTTTTCAAAAAAAATTTAACCTGCTCCAAAACACCAAAAGTCTTAATTAAATACAAGAATACATACAATTATTATCACATTTTTATATTGAAGTTGGTGCCAAACTTTTCAGGTGATATTGCTTGGCACCGACTTCAATATAAAAATGTGATATTGTAAGTATTCTTATATTATTTATGACTTTTTGGTGTTTTTGAAGTCAGTTTTATTCTTTGTAAAAAAATTAGGTATACCTATTACCAATAGCTTTTTATTAGAGAAACAACTCTAAGAAGTTATTTAAAAAGTTATTAAGGTTTATAATATAGAAAATAAAATGCAATTCTTTACATTTGAGGGTGTAAGAATGTTTTACCTCTCTACACAGTGACAATGATTTTTAACCACAATTCTTTTTTTCCATTTGACTGGCTGTTATATCCAGCTAATTCTTTGCTTCTTCATTGTACTTGTTGCACGCAAGTATGGATGTGGCATCAATAGTCCCATTTATGGATAATCTGCAAGAAATGTTTTGTAAATAAAATGTTATAGAATAGGTATTTTAATACTTTGATATAGACTATTTTTAATTTCTTATCAGCTTGTCAAACAATTCCTTAACTTCTAGGGATGCCTTGTAGTTTATTGAATGTGTTATTTTTCCATACATAAGGATGACATTTTGTTTTGTTATTTCCAAAAATCCAAGTTTTGCATTTACCTACTGAAGGGGTCATACGAAGACAATCGGAATTATTACCCATATATTCACTTCAGTTGTCATAAAACAGTATTATACACTTAAGATACCTCTATGATCATAAAGCTATTAAGATCAAAACAAAATTGTATGTAACTTTTTAAAAATGATAATTTGATTTTGAGGTTACTTACATAAACTCTGTATAGCTTTCAGTTTCAAGTCTGTATTTGCTTTTAAACACCAATGCTGAAATGCTTATTTATAATACTATAATTGGCACAAATAGTTGTAATCACTCTTTTGAACTTTTTCTCACGACTGCTCTCTTATTTTAATTGTTTTCGTGTCATTGACGTATATATTATGTATGTGTTATTATTCTTGAACTCAGCCGTGGTTGGCATATTCCATGCAAAAAAAATCACAACTTATTAACTAATTTAACTCAATAATATTATTCCAAACTTGCTTAGATTATCTATCGAATCGAGTCTCACGCTTGAAAATGTAAGTGAGTAACGTAACTACAGAGTTATCGTTTTGTACGTTATCGTCTATCGAGTAGCTGTCAAATCATGAACTCATGGTACCGATTTCCATACAATATGCACAAAACGATTGTCGATAGCGAGATTAGCGAGCGCGTTTTCGATAGGTTCGCGACGTATCGTAAACTATTGCACTCATGGTACCGGTTTTAGTTCACCGCGTTATCGCTAGGGGCGCTGTACAAAGTTCCATACAAAAATTTACGCAGTCGATATCGACTCCAAACGAATGCAAACTCATGGTAGAGCTACTGATCATTCAGCTGACACAACAATTGCATATCGACTACAACATATCGACATCGGTACGTCAAGAATCATTGAGTTCGGACCGCAGCCCCGGTCGTGACTAGACGTCATTGTGTTAGCTTCGTATTTAATTTTAAGTTATTTTTATATTTTCAACAAATTCCTGTAAATTAATGCATTTTTAAAATTAGTATTGTGTTGAAATGCAGTTGTATTGTTTGTGAAGCGATTCGCGGTGCTATTTTATGTTTGTCACGACAAAAAGACGACGTTAACACCAACTGTCACGGATTTGAACGAGCCAACGAAGATTTTCGAAGATTACGTTTTGGCAAAAACTTTAGATCCAAGACTTCCAAGCCATTTGATTATCAAGAGGAAATAAGTACATATATGGAAAAACTGAAATTGTGGAAAGTACCCGTGGTTCGCTAGCAAGAAATTCTTTAAGCTAGTGACGGCAGTTTTGGTGATTGACGGATTACCTACTTATACATAAACCGGGGGAGTATTGTATTTATCATTACCCATTCATTCTATGATTAGGCAAATCTTAGAACATAGGCATATGTTACTCTGCAACATAGCACACATATTATTAAAAAACTATTAGGATTTATCCAGTTTTACACATTGATTGTTTCTCTTTACATACAGTGAAAGTAAAGTTCACCTTAAATTCAGACATATAGTGACATTGCCCTAGTACCCTACCCCATAACCAACTTTATTTGTTAGTTTAGTCCACCTATAATTCAAGGTTTTTTGGTTTTTTTTTAAACACATCTGTGTTACACAATAACTAAAGCAATTTAAGCAATTGCAGGCCTGAATGCTAATTTATGTAGATATTACATTCAGATCTTACTACCTAAATAGAGGCTGCAGCTTATTTCTAAGTATACTATTTAACCTATTATTGACATTGACTTATTAACCTATTATAGTTAGGTAATTAATGTTTTTTGCCTATAAGAAGTATTATTGTTGAGTTTCCCTGACTTAAATTAACTTCCCTAAATCACAATGATAACCCATACTATATCTTAACATAGACTGTTTCTTGATTTTTCACGGTGGCTGTGTCCTGCAATTGATATAAAATATTTTAAACATAGTGTTACATTGTGGAACATTGGGATGTAATGCTCACTGGAAGGTCTGCGTGGTGGTGGCGTTGTGCGTCGGGTCGTTACGTTCCCTAAAATATGGTTGAGCGAAGCGATGGCTGATTCATGCGTCAACCTGTGAACAGGTGCTGCCAACGGGGACTGGTCATTCATCCATATGTTTCTTTAAGATTATTTAGAATAAGAAATACATTTCTCTATTTACTTCGCAGTTGTATGGCGCAGTAGCTTCTGACATATTAAGAACTTATTTGCATTTTTATCTTAAATTTTACTGTAAATATAAATATATAGGAGACGTTTTTACAGTATAAACTGTTTCTTTACTTTTTTTTTTGTTCTCTTTGCTATTTGTATATCACCTTTTCTGTTTTTGTTTGATAATATTATTCCTTGACAAGTTATTTTATTTTCTTTATTTTTCTACTTTTATTTTCTTTTTCAAAATATCCCTTTCTTATCAGTTGCCTTTAAATTCCTAGGTCTTGTTTCATTACCCAGTTTATACTTCCTATTAAAATAAAATTCAACTTTTTTAGGCAATTGATGAGCTAACAAAATGCTGACCCGCAAAGCTGCTGCCCAAAATACTGAGGCAAAACTCAGGCAAGCTGTCATTGAAATAAAGACATTGAAGGATTCCTGCGATCAACTTCTAAGGGAACGTGATGAAAGTGAGATCGAAATCAAAAAGATCATAGACAAAAACACCTTCCTTAAAAGTGAGCTCTCCGAATTGGATGTCAAATATAAGGAAGTACTTGAGGAGCGACACCAGCTGCAGCACACCATCACCGGTTTTACGCAGTGTAATGACACTTATGTGAAGGCATTGGATCGAATCACAGAACTTGAACGGGACTTGCGTGAGGCGAATAGGCAAATTTCTGAACTGGAACAATTTAAACAAAATCAAGAAAATGCTCACACACACAGCTTGTTCGATGAACTCATGCAGTCACCTGGTGGACAAAATTTAGCAGAATCCTCTTCGCCTACAGAGGGTAGGCCCTTATTGAACAATCATATGAGTAATAAAAAATTTAAAAAATATATTAAAATCAAGAAAATGCTAAAAAGGACTCAATACCAATTAAAAAAGTATAACTCATTTAGGAGTAATATTAAATTACGGAAAGAGCGTGCATGTCTAATAGATTCATTAGACATTTATGATAGCAAATTGAAAGAGAGCAGGGGTTTGTATGATAGGGACGTTGAAGAACTCAATAATACTATTAGAAATTTACAACACAAATTGTCAACTATCTCCGAAAATTATGACACGGCTCAAAATGATATTAAAATGCATATTCAATCTATCAGAGAACTAGCCACACTCTGTCAGCATAATGAGGACCGCTATCAGTCCCTTCTTGACAAACAACTTTTGACTGCAAGTGAGAATATTTCAATAACAGAATGCAATGTCACAAATAATAACAATGCACCCAGTCATACATCCTCCGCTCATAGTATTGTATGTCAGTCACCAGTCAATGAGCAATCTAGTTTTCATTGTAAGATGTCTGTGTCTAAGCCTAAATGTATTATTTTTTGTGATGACATAGGCAAAGGTATGGGCCAGTTATTGACAAATCAGTTGGATTTTAGTGTCATTAATTATTGTATGCCTGGCTCAAGTTTCCATGATATTACAAATAAAATTAATAGTTATAAGTTTGATATTAATGACAAACTGGTTATGATCTTGGGAAATAGGGGTAATTTGAACAAAAAAGTACTAAAACATTTTTGTTCTCATTTAAATAATTTACATGTTAATCAAATAATAATGTTTACCCTTCCCTACCATAATCGTTTGTCACAACATGAAAATAATATTAGATACAAACTTAATTTGACATTAGATTTAATGACAAATTATTCGAAAAAATTCCATATTATTGACTTCAACAAACTGACATGTATTAAAGCTTATTTGACAGAAGATAGATTATATCTATCAACATTCTATAAAAAACAATTAGCTATTTCGCTAAGATTTTATTTACAAACTTTAGACAAAAACATGGCTATAAATTCTTTCTCTGACAATGCTTTTATTGAGCAGCCCACTCAAAGTACTGAAATTGCTCCTATTGAGCAATACTGTGGTAGTGAAACGACTGTCAGTAATGTTACTGATGATATTTTTAATAAATCTTTAAATTAAGTAATGAGACAAAAGAGACATCCTCTTGCTTATCATTAGGTAGAAAAGATACTGAAAACTTTGTAAATGTATTGCAAAACCCATTTGAAAACAAAAATAAAGTAAATCTTATCAACCTGGTGCACCAGAACATTCAAGGAATGTTAGGCAAGGATCTGGAAGTGGAATTATTCTTGAACTGTAGTAATGTAGACATCTTTTGTGTAACTGAACACTGGCTTAAAAGTTATCAGTTCATGTTTAATTTCAGCAATCATCTGGTTGGTAGTTCGTTCAGTCGAGAAAAATCAATTCGTGGTGGTTCTTTAATAATATTAGATAAAAAGCTGAAATTTAAGGATCGTAAGGATATTGTGAGTCTTTCGATTGAGCGAACAATAGAAATAGCCTGCGTGGAGCTGGACCAGATTATTGTATTAAGTATATACAGGCCTCCTTCAGGATTATATGACCTTTTTGAAGATACTATGGATGAAGTATTGAAAAAAGTGTGTAGTTCCACAAAACAAACCATTGTTTGTGGTGATTTTAATATTAATTTATTAGAAAATTCTAGTTTATCTATTAGGATTAAAAATCTGTTTTGGTCATATAACCTTGGAAATTTATTTTTGGAGCCAACAAGAACAACTCAATCGTCTGCCACATGCATTGACAATATTTATACAAATATTGTTCCTTTAGCAAGAAGAGTTTTTAATAATTTAGAATCTGACCATTCTGGACAAATTGTTACCATTCCACTTAAATGTAAAAGCATGGAAAAAAAGAATATCACTGTTGTACCAAAGACTGCTGGTCGCTTAGAACGGCTGAAAAATAATATTGGTATTAAATTAAATTATATAGGTTATGAAGAAAATCCAAATAAATTATATGAAAAATTTTTTCATACATTTTGTTCTGAATTTAAAAATATTTTTATTCCAAAGAATATATCGGTTGATGGCACTTTAGCTTTTAGTGAATGGGCTACACCAGGTATTCACAAAAGCAGAATAAAACTTTTTGAACTTTACAATGAACGCTCATTCAATACTAGTGATGAATTTAAACTTTATGTAAAAACTTATTCCAAAGTGTTCAAAAAAGTTTGCAAGCTTGCTAAATCTAATTATTTAAGTTCAAAAATAAAAAACAGTAGTAATAAAATTAAAATGACATGGAATATTATAAATAATGAAACTGGAAAAGCTAAAACTACTAATAATCAATATTGTTTGAATGTTGATGGTAAGAAGGTAACAGTTGACACAGAAGTAGCTGCAGAATTTGAAAAGTTCTTTACTGATATTCCAGTCTCAATCACAAAGTCTTTGGATTCATCCCCCGCTATTGCTGAATCTATAGTGAAGGATCATGTTAAAGTTTGTAATGATAAATTCAAATTTGTACACATTAGTGGAATTGATATAACAAAGTCATTTAAAACTTTAAATAAAAAGAAAACTGCGGATCTGTGGGGCAATTCCGTTGGTGTTACTAAATCCGTAATTGAAACAATAGCTCCAATACTTGCTAACATTTTTAATGATTGCATTGACTGTGGTGTATTTCCTGATCTTATGAAGCTAAGTAAAATTATTCCCTTACATAAATCTGGTAGCACATCAGACCCCAGTAATTTTAGACCTATCTCTGTGCTACCTACTTTTAGCAAAATTTTTGAAAAAATAATGTTGGAGCAAATGCAAAGTTATTTTAATAGGAATAATCTTCTACACTGTAAACAATTTGGTTTTAGGAGGGGTCGCTCAACAACCGATGCTGGTGTTGAGTTAATACAACATATATTCGAAGCCTGGGAAGACTCACACGATGCGTTAGGCATTTTTTGTGACTTGTCCAAGGCATTTGATTGCGTTTATCACGAAATCTTGATCAGAAAATTACACCACTATAGGTTTCGTGACACTGCACTAGATCTTCTAATCTCTTATCTAAGTGGGAGGATTCAAAAAGTAGACATCAATGGAAAAAGGTCTCAAGGTTCTGCAGTTAAAATGGGAGTTCCGCAAGGTTCGATTCTTGGTCCTTTTCTATTTCTTATATATGTCAATGACCTCCCTGATTTTGTACAGGATAGACATGAGATGGTATTATTTGCAGATGATACTTCACTTTTATTTAAAATTAAAAGAGGTGTGCAAATTAATGACGATGTAAATAATTCTATCTCAAGAATTGTTCACTGGTTTAATGTGAACAACCTGTCACTTAATGAAGGGAAAACAAAATGTATAAAATTTGTTTTACCCAATGTCAAAGAGGTTCACACCACTGTAAAAATAAAGGATATAGGTGTTGACCCTGTGGACACCACAGTATTTCTTGGGATCACACTTGATTCTAAGCTGCAATGGGGCCCACATATCGATAAATTGTCAAAGAGACTTAGTTCTGCAGCTCACGCTGTATGGAAAATACGTCAACTGACTGATGTTGATACAGCAAGACTTGTATACTTTTCTTACTTTCATAGTGTGATGTCGTATGGTATTTTGTTGTGGGGAAATGCTGCCGACATTCAGATTGTTTTTGTACTGCAGAAAAGGGCTATTCGAGCAATCTATAACCTTAAAATGAGAGATTCTTTGCGAGAAAAGTTCAAAGAAATTGGTATTATGACAGTAGCGTCGCAATATATTTATGAGAATCTAATATATGTTCGTAAGAATATTCATGTGTTTTGTAAAAATAGTGATATTCATTCAGTTAATACTAGACAAAAGAATATGTTAGCTTTACCAAATACCAGGCTCCAAAAAATTAATAATTCTTTTAGAGGCCTGTGTATACGTTTCTACAATAAAATCCCAAGTTGTATACAAGAACTTAGCTTAAACAAATTTAAAGTTGCAATCAAAGATGTACTTATTAAAAAAGCATATTATAAAGTGTCTGATTACATGACGGACAAAAAAGCTTGGGTTTGAACTCTCAATTCTAATATTTAACAATGTATTGCGTTTTGTTTCAAAGAAACGTTCAGTGAGAGCAATTTATTTATAATCTAAGTTCACGCACTTCTCTCAGAGATAGCTTATATAATGTGAATTAACACATCTATTCTTGTAATGGAAGTTGAGCTCAAACTTTTGCTTTGAGGTCAGCTTCCAATTGACGACTCTGTAACAAACCAAAATTGTAAATGGCGATTTAAAAGAGGAGATAAAAAATTTAGACCTTTCGAGTTTCTTGCCTGTTCTTCTCGAGAAGGCTCTCCCAATTTCCGAACAGGTGTAGAATCAACTTTTTTTTTTTTTCATTCCTACTTGTATTTGCAGACATCTTGAGTATATTTAGGATGTATGCACATACAAGGTTAATATAATTTCTTTAAATTAGATTGTTTTGCTTTGTTTTGACGTCAATAAGTGCCTGTAAAGGCCTATGTTGAATAAAGATTTTTGAATTTGAATTTGAATTTGAATTAGTCTGATTATGAATCAGAATTCGGTTTTAGAATTCCCGACACAGATATTATTTTATATCCTTATAAACTAAAAATATGTCAGAGCTCTAATGTATATCATATTCGAACTTAGATATCACATTAGGTACGCCACTCTCTCTCATACAGCAAAGTTTGTAAATCAGCAGCTTCCTCTTGGCAAGTTGTTACAGCCACCTAAGTATACAAATCTGCAACATCTTCAGAACTACGAGTACGGTGTATGTTGCAAAATTGTGACAACACATTCAATGTCTGTTCCCTTAACCCTTCAACTATAGCAATGCCAGCACTGCTGCTTTACAACAGGAATGGGTACTGGTCGAGACCACTGTGGTTGATCGGGAGGTCCGATCAACACCCAGGTAGAAATTTTTCTGCTCGTGAGGTCAAAAATTTTCCTGCTCGGTTTGGTTGGTGGTAGGGCTTCTGAGTCCGCCTGGCCAGCTACCACCGTCTTACCTAAGTTTGTCGCCACAAAACTATGTTAATAGGATTGTTGTGTTCCGACATTTAAAGGTAAGATAGCCAGATCCCCAGTTGTTGAGGAGTCCAGGTGACGCCCACTTCCTTGTTCTTGTCGCCTTGTTGCCACTTACTATTAGGTGCGAGAAGGTCAAGAGATGTCGTATGTAAAAAAAACTTCTCGGAAACAATATAACAGTATTATATAAAAATCTATTCTGTGTACACTATAGGTATTCGGAAGAGCAATGAAAATTCATTGCATACCGTTCGATTATACTGCTAAGCATGTTTGGGTAATATAAAATACATTTTGGAGTACAAGAACGTTATTAATGCTTGTAGGAAACACGGTTACTTGAACGGCTGCCGTAAGATATATCAACACTAGGGATGTGCTTACTCGATACTTCAGGTCACGTCCGTAAATCGATATTTAAATATACATAGAGAATAGCCCCATTTGAAGATCTTAATTTGTGCCCTCTATATTAGGTTTTCGGTATTAATATTTAAGAATATTATACATATAGCAACGTGTATTAATAATCTTAATTTCTCTTTTATTAGGTTTTTAAATCTGGTTGGACATAAAACACATTTTTTTCATTACTTGCACATAATTTAAATTTACCTTAGAACCGCTATGTATGCAAGTACTAATTTAAAACAAATGGTAGGTAATAAAATTCTTGACATTTTCTCATACCTATATATAAACTTCAGCCTTAGAATACTTTATTGATCTAAAATTTATGTAATGCTCTGTCTGACATTTCTTCCTCTATTACTATTTACTTCCAAAAGCTGTAAATATATGTTACACTCTGGTTTTGTGTGTGTTATTCAGTGGCTGCACTGCTCTATTTTTGAATTGTATGTACAAAAACCTATCCACAACCAGACTTAAAATTGAAATCATTAATGCATCGATAAAACTAATTCTCTAATATCTAACATCACTAAATACGGCGCTGTACGAAGATTGGCCTCCAGGCATCGGTGGATACATGTTGCAGGCTTAGTATCCGCTACTGACATCGAATATATAGATATAGCTCTACCTATCTGGCTTGAGATATTGCCCATGAGGGAGTTTTAATGTATTTTTATTACTTTCAGCGCTCGAAATTGAATCATGTTAGTGAATGTTATAGCAGACTGAGATAAAACTATATTTTTATTCAATTGGAATGGAATTGTCAAGACGGTATCTTTTTGCTATCAATCTGATTTTTTCGTGAACGAAATGCAGCGTAATATGCATTTGACCCTGTCATTCCGCAACCAAGAATATTATATTATGTACTTACATGTATTCAAAATGTTGCATTGTGAGTATGTAACTAGCATTTGATCCATGTTATTTACACGCAAATAAAATACACAAGAGTGAAAATCTATTTCAGAATATATCAGCAGTTAGTATATCTATAAAATCTAAACAAATTATTCTCAGCATTTTCTAAATAAGCTCTACAATTTACGAAGACGTTTAGGAGCTCCTTACAAGGTCTCACATAATCCGAAAGTTCACGGGAGGCGGAAAAAGATTATGGAAACATTTATTAAAGGAATATTTTAAACTCGAGGATTTATTAATATTAAAAAGGCTGATGCGCCCGTGGATCTTTGGGAATACTTATCTAAGTTGATGAATTTCAATACTTTAGGAACGTTCACGTAAAACGAATCCGCTGCTCAGTGACATTCTAAATTCATCTTGCTGACTTATGTTTTGAATTGACATCAATCTGTACGCCACCATAATAACTGAATACAAAGCCTTAAATCGCTTATGCGAGTATACGAAGCAATATGATTGCTCGCAGGTTCGCGAGATGTACTGATAACGTGAAATGTTACTTTTTAAATCATTTCGTCGTCAGTTTACTCGAGTGGCCTGTGGGTGGAATATACGCGGCGGGCCTATAACGTTTTACGTGTACAGTACAACAATGCCTTTAGTTGTTGCGGCTGCCGTGGCGATGTAGTGCTTCAGGGATGTTCGCCGAAGCTCGTACGGATGGTTTCCCAGCTATCATTCGCAAAAAGGTGGCATCATTACTACACAGGCTACGTAGTAGTTCGAATAGCATTCTAAAGGTAATTGCTGATAGGTTGGACTGTCCTATACAAAAACATTGGGTAAGTTTGTTGATAGGTCTTACTAACAATTAGTTTATAAGTGCTTAAATTGTTACTAACATATAAAATGTATGGACTCTTGTATGGTCTGAAATAAAGTTGTATTATTATTATTATTATTTGGGCCCTTTTACATTGCGACTTCTTCCAGCGACACAGTCGCGATGCAGCATCGATACAGTCGCAAATCGTTTACACACACGTGCTACTCAAAGAAGCGTTACAATCGCGCTGCAGTCGCGATTCAGCAGCTAGCCGCATAGACTGTAGTGATACAATCGCGATTCAAACGCGATACAGCATCGATGTAAACGCGATACAGGATCACTACAAACGCTACGACACAAAACGTTCAGTAGTTCGTCGACAGCCACAGCGCGATGAGTCCGCTTGTTTCGTTGTGATTTCAAGAACTCCCCCTCTACCCCCCGGGTCTGAATCGATACAAACGTACGTGGGCATCGCTACTCACGCGCGGCTGCCTCGATGCAAACGCGATGCAGCCGCGCTACAAATGCGCGTTTCCATCGATACAAACGCGCGTTTCCATCGATACAAACGTGCGTGTGAATCGATACAAATACCTGTTGATCGCGGGTATCGCGATGCAATCGCACGACTGTCAAACGCGCGTTTGTATCGCTGCAATAAGTCCCAATCTAAAAGGGCCCTTTGATCATAAATATTATTAAGTATCGATTGACATTTCGAATGCTTGCATTCGTAATCGTGGAATGGCGCGTCACATAAAGTTCTCATTTCATAAACACAGCCGCAAACCCAACAAGTCGATAAAAAAAACTTATTATCATTGTTCACGCATAGAAGACCCTTTATCTCTCAACGCCTTGTCCACAGAGCTGTATTATTTTTTATCTACATCCGATTTTTTAACCCTCACAACACTAACCATTTATGTTGTATAGCAACACTCGCTAACTGTAAAAATTTCGCCAATTCAAAATTCTTGTAAGACTAATGATCTTTACTTTGTATCAACCACACGAAATATACTGTTAAGCACGAAGACTTCGCATTATTCAACTCCAATTAGTAGCTCCTCATCTCAAATTTAAAGTAAAGGCGTAAACAATCATCTAAATACTGGTGCTGGGCTCTATGAAATAAAAATTAAATCAACGTTACAAATATGAGAATTTTCGAAATCTTTACATATCATCCTGGTGATTGTATTAAAATCGTTAATAAAAGATAAGCTTTACAAGATTCTGTAGCCTGAGTTCGAATATTATTATTTTAATCATAGCGCCCTTAGCAGAAATTTAAATGTACAGCACTCGTGCAAATAAAAGACTATTGGAACATTAAGATTATGACATTTTGACGCCCTAATAAATGGGCCACCGAGCTCCTACCAGCCTCGCTGAAATTTCAGCTCTTTTCATCTCTTGTGCCAAAGTAAATTTTATTCACTATTAATTTATACGTGTCAACATCCAATTAAGACACCGATACAGATTTATTAAAATTGGTTAAGAATGTAGCAAACTAACTTTGTAAGTTCGTTTTATTATTTACCGATTTCTCTTCTCAGTTGAGGATGAAATGGGTTTTTAAAGGGGTATGCCTTGAGGGGTGCGATGTCAGACCACCTCCTCGTGGTGCACCCTAGACAACCCGCCAGATTCCGTGGAGCGTGATGTGGCCGGGTTTAACCCGGTGGGCCACTTTCTGTGGCCATGTGGGGCGTCACCTCTCCTTCTTTTTTAAGATGGGGTTGTGTATGGCCCGGGGGCCCGGGGACCCACTCGCGGGTCATGGCGCGTTGCGCCTTGTGCCGTTACCCCTTCGGTCGGGTTGGTGCGGGTCCTTGTTGCGCTTCGGCACGATCACCGTGTGGCTTCGGCACACTTGTGCGGCCCCCATGAGGGGGGCGTGGGATGGCCAAGTGCTACTTGGCGGGCCACCTCGTGTGGCCACCGTGGCCGCTTTTTGCGGTGGGTTGGCGCTTTGGCGCTGCTGACGTCGGCTCGTGTGCGCGGTGGTGGATCCAGTGGGGTCTGCCGTCGGGCAAGCCCGTTACCTCGCAGTGCCTGCACTGAGCGGGGCCGTGGGCCTGGCGCACTTAGCGTCGGGCCGCGTGGTAGAAAACCACAGTAAAAAATTAGGCCCCCTAGAGTATGCCCCGGAAACTCCTCTCCATCTCCATCTTGGAGAGGGCGTGAGGGGCAGGCGCCGCCGACGAGGTTATAGTTGCGTACAGACAGCTGCCCACGATCTCGTTCGGCAGAGGCGCGTCCTTAGGGCGTGCCTGCGCCAGGCGCCAAAGAGGGCATATCGAGGTGTTTAGTGGGTAGTCGCTCGCTGCGGTGTCCCACATTCCCCTCGTAAAAAAGGGGAATGCCTTGAAGCACAGTCAAAGTCTTGCCGAAGGTCATGGGCAAGGGTATGTGGACTCCACGGCAGACTTCCCACTAAACCCTTAGGGAGCACCTCTGGCTATCTTTGGGTGGCTGCGAGAATGCTAATAGCGCTGCGCTCACGTAAGCCATCTGGCCTGTTGGCCTAGACAAAAAAAATGTATGGAAATAACATAAGCTTGTGTCAACTTTACGCATTTTTCCGCAGCTAATGTCATATCCATACATTTTTTCTGCGGAAGGGCTGCGGAAAAATGAGCTAGTGACTTTGGTCTAGCCCACTGCTTCTCTCTCCGTCAGAGGCAATGGGAGCCGCTAGTGTCCCACTATCGCGTATATAATATTTACCTCTACATTTTTTGCACATCATACCTCTCTTCTTTTGTGACTATTCCTCTCGCAGGATTACTGGAAGAAATTTCGTAAAAAAATAAGCACACACAACAACATGCTGGGCTTTACATCTTGACCTTGAGATCGCCCTTAATAGCTTAATAGCGCTCGTAATAGCGGTGGCTTTCATAATGCAAATGTAAAGCTTGACGTGTTGCTGACTGTTCCATCATCACAGCTCATATACGTCCCCAACAAGGGGCACGAGCCTACCCTAACCACTTAGGGCGATTAGGCCTTAGTCAAACCACGCTGGCCCAGTGCCGATTGGTGGACTTCACATACACCTTTGAATTACTTCGCAGATGCATGCAGGTTTCCTCACGATGTTTTCCTTCACCGTAGGTACATAAATGTACATATGAAATTCGTGAAACGAAAAACACATTGGTAGAATGCAGGATCGATCGTGGGGCTCCCGATTTTACTTGGAGCACAGTCCAGTGTCGAGGCCACAGCGCCACCGACGCTCCAAAACGAAACTGTTATATAACGAACTGGACGAAAATGTTATGTATGTGCAATATCAATAAATGAAAAAAAAATACGAGTTTATTTCATGGACTCGTGAAATTTGTCAATGCTGAGCGGCTACGCTAAGCTGACTGGGATGGACGAAGGATGGCAAAGTTTGCACATAGCGGTGTGTACTGAAAGGGTTTGCGTTAAATAGTTTGCGACAAATTGAAAGCAAGTCAGATTCTCATGCGGGTTTCGCCAATAGACGGATATTCACGAGGAAGGCCGACTTAAAATTGCTTGCAATCAAAAATACGCAATCTAACGTTCAATATAGAGCTCAGTAACAAATTCAATTATTAAATCAAGTTGTTTGCAAACGGCATCAATTATCCTTTCGTGGGACCCGAATTGGAAATTTCGCGTCATCCCTTCCGGCGGAGCATAAGATAAGCTCGAGTGTAACATCGAGCGAGTGCAGATGTAAATTAGACTGACCATGACGATTAAAACATTTGCTTATATCACATTTTATATTTGTGATGGTGCATTTATTTAAAAAAAGCTTATTTATACGAAAAAAAATTAAAATCAATAATAAGTAATAAGCCGCAGAGGACTTATATCCAACCCGAACAAAATTGGAACTGTAATGGTCTATTTATTTTGTTAAGTCAAAATAGACTTTCTTGTATAGTAATAGCTACGTATCGTATCAACATCCATTTCAGACAGATGTCGTGAAAATGTTTTTTATCACACTAGCTGTGCCCGCATCTTTGCGTGCGTGAGATTCAGCTTGGTCAATAAATGGGCTATTTAACACTAAAATAATTTTTCGATTCAAACCAGTAGCTCTTGAGATGACCTCGTGCAATATAAGTAAAGTAAGTATAGACTGTATAAACTTAATTTTTAAATCTCCCACTCAAATAGTTGGGTCTGTGAAAACAAATTAATGTACGGGAAATTAGAAAATTAATTTTACAATTTCGAATTTTCAATAACCCCATAACTTTTTATATGACTATTTTAACATGGGTAGGTTTCGGCTTGATAGGGTATGTAGTTAAACAGTTTGTATATCTTTAAAATTGTTTTTGGAAATGATATAGTTCTAATAAATCCTACCTTCAAAGGTTTTTTGGTGTCGATCACAGGCGTAGGTATAACTTTTCGATGGGGGGTGTCCAGATCTAGTTTTACAATGGGGGGTGTCCGAACCCCAAGACCCCCCCCCCTTCCCCCTATCTACGCCAATGGTGTCGATGCTTATTATCCGCACATGTTTCTTCGAAGCGGAGCTACTGAAAAATTCACTCAGGGACAAATTTTGTCGTGTTACGTTTGTTTGATTGTTATCCAGTATTCATGACCAAGGCCATAACGGATAATAACAAAATTTCCCTATTTGTGTCCTGGAGAAGAATGGTAACTTTTAATGGTGGTCTTTTTTATCACAATCGTACAACTGGTTTCCACGGTAAATGTTTTTTTTTTGTAGCGAATCCGATGACTTGAAAGCTGGTAAAACTAAATATGGTTTCGTATGCTAAAATACACAGCGTTATCAAAACTAGAAGTGAATTTTTATCGTTCCTCTAAATTTGTCCCTGAAATTGCTTTCAAAGAGTAATTCCGTAATCATTTACCACGTTTTCTGTCTCTACAAACCTCTACAAGAGTTGTTGACACATTGCAAGGAAGATGCTTTAAACACTGCTTTACAACATCAAATAAAGCTTTGATGATAATCAGCGCAACCTTAAAGCCTGGCATGCAAAAATCGGTTACTCAAACTGGAAAAAGAATCACAATAGAGTCCGAATTCTATTGAAAATTAAGCTATACAAATCTGACTGTGTTGCTCAATTATTTCATCAAAGATATTTCGCATTTGCAAACAGCTTGTAAGCGTAAAGAGCATTACCGTTCGCTCGGCGTTGAAATTAACAGCACCTGTTGGACGGACGTGGGTCCGTGGAGTCGCGATAATTTGTTTATTCAATGTTGATTGCGTGCCTTTTGCAAATTTGTACAGGTGGCGGTGTAATCAAGACCTTTGCGACGCTATTCGCTTGTTTGATTTTATGCGCTGACTGTACTTCAAATGAAATTATGTCTTTGGGCAGGCACCGGCAAGTACAGTTTCGCCCACACACAGAGAGAGAGAGAGAGACAGCAAAAGCAGCGGGGCTGCTGTGCTCCTCAGGAGTATAGTGCTCTGTGCTGTGCCGCGGTCTTGGGGACGGTCGGCTCCAATCAAATCAGAACGTTTGTTACGGCTTTTACTTTTCTCTTGTGATAATAAAGGTCAGAACCCACAGAGGCGGGAAGCGGGGCGGTAGCGGAGTGGAATTTTTTGTAATGTTCGTGTTGCTATGAACAACGTCACACAGACATCGCCCGCGGAAGCGGCGCGGCGCAAAAGTTCCGCTACCGTCCCGCTCCCGTCTCTGTGGGTTCTGTAGTTCTAACCTTCAGCTCGACTATGGTTGTCACCTTAAAAGTTTTTGCTTTCAGTCTAAAATTAATTTACTCGGAACGTATTATGTTACCAGTAGGGCCAGCACGAACATTTGCGTCAAAGTATTCTTTTTTTTTCACTTTATTTGGGAAAACAAACAGTAAACAAAGTAGATATAACATAAATACTATTAACTTATATAACATTATTAACTTTGCAATCAGCATCGTTTACCACGTATTAATAGCTAAAATACTATTCAGAGTGGATAAATAAATTTAAAGTTATAAAAAAACAGTGTAAAATATTGAACTTCCTACTTAATAGTACTTATAAGATTATAATTCTATGTATTACACATGTTATCTAGAATTTACTTCTTGTTTACACTTGGTCTAGTGGCCGTCGTATCCTCAATGACGTCGTCGTGAAATATTTGTATGAGAATTTTAGTGTACAATTTCAATACAGATATTTCACGATGACTTTGAACAAATGTTAGAGCTAGCCCTACAGATCTACGACAAGCACCTAGGGTCTGTCTAATATGCCCCTTGAGTATTTTAGAGTTAAGTTACATCCGGTTTTATTATGTAGACTTACTTATACTATGTGGTACGCGTTCATTGAGTGCCTGTGATTTTAAGTACTCATCTAGACAAACCTGAATATTCACGTTTTTTTTCGGATGACCTCGACGAATGTTCCTGGAATAAAAAAAATATCATGAGTATTACTTAAATACAAATTAACAACCTTAATATTAACAATTAACTACCTTATACGGACTGCCGAAAAAAACTTTCTTTTGCTCTTATATTTTCACAAATTTTTATTATTATTGTCGAAATATAATAATGTTATTACAACTTAGAGAGAGAGAGAAAGAGAGAGATATAGAGAGAGAAAGAGAAGATAGACTAAATAATTTTTTAAAACGGTATTTCCAGAGTGGTACGGTTGTTCAAAACTTAACTGCTCAAAAGGCCAATTGTCGCAGAAGAAGGTTATGCTTACATTAATATTTTCGAAGTTAAATTGAAGTTGCGAATTCGCACAGTTAAACTAAGATTTGCAAGGTTCGCATTTGAATAAACCTTTGTAAAGAGAATCATGTGTATACATAGACCTCGACCTAAGAACACGTCTAAGAGAATTTATCTTAGTCTAAAGTTCCCCGCACTGTCTAAAGCAAGCTCAGGACATTGTCAAATTTCTCAGACTCGCTAAAAGTTTGCCGACAAAAAGCACACTTAATAATATCACATCAAATTTGAACGCAGCTTATACTCGAAGGAGGAGTTAGTGAAAGGAGGTAGCATTAGTCGAGAGGTCGTTTATCAAGCCGCCAGATCATCCTTAAGTAGGGTGACCAAATACAATTGTGTAATATGTTTTACCCTTTGCCAACATTTCGGTAATTTTAAATAATTAAAAGTACCAAAGAAAGATGTTTTTCAAACAATGTAAATAACATAACACAATTAATAAAGTGTTTATCTGTCCTGAAGGGTAAGAACGGTAAAGTTACAGTATCTGCTAGCGATGCCTGTGTTGTGAACGTTAGAAGCCAACAAAAACAGTGAGAATTAACACAAAACAAAATAGTCTGTTTACAATTTATATCGATACGGAGCCATTTAACGGTAAGTGATAGCCGAGGTAGTAGCCGAGCCTTATACATTGTGTGGAAAATATTAAACATTTATGGAATATCCTGTAACTTAATAGTACAGTGGGGGCGGACTGTGAGCTACGAGCCGTGGGACTGAACTGAAGTGAGGGCAAGGAAGTCGCAGCGGACAGAAAGGGGTGGCGGGACCATGCGGAGGCCCAATGCACTTCTGCCCCCCTAGACAAAAGACACACGCTAAGTTTTCCGCAGTCGTTCTGCAGAAAAATTGTATGGAGATAAAATTCACTGCGGAAAAAATAGCGTGAGGTTGTCACAAGCTAATGTCATTTCCATACTTTTTTTTCTGCGGAACAAAAGTTAGCTTGTGGCTTTTATCTATGAGGTCGGGTTTGATATTTTTTGTTCGATTTTTCGTATACGGGCTTTTGAAATTTAGGGAAAATATTTAAAGTTTCTTACCAGTATTTCAAAGCTTCTCCTTAGAATAGTGATCGGTTAATCAAATTTTACGTAAACATCAATCACGGCTTACATTGTGCTAAAACAATTTAAATCACGTGACAAATTCAAATCTTTTTTAATAACTACTACAGAAAGCTCCCTTAGTTGTTTCTTATACGACATCTTAGGGAAGAAAGGGAGCGCCGAAACAGATTTTCTAACTCCTCTTTTATACTTTTTTAAAGTGTTTCCATATACATAGTTGTTGTTTGTGTTGTGTGTTTCCTATATTGTATATCTACATTGATTATTATCGATGAACAGTTATTACATTTTTAATGTTGTACACTATGTCTACCATACACTTTCATCTACCGCAAGTCTGCCGGACTTCCTTACTACATAAGCAGCACCTTTGTACTTGTTGTTTTATATGTTGTTCAATCGTGTTTTTGTGCGCAAATAAATAATAAAAATATAAATATCTCTGAAAGTCGACATTTATCTTAACACTTTGTCACCCTACATCACCGTGCCATTTGGAAGCAAGTTAGTAATGACAAATGTTGCGGTCAGGTAAAAATGTTGTAGGTACCCATTGCTTAATTTCACTTAAGTTACGAAAGACCCTTAATGCTTCAAGTCGTTAATTTGGATTGGATATTTTTGCTTGGCTAGACATGGTATCAAGCAACTAAACTCTATTTCTCTGTGTCACGGCTAAGTGTCTTTAGAGCTCACCAGCGCCGCTGAACTAAACGGTAATCAATTAAAACCACCATTACCCAGAGATTTAAATCTCTGCTTAGGTATCAATTTTGTTTGCAAGCAGCATGTTTTTCAAATTTGTAGTAAGAGTTTACATTAACTTACGTTTTGTGATATCAATACAGTCTTTTGAGAAATCTATTCAGTTTATTATTAATAAGCTTATTGAATAAATGTCTTCTTACGTTTTAATTATAATGTTTCATATAGATATGTGTAAGGGACAATACGCAGTGTTGGCAGACCCGATACAAGATAGATCGACGACCTGGTGAAGGTCGCGGAATGCCGCTGGAGGCGAGAAATGCAGGACCGACCTCCGTCTCCATGGTGATGAAATAATTTCTTGTATGTAAAAAGGTTTTTTTTTATACAAATAACCCTATCACTTAATCTACGCAATTTTAGTTGGAAATATATATTGAAGTTCGAAAACCAGTACCTACGCTTCGATATCGTGTACAGTATAATGCACGTGCTGACATCAATCACGCCGCTTAGAAAAGTGCGAATTTCGAAATTTTCTATTTAGGCTTACGTAATTCTGAGTACGTGGAAATATCGCAGACGCGGGACGCGACGAGCGGAATATCAATCCGACGGGCGCAAGGAACCAGTGATTTATGGTCCGGCCGATATCTGTGACTCTTCTCACACGGGATTGGAGAGCTCCATATAACATACGTGTTACAATGCGTAGTATGTTAACAATCTTATGATTCTAATGACGCACGACATCGAGTCGGATGCCGATTTTAAATCGGCGGGTATGAGCGGAGTCTCTTGAAGCTCTCCACACACAAGTCGGAGCAGTGTGCCTGGTTCTACGTTCTGTGTGTATGAATTACACACGTTTGGTAATTAGATTCTTTATACATGCCATATGTGTACGCTAAATCTTCAAACATACCATATGTATAAGAACGGTTACACCCAGTTTTAACTGGCTGCAACTAGTACATCACCACATCTCTTAAATGTCCCCACTGAGGTGCTCGAGCCCACCCTAAATTGGGGTGTTTTGGCCTTAGTCAATCACGCTGGCCCAGTGCGAGGATTGGTCGACTTCACATACATCTGTGAACTTCGCAGGTGTATGCAGCTTGCCTCACGATGTTTTCCTTCCCCGTAGGAGCGTTGGACAGATGTACATATGAAATTGGAAAAATGAAAAACGCATTGGTACATGGCAGGATCGGACCTCCCGATTAGGAGGCTAGTGCCGAGTCCACAGCGCCACCGACGCTCTAGTCACCTGGTTTTAGACGGCTAGAACTCCTAATATTTAACCTGCTGGCTTCACCTAGTTCTAGCCAGCTAAAACTATGTGTTTTCTTGTCTTGATTTAACCATTTATTGTATGTTATTTATAAACGTTCCATACTTAAGACGTCTCACTTAATATGATTTAAATTTTTGCCTGCTGACTAAAATTTTTACTTATTATATTTTTAGACATTTTGCAAGAAAATAAAATAAAATATACGCTGTAAATAAGTGCAAATAAATCTCCATATCGATATCGAGCGATAATTTTTCAAAATTCGCCGCCCCCGCCGCTTCTGAGTCACAAGGCTGTAAGTGATTTATTAAAGGGTTCTCGGATGTGTATGTTACTTCTTATCGTTTGACGTGCGACAAAATTGAAATATTACATCACTCGGTTAAGATGATGACCGTGTTGGCGTAGATAGGGACGTTGTGGGCACAGTACATATATCTATAGGCATCGCCTTCACATACTCGTAAGCGTATTGTGTGCGATATTATCGTAATGTCACCTTTAAGACCCAAAATGTGACAATGTGCATAGATTAGGGACACTCTCACCCTTTTATATCGATAGTAATCTATATCTCCTACATACTGCTAACAATTTTAATTCCTTACTTCCCACATTATCCGATATCTCCGAGTTTCTTGTTTGTTTTTCGAAAATGCTCTCCCACAGGTCTAGAGTCAACATTTTTTTTTTACTTGTAGTATTTGCATTCATCTTAACAATGGTTGGGGTGTGTGTACATACAAAGATGAAATAATTAGTTAATTAGATTCTTGGTTGAAAATTTTATGTTTTATTTGACATGAATAAGTGCCTGTAAAGTTCTACATATTGAATAAAAAAGATTTTTGAGTTTGAGTATAGATTTTTTATTTCATTTTCGCTCACATTTCTAGGGCAACAACTATGATCAGTTCTTTTGTTCTTTTTAGAGTTCCGTACCTCAAAATGGAACAAATGGAACCCTTATAGGATCACTTTTTTCTTCGGCTGTCCGTCTATTTGTCTGTTTGTCAGTCATTCAAGACCCTTTTTCTCAGGAACGCAAAAAGATATCAAGCTGAAGTTTATATCAAATACTCGGGTATCCTCTCTCTTTCAGCTGTGAATCAAGTGTCAACAAAAATCGCAAAGAATGCAACGCGACAAGCAACAAAGGGAACTGCGACTAATTTTAGGCGCGTTCCACCTAAGTACAGATTTGCAGCATATTCAACATCATCGCAATTCATTCGTTTTTTATAGGATAAATGCTCTAAGGTTTTTGATCATCATCAGAGCTTACTTGCTTAGGTGGAAAACGGAGTTTTACGAGTATATTCTATGCGATCTGTCAACCTTTTGTCATTGCAAAAAAAATGCTTTTTAATTGAAATGATGAAATGTAATCACAATGTAATATATTTTATAATTTATTAGAAATAAACATTTGAAAACGTAATGAAAGAAATAATGCATAACATTGAAAAAGCTGTTATTGTAGCTAAAACGAAAAAATGCATAAATATGTAGTTGGCATTTTGTTACAGGAAATGCATGTAAGTCTTTAATTTTTTGGCGGAAAAAATCGCAGCTTCTATCTATTTAATATTACACTGGAAAATAATGTTTTGATAAAATATATTTAATTAGAAATACGGCTTTATTGGTGATCAACCTTGATAGTGGGGCAAAATCGGACATCCTTCTTTAATTTTGTACGTTGATAAATAAACGATTATGATATTTCTTCTGAAATTGCCCATGTTTGCGTCGTAAGCCAGTTTGCAAACTGAAAAATTAACGAAACTGCATGCCCTTGGATCAAAAACTTCCCGTTATGAGTATAATATGATATGAGTTTGCAACTTACCCTTTGTCAATTACTAGAAGGGACAAATAAAATTGAGTCAATAAAAAAATATATTGAAGAACTGATTCTTTCGCTCTTCGGAGAAAAATGTAATGTATGTAAATTTCCCCCCCAAAATCTAATAGTAAGGGAAAGCGTCATCAACTCAAATTATTCCAAATGCAATTTTCTCTGAACATTAAAGGACATAATTCCCAATTCTGCCAACAAAAGGAATATCCAAGGGTCATTCGAGGAAAGAAGGTCTTTCCTAGTAAATTCACTTTTCCACTATTCAAAGGGCTAATGTTGTAAAGGAAATCATTGTAAGTAGCATTCAGGCGAAGCTGAACGAAAAATTCTCATATTACCTAATAATATTCTAGATACCTAATAGAAAAAGGGATGTTATCAACGTTGGTGTCCAATCGGAAGTACAATTTGCACAATAGGGATGCGGATACAGTATGAATAATCGGAAACTATTAGTCCCTCAGTTCAAAGAAAAGAATGCAAACACGCAATTTTTAACGAAATATTAAAACACTACTGAGATAAAGCGATTTAAAGTAAAGGGGGGAAGGGGGTCTCGTTACGTTCCAAGTAAGTAGAAAATTTACCCACGCATGACGTCGTGTACCATTCAAATCAATATGCCGTCAAAAGTATTTGCTTGTGTAAAAAAACGTTCCCAATAGGTATTTGTTAATAACCTACATGTCAGACAATTAAAAAAATAGACTTCTTTCCTCATCATGATTATCATTACAGCCCTCTCTTGGACATGGCCTATCCCAAGGATCGCCAAACCGATCGGTGCTGCGTTTCCCGCATCCAGCGGCTCCTTGCGACCTTCACCAGATCGTCGGTCCACCTTGTGGTGTCAACCAACACTGCGTTTCGCGGTACGCGGCCGCCACTCGAGGACCTTTCCGTCCCAGTGGCGGTTCGTCCTGCGAGCTATGTGCCCTGCCACTTAAGGTTTGCAATTCTGTGGGCTATGTCGGTGACTCTTGTTCTTCTACGGATCCCATTATTTCTGACGCGATCATGTGGAGAAACCCTGAGCATAAGCTTCTCCATTACTTTTTGAGTGTCTGAGCCTTTTTTATGAGATCCATTATAAGCCGTCACGTCTCAGTTTCGTACGTCATCACTGGCAACACGCACGAATTGAATACTTTCGTCTTCAATTCGTGCGTGTGCGTTTGAAGACGGGCCGAGAATATGCTGCGTAGCTTCCCGAACGCTGCCCAGCCGAGTTGGATCCGTCGTTTTACCTCTTTCTGGAAGTTGGACTTACCGAGTTGGACTTTTTTCCTATTTAATTTTAAATTTTAGTCGTTTATCATCCACACAAAAATTACAAATGTGAGAATAATCTGACTATCAGTCTGTCTACCCGTGTTGCCTAACTGAATTCGATACAATCCACTTAAGACTCAAATATATTCATACTCAGCGGTGTTAACAACTTGCAAATGTGCAATGTCCTGTCTCCTTTTTAGTACAATGAACATAACGCTAGATGTAACCACTAAACATAGTATAATGAAATAGATTAAAATATTTTTGATCTGCTTGCTATAGTTTATTCAATTACCTAGGTTTTGTAATATACGACGCAAACCGATTGTAATTTACTAGTGCGTGACGAGCAAACGTTCTACCTTTTTGGAGTCCTTTGTTGGTCGACAGATGAACACTAATTGAGTTTAGCTCTGTTTTGTAACGGCGTATTTTTAACATTGACCAACGACCACTAAATGCTGAATTTTTACATTGTTCTCATTTAAAATATATAGCTTTTTCGATAGATTACATATTTTCGTCAATTTTTGAGTAAATCTTAATGATTTATATCTCTCGCAGGAATATTGCGATGCGAAATTAGAACTCGTCCTATTTAATACAAATGTATAAGTACCTAAAATAGTATGCGGATAAACTAAACGCATATCGAGAGCCTGAGAAGTATTAGAACAACTAAAACTTTTACGGGATTAAAACGCGTTTGGTACCTTATTTTGGCTCCGACGTTTCGGCCAGGTTTCACCGGCCGTGGTCACGGGCTGACTGTAGCAGCGATGTTACGCCTCAGTGTCCGATGAAGAATCTTCCTCCACCGTCACACTATTTCTCCAACTACCCCCGCACACAACACTAACAGTGTCCCTATTCCGAACGATAGCCTATTCCGAACGATACATCCAGAATACGGCTATCGTCCGGAATAGGGACACTGTTAGTGTTGTGTGCGGGGGTAGTTGGAGAAATAGTGTGACGGTGGAGGAAGATTCTTCATCGGACACTGAGGCGTAACATCGCTGCTACAGTCAGCCCGTGACCACGGCCGGTGAAACCTGGCCGAAACGTCGGAGCCAAAATAAGGTACCAAACGCGTTTTAATCCCGTAAAAGTTTTAGTAATTTAAAATGCAACGCGAAAGTTTAAAAGTGTATATTAGAACAACTAGCCATAAATGAATTTTATAAATATCGTTCTAAATAAATTCGTAAATATTAATCAATCTGAAGGTTTAAGATTTTTTATAATTATCCTGATTTCGTCATTCTCATTGCCGCGCTTAAACAATTAAAGCTAGACATAATGCAATTTGTCCAACAAGTGCCTTTTCTATAACGCTTATATCTAATTAGAAAGAGTTTAAGGAAATTCAACCCCTAAGGGGATACAATATGGATTGAAAGTTTGTATGAAACTTCGTTATATTTGAAGCTTAAGCCATGAACGGTGCGGTACTCTTCTATCTCACAAAAGACCTCAGCCAAACAACATTTTACTCTATTCCATGAATGCATAACCAGTCACATAAAACCAAACCCTAAACGCATGGAATGGCAGTGTATGGGAATGACATTACAAAACCACGCGACCTATGTCAGTCTCATACAGAAGAGCCCCATTAAGCTGGAATGACGCGCCCCACTATCGTATTTACGCACTCCTGCCCCCCTAGCACGACCATCAAAACACGATATGATAAAGCGGTTTATCACGGTGAACTGTCAGAATACAATAGGTTTTCATCTTATTTTGACAGTTCACCGCGATAAATCGCTTTATCATATAGTGTTTTGATAGTCGTGCTAGGGTGGTAGTCGCAGTGTGGACCCTATCACGCGCGCCCATAAGGGTAGGGAGAACACCGGGGGGTTTAGTGGGTAGGCCCGGCTCTCTGCCGGGAGAGCCCCACACACGCTCGTCGTCTAACCAACGGCGAGTACATTGCGGTCACGCATTACCCTCGAAAAAAAAAGGGGGCGCTGCTCCCGTAAATTCCGATAAAAACGATTTGTGTTTTGACAGTTCATCGCGATAAACCGCTTTATCATAATATCGTGTTTTGGTGTTCACACTAGAGTGGCAGCAAATTTAAAATGTGGACGCACTACATATAATGGAGTAACTAGCACATATAACTCGTATAACATTTTTATATTTAAGTTTATCATTTCACGGAAATCGTATAAGGGTATTTCGTTTTGAGGTACAGAACCCTAAAAGGAAAAAGTTAAAATACATATCAAATTAAAACTTATAATAACAAAGTATGTGACATGTTATGTTATACGTATAAAATGTATTACAGTAATATTAAAGGTCCGTCTGTCACAGCTAATTTTCTCCGAAGTACTAAAGGAGATCAAATTTAGTACATACTAACTGTGCCCGCGACTTCGTCCGCGTGGAATAGTAACTTTTGTTGACGTTGATAAAAAGTAGCCTATGTTATACCTTATATAATTAGCTATCTATTAGTGAAAGTCCCGTCAAAATCGATCCAGCCGTTCCAGAGATTAGCATGAACAAACAGACAGACAGACAGACACAATTTTTTTTTAAATTGTGTCTGTCTGTCTGTCTGTTTATTCATGCTAATCTGACAATTAAAAAAAAATGTGTTTTTGTTATTGGGACCCGATATAAATTCGTGCCCATTTAGTAAAAACTTGTTATTTTGACATTACAAACAGACACTTCAATTTTATATATTTGTATAGATATGTAAGTTGATGACCTAAAAATGGACGTGTAATGCTTATAAATGATTAAAAAATTTTGAAGTTACTCCTTAAAAGTGGGGGAACACTTTTTGGGAGTAAATAAGAAAATTGGACTATGTTGAATGCTATCTTTACAAGTTGTTGTCGGGAAAAACGAGTACAAATTAAATTGATAAACAATAACACTGTTTTTTTTAAACAAACATGGCCATAATATATTCATTGTATGTTGTGTTATTACACATAAATAAATTTAAGTTTATAAATTTATGACGAGATCCCAGATTGTTTCCGGAGTTCCGGACACAAAATTATCTCTGCGCCAAATTATTTTTATTCTTGCTTGATTAAGCAAAAACCATTGAAACGCTTAAAATGTCGAAATCCTCATAAGTAAGTAATTTTCCCGAAAATAATCTGTAACATTAATCAACTAAAAAAAAAATTTGCATGCCGACTCACAAATCGCGGCTTAGCGAACAGTGTGCAGCGTCGAGCGAAGTTATTTTCACGTAGTCGAAACGTTTTCAACGAGAGACGGCATTGTCAGTTACTGGGTCATGACGATAAGCAGTCGCTCATTCAATTTTTCGCTCCCCCATGCGGCTTTCAATATCTCGATAGCCAGTTACAAAGGAAAATAAATAGTCTGCGAGGGGATGAGCTTGATGGCAAACTCATGAGTCACCTTTAAGAGGAGATAGGTCGTGTCGTGAGCACGGAACAGAAAATATTGTCGATGTGGCTTAAAGGCGTTGCGCGTGCTACCACAGAGGCTTTAGAATTTTACATCAACTTGTGCTGTGGAGTTGGCAACGTGGACCATTTGGCGACAGCTATTGTAACGTTGCATTTTGTTATTTAATTATATCTACGAGTATATACAATATTTGTGTAATGTATTCCATAAGTTAATATCACTATTTTATTTATATACGATTATCTATTTTATAACGATATGTTTCTACAAAATATTTATTTAGTACCTATATTTACACATATAAAACCTTATTCACTTTATCCCGCCAGTAATATTTTCATCTTCATTCGCGCGCCGAAATGTTATTGGCTGTTGTCGAGTTTCCCGCGGAAAATCTGACGTTTGGCAGCCCGCGCATGCGTAGAAGGCGCGAGTGAAAAAATTGAAAGAGATTTTCATTTGTTTGGTTCGAAGACGATTTCTGAGGCTTGCAGAACGTGGACTGCAATTTTGATAAAACTTTTCGATGTTTTAAATATAATTCTAGCTAACTTTGTACAGAATTACTAACGATTTGCCTACGTATTCACGTGGAAACAAATTATTACATAATTTGTAGTATTTTTTAACTTTATAACAAAGCTCACGGTAAGTTCGAATATGTAGTCATAAAATTATTTACACAATATCTTACGTGTATAATATTTATATAGTATGATATTTTTTGTATTTTTATATTTTTCTGGCGACGTGTCAAGTAGTCTTTCTTGCGACACTATCGGGTCTTACGATACGTCAAATCAGGCATTTGACGACTTCGAAACAGAAAAGACAACGCCGTTACTTCTGGATCTGTTACTCCACTCGCCGTTCCTGTTGAAGGTCAGACTTTTCCATCCTGAGCTCAACAGGTCTTTTGAGCGTCGACGAGTTTAGAAGTTGTGAGTTGCGGTAACCGATTTTTTGCCGCAACATCTAACTATATCAAGATAAGCGTAACAAGTCGTTTTATATAAGTATTGTATATAAACTTTCCATATTGAGAGAGCAAACGATATATGGCTTACCCACGTTTTTAGTAATAGATTTAAGGTTAGTAAATATTTACTTAACTATTTAAAAAAATATCGTAAAATTTATGTTTTGGTAGTTTTAATTTTCTAATTGTTAAGGATAATTTTCTGTTTTTGTAATATAAAAATTAAATATATTTTTTTGTTTATACTGAATATTTTTCTTTTATTTAAAAAAAACCTGCTCACACTCTCTCTGTCTGAGCCGGGCCAGGGAGCAGTGTGACACTATCCACATAATGATACTGACGTAAAGCACATCCACTGTTTTCTCTGTTCCGTGGTCGTTAGTATGGATGTAGCCATTTTAAGATGATTGTCGCTCTTATTTTGTACAAGCTGTTGCCCGCGACTTCATCCGCGTGGAATTCAGTTATATTGTGAGGCAATTCAGTAATATCACGCGCGCCCTTTTTTTTAGTAGGGAAGATACATTTCGAATATCACGCGCGCCCTAGGGAACTTCAAATTCAATTTTCCAAATCCTCCAGTTTTCATGTTTTCAAATATCCAGAATAAGAAATCGCAACAAATTGCATTTAAATTGCAACCATCACCTTTAATCCGTATCGATATTTACTTCGTTCTCGCAATACCTACACGCAAACGCTAACTAAACGCAGAACAAGAGATGAAAGGAAGCGTACTTGGCCCAGATGCAGTTACGAAACGCAATTCAGTGGTTCGATATCAAAAGTGAATGGAGCATAGTATTCAAGGATCTCAATTCACAGCTAACAATTGGCTTGTGCGTATTTGCTTACTACTTCCACATTGTTGATTAATACAGCTGTAATCGTATAACTATTGTGTGTGGTTGAATGATTTCCGGGTTCCGTAGGTACTTGTAAAGATACATGTATGTCCTATTTTAAAAAAGGGGTCATTAGTTTCGACACCAAAGGGGCTTAGCTATATGGAACCTCTCCGTCCTCTATGAATGGCCCCTTCAAGACCGCGAAAGAGATTGAAGTATACCGACGAACCCCCTTGAGACAAAAGAGATGCCTTTAGGCCACCTTTCTACCCGAAATGTGCTGTTACATTGCTATGGATGCCTTTGATGTCTACCAATCATATTTATTTATTTATTTATTTAATACTTCCAGTACATGTGTGTTCAGAGGTGGACATACTTATAATCATTCTTATTGATTTAATTATGTAATTTATTGAAACAGGTTCAAGTAAGCTATCTTTTTTATATAGATGGACGCGTTCATGGATGATGGTGACTGGTGCAGCTTCATAGCTATGACGTTCAATCGCTTACTTAATTTCACAAAATTATTTCATATTGACTACGAAATCCCTTAATTAGGACAACCCTATTAAGACAAGGGCAAACAAAACGCAACATCCAACAAACATATAAAATGGTCGTTAACAACATTTCGCATTAACTATTACGACCACAATATGTCCCAGCCGTGTTATTTAAATAACATTTATTACTCTATTTACCGCAATCCTTACAAATATTAGCCATATTTCGGCCCCGAAATAATTGTCTGGCGACATCGACCCAACGAACCTACGCACCTTATTATAAACCTTAACGCTTCGCTATAAGGCTTAACAGCTATTGCGAATGTTCGCTTTAACGTGTAGTTCATTGTACGATAATTCCGTGGTACAGTATTCTTAATTATACGTGAGCCAGCGAAGAAATATTAGCGGCAATCATGAACATAGCAAATTGGCCGCTCACAAACGCGAAACGTGACGATGCTTGACCTTATATTGTATTGCTAAGCGCTTCAATGTTAAAAAAACTACAAATCTTACCAAAATAAGTGTTAAAGTGTGTCATACAGGTGTTCCACGGCAATGCCATCTATTCCACTATGCATTAGATGCTATTTGTTTTTTACTAATGTATACCTATTAATGTTTATTAGAAAGAGGTTTTCCCTGTTATCTACTTTATCGTTCGTTATCATAACAATCAGGATGTTTATTTTCAAAATTTTATCAGGTTCAATTTCCGGTTCAGACAGGCCATTATTTAAGAATCTTTGCACGCAATTTGTATTGTTTTTTAATTAAAATTATGTTACGAATTTCTATGTAGGTACGGTACCTATTTCAGGAACATTCCCTCTGCTTCAGATGGCACCGCCGTGGGACGCTCTCCAAAAAAGTCACTCATACAAGTTTTATGGGAATATTGGGAAAATATAGTGTCACTTGTTCTAACTTGGTCCCACATCATAGGACTAGTGGCACTGATAGGAATTTATTCGCATTAAAACTCAAACTGAATTTATGGCTCAGTCAGGCAGTCTATAGATAGACTAGGGTGGATTTTACTTTCCTATTACTAAAACTTAGCTATTACTAACGATCAAAAAACCAATATCCTTAGTGCATGACGTCATAAACATGGCGGATAACTTTCAATGCAGTTTGGCAAAATGACACAGATAGTTCACACGATCGGAACAATAGATGTTTTTGATCACGTTGAAGACTCATTATCAATATATTCGTGGTCATACAGAAGCCATAATATTTCAATGTAATATGCGACGAACCGAAAAGACTCCTTTTCTGCAGTGCACATTATGTCTGGTATTGCGCCAAAGCTTTAATTATAGCGCGTTTACCATAAACATGCTTGAATAAGGAACGCTAAACACGCACATAATCGACATTCACGATCGAAAAACGTGGGATCTATTTTGCTAGGCGTATTCAAGGTTCAAGAAAAAATTACCCGATAAGGGTCAGCACAGACTGTCCGACTGGTGTTGAAAGAAATATATTATCAATTATTATTAGTCAACTCTACGATATGATTGAAATTACGTATTTTATTGCATTTATCGACTGCGTTTACAAACCAATAGAAACTTTTTGATTTTGGCGATTTTCGTGCTGTAGTATTCTTAGTCGACCATTTTTTTAACGTGGGGAATTTTTTTTTATTGCTACTAAGTTGGCAAACAAGGAAACTGCCCACCTGGTGGTAAGTGGTAACAGTCACCTATAATACATGTGGCTCCTGTGAGATTCGCAGTAAAACTGCAACCCCCACAAGGGCTACAGTGTACGTTGCCAACTTGTGACTTAAGATGTAAAGTCACGGTACCCAGTAATTTCAGTGCCATATCTTACCCTTCAAACCGGAACACAGCAATATTTTTCCGCAGTTGTTCCGCATGAAAAATGTATGGGAGAGATAAAGATTAAAGCTTAACCGCGCGGTCCCGCGCCAAACGTCATTTCTGTACACTTATTCCTGAGGAATGGCTGCAGAAAAGCAATTTTACGGATTTTTTTAGGGATCTGTATATTGCATGGAAACAAACAACATACCGAGCACCGATTGCATTGTAAAATAACTGCCTTACTATGGTCGCTTAAAATAGTATTAAAATATATTACGGACTGAGAGCTGATATGACACTAAACACTACAACAGCAGTGTCTCTGTTTCAATATTTTTTAAATCTAGCTCTAAGCAGTCATGGTAAGGCCTCAGAGTGCACAGTTGTTTAACGTGCTGTACGTCAAGTGTGCTCGTCAATTTTGACTATATAGTGGTTCGCCGCTCCGTCCGTCTGCGCCGAGCCTAATAGGTAGCGTACGCGAGACAGCGTTCTCGGAAAAAGTGCAATTCTCAAACCTGAATCGCGACTTAGCTTCCGTCCCTTTCGATTTCAATACAATTTCTCGCCCTTTCCCTTTCATCCGACCGGTCTGCGTGCTGTGCGCTTGCGCCGATTTTGTAACAGCAGCGCTGAGGTAATTCGCTGCGTGGATTGTCAGTGGAATTAACTATTGCCGTATTTGGTAAACAAATGGGGTTTGGGATGCCTGGCTATGTTTATTTATAACATTTACATTGGTTAATGTAGATTTGCTATTATAAATACACGTCAAAGCAAATAATATTGTAGAACCACAAAAAATCAATCTCTTTAAAAACATTTAATTGCATACGTACGTGTCTCATGGTTTATTGGAATTCACCCTCTTAGGTTGCAAAATAAGGGTTGCAAGTTTCTATGAAAAATATTTAAAATCTGCTCCAATTTCAATTAAATTTATTATCCGAGCTCCTAAATATAAATAACAGTCTTTTATATAATAGGCTACTAAATTATTTTTCCTATGGGAAAATATAAAATTCCCGCGGGAAAACAAAAAACAATAAAAACGTGGGCGAAGCCGCGAGCGGAAAGCTAGTCTCCCATAAACCTTCACCTATTCGTCAACAATTACTTACATAAACCATCATAAATTCACTTATATAAAAAATTAGCTGTGCCCGCGAACTACGTTTCGCCATTTATTTTTTCCCGTTTTTGCAACATTTTTCATTGATGCTCAGCTCCTATTAGTCGTAGCGTGATGTTATATAGCCTATAGTCTTTCTCAATAAATAGACTATCCAAGACAAAAAGCGTTGAAGCAAACAATCAAACGAACTTTTCAGCTTTTAATATAAAAAAAAATAATATTAATAGTATAGATGTAGAGCACAAAATGTAATCAATCCATAGACAAGATCTATTATTTTATCATCAGTTCTGACGTGGCAGTATAATCGTACTAATACCACATAATATGATTTAGGAATAAAAAGGATTTTAAATTCATATTATTTGGACTGAATAGAACGAGGTCGCGATAAAACTATCCTAATAGGCGCGCAGACGTGAAAAGTAAATCAATCATTCGTATCGTTCAAGCGGATCTTTTCGAAACCGTTCAATTGAACCGTCTCGCTGAATTTGCTGTATTTCCCTAGGAAAAATTTACGACAGTGATAATTTGTGCTCGACATTTTGTTTTTTTGAAAAATGTGGCTCTACCATGTGTACTGAATTTGCTGTTTTCCCCAAAAAATTAAATTAGCTGTGAATGGGAGTGAAAATTTGTGCGCATCGTTTTATTTTCGAGAAATGTGTCTCTAATCTAATAAATAAAAATCTCGTGTCACAATGTTTGTTATCGAACTCCTCTGAGACGGCCTGGTCTTGTACCCACTGGACCTTTGACCGATTTTTATGGAATATTTTGTGCATATTGGTACAGGTGGTATGTAAATATATGAATTTAACACTGAATTTTTATATTTTTCACGAAAAAAATTACGTTTCATGAAAATGTGGTCCAAATACACATTAAGATTAAAAATAAAATACGCTCTTTTCACGAACATTTTATTCAGAATTGTGGCTCTCATACGCGTTTAAATTAATCGCTAAGTTTGCTGTATTTTCCACGCAAAGTTCGTCGGAATGAACATTTTAAGCACTACATTTTCTATTAAAAAATTTGGTTCTAATATATACATTAACAAATAAAATGTTAAATTAAGTTGCGCATCCATTTTTCGTTTGTTTCATAGAGAATAATAAGGGGTCATTAGTCTGAATAAGCGTGCTATTCTTTCGACCTTATCCGATATTTGCCGTAACTAGTAAGTATAATTGGCAATTAATAAATCCACGGGCAGTGATCCTTTTATCTAATACAATGAAAGCGAAACTTTGTGAGAATACTTGTCAACCTGATATTTCCAAGGGATTAGGCGTTACCTTTATGGGTAAAAAGCAAGACGACGCTAGTCTTGGTAAAGTTCAATCGACCAATAAGGATTGTAGAGTCATGCGGAAGAAATCTCTAATGATGTTACTAACAGTATCATAATAAATAATCATGCCGCTGTTAAGAAACAATCTGGCGAAAAGGCCCTATTGTGGCGCTTACGATATACCCAAAGGACCAAGTGTTGGTAGTCCGACGATTTGATGAAAGTCATGATATGTCGTTGGATACGAAAAGCGCGGAACCGATTGCTTTGAAAATCTTTGGAGAATCCTGAGGCCAACAGTGTAGACGTCTGTCGTCTAAAATGAATACGAACCAACTACCTTATAAACTGATAGACAACCGTCGACTGGTGAGGTTTTGATATGAGGTAAGGGGTTGAGTTGTCCTTGTTAACTAAATTATTTCTCAATGACAAAGTGAAATTCTGTACTTCACGAAGACCTTTACAGGTATTTACTGACGTCAAAAACAAATATAAAATTCTAATTAAACGTCTTTTATGTATGTTAGTATGTATGTACAATACATCCCACCATCATATCATAATATTATGATGTATACAAATACCTGCAACTACGAAAGCGACATTTTACAACCTGTAGACATTTTGCGAAGTGGACATTCTGTGTCTAAGCGTATTTAATATGTAGTTTTAATAACTTAATGATGTACATAATTACTAACATGTAACAAAAGTTCACTTTACTGTTCAGACATTTTTAACTATAAACTAAACACGATTGAATAAATAGCAAAAATTACCTTTTGACGCGATTTGTTCCACTTGTACTTTTGGTTGATATTCTTAAATTTACAATTTTTTCTATGATTTTCTTGTTACACTTTATGTTATCTTACATTCACTATAATTATACCATGGAACTAAATAAATCCGTGAATTACACACACTGTCCAAAAGAGAAGCTCTTTCGAAGCGCCTTCCGGCCGAAGATGGAAGCGCCTTCCGGCCGAAGATGTAAGCGCGCTTCGCCTGGGCTCTAACCACACAGTAACTAAAAAGTTTATTTTTGGCACTTTCACAACGTTGTTTATCACATCTTCTTTATTAATTTAAACAATTTCGTATTAGAATTATTCAGGCTACTGCGATTATTCGAAATTGTGTAAATTTGTTCATTAGCTTTACATGTCTCTGTCAACTTGACAAAATATGTCAGCGAAATGAAAAAAGTAACTCTACCATAGAATAACCGGAATAACCATACCCTAGGACTCTACCATAGAGCCTGTTTCACAATTAAAAAGCTATTTAATGGCTAAAAGGACATTTTGAATGTATTGCCTTCATAATACGCCACATTTTTTGGCGGATAACTTGTGAAGCATTTAATTAACATTTTGAATAGACCTTTCTTGGAAAAGACTTACTCCATTGACAGGACACGAATTCTGTTTATTAAATTTTGCTAGGTCTTTTTTAACAATTGCCTGGTAGCTAAATATTTCTACATACAACATAGAATCTCTTGCCTTAATATCTCCTGAGAGTAAGTGACGATAAGGCCGAAGGTGGAAATGAACATAATCGGGACTCTACATCAACTGAGATACTAGCTACCTTAAAAACTAAGGTTAGATGATAAAGATAGTATTTAGGCGCTAACCAAACTAATTATTAAAATTTCGGCACTGTGGGTAATTGAACCACTGACATCCAGATCAATACTGCCTGATCTCAACCACGAGACCACGGAGGCAGTTTAAATGTGGTCGGACCACGGATGAGGTGTCGCGCCATAAGAGGTGAAAAAAGCAAGTCTTCTTAATTCTTCAAGCATTCCATTTTATTGTCTTAGAAAAAACCTAGCGTGATCGCCTTAAATTTGAATCATTGCGGCGTTAATACAAGCCTCTGTGCTGCCTGTCTTTTGCCAAAGTAGTACTGTATGCACTGAGACTATCAAAATACAAAATCCCTCATAATAGATTTTGAGTTTCACAATCAAGGCATCGATTTGGCGTGGATAGGTGACCGAGATTATAAAGTATCTTATAGATATTATTCTAATGAGTGCTGTCAAGGCAGTCTCTAGACCTTTAATGACAACGGCTGTCTTTGACCTCAGTGATGTTCCGTGAATACTTAACTTATCCTGGCCAATCCTTACTACTGTGCCTGTTATTTACTGGTTTTTTTATGGAGTATTCAAATACAAAAACAACACTGAAAAAGTATTATTTTAGCAGAGTACCTTTTTGGCTCGGTTACAATCACATCGGTAAATTTTAACTAAGACTTAACTAAAAATATCTAAGTGAACTTGGTATAAAGCAGACCTATGTGTATTGCTAAATATTCTTGTCTAATAACAAATAAAACATTAATTATTAAAAAATACCTTAAGAGGATTGTGAAGTAATCGTGCGCGGCGCGAGTAGGTATTTTCTAAAATGCTATCTGTTTCACACCGCTCCGCCTCCGGTCTGGCGTTTACACCACAAATACAACATGCGCAAATTTTCACGCACACTACGACACAGCAGCGCGCGACTCGGCCACGATACTCGGCGGCCGCCGGCCGGCGCGAGAGCTCGAGATTATTATTCTATCGTTCGTAATGTTTTGCGTTGCTTATATTTCTGACTACCTTTCCGCTCGCAACTTCGCCATCGTTACTTTCGTTTTTCGTGTGGGAATTTTATGTTTTCACATAGGAAAAATGATTTTATATCCTATATTACTCAGTGATAATGTAGCATTCTATTAGCCAAAGAATTTTTAAAATCAGTCTGGTAGTTTTTGAGTTTATTCATTACAAACAAAAATACAAACGTACTTAATCTTCTTTTTTCATAATATTTTAGTAGATAAGTTTCGGAATACAGAAATTATTTACATTTCGTAAATTATTCCTGTATTGAAATTTATTGTGAGGGCACTTACTTGGTACCTATCCCTATACCTTATAGGATTGAGGGTCAGGACTATTTATTATGAAAGTATGTATCCTACATTTACCTGTCTAAGGAAAATGCAATTTTTTAAGATGAGTTTTATACTGAATTAAAATGATTTGCATTAGAGATGTGAATCTTTTCTGAAAACAAAAACTAAACATATAAAAATACTTTTATACATACAAACTAAATAGGGACAGGGATACAAAAATTAAAAGTAATAATAAATAATCATCTTTTTTGATTGGGCTGGGCAGCTTTTGCAAAACTTGGCTTTGTTTTTAATATGAGTAGGTATTAGCATAAAACAGAAAGCGCGGATCTTCAACCAGTGTGTCCTACCAGTGCTTACGTATGGAGCCGAGACATGAGTAACAACTAAGGCCATCGTCCACAAACTAGAGGTGGCACAAAGAGCAATGGTAAGAAAATTGGTAGGAGTAACACTCCGGGACAGGAAAACGAATAGTTGGCTCCGAAAACGGAGTCAGGTCTCGGACATCTCGGACAATGGGCTGGACATAATAGCCAAAAACCGAACTCGTGGTGCAGAACTGTCTTATAGTGGAGGCCATGGATTCGTAAAAGACCCAGCGGGAGACCACAGATGCGGTAGAAGGACGACATCGTCAAGATGGTGGGCACGAACTGGATTAGAGTAGCTCAAAATAGAACGGAATGGAGAAAGTTGAAGGAGGCCTATACCGTCATGGTAGAAGAAAAGGCTTAGATGATGACAAATATTTTTTAATAATTATATGATTATTTTTGTTGGTGTTCACCTCAATTTCTTTAATAATAAGCCAAACGTAACATCATCTGCAACTAGCTCCATCTCCATCCATCTTTGAATTAGTCAGCAGCAAAACAGAAGCTACGTTTGGCTTATTATTAAAGCAATTAAGAAATATTCATATAATTATTAAAAAAATATTATTCATCGTCTAAGCCTTTTCTTCTACCATGGCGGTATAGGCCGCCTTAAGAAAAAGGTGGCTAGATGACATTAAAAAAGAAGACTGGACTGACATATCCACTAATAAAAAACGCAGCATAGGATCTTACACGTCAGCGTAAGGGCAAGGGCGTTTTATTGAGTAAATAACTTTTTCAGAAACATTGTACAAAGTTATTAACCAAAGAATTTGTAGTCAATCAGTCGATGAAAAGTCTATGCTGTCAGAAATACAGCAATAATACTGTATGAAAGTACCCCATGTGTGGGGTAGATTCGTACGAATTTCAATTGAGAGTTAAGTCATAATTATGTAACAAATATGAAATACCTCTCATTTTTATACACTAATCTCGGGTATCTAGTTATACTAATAGTTTTAGAATTTAAATTTTTACCACCTCCGTGGTCTAGTGGTTGAGGCCACCGGGTATTGATCGAGAGGTCCGGGGTTCGATTCCCCACAGGGACAGAAGCTTTTCTGCTCGGTTTGGTTAGTGGTAGGGCTTCTCAGTCCACCTGGTTAGCTACCACCGTCTTACCTAAGTTTGTCGCCATAATAACATGTTAATAGCATTGCTGTGTTCCGATATAAGGCCAAGAGCTTCCCTGTCGTATGAAAAAAATACCTATTAGTAGGATTATATGTAATCAGCTGTTTTAAATTATATTGCTAAAATGAAAAAAAAACGTCAAAACCGTACGAAGGATGCCTTCTCCACATATCGCTCATCCAAAAGAATATTGACGTAATTACGTTTTTGCGATTTTTCAGGAGAGCGTTTTAAAAGTTTGACATCGAAAATATTGTGTAATTCCAATCATTCTATTGATATATTTTAATAGTTATGTTGTGTTACTTTACTATCAATAATATTATATAAAAAGTTTGCGAGAAAATTCAAGATAACTATTAAAAAATACCAAATAAAACAAACCAGACGTACATTTATGACATTTTATAAATTAAATATTACAATTATGACATTATACTAGGTTTAGATATGGGAATAAATCATGAATTTAAACAACATTATATGCAATTTCTTTTATTTTTATAAGTCTGTCTACATTTTATAAACTTTAAACGTAATCTTTTTTTAAAAGTTTAACAAAAAATTAGTTTTATAAAAATCTTGGTCATTTAAAAAACAAAAATAAACTACTATTAAAAAATTCTAAATAAATAAATCTAATATTAAAAATAATAAATCTATCTAAGTAGGTACCTGGGTAGTGTTTATAATAATAATGAGATCAAGAGACATTACGGTTAAAGGCGCCTTTAACCAGGTACCTTTAGGTAGGGGTGCGATGTCAGACAACCTCCTTGTGGTGCACCCTGGGCAAACCGGCAGATTCTCCGCCGCGGGCTAAAAGTCTGACGAGAGGCCCCCGTGGACGGGGGGGGGGGGGCATCGGATGGCCGGGTTAAACCCGGCGGGCCACTTCATGCGATGAAGGGCGAAGTCCCACAAAAAGAATTATGTTAAGGAGAGATGTGGCTTTCGCCGGAAGCCGGTTATCGGCGCTTACCTTTGTTGGTGGCAGTAGTGGGGCGAGTTTCTCGCCATTGCGCTTAGCGCCTGCCGGGGATTTCCCCGAGTTTCGGCTCACCTGCGCGGCGATGGATCCAATGGGGTCTGCCGTCGGGCAACCGTTACCCGCACTGAGCGGGCCGGGGGTCCGGCGCACTGAGCGTCGGGCCGCATGGAAGACAACCACAATAAAAAATTACCCCAACCTCAAGGCAATGTATCCTGTTTTGTGCTACTTGAACAATAAGTAGAAGTTGACGACGAACTGCTGGAAGATGATGACGAACTCTCAGAGGATGACGACGAGGATTGTAATACTTATTTTTTTGAGTAATAAGCATAGGGTTAATAGATATAAGGTGATTAATAAAAGAGTGAAATGTCAAAATATGTGGTTTAATCCGGCAAAGCCGACATAAGGATTTTTTTTTTCCAAGGGAACACAATATTAGTGGGCGCACTGATTGTGGCCTACGGCTGCCAATCAGTGGTGAGGATTAGTATCACTAATATTTTTAGATAATATGGTACAGGTTCTTTGCACGATTTGATCGATAACGCTCTCTTTAGTTAACTCCCTAAATGCCTTTACCTAGGGATGGTAGAATTATGTTTTATAATAAACTTATTTGGAGTGGACTCAGCTGTGAAACTCGGGGAGATCCTGCTCTGGAGACACCACAGGCTCCGGGCCACCGGACACTGGTGGTAGAAGAGAAGTCGGGGCAACCGGGTTCAGTAGTTAAGTCTGACTCCGGGGTATTCAATAACCACGGGGTAGGGAATTCCTCCTGTCGGAGGAAAGTGGGTCTGCCTGGCTGTGCTGGTAGATTGCTGGCTGGTGTCTATTTTAACGACGCTACACTATGTCGTACGTGCTTCATAATCATAAGAACGAACGGGTAAAATGGGTTAGAGGCCCTTATATGAAATTGAGTAAATCCAACTGTGTGGAAGATTAGGTGTTCGCTTATCGATGCTTGAGATTTGTTTTAATAAAATAATTTAGGCTATCTAGCCAACAGACACAAGCGTTCGACCGTCAACGTCAAAACAGAAAATATGGCTGTCTCGGCTCAGCCAGTCCACACTCCACAGACTAACTATTCCGAGACAACATAGACTAATAAACATAGATAAAAAACCAAGTAAACTATCGATATTTATTGAATTAAAAGTTCCTGAACTAAATTTGAAAATAATCAAAGACACGATATACATAAAACTATTATAACCCAAGGCGCGTTCAATGTTTTCTGAATTTAGATAAAAAAGGTAACTAATACATGGAAATGTCACTAGATGGCAGTAGGAACCTGATTAGAAATTTCTTGTAGGGAAATTTATGTTACAATACCCCCTCAACCAGGGAGAATTTTACGATGGAAGTATACTGAAAGAGTAAAATTCCAGCTCGACCCCGAGCTGACACCAAATCATAACACCGAACTCATATCACCTCAGTCACTGCTAGTACTTGC
Organism: Schoenobius gigantellus; assembly: GCA_963935595.1. Classification (NCBI taxonomy): domain Eukaryota; kingdom Metazoa; phylum Arthropoda; class Insecta; order Lepidoptera; family Crambidae; genus Schoenobius; species Schoenobius gigantellus. The sequence goes on along the minus strand of OZ012541.1, from coordinate 66,891,151 downwards.
TGTCCTGCCAGACGAACTATTTGACAAAATAGGTTCTCCTTCCTCTTCGTATTGAAGGTACCTCCTTAAGGGGGGTACGGAACTCAACCACCCTAGGAAGACGTCAAGGTGACCTATGCAATGAAAGTATATCCGGAGCGATATTAAATTCGCGCCAAAAATTAATTCCAAACAACAGTTTTGTAGACACCCCTGGTATAACATAAAACTTAATAATCGACGTCTTGTTCTGTACAGTTACTGGCAGGAACACATAACCGGTAACGGGTGAAGAAGAACCGTTAGCCGTTACCACCTGATCAACATCAAGTGATTTATGAACCGTCGCCAAGTCCGTAAAATATTTACAAGTATCGCTACCAATTATAGAAATCTCCGATCCTGAATCGAGAAGACCGTTGCATCGTAATCCGTAAATGCTTACCGACAAGTATGGTCGTAAATCTCGACCATAAAAAAGACTGACTGGTTTAGTTGTAGAACCTGTGTGAGAGAACTCTCTTATTGTCGACAGCCAGGATTGCCAATCTTTCATATCAGTGTTACCTGTCGTTAATGCCGATTCAGTTTTCTTAAAATAAGCGTTCCTGTTTGACTTAGTAGATTGTCTCTTCAGTGAAGGAATGGGTAAGTTACACTTTGGTAGTTTAGAATTGTAATAAGTTTTAGTTCTATAGCTAGTTATTCTATGCGATGTCTTTGTACTTAAATTCCGATTTTGGGGGGATTTGGATGACAACAGGACATTCCTGTTAGTAGTTGCGTTAGGGTAAGTATTGGGTAAAGGCTTAGTAACACAATTCTGTCGATCAGAGTGTTGTGTCATAGTACCTGGTAATGTAGAAGGCAAATGTTGGTCAGCATCTGGTTCAGGTGAATACTGGTTAACATTTGTAATGGGTGAATGGTGGGTAACGGTACGTTGGTAAGCGGTGTTAGTAGGGTAAGTAAGGTTAGTAGCGTAAGCGTTAGTAGGGTAAGTAGAGTTAGTAGCGTAAGCGTTAGTAGGGTAAGTAGGGTTAGTAGGGTAAGCAGGGTAAAAAGCGTAAGCGTTAGTCGGGTAAGTAATGTTAGACGAACAATGCCTATTTGAATAGTAAGTATGGTTTTGAGGATAAGTAGGAAAGTTATGGTAAACGGAATAATATGCAGGAAATGTAAATGCGGGTAAAGCATTGTGGGTTCTGTTAGTAGTAGTAGTAGTAGTAGTGGTGGTGGTGGTGGTAGTAGTAGTAGTAGTAGTCACATCCGGTATTGTATGGGTTTTTGAAATCGTATAGCAGGTAGGTAGTAATATAGAAGGAGACTTATCATTTCGAGTAGCACTCGAATCGGCCATACTCCGATCCGAGCAAGTTAGTTTTTTGTAGGATTACACTTAGGGCACGTACGGGCAGTGACGTCCTTCTCGCCGCAACGGTAACAGATAACAATAAATGGAGCTCTGCACGCACTTAGTTTATGACCATATACGCGGCAGCGTACGCAGAAGTCAGAGGTACTATCCGTTTGTACTACTGACACAATTTTTCCTTGGTTACCCTTGAATACCAAGTCTGTGGCTAAAGATTTACTGACATCTTTGCTGGGTTCTATAAACAGTTTAGCGCGTTGGCTGGCAGCCTCCAGCTGTCGACAACAAGACCTTAAATCATCAATACTGTTTATCGTAGTTAAAGCCAGCTGTTTAGAGTAAAATGGCCGTATATTATGTAAAATAATACTAAGCTGCTCTTCTTTCGGTAGGGGTCGTTCTAACCGAGAGAAATAACACAACATGACACTAATGTAAATACGTATGTTTTCGTCTACACCTTGGGTTCTCGATCTAATCTCATTGAGTAGGCGCTCATTATAATCGATAGGTAAAAAATCGCGAATTAGCAAAGCCTGTAGTTCGGCCCATGAATAGACGTCATGACCAATTCCTTCAAACCACAGTAAAGCGTCGCCAGTAAATAGTTCACTGGCAGAACTGAACAGTCTACTCTCAGAGATTTCTCGCGATACCCTGAGTTGTTCGAGTCTTCTTAAAAAAGTTTTTACGCAAGATTTTCCGTCATATTTAACATTTAATTTAGTAACAGCCTGGTAATTTTCGGCGGAACATTTAATAGAAGTTGTTGATTGAGGGTCAACAACTTGAGTAGTAGTAGAAGTATAAACTGCAGTTAAAGAGCTACGGAATATGACTAGTATGTTGTCGATCTTAACCAAGAGCTTGTTAAGCTCATCGAACAACTCACTGTGCAGTTTGGACTCTGATTCGGATGGAGATATTCGAGTTAGCCTATGGTATAAATGATGGCCGACGGCTTGGACACGGTTCAAAACGTTCAACGTCTTGCGTTTCTCGGTCTTCTGTATTAACTCTGTTAGGCTAGCAAGCTTGTTTTTAATATCCGCGAGTTCCTTTGTCACGTCTCCGTCGAATGTGGCTATCTCATCAGTTGGTAAGTCCTTGCACAGCTTCCTGATTTGAGCACGTAAGTCCGCTACACTGGAAGCAGGAGTTTCGAACCTAATCCTTACCTCATGCTCGAGCTCGTCCTTTTGTAAAAGGTTAAAGGCGATTGGACGTTCCTCCATTGTAATCAAACGAAAAAGCAAAAAAATATCCAAAAAGAGGCTGAACAAACAACAAAGAAGAAAAAAACAATTGTCAAATTGCAAAGCCAAACTGGTTAAATATGTTTATTAGTAGAGGTAGAAAGTTTTACCCTCGGTCGCTAAGTTGCTATATTTTTAAAAAAATGTAAGTAATGTTTGGGTATGGGTTGACTGGAAGAAATTTATTTCGGGGATAAGTCCACCTTGCCAACAATATACTATATTTACTCTCAGTCGCCAAGTCTTCAAACAAAAAAAAATGTTGACTGGAAGAAATTTAATTCGGGGATAAGTCCGCCTTTCTAAGAATATTCTATATTTACTCTCAGTCACCGAGTCTTAATTTATTAAAAAATAAAAACATGTAATTTTTGGATATAGGTGGACTGGAAGAAATTTATTTCGGGGATAAGTCCGCCTTTGTAAGAATTATCCGTTACTGAGTCTCAAGTATGCAACGTTTTCCTGCCAGAAAGAGTGTAGCGTGATCGATCAATTACAAAAAAATACAATTATAGGTAAAATATTTAAGATTGTATAAGTAGTATAAGTAGTAGTAAAAAAATATAAGTACAGTTGACAAATCTCAAGCACCAAACAATTAAGTTAATATCAGGTAAAAGTAGTTGTAGCAATTAGGTATCATTCAATATTGGGTTTAAACTTAAAATAATGTAACAGTATCGGAGTAATAAAAGGTAACACCTAGATATTAAAAAATTCTATGCGTCTTACAAAAAACGTTCTAAGATAATAACTGATATAAGAAACAGAGTCATGCAATCTCCATTTTACAAAGCACAGAACATTTATACTTATATATATTTATGTAATAAGATCATGTAAAAAAACATCAATAACCTTGCACACTAATTAATAAAACATAGGTTTTACTATTCAAACACTTAAAAATAATTGAGTTAAAGTTTGAAATAAACTGAAAAAATCTTGGCCTATACTATATTATGCAATGAGAATATATTATTATTATACCAGAAGTTATGTTAAAGAAGACCCGTAGTTAAACCAAATAAAACTATCAATCTATTGTTCTGAGAGAGTTATAACATAGTTATTATGCTTAGTTACTGAATACCTAATGTTAATTATGGCATATGATTATCTATTAGTTATATTATTGAGAATTTTTTTAAAAGAAAATTGACAATCTGGTTTGTGAGTAACCTCAGGGATACGATAAACAAAGTATAACACCAACACAACAAGTTTTAAATTTTAAAAGTTCTAACCGAACAGTGTCCAAGAAGAAAAAAAAACGTTACCAATCAACACTGTTCCTAAGCATTGTAATGAGCATAGGATCATTCAAATCGTGCAAATCTCCATATGTTCGGGCGCCATGTAATACTTAATTTTTTGTGTAATGAGCATAGGGTTAATAGATATAAGGTGATTAATAAAAGAGTGAAATGTCAAAATATGTGGTTTAATCCGGCAAAGCCGACATAAGGATTTTTTTTTTTCCGAGGGAACACAATATTAGTGGGCGCACTGATTGTGGCCTACGGCTGCCAATCAGTGGTGAGGATTAGTATCACTAATATTTTTAGATAATATGGTACAGGTTCTTTGCACGATTTGATCGATAACGCTCTCTTTAGTTAACTCCCTAAATGCCTTTACCTAGGGATGGTAGAATTATGTTTTATAATAAACTTATTTGGAGTGGACTCAGCTGTGAAACTCGGGGAGATCCTGCTCTGGAGACACCACAGGCTCCGGGCCACCGGACACTGGTGGTAGAAGAGAAGTCGGGGCAACCGGGTTCAGTAGTTAAGTCTGACTCCGGGGTATTCAATAACCACGGGGTAGGGAATTCCTCCTGTCGGAGGAAAGTGGGTCTGCCTGGCTGTGCTGGTAGATTGCTGGCTGGTGTCTATTTTAACGACGCTACACTATGTCGTACGTGCTTCATAATCATAAGAACGAACGGGTAAAATGGGTTAGAGGCCCTTATATGAAATTGAGTAAATCCAACTGTGTGGAAGATTAGGTGTTCGCTTATCGATGCTTGAGATTTGTTTTAATAAAATAATTTAGGCTATCTAGCCAACAGACACAAGCGTTCGACCGTCAACGTCAAAACAGAAAATATGGCTGTCTCGGCTCAGCCAGTCCACACTCCACAGACTAACTATTCCGAGACAACATAGACTAATAAACATAGATAAAAAACCAAGTAAACTATCGATATTTATTGAATTAAAAGTTCCTGAACTAAATTTGAAAATAATCAAAGACACGATATACATAAAACTATTATAACCCAAGGCGCGTTCAATGTTTTCTGAATTTAGATAAAAAAGGTAACTAATACATGGAAATGTCACTAGATGGCAGTAGGAACCTGATTAGAAATTTCCTGTAGGGAAATTTATGTTACAGGATGAAGAGGTAGACGACGATGATGAAGACCGCTTCCTTTTTTGGGTTCCACTTTGACCTTCAGTTTCAGCTAAATCATACAGATTCTGTTCAACTATTATGTAGGTAAATTTAAAAATAGCGTATAAAAAGTTAGTCTTACGTTTCGGTTCCACAGGTTTATTTATTGTTGTAAATTCGGTCTCAGTGTTACGAGAAAAAGGTTGAGGTACATTACCGTCCGGGGTGCGATGTCAGACAACCTCCTTGTGGTGCACCCTGGGCAACCCGGCAGATTATCTGCCGCGGGCTAATAGTCTGACGAGAGGACCCTCCATAGAGGGGGGGTGTGGGATGGCCAGGTTTAACCCGGCGGGCCACTTCGTGTGGCCACCCGCTTCATGCGGCGAAGGGCGAAGTCCCCTCTTCTTATTCTAAGAAGAGGTGTGGCTTTCGCCGGAAGCCTGATTTGGGCGGCTACCTTGAAGGTAGCAGAGTGGAGGCGACTTCTCGCCACGGCGCTTTGCGCCTGCCGGGGGTTTCCCCGAGCTTCGGCTCACCCGCGCGGCGGTGGATCCAGTGGGATCTGCCGTCGGGCAACCCGTTACCCGCACTGAGCGGGCCGGGGGCCCGGCGCACTGAGCGTCGGGCCGCGTGGAAGGCAACCACAATAAAAAACCAGTCCCGGGGTGTAGAGCGGCGCAGAACCGCTCCACAAAGTAGCAGAGCCAGGAGGAGAGTCCGGCTACGGACATGTCACAGGCAGGGGGTCAGCGGGAATAAGGCCTGGCTGTTGTCCCCTTCCCCTTGTCTTGTGACGGACGGAGGAGCTGCTGGGGGGGTTTTTAGTGGGTAGGCCCGGGCCGAGTATGGTCTGGGGAGTCCCACATATCCTCGTGGTTTGGCTCGACCACGAGGAATGCGTAAAAAAAAAAAAAAGGTACATTACCGTCCAGACCCAACTTTACGATCTGCTCAATTCTTTTTGATCTTGACATTTTTTATATTCTATATTCTAAAACAGTAACATTTTTATTGCAATTCTAAGAAAATTATTATAATACTGGCGTTCGCCCACGGTTTAACCGCGTAGTACATTTTATTATGATGAACGTGTCGATAAAGTATAGCCTATTTCAGCCAAGAGACGCCCACTGCTGGACATAGGCCTCCCCAGGGATCTCCAAACCGATCGGTCCTGCGCCTCCCGCATCCAGCGGCTTCCCGCGACCTTCACCAGATCGTCGGTCCACCTTGTGGGGGGCCTACCAACGCTGCGTCTCCCGGTATGCGGCCGCCACTCGAGGACCTTTCCGCCCCAACGGCCGTCAGTCCTGCGAGCTATGTGTCCTGCCCACTGCCACTTAAGGTTTGCAATTCTTTGGGCTATGTCGGCGACTCTAGTTCTTCTACGGATCTCTTCATTTCTGATTCGATAGCGTAGAGAAACCCCGAGCTTAGGCCTCTCCATTGCCCTTTGAGTGATATTGAGCCTTCTCATGAGACCCATTGTAAACGGCTACGTCTCAGTTCCGTATGTCATCACTGGCAACACGCACGAATTGAAGACTTTCGTCTTAAGACACTGCGGTAGATTGGACGAGAATATGCTGCGTAGCTTCCCGAACGCTGCCCAGTTGAGTTGGATTCGTCGATTTACCTCTTTCTGGTAGTTGGACTTACCGAGCTGGACTATTTGTCCCAGGTAAACATATTCGTCAACAACTTCCAGTGTAGAGCCGCCAACCTTCACAGGAGTGGGTACTACATGGGAATTTACCTTAATTTTGGTCTTGTCCATGTTCATTTTAAGGCCCACTTCTTGGGAAACTCTACAGAGGTCTTCGAGCATTATGCCTAGATCTTCCTCGGTCTCAGCCACGACCACGATATCATCGGCAAAACGAAGGTGAGTCATGTACTCGCCGTTTATGTTGATGCCGAGTCCTCTCTAGTCCAAAAGCTTAAATACATCCTCCAGCGCAGCTGTGAACAGCTTCGGCGATATAACGTCACCCTGTCTCACACCTCGCTGAAGTCGTATTGGTTTCGAGTTCTGCAGGCCTATTCTGTAACTTCGGTTGCTAACTAGAACTGTCATTTTTGAAAGGAACTTAACATCCATTACTGCTATCATGAACACTGCCGTAGCACATAAGATCACTAAACCAGTAATGGATATAAAGTGTCTTTCAAAAATGACATTTCTGGTTACCAACCGTAGTTAGCGAATAGGCCTACGTGATGACTCTCGAGAACAGCTTGTATACATGACTCAGGAGCGTGATGGGTCTGTAGTTCTTTAACTGGGCCCTGTCGCCCTTTTTGAAGAAAAGTGCCACCACACCCCCGTGCCATGCTTTAGGCGTATAGCCCTCGAGTATGATGGAGTTAAATAGCCTCTGCAGCGCTTTCCGGACTGGTAGTCCACCCGCCTTCAAAAGCTCAGCTGTAACTCCATCATCACCCGGTGCCTTGTTGTTTTTTAGCTGTTTGAGAGCCACACTAATCTCGTACAGGCTGACGTCCTGGATGTCTTCGGTGTAATGCCGGATCAATTTGGCTCTAGGATCTGTAGCCTGAATGACAAGTGCCTGCGATGTTGTGTAAAGCTGTCCATAAAAGCGTTCAATCTCAGCCATAAGCTCAGGTCGAGACGTAACGACTTTGCCGTCCTCTGTCTTCAGCTTCGTCAGCAGACTCTGACCGAATGACAGATCTCTTACGAACACTTTGGAGCCCTTGTTCCGCTCGATATCTTCCTTAATACGTTCCGTATTAAATCGGCGTATGTCGCGAGTCAGAGACTTCGAGATCTGTTTGTTGAGTCGCCGACGAGCATCTTCAGAGGACTGCAGACCCATCCCACGCCTTTCTTCCATCAGCTTTTTTGCTTCCATCAGCCTATTTATTATTCTGATGTATATACTATATTACTGCAAAGTTTCATCAAAATCCGTTCAGTAGTTTTTTGCGTGAAAGAGTACCTTTCGCAAAAAATAAACATTACAAATTTTACTATTTACATCTAAATAATATAGGTAGCTAATGAAAGAAAGTAGGTATAATTAACGTATTAATGAAAGAAAGTAGGTATTATCAACGTATTGATTTAGGTATTTAGTTTATAATAGTTTAATAATTAATTATAAATAATTAATTATAAGTATATACATACGTAATTTAAATCATTTAGAATATCAAATACCTAACTTATGTCTAGCTAATCAGGTAGGTTCATTTTCAGTAGGTAAGTAGGTATTTATTATAATAATTATGTTATTTGATAGGTATTCATTCGATTCACAAATATAATAATAATTATTATTACTACTAAATTATACCTACCTTTTTATTTAATTGTAAGCTAGCTACATAACATTGATTAGTCAATTTGTCAGAACAATGACGTATTTGGCAATTGTGTCATATAATCCAACGATCTACTGCAGTTTTTTTTACAAAATGACACAATTGTCAACTGCGTCATTGTTCTACCAATAAAATTTAAATAATGTGTCATAACCTTGTCATAACTTACATTTACGTCGTTCTATATCCAGGCACGTGTTCACTTCGCGGGGCGCCCCGCACAACTGACAAATAAGTCGATGTTTCCGCGTAACCTTACGAAAAATAGGCCAAAACCATGACGACAGTGACTCTCTCTGTCGGAAACTAATGGAACAACAATTCTGTCGTTTTTACCATGGTTAGAACGTGCAAAACATGAAGTTGTGGCATCCAAAACTCATTTTCGACTTTTTGGTAATTATGTCAATATTCTTTTGGATGAGCGATATATGCCTATCCTGCCTACCCTACATATATTATTTACTTTGTCGTTTGTATTTTTTATACATTCGTAGATTCCATAACGCGAGTACAAATGAAATAATATTGAAAATAGGCTGCTTACCCTTAAATAAGGTTTGTATTGAAATAACACCCTTAAAATAAAACACTAAAATCAATAAACGTATTCGAAAAGACATTTACTTTTTCGTGTAGAAGGTATTTGTGTAGATTAATAGTTCTGACTTGAGAAATACCTTTCAGTATTAATCGATATATCGATATTACTTACTCCTCCCTAGGCAACAATAACTACGATAACATTATGTCACATCACTACATTATGCCCCATTATACCCCTGCCCCCGACCCGTATCGTGCGATAGAGAGAGTTGCAAGAACTGGTCGAAATTGCCTACAATTCCTGTTTGAAATATTGTTTCGGGCGATAACTGTTTTACCCCCCTAAACCTTTACGAAATTAGACACTTTTAGTCTCATTCGATTCAGTATACCTTAAACTATGTTTGTACGTTTTGCTTTTTTTGTAATTCAGTAAAATTTAGTCAAAAAAAGATAAAAATGCTCGAGGTAGTTTTTAAGTCTAAAATATAGATATTTAGATGCTAATAATTTATATTCTGAGCAATATTTCTTTTGGAACCTAGATCTTCATTATATCTACAACATTTCCAAAAATTATGAAAATTGGACTATGTTTAGTGGGAGAAAAGCGTTATCGCTTTTTGTATGAAAATTTACAGCTTCACAATCCTCTTAATTGGTAAATTTTAACACTTTCAAACATGATCCAAAACTATTAAGTGATTTTGTCAACACTTAATAAGTATGCTGTTGTTTTTAAACAAGTTATTTCAATTGGTTGATTTTTACAAACATTTTTATTTAATAATAGATGAGTAGAACTTATTTGATTCCAACCTAATTGTTTATTGATTTTAATCGAGTAATTTTTGGTTGATTTTAAGACATCAACAGCTGATCTATTGATATATAAGATGAATTCATTAATTCGAGTCACGTTAGTTATATCCTTTTAAATGAGTAAATATAATCGGTTAGTTATAGCAAACTACATTATTGCTAAACTATGTAACAACCGAGTTACCTAATTGGGAATAACCTTTAGAGAAATCAAAAAGAGGAATAACCGCTCTGCTCAGCTAAAACAACAAACAACCACGGTAAATCGATCTCGCACCCACTCATAACCAGAAACTCACTCGCGCTAGTCACTAGTGTTTTGTGAAAGAAGATCTGCAAACATCAACATATCTGAGTCATCGCTGCATTACACGAAATTGGAACATCGTGCCGTCATAAAATTCCTCATAAAAAAGGGGAAAACGGCAAAGGAGATTTTTGAAGAAAAGTCTGCAGTTTATCCAGAATCTGGACCATCGTCCTGCCACAGTCAAACGTTGGACAAGTTGAAAGAACAAACCCCCCCCCCCCCCGCACCGCACCGCCGTCACAGACGAAAACATCGCCAAAGTGAAAAAAATTGTACTGGAGGACCGTCGAATAAAAATGTGGCAGATAGCAGAAGAGTTGGGCATCAGTAATCCTTTGCACATGAATAAAATTAGAGCACGTTGGGTTCCAAAAATGCTCACGCCGCTCGATAAACAGCGTCGAGTTGAAACTTCTATGGAGTTTATCGACTTGTGCAACGACAATTTGGACGAAATTTGTAACCGTATTGTCACCGTGGATGAAACGTGGATTCGACAATATGATCCAGAATCTAAACAAGGGAGAGAAGCCGCCAAAGAAGTTTAAGATCGAAAAGTCGACTTCGAAACTCACGGCTACTATTTTTTGGGATTCGGAAGGAATTTTCCTCATTGTCTATTTACCAAAAAAAAACTACAATGAACGCCGCGTATTATGCAGCACTTATAAAAAAAGTACGCAATCTTATTGTGGAAAAAAGAAGAGGGAAAATTAGCAAAGACATTCTGTGTTTGCAAGACAATGCGCCAGTCCATACGGCGCGAATTGCGAGGCAAGCCCTTCGAGAAACTGGCTTTGATGAAGTGAATCACCCATTCTACAGTCCAGGTCTAACTCCCAGCGACTTTTTAATCTTGAAAATTTTGAAAAAAGACCTTCAGGGAAGAAAATTTTGGGATGATGAAGAAATTAAAGCTGTCGTGAACGAGCATTTTGACTTCAATGATTCATCTTATTTTTTTAGTGGGATACAAGCAAATTGGCTGAGAAAACCGAGTAGCTTTTCAGCAGTTACCGAGTGAACTGGTTGTAGCAATCCAATAAATTATTTGAGAAAACCGAGTAACTTTGCAGCAGTTACCTAGTGAACCGTTAGTAGTAACTCAATAAATTGGCTGAGAAAACCGAGTAACTATGCAGCCGTTACCGAGTGAACCGGTTGTAGCAACCCAATAAATTGTTTGAGAAAACCGAGTAACTTTGCAGCTGTTACCGAGTGAACCGGTTGTAGTAGCCTAATAAGTTGTTTGAGAAAACCGAGTAACTTTGCAGCAGTTACCTAGTGAACCGTTAGTAGTAACTCAATAAATTGGCTGAGAAAACCGAGTAACTATGCAGCCGTTACCGAGTGAACCGGTTGTAGCAACCCAATAAATTGTTTGAGAAAACCGAGTAACTTTGCAGCTGTTACCGAGTGAACCGGTTGTAGTAGCCTAATAAGTTGTTTGAGAAAACCGAGTAACATTGCAGCAGTTACCGAGTTAACCGGTTGTAGTAACCTAGTAAAATTGGCTAAATGCAGTCGATTTTACTTTGTTGTTACTAATGAATGCTACTATGTTATCAATAAAGAAGTGTTATTAACAAATTGTAACGGTTAATACTTATCAAGTAATGATAACAAAGTTGACATATTTGATTTTAGCTACAAACTTTGCAGGCGTTATATTGACAAACGTAAGACAGTGATAGGTAGACGGGCTGGACAACGTTCCATGCGCACCTCTTGCAATTTGTTTTATTTTTTGTTCTCTTGCGGCGTCGTTACAAGACTCTGTGTCGACTGTCTGATAAAAAAAGCGATGGATGCACTTTGAGTGTCAAAGTCGAAAGCGATGGCTATAGATTTTTGTTACATAATCAAGGGGAAATCCTCATCTCTGGATTTGTGTACCGGAGATATAATTTTGACGTATTTTGAAGTGGAGTTCAAGTCAAGTACTCGTACCTATCGTAGGAGCGTCGGTGGCACTGTAGATTCGGCACTGGCCTCTTCTAGAGGCCCGCGGTTCGATCCTGCGCGTACCAGTGTGTTTTTCGATTTTCGAATTTTATATGTACATTTGCCGGCGTTGATGGCGTAGTGCGTAAGGCCGTCACCTTCCAATCGGGAGGTAGAGGTTCGAACTTCGCCACGTACCAATGTGTTTTCAAAATTTTTATTTTTATTTACGTTTATTCGACGCTTTTACGGTGAAGGGTAACATAGTGAGGAAACCTGCACACACCTGTGAAGAAATAATTTCTTTACAGGTTGTGTGTGAAGTCGACCAACCGGTACTTGGCTAGCGTGGTTGACTAAGGCCATAATCGCCCTAGTATAGGGTAGGCTTGAATCTCTCGGTGGGGACATATACCCGTAAGAGCTGTTGATGATGATGTACATTTGTCGCCACACTTACGGTGAAGAAAAACATCGTGAGGCAACCTGCATACATCTGCGAAGAAATTCAAAGGTGTATGTGAAGTCGACCAATCCACACTGGGCCAGCGTGGTTGACTAAGGCCGAAACACCTTAACTTAGGGTAAGCTCGAGCCCCTCGGTGGGGACGTATATGAGCTGTGATGATGATGATGACCTATCGTTAGTAACTTTCCACAGATAGTTAGAATATTGCAACTAGTCGCGAGGTAATGAGGATGACGAATCATTAAGGAGTAATTTGATTTTGAATAGGTGCAATGATTCGATTCGAATAACGTTAGTACGCCCCAGGGTGCTGTAAGATATAATGAAGATTCAGCGAAAGATTATTAGGGCGAAGACTTTCTCGAATTTTCCATATATAAACACTCGCTCAGCGGAACACTGTAATGGGAAGATTTTCCAGCAAGTTAAGTCGAATAATTCGCAGCAATTTATATTTATTTTCCGCGCTTCATTTCGCCGGAGAGACGAGTAGTTTTTTTTTTCAACGAGTCTCTTTAACGCTATTCCATTTGAGTAATGGTACCCTTGCTGCTTGCTACGTTTTAGCTTGAAATTTTTGAGTTTTTTCGACTCTATTACGAGAAGAATGAAGTGTATTGCCAGTAATATATCAGTGGGCGTCTCTTGGCTAAAATGATGGTGACGATTAAAAGTTTTTTTTTCATTTTCTTCAATTCAACATCAATCAAGATCACCTGGCCTCTGTTTCACCCACTTGTACTTGAGTTTATCTTATTATGGGATCGGCTAAGCCCCTGATATTACGCAGGAAAGATTTGCCAGTTCCAGTATTTTCAGGAGCATCGACTGCAAACTGTGATGGAGTTGAAATATTAGATGAATTAAAACAGTCAGAAGAACAGTACTGAAAGTGAATTCGATGAATGTATTTCTACAAAAGTATGTATGTATGCATTGTATAAGTGTGTATGTAGTCTCCTTTCTACAAAACAGAGAATTTCTCAGGATTTTCCCGCTTAGGAGCAAATATGAGCATTAAATTACATTTTTTACATAGTTATTTGGACAAATTCCCGGACAGCCTTGGCGATTAAAGCGAGGAACAAAGAGAATGGTTCCATCAGGACATCTGAACAATACAAGAAAGATACCAAGGCCGATGGGACAGCCATATGAAGGCAGACTATTGCTGGAGTTTAATAAGGTATTGTCCAGCCCCCCCTAGACAAGATGACTTTCGATAATCGCTAACGGAATCGCTAAATGGACAATGTATGAGATTTGACAATTGCGCTTGAAAGCTATGTCAAATCGCATACATTTTCCTTCTAGCGATTGCGTTAGCGATTATCGAAATGCGTCTTTTCTAGGGGGCCTGGATGTCGATTCTGTAAAATTCGAACAATAGCTCGCATCTCACTTCGATATTCACACTCACTTCGCATAAGATACAAGATACCCTTACATAGTCATTATCACGAGTTAGTAGCGATAAAATTCTAATAAATACCTCAGAACTAGTTTTTATCACCTTCAGAAATAATTTTAAATGTATTTTTAAATTATGATAATAAACTTTGCCTGTTTTCACTCACAAAATAGCAACGTTTTATTTGACACTTTGTTTCGAGTTCGTGTGAGAAGTGAGCTTCGAAGTGATAAAGGAATTCCCTTTACGGAATGCCACTTCTGAACATAAACAGAATAGCAAACAGAAAAAGTTTTCTATACTTTTTTATGTTTTGAGTTAATAATATTTCATTTTTTTATCGTTATTATATAGCCACTTTCAAAAAATTATATTTAATATGTTGTATTTTGTACTTCAACCTTCTTTCAACCAAATAGTTATAAAGTCTTATCTCATAAACTATTGTCAATCAACAAATCCGATGTTTTTCTAGTATTAAGCATACTGAATTTACACAAAATTGACTTCAACGTATACCTACCATGCGGCAAAATTACTATTCTCTAGTGGGATAAGTAAAAAAGGGCTATAAGATATTTATTATTTATCTCTTCGTTACAAATAAAGAATTTTTATGCAGTTTTGACCAATTAGTCATCTCTCCTATGAAAAAGCAGTCGGACAAAACGCGGACGAAGCCGTGGGCAATAGCTAGCTATATTATAAATGCGAAAATAAGTTCGTTTGTTTGTTACGCTTTCATACTTAAACCATTGAAGTAATTTCAAAGATATTCGGTGTAAAGTTAGGGTACTGGCTATACACTACGGTTATTCGACCAATTATAACATATGGCTCCCTAGTCTGGTGGCCCAGGACAGACCAGGCAAACGGCCAAAGAGCACTAGAAAAACTACAGCGAAATGCCTGCGTGGCTATCACTAGTAGTATGAGAACCGCACCCACAGCCGCATTGCAAGCTATGTTGGGGCTGCCACCTTTGCACCTAGTTGTTAAAGAGGAGGCAGCACTAGCAGCGATCAGACTCCACAATGCTGGCACACTGGGAAAGGACCCCAGAATCAAACACATACGCATTAAAGAACAAGCGACCAAACATCACCCGATGATGACATCACCCAATGATAGGATTCTGAAGAGATTCAATTTCCAGAAGCACTATAATATACAGCTCGAAGAGGAATCACACGATTACTCAGGCCCAAAAGAGCTCAGAATATACACTGATGGCTCCAAGACCAACTCAGGAACCGGGGCAGGCGTATACTCAAATGAGCTTAACATCAAGATATCCAAACCGCTAGGTAGTTTCAACACCGTATTCCAAGCGGAATGCGTAGGTATTATCCTGGCGGCCCTCGCCATAGAATTTAAAGAAATTATGGATTCTCACATCCGCATAGTCTCTGATAGTGCTTCGGTACTCAAATCCCTAAACAAAACCTATGTCACTTCGGAACTTGTATTGGAATGTCACAATGTGTTAGAACGAATTGTGATTTCCAACCGGAACACAGTGACACTACAATGGATAAAAGGACACAGCGGATCACTGGGCAATGACGCGGCCGACGAGCTGGCTAGGACCCGAGCCCATCGTACCAATTCCCTTCAGCCAGATTCGCGGATGGCTGCAAGAGCTCACCCACACACAAGCACAAGACCACTGGTTCTCGACTCCAGGGTGCAGACAGTCAAAGGAAGCCATGCCAATCCTAAATAACAAACTGACCAGACGCATATTGCGTCTGGACAGGAACAGTCTGCAGCTGGTGACGGGAACCATCACTGGACACTGCTCACTTAACAAACACTTCCACACCATAGGCATAACAGATAGCCCCCTATGCAGAGCATGCTTAGGGGCCGAGGAAACGGTGTCACATGTGCTCCTTGAGTGCACAGGTGTCACCGAAATACGGAAAAACACCCTTGGATCTCCCAATTCTGTTACAGAATCTCTGGACAGACTCGGAGATCTCGTACGCTTCTGGAGGGAGGTGGGCTGGCTGGAGTGACGGCCGCCCTCACGTACAATGGTCCACCTTAAGGATTAAGTGCGGAAACCGACCCCGATAACATAGAACATAGATAGGGTACGCTGGAAGGACATTTTAGGACAAGGCTACTTTTTATCCTGAATTTTAATGAGTTCCCTGGCGACGCAGACGAAGTCGCTGGTAGCAGCTAGTCATTAATAAATATAACAGTTCACTTATCGCATACGGAGCAATGAATTACCAATGAATGTGAAATGGACCATTAAAAACTCATTAACACTCAATAGATGAAAAGCAAATATGTTTTAAATTACAAAACTGAATGTGTATTTCAGAACGAGCTTACGTGATAATAACTTACAAGTGACAATTATACGAAGACGAAAATAACTGTAGTAGTGATAAAAAACATGAAAACGTTTAGTGTATGTTTTTAGGGTGCAATGAGGCCGACATACATTGTTAAAGTCTCTAAATAAAATAAAAGAAAAACAACGAAAAAGTGTATTTGTAGCTCTGAAACTACCTGACCGATTTTAATTTATACAGGATTAATTGTAAAACACCTGTTACCTCGCAGGATTAGATAGCTAACACCGTAAACAACACCGCTTGTTCTACGACTTTTGATAATTCGTTATATTTTACTTTCATACAAAAATAAATATTAATTTAATATACATCTAGAATGTTTGTAACTCTACGCGCACAGCGCGCGAGCGTAGGGTCGTCTTCCGTCGTCGTTTATAAATGAAACGTAGACTTATCATTGTCACGACAGTGCAATAAAAACTTGAAAATTGATTTTTGTTCTATTTATTGAGTTATCTTAAAACTCGTTAAACAAACGTTGTAGTTAATGATGTTAGCTATCTAATCCTGTAAGGTTGCAGGTTACTTTAAAAGTAATTTTAAAATTTTGAATTTTCAATGACGTCATAACTATCGATTCTGATTATGCTTCTAAAAAGGTTTTTGTTATGCACTGTTTAAATAATGCCTGTGCTGAAAATCCTCGTATAGTCGGCAGTAAGGTTTTCGATTACCCAGAAAAATATAAAGTAGGGTAGTATTACAGTCCCCACATTCTAAGAACCCCGTTTTGACCGCTGTCATATTCATACTTTAACTGTCAAAACTTACGTATAAACTATGGGGATGACAGCTGTCAAAATTTGCTTTTAATAACGCGGGGACTGGTAATGATATTATCTTTGATACTTTATCCCCTAATCGTCCCCTAGCGGGACGAAAAAGAAAAAAACAAACCAGAAATACACTCCCGGACACCTAAATCGAGCCACCTTGCACTTTTGGATTATATCGTCTATAACTTTTAAAAATATTTGGACAGCTATTAAATTTTTATACAATTTTGTAGCTGACATATTCATGTTTAATCTGATGTGCTGATGAATATGCCAGCTATAAAATTGCATAAAACTTTTTGATTGACCAAACAGTTTTCTAAAGTTATGGACGATATAATCCAAAAATTGGCTCGATTTAGGTGTCCGAGAGTGTATTAATCTTAACGTTAATTACAAACATGTTACATAAACGAAATCAGTCAACGAACGCGCTGTCAAATAGAGTTATTCCGTTCATATGACGATTAGTCGATGACTTTGTTTGGCTTTCGCCAGTTATCCGATAAACATGTCAACCGTTCAGTCCGCTTTATGAGTGTAATTAAAGCTCATTCCGCTCGTCTCGCTTCGCTCGCTCAGACAGATGAACGGTATTAGCATGTAAACTAGATAGAGTACTTAGTGCCACGTATAATGCTTTATCGTGTGATGCTGGTATATAATATTTAGATTCAACTGATTGTTTCGAAAAAGTGGCGAATCGAGTGTAATTTCCCAATAAGGACAAACGAGAGAACGATATAATAAAAAATCGACAAAAGACTATGCCGCAAATAATCAAACTTGCTAAAGTCAAACTGAACATCCTTAATAATACTTTATTTTTGAATAGTTTCACAATAAATATCGACCAGATGTCACAATTCATACAACAAGTCATATATCAAATTTGGCGAAATTAGAGTGGCATAACCATTTCTATACTTAGCAAGATCCAGTTCAATGAGTTGCTACAAACCATAAATTGAATTGTTGGTCTTTGGTCCTTGCTGACATGATCCTAAAGACGGTCTTAAACAATTGCCAAAATGGGCACAGCTAGACTTCATACCCACCATTTAGTGACAACCCAACGATTAGGTTTCGAAAAATCTTCTTAAATCTTAAAAAAAATCCTTTAGAATATCCCTTGATCGTAAATGACAAATAGCAGGAACAGAGGACAATCGCACTATTTACAACGTTTTCGAAATTAGAAACTTTTCCGTTCCCAAATATTTTGACAATACCCTAAAGCGATCCACACACAGAGGCGGCAAGCGGTACAGCAGAGGAGCGGTATTTTCGTAATGTTCGTGTTGCTATGGACAATGTTACACAGAAACCGCTCGCGGAAGCGGCGCGGCGCAAATAAATCGCTTACCGCAGTTCCGCTACCGTCCCGCTGCCGCCTTTATGTGTGGTAAACACACCCGCTTAACAGCTGTCAGATGTCGATACATTAAAAACGGTAACGATTTGGTTGTGGTTGAAACGTTCGCAAAGTTCGATAAGGCCCCTGCTCTTCTTTGAAGTACGAGCATACTTCCTTTACTAATAGCCGATCAATGGACGTCCATACGGCATCTTCTTGGGCCTCGTTTATGGAGACAGAATTTAAACATATGGCGTTGTATGAGTGCGTTTACGGAGAAGCGATTTTAGACGCCTTTGCTTGAAATGGCGCGTTTTTTACGGCCGAGCCCGCGGATGGCACCGCCGCGTCTCACGCGGCGTTTATCGCGGCGGCGCACGCAGCGAAAATTCTCAATGAAGCGATGCCCGCCGCGTGCTTCGCTACACGCTTGAGGATGCTCCGCAGGTGCCGCGGCGGTCGCCGCCACGCTTCCCATCTCGCATCTCTATGAACCACATCGTATATTGCCATATGTTTGTGTTTACGCGTGCGATTATGAGTGCCGCTTGACGCGCCGCCCCACCGTAAACAGAAAAAACGTCGGACGCGCCGCGAGACGCATGGCCACTTGCGACGCGCGACGCCCCGCGTCTCCGTAAACGAGGCCTTATAGTATACATAAAAATTTTGTGCCACAGTATTTGTTATATATCCTCCGAAACTGATTTTTATGATTTTTTGTGTTTATTTGGTAGATCTGAGAATAGGTCGTAGGCTATTTTTTATACCACTAGGTGATAAGGACGGCCCTCTCCAGAATTTTTTCATTGGACAATTATTATGGCCAAGTGTAGCTCACGTAGCTACCTAGTTACACTTTAAAAATAACTAACACGATTAAAAAATAAAACCTAACGAAAGATACTGAAAGATACAAAAGTCTATAGTCAATGCAGCATCCATACATTCCCAACAAGTTTACAGTCGCAAAAGGTAATAATGGACAAGCCGCATTTAAATAAACAGAGGTCCGTAAAGCATTGCCGGCCGAGTGGTCAAAGCGCTTATTAGTAACACCTGGGCGGCTCACAAAGTCAGTAGTGGTGGACAGCTAACGATTCGCGGCGAACGTTTTCCGAAATTTGCTTTAGGCTTTTGGTTGTTCGAATACTCGATTACTTGAATTGGGGACGTATTGACACGCGCAGCATTGTTTAAGTACGAGATATTCGGAGTTAGTATTGGTGTGGATGAATTTCAAAAGGAATCTGTTGGGGTGATGACTTTACCAAAGGAAAACTCTGTACCAGAGTCGTTTGCAATAGGTACCTCTATATTGCCTATTTCTGCCTCCAAGCGGTGCTTGCATTGCTGTATTTTTGTCCAGTTTGAAGAGTAAAACAAGATGTGTTTGTTGGCAACGACTGGCTAACGATATCTTGTCACAGATGCCCCCCCCCCCCCCCACATCACCACTAGGAAGGCGTACGAGATACGCACACCGCCTTCTCGGAACCAGATGATGAACTATGGACTGACCACAGCCCGCAGCCCATAGGGTTCACTGGCAGCAACCACACGCTTGTTCGAGGCCGTCTTAAATATACGAGTACGTCGGTGGCGCTGTGGATTCGGCACTTGCCTTCCAATCGGGAGGTCCGGGGTTCGAGGCCGCCATGTACCAATGTCTTTTTCGTTTTTCGAGTTTCATAATAATATGTACATTTGTCTGACGCTCCTACGGTGAAGGAAAACACCGTGAGGCAACCTGCATACATCTGCGAAGAAATTCAATGATGTATGTGAAGTCGACCAATCCGCACTGGGCCAGCGTGGTTGACTAAGGCCTAATCACCCTAATATAGGGTAGGCTCGAGCCCCTCGGTGGGGACGTATATGGGCTGTGATGATGATGATGATGATGATGATGTGAAGTCGACCAATCCGCACTGGGTCAGCGTGGTTGAATAAGGCCTAAACGATTTTAAGTTAGGGTAAGCTCGAGCACCTCGGTGGGATCATATATGAGATGTTATGATGATGATGATTAATATATTCAGTCGTTTTGTATTATTGACAAAAAATAAACTGACAATTAACGTTGATGTTATATATATATATATATATATTAATACAGTATCAAGAGAAAAAAAGTAATATTAGGAGAATTTAAGATACCTTCTTTAAAAATATACATACTTCAGGCTCGTGTAATTTATCTGGCTAATCACTCCATCACTCTGGATAAATAAAGAATTGCCTATAAAAATTTTCGTCGAAACTAATACCAACCTTTTTTTTTTTTACAAGAGAGAAAATACAGTCTTTACGGTATTCGACAAGGGAATTGAGCTGACTAGGCCACCCCTTGGATATGCAGGACTCGGGTAGAAGACCCACTACCGGCTAAAAACTCTCTAGATACTTATACCTCCGTGGAGACACAATCGGGATCGGCGTTGGCCATTCCCCGATTGTGCCCCCTGGAGGGTTGCCTGGTGCCAGGGTTTACCTCTACGGAGGGGGTCGACAAGTATCTTGAGAAATTCGACCCCCCCAGACGGCCAAGCTAGGGGTGAAAAGTATCTCTCGGCCGGTGGTCATCCGGCCGAGCCATTTCAACCGCCAGCTTGCTAGGGGAGCTGGCGCGCGTTGAGGAACGCACGCCTCCTCCTCCCCAACCGCCTGGAACTAATACCGACCTGGGAGGTGCGCAGATTTCATGATAATCTAAATAGAAAAAATAAAAATGAAACCGAAAGGTACTTAAATTAAAGTTCCCGGAATAATATTACCTTTCCATCCTCAACGACTTATTCCAAATTTGTTCCGAGAACAATGGAAGAGAAAAAGTTTTATTTTTATTTCAGTTTTAATCGGCTTTGTTCTGACAATTTCAGCGACCTTGTACTTGGACGGGTCTGATGATATCCGAAATCAATAACAGGTGCCTACATTTTTTATTGTTTTACGTCATATATAATTTGATTGCTTAGATTTCGATTTCATTAACGATGAGGAAGCTAATAGTAATGATGACGTGATAGTAAGTGCAGCGTTGGTGGGGTTATGGACTCGGCACTACCCTTCTAATCGAGAAGACCGGGGTTCGATCCTGCCATGAACCAATGTGTTGGTCGAATTTCACATGTACATTTGTACGACGCTCCTACGGCGAAGGAAAACATCGTGAGGCAACCTGCGAAGAAATTCAAAGGTGTATGTGAAGTCGACTAATCCGCACTGGGCCAGCGTGGTCGACTAAGGCCTAAACAGTAAACACCCTAACTTAGGGTAAGCTCGAGCCCATCGGTGGGGATGTAAACGAGCTGTGATAGAGTCAACTATTTTTATCAGTCCTACTTGTATTTGCAGACATTTAGAGTATATTCAGGACTAGCTGTTGCCCGCGACTTCGTCCGCGTGGAATTCGGTTGTTATCAGCAAGTCGCTAATTTAACATTAGATTATTCAGATTTCGACGAAACAAAAACTGTAGGTCCTTCCAGAGTACTTAATCTATACGTAAAATAAGCATTAAAATCTACATAAACCTTACATATTTCTATACAAACTTTCATCACCTTTTCCCTATAGTTTTTATATACCCCCTTGAGGGTAAAATTTTTACAAACTTTGAATATCTAATCAACAGCCCAAAAAAAAGGTATCAAGCTTCTAGCTTTAAAAATGACAATACTTCCATACAATTTATCATCCCCCCTTTCAACCCCTTACAACCCATTTTTCGCATTAAGAAGAAGCCTATGTCCTTTCTTAGGCTTTAGACTATCTGTGTACCAAATTTCATTTAAATCAGTAGTTTTGGCGTGAAAGCGCGACAAACAGACAGATAGAGTTACTTTCGCATTTATAATATTAATAAGTAATATACGAGTAAGTAATAATCTTCTTCTTCTTCTTCTTTTATACACGGTAATTTTTATATCACCCTGGAAAATTTTAGGGACGCTTCAAAACACATCCAATATTACAAAAAAAAAATGAAAAAAAAAAAAATATTAAAAAAATAATAAAAAAATCTAAAAAACTAGTGGAGCATTTTTTGTATTTAAAAAAAATTAATATAAAATTAAGTGAGTTATTTTTTTATTTATATTTAAATTATTCTAATACCTACCATGTCGTGAAGCGTCCCTTAAATTTTCCAGGGTGATAAAAAAATAACCGTGTATAAAAATGAAACGCGTGTTTGTCTTGCTAAAACTTAAAAACGGCTCAACTGATTCTTACGAAATTTTCTGTGTGTGTTTGAATAGGCCCAAGGAAGGTTTAAACGTAAAGTTGCACCCGGTAGGTGGCGCTGTAATCGCCGGGCAGGACAACGTCTGCCGGGCCCACTAGTCTTATATATATAAAAATGAAACGCTGTGTGTTTATCTCGCAAAAACTCTGAAACAGCTCGACAGATTCTTACGAAATTTTCTGTGTGTATTTGAATAGATCCAAGGAAGGCTTAAACGTACAGTTGAACCCGGTAGGTGGCGCTGTAATCGGGCGGGACAACGTCCGCCGGGCCCACTAGTTATATATAAGTATAATAAAGTATGGATAGTGTGGATGTATGCACATACAAGGTTAATGTTTCCTATAAATTACAATGTTTTGCTTTTTTTACGTTAATAAGTGCCTGGTAAAGGCCTATGTTGAATAAAGATTTTTGAATTTATCATTAGATAAAGAGTCATATCTTGACTTGAATCTCGCATCCAGCTGCGAGCAGATGCGAGATTCAAGTCAAGATATGACTCCTTATGTAATAAGAATCTGGCTGAACTGTGTCCAGAGGGACACTCAGCTCTCAAGTCATCTGCACTAACTCTATCTTACCATGGGTACTATTAGTATTATGTTATCTGTGCCATGGGCTCTATTTCTGAATCATTCGTCCGGCGTCGAACGGTTTTCAAGCGTCATCTGTGCTCGATTCCTGTTGATTTTTGTTTCTCTTGCGATGAAAATCAATAGAACATTACGACGAAGATCAATATTGTTTTGATTTTCGTCGAAAACAAAACGGAAATAAGTAGAAATCGAACACTGACGAGCACTCGATGCCGGAAGAATGATTCAAAAATGGGGCGCCATGTCTGCCGCCAAGCAGTAGTACTTGCATTGGCTGTTTCCTCGTGGTCCCACTAATTTCTCTTACTAGTGGGACCACGAGGAAGCCTAGTTCCTCGTAGTCCTACTGCAGATATTAATGTCCTACTAGTAGGTCCACGAGGATGCTGTGTTCCGGTTCGAAGTGTATGACGGGCAGCGAAATTACTGGGTACGGTGACTTGAGATCCTATGTCACGAGTCAGAAACGTACATTGTGGCCCGTGTAGGGGTTGTTGATTTGCAAATCTTGCACGGGCTACATGTACTAAGCTAAACGCATATCGGCACGCGCCGTACGCGCCGCATTATATGACGTCATCGGCATGCGTTTTTCGAAAGCCGGACACCTAACGCATTTTTGAAATTCGGCGCGTACAGTCCGGATAAATAAATGTGCGAAGTTTCATATAATTTCATACAAGGAGTTCCAAAAATGCGGCGAGTACGGCGCGTGCGGCGCGCATTGTGCGTTCAGCTTCGCAACTGCATCCACTTTTCATATGTCGGCTAGCCTGCTTATTTGCCAACACAGCTGCATGAAAAATTGTCGGATGAGAAAGATTTGACAGCTTCTGACATTGCATTTATCGAATGTCTAATATATATTAACAAAAAAGATCCTCTACAAACGGAGTTACCTATTGTATATATCCACTTTTCACAACGTAACGCAGCAACGAACATTTTACTTATAATTCGGTTATACGATTATACAATACGCCGTAACCTTTTCAAATTTAAAATCACTGATCAAACAAAAGCTTACTGAACTGTATGCGAAATTCATTTTTATCTGTGTGTTACAACAAATAATTCTTTTTCGCTCAGAATTGGTTTACTGACGAACGACAGCCGGCAGCCGCTTCATATATGGAATATCGAACGGCTTAATGCTTTACTGAATGACAAATATGTGATATGATTGAATGAATGAACCTGCGAACTGTCATCGAAGAACACAGAGGTTTTTATAATAATAAATAGCTATGCCCGTGAACTACGTTTCGCCATAATAAATGTCCAAAAAAATTCTAGAGAGGGCCACCTTTATCATATAGGGATATGAATAAGTAAGTAAAGTTATTTAAAAAAAAACTTTTTTTAAATACAAGGTTGTATATCATCATTATATTGCATTGTCACGTGATATACATATACATGCAAAATTTCAGCTCAATCGGAGACGGGGAAGTGGGTCAAATTTAACTTGCAAGATTTCATTACATACACCGGACAGGTGAAAGTAAATAAAAGCTTGTAAAAAAACCAGCCAAGTGCGAGTCGGACTCGCGCACGAAGGTTTTCGTACCATTGACTAGGTAAACAACAGTAGGTACATAAATGTCATATTTATTATTAAAATAAATATACAATTAAGTATTTTGTGAATATTTCAAGTGCCTACCTGTTACCATTTATTGATATCGAGCAAAAAAGGGCAAAAAATCGCGTTTGTTGCACCCCTTAAATATTTATTTTATTTTGTTTTTTGGTATTTGTTGTTATAGCGGCAACATAAATACATAATTTGTGAAAATTTCAACTGTCTAGCTATCGCGGTTCTTGTGATATAGCCTGATGACAGACAGACGGACGGACAGACAGCCAAGTCTTAGTAATAGGGTCCCGTTTTTACCCTTTGGGTACGGAATCCTAAAAAGCCTGCGACCTATTCTCAATGATTCTCAGACCTAACGAATATATACAAAAAATTTCATAAAAACCGGTCAAGCTATTTCGGAGGAGTTCGATTACAAACACTGATACGAGATTTTTATATATTAGACAATAATGCACAAAGCAGAATAATGTGCACTTTTTTAAATAATAAAAAATAAATGTTATGTAATATTTTATGTAACAGGCACCTACTGACGTCAAACACAATTAAAAGAAACTGACTCTAACACCTGTCCGTAATTTGGGAGAGCCTTCTCGAGAAAAACTGACAACAAACTCGAAAGGTCCCAAGATGTCAGGGTCAATTTACGTTCTTAGCAAAGAATCTATGCACACACAAAATTATCAAGTCGTTTGTTTAATTTAATTTAAACAATAACTAGAACAAAACTGCTTTCGTCTCCATACAATGCGAGTAAAATTGAACAAACATCTTGACTATTTGTATATACATAGATTCTTCACTAAGAACATCAATCAGCCCCTACATCTTGGGCTATTGAGGAAGTACCACGATCACGACTTGACCAAGGGTCAGATGCGGTCACGATGTCTCCTTTCTCGTTAGGAAAACACCAGGTACGTAATGGAACATAATTTGACTTAATACAACGTGTATTAAATGTGTCCACATTTATAGTTACCAACACGTTGGAAGATAAAGGTTATTGTTGTGGGACCACTGTAGACAGTGAAGGTATCAGATTTTTTGTTACAAAAAATATATCCGACTTCAAAAAATACAAAAAATATATATCACATCAAAGTTGAAAAGAAACGTAAAACGAAGCTAACACCAGATGTTAGTTTCGTAACAACTACTACCGTATCAGCAAAGTGGTGATTCTTATTTAGAACTCACCTGTAATAAGAGAATTGATTAAAAGCACCCGTGAAGAAAGAATTTCCTTACAGGTTGTGTGTGAAGTCAACCATCCTGCACTTGGCCAGTGTGGTTGACTAATGCTTAATCGCCCTAGTTTAGGGTAGGCTCGAGCCCTTCGGTGGGGACGTATATGAGCTATTGATGATGATAATGATGACGTGTCAACGTTGCTTAGGTGCGCACAACACCTAAGGATAGTCTCATGACTAATAAGCTTAATGTCAAGCCTTTTTCTACCTCTCACTAACACGCGTACTGGCAACCGTTTGCATATCATTATGGCGCCGATAAAGTGCTCGTTTCTTGTCCCGGACAATACTTTCTTTGAACAAAAGCTCTTTGTGACGTCAGCGCTGCTATAATTACAGCTGCTGCCTGACTCGCATCATTGTTGTGATAATGGATAGATTTACTATATTCATAAAGTGTTATTATTAGGCTCCATTCATTATTCTCTAGAACAATGATAATGGTCGCTGAAATCACGATGGACCCACCTCCAATATCCATTCTTTATCTTTGCAGACATTTTTTATTTTAAGACAGAGATTTTTGTTGTTGTTTTTTATCTACACTAATATTACAGACGTATTGTGAGTAGAAACAGGAAGTTATTTCTGAAACTTTACCGGAGGGAGACTCTGGAGGGGCGCCTGCTTAGGTAACTCCGTCTTACCTATTTCAGCAGTGCTTGTATTGCTTTGTTCCGGTTTGAAGAGTAAGATATGACTCACTGCATAACGACTGCACTGAATATACATTACTGGGTACAAGTTGGCAACGCACGCTGTGGTTATTGTGGAGGTTGCAGATGTGCTGCGAATTTCATAAAAACCACATATACTATAGGCTGTTACCACTTACCAGCAGGTGGGCAGTATACTGGGGGCTAATCGCGCTAATTTACAGTTCGAACGGACAGCTAAGGTTCAGTTCTAATCCAGTTCCAATTACAATTCAACTTTGGATAAAATTGGTATCGCGCTAATTTCTACATGAGAATTAAACCGCAAGCGAAGTTGGATCGCATTAGAAATAGATACTTAATATATAAAGAGAGAGAGAACAGAAAACGAATGAAAATAAAACCTTCAAACCGTAAAAAGGATCACATGAACTTTGTATGTAACAGCGGCTGCGTTCCCACTTCAATCGGGTTGCGTCCCGATCTCTTGTCAAATCGTTACCGCGATACGAAATGTCATAAAAGTTCTGGTTCAGTCGCAGTTCAATTCAACTTCAATTATTTATCGCAATTGGCCTCCTGCAGAGCGATTCTATAAGAACTGTAAGTAAAATTCGAATCTGAATCCGCGGTGAGTTCATGAATTGGTATTCTGTATAATCATTCTGATCTTGTTTCTACACTAGCGCCACTCGTGCGAGCGTGGCCGCGAAACGAATCACGCAAACGTGAGATTTTGTATGACATGACGTTTGAATCGGCATTCTGTAACGGAAATCCGTCATCACTTCGACGCACACTTCGCTCTTGAACTCGAATTCATCTGAATGTCATTCAAGACCTAAAGCGAAGTGAGTGTGAACGTCGAAGTGAGATGCGGGATTTTGTTTGTATTTTATAGAATCGACATGCTGGTTTGCCAACTGGATTGTATAAAAAACCATTTTTACCAGAAGAAATTTCTGAGTGACAGGCTATATTAACAATATTTGTCAATCAAGTTCGGCTGATGCGTTAATTTATCGGCGTGCGCTGACGACTAAATGGTTTGATATGAATATAATCTATACTTTCTTACTTACTGATATTATAAATCTGAAGAGTTTGTTTAATTGTTTGTTTGTTTGTTGGGTTGAACGCGCTAATCTCAAGAACTACTGATTCAAATTGAAAAATTATTTTTGTGTTGGATAGTCCATTTATCGAGGAAGGCTATAGGCTAACATCACGCTACGACTAATAGAAGCTGAGTATCAATGAAAAATGTTACAAAAACGGGAAAAAATATACGGCGAAACAGTTCCTTGTGGTGCACCCTGGGCAACCCGGCAGATTCTCTGCCGCGGGCTAATAGTCTGACGAGAGGAACCCCATAGTAGGGGGTGTGGGATGGCCGGGTTTAATCTGGCGGGCCACTTCGTGTGGCCACCCGCTTCATGCGGGGAAGGGTGAAGTTCCCTATTCTTATGTTAAAAAGAGGTGTGGCTCTCGCTGGAAGCCGATTCCGGTGGCAACCTCTGGTGGTAGTAGGGTGGAGGCGAGTTTCTCGCCATTGCGCTTTGCGCCCGTTGGGATTTCCCCCAGCTTCGGCTCACCCGCGCGGCGGTGGATCCAGTGGGATCTGCCGTCGGGCAACCCGTTACCCGCACTGAGCGGGCCGGGGGCCCGGCGCACTGAGCGTCGGGCTGCGTGGAAGACAACCATAATAAAAAACCAATTTCGGGGTGTAGAGCGGCGCAATTCTGTGCCGCTCCACAAAGTAGCGCCCGCTACTGCTACAACTTCTTCCCGCTACTGCTACGACTTCGTCCGCATAGAAGTCCTTTTTATTGCTTCTCTTTACAAATCCCCCCCCCCCCGTTTACCCCCTCAGGAATGATTGCGGGGTGAAAACTATTCTTCATCCTTCCCCACAACTCAATCTGTCCACATACCAAATTTCATCTAAATCGGTTCAGCAGTTATTTATTCCCCATACTACAAATTGTTTTCCCCCTTAAGGGGAGGTTTCTGCGATAAAAGCTATCCAATGTCCTTTCTTGGGACTCAAACTATGTTTATACCAAATTTCATCTAAATCGGTTCAGTAGTTTAGGCGTGATTGCGTAACACACAGACAGACAGAGTTACCTTAGCATTTATAATATTAGTAAGAATTACTTTATGTTACTGCTGCCGTAAAGGAAACTGGTAATACAAGAATGTGCCCAAACCAAAATCTGTCCTTAGCAAAATAATCCAAAGAAACTGCCTCCATAGGAATCGAAATCTACAGATCACTGGATGGAGACGCAAGAAACTAAAATTACAACGTAAGTTAAAGCGAGCCATTTACAAAACTAAACTACCACTCAGCATGCTCTGTACTCAGTATGAAACGGCAACTAGCAACACGCTTAAGGGTCCCTGAGAATTTCCCTAATGAGCCTGTTCTCCCTCGCAGATACACAAAGGAATAATTATGAAAATAAAAACTTACGACTGAATGCGAAAGGGAAATTAGCTTTTACTTGTGACAACGAACTCTGTGATACGAGTTTGGAAAAGAAATGTTTTATTTTCTAGCAGGCTCGTGTAGTGTTTATTAGATTTGTCTTCGCGATTACAAACTGTGGCATTACAACTTTCCGGAGTTCGAGTCCCCGTGGGTCAGGCATTTTTCTGTTCACTTTGATTCGGGGTAGTTCTTTTTCTAATTTTACCTGGCAAACTATAATGATTTCATTCAAGTTTGTCTTCAGAACATTATTGTTCTTCTAGAACAATAGCAATAGTGTTTTATTAAAAACAACAATAAGCCCTTACAGCTCAGAACTTTTCTGGTGATCGCTAGCCTAACAATATTAAGCGACTTTTATATTACAAGGGATTTTAAAAAAATAATGCTGTTACCGACACGAATTTAAAAAAAATACATATTGAGAAGTACTTGTATATTAGACAATGACAATATTACAACAACAAAATCAAATGAAATCAAATTAATGACATAGAAAAGAATAAGAAATACAAATGATATAAAAACTTAATGTAATCTGCCAGGCCGCAACACACAAAACGTAGGTAAGAACAGATCCAATACCAAAATTGGGTTATAACAAAAAATTATGACGATTGACGAATTTGTAGTCTGACTGTCTGAATTAGTAGAATTCACACAACAATAGTAATTTTACAAAAGAGTCTACAAAATATTATGTATAGAGGGAGGCATTTGCATTTGTGACCAACACCATAAATCACGTTATGCTATGGACTGTCTCTATTTTGGTAGGTACGTGACTGTGAGTACTTTGTGTACAAACTACAATTCGGTACAAAAAGGAACAAAAATGGCGGTCCTGCCTCAACGCATCGCAGATAGGGCAAGGGCATCGGACGCGGCGGGCGTGAGTGCAATCAATGACATAGAGTAAGTTTTAGCAGACGTATCAAAAAGTTAAACAAGGTTATTTTTTAGTTACTAAAAAAAATTGTGTGCTTGTTCAGACAAGCAAACTGAACAACTTTCACTATGGGACCAACTTTGAAATCGCAACAAAAAAATAAGCTTGTTTTAGTAACTAAAAAATAAACTTGTATATTATACCTCCTAAGCTATTGCTAAAATATTATATAATCTAAAAACTATAAGGCTCGGGCTGTCGCTATCCAATTCGAACAGCTACTTTCTAAGTCCGTAATTTAAATGTTGAGTTTTGAAATGGCAGTTCATTTCTGCTTGTGATCATCAACGTCATTAAAGCATGCGTGTTCTCATTGCATTGTACAACTAACTTCGAAATCAAAACATTGATGACAGACTACGATATTAGCCCGTCTGAAATGAAGTAATTGTAAGTGTAAGTAATTGTATCTTTGTATGTCTATTGCACTTTCACGTCTAAACCGCTGTACCAATTTTGATAAAATTAGATATAGATATAGTTTAAATCTTGAAGAAAGGCATGGGTTACATTTATCTGAAATTTTATTGAGTTCCTTCGAGAACACTTGATATGACCGAAATCCAGCGGTCGAAGTTGCAGGCAAAAGCTAGAGGTAGTATAAATGTTGAATTTTGAAACATACGGGTTCCACTGTCGTTGAGGAATCCAGATAAAGCTCGTTTGTATCTTTAGCTTTCAGGTGACATGAAGGCTAAAGTTTCCGTTACTTCTTAAACGCCTTGATCATGACTTCATGTACACACAGCAACACGCCAGACTTTTCATGTTGACCTTGAGACCTCTCTCAAGACGCTAGTAATGCAAATGTAAAGCTTGACGTGTTGCTGACTGTACAAGCTAATCGATATATCTGTTGCCCGCGATTTCGTCTGCGTGGAATTCAGTTAAATCGCGAACTCGGTTGCAGTTCCCCAGAAAAGTCCTTAAAATTCGAAATAAAAAATAGCCTACGTTTGACCTATCTTTTTAACAAACTAGCTTGCCACTCGCAGCTTCGCCCGCGTGTTTTTGTTTTTCCCGTGGGAATTCTACATTTTCCTGTAGGACAATATTCTATCACCTATGTTCATCAGGCATAATATAGGACTCTAAATGTGAATTTTTTTTTTAAATCGGTCCAGTAGTTTCAGAGCTTATTTAATGCAAACAAATAAACAAACAAATATTTCCTCTTTATAATATTAGTATAGATTAGTCGCAGTGACTTAGGCGTGAAAGCGTAACAGACAGTCATACAGAAATATAGACGAGGTACTTTCGCATTAATATTAGCAGATAATAAAACCTCAATGTTTTCCTTTTCCAAATAAATATCGACAAAGTAGGTCACGCCTCGTTTTGTTGATAGTACTTGAGCGCAGTGTCGTGTCTGCGCGGTTGATCTATGAGACTCTTGACCTCTGAGCGTGACCAGCGAGCGATCGTTGCCACTGAGCTCAATTGGCCGACTGTCCTATACCTATTTAATCTCGATAGGTATTGTTATAGGCATTGCAGTTCCACGAACCCGTGGGAGCTGTTTCATTGCTTAATCTGTGTTCATTTTTAAATTAGATGTTGAATCGGAAATGCTGTGTGTGTGTTTCGCTTAGTTGATAATTAAATCAAGCTTTGTCTGTTTAGTTAATAACCGATTTGAGGCATCTCTTAGGTCGCACTTCCGTATACCGTCTAGTCTTTACCTATAGAGTGAAATTAAAATTAATAATTAGGCGTAGTGACTAGGAGCACATATGAATGGAGTCGTCATTACTTGGCTAGATTTTAAATATCATTTACACACATTTGATCACATTTTAACATAACTTGCACTGTACACATAAATAGAATAGCACATGATTTTAAATCATAGGTCTCGACAGAGCGAGGTACTTCAACAGTAGAAAAAATTAAATATTTGGCGGAATAATAGCCACGCAAAAAGCAAAAGACACTACTTCACTTTCCCTTCAAAAATAGCCATTGTCTATTACCAGTATTCTATACTGTAGGTATTCTAGTTCTACGGTACAAAAGATTTGGCATTTCCAAAATTATAAAGTATACAAATTGGTGGATTTAACTTTTTAGCGTAAAACACAATTCTTATATTTAATCCTATTTCACCAGTATTCCAGTGCGTTAGTCTTATCTATTAGATAAAAATATAGAATTAAATAGAAAGTATCAACAAAACAGGGTTTGATAAAACCAAGATTTCTGGAAGCATACAATGTACTGTCAGCTTAGGGGATACAGCGCAACTATGTCATAGATTGGAGAGCTTTTACGCTTAGACTCTCCTCAAAATTTATATTGCTATTGGTGAAATAAAATTTATGTTTAAATCCTTACAATGTTGGCATCATTCGAAAGGATAATATTTCATTTTTATTCATACAATTGGGAAGCTATTGGTTTTCTTGCCACCTACTGGTAAGGCGATGATGAAGCTGAACATAAAAACGATTATTTAACCTCCTTAGCTACATAGGATGTTGCCATCTTATTTTTATTGTTGCCAGGACATCATTCCTAAAAACATCAACGTTATGATGTATTATGTGTTGAGTAGTGCTAACCGCAACATTAATGGATTGATAAAAGGCTTACGTAACCATTACGGCAGGATAATCTAATACGATTAATTAATGAGCGGCTAATCTGATTAGACCATATCCAAGTGGGAGACTTGGATATGTCGTACTCCAGTCCAGCATCATTTCTAATCTACTGGTGATATGGCTAGCCTCTTTTCAGCTGCGTAGCCAAATTGGAGAACGCCAAAGTTAAAATTGAAAGCTTTGACGATAATAATCAAACTCAGGAGGAAAATGTTTGCAATGATGGAACCCCGTATAATTAAATCATTATTAAGTGGTCTCAATCAGACTAATTTCAATACACAAAAGCATGAAATCAAAAAAAGAAACCATTAACAGGCAGTTGGGAAGTTATGTCTTATAAAACTTCTGAATCGAAATAAATAGATAAAAATTATATCGATAACGATTATTACATTTTCAATAAAAAAACCGGCCAACAGTGGTGATTGTGAAATTATTAAAGCTCAAGAAATATACTACTGCTAACAACTATTATATAATTAAACGATCTTCTCAAGTGAAGTTCAATCAGCTTCAATGATCCGCTTCATTCGAAGCTAATCAGTGCTTCTACTTAGATGTAGCTAGGAAGCATAACATCTTATAACAAAATCGAAATAATGAAAATAACAATAAAGAGTTTCGTTTAATTACGAGATAAATTAACACACATTTGGAAAAAGCATTCAATCACAGAACGAATCCTACTAAATAAGCACTTGAGGCGAAAAGATATATTATATCGCGAGCTCGTAAGAAAATGTTTCGCGTAATAGCAGAAAGGGGACTAAACGAGCGGCAATTTTTATATCAAATGATGCTTAGAGAAACAACACTATTCCCGGGCCCAAACACTTTGTACGTCTCACGATGTTTCTTTTCTCCTTTGTCTGATATTCCGATCCATTGCCTTGCGGGCTCATTCAGTGCCTACCCTACGCGTTTTGTTAGAGAAATGGCATTTTTGTAAGTGATTTTAGTGATTCGCACAACGTTCTACACAAACACTGCTGTGTTAAAGGCTTTTATTTTTTATTCGCTACGGGAAATCACGTTGGTTTCAGCTGATGCAATATTATGACGGGACAGTTGGATTAGAGTTTGAATGTCTAATATACTCTTGTACCTACAACGCTAAGGCGACTCACTTATTTATGGAGAGGTCACCTAGCATCTACATCTTCGTCAACTTCAAAATTAAGCAATCATCCTTAATCGAACCTCATTCAGACCCGGAGACTCATTTAGAACTCACAATGATAATATCAACTTAAATTTGCAATTTCACAGCAATGTCTCCAAAGTTTTCGCCTAAAAGCAGTTCAGCACTAAAGGCGGTTTTCGTTTTTTTAAAACACTGATATATTATCAACCCCTCCGTCTAAGAATTTTTTTTACGAGAAAAGAATTAAAAACTTACCAACAACATAGTATTTGTGGCGGTCCATTTAAGTCGATCACGTGGTTCCGACACGCCAAGAGAGTTTAAAGCGCTACATCCACAATATTGGTTATTTTTAATGTAATGTCATAGGTCACTGAGAGATCTTATACATCTGAATGTGAAATATGTGTTTCTTTATATTTTTAGTTAGACACGGCAAGAACTGGAAACGCAATTTAAAGATTTTGCCTCATTAGTATTCACAATTGTACAGAAGCATTTTTTCTAATCATTATAATTATTTTTTAATAAAATAATTTGTATTTTATCGCCTACGTCGATTAGGAGATGGCTAAATACAGTATGGGCGACTGCCCTAACAATGAATAAATATTTCATCTAGTAACTTGTAATGCTGAATAGTTGAAATTTATCATTTTGCATGAAAAAAGTTACAGGAACTTTTCATATTGTTATAATCTTGAAAAATAATTATTAATACTCTTAAGTTAATAGATACGGAAAAGTTATTAACTACATATTTGCTATGAACATTTGTTAGGCGTTTATGCACAGAAATCAGCAAATAGAAAAGATAGATAATAAAAAGATTTATGTCGACTGTAAATAAGCAACCAAATAATTAAATACAGAACACCAAAATCTTGAACAAAAAAATTATTAATACTCTTACGTCAATAGATACGTAAAAGTTATCGAATACATATTTGCTATGAACGTTTGTTAGGCGGTTATGCACAGAAATAGAAAAGATAGATAACTTATATTTAACAATTTTTTTTTATGAAAGTTCTATGATATGATTAAACACGTAATAATTAATTAAATAATATACACCTTACATATGAAATTGGCGTTTTGCCGTACTGGCCACTTTGATCTCAAATATCTCCTCTATGGTTAGGTATTCCACATTCAAATTTATACAGCTATTTACTCATGTATTTGTTGTACTGCACCTGTACGATAATCGGAAGCGATCATCGCAATGGCCAAACCCAGCCGAACCAGCCAAACCATGCCCCAAGCGAAAGTTGACTCCAAAAAAGTTACTTGTGAGCGTTTAGTGGACTAGTGCTGGTGTCGTAACTACAGCTTTCTTAAATCTGACCAGACGATTACGGCAGATGTCTATTGTCAGCAACTGCAAACCATGATGGAAAAGCTAGCTGCTAAACAACCGAGGCTGGTCCATCGCTCTAGGCCACTGCTGCTTCATGATAACGCTAGACCACACACTGCACAACAGACAGCTACCAAATTAGAAGAGCTTTAATTGGGATGTCTAAGACATCCACCGTACTATCCGGACCTTGCTCCAGCAGATTACCATTTTTTTCGAAATTTGGATAACTTCTTGAAAGGGAAAAAATTCAACTCCAATGGGGCAGTCCAAACTGCCTTCAAAGAATTTATTGATTCCCGTCCGAATAGTTTTTTTAGTAAAGGGATCGATGAACTACCTATGAGATGGCGAAAGTGTATAGATAGCAATGGTACATACTTTGATTGAATAAATATATAAAAAAAATCGACTTCATTTTCATCCCATACAAAACGCTAATTTCATATGTAAGGACCTAATATTATACGAGTATAAGGATATTACGAGTTACTGAGAAATATTGATTCATGTTAAGGCCAGTCGTTTAGCCATCTTCTTTCTAAACGACCTAATCTCATGCGGGCTTAGCGCATTAAGGACTTTGATGACATAGATGCTTAGATCATTTAACCTATAGCATAGATATAATGACTAGCTATTTGAACACGGGGGGCGCCCCGCGTTTACGTATATACCACATCTTCCATTATTAGATTCATTTTCGATGTATCGCCTTAACTCATTTATACAGAAAAGAACCGTTTAAGTTAGTCTCTCTAAGGGAGCGGACTGAGGTGACTCAAATCAAATGAAAATATTTTTATTCAAATATGACTTGAAAGAAAGCTTCTTTGATTCGTATTTTTTTAAATACCCTATTAAAGACATCTTTTAACTGATAAAAAGAATAGGCGACTAAGGGAGTTTACCTTCAATATAATATTTCAGAGATTGAAAGCTCAAAATAATAGGGTAGTACCAACCCGGCAGCGTGACCTAATAGATCCTCGTCTTAAGAGCCCAGCAGTAAGAAAAAGAATATGAGTTGAAATAATTTTTGGGATCGAATGTGCACCCAGCAACACACCAGACTTTACATGTTTATCTTGAGGTCGATCGTAATAGCGACGACTTTCATAATGCAAATGTAAAACATGAAGTGCTGCTGACTGTACTTCCCTTAAGATTGAAGAATCATTAAAAAATTTAAAAGAGGCTCATATCTCGCAGTATAACTCGGGGTAATATCACAGGGACAGTGTCGCCACAAAGCTGTCGCAAGTTAAGCAGCTGTTACGTAGGAGCTGCTTTGTCGCCTAATCCAGACATGGCCCATGTGCTGCAGTTTCCTGGCCAGTGAGCTTTCCCACATTGTGGCGTGGTTCGAACGCCAGCGATTTCGAATTCTAAATTTAAACGAATATTTAAGACATGCCATGAACTTATTTTTTATCACTGTCACGTGACTGTCACCATGGACCTACAAAAAAATACGGACGTAGTGTTGCATTAAACAAATGTGAAGCATGCAAGGTAAGACAATTTCATGTGTTTGTACACGACCTACACTCACACAGACGCACCAGGTAAGACAAACCGCCGTCATTTATTGATGAGCAACAGTGACAGACTGACATACAATTTACGTCAAGAAAATTAATAAATAACACCGTATTGTGTGGTAAAATCATGTGAAAACATTGATTTACTAAACGTAGTATATCAATGTGTGAAAATTACACGAAGAAACATAAAAAAATCACAAGGAATTACATACTAGTGACTGTCACAGACTTCAATTGAAAATGTAGTACATAAGTACATACGATCATTTTGACTGTCAGTGACAAAAACATTAAATAATATTATAGTAAATGCCAACAGCTTAATTTGATTATAGATATAGGTTAAGTAAAAATGTGACTACAGACTACTGGCAGAATAATTAATGTTTGTCAGAAAATTGTCCATTATTATTCGTTTTAATAAGAAAAATATTGAATACTTTATAAATCAACTTTGTATTTATTAAAGTAATGGTTCAGGCAAATAACCTTTATGAAAATAAAATCTATGAAAATAAATCACTAACTACCAAACAAATTTATACAAAGCGCTGCTAAAATTACACAGTATTGTAGATTTTCATTCTAGCTCAAGCAAACTTTACCCGCTGCGACTGGCTCCCGACCCCGCGAGCTTATTGCATAACCGGACCAGTTACAGGCACGCCGTAATTATTACTATGGTTTCCGACCGGTTACGTAACTGAAACTTTAGTTAGGAAGTTTTGCGTACACTCAAATTTATCGCTGAGTACATTATTGGATGAAAACAGAGCTCTATTTTATTGAAATGAATTCTGTGGGTCCTTAGCATAAAATTAATTTACTACAGTAACAACGATTGACAACGCATTTTTCTTTACAATTAGAAAGCTCTTGTCCTACATCTTATCTGATGGTAACAAGGCTAAAGATGGAAACAAGTTTCACCTGGAGTTCCTCGTTCTCAGAAGAACTGACTAACTTATTACCAGGCTGGGTCATATTGCGGGTTAGTGTTAGGATTTGTTTCGTGCTTTCATTTCTTTCGCTTATATATGTGTTATTTCGGTAAACCCAGGGCCTTATCACACTGGTGGATTTGAGACGTTGCGGATGCGCAGCGAAGACTTCGCGGATGCATAGCGAAGACGTCGCGGATGCACAGCGAAGACGTCGCGGATGCGCGACGGGATGAAATGAATCCGACCATCTCATTTAGTTTTAATGATAATATGTGGTGTGCTTGACCCTGCCATTGTACCGATGTGTTTTTCGTTTTTCGAATTATATATATTATGTAACATTTGTCCGACGCTCCTACAGTGAAGAAAAACATCGTGAGGCAACCTGCATACATCTGAGGAGAAATTCAATGGTGAATGTAAAGTCGAAAAATCCGCATAAACACCCCTACCTTAGGGTAAGCTCGAGCCCCTCGGTGGGGACGTATATGAGCTATAACGATGATGTGGTGGCATGCGTAGTCACAGATAAATGTGACTCCTCTTCCAATGCGAACTGAGAAATTTGGCAACTCGTTTATATGTCGCACAGTTAAAAAATTGAACTTTCTGCCAACACACATGTTCCCCCTATTTCTTACAATCCTGCGTCCTGTGAAGGAGGCGGGAAGAAGCACCTTGCAAGCCAGCAAGTTGAGTGACTATAAAACCGGCCAAGTGCGAGTTGGACTCGCGCACCGAAGGTTCCGTACAAACTTATCTATCTATACTATACTAATATTATAAAGAGGAATGATTTGTATGTTTGTATTGAATAGGCTCCGAGACTACATGGCCGATTTGAAAAATTCTTTCACCATTAGAATGCGTACCGGGAGACGCAGTGTTAGTACGCCCCCACAAGGTGGACCGACGATCTGGTGAAGGTCGCGGGAAGCCGCTGGATACGGGAGGCGCAGGACCGATCGGTATGGAGATCCTTGGGGAAGGCCTATGTACAACAGTGGGCGTCTCTTGGCTGAAATTATGATGATGATGATTAGAATGCTATATCACCCCTGAGTAACATAGGCTACAAAATTATTTTTCCTAAGGGAAAATATAAAATTCCCACGGGAAAACAATAATAACGCGGGCGAAGTCGCGAGCGGAAAGCTAGTATTATATAAGTTCCTTACTATTTACGTTTTTTAGTTTTCCTTAACATGTGCTATATGGCCTTGCTTCTTGCTAAATTTCATTATTCCAGGTCAACGGAAACTCTTTCGGTCTTATTACAAAAGCTGCTCTAAGCCTGGTTTGAACCTAGTGCGCTTTCACTTGTTTTAATATACATACTCGTAGATAGAGACAGCGTCAGGTTTAAACCAGTAGGCCTATTACA
This sequence comes from Schoenobius gigantellus, assembly GCA_963935595.1. Classification (NCBI taxonomy): domain Eukaryota; kingdom Metazoa; phylum Arthropoda; class Insecta; order Lepidoptera; family Crambidae; genus Schoenobius; species Schoenobius gigantellus. The sequence goes on along the minus strand of OZ012541.1, from coordinate 66,851,977 downwards.
GATCTCATGGTTTTCAAATGATATCATAGTGCAGAGCGAAAAATACGATTTTCGGTCAGATTTTAGATCATTCGTTCATTATATCATGATGACATCATTGAAATTATGCTATAGTGATGATATCATTGGAGATAATACGAAATAAAGCATATCATGACGTCTTTATCTCAAAATTTATACCATATCTTACAATGAAAGTTCCTGCCTGGCCTGCAGGACTAAGTTTAGATCATGTTTTTTAGTAGGACGATATAGGTTTTGATTTGATTCCCCTGTAAAATCGCAAAATATACGACATAAACGGTCATATCTTTTGATCGCGATGATTTACAGGTTTGATATTTTCACAGCTGAAATAGACCGTAGACCCAATATTTTATACAAAATTCAGCTTGATATCTCTACGCGTTCATGAGAAAAATGTCTTGACAGACAGACCGACAACGAAGAGATCCAATAAAGGTTCCGTTTTTTCCCTTTTTAAGTACGGAACTCTAAATATTTTAAAAAATATTGTGTGGTTTTCTGAAACCACGATGCAAGTGAAACTTTTTTTCGGATCGTAGGCATTTAACTGAATATTTTCGGAAAATTATTCAATTTAAGAGTATTAAAATCGCGTAAGATCTAACGCATTAGACCAACCCTGACTTATATGGAGATTTCATGTTTTTATGTAATGCGATATACGATAGATGGACGAAAAAATTTGAGGCGATGTAATAATATTTTCACTTTAAAAAAAAAATATTTCCACCGTGTCTCTACAAGTAGTACAAACATCAGTGTAACGTGCGTTTATCGTAAAACAGTGATAACTTCTCAGACGGTGGGTGGCGTCCATCGATTGGCCGTATAAAATGATTTTATGACACTATTTACGACTCCAACCCAGACGGGATATGTCAATCAAAGCGTGCAGTCGTGTCGGTGGGAAATAAAATTACAGTATAAATAAACAGCGTCGAACGATAAAATATTTGGTATATTTGCTACTTTTGTATAGAGTCAACATTTTTTAGCATTTGCTCCTATACAGGATTACTTTTTTATCACCCCGTATAGTTTATACGACTCTTCAGGACACATCCATTATTTCATATAATTTTTTTTTTGATATTTCAGAAATTAAATATAAAATTAAACAAGTGAGTTATTTTTTAATTAATGTTTAAATCATTCTACTACCGGGTGCTGAATAGTCCCTTAAAATATCCAGGGTTGTAAAAAGAAATCCTGTATTTTTTAAACGATTTTATTTAGCTTGCCCTGTTTGTTTGGGTCAAATCTTGCAAGCTAAATTTGACTATTTTGAATTTGAAATTTAGTATACACCTTTAGTTTCGATGACAATGCAATTATGTTTAATTATATTATCTTCAATTTAATAAAACCCTTTAAATAAAAAATACATTTACTTATTTAATAGTTTTCTCTCTGATGGTAGGTGGAAGTGGGGTCTAAAGGCGAAGATAGCTAGTGTAGGAGAGAGAATACACGCTGCACTAGCCACCCTCACCTTGCCGACCTGCAGGGTGCTTCTTCACGTCTCTTTTAAAGGACCCGGGATTGTAGGCGCGCCACACGACCGCGACACGTCTCTATAACTCGCACTTTAGGAGGACAGACGTGTCCTGCAGAGAGTTCCATTTTCTTATACATTGAAATGAGTTAAAAGTGGAGAAAATGTGCACACATTTTACGGTTTGGGTGTATGACATGGTACCATTTTAATACCATGTCACGCCAACTGTTAACAATGCAATATAGATGTAACCATACTAAATAAAAGGAATAGTTGGTGTGACATGTTACTAAATCTGCTAAAAATGCTTATCTATTTTTGAAGCCGGCTGTACAATCAGCAACACGACGTCAAGCACTTTGCATTAGGGATGTCGCATTTTGCATTAAAGTCTCACGTGTTGCTGAACAAAGATTAGATAATTACAGTATTTCAAGATAATAGGCATCGGCTATCTTCGTGTCTCTGAAGATTACCGATAAACCGAGGCAATATAATGTTACAGAGATGCTCTTGTGTTTGTAAATGAGTTTTAGAGCCAAACTACTTTTTGGCAATTGTGTTTGGTGAGTTAGACGATTGTTTCCGATATTTTCCGATACCCATTATGTATCTCAATGTAATGTAACTATTATAATGTATCTCAAACATGTTCTTGGTTTATTTGATTTTTAGGTTGATCGTAAAATTATAAAAAAAAATATTTTTTAAATACAAGCTTTTATATCATCATATATTGCATTGTTACGCGATTTACACATGCACGCAAAATTTCAGCTCAATCGGAGACCGGAAAGGGTCAAATTTAACTTACATGGTTTCATTACAGACATCGCGACAGGTGAAAGTGAATAAAAGCTCGTATAATACATAAAATAACCCAAAAGTATCAATAGAATTGTGCTTACAGTTAATATTGATAGTATGCTAGTACCACTGGATATTCTGTCGCAGTCACAAGTTTTCCTAACAAAACAACGAGTTGGTTCAGTGATACGAATAATTTATATGTTACTGTACAATAGCTTGCTTTGTTTTGCTAACTCTGCAAAGATCGTTTGCGTAAGAGCTGGGGAGAGTTGGCGATTTATGAACGTAGAGTTAAGTTGAGTGAATAATTGCAATTGCAATGTATTTGTATATGGTTCTAATTCTAAATTATAGTTAATGGTGGGGCTTCTGAGTCCACCTGGCTAGCTACCAACATCTTAGGTAAGTTTGTCACCATTAAAACAATGTTAATAAATATTAATGTTTTCTGACCATTTTGTGGTAAGAAAGCCAGTTCGTCAGCTACTGAGGAGTCCAGGTAAAGCTCGCTCCCATTTAGTTTTATCGTTACTTACCAGCAAGTGAGATCGAGGCCAAGAGACTTCCTGTTCCTTGAAAGAAACAAAACAAATGATTTCCATTTAAAGGGCAATTACTCCAAGACATTTGCACATTTGCAGATAATAATACTTCTGGAATAAAGAGACACCAGAGGAGGAAAGGACAATGCCAGAAGTTCTATAGAGGTTTGCCCCACCCGATAAAATTCATTTACACAAATTCGACATCTCCGATCTTGTGGGATATCAGAGATATAGATAATGTATGATACTTCATTTCTAACGGTAAAATAATTTGTATGATATTTCTAACGGTATATATGATACTTCATTTCTAACGGTAAAATAATTTGTATGAATCGGTTAAGCAATTTCTGAGTTTATTCAATACAATCAAACTTATAAACTGTTCCTCTTCAAAATGTAAATAGCTAGTTGTATTCTATCGCAACACACACAAATAGCAATTTCTGCATCTCAACATTATTCCAAATCACAAACAAAAAATTGGTAACCTAAAAACAAATCCATGAAATCGTATAGAAGGCGTGATCGAGTCCGTTTTAAAAAGCAAAAGTCGTTATTATATTTTCCAAAAAACCCGATCCGTCTTCATTTCGTTCACTTTGTCAGTTTGTCACTATTTTTTTTTAATAATCTTTATTCTAACCTTGGATACAGAGTCCTTCAGTCGTATACATTTTAATATTAGATATTAACAGAACGCAAGCTAACTTATAATAATATGATAATTGTTCTAGAAGAATTTTAGATTTTTCCTACAGTGTTTACTATATACTTAAATAGAGGTAGAAAATAATTTAGGTTGGAAAGAAGATCTTGCAGGCGGCGGGGAACACTTTGATTATTGTTAGAACTGTCACAATCAATTTCATTAATGTCTGAGGCTAAACTAAACGTTGCAAGTTAAATGTTGCACAATTTTCCAACAAGTGTTGCAGGTCGGCATTTTCTTGATTGCAGTGAGGACAGTTAGCATCGTCGAGTACATGAATCCTGTGGAGGTGGGTTGGGACTAAACAATGGCCAATTCTCATTCGTGTGATGATAGTATAGAAATTCCTGCCCAGGTATTGTTTCTGTTTGTGATACCAAGGTTTGCTTGGTAACTCTTTCTGAATATTCGCAAACCACTTGCCCTTATTTCTAAAGTTAACTCCCAGTAGTCTTTCCATAACTTCTCCGATTTTTCTCTGAAGTGAATGTAGAAATCGGTAAAAGGAACTTTGCAACATTCGGTATGGTCTTCATCATGTTAAGCCCGTGCCACTGAATCAGCTTTTTCGTTTCCATATATGCCACTGTGTGAGGGAACCCACATGAATTCAACATTGATACAATGGTCATTTAATTCTTCTAATTTATCCTTAATGTTGAATAATATATAATTATTTTTAAAAGATAATAATGCTCCTCTACTCAAGGCTATTAATGCACTTTTGGAGTCGGAAACTAACATTATATTTACATTATTTACACACTTACTATTTACATAAATTAAAGCTTGGTATAATGCATAACATTCTGCTGTATAAATGCTGCAAAAAGAATTCAATTTGAAACATCTTGCGTAGTTTGATTGTGGGTCATAAAAGGCAGATTTAACATTATAATTATCTTTAGAACCATCTGTATATATAAAATAATAATGAGGCATCTTACTCTTGAACTCTAGAAAATCATACTTGTTAGAAATTGAATCTATATGTATCTTGAGATGACAATTAATTAAACTTTTATATTTACAAGTATACATAGGTAAGCTAGGCGAATAACATATATTTTTACAGTTGAACTTTACACGAGAATATATTCCACCTATTTCAGGAAGAGCAGACAAAGCTTGCACAGTGGTGTCAGAAGATGCAATAGGCTGATAAATATCTGATGCTATATCTAACTTTTCATGGAGATTGCCGCTAAATGACAAAATTTTAAGTGAAAATCTTTCTGCTAGCTGCAGCCTTCTCAGGGACAATGGAGGTATACAATTTTCAACTTCTAATGAATTAATAGGTGAAGATCTCATTGCACCACAGATTAATCTTAGGCCAGTATTTTGTATAACATCTAGCTTTCTTAAGAGGGTGCTATTTGCATTTAAATATGCCAAAGAACTGTAATCTAAATGGCTTCTCACTATGCTTTTGTATAACATACTAACAATTTTAGGATCAGATCCCCAAACAGTACCAACCAAGTGCCTAAGAATATTAATTCCTCCCATGGCATTTTTACAAATGTAATTTATATGTTTATCAAATTTTAATTTATTGTCAATAATAATACCTAAAAATTTATGTTCACTAACCACTGGAATTACACAATTATTGTACTTAATTGAAAAATTATTGAAGTTTTTGCTGAATACTAATACAGAAGTTTTACCAGGGCTAACATCTAACTTAAGCTTATTAAAATGGAGTTGCTGTAAAGCATTATTAATTCTATTTTCAGCTATTTCTATATTTTGGCTTATGCTATACAAAAGCAAGTAATCAGCGAATTGTAAAATATTTACATTTTCTGTATTTACAAATTTTAATATTTCAGAAGTGTATAAATTATATAATAAAGGAGACAATGTGGCTCCTTGCATTGTACCTTTATTTACAGTTTTTGGACCATGCAACTTATTATTGTATTTTACATATACTGTCCTATTATTCAAAAACTTAAAAATCCACTCTAAAGTTTGCCTAGGTATTCCACAATCATGAAGAACCTGTATTAATTCCTGTATATTAACATTATCAAAAGCTCCCTTTATATCTAGGAATACGCAGATCATGTTTGAATGACTGTTTTTGACATTTCTGATATCATCTATAAATGATCCAAAGCTTTCAGAGCAACTTTTTCCTTTCCTAAAGCCAAACTGAACTGATGGAATTAACTTGTTAGTTTCTGCAAAATAATCTAAACGCAACTTAAGCATGTTTTCAAATAACTTACCCAAGCAAGATGATAAAGAAATTGGTCTATATGAAGAAGCGACTCTAATTGGTTTATTCGGTTTTAAAACCGAAACAACACATTGCGTTTTCCAAGACTCTGGTATAATGAGGTCTTTCCATAATCTATTATATATGTAAAGTAACACAGTCAAAGCATTAGAATGTAATTTTTTAATTAATATATACGGTATATTGTCCAATCCTGGGGTAGTATCTTTCCTACTTTGTAAAGCTGTATGTAACTCATCTAAAGAAAAAGTCTGATTAAGAAACATATTGTTTTGATTCTCCTCTGAGTTATGAAACAATGATAGTAATTTATTATAATCTAGTGTAGTATTGTCTGATAAGTTATTTAAGAATTCTGGTATCCATTCATCGTCAAAAATTTTATTATGGACATTCCCTATTCTTTTAAATCTTTTAATGTGATTCCAGATTCTCGAAATAGGTGTTAATCTATTGAAACTACTACATAAATTATGCCAAGAATTAATACTTTCTCCTCTGATAATTTTCTTTTTTTGAGCATCTATCATTTTATAACTTATAAAATTAGCTATTGTTGGGTTTATTCTATAGACTTTCAAGGCTTTTTTTGATTTATTAACTGCATCCTCACACTTTTTATGCCACCAAGGAGCTGGCTTTCTATGAATTTTAAAGTTATTTTGACTAGCTTTTAATTTTGGAATAGTTTGACCTCTAATTTTATTTAAGATAGACACAAAATCATTATATATCTGCAACGTATCAGCTGTTTCAAAATCAATATAGGAGAATTCAGTTTCAGATAAAGAGTTAAATTCTTTCCAGTTTGCTTTACTATAAATGTATTTTTCATCCACAGAACGAATCTCATACAAAGAAGGCTGAATATTTAAATGAAGAAAAGTAGGAAAATGATAACTACCCATCGGATCATCATGAACATACCATTCACACAAATGAGCCAAGGACGGACTTACCAGAGCCAAATCAATAGCAGAAGCTTGTCTATTTGGAGGAGGACATGTTGTTGGAGTACCATCATTTAAAATGCATAAATCAAATTCGTCAATTAGATTGTATAAATTATTTCCCCTATTATTATTATTATGACATCCAAACACAACATGATGGGCATTAAAATCTCCCATTATGATGCAAGGTTTTGGTATATTTCTTATGATGGATTTTAATTTACTTGTATCAAAATTATTATTGGGTGGACAATAAATACAGAGAATTGATATATTTCCAGATTGAGTTTGTATAGAGATTGCAATATTCTGAAAAGATTCATAAACTGCTGTGGGTAGAATATTGTATTTTAAACCATGCTTAATTAATATTCCCACTCCATTATGTCTATTTGTAGAATTTTTATATAAAAAATTGTAATTTGGAATATTTGGGATGCTAGAAGTATCATGTAACCAAGTTTCATTTAGTAAGCAAATGTCAATATGTTTTTCTATTAATAGGCGATTTAATAAATATTTTTTGCTCTGTAAACTTTGTATATTGTACTGAATTATATTAAGATAATTATCCATTAAATTAAATTTGATAGAAATATCTCTTTAATCTTCTTACTATTTAAAGGAGTGTTATCTTTTTTATTACTTAGAGCTAAGAGTGATTTGACAATAGCGTTAATAATTATGTCATTATTTACAATTTTAGTAATATCAATATTTTCCTGTACTGTTGTTTTATTTAAATTTGTGAAGGATTTACTGTCAATAACAGGCGGTGTACTCACTACCGTGGCATAGGATTGCTGTACGTATCTCTTCTTATTGTCTTCAATTTTCTGTTTCCTTACTGGGCAATCTCTGGATATGGCCAAGTGGTTGCCGTTGCAGTTAATACATACAACCTCGTCAACATCGCATTCTTTGTAAGAGTGACTACCAGCACATGATGAGCAATTCTGGATACCCCTGCAAACTCTTGCCGAATGGTTGAACTTTAAGCTTTTTTAACATTGAAGTAGTGGGGGAATATATTTATGAATTTCATATCTGAATAATTTTATGTATGCATATTGAGGTAGATTTGTACTTGAAAAACTGCAACAGTATAAAGAGGCGTTAGAACACCATCTACTTTTTTCATAAATCTTTTAATAGAAATAACTTCGGCATCACATATAATATTTTTATATATTTCTTCATTGCTTAAATCCTTCGGTACGAATTTCAATATGCCTATTTTCTCCGTTAAATACGATGGTATAAATGCTCTTAAATTGTATTTTATAAAGAAGTCTTCCATTTTAAGAAAATAATTTGCAGGTGTGGCTTTTCTGAAAGTAACGCCAATTTTATGCGCATTGATTCTATGAACGCCAACAATCCCTTTAACATTTTCAGTGAATATATTTGTCAATAAAATTGGGTTTTTGTTTCCGATTTTTTCATTATTTGTGGACTCAACGTATACAATGTATTCAGAATTACTGTTTTCTATGAAAAGTCTTTTATAGTTTGGTTTAGTATAAATTTTATACTTATCAGTCTTCTAAGATGGAGTATCGGAAATATCAACATATTTGCGCTTTTTCTTCGCATCTCCTGGGTCTTCGCCATCGCTGGCAAGACCCATTTTGAAAAAATTAGTAAATAAGTTTTTTAATTTGATCTAAATTGAAGCTTTAAAGTAATGAAAACAACTCAAAATTAATAAAACTTTTCTAGGGAAAAATTAATTCGCCCGCCTTCTTTGACTTCCCGCCAAAAAGTCTCAGTTTGTCACCAGTTCACCACACCACAGAGTCATAAGAAAAAGTAAATGTCAAACAATATCAATCCAGAATTGGCGTTTAGTTTCACATTGTTAAATTATACCGTTTAGACGTAGAATGTCCACTTCGCAAAAACATATGCAAAAACTTATTTATAAACATTAATAAATTATAACCGATATGTGTATTAGATCCATAATGTTAAAAAGAGATCGGCATTTTTCGAAAACTTAATTGATGTTTTATTCTGTTTGTACCTACGTCGTACAACAAAACGCATGCATAATTTCTTCGTTCTTATCGCAACGGAAATACTAGGTGCACATTATTTTAATATCTATTCAATGTCCGCAACTTCTAAAGAGTAATAATTAAATCAGTACAAGAAAAAAAATCATATAGATTTTTTCGTAGATTTCATATTGCAGTAAATGGTGGGGCAGAATCTGGCATTGTCATTTACCAGTGTGATATTAAGGCGCATATTGTGGGACGATTCTCAGTAACGATTCTAGTTTTAGAACTAGTATTAAGATGAGCTCTAATTTTAGATTGTTTCTTGAAACTTTCATTGATCGTTTCTCAGCTTATTATAAAAGAACATTTACGTCAAAACCAACGCTCAATTAAAGATTTCATCTTTGATTACCTATGTATGGTCGAAACCACTCCTGAGAACAGATTACGTATATTTTACCAAATAAAGTCGTAGCGTGGGTTTAAAAGTTCGGCATGTTAGTTGCCATGTTTTAATTCCTTCGAGCTAAATCCGGCATTTTTACGCCAAGATTTTACGCCAAATCTTCTATTTTTATCTTCTAACGTGTTTGTTAAAATTTTGTTAAGTAGATACTCATTTACACAAAAATAACTGAAATGTTACACACCGGTCCTTTTAACTAACTGCGCCTAATTAACAATAGTTAACAGCCTATATGTGTTTGTTCCTATTACAATCTAGAGGTCAAACGCGTTAACGGATTTTGGTGATTCTTACGTTGTCTTGATCATGCGAGTATCATTAAAGTCACGACAGTGATCAACATTGAATATGGTATTTATTGGACGCTATCTAAATGCGAGTTGGCCTCACACACCGAGGGTTTGTTACCAACTTACTTAATCATACAATTTCTTAACTTTATTACGATTTTCCAGATTTTTTTCTTAAAATGTGATATTAGACATTGTTTCTTGTCAAATTTCATGATTCTAGGTCAACGGGCAGTACCTTATGTGTTTTGATTCCCATGTGTAATCGCAAAATATGTGATACCTACTAGCTGTCCCGCGAACTACGTTTCGCCATATATTTTTTCCCCGTTTTTGTAACATTTTTCATTGATACTCAGCTCCTATTAGTCGCAGCGTATAGTCTTCCTAGATAGATGGACTATGCAACACAAAAATAATTTTTCAATTTGAATCAGTGGCTCCTGAGATTAGCGCGTTAAACCAAACAAACAAACAAACTCTTCATCTTTATAATATTAGTAAGTATAGATAAACGGTCATGTCTTTTGATCGAGTTGACTTAGAATTTTGTTTTTTCAGCTGAAAGAGACCGTAAAGTCGAATAAGTATTTGACATAAATTTCAGTATTATATCTCTAAACATTCCTGACTAAAAGGGTCTTGACAAACAGACAGATAGGTGGACAGACAGACAACGAAGTGATCCTATAAGTGTTCCGTTTTTACTTTTGAGGCAGAGAACCCTAAACAATGAAATGAAACGGCACTCTCTCTTCAGTGGCCGCGAAGACTCCGACATAACCCAATTTACCCAAGCACGAGGTATATGCACAGCGCGATTCCCAACATTAAAAAGTTCATTTAAAATCATCATCATCATAACAGCTCATATGCGTCCCCACCGAAGGGCTCGAGCCTACCCTAAGTTAGGATGTTTACGCCTAACGGCCGGTTTCAATATCCTATCTATCTGTGGATTTGGTTACCAGAGATAGATTTTTGACATTAGCTCTATACAAAATACGTCAAAATTCTATCTCCAGTAAGCAAATCCACAGATAGATAGGATATTGAGACCGGCCGTTAGTCAACCACGCTGGCACAGTGCGGATTGGTCGACTTTACATACACCTTTGAATTTCTTCGCAAATGTATGCAGATTATGTTTCTTCACCGTTAGAACATCAGACAAATGCCCATATGAAATTCGAATAACGAAAAAACACATTGGTACATGGCGATCTCGAACCCCGGACCTCCCGATTGGAAGGCAAGTGCCGAGTCCACAGCGCGACCGACGCGAATTTAAAATTCATATTTAAAAATCATCAAATATTATACTTTTATATTTTTTAAATTCATTTTAATTCATTATAATTGAAATTGACCATTAAAGGCCATCATAACAATTTAAAGTTTTCTAGCAATGATTGATTACTCAAATAAATTTATACAACAAGAATAATCCTCACTAAGAATGTCTAGTCTTGATTTAAACATAACTGCTATAACAGTGGCGACCCACTAAATATCTGGACCGCATCACATCTTCCAATAATGAATCCCGACTGCAGAAGTCGTTAAATTAACAAGGTACATTTAACCTAAGATCACCAGAGATGCAAAGGGATGCTGTGAATGGTGTCAGTACAGTACCGGCAGCTTAGATTTGAGATTGATGGCCAGAATCCAAAACACTACAGGCTCATTTATGGGGAAATGTATAATATCTTCTTCTAATATATAAAAATCTCGGGCCACAGTGTTTGTTATTGAACCCCCCCGAAACGGCATGATCGATTATTATGATTTTTTTTGCGTATATTTGGTAGGTCTGAGCTCACTTCAGAAATTTTCGAGTGTTGAGCTTTATTAGAGCGAAACGTAGTACGCGGGCACAGCTAGTCTATATCTATACTAATATTATAAAGAGGAAAGATTTGATTGTTTGTTTGTTTGTTTGTATTGAATAGGCTTCGAATCTACTGAACCGACTTTGATGAAAGTTGGTATAGGGATAGTTCGAGACCAGGGGAAGGACGTACGGTAATTTTCCTACGGAAAAAAAATCCCACGAGAAAACAAAAATAACGCGGGCGAAGTCGCGAGCGGAAAGCTAGATATACAATAATGCTCCATAAAGTGTTACTAATTTGCCTTTTCACAAGTTCAAAGCGCTAAAAAGACTTATGAGTAAAGGTTATCATAAAGTCATCGAATATTTGAATGATGCCGATGTTAATTTTAATAAATACATTACTCGTTATAATGTAAATAATTATTGTTGTGTATAACTATTTACGTTAACAAATATTGCTGTAATTTATTGCAAATTGTGTAACTTCTAATAAAGCTGATAAGTTTCTTGCGCCCTTCTTATCAGTTAAAAGATGTCCTGAATGGGTGGTAGGTAAAAAATTGGATGATTCAAAAGTCCTTTCTATTAAGTCATATTTAAATAAAAAATATTTATTCAAATATTTTGTTATGAACTATACCTACATAGACTTACATCTCGATGAAATATGCAGTGAGTAATGTGTAAGCAAACACAGGAGGTGAGTAAAAAATTGTTAACCTCTTTCTTTTATGTCCAAAATTTAAGAACGCCCAAAAGCTGCTGCTGCACCAAAAGCTTGAGTGCCAGAAAATCTTTTTTATATACGACTTTTATTAGCTCTTGACCTCACCTGATGGTAAGTGAGGATAATGTCGAAGGTGGAAGTAAGCTACACCTTGACCCCTCAACGACTGAGGAACTGGCTATCTTACCTCTAATTGGCTAGTCTAATTTTCTCCATCTCTTTCTAGCAAAACGGCAATTTACAAGGAGTCAATATGGCCGTACTCAACAATGACGTCACAGTTGATGTCGGATCTCTCTGTCTAATCGCCTTCAAATTAACAACTTAAAATGCTTGTATCTAAGGTATTTTTAAGCCGATTTTAATTCTAATTTCACAGGACTGCGTCTTTTTCTACGGTATTTTAATATTTAATGACGAGACCAATTGTCTAAAAACAACAATGCTATTTTTATGGCGACAAACTTAGGCGAGACGGTGGTAGCTAGCCTGCTGGCTCAGAAGCCTTACCGCCCACCAAACTGAGCAGAAAAACAGAAAAACTTCTGTTCACATGGGGAATCGTACCTCGGACCCTGATCAACACCCCCATCAACACCCACAAACACTCAACAACAAAACCGCGGAGGCATTTGTATCGAAACTGCAGTAGTTTTTTTTAAGAAATGGGTATCAATCTTCGTAGACCACTCATCTTAAAATGCAGCTCGAAAATAAAACTATCTATTACAGTTTTATTTGCATGTGCGGTATACCGAGGAGTACATTTAGAACTTAAGTATATATTCTTTATTATGAGCTTGCGTCGTTTTGTGACTAGAAGAGTTGGAGTCAGTGTGATCTCCATTCACTGCTATTAAGAAGTACAAGATCTTTTACATTTTTGATCACCTATCAGAGTCCTGGAGCCTTTTTTTTACGGTGGGAAATGCATTACGCATACCCCGCGCTTGGGAAGGCGCGGGGTTATGTCGGACTCTCCCCAGCCCCTGGGGGCAGATTGCCAGCCAGGAACCGCGGCCTACCGACTAAAACCCACCGATGCCCCTCACATACGCCTTGATGCGAGCACGGCCATCATCGCCGCATCCTCTTCGTCATCGGACGAAGAGGACACGCCGAGGAGGGCCACGTCACTGTCGGACAAGGTCATGGGAACTCGGGTGAACACATCCACGACCTCGTCGGCGTCTGCTCGCCTAGGGCGAGCCCCTCTCACCCCCCCAAAAGGGGGAGGCCGGTGATCCCCCGAGGCATCCAGGGGATCAGCAACTGGCGGCAACCGATGCAATGCAGGGCCTGGGCTTCCCGACCCAGGGCCCAGAGTCCTGGGGCCTAATTCCGCTAATCTTAACATCGTTGTCGCGTCGTGATAGAGTTTCAATAAAACTGCGTTTGTCGCTTTTATACGCATTTTCGGGTGCAATTTATTTGTAACACATTTTCTTGATAAGTCAATAGTAGCAAATACTTAGTTAGTAATCGGTTAACCAACAATGACTGTCTCAAAAAGCGATGCTCTTGGAGCGTTCTTGACGCGCCAAAGCCCCTGCTCCCTAACTATGACCGCTCAAAAGAATATTAAAACCGCACTGTGAGCGGGATGGCGCTATACGCGGTAAGAGCGGCGTCTCTGTTTGAATTTATTTTTACCTTGCCATAAGCGATCATGGTAAGGCACCTGCATGTCGATTCTGTAAAATTCGAACAATAACTCGCATCTCACTTCGATATTCACGCTCACTTCGCATAAGAGACAAAATGACATTGATTTTGCATTCTGTAAACATCACTCAGGCGATAGCGAAGTGATGTGAGTTGCGAAGCGTACTAGTGACGCGAACATGCAACGAAATGTTAGTCGAGTTTTTTAGATTTAATTTTTTACCGGAAATATTGAAATATTGCTACTAAAATTGAAGTTATTAGTATGTTTTTGAACTAAAATGTTATAATGTAAAAAAATTAAGGCAGGTTTTGCGTAAAAACCCGAAATTTCAAATTTATAGCATGTAATATTGATCCTTTTACATTGATTTCAAAAACCATAAATTTGTCAGATGCTGATGGCTGTGATAAATATGTCCTTATGTTTTCTTTAATAATTTTTTGGTAACTGCCACTAGCCAAGAATGATAAGGTGCATAATATCTGTGAAACAATTCTGACATTATCTATCTCAGATTCTAAGATATCTCTATTACTCAAACCGAAATAAGAACCTATATAATAAAATAATGACTCCTACGGCTGAATATTTCACTACGAATGTAGAAACGTAGGTATTCATGGTTAGAAATCTTTTATAAGCTGTGTAATAACACCTTTGTAATAATTACTTTACTAAATTAAAGTGAAATGCTTACCTTTACGCGAGTTGAAATCCCTTTACCTCTACGTTTTGTAATCTTGATCAGAGGTAGTAACTCATACTCTAATTGATCAATTAGCTTTTTCGACAATCTATATACCCTTACATAGTCATTATCACGAGTTAGTAGTGATAACATTCTAATTTGGGAAGCTTGTCGACGCATTTCTTGGTTGTCCAATGCATGAGCCTCTTCTAATAAAGATTTTAATACAAACATTCGTGCCATCGTTAATTTACTTTCAGGAAATATACCTCAGAACTAGTTTTTATCACCTTCAGAAATAATTTTAAATGTATTTTTAAACTACGATAAAAAACTTTGCCTGTTTTCAATCACAAAATAGCAACGTTTTATTTGACACTTTATTTCGAGTTCGTGTGCGAAGTGAGCTTCGAAGTGATGGAGGAATTCCTCATTAATTCCCTTACGGAATGCCACTTCATACGTCATCCCATACTTATAATGTCAAAATATGACGGTCACTCTAGTTCCACTCGCTGCCACGCTCGCAAGTGTAGCGCTGTAGTAACTTCGAATCTACATGCGAATTTTGAGAATGCCAATCTAAGAACTCACTGCGGATTCAGATTCGAAGTTTAAAGTGAGGTTTTACAGAATCGCACGGCGGCCACAGCGAAAGTTATGTTTCTAATATCGTAAATCCTACCACACACGCCACTTAGCTCCTCATTATTATGAAAAATATTAGATTATTGAAGAACCTGACGCCACGCCAGCCATTGTAAGTTTATCCTAGGCTCATTGTCGTGACCGGTATTAGCGTGGCCACACTGTCATTGACCGCGCATGCCGCTGCGTCGGTCACGTTTCTAATATTCATTAGGGTGCACTATGACCACAGTGCAGTTGTCACCAGCACCTCTGCTTTAAGTTATTTTTTATAAACATACGCACACGAATAAAATAATATGAACAGAAAAACACTAGCGAACATTTACTGGTGCGTGTAAACGAAGATAAGCGAGGACACTGAATATTATATTCATATTTAATCATTGTACAGTAAGCTCCCATTCAAGCTATACATTTACGCTACAAAAACCGCCGCTATTACGAGCGACATAAGAACGGTCCAAAGGTCAAACAGTATAGCTTGATAAGGAGCTTACTGTACAACTAAGTAAAATATAAATGTAATAATATAAAAATCTCGTGTCACGGTGTTTTTAGACGAACTCCTCCGAAACGCGATTTTATGAAATTTTTTAGTGTACACAACTACAGATATTCGGTAGGACTGAGAATAGGTCGTAAACTATTTTTTATACCCCTAGGTGATAAGGGTTTTTTCGAGAATCAAATAGGCGAAGCGTAGTTCGCGGGCAAGGCTAGTAATGATATAAAATAATAAAAATAATTGCTAATAAACAGTTAAAAACTTTAAGTACATAAACTTAGCGATAACAATAACACTCGTATATTACAAATATGAAATTATCTCAATAAACATAAATAAGTAGTTTAAACGACATGCGTTTAATATTCGTAAGCACAGAGTAGGAAATGTAATATGCCAGATGGTATAATCTTAAATGAAATTGATTAACAATACAACTCATCCATTTTTATGAACTTTTTAAAGTTTTATTTCATGATTAGGTGTCGTCTATAGATACATATTATGATTTTAATGTTTTTTATCCAACCGAAATGAATATATTTAATTTTATAGATGAAATAGGCCTAGATAAAGATTTGACAGCTTAAAATATATTTAAACGTCTTTTTATCATATTATGAGGATAAATATCATAATCAACTGAAAGACACCCACAGCTGTACAGAGGCCCCGTGAGATAACTATCACCTTAAACACGCCGTTTCGTTAAAATTTCACATTCACCAGGTCAATTTCATTAAACAACTGATTCAATAACCAAGCTCGCTGTAACCAGCTTCATATTTCCATGGAAACGGTTATTGAATCTGAAAATCTTGTGAGCGGGTCAACCAACCCAATCAGCCGGCCACTCGAATCGAGACCGCTTTGACTCTGATGTCATTTCCCATTAAGGACATCGGCGATTGCGTCATGCAAGGAAAAGGAAATGGTATTAACACAAATGCTATATATAGAAAGGATGAGACGCTTACAGTATTCGCGCGAGTACACGATACACCATAGTGCGACAATAGGCAGTACGACACAACAATGAATTAACCTGACTGAATACTGAAATAAATAAAGGATTAAATAATTAATGTGTATCGCTTTAAAACGTGTAAACTAGTGTTGTTATGCATGGTAACAACATAACCTATTGTAGGTATCGTTGAGTACTTTTAATGCAGCTGATAAGGCTTGACTTGGCACTTGCCTTTCAATCGGAGAGTCCGAGACCGCCATGTATTCGAATTTTTTCGTTTTCGAATTCGCGAGTTTTTCGTTTTCGAATTTCATATGTACATTTGTCTGACGCTCCTACGGTGAAGGAAAACAATGTGAGGCAACCTACATTATCTGCAAAGAAATTCAAAGTTGTATGTAAAGTCGACCAATCCGCACTGGGCCAGGGTGGTTGACTAAGGCCTAAACACCCTAACTTAGTGTAGGCTCGAGCCCCTCGGTGGGAACGTATATTAGCTGTTATGATGATAAGTTTGTGTTATTTTTATCGAATAATTGATTTAAATTTAAATTTATGGAGCCTGTTCTAAAGCATGTTCTGAATGGGTGGTAGGCAAAAAGTTAGACGATATAATATCCTAAAATATCCTAAAAATCCTCGGTTGTTTGAAATTTCGTTCTGCTGCTAAAAACAAAATAACATTTTTTTTAAGAAACCAAATGATACAACTTAATTAGCTTTACATACATTCTAGTTAAATTTTGTGTTTATTTGTTCAAATACTTCTTTTGTTCGTGTAATGTGACTTCGCCAAGAAAAAAATACAATTCCTCAATCAAAGTATAAAATAAATTAGTCCAAACCCAAACGCCTGTGAGTTAAGCTTTCTCTAAAATCCTTTAATAGTTTCAAGTAAATAAGTTCAGACAATCGCAATCAGACAACGTGGATTAAACAAGCTACAACAATCGTAATCTGCTACGCGACGAAACTTCAGATCTCTCTAAGATCAAATCACAAAATCTTTCTGATATGCATTCAAACAGCTTACGCAATCAGCTGAAGTGCATTGCATTTAGTTTGACAGGCGCTCAAGACCCTCAGCTTAGAATCTAGATTTCCAATACCCTTAAGATTCAATAATCCTAATCCGCTTCTCACAATCCTCACGAGAATGTTCTGATATGTACACAAACCACGCGCGCTTCTGCATACCGAACACTCATCGAACACGTCGGAACTTGCTTAATTCGTTGCTAATGCACAAGCCGTGCGGAGCCATTATTAAAAAAAAACTTTCTTAATGTGTACACAGATTTTCTCGCCAATTACAAGCTCTAGATAAATATCTCTACATGCCTCTACATAAATGGTGTACTCACTACAAAATCGGTACCTCTAGAATTATTGTATGATTTTTTATACAAGAAAAATGCCCAAGTTTATTAACTGCTAGTTTTCCAGAGCCAGAGCTAGCACGAAATGTAAATAAAAATATAAATAGAATAAGTAAGTCATTAAACGAACTTCTATTATATTATTCATAAAACGAAGTTCTATTATAATTGTACGAACTGCACAGTCTCGAAATGATAAGTTTAACTAATAATGTAGTCTTCGTAATGCAGCCTCAACACGAATGTCCACACTATAAATCTTGTTTAAAAGTTTAAAAAATGGCGGCATCCGGACGTTATCCACCAATCAGCGCCCTGTTTAGTATCTGTCATTAAGTTTAAAGAAAAAACTTATATATTCATATTTTGTTATTTATTTCACGAATAATATTTTCGGGGTAATGTCAAACTGACATGGATAGGGTTGGGTATATATATCATTTTGAGAATGTGCAGTTGAAACTTACTATATATGATTTTGAGAATATACAGTTGAAACTTACTATAACTTACTTACTATAGCTAAAAACTAAAGCTTTAAACTACTAGTATATTCAGCAAAGCTCTCTCTATCAAGGCATACTGAGGTAATGGAGAGCTAGACATGGTACGTTCTGTATTAGATCTCAGGAATTCTGAAGTCTATTGAAAGGGGATGAGGAGTTCTCAGATTCACCTGAAACTCATATCACCTACCTATCTGGAGTGTTCGAAGCCGAGTCTGTGGACTGGGATTGGTTGTTAATTTACGGAGAGGGAAATCTAAATATGTTCCTACCTGAAGCTAGGAGTGTTGATGTTGAGTTATGTAGTACTATTATATATTCTGTGGTTGAGTTAAGATACGTGTGTAATTAATGTACCTTTTGTTTCTTGAAACAGACGATGTGCGAATTCTTTAAATATGAATTTATATCATTACGATAAGTCAACAAAGAAAGAAATTAAAATATTAAAAAAAGCAAGAAACAGCTATTTCAGAACTCGCTGATTTTAAATAAAAACTAATTACTTATATAACTTTTTTTGAAATAACAAAGACTTTACTAATTACAAGTCAAAGATCGGTAAGATATATCAACAAAGGAAAAGTTAAAGAAAACGAATTTAAATTACAAATTTTATTACTGATTTAACCAGTGGTACATGGTAATAATAATAATCCTCGAGGCTCGATAATTTATTTAAACAAGCATTATCTAAAAACAGATTCAATAAAATTCGAATAAGCATTTACAGATAATAACGAGCGTAGATCTAACCTCGCCTAATCATAAATATGCGAGTTATAAAATCGAACAGAGATATCTGAAGCGCGTGCCTCGAGACCGTCCCAGAGGGTGACGTCACGAACGTGTTTTTCAACTCAGCTGGCTAGCGAGATCGTCTGACCTTGAACTTGACTTGCATCAGCAATGGCGACGATAAATCTTTATTTCCCAGCTCGGAGACAGACTTGAAACTTATTAATGTTCATATGATAGACTACGACGTTTTATGTATAGAACTGAGATTAAAGGCCCCTATATAAAATCATTAATCATTCTGTTGATTCAATATTGCTTCTTGGTCAATTTCAAATTAAATGTCAAAAATAATTCAGTACCCCATTAATAGAACAAACTATGCAAGCAACAGTTTCATTTCACGTGGTTCAGTGGATGATGACCATTTGTATGGAATAACTAATTTTTTCATGAAGTCAAGACTGGTCCCAGTAATTAAAATAAAACTAAACTTCTCGCATTTACTCGCATTTATTTGGAATTAAAAATTCAACTATTTAGCTCGGCGTTTCAAACGCTTTTAAGCATTCGTAGTCACCGGAACGAAACGTGGTCGAAACTTCGGGCTAAATAATCAAAATGTTCAAAACCAAATACACGCGACTAAATCCGAAAAGTGTAGTTTTAATTAAAATCTGAGGTACTCGTGCAAACAAAAGACAGCCTAGTTACGGAATTGAGCCGTCGGGTAGGTTTTTTAAAAAGAAGAATTTTATAATAATATATTTAATACTAAAATTCACAATGTTGGTGAATATACTTATATTAACTTATTAATTAATTGATCGCGATGATCAATGACGCGACCTTCCGCGTTCGCGATTGAAGACAAAAGGCGTCGAACGGGCTTTGAAAGAGTCCCACGAACACTTGGCTTGGTCTTGCGAAACCGTCTCGTGGAACCGCAGGTGTGCTCAGGAACATTCCAGTGGAATTAAGAAATTGGTCATCGGACCACCCATGGTGATAAACATAGTTGAGAGGGCTAGACCTCGTAACACCTCCCCTCCTAGACGAGCAATTATTTGCGAAGATTGAGAGCAAATATTGCGGCTTTAGTATCTTCTGATGAAGTTGCGGCTGGTGTCATTTCCACGATGTCAATTTTATCGCTCTTGATTTGGCGTAGAAAGTAATACATGAAGATAATTAGTGCAGATGCACTTAACAGTACGATGACATATACAGGTATAGTTGTATGAAATATGCTTGACACATTTGTCTCTTTGATTTTTGCAGGAGAGGCCATAAGAATTTGATGTTGTATGCTGTGGAGTTTATCCAAGTCGATGGTTGTCAGGTTGTAGTGAAGTGCTTGCTGACTTTTAGCTTTTGCTTGTGGAGATTGGGGAAAGGTAATTATTTCAATAGCTTGTCCTCGTAGTTTGTCGTCGGTATTCACAATGGTAAATTCAGCCGTTCTAATGCTGCAGTTTCGAGGGATTGTAGCTAGGTAGCTGCCTTGCAGTAAGCTATGACGATCTTGTACGCATGATGTTTGAACTCTGGTTTGGTGTGGTAGTGATATGATATAATGCTGGCTGTCCAATTCCAGCAAGGCTTCTTTCTGGAGTGACAAGAGTGTGGTGTTGCACAATGTGGTGTCCTGTTGATTAATGAGGTTGAACACGCAGTCACTTCTGGTGCGAGTTTGGTGATATATCTGCTGCTTGCATATGAACCAATTGTCCACCTTCGGGCATTCAGCCTCTAAGTACGCATATTCCTGGGAATTGATTGCCATATATGGGAACGGGGGGAGAATTATATTGGAAAATTTATTTGGAACGGGACAGAGTCTATAGAGGTTATAGTTCTGTAGGAACACTAAGGGAAATTTTAACACTATTATTATTTTCCTATCGACAAAGTAAGATCCTAATGTTATCAAATCGTAATAATTCCTAACGTCTACACTTAATAGAGCATTAGAGCTATATAGTTCTTTTAACTGTCCTAACATATTTTCTAAATCATTAATGGGTAATATAGAATGGTGCATTACATGAGTTCTACTAAATGCTATTATATTTTCTAATCTATCTATTTCTAGTGAAAGTTCTTCAATATTTTATATGGCTATACTAAATAATTGGGAGATATGAATGAATTGGTTCATTCTCTCTCTATCATTAACTGTAGAATTGCTTAAATGATCTATAGCTTTTACAATCATTTTCTGGTTAATGCTGATATTTTTTAGTATATGAGTTTGCTGGAGACTCATTTGCTTATACAAACTAATGTGTCTATTCATGGTAACGGATAATTCTTTGTCATTCTGTTGTAGAACTTTTAAAGCACTTTCAAATCTCAGGGCATCTTCGTTATCGAGATTTCCAGATATACTTTTTATGAATGTTCCTAAGGGGTTAAAAATACCTCTTTTGACTCTTTTAGGTTCAAAAGATTCTAATTGCATAGAAGTTCTATTAAGTTTTATGAATAGATTTATATTTTGGTACTTAAAATATGAAAAATTTGAATTAGACAATTGATTAGCTATTTCTGTAAGTTGAGACTTCAGTAAGTTAATTTGATTTTTTGTATTATATAGATCTATCTCCTGTAGAAAGGTATGTTCATGTGATATTATTTTAGTGGGGCCAAGTTTAAAGGGAAGAAGTCCTGGTCCATCAGATAAATCGTTAAGTCGGATCGTGTCTTTAGTCAGTCTGTCGGCTTGTACTCGGTCCAGGGTCGTCGAAGTTAGTAGGGTCCTGCAACAACTTAGAACCTTTTTTAGGTCGTTTTAGTCTATTTTTTGCTATTGGGCCACGTTTTTTAGACGTATAAATGTGAATAGGTAAGTTAGTGGCAACCTTGTCGTGAGTGTACCTCGGTGCCGTTTTTTGTCTGTTGGCACCAGGATTTTTAACATAGACCGTTTGCTCAGGATCATATTCTATTTGAGATTCGCGATTAAGGTTACGGCGTTCCATTGTTGCTGTGTGTTCGGTAAGGGACGTATGATGTATTATATCATATATAATATCCATTTTATTGCGGTGATTTTGAATATACTGTTGTAAGATTCTATCAGATAAATTTAAATCTATAGGGTTCCTGGGGTCAAAATGACCGGTGATGAGATCGTATGGTCTACATTTAGTGATACTATGAATTGAACTGTTATAGGCAATGATTGCATATGGAATTAAATTTTTTACTGGTTCATTCCTGTGTTTTATTTTAAGTAATCGTATGTGTTCTAATAGAGTGCTGTGGAAACGTTCTATCATACCATTCTCATTTGGAGCATGGGCGGCTATTTTATGGTGGTGTACCTGATGTAATCTTAGAAATTCGTTAACAACTTGGTTTGTGAACTCAGTGCCTTGGTCTGTGATTAAGGTCATTGGAAAACCGTGATGTGTTGAAAAGGTAAGTAATGCCTTCACGATATTAGGGGCTGTACAATCGGGCATACGATAGGCTTGGGCGTATTTTGAAAATGCATCGATAATGGTAAAGTATTTTTCTTGTTCAACTGTGAGAACATCTGCATGTGCTATTTGAAAGGGTTTAGCAGGTGGGGGTACGATTTGAAACTGCGGACGAACTGGATCGCGGTCATATTTAGCGCGATTACAAATTTCACATTCATTTATAAATTTAGATATGCTCTCTTTAAGTTTTGGCCAAAAGTATCTATGTGATAGTGCTAAGTATGTCTCGTTAATACCTCTGTGATTAGTTTTGCCATCGTGATATCTCGATATGATATTCTGTTGATTAAGGTAATCGGGGACATTTTCTATTTCTTGTTTGACTAAAACGATATTCATGGAATTGTTACTAAAGGAATTTTGTAGTATAGGTACAATGCTGTACATTTTTTCAATAGGTTGAATAAATATAGCAGTTCTTAGTTTTGGATCGACATGATTTTTAACAACTATAATTATATCTTGTTCCAGGTTAAGCTCAGAAACTTGTACAACTGTTCTTCTGTATGTTTCAAATGGATAAGTAACTTGTGGTTTGAAATTTGTAGAGCTGGTAGTAACTTTAATAATTAATTGTCGCTTAAATTTATTTAAGTAGTTTTCTGTTACAGGTAATTCTAAAATTGGATGTTCCACACTGGTGTGGGCAGTGCCTGTTTCGAGTTCTTGGTGCAATTCAGGAGGAGTATTAAAGGGTAAGTTAATTAAATCATCGGGGGGTTGGGGTACTGGACTACTAAGGGGTCTTAAACTAGGTGCTGTGTCTGTCGAAGATAAACTTATAAGGGGTCGATCATCAGGAGCAGTTACTGTCGATACAGAGGATTCTGAATCGCTACTTATGTTAACAATTACTGAGCTTAAGTCTTCGTTGTGAATTTCAACGCGAGACAGAGCGTCAGCATTGGTATTCATCTTGCCTTTTTTGTAAACTATAGTGAAATCGTATTCTGCTAACTTAAGACGCCATCTTGTTAAACGGGAATTCGGTTCTTTTAGGTTAAGAAGCCATTGAAGTGGTTTGTGGTCAGTAATTACTTTAAATTTCCTACCGAATAGGTATGGCCTGAAATACTTAGTTGCCCAAACAATTGCCAATAGCTCTTTTTCTATTGTAGAATAATTAATTTCGCTGTCATTTAATGTTCTGGATGCATATGCAATTGGTCTGTCAGTTCCTACAGGACCTTGTGATAGAATGGCTCCAAGTGCGACGTTTGAGGCATCGGTAGTTAAAATAAAGTCTTTGGAAAAGTCGGGATACTGTAAGATTGGGTCATTAGTCAGTAAAGTCTTGCATTGTTCAAAACAGTCGACATAGTCTGGGGTAAGAGTTATTTTAGCTCCTTTCTTTAGTCGAGCTGTTAATGGTTTTGTAAGACGGGCAAAGTCTGGTATGAAACGTCTATAGTATCCTATGAGACCTAAGAAACCTTTAATTTGTTTAGTGGTTTTGGGGATGGGATATTTTAAAATTGCGGCAATTTTATCAGGGTTCGGTTTGACACCATCCGGGCTGATGATATGACCTAAGTATGGAGTTTCATG
This sequence comes from Schoenobius gigantellus, assembly GCA_963935595.1. Taxonomy (NCBI): domain Eukaryota; kingdom Metazoa; phylum Arthropoda; class Insecta; order Lepidoptera; family Crambidae; genus Schoenobius; species Schoenobius gigantellus. The sequence continues at coordinate 66,827,707 of OZ012541.1, read as the reverse complement.
TTTTAAAAATTCTGATTTGTCCATTTGGACTTTAAAATTTGAACTACGGAGTCTATCAAATACTTTACGCAAGTTTATCATATGTTCTTGTAGAGAGGTTGAAAATATTAAGATATCATCGAGGTATACTACACAAATAACGTTTTGGAGACCTCTTAACACGTTGTCCATGACTCTTTGGAATGTAGATGGACTATTCTTTAGACCCATGGGCATTCTGAGAAATTCAAAATGTCCTTGGCCATCTGCTACGCTAAATCTTGTTTTGTGAATGTCGTCAGGGTGCATTTCAACCTGATAAAATCCGCTAGCTAGGTCTAGTGTAGTAAAATATTGACACTTGCCCAATTTATCTAATATGTCGGTCAAATTTGGAATAGGATATCTATCGTCAATAGTTTTTTCATCAAGTTTTCTGAAATCTACTACTAATCTCCATTTAACTTTTCCAGATGCATCTGCTTTTTTGGGAACGATCCAGATTGGGGCGCTCCAGGCTGAAGTTGAAGGTCGAATAATACCCTGGTCAAGCATTTTTTTTATTTGTGTCTTGACCTCTTGCCTGTGTATAAATGGATACCTATATGTCTTACTATGTACGGGAATTTCATCAGTGGTCTGGATTCGATGTTTAATTTTATTCGTGAATGTCAAGGGCTCATCATCAAGGTAAAATATATCAGAGTAAGATTTGCAAAGTGCGACTAAATTAGCTTTCTCCTCAGCGTTCATATGGTCGGTTCGTAAGCGTGATAAGACTTCTTGGAGTCGCTCGGCATTGTGACTCACATATTCACTTGCATTTTGAAAGTCGAATTGTTCATTGAATATGTTGGCTTGAAGGGGCCTTGGCAGAGAAAAGATGATATCATTACAGGTGGGATTTGAAATTTCTATATAGGCTCGACCGTTTTTAACGTTACTTAAACATTCGGGAATTTGGCATTCAGATATTATTTGGGATTCAATACGGATATCGCCTTCGGAAATACTCGTAGGCACTTTTACTAATTTAGTAGATTGGGCGGGAATAATTATTTCGAATGAGTTACTACTATTCGACTGGTACATGTGAATTGGATTTTTGGCAAATTGTGTCTTTAATACATGAGTGCTAAGGTCAATTTTTGATTGCCATTGTTCTAACAGGTCTAATCCTATTAAACCATCAAAATATTCGTGAAATCTATAAATGTACATTTTTATATCTTTATTGTCTTTAAATTCCGGGAAACATGGGATAATTATGGAATAGTCGTTTTGAGTAGTTGTGTGAATATTAGTTACAACGAATGGATCATAATATATTTGAAATTGTGAAAAAAAATTTTTCACTGCCTCGGGACTTATGAATGATTTATTCGCACCTGTGTCTATAAGTAATTTTAAAGGGGGGTTTGAAATCTGTATGTATGGTAATTGTTTTTTATCTTGAAGGTGTAATTCTATTCTGGGGGGCTCTTCTTCGGGGCTATACAAAAATTTGACTGGTCGTCGTTACAAAAAGTCTCCTCATTTTCAGTATAGTTTTCTGTTTCAGTAGTGTACTGGTCATAGTCATTAGAGTCGCAAGAGTCGGTATATTCAAAGTCACAAAATTCATTCATATGAATTTGCTGCTTTGAACTTTGCGGAGTGGGTGGTAATACGCGTGCTACTGGGTGACTAATTCCGCTCATTGCTTGGGGATAATTTTTGGGTATTTGTGATGGATTAGCTCGCGAAAGAATTCTAAATCCGGTGGTCATATTAGATCGCGGTAGGGCTCTCATGATTTGTTGTGTCCTTGAGGGTCCTTGGTGGTAAGTATTGAAATTAGGCTTGGGATTATTATAAGGTAAGTTTTGCGGGAAAGATTGATAATTATTACTACCGCTGAAATTGCCAATTTGTCGTATGGGCATACTATTTGGTATAGCGGGAATAAACTGCTTGGGAGATTCACGTGTAATTGGTGTATTAAAAGGTGAGTAATTGAACTGATAAGCGCTCGTCGATTTCTTAGAATTAGCGACGGACTTATTCTGTAAGTATAAAACATTTAATTCTTCTTGTGCATACTCTAAAGCTTGTTGTAAAAATTGAGGTCGCATGCACCTAATACGTGAACCTAAGGGCTCGGAAAGGCCTCTAGTGAACGTCTGTAGTGCTAACTTTTTATATAGATCGCGTTTAGCTTCTACGGTTGTCGAGATAGTTTTATGTAATTCTACGTATGTCATAATTATACATAGTAAATTTTGTACGCGTTCATAGAATATTTGCGGAGTATCGGAACCTTGCGTTAACAAAGATAGGTCAGTGTATAACGCTGATTCATCCCTGTGATCTGAAAAGCTGTTTATTAGAGCATTTCTTATACCTGTCCAGTCGCGGGGAATGCCATTAGTCATCAAGGTCTTGGCCGCATGGCCTGTAATTTTATTTAAGATGCCATTAATTAAGGCTGAGTTATTTAACTCATTTCCCGGGGCTGGATTGATATAGTTCAAAATTAATTGGTCACAAATATGTAAAAATCTAATTAAGACATTTGAGTTACCATCAAACTCTGGGACTAATCTAAGGGCTTTCCAAATTTTATCAGTCATATCTATTGACTGTGACTGTGAAGATGCGCTCGGCATAGAATTTTGCTCGGCCATCATATTCTCCTCTTCAATATCAGTTAGGGTTGACAAATCGATATCTCGATGAAAACGATCGATATCACGCCTTGCAGGCCTAATATCTCTAATTTTCCTCGGAATGAAAATTTTGGCTACTATTAATATCTAACAAAATGAAACTTAACTATACGCTATCTAATGGGGACAGGAAAGGGACCGCTGGCAACCAATAGGAAAGCGTAACTATAACTATTACTCACATGAGCAGGATAGGATTCATGGCTCGTCGATTTTTGGACTGCACCGATTTTTCCTTTTTTCTTTTCTTCTGTTCACCTTCCGACGTCTGCTTACGTAGATTCGTTTGGGATAGTCGACGCGCCGACGAAACGACTATCAGGCGGATTCGATTTTTGGATATCGCGACCTGACCGACTATCCTACCGACTGCGCCAGTTACGGAATTGAGCCGTCGGGTAGGTTTTTTAAAAAGAAGAATTTTATAATAATATATTTAATACTAAAATTCACAATGTTGGTGAATATACTTATATTAACTTATTAATTAATTGATCGCGATGATCAATGACGCGACCTTCCGCGTTCGCGATTGAAGACAAAAGGCATCGAACGGGCTTTGAAAGAGTCCCACGAACACTTGGCTTGGTCTTGCGAAACCGTCTCGTGGAACCGCAGGTGTGCTCAGGAACATTCCAGTGGAATTAAGAAATTGGTCATAGGACCACCCATGGTGATAAACATAGTTGAGAGGGCTAGACCTCGTAACAGCCTTGTAAACAAATGTTATTGTGTATGGCTACAACATAATTTATTGTAATGTGGGTACTTCTGAAAAAGGCTGATAAGGTTCTTAAGGCCCCTGTAAACGATCAAACATGTTTGTCAAATTTACGTGTTCGACAAACATGTTTGTTCGTGTAGGGCTGTGTTTGACGCGTTTGACAAACGAACAACGTGTTTGATGTGTTTGAAAAGAATCTGGATTGACGTTGTGTTTGATGAAAACGTGAAGTTTGCCAAGCAAGTTTGACAAACATGTCTGATCGTTTGCAGAGTTGCTTACGAACGTTCTTCTTATCAGGTAAAAGACGTCAACAACGTTTATCAAGTCATATTTGAACAAAATCTATTGTCATAATAAACATCTCTCGCAATTAGATCGAAATCCATACTTCACGAACATATTCAAATAATGAGATTTAAAATGTTTAAAATATCAGTAAATAAATATTCAACGATGAAAAAGCAAAGAGGTATGCTATCGTGTGTGTATTCAATAAAAATTCTCGTTACTAACCCTATTCAGGTTTTCAATACTAATGCTTCAAAAACTTCAGCGATATTTCAAGAGGTCTTCGCTTAGAATTCCAGCTGTTGAGAGCTGCCAGCTATTGGATCCTGGCGCTACCGGCCCTCTTGGGATATCGACGTTCAGACGTAGTTGAATTGAAGCTGCTAAAAATTCTCAGATATATTCTGTAATAACATTCCACGCGGGTATTCTTGCGGTGGAAAAGGGAACGAAATTAGATTAGAGTGCTTCAGTTGGTTTTGTTGATTGGGTGTATGATATATCTACAGTACCTACTTCTATGTGTGTCGTTAAAATACGTACTTTCATTTAAGATACTCGTACTATACGATACCTCTATCGTTTCACTGTTAAAGATAAGGCGACCTTTATAGGTAAACTGAATAAGATCTCTATTATAGATACACCATCTTGCAAACAATTCTACTAACCTTAACAAAATAATTGGATTTCTATGGCATTTCAATAGAACAAAACATTTAAGGTACCTTCACCTCACAAAAGGGCTTAGGAAAACTACGTCGTGTAGTGTTCCTGCGCATTGCAAGGTTTAATAAAATTTATATTTTCACTGTTCAGTACTAAAGCTGGCAGTTAGCGATTTTGGAGTTAGTGATGCGCAAGTGAGTCAATAATTGTACGCACTGCCAGTCAACAGTAACTTTAGACCCATTTTTAGTTTTTTTTTCATTTATTTAGCATTTAAAAAGACGATTACAATACAGTTTAATTTAGTTTTTAGTGGTTTTTAAAAACCACTAGGGCTTGTACTAAAGCTAACGAGTTTACATTTAAATTAATTATAATTTAATTCTATATTTACTACGAAAACTGCTGCTATTGCAACTGCATAAGAGCTGTCCAAAGGTCACCTGCATAGCTTGAAGTGGAGCTCACCGTACTTTGTTAACATAACGGCCAGCACACTATTATATTTAACTAGTTTTCTGGCCGCGACTTCGCCCGCGTTATTTTTTGTTTTCCCATAGGAAAATTACCCTATGTCTTTCCCATGGTCTCCAACTATCCCTACACCAACTTTCATCAAAATCGGTTCAGTAGTTTCGAAGCCTCAAATTAAATACAAACAAACAAACAATCAAATCTTTCCTCTTTATAGTATTAGTATAGATACTCGTACATGTTTAAATAAATTTTACAATGAGTTAATAATCTTTAATAATAAGATTAAATAGTAATCTTTAATCTTACGATTAATATTTTTTTCCGTGATTTCATACACGAACTCGTGTGGCATGCTATTAATAAGTCGGTGCTATTGATAGTATGACCGTTCTTATTATAAAACGTATTAATGCAGGTCATGGTTTAAAAACGATACTGTTTCATGTGTGTTAATAATAAATTGCAGATAGAGACAGCGTGATGTTATGGTATCAACTATGACGAGATATAGAATGCGTTTCAGTACCGTATGTCATCACATGCAGCATAATTATTCAAAATTAAAACTTTTGCTTCGAGGCACTGCGGTAGACAGACAGAGATTTTTTTTAAAACGGACTGATTTTCTTCAACTACTTCTTTTTCGATAAAAGCCCTAAAGTTTTCCACTCTAATCTGTTCTTCGCGACTCAGCCTCCATAGCATGACCACCGAGACACGATATGACGAAGCGGTTAATCGCGTTTTTTTTCCATTTATTGTAATGTGGGTACTTCTGAAAAAGGCTGATAAGGGTCTTAAGGCCCCTGTAAACGATCAAACATGTTTGTAAAATTTACGTGTTTGACAAACTTGTTTGTGCGTATAGGGCTGTGTTTGACGCGTTTGACAAACGAACAACGTGTTCGATGTATTTAAAAAGTATCTGGTTTGACGTCGTGAAATGTCGTTGAAATGCCAAAATACGATAAAAAACGTATTGTAGTTTGATAGTTCATAGATCTTACATTACCCGACTACATCTTGAAGTCGTGTTCCTATCTTAACCTGTCTGCCCCATTTTTCTTGAACTATACCCGAGGTTTCATTGTGAGTTAGTTTTGGCTTGTTTAATAACACTCCAGTCTATAATCTTTTAAAACTGACAGCATTGTTTGTTACCTGATTCAAAATTTACGTAACACACTTCATATCACCCTAGACATCTAGACCCCACATTCTCCCATTCTAGTTAAATGTACACAAATCGACCAATTTACCGTTTCCGCCTGTAAATACAGCTGTCAGGCCCACGGGCACCGTGTCATCCGTGCGCTGTAATGTAACTGACAACTCAATTCCAAATACTCCCTCGCAGCTCACACGGCACAATACCTCGCATTACCGCCAGCGTCGCGCTACCGCGACCTGTCTACAAATTTCTCATATCGTTAGCACTCCCTAGGACTGTATTGTTTTAAAGTTAAATGAAATTGTTTTGTTTAATCCATGCGGGGTGTTCCGCAAATCAAAATAAGTATCCCTTTTTATATTTCTCGAGCAAATGCTATACACAAAACCAGGGTGGTGATTTTGCAACTCGCCAATTGATTGGCTTGATAAAAAAAACAGTAAGTAATATATTAATTGGCTAGAAGTATTGGTTAATTCATTTGGCCAAAACCTCAAAAAGAAAATAATGATCGTATTGAAAAATCGCGCCGAAACTTGAATTATAAAATCACCCCTCTCTAGGTATATTGTGTAAGAATCAGAATTTTATTCAAAACACCAAATACGCAAATTTCTTGTAAATCTTAATTTTCATAGTTCAAACAATTTGCTTTTTCATTTCAAAGTCATTTAAGTACTATAAATACAGTAGTAGATCGCGCAACATAGCGTTTATTCTTTCTCTCTCTCTCTCTCTCTCTCTCTTGTGATCTAACGTAAGTTGTGCAAATTCAAAAACAATAATAATGACAGGTCGTGACGACCTGTCATTATCGTCATAAAAAGGATTAAGTGTTAATAAATGTTTTAACCTATATTCAGCCGCGACCTATGTCAACAGAGGCAGCCATCTGCGCGGGAGGTATCATAAGCTCGCAATGTTTCACTTTTTGGTCACCCATCTCAGGTCGACCACGAACAACGGTGCTTTTCTTTAGCAATCGTTAACCGAGCGTGCCAAAGTGCCACCGAGCTCCATTGTATCAGTCAAGAAACAATGAAAACAAGATTCAAGTTAACACGCAAACCAAACGAGACTCTTAATTGGCCAAATCAGTGAGCGACAAGCAAACGGGTCATGCTGCGTCTATCGGCGCACGCTCTAGATAAAAACCGGTTTAGGTTTTGCGACGACTCACGCAACCGATTGCGTAACGGTTGAACAGCTGACAACCGATTCGGAGACACACGGCGACGGAGAATGGAAAGCATTGAATATATTCCTATTATTGACATACCAGTTTCTACTTTGGTAATATTAACAGAATTAAGGCGCAACGTTTACTGTGTTTAAAGTAAAAACTGCCTAATTCATAGTTTAATCTTCAGTTTTATTATATTTATGCTATAATATTATCTTATACTAATGATCTCCAATAAATAAATACCGCTAACACCACTTTTGAAGTAAATCACTCTCCAGGAATTGTTTTATAACAACAAAACTATTGCATATTTTTACAAAGAAGAAACATAATTTTTTACATTTTAGTTGAACATGAGGCATGTTTTTTTGTTTTATTGATCGACGATTATTTTTTATTATACAGGCATTGATTTAAAATAAACAGGAAGTAAAAATATTTATTCACCTGTGCGTCGCTGTGGTCTTGGCGCTGCCTTGTAACAATGTGTTTTATCGTTTTTCGAATTCCATATACAAGTTTATTTTTTAATTAGCACAAAAAAATTGTGTGCTTGTTCAGACAAGCAAACTGAACAACTTTCACTATGGGACCAACTTTGAAATCGCAAAAAAATCAGCTGTTCCATACAAATGTTCAACATTCACTGTACCTAGATAGATGTATGGAACAGCTGATTTTTTATTTGCGATTTCAAAGTTGGTCCCATAGTGAAAGTTGTTCAGTTTGCTTGTGTGAACAAGCACACAAATTTTTTGTGATAATTAAAAAAAACCTTGTATACCAATTATAGGTACATTTATCCGACGCTTGCTCGCTATGACACTATGACGCTGCTATGGTGAAAACATTGTGAAGCAACCTGCATATACCTGCGAAGAAACTCAAAGGTGTATGTTAAGTAGACCAATCCGCACTGGACCAGCGTGGTTGACTAAGGTCCAGAACACCCCAACTATAATGAAAAATATTTATTAGGTATATAGGTTTTCAAATCAATACATTACGTATTGATTTGAAAAAAAATGGTAAAACTATATATAAGGTAGAAGCATACAAATACATTAACAAAAAAGCAAGATGTAAACAATATCATAAAGAGGGGATAACGAAGAATAATAAAACCGGCCAAATGCGAGTTGGACCCGCGCAACGTTCTGTACCGTACTAGAATCTAAGTAGATGTTTACGGTTTTTTTCCTTAACATGTGCAAATTTCATGATTCTACGTCAGCGAGAAGTACCTACGCTATAGGTTTTATTCTCTTGTAGAATCGCAAAATGCATCGCACTTTTTACATGTTTTTATCTTAAAACTATCACATCGATTAAAAAAGGAAATTTCATTTCGTAGTACCTATGTAATAAAAAATTACTTCTAAAGAAATTTATTTGTGTTCAATATAAAGTTTATAAAACAGCTAAACCGTAATGTATTAACTTAAATTATTTGAGAAAAGGCAATCCCGTGTTCATTTTCCTCACACCGGATTTTATTCCATCGCCCTCTGGAGACAACTGTGAAAGTACCACAGCAGTTACTGTGTACCGCAGTTCTTCACCTTGCCTTCAGCCGTGTTCCACATATCGTAATTGAAAGTACGTTCTCGATTAACAGGTGTAGTTTCCAGGCTATTACTATTAATAAGGTCTAGATCGATATTTCGACGGCCATTTTCCACGCTTACAATGTCGCAATATACTTACTCTAGTTATGTTATAGTATATACACTGTATAGGTCAGTTTTTCATTTGAATATATTTTACATCGGTGGAAGTTTTATGGTTGGGCTGGGCTGGGTACATCGTGCAAATTGAATAATGAATACAATTATAAATGAAAGATGCTTAGCAATAAATATGTAGTACTACTTTGCTTTTGGCAAATGTACTCGTATTATGGCGAGAAAGTAAAAATATTGCATCATTCGGTAGATACATTACAGGTTTTGATGCATCTAACAAAAGTCTCTTTTTCATTAAAGAAGTTAACTGATACATTATAAACATACTTTTTATATAACAGTTTCCATTCCTTATGTAATAGAACGAGAGAATTGTAATGAAAATCTTGTACAAAGCCTTTGAGGAGAAACGTAACTAAGTTACACCAAAAAATGTGCCTCATCACGGCATAACTCCGCAACTTGTGACTTCGCAAACAAGCTTATCTTGCCAAGAATTGTCCGAGTTCGTTATTAACTTTCATGTTCTACTCATCTGCTTTGTCTCCCACGGGCGTTATGCTTGCGTTCGCAACGCAGATATTTGTCGGAAACTTGTCTGTGTGAGTATTGAGTTAGTTTTTATTAAAACGTGTAAGCACTTTGGCTTTGCAAAAGAAAGTTTGTGGTCACTTGATTACGCAGATAATATACCTAGCAATAAGCCATTTTAAAGTGAATATCGCACATACGGTGCTACAGTGACATAACCGACATTTTGTTATTGAAATTTGCAGCGAAATGTAATTTCAGTTTTTTTTGCTATTTTGGAGTTATTAGCTGGAAACAAGGGCTAGAACGTTCCGATAAACTGGTGAATATAGCTTAGATATCTTTTTATAACAAAAAACTTATAGAGAAAAAAGGGAGTACCGCAAAAAGCGTTTATTTTTTTTAAGAAATCCCCAAGTTGCGTCACTGTCTCTTCAAAGGTAAGTAACATACTTGGAAGGTACGTCTTTTTTATTAAGTTCATTTTTATAATGAAACAATTCTTGGCCTTTTCTAGCTTTATTTCAAAATACATAACTACAAAAGACAAAAGTACGTAAAAATATATCAGAAATATAACAAACTTCAAAACTGCCACTAAACGGCATAACTTACAGTTGCAACAAACCATGTCCCAGCGACGTCTATACAAAAAGAAGCCCCCACGCAACTGGCTGATCAGACGCTGTTGCACCAATAACAGTGCAATTTTACAGTAAAACTACAAAGACACCTGGCGCAATGTACTGCAAATAAAAGGAAAACATTTAAAAAGATGGTCAAAGGGCGGATTTAATACCTGAGACATTCTCTACCAGTCAACAAGTAAAATGTGTGAAAAATCAAAGACGATGTACGAGTTAAAGTCAAAAAGACACGAGAATTGTTTAATGCAAGGAATATAAATACTGTCAAATAGCAACAGTCTGGACGGATTCCTTATTTGATCCTTTAATTGATATTTTAATATAAATGAAAAGCAATAAACAAAATTATAAAATCGACCATAAAAATTACGGTGCGTTAGACCGAACGTCACCAATAATGTAAATCGATTTGATGAAGGGGCAATTTTATAAACGTGAGACATGTTTTCCCAGTAAAATAAGTATAAAAGTTAGACATGTTTTCTATTCAAAAGCTGTTAAACCATGAGATTTTATTTCTCGTATAAATTTCTGTAACAAAAGCAGACCCTTAGTTTAATTAGTTCGTCACACCTCCAATCTGTCTGTATCATGCGCAGTGGCACGTGCGGTGCCGCGACGAGTCTATAAATCGATATAACGATCATTCTTGTTTAAATTAATCGAGTTTGATCAATTCGATATCGACAAAACAATATGTGCGGTTGAAGCATATCAATTTGTATCTCAGATAGATAAAACCTAATAATATTAATGCCGGTTTTTATTAATGACTAGCTTTACTTTACGCAGCTTTGCCCGCGTTGTTTTTGTTTCCCCGTGGAAATTTTATAATTTCCCCTAGAAAATATAATATTGTAGCCTATATTAATAAGGAATAATGTAGCATTCTAATGGTGAAAGAATTTTTGAAATCGGTCCAGTAGTTTTTGAGTTTAATCGTTACATACGTACATGCAAATCTTTGCTCTTTATAATAATAGTGTAGACTAGCTGTGCCCTCGACTTCGTCCGCGTGGAACAGTAACATTTGGCAGCATTTTGATTTTTATAGGGATTTTTTTAAGATTGTGATAAACCATATGTTATACCTTATATAATTAGCTATCTATTAGTGAAAGTCCCATCAAAATCGGTCCAGCCGTTCCGCAGGTTAGCGGGAACAAACAGACAGACAGACAGACAAAAAAATAATAATTGTGTTTTTGTTATTGGTACCCGATATACATTCATACCCATTTAGTAAAAACTTGTTATTTTGACATTACAAACAGACACTTCAATTTTATTTATTTGTATAGATGTATAGATATTAATAAGCCATTTTTATTAACTCGTTTGTTTTTAATTTTTTGAGTATTTTTATGTATGTTATATATAGATAATATACATATTATATTAAACATTAAATAGTCCTACCTATTATTTTAAAACTACTAGCTGTGACCGTAAACTACTTTTCGCCAGTAAAAATACTAATATTATTATCGCTATTAAAAATGGGGGTTGGTGATAGAACTATAAACATTTTTTGATGCTAAATGATATAAAAATGTCAAATAAAAAGCTTCTGGAGAGGCCACCCTTATCACCTAAGGATATTAAAAATAGCCTACGCTCTATTCTCAGACCTACTACGAGTAAAATATACACAAAAAAATCCATAATAATCGGTCAAGCCGTTTCGAAAGAGTATTTTTATTATTATTTACTAAAAAGAATATATAATATTACTTGATACAAATTAACTAAGTAGTAACTAATATATAGAAGTATTTTAGAAAATTCAAAAAATTATAAAATTAAATTTTCGTGAAATTTTGTGAAAAATTTTGTGTAATATACACAAAAATCCTAACCAAGACATGTCTAATGTCGTTGTTATAATAATCTATAGATAAAAACAACTCCGTCACAAAGTTACTGTTGTCCAAAAATGTTCGGATTTTTAAGCTTAAAACCAAATCGCGTGGTAGGTCTGTCATTTATTAACCGATTTGTTCTTTTCTTGTTTGAGAATTTTATAGGCGCAACCAACGTTTTATGTTTTTTTTTCTGAAGCTATTCAAGTAAATGCGTCAGGTATAGTCATCAGGCGCGCAGATGATGGAAGAATCCTTGACTTTTAGGAATTAGGTGTTACTCTTAGTTTTTTGAATCATCATCATCATCATCACAGCCCATACACGTCCCCACCGAGGGGCTCGAGCCTACCCTATATTAGGGTGATTAGGCCTTAGTCAACCACGCTGGCCCAGTGCGGATTGGTCGACTTCACATACATCATTGAATTTCTTCGCAGATGTATGCAGGTTGCCTCACGATGTTTTCCTTCACCGTAGGAGCGTCAGATAAATGTACATATGAAATTCGAAACGGAAAACACATTGGTACATGGCGGGTCTCGAACCCCGACCCCCCGATTGAAAGGCAAGTGCCGAGTCCACTGTGCCACCGATGCTCATTCGTTTTTTGAATACGTGGTAATAAATAATTGACCCTTGATTGTATTCGTTTAAATTACTTCGGCGATCTCGTATTAAATTCACTAAATAGATTAAAATAAGAAATATTTCACAAAATTAAAATTCGACTTCAAAAATAAAAATGTCAAAAATAATATAATAATGCAAACAACATTACATTTTTTATTTTCAAGTCGGTACCTACTAAATTCTAACTCATGATCAGCGATCAATAGCACCGGCTTCGAAATAAAAAATATTATGGTGTTCTTATGTATATTATTTTTCAAAAGTCGGTTTTTATTTTTGTTAATTTTTTTATATAAATAAAATTAACAAAATTTAATGTCGTGACCATTTTACTTTTTTGCTTGCGACCGTCCGTGCTCTTTTTATCTAATCTTTTCGTTTTGATCTATTTTACAATTATTTATTATTCGCTTATGTGAAATATTTAAATCAACGAAATATTTCACATATGGGCCTGCATCTGTGTTACAAATTCCTCTCATTCGCTTTCACTCATACTAATGATTATTACGGAACAATTGATTTAATGTCGTTGAGCCGTTTAAGCGCTAAACAGATCTTTGAATATTTTTTGTACTGAATATTAATATTTTCTTACAACTTTTAGTACTAACACTTAAATAGACACTAAATTTGTCATTTAGATTAAGTATAACCGGATGGAGACTCTATACCAGAGTCGACGGCTTCGGTATCGCCGCCTTACCTATTTCTGCCGCAAAGCAGCAGTGCTTGCATTGCTGTGTTCCGGTTTGAAGGGTAAGGTATGGCAGTGAAATTACTGGGTACCGTGACTTTACATCTTAAGTCACAAGTTGGTAACGTACACTGTTGTTCTTGTGGGGGTGGCAGATTTGCCGCGGATCTCACAGGAGCCATATGTACTATAGGTGACTGTTACCACTTTTGTTCGAGTGGGCAGCTTTCTTGTTTGCCAACTCACTTACTCAATTCATTACTGGCAAAATTCTCCGCTCTGTAGAAACATAACAATCCGATTTAGATGAATCCCTACAGTGTAAATTGAACCGCGGATTCAACTGTTTACCTCCATCGCTATTTGCACGATCATAACCAGCTCTTTGTTTTACGACAAACATTTACATTTCGTTATCGACACAATCATTGTGATTTGTATTCGGAGGCACTTATTAATATTGTATACCATGATTACCGTTGTTAATGGTTTAGGTGTGTGCAGGTAGAGTGAGGCACAAAATGGCGGCCACCGGGTGATCGGTGCTATTAGCACAGAATAAATAATAGTACTAAAGTACAGAAGGATCACTCTCGAAGAAAAGTCAAGTATGAAAATAGAAAAGTCAAGTATGAAAAAGAAGGTATGAAAATTTACCTACTCTTACGATCTTCATCTGACTGCACGGGAAATTGAAATTTACTGCATGGCACGAGTGTTTCAATTCCGTTACACGTCGCTGACCCGATACCGATTTAGCGATAAGAGCGCAGGGTTCCCACTCACCGATATGCAGTTATCGTTACAGAAATTACGGAGAAAAATCTAAATTATTACGTGCGGCGCGGCCAGCGTGCGAGCCGAGCGGCAACCCTCAGCCATACACCGGCCCGGCCGGTGCGCCGGCCACACGTACCTAAACTGCGGAGTGAAACCCCCCTGCTATTAGTCCGATGTTGGGGAGTAGGTTTCTCACCCGTACCCGTACGGCATGAGGTACCGATAGGAACAATCTATCTTAAAACTGCAAAGATGGCACAGCTTGTATCAAACAGGAATGTAATAAATTATTTTGTCTCATTTAGTAGAAATACAATCTTAAGTAAGAACTCAATGGTTAAGTTTAACTGCAAGCAACTGTAGTCGCCAAAGTTTTTAAGAGCAAATCGTACAGTCCGTTTCTCCATACAATCGTAGTCCCCTATTTCCTTCCTGGATAATGACACTGGTTGCTTTTTTTTCAATAAAATCAATGGTCACTATAAGCATGTTCCTATGTTTTCCTTTTATTATTAAGTTAATTATAAAAAGAGATTTTAAACTTTCAAAAACCTAAAAAATCGAACTAATTTTCTGCTGTATTCAAACGTCTAGCAAATAAATTGAACAAGATTGTATAAAAAAAAAACAAAACATAGACACACAGAATAAGCCTTGCTTTAATTTTTAACGCAAAAAGTAATTAAATCGGTCAATTTTTCGCTGAGAAAACATGGGACTACGAAACCTAATTTCACTTCAAACTTAAACACATAAATGTAAGCACCGCCGCGTGGTGGCAGAAAAAGGTAGGATAAAGGTATCTGCGCGAATCTTAATGAGACTCTGGTAACTGCTGGCAACTGAGGTATAGTTTGTGCCGTTAACAAGTACCTCTCACTTAATAGGTTATACCTGCCTTAATAGTTAATATTGGCGTGAGCGCCTGCGACGTAAAACAAGACGTAAACTACGAGAATTTACAATATTACCCAACAATTTTCATTGACAGTGTCTGTTACTGCATTAAGTTATGTTCTTGTTAAATTACCAATCCAATAAAGTCCAATTTCAAGTGTCGTTTACGAACCACCTCAAACTGCCTTAACTAATACGCCATTTGCTTCTAAATTGCTATAATACCTTCCACCGAATCAATTTAATCAACTCCAGCGGTAATAATGAAGTTTGTAACTAAACAGTAAGATGTACTTAGGTACTTATTGTCTATTGTGCCTATTTAAACAGCACCCGCGCTTCTCAGAAATGATGAACGTCTATAAGCCGCTTAGGGATGTTAGTGACGTGCGCTTGTCGATACTTTTTATCGATAAATTATCATAAGATGAACCGTGAATCGAGCTTTATATAGTATAGATTCATCTTGTAATTCCAATAGGTATGAAGCGTAAAAGAAGTACTTTTTACATAAATGAGGTAATGAAATTATACACTTCTATCACCTTCTGTCAAGGAATCTATTTTTCAACGCCTCCTCTCCTAGCCTAAGCCAATCTATCGTCACGCTAATATAGATTTATTATGATATTGATGAATTGGAAATTTGAAAAGCTTTGCATCATTCAGGTCTCTTTGAACTGTAAAATATAGACAGATGACTTCTGTTAGAAAAACATGTGCTTGTATACCAATCGAAAAATATCTTGTCTTTTACTCGAGGCTTACACAAAAACTAATAATAATAATTAATTGTCAATGAAATATTTATCTCGTAATAAAACCATATCATCATTTTAAAATTTGAATCATTCAATTCCCCTTAAAATAATATAATACTTGTAATAATTCAAATCAAAGTATCTATAAGGTTAAAAATGAATGTGATACAATTTACGTTCTATTCCAAACATATAGTTTAAGCAATATTAAATAGAGAATATACAACAAATCGGAATACTGTGAATATACAACATCTGAGGTAAGTAAACGATTAGTTAAAAATTACTTGCAAAAAATATTAAAAAGTATATAATTAAGTATGTAAATAAGGGATCCAACAAAGAGCTTTATGCTGTTGCTGACATGTCGCTCAAGACGAAAACTCCGAAAAAAACCAGATTGCAAAAAATCTATGACACTGTATATTAAAACATTATTTCATACTAACTTTAAATAGTAATTTGATGAAAACTTATCTATATGTGCTTGAAATATTGCTTCTGTCGAAAATGCATGCATTCGCCTCCGGTTCGAAATGTTATTAAAGCTGAGTGCACATTTTAACTGTACTAACAGAGTTATTTGAAGTCAAAGCATAGTTGGTAACAGTGTTATCTTACCAATGTAAAATATCGCAACGTCAAAAGGAGGTCTGTGGGAGAATCATTTGAATTCCGGTATGCTTTATTTGGTTGTATATTGACACGTTGGAACTAGTTATTGTAATACTGACTGCGATATCTTTGCCGTAATTTTTTTATACCACAAAGTTGGCAAACATACATGTTTTTTTATTGCAGCTAAGTTAGCAAAGAAGCAAACTGCCCACCTGATGGTAAGTAGTAACAGCCACCTTATAGTACATGTGGTACTAGATCACCGCAAAACTGTAACCCTCACAAGAACCGCAGTGTACGTTGTCAACTTGTGGCATCCGATGTAAAGTTACGGTACCCAGTAATTTCACTGCCATACCTTACCCTTCAAACCGGAACACAGCAATGCAAGCACTGCTGCTTTGCGGCAGAAATAGGTAAGAGGGAGGTACCCATGCAGACGAACCTGGTACAGAGTCTGAATGTGGATCGTCTGGTGGGAACTGAGCAATATTTATCAAACTCGAGCGAAATTACAACTGTATTGATCCTGTATTACTCGAATCCGAGGTGGAGTTTTTGTTGAATTGATTTATTTATTCATCGATACCTCTTTTGATAATCCAGTAGTTTAATCGGCCATCGAATAGATTTCATAATTCTGTTTGATTAAAACCGATCTTTAAATTGTTGAGCATTTTGTTATGAGCGATCATGGTTGGGGAGCTGGTGACAAAAGAGTTCGCATTTTCCCCACTCCAAAGATCAGCATTACAATATAGCAAGGAAATGCAGCTAGCTTTTGCCCCATGATCCCAAGTCTTCTACTTTTCTTCCACTTTCCATTTTCCTCCACACCCCTCCCACGCTGCATATTATAAACTCCTCGATTTTTTCTTTTTAGGATTCCGTAGGCAAATGGCAAAAAACGGAACCCTTATAGATTCGTCATGTCTGTCTGTCTGTCTGACCGTCCGTATGTCACAGCCACTTTTCTCCGAAACTATAAGAACTACACTGTTGAAACTTGGTAAGTAGATGTATTCTGTAAACCGCATTAACATTTTCACACAAAATTAGATAAAAGCAATAAATTTTGGGGGTTCTCCATACATAGAACTGAAACTCAATTTTTTTTTCATCAAACCCATACATGTGGGGTATCTATGGATCATCATCATCACAGCTCATATACGTCCCCACCGAGGGGTTCGAGCCTACCCTATGTTAGGGTGATTAGGCCTTAGTCAACCACGCTGGCCCAGTGCGGATTGGTCGACTTCACATACATCATTGAATTTCTTCGCAGATGTATGCAGGTTGCCTCACGATGTTTTCCTTCACCGTAGGAGCATCAGACTAATGTACATATGAAATTCGATACGAAAAACACATTGGTACATGGCGGGTCTCGAAACCCGACCCCCCGATTGGAAGGCAAGTGCCGAAACCACAGCGCCACCGACGCTCTTATCTATGGATAGGTCTTCAAAAATAATATTGAGGTTTCTAAAATCATTTTTTTCTAAACTGAATAGTTTGCGCGAGAGACACGTCCAAAGTGGTAAAATGTGTGTCCCCCATGTGTGTTACATGGGGGTAACTTCTAAAATAATAGAATGATAAAACTAAAACAAATATATGATGTACATTACCATGCAAACTTCCACCGAAAATTGGTTTGAACGAGATCTAGTAAGTAGTTTTTTTAATACGTCATAAATCCTACGGAACCCTTCATGGGCGAGTCCGACTCGCGCTTGGCCGGTTGTTTATTGCTTGATAGTGTTGGAATATATAGTTTTAAGTGATAAATAAATTCCGATGTTCTTCATCAATTCATCCAATTCGACAAGAATTCTATTTGCGTCAAATTTTTACACTTTTGTAGGATAGTCGGCCGACTCTAGCCCCTTTACTATATGATCGCGTAAAACATTATTAATGGCCATTTTTACTAACTTTGTCTTAGCTTTGGATAATCTTGCAGCATGCTGTCACATTTTCATTAAAGACAAGAAGTGAAACCATGCTACTTAGGATTGTCCTAAGCTAAGACAAGGTTAGTGAAATTGACCGTAAGTGTATTGCACCTAGTGAATTGAGGGTTAAGTGTATTTCACCTAGTAAATTGACGGTTAAGTGTATTTTACCTAGAAAATTGAGAGTTAAGTGTTTTTCACCTAGTGAATTGACGGTTAAGTGTATTTTACCTAATGAATTGAGACCGGCACTGAGACCGAGACGGTGCTGTATGCTGGAATAGCGTTGTCTGTTTCAATATTGTTTCAGCCTTGCTCTAAACAATCATGGTAAAGCCCAAGATCTCATCATCAAGATCTTCACAATATTGGGAACTTACATGCAGTCCTAATTTTATCGTGGTGACTTCCTTGAGGGTTTCGTCATAACGTTCGCAATGGTCACTACAGTACAAGCCACGCTCACGAGCTCCACGTTCGTAAGCCCTTCTCAGTTCTTCGACAAATCCTTTAAAGTGTTACGCCGCAAATTACGTAACAAACGATGATACGGTTCGGTCAACTATCAGCTTTTGAACCACTTTTGTAAAGTCTAACTAAAGCTCCAGACTAAAATTTTTAATATTCGCCTGCGCAAAATCCGCGTTTTCCTAATGGACAAACTATGTATGCAAAACTAGTTGCGCCATCCCAAAATATGTTCTTATTGATCATTGATTGCGGAATTTTTGTTATATTTTTATTCCAGTCAACACACAACACCTTACTTACACTATCACTTGGGTTGATTGGTAGAGATCTCTATTTTGTATTTTTTTTATTGCAATTAAATTGGCAAACAAGTAAACTGCCCACCTGATGGTAAGTGGTAACAGTCACCTACAATACATGAGGTTCCTGTGAGATTCGCAGTAAAACTGCAACCCCCACTAGAACCACAGTGTACGTTGCCAACTTGTGACTAAGGATGTAAAGTCACGGTACCCAGTAATTTCAGTGCCATATCTTACCCTTCAAACCGGAACACAGCAATGCAAGCACTGCTGCTTTGCGGCAGAAATAGGTAAGACGAAGGTACCCATGTACACGACCCTGGTACAGAGTCTCCCTCCGGGAAAATCTCTATGAGAGATCGTTGCACAAATTTTAAGTTGTAAATGTTTATTTTTGTCATGTGTGTGTAAGAATTATTATATCGCTAATGGTCAAATTAGCGTTCGAAAGCATCGAGTCATTTATGTCATCTATGAGCGATAAGACATCTCTACAAGACCAGGCAGCCTTTTTTTTAACGAGTTGAAATGCTGTTGCGCACCGTACTTGCCGATGGCTGGGGTCTGGGTAACCCAAATTTTCTGGACCATCCCACCCCCGTGCCTATGTGGTTATTACCCTGAACACGGGGGTAATACTCAATAAAAACAAGGCAGCCCTAAAACCCGTAAATGAAAAAAATAATAATCCCCAAGTGTCTATCATTGGACTAGCACACCTAAACGCTATTTACTAGTTTCTCGTATCTCCATTTCCAGGTCGCTAGTTGTTGTTGAATTCTTTTCTGGCGCTTTGAACTTCACGGCATTGGATGCCGGTCGTTTAGCCGAAGAGAATAAATGGGCAAACTTTCAAGTTGTTTGGAAAACATTAGCTTAGTATTGTTCCAACGGAATAGTTTGTGAATACAGTTTATGAATATTTCAAACACAGCGAGTCGATTATGGAGATTGAGACAGAAAAATGAAAAATCTTAGTTCCTAATCTTTATCTGATGATAATAATAACAAGCGAAAAGTGTATACGGATTCTTCGGCCTTTAAGAAGTTCCATTGGACTCTTTACTTTAAACGGTGTAATTACTCCAATCGTCTTTAAAGCAGCCTTACTAAAGCAGCTAAGTGATGATTCTGTGACTTGAATGTTTGAACCCGTGTATCGCCCCGACAAATCGTGAAATAGGTGTCGGGGAGGCGAACGGTCGGTTTTCAATATTCTATCTCTGTAGATTTGGCTATTTGACATTAGCTCCACACAAAAAACGCCAAATTTCCATCTCCAGTGAACAAATCCAGAGAGAGATAGGACATTGAAATCGGTCGTTATTGGGTATAGTCGCAGCAGCCCCAGGTACTGGCCGAAACCCACTGTCTATACAACGAGTTGAATAAAAGGCGCGAAAAATTAGTTTAGTTTATTCAGAATCGAGATATGGCGATAATAATCTATGGCGATCTCTTACAATTTGACAGTTGCAGTCCATCCATTACTCCTTTATAAAATGAAGTCGACACAGAGTCTTATGTTCACAACGCAATGGCTGTCAAATTATAAGCGATCGAGATAGATTCATAGTTTCTTAGACAATAACCCACCCGATTTTATAAAAAAAAATTTTCAACTACGCCGCAACTCTGTCGTCTTTACATCTTTATTAGTGGCGGGACGATTAAGCGGCATAATTGTATTCGCAGGCGCGCGACCATGGAGTTTCAAATTTGCAAGATATACCTACAACAAAATAGAAAGATGGCGATAGATATCTTCGTAAATATTCAGCAAGACAATTATTTTTTTTTATAATAGCGTTATTTAATTAACACGTCGTATAGGCAGCATATGGTCCGTATTCGAATTCTTTCTTGTGAAAAAACTCTTCGTTGTAACCGACTTCGACAAAGGAGGTGGTTCTATGATCGGCTGTATCTATTTTTTTTTATGTATGTTCACCGATTACTTCGCCATTTGTGGACCGATTTTTAAAATTATTTTTGTAATCGAAAGAGTATATTCCCGAGGTATTTCCATTGTCACCATGTCATGATCTGATGATGGGATCCCATGAAAATTTAGGGAAACCCTTGAATTTCATAGGCACGTCCAATTTGTTTCATGTTTTTGCTAAAGATATTCAGGTATTTGCATCTGGTAGTCATTATAATATCACGTTACTGAGCTGATAATGGAAGGTTTCTAGTATAGGAGTTCGAGAATAATTATTTCAGTACTGTTTAGAGTGAAAGACGTTTTTTTAGAAGTATTTAATAAACCTGTTTTTTTTGTTTCATTTATTAAACTTTTACAAAATGTTTGATCCAAACAATTTTTGATATCGTCATGCTGCGTCGGTTTCCTTCTTATGGGCGATGACGGAAGATCAGTGTTCGCTCGAAAGGGCGAAGCTAGACACTGAGTCATGGCCTTTTTGTCCTGCTGCAACAAACACATGTTATACTTACTTACATGGACATAAGTGTATAGTATATATTAAGATAATTTAGCATTGTTTGAATGTAATGTAATATGTGTGTGTGTGTTATTTGGCAAATAAACTTATATCTATCTAACCAGATTATGGACAGGTTCACCCCATCAAAAACATAAATGCGAAATCATAGCCAAGTTGTTAAAGGACAATGTCGAAAATCGCCCCATGACCAACAAAGATTTGATTTACGTTATAATTATATGCATATTTTATAACACTCATAACAAATATTTGTATTCGACGGACAAATCAAAAATATATAAAAGTACTTTTAGAAACAAAACCAAATGAAGTAAAATATAGAAATGGTTATTGTTACCTTTGCTCGACTGAATAGAATTGAGTCGATTTCATGTAGGTATACTACATTTATTTTTTTGTATAAATTAAGTTTCTCATAACTTACAACGTAAATTGAATTAAAACATTCGTCAATTGACTACTCACGCGCTGTCGCTTGTTAGTTCGTCGTGTTTTTGACTTGCTTTATAATTTCGCGATTTCTTGTTCTTTACAACGTGGCTATAATAACGTGCTTTGATTGATTGCAATAATTATTATTTTAATATTTGTATAGGTATGGACTATGTGTATTGCTCTAACGAATTAAATTGTTACCTTAACTAACCTCAAAATCTGATTCATTTTCATATTTAATTCGATTTCGAAGCTTGTCCGTAGTAATTGATGTGGATGTACAGTATTTACTAATGGCTAATTATATGAAAAACATTTTTTCACCGCTGTTGGTGTTGGGGCGAACAATGTATGGACGCAGAACAATGTCCTTTGCCGACAAAAGAATTGATAATTATCTATTATGGGTGCCAAGTTTGTACTTAAAAATTAACAGCCAACTATATAGACAATGCATTTATTTCACTTAAGATGATAGCTGTTTGATAGATTTTTGAGCTACATTTATAAAATTTTGAACTTTACACAAGCTATGGGACTTAAATTAAGGTATTTTATGATATAGGTAAACAGATTTTGAGTTGGGAAGGGATAAAAAGTGGCTCGAAATAGTACGGGTAATATTTCCGGCTACTACGTCGCGTCTCGCCAGTTCCTTTTTCTTTGAACTTGAAATACACTAAATTCCAAATTCGAAATTGTAGTCTTCATTTAAGCATTTTGAGTGTTGTGAAAGTGAAACAATCGTCTGACAATCCGGAAACATCTGTTCATCAGCGCTTGTTCATAAATTAGTTCTAATAATGTTTCATTGGGCAACCCGCTGTGGTTGGACTAGTTATCGTAGAATGACGAATGAGCGTCCAGATTGGTGATAAATTAGTATTTCCGTTGTATACTCTTCAATGTTGCTGGGTGAAGCGCGTTACGATCAATATAAAGTTGTTTCATTTGTATATTTTTACACAATGAGTAAAGGAGTTTACGTGCGATTTGCTACATTCTCACATTTCCTGGGACGTGGAATGGAAAATTGGGCAATCTAGACATGCGGTAGTTTGTCAAGCGAAGTTTACGCAATTTGGAACTAGTTTAAAATTCATCAAAACTCAAAATTTATTTAACATAAACACACCTTTGGTTGATATTTATTGAGAAACAGATTTCAAAATTATTATTAGTAAAGCGGGAAGGGGGTTGAATAGTCCCTATAGTTACCAGATTTGAAATAGTATCTTGTATGATTTATGGCAAAAAAAAAATAAATTTTTCATTGATGTACAAACCCTATTTATGTAAAATTAAAGAGTATTTAAGAATTCGCAGAATGGCAGGTGCGGTACTCCGGCTCTGACATGATGCTTACTAGTGTTGACAATATTTTTGGCTTTGATAATAATTTATTATGTATTTATCGGGCTATTTTTAACACGTTGGATAGATAATCGTCGTAATTTTTATGACTGACTGACTCATATACAGTGTGGGACCTAAATCCGGAGCGAATATTAAAAATTATGGCTCCTAAGTCACCAGTAATTAAATCACTAAGTTACCGACTAATTACATCAACACTTTAGTTTTCGATTTTTCTAACAAACTTAATCGTAAATTCAATGAAAAGCAAGCAATAGTTCCGCCCTACCTATGTTGACACACAGATACAGAGCAGCTTATTCCAGATTTTTTTAAAATACAACAGCAAAGTTCTTGGCCTTTATCTCACCAGCAGGCCTATTCTCTAACTTCGGTTGATCACTAGAACTGTCATTTTTGAAAGAAACTTAACATCTATTACTGCTATCATGAACTCCGCCGTAACATAAAAGATCACTAAACTAGTAATGAATATAAAGTTTCTTTCAAAAATTACAGTTCTAATTACCAACCGTAGTTATAGAATAGGCGTGCTTATAGTAAGGGACGATGAGGTGAGTGCGAGTTTTATCGAGCTCTACTCGATCGTATGCATCGAACGAGTTTTATCGAGCTTTACTCGATCACACGCATCGAACGCATTAACGCAAATTTGTATGGAAAAGAGCAGCGCCATCTAGTAGCTGCTATGGAATGAGACAGCTTCATCTAGTGACTACTAGATGGCGCTGCTCTAATCCGCACACTACTGGACTCCTCAACAGCTGAGGAACTGGCTTTCTTCCCTCTAACTGTCGGAACACAACGATGCCATTAACATTGTAATTATGGCGACAAACTTAGATAGGACGGCGGTAGCTAGTCAGGCGGGCCCAGAAGCCCTACCACCAACGAGCAGAAAAATTTCTGGGCCCATGATATCCCAACCATACCACGGCGGCGGTATCTGATGAATTACATAGAAACTCCTATATTATTATTGCATTAGGTTGTTTAAAAATAAATGGCGGTTTTTTGAAAAAAAAGTTTAACGTGTATATACTCAAGATGTCTGCAAATACAAGTACAAGTAGGAATGAAAAAAATAAGTTGACTCTACACCTGTTCGGAAATTGGAGAGACCTGTTCGGAAATTTGAAAATTGGGAGAGCCTTCTCGAAAGGAACAGGCAAGAAACTCGAAAGGTCAAAAATTTTTTATCTCCTCAGTGTTGTATGTCATTTTAAATTGCTCGAATTTCTCCATGGTTAGCTGTTATCATTTATTCATTATTTTATTGTAAACATCGTGATTATTCAATTTACGACTTAACATAGAAAATAAGCAAATTGCATATCATCTTCTTGTACGAGTTTAAACTGGGTCACAAAGCAACGGAAGCAAGTCACAACAGATTATGGCAAAGGTATGTCACCAAATGGACGGACGAAATGCATATAGAACTTCGAAAACTTCATTCAACATCAGACAATAGGACAGGACCAATTTTGCTTCACGACAATGCGAGGCCGCACATCGCACAATTGACCCTATAAAAAATTAACCAGTTGGGATACGAAATCTTGCCACACCTACCATACTCGCCAGGCCTTTCACCACTCCTCTAAGGTGCATAGTAGGGTCAATCATAAAAAAATCACTGCAGAAAAAACCGGTTCTCTTCATAAATATTGAATAAAAAAATCTTTAAAAAAGATATGTTATTATTCAACGTATTCTTTAGAGGATGGTCTTTTTAATGTTTTGATAAATTAATTAAAACTTGGTTAAAATGTGACCCAAACATGCCTCGATTTTAAAACTTTAAACCTAACCGCGTCGTAAATATTAGGTTAAATCATATACTTTCGATTTCAATAAATAAAGTGAACAATATTCTAGCGGATGGTCTTTTTAGATTTTTCTTACTCGCCTTCATTAATGTTTAATTGAAATAATTCATCTTACGCGTAAAGGTTTGTTTAAATATTCCCCTCACTCTCACTCACTCACTCCTATATAATCAGTGCGGGACGATCGACGCAAGGTCATTGGGACCACTATGCGCCTTAAATATTTTGGACAACTTTTAATAAGACGACGCCAAAAATGCCTTCAATAATTTCATCGTTTGCAGAACTCCGCGATTTTACAAGATTGGCATAAACAAGCTTGTATCTCATTGGTCACGATGTATTTAATCAAATTGTTCTTATTTTGACTAATAAAGTTTTGTTGTACTTTAAAATACACACATGAAAAATTCAGCGTTAAAAACCGCAATTTATTTTAAAACAACCTAATATTTTTGCAGTAAAATATTAATGCCAACATTCTTATTTTCGATAATCTAAATATAGCCTTTCGTAGACTAGCCCGGAACACTTTCGGTCTCGCCCAAAATGATAAAGTGCTCTAAACGATTCTGCCGTTATCTGTGGCGGCACAAATGTTTACTTGCAGGAGGTTATGTTTGCTATGAAGCAAGTTGCCTTTTTTGTGTGCGATCAGCAACTAGTCTCTTTAGTGTAATAACAGATTTATCTTTTTCGCATATTTTATTTATTAACTGATGACATACACTCATATAAATAAAAAAAATAGTTTGTAAAAAATAGGGAGCTTTAAAAATTCGAAATAAAATTTTCACCGTTATCAGTTGCCACCGTACCACCTTATGTTTTTTATGTATGTTAATAAAAGTGATTAAAGCTAGTAAAAGTGCTATAAAAAGTACGTGATTTTCGCATTTTATAAAATGACTACCATATAATACATAGGACATAATAATCTTATGCAAAATCGTTTTAAAATAATCAAGAGTCATAAAAAAGAGTTTTGATTTCAAAAATAACTTTCTTCAATTGTCAATGAGCATGCACATATAAGTATTATCACAACAGCTCATATACGTCCCCACCGAGGGGCTCGATCCTACCCTAAGTTAGGAGTCCTGATTAAGTGCTTGACTAACGCCTAAACGACGTCCTAACTTAGGACGTTTAGGCGTTAGTCAAGCACGTAGAGCGGATTGGTTGATTTCACATACATCTTTGAATTTCTTCGTAGATTAAATAATAGTACTAAAGTACAAGTACAGAAGGATCACTCTCGATGAAAAGCCAAGTTTAGGTATGAAAATTTACCTACTCTTACGACCTTGATCTGACCGCACGGGAAATTGAAATTTATTGCATGACACGAGTGTTCCTATTCCGTTACGATCGGTGACCCGATACCGATTTGGCGATAAGAGCTCAGGGTTCCCACTCACCGATATGCAGTTATCGTTACAAAGATGACCTCAATTATTACGTGCGATGCGGCCAGCGTGCGTGCCGAGCAGAGCGGCAAGCTTTTGCCACATACCGCCTGGTCGGTCCGCCGGCCAAACGTACCTAACCTGCGGAGTGAAACCTCCCTGGTATAGGTTGAATATTCAACGTGAGTTCCGTGAATCTTTTCAAACAATTTTATCACAGCTATATTCCCCTCTGCACTACAAAACGACTTTTATAGCGCCTCCACCCTTTTGCATCCGTTATTTTGCGCTCACAAAGACGTTGAGGTCATGCCAGCTCTTATCTTTATGGTCACACCTGGCCTGCGTGAAATGGCCCTATAGATTATTGTGTCATGTTTCAAATACTATCGCGCAGATAAAACAGTGTGTTTGTCACACATTCAACTTTAGGAATCATGAAATTAACGAATAAATATTTATTGTTAAGGAGTAGGTATATAGCAAAACTTCCGATAAAAATGTCGGTAGTTGGTACTAACTACGCAGGCCAATGGTGCACCGCCCGCCCTCCCTCAATCGCATGCGACAAAGGAATATCAATAATTAGTACCACACCAACATGGCTCGCTGCGTCGTCCGAGCGCAGCGAAGGCGACAACATCCTGATGATGCCACGTGGAGTGGCGAATCGCGTCGAATTTAAGTATTTGCATGTTGGTGTGGTACTAATTATTGATATTCCTTTGTCGCATGCGATTGAGGGAGGGCGGGCGGTGCACCATTGGCCTGCGTAGTTAGTACCAACTACCGACATTTTTATCGGAAGTTTTGCTATATACCTACTCCTTAACAATTAGTGATGGACTTCCGAAAAATAACGCCTGACACCATCAATTAGAATAAATATTGGTCATTATCTATTTTAGTATGACGAATATTCGTCAACAATAAATAGTACTTAAATTGAAACTTGAAACCAAGTTATGATGGGTTTTAGCGCCGTTTGTTACAATTCGCGCCAATGCCTTTTTTAATTTCTTCGATTTGCAAATTCTTCGCAAAGCAATACACGCATTCTACAGAAAAGATAGCCGCTTTTAATCCATTTTCAAAAATAAAATGTTCTCTTTTATTCAACAGTAATATAAGTCGATTTTCCAAAAACTACTTTCTCTGAGTGACTTTCATTCAACTTAGTCCTCCTTAGTCCGTGATTGAATGATTAATGAGTCCTAAAAAAACAAAAACAATTGAAAACAATGTGATGAAGAAATAAACGCACAGCCATAATACTAGATTAATATAACGCAATATAAGTACGTAAAAGCAATCTCATTACAAATCTAGATCAAACTCCTGGGCACCACAACGCTTTAAAAAAATTAAGTCGACAATTGTTCCAGAATCATTTTGATTAGCTCCGATGCTGTAGTATACTTAATTAATATCTGTGACCAATTTCACGATCGCAAATATTTCTATTTAGTAGGTAGGTACATTTTAATTGATTTTTGAAATTACTGGATATTTAAAAAAAATCAAGGTAGCAACCTACAGAAGAAGAGTTCATCATTAACTCCCTAAAATAGTACTTATATATCAAAATTATAACTAATTGTTTATTTTGTGCCTATACATAATAAGCAAAACGCATTTCTATGGGTATGATATCACAATGACCGTCAAAATTGAAAATGAACTATATTATTGTAACCTTTTATTAATTTTTAATTAAATAATTTTATTTTAAAAAATTATCCCCTAAAAATAACAAATAAAAAACTTCAACTTCGTTTTCTTAAAAACTATAAGACATACGACCTTCAAAAATTCAAAAAATACCTTAAAGTTCTAACTTCTTCTAATTTTTATATTTTAATAAATTAAATAATAAAAAAATAATAATATTAAAAGGTATTATACTTTTTTATGTAGTTATTTTAAGAGAAACTAATTTCAAAAAATCCTAAACCAAAAAGGGAGTCAAATCTTCTACAACAGTGGTGTTGAGGAACCAAAGTCCTCTGACATATTTAACCTTCTAAAGGCAAACCTCATTGACCGACCTCGAACGGGCCGTACATCTGACTCGGGCATATTTCAGCCACGAACGAATTCTGACGTCATGCGTCGACAATGTTTCACAGTCACCCCCATAGTGAACTGTTACTACACAATTACTCAATTCCTTTCAGGGCGAATTGGGTCCACGATGCGGCAGAGTTAGCACAGCGCTACCGCAACACTGCTTCACTGCGTAGAAACGGACTCCCGACGAGTGAAGCGGCGAGCTCGTATATATCCGACGCGCCGTGACAATTTCATAACCGCGATGCAGGTTCGCAAATTCATAAATTGTTTTTTTTTATTGAAAAACAGTTGTAAATTTAAAAATATTTATATTAAAATTTGTAGAGATATTTGTTCTTTTATCCTTGTTAATATTTTTATAAGAATTTTGTAACATAAAGGGAAAAATTTCAATAAATGTAACGCCGGCCGTATCAGACAGCGCACAGTCGGCGGTAGCGCCATCTCTTCGCGGGCGGACAAACTAAATGGTGCGCTCTGATAAACTTTAGACGGTTGCGAAAACAGGTATGATACTTTTTTCATGTGAATTTTTAATTTTAAGTTGATCGTAATAAAACGTTAGATATAAAATAACTAAAAATGTTCTTGTTAAATTGGAAACATTGATGATAAAAAAGATATTATTTGTAATAATATTTAAAATTTTAGGTAGGATTTTATTATTTACCTACTAACAACAAGTCAGAAGGACGGTATGTGAGTCATTATTGAGAAATTATAAAACTTTCTTCGTAATCCAGTGGTTAAGTTGAAATTACCTGCGGCCCTATTTTTGAATCATTATTCCGGTATCGAGTGCTCGTCAGTGTTCGATTTTTACTTCTCGTTTTGTTTTCGACGAAAATCAAAACAATATTGTTCTTCGTCGTAATGTTTTATCGATTTTCATCGCAAGAAAAACGATAATCAATAGGAATCAAGCACAGGTGACGCTTGAAAAGCGCTCAATGCCGGACGAATTATTCAAAAATAGAGCCCCTCGTTGTTGGTCCGTTGTTCGATTCCTCACGAGGACAACAATATTCTGCTTGTGTTGTGTTAGTTAGTAGGGCTTCAATTTCTGCTCAGATAGCTTTTAGCATCTTGGTAAAAAAAAACTTGTCACTATGGCCATGTTTTAAATCATAATTTTTTTGAACTTAAGGGTACCAGAATCTGATGGCAAATGTAGAGCTCAATGTAGAGCTGAATTTACTGTAATAAAAACAAAGTATTTTTTACAATAGTTATTTTCACAGTGTCATGTCATATGGGCTACTACTGTGGGGATCAGCCGCTAGTATAGAAAGTATTTTTGTACTTCAAAAAAGAGCTGTGCGGGCTATTTATAATTTACGAACAAGGGATTCTCTACGTGATTTATTTAAAGAAATTAATATATTGACTTTAGCAGGACAGTATATTTATGAAAATTTTTATTTATGTTTATAAAAATTATAATACATTTGATACCAATTTTAAATTTCATAACTTTAATACAAGAAATAAAAATAAACTTGCCGTTCCAAGGTACAGGCTCCAAAAAACTAAAGGCTCATTTATGGGGAAATGTATAAAACTAGAGGCTCATTTATGGGGAAATGTATATCCTTTTACAACAAAGTTCCACAGAGTGTTACTGACTTACCTTTTCATAAGTTTAAAGCGCATGTAAAAAAGACTCTAATGAGTAAAGGATATTATAAAGTCAATGATTATCTGAATGATGTCAATGCTTGGTCTTAATTGTAGACTTAATTTATAGATTTAAATGTATAATGTACATTGACACATCTAATCTTTTAATGGAAGTTGAACACAATCTTTTACTTTGAGTTCTGCTTCCAATTGACGACTCTGTAACAATACAGGGAGAAAAAATTGCCCTTGCTGGTTTTCTTGCTGGTTCTTTCCAGTACAAGGTCTCCCGCCGTAGATTTGTGATCCAAAGGCGTAGCTTCTTTGACGTTCAAAAGTGATTGTAAAATCCCAATTGAATAAAGGATATTGAATTTGAATTTGAAAATAATATACAACTTCTTCAGACCACTAATAGTAATTTAATATATAAAATTCTCGTGTCACAGTGTTTGTTACCAAACTCCTCCGAAACGGCTTGTCTGACCTTTATGTTTTTTTTGTGTATGTTCGATAGGTCTGAGAATAGGTCATAAACTATTTTTTATTATGGCGAAACGTAGTTCGCGGACACAGCTAGTTATTAGGTAGCTAGGTAGGTAGGTAGCTAGAGTAGGTACCTATGTCTCTCAGACTTGGAACACAGTTCACAATATATAACATAATATTCCGCATGGAGGTTTTCGAAAAGATTTCTTACGTCCTTTTAATTTCGAGTAAGCCTATATGCTAGATTACGTCACCAGATGTAAAAAAAACATTTTTGACTTCACATAATATCTCTTGAAGATTAGCTAACTGGTATTATCCAAGTCCAACTCCAAATTCTTTTTCCACTCATTTACTATGTGCCGCTAGAACGTGGAATAATCTGCCTGAGACTTAGTGATTCAATGGACTTAAGTCTTCAAACGCAATTTTAAAGAGCTTTCTAATTTGTCTTAGAGTATTACATCTTTGCATAATATAATTTTACTTATTTATTCGGAATGTATGGTATTATTATATTTAGGTTTGTTTATAATATTTATATACAATTCTATGTGTGTATTGATTTAGATATGATTATGTATATTTAGAGCAGAAATATATTTTTTGGGTTATTCTAGTCCCCATTTGACAATATTAGTAACATCAGCTGGGGTTGGCTGGAAGAAATCTCATTCAGAGATAAGTCAGCCTTTGGTCAGACTATTGATTTTCGTGCACTATGTTTGTATTTGTTTATGTTCAATAAAGATTTTACATATAATAGTTAAATAGATTGCCCCGAGCTACTTGGGCTACTCAACTTTCGCACTCCGGTGTTGCTAAGAAGGAAACATGCGCTAATGAGCATTCCTGGAACTAGTTTCAACAAATATAGACAAAATAATTTTATTTCTCGAGTAAGCATATGTTACAATAAACTACATCCTCCGAACAGACTTGGATTTATTTTTTTTGTCACTTTTCAGCCGAAAAAGGCTTGCACTTAATTTTTAGAGTTCGTAGTCAACAAGGAAATCATATAGTGTCACCATGTCTGTCTGTCCGCGGTTTAGCTCAGAGACTTTTACGGCCTTACAAATAAAAACTTATACCGAGGATAATCCTCGGAATAATTTATTCCGTGTTTCGTCTTGTTTTAGCACATGTTAGATGTAATATGTCAAAATAAGACAAAACACGGAATAACTATTCCGAGGTTATTCCTAGGAAAAAGTTTTTTATTTGTGAGGCCGTTAGTATTAGAAAGCAGTAATTTGACATGAGTTGGCAAGTATTAATCACGCCCACAAAATAGCAAAATAAAATGTTGAAACAATTTTTAAGGGTACCTTCTTCCCTTACCAGTAAAGTTGGGATGAATATTTCTTCTCGTTATCCCATGGTGTGCCGTGTGGAATACCGCTTGATAGGCTTTCTAAAAATATGTGGATTTGAATGATGATATGAACGCCGTATTTCGATTCCGCAGTTTGTAAAATATTAAGATTAAAAGTGCCAATTTTTGAAAGAGTCAAGTCAAAATATGTGAAACATTAAGTTTTTAAAGTGCTAATTTGTATAAGAGTCAAGTGTCCCCCCTCCCCCGCCAGATAAATAGCCTTCAGGGTAATAGTATGGGAAAATTTTCACAGATAAATTAAAGAGGTCTAGTGAACCAACTTGTAAAATGTAAGTACTTGGTGTAAGAAAATAACGTACAAGTTCCATTAAAAGTTAGCTAGATAAAGTTGTTAGTTAAAACAGGTAGTAAATATAATTAGCGGATCTTGTGAAATTATGGAAAATAAAACGTCGGCACAAAACCATCGTAGCCTTTAAAAATAATAGTACGGCACCCAAGACCGCGTCGGCGTTCAAAAAAGGAGGATGTTCTCAATTAGATGCGTATGTTTTTTTTGTTTGTTACGCGATTAATTGTGGACCGATTTTCAAAGTTCTTTTTTGTATTCGATAGAGTATACTCCTGGAGTGGTCCTAGGGTCACCAAAGTCATGATCTGATAATGGGATCCCATGAAAATAGAGGGACACCCTTAAATTTTATAAGGCAGTCCAACGTGTTTCATGTTCTTTCCGGAGCTATTCACGTATTTGCGTCTGGTAGTCATTAACGGGTAGTATCTTAAACGAGTGACTGTAAATTAAAATTTTAAGAGACAAAAATAATTAATTTGGGTCATTGTATTACTAAGTGAGCGACTGACTGCGAGTGACGATAAATCAACAGAACAGTAACTTATAAACATTCATTTGAGTTACTTCAAATACAAAATGAGAAGCTTCATCATATTTGAGCGACCTAATATTTGTTTGAATATCAACGTTACGGTCTGCATTTTTTTCAATATTTGGAACATTATTTATTTATGGTGAGCGGCATTTTATCCTAAATGACGTTTCGAATAGAAAAACCACTATGAAAAATACTAGGTTTCCGGGTGGTCAATAGTGTGAAACAAATATGAGGAACGGAGACCATTGCCGTCATTATCAATTCGTTTTTTTTTCGTTACTCTGACGTTTCATTTGGTCGAAAACATTTTTACAGAAGTTATGCTCAGTTCAACCTAATCAACGTTTGTTCGAAGTCTTATGTTTCCGTACATTGATTACCTACACGACTGTTTTATAGCTCCTCGAAAAATTTGCGCTAATATTTCCGGTATTGCTGTTATTTTTAGCATGCAAGCAAGCAAACAATCTACAGTTTAATGCTCCGCTGTATGTGGTCACAATGTCTAACCTAACCTACAGTGATATCCCATATGTTTTTCTCCTTGCGGGGAAGCATACAAGAAATATGTAGTTTGATGTGTGATTACAATGTACCCTCCTTACTTATAACCTCCGCAACCTATCCAGTTTCGGTAAGATGTTGTTTGGTGTAACGAAAATATGTAAAATAAATCATCTGAAATCAATTGAAAAAAGTTCAAAAGAGACTTCGTTCAATAGAAAAAAATATTTAGAAAATTGGCGAAACGTAGTTCGGTAAAATGATTCTTATGTCAAATGATATTTCGATAGTCTAAAAATATGGGAAACAATACATATTATAGTAAAAAAGAGATCGGTCAAATGTAAATGGGACAAGAAAATTTCGGACAAGTAATAAGTTCCCCTGTCAAACTATTTTCGGTCAAACGAATATTCGCATCGAAGAGAGCCGGAAACATGCGAAATTTCGTTTTTCATAGAAATATAGTTGACCTGACTGCACCGATTCGTCGCCCCGCCCCTATTGTATCGCATCAAAATAAAAAACAAAAAACCTCAAATATTACCATTAATCATTAATAAAGTAGCTTACAAAACGGTTTTATAGTAAACTTTTAAGTAGTTCGTTAAATAAAACCTCAATTAAAAAAAATCGTCTCTATCTTAATATTGAAGTTGCCCTCTCTGTATTTCTAGTCGCTCACTTAGTAATTTAGTCGCACGTTTAAAATTTTAATATCCAAAATCGATTATTCATAACCCACTTTTTGTAAGTTCGTTTTGGATTTTATTATGAATTAATATTCGTCGTCAGTTTAGTTAATTTTTCGCTTACTCAAATCCATACCGCTCAAATTATTAAAATAGTAATACTTATTTTTTTAGTCGATCGTTTTATTATTCCCCGTCATGAATCGAACTGATGATGGAAGGATTCTTAACTTTTAGGAGTAATCATGTTAATTTACAAGAATTTTTACAAAGAAGATAATCATTCACAAAAAAAATTAACACTTTCTAGGAGATCATCGATTGGCACCGACTTCAATATAGAAATGTGATGTTGTATGTACCTATTCTTATATTATTTGTAACTTTTGTTTATGTTTTTGAAGTCGGTATTTATTTGTCCTATTGATTGCAAGGTATTTGAAAGACGTTTTTTGTTATCTTAGTTTCAAATTTCATCGTCATCACTTACACTCCAATGAAAACTTGTAATTGGCGGCAGCAAATATACGTCGAGCGTCGGTGGCGCTGTGGCCTCGGGACTGGACTGTGCTCCGAGTAGAATCGGGAGGCCCGCGATCGATCCTGCCATGTACCAATGTGTTTTTCGTTTCACGAATTTCATATCTACATTTATCTGACGCTCCTACGGTGAAGGAAGACATCGCGAGGAAACCTGCATTCACCTGCGAAGTAATTCAAAGGTGTATGTGAAGTCAACCAATCCGCACTGGGCCAGCGTGGTTTGACTAAGGCCTAACCGCCCTAACTAGTTAGGGTGGGTAGGCTCGTGCCCCTCGGTGGGGACGTATATCAGCTGTGATGATGATGATGATGAAATATACATCTGTATTTATAAAAGGCTTTGGTGACTGACTGAGGTATCAACGTAGAGCATTTGGTACGGTACAGGTATTCGTTGGCTATGTAGGCGGATACTTGCAAATTCCCAAGATAAGCTGTAAAATCCCCATCCGAAAAATAATGAAACTTCAGTGTTGTACTTTATTTAATTCCCTCAGGAAGCTGAAAAAATCCTTATTAAAAATATTGAAACTAGTCACAGAATAACTTACTGTACTAACTAAACTACTACAGTGTTGAGCATTTCGTCGAAACGTAGTACTTGGGCACAGCTAGTAATTTGTGTTTTTTTTTAATACTACAAAGGTGGCAAACAAGATGGTAAGTGATCACCACCGCCTATGGTCGCCTGCAACACCAGTGGTATCACTCACGCGTTGCCAACCTTAAATATAAATACCTCTTCACGCCTTTTTTGAAGAACTCTATGTGTAGTCTTTGTAGCATGATACGAGGGCCATAAGGCTTTCAAATAAACACCTAAATCAAACCAACTCATCCTGAGATAGTAGGGATCATTAAGGCGGTATATTTATGACGTAGGTATGTCTCGTAGTTCAAACGGTAAAGTAGATCCAGCACTTTAATCATCTTCGTCATCACAACCACAATACCCACACCCATTGCTGGCCGTAGATAAGTCAAGAAGGGATGAAGTTAATCGTGTTTAATTTTTCGTGAGTGGATAAAATTACATTCGGATTTGTGCCAAGTGCGTTGATTGACAGGCTGTTCGCTAGCAGAGTGCTTAGTGCGAGTTTTACCGAGTTTTACTCAATCACACGCATCTAACGAATAAATGTGAATTATGGGATGAGTCAGCGCCATCTAGTATTGAGTCAGTGACATCTAGTATTGAGTCAGCGCCATCTAGTATTGAGTCAGTGACATCTAGTATTGAGTCAGCGCCATCTAGTATTGAATCAGCGCCATCTAATATTTAGTCAGCGCCATTTGGTACCGAGGTAACGCCATCTAGTGACTGCTAGATGGCACTGTACCAACCCCACACAAATTCACGTTTACGCATTCGGTTCGTTTAGTGACATTTTGTGCCGATTATTATTCGGAAACCCTTACGCACCCCGTAACGGGTTCTGTACAACATTATAAGAAATTTAAAGTGGATGGAAAATAATACATTCTTATAATACATTTATTTGCAGTTATTTTAACTGATAAATGTCATATCGCATTACATCAATTACATGAACAGATATGTATTTAATTAGTCCACGCTAGTATACGCTAGGTGCGTATACTAGCGCGGACTAATTGCGTGCTTAAAATAAGAGACGTTTTTTTCTTTTTAAACTGTTTTATTTACCTGGCGCATTACTGTTTTCAGCAACGGCCGGCAACCGAAATATAGAGGAATGCTTGCATGTCAATGAATGCTTCATTCTGCCGTACAGTAAGCTTTATCTCCAACCAGTTCCGATCGATTGACATTGTTTGGATTGTGATTGTTCGTACATTTATTTTGAAACGCTTATTTTGCTTTGAAAGTAAATGATCCTAAAATTTAGTCGCACATATCTCTTTCTCCCAGAGATGGATGAACGCGATAAATATAACTTGTGTTCAATACCTAAATTCGAAACATGCTCACAAATTTGAGACATGTCGTCTAAAATTCTGTGAGCATGTTTAGCTTATCAATACATTGCTAACTATGAATATGTCTCCGATACTTTTCCAACACGACATTTCTACGAGATTGTGTATCAAGTTCTTTTATAGTACACAGTGGTAGTTTGTTCCAAAGTCTAATTACAGTGACCCTGGAGGAATTAGACAGAAATGATATATACTTAGTCTGACCATAAATACTGTTACAATTAAAGAAAAACGAGAAAAACATAATATCACATTTGAATTGTCAAATATGTACGATCTGTGTTCTTTTTGGTAATAAACAAATTTTATTTTATTTTTATTTTTTAATTTGGGATTTATCATTCTTAAATGAAATGAATATTCATTGTGTTTTGTCATTTTCGCGCCAATCGGTGTTAAATATTTTTGTGAAATTAAAATGGAGTATGTTGTTAAAAAGAACCGAATTGCTGTGATAGCCTTATACAAAGTAGGTATGGAGCCAAATGCAATTTTTGAAACTCTTGATCCGCTTTTTGAACCTCTCCAGTGGAATGTTTGTGTATCGGGCTATTAATAGGTTCAATGAAACCTCTGTTTGTGATAGAAAAAGATCTGGCCGTCCACGTAGTATTCGTACAAAAAGGCTATTAAGGCAGTGATGAAAAGAATTCGAAGAAATCCTGTCGGAAAGCAAAGCCCAAGTACCATGTCGCGTTTGGTAGTAAATCAATGTGTCGCGTATTTAAAAAAAAATACTAAGGACTTGCAGTATAATAAGAAACGCACTGGTCATTATTTAACTGACAATTTAGAAACTTTAGAAATAAATAGGGTGGTAATATCAAAACAACTTTATAAGCGGTACGTAAAAGGAGGGCATAAAAAAAATATTTACGGACGAAAAAAAATTACTACTGAACAATGTTTTAACAAGCAGAATGACCGAGTTTATGCTCATAGCTCTATAGAAGCTTCCCAATTAGTCAGCAGAGTACAATGTGGTCTTTATCCGACTTCAGTGATGGTTTGGTGGGGTGTTAGCTATCAAGGAGTAAGTAAGCCTTATTTTTGTGAAAAAGGTATCAAAACATCGGCACAAGTGTATCAAGATACGATTCTTGAGAAGGTGGTTAAGCCTATTAACTACACCATGTCTCATAACCAAGAATGGCCATTTTAGCAAGACTCAGCACCGGGTCCCAATCCCAATGCTCGATCCACCCAAGCGTGGCTGGAAACGAACGTTTCGGATTTTATCAGAGCTGGAGACTGGCCGTCATCGAATCCTAAACTAAATTCGCTGGATTATGATTCATGGTCAGTTTTAGAAAAAATGGCATGCTCTAAATGCCATGATAATTTGGACTCCATAAGATTGGCAGTGAAGAATGTTCTCTTGGAGAGAGTGCGTGCTTCTTTTTTTTTTTTTTTTTTTTTTATGTAAGGCCCGGCAAATGACCTCCTCCCACCTGATGTTAAGCGGTGAAAGAGGCCCAAATGAGTTGACAGATAGAGTAGGGACGACATCCACTATCCTACCTGCCCGCCCCTTGCCGGCCTAAAAGATGCTTTTTCACACCTCTTTTGAAGGAACCCATGTTGTAGGATGGAGGAAACACGTGCGCAGGTAGAGAATTCCAAGTATGGGATGAACGACAGAAGAAGGAATCTTGGAATTTCTTGGTACGGTGTGAAAAGAAGATATTGATAACTGACCTCAACATTTAAAGGACTGGATTAAAGCCAATAGAGATCATTTTATAATAGTATAAACTAACACATATTACAATAATACATGTATAATGGAATAGAAAAAAAAGATTTTTCCTTGTACCATTATTTATGGCAAGACTAGGTATACACGGTGAGTTTTTTTTTGGGTCAGTATGGGGAAATTCTAAACTATAAGAGATAGAGAAAAACTCTTTTAGGAACCGTGATCTTAATTTTAGATAAAATAACAATAGTATTTTTTTTTTTAATCTTAACACATTTAGAGATATCGGATTGTTAAAAAAAATTTTTTTTTGTTATTTCGATTGTATATCACTATACAAACCAAAAATTGTATAGAGACCATAGGTCTAAAGTTTCTAGAAGTTGTTGAAATTGCTTGAAATTAACATTTTATTAAAGATACATTTTACTATCTAATTGATATTGATGACTGAAACAAAACAAAACCAAAAATCTGCCACTTGCCTTAATCCCACGGAACAAATTCTATCTTATAAATTGTTCAAAATGTCCTCCACTTTCGCCTAAGCACAGTCGACTTCAGCGAAGAACACCCCGAGTTGCATTTCTCAATGAAATGTGAGGTATTTCTTGTTGGAACCTTATGTTCCGTATTTCTGCCAAAGGTGATTGACTAAATAAATGACTGACTGATGATGACTGAATAAATTTACTAAATTGTGTATTTAATAAATGACAGAGAGACGAAAAAAAATTAAAAATTCGAATGCTTTTTATTTTCTTTACTTTTCATTTGAAAATCGGCCAGTTAGTTTCTACTACTAAAGAAAACTATTAAAGTTTAACTAATAAAGAAAACTAAAACGTTAATTTCAACAACTTCTAGCAACTTTATACCTATGGTCTCCATACAATGTTTGGTTTGTATAGTGATATACAATCGAAATAACAAAAAAAAATTTTTTTTCATAAAATCCGATATCTCCAACACTATTAAGATTTTTTTTTTAAAATACCATTTTTATTTTATCTAAAATTAAGATCACGGTTCCTAAGAGAGTTTTTCTCTATCTCTTATAGTTTAGAATTTCCCCATACTGACCCGAAAAAAAAACTCATCGTGTATATGAGACATAATATGGAGGTGAAGATTTTTATTGAAGCGAAGAGTCTGAGAGTAGACATTGTCGACACCGCTATAGGTGAAACGGCTTTTAAGATAAGAATGTGCATGAGGTCTTTTGTGTAGTAAATGGATAAAGTGCATAGAATTCGTAACACTGGCGCTTCCGAACAGGTAATATTGCACTTAATAATTATGTTTTCTTTCGTGAATCTGGAAGCGACAGTTAAGTCTATGCAATAGCGAACCCTACTACAATGCAATTGACGACACGGTTAGCGCAGAGGTCGAGTGATCGCCTACTGCGCAACGGGTCGCGGGTTCGATTCCCGTACGGGACAAATATTTTGTATGGCCTACAGAAATTAGTTCCGGTCTGACATTCTATGTTTGTTACAGAAGCAACCACGACACAGAAGAAAATCCTAGCGTGGGGCGACCTTTTTTTTTAATAAAAAAAATGCAATAAGGATTTTTACTCTGTAAAGTAAAAATTTGAAGAATTGACGTTAACAGTACCACATTTCTGTGGTAAAATCAAATAGAAAAGTGTTGTTGAAGCATTTTGGCTTTTTCCGTATTTTTTAAATAGGTAACTGCTTTTTTTGATATGTCAGCAATGTCTTATAAAGACGAAAGCCTGACAACATTTCTACTTTATAGTTTATGTATTTTTCATAAAAGCAGGCGAAGCTGTAACTAGCTAATAAAGTGTTTTGTTTCTATTACTCATATGAAATATGATAAAGATAAAACATATTATAAGGAGCATGATAGCTTTTCAGGTTTACTATATGTTTATGAATAACTCAAACTCAAAAATCTTTATACAATATGGACCTTTACAGGCACTTATTGACGTCAAACAAAATACAAAAATTTAAATAACCATTAATCTAATGAAAAATGTATTTTATTTAAACCTTGTATGTACTCGTACATACACCCCAATCACAATTAAGTTGTACGCAAATACAAGTAAAATGAAAAAAAAAAGGTTGACTCTACACCTGTTCGGAAATTGGGAGAGCCTTCCAATTGGGAGAGAATAAGACTTTAGATAAATATATATTTTACCCCGTTATTGTTATGCAGTCAATGTATGATCTTGTACACATGTACGACATATAAGTATGTTTTACTCAAGCGCTGTTCACGTTTGCACCTTCCATATACCTACCTACGAGTATTTCAGGACGCCATTGAGCAACGCAACAGTGGCGTCTTTGAGGATTCCTTTAACTTCCTATTTTCTTCCATTATTTTTATATGTCAGCCCAACAGATATTCGGCCACAGCGGCCATTCTCAACAGAAACTGGCCCGCCTTTTATAACCCAGTTAAAACGATGTTACATCTACCGTAGTGGGAGTGGGGCCCGGCTGCGGTTATGTGGGACTGACCCTTAATGAGGCCTACCCACTAAAAAACTGAGGGGTTCCATTAAAACCGCATTCCCGACACACAAAGGGAACTTTTCGTAATCTCTTTGTGTAGAGACTAGCTCCCTAACCTTGACCGATACCGCTCTTGCCGCGTATCGCGCCATCTCGCTCTCACTTAATATTGTTTTGATCGGTCACAGGATGTGCACTTGTGCATACGCAGATACTTGTGCAGATATCTACCGCGCAGAGCTAGGGCCCTACCATGATCGCCTATAGCAACGTTAAAACAATATTGAAACAGAGACACCGCTCTTGCTGCGTATCGCGTCATCTCGCTCTCATTTAATATTGTTTTGATCGGTCACAGAAGATATAATAGTACTTATATCTTACTGCACAAGTATCTGCGTATGCACAAGTGCACATCCTTTACTTTCATTACGATGGGACGGTATCTGACATGAATGGACCCAATTAAGTGCAGGGCTGTTGAACACGCTTTCTGAAGCACGAAGCACTAGATGTTTCACATTTTGGTCACCCATCTCGGGCCTAACCACGACCAACGTTGCTTAACGTTAGCAATCATTAGCCTAGCGAACCCACCAAACTGCTTGATAAAGCCTAAGTTAAGCCTATGTATGTGCCTAATGTATCTATAGTGCGGCGATGGCACAGATGGAAAAATCCCGAGTGCAAACAAAAATGTATAGGTACAACGAGAAGCAATGCCTACGCCAGCACGGCAATTGAGGGAAGACAATTGCTGGCGGGAAATGAGCGGATGGCGGGGGAATAAAAAAACTCGGCGCACAGATGAAAAAAGGCGGGACGGACGAATAACTTTTGCTGACCACAGACTAAAGCGCGGCGACATAGACTGGTTTATTTTATACTAGTTGTTACCCGCGACTACGTCTGTTATATTGTGAATTTAATTATATCGCGAATTTTGTTATACTCCTCGCCTACGCCCTTTCTCGGGGCGTATGCTATAATCTGTAACAAAATTCATTGAAATTAATTAAGTGGTTTTAGCGTAGAAATGTGGTCCGAGGAATTGGGTATTTGAGTATTTTATCACCATATTATCTTTTTTACTACTACTTAATTCCTCAATTAATTTTGATAAATAATACGACATATTGGATTTACATTGATGTTGAATATTCCACATTATAATTTTGGGGTAAACTTACCCCACTTTTTAGCCATCCCTGTAGGGCTAAAAAAGGGTACACCCCTTTTTTAGCCCTACAGGGTACAGTTTGTATAAAACTTCGTCATTTTTGAACTTAGATATATCGATACCTCGGGGCTCAAAGAGCGTAAACGCTATTTTGGCAAAAAATTATGGTACTGGCATATTGTACCCTTTTATCGCCAGATTTTTCAGGTCATTGCTCTTGGGCCACCTATTAAGTTTACCTGGATGGACAAGTGAAAGTATTAAACCGTTTTCTTATAAAGAACAAGTCATACGACCTTCTAAAAGTTTTATTTACTTCTTCTTTTTTGAAATAAAAATAGTATCAAAAAAACAATTTACAAACAATAGTCAAAAGAAAACATAAAGAAGTATAATCTAGTACATTACGACAGTACTTGTGTATTCTTTTATATTTTGGAGTATAAATCTTAAAATTTACATTTACGTAAGTATAATGAGATTTATATAAATAATTGCATTGAAATAAAAAACAGATATACCTATTTATAAGGTGGTTTTATACATTTTTATTTGATTATTTAAAACGAAACTAATTTCAAAAAACCCTAAATCAAAAAG
The DNA here is from genome assembly GCA_963935595.1 of Schoenobius gigantellus. NCBI lineage: Eukaryota > Metazoa > Arthropoda > Insecta > Lepidoptera > Crambidae > Schoenobius > Schoenobius gigantellus. Next base: position 66,785,038 of record OZ012541.1, on the reverse strand, counting down.
GGGGTCAAATCTTCTACAGCAGTGGTGTTGAGGAACCAAAGTCCTCTGACATATTTAACCTTCTAAAGGCAAACCTCATTGACCGACCTCGAACGGGCCGTACATCTGACTCGGGCATATTTCAGCCGCGAACGAATTCTGACGTCATGCGTCGACAATGTTTCACAGTCACCCCCTCCATAGTGAACTGTTACTACATAATTACTCAATTCCTTTCAGGGCGAATTGGGTCCACGGTGCGGCAGAGTTAGCACAGCGCTACCGCAACACTGCTTCACTGCGTAGAAACGGACTCCCGACGAGAGAAGCGGCGAGCTCCTATATATGCAACGCGCCCTGATAATTTCATAACCGCGATGCACGTTCGCAAATTCATAAATTGTTTTTTCCATCAAAAAACAATTCAAAATTTGAAAATATTTATATAAAAATTTGTAGAGATATTTGTTTTTTATTCTCGTTGAATTTTTTTAAAGAATTATGTAATATAAAAGGTGAAATATCAATAAATGTAGCGCCGGCCATACCTCAGACAGCACTCAGTCGGTGGTAGCGCCATCTCTGCGCGGACGGATAAACTAAGTGGAGCGCTCTAACAAAGTGGATGCATAAAGAAGGTTGAAAAAACAGGTACTTATGGTATTTTTTCCTTGTATTGATTTGAATTGTATGTTGTAATTTCAAGTTGATCATCAGATATTAAATAACTAAAAATGTTCTTGTTGAACAGAAAATGTTGATGTTAAAAATGAAATTATTTTTATAAATTATATATTTAAAATTAATAGTTAGGCAGGAATTAAGTGCATCTTTACACAAAGTGGTTGCGCTTATTTTTTTCATATATATTTAACATAGTTTAGTAAGACGAAACAAAGATTGTTTTTGTACATATATCATTGTTTATAAAAAAATCCCTTCGGTTAATTTATTAGTTAAGAAATTCAAATTTATAGCAAAATTTATAACATTTTTGTCATTACCTGTTATGATCATGTCTTAGAACAAAAATAAAAATAATTATGTGGTAAATTCGCATCTTATACCGCACCAAGTCAAGGTTTAAATTGTCACTACGAAAACCGCCACTTTTTTTGGTGACATAAGAGAGCGCCCCAAAAGTCAAACAGTAGGTACCTATAGCTTGACGCGGCGCTTTCTGTACGTTTAGCATTTCACATTTTATCAATCAACTTCCATAATGAGTTTATGAGTTACTATTATTGAGAAATTATAAAGTCAACTGCCTTGATAAACCTGTGGTTAAGTTACAAATATTTTTTACATTTATAGGCCAGTAGTATTTTATCTCAGTTGCCTCCGTGAAAGACTTCGTGACCCTAAATTACTGTTTGATGAGCTATGTGCTCAACGGAATTATCAATAGAGGTTTCTTACGGACTTAGTTTTTTGCTTTAGGCATATCTGCTGAGCTAAAGCATATTAAAACATTGAAATTATACTATACCTCATCAGAAGGCTTCTAGAGTATGTATATCAAGTTTGAAACCTAGTTCACAATATCTTATATATAAAAATCTCGTGTCACAGTGTTTCTTATCGAACTCTTATGAAACGGCCTTAACCGATTTTTATGAAATTTTTGTGTAAAATTGGTAGGTCTGAGAATGGGTCGTAGTCTATTTTTTATACCCCCTGATAAGGGTGGTTCACTTCAGAAATTTTTGAGTGTTAAGCTTTATTAAAGTGAAACGTAGTTTGCGGGCACAGCTAGTTTAATATTCCGCTTTGAATCTAATCAAAAAAAAATCTTAAGTACTTTTCAATTTCGAGTAAAAGCCTATACTTTTCAAAAAATACATGTAGCTGAATTAACATATCTCTTGAAGATAGAGAAAGCTAGATCGGTTGCCTCGAATTACTTGGACTACTCAGTTTTCGCACTCCGGGGTCCCTAAGAAGCAAACATGATATGCTGTTGAGCATTCCTGGAGCTAATTCCAGATATAGACAAAATAATTTAAATTCCATAGTATAATTTAAATTCACTGGAGGAAGACTCTGTACCAGGGTCGTCTGCTTCGGTACCTCCGTCTTACCTATTTCTGCCGCAAAGCAGCAGTGCTTGCATTGTTGTGTTCCGGTTTGAAGGGTAAGATATGGCAGTGAAATTACTGGGTACTGTGACTTTACACCTTGTGTCACAAGTTGACAACGTACACTGTGGTTCTTGTGGGGGTTGCAGTTTTGCTGCGAATCTCACAAGAGCCACATGTATTATAGGTGACTGTTACCACTTACCATCAAGTGGGTAGTTTGCTTGTTTGCCAACTTTCTGCAATAAAAAAAATAAAAAAAACATCAGATGTTGCAACAAACTACATCCTCCGAACAGGATTGATAAATGTATAGATTTTATAGAGAATAGACGATATTTCGGACTTTTAGTTTGGGATATGCTACGATTTACCAATGACGGCCGGTAAATGTTGGTTTTGGAAATTTCCTAACAGTTTCATGCTCATACGTCACAATATCTAACCTAACCTACATTTTTTAGTTTGATCCTAAAAGTTTTTTCGATAACAATTTACTATTTTGATCCGGACGAGAAAAATCTACAGGGACTCCGAATAGCCACTCCGGAACGCGATAGAGACAACTGCAGCTCGGACCGAGGATACCTACAAAAATACACAAAATAGACGTTTCGTAGGCCCCTTTTTTCCTCTAAAACTAGATGGATCTAATTACTTTTCCATTAAAAATTAAAGAAAGTCTTGGGCAATTTTAAAATACTCGTAGAGCAACTATTGTCATTTTCCTGGCAGAAAACAAGGGACTAGGTTTGTATGGAAAACCGCCCATATGCGTACCATATTTTAAACATTTACCGCATCTTGTTGCTAAATTTTAAGATTTACCGAGTATATGATGGTAAAAGTCCAAAATTGACAATGATCAGACAACGGTTCGGAATTTTACCATTAACAACTGGTAAATCTTAAGTTTTACCTTAGTCTTAGTATGATACGTTCAATAACAAGCAAAGCGCATTATTGAATCCTTTTATCACCAGATTTTTTGGGTCATTGCCCTTGTGCCACCTATTTAGTTCACCTGGATGAACAAGTGAAAGAACTACCGTTTTCTTATAAAAAACAAGTCATACGACTCTCTAAAAGTTTTACTTACTTCTTGTTTTTTTAAATAAAAATAGTATCAAAAAATTATTTACAAACAATGTTAAAAGAAAACATAAAGGAGTGTAATCTAGTACGTTACGACAGTACTTGTGTATTCTTTCATATTTTGGAGTATTAATCTTAAAATTTACACTTACGGTAAGTATAATGAGATTTATAAAAATAATTGCATTTAAATAAAAAACAGACATACCTATTTATAAGGTGGTTTTATACATTTTTATTTGATTATATTTAAAACGAAACTAATTTAAAAAAATCCTAAACCAAAAAGGGAGTCAAATCTTCTACAGCAGTGGTGTTGAGGAATCAAAGTCCTCTGACATATTTAACCATCTGAAGGCAAACCTCATTGACCGACCTCGAACGGGCCGTACATCTGACTCGGGCATATTTCAGCCGCGAACGAATTCTGACATAATGCGTCGACAATGTTTCACAGTCACCCCCTCCATAGTGAACTGTTATTACACAATTACTCAATTCCTTTCAGGGCGAATTGGGTCCACGGTGCGGAGTTAGCATAGCACTACCGCAACACTGCTTCACTGCGTAGAAACGGACTCCCGATGAGAGAAGCGGCGAGATCGTATTTAGGTGACGCGCCCTGACAATTTCATAACCGCGACGCAGGTTCGCCAATTCATAAATTGTTTTTTTCCATCGAAACAAATTCAAAATTTGAAAATATATTTTTTTTTTTTATTTTATTTGTTAAACAATGTTTCAACAGCTTGATTTTCATACATTAAAACAAAAAAGGACATTACATAAGCCAATTAAAGAAACACATTATGTTCACAACACATGTACAAAATAGGGTAGGTGCTCAATACAATAAAAAAATACTTGTAGGTATTAAACATTGCAAAATCAAATTAAATTAAAATAATATAAATTAAGTCAAATTACATTTTATCGAGTAGAAATTATATTAAAACATATTAAATTATATAAAATTAAATTAATTTAGGTCAAAATAAATTAAATTAAATCAAATTAAATTAAATTAAGTTTATATGTTCATACTTATACTCAACATGATTATAAACATTAAAATTATCATTAAAAGTCGCATGATTCGAAAAATGTGTGTAAGTTTATGTTAGGGCGTGTGTGTATGTGTGTGTGTGTGCCTGTGTGTGTGTGGGTGTTGGAATTTAGATTTATCTTCCGTAGGAAATCATACACAAATAAGCCTTAAATCAGTTTACGAGCTGCAACTTTGAACATAGCTTTAGATGACGTGAACACGAATTTATATTAAAATTTGTAGAGATATTTCTTTTTTTATTCTTGTTGAATTTTTTTAAAGAATTATGTAATTTAAAAGGTGAAATATCAATAAATGTTGCGCCGGCCATACCTCAGACAGCACTTAGTCGGTGATAGCGTCATCTCTTCGCGGACGGACAAACTAAGTGGAGCGCCCTAACAAAGTGGATGCATAAAGACGGTTGAAAAAACAGGTACTTATGGTATTTTTTTCGTGTGAATTGTATATTGTAATTTCAAGTTGATCGTCAGATATTAAATAACTAATGTTCTTGTTGAACAAAAAATGTTGATGTTAAAAAAGAAATTATTTTTATAAATTATATATTTAAAATGAATAGTAAGGCAGGAATTAAGTGCATCTTTACACAAAGTGGTTGCGCTTATTTTTTTTCTAATATTTTTAACATAGTTTAGTTAGACGAAACAAAGATTGTTTTTATACATAAATCATTGTTTATAAAAATTTATTAGTTAAGAAATTCAAGTTTATAGCAAAATTTATAACATGTCATTACCTGTTATGATCATGTCTTAGAACAATAATAAAAATAATTATGTGATAAATTCGTATCTTATAGCGTACAGACAGACAGACAGACGCGGCGGGGGACTTTGTTTTATAATATGTAAGGATATAATACGTCATCAGAAGCCTTTTAGAGTATGTCTATCAAGTTTGAAACCTAGTTCACAATATCTCATATATAAAAATCTCGTGTCACAGTGTTTCTTATCGAACTCTTCTGAAACGACTTGACCGATTTTTATGAAGTTTTTGTGTAAAATTGATAGGTCTGAGAATAGGTCGTAGTCTGTTTTTTATACCCCTTGATAAGGGTGGCTCACTCCAGAAATGTTTGAGTGTCGAGCTTTATTAATGCGAAACGTAGTTCGCGGGCACAGCTAGTTTAATATTCCGCTTCGAATCTATTCAAAAAGTTTTCTTAATTACTTTTCAATTTCAAGTAAAAACCTATACTTTTCAAAAAAGACACGTAGCTGACTTAACTTATCTCTTGAAGATAGCTAAAGCTAGATCGATTGCCCCGAGTTACTTGGACTACTCAGGTTTTCGCACTCTGGGGTCCCTAAGAAGCAAACATAATTATGCTGTTGATTATTCCTGGAGCAAATTCCAAATATAGACAAAAGAATTTAAAAGCCATAGTAAGCAGATGTTGCAACAAACTACATCATCCGAACAGGATTGGTAAATGTAAGGATTTTATAGAAAATAGACGATATTTCGGGCTTCTGCCATTAGAGTTTGGGATATGCTACGATTTACCAATGACGGCTGGAAAATGTTGGTTTTGGGCATTTGCTAACAGTTTCATGCTCATGTGTACATGCTCATGTCACAATATCTAACCTAACCTATATTTTTTAGTTTGATCCTATAAGTTTTTCGATAACAATTCACTATTCGGATCCGGACGAGGAAAAATCTATCCGGATCCGAATAGCCACTCCGGAGCACTATAGAGACAACTGCAGCTCGAACCGAGGATACCTATAAAAATACACAAAATAGACTTTTCGTGGTCCCCTTTTTTTCCTCTAAAACTAGATGAATCTAATTATTTTTCCTTTAAAAAATTAAAGAAAGTCTTGGGCAATGTTAAAAATAGAGCAACTATTCTTAAGATTTACCGTAGTTCGGACTTTTACAGTAACGTATACATCAATTGACAGCCTTAATTAACTTTGAGGTCATTTAATATACATCGATTGACAGACTATATTGATAGAACAGTAATAAGCTACGAGCAGTTATGGCCAAGATGTATATAATAAAAAACCGCCTTCCCTTTGAAGCCAGGCTACTTTTTTATAATGCTTTCTTTGATTCAATAGTCTCGTACGGTCTCTCAAGCTATGGTCGAACACACAAAACCTACCTAGATCCTATCTACAACTTACAACTTAAAATTCTGAAACTAATAACTCCCTATAATATTAAAACTCAGTTTGCTGACGATGATCAAGTTTTTAAATACTGTGAATCCCTGCCGATTTACGAAAAACTTAAATTTTGTCTTCTTAAAGAACAATTTTTCAATAATCGGTATCAGTCTAAAATAGACCATCACAGGATGGTTCACGCGATGCGTAGCACAAAAGAAACTATAGTTACTTCCACAGCAAAATACTTTTATGGTAAGCGGACTAGTGCTTACTTAATTCCGCGATTAATTAATAATGTACCTGCATTCATTGCATAAGAACCACAATTAAACAATTAAACTAGTAATATTAAAACTGTACTTAAAAACACTTTTTGTGTAATTAATAAAGATACCTATATATTATTTTGAATGTAAAGTTCGTTTTCTTTTTGCTTGTAAAATTAAAATTGTTAATTATTTTTTAATACGTGTTTAAGTCCTAAACGTAATATACTTAGTTAGTGTATTTGTACTTACTTACTTACCTATACTTACTCGACCTTGACGAATCAATAATTTGTAAAGTGTCACAAACAAACCCCAGAGGTGTAAGTGGCACTGTCATTGTAATAAATGTCATTGTTTCTTTTTCAATAAAAAAAAAACTTAATTGCCTTTGAGGTTTAACATAGAGGTACAGTTGGTAGAGTATACATATTTTTGTAACTTTGACCGTATCTATCTTTTTGTACTCAAATGTACAAACAACCTCATAACAAATTTAGTTCTTACTCCTGGACATCACATCGCTTTAAATAAATACCTATTTAGGTTGGTGTAACCACGAGTGTAATATATCGCACTGGCTGTTAATTTGAAAGTGAACATGATACGTTGAATAACAAGCAAAGCGCATTATTGTATCCTTTGTTGTCCTTGGTCCACCTATTTAGTTCACCTGGATGGACAAGAGAGAGAATTAAACCGTTTTCTTATAAAGAACAAGTCATACGACCTTCTCAACCTTACTTTTTTACTTACCTCCTTCTTCTTTTTTAGAATAAAAATAGTATCAAAAAATTACTTACAAACAATGGTTAAAAGAAAATGTAAAGGAGTGTAATCCAGTACGACAGTACTTGTGTATTCTTTTATATTTTGGAGAATAAATCTTTAACTTTACTATTACGTAAGTAGGTATAACGTGATTTAGAAAAATAATTGCATTTAAATAAAAAACAGGCATATTTATAAGGTGGTTTTATACACTTTTATTAGATTATTTAAAACGAAACTAATTTCAAAAAATCCTAAACCAAAAAGGGAGTCAAATCTTCTACAGCAGTGGTGTTGAGGAACCAAAGTCCTCTGACATATTTAACCTTTTAAAGGCAAACCTCGTTGACCGACCTCGAACGGGCCGTACATCTGACTCGGGCATATTTCAGCCACGAACGAATTCTGACGTCAAGCGTCGACAATGTTTCACAGTCACCTCCTCCATAGTGAACTGTTACTACACAATTACTCAATTCCTTTCAGGGCGAATTGGGTCCACGGTGCGGCAGAGTTAGCACAGCGCTACCGCAACACTGCTTCACTGCGTAGAAACGGACTCCCGACGAGAGAAGCGGCGAGCTCGTATATATCCGACGCGCCCTGACAATTTCATAACCGCGATGCAGGTTTGCAAATTCATAAATTGTTTTTTCAATCGAAAAACAATTCAAAATTTGATAATATTTATATTAAACTTTGTAGAGATATTCGTCCTCGATATTTTATCCTTGTTGATATTTTTTAAAGAATTGTGTAATTTACGGGGTGAAATATCAATAAATGTTACGCCGGCCGTACCTCAGACAGCACTCAGTTGGCGGTAGCGCCATCTCTTCGCGAACGAACAAACTAAGTGAAGCGCCCTAACAAAGTGGATGCATAAAGACGGTTGCACAAACAGGTACTTGTGAGATTTTTTCTTGTGAACTGAATATTTAATTTCAAGTTGATCGTCAGATATTAAATGACTAAAATGTTCTTGTCAAAGAAAAAATGTTGATGTTAAAAAAGAAATTATTTGTAATATGTAATATGTATTTAAAATTAATAATAAGTCAGGAATTAATTGTATCTTTACTATATCACACAAAGTGGCTGCGCTTATTGTTTTTCTAATGTGAATTTGTGTGTCAATATATTACTATAGTATATGTGAATGAATGTGAATTCTAATGAGACCAACTCGATGATTTCAAAACATTTTAAATATTTAGATTTAAATATTTTTAAAATAGTTTAGTTAGACGAAACAAAGATTGTTTTTATACATAAATCATTGTTTATAAAAGAAATTTCCCTTCGGTTAATTTATTAGTTAATAAATTTAAATTTATAGCAAAATTTATGAAATTTTTGTCTTTACCTGTGATGATCATGTCTTAGAACAATAATATAAATAATTATGTGATAAATTCGTATCTTATAGCGTACAGTAGGCACCAAGTCAAGCTTTACATTAGCACTACGAAAATCGCCTCTTTTTTAGGTGACATAAGAGCGGTCCGAAAGTCAAACAGTAGGTATAGCTTGCCGCGGCGCTTTCTGTAAATTTAGCTTTTCAGATTTTATCAATCAACTTTCATAATGAGTTTGTGAGTTACTATTATTAAGAAATTATAAAGACAACTGCCTTTATAATCCGGTGTTTAAGTTACAAATATTTTTTTACATTTATATACGAGTAGTATTTTATCTCAGTTGCCTCAGTAAAAGACTTTATAACCCTAAATTACTGTTTGATGAGCACATTAATGGCATTATCAATAGAGGTTTCTTAAGGACTTAGTTTTGTTTTAAGCATGTCTGCTGAGCTTAAGCATATCAAAACATTGAACATATTGAAATTATACTATACGTACATACGTCATCAGCAGCCTTTTAGAGCATGTCTATCAAAGTTTGAAACCTAGTTCACAATATCTGATATATAAAAATCTCGTGTCACAGTGTTTTTTATCGAACTGTTCCGAAACGGCTTGACCGATTTTATGAAATTTTTATGTAAAACTGATAGGTCTGAGAATAGGACGTACCTAGCTGACTTAACATATATCTTTAAGATAGCTAAAGCTAGATCGATTGTCCCGAGTTACTTGGACTACTCAGGCTTTCGCCTTCCGGGGTCTCCAAGAAGCAAACATAATAATAATGTGCTGTTGAGCATTCCTGGAGCTAATTCCATATATAGACAAAATTATTTAAATTCCATAGTAAGCAGATGTTGCAACAAACTACATCCTCCGAACAGGATTGGTAAATGTAAGGATTTTATAGAGAATAGACGATATTTCGGGCTTTTACCATTAGACTTTGGGATATGCTACGATTTACCAATGACGGCTGGTAAATGTTGAATTTGAGCATTCCCTAACAGTTTCATGCTCATGTGTGTGGTCACAATATCTCACCTAACCTACATTTTTTAGTTTGATCGTATAAGTTTTTTCGATAACAATTCACTATTCGGATCCGGACGAGAAAAAATCTATAGGGACCCGGATCCGAATAGCCACTCCGGAGCGCGATAGAGACAACTGCAGCTCGGACCGAGGATACCTATAAAAATACACAAAATAGACGTTTCATAGTCCCCTAGACTAGATGAATCTAATTACTTTTCCATTAATATTAAAATAAATATTAAAAAATATCGCTTATATCCAGTGGGAAACTAAACTTGATGATACTCGTAGATCTGGTGATAGAGATATGATGTCGAGTTATACAATAAGCCTCCACTCATTCCTTGGTTCCGCAATATTAGATTAAGTCGGCCTTATAGCGACTGCCTACTGAGTTCGGTTAGGACACGTCCCGCTGAACAAATTTCGACATCTTATGAAAAAAGTTAGCTCTCCTAATTGTAACGTGGAACAATTGAAGATGCCCAACATTTATTGGCCGAGTGTACCAAAAGCACAGAAGATATAATAGTACTCTCAAAAGTCAAGCACTGCGATAAGACTTGGTCGTGAAGCGGAAGGTTTTTTTTTCATTTATTACACAATATTACAATTTCTATTAAAATTATTATCTATTTAGCAGCTAGTTTGCTGAAAAATAATATCTGCACAGCTATACTCACGAAGTATAACGGTTTCTGTCCGACTAGTTTGCTTATATGTAAGAGCGAGTTGTACCTACAAAAGAACGCTTTTAGATGTATAAATTTTCCTATGTGCTATAATATAGAGAATTTACTATTATTATTAATCTATACTATATAAAGCTGGATTACCACTGTAACTAGATCTAGATGTAACAAATATAACCCTTTAGTACTGTCTTGAGACAGTGAACCTACTTAAGATTTCCTTACACCTTACAAAATCTTTGCTTATGTAAAAATGCTCTTTTATATTTTTGGAAGTTTTTTTCTATTAATATAATTCTATTAATCTAATATATCTTTAGGTCATTGATTTAATGTATCTGAAAAAATATATTCTAACATCTTTTCTCGGTACGTGTTGTTTGCTTTTGGTATTACAATTTCCTCAAATAAGATAATTCTCTTAACCTCTTGTTATATTTTAGGTTATTTATTTGATGTGTTTTTTTTTTATATTAAATTTCTCTCTATTAAATACGTTAGTTACCTTGCAATATGAGAATAAGCTTTTGTAATTGTTAACTTTATGTTGTAATTTAAGTTTTAGGTACTATCGTTTTAAGGAGCTTTAATTGTAAATTGTATATACATATTTACTAAATATGTTTTATACGTTTAGCCGTAACAGCTTACGCCATAATTAATTATAGAATCAGCAAGTGCAGTATACAATGTTCGCCTAATGTTATAAGGTTATTTGAATTTTATATTTTATTCCTGCCACAGAGCAGCAGCGCTTGCATTGCTGTGTTCCGGCTTAAAGGGTAAAATATGGCAGTGAAATTACTGGGTTCTTATGGAGGTTGCAGATTTGCTGCGAATGTCACAGGAACCATAAGTGACTGTTACCACCTACCAATCTGCCATCAGGTGGGCAGTTTGCTTGCTTGCCAACTTACCCGTATAAAAAAAAAACTTGATATTGGCGCGTTTTAAACTATTTTATCGAAACCCACGTCAGCAACGTTATTGATCTACAGTTTTGAGGCAAAGAGCTTAAAAAGTTGATAAGATAATCTTCGTTAATAGTAATTTGTATAATTGGCATGTAACGTTTGTACGAAAACACCACAAATAATAAAGATAAAAAAATATTTAGGGTACTTTATCACCAAATTATCTTTTTTTCATTCGATACATAAATATGGATGATTTATGAATTCCGAAAGTACTATATACAGAAAATCTTCACTAAATCGAAACGCGTCAAGTAATACCAAAGGAAAATTAAGGGAAAATATCCTCACCTCAGACATCAGGTGCAACCGTCCACAAAACGTCCAAAGTTTTTGAACTTTAAGCGAGTTAAGTGCAAAGAAATTGAAAGGCCGATGGAGCTCGGGCATAATAAATTGTCGACGAACTTCGCCTTAAGTGGACGGCGATATTCATAGCGCTGGCGAGGTCCTCCTGAAGATATTATCTCGGTTATTACCTGAAACAAAACAATAACGTTTTGAATTAAAATTGGCTTCTATATCCATCGCACAGAATAGATCATAGTACTACGTACAGAAGTGTCACTCCTTTGATCTTGAAAAAACCGACAAATAAATTAACTAAACTTTGAGCATCCAAGCTGAATCATACCTTAACACCAGGCGTTAGTGTATGATATTAGTATTCTGAAGCCTTACGTCGATCGCTACGAGCTCGAGCGACAGGGTTGTTGCTGATGGTAAAATAATCAAGCGCGCGCAAGAAAGCGCGCGAAACGTTGCTATAACGGGTGCCACCAAGACCACGACACGCACACACAGAATAATTTACTCCGAGCGAAGCGCGGCAGCCCTACAGCTTTTTTATACTCTCGTGTGCGCGGATCGGTAGGTACTTATTTTTTAACTAAGGCGCAAAACACATTGCACTGGACACCGCACCGGTGTGCGGTGCTGCGGTTTTTAATTTTGACTGAAGAATCTTAATTTGTATACAAAAACCGCAGGGTATAACACACTCACACCGCATGTCCGTGCGGTTGAGCGGCGCGCGCGTTACGGCACCGCACTCCCGGGCGGTGATGCGGTGCGGTCCGCGGGGTATGCCACACTGAGCCGCAGTATCGTATGGATTTTTGCGTAGAAAGAACGTGCATACGCGTAATAGATCTCGACATAGATAATGCGGTGATGCGGTGCGTCGTGCATCGCAGCTCCGGACGGAGATACGGAGCAAGCCGTACGGTAGCACGGCTCCGTGTCCCAGGCAGCCGCATGCGGATTTTGTCCCTCCGTACACCGCACCGGAATGCGGCGGCAATGTGTTAAGCGCCTAAGCGCGTAGTGACGGAGGCATGCTGATAGCGCAACCGCGAAAAATATCACTCATTATGCCGGGTTTATGACCGACTCAGTATCTAAGGATATTGCAGCCACGGTATTAATAGGTATATACAGTATGTGGACTTGGCCCCTATTTGAAATTGTATACCTACGGCCGCTCGGCATCATTGGTGCGTTGGCCCGCGGTTGCGACAATATACACGCTGTAAAGAAAGTCGGTAGCGCTGTGGACTCGGCACTGGCGTTCTAATCAGGAGGTCTGGATTCGATTCTGCCTGTACCAATGTGTTTTTCGCTTTCGAATTTCATATGTACATTTGTCCGATGCTCTCACACTGAGGAAAGGCATCGTGAGGCGACCTGCATACATCTGCGACGAAGTTCAAAGGTGTATGTGAAGTCGACCAATCCGCACTGGGCCTGCGTAGTTTTTTTTGTGTTTTAGCTGGTTAAATAGTTATATTGTGTTTGCACTGGAAGAAAATAGGAGAAGGGGAGTGAGAGTGCGATTTGATACATTCTCACTCCCCTCACCGAATTGGGAAGGAGTGGTGGATGGTTGTTTCGCTGTTTGGGTACTAGGTAGTAACTTAGGGTAGACCCGAGCCCCTCAATGGAGACATATATGAGCTATGAAGATGTATAAAGTGTGTCAAGGGCAAACTAATACAACGTGTTACAAACATTTTCATTAAAAGAGAGGTAAAATAATTATTCTTGAAGTACAACCCTATATTTAAAAATTAAAGAGCAAATAACAAAGAAAGTATTGCTTTTGGTTTGTGTTATTTCAGTTTGACTTAGATGACAGCTCACAGTTAAAACCTCAGAAGAATAACTATAGTGATTGTTCTGAGATTAAAACTACAAAAAAATTTAACACTCAACATGTTCATTATTTTATATTTTTAACACATTGTATAACCGATTTAAGGAAAAAAATAGTACTCCGTTATGTTTACGACATAATCGAATTTCTTGAATTTTAATTGAACTATTTTAGGAGACGTTTAGTATAAACATTGATCTAACTTTCTATAATCTACTAAGCCAATGCAATCTTTCCTTTCTAACTAGAGTCATACAAATAAACAGTGAAAATTTAAATCGTTAAAACAAACCAGTAAGCTAAGAACTTTATACCGAGCGAGTAAAGCTGCGTTTTGTTGCAGCCGTGCAGAATTTAAAAGTGCTGAAAAAGCCAATGTGGAAAATCTGTTGGTGAAACCAAACGTTAGGACGAAATGTAACAAGACAAACAAAAATCTGCGCTTGCTAACTCAGGCAGCAGTTGAAACCAAATTCTTTGTTATTGGGTTTTGGAAAGTGAAACAGGGCTTAGGGCTGCTTCATTTACTATTGTTTTCTAAATAATTCTAGGAATTATATGAATATGCAATTTACTGTTTAGATAAATCTATGTCACACTCTAATTTATCTCGGCTTTAATCAGGATGCGATGAATATTATTATGGAAGTATAATATTATTGACCTGTTTTAGTTCTGGAAATGAATAATTTATTATTATTATATTCGACAAATAATTTATATCCTCAATTATATTTCCCGAACCTTCATTTTTCTTATATTTATTGAAGAAGATAACGAAACCCAGTATATTCGACTTGAATCTTGAACCAAGTTTTATATATTTCTTCTTTACTTGCTTGTTAAGCACAAAAACATCATTGTATGTTGCTATTCGCTTTTGGATTTTCTGGGTCTTGAACTCTTGATAGCCAGCCTGAAACACAGACGACATAGAGATGCTACAAAATGTCGTATTTCTCTGAGCTAAGGAATCCACAAAAAGTTTTCCAATAAATAATTTACAGTTTGTGTAAAATACTGCGAGAAAATCTATAAACGCAATACAATAAAAAAACCGGCCAAGCGCGAGTCGGACTCGCCCATGAAAGGTTCCATAGGATTTATAACGTATTAAAAAAACTACTTACTAGATCTCGTTCAAACCAAGGTTCAGTTCGGTGTTCGGTGAAAGTTTGCATGGTAATGTACTATCGAGGTCTCTCGTGCTTTACCACTTTGTAGAAATAATCGTTTGAAATCGGATCGCATCGGACACGCCCACACGACCCATACCTGTCCCTGATTGGCTACGTATTTTTACTACGATTTACTACGGCCAATCATAGACAGACATCTGGTTTCATTGAAATCGCTCTTGGTGTCTACGCATTTCTATTGGTGAATGAATGGAGTGGGGCGTGGTCTGACGTGATTATCATCAAACAGTGTGCAAGCGACTTTCGACGTAGGACTGGTAAGGTGCCAGTGTCCTCGATAGTACATCATATAATTTTTTTATCATTCTCTTATTTTAGAAGTTACAGGGGGGGGGGGGGACACACACATTTTACCACTTTGGACGTGTATTATAAACCTCAATATGATGATTTTTGAAGACCTATCCATAGATACCCCACACGTAAGTATGGGTTTGATGAAAAAAAAATTGAGTTTTAGTTTCTAGTTTCTATTTTTGTGTGAAAATCTTAATGCGGTTCACAGAATACATCTACTTACCAAGTTTCAACAGTGTAGTTTTTATAGTTTCGGAGAAAAGTGGCTGTGACATACGGACGGACAGGCAGACAGACATGACGAATCTATAAGGTTCCGTTTTTGCCATTTGGCTACGGAACCCTAATAAACTATCCATAAGCCCCAAAAAAGAAGCGCCCGCAACCCTAGCACGAGCGGCTTTGAACTAAGCAACATTTTCAAAATAGTACAAGTATTGGACTTCTCAATAGCCGAACCAAAAACTCTGATCAAAGAGACTGCTGGACTCGACACGGCCCAGCAAGAACAGTAAACATTTAATGGCGTCTCTGTACCTCGTTCAACTCTTTGAACGACAAAAAAAAAGAAAATCGAGTGAGAATTTTGAGACAGGAATTTTACTTTATAAATTCTGTACCATACTTAATTCAATCGAATCACATCGTGAACCATATCACTGAGGTCGATAATTGGATATATAAATTTCGTTAACCCAGTTAATAGTAGATTAGTAGCTAAGGGCTGTAAGGCATCAATTGCAGCCCGAGATAATATTTCGAGGGTGCAATTGGTGCTTACACCCGAGCTAACTACTCTGCTTTACATCTCGATTGTGAGGTAAGTAGGTCCTTATTACCCCCAAATAGGGCTTGTAGGTGACCAATAAGCACTGTAGGGTAATAATGTAGCTTGGAAAGCCCTAGTCCTAGGGCCCCTAAAATAAAATCCCGAGACGCCGGATTCGCGTTACAAATTGGATGTTTATTTACTTTAGTTATATTCTTTGAGGTTTGGTAGGCTCGATTTGACACTTGTTTTTGCTTCGTCAGGCATCACTGAAAACAAAAGTAGAGAAATAACCTCATAACGTTTTAACATATCACTCTATACACTTAAATTTCTCAATCTCGGAATCACGGGAGTTTTTGCATAAAAAAGTGCTTTCCATAATAGCTAACATCTGAACTTCAGGTAAAATATCTATCCGAATATTCGATCTCTGGTCATGACACTACGTTTGAAAACGATCGTAACAGATTTGGAATTATAAAACAGAGGTGTTATAGGTTAACGCAAATATGGTTTTTACCCCTCTGGACTTAATCCGAAACGCAAACTCTCTGAACTTCCAAACAGGTGTAGAAACAACTTTTAAGTCCAATACATGGCACGGTGGACTTATCACAGGCTTCAAATGTTGGTAGAAATAATCAGCAACGTCCGCTATATGAATAAAATCCAAAAAGTCGAAATTTACGTTTTCCCCAAAAACAGGGTAATCATCCTAAAATCGATCGGTTCGATTTCCCTCGGCGAGCACTACAAAAGGTCACTCGGGCACGGTAATAGTATAATATACTGTTACCGTGACTCGGGGCTGTCAGTTGAAAAACAACCGCGTCAAACTCGCGATTTAAATTTGATTTCACCTTTTAAAACACTTTGTACCCAATCATTTTTTAATATTCAAATTAAGATCTCAAAGGTATATACTTTTTAACATAATCAAATCAAATAAAATTTTAAAAAGTAATCTGTAATATTAAACACAATAAAATATACATAATCACAATTAAAGCATTAAACTCATTAAATTACAACTATTTTTCTTAAAAAATAACAAATTTATGGCAAAAGTGTTTCAGACAGCCAGGTTGAGTTACTAGTTGACATTTGAAAAACCTAATCGACACTATTAAAGAAAGATTTAATATGCGCGCAGCGTTATCACAGTGAATTCAATGTAGATTTGGTGCCATTTTGTCTGTGTATAAAACAATATCAAATTAAAAAAAATGCGTGATGTTGATGAAATAGTGACTTGAATAAAAATTTCACTTCACCAGATATTTTGCGAAAAGCCACTGGGATAACAAAAAGTTTGTTGCCAGAAAACCTCCAAAAATATATAAATGTTAGGAAGATTTCATGGAATGGAAAATGATTTATTTGAACGAATGTAAATGAGTGTAGATAAAGAAGTGTCTAATAACTGCACATAACTAGATATTCAAATACTCGCGAAATACGATTAAAAAACTCGGCAAGGCTAGTTTTTCAACACCTGCTCGTGTTTTAATAAAATCTATTATGTGATAGTATACATAAACTACTATTATGCCTCAAAATTCTGATCTGGTGCATCAAAGTACCGACATGTGGTTGAAAACTTGAAATAGTTGGTTTTTCGCACCACATACCAAAAAAAATAAAATTCTGTGTCTTGGAAACCCAACAGACTCATAGTCACTCATTTACAGCCTCTAAAAAACAGGGATTGAATATTGTACTGAATTCCTTTCTTTCCCTAGGAATAGATATTATTTGTATTTGAAACGCAAAAGTACCTACTGAAATTTCGATAGAATATTGTTAGCTAGTTCTTATATTGTTAGCTAGTTCTTATATTGTTAGCTTGTTCTTATATTGTTAGCTAGTTCTTATATTGTTAAATCCTGAGCGTAGCGAGGGATTTAATTATTTAAAACACTCATTTATCCCTTTGCAACATTAATCTAATATGTATTTCAAGACCTATCGAAAGGTATATAACATGTTAGGGTTTTCATCACCCTGTAAGCAAAAGAGCCAAAATTCCTTTTTTTGTTATTGTTGCGTGCGTTCATGCGTGGACATAGGTCCAGAGAAGTGTCCGATTTATCTGAAATTGTACTAGAAAATAAGTAAATTCATCTTAAGGTCTAGTTTGAGGGAAGTTTTGTCGCTTCTGGAATATCAAAGTTTTTGAAGTAAAATATGAATCATCCATTCGCTTGAAATGCTGACATTTCCGTGAAGAGCGAACCAGAAACTCTGCGGTATTATAATATTTTACAATAAGTAGCTGAACCTAGCGAATAAATTAAAACCCCACTTATAGTGATTCACTCCGTTAATGTCATACTCGTATGTCTGTCACGTACAGCGAACTGTAATCCATTCAAGCCTCGCGAAAAGCAATGGACTCTCCAACAATGAAAAAGTTCATCTATCTGAACACGGGCCGGAGTTCCGACAGTGTTGTTTAATTTTCCTGTCCTCGCTGAAATCAGTTGGACGAATTCTGGCCTAAAATTTCATGGCGGGATAGCTACCGAGCTAGAGTCTGGCTAATGAAAGATGAACCTGACATTTTTTCAAGCAGTAATACTGATACAATGTCCCCATGTAGTTTAGTTTAACATGGTGATTTTGATACTTTGTAATAAACAATTTCATAATATTTTTTTCTTAATTTCTGTCGAAATATTAAGTACAGATATTAAGTAATTTTAACATTCATGAAATCCAAATACAGCGATTTCTTATAAAAGGTTCATTGTTGGAAGTTCATTGAAACTAAACATTACCTAATATTTAATTTTAAAAAAGTATCAACTCCTTTTTCTCCTACTATATTCAGTAGAATATAGTTAAAAAAAGGAAAAAAAGACAATCCTTTCACAAATTTAACATTCTAAATTACTACATAAATAAAAAAATATTAGAATATTTCAAGTATCAAAATGTATTTTACCTTCTGTAGACAGTATTACCAGAGCTAGAATTTTTGAATTTGCCGCTTTTTTCCAAGCTCATGTTTCGTGTTCCAGACTCTATCTACTGGAACTATTCACATTATCATTTATACGGATAACAAAATAAAGTGTGATTACTCCATTAGACGCTAAAAGAATCTGACACTTCATTGATTGTAATATTTTAAAATACCTATTCCTTTTACCCGACCTGGAAATTGAATTTGAACATCGTAGTAGCTAACACCAACGAGGCTGTCACCATACTCATTTTTGAAACATATTACTGAAATGAGTATTAAATGAATTTACATTACAACATACTGGGCAACATATTTTTTGTGTAACAAAAAAAACATACGCCTCGAATTGAGAGCCTCCTCCTTTTTTTAATGTCGGTTAACAAACAATCAAACAAATTCTTCAGCTTACAATATTAGTATAGATATAACTACATTTTTGTAGCTTTTTTCTTAACATGTGTATAAAACCTTGCTTTGTGCCAAATTTCATGGTACTAGGTCCACGAGAAGTATCCTATACGTTTTGATTCCCCTGTTAAATCGCAAAATTTGCGATAATATGCGTCATATTTTGATTTTTACAGCTAAAAGAGATCAAAGACCGAGTATTTGATATAAATTTCACTTTGATATCTCTACCGCAGACGGACAACGAAGTGATAAAATAATAAGGGTTCCCTATGGGAGTGAGGATTCCGTTTTATTAAGTTTTAGGTACGGAACGCTTAAATTGAAACATTATGTTCAATTTTTTTTTTTTTTTCAAATTCAAAAATCTTTATTCAACATAGGCCTTTACAGACACTTATTGACGTCAAAACAAAGCAAAACAATCTAATTTAATGAAATCATATTAACCTTGTATGTGCATACATCCTGAATATACTCAAGATGTCT
Organism: Schoenobius gigantellus; assembly: GCA_963935595.1. Classification (NCBI taxonomy): domain Eukaryota; kingdom Metazoa; phylum Arthropoda; class Insecta; order Lepidoptera; family Crambidae; genus Schoenobius; species Schoenobius gigantellus. The sequence continues at coordinate 66,765,286 of OZ012541.1, read as the reverse complement.
GCAAATACAAGTAGGAATGAAAAAAAAAAAGTTGACTCTACACCTGTTCGGAAATTGGGAGAGCCTTCTCGAGAAGAACAGGCAAGAAACTCGAAAGGTCAACATTTTTTATCTCCTCCTTTAAATCGCCATTTACAATTTTGATTTTGTTACAGGGTCGTCAATTGGAAGCTGACCTCAAAGCAAAAGTTTGAGCTCAACTTCCATTACAAGAAGAGATGTGTTAATTCACATTATATAAGCTATTTCTGAGAGAAGTGCGTGAACTTATAAATTGCTCTCACTGAATGTTTCTTTGAAACAAAACTCAGTACATTGTTAAATATTAGAAATGAGAGTTCAAACCCAAGCTTTTTTGTCCGTCATGTAATCAGACACTTTATAATATGCTTTTTTAATAAGTACATCTTTGATTGCAACTTTAAATTTGTTTAAGCTGAGTTCTTGTATACAACTTGGGATTTTATTGTAGAAACGTATACACAGGCCTCTAAAAGAATTATTGATTTTTTGGAGCCTGGTATTTGGTAAAGCTAACATATTCCTTTGTCTAGTATTAACAGAATGAATATCACTATTTTTACAAAACAAATGAATATTTTTACGAACATATATTAGATTCTCATAAATATATTGCGACGCTACTGTCATAATACCAATTTCTTTAAACTTTTCTCGCAAAGAATTTCTCATTTTAAGGTTATAGATAGCTCGAATAGCCCTTTTCTGGAGCACAAAAATGATCTGAATGTCGGCAGCATTTCCCCACAACAAAATGCCATATGACATCAAACTATGAAAGTAAGAAAAATATACAAGTCTTGCTGTATCAACATCAGTCAACTGACGTATTTTCCATACAGCGTGAGCTGCAGAACTAAGTCTCTTTGACAATTTATCTATATGTGAGCCCCATTGCAGCTTAGAATCAAGTGTGATCCCAAGAAATACTGTGGTGTCCACGAGGTCAATACCTATATCCTTTATTTTTACAGTGGTGTGAACCTCTTTTACATTGGGTAAAACAAATTTTATACATTTTGTTTTCCCTTCATTAAGTGACAGGTTGTTTACATTAAACCAATGAACAATTCTTGAGATAGAATTATTTACATCGTCATTCATTTGCAATCCTCTTTTAATTTTAAATAAAAGTGAAGTATCATCTGCAAATAACACTATCTCATGCCTGTCCTGTACAAAATCAGGGAGGTCATTGACATATATAAGAAATAGAAAAGGACCAAGAATCGAACCCTGCGGAACTCCCATTTTAACTGCGGAACCTTGAGACCTTTTTCCATTGACGTCTACTTTTGAATCCTTCCACTTAGATAAGAGAGTAGAAGATCCAGTGCAGTATCACGAAATCCATAGTGGTGTAATTTTCTGATCAAGGTTTCGTGATAAACGCAATCAAATGCCTTAGACAAATCACAAAAAATGCCTAACGCATCGTGTGAGTCTTCCCAGGCTTCAAATATATGTTGTATTAACTCAACACCAGCATCGGTTGTTGAGCGACCCCTCCTAAAACCAAATTGTTTAGAGTGTAGAATATTGTTCCTATTAAAATAAATTTGCATTTGCTCCAACATTATTTTTTCAAAAATTTTGCTAAAGGTAGGTAGCACAGAGATAGGTCTAAAATTATTGGGGTCTGATGTGCTACCACATTTATGTAAAGGAATAATTTTACTCAGCTTCATTAGATCAGGAAAAACACCACAGTCAATGCAATCATTAAAAATGTTAGCAAGTATTGGAGCTATTGTTTCAATTACGGATTTAGTAACATCAACGGAATTGCCCCACAGATCCGCAGTTTTCTTCATATTCAAAGTTTTAAATGATTTTATTATATCCATTCCACTAATGTGTACAAATTTGAATTTATCATCACAAGCTTGAACATGATCTTTCATTATAGATTCAGCAATAGCGGGGGAGGAATCCAATGACTTTGTGATTGAGACTGGAATGTCAGTAAAGAACTTTTCAAATTCTGCAGCTACTTCTGTGTCAACTGTTACCTTCTTACCGTCAATATTCAAACAATATTGATTATTAGTAGTTTTCGCTTTTCCAGTTTCATTATTTATAATATTCCATGTCATTTTAATTTTATTATTACTGTTTTTTATTTTTGAGCTTAAATAATTAGATTTAGCAAGCCTGCTCAACTCATCGCTAGTATTAAATGAACGTTCATTATAAAGTTCAAAAAGTTTGATTCTGCTTTTGTGAATGCCTGGTGTAGCCCATTCACTAAAAGCTAAAGTACCATTAACGGATATAGTCTTTGGAACAAAAATATTTTTAAATTCAGAACAAAATGTATGAAAAAAAATTTCATATAATTTATTTGGGTTTTCTTCATAACCTATATAATTTAATTTAATACCAATATTATTTTTCAGCCGTTCTAAGCGACCAACAGTTTTTGGCACAACAGTGATATTCTGTTTTTCTATGCATTTACGTTTAAATGGAATGGTAACAATTTGCCCAGAATGGTCAGATTCTAAATTATTAAAAACTCTTTTTGCTAAAGGAACAATATTTGTATAAATATTGTCAATGCATGTGGCAGACGACTGAGTTATTCTGGTTGGCTCCAAAAATAAGTTTACAAGGTTATATGACCAAAATAGATTTTTAATCCTAATAGATAAACTAGAATTTTCTAATAAATTAATATTAAAATCACCACAAACAATGGTTTGTTTCGTGGAACTACACACTTTTTTCAATACTTCATCCATAATATCTTCAAAAAGGTCATATAATCCTGAAGGAGGCCTGTATACACTTAATACAATAATCTGGTCCAGCTCCACGCAGGCTATTTCTATTGTTCGCTCAATCGAAAGGCTCACAATATCCTTACGATCCTTAAATTTCAGCTTTTTATTTAATATTATTAAAGAACCACCACGAATTGCCTTTTCTCGACTGAACAAACTACCAACCAAATGATTACTGAAATTAAATAGAAACTGATGGCTTTTAAGCCAATGTTCAGTTACACAAAAAATGTCAACATTACTACAGTTTAAAAATAATTCCACTTCCAGATCCTTGCCTGACATTCCTTGAATGTTCTGGTGCACCAAGTTGATGAGATTTACATTATCTTTGTTATTAAATGGGTTTTGCAATATATTATCACTTACAAAGTTTACTGTATCTTTTCTACTTAATGATAAGCAAGAGGATGTCTCTATTGTCTCATTACTTAATTTAAAGAACTGTAAAAATTATCATCAGTACTATTACTGACAGTCGTTTTATTTTCACAGGAGTATTGCTTAATAGGAGCAATTTGACTACTGTGAGTGGGCTGCTCAATAAAAGCATTGTCAGAGAAAGAGTTTATAGCCATGTTTTTGGCTAAAGTTAAAAAATAAAATCTTAGCGAAATAGCTAATTGTTTTTTTAAGAACATTGATAGATATAATCTATCATTTGTTAAATAAGCATTATCTCTAACAATTGTCAGTTTGTTATAGTCAATAATATGGATTTTATTTGAATAATTTGTCATTAAGTCTAATGTCAAATTAAGTTTATACCTAATATTATTTTCATGTTGTGACAACCTATTATGGTAGGGAAGGGTAAACATTATTATTTGATTTACACACAAATTATTTAAATGAGAACAAAAAAATTTTAGTGCTTTTTTGTTCAAATTACCCCTATTTCCCAAGATTACTACTAGGTTGTCATTAATGTCAAACTTATAACTATATAAGTTTGACTATATAAGTTTGTTGATCTTGATTTTTAGATTCACTAAATTAAAATTCAAAAATCTTTATTAAACATAGGCCTTTTGAGGCACTTATTGACTTCAAAACAAAGCAAAGCATTCTAAAGGAAATATGTATTAACCTTGTATGTGCGAACATCCTGAATATACTCAAGATAAATACAAGTAGGAAAGAAGAAAGAAGTTGACTACACCTGTTCGGGAATTGGGAGAGCCTTCTCGAGAAGAACAGGCAAGAAACTCGGAAGGTCAACATTTTTTTAACTCCTCTTTTAAATCGCCATTTACAATAATGGTTTTGTTACAAACAATCCCCTTTGCTCCCAAAAGAATAAAATATTAACTAATTTTTGAAATACTATGTTGTATACATACAAGGCGCAACTAATTAATTACAATACTATTCTTATATTTATTGCATATCCCTAAGAGCCTAAACGTGTAAGTCAAGAAATCCTCTAATACTTATTTGTAGAGAAAAACGTCTAACAAAAAAAATGTCAAATTTTGATGACAAAGTAAATAAAACTGAAACAACAGATCTTATTTAGGTATTACATCGTGACCTATCTACAGCCATCGCTCTCTTCAAATATAGTTAATTCATTTTCCGTCAGCTTCGACTAAAAGGTCTTTTATTTCAATGAAGTAGCTTCAGCGAATCGCCGGCTTATCCGGGCGTCTAGAAAAAAATAAGCAAAAGACGGTGACCTCAACATTAGCTGAAGCGTGAGCGGACATGACTTGACGGATTCCGTGGCTAAAATTTTAAATTATGTTTAATAGTAAGCATAAGAGCGTTGTCAAGTTCTGTGCAAGGGTTTCCCCTATTTTGTAGTTTGCAAAGTTGTGGACTAAGATGTGGAAGCTGTGGCTGACATGATGGTGATTATTGGGTGCTGAGACCGAGTGTATGTCTCGAGATACTCTCATGATCTGAATTTATATTATTTATCAGCTGACTCGACATATGTCTTTTTGTCAGTAGCTCTTGCTTAATTTTGAAACATCTTAGGATAATTTTTGTTCCATGTGCGCATTACAAGCACTTGACGGGGTACCTGTCATACCACGCATCCCAGTGAACGAATTTACTTGTATAGACGTTGCACTGTAGTAAAATTGGGATCGAAAACAAGAACAAAGATCTAAATAAGATAAAAAATTTTACAAAAAATAGAACCGACTTCAAAAACACTGAAAACTTAAAAATAATCTTCTTCTATATTGAAGTCGGCGCCAAACGATGATCTCCTAGAAAGTGTTAAAATTAGTCACCGACTTCAATATAGAAGAAGATTATTTTTAAGTTTCCAGTGTTTATGAAGTCGGTTCTATTTTTTGTAAAAATAATTTATTTTAAACTTTTTAGTGAATGAAATCTTTTTAGTGAAAGAAACCCTAATTTGATACCAGCTGGTATTAAATTAGTGTTTTCCTCGATTTTCTATGGGATCCCATCATCCGATCCTGACTTTGGTGACCATGGGACCACCCTTGCAGTATACTCTATCAAATACAAAAAGAATTTTGGAAATCGGTTTAAAAATGACGGAGTTATGAGGTAACAAACATAAAAAAATAGAACCGAATTGATAACTTCCTCCTTTTTTGAAGTCGGTTAAAAATAAAACTATTTTAGAGTTTTCATATCACAACATACATCTCAGGCATCTTACCATATTTTTTGTCCCATGTGCATCAGCATGACAAGCACTTGACGAGGCACCACACGTCATACTGCGCAACCCAGTGAACGCATATAATATGCGTTCACTGGCGTACCCGGCGTAGTAAAGCGCTTGTGGTCGGACTATCTAACGTCCCGAGACATTCCGTCGCAACACCAGTCGTCACGTGAACATGATACATGTAATTTCGTGTCAAAATATCAGACTCCTTAATGAATTCTTATGTGTAAACTTAAACAATAACTGCTAAACACTAAATCGCTTCAGCGTATGATTCGTCGATTCCTTAGATTCTTGTTAGACGTCGCGTCGGAGGGGACACAATTTAGCAAAAGGGCCGGCGAGAAATGGCCGAGAAATGATGAGAGAGATTTATTGCGAGCACTCAGTGTCGTGGCCATGCAAAGACGATATATATTCGTACCACTTATCACACCTAAGAATTTTGTTGATAAGCCTAAGTCAGCCGAATGCTATCAATTTTTTTTTTTAGTTTTTGTTCACCATTATCTTTAATGATTTGTATTGCATAGCTTTCACAATCGTTTTCGATTTAATATTGAGTGTACATACGTTACTGCTTTAGAAAAACACAGATGTCACCACAGATATAAATATATATGGATAAATGTGCTGACAGACATGCTTATTATTAGCACGAAAGCATGCCGTTATTGTGCAATTGCTACTTAGTAGCAATATTTTTACCTGAATGATAAATGCCAATGTAGTTCTATCTATCTGTCGGGTACTCTTTCACTCCTGCTTATCCAATTATAGTAAAATTAAGCATGGAGATAGCTGAAGCTCTAAGGAAGGACTTAAGACCAAATCATACCGGGCCGTTTTTCCATACAAACATAGTCCCCTGTTTCCTTCCTGGAAAATGGCAATAGTTGCTCTATTTTTTTCCAAAAAAATCTATGGCCACTTCTAGAATGTTCCTATGTTTTCCTTCTTTATCAAGTGATTATTTTGGACTGGTTTTCCACTGTATTCAAACATCCAGCCAACATTTTGACGAGATTATATGAAAAAAGCAAAACATAGAAACACAGCCAAAGTCTTTGTTAACTTTGAATGTAAAAAATAATTAAATTGTTATTGTTTTGGAGGAGAAAAAAGGAGACTACGAAACGTTTATTTTGTGTACAAAAATCTATGAAAAAAAGATTTGTAATGTCTATTCTAATTGCTTCTGAATAAATTAGAGAACATAGGAATCAGAGGCGGCCCATTGAAATTGTTTGAAAGCTATTTGAGCGATAAAATTGATAACTTTGTGAGTGATCCCTTCCTGTTTTCTTATGGAGTACCACAAGGGAGTATACTGGGCCCGACATTGTTCCTCGTTTACATGAATGACTTGTGCAATCTCCAACTTGATAATGCCAAAATTTTTGCCTATGCCGATGACACTGCGATAGTTTTTAGCAGCTTTTCCTGGCCCAAATTAAAACAAAAAGCTGAACATGGCCTTGGGAAAATGATGCTGGGTCTTCGGCAAAACCTACTCACAATTAATGTGAGCAAAACCAAATACATTGCCTTCTCAAAGTTAAGTCGTCTCCAACCTGCAGACCTACAACTGAAAGCTCATGCCTGCTCTTTGACATCCTATCACAGTAACTGTTCGTGCATGACTTTGGAACGCCTTGATACCATAAAATATTTAGGTGTTTACATAGACTCCATCCTTTCCTGGAAACAGCATATTGAGATACTCACCAAAAGAGTCCGTAAACTCACTATCATATAATATTCAAACGATTGAGATCTGCAGCCAACCGTAAAGTGTTAGTAACAACATATCTCGCATTGTGTCAATCAATAATAATATATTGCGTAACCTCATGGGGTGGCACCTGTAAAACTTACCTGATTCATGTCGAAAGAGCTCAGAGAGCAGTATTGAAAGTAATGACCTTCAGACCTTATCGTTATCCAACAGATGAATTGTACGCGGATGTAGATTTACTGACTGTAAGGCAATTGTTTGTGCTAAATACAATATTATATACTCACTCCAAAACTATCTACAACTCAGCGATCCTCGAAAATGTTAGAAGAAAACACCAAATTTTCAGGAATACTACTACCATATGGTCTCCTTACGCAAAACGCCATCAGCTATTTCTAGGTCCATTTTTATATAATAAACTTAATCACATTCTGCACATATATCACATGACGCGCATTAAATGTAAGCAAATAGTAACTAAATACTTACGTACATTAAACTACGAAAAAGTTGAAAATTTACTGAAAACAATAAAGTAGGTAAAATAAAATTCTTGAACTCTTGAATCAAAACACACACCATGCACACACACACTCTCGCGACACATACACACACGCGCACAACCATACGCACGCACATACACACACACACACACACACACACACACACACACACACACACACTGATACACGCTCTTTTCATAGTTGTAAATAATATTATTAGTGCTGTCAAATTTTAATAAATAGAAAAAGATTATTGTCTTAATATTGGTCCGCCAAAAACAAACTAAAAAAGTATGTAAATTATAATAATTATACTGTACTGTATAATGTCAGTCTGCGGGAGGGCCAGAACTCTGTAACGGATTCCTAGTACAGTTTCTGCTCTCTCACGATGGCTAGCATTTTTTTTTAATGTGATAAGTTTTAGAATACATTGTAAACTACCATTAGCCATTGTGAAAGAAATAAATGAGATTTTTATTATTTATTTTTATTCTCTCGACCTTAGTTTGTCCTCTTAATTGTGGTCTATCTGCATACGTATCAGCAACGTATCCATCAATATTTGTGAAAATGATATTGTAGAATAATATACATTAACAAGTTCACTGTCTACTGACTCCAAAGGAGTCACGCTCGTGGTGAACTTATACGCCAATGACTCCGGCTAGTCCGACTCTATTTTTTTTATTTCAAGGGACGTTTGTATATAACTACAAACATTGTCATAGATGTATAGCTAAATACCTGAGATATCTAAAATTTAAAAAAGCCGCCGTAAAATGTTTGTTTTATTGTCTTGCTCTTCCGAGATCTTGTCGGGCCGATATGTTTGTATGAAGTGATAAATTTGTCTGTTAGTTTTGTAGGATTGGCTCATCTTCCTGCTTTCACTTTCTGATTGGCCATTTCTTTCGCGAAAAAACTTGACAGCAATCACATAACAGAAATTCTAACCTTTTATTCAATCTAGTTAGTTCGTTCTTAGTTCTTTTATATAAGTAGTTCGTTTAAGTAAAACAATAATCTTCATATTTACAAGTTGACACGAGTCATATAATTTTTCATTCATCCAGTCGCTCCTTATGTGGTCGTAAATATTTTTTAAGGTTTTCCTTAAAAGTAATAGTTTCTCAACTCAAATTAATATAACTGTATACATTAAACAAAAGAGATCTAGCCTTTTGTCAAAATATTACGAAATTAAATTAAGACGTCCGGGTAATTTTTAACCTTTTGTTCTGGGACAGTAAACGTGTACATTATTATAAAATGCATAGTCACAAACTATTTGCTTTGAAGTCGTCTTTCAATTGACGAGTTTACAACAATACAGGGAGGAAAAAAATAGCCCTTGCTGGTTCTTTTCAGTTCAAGGTATCCCGACATAGACTTGTGAACCATTGGCGTAGCTTCTTTGTGCGTGCGGCGTGCAAAGAAAGTGATTATGTAATCCAATTTGAGTAAACTATATGTATTGAATTCGAATAAATATACTAATTGCTGTTCGCTGGTTGCGAAGTACTAGGCTGAACTGTTAAGCGTATTAAATCGAAAGTAGGCATATAATAAAAATACAATGAATAGTCATAAATTTTTTTTTTGTTAATCAACAACCTTAAATATTATTGCGGTATTCTGTTACACCCGGTATATAAAAACCCTAATACATAAATAAAATACACTACTATATATTTGCCTGAAATTACTTGGAGGAAAGTTTATGACTCTATAGCATACCTAATTCTCAACAGCCTAAGTTTTACTGCTTAAAACATTGGTCAAAGAAAATCTTGAAAATCGCAATTCACCTGGACTCCTCAACAACTGAGGAACAGGCTCTCGACATCTTACCTCTAATTGTCGGAACACAACAATGCTAGTAACATTAATTAACATTGTTATATGGCGACAAACTTAAGGTAAGATGGTGGTGGGTAGCCAGGCGGACTCAGAAGCTCTATTATCAACCAAACCCAGCAAAAATGTTTACCGCCATGGGGAATCGAACCCCAGACCTCCTGATTATCCCCGGGTTGTCTCAACCACTAGACCACGGAGGCGGTTAAAGGATGTCCAGCAGATACCAACAATTTTCCTTTAGAGGTTTGTGCTTGAAATTTTATATTGTGAGTGATAAGTACTCACAAACCCGGTCTTTAGAATAATAAGAAATTTAATTCGATCTACAAACGATTTTTAATTTTTACAAGAACAATTAAGTATGTTTATTTTTATTAAATGAAACCTAAAGTAGCTTTATCTTCTTGTTTTGCAGGTAAATCTATACAAATAAATAAAATTGAAGTGTCTGTTTGTCATATCAAAATAACAAGTTTTTACTAAATGGATATGAATGTATATAGAGGTTCCAATAACAAAAACACAATTTTAAAAAAATTGTCTGTCTGTCTGTCTGTTTGTTCCCGCTAATCTCCGGAACGGCTGGACCGATTTTGACGGGACTATCACTACCTAATAGATAAGGTATAACATAGGCTACTTTTTATCAACTTCAATAAAAGTTACTATTCCAAGCGGACGAAGTCGCGGGCACAGCTAGTTATGACTAAAAATGAAGTAAAATAGTTCCCGTCATAACCGTAATAAAACAAACGTTTAATAAGTTTTACATACCTCAGTTAATTTTTAAGATCAAAAATGATTTCACACCCCTTTGTCCACTCAAATCAATGTATCACAGTAATTTTGTAATATAAATTAAAAGGTCGTTTCTGATTTTGATATTTTGTCACAATGTCGCGATTAAATATCAAAGCGTCAGAGTTAACAAAGATGCGGACGCTAGGTGGCGCTGAAGTCGTGCACACAGCCAATTCAGAAATTAGACACGGGCTTAGAGATTGTGATATCTAAAGAATTGGCTATTCGGATTCACAGATGTTGTGTGGGATAGATTTAAGCAACCTTCCTGCGTGAACAGTAAAGGAATTAGGACTTAGCCTTTGTTATTCGGCCTGCAATGAAATAACAGCCTCTTTATAAAGTAGACTTAACTCCACAAGCTCTTGCTTGTTTCTCGTTCGATCCTAAAACTTATTGTTATCCGACCGCAGTGAGGGCTTAATTACTTTTCGCCTAAGTTATCTTTGTTCTATAATTGACAATGACTGTGAGCTATATCTTGTTGTGTTGTTTGTTAAGGCTTTTACGAATTTCTTTATTCGTCAGTACTTTTTAATTTTCTTCTTATATATCAAAATGAATCGCTGTGTGTAAGTCTGTAAAAAGTCTTAAATGGCTCAAACGATTCTTGCGAAATTTTCTGTGTGTGTTTGAATAGGTTCAGGGAGGGTTATTTACGTACAAATTGGATCCGGTAGGTGGCGCTGTAATTGGGCAGGACAACGTCAGCCGGGCCCACTAGTCTTGTGTGAAAAAGAATCGCCGTGGGTTAGTTTCGCTAAAACTAAAAAATGGCTCAACCGATTTATTTATTTTTTAATTTATTTATACTTTTCGTACGGACGACAGCACATCAAGGTAAATACTGTGGTATCTTATGTCGTTGTCATAAGAACCATTTTGCAACAGAAATGTTTAGTCTGATATGCAGGCGTGTGCACAACATGTTAAGGGTGTACAGAAGGCGGACTTAATGCCGATGGCATTCTCTATCAGTCAACCGATTCTTACGAAATTCTGTGTGTGTGTGTTTGAATAGGTCCAGGGAGAGCTTATACGTACAATTTGACCCAGTAGGTGGCGCTGTAATTAAGCAGGACTACGTCTGCCGAGCTCACTAGTCTTCATCTTATTTATTTATATATATAAAAATAAATCGCCGTTCGTTAGTCTCGCTAAAACTCAAAAGCGACTCAATCGATTCTTACGCAATTTTTTGTGTGTTTAAGTATTTGAAAAGGTCCAGGGAAGGTTAAACGTACAATCTGCCGGGCCCACTAGTCTATAATATATAAAGCTCATTTGTTAGTCTCGCCAAAACTCTAAAACAGGTTGACCGATTTGAATATTTATTTTTCCTTTTATTCTCATTAATACAGCAGGTATTCAAAAGGACAGGAAATGTCCAAAAAGAAAAATAAAAATCAAAAGCAAGTAAAATTATTTTAAAAAAACTTTTTCAAATACAAGCATTTATATATATTTTTTTTATTTTATATCATTATAATATTGCATTTTCACGCGATATACATGCAAAATTTCAGCTCAATCGGAGATCGGGAAGTGGCTCAAATTTAACTTGCAAGATTTCATTACAGACCGGACAGGTGAAAGTAAATAAAAGCTTGTAAAAAAACTATTATAATTATATATACAATTAAATTTGGAAAGTATTATAATGTAATGAAAGGATGTAAAATTTGGTAATTTAATAATGAGTAATAACTACTAACATAGCTTGTAACTTCCATTGTTACTAACAAATCTTGGATTGTTGTAATCTGAGAATAAATTAATTATTATTATTATAAAAAGAAAAATAGCAGGGAAAATCGTACAAAGAAATTTGGTAACTCTTCTCTGTCTGTCGCACAATCAAAAAATGGAATTCACTGTCAGCACACGTGTTCCCTCCGTCTTACAATCCCGGGTCCTTTAAAAGAGAAGTGAAGAAGCACCTTGCAGGTCGGCAAGGTGAGGGTGGCTAGTGCAGCGTGTATTCTCTCTCCTACACTAGCTATCTTCGCATTTGGACCCCATTTCCACTTACCATCGGGTGGAATGGATTCATTTGCTAGGCCCACTATAAAAAAATCTAATAATTTATATAAATTTTTAACCGTTTTTGAGTTTAATCGAGACTAACGAACAGGTATTCATTTTATATACATATAAAAATAACATTATTGACCTAAATAGGACTTAAAAATTATCACATTGAAAATACAGACAGGATTTCGTTCTAATCCTGATCCCAAAACCCTTAGTTGGATTTGATTAAAATTAAAATTCAAACCTAAAAGCAGCGTATCAACAAACAAAGCATTTATATGTATTATTTTTTTATGATAAGCCTCTTCTAGCATGCTGAAAACTCCTATTACATTCAAGGCTACAGTATGTTAAATAAAAACTCTGTGATCACACTATTTGCGCAACAACTGAATGCTACATGAATATATTGAGGGATATATGGGGTATCGCCTTATGAAATATTTATATAAAACATACATAATGTAGCAGAAATTTATGTTCTACACATCAGCGAAAGAAGCATTCTAGGCGTCGTAAACTGTAACAATTCTAAACTGTATGATATAAAATCATAGTCTCGGAGACAGGTAAGCATATCGAGAATAATTAAGTTCACAAAATTTAGCCAATGGTAATACTGAACACATTTATTTATTAAAAGGTAAAACAACGACTTATTAAAAGGTAAAACAACGTTAAGATTAAATCAAAAACATATATTACTACATTATAAATCAATAAATAGTATGAGAAGAGAGGGTTCTCACTGACGTATATGTTTCTCATTGTTTGATAATACGACATATATGGCCAATTTCACTAACCTTGTCTTAGCTAAGATAATCCTAAGAAGAATGCTGGCACTTCTTGTCCTTAATGAAAAAAATGTGACAGCATGTCACTTAAAATCGTCCTAAGCTAAGACAAAGGTTAGTGCAAATGGCCAAAAAGTTGCCTGTATTCAGTAATTTTAGTATTTACGTATGTACTTACATGATTACTGAATATGTCAAAAACTAGTTTATGTTCATTCCTATGTTTTTGCTATGCTACTTTTTTAACTGCGCAGAGACTATGGGAAACAGCTATACAAAAAAAAGGTACGAGCCCTTAAAAAGATACCTTCAATTCTTTGAGTAACCCATTTCAGTTACACTCGAGTAAGCTCAAATACAATCTGAAGAATTAGTACCTATTTCAAGTCGGCGAAAGTATCCTGTCTCTTACACTAATAAAACAACAGAAAATATCTTCTTCTTCACGCGGCAAAACAAACATAAAATCTGTAACAAAAAATGTTTAGCATATAAGTATTACCTACATTATTAGGATAATGCATATAAGCAGCACGTTTCAAATATCATGAATAAAAACGTTTATTTTAACTTTACACACAATTATTAAAGGTCCTTCTTTCAGCTATTGCTTCTGTGGTGTATGTAATAAACGCTCTAAAATTATGAGAAGGCCTCACGAAACGACAAAATATGCCAATAAAAATAATCATGCAAACATTTATGTCTCCTTCTATGGATATATGGCTGGATATGTTCAAGTGATATTTGAAATACGTTCACCAATATGTTGGTATCCTTTTTAAACCGATTTCAAAAAAGGAGGAGGTTCTCAATTCGATGCGTATGTTTTTTTGTGTATGTTACACGATTACGCCGCCATTTGTGGTACGATTTCCGAAATTCTTTCTGTATTCGATAGAGTGTACTCCTGGGGTGGTCCCATGTCACCAAATTCAGGGTTTGATGATGGGATCTCATGAAAATCGAGGAAAAACTTTAAATTTTTAGGTGTGTCCAACGTGTTTTGTGTGTATGTTACGCGATTACGCCACCATTTGTGGACCGATTTTCAAAATTCTTTTTGTATTCGAAAGAGTATACTCCAAAGAGGTCCCAAGGTCATCAAAGTCAGGATCTAATGATCGGATCCCATTAAACATGACAAAAATCCTTAAATTTTATAGGTACGTTGAATACAATAAGTTATTCACGTATTTGCGTCTGGTAGTCATGAACCGAGCTGATGGTAAAAGGATCATTCACTATTTTACTAGAAATAAAAACCGACTTCACTGAAAAGTTAAAAATAATGTAAAAATAGGTACAGACAACATCACGCTTCTATATTGAAGTCGGTGCCAAATCTTAAGACTTTCTAGGAGATCATCGTTTCGCACCGACTTCAATATAGAAGCGTGATGTTGTCTGTACCTATTCTTACATTATTTTTAACTTTTCAATGTTTTTGAAGACGGTTTTTATTTATTGTAAAATATTTTTGACATCCCAACGCGTTCCTGCAAAAAGGGTCTCGCCGAACAACAGCTGGATAAACGAACAATGAAGTGATCCTATAACGATTCCGTATTTTCCTTTGACGGGAAACGATACCCTAAAAACTAAATGACACTTTAGCCACAAAATAGATAGGTAATTTAGCTGTGTCATTTACCATGAAGTGAGATATTTGAATGCCAAGGACTAAAAATCTCCATATTTGAATTTATAGAGCTTCACTAACACTACTCTGCCAAGGTTTTACGTAACACGTACGCTAACCTTGAACCTAACCTCTGACAGTCATTGTCGCGTCCCGAAAAACTATTCCTTTTTACGACGACGTTCC
This sequence comes from Schoenobius gigantellus, assembly GCA_963935595.1. Classification (NCBI taxonomy): domain Eukaryota; kingdom Metazoa; phylum Arthropoda; class Insecta; order Lepidoptera; family Crambidae; genus Schoenobius; species Schoenobius gigantellus. The sequence continues at coordinate 66,750,253 of OZ012541.1, read as the reverse complement.
CCCTCACCATGATCGCGGAAAACAATATTAAAGCAGCACTGAGAACAGGATGGGGATATACGCAACAAGAGCGGCGTCTCTGTGTCAATATTCTTTTAACCTTTCCATAAGCGGTTATGGTAGGGTCCCTAGTCAAATATGCCATTGTGGATTGACTCTCGCTTGTTTTGGTGATTTTATTTGAGCCTTATCAACAGAGCAAGCCTTGCTTGCGTCTATCTCTGGTGTTTATTTACCAACATAAAGTAATTAAGCTACTTACCTAGAAACTCCGATAAAACCGATAGTTGAAAAGAATTGCGTATTTTCATCATCACCATCTTGGCCATATTCTGCTGAGTAAGACGCCTCCAAAGAGGGAGAGTTAGATCGACTCAAACTAAGAAGAATAACTAAAGCATGCTTGAGTTATTGTTCTGAGGGCTCAAATGAGGACATAACCTAGAGGATCCGAGGACATAATCTTTTTTTGACACTCATATAACGTGTTTGGTATATACCCTTTCAAGCCGAAACCAATTTATGATATTGACAGCAATTTTTCATCTGTGATTTTTTCTAATTGATTTAAAAAGTATGATGTAATTGGTGTAATTGGAACCCTCAGAAGAATAACTAAAGCATGATTGTTCTGAGTTGGAACCATAAAATGATGAAATAAGACAGCTAGAGTTTGTCACTGACAATCACTACGTTATAACGATATTAATATGCCATCAACGACGTAGTTGTTTACATTGTTGTAAACAACGTCGTCGTACTACTGTTATATTTCGATTGTACTCGTAATGTTAAGTTCTAGAACCTTTCTACTTGGCACAAACATGATTATTAAAGGTAATAAAGGCGTTCCTAACCTCAAATCTCTATGCACGCCAACAGTCAGCAAAAGTGAGCATATTTCCAAATAAGGAAATGTGGCGTAGCCGCCATTGTTTCGCTTCTACTACTCGAATTTCTTTTCTGACAGAAAAACAGCATTGACAACATTTATTGTGCATTCCGTAACGTATCATGAAAATGAAATAAATGGGATCAACATTACTACGAGTATTTATCTTCACTGGGATCAATGGAGCGGCGCTGTGTAAGTCATGCTCGCTTAGCGGATCGCGCCTTGGGTAGACGCCAAAAGGTACCAATATTATGTCTGAATTATCGGCAATATGGCGATCTGTGTACACTCATATCTAGCTTAAAGCTATTGAACGGCAGATGAAGGTATTTTTATTGATACTAACAGTGGGTGCAGGGAGCGTCGGTGGCGCTGTGGACTCGGCACTTGCCTTCCAATCAGGAGTTCGGGGTTCGAGACCCGCCATGTACCAATGTGTTTTTCGTTTCGAATTTCATATTTACATTTGTCTGACGCCCCTACGGTGAAGGAAAACATCGTGAGGCAACCTGCATACATCTGCGAAGAAATTCAGAGGTGTATGTGAAATCGACCAATCCGCACTGGGCCAGCGTGGTTGACTAAGACCTAATCACCCTAACATAGGGTAGGCTCGAACCCCTCGGTGGGGACGTATGTGAGCTGTGATGATAATAGTGGTGTGGGTTTTAAGCGAAAGCTTCGGAGCTCCTTACCCACGCTCACTGAGCCAACGTGATGATCCCGTGATCCTGTGAGGATACCTTTATATCTACATACTGTCACTAGCTACTACCTAAAATAAAATTACAAACAGTTTATATAGTAATAGCTGTGCCCGCAAACTACGTTTCGCCATAATAATTGACAAAAAGTACCCTTACCACCTAGGGGTATAAATAGTAAATTGTTGCCCTAGTGGTAAAAGTAACTTATTTAATCCCGAGACGGGGTTTGGCGCCCGAGCTTAGCGAGAGCGCTTATAGTTCGAGGGACGAAATAAGTCTTTAACCCGAGGAGGTAAGCACTGTGCTTTTCATTACAAATACAAGAGAAAAAAAAAACATGAAATAGCTAAAGCAAAAATGAGTAAATTTTATTTTACATAAATCAACAACTTCTGGTTTAGCCTTTTTTTTTTGTAATCAGGCGTTTAATTCATATCTGAATCAGATGAACTCATTATGTTAATACAAATCTATACGGTAATTTAAACAAAACTCTACAACTCGAAAAAACTAATGAAGACAGTGGATTGCCGCTTTCTCGCCTATTCTGTTTTTATTTCCGAAGCCGGCCAGCTATTCAGCCATTATTTTTCATTTATATCGTTGAATAAATGGTAAATATTTTGCCTAAATATGTGTTATTTTAAAGAAATACTTAGTTGTAAAAAATATATGTGGGTCCACTTTACACACCTGTGTGTAAAGAAATTCATTCATCACAGGTGTGTGCAGGTTTCCTCACGATGTTTTCCTTCACCGTAAAAGCGTCGAATAAACGTAGATATGAATTCAAATTTTGAAAACACATTGGTACGTAGCGGGGATAGAACCGCTACCTCCCGACTGGCAGGCGACGCCCTTACGCACTACGCCATCGACGCTAAGATTTTTAATAACGGCTTAGAATATTTCATTATAATCTCTCTCATCAGTCTATTTCTGTGCATCTTTCTAAATTAATAAAGAGACTGCAAAAAATTGGGGTTCTATAATGTTCGACTGCTCCTTTTTGCAGTCGGTGGCAAACGAGCCAATGTCCCATCTGTTGGTAAGTGGTACTACCGCTCATGGACATCCGCAATGCCAAGAGCATAGCTCATTTACTGACAAATTCTCTTTGAAGTTGGATAGTAGCTCAAATCGTTGGATAGCGCTCAGGAAACACCGCAGCTGGGAGTTCGTTCCAGAGTCTGCTCGTACGTGGAAGAAATAAGCGCTGAAACCGAACTGTACCAGAGCAAATTGTTTCCAGGTGATGGATGAACTGTCCTGGGTCTATTTGTGTATGTTCACCGATTTTTACGCCATTTGTGAACCGATTTTCTAAATTTTATTGTATTCGAAAGAGTATACTCCCGAGATGGTCCCACTGTCACCATGTCAGAATCTTTTCTGGAAAACCCTTTAATTTCATTACCATTCCAACGTGGCGTAGCCTTAGAGTTTGACCTAAAAAAATCCAGTCTTGTCTCTCTAAGTTCGGACGGACGGAGGGAAACGTGAACACATAAGCGTCTTCAAACAAGGTTTGGGTCACACTAAAAACTTTTCCCCTAGAGCTAATAATGCTATTTTAGCCCCGCTTTGGTACGCTACAATGACGAACTTTTCGAGCAAAAGAAGTGAAAAGTACGTTTCGATCCCTTATTGATAATACAAGGCCAAAGATGATAATAATAGGTATTTTGTACGCGGCGCGACAAACTTACTTTTTATACAGAATTTTCTGAAAGTTGGAACTGGAACCCTAAACATTAACAGAAATGAAGGTCGAGTCAAAGACAGACGCTTTTATATAGAAAGCTACGGATGGCCTTTCTGGAAGTGACGATTTCATACACATTTATTGGCTGCTTTATTTGGGGAGACGTTCACGGAGTCGCTTGTTACGGGCGACAAGCCGCCGTTGTAAGAAGTATTGATGAGATAACGTAGTATATTATCGATATCGATGTTCACAAATTTTTCATTATTATACCCAATTCCGTATTTTTAAAACATTATTAAATTTTTTCCGCTTTTTAAACTTCGAATTTTTAAATAAAATTTCTAATGAATGACTTGCATTTTTCCGTTCTTTTTTCACAAGTTTATCTTTGTAAGTCTATACTTATAAAGATATTTGAAAGTAAGTACTGATTTTGTGGGAACACAGCCGGCACCATCAACATATTAAATAAATGGAACATCTAAACTTAACGAGAAAGAGGAAAGATTTGATTGTTTGTTTGTATTGAATTGGTGGTGCCCCAAGTAGACTCCACCACGTCGGCGTTTCACCGAGTAAGGAATTTTGGGTTGATTGCTGATGCCCTACTACCCGCTCATAGAAAGCATTGTGGCTTACCCCGACTCCAATTGTCTCCGTCCGTCTCCTCCGTAACCGGTGGACTTCCTGAGCTAGCTCGAAGGAAGTCGCGGCTCCTGAAGTTCTGCAGTGGATCCACCGGTGGAGACCGGAGGACAAATGCCTATTAGGCCACCACGACTCACACACGCGATTTTGACACCTTGCACAACACAAAGCGGGCTTTCGCACCCCGATATTAGGTGCGCCGCGCAAATCACTATTTGCTTGAATATTGTGTATTATATTTTATTCCGGCCCGCACATAACCTCTAAGCATGTCATGACATTTCGACTCGACTCAACTGACATATCACATGCGGCCGGCCGCCAAAAAAGCTGTCACTGCACAGACTAGAATGCAGTGCCGCCACTCGCTCTTCCTCGAGCGTGAACATCCCCCCGCTCCGGACAGTCCCGGACTGTCCGCCAAATCAGTCTAAGGGGAGGCGAGAAAGAGTAGCGACCGCGCGCTTCAAAACAGAATCCCCAACTAGGACCTCGGCAAACCTGGGCACACCATCAGACCCTAGAGTAAGTTGGACAATGCATCCGCGACGCCAACGTAAGGGTGGCAGGTTTGGGTCCTTCACTAACACGAGGTCTCCAACCCTCGGTGGGTTTGTCTTATCTGACCACTTAACGCGCTGTTGCAAAATGTGTAAATATTCAAGGTGCCAGCGGCGCCAGAAACTCTGGGTAAGCTGCTGGAGCAACTCAAACCGCGAAAGGCGTCCGGGATTGATATCTCTATAAGGATACTCGGGCAGGGCGTTAAGTGGTCTGCCTATCAAGAAATGGCCCGGCGTGAGGGCCTGCAAATCGTTCGCGTCGGTAGACAACGGACATAACGGACGCGAGTTGAGAACCGCCTCAATCTTATGAAACACCGTCGCGAGTTCCTCAAACGTGAGAATAGTCTCCCCAATAACGCGGCGAAGGTGAGTCTTGGCGGCCTTTACAACAGATTCAAAAATCCCTCCCCAGTGAGGGCAAGACGGCGGGGAGTATCGCCATGTTACCCCCCTACGGGAGAGTGTGGATCCGATCTCAATATTATTTTTATCTAAAAATTCACAAACTTCTCTTATATGTCTATCAGTGCCCTTGAAGTTCGTCCCACAATCGGACCGAATTAGAGAAGGCACTCCCCGGCGGGAGACAAATCTGCCTAACGCTGCTAAGAAAGCGTCCATGGTGAGTGCACTCACCACCTCCAAATGAACGGCTTTAGTGGCCAAACAAACAAACACACACAAATAAGCCTTTTCAGTCTTAGCATTACGGAGTCGCGACGTTTTTATAGTGAACGGTCCCGCGAAATCAGTTCCAACTCCTAAGAAGGTCATCGATTCATTCACACGATCAGCAGGCAAATCACCCATTTGGGGCTGCATCGTCTCGGGGCGTAAACGATAGCAGGGCAGACATCGAAAGATAACAGATCGGATTATTCTTCGCGCTGACAAAATCCAAAACTCCCGTTGGAGGAGCGCGGTCAATGCATTACATCCGGCATGAGCATTCTTCACATGGCGATCAATGATCAACAATCGCACCAATGGTCCGTCCTTGGGGAGCAACAGGGGATGACGTGATCTATAAGGCAAGTTAGCGTGCCTCAATCGGCCTCCTACACGCAACAATCCTTTATCATCCAGAAAGGGAGTCAAACGCACCAAGGGTCCCTTCAATTTGGACGTCCCGGTACGGAAAATCTTAAGTTCCGGTTCAAACGCTCTAGACTGGGTCATACGCACCCAATGCAGAAGAGCATCTTGGCGCTCCTGCGGTGAGAGGACCGGACACAAATCTTTGTCCTGAGGCCGGCGACAATTTCGTATAAATCTTCTTATCCAAGCGGTCACGCCGAGCAACTTGTCCAGAGAACTGTAGCGGTCTAATAAAAATTCCCGCTCTGGAGCCGCCATAGTCTCGACAGCGTGAACACGCAAGCCCGGATTTGGTACCTTCACCACAGCTGGTGTGGAAGGCCAAGACGGTTGTAACAACCAGTCGGGACCCCACCACAGAGTGTGGTCAATAAGCTGAGGGGCTTCGCTGCCACGTGATGCACAGTCAGCAGGGTTTATTTCACCTGGCACGTGGCGCCAAATCAACGTGGCCTTCGAGGCCTGTATTTGGGATACCCGATTGGCCACAAATACTTCCAGGGAGTGGACGGAGTTCTTAATCCAACACAGGACAACTTGACTGTCGGACCAAGCAAAGAGCGACTCAAAGTCCACACTACGTCCCAGGGTGTCAACAACCTGGTTCATCAACCGAACCAGAAGAGTAGCTCCAGACAATTCTAACTTCGGAATCGTTAATCGAGTCCGAAGTGGAGCAACCTTACTCTTAGCAATTAGCAAGTGGAGCTTAACAGCTCCTCTATCATCAACCATCCGGATATATACGACGGCTGCGTATCCACTCTCAGACGCGTCACAAAAGCCATGAAGGCTGGCCGTAAACCGTCCCTTAGGCAGTATATGTCTAGGGATACTAACACGGTTAATGTCGGGGAGAGACAACATGAAGGACTCCCAATCTCGCAGCAAACGGCCCGAGAGGGGCTCATCCCACGACACTTCGGCTGACCAAAGTTCCTGTAGGAAGCATTTCATCCAAAACACTATGGGACTAATCCAGCCATTTGGGTCAAAGGTACGAGCTACTGTAGACAAAACCAACCGTTTCGTCCAGACCTTGGGGCTTGGCAGCTCCAATCGATAGGTGAACGTGTCCTGGACAGGTCTGTATTGCACTCCCAAAACAGACAGTAAATCTGGAGTGTTGGCATTCTCAAAAATATGAGGCTCCTGCTGGTGGTCGTCTGGCAAGTCACACAAAAGCTGAGGTGAGTTGGACATCCACTTCCTCAGTTCATAACCACCAGCCCCGAGAAGAGCAATTAGTTCATCTCGCAAAATCAAGGCTTCCTCGACACTAGAGGAGCCCGTACAAATATCATCAACAAATGCATCCTCCTTGAGAACCAAGGATGCGCGAGGGTATCGTAATCGTTCACGTTCAGCGAGTTCCACAAGTGAGCGAATTGCCACAAAGGGGCTCGAACGCAAACCGTATGTATTGGTGTTCAGCTCGTAGACCAGCATGGGATCCCTGGGATCCTCCCTCCATAATATGAGCTGATATCGTCTATCGTCCGGGTGAATCACAGTCTGCCGAAACATCATCCGGATATCGGTCACAAAGACGACGGCATGGCGACGGAAGTTGGTCAATACATCACCCACCTCGTGGTGCAACTTCGGTCCAGCATGCAGACATTGATTCAGCGAAACTCCGGTAGACGTAGGAGCTGACCCATCAAAAACAACGCGTATCTTCCCGGTGGAAGGTTTCAAAACCGCGTGGTGAGGAAGAAAATTATGTTCCTCGTTTCGCCAGTCCAGTCGCGAGACCGACATGTGCCCCAGTTGCTCATATTCTCGCATGAAGTCGACATACTTCTGTTTGAGGTCGGAGTTCCTACTCATACGACGCTCCATGGACAGCAGCCGCTTCTCGGCCAACGGCCGGGAGCTGCCAAGTGAGGGGCGAACTGACAAAAAGGGCAAACGAGTGATCAGCCGTCCCGAGTGAAGGCGACCTGTATTGTTCTGGTAGAACAACTCACACTCCTCGTCTAAGGGGTTCACTCGCTTCACGGTAGGGGGCTCTTCCACCTCCCAAAACCGTTGTAGGACATCCGATAAGGTGGAGCTAACAGTTATGTAACTGTCCACCGATGGAGATGGTGGGTTATGCCTAACTGGTCCCATCACTACAAACCCAAGCGATGTAGATAAGGCTACCAGCCCACCCTTCTGTAACTCTCTCCTCTTCCCACAATACACGCGGCCTAGAACATCGGCACCGAGCAATAAGTGAATCGGACCGGTTCGGTGGAAGGAAGGGTCAGCCAAGGTCAATCCTGATGTCGCATCAACGACAGCGCGCGAAACGTGCTGTTGCGGAAGCTGACCAACAACCTTCTCATAAACAATCGCGGTAGCGCCAATTTTGGGCGCTGAAGAGAAGTGGGGGGAGAAGGAGAACAAAACCTGACCAATCGGATCCGGGATCCGCAGGTCTCCGATTCCTCATACCGATTCAAGGTATGGAGATGTGTTCAAACTCAACTGCCGGACCAGCCAGCTGGAGGCAATGCAACCCTGAGCTCCCGTATCCAAAAGGGCGCGAACTAAAACAAAGGTGCCCCTCGGGCCCCACACCTGTACGAAGGCTGTTGGTAACAGCACCTGCTCCTGTGGGGGGGTTGCAGCCGACAGTTGGTTTAGTGAAAATCCTCCCGCATTCCCCGCAACGGGGGGGAGGGGGGTCCGAAGAAAAATGCGTGCGCGGCGGAGGAATAGGGCGCTCAAGGCGCTCGAGCGGGTCCCAATCCGGCATGTACACACCCCGACCAAAGCTGCATCGAGGGGCCGGGCGGTGCCCATGATGGGCGAAAGTTGGGGGAGCCCGTGACAACCGGGGTCTTTCCATCAGAGGGGGAGAGAAGCGTATCGGCTCCCGACGTGGCTCCCTAATAACCGCGGCACAATCCCGCGGTGGCGCCTCATAAACGGCGCGTCGATCCCCCCCGCCCGTAGGGGGGGTGGGGCGCCCAATCCTCTCACGGGAGGGGGGGCGCCTCTCCAATCTCCGCGGAGGGGTGGCACGCCCCTCCGATCTCCTCGGAGATGTGGGTGACCTAGGAGGGCCCCCGCCCGTGTGCGAGTCCCTCTCTCTCACCACCTCACGAGTGTCTCTATTGTCGAAGCACAAAAGGGGATGATGGGCCCCTCCACAACAGTGGCAATCTCGTGGGTGGGGGCAAGCCGATGCCATATGAGCCCCCAGGCAGCGGTAGCACCAATTCCGCTGCTTGGCCATATTTCTACGCCCCTCGGTGCGTAGGCCAACAAATTTGGGACAGGCCGGCAAACGATGACCATCCCGCTTGCAACACTTGCAAGGCCTCGGCCTCTCCCCGTGTGGAGAGCTCTGCCGCACTGCAGTATACTGCTTGTACGGGCGGCGCTCTCTCCGTGGCGCTGCCCGGGTCGCCTCATAGCGGCCTGTACTCGGTCCCGGTATAGGAGCCAGATCCAAGTGGTCGGTCATCCGACACTCATCCTCCAAAAATCTGAGGAGATCCGAAAAGGGGGGGAGGTACGAGGCACTATTGCCCCCATACCTTTGTTCAAAGCGCCCCTTCATCTCCATGGGAAGCTTATCGAGGATGAGGTGGAGCAAAATAAAGGACCACTGGTCCACCGGTAGATCAAGTCGTTTGAGCGCGTTAATAGCGCTTAGCAGCGGGTTCAAAATCTCCTTCCTCAATGAGGAGACCCGCGATACTCGTGGCAGCCCTAAAATGGCAGCCACATGTGTGTCCGCTAGCAAGCGAACATTCTGATACCGGGCGGTCAACAACGCCCTTGCAATATCATAACTGTCATCGTTGACAGGTAGATGCTGGACAAGCACACCAGCCTCTCCACGTAAGGCAGAGAGCAAATAGGCCAATTTCTGGCTAGGGAACAGGTCGTCCCTCGAATGAACCAGGCTATCAAAGAGGTTAATGAACCCCATCCAAGAAGCCAGGTTCCCATCAAAGGTTGGGATGTCTAAAGTGGGCAGTCTGCCCAGCAAGCCGGCCGGGGTAGGCTTGACCTCCCCGGGCGTGCACGACTCACCCCTCCGGGCGGATAGGATTGCCTGAGCCTTGTTTTATAATCACATCCGCCTGTTCAAAACACTGATCATAATCGGCATTAAATTGGTCGACTGCCCGCAACTCAGCGGCACCCTCGGCTGGGTGGTCGAGCAGATATTGTTGATGAGCAACGAAAAGCTGCTCCAATTCCTTCAAGCGAGCAGGTACTCCTTCATGCCGAATTAACAAAGCCTGTTCTCGGTCTGGTCGGTCTACCAAAGCGACGGCACTAGCAAACCATCTCAAAATCTTTTGTGCACCCGCGCGGGCACCACTAAGCGGGCTGACTGGCGGGACCATTTTGCACCAAAATTAATAAACACTATAATAATACACGGACAAACAGACCGACAACCGCAGACAATAAAACAGATCGGGAGGAACTTTAAAGGCAGAACAAAATATATAAACAAACCAAAATCAAGTATAAATGCTAGAACTTAACTAGAACAACAAGGCATTTAACAACAGAATTTTTCAAACAAATTAAATTCAAGTATTAAGTCAATAACTTAACAAACATAATATTCAAAGGCAAACAAAACAAAATCAAATGTAAATGCTAAAACTTAACACAGCAAAATAGTGTATTACAAGTTTACAACAACAGCAAAGTCATTTAGCAGCAAAATTTTTTCAACAAAATAAATTCAAGTATAAGTTTACAACTTAACAAACAAAATATTCAAGGGCAAGACAAAGATATGAAAAAACAAACCAAAATCAAATGTAGGTAAATGCTAGAACTTAACTAGAACAACAAAAGATATTTAACCTCAATTTTTCATATACAATGACAATTAGTTAAGGAGATCGGTCCACAAATGAGCTGGTAGTCGGTTTAAAATCAGCAATCAAAACCAATTAATATGTATTGCCCGTTTGGACAACCAACAAGATTACAATATTAATTGTACAATACTAATCAAATACTCAAATCTAAGAACCACTCAAATCTAAAAACCACGCTCTGCTACCAAGAGATGGTGGTGCCCCAAGTAGACTCCACCACGTTGGCGTTTCACCGAGTAAGGAATTTTGGGTTGATTGCTGATGCCCTACTACCCGCTCATAGAAAGCATTGTGGCTTACCCCGACTCCAATTGTCTCCGTCCGTCTCCTCCGTAGCCGGTGGACTTCCTGAGCTAGCTCGAAGGAAGTCGCGGCTCCTGAAGTTCTGCAGTGGATCCACCGGTGGAGACCGGAGCACTACAAATGCCTATTAGGCCACCACGACTCACACACGCGATTTTGACACCTTGCACAACACAAAGCGGGCTTTCGCACCCCGATATTAGGTGCGCCGCGCAAATCACTATTTGCTTGAATATTGTGTATTATACTTTATTCCGGCCCGCACATAACCTCTAAGCATGTCATGACATTTCGACTCGACTCAACTGACATATCACATGCGGCCGGCCGCCAAAAAAGCTGTCACTGCACAGACCACAATGCAGTATTGCTACTCGCTCTTCCTCGAGCGTGAACATGAATAGTCTTCGAAAATACTGAACCGATTTTGATGAAAGTTGGTAAAGGGATAGTTCGAGACCAGGGGAAGGACATAGGGTAATTTTCCTACGGGAAAAAAAATCCCACGGGAAAACAAAAATAACGCGGGCGAAGTCGCCAGCGGAAATCTAGTATATTATATAGACATAATGCAATATTTCAATTTTAAATCTCTCATTCTAGTTACGAAATTTAGCTCGGAATAAGTATGAAGAGTTAATTGTTAGTCTTAATATATGTAATTATGAGAATAGACCAAAAAGAAACTTTAAATATGAGAAGACAACATTCAGTATTCCTAAAACAAGAACGAGGCACTACCCTATGCAAGCTCTCAATCACTCCCACTACTCTCTAACTCTACTAATTCAAATATTTCGGCGAGAATTCTAAAGACAATTAAAGGAAAAAGCTTTATAACTAAACTAACTACACAATACGTGTACAGAATAGAATAGCAAACAATTTTATATGTTGCTATTATATTAGATGTTATACAACCAGTATTTAGATAAATTCTACGGGAAAACAATTGTCACATTCATATTATTTCATCTATACATCTATACAAATAAATAAAATTGAAGTGTCTGTTTGTAATGTCAAAATAACAAGTTTTTAATAAATGGATATGAATGTATATCGGGTACCAATAACAAAAACACAATTTAAAAAATTTTTGTTTATCTGTCTGTTTGTTCCCGCTAATCTCCGGAACGGCTGAACCGATTTTGACGGGACTTTCACTAATATATAGCTAATTATATAAGGTATAACATAGGCTTTTTATCAAGATACGAGTATGTCGATCCGTTACTATTCCGCGCGAACGAAGTCGCGGGCACAGCTAGTCATAGAATAAATTTTGATGTTATTCATATCAATGTAATGTAATGAAAAGTTCCATGGCTGCTAATTAGCAGCTATGGAACTTTTTATTACAGCACATAAAGGAACTTTTTATTAACATACGCACTCATGTAGATATGTACGTAATTACGTACATATCTACATTTATTATCAACGATTGTTCGATTTTTGATATATATAAAGTGCGTGAGTGAATCAGAAAAAAATAATGTTCGAATCATCAATTAATTTATCATCAACCTAACAACAATACTGATATGGGAGGCTCACAAAATGAGGATTAGGGCCAACTCCTACTCATGTAGGAAGATCTCCTCTTAAACGGATGATTCTTCCACCACGCTGTACAGTTACAGACGAATCAAAACTGAACCGTTGCGGTCGACCAATCGGAGCGCTTATAATGCCATTCAACTGTTCGATGACGTGATATTGTGGCGTTCTGATTGGTCGATCGCAACGGTTCAGTTTCGATACGGCTGTAACTTATTAGTAGAATTGGGCCTCCGGTCTGTTGTTGGCGGTTGTTGTGAGCCCCAAAGCTGTTGATGTTGGCGAGTCCCGCATGGTGTAATTCGAAATCATTTCGGTCAATGTCTGTTGGTAGACTCGAAAGTTTCGGAAAGCTTTTATGTCCAATAATAATAACATATAATTTCTTTGATCAGCTATCGCGATCGTGCGTAACCTATATAAAATTATTATTTATTTAAGATATTCGTATAAAACTCCCGTTAACTTATCTATCATTCATCAATCAACTTGAGAGTTGACCTTGTGATTGAAAAAAAAAGGGTTTGTTGACAATTTTGTCATAAATTAACAGGCATCGTTCACATTCGTCAACAATTCTGCGAAGCCATCAGCTGATAATTCTGCGAAGCCATCAGCTGATAATTCTGCGAAGCCATCAGCTGATAATCAAGCTGTCCAGATTTTTTTATATGCATTACATTCATTCAACGTCACATCTCATTACTTGGACCCTTGTCATAGTATCGGCTTTGTCTTATCGCAGTTCCGTACCCGCTGACCTCCATTTACCATACATATGTTTTCATGTTAGGTACATTAAGTACGTATACAGTCTTATAAATCCATATGTAAAAGTTTCAAAGCATCAAAAGGACTTAAAACAATTATTTATTAATTTTATGTTAGATAGTAATGGTTTTAACCGACTTGATGAAGAAGGAGGTTCTCAATTCGATGCATATGCGATTACTTCGACAGTTGTGGGCCGATTTTCAGAATTATTTTTGTATTCCAATAGAGTATACTCCCGAGGTGGTCCCATGGACATCAAAGTTAGGATCTGATGATAAGATTTTTTTTTTTTTTATGTAAGGCCCGGCAAATGACCTCCTCCCGCCTGATGTTAAGCGGTGAAAGAGGCCCAAATGAGTTGACAGATAGAGTAGGGACGACATCCACTATCCTACCTGCCCGCCCCTTGCCGGCCTAAAAGATGCTTTTTCACACCTCTTTTGAAGGAACCCATGTTGTAGGATGAAGGAGAAGAAGAAGCATTAATAATAACTGGTACAAAGTCACAAGTGGGAAAGATAACAGCTTATAACCCAATAATAGAAATAAAAGGTGATAGTGTTGGACAATTACATGAAGTAAGAAATCTTGGTGTACTTGTTGACAATCATTTAAAATTTGAAAGCCATGTGGTCAACGCTGTCAAACAATGTTTTTATAGGTTGAGGGTATTGTACCGGGTGCAAAGATATTTGAGTGTCGTGGCACTCTTTGTTACGAGTGTCACGGCGTACGCTGAGTGTAGACCTTTTTGGTACATTACCTACTTATAATTTGAATTTAGTGTATAAGACCTATTGTATCCTAATGTATCAAATAAAAGTTCTATCTATCTATCTATCAAGGAAACACGTGCGCAGGTAGAGAATTCCAAGTGTGGGATGAACGACAGAAGAAGGAATCTTGGAATTTCTTGGTACGGTGTGAAAAGGAAGATACAGTGTAAGGATGACTCCGAAGGCCCTTACGCGTGTTTCTGTTAAGGAATGGAGAGGGAGGGATAAGGTTAAAGAGCTCCTCAGAGCATTCCCCATGGAACATTCGGTAAAAGGCGCTAAGAGAGGCGATGTCACGACGAAGTTGTAGAGGCTCGAGGGTGTTAGTTGCCTCTACATCGCCAATTATTCGAATAGCGTGACGCTGCAATCTGTCCAGAGCATCGAGGAGGTACTGAGTGGAGCCGTCCCAAAGGTGCGAGCAATATTCCACGCAAGACCTAACCTGAGTTTTATACAACAGGCATAGTTGGTCCGGCGCAAAATACCTACGCACCTTGTTTAGGACACCGAGTTTCCGTGAGGCAGCAGTTATAACGGATTCGATGTAGTCTCTGGGGTTCAGATCGCAGCGAATGTTCATTCCGAGCAAGGTGATGTTACTCTGTGTGTGAAGGGTTGTGCCCTGAAGAGAAGGAGGTGGGAGGAAAGGTGACCTTTTCGCCGAGAACGCGCACACCTGTGTTTTCTTAGCATTGAACTCGACAAGATTGTTGGAACCCCATTCGGAGATGAGGTCCAGCGTCTTGTTGAGCTCAATGATAAGATTCTGCCTCTCCCTATCAATATTGCCACGAGCAGCCCCTGAGCTTCCGTGATATCCCCCATGCACTGTACTGTCGTCTGCATAGCAATGTATACTTCCCAAGGAAAGCATGTCATTGATATGCAGAAGAAACAATGTTGGGGATAGAACGGAGCCTTGTGGAACACCAGCATTCACTGCCACGAACCGCGAAGCGCAGCCGTCAACGACAACGCGAATTCTACGCTCGTGGAGGAAGCTGGCAATCCACGTACAGAACTGAGCGGGCAATCCGTATGCCGGAAGCTTGGAAAGGAGAGCCTTGTGCCAGACTCTATCAAAAGCTTTGGCGATGTCGAGACTAATAGCCACAGACTCGTCGCGCTTATCGATAGATTCACCCCATTTGTGCAAAAGGAACGCTAGAAGGTCACCTGTTGACCGTTTAGGACGAAACCCATACTGACGGTCATTAAGCAACGAGTGACCTTCCAGGTAACGGATCAGCTGGGTGTTAAGGATCCTCTCCATGATTTTACACAAAATGGAAGTGACGGCTATAGGGCGATAGTTAGCCGGATCAGAACGATCTCCCTTTTTGGGAACCGGCTGGACATTGGCCTCTTTCCAAGATTTCGGCACACAACCAGCAGAGAACGACAGACGGTATAGACGCGTCAGGACCGGAGTCAACTCCGCTGCACACTTCTTAAGTACAATCGCAGGAAAGCCGTCTGGTCCACTTGCTTTTCGAATATCAATCGACTGTAGCTCTGCCCGCACATCTCGCTGTCTGATGCGGATATCGGGCATAGTGCTGCCACAATGGGACAGTGTCGGAGGTTGTGCACCACAGTCATCGATACGGGAATGGGCCGCGAAGAATTTTGCCAGGAGGTTGGCTTTCTCCTGCGGCTGATGAGCAAGTGAGCCATCGGCATGTCTCAGCGGTGGCAGCGAGGGTTGGCAGAAGTTTGATTGCACAGCTTTGGCCAGGCGCCAGAAAGAACGGCTACCCGTAGGGTGCGCTAGCAGTTCCTGACCCACTTGTGCAATGCGCTGAGCATCCGCTCTAATGTAAGCCCTCTTACACAACTTGGTGGCATTATTATAGGCTGTTTTCAGTAGGTTAGTATTGGGATCCCTAGAAGCTCGACCTCTAATCCAAGCGCGGTAAGCTAGCTGTTTGTTTTCAACAGCAGAGGCACACTCTCGATTGAATCAGAGGTTACGTCTCCCTCTACTGACGAGATTGGAATGTGGAATAGAATATTCCATTCCTAGTCTGATCTCGTCAGCAACAGAGGTAGCGCAGGAGTTCGGATCCATCCCACTGAAACAGCGCTGCCACCAAGGGACAGACGCGTAATAATCCCGCATACCGTCCCAATCTGCTGACGCATAGTGCCACAGACGGCGTGCTGCAACCACAGGCGACGGTCGCGACGCCTGAGGCACTGAGACGGATACCAGGCAGTGATCTGAATATCCTAGTGGAGCTCGAATCACCACCTGATATCCGTCGGGGCGATTTGTCAGCAGAAGGTCCAACAAAGAGGGCGCTTGACCGATAATATCTGGTACCCTGGTGTGCTAGGTAACCAATTGTGTCAGGTCGTGCTTGAGTGCGAATGCGTGGGCAGTCCTACCCGCATGGTCAGTTTTAGAGGAACTTAACCACAACTGGTGGTGAGCATTGAAGTCCCCTAAAAACACCAGCTCGGCGGAAGGAAATTGCTCCTGCGCGTCATCTGCCACCCGACTTAGGTGTTCAAAAAGTCGAGTTGTCTCCAAGTCACCACGGTGGGAACGATAGACGCACACGTAGACACTGCAATGAGTGCCAAAATCGACGTGTACCACAAGGAGGGAAAAGGAAACAGCGCAGGCGACGACAACAAACGTCCGCCCGGACGAACAAGCAAACACCTGCCTTTGCCTTGAAGGACTCCTCAAGAGCGTAGCCGGGGTAATTAAGGTAGCTTGTATCGGCCGGGCAGATAATTTGCGTCTCTGTCAAAAACAGCATTGCTGGACGGGCTGTCTCGAGATGGTGGTGGACAGCCAAGAGGTTAGAATGGAGCCCGCGGATGTTAGCGAGCCCCACCTCGAATAGTGGTGTTTTGGTGAGATAGTGCACCGCTGTACGACCAGTCCTAATATTGTGCGCTGACATGTTTGTTGGAGTGAGAGGTGTGAAATTGAGGTGTCGTTGCAGCGATTAGCATAGTTAACGTGTGTAGGCCTGTTTCGCCAGGGAACAGCCGACAGCTGATTTGCGCTGACTCTCCGCACGAAAGGGCCCCCGAAACCCCCCGGAAGTGGTCGCCGGGACCCACCGTCCGGTCATCAACCGGCACGACGGACCACCCCGAGATTATGCGTGGCATGGTGGGGCAGCCTCACGGACTGGTTAGGTCCGCTTGGGCCCCTGTACTGTACCACGGGCAGCCAGCGGAACAGCCGTTTCTTCGGGTCTTCCTGGGCGGAGGGTCAACGCAGTCAACCTGGCACTGGGTCGACGGAAGCCCACACAAACCACACGAATCGCAGCAATGACCCCTCAAGCTCTGGCTCTGCGATGACTGATCCCGAAACGCGGACACAAAATGCCCACTTGACGGGTTTTACGTCATGCGCACGGTGGTCGCTAGCCAGTCGGGTTTTTCAAGCCCTACCACCAGAAGTTGGTCACTCGATTAGCACCACCCGGGGATCACGTGTAGGGTCTCGAGGGTAAAACCTACGGACGTGCGCGACTCCAATCCCCAAATCCCAGAAGATCCCATAAAAATTGAGAGAATCCCTTAAATTTTATAGGTACGCCAACGTGTTTTACGTTTTTTCCAAAGTTATTCACGTATTTGCGTCTGGTAGTCATAAACCGAGCTGATGATGAAAGGATCCTTAACTCTTATGAATTAGAGTTTAATTCTTTAAATACAATAGGCACGTATTAATCTATTGTCGTATACTTCAAGTGAATTGATCTTTTTACTAAATACAAAAATAAAATAATAGATACAAAAAATAAAAACCGACTTCAAAAACACTGAAAAGTTGAAAATAATAAATAACAATAATTAAGAATTTCTAGGAGATCAGCGTTTGGTACCGACTTCAATATAGAAATATATGATCTTGACTGTACTTATTCTTATATTATTTTTAACTTTTCAGTGTTTCATTATTTTTATGGTTTAGTGAACAAACATGTCACATAATCACTCATCTACACACGCATCCACACACACCTACACGCATTCACACACACACACACACACACGCGCACGCGCGCGCGCTTTCACTACACTAGCACAACACGCACAAACACTACATACGCACACTTACACAGGCATGAACACTCACACTCTCAGTGAAAGTTGTTTCAATTTTTTAATTATTTTGTATTGATTATATATAATTGTTTATTATGTGGTATCTACACACGGCAACGAGTCATACTATACATATTGACCTTGTGACAGGTCTTATGTCGCTCATGATGGCGACGATTTTGGTAATGCAAATGTGGAACTTGATATGTTGCTGACTGTACAATGCTACCTCTATACCTAATAAGAATTGTGATGATGATTGAATTATAATTTTGCACATCTCGTCATAAATATTAAAATACCGTAGAAAAAGATGGAATTAAGTGAAGTTAGAATTTATTGGAATCGGCTTAGTAATACATTAGATACAAGCATTTGTTAGATACAAGCGGTGAATTTGGAACCGATTAGACAAAGAGATCCGACATCAACCGTGAGGTCATTGTTGAGTATGGCCATGTAGACTCCATGTGAATTGCCTTTTTGCTAGAAAGAGATGGAGGAAAAAATTAATACCTTATACCTTGGTTGTTTTTATAGTTATTGGAAAACAATTTTTTTTGTTGCTATTCTTCTTTATTATATTTATAATGGCTTTTATTGAAGCAGTATTTTTTATTTTTTTTTCTGTTCGTCTAGTATTCTAGTCTAATATTAAGTACACTCGGTTGCTCGCCCTATCAAATTACTGAGACTGAACCACTGTCTTCCAAAACACAGGTTATACCTAGCTTGGAAGCCAGCGGGTCACTGCAAGAGAGCTTACAATACCTTAACATACTTGTAATTGTGTTATGTCTGTTATGTCCCAAAGCTGTGTTTGTGAATAAATTATTATATTTTTTTTGAAATCAATGCAGGTTAGTCTTTTTAATAAGTGCTTCAATGCACCGAAATATCATTGTGAACTATCACATATAATATGTCTGTGTAGGTAATTAATCAAAGAGGCAAAAATGATTGCTTATGATGTTTTGTGACGTTAATGACAGATCGTCAGGAGACTTGTTATCTCGAGTTAATAAGCTCCATAATCGAAGTCAACTTGTCTATGGCAAATGACAACACCAGCCTTCACACTAATTAAAAAAAACCGTTCAAGTGCGAGTCGGACTCGCGCACCGAGGGTTCCGTGCAAAATTATTAAAAATATTTTTCTTATATGGTGTAACTAAAAATTTACGGTTTTCGCAATTTTTCCTTTATCTGTGCTATAAGAAGTTACTTCGTACCAAATTTCAAGATTCTGAGTTCACGGGAAGTACCCTGTAGGTTTTGATTCCCTTGCGAATGTCGAAAATTTGAGGAAATTTGCGGCTTAAACGGCTATACGGCTTTTGATTTCGTTAGCTTAGAAGTTTGATTTTTTCACAGCTCCAAGGGACAATAGATCTGAGTATTTGATTTAAATTTCAGCTTGATACCTCCGCGCGTTCCTGAGAAAAAAGGTCTTGACAGACAGACAGACGGACGGACGGACGGACAACAAAGTGATCCTATAAGGGTTTCTTTTTTCCTTTTGAGGTACGGAACCCTAAAAAAAAGAAGTGTGAGATCAAAAACAATACTGGCAATATCCGTTCTATTACTTTTTAATGTATTTTATAATTATATCAAAAATTCCTAAATAAGTAGCTAGCATATAAGCATACAAACAAACTTGTGTCACCTGCCTTAAAAGTATCTTCAAGCCGCAAATGTTTTCCATTTAATGCGGAATTCCAGAGAAAACAAATAGTCTGTGGCATCGTGAAAAATGACACGCCAGTGATCCTTTATTTGTTACGAACACTAGGCTCTCAACCACTGAAAGCGATAAGTCATTCACAGCAAGTTAATGAACAAGCAAGTTATTGAACGCTTCAACTTTTGCAAAATAATGTTAAAATATCTCAGTCCTTAAGGAGAAGGTGAAAGTACGTCATACATACATCATGACTGCTTTCTCATTTTTTTATTATATTTATCTGAAATCATAAACACAATTCATTGGATAAAAAACAATCTATTCAATATAAAATAAAATTGGTTAGGTAAGAAAGTTGGGCTAAAGTATTTTAGATATTGCTATAATTTTAAAGATACAACTATAATATGTAACACTTTTAGCGAATATACTATAACTATTTTTTTTTCAAAATGATGACATCGAACTACAGTTAAAAAATTTCTCTATTACATTACATTTTACATTACACCTCTACAAGCTTCATCAAAGAGGTGACCGGCTGCTCGCATTGTTATCGTTTTCCCGTAGAAATTATCACGGAGTAAAAACAACGCGAACTATAAAACAAAAGCTTTCATATAAAGTTGCGATAAAGTAAGAAAAAGTTTTACTGTGAAAAGGACAATTTTTAACCAAGTTTCACCCCATTAATGGTGCAATTTTTAAAAAATGCCAAATACATTTTAACTCATTTCATGTCAATTTGCAGTACATAAGCTTCATTAAAATTATGACTATCATGTTATCATCCCGTGCGAACTCTATATTATCCCGCAGTATTAAAAAATTCAAACTATAAAGTAAAATCTTATAAATTAAGTTTCGTTAAAAACGCACGATAGAGTAAAAAGGACAAACTTTAATCATAATTTCACCCCTTCAAGGGTGAAATTTTTAAAAACTCTGAAATACATGAAACTTTGTTTTCAGGCCAAGAAAGTTTCATACTTACCTACTACCACCAAATGTCACTAGAACCTTGATTGCAAAATTAGTCTAGAAATTATTCGGTAAAATCAATTTAATTTTTAAATCGATTAACTGCCAACGAATGTTGCCTTCTGAACGCATTATAGTGGATCACTGGCTTATCGTACATAAACCCTACACGCTTTCATTCATTCTAAAACAAACACCGTATTACCATAGAGCACGCGTTGTTTCAAATTATTATACGTATACCAAATGATACTGAAAAGGGAAATTGTTCGAGCGTTTCTTAGTTCATCACGATTATGAAGTTTAATTCCCTTAGGGGACAGTTATTACTTTACGAGGGCTTAAGTTGATTAGAGGTAGTAAACAATGACAGGTGTGTTTTGGGTGTGCTCTGTAAATACGCAGCTCGGCTTCGCTTTGGCAGAAGCGACTTTGATTGCTTCGCGTTAAAGATCACTTTCTTTTGTAGTTCTTGAATAAACCAATTGCTGTCACGTATTTATCCTATTACTATTTGGGGAGGACACACAAGGTAATTTCGTTCTTCTTACTATAGACCTTGAAGATATATTACTTTGCTCGATATTTTTTTGTATGTCTTATCGAGAATATTCGAGTAAAGCTATATTAATAAATTATTGTTAACATCACACATTAATGCGATTTCTTTGCCTAGTTCGGAACTTCTTTGTTTTGTTTAAAGATTATATTTCCTAAACGATGTGACATTTCAATTACCCCTTATTACTCGTACATAACTGAGATACATTACCAGCGATATACATACAAGGAAAAAATGTTGGTATTAGATCATCCTGCAACCTATTAAAAAAACAAATAAATACATTTTAGCATTTTAATTTATCAAATATTTTTATACCTATCATAGTTTTCTGTAAACTTACACACAGAAACAATAGACACGGACACAATTTCTCACGTTTATCACGCTGACTTGATTTTTGCATAGTCAACGGTCATTGAATACAATCCAGGGATTCATCCGGCACATAGATATTTAGGCACTAGGCAGATAAGAAAGTATATAAATGAAGGGCTACGGTGCTAAATCGTGAGTTGGCGGTTAGGTTTTAGTAATGTCCTAGGGACGGATATATCGATAAGAGAAAGAGTAAAATTTTATGTAGCAGACGAGCGTAAATGGTTTTAGGTACGCATCGAAACCCGAACATGACGATAGGGTTCTTTATCTGTGGCGTTAATGATAGAAGAAACTGAGGAAAATAAGTGAGCGGAAATTCGCGTTTGTACTTACATTGAACCCTATTGTGGGTTACGATCATTTATGTTGATTGCCCATTAGTAATTATTCATTGGGATATATGGGGCTCTGGAAAGATCTAAGCCAAACCAAAAATTCAGTGCCTGGCCATAACGTGACCATTGACTAACAAAGTTTTGCCGTCAACTAGTTCGTCGTGGTAAGAGGCTAATGCCCAACTGTCTTGATTGAGCGAACATTATGTCATTGTAAATCGTCATTATCATTATATCAATCACGTATCACAGTAAAATAGGATTTTATGTAATGTACGCACATTTATAAAATTTGGATAAAAGTTGTCTTACTAAAGTTGCGGCACGCTATGATGGCGGTTTTGACAGCTGTCATCCCCATAGTGTATTTGTCAAAACTGACTGATAAACTATGGGGATGACAGCTGTCAAAACGGCCATCATGTATGTAACTGTATAGTAACTCTTGTATTCAATTATTGTAACTCATTAGGAAAACGCGAACCATAAACAGTAATAACACATTGCTAATTAATGTTCCATTTTCCATTAAATTTGCGTATAGGGAATATTAGTATTCATTTCAAATCGAATGCAGAGACAAATAATTTTATAAACAAATTTTCCCGTGGAGATTTTTGTAGCATAAATTATATTCATCTTTGACATGCTATGCAACACTAAATGGGCCAGCAAAAGCAACGCGACTCCCTATCAATCATCCCTGTAACTTCAAGATAATATTAAGTGAGTAATTCATGAATATAAGCCGGCTATAAATTGAACGAAAATGTTATTCCTTTTATTTTTAAATAGTGGTGTACGCTATGTAACCATCATAAAGAAAATGGAGGCTAAGCTTACCCTTTGCTATATCATGTTAGTATGCACCACATCGAACGAGATCCACATAATAAAAGATGACTCAACCGTCCTTCCCCCGTGTTCAGGTCTTACCCATTAGTGGATGTATGGGCTGAACTGAAGACATTTTTTACCTTTGGTGTCAGTTGCTCGGTTGATGTGCAGCTGAACTATCGACATCGATCCGTAACAGGGATAGCATCAACTGAGATTAAGTTGCCAGTCGTAAATAAAAAAAGTAGCTGGTTTTGGGCAACTCGAGAAGACAGTGAGTGCCCCAGTTGTTTGTCAACGTCGCAGTTCTACGTCGGTTAAGGCATCCAGCCTGTAATCTGTCTCGTTAGCACTCCGCGAATTGTCGGTTCGGCAATTTATTTCACAGTGAATTTTTATTCCGGCGTGCGATTTTATTTAGCCCCTGGGGACATATTCTCTAAGCGTTTCCACGAATTCGTTGTTGTTGTACAATACTACTCTATCTCAGCTGCATGCCTGCATAGTGTCATAAGAGAAATGGAGACATACTCCTACTTCAAAGAACATCAGATAAGACTCAATATCGGTCCAGTACAGACCGTTTATATTGCAATTATATCATAATTCTTTTAGTACTTTCTATCGTCAAATCATGATTCGCGTGCTCTAAAGGACCCTGTAAACGACTAAACATGTATGTTAAATTTACGTGTTTGACAAACTTGTTTCTTCGTGTAGGGTTGTGTTTGACGCGTTTGACAAACGAACTACGTGTTTAATGTATTTGAAAAGTATCTGGATTAACGTCGTGTTTGATGAAAACGTAAAATTTGTCAAGCAAGTTTGATCCTTTACAGGGCTCTTAAGGCTTGGCACAGGGTTTTTAATTTAATCAAGTGAAGATAATTTAATGGAACTACACACAACCACAAAATCTGAACAAGCACACGGGATTTGGCTCCTGCTTAACAGGACTGCTTACAATTCAATCTGCAATCATTCCAAAATACATTAAGCACAATAGCCCTACAGCCTATTTTTGTGTACCACAAAGAGTATTTTACCCTTTCACTTTGTAGTTATCTAGTTCCTTCATCATCGTCGTAACAGCTCATATACGTCCCCATCGAGGAGCTCGAGCCTACCCTAAGTTTGGATGTTTAGGCCTTAGTCAACCACGCTGGCCCAGTGTGGATTGGTCGACTTCACATACACCATTGAATTTCTTCGCAGATGTATGCAGGTTGCCTCGCGATGTTTTCCTTTACCGTAGGAGCGTCAGACAAATGTAAATATTAAATTCGAAAAGCGAAAAACACATGGGTACTTGTCGGTCTCGTATCCCGGAACTCCCGATTGGAAGGCGAGTGCCGAGTCCACAGCGAAGCGCAGCGTATTTTTATGAATGAGAATTATTATTATACAACTTAGTTGGCAAACAAGCAAACTGCCCACGTGAATGTAAATGATAAAACAGTCACCTATAGTAAATGTGGTTCTTGTGAGATTCGCAGCAAATCTGAAACCCCCACAACCTGTCATCTTTTGACATAAGATGTAAAGTCGCTGTACCTAATAATTTCACTGCCATATCCTACCCTTTAAACCGGAACACAGCAATGTAAGCACGGTTGCCGGTTTGCGGCAGAAATAGGTAAGACGGAGGTACCCAAGCAGTCGGCCCTGGTGCAGAATTCAATTATTGTCCCTACGTCACTAAAGGCTAGTGTGCACGCAGCAATGTACTTCGAACTGCGTGTTCGATACTTTGATTGCCTGCGCAGAGAGTAGCGCCTCAGTTACGTAACATAGACTTGATGGTATTCGAAGATAATCGAGTTTCGCCGGGATAATGTTCGCAACGAATAGAGACGTCAAGTTGCGTTATTATATTCCTTTGTCTCGGAAACCTTTTTCTTGTGATATTAGCAGCACGGCCTGGAACAAACTGGTTTATTCTAGTTTTAGGTTATTAACTTGAATATTGTACATTGATTTTATTGAGTGGTAGGTAATAAATTCAAAAGAGGTTTCTAGCGAATCATTTTGAATAGAGAATAATTTGATTTTGATTCCTATTGAATTCATAGATTGTGAATTTCATTCACATCACATTAGGGCAAATGACCTATCCTAATATGATGTTTGGACAAAGTAAATACTTTGTCCCAAACTAAAACGAAGCCGCCACACATAGGCTCGTATAAATAGTCGTATCTCAAGTGCGAGGACGATCTTGAGCTGCTGTTTTTGACAGATGTGGTGCCATACATTAAACGTCAAAACTGGTACTCAAGATTGAGCTCTGACTTGAGATGCGACTATTTACACGAGCCTTATACAGCGTATCCCATAGATTGCTACTTCCAAGGAAAAGTATCTTAAATAATCTATACATCTTATCTATAAAAAATAAATAAAACTGAAGTGTCTGTTTGTAATGTCAAAATAACAAGTTTTTACTAAATGGGTATGAATGTATGTCTGTCTATTTGTTCCCACTAATCTTCGGAACGGCTGGACCGATTTTGACGGGACTTTCACTAATAGATAGCTAATTATATACGGCATAACATAGGCTACAATTTATCAACTTTAACTAAAGTTACTATTACACGCTGACGAAGTCGCGGGCACAGCTAGTTATAGATATTAAAAAAATACCTTCGCTTTTACAACAGCTACTGAAAAAAGGGAGCCGCCACACATATTCAGGGCGTCCCATAGATTGCCACTGGAAAGGAAAAGTATCTTAAATATTATAGATAGGAAATATTATTAAAAGAAGACTTTATTTTTATTTTAAAACAATTTAACCTGAATTCAAAGAGGCTCTCCCAATTTCGGAACAAGTGTAGAGTCAACTTTTATTTCCAATTGTGTTGACTTTCATTGCCATTGGGATGTAGGCTTATTACAATATGTTAAATTGAATTTTTTATCTCTTTGACGCCAATAAATAACGCTTTCGAATAAAGCGTTCAGAATTTATTCGATAAAAATATGTATATGAATTTTGAAAACATCCAACGAGATATGAATAGACGTGCGCATAATGAATCAAGCTCATGATTTCATTTAAATCATAGGTTATTGCCACTTTACACAGAGATTACCAGAGTTACTATGGAAAGTGATTGACAGGCGATGTGGGTTAAATCCTCAATCACACCGAAGTGTAGAATAGGGTATTACACCTTTTTTTGGAAACTATTTTAAATCAATCTTGAGGTCGTAATGAACCTGTATAAATTTTATTTTAATTTTATAAAACCAAAAAATGACTTAAAAACAATGTTTTATTTATGATTTTGAATTTTCGCGTGGAAACGCTAGCCGACATGCTACTTCGATTCGTGACGTTACTCCGTTAGTAAACAAGCAATGGTGTGAGAATGACTCTGCGAAAGACCAAGTAAAAAGATTTTTGAAAATAATGGCTTATAATCTATATCATTGGTGTCTTGTGTCTGAATGCAAGAATACGAGTTTAAAAACGCCACAAAAATTGTGGGTTCTGTTGAGGTTAATTGAGAAACCAATATCCTTTGTATGAGTCTATGGCTCAAGCATGATATGTCAGTGTTTTTTGATAGTTTGAATTATTGTTGTCAGTGTATAGAAATATACTTTTTTTTTTGCTTTGAACATATGGTTTATTATTTATATCAGAAATAATTACATTAGGTAGTGATAGGTAAACTACACCTCTGCCAAATTAATCTAATAGGTTCATATGTCAAATGTTATCAAAATGAGAAACACTTGATTGAAACTTGCCAGAAGAGATCCAAAATCATTAACAAGGCAAGGCAAGGCAAAACAAAGACATGGCTGTATTTCTGCGAAAACCATTTTGGTGTAAGTATGCCTTATAAATGGTAAATTAACGATAGAATAATTAAAAGAAAACTTTATGTTAATATTACAAAACAAATGGCATATTTTGTTATGTATTTATAGCTATGCTATGTACCTATGATATATACAATATTGACTTATACCGTTATCCATTATGTAATTTTAATAAAATAAAGCATAAAAGTCCCACAAACGTGAAATTTACTTAGGAAATTTCAAATAACACAGAGCACGACAAAATCATTATCAAGTTTGTTTACTATCCGAGTGACGTCACGTCGGAACTCAATATGCCGAATAGCGTTTTTGACATTTGAAGAACAGATTCAAAAATAAGATATTTAAAATCGAATTATTTAATTTATATTGCATTTTTATAAAAAAAATATCGGCATTTCTCGATTAATTTTTACGAAATCTATCATAAACATACATATTTATATTTCTTCTTACATGGTGTGAAATACCCTATTAGCTAGAATTGGTTTCTTTAATTCAATTTGAGAATTATTACGTTATCACATGATTATAACCTTTTGTAATATACTCGTATATTCTTTGATAATACCAAGCTTTATGGCAGGGGTGCTCAAAGTTGAACAATATAGTGTTTTTTTATGAATAGCACTTTGCATGATTCATTGATGCCATGCCATGAATGACTCGCATACATTTTCTCTAAGATTAATTTATTTTTTTATATAAAAATCGTGATCGGTTAATAGAACCGATATATCTCACATTATACTACGGTGTGAATAGCGGCATTTATTAAGTCCAGTGAGGATGGAGGGCTAAGCACAAAATTGAATTTGACACCCACGCACAACTTCAATGAATATATTGTTGCGGACCGAGAAAAAAATCTGTTAAATGGATTCGTACAGTCAGCATCAGAAGTATGTTGGCTTCCAAAATATACAAAAAGATCTGATGGAATTCAAATTGATGTTGTCAGTCAATGTAACCAAAATATTTATTCTAGTAGGTACGCATCCAATTTGTTACAAAATCTTAAAGCGCTACTTGCTCGTTTTAAATGAGTTTGATTTACTATATCGTCACAACTAATACATATAACACAAATATAAAATTATGACATGTCGCCGATCGCAAGCGTTTTAATGCAACTCATTATGATTAGTGCATAAGCAATTACCGTCGCGATTGGGAGGGGTTCGAAGCATATGACCAAAAACGCACAGAGCATTCATTATCATTCTAGCACTATCATCAATAGTTTATAAATTATTTTATCATCTAACAATAATTTATTGTGTTTTGTACCCCAGTTTTTCAAAAATCGATTGAAATGAGTAAAAAGTAACGTTTTCGTTTGGTCACAGCGCGTAAGCTACATTAGAAGCTATGCAATTATCGACTATATTTCGATTAGATCGAATATTTAAATTCTGATGGCACAAAAAATGTATGAAAGAGAACAAAAACTGTATGACATATCTTACAAAAAAAACAGACCAGTACAAAGAGGCAGCTTATTGCTAAAAGCAA
Organism: Schoenobius gigantellus; assembly: GCA_963935595.1. NCBI lineage: Eukaryota > Metazoa > Arthropoda > Insecta > Lepidoptera > Crambidae > Schoenobius > Schoenobius gigantellus. Next base: position 66,722,144 of record OZ012541.1, on the reverse strand, counting down.
TCTCTCTCAGGCAACCTTGGGATGAAAGAATGAGACAGCATATTCAATAGGGGAAAGGATAGAGAACTAGGACTAAGAAAAGTTTCTTATATGGGAAAGGAATTACTAGCAAAAGTTCCAGCTTAATTAATTGATATTTAAATAAGCTGTAGGCGTTTTTACATTATTCGATGTAACAAATTAAACTACAAATCAGTACCTCCAGAAATTAAAAGCAGATTCTTTTAAAATTGAATATTTAAATTCTGTGGTACAAAAAAAATAACAAATTAAATAAAATATTTTACAAAATAAAACAGACATGTATAAATAGGCGACCTTATTGCTAAAAAGCAATCTCTTTCAGGCAACCTTATATTCAATAAGCATATTCAATCAGCATATTCAATAGGTGTAAGGGTGCAGAACTAGGACTAAGGAAAGTTTGTTATATGGGAAAGGAATTACGAGCAAAAGTTCCAGCTTAATTAATTGATATTTGAATAAGCTGTGGGCGTTTTAACATTCCAATTATAACATGTTTTCCAGTATAAATTGTCATTTTATATAAAAAAACCCTTGGATGTCCCTTTGAAAGTGGCCAGCTAAACTCGATCCCGGGAATCCGGAGCATAGTATATGTGACGTGGCTCAGAGACTCATTGTCTCCCCATTTTAAGATGATAAGTTAACCGCTTTGTAAATGAGAGTTAAAGCGAACTCCTTAGATACTCGTACATCAGTGTTGGAAAGTATTATACTGGAATCCGTCTCCAAGTTTGTATATCTCGGTCGTGGACAGTAGGATAAAGAAGGCCAAATTACAACCAAATAAGGAGTCTCATATATGTTCATTCTATTTATCAAAATTTCCTTCTTCGAAGTAATTGTAAAGTCAGTATTGCTCTTTATTTGCGAAGCGTCTTCGTCAATAAGCCTTTGAAGTCAATCCTTCGCGTCTTCTGTACAAAAACATTACGTAACGAAGACTTTTTTCGAAGAGAGGCGACAAGCAACACCAGCATTGCTTTAGAGCTGTGTGTTGCAACTAGGGTTGTTACGGGTGCTAAAATTTTGACATCCGCGGATGCGAATGCGGATGCGGATTTCAGTTTTTTTTTTAAATATCAATTTGAAGATCCCAAATAAATGAAAATCAATTTAATTTTAATATGTTTTATTTAATCATATTGTGAGAACACAAGTTATATGTTGCAGCGAACAAAAAGGCGTGGCGGAACCTTGTGAAGACCCTATGCACCTCTGGGGTGTCATAAGCATCGGCAGCATTCTAATTTCTTCCCTTTGTTAACCTTAATTTATCATTGGTGGTCCACCTCTTACCCAATTCAATATATATAAGTATATTATACTATACCTCAGAGCAACCTTGTGTCAAGGCTAAGTAAAATAATTCCAATCAAAGTAGAATGATTGAATATCAAAGAAAACTTAAACCTCTTACTTCAGACAAATTTCAAGCTAAATTTCACTCAAGCTTTACATAACATTACATTGTATCATATTTGAACCCCTTTGAGGTGGCTAAACGTGTATGAACATAATTGTGGTATAATTTATTTCGAACAAAGGCATATTAGTGGCGTATCTCAAATCATTTATAATTATTAGGTATATTTAAATAACATGGAAATTTATTTTAATTATGGCCATCTTTGCTCTTTGTAGTTACGCCGGTAGCACACCTCCGCCGCGGAACTGTAGTAGCGAAACCGCTAAACGATTCTGCCACGTTGTCGTTTGTACGGCGCGCGAGCTCTGGCGAGCTGGCCTGCTCTAACGCGGATATTTAACTATGGCGCTGTCTCTGTCGCGCGCGGTTCCGCCCAATCTGCTCAGAGGCCATCTACACCTCCGCGTTCGCTTCGCCGTTTTTTTTTGTTCCTGACTATGCGACGCGGTTTCGCCTTGTTAGTTTCGCGGCGGAGGTGTGCTACGGGCATTAATAATTATTTCTTAATAAATAGAAATAAACAGAATGGTTCTTGAATGGCGACCACGTACCAGACGACGCTCACTGGGTGTACCCCCGGCCAGGTGGACCGACGATCTGGGAAAGGTTGCGGGAAACTGCTGGATACGGCCAGCACAAGACCGATCGCTTTGGAGATCAATGGGGGAGGCTTACATCCAGCAGTGGAGGTCGGGCAGCTGAGATGATGAAATAGGAATAATAGAATACTCTTAAATCAGCATTTTAGAAAATTTGTATTTATCGCTACAATGCAAAGTTAAACTGGAGAACCTTAACCGCGTCCATGGTCTGGTCAATGAGCCCTCTGGGATAATTCTTTATGGCCGCTATGGTTAATAGAAGAGCTTCTGAGTCCTTTATTCAAAATTACCATCGTGTTACGTTTTAAAAGGCAGAATGTTACGCACCATACTTGCCAATGGTTAGTCAACAGACGTGGGTAACACTGTCGCTCAACCAACCGGAGTGTTCATTTTGTCCAAAATCCAGGTGATCCGAGGACTGAGAAAACCCAGTTCTCCTGATCACACCGGAACCGCCCGCCCAGCCTGCTACGGATCTTAACGCCTGCGGATAACCATAGAAAGCGCTCAAGCCACACCTAGGGCGATCATGGAAGACTGGTTGCAATGGCCCGTCTTCTACTTTCTGTCCGTATCTTCTGCATCAGATCGAAGCAGCGTGAGAGCATCTTACTTGCAATGACTAACAGCGAGAGGTCACCGCCCCCGAAGGCTATGCGTAACTCGCGACGTTGGAATCACCAGCTTGAACATTCCAATAACGTATGCACCGTCCGCCGTATGGTCGAGGGCGACGCAGTGGTGACACTGCATCGCAGCCAAAACAATATTAAAATTATAATGAAGAAGGTAACGCTATAAGCTGCATAGCTGTATCTCTGTTACAATGTTGTTTTTAATAATCTTGTTTCAAAAGGAGTAAACTGGCGCCCAACGTGGGACAGAAAAATGTAAGTTGGATTATGTAGGTTGAATTACTGTTCCTTGTTAAATGATGAATAATTACCGCATATTAATCTTATTTATACAGAATAACGGAAAGACAAACATTGTCTAAGCACTGGTTCCCGCTAAATTTGTTCTGCAATATAACTATATGATGTGTATTAAAATAAACATGTGGCAAGATTCGTTACTCAACATATTTTAAGTTAAAAAGAGTAAGGATTTTTTAATGATTGTTATGTTATGTCCTTTATCTGACCGCAAACAAGAACGCATACTTTTACGAAATTTCAATTATGACGCTAAATACAAACAAGCCCTGAAACATGGGTACGTAAAAGTGTACCTACACGATATTTTTTTGCTAAACGACTAAACGAAGGCTCGTATTCATAATTAATCCTATTCCACAACATTTACATCTTCCCGATACTCCCTTAAAGCAATAACAGGAACATTCAAGGGGAATTCAATTTCTTTCGTCCGTCACGATTTGTTACTAAAGACTTACATGCGTTTTTATTGCTCTCTAGAATGTTTGGAAATACGGCCTAACTGATTATATTTCACACATTCTCTTAACAGGATGTTACATAAAATCACTATAAAGGACTACTTTTATCGCAAATTGTATTTATAAGCTTAAATATTTTTGAACAATCATGTGAAAACCAGAGGGAGACTCAGCACTAGAGTCCAGTAATGAACTTTCCTTCATACTTGAACAGGCTTGGCTTGGACAATAGAAAAACGTACGACATCTTTAAAAATTATTTTTCTTTAAACTCTATAACGTACTTTATTGACGAACTAATCATATAAATAACGTTAGCATTAACAATAAAATGTATAACCTTACCTTTACCTATAATATAAAACTTAACACAACCTTAAAATAATTTTACTTATAACCACAGACTCGTGGTCCGTGCCTTTGGAGTTCTTAGTTAGAAATTGATCTATTACTCGTAAGTTATAATGACGCTTACGACTACTCAATTTTATTTTATATCAGCTACTTATATGCACTATTATAATACTATTTATATATTTAGAATATTAACATGGTTTATGTAAAAAGCTTAAAATACTTATAAATTAATTTAAAATAAAAGACAATTAAACTATGCGAACGGTACCTAGAACGCTGGCAACGTTTTAGGTAACGTGACAGCATTCTATGATTACGAAAGTAATCCATAAACTTCATATTCTTAAATGAAATGTGAATGATCTGCGATTTCACAGAGTGCGAATTAAAGAGTTAAAGCAATCCACGTGAAGGGAAGTAGCAGGTATTGTAGTGCTTTTTCTTGCTAAATTGTAGAAATATAGGGAAATCTTAAAGTTGAAAGAAAAAAAACAAACTTATTCCTTTAGTCCGATACAAAATGAAAAGTTTTATTGTTGTAGGTACATGGTTGTAATTCACTTATGCATAATGTTACTGAAGTTAACAAAATCCCTCAATGCAAAGCACTTAACTAAATTTTTAATTAATACAAGCCAAGGGCAGGATGGTTCAGGTTTGTTTGATCAATCTCGGCAGGTAAAAATCAGGTACAAATTGGGTACAAAACTACAAAATGAGGGGCAATAAAATACACGAACAAATAGTTATAGGTTTCCTTTTTTTTTAAATTAGTAGCCTTCCCCGGAGCGGTTGTTAGTGGATCATACCTTCTATGCTAAGTCTTGCAATCACGGGTCAGAGATATAATATTCCTGTTTTATATTAATATATTTAGCTCCACAGAATTCCTCCTTGATAATAGGTTAGTTCATCTGGCTCTAAAGTCAAGCAGCGGAGCCCTACGGCCTCCGGGAACTGCCCTGGAGATTCATAGCACAGTGTTAGGTTAAAAATATAATTAAATATGCCTATGATCTTGAGGTCAGTGGGTCTAACACTGAGTTCTGAAGGAATCCCAGTCAATACATCTGAATTTCAGGTAATAAACATTGCAAGTTAATTCCAAACATAATTTTCAATGAATTGTCAAAGTTTCTTGTTGGTTAGTTAATAAAAAAGACATATGGAGGGGAGAGCACCTATTTTGTGTATAATTACTGCTATTAATAAAAAGAAAACAGCTTAATTTGTGAGTTATTTGCCAAAGTATGATGTAAAACTCAATATAGTGAAAATCTAGAATTTAACATGAAATTCACCAGTGTTACTCAATATATGCATTAATCCCACTAAAATGCCGCTTACTATCAGGTTTTTTTAATGAAATAGGGGATGAAAAAGGCGAATTTTGGAAATGTGATATGTTTGATTTAATAATCAATATACCCACTAATAAAAATAAAATTAACAAAATCTGTTTTAAATCATGAAATATAATAAGCTAATTAGATACCTTAGTGTGGGCGGAGTATTATCTATTGATAAAATTTATTTCTTTCTATTAATTTAATGAATCGCGCGCCGGCGATTAAAAATATGATTGAGCTTTTACTCTTCAAGCTGAAAACAAAAATAACTGACTTGACTTATGAAGTCTTAATGTACTTTTCAAATTAAATTCACACGGAAAACGAGAGAAATACCCATGGATTTTCTTCGCAGAACTAAATATATAAAAACTTTATGATCTTCAAATCAATAACAAATTACTTCCATCGATGTCTCACAGACTAATCATAACCTAGACGATAGACTAAACCAACGCTCCACTTGCGCGCAGATTTGCGTTTATGTGGAAGCGACGGAGCCGAGGTCCGTTTGCTGAATGCTAAGCGCCGTATTGGCGACGGAACCTCTCCTAAAACCAAATTCATAACATAACACTCGTAAGACTCTTAACTTGCTTCAAGATGTGTCAAGTCAACATACGGATCTTTCGAAATTCTACAATATGCAACAAGTATTTCCAGCCAAAGTTATAAGTTTGGTTGAAAAACAAAACGTAATGAAAAATTAATCATAAACAAATTGTGAATGCTTTCCAAATTCTATTCGACGAAACTATAATTATATGATCTATAAGTTTAAGTGTATTTTATTAAAATATGTCTATAGAAATGATCAAAACAAACGGTCTAAATGTCAAATTCCGAATTTTGAGAAAATCAACCCACCTAAATGGAAGCACGGGATTTTGGGCGAAAAAAAACTATCTTTGTAAATAAGGCCAGGATAAACGCGAGATTTATTTTGTTTATGCAAAAAGTGAACAATGACCAAAGACAATTGCAAATGTCACTGACGTGACGTGAAACGACGTTGACGTTGACACTTGACATTGTGAAATTAATTGACAAAGTTATTGTAATTGTGATTTTAGTTGTGAAATTTGTGTTCAAACTACAGTGAAACCAAAGTGTTTTTGCAAAATTAGTGTTTTATGAAATTTTAAGAAAAAACGGTGTTACAGTATGTCAACCTAAAGGCGCTTTTAGTGTCATGCGGATTTCACTAAAAGCGCCAAATCTGCATGACACTAAAAGCGTCATAAGCCACAATTCTGCTATCCGCAGCGTTATAATCGTTTCTCGATATTGTTTCGATAAAACTGCTTTTGTCATTATTACACACTTTCCGAAGTCCAATTTACTCTCCGTGCTCAGACTATAATTTCTTAATACCGGAGGGAGACTCTGTACCAGGGTCGCGTGCTTGAGTATCTTAACATCTTATCTCACAAGTTGGCAACGTACACTGTGGTTCTTGTGGGGATTGCAGTTTTGCTGCGAATCTCACAAGAGCCTCATCTACCATACATAGGTGACTGTTACCACTTACCATCAGGTGAGCAATGTGCTAGTTTGCTAACTTAGTTGTATAAAAAAAGTCGACAGCCAACCCTCTCAGATCACACAGACACCCCTCAGATCTCCAACAACAGTAAAGTGATAGTTATCTCTCAACCAACGATAATTTCATTGACGCAGCATAAATGTGTAACGTTAGCAGAATCGGTCCTCTGGTCGCCCGTTTGGAGGTCACAACCGAGTAAATCTGGTAACCCCTCTCTAGGCGAAGTCCCAGCTTGTTATACTGCTGGGCCTGTCTGGAGGGAGTGCGTTCGGTGAATTGGCCTTCCCAATCCCGGACGTACTTCCATCGTGGGTGGAGAGTTTTCGGAGGGTGGTTTAGCCAGGCCCTTCAGGTTCAAATCGACAACATCAACAACAGTGTGTAGTGCTTTTTCTTGCTAAATTGTAGAAATATAGGGAAATCTTAAAGTTGAAAGAAAAAAAATCAAACTTATTCCTTTAGTCCAATACAAAATGAAAAGCTTTATTCTTGTAGGTACATAATTATAATTCACTTATGCATATGTTACTGAAGTAAACAAAATACCTCAATGCAAAGCACTTAACTTAATGTTTAATCAATACAAGCCAAGGGCAGGATGGTTCAGGTTTGTTTGATCAATCTCGGTGAGTTCTAGCTAAATTAATTGGGTACAAAAGTCATAATATAACCGGGGTAATAAGATATACAAACAAATAGTTTTATTTCTGTTTCAAAAAAAATAATAGCCTTAGATTGTACCTTAGATTGTAGGTTCTTGCGATCACGGGTCAGGGATAGAATATTCCAGTTTCTTAGATTATTCTCTCTATAAATATATACATTTATTACTTGTGTAATTCCACAGAATTCCTCCTTGATATTAAGTTAGTTCTCCTAGCTCAGAAGCCAAGCAGCGGAGCCCTACGGCCTTTGGGAACTGCCCTGGAGATCATAGCACAGTGTTAGGTTAAAAATATAATTAAATATGCCTATGATCTTAAGGTCAGTGGGTCTAACACTGAGTTCGGAAGGAATCCCAGTCCTTACATTTGAATTTCATGTAATAAACATTGCAAGTTAATTCCAAACATAATTCTCAATGAATTGTCAAAGTTTCTTATTTGTTAGTTAATAAAAAGGACATAAATGGAGGGGAGAACACCTATTTTGTGTATAATTATTGCTATTAATAAAAAGAAAACAGCTTAATTTGTGAGTTATTTGCCAAAGAATGATGTGAAACTTAATATAGTGAAAATTTAGAATTTAACATGAAATTCGCAAGTGTTACTCAATATATGCATTAATCCCACTAAGATGCCGCTTACTATCAGGTTTTTTTAATGAAATAGGGGATGAAAAAGGCGAATTTTGGAAATGTAATGTGTTTGATTTAATAATCAATTTACCCACTAATAAAAAAATAACAAAATCTGTTTTAAATCATGAAAAATAATAAGTTAATTAGATACCTTATTGATTTTTGCACTTATTGATACAATTTATTCTTTTAATTTAATGAATCGCGTGCCGGCGAGATATTTTTCATGAGATTTTACTCTTCAAGATGAAAACAAAACTCACTTTTGAAAATTCACTGTAGCTAACCATTTTTAAATTAAATGCACGCGGAAAACGTGAAAAATACCCATGAATTTTATTCGCAGAAATTAAGATAAATACTTTCTATTTCGCAAATCAATATCAAATTCCTTCGGTCGATGTGTCACAGACTAACCAGTTCTGAGATCATAACATAGACGATAGATGCGTTCAAAGACTAAGGTGAAAAATGGGTGCGTTCCATTTACGCACATACTAGAATCGAGGTCCGTTCACCGAATGTTAAGCGTCGTATTGGCGACGGAACCATCCCTAAAACCAAATTCATTTCATAACATGTGTGTCATGATGTGTCGAGTCAACATACGGTTGAAAAACAAAACGTAATGAAAAATTAACCATAGACAAACTGTGAATGCTTTCCAAATTCTACTCGACGAAACTATAATTATATGATCTATAAGTTTAAGTGTACCTTATTATAATATGTCTCAAAAAATGATCAAAACAAACGGTCTAAATGTCAAATTCCGAATTTTGAGAAAATCAATCCACCTAAAGGGGAACACGGGATTTTGGGCGAAAAAAAAACTATCTTTGTAAATAAGGCCAGGATAAACGTGAGATTTATTTTGTTTATGCGAAAAGTGAATAATGACCAAAGATAATTGCAAATGTCACTGACGTGACGTGAAACGACGTTGACGTTGACACTTGACATTGTGAAATTAATTGACACAGTTATTGTAATTATGATTTTAGTTGTGAAATTGGTGTTAAAACTACAGTGAAACCAAAGTGTTTTTGAAAAATTAGTGTTTTATGAAATTTTAAGAAAAAACGGTGTTACATGTGTCAAAACATTATTTTCCCAAATGATCAACTTTTAAAACTCAAGTGCCCAAAACGTACAACTTCCCAAAATGTTAACTTCCCAATACGACAACTTCCCAAAACGACAACTTCAACTTCAAGAAGTAATCAAACTTTAACACATTACCTGTCAAGTGTCCTACCGAACTAAGTACACGTCCCGTGATCCCACCATCATGTCCGTGCACCGTTCTCAGTACACGATACCTTGTCTTACTCTATGACTTCTAACTTCCTTGACTTGTCAGAGTATGGGGTTATTTGGGGTCAACTTTTCTACTCAAACACTTATGACATCCAAGTGGAGCAGAGAAAATGTGTTTCCGTCACCGAACGGACATAATCCAAGGTTGTCAAATTATAATAACTACATTATTTTTGTCTTTCGCTGTAAATGTACCAGACACCAATAAATAAATAAGTCTACGATGTTCGATTAGGAGCAGAATCACAGCACGACCATAAATATGGCCTAATGTTATTAGTTTTGTTAGTAAAGGCTAAATCATGTTTATGAGCGAAGTTTGCCTAATTCACGGACACACTGGAGACCAACCGCGGATTTGGGGTATTATTATCACCTGAGCCTTAAATTTGTGATCAGCCGTGTTTTACTGTAGTCTGTTAAGACAGTAAGCTCTAGAACCCTGTCAAAATAAAATTAGTAGCGTTTAAAGAACACGTGATCCAGTATCGATAGAGATAATTACAATATGATGGTCAAAATCTGTTTTCAAATGTATAAATAATTCTATGAATATTCTTATTTTGATTTTTTGGTTTGTTGCATATTTTTATTATTAAAAGTCTTCTTACAGTTAAATTTTCTATGTACGGTATTGAAGGTCCTTGGATTTCTGTATTATAATAAAGCAATACAAAAACTGTCACTAAGTTATGACACTCTCAGTCAGGCTTTTATAATTTTATTGATTTTTTTACACTCGATAACCAATACAAATCAACAACTGTTGAGTACACTATTATTTAATGAAAAACTTCGCCCATTTATGTTACCCTAATGTCATGTTCTAGTAAGTTCACCGAAAAACTTCTCGCAGCAAAAAGAAGACGTTGCAAAATTTGCAAAACTGTACGATACCACATTTTCTTTTATCCGTATTTTTGTGGAATCCATTCGGAAAATATTTTTATGAGACACCGTGGTAGAGCTTAGTACGAAATATTCGAAAAATCCAACAATATTTCATTCTTTCGCGATGCTTAATATTTTTATGAACCAACAAGTTATCTGAGGGCTCTATAAGGGAACGTTTTGGATATTCTTTATTAAAAATCAAATCAGATCTATTATGCATTATGAGATTATGCCTTAATATTATTCCTCTATACACAATAACAGACGTTCAAATTATGCAAATATTCATGTATCAATCAAGCGGAAGAAAAACATTTAAACACAATATTTTCACGAAAACGAAACCAAAGCATAATTCCTTGTGTTATATAGGATATCTTCCATCATCATAAAGATATTTCTTTCAGTCAACTAGGTGATGCGTTTTTAGTGCAACAACTGATAGTGGATAATGAGGGCGGATAAAAACTATATGAGTAATATTCTGGAGACGGGCATCCTTATCACTCAGTAAATTTCCTGGGAAACTTAGCCTTAATACCTACTCGTATGATGTAGTTACTTAAAATTTGGCACCAACTTCAATATAAAAGTGCATATAACTGTATATGTATTCTTAGGTATATTATTTATGACTTTTTGGTGTTTTTGAAGTCGGTTTTATTTTTTGTATTTTCTTTCAATCTTTTAGTAAATTTAATACATGCGTATTAGAATTTAAGCCCAGGCAAACACCAGAATCACTTAAAATAAAATTTCTTTCGCTCTAAAAGTATTTATTTAAAGAATTATTCCAAAGCTTCTTAGCTACAAAAAAACCTTCCATCATCAGCTCAATAACATGATATGGGGACTACCATACTTGAATATCTTCAGAAAAACTATGAAACACGTTGGACGTGCCTATGAAGTTTAAGGGTTTCCCTCGATTTCTCATCATCAGATCATGACTTTGTGACAATAGGACCACCTCCGGAGTATATTCCTTCGATTACAAAATTAATTTTAAAAATCAGCCCACAAGTGGCTGAGTAATCGGTGAACATACATAAAAAAAACAGATACAGTCAAATTTAGAACCTACGCCTATTCTCAGACCCACCAAATTATACACAAAAATATTTCCTTAAAATCGGCCAAGTCGTTTCGGAGGAGTTTGATAACAAACATTGTGACACCAAGATTTTTATATTTATGATTCTACTGCTAGGTCCCTATTGGACTATGGCAGGCGTGGAGTAGAGCGAAAGAGAAAAATGCTATGGGGACCTTAAGTAAAATGTTGAAACTCAGATTTTTGGAACACTGGAGGGAGACTCTGTACCAGGGTCGTCTTCTTAAGTACCTCCTATTTCTGTCGCAAAGCAGCAGTGCTTGCATAGCTACGTTCCGGTTTGAAGGGTAACATAATGACAGTGAAATTACTGGGTACTGTGGCTTTACATCTGAGGTGCGATTGCGTAAGCTAATCGTATTCATTTGACAGATGAAAACGTACGGTTTCATTTGTCAAACGGTTAATTCTAATTGTCTATGGAGTTCATAAAATGGTTTACGATTGCATCGTCCAATTTAAACGACGAGTGAATGATTTATATGGTTTTGACAGTAAATTCGAATTGTGTATATTTTTTGAGCTCATTGCTAATGTCAAATGATTGCGGCGACTCGCGACCTATGAGAATCGTAATCGTAATGAGCTCGCTTATGAAGTAAATCAAGTACCTACTTGTTTTCTGTGGGTTTGTGATTATTTTGTGCTGAAAATTGACTACTACGTGATAGGTACGTATTGGCAGAATTGTGAAAAGGGACAATTTTAAAGGTATATGTTTCAAATGGAAATAATTTTTAATAATCTAGAGTTTTGTTATGTACCTACTTATACAATGTTTATATGGCGTTTTTTTTAAGGAAAATGGCGCACGCCTATATGATGGGCATGATAGAACGTGAGCGTCGCATGAGGCGCTCACAGATGAGAAGACGAGATAATATCTATAATATCTATGAGATACGATTGCGAAGATTTGTTGTTTTTGTTAGAACATGTAATCTTGGGACTACAGCCCCAAAGAGCACTTTACGGCAAAAAATGTTTCGGGGCTGCAGTCCCAATCGCAAAGATCAATCGAGCGGTATGATAAAATTTTATACTTACTTCAAACAAATTTTGTTACAAACAAAATACTAAAAATAAAAAGGAATATCACGAATTGTTTATTTAGCTAACCCACAGAATAAAAAGAGGGTCTACTAGCGGTCTCTGTTGTCGAGAAGTAGAAAACTTAGCCCGCCATCTAGGGTTGAGTGTCATTCGTTCTTTGCGTTTAATTACTTCAGCTGCATAGCCATATTTATCGCTTAAATTCAATTTTTAACCAATAAAAATTTCTTTTTGAAGTGAAGTTAGAAAATTCGATTAAAAAGATGCTTTTTTAACCTAAGGTACATTAAATATAACAAATAAAAATTTCAAGATTCGCTGTTTAATTTGCATAACAAAACGCAATTTCTGAATACGTTTTTAAACCATCGGTCACTATTCGGTCTTCATGAGATGGACAGATTTACACAATTCGAGTCTGCTTAATACGATCGATGATCAATTGTATCGGTTCTCCAACCATGAACAATTTTACACAATCGCACGTCTGATGTCACAAGTTGGCAACGTACACTGTAGTTCTTGTGGGGGTTGCAGTTTTGTTGCGAATCTCACAAGAGCCACATGTGTTATAGGTGACTGTTACCACTTACCATCAAGTTGGCAGTTTGCTTGTTTGCCAACTTTTTGCAATAAAAAAACAAGCAAAAGAATCTATTGACTAGTTTCACATTGCCTTGTTAATCAATAGCAATTCCACAAAGCATATCACAGCTCATTATATGTCCCCGCCGCACCGAGGGGTTCGAGTCTACCCTAATAAATCAATTATTTAGCCTCGAATAAAATTATTATTTAATATAAATTAAGTTAATTTTAGGATTAAAATTTGCACGTCGATTAATTGACAGGATATGTCGGGGGTCATATGAATGTTACGTCATAATTCGTTACCATATTCTTACAAATAAAGATTATTATTATTATTATATATATTATTTATTATTATTAAGTTAGGATGTTTAGGCTTTAGTCAACCACGCTGGCTCAGTGTGGTACACCTTTGAATCTTTTCGCAGGTATTGCACATGCAGGTCGCCTCACGATGTTTTCCTTCACCGGTCAATTAATGTACGTATGAAATTCGAAAAACGAAAAACACATTGATACTCAGTGGGATCGAACCCTGAACCTCCTGATTAGAAGACCAGTGCCGAGTCCCGACGCTCTGCTCTCTCTTTACGAAGCACACTAACTATTTATGTAATACTAATAGTACATGTGACGGTAAAGTCATACTCCAAACTACGGCGGAAAGTTTTCAAGTCAACCAATTCGATACTCGTATATATCCAAGTGAAAGGTTATTTACCAAACTTTGAACTCCAGTGTACTCAACGGAGGCAGTAGAAGTTTTGCATCCAGTTCTGAATTCAAACGCGAAGCTCGTGTAAATACCGCCTTAAAGTTACATTAAAGGAACGATGCGTGATTTGTTTTCGATTTTTTTGATATTCTGGAATTTTGAACTATTTGTAAAATTGATTATAAATAGTTTGAAGTTTTATCACAAAGTGCTCCGACTGCTGTGGTTGTAGCAAGGGCAAACAAATCCTAGTAAACCAATAGCTATTATAGCATAAATTATCCCTAAGGACCCAAATGTTTCCTTTTTACCTCTTTCTTGGGAGATAATGTGGGAAATTATCCCAAATTTAGGTAAAATTAAAATATAAACTTCTGGATGACCAAAAAATCAAAATCACCTTTGAAGATGTAGCAGCAGTTGAAAAGCAAGAAATTTGTGATAAAACTCAGTCACACGCGTCTCTTGACGAGCGTCAAGAAATTTTTATCACGTCAGTCACACTAAATACGCGCCTCAGTGCTACAATAATTATCGCTGAAATTGTGAGATAATGCGTGACTTAAGTCCAGTCTTAGCAGCCCGTATTCCGCCTGCTGAGTTTTTTAACAGCACCTCAGCACACAAAAGCATATTTGAATGAAATAGAACTCAGAACACACACGTAATTCTGCGTGTAGCTCCTGCCACAGACTAATACAAACTAATATAGTTAGAACAAGCTGGCTCTCGCTGGAGCGTCGGTGGCGCTGTGGTATTGGCACTGGTCTATGCCCCGAGTAGAATTGGGAGGCCCGCGATCGATCCTGCCATGTACCAATGTGATTATTTTTCAGGAATTTCATATGTACATTTATCTGACGCTCCTACGGTGAAGGAAAACATCGTGAGAAAACCTGCATACACCTGCGAAGTAATTCAAAGGTGTATGTGAAGTCGACCAATCCGCACTAGGCAGCGTGGTTTGACTAAGGCCTAATCGCCCTAACATAACTAGTTAGGGTAGGCTCGTGGCCCTCGGTGGGGACGTATATGAGTTGTGATGATGATGATGAAGCTGGCTCTAATTCGTGTTGCATGCAAGCAATCTGTTTGTAACGTCTTCTCTAGTACGGAGTACATTATAACTCAATGATGATAGTAGACAGACAGTCTCGTGGCTCGTTTTGTAAATAACAAGGCGATTATATACCAAGGGCCATGATAACAATGCACGATGCAGGCCACGCTGATTCACGCCGGCAGCGACGTGATGGCGCAACAGTAAAGGTTGCCAGTGAGCGGTTCCTCTTGCAAAGGAAGGCGACAAGGTTCGCCGTCTACGCCGTGCTCAGTTAATTTTGCAACGAAGGCAAATTGGCTTTGACAAACAATGGATTTTGTGGCTTCTAGACTATGTCGAGCTTAATTAAAACAAATACTAAAATTCAATAAGCAAATGCCTGACCTTCTTGTTTTTAGGTGGAATACATTTGCGATAGGATTTTCGACAACAGTGAGTCACTAGGTAGGATGTGTATGGTGGTGCCCAAAGTAGACTCCACCACGTCGGCGTATCACCGACTTGTATTGCTGAATTTTATTCACCGACTACCAGCTCTTAGAAAATTGGTATTACTTACCTTGGATCCGATTGGTCTCCGTATGTAGCCGGTGGACTTCCTGAGCTAGCTCGAAGGAAGTCGCGGCTCCTGAAGGGCTGCTTTCTGACCGAACCGGATGGTACACTTGCCTATTAGGCCACCAATACCCGAACTCGTTAACGAACACAAAAGCGTTGATACACTCTCACCGGCACTAAAACTTGGCGGAACCTCGCACCAACAATCACTTGGTGCGCCGCGCAATACTATTTGTTAGATTCTTATATATTTTATTGAAACCCGGTGGTCATCATAACCTAATTAAATGTCATTCCGTTTCGACTCAACTCAACTGACATGTTACATGCGGCCGGCCGCAGGGTGTCACTGCACAGACTATAATGCAGTGTTGCCACTCGCTCTTCCTCGAGCGTAAACATCCCCCCCGCTCCGGACAGTCCCGGACTGTCCGCCAAATCAGTCTAAGGGGAGGCGAGAAAGAGTAGCGACCGCGCGCTTCAAAACAGAATCCCCAACTAGGACCTCGGCAAACCTGGGCACACCATCAGACCCTAGAGTAAGTTGGACAATGCGTCCGCGACGCCAACGTAAGGGTGGCAGGTTTGGGTCCTTCACTAACACGAGGTCTCCAACCCTCGGTGGGTTTGTCTTATCTGACCACTTAACGCGCTGTTGCAAAATGTGTAAATATTCAAGGTGCCAGCGGCGCCAGAAGCTCTGGGTAAGCTGCTGGAGCAACTCAAACCGCGAAAGGCGTCCTGGATTGACATCTCTATAAGGATACTCGGGCAGGGCGTTAAGTGGTCTGCCTATCAAGAAATGGCCCGGCGTGAGGGCCTGCAAATCGTTCGCGTCGGTAGACAACGGACATAACGGACGCGAGTTGAGAACCGCCTCAATCTTATGAAACACCGTCGCGAGTTCCTCGAACGTGAGAATAGTCTCCCCAATAACGCGGCGAAGGTGAGTCTTGGCGGCCTTTACAACAGATCCAAAAATCCCTCCCCAGTGAGGGCAAGACGGCGGGGAGTATCGCCATGTTACCCCCCTACGGGAGAGTGTGGATCCGATCTCAATATTATTTTTATCTAAAAATTCACAAACTTCTCTTATATGTCTATCAGTGCCCTTGAAGTTCGTTCCACAATCGGACCGAATTAGAGAAGGCAGTCCCCGGCGGGAGACAAATCTGCCTAACGCTGCTAAGAAAGCGTCCATGGTGAGTGCACTCACCACCTCCAAATGAACGGCTTTAGTGGCCAAACAAACAAACACACACAAGTAAGCCTTTTCAGTCTTAGCATTACGGAGTCGCGACGTTTTTATAGTGAACGGTCCCGCGAAATCAGTTCCAACTCCTAAGAAGGTCATCGATTCATTCACACGATCAGCAGGCAAATCACCCATTTGGGGCTGCATCGTCTCGGGGCGTAAACGATAGCAGGGCAGACATCGAAAGATAACAGATCGGATTATTCTTCGCGCTGACAAAATCCAAAACTCCCGTTGGAGGAGCGCGGTCAATGCATTACATCCGGCATGAGCATTCTTCACATGGCGATCAATGATCAACAATCGCACCAATGGTCCGTCCTTGGGGAGCAACAGGGGATGACGTGATCTATAAGGCAAGTTAGCGTGCCTCAATCGGCCTCCTACACGCAACAATCCCTTATCATCCAGAAAGGGAGTCAAACGCACCAAGGGTCCCTTCAATTTAGACGTCCCGGTACGGAAAATCTTAAGTTCCGGTTCAAACGCTCTAGACTGGGTCATACGCACCCAATGCAAGAGAGCATCTTGGCGCTCCTGCGGAGAGAGGACCGGACAAAAATCTTTGTCCTGAGGCCGGCGACAATTTCGTATAAATCTTCTTATCCAAGCGGTCACGCCGAGCAACTTGTCCAGAGAACTGTAGCGGTCTAATAAAAATTCCCGCTCTGGAGCCGCCATAGTCTCGACAGCGTGAACACGCAAGCCCGGATTTGGTACCTTCACCACAGCTGGTGTGGAAGGCCAAGACGGCTGTAACAACCATTCGGGACCCCACCACAGAGTGTGGTCAATAAGCTGAGGGGCTTCGCTGCCACGTGATGCACAGTCAGCAGGGTTTATTTCACCTGGCACGTGGCGCCAAATCAACGTGGCCTTCGAGGCCTGTATTTGGGATACCCGATTGGCCACAAATACTTCCAGGGAGTGGACGGAGTTCTTAATCCAACACAGGACAACCTGACTGTCGGACCAAGCAAAGAGCGACTCAAAGTCCACAATACGTCCCAGGGTGTCAACAACGTGGTTCATCAACCGAACCAGAAGAGTAGCTCCAGACAATTCTAACTTCGGAATCGTTAATCGAGTCCGAAGTGGAGCAACCTTACTCTTAGCAATTAGCAAGTGGAACTTAACAGCTCCTCTATCATCGACCGTCCGGATATATACGACGGCTGCGTATCCACTCTCAGACGCGTCACAAAAGCCATGAAGGCTGGCCGTAAACCGTCCCTTAGGCAGTATATGTCTAGGGATACTAACACGGTTAATGTCGGGGAGAGACGACATGAAGGACTCCCAATCTCGCAGCAAACGGCCCGAGAGTGGCTCATCCCACGACACTTCGGCTGACCAAAGTTCCTGTAGGAAGCACTTCATCCAAAACACTACGGGACTAATCCAGCCATTTGGGTCAAAGGTACGAGCTACTGTAGACAAAACCAACCGTTTCGTCCAGACCTTGGGGCTTGGCAGCTCCAATCGATAGGTGAACGTATCCTGGACAGGTCTGTATTGCACTCCCAAAACAGACAGTAAATCTGGAGTGTTGGCATTCTCAAAAATATGAGGCTCCTGCTGGTGGTCGTCTGGCAAGTCACACAAAAGCTGAGGAGAGTTGGACATCCACTTCCTCAGTTCATAACCACCAGTCCCGAGAAGAGCAATTAGTTCATCTCGCAAAATCAAGGCTTCCTCGACACTAGAGGAGCCCGTACAAATATCATCCACAAATGCATCCTCCTTGAGCACCAAGGATGCGCGAGGGTATCGTAACCGCTCACGTTCAGCGAGTTCCACAAGTGAGCGAATTGCCACAAAGGGGCTCGAACGCAAACCATATGTATTGGTGTTCAGCTCGTAGACTAGCATGGGATCTCTGGGATCCTCCCTCCATAATATGAGCTGATATCGTCTATCGTCCGGGTGAATCACAGTCTGCCGAAACATCATCCGGATATCGGTCACAAAGACGACGGCATGGCGACGGAAGTTGGTCAATACATCACCCACCTCGTGGTGCAACTTCGGTCCAGCATGCAGACATTGATTCAGCGAAACTCCGGTAGACGTGGGAGCTGACCCATCAAAAACAACGCGTATCTTCCCAGTGGAAGGTTTCAAAACCGCGTGGTGAGGAAGAAAATTATGTTCCTCGTTTCGCCAGTCCAGTCGCGAGACCGACATGTGCCCCAGTTGCTCATATTCTCGCATGAAGTCGACATACTTCTGTTTGAAGTCGGAGTTCCTACTCATACGACGCTCCATGGACAGCAGTCGCTTCTCGGCCAACGGCCGGGAGCTGCCAAGTGAGGGGCGAACTGAGAAAAAGTGCAAACGAGTGATCAGCCGTCCCGAGTGAAGGCGACCTGTATTGTTCTGGTAGAACAACTCACACTCCTCGTCCAAGGGGTTCACTCGCTTCACGGTAGGGGGCTCTTCCACCTCCCAAAACCGTTGAAGGACATCCGATAAGGTGGAGCTAACAGTTATGTAACTGTCCACCGATGGAGATGGTGGGCTATGCCTAACTGGTCCCAACACTACAAACCCAAGCGATGTAGATAAGGCTACCAGCCCACCCTTCTGTAACTCTCTCCTCTTCCCACAATACACGCGGCCTAGAACATCGGCACCGAGCAATAAGTGAATCGGACCGGTTCGGTGGAAGGAAGGGTCAGCCAAGGTCAATCCTGATGTCGCATCAACGACAGCGCGCGAAACGTGCTGTTGCGGAAGCTGACCAACAACCTTCTCAAAAACAATCGCGGTAGCGCCAATTTTGGGCGCTGAAGAGAAGTGGGGGGAGAAGGAGAACAAAACCTGACCGATCGGATCCGGGATCCGCAGGTCTCCGATTCCTCGTACCGATTCAAGGTATGGAGATGTGTTCAAACTCAACTGCCGGACCAGCCAGCTGGAGGCAATGCAACCCTGAGCTCCCGTATCCAAAAGGGCGCGAACTAAAACAAAGGTGCCCCTCGGGCCCCACACCTGTACGGAGGCTGTTGGTAACAGCACCTGCTTCTGTGGGGGGGTTGCAGCCGACAGTTGGTTTAATTAAAATCCTCCCGCATTCCCCGCAACGGGGGGGAAGGGGGGTTCAAGGAAAAATGCGTGCGCGGCGGAGGAATAGGGCGCTCAAGGCGCTCGAGCGGGTCCCAATCCGGCACGTACTGGCCCCGATCAAAGCGGCATCGGGGGGCCGGGCGGTGCCCATGATGGGCGAAAGTTGGAGGAGCCCGTGACAACCGGGGTCTCTCCATCAGAGGGGGAGAGAAGCGTATCGGCTCCCGACGTGGCTCCCTAATAACCGCGGCCCAATCCCGCGGTGGCGCCTCATAAGCGGCGTGTCGATCCCCCCCGCCCGTAGGGGGGGTGGGGCGCCCAATCCTCTCACTGGAGGGGGGGCGCCTGTCCAATCTCCGCGGAGGGGTGGCACGCCCCTCCGATCTCCTCGGAGATGTGGGTGACCTACGAGGGCCCCCGCCCGTGTGCGAGTCCCTCTCTCTCACCACCTCACGAGTGTCTCTATTGTTGACGCACAAAAGGGGGTGATGGGCCCCTCCACAACAGTGGCAATCTCGTGGGTGGGGGCAAGCCGATGCCATATGAGCCCCCAGACAGTGGTAGCACCAATTCCGCTGCTTGGCCATATTCCTACGCCCCTCGGTGCGTAGGCCAACAAATTTGGGACAGGCCGGCAAACGATGGCCATCCCGCTTGCAACACTTGCAAGGCATCGGCCTCTCCCCGTGTGGAGAGTTCTGCCGCACTGCAGTATACTGCTTGTACGGGCGGCGCTCTCTCCGTGGCGCTGCCCGGGTCGCCTCATAGCGGCCTGTACTCGGTCCCGGTATAGGAGCCAGATCCAAGTGGTCGGTCATCCGACACTCATCCTCCAAAAATCTGAGGAGATCCGAGAAGGGGGGGAGGTACGAGGCACTATTGCCCCCGTATCTTTGTTCAAAGCGCCCCTTCATCTCCATGGGAAGCTTATTGAGGATGAGGTGGAGCAATATGAAGGACCACTGGTCCACCGGTAGGTCAAGTCGTTTGAGCGCGTTAATAGCGCTTAGCAGCGGGTTCAAAATCTCCTTCCTCAATGAGGAGACCCGCGATACTCGTGGCAGCCCTAAAATGGCAGCCACATGTGTGTCCGCTAGCAAGCGAACATTCTGGTACCGGGCAGTCAACAACGCCCTTGCAATATCATAACTGTCATCGTTGACAGGTAGATGCTGGACAAGCACACCAGTCTCTCCACGTAAGGCAGAGAGCAAATAGGCCAATTTCTGGCTAGGGAACAGGTCGTCCCTCGAGTGGACCAGGCTATCAAAGAGGTTAATGAACCCCATCCAAGCAGCCAAGTTCCCATCAAAGGTTGGGATGTCCAAAGTGGGCAGTCTGCCCAGCAAGCCGGCCGGGGTAGGCTTGACCTCCCCGGTCGTGCACGACTCACCCCTCCGGGCGAATAGGATAGCCTGAGCCTTGTTTATGATCACATCCGCCTGTTCAAAACATTGATCATAATCGGCATTAAATTGGTCGACTGCCCGCAACTCAGCGGCACCCTCGGCTGGGTGGTCGAGCAAATATTGTTGATGAACAACAAAAAGCTGCTCCAATTCCTTCAAGCGAGCAGGTACTCCCTCATGCCGAATTAACAAGGCCTGTTCTCGGTCTGGTCGGTCTACCAAAGCGACGGCACTAGCAAACCATCTCAAGATCTTTTGTGCACCCGCGCGGGCACCACTAAGCGGGCTGACTGGCGGGACCATTTTGCACCAAAATTAATATACACTACAATAATACACGGACAAACAGACCGACAACCGCAGACAACAAAACAGATCGGGAGGAACTTCAAAGGCAGAACAAAATATATAAACAAACCAAAATCAAGTGTAAGTGCTAGAACTTAACTAGAACAACAAAGGCATTTAACAATAGAATTTTTCAAACAAATTAAATTCAACTATTAAGTCAATAACTTAACAAACATAATATTCAAAGGCAAACAAAACAAAATCAAATGTAAATGCTAAACTTAACACAGCAAAATAGTGTATTACAAGTTTACAACAACAGCAAAGTCATTTAGCAGCAAAATTTTTTCAACAAATTAAATTCAAGTTTAAGTTTACAACTTAACAAACAAAATATTCAAGGGCAAAACAAAGATATGAAAAAACAAACCAAAATCAAATATAGGTAAATGCTAGAACTTAACTAGAACAACAAAAGGCATTTAACCCCAATTTTTCATATACAATGACAATTAGTTAAGGAGATCGGTCCACAAATGAGATGGTAGTCGGTTTAAAATCAGCAATCAAAAAACAATTAATATGTATTGCCCGTTTGGACAACCAACAAGATTACAATATTAATTGTACAATACTAATCAACCACTCAAATCTAAAAACCACGCTCTGCTACCAAAAGATGGTGGTGCCCAAAGTAGACTCCACCACGTCGGCGTTTCACCGACTTGTATTGCTGAATTTTATTCACCGACTACCAGCTCTTAGAAAATTGGTATTACTTACCTTGGATCCGATTGGTCTCCGTATATAGCCGGTGGACTTCCTGAGCTAGCTCGAAGGAAGTCGCGGCTCCTGAAGGGCTGCTTTCTGACCGAACCGGATGGTACACTTGCCTATTAGGCCACCAATACCCGAACTCGTTAACGAACACAAAAGCGTTGATACACTCTCACCGGCACTAAAACTTGGCGGAACCTCGCACCAACAATCACTTGGTGCGCCGCGCAATACTATTTGTTAGATTCTTATATATTTTATTGAAACCCGGTGGTCATCATAACCTAATTCAATGTCATTCCGTTTCGACTCGACTCAACTGACATGTTACATGCGGCCGGCCGCAGGGTCTCACTGCACAGACTATAATGCAGTGTTGCCACTCGCTCTTCCTCGAGCGTAAACAGTGTATATAGGCTTCGCAGTAGAACTATCTTTAATAA
Organism: Schoenobius gigantellus; assembly: GCA_963935595.1. NCBI lineage: Eukaryota > Metazoa > Arthropoda > Insecta > Lepidoptera > Crambidae > Schoenobius > Schoenobius gigantellus. The sequence continues at coordinate 66,699,580 of OZ012541.1, read as the reverse complement.
ACCTGTAACGCCAACATGAGACAGTCTAAGGTTGAAACATGGAAATTCCTGACGAATAACTTATCACATCGTGTGAAACTAGTAATAATTGAAAAAAACACTAAAAAGGCGATCTGGTTTCTATGAATCTGTGACCATGAGGTTCATTTTAATGCGACAATCTCATAATCTTGCTCATAAGGAACCACGGATTTCGCCATATTTTGAAATTCCACCCTCAAAGTAATGAAATGAATTGACCATCTCATGTTAAGCATGAGTATTTCGAAAATAGCAGACGGCATCACTGACCTTAGATTAGGGAGGTTCTACACTGACATACATATACGTCAATGGACGGTAGCCTTATTGCTCCCGTACATAAAGAATGCTTATATCAAATATGTTCACGTGGAATACAGTAGATAAAGTTGAGTTCATTCGCAAATCCAAATCAAAGACTATTATGTGAAAGTTAGACAACTTTCAGACTCAATAACGAAGCTTAAAAGAGATTCCAGAGCAACTAGCGTATGTAAACGAACGACCACAATGCTGGAGCGTGGAAACTTTCCGCTAATCCTTTAGACTCGGCCTAAGCAAATAGACATAGCTAGCATGACAGGCCGGCTTAGTCTGATAACACATCAGCCCTGAACGAGAATGTAGTAAATGTGATTTAGCTATTACTTTGCGTGAGACTATAAGGGAATAAAATCTTCCGACCCATACCTGGCTAACAAGCGTAAGATCAATCTGATGTTAAGCTTAAGGTTACCATAGCGTAAGTATAGCTCAAAAGTATCGTTTAAAATACAGTTTGCAGACCCAAAACTAATAAATACGTGACTTGATAGAGTGGATATTTAAGAGACTTCATGTAATTAACTAGATGTAGTAGACCCATCTTCCTCGGCTCAAGAGAGACTCGTGCTCCTTAACTTAAGATAGACCCGATCCTAGCAGCTATGTGGATCCCACATAGCTTAAAGTGAATAATCATCCACTCAAGAAAAATTTTATTTCCCTTGTTGGTATCATAGAATTGCAACCTAAGTACCTAAATTAAGTATTTCAATATCTTTATGTAAAAACCCTTTTTAAGGCAGGATAATTTATTACGACTCCCATAACCGGCTAAATTTCCCTCCGAAAATTCCCTACCCACGATGAAGACACGCTTGGGATTGGACGGTCATTCATCGAACTCACCCCCTAACTAATATGGGTCATATTGACATCTCATCCACAACACGCTCACTGATGGGGTTAGGCAAGGCTGTCGGGGCCGTTTAATACTACGCTTATTGAATACGCGTTTAGGAAGCGACGGAACGTCGTCCGTTGATTTGCAGGGTGTACCTCGACCATGTGTGGTCAGCTTGGAGCCCGTTAGATATTTATTTGTTTGTCTTAAATTTGCCTTAATTCGTCATCATCATCATCACAGCTCATATACGTCCCCACCGTGTGGACCGAGCCAACCCTAAGTTAGGGCGTTTAGGCCTTACTCAACCACGCTGGGCCAGTGCGGATTGGTCGACCTTTGAATATCTTCGCAGATGTATGCAGGTTGCCTCACTATATTTTCCTTCAACGTGAGAGCGTCGGATAAATGTATATATGAAATTCGAAACATGAAAAACATGGCAGGATCGAACCGCGGATCTCCCAGTTAGAGAGCCAGTGCCGAGCCCACGGCGCCACAGGCGCTCTTGACTTAATTAAGAGCTATAACATGACAAAGACGCAAAAACGTTCTGAATATTTGTCCAGCACACAATGTACCCTTAAACAAAGATAGAATTCAATTGCCGTGATACGATTTTGATCTATGCCGAAGCGGTAACATCCGAGTCTATCCGCTTACCGCTCGTTATGCGAGCTGCGGCGATTCCACGCACACGTGACTCGAGTTTGGATTGCTCTAAATACTATTTGAATTTCTGTGGACTGCAATTCTAACCGTCGAATTAGTGGCGCTAAGGCCATTTGATAGGTGCGCCGTGCAGAATTGCTTTACGCGCATCCTACGCCGCGATGCGGATGGGATTAATAGCATTTCGTGTTTGCTGTGATCCACTGCGCTGCGCAACTGACTGATGGTTACTAGAAATTAGTGGTGGGTCGAATCGCATTTTTTCAACTCGGGTAACTCGAACTCGATTCAAATTCAAATGTTTATTTGCGTACTAAGTGTTTACAGGGTGTTATAATAATATACAAATAGGTTCTTATTACTTTAGATACCGCTAAGGTATTGCAAAATATCAAGACAGCAATTTTACACTTTCATATTTCTAAGTACTTTTACTAGTGTGTCCTAGCACACTGTAGTAAATGTACTGACTATGCATCGGACAGGAACCTACATGTTACTACATAATATTTTTTATAACTTAATTAGCATAATTTAACCTTTTGTAAATGTTGTTAATCAATAATTAAAACTGTTAAATGACATATATATAGTTGCATTGAAATCCTTATTCTATTTTAATACATACATATTTTAATTTAATAAATTAATTTTTATTTATTTATTGTTACTTCAATTCTAAATTTTACTTTTAATATAATTTCAATAATTATTAGGTACTTGTCATTTCAATTATTAGGTTTTTGGCAATCTTAATTTTAAATTGAGTATATTAATGTTTTTATTGTTTTATCATATTAATTTTATGTAAGATTGGATTAATTTCTGAAATAAATGTTATTCATTCATATTTTTGTTGTCAAGTACCTATTCATTTACAGAATAATAACTTTTAGATAACTTATAAAAGTTGTCGTACTATACATGTAAGTATAATGTAAGCTATTCTTATTAATTACACTCTAAATGGACGTGATAAAGTGCCAAATGCTTAAAAAAGCTAATACATGTTTAAGCTCAGTGCCGGTAGTACAGTAGGTGAGCGGAATCCGTTGCGAGCATGGTGCGGAGAAGGAAACGTTACATCATTGAGGCGTTCACCCCGTGTCCCCTACTACGGTGTATTTCGGAGCTTTAATACGTAACAATTTGTTAGTGGTTAGACAGAGAAATGAGCGGGGGTAGTGAAGATGAGCGCTAGGAAATCGTACAGTGTGCGGAGTGCGAGTTTTATCGGGCTTTACTCGATCGTACGTATCGAACGCGTTAACGCGAATTTGTATGGAATTAGAGCAGCACCATCTAGTAGTCACTAGATAAAGCTGTCTCATTCCATAGCGGCTACTAGATGGCGCTGCTCTAATTCCATACGAATTCGCGTTAACGCGTTCGATGCGTACGATCGAGTAGAGCTCGATAAAACTCGCACTAGGCACACAGGCCGTTTTTCCATACAAACATAGTCCCCTGTTACCTTCCTGGATAATGGCACTAGTTGCTCTATTTGTTCCAATAAAATCAATGGCCACTATAAACATGTTGCCTTGATTTTCTTTTTTTATTAAGTTAATGATTAAAAGAGATTTTAAACCTTCAAAAATCTAAAAAATCGACCTAATTTTCTGCTGTATTCAAACGTCTAGCAAACAAATTGAACAAGGTTATATGAAAAAAGCAAAACATAGAAACACAGAAAAAGGCTTGCTTTAATTTTTAACGCAAAAAGTAATCAAATCGGTAAATTTTTCGCGGAGAAATCAGGGGACTACGAAACCTATAGTTTGTGTACTTTTCATCGGTCCCAGCTGCAGTTGTCCCTATTGCGCTCAGTTCAGTTGCTCGGACACACAGTGCGACAGTATTACATTTTACAAAAACCTATTTTTGAATTCTCTCGACCTTAGTGTTTCCTCTTATGAAGGCCCTCTAAACCTGCACCTGGGTCGCAAGTGTCAGACGCTGCCTCGCACTCCTTTTTCTGCAACACGATTGACCCGGCACTCGCACGGTCATTCCATGGAATGCTAAAAAAATGTCTCTTATACCTCAATACAGTAACACTGTACAGTGTCTTAAATACGAAGCTATTAAGTACTCTAAAAAATTGGTAAATCTACAACAAGCAACTAGTTGTAATCACCACAGACTATCAGAAAAATATAAAAAAAATCTAAGGCACCTATTTAAAAAAAATCTAACATTTAAAAAAATCGATATAATTTACACCCTGTGACGGTTTTTTCACTCTTGTTGCTACAAATCTTGATTTTTCTTAACATTTTCTTTTGTTTTGTAATCCTGAATAATGTTTCTGTATACTCTAATCTAAAATTTAAAGCCAGCTGCTCCAAATTAGAAGAATATGCCATTTTTATCTAAATTAAATATTCAAAATTAATTTTCCGCATAGCTTTAACAAGCTGTACTGAAAAAAAATGTACTATGCGAGTTTGGCAAGTAACTGCAAAAGTTGGCGCATTCAATAAGAATTCCAAAATGGTATGATACTTGGTAGATAATTTCTACGATTGCAGACAATTTTTTTTTCCAAAAACAGGTAGTTTTGAACAAATTTTTCTTACGTACTTAACATTTATTCTAATATACCCATGGTTTGCTTTAAGGCTATAACTTTAACATACTAGTTTGAGTGAAACCGGGAGAGTCATTTAACCTCAAGTGATGATAACATTATTTACCTTTAAGCTTAGTGCGAACTTAATGTTGTTCATTGGAGTTAATGTCTTTTACCTCTGACCAAAAGTTCGCCCGCCGCCGCCGCCGCTTGTGTCAGTGCGTGCGCCGTCGTACTTACTGTGCGTGAAAAACTATTCGCGTAATGGTTAAAAATTGTTTGAATTGTAATAACCTCATGTTTGCACGCGGAGAATTGCTGTGTGGCCTAGTGAATATCGGAGATCAACATGATACAACCTCAGAATATGGTAAGTATTTTTTAAATTTAGTTTTATTAGAATAATGTTGCGAAAACGTAACGAGTGGTAAACAATGGTATCTCCTCTAAACTTTTTTGCCATTAATCTTTATTCCTTGGGGATGAGATACTTTTAACAATGACAAAAACTGTTAGTACTTCAGATCACATTGTTGTGCATATTAGACTTTCTTATGATTTTTGTGGTTCACTTTTTATTCATAATATTAGTGTTTCGTCCACTAGTTAATAATAAAATATTGTAGTAAATATATCCGCGGATAAACTACAAGTATATTTTCCTCTAAATGTCATACATATTACTGGGTGTTAAGGTCTATTTTTCAGTAACATAAGCACAACGGATAGTTAGGTACGCAATGTAGTAGTAGGTTTTATTTTTGTGTTTAGTTTTGTGAAAGAAGATCAGCAAGACTATTCCAGCAAGGTTGAAGTGAAGAAAGTTGTACTGGAGGACCGTCCAATAAAAATGTGGCAGATAACAGAAGAGTTGGGCATCAGTAAGGAACGAATTGGAGAATCCTTTCTATATGAATAAAATTAGAGCACGTTGGGTTCCAAAAATGCTCACGCCGCTCGATAAACAGCGTCGAGTTAAAATTTCTATGGAGTTGATCGACTTGTGCAATGACAATTTGGACGAAATTTGTAACCGTATTGTCACCGTGGATGAAACGTGGATTCGACAATATGATCCAGAATCAAAACAAGAATCAATGCAGTGGATTGAAAAGGGAAAGAAGCCGCCAAAGAAGTTAAAGGTCGAAAAGTCGACTTCGAAACTCATGACCACTATTTTTTGGGATTCGGAAGGAATTTTACTCATTGACTATCTTCCATAAAAAAACTACAATGAATGCCGCGTATTATGCAGCACTTATAAAAAAGTACGCAATCTTATTGTGGAAAAAGGAAGAGGGAAAAAATAGCAAAGGAATTCTGTTTTTGCAAGACAATGCGCCACTCCATATGCCGCAAATTGCGAGGTAAGCCCTTCGAGAAACTGACTTTGATGAAGTAAATCACCCATACTATAGTCCAGACCTAATTCACAGCGAATTCCTTCTCTTTAAAAATTTGTAAAAAGACCTTCGGGGAAGAAAATTTGGGGATGATGAAGAAATTAAAGCTGCCGTGAACGAGCATTTTGACTCCAATGACTCATCTTATTTTTTTAGTGGGATACAAGCAAATTGGCTGAGAAAACCGAGTAACTTTGCAGCAGTTACCGAGTGAACTGGTTGTAGCAATCCAATAAATTGTTTGAGAAAACCGAGTAACTTTGCAGCAGTTACCTAGTGAACCGTTAGAAGTAACACAGTAAATTGGCTGAGAAAACCGAGTAGCTATGCAGCCGTTACCGAGTGAACAGGTTGTAGCAACCTAATAAATTGTTTGAGAAAACCGAGTAACTTTGCAGCTGTTACCGAGTGAACCGGTTGTAGTAGCCTAATAAGTTGTTTGAGAAAACCGAGTAACTTTGCAGCCGTTACCGAGTAACCGGTTATAGTAACCTAGTAAAATTGGCCAAATGCAGTCGATTTTACTTTGTTGTTACTAATGTATGCTACTATGTTATCAATGAAGAAGTGTTATTAACAAATTGTAACGGTTAATACTTATCAAGTAATGATAACAAAGTTGACATATTTGATTTTTGCTACAAACTTTGCAGGCGTTATATTGACAAACATGCTGGGTTATTTTCAACAGTATTTTATTAATTTTCAACCCTTACGTTTTTTCAGTGTATATGATTTTTAGCTTTGTGAAGTTACTTTTGTTTCATTACATGTATACCCCTCCCAGTTCTTAAATTATTCCGTAACGCTACGTACTGACAAGAGAGATAATGTTTCTAGATGCCATATTTCTATAACTTCCACAAGTTTTATTTAGAGGTAAGCAATAATATGATATCATAATGCTTTCTAAAAACACCTAAGTTAATTAATGTTATAAGGTATTTAGTCTCAAGTCCATGAAATCAAATAAGAATTAACTTTATTGTAATTATCTGTAATACGTAATAATTCCATCTATTACTAATAAAAAACACTGTTGAGTTTGTTTCAATTTCTGTATAGCAACTATGTCAAAATTGCATTCAAAGTTTCACTCCGCATATTTTTGCCTCTCCTGTAAAATTTTCATTTTGTCACATAATGTTGTATGCCTCTGAGGTACAGATATATGAGTTAGTCTATCACCTGCTTTCGGCTTGACGTCGGCTTCTGGGACACCCTGTATAATCAAACATATACAGATACACACACATATATATGTACATACAGATATATACATATACATACACACAGATATATATATATATATATATATATATATATATATATACATATGCCCAAAACATTATATACGGTACATTTATTTCTCTATGGATATTTCAATTTTAACTATTTAATTAACTATGTCTATACTTATATCAAATTTTAATCTTTAAACTTATAACTTTGCTAAGGTTGTGGCTAATGGGACTACCTCTAGAGGGATTCGGGTTGAGGCGGTTCATTTTCCGCACCTATGTCGCTGCGCGTGTCTGGGCTCTGACAGCCATTTTCATGTTATAATCGACGACCTCGTGGTCCGTTGCCGTTCTGGAAAAGGCAATGAGGCGTCTAATGGCATCATCCTCCTTCAGCTCCCGGTAGTAATAGGTGCAAGTCACCGTGTACCTTGTTATGGCGACCACAGCGTGAGGGACGCTGTCTCCATGTTAGAAGTTCTAACTTAGAACCTAATGATTTTAACTTAATTTTATTACTAGCTGACGCGGCCACGCTCTGCATTAAATTAGTACCTACTTATAGTACGTTGGATCAATATTATACTAAGCGCAATGTAGTCAAGTTAATATTCACAAATCAATACAACATTTAGGTCAACAATGGTAATAAAAACAAACAGAGTAAGCCAAATTTATCAGAACCGGTTTTGTAGTTTCAAAGTTTATCCCGGACAAACATCGTGATGCGAGATATTTATCTATACTAATATTATAAAGAGGAAACATTTGATTGTTTGTTTGTTTGTATTGAATAGGCTTCGAATTTACTGAACCGATTTTGATGAAAGTTGGTATAGGGATAGTTCGAGACCAGGGAAAGGACATAAGGTACCTAATTTTCCTACCGGAAAAAAAATGCCTACGGGAAAACAAAAATAACGCGGACGAAGTCGCGAGCGGAAAGCTAGTATAGTATAAACAGGGTGTAATGCAACCGCTTCCGAAAAGAGGGAACACAATTCTACTTATCAAACTGAACAACTTTCCCAAGGAACATGAGTGTCCAAAGACGCAAAAAAATTGGACTTACATTTTCCATAGTTAAAATATTATTTTGTATGGAGAGTACGAAAGTTTTTGTCGTTTTTAGACATATGTTCCTTGGGGAAAGTTGTTTAGTTTCACAATTAGAATTGCGTTCTCTTTTTTCTGAAGTGGTTGCGTTACACCCTGTATAAGAAGAGAAGAAGACTAAAAGATAGAAAGCTATGTTATACTTTTGACCATCCATTATACTCAATACAGTAAGACTCTATGTATACAATATATATACAAAGTAAGCATTGTTCAAAATTGGTAATTCTATTCAATATTCTATAACATAACAAGCAGTTTCCATAACAGTAAGCATATTCTATAACAAGCAGTCGTCTCTAGGTAAGAACTCATTATTACCTAGAACCTTCTATTACTTAATAATTATATTTTTTTTACTAGCTTACCCGGCCACGCGTTGCGCATTGCATACACTAAGTACTTATAGTAGGTAACTACGAGTACGTTGGATCAATTACACTAAACTTCCTAACGTTTTCAAATTAATATTCACTGATCAAAAAACCTCAATATTCAATAATCGAGTAAAAATCAATATTTCTTTTAAGATTTAATTTGAAAATCATATCTTTTAAGTCGCACTAAATTACATATCTATACAAATATTATAAAGCTGAAGAGTTTGTTTGTTTGTTTGGCTGAACGCGCATATCTCAGAAACTACTGATTCAAAATGAAACATTCTTTTTGTGTTGGATAGTCCAGTTATCGAGAAAGGCTATAGACTATATTACATCACGCTGCGACTGATAGGAACTGAGCATCAATGAAAAATGTTGCAATAACGGGAAAAAATATATGGCGAAACGTAGTTCGCGGGCACAGCTAGTCTGTGATAAAATTAAATAACTAATGATAGAGCTGAATAAAAATAAAAGAGTAATCATCATCACCAACATTTTTGAAGCACAAGGGGATTGGTTTGTGCGTATCAAGGCAATATTGATAAATGTAATATCTGTATCAGATTTATTAATTACATCTCTCAATGGTGAGGAGCCAAAACTCATTCTGCTAAGAGGATTTCCACATAAGAGCTCTTAAAGCGCACAATAGTAAGGGCCCGATTACAAGGTAGGTACAACAGCTCACATTTTTGTTTGGAAATGTCAATCATGCCATCTTAATTAAGGGTTCTATTCTATAGGCAATATGGTAGGTAACTTTTTTTCTTAAAACTATTAAGATTTTATTTTAGTGTATGTACATTGGTATATGATTAATGGTATATTTATTTAAATCTTTGTTGCGCATTTAAAAAAATAGTACAAATGGCAGACTTTTTAGGAATTTTCTATCAGTTAACCATTGGGCTTAACGAAGAGTTAGTGGCGGTGCTTTTCGTAAATACGTGAAAGTATTAACCAGAAAGTAACTTACAAAATAACATTCATTTAATAAAATAATATATACAGAATTACTTTTTATCACCCTGTCAAATTTAAGGGACGCTTCAGAACACGTTAGTAGAGTGATTTAAATATGAATAAAAAATAACTAATTTCAAGTATATTAATTATCTAAAATATCAATCTTTTTAATGTTTTTTTAAATTTTTGTTTAATTTTTTTTATATAATAATGGATGTGTCCTGAAACTTCACTTAAATTTTTCGGAGTGATAAAAAGTAACCCTCTATGTCTACTATATAAGGTTATTTTTTAATTACTAAAAAAAAATTGTGTGCTTGTTCAGACAAGCAAATTGAATAACTTTTACTATGGGACCAACTTTGAAATCGCAAAAAAAAACAGCTGTTCTATACGTCTAGGTTCAGTGAATTTGTATGGAACAGCTGATTTTTTTTTTGCGAATTCAAAGTTGGTCCCATAGTGAAAGTTGTTCAGTTTGCTTGTCTGAACAAGCACATGACATTTTTTTAGTAATTAAAAAATAAACTTTTATAAACTAATTAATTAATTTTGATATGTTATGCTTCGAAAATAAATGTATGTAACTACTTGATTAATTCTCAGATATAAACCATCTTGTTGTGTGAACTGTGAAATTGGAAAACAATTTAAACAAATAAATAAATGTTCATACCTATTTATGTACAATCGTATCTGAACTATTCGATCGAGCGAAGTTCGTATATTTTCATTTGGTTTCATTTCTCAAAGTACTTTTGAATATTTTCCTCTAATTTTGATTTGTCGGATACATATTATAGCGAATGTTATTAAAATATGCACATAATTATGAAGTAAGCCAAATCTTTGTTGGTCACAGGACGATTTTCTATATTGTCCTTTCATTAAAATTGGCTCGGCGGCTTAGGTGTAAAAGCAAAACAGATAAACTGGGAGAGTTACTCTCGCATTTATAACATCAGTAGGAATAAACAATGTTGAAGTGAATGTAGGTATTATTAAATTTATTAAATTAACTCTAATCTAATCCGTTTTGTTTGGTTTGATAACGTTAGGATACAAAAATGTTTCAAAGGAATGTTTTAGGAGAACGGTTATTAATTTTAAGTTGCTTCTTGTCTCTATGTCCTCAGCCTTTCCTCAGCCTCTTCATTAACCAGCCCCCTAACTATGATCGCTCACAACAATGTTAAAACCGCGCTGAGAACGGGATGGCGCTATACGTAGCAAGAGCGGTGTCTCTGTTTCAATATCGTTTTAACCTTGCTATAAGCGATCATGGTAGGGGCCCAGGGGACTAATTCTGTCAACATTGAAGTTGTTATTGTGTCTCTACAGCGTTTTCTATAAAACTCCTTTTGTCACTTTTATACGCTTTTCTTAGCGCAATTGATTTAATTTTGTACTACAATCTCTTGATAAGTCAACAGTGACAAATGTTTCAGTTAATTAGCGGTTAATGAGCAATAACTGACTCAAAGCAATGCTATTAAAGCGTTACTGGCCCGCTATAAATGCGTCTATTCGCACTGGGCTAAGGCCCAAGGTTGTGTTTGACTAAGGCCTAAACATCCTAACTTAGGGTAGGCTCGAGCTCCTCGAAGGCGACATATATGAGCTGTGATGATGATTCAGAAGCCAAATTTAAAAAAATTGCAACGCTACCAATCGCGGCTCTGTATTTGGACTCTCAATGTGATGATGGTTTCCAGGTGCTAACATAACGGTGCACCGGCGCGTGGATGAGAACTGGGCGGAGGGGCGGCTGGACCAGCGGGTGGGCATTTTCCTCATCGCCTATGTCGACCTCAATCACGCGGCGCACTTGCTCATGAATAGGTGATATACGCTTGCCCTTGCATCTGGACTAGATAAATTTCTTTTTCCCTTTGCCAGTTCCGGAGAATACTTACCGAGTTGTCCTTCCCCCTATTTTTTATAGTTGTTTCTTATTGTATTCTTCTTAATATTGATTTCATTTTGATTTTTGTTAATGTATTTGTGTGTTAATATACTAGGAAACGTTTTAACTTTTTTTATACAACTAAGTTGGCAACCGAACATACTGCCCACTAATCGTAAGTAGTAACAGTCACCTATAGTACATGTGGCTCATGTGAGATTTAAAGCAAATCTGCAACCGCTACAAGAACCACAGTGTACTTTGCCAACTTGTGACATAAGATGTAATGTCACGGCATCTAATAATTTCACTGCCATATCTTACCCTTCAAAGCGGAACACAGCAATGCCAGCACTACTGCTTTGCGGCAGAAATAGGTAAGACGGAGGTACCCATGCAGGCGATCCTGTTACATAATCTCCCTCCGGAAATCCGGTATCTATCTAAATTTTCTTCTCAGCTATAGAAGAAACGTTGGAGTGTTGCGCTTACATAATGTGTAGGGACCTACTTACGCTAGGCCGGTTAGTCATACGCGCATAATTGAAAGTCGACTTACGGCTGTTATCCGATTACCTACTCAAGATTACACGTGTTCTTTGGTTTTCGTCATTCAATACTACGTGAACGTGAACTTTCTATACTATAGAAACATATTATGAAAATATTGTTACCAACAAAACCTTCATCATAGTATTTAGTCAACAGAATGTATACCGAGTCAAATTAAGGAGCTCAGTAACTATGATAAAAGAAAAGATATTTCTTTGTAAAATTTATTTATCAATATATGCTGCTAAAATAGAAATACACAGTTTTGACTACTCTTGACATCTTTGATGAGTAATTATGGATAACACGAGGTTTTGCCTTAATTTCAAATTTGGCGCCATATTTTAATTTAATCCTATATATTTGAACAAAACGCTACTTAAATAATTGTTATGTCATCTACATACATGTAGCATGAACTAAACTTGATTTATTAGGGATTTTATAGTAATAAACCCATTGCACATATTAAAGATTTTATTTTTATTAGTAGTAAGTGTGTTTACCAATTCGAGATAAAGAAAATAAGTTTTTATTCGTATCTAAAAAAATACCCTTAAAAATTAATCATTTTTTAAGTCTATTGATTTAATCACAAAATTGTTCAAATTGCTAAATCAATGTTATCATTATTATTCTTCTATAAAGACTTACAAATCTAGGTTTTATGTAAATATGAATCATTGGAAAAACCAATAGTAGGGGATCAGTAACAATATTGTAAGATACGCCAACGCTGTGTAGCCATCTGTCATAATTGTGTTACCTAATTTTATTTCACGTCAACTGCATTGTTCTGCGTTACACAACACAGAGCCATAATGTTGTGATAATCTTCGGCACAACTTTACTTTACACAAAAGTATACAAACAGGAGATCGGTAACCTCTTGGCAGCCAAATCTCTTTAGCTCTACAATACAGTAGCAATATAGTTATTATTACCTATATATTATTATTATTACACATATCAAACAATGTATACAGTTAGGTATTATCTACGTATACAACGTGTTATAGCTCACTATGAAAGTAATTTGTGCAAATAAATCAATTTCAGTATTTTTTAAATTAGTATTAATGGTGATATGTGAGATTTTTAATAGTTAACGTGTAAGCGTCATTCGACTTGAAATGTGGCGAGGGCACTTACTTACTTACTTCTGCGGCGCTACAACCCTTTGTAGGTCCTGGCCTCCTCCACATACTTGCGCCACTCCCTCCGATCCGTGGCTTTCCTTCTCCAGCTAGTGAAGCGTCCCATGGCCTTCAGGTCTTCCTCAACGTAGTTGATCCACCTTTTCTTTGGCCTCCCGCGTGGTCTTTTCTGCTGCGGCTTCCAGTACGTCATCACCTTGGGTGCCCTATCCTCGCCCATCCTCTCTACGTGTCCGACCCACCTAAGCCGTTGTGACTTCACGTATCTCACTATCGTGTCCCGGTCGATGAGAGCCTCGAGCTCGTGGTTCATGCGGGGACGATAGGCGTCATTGTCCTTGATAGGGCCGAACACTTTAGCAGCTTCCTTTAAAAAACCGCGAGTTTCTGCTGTTCTCTTGTCGTTAGTGCCCATGTTTCACATTCATAGGTGACTACTGGTCGGATGATGGTCTTATATATGGACAGCTTGGATTTGATGCTCAGGTCCTTTGAGAGAAGAAGTTTCCTAACCGAGTGGTAGCATCTGTTGCTGGCCAGGGCACTAACGTGTTTAAAACATTGTATAGGGTGTGTGTAAAAAGGTGATGTGTGTGATACTTGAGATTTTTTGTAGTTAGCGCGTAAGCGTTAGTGAACTGAAAATGTGGCGAACGTGTTTAAAAACTTGTTGTGTGTATAAAAACGGTGATGTTGTGTGTATAAATTGTGTGTAAAAGTTGTATAAAAAGGTAAATGTGTATATAAAGGTGATGCTGTGTGTATTATGATATTTTTGAATTTTTGCCGGTTTTTTAATTTTTTCAATAATTTCATTGTTTTTATTGAATCCGATTCAGAAGCTGATACTAACCAAACTACTTACTGCCAGAGCGTTTGTTATTTATATTACTCGTTGTATTATGTTAATTATTAGTAGTATATTGAAACTATCTTGTCCAGGATTCCGTTTGTGGATCTGACAGCGTACCTTGACTAAATAAAAGTGCGTTCCAAAACCAATTTAATTACAATACATCGTTTTGGTGAAGGCGCTTACTGGTTCATTTTAACCCATATCAGTAGGTGCCACTGCCAGGCACGGCGGCCTTACCGTCTAACTCAAAGCGAAGCGCGATAGCGATAGCGAGCCACTCGCTATCGTTTTAATTATACGGAGTTCGCTATGATAGGCGGTATGACATCACAAGATGACGTCATAAACGAGAGCTAAAACCATAGTGGGTGAGTTAGGCGGTAGGGCCGCAGGTCTCCTTTAAGAGGCTGAGTAACGCCAACGACCTTGAGACTGAGTTTCTACTGGATTACGGGCGCGGTGCGTTATCGAAATTGAGCGGAAAACTCGAAATATGTTTTTTTAAAGAAACTAGTAACTTATTTGAAAATATGAAACATCAACTTAAGTGTGATAAATTAATTCCCTGAAAATCATAAAATTATATTTATTAAATAGCTCGGATTTTATTCTGGAAGCTATTTTTAATGGGTAAGTATTCTTCGCATTTTTAACGAGAAATTTTGATTAAAATTTGTTTTTTTTTTACTACAGTATATTAAACAGGTTTTGTTAAAAAACGTTTTAATTGGGCTCGTTGAGATCACCTCAGAGTTGTCAGCCTCTTAATGTGGAGGATTTCACTACACTTGCCAACCGTGGGTATCGTTTTAGCTCTCGCTTGTGATTGCGATCTTGTGATTACATACCGCCTATCATAGCGAACTCCGTGTAATTAAAACGATAGCGAGTGCCTCACTTGCCAACCGCGGCTCTACCGCCTAACACACTCGCTATAGTTTTACCTCTCATTTATGACGTCACTGTGTGATTTCGTACCGCCAATCATAGCAAGCTCCGTGTAATTAAAACGATTGCAAGCGCTTTGCTTGCTAAGGTTTTTTATACAAGGAAGAACGCAACATCACAAAGTTTTGGTCACCCATCCAGGGTTCAACCATGGCGAAGGTTGCTTCGTTTTCAATATCAAAACCAAACCGTTCGAATCCCTATGCCACCGAGCTCCTTATCTATAACGATTGCTTTAAATCGTGAGTAAAAGTGCATCCATTTACTGCTTTTCAAAAGACATACGGCACAGAGTCTTGCATTTAATTAAACGCCATCATGGTTGATTTTTTTCTTAGACAATTTATTAACCTCCGAAACCACAATTTGTGTAACGGAACACAGCAATGCAAGCAACGCTGATTGGCGCCAAACATAGGTAAGCTAGATGGTTGGTGTAGGGTTATGTTTTGATAGTAAATTGGCCTTCCCGATCCCGAACGTGCTTCCATCGGGGGCGGAGAGGTTTTGGAGGGTTGTTGAGCCAACCGGGTATGGGGACACCTGCAAAAAAGTCGCTTGGCTAACTTAACCCTTCCTCGCCTCATAAAAATGGTTATGTCGAGCTATTGACCTAGATTATTTTGAAATTTAGTATTTTCCGTCATATAACTATATGCGGAATTCCGCATATAGCTTACCATATTGTATTGTCCAATATGTGAATGCAACTGTAAGCCTACCTAACAAAATAAAATAAAATATGTTGTTGTTGGGAAGCCCTTATCTGACCAACTCTGTAATACCCTATTCTGACCAACTCTGTAATACCCTATTTATTGCAAATAAAATGAATTTGAATTTGTATCAACTAGCTACATATCGCTTTAAGAAAAATCGTAAAACAAATGAACATCGGAAAAGCAAGTGAACGTCGAAATAACCAGTGAAGGACCAAAAATGCGTCGAAAGGTTAAGAAAAAGTTGGTGCTGTACGTAGTTGTTGTTTTGCTTAAATTCAAATTGGTGTTATGCGTAGTTGGTATTCTGCGTAAGTGGTTTTTTCCGAGTTTGGCGTTTTGCGTAAAGTTGGTGTTTCGCGTAAATGACTTTTTGCGTCTTAAGGAACTCAACACTGCGGCTTCCTTATTTGGATGGGGTTTTTTCAGCTTCCTGTAGGAACTTTGAAAAATCCTTCCTTGGTGGGCGGCTACATAAGCTGACGAACTCTTCCTGTAGTGAATTTCATGCTTCTAGCTCCGTTAGTTTGCTCTCTATGTTGATGTCTTTTACAAAAACACATGTTCTGCTGTTCATACCTACGTAGGTATTCGATATGATAACCTTCCTTTTGAAGGGTAATAACTCAACTATCACAGAGATATGTATGTGTATAACTTTACTTAGGTACCTACCTCTTGAGGCAAAATCCGCCTCTTCCTCCGCCAATTAAACAGCATAAATCACTTCAAAATACAATACAGGAAAAAGATTCCAAATCTAAAAATGTCAAAAGTTAACAAGTTATCAGCCACGTCAAAGTACCGAAAAAAATGACATAACTCCAAGAGCCATAGACTTATTAATTAATCAAATTAGTAAACCCACGCCAAGACCCAATCAAATTGTCATTCGCGTTCCAAATACAATGAAATGAAACAATTGAAACTTTCAAAAACCGAACTCACCTTCGTCAGGCGGCGCCGGCCGATCGATGCACACGTGTTGACAGCCGGCCGCTGTCGCCGGCGAAAAAGAAAAACAAACAAAAACAACGCCAAATACGTTACAGCTAGTCCGCCAACGTCATTGAACAAAGAAACTGCACTATACTATGATACTAACACATTACATCCACCCGGCGTTTTTCCGGCGAAATCAAAACACAAACAAACAAAATAAATAAACAAAAACAAAAAAGGAACAATCAGACGCTTACTGCACTGCACGTGTCTATTACGGTTCGTTTGTAACTTAAATCGTATTGAAGACGAGTCAATGATATTGTTTCTATATTTCGGGGCTGACAAAGTATTTGTTTTGCCGTATCAGAGCGGTAGAACGAAGCTCACAGCTCTATGGCACGGTTAGCACTGAGCGCTCAGTGAAAAAATATTCAAGAGAGTAAGCGCTTACAGGCGGGAAACGCGAGTGGAAACTGGGAAACCGTCCGTCCCTGTCTAACGTGCGTTTGGAAACCTGCCCCTTTTCCCTTTTCCCTAGTTACAAGTCTCGGGATATATCGTGTAAGGCAAACCTACGACCATCGCGTTCGCTTTGATATTCATTGCTGCGCCAAGAAAGACTTTTTGGCTAATGTATTTTTTAAAAGCAGTATTGGGTGTATACTGACTGTCAAATTGAAAGATCGCTATAGATTATGATGAGTTAGATAATATAGGAGTCTTCTTAAGCTCCGCTTCGTGTTACAGATAAGCGTGTTTAATAAGCGTAAAGTTAAGGCTTATAAGCCCATTAGTCTTTGACACTTATTATGTCTGAAATCGCCGTATCGCATTAAGTCTATTTGAGTAATGTAGTCACATTAAATTAGTCAATAGTTAAGGTAATATTGTAGGATTTCTAAAAAAGTCTGTACTCTGACTCTCTATAATTTAAACCTAAAAGAATTTGCTATAACAATAATTTAAGTTATATGAATACCTAAGGCTCTTGACAGACGGACTGCATTTCAACTGCATTCCGGCTGCAAAATTACAGTTTAGATGCAGTTTGAATGCAGTTGGTACAACTGCATCGAAACTGCAAACCAACCTTGCAGTCTAATTGCAGTCGGTGTGCAGTTCTAACGACTGCACACCGACTGCATTCGGATTGCACGTCGAATTGCAGTTCTAATGCAGTTGGGCCAACTGCAATAGGACTGCAAGAGAACAGGTGCACGACACATTGGTTTGAAATGTCCGTGACGTATGTGTTTTGTTGAGATTTGTTAAGTAGCCCCACAAATCTCAACAAAACACATACGTCACGGACATTTCAAACCAATGTGTCGTCGCGAGCTTGTTACACGGTTAGCGCAGAGGTCGAGTGATCGCCTACTGCGCAACGGATCGCGGGTTCGATTCCAGTACGGGACAAATATTTTGTATGACCTACAGAAATTTGTTCCGGTCTGGGCGTATGTGCATGCGATATTCTATATTTGTAACTGCACCCACGATACAGGAGAAAATCCTAGTGTGGGCCGACGTTTTTTTTAACCAAAAAATATAGATAAAAAAATACAAAAAAGAATTAAAAACCGACCACGAAAACATTTAAAGTTAAAAATATCATAAGAATACATACAACATTACGTTTCTATATTGAAATCGGTGCTAAATTTTAAGACTTTGTAGAAGATCATCGTTTGACACGGACTTCAATACAGTTTATTTTGTATTTTTATTTTTTTAGTGAATTTAATACCAGCTCATCGAAGTAAATTGAAAGAATACGTCAAAGGGTCAATACGTGCCTATTGTATTTTAAAAACTACACTATAACTCCTAAGAGTTAAGGATCTTTTCATCATCAGCTTGATTCATTACTACCAGACGCAATTACCTGAATAGTTTCGGAAAAAAAATGAAACACGTTGGACGTACCTTTAAAATGTAAGAGTTTCTCTCGATTCTTCTGGGATCTTATCATCAGATCCCGCCTTTGGTGATAGTGGGACCACCGCAAGAGTATGGTTTATCGAATACAAAAATAATTTTGAAAATCGGTTCACAAGTGGCGGAGTAATCACGTAACAGACTAAAAAAACATACGCATCAAATTGAAAACCTCCTTTTTTGAAGTCCGTTAAAAATAATGTGTGTCAAGTATTTTCTAATTGTCTACATAACAAACATTAAAACATCATTTTATCATGATCCCAATTGAAAATCCTGAAGTTGTATAACATACAAGCTAGCAGCATCTTTTCTCTAAGCACAGTCAATGGATTTTTTTATATTCATCTAATATACAAAATATACAAAAATCTAATAAAATACTAATATACAAAAATCTCGTGCCATAGTGTTTGTTATCGAACTCCGCACACGGCTTGACTGATTTTCATAAAATTTTTTGGCTATTTTTATACCCTCAGGTGATAAGGGTGGCACTCTCCAAATTTTTATAATTATTATGGCGAAACATAATTCGCCGGCACAGCTAGTTTTATTATAGGTAAATGACTTAAAAAATACGTAAGTTCAATATTATTGTAAAGCTTTTAAGCTTTCCGCTACGAGCTTGTGGGTGAATAAGGGTCTACAATAATGCTCAGAAAAATGCCAATGTTAAGTTCATTGACCTTCAATAAGGTGTTTAGTGAATATTGATTAGACACGTCACATCACGTCATACGTAGATTGATTTTCTACTTGGGAGGTAGCGAGCCCCCACCCTTTAAATTAAAATCACTTTATTTCAGTAGTTTTATGTTATTTCGCAAAGAAAATATATAATAAATTTACACAATATATTTTTAAAGCAAAAAATATATTGTGTCAATTTTTTTTATTATCTAACTAACGGACTACTCAGGTAAAAAGTTGCCTGACAGAAATCGCCTGCGGCCATAAGGCCGCCTATTTTCCTTTTTGTGTATAAATTATGTAGCAGTATCTGTTATTTGCTGTGCAAAATGTAGTGTTGCTATCTATATTACACGCTTTTATTAACGTCTGTAATGAAATCTTGCAAGTTAAATTTGATCCATTCCCTGGTTTCCGATTGAGCTGAAATTTTGCATGCATATGTATATCTCGCGACAATGCAATGTTTTGAAGACATGAAGCGGATCTAATGCTAGAGCAGGATGGTAGCCATAGGAACTCCGATAAAACGACACAACCCCATCGAGTTTAGGCTCGTTTGATTCGTATTGACGAGTACTAAAAGCTTGTATTTTAAAAAGCTTTTTACAAGCTTTTATTTTCTTTCACCTGTCCCGGTGTCTGTAATGAAATTTTGCAAGTTAAATTTGACCCACTTACTGTTTTTCGATTAAGCTGAAATTTTTCACGTAGATGTATATCACGTGAAAATGCTATATTATGATGACATGGAGCGGATCTAATGCTGAAGCTAGAAGGTGGCCATAGAAACTCCGCAATAAGACGACATAACCCCATCGAGTTTGGGCTCGTTTGATTCGTATTGACGAGTACTTTGAGACCTTGGTTAACATATAGAATCAAAGTACTACTTTGATTCTATATGGTAACCAAAGTCTAATGCTGGAGCTGGAAGGTAGCTATAGGAAAAATAAGTTAATATCGCTTAGTCAGCTGCCTTTGATTGGATGCCAGAGAACGAACAAACATCTGCTATTTACAAAATAAAATGAGAAATTGCGCAGTCAAATAATGAAAAACTCACTTTTGCAACCAGTCGAGATGGGAGATCCAGTTGCTGTAATAGCCGGAAGGCACTAAGAGTTTTCCTGTTTGTAACTTTGTTTCCCCTATTCAAAGGCATTCACAGCCATGTCGTTTTATGGTGAAAAGTCTTGATGATTAAGTGATTATGTTTGAATAAAAAGGAATAGCTTTTGGAATGTTTGAAGTTATTAGGGCTATTAAAAAAGCAGACATTTTTGTTTTTGATGTGTACCATTACGGCTTAGAAATAGCAGCAAATCGATTTTACTGCAGATTTGCTTCTTATAGCAAAAGCGATTTTTGCTTCGAGTTTGCCCTTAGCTGAAGTGCCTTTTGGAATAATTTGAGCACATACTCCCCACCGAGGGGATCGAGCCTACCCTATATTAGGGTGATTAGGCCTTAGTCAACCACGCTGGCCCAGTGCGGATTGGTCGATTTCACATACATCATTGAATTTCTTCGCAGATGTATGCAGGTTGCCTCACGATGTTTTCCTTCACCGTAGGAGCGTCAGACAAATGTACATATGAAATTCGAAACGAAAAACACATTGGTACATGGCGGGCCTCGAACCCCGACCCCCCGATTGGAAGGCAAGTGCCGAGTCCACTGCGCCACCGACGCTCTATACTTTCATACCTAGTTACAATAAAGAATTAGTAGACTTAAATGTAGTTAGTGTAGAGTATGATAGTTTTGTCTTTTATTTACATTTATGAAGTGAACATTTTATTCGTAAGTCTCGCGACTTTCCGTCAGCGCAAAGCAACCTGACAGATGTAAATGTAAAAAATGTAAAGAAAAAAGTACATAATATATGATAACTTAGTATAGTTATATACCGTGTGATCACTTAAAATTTAATTAATCACAATTACTCGCTTTGTAAACTTTAAGTTTATTTATTGGTAAGTAGGTGTAATTTTGTGGAAGCTACACAACTTACAGTTACAAGCCACTAGTTTTATGAAGCCTGTAAAATAGAACGGCAAGCTTTTTTTGTTGTTTTTATATTGTGGAAAATGCTATTATTATCGAATATATAGTATAATGTTTATGTACATACCCAAACTAAATTGTCATAAATATACTGACCGGCTAAAGTTAAGATATTAATTTTATTAAATAGTTCTCTACGAGTTCCCTCTCTTCTCTGAATTCTCTGAGAGCTCTCTTCTGTATCAGAAAAAAAACAAGAAATAAAATCAGACTTCAAAAACATTTAAAAGTTTTTGAAGTCGGTTGGTTTTTTTTTTAATTTTTTCATCTGAATTTAATACCAGCTCATCAAGTAAATTAAAAAAAATACTACAAAGGGTCAATACGTGCCTATAGTATTTCAAAACCCTCTAACTCCTAAAAGTTAAGGATCGTTATTCATCATCAGCTCGGTTCATGATTACCAGACGCTAATACCTGAATAGCTTCGAAAAAAACATGAAACACGCTGGACGTACGTATAAAAGTTAAGGGTTTCCCCCTCGATTTTCCTAGGATCCCATTATCAGATCCTAACTTTGGTGACAATGAAACCACCGCAGGAGTATACTCTATCGAATACAAAAAGAATTTTGAAAATCGGAGTACAATTGGCAGAGTTATTGCATAACATACACACAAAAGTACATACGCATCGAATTGAGAACTTCCTCCTTTTTGAAGTCGGTTGAAAATATTTTAAAAATCAGCCGCCGAATGTCACCTTTTCCAAAGCCCCGAGTCTCCGTGGTCCAATCACTTTGTTGGAATAGTAGTTTTTGCAATAACGCCTGCAAAAATTGTTCCGCAACGTTTTATTTCCGTAACCGGTACACTTTTAACAGCAAAAGCTGAGGACCTCCCATTTGCAGTCCGTATAATCGAGCAATGAACCAGATTATTGGCGTCACTGTACTGTTAATGATAACTTCATAATTACTTTTGGGGGACGTCGATAGCTCCCGGAACTAGGAATATATTGCCAGGGTAGTATTCGGAAATATCATAAGCGATTAATAGAGTTGTTATGTTGAAGGAAACTTTGAGCACCGTAAAATGGGGCGAATAGACACAATTCTGAACTTTAGATAAGATTTAAAGTATGTTTTTATTAACGTACAACTAGGGAATAATAATAACCATATGAGTCTAGGTTTATTTAGTCTGTCAAAAGCAAACTTAACTAAGTTTCCCTTCTTATTTTAACAAAAACTTCAAAAATATACGCATTTTCTATTCGCCTCGAACCCGGGGTGATTAAATACGGTATAAGAGGTGAATAGAAAAATTGTGTAGGGTTGGCAAATTTTCTTTATAGATTCTTGGCATGTTGATAATGTACCTGGATGGAACAACATTGTTTGAACAAACAGAAACATACATGAATGATTTATAACATAAACTTCTAATTAAAAAGTTAAATAAAAGCTTGTTAAATATAGTGAAATGTCAGACAACATCACAAACATTGATCCGATTCCGTGGTACGTAGCTTAAGCACTTTTGTTAGAGATTTCGGTACCAAGGAAGTTCTTTTTAATATAGATAAACTAGCTGTGCCCGCGATCCTCGTTTTGTCATAATAAAGTTTAACGCAATAATAAATATTAAAATCAATAATCGAGGTAAAAGGTAATCCTTTCTTTTAAAATGGACAATTAGCCAAACACGAAAATCGGTTAAGTTGTTTTGGAGCTTATTTCGGACAAACCCTGTGATGTGTGATTTTTTATATATAGATAAATATAAACACCCAGACAGAACAAACAGAAATGTTCATCACATAAAGGATTGTCCTGGGCGAAGATCAAATCCACGACCCCTGGCAGGAACACTACACTCACTTGTCTGATATTACTCTAAGTAGGTAAAGAAAATAATTATTTACGTTGAAACATACTGAGACAATTTGCTCGACGCCTGAGCGATGTAAGTGCTTACTTTGCTTCGAATTAGATCCGGGATGTGCATGTATGGAAGTTAAATTTAAATATACTAGAACTAAACATGCGTGGCAACCCTAAATGGTTTTTTTCCAGTGACCCCTTTCTCGTTTCTATTTGCCCCTTCCCGTTTCTAATAGCCCCGTATGCCGTATCTATTGACCCCATACTACGTGTCTATTCGCCTTTTCCCCGTGTCTATTAACCTCAAATACAAACCAAAATTGGCACAATTCATTATTTACGTGTATATTTAAAAACTATTATAAAAATGGTACTCACTTTTGCACAAAATTTATCCCAGAGGAACCACAGATCGATTAAAAGTGTTTTCAACACCGTAAGAAACGTATTTTTCGATAAAAACCCAAAGTTTGTAGACCTCAAAATCACACAGCTCAACTGGTGCTTTGAAAAACGTTACTAAAATCACTTTTGACATACTTCATTTTAAATCGGCGTTGCTACCATATAAAAAAATGTTACCATATTAAAAATATAATAATTTAGTAGTGTTCCTATATCCGTCAACGAGTAATTGTTCTTGAAAAAACTTTCTTTATTTTTTTTTCTATTCACCCCGCATTATCTATTCACCCCATTTTACGGCATATATTATTACGTTAGTTAATTTTAATCAGTCCTAATAATAGTGCTACTAATAGAACATAGCGGCCGAGTGACGTAACCTTAACACTGAGTTGGACAAAGTAATTTTTTATGCTTAAGTTGGCTACTTGCTTGGTTGGTTATAATTAAGTTGGCAAACTGGTAGATTGCCCAACTTCTCATAAGGTTAACTTATCAAAAGGGAAAAATTCACATAAAGGCAATTTAAGCAAAGGTATAGTTAAACTGATTAGTGTTCGTAGTTAATAGTTACCATATAGTATAATAGGTATCTGGTTTACGTAAGATTTACAAAATTTGCAACCTCCACAAGAACTACAGCGTACGTTGCCAACTTGTGATATAAGATGTTTAGTGACAGTCTTACAGTACCTACTCGATAATTCACTGCCGGTCTTACCACTCGACAAACAATGCATGCACTGCTCTGCTTTACGGCTGAAATATATTACTTGAATATTAACTAATGCGGCGAATTACTTACACGATTGTTTGGATAGGCTTCGACAGCGCGCAACACGCATCATTGGCGATGTATGTAGAGATGACCAAAAATCTTGATCCTCTGGATGTTGCATCACTAAGAGCATTCTATCTAGCTCCTTTACTACTGCGAGTGTTCTGGAGAGCTTACATTTTTCTTTCTGTACTGTAGTAGTGTGACTACCATTCCAACGCGAACTAAGAAATTTAGCAACCCATTGCTATGCTCTCTATCAGCACACGTGTTCCCTCCTTACAATCGCAAATCATTAAAAGAGACATGTATAAGCACCCTGCAGGTCATCAGGGTAAGGGTGGCTAGTGCAGCTTGTATTCTCTCTTCTGCATCAACTATCTTCGCATTTGGACTCCACGTCCACTTACCTTTAGGTGGAATGGAGTCATTTGCTTGGTTCACTATAAAAAAATATTTGTAGGTACGCACAGACGACTTAGTATCGATTCTCCGTTTAATGTTGCGATTATGGGTTGAAGGAGATTGTTTAGCTTTCAGGATATAAAGTCAACATAGAACTCATTATTGTTCGTTGGATTTTTGAAGGTTGTAAAATGAAACCTTACGAGAATTACGTAGTACGTACATACGTACTCTTTAATTCTCGTAGGATATAGACCTACCCAGTAATTTCACTGCCTGTCTTACTCTTGCTTTGCCTAACTGGTTTGCGACATAAATAGGTAAGATACCACCCACTATCTAAATACGATAAAATCGTATTGTATTTTGACAGTTCACCGCGATAAACCGCTTTATCATATCGTGTTTTGATGGTTATGCTACGAGGCCAGATCTCCCTCCTTGATGGTTTTTTGTAAAATATTCAAACAAGAGTCCAATACTGTATCTAAAAGCACTACAGCTTCGAAATACGCCCCTGTGCGTCAAATAGGCGAAGTTTATCGAAAAGCTAATATTGGTGCGGGATAGCGGGGCGATGGACTGGGTGATCGAAAACTGCGGTCCGTTGCTCGATTGTAGCGGAATTAGTGGCAAATGAGGTCGGATTGGCGGCCCTGCCCGAGCATTTCACTGTGGAACTGAGAGAATCGTTCTGCATTCACATAGCTATCTACCTCGCAGATACTGTCGGTGGATCCCAATCACACGACTGCAATCGGCCACTATGCAGGGTGGCACATTTAGATCGGTTAGTATGGGCAAGTCTGTAACTATGGGACATACAAAGATCAGCAGGCCTATTACCGATCTCGTGTTTTCAAATGATATCATGATGAAATCATAGTGCAAAACGAAAAATAAGATTTTTGGTCAGATTTTTGTTCATTCGTTCATTATATTTTCATGATTGCATCATTGAAATTATGCCATAGTTATGATAACATTGGAGATCAGTAATACCAAATGAAGCATTTTATGACTTACTTAATTATATATATGTAAATTTAATCCATGTCATATGTTGAAAGATGCATAATAAGCCTGCTGTTCTTAGGAACCATGTCATCGATTTTAGTGATAAGAAAAACTGCATACATAGATTTAAAAAAAACTTGTGCTCAGTTCAGGAATCGAACCTGATCGTGTTGAAAAATCTAACTTACATTATTATTACATCGATTTCTTCAGAAAAATATTATGAATATGCTAAGCTTAAACGAACACAGTAAACTTAGAACTGCTAAGTTCCTCTCTAAATGAAATGAACAGAATTAAAATAATTTTATATCAAGTTAAACTCATACAAGTGACAAGCTTATAAATAACTGAGTCAATACAGTACAACATACAAGTTAGAGGAATCAGGATACGATTACCAGTGAACAAAACCTCAGCTGTAAATGGCATGTTGCACTCGAAGCTTTAGAGTTTTATAAACCAGAGAATAAAATTGGAATGAATTTAATATTACTAAGTCGACGAGTAGATATATTTTTTTGAACTTTTTCTGTCCAAAAAAATAGCAGGAAATCTGTAGTAACTAGTGATATAAATAAATTCAAGAACATATTGTGTAGTAGGTTTTATTAAATCGAGGGTACTCAAAGTTGAACTGCTGGCGATCTACTTCAATATTGTTAGACTCCAATCGATGGACTCTGTGAGGTGCAAGTATGTATGATGGAGGATTGTCGTCTACGTAGATAGGTTCTATGGCGCAGTTATAAGTATCTAGGGACGTTACAGAATTTCATGACTGTGCATCTACGTAGGTGTAGATCACGTAATCAAGGTAGGTGTAGATCTGCTTTAGAAAGTCAATGAAAAAACTCATACTTATTCAAAGTAGGCTAGGCTTTCGACATGGTTATAAGCGGACCGCCAAACACGCCACTCCAATTTATGGAAAAATCGACGGGATCGGTTTAACTTTGACAAGTACCAATCATTCCTTTGATAAAGCAGCCTTTCGCCGTTCGCAGGCGGTTAAAATACGAGACTCTATATCGGTAATTTTTTTTCGAGATCGACTCAAAAAGCTTTCGCGATCGACCGTTTGAGCACCGCTGGTGTAGTTTATTTATCCCAAATTAGTGGTGCGCGACTATGAATCATTCCATTCGAATCATTCGACTGTATAAATCATTCGAATCATTCGAATGATGAATGAAATTAGTAACTAATTTGATATTTGCATATAGGTACCTACATAAAGCGTGCATTTTAGTTATGATATTCACGAATTAGTACTCAATATTAGTTGAGCTCGAGCCCCTCGGTGGGGACGTAAATGAGCTGTGATGATGATGATGATTAGTTGATTGGAGTAGCAAATAAATCATATTATACGTGCATCTGAAGTGAACAAAAATATGAACACTAAGAAGAAAAACTGAAAAATTCTATTTTTAGGTTAATTTTCAATTCGCTTTGTACTCACTCTCAAACACGATAGACTTTGATTGATGTATTCGATTAAAATAGAGCGATTGATTGATTCATTCAAGGACGGGCGCTAGCGCAACAATTGTATGACATATAATGACTTATTCATTCACAACTAACAAGAGTGAAGAATGGAAATCGAATTACGAAAAGTAGTTACTAATATTAGTAGCCGTCATTCGAATACTAACATTAGTGTACTACTAATAGGTATTCAAATAGAATTAACAAATAAGTAGTTCATTCGAATAACCAGATCATTCACAATCGCGCATCGCTATCTCAAATTCAATACGCCCACTGCTGGGCAACAAGGCCAAGGGACTGCCTTTCACCCGCTGGCCTTAGTGATGAGCGGCAGACACTCGTCCGTTAGTCGGCAGGTTGCAAGGAACATGTGAGAGCGAGATTGAGTTCTATAATTTTATTTGGAACCTCTTTTATTGCTATAGTTGGCAGCTGAAACAGGGGCCCAGCTGATGGTAACTCGTAACCACCGCATATGGATATCTGCAATGTCAGGCAGGGGTATTGCTCAGTTACTGCCTACCTGGAGAGAAATGCTCTTTTTAAATCTCGTTTGAAGTTGGACATATTTATATATTTATTTATGCTTCATGTAGTACCTTGCGTACAACGGCGGACTTAATGCCTAAGGCATTTTCTACCAGTCGACCTACGGGCGGTGCAGAGAGCAAATGTGGTAGATGTACCCAAAAACAATATTAAAAATCACATCGAAATCATTTAGAATTTTCAAAACCTATACATAAATATGACAAAAAAATAAACTAAATTATTATTCACCAACAAACAGAACTGTATGTCATAACGGCAGCCAACAAAAAGCGACGTTATGACATACAGTTCTGTTTCCGTAGTTTATTTTTGAAACTTAACCTGTTGATATATTTCTTAATTATCTAAAGGCAGAGCGTTCCAGAAAAGAATGGATTGTAAGAAAAAGGAAGAGTGAATTATTTCAGAACTATAAGATGGACATGAAAGGAGATAATTGGATGAAGACCAAAGAGCTGGATTATGAAACGTATATAAATACTTAAAAAGCGGATTTAAATTATCCTAGCGCTCAGGAAACACCGCAGCTGGGAGTTCGTTCCAGAGTATGTGGAAATGAATGCTGAAACCAAACTGTGCTAGACCATATCGGTTCCAGGTGATAGGGATGAATTCTACTGCGGTGGCGGTGATGGAATGGTGAAAAGGTGACGAAGATACCGTTGCAAACCAGTTTCTCAAAGCACTTTCCTATAGGGAGCCGATAGAGCACGCAGAGAGAACCTGTTTCGCTCTTGTTATGTGTCCTACCACAACAATTCGTGTGAGGAACATTGGCGACAAAACACCGCGTGTCGCCTTAACCACAACATTACAACGTTGGACGCCGGCCAACGACGCATGCGAAGGAAACAATATTATTTCATGCCCTATATAGTACCTACCTATTTATTTATAGTTGGAAATATCAAAAGAAACTGAAATGAAACAGGTAGCTTAAAACATGTGTCTGCTATCTTCGTATGATAGGAAAAATCGCGATTTGCTAAAAATTGGAATGAAGGATAATTTTCCCTTTAAATGTACGACATTTAGGTTATTAAATATGAAATTTAATATAGTTTATTTAAATTGGATTAAAATATAATCACTTTTGCACGTCAAAGAAACTACGCCAATGATTCACAAGTCTACGACGGGAGACCTTGTAGTGGAATAAACCAGTAAGGGCTACTTCTTCCCCTGTATTGTTACAATGAAAGCTGTTTCAATTGGCTCTCTATTTCTAGGCATAAAAATTATTGTCATAAAATCATATTCCATAATTTCGATTGAAATGATCGTCAAGACGCATAATAATCAGGAAGCAGAATGGTAATAAGCATAATATTGTGTGGCAGAAAATCATTTGTTATAAGTATTAAAACCCATAAACTCGAAACACAGAACAACTTGACGCATAATTTTTCAAAGCATAAATAATGATTAGCATATTAATCACAAAGAACAATACGATTACGCAGAATTTCTCTAGGCATAAACTTGCGCGCAAGCATGCAGCAATGTATCATGCAGTATGCATGCAAGCATGCATGCAACATGCAAGCAAGCATGCAGCAATGTATCATGCAGTATGCATGCAAGCATGCATACAACATGCAAGCAAGCGTGCAATATGCAAACAAACATGCAACATGCAAGCAAGTATGCACAATGCAAGCAAGCATGTACCACGCAAGCAAGCATGCACATGCATGGTTTCTGTCACGGCTCCGACGCTGCGGGGCTCCGGCGGTCCCACGCGAGCTTATCGTCGCAGATTGGTTTTCGCTCACCACCGCAGCTTCGGATTGCTGGCCGGCTTTGCCGGCCATCCTCAGCCGCGGCGGCGAGCGTTAAAACCACCTGCTCCTCAGCTCGCGGGCCGCCTCGCCCCTCCGCGCCTACGTGGGTTTGAATAACACTCTAGGGGTAGGACAAAAAAGACTACGTGGAGTCGGTTTTGCAGCGATTCGTTTCTGTCACTAGTAGCATGAATGAATTACTTTTTCAAATAATATAGAAGATTCGAGTATCATATTTGAATAAAATAATATATGAAATGTTATTATAAAAAGTTAAGTAAAACAGAGTAAACATTATATCCTTTAAAATAACATCATTTCTAATTATAAATAAATGCCCCAAAATATTAGAGATATCATTAATTATGACACTTAAAATTATGGCAAAAAATTTTAGGACTACCAATATTATGTCATAAGAAATTAGGGATTTCATTAATTATGCTTCATAAAATTATGCCTTTGGATAATTGTGCCTTATACAAATTATGCAATGAAATAATTATGTGACGTTAATGTTATGCTTTTCGATTATTATGCTTAGTGATTTATGCCAAGCGTCTTTATGACAAACAACATTATCAAAGTTTTTAGACTTTCGCGATTTGTACACATTTTAAATACAATTAACTCGGGTCTATTTCGCGGTAAGCAATAACTATATTGACTTACTGTTAACAGTAAGTTACTGGAAACAGTAAGTTATTGTTTACCGCGAAATAGACCCGAGTTAATTGTATTTAAAACAACATTATGCCTAATGAAAGGTCCCCGTTTCAATTGAAAGCTGATCTCAAAGGAAAGTTTTAGCTCAACTTCCATTATTAGATTAGATGTGTCAGTTCACATTAGATATTTACGCAGATGTGAAGTGTTGATTTTATGTAGTTTTCAAATTTATGAATTGGTAGGTCTATTATATTTTTTGGCAAGTTATTAATAATATTTTACGCCTTACTCTTTAAAGGATATGAGAGCTTTTTGGAGTCTCGTTTTGGTTAATAAAAGCCGATCTTTGGGTCTCGTATTTAGATTATGTACATCACTATGCTTGCAAAATGATGCAATATCATCACGTACATACCTATTTTAAACAGTTGAAAATATACTGAGAGGCTAGTCATAGTGCCAATCTCTGTAAACCTATCTCTAAGATAAATGCATGAACTCAGCACATAAATCGCTCTTTCTGCACGTTTCTGTAAAATAAAAATTGTTTCAATGTTAATCAGTCAATATACTGTAGGATATCAAACTTTGACAATAACTGGAGTTAACTGATCTGGCTGTGTCAATATATTATTATATTTAGCTGCCGGAATTTATGTACGAGTATGGCGTATGAAGCTGAACTAAGTTTCCCAGCAAGTGCTGAAATATTGAAGCCCCACTTAAATGAAATCTCGAGTCTAACGGTACTCTCACGACTACATCCAGAAACTCATCATTTACAGTAACTTTAGTTGCGACCTTACTTACATTTGGAAGTGTAAATAAAATGCAGTTCGTCATCTTAGCTAAACTTACAGCTTAATAGCTGTAAGTTATTTTATAGTAAACCAATTTAATACTTCTGATAATGCATTGCTCACATTGTCATCATTAGTCTTATTTCTATTTACCTTGAAGACTAAAGACGTATCATGAACAAACAACAGGACATCACAGAAGTCTTTCGTAAAATACGGCAAATCATTTATACAGGCTGTAATGCAACCGCTTCCGAAAAAGGAGAACGCAATTTCTACTTGTGAAACTAAACAACTTTCCCCAAGGAAAGGTTTAAAGATGTGAAAAAGTTTTTGGACTTTCTATAAGAATTTCCTTAGTTAAAGTATAATTTTGTATGGATGGTGCGAAAATTTTTGTCGTTTTTAGACATATTGTTCTTTGCGAAAAGTTGTTAAGTTTCACAATAAGTAGAATCTATTTTTTTATTTGTTCCGTGTTCGTCCCAAGTTTTCGCCCCACATTCCAGAAATTTCCCTATTCGCCTCACAAACAAAATGTTTCCTGTTTCGCCCCACATTATAGAAGAGACTAAAAGTACAGTTCGCAAATTAAAAGATCTCGTTAATGCAGCATTTTCAATTAGTTGTCCCTTGTGTAAAGAAATGATTATTTATTTTTCAATATCACTTTTGATTTGGAAAGTTTAATTACCAATCTTTAAATATTAGTATCCATACTCAGCAAGTCATCAGTCTTTCGTTCAACTAAAATACGACATTGTTACCGAATGCCATCAAGCGATTGTTAACAGAATACACAGTGTACTGCATCCCACAACAACAGCTGGCCTGCTGCCAAAGCTGCAGCGAAGATGTTGGAATTTAATTTATTTCGACTGACTTTTGTTCTGGTCCTGCCGAGCAGAAAGCTGAGTAATAATGATAATGCTTAACAAATGCTAAATAATGACGCATAGGAACTAGGAAATGTTATGAACATATAAATGAATGAATTTTCATTTTCCAATTCAATTCAAACCGACTTAATGCTTACTGAATGCCATATGACATTAGTTGCACTTCAAAGTTTTAATAAGTAGTTGAATAGTTTTTTAAATTGTATTGATTTATTCATTTTTCAACTGATTTAGCATTCTTAAAGAAAATCCAAAGTCATAAATATACAAGGTTATTTTTGAAGCAGGAGCTAAATTTTGTGTGGTTGTTCAGGCATTTACGATGGGAACAATAATGACATTGCGGAAAAAATCAGCTGCTCCATACAAATATTCAACATCCACTGAACCTAGATGTATGGAACAGCTGATTTCAAGATTGGTCCCATAGTAAAAGTTGTTCAGTTTGTTTTCTGAATAAGCACACAAAATTTGGCTCCACCTTGAAAATTAAGCCTGTATGTTTTATACAGGGTTGCTTTTTTATCACCCGAAAAATTTAAGGGACGTTTCAAGACACATTCAATTCATTATATAAAAAAAAAAAAATCATCATCATCATCTCAGCCGCACAACGCCCACTGCTGGGCATAGGCCTCCCCCATGGATCTCCACATCGATCGGTCCTGCGCTACCCGCATCCAGCGGCCACCCGCGACCTTTGTCAGATCGTCGTTCCGCCTGGTCGAGGGCCTACCCACTGAACGTCGTCCGGTTCGTGGTCACCACTCAAGAACCGTTCGGCCCCAAAGGCCATCGGTTCTTCTCACTATGTGTCCCGCGCACTGCCACTTCAGCTCAGCAGTATTATAGGTGACTGTTACCACTTACCATCAGGTGGGCAGTTGGCCAACTTAATTGCAATCAAAAAAAAATTCTTCGAGCAAATTTCGGTTACTTTAGTTCTCCTGCGGATCTCCTCATTTCGTATCCGATCACGCAGGTAGACCCCAAGCATTGCTCTCTCCATTGCCCGCTGAGCGAACTTGAGCCTTCGGATAAGACCCAGAATAATGTTGCGCTTCTGTAGGTCATCACTGGCAGCAAACACTGGTCAAAGACTTTTGTCTTGAGACACTAAGGTAATTTGGACGCGAAGATTTTCCTTAACTTCCCGAACATTGCCAATCCGAGCTGGATTCGACAAGAGATCTCTTTCTCGAAGTTGGACTTACCTAACTGGACTATCTGTCCCAGGTATACATGACTGTCGTAGTTAATATTGGGAAAACTACACTTGAATAAAAAATAAAAAATACTGTCTTGTTATTAAAACACTAATTTCACAAGTTCCACTTGAATCTTTATTATATTTAAGTTATTGCGACCGGTTTCGATACATCATCGTCAGGCAATAAACCTGACGATGATGTATCGAAACCGGTAACCAGTTTATTGCCTAACGATGATGTATCGATACCGGTCGCAATAACTTAAATATAATAAAGATTCAAGTGGAACTTGTGAAATTAGTGTTTTAATAACAAGATACCATGGAGTTCCATCAAGAAATTACAACACAAAGCTTTAACTATTTTTTAAAAATACTGCACTAAACTAGTGCAATATTTTTCGGATATCTTAGAAAATTAATATAAAATTAAATAGATGAGTAATTTTTTTATTAATATATAAATCATCCTACTACCGTGTCCTGAAATGTCTCTTAAATTATCCAGGGTGATAAAAAACTAATCCTGTATAAAAAGTTTTAAATGTCTTAGAAATATACTTTCATCCCTCATTATGCTCCAGATATCAATCCAACACGCAAAAAATGTACAAAACGGACTAACTGGCCACTGCCCCTCCAGCTATCTGAAGTGATGAAATGACATCGGTGATGACGTAAAATAACTGATTAGGAGAGTATAAGAATGATCGAGCAACCAATTTTGATATAAAATCAACGTCTACCTTTGTCGGAACTAAAGATTTAATCAGAGAAACTTATCTAGATTAATCTAGGATTGCAAGAAGAACACTGAAAACGCCGCATACCATTAAACCCAGCGAACCATGTGGTATAAGAATTCTGCATTTATCTTTTAATTTATGAAATTCCGCGAGCGGTGAGGATGACAATAAATATGCCAGATTCACGTTCTGCGGTGGGCTGCCTCCCGCATGCTGCAGCTAGCGGCGCGGCCTCCCTGAAATTCCAAATGCAATTTAGTAATCCTATAGAAATTGTAATTTAATTAATACTGGCTTCGCGTAAAGCATTCACGTTAAGCAAGAAATACGTTTCTTTTATTTTGCCGCCTCCGTGATCCAACGTTTGAGGCGACGACAATTTCCGATGGAGACTGAAGTTTTCAGACCTTTACATAATGCTAGTTTTTGCAGCAGTCGCGATGCAAACGCCATCTACCAGAGTCATTTCCACATTTCTGACCTAAAACCTCGTGTCTTAAACCTCTAAAAAAATCACTCGACATTTTTTCCTGAGATATTCTGTGATGTGTATTCTTACTCATACGAGTAATTATGTCCGTGCAACATAATGTGCTTCTTTCATTCGCTTCTATCATACGTCATCTTAGAACTTACATTCTTTGCTTTTATGTCCTTTTTTACGTAACCCATTCATACTTTTTATCTGTCACTCTCCTCCTCTAGACCTATTTCCATCCACACCCATGTTCATAATTCTTGGAGTAGCGTCTCATCCTTCCTGATTTCCCTTCGTAGGTTGTAATTGTGAATTCAAAAATTACTAATGAAACTCAACACTCGGTGGACCTTTGAGACATATATGTATTCATTCACTGATGGGTCTTCAGAGACCCATTAATCAGTCTATTATTGGTGGGTCTCTGAAGATCACTCAGCCAACACATTACTTTTTAGCTTCTTTATCCTCTGCGATGAACGAGGTTCAACTCCGAAATTAACTATTTCTCTCATTAATTATCATCGATTATTATCAGTTCAAATCAATATATGACCACAAACAAAATACTCGAAAACGTACGTGCTCTACGACCACACATCAGCAACACCGCAGCTCCGCGGTCGCCGCGTCGCACACAATTGAAATTTATTAAAGCAATTGTGGACATTACAAACTGGCCTTTTTTCACAATTCTCCCCCGTCAATATTATAATTCAACATGTTCCGAGCGACTTACCATAATTCTTTTCAAACAGACGTTTATTTGGATATAATTAGAGTTTATTTGCGCTGTTTGCGCGCCCGTTTTGAGCGAGACCCGGTTTTGAGCTAAGAATGTCGAGTTGCTGAACAAAGGGTTATCTATTGATTTTTTGTGTAACATTTATAATAATTAGAATAAAATGTGCACTAAAGTATTGTTAAGTGCACAATATTTACATGATACAATGTAGGGTTTACAATTTCTATCTTTAAGTTAACTTGTGATTTTTGAATGAAGTGAAGAAAGTTATGCTTATCACCTAGTGCAGGTTGGTGCATTTAAACGATTTCAAATACACCTGGGAGCAACGGCTTAACTAGCCTTTTGAAAGACGGAGGAGCTCGAGATACTAAGTTTTCGGGCACCCATCTCGAGACGGACCATTGAGAAAGCGTAAACGCCATTATCACAGGCCGGATACGTGAACTACTGCGCCACCGAACGCAATAATAAGACAATTTTATAAATTGTCACAGTACTTATTGTATAAAAATCATAACTTAAGACTTTTACTCAAGTAATTAATTTGACTTGACTATAGATACGAGTCTTACTCTTCAATCCACAACAGAGAAATGGAAGCACCGTTGCTTGCCGGCAGAAATTGATATAACTACGAGTAGCTGTGCTCACGAAGTACGTTTCGCCTTAATATAGTTTAACGCAATAAAACTATCACATATTTAAAGTTGAACCAAATCAAGGACAGCAAGTTTCGGAGTTTAACCCGGACAAATATCGTGACATGACATTTTTATATAGACGGTTATTTTTTATCACCCTGGAAAATTTTAGGGACGCTTCAGGACACAT
The DNA here is from genome assembly GCA_963935595.1 of Schoenobius gigantellus. Lineage (NCBI taxonomy): Eukaryota > Metazoa > Arthropoda > Insecta > Lepidoptera > Crambidae > Schoenobius > Schoenobius gigantellus. Next base: position 66,663,606 of record OZ012541.1, on the reverse strand, counting down.
CCATTATTATATAAAAAAAAAAAATTAAAATTTAAAAAAATCACAAAAAATCTCAAAAAATGCTGCTCCCGACTAGTGCAGCATTTTTTGGATTTTTTAGAAAATTAATAAAAAATTAAGTGAGTAATTTTTTTTATTCATATTTAAAACATTCTAATACCATGTGAAGCCTCCCTTAAATTTTCCAGGGTGATAAAAAAATACCCGTGTATACATGGTGGAAACTTTCAGCGGGGCAGTAAGGAGAAGTACCTTATCCGTTGCAGCTACACGAAAATGATCTTATGAGACTATCCATAATTTCTTATGGAATTTTGATCCCCATTCACAGATTTTCAAAAAAATGTACAGTTAGCAAGAAAACAGCCACTTTACATAAAAACATTTTTTGATGCCAATCGATCCTGTTTCTAATACTGATCAAAAACTTCAATGGGACCAACCATCGTTGGAGTACTCAAAAAGTCACAAATTGCAAAAAACTTTTCCCGTACATTTTGTATGAAAATTTTACGCAAAACTTTTTTAGTGGCGGTTGAGTTACGTTGAGTTACATTTAGGTTCAGTGAATGTTGAACATTTGTATGGAACAGCTGATTTTTTTTCGCGATTTCGAGATTGGTTCCATAGTAAAAGATATTCATTTTGCTTGTATAAACAAGCACACAAATTTTGGCTCCTGCTGGAAAAATAACCCGGTATATTGATAGAGGTACCCGCGTAGACGACTCTAGTTCCAAGTTTCCCTCTGGTAAAAAGTTTTTACAAGTAGAGTCTTAGTTTAATTTAAAACCCTTGTGTAAATAAAAAATATTTCGTACTATCTACTTGACCGCCGTCTGACCCAAACCACAGTTTAACAATGCATTGTTAAGCTGTGTCCAAACCCGTGTTAATGACATTGTCGTGTTCTGACACCAGTAGGCCTAGCACGGCGCGTGGACTATAGAAGAGAAAGTGACTAACCCTCGTCCCGTCTCGCGTCATTGTTATATGATAGAGCGAGAAGAAACATGTTATTTGCCTCTTGTCCCGTTTTGTCCACGGTCCGTGCTGCGCCTGGAGGTCAGATAACAAGTTCTCTGATTTCGAAGAATTTAGATAAAGGTCATTTTCACAAAACAAGAAAGAGTTCTTTTGGTCCTTTCTATCTTCGGACCTATCGTCACTTGTCAGTGAGACGAGGACCATGATCTTCCGCCCTAAAAAATAACAATATCGTTATCAATTACTTACGAACTTCATTGCATTTACCGACGACTTTATTTGGACGTTCATTTAATACATCACTGTCACGTAAATTAACAATAATATTAAAAAGCAGCAATTCCACGTTGTCCACGAAGAACATGTCAGGAGCACATTAACCAGGCACGTGACGTTTGAACCGCAATGCTGCGGTCGCGAGGGTGGCCAAGCTGCAGTGTTGTAAAGACCGTGACAAAACTGCAGTGCAGTGGACACGGCAGCCTTGATAAACTATTAAGGTAACACATAACTAGTTATTTTTTTTAGAAAATAGAGAAACCGAGTTTTTTAAGCAATAAATAAGGTGTAATTAATCTTAATATAATCATCGTAATATTAATCTTAATATAAGCATCGTACTATTAATCTTAATATAATCATCGGATTTCTAATTTGAAGTCGATGCCAAATGACAATGCCAGATTCTGACCCACCATTTACAGTAATATGAAATATATGAAAATATCTATATGATTTTTTATCTCGTACTGATTTCATTATTACTTTTTAAAACTTGCGGATATTGAATAAATATTAAAATAATATGTACCTACTATTTCTGTTGGGAGAAGAACGATGAAACGACAAATGCGTTTTGTTGTACGACGTACAAACAGAATAAAATATCAATCAAGTTTTCGAAAAATATCGTTCTCTTTTTAACATTATGGATCTTATGCGCATATCGGTTGTAGGTTATTAATGTTTATAAATAAGTTTTTAACAATTCTAGTTCCTTTAATTTTTTATGTGAAACTAAACGTCAATTCTGGATTGATATTGTTTGACATTTACTTTTTCTTATGACTCTGTGGTGTGGTGAACTTAGTGAACTTATGACAAATAACAAAATGAATGAAACAAAGACGGTTTTGCTTTACAAATATTACTTATTTAAAAGATGACGCAAATAGGGAATATATATAATGATATACCTATTCGTTAGTAACGATATATATTTTTGTTAATCGGTATTGCAATTTTTTATTTAAGTACATTTACATTATATGAAGAGGAACGATTGGTAAGTTTGTTTGTAATTAATAAACTCAGAAACTGCTTAACCGATTATAAAATTATTTTACCATTAGAAATGAAGTGTAATATATATATTAGGTATATCTCTGATATCCCACAAGGTCGGAACCTATGTGGGAATAGGTAATCTATTGTAATAGGCTTAATAATTTATCGACATCGATTGATTTAACTCAACAATTAATAATGGGCTATAAAGATTAATATATTTACCTACTTTAATTATCGTAAAACGGACGAATAGGTACCTAGCCACTATTTTTTTATTAGATGTATGAAAGCGCCTATTAATTTATTGCAATTTCAGTTTTCTGCACAAATGCAGTTCTAGAAACGTAAGATAGTTGTTCTCGTTTTAGTATATTATAAAAAAAACCGCAACATCTAGAGAACTTATAGCTTTTATGTTTTAATGACCAATATTACAGCTATCAAATGTCGTTTCTCGCATTCGTGTAAATCAATTTTATGGGGTGGGGCAAACTTCTATAGAACTTCTGGCATTGTCCAACCAACAACGTCCAACCAAAAACCAACGTCTTTCCTTACATATTTTTTGCACTTTTGAAGAATATGCAGTCACAAATTAATATATATTTTTATTACCGGTTTCGTACAAATCTATACCAAATATTTCTTAACTAGATATGAGACGTAATTATTAACAGTGAGCAAAGACTGCTTTGGCTTAGGAAAGGAAAAAAAGGAATCCTCCATCCTTGATGAGCTCAATGGCCACGATGGCCTCGTTGGCCTCTATCATTATGGTAGTAACACCGTATGTTAGAAACGCAAGTTCGAATCTTTCTTAAGGCTATTTTTTTTAAAGTGGAACTTTTTACATCGCCTCAAATTTTTTCGTCCATCTATCGCATGTCGCGTTACACAGAAACATGAGATCTCTAATTTCAATACGTCATTTAAGGCGCATAGTAAGGTCAATCATAAAAAATCACTGCAGAAAAAACCGGTTCTCTTCATAAATATTGAATAAAAAAATCTTTAAAAAAGATATGTTATTATTCAACGCATTCTTTAGAGGATGGTCTTTTTAATTTTTTGATAAATTAATTAAAACTTGGTTAAAATGTGACCCAAACATGCCTCGATTTTAAAACTTTAAACCTAATCGCGTCGTAAATATTAGGTTAAATCACATACTTTTGATTTCAATAAATAAAGTGAACAATATTCTAGGGGATGGTCTTTTTAGATTTTTCTTATTCGCCTTTATTAATTTTTTATTGAAATAATTCATCTTACGCGTAAAGGTTTGCTTGAATACTCCCCTCACTCTCACTCACTCACTCCTATGTAATTAGTGCGGGACGATCGACGCAAGGTCATTGGGACCACTATGCGCCTTAAGTCGAGATTGGTCAAGATGCGTTAGATCTTTGACTTTAAATCAGTGTGGCATTAATAATAATAATAATAATAAAATCTCTTTATTTTCTCTACAATCTAACTTAATCTAATAGAAGAGTTGCAATAAGCACCAAAATACGGAGTGTAGATTGTGAGAGACTGGCATCTGAGCTAGACAAGAATGCCTGTATTACAGAGCACCAGGACTCTCCTCTCGGGATGTGGACAGGTGGAGTACAATTGTTATTTCTTAGCAAATTCAAATAAATAGTAAAGAAAATAAAAATTAAACTAAGGAATTACACTACTACAATACAATTATAGCAATTGATGGTATGTTTATGTTTATATGAGAGCGAGAACAAGGTGTGAGCGTATGTGGATGTGATTGTATGTGTACATGTGTGTGTGTATGTGTATGTCTGTATCTGTGTGTGTGTGTGCGTGAGTCAGTGTGATAGTGTTGTTTGCTCCAAAGATATTTCTTACCTATCAGACAGGAGTAAACACTCAGTTACGAAGTAATTTAAGACCTGCAAGTATTTGGTTCGATCCTGATGTAGAGTACTATATTTTATTCTACTAGTTGTTTTTTTAAATTGCTTTTTTGTTTCTTTTTTATTTTTTATTACTTTTTGTTTTTTATTAATGAGTTTCTTTTATTTATAATTTTCTTTTAAGAAGAAAATAATTTAAGTTAAGATTTAAAACGCGATTTTCATACCCTAAATCGAATAATTTTTCGAAAGTTTTCAGTTAAATGCCTACGATTCGAAAAAAAGTTTCACTCGCATCACGGCTTTTTTTCTTTTAATGAGTAACTCATTTTTAAGATAATCACACTATATTATTGTAATTTCAATTACCGAGCGCAGTATAAAACAGCAACCACCTTTTATGAAAATATGTATTTTTTATTTATGTGCACAAAGAATATGACAAAACAACATAACATAAGGAAACATAAGTACAAAGGTGCTGCTTATTACTTAAGAATTTCTGCCAGCAGCCCTGCGACAGGTGAATTAAGTAAAAGAGCAAGTAGACACTGTGTACAACTTAACTAAAAACAAGGAATTTAAGTTAAAATTAAACCTATAATAAAAATATATACCTACATATATATACCGGGTGTAACTGAACACCCCAATAACATTAAAGGGGCATATAAGTTTGATACTAAATGGACCTTCGGTGCTTGTCTGAGACCTGGAACCCCAATACTTTCAGAGTTATTTGATTTTAAACTGAAAACAAAAACTTTCAAGTGACAACCATAATCAGCTCTTAATACAAAATAAATTTAAACACAAAATGACACGTGACAGACGTGAGCGTAGTATTCCTCGTACGCTTACGTAGGGCTGTCGGCACTTAATACCAAAAAATATTTTATTTAGTTTGTATGACGTGAGCGTAGTATTCCTCATACGCTTACGTAGGGCTAACGGGACCTAATACCAAACAGTAATTTATTTATTTATTTATTTAGGTACATTAACATCATATGCATATATATTAACACAAATATACATTTTAGGGCATTTTAACTCATACACATGACAATTATAAATATACACAGCATTCACCATTAGGTTGTTATCCTAGCTAATTAAGAGTATATGAAGATTTACAAAAAGAAACAGTATCAAATGATCAATTAAACCTGAAGGATTCTGCTCAAGTAACCTATTATAAATTCAAGTTTTTATTTTATCTTTATATATTTTTAATTTATCAAAAAATATGTCAACATCACAATTAGATTGCAGCTCGTTATAATTTCTACACATGCGTATAATTGGGGAACTCAAGCCTATGTTGGTTCTACTGTATGGCGTGTATAGGATCTTAGTTATAGGATATCTCGGATATCGACACGGCACTGCTAAGGAGACCTGGCTAAGAATGTCACCACTGTCAATAATTCCGTTTAGGACTTTGTATAAAAATACCAAATCGTGCTTCTCTCGACGGGCCCTCAGCGATTCAAGATGAAAATAGGACAGCCGAACTTCATAAGGACACCACCGGTAAGATAATCCTGACACCGAGAACGCAAGATGCCTTGTAAATGAGCGCTGAATCGACTCTAGTCTCTGTGATGCTACACTATAGAAGGGATTCCAGACGACACTGGCATACTCCAGATTACTGTGGACCAAGGCATTATAAAGAAGGATTTTTGTTTGGGCCTTCTGGAACCCCTTCGTGTTGCGCTTCAAAAACCCTAGCATTCGCGAAGCTTTTTTGGTAACCGTATTGATATGCGTTTTGAAATTTAAGGCACAGTCTAAATACACCCCCAAATCGCAGATCTCATTAACCTCCTGCAGTGGATGACCATTCAAGCTATAGAGATGATCTAGTGGTGTTTTTTTCCTTGTAAACTTGATATGGAAGCACTTATTAATATTCAGTATCATGATATTCTGAAGACACCACTCCCAAATACTATTTAGATCCGCTTGTAATGATTCGCAATTACTTGGGGTAGCATTTATATATAGCTTCAATCAAGTCATCTGCAAATAGCAAAAACTTTGAGTGCTGTATTACTTGGCAGATGTCATTGATGAATATCGAAAACAATGTAGGCGAAAGGTTCGACTCTTGTGGGACACCTGAGGTGGCATAATAAGTATGAGATTTATAGCCACAAGTAGCGACTATTTGCGATCTATTTGCAAGGTATGACTCAAACCACCGCAGAAGAGGACCACCGATACCAAAGGACTGTAGTTTATGTAGAAGTATACTATGATCAACCTTATCAAAAGCACTTTTGAAATCGGTATAAATTGCATGAAGTATTTAGTTTGTATGGGAAAAAAGGTAGGTTTGTTAGCCCTAATATTTTTCCTACAGAATCTCTACTTCTGATAGATACATACCCTTAAATGTTATTGGGGTGTTCAGTTACACCCTGTATATATATACACACATACACACACATATACATATACTATGGGCCATAGTATATGTATATGTGTGTGTAGGAGCACTTTTTGAAGACCATACCATAGTCTATGGCAGCGGTCAGCAACAGGCGGCCCGCGGTCCGTATCCGTACCGTGGAAGGTCGAACCTCGGACCGCCAAATATTGTAAAATGTACCTACATAATTCGTAAAAAATAGTACTTAATCATGATCAGTTCTTTTAATGGACCTCTATAAAAAATTTTAACACTATCCGGACCCCACTTAAAACTACTTGCCGACCCCTGGATAGACCATGGTCTTCAAAAAGTGCTCCTTGACACGGCGTTTGAACGAGCCAACAGTGACACACTCTCGTATGTTATTTGGCAGCGCATTCCATAATCTAAGTGCCTGACTGGTAAAGGATTGGGAATAAAACTCTGATTGCCTGACTGGTAAAGGATTGGGAATAAAACTCTGATTGCCTGACTGGTAAAGGATTGGGAATAAAACTCTGATTTACAAGAATGGACATGGAGTAAGGTTTTGAGGTGGGATCTACAGAGGACATTAGGAGGTTTTTGAAACGTAAAGCGTTCTTTCAAATACGGAGGGAGTTTCGGGTTATTGAGAATGTTAAACAGCAGACATAATATCCTAGTGTTCCTACGAAGTCGGATCGGGAGCCACTTGAGTATTTTGCGATATTCAGAAACATGGTAATACTTTTTTTAAGCCAAATATGAAGCGAATGCAAAGGTTTTGTAAGCGCTCAAGTTTGTTAAGTAGCTCCTCATTGGCGTCCAGATAACAAGCATCAGCATAATCTATGACTGGAAGTATAAGAGATTGTACGAGGGAAAATAGTTCAATAATTGTCCGAAAAATAATTTGAATAAAAATTATGCAAGTCCTGAGATATCAGAAACAAACGACACCCTTGCAATACCTCCCACCATCCCACACTGACAATCTCATCAGTGTAAAGCTCTACGGAAATCTCCATTCGTATCGTATGTACCTACATACATAAATAATCACCGTATTGTCTGACCTGTTTGTTTAATCTTAGAAAAGGTTGTGATAATACTTTTTTAACCGACTTCAAAAAAAGGAGGCTATGAATTCGACCCGTATGTATGTAATATTTCCAGAACTGCCCAGTTTTCGTATATGTTACTCTATATCAGCGTCTGAACAAATGTGCCAAATTTCAAAAGTGTATGTATGTATGTTTTTATGTTTGTGTTCGCATATCTCCGGAACTACAAGTCCGATTTAAGTAATTTGTTTTATTGTACTGGGTATTGTTCAACTTAGGGAATACAGCAAGTTTCATCAAAATCGGTTCAGTAGTTTTTGAGATAGGGAATTTTAACCAACTTGAAAAAAAAAGTTACAAATAAAAAATTATAAAAAAAAATAAAAACCGATTTCAAAAAAGTTAAAAATAATATAAGAATAGGCACAGACAACATCACACTTCTATATTGTAGTCGGTGACAAATTTTAAGATTTTCTAGGGGATCATCGTTTGGCACCGACTTTCGATTTTTTGTAAAATAATTTTTTAATGCCTAAAACGAGACGCCAAAAAGTTCTCAGATCCTTTAACGGGCGAGGTATAAAATATTATAAAACATTGCCAAAAAGTATAATAGACCTACCAATTTATAAATTTAAAAAGTTACATTAAATCAACACTACTCAAGAAAGGGTTATTTGGATGATAAAACGGTTTGAAGATGAGGTCAGCTCAACACCTGATAATTTCTTTTGATTGATATGTAAATAAAGTCTCATGTTGCCTTAATGTATAATGTGAACTGACACATTTACTTGTAATGGAAGTTGAGCTCAAACATTTGCTTTGAAGTCAGCTTCCAATTGATGACTCTGTAACAATACAGGGAGAAAGAAATAGCCCTTGCTGGTTTTTCTTGCTGGCCCTTTCCAGTACAAGCTCTCCCGCGTAGACTTGTGAACCATTGGCGTAGCTTCTTTGGTGTGCAAAAGTGATTACGTAATAATCCAATTTAAATAAACGATATTGAATTGAATTTAATTGAATGTCACTTAACTTTTTTAAGATTGATTTATATTCATGTTTAATCTTCATGTTTCTCAAATTTTATCCACGTATCATATGAAGAGGCCCGACATTAATTTCAAAGCCATTAATTCAGTATCAAATCAAATCAGAACAATCTTTATTGCACAAAGATAACTTGATAAAAAGCTCTTTCTACTTATTCTGGGCGTTTTTTAAACTGGCTTCCAAAACGGAAGGAGATTTACAATTCGACGCGTATATTTTTTTAGGTGAGAACACACGTAACATACAATAAGGACGCTCTTGGCCTTCGTCTTATCTGATAGTAAATGACGATAGGACCAAAGATAGAAACGAGCTACACCTGGACTCCCCAACAACTGAGGAACTGGTTATCTTACCTCTAACTGTCGGAACTAGAGGTGGTTAATATATCGCATAGGGCAATAAGCGCGCTATCCTTTCATAGCGCTCATCGCGCGCTATGTAAGTATGTAGGTAACAGCTATAGCGCTAAACGCTATGAATGAACAGAGGCCCAATTCAGCTAATAAGCTACAGCCGAATCGTAACTGAACCATTGCAGTCGACCAATCGGAGCGCTTATATTGCCTTTCAACTGCTTGATGACGTGATAATGTGGCGTTCTGATTGGTCGATCGCAACGGTTCAGTTTCGATTCGGCTGTAGCTTATTAGCTGAATTGGGTCACAGGGCGATCTGAGATCGAGCGCGGCAAGTAATAGCATAACGTGTGGGCAGCGGCAGCGGCCGACTCATGCTACTAGCAGTAATCGCGTGAGTGCTACAGCTATTAGACGCTAAGCATGTTGATGCATAGCGTCTAATAGGGGTGTCTATCAGAATACAGATTTTATTTATATCGATTATCATTTTCACGATTTTTAATATATATTTTTTTCAATTCATCGAATTTTTAATCATCGCTGTTTTATATCATCGAAAAATATTTCTTTAAAAAAATCTGTTAAAGTTGTTTTGATAACCAGAAAAACGGTATATCGAACTTCCATTTCGTAAAAGTATTAAGTTATCGATGAAACTATTCATAAAAACATGTTACAATATGTATGCATAAAGTCGAGAATACACATAAAGTCGTTTCTGACGCTTCGCCGGTCGCTACCGCGGCACGCTCGCTTCGCTCGCTCGGCTCGCGCGCTTGGGACATGTTCAAACCTACGCTCGTCGCTTCGCTCCTCGCTACCTATTTTTGACCCGCCTACAGTTTCTACCTCCTCAGCTCGCGGGCCGCCTCGCCCCTCCGCGCCTACACGCTTTTATATTGCACTCTAGGGGTAGGGCAGATAAGACTTGATGTTTCCATTATTTTGCAAACTGAAACTTACGATGAAACAAAACTTCGATGTAACATTATTTCGATAAAATGTATAAAACATGAAAATAAATAACGATGAACTGTGTTTGTAGATAATAAATATTCGAGGAAACGAAAATGCGATGTAACCTAATTCTAGGATTTGTTAAATATTGAAAAAAAAGTTCTGCGATTCGTTTTATGGGTAATGAAAATCGTTGAAAGGAATTGCGATAAAATGATGGATTTCCGTCTAATAGCTGTAGGGCTCACGCGATTGATTTATTATCTAGTTACATGTAACGTAGCATGCTACGAGACGTAGCGCGCTACGAGCCTTCACACGCTTCCTAAAATATAGCACGCTATAACATAGCGTTTTCAATAGCCTGCTAAGAATATATAGCTAATAGCAGATAGCGCGCCATGACTTTATAGCCGTTTTGAATAACTCTTGTCGGAACACAGCAAGAAATGCAATTAACATTATTATTATTGCGACAAACTTAGGTAATATGATGGTAGCTAGCCAGGCGTACTCGGCAACTTTACCACCAACCAAACCAAGCTGAAAACCTTCTGCCCCCGCGGGGAATCGAACCCCAGACCTCCAGATCAATACTGGGTGGTGTCAACCACTAGACCACGGAGGCGGTTAAACTTGTCCAAGTCAGAAGTTCATGATCCATTTAGTTCTATGATTGCTGAAAATACGAGTATTAATATTATTCTACAACTGTTCCCATAATATCATAAATAAATTAGGAACTAATTATATTTTAATTATAGATTATGTCATATAATAATAATAAGAGAGTTCTTGAGTGATTTTTTTATCTAATCCCACCTTCTTTCCTTTTAAGGACTACACGTGCTGGCCCTCGTTGACTGTCTTACTGGAACTATCATTCCAATGCGAACAAAGAAATTTAGCAACTCGTTTCTATGTCGTTAAATCAAAAAATTGAGGCTCTGCCAGCACACGTTTTAGTTTTTAGATTTAGATTTAGTATACCTTAATCTATGTTTGTACGTTTTGCTTTTTTGTAATTCAGTATAATTTAGTCAAAAAAGATAAAAATGCTCGAGGTAGTTTTTAAGTCTAAAATATGGATATTTAGATGCTAATAAGTTATATTCTGAGCAAAATATTACTTCAAAATCAAAACGTACAAACCTAGATGTTCATTAAATCTACAACATTTCAAAAAATTATGAAAATTGAACTATGTAAAGAGGGAGAAAAGCGTTATCGCTTTTTGTATGAAAATTTACAGCTTCACAATCCTCTTTTACTTTAAACTACATTCTATTCTATTTTATTACAAACTTTGTTTTATTTTATTTGAATGCTATTGTATTTTATTGTATAAGTCATTGGTTTGTAACTGTAACACTTATACTGGAATAAATAAATAAATATCTTCTATATAAAACCAGCCGCTTAGTTCAACGCGTGCAAAATGCCTGCAGTAGATTTATTTTTAATATACCTCCGAGAAGCCATATCACGCCATTTTTAAATAACGCATGTATCCTCAACATGGAAGCCCGCAGACAGCTACATCTGGCATCATTGATGTTTGATATAATTAAGTTCAAAACACCGGGTTACCTTTTCTCGAAACTAAAGTTTCTCCACCACAACACAACTAATTGTTTTGAACCCAGACTAGTAAGACCTCCCCTTAGTGTACACCCGCATCGGACAACAGCATTCACTGGCAGCTTTCGCTACCACGCAACAAAGTGTTGGAATAATATTCCTCCGCCAATACGAGCTTTAAAATCTAAGCAAACATTTAAAAACCAGATAAAAAATTTACTCCTTGATTGTCAAAAAAAAAGGATTTTTTTACATCTTGCTTAGGTTTTGAATGCTGGTAACCTTTTTTGTAAAATCATATTATTATTCCTATTCTTTTATTTTTTATTTACATTTTTTCTATAATTATTGTTTCAATAAATCACCAATTTCCATAAAGTATAAGATGACATGGTATTTATATGTAATATATTCTCTTTTAAATAGCACGTATATAGGTAGTTGCAATTACTAAATAACAGCACGTCAACTGAGTGTCGTATCCTTGGTTCCCTTGGGTTGTAGCTGAAAATCAGCGATTTGCTCATTGAGCAATGAGCAAATTGCTGATTTTCAGCTGCAACCCAAGGGAACCAAGGGTACGAAAAAAAAAGGGGAAGAAAAACAAAGTTAAAAGTATGTATACATACCTATGTATACATACTTTTAACTTTGTTTTTCTTTGTCATGTTCTACATTTTTGTCATGATTGAGTTTGTATAATAGTAGTTTTTTTTCTTCATTTTTGCTTTACACCTTTTTGTATTATATTTGTTATATGTGTGTGTCTGCAGTCTAAATAAAGTTCTATCTATCTATCTAAAAAAAGTAACAATAGTTACTTTATATCTTATGATACAAGCACAAAGTTGGCGACGTACATGTGTAGGTGGTTTTTGTAATAGCAGTCGTATATTTGAGCATTTGCAAGAGCTACAGTATCACAGAGTCGTTTGAGGAAGTGGGTACCTACCTATTTCTGTCGCCAAGCAATGCTACTTGCATTGCTGTGTTTCAGTTTGAAGGGTCAGACAGGCAGTGAAATTACTAAGTATTGTGACTTGACATTATACAGGATTACTTTTTTAAGCACTAGCCAAATGTTGTGTGCTTAGCCAGACAAGCAAATTAAACAATTTTTACTACGGGACCAACCATGAAATCGTGAAAAAAAAATCAGCTTTTCCATACATTTAGGTTCAGTGGATGTTGAACATTTGTATGGAACAGCTGATTTTTTTCGCGATTTTAAGATTGGTCCCGTAATAAAATTTATTCAGATTACTTGTTTGAACAAGCATATGAAATTTGACTCCTGCTTGAAAATTAATCCTGTATATCACAAGTCGGCAACGCACATGTGGGTCCTTGTAGGGGATTAGCAAATCTTACAGAAACCACGTGTTCTGTAGGCGACTGTAGCCCACTTGTTTGACAACTAAGTGGTATAAAATATGTATGTACTGTAGGCAACTGTACCTGCTTTCCAACATTATTGTATTAACACTAGAGTACACGCGTCTCTTTTTTTTACATGAGTACACGCGTGGCCTACTATGGTATACCATTTTATAATTGCTATCAATTTGTTTTTTGGTTACGTATGAATAAAATTCCTACAGAAATGAAAAATATATTCAATCAGTCCCTTATTTTTCATAGCATTCAAGGCATACTACAGCTTGATGATCAGAGCAACCCATTGGTTGCATGTCTTGCACCATTTGTTTGTGGATCGATTTCTGGCTCTTGAGCAAAGTGCGCATCGACCGACCCGTCCCATCTTGAGGGTAACATCATACTGTGTGGCTTGAGCTGTGCCCGTTAGCATTTCTATTCTACATCTCAACTGTCGAGGAAGAGTCTCCATGGTTGCTCGAACAAAATAAATAGCAAATCAAAACAAATAGCACTTACCTAAATTTGTTAAACTCATATATACTCAAAATACTCGCGCGGACTACTATGGTAGGCCAACGTATTTGGTGGGAAATCGCAGGAAAGTGTTGACGTGCTGACCTTGCGGACTTTACTGGCTCGCTGACAAATTTAATGGCCGAGGCTAGCCTAAAATTCCAACCCACCAGCGTGGATAATTCAAAAGTTATCACTTAAAATGTCACCCTGGTCTACTATAGTAGACCACGCGTGCACTCTAGTGTTAAAAATACCATTTCCATAGACATAGATTTCCAATTTCCATAGACATCATCATTATCATCACAGCTCATTTACGTCCTTTCCGAGGGGCTCGAACCTACTCTAAGTAAGGGTGTTTAGGCCTCAGTCAACCACGCTGGCCCTGTGCGGATTGGTCGACTTCATATACACAAATTTCTTCGCATGTGTATGCAAGTTGCCTCACGATGTTTTCCTTCACCGTAGGATCGTAATAGACTACCGGTACATCTAAGTGTTGAAGTCATTGTACGAAAACGCCACAATGTCAGTCCGCCTTCAGGACCAGAACTCGAAACCAATACGACTTCCGCGAGGTGGGAGACAGGGTGACGTTATATTAGGTCCTTACCTATGAAATTGGCGTTTTGCCGTACTGGGCACTTTGATCTCATATATCTCATCTATGGTTAGGAATTCCAAATTCAAATTAATACAGCTAATTACTCATGTATTTGTATTTCGAAAATTATATTTCACTTGTTTTTTCCTCAATTGTTTTTTTTTCTTTGCGTCACTCAGTTTACTAAATGGAAAACTTGAAATATCGCTTTATTTACGAGTACGAGTTCCACCGTGGCACCAGTGCTGCAGAAACGGCTTGAAGGATTAATGGTGTGTATGGCGACGGTGCCGCAAAAGAAAACACTGTGCGTTTTTGGTTCCAACATTTTCGTTCTGGAAATTTCGACCTGCAGAACAAGCCAAGTTGATAATGAAGAATTGAAGGCTATTGTGGAAGCGGATCCATCGCAAACCACGTCCGAATTAGCTGCAGGCTGCGGTGTTAGTGATAAAACTGTTTTAATCCACTTGAAGCAAATTGGGAAGGTGAAAAAGCTTGAAAGGTGGGTATCTCACGAATTGAGTGAAGTAAATCAACAAATGCGCGTTGACTGCTGCGTTGCATTACTCAACCGGCACAATAATGAAGGGATTTTAAATCGAATCATTACTTGTGATGAAAAGTGGGTCCTGTAAGATAATCGGAAGAGCTCATCGCAATGGCTGAACCCTGCCGAACCAGCCAAACCATGCCCCAATTGAAAATTGACTCCAAAAAAGTTGAAAACAAAACAATTGATTGAAAACATAGACCTACAAAAAAGTACGGACGTAGTGTTGCATTAAACAAATGTGAAGCATGCAAGGTAAGACAATTTCATGTGTTTGTACACGACCTACACTCACACAGGCGCACCAGGTAAGACAAACCGCCGTCATTTATTGATTAGCAACAGTGACAGACTGACGTACAATTTACGTGAAGAAAATTAATAAATACCACCGTATTGTGTAGTGAAATCATGTAAAAATTACACGAAGAACCATAAAAAATCAAGCATACCATGCGCAAGCTATTTTTATTCATGATTTTTATATTTATTTTTGATTTGATGTCAATTTCAAACTAAAATCAATAGTATGATACCATTTTTTTGTACGGGAAAATCTCCCTAAAATGGGGAAATCAGTACTTGTTACAACTATGGTCAGATAACTGTTAGATTAGTCATTGTAAATTTTTGGGTAGGTACTCTACCTGTTTGTTCACATTTTGTTAATCTATACTTAAGCTTTATACTATAGCTTTATAATATTAGTATATCTATACTATACTAATATTATAAAGCTGAAGAGTTTGTTTGTTTGTTTGTTTGCTTGAACGCGCTAATCTCAGGAACTACTGATTCAAATTGAAAAATTCTTTTTGTGTTGGATAGTCCATTTATCGAGGAAGGCTTTAGGCTATATAACATCACGCTACGACTAATAGGAGCTGAGCATCAATGACAAATGTTGCAAAAACGGGTAAAAAATATACGGCGAAACGTAGTTCGCTGGCACAGCTAGTGTAAAATATAATTATAAGTTTTTTGTTTTTATTTAAAAAAAAACATCGCCCCACACTAGGATTTTCTCCTGTGTCGTGGGTGCAGTTACAAACATAGAATATCACATGCACATACGCCCAGACCGGAACAAATTTCTGTAGGCCATACAAAACATTTGTCCCGTACTGGAATCGAACCCGCGACCCGTTGCGCAGTAAGTGATCACTCGACCTCTGCGCTAAGCGTGTCGTAGAAATGAAATTCGTAAATATGATTAATGGCCGACTTCACCAACAATAACTTAGTTTTGGAAGCCCCTAAGACGTATGCTGTCACTTTTTGTCTTTAATGAAAAGAATGTGACAGCATGCCACCTAAGAGTACCCTAAACTAAGATGTTGGTAAAAATGACCATTAGTCCTAATAATTAGAAACTAGAGGACAAAGCAATTGGAGCCCATCATCTGCCAGTACTAAATGCAGTGCTCATTTTGATGAGGCAGATTTTATAACAACAGCCAAAAGACTACGTTGCTTGGTTCCGTATGCAATTCCGAAAAAGGTACGGTATAGTTTTAATTATTACATAAGTTTATTTATTCTTATATTTTTAACAATTTACAGTTACTATCAAACCCCCCGCAAAAACAATTATAAAACACTACTACGACAACCACGCAGGTATAATATTTATTTTTGTAATTTTTGTCATGGGTTTATCAATACAATTGTTTAATTCTTTCACCTTTAAAAATGTACGACTTTATTTACTGTTCTAAATGTTCTGTAAACAAATTGTGTTTACGATCACTTTTTTAATACTGATAATAATATTAACAGTATTAAGTTAATACATTTTTAAGTTAAAAATTTGCGTAGCGATCGGATTTCTCCTGTCATTATGTAAGCCATCCAAACGATCAACGAGATCGAACGTAAAGATGCATGATTTCGAAAATTGTTGCTAAAATATGCAACTACCGCTGAAAAAGAGATATGCAAATGCATTATTTATGCAGTCATTATTAATTTATTACTATTACTTGAAAATGTTTTTTAAAATTTTGCATCGCCAAAGAAGAAACTGTTTTGTATTTTACCAATACGAAAGTTAAGAAACAAATATATGAAAAATTTACGTCTTGGTTATTTTAACGCAAGTGGAATTAAATTCACTTACGAGTATAACCATATAGAAAAGTGCCTCGTCAAATCACATGCTTATTTTTAACCCCTTATATTTAACCTATTTTAAAAGTAATACTGTTACATCTTATAATCTAACAAAAACTAAGCCGTGTAGTAGTAAATATAAAAATAGCATTATTTGAATGTATTGAATCTAAAAATGGGCAAATTTATAATTTATATGGCATCCCTTAAAACAGGCACACATAACAATGTGCTGTCATTTGCATGCTTCACTCTTGATTCAAGAACGCTCCGTCTGTCTTTTTTTCAGATCCTTGATTGAAAAGTCCAAAATAATTGAGGAAAAAACAAGTGAATTATAAATTTGGAAACACAAATACATGAGTAAATAGCTGCATAAATTTGAATTTGGAATTCCTAACTATAGAGGAGATATTTGAGATCAAAGTGGCCAGTACGGCAAAACGCCAATTTCATATGTAAGGACCTAATATTACTTATGTTTGTTTAGTGTTTATGTTTAGGTACTTTAGTTACCTACCTACCCCAAATACATATACCCGCCGTAATCACCTTGTTGCCAACACAAAGTTATTCAAAACTCACTGTGCCAAACGTTTTTTCTGTTTCCTCGGCCCATATCTATATAATAGGATTCAGAAAGATCTTAATATTGTCGTCCTCACTGGTAATGAATGTAAACGCTGTGTAATATATATATATAGATGTATGCAGTTTGAGAATGAATAAAAGTAACTAGTAATTAGCAAGTAAACTTAATTACAGTTAAAATAATAAATAATGTTATAGAATGGGAGTAATACAATATTTTATTCATGTTCTATAGATTTAGAGAACTTAATTTTGTAAATTAATAGTTGTATAAGTGTTAGATTAGTGTTAGGTTAGTAGTAGTAGTATTGTGCGACCATCTTTCGGAGGGGAGAGTACTGGTGTACTGAGACACAGGCATCCGCCTAGTTCAGCACCAGCCTCTCGCAATCTTAACGATGTAATATAACGTAGCTCTTACTTAAGGTGTACTTAAGGTGTACAAAATAACCTAAGAACTAAGAGGATAGTAATACTACGGGAATACTAACCTGCGTTGCGTGCGTACGTTCACGCTGCGAGGATTATAATTAATAGTTTTGAGCAAAAAATTTTAATATTTTATGCTCGCACAAAAATTAGACTTAATACAATTATAGCACTTGTGAAATATAGCATAATATTTAATATACAAGCTATTCTCTTAAGTATATTTTATGCTCAGGTGTATTGTATTGTAAATAAGTGATTAAGTATAATTAGAATGAACTGTTTCTCTGAATCTGTTTCTATGAACTCGATGTTTCAATGTTCCAAATGAAACATATCACTGATCCGGAACATTTTACTGTTCCAGATGCAAATGTTCCAATCTGTTCGGAGTTACATTTTTGCCACGACTAAATATTACCGAAGCTGTTCACAGCTGCGCTGGTGTGAACAGCTGGAGTCCTCTCCAAAAGCTTAAATACATCCTGTATTTAAGCTTTTGGACTGGAGAGGACTCGGCGTCAACATAAACGGCGAGTACATGACTCACCTTCGTTTTGCCGATGATATCGTGGTCATGGCCGGGACTGTGGCAGATCTAAGCACAATGCTCGAAGACCACTGTAGAGTTTCCAAACAGGTGGGTCCTTAAAATGAACATGGACAAGACCAAAATCATGGTGAATTCCCATGTAGTACCCACTCCTGTGAAGGTTGGCGGCTCTACACTGGAAGTTGTTGACGAATATGTTTACCTGGGGCAAATAGTCCAGCTCGGTAAGTCCAACTTCCAAAAAGAGGTAAATCGACGAATCCAACTCGGCTGGGCAGCGTTCGGAAAGCTACGCAGCATATTCTCGGCCAATCTACCGCAGTTTCAAGACGAAAGTCTTAAATTCGTGCGCGTTGCCAGTGATGATGTACGGAACTGAGACGTGACCGTTTACTATGGGTCTCATCAGAAGGCTCAAAGTCACTCAAAGGGCAATGGAGAGGACTATGCTCGGGGTTTCTCTACGCGATCGCATCAGAAATGAAGAGATTCGTAGAAGAACTAGAGTCACCGACATAGCCCAAAGAATTGCAAACCTTAAGTGGCAGTGGGCAGGACACATAGCTCGCAGGACTGACGGCCGTTGGGGCGGAAAGTTCCTTGAGTGGCCGCCGCGTACCGGGAGACGCAGCGTTGGTGGGCCTCCCACAAGGTTTACCGACGATCTGGTGAAGGTCGCAGGAATTCGCTGGATGCGGGAGGCGCAGGACCGATCTATTTGGAGATCTCTGGGAGAAGCCTATGTCCAACAGTGGGCGTCTCTTGGCTGAAATGATGATGATGATGATGAGGAGCGTCTGACAAATGAACATAGGTATGTAATTCGATAAACGAAAAACACATTGGTACATACATGGCAGGATCGATCAGAACCGTCGTGTCATCGACGCTCCCAAAAATAACTACTGTAATTTCTTTCAGTAATTGCGTTTCTATCATCATCATCATCATCATCACAGCTCACATACGTCCCCACCGAGGGGTTCGAGCCTACCCTATGTTAGGGTGATTAGGCCTTAGTCAACCACGCTGGCCCAGTGCGGATTGGTCGACTTCACATAGGTACATCATTGAATTTCTTTGCAGATGTATGCAGGTTGCCTCACGATGTTTTCCTTCACCGTAAGAGCGTCAGACAAATGTACATCGAAACGAAAAACACATTGGTACATGGCGGGTCTCGAACCCCGACCTCCCGATTGGAAGGCAAGTGCCGAGTCCACAGCGCCACCGACGCTCTTTTTGCGTTTCTATACATATAAATAATTTCTGATATTCCTATATTCAATAGCAATTACGCGATAATTAGGCCCTGTGGGGTGACTAATATATTTTTCCCGACCGAACGATACTAATACGATACAAAAAACCAACAACGTTCCGTGAATCATCCTTGGAAATACACAGCTTGTGGGTGGTAGGGAAAAGGGTGAGTCATCGCGGCTGCCTGAAAAACCCCGAAGGGCCGACGTATAAAAACTATGCGTTTAAGTTTCTTGACGTAAATTGGACAAGGAAATGAAGATGGAATGGAATTTGTGTTCACAGATGAGTCGTAGAAAGTTGCGTTTGACGGGGTAAGTTTTCAAAGTATCAATAAGTATATATGTTATTAGCACTGGCATTTTTATCCCAATTATTTGTATCTAATACTGTAATACTATAATAAAAGTACAATTTTCAGGGTTTACACTAGGAAATAACGCAGGCATATCACCAAGCATTATTCGCGAATATTCAATATGTTGTATCCGTTGGTTCAATCAGGTCAGATGATAGAAACTTTCTCGCCATTCTGCAACATCTATTTAATATGCTATTTTATTGCTTTTATCTATACTTACTAATATTATAAAGCTGAAGAGTTTGTTTGTTTGTTTGCTTGAACGCGCTAATCTCAGGAACTACTGGTCAGATTTGAAAAGTTCTTTCAGTGTTAGATAGCCCATTTATCGAGGAAGGCTATAGGCTATATATCATTACGCTAAGACCAATAGGAGCGGAGCACCAATGAAAAATGTTTCAAAATCGGGGGATTTTTATCCTATTGAGAGCTTCCGCTGCGTGCGCTGCGTAAACGATTAATGTTTCGCAAAAATCATGTATGACAGAATTATTTCCCTTTAAAAGTTCTAAAAAAAAGTCCGCGACAACATATGTCTATCTTTTGAGGTTAGCTCACTATAACTTTTTTTATGCTAACCAATTTTTTTCTAAAATAATGCATTACTTACGAAGGTGTTTTTAT
The DNA here is from genome assembly GCA_963935595.1 of Schoenobius gigantellus. Taxonomy (NCBI): domain Eukaryota; kingdom Metazoa; phylum Arthropoda; class Insecta; order Lepidoptera; family Crambidae; genus Schoenobius; species Schoenobius gigantellus. The sequence continues at coordinate 66,643,045 of OZ012541.1, read as the reverse complement.
AAACATGATATGAATACGTTATTCATCACAAGTATTTCCAAACAAATACGTTATTTATCACAAGTATTTAATTTAAAACAAAAGTGCCCTTTACATCATTCGATTTAAATGAATATCTTAGGAGATATCGTAGTTTTAAAATAACATCACAGCAAAATAATGATCGAGTACTGCGCGCACAATGTGCAAAGCCGGCGGGCACGGGCAGTCATGAGGGGGAAGGGCGGTGGCCCCAGTTAGCTATCTACTTCTGCCGGAAGAAAACAAAACTAAAAATATAGTGTACGCACTTTAAAATAACATTAGTTTAGTTTTTTCGAGAATAACCTACAATCTACATGATATAAGATTATAAGACCCAGTACTCACCTAATAAACGAAGTCGCGGATTAAAGTTAGCGTTAGCCCAAAGTAACTATTCCACGCGGACGAAGCCGCGGGCGGAAGCTAGTCAATGATATGAGGCCTATTATTATTATGGATGGTTTTATCTGTAAGAATTATTCTTTCTCTGTCCTACTTCTTTTAAGTCAATACATCTATATTATATCTCATGTAATCTATACAAATAAATAAAATTGAAGTGTCTGTTTGTAATGTCAAAATAACAAATTTTTACTAAATGGGTATTAATGTATATCAGGTACCAATAACAAAAACACAATTTAAAAAAAAATTGTCTGCCTGTCTGTTTATTCCCGCTAATCTCCGGAACGGCTAGACCGATTTTGACGGGACTTTCACTAATAGATAGCTAATTATATAAGGTATTACATAGGATACTTTTTGCCAAAAGTTACTATTTCACGCGGACGAAGTCGTGGGCACAGCTAGTATTCAATATATCTAATACTCTTAACAAAAAGTTTTTGCATAACCGTTTGACTACAGCCAAGGAATTGATTAATCCAAAAACGAAAACTTCGAATCTAGAACCCACGAGAAGTTTCGATGAGTATAGATAGGCGGCACATTAATATTTATAAAAACAATTCAATTACACCTCCCCGGCGTAGTTAATCAAAACCGAATACATTTTCATTAGGTATTCCCGCCAAAATGGCGTACACCGAGTAATTAATATTTGGACGGAAACCCGCCTTACTCCAAACTTTGCGAATTAAAAGCGAAATATGAATTAGGGGAAACGAATTATTGTTTGAAACAAGAAAACAATTTTCGAGAATTCAATCTCACGTTATAACTTCAGATTGGTAGATGTCGCTATTTGACGATAAGCTTTTTATTTGGTCACCCATAATGAATCATTTCTAATCCTTACTAATATTATAAACGCAAAAGTTTGTGAGTGTGGATGGATGTATGGATGTTTGTTACTCTTTCACGCAAAAACTACTAAATGGATTTGGATGAAATTTTGTAGGTAGACGGATTACGACAGGGATTAACATATAGGCTACTTATTATCCCGGAAAAATAAATAGTTCCCGCGGAAAAGTAGATTTACAGATTTTTCTTTGAACTTTTAAGGCGAAACAAGGGCGAAACATAGATCGCGGTCACAGCTAATCACTGAACGCCGACACAACATTTAAATAGGATAGATATGAGATGCGTCGGTGGTGCTGCGGACCCGACACTTGCCTTCCATTCGGGAGGTCCGCGATTCGGGACCGCCATGTACCAATGGGTTTTTCGTTGTCTGACGCTCCTACCGTGAAGGCACAGAATATATAATAGTACTCCATACAGAACGGCCACTCACCTCCCCGCACTCATTTTAAATACCTCACCCCAGCCCGCACTTCGTTGTAGACATCACTGACACATAAACAAGGGCGCGCGCGATCGCTCGGGCGAATAGACGCGAGCACCGGCCGATAACAGAGACAGCGCTATGCGGGTAAAAGAGAAGGCAGTCGCTGCACTTCCCGCGTCATTTCGATTAATAACCGCGCACTCAACCCTACTAGATTCCACGCACACATTTGCGCGTGTACAAACGTCATTTGCTTAAGTAGTAGTAATAGGTAATTGATTTGCGAACGTTGAAATGAGTGTCCGGGGTGAGGTGAAGGGAAACATCGTGAGGCGACCTGCATACATCTGCGAAGAAGTTCCAAGGTGTATGTGAAGTCGACCAATCCGCACTGGGCCAGCGTGACTGACTAAGGCCTAAACTTAGGGTAGGCTCGATCCCCTCGGTATTCCGAATACGGAATACGGACGGAACGGCGTATGCGTCGCATTGGCAACGGAATCTTCCATACAACCAATTTCATTTCATAACACTCGTAAAATTTTTTACTTGCCTCAAGATGTGTCAAGTGGATTGATTATGGATCTTAAGAAATTCTACAACATTACGGTAAGTGTTTGAAGCTAAAGTTAGAATCAGCGGTAAACAAAAATGTGAACGCTTTCAAAATGCTATTCGACGGAACTGTAATTATGATCTATAAATTTAAGTGTATTTTATTAAAATGTCTCTAAAAGTGATCAAAACAACGGACCGAATGGCAAATTCCAAATTTACAGAAAATCAACCCACCTAAAGGGGGGCACGGGATCACGGGAAAAAACGCGAAATTTCTTTTGTTTATGCACAAATTGAACAATGACGTGACGCGAAATGACGTTGACGTTGACATTAACATTGTGAAATTAATTGACCGAGTTGTTGTAATTATTATTTTAGTTGTGAATTATGTGTTAAAACAATAGTGAAACCAGTGTTTGTGCAAAATTTGTGTTTTTTGAAATTTTAAGAAAAAGCGGTATTACAATACTTAGCAGCAAAGAAAAAATATTTTCTCATTTTTAGTGCACTTTGTAAGTAAATAAATAAAAGCGTGCGTAAATAAAAGCGTGCTTTTTAAAAAGTTTTTTATATAGTATTATTTTCTACTTTTTAGTTTTTGCAAACATTTAAATAGTGTACTGTATTCTACAAGACAAGCCCTTTCGTTTAATACCCATATTGCGGGGATTGTACAAAAATATGTAATCCGCCATTTTGTTGCAGCAGCCATTTTGGATTTACAATAATAGTAATTTTGCATAATTGCATTGTCATCGGAACTTAAGTTGTAGTACCAGATTTCAGCTCAATCGGACACTGGCAAGTAGGTAAAATTTATCTCGCAAGTTTTGACGTATGCAAACAGTGTGAGTTAAATAAAAGCGTGTAAAATCATTCAGACCGGACCACCCGACTTCGAGATTTTATTTGATCCATTTTTTATAACATAAATTCAAAATTTGAATACGTACGTACCGTTCAAAGGAAAAATTAGGCGCTTCGCACAGTACATTCTAAATAACTGAGAACTCGCGAGACGTCACAGTTAATCAGCTCAGCTCCTAAACGGAATCATAACAACGTTACAAGATTTACATTTTGATGGAGTGAGGATTTATTGCCTCGTAATATTACAGCAGTAACAGCGTAATATTGGTGTATATTTTCTTTCGTAAACCTGTGAATTATGGCGCTATTTTTTTCATCATCAGTTAGGATACTCTAGATCAGAGGTTCTCAAAGTGGGTGCCACGACGAGAGATCAGGAGTGCAGCGAGGCGCTCCTTATATCTGTGCTAAAAAGCAAAATTCCAAAAAAGGCACAGCAAAAATAATAAAAAGAAATAGAAAGAAAATGACTAAAATTTAAATTGTCTAAGTGTGCGACGACTTGGAAAAGTTTGGGAACCCCTACTCTAAACACCACGCAATGTGGGGAGCGATGTCAGACAACCTCCTCGTGGTGCACCTTGGGCAACCCGGCAGATTCTCTGCCGCGGGCTAATAGTCTGACGAGAGGACCCCCATGGAGGGGAGGCGTGGGCCCGCCGGGTTCAACCCGGCGGGCCACTTTGTGTGGCCACCCGCTTCATGCGGGGAAGGGCGAAATCCCCTCTTCTTGTGTTAAAAAGAGTTGAGTATTTCGCTGAAAGCCGATTGCGGCGTCTACCTTCGCTGGTGGCAGAGGTGAGGCGATTCCTATCGCCATGGTTGCACCTTCCGGGGATTCTCCCTGAGCTTCGGCTCATCGCACGGCGGTGGATTCAGTGGGGTCTCCCGTCGGGCAACCCGTTACCTACACTGAGCGGGCCGGGGGTTCGGCGCACTGAGCGTCGGACCGCGTGGAAGACAACCACAATAAAAAACCAGTTTCGGGGTGTAGAGCGGCGCAATTCTGTGCCGCTCCACAAAGCAGCAGAGCCAGGCGGATAGTCCGTCAACGGACATGTCACGGGGTCAGCGGGAGCAAGACCTGACTGTACTGGACGGAGGAGCTGCTGGTGGGGGAGGGGGTTTAGTCGGTCGGCTGGTCCTCAGCTGCTTAAGTTCTGGACTCGGGCTTTCAGTACTAACACGTTTCCGCACACGAAATCCCCTAAGACAGCGGTATGAGTAAGCTGAGAATTCTTCTGGGGAGGGGTCACCAGAAAGAAACTCGTTTGTGACCCCTAAAACGTCCATGTTCACGCCATCTCCATCTCCATCTCTCAGACAGACGTTGGTCCGACTAGGATAACTCCTCTCCAGCTACTTATACTCTGAACTCAGGCTTTCAGTACCAACACTAGGGCGTTCAATTATTAAAAAAACAAATACATTTTTATACAACGAAGTTGGCAAAAAACAAGCTATATTACATGTGCCCCCCACGAACCCAAATGTACGTTGTCAACTTGTGACTTAAGATATTACATCACAGTACCCAGTAATTTCACTACCTGTCTTACACCCTTCAAACTATAAATACTGAAATAAGTAAGATAGAATCTCGCCGATGACTCTAGGATCGAGTCTCCCTCTGTTCATATCTCACGTGAGCAGCATTTGAATTAATATAATCACTTTACTAGCTTTTCGAGCCACGATGTATAAATTTCCAAAAAACCTTGCGGCTATAAGAGGCACTCAATACCAGCAATAAATTGCGAACTAAAATTAGACACAGACTTAAACGGTTTCCCGCCTTAACCCGCGTTATAAACAATTCCATTTATACCCAGTCTTCAATTACCTAAGTGGATCCATAAACAGAAGCATATACATTATTCACTATCTGTACAATTCTAAATGAATTCTAGCTCCAAACTTCGCGCTCTTACATCTGATGGTACAGTCGCACGCAAGAAACAATACAACCTAAATAAGTTCATATTTAAACATTTGTGACACTCACAGGGTCGTTTGATTGTTAAAATTGTAAAACCAGCGAGCTACGCAGTGCAGAGGAAAAATATTCAATGATGGCAAAAAAGGGCTATAAATAAAAGTTGATATACCTACTTATTAATAAAAAGGATTATTAATATTTATATTTGAAATGAGATGAAATTGAATTTATTCGAAAAGTATCATTAAGATTGTCCCCTGTATTGATCTCTAGTTGGTGCAAAAGTATTTTATAGACTTTAAAAGTGAACACTTTGGTGTCGATATTGAAAACAAAGGAACCTCTGTAATAGTTGGACCCTGGATCGGTCCGTGCTTCGGAAGGCATGTTAGGCTGTTGGTCCCGACTGCTATTCCAACCGTTTCTACAACGTAGATCCGCAAAACCCACTGCTGAACACGGCCTCTCTTTAGATGAGGCGAAATTGGCCTACATTATATTGACCTGACTGGTTGGTAAAGCGTTTTGTTTTGAGTTTTCCATCTCCTCGCAAAGACATGATTGGGGTAAGCACCTTTTTCACCTCACCTCACAGACAACAATGGCTGCGGTCCAAAAACCACCGACAGTCATTATATCGCGCCCCGAAAACTTATAAATATGCTAACATTTGCCGGCGCGGAGAGCCGCCTGACGTCATAGTTTACATCATTTCAGACTTACGGTGCTAATATTCAACAATGCGATTCCGTAAGATTTCACTATCGAGTTCATTTCTGAAAATGCTGTTAAAACTGCTGCCTAACGGTTACGCCAGTTAGTGTGACTGTCAGGAAAAATTCTTCTGTGTCACACTGGTGTGACAAAATGGTGTGACAGAGAGTAATCCCCCGATATTTCAAGGCTATCCGTTCAGTCTTCACCGCACTGGGCCAACCTGGTTTCCCTGGTGGGAGAAAAGAACTGAAAATACAATCTTTTGTAAGAGAAGCCTGACAGATGAAAGACGAAAGTGTTAACATAGTGTTAAAAGCTATTAGTACTTAGACACTAATTTGAAAACTAGTAAACGTATTTAGATTGTGACTGTACTTACATGTAACGAATAAGTCATGCGAAAGCCTTCATTTCGGCGTGCCCGTTGCGAGCCTGTAGTACAGTCAGCTGAAGCATAAATATTTGTGCCAACGTTCGGCCATCGTTTGAACGCGCGCTCGCTCGGAAACGCGCTACGTTGCATTTTCCGCGCACATCTGGAGATAAGGGGCTTTAGCGTGGAACCGTGAGAAAATTACCTTTTTTGATGACGTGTGATATACACATTTTTTAGGAACCGTGGAAGTGTTATTATACGTGCAATAAGGACGGGAAAATCATAAGCGTCACGACAGAACAACCACCACTTCGCAAATTACCGTAGTCTGTGTAAAGCAATGCCTTATAGGGTCGCTTAAGCCACGGTAATATATACTATTACCGTGCTAAATCCCAACAGATAGACAATGTGAGTGCACACATTTCTGTAAAATCCTAGACCAAATGTTTATGGCTATGGAGGGAGACTCTGTACATACCAGGGTCGTCTGCTTAGGTACCTCCGTCTTACCTATTTCTGCCGCAAAGCAGCAGTGCTTGCATTGCTGTGTTCCGGTTTGAAGGGTAAGATATGGCAGTGAAATTACTGGGTACTGTGACTTTACATCTTGTGTCACGAGTTGGCAACGTACACTGTGGTTCTTGGGGGGGTTTGCAGTTTTGCTGCGAATCTCACAAGAGCCACATGTATTATAGGTGACTGTTACCACTTACCATCAGGTGGGCAGTTTGCTTGTTTGCCAACTTTCTGCAATTAAAAATGTGGATGATATCAGAACAGAATTAATATAAAAAAGATATGTTTAGGTGGTTGATATGATGAGCTCCTTTGAACGGAGGTAAGCACGCACCTACAATACGTCAATTTCTTAAGTCCCACGTAATAAAGGATGAGCATATTGCCACTTCTGGGCACTAAAATTCAAGCTCCGAACTTCTTAATGAGGAAATACATAGTAAACTTTTTTAATTTGATCCAGGGATTTAGCTCGTGACCTCGTGATTAAAGGTAGCACTTGTGATCAATTACAAAATAACAACATCTCGATCCAAATACGAGGTCAAATAATACTTGAATATTTATTATTTACTAGCTTTTGCCCGCGGCTTCGCTCGCGTTAAATTCGGGGTAACATGATAGATTTCAAAAAAAAATAAGACATATATCTTTCGTTGGTAAAAAAGAGTCTGTGTACTGACTTTTAGCTTCCTACCTGGAAAACTATACTAAAAATCCCATATAAAATTTCACCCCCTCTTTTAAGAGGTTGGGGGCAGATTTCCAAAAAAAAATGATGTACAATTTTTTTGTTAGTCAGAAATAGTCCGCATACCAATTTTTAGCTTTCTACCTTGAAAATTGCGGATTACACATACACTTTTCCATTTATAATATTAGTATGGATTTATTTAAGTTAATTTAAGTTAACCCTTCACACACAGAGCAACATCACCTTGCTCGGAATGAACATTCGCTGCGATCTGAACCCCAGAGACTACATCGAATCCGTCATAACTACTGCCTCACGGAAACTCGGTGTCCTGACCAACTATGCTTGTATAAAACTCAGGTTAGGTCTTTCGTGGAATATTGCTCGCACCTTTGGGACGGCTCCGCTCAGTACCTCCTCGATGCTCTGGACAGATTGCAGCGTCGCGCTATTCGCATAATTGGCGATGTAGAGGCAACTAACACCCTCGAGCCTCTACAACTTCGTCGTGACATCGCCTCTCTTAGCGCCTTTTACCGAATGCTCCATGGGGAATGCTCTGAGGAGCTCTTTAACCTTATCCCTCCCTCTCCATTCCTTAACAGAAACACGCGTAAGGGCCTTCGGAGTCATCCGTACACTGTGTCCTCCTTTTCACACCGTACCAAGAAATTCCAAGATTCCTTCTTCTGTCGTTCATCCCACACTTGGAATTCTCTACCTGCGCACGTGTTTCCTCCATCCTACAACATGGGTTCCTTCAAAAGAGGCGTGAAAAAGCATCTTTTGGGCCGGCAAGGGGCGGGCAGGTAGGAGAGTGGATGTCGTCCCTACTCTATCTGTCAACTCATTTGGGCCTCTTTCACCGCTTAACATCAGGCGGGAGGAGGTCATTTGCCGGGCCATACATAAAAAAAAAAGTTACAAAGACTCATATTTGTTAGTTATAATATTACTTATCCCATGTTAGTACCCTAAAGTAATCATTAAACACAGTTAATATCATTCACATTTTTTAAAAATAAATACGCGAATCATCTCCGCACCACACCGGTATTGATTATGCAGCAGTGGTTTACGTACTCGCAGTCAAGCCTGTTAGCAATCATGCTCAGGATACTGTTGATGCTTCTACTCACCCTGCGCACCAACGACGCACGTATTGTCGCAAAAAAGCAATCCCTGCGTGCGTCCGCGAACATGTATATAGAGACTGTTCTTCAATTTCTGAATATGTTACAGTATTGATTGCAGGAGAGTGAGGCCCACTGTCGAATATTGGACTACCCAAAGATGCTACAAGCCGCATCCAGTGACCTCTCGCGATCCTTACCAGATTGTCATTCCGTGAGGCTGGACTCCTCTCTGCCTCTACTGCCGTCGATCCTGCAAGCGATAATTTTTAGAAAGACCAGAAATTTGTTTCATGTAAGTAGATTGATTACGTAAGCCTAAACACACATTGGAAAAAAGAGAGTTCGATACTTCGATCCTACGTAACTAAGATATTTACTTTGCACATATAGCCCATGAATAGTATAATTGAATATTCATCATTCGGAGAAATAAAGACGCTACAAAACTCAGATCAAAAAAATATTAAATGAATTTTATTGAATAAAAAGCTTTATGTCTCGAGCCACATGCCACCAATCTTCGTGGAAATTTTTTAGGTCATCCCGCCAGTGGCTCGAGACAAGATTTTGTGGAGGGATTTGGAGGAGGCCTTTGCTCAGCAGTATAGGCTAGAGAAAAAAAAGCTTTATCTATTACTCTTTAAATTTAGAATAACAATGTGTATACGAAGTGCATAAAGAACCTATCTCTCATAGCACAGAGAAATTATTAATGAGAGCAGATAAAATGCAAAGATGTTAGTATGAATCAGATATGTTTAAAATTACTTGTGTAATTTAATAAAAAATATTATTTAAAGAAATATTAAAGGTACTTTCGAACAATTTTGGTGTAAAACCTTATCTTACGTTATCATTTTTACTACCTTTACATTGGGTGCGTCGAGTCGATCAAATCTTTGAAGAATGTGAGCGTGACGCGTTTTTTCATTGAGCCGAAAATGGGCAAAGGTTTCGGGGCGACACGGCCGAATTGTGAAAGATAATCTACCTTCTTGGAAGGCGCAGACAAGTTGATAACAATTTTATGTTTCTCACCTATTTCTCGAAATTCTAAAAGGGTTTCATAAAAGTCGCCATTATCTTGTTCACCTTTCTAGTGTAGTTCTTTTTTATTATTTAATTATAAAGGAGATTTGATCACGTTTGATCATGTCATCTCCATTGGAATACTAGTGTAGTCATTTGGATCTATTTTATTTTGGCTATCCTCAATAAATTAGATGAGGCCGTTTCAAACCATGTTGGCCCAGTGCGGGTTAAACTCGTTAGTTGATCGCAGAAAACACCGTAAGGTGGTGACGTAAGTCCGTGAATTGGGCTAACCTGATCCCATTGCCACCGTATTTACATAGGCTGCACAAGTATATCGTAAGTTGACTTCTTATACACATACACAAATATTATAAAGAGGAAAGATTCGATTGTTTGTTTGTATTTAATAGGCCTCGAAACTACTAGACCGATTTGAAAAATTCTTTCACATTGAGAATCCTACGTTACCCTTGATGAACATAGGCTATAAAATTATTTTTCCTACGCGAAAATATAGAATTCCCAAAGGAAAACAAAAATAACGCGGGCGAAGCTGCGAGCGGAAAGCTAGTATGTCATTCATTATATTTGTAATTAGTCCAAGGTATAACTATTGTAGTAACGCCTTCTTCCGCTACTAAATACGCGAATTTTAAAGACACCATTAAAAATATAAAAGAAAAATACACCTGGCAACTCCACCGTCACCATAGCTCATTCGTTTTTTTTGCGCTCTACGCAGCTGACACGTATTTTACATGTTGATGTTTTTCAAAATGATTTAATTATCTAAACAACTAAAATCCAGATACGCAGTGATAAAAATGGAGAAAAGATGTCAAAGTTGTTCGAAAGTAAAATGGTTATCTTAACACAAAGAAAATAACCCAAGATGTCGAAACAGTAAGTACCTACCTGTTTTGAAGATGCGTCGTAATTTTGATTTAGCTTGGCAAGAGGACCTAGATACAATTAATTTAGATAAAATTTTATAATAAGAAATATATTTTTAAAACTGCCTGCTTTCCGTGGGAAAGCGTTACCTATCAAGGCAAATGAATTAGATGATGTATCTAGGTAGGTACCTACTCGATTATGAACTCTATTCATTGGATATAGGCAAATACCTTTATAGGAAATTATGGTATATACGAGTAGCTTATATTTATGACCAAGTTTACAAAGAATTGCATTGCAAAATATTTTAAGAGGATTACCTCGCATTAACTTAAAAAATACTGCATGTTTGAAGAAGATTGTAGAAGAACCCTATTGAGCAAGAGTTATAAAAAAAATATATGTTATACGCAAGGTCACGAAGTATAGATCGTATTGATTAAAATTTTAGTTACTTATACCCAGTTGTTTTAAAAAAAATTAGAAAAGTCGCCAATTTTAAACTTATTTACAAATTCTCTCAGTAACGGCTTATTACTAATGCATGAATTTTGCATCAATAAAAAGGTAACGATGTCTTTTATAAATCGTATTGATCAGATTTTAAATAACTTCAAAGTTCTTTTAAATAATAAAGAAAAACCTAAAATACTATAAGAACCCCGCGCCAGGCACCTCCGCAACGCCCGGACAGCAATACTCGATACGAGAATCTAATCCGTTCTTGACTCTCGTAACGGGTGGACTGTACGTGCGTTTTTTTGTGCGACATCATTAAGAAGTGACAAATTTTGAATGACTTTTAAATTAAATCGGATTGTAGATAGTGTTAATAATTAAAATAAGTAATATTAAGGACAATAATTAGCTTGTAAATGTATTTAATAAGTTTTTATTTAGTATTTGTTATAAGTAGTTGTCATAGAGTGAAATTAGTTCAGATTAGGTAATAATGCCTAAGCATAAAAGTAAAAGCCTAGTGGCTCGTGGTCGAGCTCTCCAAAATTATTGGTAAGAAGTTACATTTAGATATTATGAAAAGGTTAAAATTTATTTCTCTTTCAAATATGTATCATAATGAGCCCTGAAGTTATGGTAAGGATCTCAACCACTGTATTACGTAAAATTATCGTGTTTGGCCTCATTTGAAAGAGCAGGCCCCGTATTGTGATTGTGAAGTATTATCTCCATGCAGTTTAATGACTGGCTATTTTTTATTTCGTAATGAACTCTAATACCTTGCTAATAAAGTTCATAACTTACACACAGTTTTTGTTGCCCGTAAGCCGAATGGAAATAAGAATTCATAATACGGGGGCTGACTTAGATCAAGATAGCTATGATGATTTTGTCTTCTGATGATCAGATCCAAAGGTAGGTACAGGATCTCAACCACTGTGTTAGGTATCTAGCTCAGTGGTAGGTGTTCAATAATGGACTGTAATTTTACTGATACATTTACTGGTATAAATAAAACAATATGATTGACGTATATAAATTAAGAGGACGCGGGTGTTGTCGTCGGTCGTAGGGAGCGAAGTGGGGTCTCGCGCTGTCGCCCCCGGCGCACTCGCTCGTCTCGGCCGAGCCTTGCCGATGGTGCACGAACATCCTCCCCGGGTTGACCTCTTCATGAAAGGGGAAGTGGGCAAATATTGTTGAAGGCCCGCAGGATTATCCCCTTCTTAGTCTTCATTTCTGCCACCCGTGCTGCTCCGTCGCTGCCTGGGAAGAGGCGCGTGATGCGGCCCAGTGGCCACAGAAGTGGCGGCTGTCCTCGTTCCTTGACGAGGACTAGTGTCCCCACGGCTAACGGCTGCGCTGTTGTAGTCGCCCATTTGGTCTTCTGCTGCAGCAGAGAAACATATTCAATTTGAAAACGATTCCAAAAATGCTGCTTGATGTGCTCAACTCGCTGATAACGCTCCAGTCGGGTCACGTTGATATCCATCACCTGTGGATTTGGAACAGACGTGAGTGATCGTCCAATTAAAAAGTGAGAAGGAGTGAGAGCGGTGAGATCTAAAGGATCGGATGATAAAGGAGTCAGAGGACGTGAATTTAAGACTGCCTCAATCTGATACAAGCATGTGCTCATTTCCTCATAGGTAAAGTGAGTCAACTGAAGCAACCGTTTTAAGTGGCCCTTAGTTGAACGGACAGCTGCTTCTGCAACTCCGTTAAAGTGTGGTGAAAAAGGAGGCGAAAAGGTGAATTCTATGCCTCTCTGTGCGATATCGTATGCAATATCAGACTCCACTAAGAACTTATGTAATTCGTTACTTGCACCGACGAAATTAGTGCCGTTGTCTGACAGGATACTCCGAGGTTTGCCCCGGCGGGCTACGAAGCGATTTAAAGCCGCCATGTACGCCTCTTTTGTCAAGTCGGTGGCGAGCTCGATGTGGACTGCCTTCACTGCGAGGCAAACAAAGATACACAAGTAAGATTTTATTAGCTTACACCCTCGCCCCTTTCGATCAGCTATAAATACTGGCCCAGCATAGTCGACACTGCAATTCAAAAAAGGGAATTCTAGATTAGTTCTAGAGTTAGGTAATTGACCCATTATGGGTTGTATATTGGAACATTTGTGTCTGAAACATTTAATGCAATGACGAACAGTAATTTTTGAAAGGTTTCTACCGCCTAATGGCCAATAAGACTGTCGTATATTTGCTAGTAATAATTGGGGACCAGCGTGTAATAAATCTAAATGAAATTTATTAAATATAAGTTTTGTTAAATGATGCTTGCTACATAGTAGTATGGGATGTTTGACATTGAAGTCATATGGAGAGTTGTCAAGTCTTCCGCCCACACGGATGACATCGTCAGCATCTAAAAAAGGGCTCAATGATATTAATCTGTTTTTGCGAGACAATGATTTACATGATTTTAATATAAAATATTCATGGGGAAACATTTCCATTTGGGCATTACGTATTAAAATCTTATAAGAATCATTGATGTCTTGATTACAAATAGAACCAACTCTTTTATTATTTGTGTTTTTTAAATTGAAAATAAATCTTTGTACATATGCCATGATTCTTTGTAATTTATTGAAATTAGAATGTTTATGAATTAATAGTGATGCGATTGATTTTAATGAATTATTATGTGATTGATGAAATGAAATTAAATGATTATTGGAATTTGATGTATTTTTGATATTATTTGAACATAGTTCAGGCAGATCTTTTTTCAAATTGTCATTTGGCCTTTTTGGCCAATGAGCTTTACCTTTTTGTAAAAATTGAGGCCCTGACCACCATAAGGAACACTCGCTGATAAGGTCAGCCTTTAGCCCTCGCGAAACAAGATCTGCTGGATTATCCCTAGACGGCACGTAGCTCCACGTATACTCAGCGGTGTTTTCCTGTATTTCATCGATACGATGACGTACAAACGGTTTTAACATATTGGGTGTCATACCTATCCAACCTAACACGATTGTTGAATCACACCAAAAATAACAATCACTTATTGGTAAAGTTAAGGCGCTCAGAACTTTAGTACACAGTCTCGTACCCAGCAGGGCGGCACTGAGTTCAAGACGCGGTATCGTTGTAGGCTTTACCGGTGCCACGCGATTTTTAGATGCTAAGAGCCGAACTGTAATGGAACCTAGACTGTCCACTGACCGGATGTATACACATGCGCCATAGGCCTTTTCCGAAGCGTCAGTGAAAACATGAATTTCGTGTGTCATGGAATTATCACATATTGTCCATCGGGGAATTTTTAATGTGTTGAGACAAGGGAGAACATGAATAAATGATAGCCATGCGTCATGTATTCCTTGAGATACCTCGTCATCCCAATCACATTTTGCAACCCACAATTGTTGCATGATAATTTTAGCTTGTATCACACAGGGACCAACTAGACCCAATGGATCAAAAATCTGACTAATAACTGACAATATGTTGCGTTTTGTCACCTTTTTGTTTGTCTCGATATTAATAAAAAATGACAGTGCATCCTTATCACACAACCAATGCAAACCTAAAGTTTTGGAAGGCACATTTTGGTGTTCTGAAAAATTAAGTGTATTTGGACTACTTAAAACACTTGTAATTTGTGCCAAGACCTCAGTGCTATTGGATTGCCATTTTCGAAGATGGAAGTTAGCCGAAGCTAGAATAGAACTGACTTCCTTACCCAAGTCTACTACCTCGGATATTGAGCTGCCACCACTCAAATAATCATCGACATAGAAGTCACGTTGAATTGACGATTTGACCATCTGATTGGTGGTGGTTTCTGCTAAAGTTACTAAGCACTTCGTAGCTAAATAAGGTGCGGAAGCTGTGCCGTATGTAACAGTATTTAAGCTGTAGGTTTTTAACGGCAAATTTGAGTCGGCACGAAAAAGAATTTGCTGTAATGAACGCTGTGAAGGTGTGACGTCAATAGCTCGGTACATCTTTTCGATGTCTCCAGAGATGACATACTTATGCTGACGAAAACGGAGCAAAATCGATAGAAGGTCATCCTGGACAGTTGGACCCACCATAAGGATATCATTTAATGATAGTCCTGATGTGGTTGCAGCTGAGGCATCGAAGACTGCTCGGAGCTTCGTTGTCGTACTGGACTCCCTGATGACACCATGGTGAGGCAAGTAGTAGTCTACGTGACTACCTGAAGGTTTGTGTGGCAAACTCTCAGTCATATGGCCCAAACGCTCATACTCCTGCATAAATTGAACATATCTATCCTTGAATGCAGGATCACGCTCAAATCTGCGCTCTAAAGAGAGAAAACGCTGTTTGGCCATTGCATATGACTCACCTAAGACACCTGGACTGTCTTTCAGAGGCAAAGTAACAATAAATTTGCCGTTTTCGTCGCGCGTCGTGTTTTTTTGAAAACTTTCTTCACAGGCTCGCTCTTCTTTCGACAAAAAATGCTTAGACGAAACTGAATCAAGTTCCCAAAATTTACAAATATTGGTGTTCAGTTCGCTAGCTGAAAAATTACAAAAATGCGCCAGCTTTGAGGATGATGGATGTGATTGAAGAGCTACTGGGCCTGACACTATCCACCCTAGCTTGGTATCGCACAATTTAGGCAGATTTTTACCTAATGAAATAGATGTATTGCCTAAAATGTTCCAAAATACTTCAGCACCAACCAAAATATCAATTGCTGACGGAACATAAAAGGAAGGGTCAGCGAGATGTATATTTTTAGGTATTGGAACGTTGCTAATATCAATTAAGTTAGTAGGCAAGATTTTCGTTATCTCTGGTAATATAAAGCAATTTATATGTTCTTTATAATTCCCGTTGCAAGACTCTATCGTTAAATTACAAGACTGTGTACTAGTAGAACTCTGATTGTTTATACCTGTGACCGTGGAGCTCGCACTACGTCTAGGCAACCGCAGCTTGTCGCAAAATGAACTTGTAATAAAGTTGGCTGTGCTACCGTTATCCAGCAGTATGCGCGCGCTGAACCTCTCGCCATTGCGGACCACCCGCACCAACGCTGTGGACAGCAAAACACGCGAAGAAGTAGCATGATGTATGGTAGTGTCACTAGACAGGACAACATTATCTGGAGTGCTAGTAGGCAAAGAGTCACTTCCAGACATGTCAATTGGTAAGGCAACACTAGAACTACTTGGCATAGGATCTTGGTAGGACGTTGGCTTAGTTGTATCGACATGCAAAAGCGTACTATGTTTACATTTGCAGTACTTACACCGCGATAATCTACATCTGTTTGCAGAATGCCCGGAACGTAAACAATTAAAGCATACTTTATATTCTTTTACTTTGGAAATCCGTGTTTCAATTGGCAAGCTACGAAAAGTTTCACACGTGTACAATAGATGATCATTGTTGCATAAAGGACATTGCATTTTTGTGTTTGAATTTTTATGATTTTTATTGTTAATTATTTGTTTATTTTGATTTAGATTATCGCTTTCATTTGCAACTAAGAAGCTTCTACTTTTATTTTCTACTTTTAATTTATCTGACACTTTAAATTCTATTGTCTCCAACAAATCAGCTTTGTTACCAATGAATGTACAGAATTGAGATAATGACGGTGATTTTGACAAACTACTGCAATGTTCTTCCCAATTTCTACTAGTAACAGCATCTAATTTATTACACATCATGTATATTACAAGCGTATCCCAATACTCTGTAGGCTCGTTCAATGCTTTTAGCGCTCTAATATTTTTATTTATAGTGTCAACAAGGTGACGTAATGCAGAACACGATTCTTTAGTGATCGGCTCAACATTGAACAATGCCTGCACGTGATTGTTCACTAAAAGCCTACTGTTATTAAAACGCTCACAAAGTAAATTCCACGCCATTTCATAATTGTCTCCGTTAAAATCAATATTTTTAATTATTTCCAATGCCTTGCCCTTAAGAGAAGCGCGGAGGTAGTGGAATTTACTTATGTTATCAACACAACTACTACTATGAATTAGTGACAAAAATGTATCTCTATACTCAAGCCAGCACTGATAACTACCACTAAAAGTAGGCAAATCGATTTTAGGTAAGCGAATAAAATTACTGTGTAACGATGCACCTGATTGTTTAGCCGCCGAGCTCGCCACAGCCTCGTCGCCGGCGCCGGCGCTGGCCAGCAGCCTGCGTGCCTGCGCGGCCATCGAGTAGTACCGCTCCTCGAACTGGGCGCGCTCTGCGTACTCGGCTTCCGGAGTATCCGTCTGCACCTCGATTTCCATCTGTAAATTGTCGAAATCCACATATAAGGCATCGAACTTACTGAATCGTCCCTCTAAATCGAAGCGCTGGAGTTCGGATACATTTTTATTACTGTCTAAAATAGTCAAAAAATTACTGAAAATAGTTAACTTTGCTTTTAAAGCGCTGCGCTTTTTAATTAAAACAGATAAGCTATCTTTATCAGTAGTCATGATGGAAATTTGATTTTATTGTAAGAAAAATAAACAAGAATCTGCACGAAATTAAATGAAAAATAATGAATGAAGTTAATAGCTTAACCGCGATGCGCTTGATTCAAGTCAATCGATAATAAAATGAGCAACCGGTTATCAGCTGAGCGGGCGCACTGCTGGTATGACCGTTGTGGCTAGGTAGGTATATCTACGCGGTAAAAATTACGATTGCGCGCGATTTGCATTAAGCGTGCAGATGTGAATAAATACTTGAAATTAACTTTAATGTATTGAGGCAGTGAAGAAGAAAGAAAGAAAAGGCAAATGAAAAAAATCGTTAAATTTTGAATTTAACGACTAGAAGAAATATTTTGCAAGGGATATAGAAGGAATAATTGGAACGAACTCACAGTTGTCCTTATCCTTATCCACAAGGTGACCTGAATCCCACGATGAAGCGATGACCAGCAGATTTTCAACTTCCAAGTAGAAATATCGCAGTCGAAGTCACTTCTGGAATCTTGAAGAGTCTCGATGCTTGCAATCTGTGCTTTTCTCCTTCTTAAAGAAAGACCTCCGGTATTGACTTCGATCTTCGTAAGGCGATGACCAGGCGATTTTCAACCCGAAGTCCAAAGTTCACGAACGTTCAACCCGCAGTAAAAATATTGCTTGATCTCCTTAAACGGCGCGTTCAAGGACCAATTTGTTAGGTATCTAGCTCAGTGGTAGGTGTTCAATAATGGACTGTAATTTTACTGATACATTTACTGGTATAAATAAAACAATATGATTGACGTATATAAATTAAGAGGACGCGGGTGTTGTCGTCGGTCGTAGGGAGCGAAGTGGGGTCTCGCGCTGTCGCCCCCGGCGCACTCGCTCGTCTCGGCCGAGCCTTGCCGATGGTGCACGAACAACTGTATTACGTAGAACTGTCGTGTTTGGACTCATTTAAAAGAGCTCGCCGAGGTCAAGATGACTGTACTGGTTTCGCCTTCTTGATGATCAGCTCCGAAGGTAGGCATAGGATCTCAAGCATATTAACGACTAGCAATGTAGTTAATTATTTTTATTCTTACACTAGTTTTCACATACCTACCTATATATATTTTTTACTTTTATGGGTTTCTTTTTTCTCAATGTATGTATATTCATAATCTAATAGAAATAACCACCAAAGACTCAATTACCTACTAAAAAAATATTTATGTATGTAACACATGCTACGTTATACGTGGCTACAGTGTGACGACACGGTTAGCGCAGCGGTCGCGTGATCGCCTACTGCGAAACCGGTCGCGGGTTCGATTCCCGTACGGGACAAAGATTTTGTATGACCTACAAAAATTTGTTCCGGCTTGGGCGTATGTGCATGTGAGATTCTATTGTAACTGCACCCACGACACAGGAGAAAATTCTATTATGAGGCAACGTTTTTTTAAATAATTGTTGTGTTATGTATTAATAATTAATATTACATATGCTGTACTTATCTATACACGGTTATTTTTTTATCACCCTGGAAAATTTAAGGGACGCCTGGCGACATGGTATTAGAATGATTTAAATATAAATAAAAAAAATAACCCCCCTCCTTAATTTTATATAATTTTTTTTTTAAATACAAAAAATGCTGCACTAGCTGAGAGCAGCATTTTTAGAGATTTTTTTATTTTTTTTTATATTTTTTTATTATTTTTTATTTCAGTTTTTTTATTTTTTATATAATATTGGAAGTGTCCTGAAGCGTCCCTAAAATTTTCCAGGGTGATAAAAAAATAACCGTGTATATTATAATTATGTATATCTGTTTTTTGTCTGTAAGTAATTGTTATAATGTAATAACTGTTGGTGAGTCTAATATTACGTAGAACTTTTGTGTTTGGACTCATTTGAAAAGGCTCACCGAGAACAAGATGACTGTGATGATTTGCCATCTGACGATCAGCATAATAAATTTTATAATACACTAGCTGTGCCTGCGAATTCCGTTTCGCCTCACGATAGGTTCTTTTGTTTTATTCTAGTTTTCCCGTTTTACTGTCTAATTTTTCCCGTAGGAAAAAAGTATCATATATCCGTCTCCTCGTCCTAAGCTACCTCCCCACTAATTTTCAGCCAAATCCTAGTTTTCCCGTGGGAATTTTTACCGTGGGAAAAGTATTATATATTATACCTTATATAATTAGCTATCTATTAGTGAAAATCCCGTCAAAATTGGTCAAGCTGTTACTGAGATTAGCGGGAACATACAGACAGACAGACAACGGGAACATACGTCTCCGGGACGGCCAGACCGATTTTGACGGGACTGTCATCAATAGATAGCTAATTATATAAGGTATAATATATAATACTTTTCCCACGGTAAAAATTCCCACGGGAAAACGGGAAAACTAGGATTTGGCTGAAAATTAGTGGGGAGGTAGCTTAGGACGAGGAGACGGATATATGATACTTTTTTCCTACGGGAAAAATTAGACAGTAAAACGGGAAAACTCGAATAAAACAAAAGAACCTATCGTGAGGCAAAACGGAATTCGCGGGCACAGCTAGTGTATTATAAAATTTATTATGCTGATCGTCAGAAGGCAAATCATCACAGTCATCTTGTTCTCGGTGAGCCTTTTCAAATGAGTCCAAACACAAAAGTTCTACGTAATATTAGACTCACCAACAGTTATTACATTATAACAATTACTAACAGACAAAAAACAGATAGCTAATTATATAGGATAACACATAGTCTACTTTTCCTACAGTAAAAATTCCCACGGGAAAATGGGAAAACTAGGATTTGACTGAAAATTGGTGGGGAGGTAGCTCAGAACCAGGAGACGGACATAGGATACTTTTTTCCCACGGGAAAAAATAGACGGGAAAACTAGAATAAAACAAAAGAAACTATCGTAAAGCGAAACGAAGGTCGCGGGCATAGCTCGTCGTACATTGTATAAAGGTATAATATATAATACTTTTCCCACGGTAAAAATTCCCACGGGAAAACTAGGATTTGGCTGAAAATTAGTGGGGAGGTAGCTTAGGACGAGGAGACGGATATATGATACTTTTTTCCTACGGGAAAAATTAGACAGTAAAACGGGAAAACTAGAATAAAACAAAAGAACCTATCGTGAGGCGAAACGGAATTCGCAGGCACAGCTAGTGTATTATAAAATTTATTATGCTGATCGTCAGATGGCAAATCATCACAGTCATCTTGTTCTCGGTGAGCCTTTTCAAATGAGTCCAAACACAAAAGTTCTACGTAATATTAGACTCACCAACAGTTATTACATTATAACAATTACTAACAGACAAAAAACAGATAGCTAATTATATAGGATAACACATAGTCTACTTTTCCTACAGTAAAAATTCCCACGGGAAAATGGGAAAACTAGGATTTGACTGAAAATTGGTGGGGAGGTAGCTCAGAACCAGGAGACGGACATAGGATACTTTTTTCCCACGGGAAAAAATAGACGGGAAAACTAGAATAAAACAAAAGAAACTATCGTAAAGCGAAACGAAGGTCGCGGGCATAGCTCGTCGTACATTGTATAAAGTTGAGGCGACATGGTTAGCGCAGCGGTCGAGTGATCGCCTACTGCGCAACGAGTCGCGGGTTCGATTCCCGTACGGGACAAAGATTTTGTACGATCTACAAAATTTTGTTCCGGTCTGGGCTTATGTGCATGTGAGATTCAATGTTTGTAGCTGCAGCCACGACACAGGAGAAAATCCAACTGTGAGATTCTTGCGAGAACAAACGTTCTTTGAAGAAAAAAGAGTGTAAATAAATATATGTAATCTGTATAGTGCCCAAACTTCTATGAAACGGCTATTTAAAAATGAAGCCACTATAATTATTTAAAAATTATTAAATTGATATTACACTTGACTGTGCTAATAAATGTGCTTATAAAGTTTTCTGTTTTTAGGCAATCAAAAAATCTACAAAACTCCCAAACATAAGTAAATAAGGAACTGCCTACGACGAAAGTAAAAGGAATTTCGCCAGAATCAAACGAACTACGTTCTGTCGCTATTGACGAGGGACCCATTTATGTAGTTGTCTATTGTTATGGCCAGTATAAAAGCGGACCAGGGTCATTAGGAAGCCAGTCTACTACCAGCTCTGGTATTGAACGCAAACGGCTAAGGAGTAGCTAAGCTCCTTACACCGGCTTGGAACCAAACCACCACCGCCAGGCCTACGTGATCATATCACTTCATGCCGGTTCCTTCACGCGTCTCTACCGCGCCTGCTACGTGTGCCTGCTGCCCACCTGACCACTCCGTCGCGCCTTCTACGGGTCCCTGCTGCCGTCTGCCTATTGGGGCGCTCCTATGCTGCCTTTTTTTTTTTTTTTTTTCGGTGGGAAATGCATTACGCATACCCCGCGCTTGGGAAGGCGCGGGGTTATGTCGAACTCTCCGCGGCTCCTGGGGGCAGAGTGCCAGCCAGGAACCGCGGCCTACCGACTAAAACCCACCGATGCCCCTCACATACGCCTTGGCGCGAGCACGTCCATCATCGCCGTGTCCTCCTCATCAGAAGAAGACACGCCGAGGAAGGCCGCGTCGCTGCCGGACAAGGTCATGGGAACTCGAATGAACACATCCACGACCTCGTCGGCGCCTGCTCGCCTATGGCGAGACCCTCTTACCCCCCCAAAAGGGGGAGGCCGGTGATCCCCCGGGGCATCCAGGGGATCAGCGACTGGCGGCAACCGATACAATGCAGGACCCGGGCTTCCCAACCCAGGGTCCCGCTGGTTGCCGTCAGGAGGAAGAAGGCGGGCGAAATTCCGCCTCCTCCGCCCCGTCCTTCTACGGCGGCACGGATCGGCCGAGGGATCCTCCTCCCTGGCCCTCTCCGCCGACTCCTTCTGCTTCATCACATCCACGCAGAAGGAGTTTACCGCGTCCCACGTCCTCTCTCCCTCCAGCATGGCACAGACCACGTTCTGGAGGGAGAGGTCGTCGCCGATGACGGCGGTCAGCTCACGGCGCTCCGAGGAGAAGGCGGGGCACACCGCTAAGGTGTGCTGCGCGGTATCCTCTTCGCTCCTATGCTGCCTACCTATCCTCTGAGCTGCCTATCCGAAGAGCTGTGCTGCCGTGCCTGTTCCTGCTCCGGTTATTCGGCTGAGCTGCTACTCGCCCCCGCGTCCTACCCTGTCCCGGCTAGATTTTTATATAAATATTGTTGTACATAGCTAGATCTTAGTTAAGTTAGATAATTAAGTTCGGTCGTGCCCTCCTTATCACCCTACCTTTGCATTTATTTTTTAATTATACGGTATTAACTTTAACCTTGTTTTTCTTTTAGCTTCCTCCCTTTTTTTTGCACGAAGCCTTCCGCTTCGCGACAAGGTAATAAAGTAAATAGGGCTTGCAAAAACTTTCTGAATAGCCAAATGTTGTCAAAAAAGGCACGACTGGCTGTTCATAGATGCGTTTTGGTCCTTACGCTTATGTATGGTAGTGAATGTTGGGTGTGGCAAAAGAAGGATGAAAGTAGGATTAATGCAGTGGAAATGAGAGCTTTGAGAGGAATGGCTGGAGTGACTCTGATAGATAAGTTTCGTAATAGTGTGATAAGGGAAATGTGTGGGATGAAAAAAAAAAAAAAAAAAAAAAAACCCTAATTTATTTAATATGGAAACACGCACACACAACTTGAACCTTCGTCCTAGAAACATGAAGATTTCTATTAATGAATATAAGACCGCTCTAATGAAAAAAAGTATAATAAATATGGCTCCAATATTGTTTAATAAATTACCAGAAACTATTAAATATTCTACCTTACACAAATTTAAATACAACCTAACTAAAATATTAAAAGACAAATGCTACTACAGTATAAACGAATACCTTAACGATATAAATTTCTTGGAATAATTAAATATTAGGATTAAATTATGACGTGATATGTGACATTTAATAATTAGCGGAAAATTGATACCTATTGTTATTTTTATGTATGAGGATTATTTTTATTGTGTGCTATTATTGTTAGGTCTATTATATTGTTGTTATGTAATTTTTGACATTCTTTATTATTTGACATTTTATTATATTCAATAACTAAATTTTTGTGCATGTTAACAACAACAATGTATACATATAAAATTTGCGCGTCGAAATATTCGACAGAATGTGCTGGAAAATCTATATACTTATCAACTTGTGTACACCATATTCTGCAAATAATAAATGAAATTATGAAATTATGAAATTATGAAAGAAGACGTAGTGACAAAAATTGAAAAAGGAATGCTAATATGGTTTGGCCATATAGAAAGGATGAATGTAGGACGACTTACGAAAAAAAATATACGAGGCAAATGCAAGTGGACAAGTCGGTAAGGGACGACCGAGACGAACTTACCTGGACCAAATAGGAGACATCTTGGACCTGCACCAAAAGGTCAGGTCAAGAGTACCCGTAACCGACGAGCGTGTACGAAAGCATTTATGAAAGTGGAGGACGCTAGAGACGTATGCTGAGACCTACGAGCATTTAACCCAATAGAGATGTAATTCATGCGAATTCAAAAGAAAACAAGAGTGTCAACTAGCTGCGGTGCGCCGGAGGTTGTGATCGCTCCGAGCATCTCCGAGGTAATCCGATAGATTCCGATGCATTGCGTGCCCGATCGCTAAGGCGAGGTGTTATAGGCCCTACTCACGATGCAATTTCGCTAGCAATTTGTTGCTGCGATCTGTTGCAATGCAACAGATTGCGACGTGAATAGGAAGGTTGCAGGTTCAAGCAATTTATCGCAGGTCGCATCGCCCGCGCTAGCGACCGACTGATTGCTGCAACATATTGCGACGTGAATAGCGCGGTTGCATGCAACTTGGCTCAGTCGCACGTGTGCCGCTTAGTCAGCCACACCTTTGTGGTGTAGGTAGCGTTTAGAATTCATAGTAATGAAAATGATCCGCAGAGAAAAAATTGAGAAATCTTCTGGTTCCAAATGAAACATAATGTTGTTTTGCGATATTTTATTTTGTAGTTGTTACCATTTTTTACCTAAAACTGTTTTTTCTTTCTTCTCCTCGCAGGTGTTTAAATTGTATAAGCAAGAGCTAATGCAAATGCTACTTTTTAGGGTTCCGTTATCAAAGAGTAAAAACGGGACCCTTTTAGTAAGACTCCGTTGTCCGTCTGTCTGTCCGTTCGTCCGCTTGTTTGTCACTAGGCTGTAACTCATGAACATAGACAGTTGAAATTTTCACAGATAATGTATTTCTGTCGTCGCAAATATTTAAGGGGGCCGCCATACAACAAATGTGATTTTTTTGCCGTTTTTTGCTCAATATTAATAACGGCAACAGGTAGACGCTTGAAATATTCACCGAATATTTAGTTGTATAATATATTTACTTTAAAAATAAATAATAAAATTAAAATAAAATAAATATTTAAGAGAGAAAATATTTAAGCTGCCATACAACAATTTTGATTTTTCGCCGTTTTTTGTATAGGTAATTGTACGGAACCCTTAGTGCGCGAGTTCGACTCGCACTTGGCCGGTTTTTGAAATCTAGATAGCGTTGGTAGCATTATAATACGATTCGGTACGTAGGTGTGTACACGTTGTGACGTTAAGGCGTTTGTTCGCAAAATGAAATTGCAAGCGAAGTTGCATAGGTGAGAAGAGCACGTGCAACCGCGATTGCAACATGTTGCAGCAACAGATCGCAAGTTGGATTGCATCGTGAGTAGGGCCTATTAAGGACTATTATGCGTGCGTCGCGAGCGGTCGCGAGATTCTTTACGACGATGAGAGATGGACACACATTTACAATTAAATAAATATTTAAAAATATCCCCTATACCCTGGTTACCATCTAGCACTAAAGTACTCATCAAGACGAATCAAACGAGCCCATACTCGATGTGGCTATGTCGATTAATTAATGAGTTCCTATGGCCATATTCCAGTTCCATCATTAGACCCTGGTTAACCTCTAGCACCAAAGTACTCGTCAAGACGAATCAAACGAGCCGAGGCTCGATGGGGTTGCGTCGTTGCTTTACTGAGTTTCTATGGCCACATTCCAGCTCCATCATCAGACCCTGGTTACCATGTAGCACCAAAGTACTCGTCAAGACGAATCAAACGAGCCCAAACTCGATTAGGATGTGTCATTTCATTGCGAAGTTTCTATGGCCACCTTCCAGCTCCATCATCAGATGTGACGCGATTTACACTTGTATGCTAAATTTTAGATCAATCGGTAACCGGGAAGTGGATCAAATTTAATTTGCAAGATTTGATGACAAACATCGACATAGGTGAAAGTAAATAAAATAAAAAAAAAAAACATCAAAATCCGTTGCGTAGTTTTAAAGATCTTAACATACTAGGGACAGACAGCGGAAAGCGACTTTGTTTTATACTATGTAGTGATGAGAAAATATATGTCGCTCAGAGAGCGATTAAAGTAGGCAAAATAACACTGACTGGGCGGCGTGTCTGTAGTCTTATTTTATCTTGAGCTTGATACTTTGTAGTGCAGTTGTCTAGAAAGAGATGGCGTTAACGTGGGAATACTTTTACCAGCGGGCAAATGGTATTACGTCATTAGGTATTACGTTATTACGTTATTAGGTATTACGTCATTGGGCGACGTAATACCCTTAATTGAGGTTGCCTATGTAGATAAAGTTTCTTGAAAACTGCAAACTGTTAGATGGTCCATAACATAACATGGAAATTCCTAATATCCTTCTAAAACTTGAGATAAATTACTCGAAAAATAAAGTCAAAGGATATGAGTTTTGCAATAGCTGTAATATCACAAGTATTGACTTCAATTTCCAAACAATCTTCTTAAAATATCTGAGTGATGTCTTTAGATTACAATGCAATAAGTTTACAATTTCAGTACACCAGGATCAGAAGGAAACATGACTATGCTTTTATAAAAGACCTAATAGAAGCTATTAAAAGCAATAAGAGGGATGAATATTTGTACTCCAATAAAAGTGTAAAATTATTTACAGTCATAAAAATAATGATAAACATTCTAAAATATAAGCCATGTATAAAAACCTCAAAAATTTGCTTCTAGTTTGAAAACCTACCAGCAGCCTGTGTGTTGCAATAAGCAGCCTGTGCGCTGCAATAATTTCTAACAATATCCTCCTCGGAGAGGCTCAGAGAGAGGGCCAACCTCAACTATCATTCAGGTCACGAATGAACATGCTCTGTTTTCAGCAGCCAGTCTCGAACCAATTATCCATAGACCCCATATTTTTACCCATCGTGGGAATAAATAACGGAGGTCAATTAATTTTAAAAGTGGATAAGAGACTATGTAATACATTTTGTTACTATTTTGAATCAACTTTATTATCCACTGGACAATAATAAATATTGTGAAATGGATAATTATACAAACAAATTAACAACTGCATAGGTAGCAGAAATGCTTGGCCCCATGCAAAGATTTCTAGAGTTTTACTATTCCTAAAAGGATGGTTCCATAGATTTATTTTAAAATAAAATAATGATTCCTTAAAATAAGTTGATAATAAGTTTATTGAAAATCTACACTTTCAAATGAAGATTTCATGTTATAGATTTGATTAAATTAATGCATGCACTATTTACATCCAAATTATTCATAACGAAGAAAATTGTTAATTTTTATGTTTGAATAATTGTATGAATACAATTGCTTTTACCATGCGGGTTAAATACAGTACATACATACCTTAACCATTTGTCTCAATTCAATTTCAGGTATTTTTATTAAAAAAAAATGTGTATTTTTATATTGTAAAAAATATATATATATTTAAGAAAAAGCTGAATAAAGAACATAATAATAATTAAAATTAATAAATGTTTGGCGACTCAATCAATAAGAAATGTTAGTTATTGTAATTTTAAACTATAACTTATAACGGTTTACAATAGTTAGGCTTTATTTTTTAAATAAAAATAAAATTTTATTAATTTTATTCAATGTAAAATAATTTGTATGTTTTAAAATATATTCCTTGGATATGACTTTAAAGATTAAGTGCAATAGAAAGGAAATGTATCACACTATTAGTCATCATCACTTATAAATAAATTTGGTTTGTAATTTTGCTCAATGTTTCATTAGGAATGGCAGTTTAATTGTTTACACTTTGAGCTCAGATAGATATAAGTTTATGACTTTGAACGTTTGGGGGGCAATTACAACATGCTTATGTATATGAAAATGTTCAAATGTTGATACTTTTACCATAGGATTAATTTTTTTATAAAAGAAGAAGAAACTCCTTTTCTTTGATTTTGAAATTTTTGCAGAGTTATAACTGACAGAGCTTAAGGAATCTAAGTATTTCCTTTTTAGACCATTACCACTCAGGCTTACTGCAAAGAAATAGTGTCTCATTCAGATCTATCCAATGTTTTAATACCAAAAGTTTCTTTTTTCCAATCTTATGTTTATTTTTAAAGCATAAGCATCACATCAATCATTGCATTTTCACTGTTCAGCTCTTACACCAATTATCTAACTATAGGCAATAGAATAAGGTCAGATGATAAAATTAAAAAATGGATAAAACGAGTTAAAAGACTATGTCTGGCAAAGCCAATGTATGTCAGCATAATGAAATATGGCATATGCAATCCTGCCATAGTTTTATATTACCTTAAGCATGGGTCATCTAGAAACCTGACATTGAAATAACCTAGACTCAAGAAAACTGACATTAAAAACTGCTATTATTGCCCAAAAAGTCACAAATCCTATACATAATTAGTTATGTATTAATTATAGTTTTCTCAAATTAAGATGGCTATTTTAAGAGATATTAAAAGTTCTATGACAGCGACACTTAAGCAAGTTGTCTCTTCTCTATTTAAAGATTATTCCAGATATTTTACTTGTGAGAACTTTGTTATTGCTTTAGAAGTAACAAATAATGAAGGACCATAGAAATAAACATTTGATAAATTTATTTAAGACTTAAAATACTACTACTCAATCCATTAGTAGATGACTAAAGCAAACAATGGAGGAAAGTTAATCTAATTGTTCATCTTTCATATTAATATTCTATTTATTCATCACCCTCCAAACAATATGCTTCAAATTATCATGCATATAGGGCAGGATTAACTATTTATAATATTCTAAAGGCGAATAAAAATTTTCAGTAAATCACTATTTTACATTTTCGCGTGGCGATTATGTACTCTGTCCGTGGGACAGGCTGAAGGACATATATCTTTCAAAGCACATAAAAAATTTTTTTTAGGGAATCGTTAATTCTACATTTTCGCGTGGCGAGGATGTAGGTACTCTGTCCGTGGGACAAGTTAAAGGACAAATATATGTCCAGGCATATGAATGATTTTAAGGAATTGTTAATTCTACATTATCGCGTGGCGATTATGTACTCTGTCCGTGGGACAGTCCTAAGGAATTGTTAATTCTACATTTTCGCGTGGCGATTATGTACTCTGTCCATGGGACATTCCAAAGTACAAATAGGTACCTATAATGGTAAATGATTGATTTCAGGATTTTATTACTATTACGTTTGTGGAACAGACTAAGGCTAAATTATTTTTAATGTATTTGATATTCATTATTAACTTCTGTACTTACAAATATTTCACTAAGGCAAAATTAATTGAGTCTCTGTACTGTACAGTGAAATCCCATTAGGTTTCAATCTGGAAAGGGAACCGAAACTTACAAAGAGTTAGATAACACATTGGGTGGCATATCCCCACTATTGGATGATCTAATAAATTATCGATATTTGCTAAATATTATAATATACCACGCCAGTTAGATTGGCAAAGCTTTTTGCCACGGCTGGTAGTTCTTGAAATTTATAGTTATTATATGGTTAACATGAAACTGTTAACACAAGTAAACGTTATCTACATTATGAAATAAATATTGAATGTTATTGAATACCTATTGACAGTTAGTAAATAGGTACTAATGTTTACCTATTTATCAAAAACTCTAAACATCTACAATAGTTATACCTTGGACTAATTACAAATATAATGATAGGATTAAACGAACTTACCTAAAGTGAAGTTCAATCCATATTATATGAAGTAATTAGTCCAAGGTATGGAGCATCCCACCCTTCCCTTTTGAAGTAATAAATTACTAACCCAATTATATATACCTAATACTCTAAACTAATGAGCTATGGTGACGGTGGAGTTGCCAGGTGTATTTTTCTTTTATATTTTTAATGGTGTCTTTAAAATTCGCGTATTTAGTAGCGGAAGAAGGCGTTACTACAATAGTTATACCTTGGACTAATTACTTCATATAATATGGATTGAACTTCACTTTAGGTAAGTTCGTTTAATCCTATCATAAATTAGCATCCTATATTGGCATCCTTGTAGGGGTTATAGATTTGCAAAACTTACATAAACCACTGTAGGCGGCTGTGCCATGCAGTTACCATCGATTTCCTAAGCTAGGTCAGCGATATTGGCCGTTAGAGGAACAGCTGGACAGAAACTTTTATTGACCTAAAGTAATTTTTCCGACAAAGTCCGACTTGGTGGAACAGCTATTCGTAAACGTTTATTGGCTTAAAGTAAATGTTTATCCCAAGACCTACACGAAATCAAAGTTGAGTGTAACAGCTAGTCAGAAACTTTTATAACACTAAAGTAAAGTAATACCCTGAGCTTCCCACGAAATCAAAATCACTGAACCAGCTTGTGACATCAATGCAAAATTTGCAACTATTGCGACATCATTAATAAATCTGCTCATACTCTAGAACCTACCGAGTAACCGGCGCTATAAATTGTTCACTGCTGCATCCCCGAACAGCAGGACGGTCGAATAATGAAATCACGGGCGTAACAGCGGGCTCAACAGCTAACTAGTTTTGTAAAGCGCTGTCGCTGTGAATTCGTTACAGCGACCGCCGATCGTTCTATGAAACATTAAGCTGTTGGTACGCACTGGCCGTGAGAAACGCCACCACATAAAAGCCTGTTAAAAATAAGTTAAAAATTAAACTGAGGGGAAATTACATAAGTTAAGTTATTATTTCTGACAATTATGCTTATTCAAGACTATCACTGTATGGGCTTAAATCCCTTTGCCTTCCCCTTCCCCTATGTCTGTATGTATGTCTAAATGAGAATTAAAAAACTAAAACAGTGCATTGGAATTATTGCACTGTTTTAGTTAAAAACAGTGTAAATTGGAATAAAATAACAATAACACATAGTTTTAATTTTAATATATTTTTTCTGTACTTAAGTACAATTCGGTTGTTTGGTTGGTTGGCTTATAGTGCAGTTATGATAGAACTACTGTACCGATAAAAAACAATTATAATAATTATGATTTTTACAAAACAAAATATTTTACATTATTACAAAGCGACCACATTGTTACACATCAATATCTTTAAGGCAACCATAACAAGAATAAGAAATCGAAGGAATATAAAAAGAAGATGGGAAATTGCAAATGAAAATAGCAAAGTCAATGAGATAAAAAAATATAAATTGCGTGATATTGTGAATAGATTATAAAGAGTTACAAATTATTTCAAGGAATTACGTTACAATTTATAATATACAACTTGTAACAGAAAAAACGCACGCTCTGGAAGTAGTTTGTTGCAAATAAGCAAATGAAATAATTTCACTAGTTTTTTTTATCAGTATTAAGAGAGATATTTTAAAAATAAACTAATTATCCTTACGCATAGCATGGGCAGTCAACACAATGCGGGGCGGCTGAGTAGAGCGTGACGAGTGAATGACCAGCTGGGGCTTGACCATGATCGTTTAGACTTAGAGCAAGCTTAAAATACTATTGAAATAGAGACACTGCTATTGAAGCTTATAACGCCATCTCGCTCTCACTGCGGTTTTAATATTGTTCGTAGTATGGGAGCTGATATCGATAACGCACGCCGCGAAATTCCGTCTTTAAAATAACTCATTATACCTTGTCTATGTATTTACTTTTTCTCTGCGCTCCCCAATTATAGAATTAAAATTTAATGAACTAGAGCACATTATCGCTGACCTTCTCTCAGTAGATAAAAAAAATATTGTCGTTTTTATATAGAAACTAAAAAGTTTATAAAATACCCAGTGCGTACATCAGTTTGTACAGGCGTTTGGACGAAGCACTAGACTTCGATGCTCTTCTATAATTCAGCTGCCAGGAAACGAAGAACGAGTCCACTGTAAAATATTACCAAAACTGTAAGCCTGCGCAGAGCATCTGTAGGCTTACTCTCGAACCAACTCCGATTGATCGACATTGAGGTTGTGATTTTTTGTACGCTAAGGTTTCCACATTGGCGCCAAATTGAACCCGTATTGCGGTGATTTTGAGTGAACCAAACTCAGTGTTATTTAATTTTCTCAAGATACGGATCTAATTCGGCGCTAATTTTGCTAAATTAGCGTACGAAAAATCAATGGTCGATGTCGATCGGTCGGAATTGGTTCGAGAGTAAGCCTACTGTTCTGTTAACCTTAACGTAATAATCGTGTTACAATAGCTTTCCAATAAAGTTACAAATTGACACGTTCTATTTATTTAATAACAAATACTCATTAATTGCGAAACTCATGGGTATCCAATATAGGGTTTTTTTGCTTGCCTTTTTGGGTTAAGAGGTATTTCGTTTCAATCTTAGATTTTTTTTTGAGGATTTGGTAACCCTGTCCCTAACCGACTCGATGTGTTGACTACCTGTTCTATCCTTTTTTGCAAAATGCAATGTACTGACAAGCCGTACCGGTTGAGTGGGACTCGCCGTAGACGGAACTACTCACGAAGCTGCCCAGAGTCTATCACGATACTGGGGATATGTGCGAGATCGAGACAAGGTTACTTAATGGACCCACGATGACGAGTTGAAAGACCATGTCAATAAAATCTTTAGATGGGCACCAGGGCAATTTATTGGGAATGGCTAATAATACTACACGTGTCGCTGCTCCTTTCGTCGTGTAAAGGGAATTTACCACAATTATATTCCTGTGAATATATGGACTTGGGGAGGCCTGTATCCGACAATGAGTGTGTATTGGCTAAAATGATAATGATGATGAAGATATATGAAAATATGGAACTTGAAACAACGTGGTAACAAGCGTAGGTACTGTTATATCAACTGTGAATCCTAAACAAAGTCGTCTAGCTAGCAATGGAAGTCAGTTCCTCATCGTCTACGGAGACCAACAGTGGGACTCATATGGGTTATAGTGATGATGATGCATATCAAATCTCTGCTTAAAATTTAAAAAAAACAAGGTATTGGACTCATTACAATAATTTAAGTCTCTCGCAAACTAGTTAACATCGGCAAAACACTTCGTCTACAAAAAGAACGCTCGCTGGGAACCTGAAGGTAGTTTTGTAATGGCGAAGCAATTTCCAGAATAAATTTACACTTAAAAACTGGCACTTGAAGCGTTTTATATAATAATGAGCACAGAACTATGTTTCATTTGATTGTTCTTAATTGTTGCCATCTCTCTGTGTTAGATTGCTTCAAAAATTTGATTTCTTACATCATTCTGGTCTTATTTTAAGATTTTAAGCTTATGAAGTTCACTGTGACAGCGTTTATTTTAATTGTGAGTAACCATAACATTCTCTCTTCTGTTCACATTTTTCATCTTTCACAAAACAGTTTTGGACTACAGCAAAAAGCAGAGTTTATCTGTGTACCAATGATATATTGTTCAATAAAGATTATTTGTATTTATTTTAATGGAACTAGACTTCATTAGTATTTTTACTTTAATAACGTCCGAATTCCTAACTTAATATTTATACTCATAAAATTAGAAATTACTTGTAGGTTACGTAAGAGTTTTGTTTTTCTAATGAGTTGGTCGATTCCAGAAACCTGTGCAAACTTTATGCACGGTGGGATATATCATAGACAAAAAATCTCAAATCATCCTTGCATCTATACAATTGTACCAATTGATGATATTTTTGTCTATGATTGTACTAACGTGTATCGGTAAGGCTGCACTTCAGATTGGCAATTGGATTCAGGTCACTTTCTAAAAAAGTTTAGTTGAAAAAACCCCCAATTTCTCACCATATTCGTAGGTAATATAAATCCATCAAATGAGTGTATATCAAAACCGTATCACACTTTTAATATTCAGTAAAATTCGGATCTAGGTTTAAAGTTCGTGAGTTTTGTGAAATGTTACTTATTTCTCGGCGATGCTGTCCCATTTCATCGGGTGCATTCGGATCCCGCGTTTCCAGCTCAGCGGGTAGGGAAGAATTACTTCCGTCAGGAATACGCTCTTAAGGGATCGAACTAGACGGCTCTACATTCTGTAGTTCGTACAGTAGTCCCGAGTTTTCACTTAACAATAGATAAGCTTGAACAGGTTTAACGTTACGTAATACAATTTGCAAGTTTATATATTGGTGTCGCAATATAATTCGTTTTCAGGATTCCTGTATGTATCTTATTTTGAATTAGTATCAAAAACATATAACACGTTAGCAGCTGACATTACGAAAACTGAAAATGAAGTCCCAAATTATGCCAAATGCAGAATTATGAGCCTTGGATTTTTATGGCAGTAAAATTTTCATAGTTAATTTGAGTTACTAAGCTGATATTCTTAATTTTGTGAAAGTTACTTCTACTTTTGTTTATCAATTAACAATTTAATCGTAATATCAAAAGTTAGAAAAGCTGTCGAGTTCTAAATTTAAACTAAGTAGTTATGCAAACTTAGCGGACAACGCTCCCGTATATACTCACCAAAAAAGGATAGGATAGGAGTTTCATGTGAAAACAAACTGAATATTTCAAATACATATACTTATTCATAACAAATTCTACTTCGAAATATTGGAAACAACACATCTCCCAAGTTGGATCTGTCGCCTGCGGGCCAGCAGGACCAACTCCCAACAACTGAATCGAAATGTTCACCACATCATACCTGTCCCCTTCTAATCCAGTATATTAGAGTGAGACAAAAAATCCGACGTAGCATTTCCTGTTTAGCATCTGAGAATCTAAACTCTGATTATTATACGGATACATTTCTAGTCTTTCGTGGAGTTTCTAATACATTTTACTTTGTGAACAGTACAGAAAGGTTTTGTGATGGAAATATTATCCGGTGAGTTAGGAATTGCATAATGTATTACTGTGCGGTAGTCTGTATTACTTTGCTTGCGCCTAGCATAAAATACTAGTTATTATAAATGTGTCACAATAGAAATTAAAACCTATCAAAAGTAAATATTAATTAGGTTCATAAATGAATACTTAATTTCATCGGCTGCAATTTCTTCACATGCCAAACAAAATCTGATTTCATTATAAGGCAATCCGTCGATGTTCAATATTGCTTTTTATTTTCATGGACATGGAGCCATGGTTAGGGTCATAAATAAATTTTATATGATTAAATTGATTGAATGATTTGATTGACTGAATGATTAACTGTTAAAAAACATCGAACACATATTTGGTTATAATCATTATTAAATTATTTAAGTTTGTCCAGAATTCATCTTCAGGGGATAGCTCATCATACGAGAAGTGTATATTTACATACACTTTTCGTATGATGTATATTTGACATTAATGACATTAAAGTCAAATATACAAAATTATTATGGAGTAGGAGGTAGGAACCAAATTTGGCTTCTCCCCCTCCTAAAAAAAATCAGCTGTTCCATACAAATGTTTAACATCCACTGAACCTATATGTATGGTTTTTTTTGCTATTTCCAAATTGATTCCATAGTAAAAGTAGTTCAGTTTGCTTGTCTAAACAGGCGCGTGCTTCAAAAGTAACCCTGTATCTGCGAGCTTAAATATAAAAAATTTAATTTTCTTTTAAATGTATCAATACTGTCAAAACTAAACTTTCAATAGCTATTCATTTCTTTTGCAATCCAAATAAACCACACAATCTTTTAAAATGAAAGAATATTTCACCGACAAGAAGTATTCCTAGCAGAAAATCTATTTATCCGGCGAAGATTATTAAAGTGACAGCAAGTCTTACACCACCAGAACCGAGTTGATATTGCTGATATTGAGAATAAGAATTTGAATTTAAATCTTATTTCAGCTGTGACAGTGGTTTGAAATAGGCTGTGTAAATACCTTAAAATGTTGGCTTCAAAAACTTCTCTTTCCATTTTTTTTTTCAATTTCATTTCTTATCATCTGTATGTTGATGATTCTATTGTTATTTTGTATTTCATTTCTTATTATCCATATCCAGATATTTCTATTGTAACTCAAAAGTCATATGGCTGCGTGATCCCTTCAAACGATATATTTTATTAAGGCTATTACTTCACATACATTGTGTCGCCCACCACTCGGCTTCCACCAACATGAAGTATTTTCCCGATATCTGCTCTGGTCATATTATCGGGACTGTAAAAATTTTATGCGCCATAAAACGTTAGTAGAACTGTACTTTTAGACGCCATATTGGACGTAAATGGAATGCGACATTAAATTTGTTGTAGAGCAAATACCGGTCAAGATATGTTGGGCGGGTCAAGAAAGATAATATAATATGAATAGGACAAGAAAGTCCCTTATAATTCTGAAATTTTTGATTGCTGTCCATATCTAAGCGAAAAAGAAATCAATTTTAGTAGTAATTTTTAAGAACATTGTTAATAATATACTATTTTTTAGAAAACATTATTTTTTATAAATAAAGCTTTTAAGTTACACCTACACATAAATGAATGACAAATATAATTATTAATGAATCTGCAAAATCTTTGTCTGTACTAAAATAAGTTATTAACTTGTGTAATTATTTATAACACATGTGACTAATACTAAGACTAATACTAAATGTGACTAATATTAAATTATGAAATTGACGTTTTGATCTAAAAAAATCATAAAGAGGAAAAACTACCATCAAGGGAAGGTCATTTATGCCTTTACAGTGCAATTGGGATGATGACTGAATTCTAATTTTTACGTCTCGTCTAAGCCTATTCTGAGGACTCCGCGAATTGTGTAAGGACAATTTATTTTGCTTCCAGGGGAAAATATTACCATTTAAAAATGTCCAAATCACACAAAATGGCAATCGGTCGGAGCTGGCAGATAAAACTGTGGCGAAGATCGCTTGATGAGCCTGGGCTTTCTAGCTGCTAATTTCACTGTCATTGCTCATAGTTCTGTACTATAGTAGACATCTGCTGTAATTGTTTGAAGACAGAAGCTATTACTTTTCTTTGTGTCAGTTTCGAGGGCATTGATGGGGCATTTGACCTGGAGTCAGCTATTGCATTATTCACTTGTGATTATTATAAAGAAACCACTTATAATCAACGTAACGATTAGCCCAAAATCTCTACATTCTGTACCAGCAGCCCACCTGACAAACTTGGTGTTAGAAACGTGAATCAAACCTTATTATGTTTAATGCTATCTTGTTTCAATTGTAATTTGTTTTGATTTAACATTGTCACTCCGCAATATATGATTGAGCACATCAGACGTTTTCTCATTTTTATACCGTAAAATTTATTAAAAATATAATAGTATTTAACACTAGTATTGCAAGACTCTTGCTGATCCAAGTTTTGAGCGAGACTCTTGCTCAAAACTCTCTCCCAAACGTTTCGGTCTTGCAGCAAGAATTTCGCAAGACAGCAAGACCAAGGCCGTTTTGGGGTAACACTATGACAAACAGACGGACGGACCAGAGAAGCTTATTATTGTCCTTTTGGCACCATTACGGAACCCTGAACATTAACAGCCTTATTAAAAAAAATGTAGAGCAGCGTTAAAAAATCCACGTTAAGCTAGCTTTTTTCTATCAAACTTTAGCCTGATCGAAGTTAAATCATTACATTCGACCAATCACAATGCATAGATTGTCTTTCAAGTTTTCGATGGCGTGATAATGTGGCGATCTGATTGGCTAAGCGCTACTATTTGCCGCAAGACCGAGACCAACACAAAGACTGATCCAAGTTTTGAGCGAGACTCTTGCTCAAAAGTCTCTCGAAAGGACCAGAGAAGCTTATTATTACGAAACACAGAACATTAACAGCCTTATTCATAAAAAATGTTTAAGCAACGTTTAAGTTAAACAATAGTTAAACAACTTGACTCATCTCATTGCAAAATGATCGAATTGTGTGATCAATTCGATCATTTTGCAATGAGATGGAAAGTGACGGTGGCACTGCTTAAGTTAAATATGACCGTCTTAAACCATCTTACCTATTCCTGCCGCAAAGCAGCAGTGCTCACATTGCTGTGTTCCGATTTTAAGGGTAGGATATGGCAGTGAAATTACTGGGTAGGAACCGTGACTTTACATCTTATGCTACAAGTTGGCAACGTTCTTGTGGGAGTTGCAGATATGCTGCGAATCTTACAAGAGCCAACATGTACGAGTACTATAGGTGACTGTTACCACTTACCATCAAGTGGCTGTGTGCTTGTTTGCCAACTTAGTTGTATTATACATATAAAATATGACTTTAATATTTTTATGAGTAAGGCCTTAAATAAATAAATTGAAACATTAATGAAAGTTCATATAATATGGGAAAACATGCTATTGAGCTCAGAGTAAACCATCACCTTCGAGGCTTATTGTTTAATACCCAAAGTCCCAAAAGAGAGACTACCTTTATCGAGTTCAGACTACATTTTGCAACATGCAAACGTTGGAAACTGGGAGGATTATTGTTTAACTGAAAATCAATCACGATGCCTGACAATTTGACATTCATTTCTAGACTAGACATCAGTGGCGCTGTAGACTCAGCACTGGGTTCGATCCTGCTATGTACCATTCGTATTTGTCCGACGCTCCTACGGTAAAAGAAAACATCGTGAGACAACCTGCATTCATCTGCAAAGAAATTCAAAGGTGTATGTGAAGTCAATCAATCCGCACTGGGCCAGCATGGTTAACTAAGTCTAAACACCCTAACTTAGGGTAGGCTCGAGCCCCTCGGTGGGGACGTATATGAGTTGTGATGATGATGATGATGAAGAAACAATAATGCAATATTGACTGTTAGATTGAAAGCGACCGTAAAAGATATCGAGGTGCCTACAAAATAAAAAAGAAACGGAGAAAAAAAACTTTTACCTTATAAATGTGCACCATCCCTGGTCAAATCGTATACTTATGAGTATAGAAAGAAAGAAACTTTGCATTAAGTATAATTGTGCGTGTTTGTTGATTTTCACACAGCAAAACTAAATTTCATGGAGACGACACTGGGAGCACAGCTAGTAATAAATAAGGCGTTAATGTTCTTTTCAAACGTAAATTTTCAATCAAATCGCAAGCAGAGGGACAATTCAGCTAATAGGCCACAGGTGGACCATCTGAACCGTAGCGCTTAGCCAATCAGATCGCCACATTATCACGCCATCGAACACTTGAAGGACAATCTATGCATTGTAATTGGTCGAATGTAACGATTTAACTTCGGTCGGGCTAAAGTTTAATAGAAAAAAGCTAACTTAAGGTGAACTTTATAACGCTGCTCTACCATCTAGACTAGACGGAAAGCGTAGTAAAGAATCCTGAATACATTAGAATGAAGGAAGATGGCGACCTCCATGATAGCATAGGTCTAAGGTCAGCACAGCCGAGTGGCTGAAAGGCAATTAAGCCACACTGGAACCGCGGCAGAACTTCGATAATGGGATGTACTAATTGGGAACTGCGCAGAGCTGGTAAAACAGTGTTGTATTTGAATTTTAAAGAAAATGGTGCTCGTTACACCAGGCGATAGCAATTTTGTGATGACTTGTATTTTTAAAACTACATACCTACAAAGATAAAAAATACAATAATTTTCAATGTAAGTTGATTGTCCTGGGCAGCTTATTCCAATCTCGAGTTTGCATTTAAAATGAATCGTAAAGCCGCACAAAAGGCACGCATATTCGACCGTTCTGAATGTGTTCTGCCGTTTCTCACATATAGTGCTGAAACCTGGGTTTTCACGAAAGACATACTGTATAAGTTGAGCGTGGCCCAGCGGGCACTTGAGAGTAAACTGGTTGGAGTCACGTTGAGTCAACCAACGAGTGGCTGAGGCAACAAAGTAAGGTCACAGATGTCATCATGTCAAGTGGGAATGGACGGGTCATGTGGCGATCATGGGGTCAAAAGCGTAGGGACGATGACATCAAAAGGACAGCTGGGTAAAATTGGCTTCAGGTCGCTCACAATCGCGACGAGTGGCGTAGTTTGAGGAAGGCCTACACCCGAAGGGTCGAGACAGGCTAAGGAGAAAGAGAGAGAGAATGTAAAAAATACGGGGTTAAATGCTGTATAGCTACCAGAATCTGATGGCAAATGTAGAGCTGAAACTTTATTAAAATTTATTAAGGTGGTTATTTTAAAAAATCGTTAAACCTCTATTGCTAATGTATAAATCATAACTAATCTGAAGTAGCAATATTATTAAAAGATAATAACCAAGAACATTGAAGGAGACGAAAAAGAAAGAATTATATTTGTGGGAAAGTTTAAAATCGTAGTTTCTGCAGAAAGGTAACTGTCACTAATATTGTGGTTTATTCCATCTAGTCCTACCAATAGTTCGATTATCGAACTATTTGAACAAAATTGTTCCAAATTGTTATACTGGCTATTCAAACTTTTTGGCCACGCTAGTTTTTGATACAAATAGTACAGTAGAGCTTAAAAGTGAAATCAAAGAAATTCGTCCAGACCAATAGGTACACGTAATAAATATTTATTCAGATGTAAACAAGTATGATTGCATAGTGCGTAAAGATGTAGGCATAACTACAATAGGGTATTATTGCAGTTATGCCTACATCTTTACTTTATTTTTTTTAAAGTGAAACTTTTTACATCGCCTCAAGTTTTGTCGCATTACACAAAAACATGAGATCTTTAATTTCACCTCTTCATATAGGTCAAGATTCGTCTTTGCGTTAGATCTTCGACTTAAAATCTGTTAACATCCTAAATGTTTTGATGATAGGTACTTATGAATGGAGAGATCTCAGTGTTGCATTGTCATGAAATATGAAAACGAAAATGCATAATAAAATATATGTATTTATATTATAGTTAATGATTTTATAATAGAAATATATTTTATTATGCATTTTCGTTTTCACTATACTTAGAATAAAAACTAGCCAGTATAACAATTTGGAATAATTTTGTTCAAATAGTTCGATAGTCGAACTACTGGTAGGACTAGATGGAATAAACGAATATTGTGTTTCAAAACACAGCAAATCGTAAATTCTAAGGAATGGTCAATAGATTCCATACATGTGCATTAATGTGTTGCTCGCTAAACAAAAAACAGCTAATTGATGTTCAGTGAATGTTGACCATTTTTCGCGATTTTAAGATTGGTCCTGTAGTTAATATATTGACTTTAGCAGGACAGTACATTTATGAAAATTTGATTTATGTCTATAAAAATTATAATACATTTGAAACCAATTTCCAAATTCACCATCTAAACACAAGATACAAAAATAAACTTGCCGTTCCAACATTCAGGCTTCAACAAACTAGAGGCTCGTTTATGGGGAAATGTATAACCTTTTATAATAAGCTTCCACAAAGTGTTACCGACTTGCCTTTTCATAAGTTTAAAGCGCATGTAAAAAAGACTCTTATGAGTAAAGAATATTATAAAGTCAACGATTATTTGAATGATGCCAATGCCTGGTGTTAATTTTTCAGATAATGAATCGTGTTGTTATGTATAACTATTTGTTTAAACAAATATTATTTTTGGTAATAAGTAGTAAGAAGAGAACTGACACATCTAATCTTGTAATGGAACTTGTAATTAAACTTCTGCTGTGAGGTCAGCTTCCAACAACAATACAGGGAGAAAAAAATAGCCCTTGCTGGTTTTCTTGCTGGTTCTTTCCAGTACAAGGTCTCCCGCCGTAGACTTGTGAACCAATGGCGTAGCTGCTTTGACGTTCAAAAGAGATTGTAACAATCCAATTTGAATAAAAGGTTTTAATTTGAATTTGAGTTTGACCTAAATGTTATTCAGTTTACTTGTCTGAACAAACACACATTGCAAAGCAGCAAATTTGACTCTTGTTTAATAGAATAACAATAATATCAACGAAAATACATTGATGAATAAAAGTTTCACCTTATATTCGCGGAAATTTAAGTAAGGAGTTATCTGTTTTATCAGCTCTATATTATATAGGGGGCTTCAGCATGCACCGCGGTTAGTAGCCTCCTTCAGTATTGGAGCTGTTGTATAATTTTTCAAGAATTTTCAACTAATTAGAACTGCTAGCTCCAACGCTCCCGGCTATTATTCTTACTCGCACAAGTCCGAGTTTCCTGGATAAGTTCGGGAACGCGGTGCTGGTTCGACGAAGCGCCGAATGAAATATGAAAACACAAATAAAATGGGAGACATGACAAGACAACGTTTATTGAACGAGTTAAACTTGAGCTCGCCAGCTTTCTTTGTGTGTGTAATTTTGTGTTACGTATAGCTGAAAATGGTTTCGACATAGTAATTAATTAACAAGACACAATAAGTAAAACTTTTTTTTTGTTTTACTTAAACGGTTTTATTGAGAGTGAAGATTATAATAATTATACATAATTGTATTGTATTATATTGTATTGTATGAAATCTTTATTATATAAACAAGAAATATATAAATTAAAAACATTAAACAAAAGGCGGACTTATCCCGTAAAGAGATCTCTTCCAGTCAACCTTTGAAAGGTGTAAAGGATTAACACTGTGGCGATAGCGCTTTTTAGACATATTTATTATATAAATAATTTAAATACATACGTACATACACACACACATACATATGTATACATATTCACACATACACAAATATATATATATACAAATAATAATAATTGTATTGTCATACCAAATTTCAACTTAATCGGACATTTCTGCGTAACTTCAACCGTTTACGCAGCGCACGCAACAAAAGCTCTGAAAAGGACTATTTTTCCCCGTTGTCCAAACATTTAATTTATGTATAGATAGATTTTGTAAAAGGAGGTAGTAATTTTGGCTGAAACTATTTCTCTGTTAAGTGCAAAATTCAAAATTATTTACTTTTAATTTTGAAATCTCTATACTCACAGGGTTACTTTGAAGTGAGTGCGTGAAATTTACGAATATCAGGTTCTTAAAGTATCATAATAACTTCATTCGCTCAAAATATCCACAGCATTGCAATACCCTATTCGGCGACAATCGACATATCTCCTACCTTCATTCACTCTTAAGCATTAGTACAAATTTTAATTAATGGCAACGTCATTTAAAATTATTTCTGCATAAAATAATAGTGTTGCAAAAAACACGTTTATTGTAAAATATATAATTAATAGAATATAATTCCAGAATAGTCCTGTTCGTGTATCCAAATTAGAACAATCAACAAGTTATTATTCATATTAGTCTGAAAAAACCTTCGAAAACAACCCCACGAAACCTTAAATCCCAATATCTAGTGTCATCGACACCACGACCGCTTAGACAAGGATAGCATACACAGACGAGAACGTGTAAAAGGGACAGAGTCTATATGAAAGTTTCATGTAAACAGTGTTTGCTGAGCCTTTCAGCAGTCCAAATATTCGGCACAGGATTATTCCACGATTACGTCCGGGATCCCCGATTGATTTTCAATGAGGCTCTTTGTCGAAGGTCTGAGGACGTTTATGATGGATTTATTCATTCGAGCCCTTTAGTGAGATCATTTCCAGTGTCACCCTAATTGTATTTGCTGTCTAATCAATAGTTAGGCTTAATTAAAACTGGGATAGCTACGTGTAACGCAACGTCATGCTGTTGCCACGTTTTTTGTCTTTGTATTTTGACAGGTGTTTTTAAAATGGCGATAAGTGTGTGAGTGACAATTGTTTTATTTTTCAAAGCAAAATAAACAGTATTTCTATGGTTCTTTGTTTTTACTTGAATTCTTATACCTACCAAAAAAATCCTCTCGGTGAGAAGCTAACTATTTCCCATATTCTTATATGACGCGAAAAAAGTGGACGGTTCTGCTGAAAGATTGGCGTTAAAATTGGTGCCCTTGAAATGTGGTACTGGTGGCGATTGCTGCGTATCCCTTGGACAACGTTTCGGACCATAGTTTCTATGTTGGAAGAGCTAAACATCAAAGAAGGATTATCGCCAACTGTGCAAATACGAATACTCAAAAATTACGGTCACATTAGTCGGAACATTATATTATCTGTATCGACACCAACACTCCATGTAACGACTTGTTG
The DNA here is from genome assembly GCA_963935595.1 of Schoenobius gigantellus. NCBI lineage: Eukaryota > Metazoa > Arthropoda > Insecta > Lepidoptera > Crambidae > Schoenobius > Schoenobius gigantellus. Next base: position 66,599,356 of record OZ012541.1, on the reverse strand, counting down.
TCCAAGGACTAGTAGAAGGCAAAAGGTCGCATGATCGGTCTCCTACACGTTGGAGAGACCTTATAAAGTCTGTTACAGAGACCTCATAAGGACTGAAGACCGAAGTAATTGGAGGCGTATCGCAGGGGTTGCATTGTCTTGACCAGTGCGAACGTATCGACCACTCTGTCAAAAGTGCACGACTGAGGATGAGGAACTCAGCAAACATTGTCATATGCTATAACTATTAAATCAACACGAAGAAAAATCCCACAATCGTAGTGATGTTAATCACTTAAAATATTTACGAATGTGCCATTAATATAAATATCGTGCAATGTATTAAACGTTTGTGCTCTACAAGTACACAAAATTTGGCACGTGCTTAAAAGGTAACCTTGAATTGTGTTAATAAAACTATATTGTTTTAAACAAAATCCAATCTTATTCAAATAGACGCAAGTTGGATTTTCGTAATTAATTAAAATCTTGGTTTGTCATTAGGCGATACGTTAAATATACTGAGTAATTGAATATTCATAGATTTTATAGGTTCAATTCGAATCAGTTTCTTATCAACATGCGTCGGGAAATAGCGCTTTCATTTTTTCTTGTGAGTAACAAGCCCAGACGAATATACGCTTCTAACAACTAAAAAAACTTTTCGTCGTATTTATCATAACATATTATGATTTATTAACATTATATTCTACTTCGAATTCTTTAAAGGTTCCACTGGTATTTTCGAAAGCATTGCCAGATGAAGATATGTTACTGTTTTGGAGAAGATGTAAGTAACAAACCTTTAAATTAAATCCCTTATTCATTCTTCAGACACTGATATTGGTTTATTGACCGTAGTTTGTTTTCAGTACTTTCGACTTAATTAAGATTGTCATGCATCAGCTTCGATGTTTCACAGGGAGGAGTTCTATACATTCTTCCCTTGTTTTATCATCTACTGCGTCCCAGGCACGAATTTCTTTATTTATTTGTTTATGATCCTGCGATTCGAATCTTGAAAATACTCGTATTTTATAAATAATTATACATTATTCATCCTTTTTAGGGTTCCGTACCTACGTCCGAATAAAAAAATGGAACCCTTATAGGATCACTCGTGTGTCCGTCTGTCTGTCGGTCACAATCAATTATCTCCGAATCTACTAGACCGATTAAGTTGAAATTCCGTACACATATCAATTTCTGTGACCCAAACGCAGAGGTGTAACGTGAATAGAGAATAGATGAAATCTGTATATGGGAGGTAATTTTTGGGGGGAAGGTGGAAAAAAAATTGAAAACAACTGCATCGTGTGACATATCAAATGAAAGGTCTTGTTGTGAAGATCTTAAATGTCTTTTTTTGTAATTTGTAAATAAATAGTTTCCAAGTTACTTATTGAAGAAAATTGACCATCCCCATCGCCCCCCCCCCCCCCCCCCCGTTATCTCTGAAACTACTGAACCTAAAATTTGGAAAAAAATACATAATTTTTTTTCTACTTATAGATTATAGGAAATCCTATAAGAGAAGTCCATGATATTAAAATAACATGGTAAATCACTCAATATAGGTAACATCGTACGTAATCCTCTTCACGCGACTTCAACTCTCACTTGGCCGGTTTTTTATATGTGGACATTTTGTTTTTGTTGAACTAATTCACGTAGGGTCATTACACTAGATTCCTAATTCAAATCAAATAATTTATTGCTTTCATATGACTTAAAAGGTGTTACAAATAGTGTGTGTCGCAAGATCCAGTAAGGGCACCGCACTTTACATATTATAATCACCTCTGTCATATTTCTACACTTTATATAAATTTGGCAAATATCTCAGACACACCAAATACTTATACACAAAAAAATTAATGAAAATCGATCAAGCCGTTTCGGAGGAGTTTATTAATGAACACTGTGACATGAGGTTTGTATATAAGTATTAGAAGATTATACTTATTTCAAAATCTTTATACTCTCGTATCTATCGATTTATTAAAATTTTACAACTTCCTCCTCCTGCATACAATTCACTTAGATCAAATTGGAGCAAGTAAAGAAAGAACCACTCACAGCATTTGAATCCGACTGTTTGACCTACCCACTGCCGTTTGTTGTAGTTTAAGCGCTCCACGCACAGAGGCGGTAAGCCGGATGGTAGCGGAGCGGGATATTTTGTCATGTTTGTGTTGCTATGGACCATGCCATATAGAAACCGCCCAGATCAGACCGAACACACAGAAACAGAAGGCGCGGCGCAAGTAAATCGCTTACCGCAGTTCCGCTACCGTCCCGCCTCTGTGTGTGATGGAGCGCTTTATACAGGTCTATAGGCAGACACAAAGATAAAATACATGCACGCCTATTACAGACTCAACATCATGTAGACTATTGGATACATGAGGTGGGAAACTAATCGAGTTCATTATATTTTGTCTCAGCAAACACAGAAGCATGCACACCGTTCACAACATTCACGCAGGACTGCAACAGATGTGTGTGCGCAGCTGATGGCGTATCCTATTGTACAAGGATGGATTGTTCAAAAGGTAATTTTAAAAGAATTTGGAAGAGATAAGATAATGATTAATTTTGGGGCAGCTTGGCTAGCTTAGTTTAGATTAAAAAGTGGACATTATGGCTTAAGTAGTAGATAATATGATGATATTATGATAAAGTCATTTTAACAGCATAATGAATTATTATAATATCATTAATAATGCCCCAAACAAAATACTTCATTTTACATTGCTACACAGTTCTGAAATTTGAAAAATATTCTTTATGATTACAGATCGAGAACAGCTGGATACTCAATATCTAATACATGAAAAAGATTAAACGGGAATTAAACCTGTATTAAGTTTATTGCGTAAATTAATCCTGTAAGTCCACATTGATGTCTCAAGCCGGCTTAGTTTTCTAAGCATCACAGCAAAGATTAAAAGGATTCGAAGAAACATCTAGGTACCTACGAATACCTTCTTAAAAGAAAACTTGAGCTTACCTACTTAGACATTACACCTTAAGACACGCTCGCTACTCTGTTCGTGTGTAAATCAGAAACTCAAACAGGAATGTTTTTAAAAACTTGTCTGTTGCTTATAGTTTTTCCCAAAAGTGAATGAATCAAGACGGCTAACGCCTGAAAAAATGTGAAAGCAACAAAACACCGTCCGTAAAATTTTACGACGACAATCCAACAGGATTTCCGATTTCTGGCATACTCACTTCACTAAGCAATATAGGGGCATAGAATGATAACGCATAGGGTTTTTTGTTTTTCGTATTTCATAATGTACATTTGTCCGACGCTCCTACGATGAAGGAAATCATCGTGAGGCAACCTGCATACCTACATCTGCGAAGAAATTCAAAGATGTATGTGAAGTCGATCAAACGGCATTGGGCCAGCATGGTTGACTCAGGCCTAAACACCTTAACTTAGGTTAAGCTCGAACCCCTCGATGGGGAAGTATATGAGCTGGGATGAATCAATAGGGAATATAGCAGGGAATGAAATATTAACATATAATTACCTACTGTTCGTTAGATAACAAAACAATAACGCAAAATAGCAAAAAAATACTAAGATAAAGGGATTCAATGTTAAAGAGTGACCTGCTTTAGTATGTACAGTCAGCAACACGTCAAGTTTTGTATTTGCATTACGAAGGTCGTCGCTATTACGAGCGACATAAGAGCGGTCTCAAGGTGAATGTGTTAAGTGTGCCCCCGTAACATGAACACCGAACACGAGATAGATTTTTTAGTCATCTTGAAAATTTGAGTATGTGTTGGATATTGATATTGTTATTTTGGGCATTGTTAAAATATTAATGTCGATGAAATTTCAAGATAGCCATTATATATCACTTTATCTAAAATATTTTGACAGTTCACATCGATTTATCGCGTTATCATATCGTGTTTCGGTGTTCATGCTAGGGGCCTGGCTTGTTCCTGTGTACACAGACGTTACGTCACGCTACATTTGAAATCAATGTATCGTCTACGTGACCATTATTCTTTTAAATAATCTACATGACGGATATTAAAACTTATAATTTATATGTATAGATATTACAACAATAATTTTGTCACCATCCCAATTCAAATAAGTATCGTAATAAAAGCTAATTTGTAATTTTTGTTGTTTCACCTTTGGTGTACCTAAGTACTTCTAGTACATAAACCCTTTAACGATAAATTCATAGGCAGTTTCACCGACTCGTTTGAGGTTTACAATCAAACGTAATTAAATTGCCGCAAACATTCATGTAAGCACGCTTAGGTATTTCACAATCACATTCAGTTGTTTGATATAGTATTGTTATCTCGCCACGCTTAATGAATTATGTTGTATAAAATACTTAGGTATAATAAAAACTACACCAGTTCCACCCGTGACATCGCCCGCGTGAACAACCAATTTTGCAAAGTATCGAAAATGTTCCTAAAAAAGAATGCCTTTTTTATCACCCCGAAAAATTTAAGAGAAAATCGTTCAGGTCGTTTTTCCATACAAACCTAGTCCCCTTTTTCCTTCCTGGATAATGGCACTAGTTGCTATATTTTTTCCATTAAATCAATCGCCGCTATAAACATGTTCCTATGTTTTCCCTTTAGTTAATGATAATTAAGTTAATTATTAAAAGAGATTTTAAACCTTTAAAAACCTAAAAACTCGACCATTTATTTTCTGCTGTATTCGTAAAAACACTACAAAGTTGCGGTAAATAAAACAATCACATCGGGACTGCTAATAGAATTGTTTAAATATACAGTGTGTTAGAATATAGAATGTATACATTCAGTTAATGACAACGAAAAAAATAATGACAGCGTATATAATATATTGCAATGTTATTAAAAGTTTCAAAAAGTCAATAAAGTGTAAACCACGAGTCTGTGATGTATAAAATAATAAAAAAATATACAGTTTGTAAGAAAAACCCTTGTGAACCGTTAAAGGAGCATATAATAATTTGTTTACTTATATATTAACCAAAAAAGAAGTTACAGTTAAAAAAACAATTATTGAGCAAATAATGTCCACTATTAGATTGTTTAAAATTGATACATTTAAAAAATGTTTCTTACATCAGTATTTACAAGTAAACAATACAGCATAGTCGGGGGGGGTTCCGCCAGCTATCGCAAATCCTGTTATTCCCAAATAACGAACACTCAGCTCTATATTCATGCGTGGGTGGCAATACTCTATAAATACAGCCGTGGTCCATTGTGACGACATAGTATTAAGTTGATAGTTGTAGTAACAAGTCCACTTCGTGGCTCTGCTCAATCGAGAGCATTAGATTAAGTAAACCATGTAACATTTATGATTGAAATAAATATACATTTTTAAGGTCCACACATCGAGCCAACTTGACTAGGTAAAGTTTAAAAGGTGTAAACATATATGACACAGCTAAACAAGCACATCGGGCCTGCTAATGGGACTATGTAAATATACATTAGACCAATTAACACGATACTAGGTATAGTTTAAGAGGTGTGAGTGGACATAAAAAGGACACAGCTGTCATGTTTACGACAATGAAGTACATACATACATTCAAAAATGACAGTGAAGTCAAATCTATGGAAATGATTCCATATCACGAATCCTTCCAATACATTGCACTGGACCTGTAGCTAACAGGGGCGGATCAATAAAGTAAGCGCGCCTTGTGCCCCCATACATTTTGTTTTTGAATTGTTTCTCTGTCTAGGTCCTCACTTTCTAGGTAAGCCCTACTAAGGTCCTCTAGCATTGTGCCTAGGTCATCAACGGTCTCAGCTATGACTACGATCTCGATGCCAAAATGAGACTAAGTCTGTGTTGATACACCGAATTCAGAGGGTTAAGAGGCTGACAACGCTGAGCTGAGCTCATCGAGCTCTACTTAAAACTTTTTTTATCAAAACCTGTTTAATATACCATAGTGAAAAAAATATATGTTACTCTTGAAAATATGTTTGAGAATATTCATGTCCCTAAAACAAATTTAAATCAAAGTTTCTCGTTAAAAAAAATGTCAAAGATACCCATCAAAAACAGCTTCTAGAAGAAAATCCGAGTTATTTAACTAAGGTTATTTAATGATTTTCAGAGAATTAACTCTTTACACTCAATTTGATAATATTGATGTTTCATATCTTTAAATAAGTTACTAGTTTCTTTAAAAAAATATATAAATTGATTTTTTCGCTAAATTTCAATAACGCGCCGCGCCCGTAATCCAGTACAAATTATGTCTCAAGGTCGTTGGCGTTACTCAGCCTCTTAAACACATCGTCCAATACATGTTTGAACAGTTTCGGCGATATAACGTCGGTCGCCCTGTCTCGCATCTCGCTGAAGCCCTAATAGTTTTAAGTCTTGCTTCGGAAGGCGGTCTGATATTCGTACAATGACTGCAACACTTTGAAGTATTGAAAGGTAATAATGATTAGAAAGAAACACTGGACGTTCCATCACTCATACAGTAACGCTTATTACCTGCTACATGCTTAGTACTTCATAGGTAAATACAACGCCTATAGAACTTAATTAAAATAAGAGTTGGCAGCAATCCTCCTCACAGTCGCAGGCTTCATGTTAAATAATATGAGTAATATATCGACCGAAGAATTCCTAAAATAAAATTCTTTGAATAATCTGCTAGCTCTGCAGAAAATAATGCTTATCCTGTAGTTACTATTGAACTTGGGAATACAAATGGTATGATAAATTGCGCAAATGCTTTGCATGGATGTTGAAATTAAGTTTGAGGAGAATCTATAAAGCTATTTATAATTTTAATAATGTTGGTAACTTCGACAATGTTCCCACGCATTTGAAGTGTGCTAAAATGGTATTTTTGCACCCAGCTTCGTAATTTGGAAGAAAATGCTTAGTTTTATTTTGCAGAAATTTTCACGAATCTTTTTTGTTTTATATAAATGTTATACAAAGGATATTGTATAAATATTTAATAAGAAAAGTGTCAAAAACAAAATTCCATAGCCCTATTCATATAGGGCGAAGCTAATAACAAATTCCCAGAATACAAGATTCCCACGCGGCATCAGAGCTTCCCGTGTGAAATTCCCTGGACAAAAAAACTCCCCGCATTCTTCTGGGTGTCGATTTATCACTCAAGGCCGTAAGTGGACAAACAAAAGGGGGAGGGACACGCGACTAAGGTTCGTTTATGCAAAAAAAAAATATTTGTGTTGTGTCGCCACGTTCCGGTTAAAAGGCAGGTAAATGAACACCTCAAGGGGAAGCGTTAGGACCCTTCATAATTTTTCTTTTGCATTTTACAAGAGAGCTCATAAAGACTTTGTCCGGAGACAAAGATTATTTGAATTTAAAAGGGGGAAATTTGTAAAGTGGGTGTTAAATTGGACCGTTTGTCGGATATTATGTATGGTTTTTTTCTTCTTAATACGTAATGTTGTGTCATTTATTTTTACTTACATTGTTCTTATTTGTAGGTGTTTATTATTTTATTAATCTTTTTTGTACAACATGCAATCAAATGTACAAATGGCGGAGTTAATGCCTGAGGCATTCTCTACCTGTCAACCTATAACATGTGCGGCTAATTGTTGACGGTGAAGTAATTGGGAAAAAATAAAATCTAAAACAACTCTTACAACTAAAGAAGTAAAACATAATACCTATACAAAATAATAAAAAATAAATAAGTACCTACGCAAATATATAAATCCGTATGAAATGGATGAATTAGGTTATTGTCTATAGGAAAAATCTATTTTGATCGCTTTCGATTTGCCAATCATTGCGGCGTCGATACAATACTCTGTGTCGACTTGCTGATAATAAATGGCGATGAATGCACTTTGACTGTCACAATCGGAAGCGATCGCGATAGATTTTTGTTACACAATCAAGGGGCTGCTCTCTTCAACCAATAAGCGCGAACGCACACGACCGACTATCGGTGGCCGATCGATTCTTTGACGGCGGAAAATGAAACATATGGAGTTCTACTTTGCAACACACACGAACTACAAAATAGGCGGCCAAAAAAATATCGGTGCATCCCAACCGACCCGAGTATCGGTGAAAAATGGAACGTTCGTATATGTATACGTTACCACAGAATATATATTAGTACTCCGTACTTTACTGCATAAAAAATCGGTCGCCGATTGTCGGTCGTGTGTGCTTGCGCTAAGGCATAAACTTCCTGCGCCGGGAGATTTGATGTGATTGATGAAAGCCTAGTCCAGTCAAAGGTAGTTAAAGACACTAACACTTTAAACAGTACTTGAAGTATTATAATGATGTCCTCCTAACCGATATTCGGTCACGGCGGCCAATCTCCACAGAGACTAGCCATCTGCATTCCTGAAAATAGAGGTCTTGTCAGACAGACGGATAAAAAATTAACCCTAAGGAAGTGAGCCATTTATCCCTTTGAGATATAGCATCCTGAAAACGTCAAATATAGAACCTCCTTTTCTGAAGCCGCTAGAAACTAATGTGTACCTAATAAGCAACAAAATTTTATAATATCTCTCATAGCTCATCTAGAACGCCTGAATAACGAAAAGGACATGTCCACTTTTTGTATGGAACGTGGAATTTTATTCTGAACCTGTTTTAACCAATTTAAAAATTTATGACGGAAATAGAACTTTATGAGAAGGATGTTTATCCATGAATATTAAAAATATTAAGGCCTGCATTTAGGAGAAAAAAATAAACAATAAAAAAAACATTTTTAATGTTTTTTTTATTGTTTCTTTAGCAGGGCCACATTTAGTTTTTTTTTACTGGCAATTAAAAGGATGTCATTGTCAATGCCACTGTAGCTGTCGTTTTGACTTTTGTTTATTGTTTGTGTGTATGTGTGTAACCTTCCTTCCTTTCACAAAATAGTATCTTTTATTTTCTACAGCTATGCTCAGGTTCTTGATTTTACATGTGATTTAAATATTGACTTGCTAACTGGACTAAGTTTTCTCGTAATTTGAACGTACGAAGTAACCAGACCCAAGAATTGAACAACAAAATGTTATACTTCCAGGTTACAGTCGCACTCCTGATACAACTTCTCATTTTTTTGTACCAGAGTGCTATAATTTGGAATGTCGAAGGGTACCATTATATTTAAGAAAGAAGATCCTCGGGGATTTTAAAATATTCGTAAAGTAATGCCAGAGTCTGTGAAAATCACATGAGTCAATATGATTTTGCATTTTTACGGTAATATAAGTTCACTGTATTGTTTACACCAAATAATTCATGCTTGACTTACTAACAATAAAATCAAAGAACAGAAACTAATTGAATTTGAAAATATAGAAAATTCCACTGATATAGTATGTAAATACTGGAGAAAGCGTCGCCAATGGTACAGGTTTAACAGTCACACAATTTGTTTTATTGTTCTCTTGCTTAACTCAATTATGTGAGGTTTGTTCAAAGCCTAAAAAGGCCTTAGGTTTATATTAAGTCAGACATGGGCTAAGGAATCCCTTTGCAGAATTGCTTCTCGGGTATGCATTTCAAAAAATCATGTTTACTTATATAAAAAAGTGTTATTGCTTCAAAAATCAATATGCACCTTTACATTTAGGTATAGCCCATATAAGCAGGGAAAACCTGTCCAGTAGAAATCTAACTATACGTTATACTCTTTGGGTCTGATTCAAACAATTCCATTGTTTTATTAGAGGTTACTAAAATTTTACATACAAAAGTCCTCTAATTACCTATTTCAAAAGAAATCTTATAACTTACACTGCTAGCTGCAGTAAGCGACCAACCAACCTGGTGGTCAATCTATTTTAAATAGGGCATTAGAAGCCATCTTTGTACATATTGATGCTTAAATTCCACACTTGAATATGTTCCCCAGAATGAAAATATTCAATTTAATTTTAATCAGTCTTGGAACATATTAAATTAAGCAAGCTAAGTCATATTTTGGGGAACATATTCAAGAAAATGATCCATCACATGAGACTGCTGATAAGAGGAAAAATCAAATGAAATCCATGAATTTAGGATGGGCTCCGCACCAAACTCATATAACACCACTGGCTCAATTTTGAAATGACGTACTAATGAGGGAAGATGTTGAAATTGAATAAATAAAAATTACATAATTTCTGGGTTTTATTTCATACCTGCAACCAGTTTCTATATTACAACTCTTTCACATAGTTTCCACTATTATAATTATTCAACACTTCATATTACATATTTAGTACCCATGATAAAATTGAGGGTATGTAGTCATATAGAAATAAATATTTACACTTTAAATTAGCATTATAGTAATCTTAGAGAATTTTGCACTTAGTTCATTATAATGACTTCATTAATTAGCATTTGTTTTGTAAAAAATCTTTTGTTATTGAAATAGTAAAACTGTAGCATTCTTAAGAACAGACCAGTATATTTTATTTATGTTGATATTTCATTACTGTGAGGTAGGTGCTTATCCTAAGAGTAGGCAGAGTAAAACAGGTATCACACACTAGACACTACAGCCAGGGGCTCATCCTAACAAATGCTGCACAAACACACTGCTACAAAGTAAAGTATAGAAGTCATCTGCCACCAACCAATGCATTTATTGTGCTAGATTTCATTTTAATAGCATGGACTTATTGATTACATGTATCATTTTTATGGTCAGAGTCAGAGATGCTTGTTTGTTACCAGCAGTGACCTGCAATGCTGCTAATTTGCAATCCAATTCAATATGTGGTCACCTGGGGGTTTATTGTCGAAGGAAAAATCTATAAAGTCTGCTGCCTTTAATTTGACAGTTATTGCGGCAACAACACAAGATTGTGCACTTCTTAATAAAAAGTATTGTGATGTATTGTGATTGCTTAGATTATAAGCGATCACGATCATTAAAATCACAAAATTAAACGAGGCTTTTTTTGACGCTGTCACTTCTGCAAGAGAAGGCAAAGGGAGCTAAGTTCATACAGCCATGTTTTTCGTAAATCTTGATAAAACATTAAAAATGTAATTTATGTGAATTTTAGTCAGAAAGTCACTCACTATCACATCGTTTGTGCGCTTTTGTTACTTATTTATTCGTTTGTGACACGTTTCAGTAACTTGTCATTGGTTTCCATACAAAAATCGCTTTGTTTTACATACTATGAAAGTCAATCAGAAAATTGCTGTTTTTTTGAATTTGCAGGCCTAAAAAAACCTAAATTTTATTCTAAACCCTAGATTTTTGAGTACTCTTTACAATAATACCTGAAACATGTTGGTTAATAAATAATTATATTCTTAGCCCAAAAGAGGACATGTCCTTTAACAATAACAAAGGAACATAGTAATATTGTAATATTTGGCAACGACAAATATCAACGTTCTAACAAACTGCTAAAACAAAACGTTCGAACAATGAATAACACAGGTGCCTACGTAAAAGCTTCGAAAATGCGAATATATTGAGCTTAAAAGCCCCTTGTTGAAATCCCTAACAGGCGTAGGGTGTTGTTGATCTAGAACGTTCCCACTGATACGGTTCACACGGCAAAACTCTGATGTGAATTCGTATATGTACTAAAATTCAGCAGTATGTTGAGTTGGGAACAACGCCGTGTGGCCATAATATAAGCGATTTGTACGCGATATTGATGTGGTACAGTAAGCTCCTTGTCAAGCTTATACTGTTTGACCTTTGGACCGCTCTTATGTCGCTCGTAATAGTGGCGGTTTTCGTAGTGTAACGGCCGGTTTTACCAAGTTTTACGATTTGATAAAAGAGAATAAGAGATGCACATAACATCTCACATATAGTTTCAATTTTAGTTTTATTTTATCCTTTACATTTAAAAAGGTAAAATGTGCGGCGCGTATCAAATATTTGATAGTGAAACGACCCATTTCCACAAGCTTTTATTTACTTGCACCTGTCCCGTGTCTGTAATGAAATCTTGCAAGTTAAATTTGACCCACTTCCCAGTCTCCGATCGAGCTGAAATTTTGCATGTACTCGTATATGTATATCGCGTGACAATGCAATAATAAAAGCTTGTTTAAAAAATATTTTTACTATTAATTTATTACAAGCTTTTATTTACTGTCACATAGACCCACTCCCGGTTTCCGATTGGGCGGAAATTTTGTATGCATATGTATATCATGTGACACTAAAATAATAAAAGTTTGCTTAATTTTTGTTTTGCTTTTAATTTACTTTACTTTTTATGAAATCGTAAAACGTAAAACTTAGTGCAACCGGCTGTAAATGTAAAGCTTGAATGGGAGCTTACTATACCTATGGCTCCCTAGAGTAGTTGGCGTTGTAGTGTGGCGGTGGAGCTATTTGCTGTTCCCACATTTACTTAACTTTATTCAATTGATTCTAGCTACCTACCAAAGAATGAAACTATTCCACTTATTGACTAGAAGAGCCGATACGCAACACGTTGACTGAATACGATTAACACCAAGATGTGTATATGCTATCATTCCGTCTATGACATTTGTTTGAAATTGACCAAGACAAATCTTTTAGATAGATTTGAATATCTAATAGACTAGCTTTCCGCTCGAGGCTTCGCCCGTGTTATTATTGTTTCCCCTGGGAATTTTATATTTTCCTGTAAAAAAAACTGTAGCCTATTATATAGAAGACAGTTATTTATATTTAGGAGCTCGAATAATAAATTTCATAGAAATTGGATGCAAATTTTAAACATTTTCCATAGAAACTTTCAGCCCATATTTTGCACTCTAAGGGGGTGAATTCCAATAAACCATGAAACACGTGTTCAATAAAATGTTTTCAAGAGCATGAATCTCAAGCTTTACCAAAATCGTTGCTTATTTTAAAAAAATCCATAAACGTTGCAACCCCTGTCTCACCCCTTCAGGGTTAAATTTTTTTAAAATCCCTTCTTGTGTGCGTCCGCATTTTGAATTAAAACAACTGTCCAAATTTCACGTTTCCACCATTAGCACTTACGGCTGTGCGTGCGTCTATAGATGGGAACTTCTTTTTTTATATAATATATAGATAGATAGATAATATTTACTCATGAAACCCTTTAAGTATATTTATCATTATCTTTGTTGTATTAAATTATTGAAAATTTTGATCTAGTGAAGTTAACCAGTTACATTATTAAAGTGAAAATCGTTAATTTTGTAGCCACAAACGACAACAAAGGCCATGTCGCGTGCCGAAGTGCTGTCGCTGACAAGTTTATCTCAATATACAACTCTTACTAAGCAGGCAGAGTTTTAAAGAGAACAATGACCCTATTTAAATATCCTGCACCCGAGTTACCCGGGGTGTGTACAATTAAAGCATAATTTATTGTGTATCTTAATTAGTTTAAGGGTGTTTAAAGTATCAAATTTTTATTTATACTATTGCTTCAAACCAGCAGATGGTTCTCAAACGAGTAGCTTATATCCACTTATTGAATTATAGTTATTTACTTACATATGTAACTCACACTTAGACACAGATCATTATAACTCAGAGGGCCTATTACCGATCTCATGGTTTTGCAAATGATATCATATGATATCATAGTGCAAAACGAAAAATACGATTTCCGGTCAGATTTTTGATCATTTGTTCATTATTTAATGATATCATTGAAATTATGGCATAGTGATGATATCATTGGAGATCGGTAATACGAAAGGCAGCATTTCATGACTTCTTTTTCTCAAATTTATACCATGGCATACGATGAAAGATCCATAATTGGCCTGCAGGTTACTCAAAACCTTTGCAATAGCGCTTTACTGAATTGAAATATGTTAGATGCGGTAACAGTTACTCGTACTTTAATGAAACGCGGCAGAGGGAAGTACTTAATGTTATTATTAAAATAGTATATGGATTTCTTTTTATTTTACTTTTCTTTTCAACTCGTATAACAAAGTGTACTTTCTGTCGTGCCAGTGCGTAAAGGAGCCAAAACAGAAATTGCCTGCCGCTGTCTGGCCCAGTACTGTAGGTACAATTTATCTCAATGTTATATTATGAGATGTAGTCGGTCGACGGTAGCATGTTTGAGAAAAAATTAATTATACGTCATTACTACGTTGAAAGTTATAGCAATCTGATGATCGACGTCATCTGTTGGACACGGCTTTTTGTGGGATCTCGCGGTCAGATTGATTGTCCAGAGCTACTAGCTGACCTGTCTTTTGTCTATATGTCTATAACATATTAATGTTTCAATTGAAAATTATCTAAGCATTGAATTAATCGTTATACATCCCAGCCATAATCTATATAACTACCCAAAAACGCTCTTGGGTTGAAGTGGTGGTAATAAAAAGAAAGAAAGAAAGAAAAGTTTATTGGCCATAGTCTATGATAAAGTTTAACAATGATTTAAAAAAGCAGCAAATGGCCAAATAAGCAATTTGTTGAAGAAATGATAATACAGATGGATTGATATGGGGATAATGATGCAAATTGAGTGACCATACCTGAAGGCCTACTAACGATTTCATGGTTTTCAAATGATATCATGATGAAATCAGTGCAACACGAAAAATAAGATTTTCGGTCAGTTTTTTGATCAATCGATCAATATCATGATGACATCATTGAAATTGTGGGATAGTGATGATAAAATTGGAGATCAGTAATATACCAAATGAAACATTTCATGACTTCCTTACCTCAAAATTTTGACTCTACACTTGTCCGGAAATTGCGAAAGCTTTCACGAGAAGAACATTGTGTATAAAAACTTGTGGTATACACACTATGTAATGGATAAACATTCATTCATAAAACACACATACAAGAAGATAGAAATCGTGTTCCCAAATATTTGGTCCCTGCAGAGATTCGAGCCCGTTAGCTCTGGTTAGTTGTGAAGCTCGCGAAACTTCGTTCTCACGGGCAGCTCACTTCCTGTGGGAATTTTCGGGTTCGATGAGAATTTTTATAATCGCGTTCACACGAACGTAGCTCCCGCAGGTAGCCAGAGATGACCCTTGTTAGTTTCGGAAGGATCTCGATTTATTATCGTCAAAATTGTTTATTAGCTTTGGGATTGTAATACAGTTTTGGGGGAAATAGGAGTTAATATTCACACGCGTTAATGTTACATTGTTACCAATAAAAATTGTTGTGTACAAATTAATAATAAGTGAATTTCAACTTTTAACAATAGGTTCAATTGAGAAATTCTGATACTACTTATAAATAATAACAGCAAATAAATTTGAATTAATCAAAAGTGTAATAAATGCCTACAGTGACATGATAAAAAATTATTTATTTAAGTTTTTCCTTCAAAAACCTTTATGAATAAAAAGCCGCATATACTAATCGAAATCCTATCCCACGTTACACATTCTGCCTTTATGCATTCTCAAAAGATTGTATAAATAATAAGAATATGTCAAATATGAAGGATCTTTGTCATTCTATTTTAGAAGTCACTTCACACGTTTTTGCATAGACGATCTATTACTTACGTAACAGGACACTGTGACGGAATGTTCGAGCAAAAAATATTTTTCCCAACGAAACTAAAGTCACACGGGTCGCTTTGAGTTCCCATGGGACTGGGGCCCCTCAAATGGGTCGCCGCAAAGTACTTAATGGCGGCCTATCGTGTGCCACGCTAAGCTATTTAAATGACATTTCGGGGGTTGCGACAATCATTATCGCCCAAGAACTGTTTGGTCCATTAAACAGTCTATTAGAGCTTTGTACACCGATTAATTTTTCATTCACCTCTTAAGAATATTCACTGCTAACTTCATTTTAATGCGAGCGATACATTGTGTAATAAGTTATGAAATAAAAGTTGGTGGCGATAAGAATAAACCCTTACTTAAAAATAATGCGTAAACCCTCCGATTTCTCTATAATTATTTACTATTTCATTTCAGTTCAATTCGATAAATACAGATAAAGTAAGTAGGTAAATAGTAAATTTATTAAAGATGAATTATTTTGGAAGATGTGTGCGGTGGGGACCGGTGGTATATAATTGTAACATTGACTTTTGTGGCTATTTGATAGTTGTCGCGATAAAATATGAAGTATGACAAATATGGTAGTTTATAGGTGGATATAGTCGACGATAATTATAGAATATTAGCTTTCAGCCCGCATATTCTCTTGCGTAATTTTCGTTTTCTTTCCGTTGGAACTCTACATTTACCCGTAGTGCAAACCATAAAGCAAAAACATTCCTGAACAACTATAAAAATCCAGTTAGATTTTTTAATTTTTTGTGATGTGACTTCACAGCCGACAAATGTACCGTGACCGAACGTTTTCATCCACTTTTCATCTCTGTTTTCATGTGAATTTTAAATTGATTGATAAAATTTTGTTATGCGAAAAAGATAGTTGTGCAATGAATTAAATAAGACCTCAGTCATGTTAACTATTCTATTAAAAACGTTACTCGTTCCACGTGTAGAAGAATTATCATTTAACATAAAAGTACTTTCCGCACTTGTAGGTACTTTTGATGCGAGTGCAGGGAGTAAAGCTATTTTACATATAGATAGATAGATAGATAGATAGAACTTTTATTTGATACATTATGATACAACAGGTCTTATACACTAAATTCAAAATATAAGTAGGTAATGTACCAAAAAGGTCTACACTCAGCGTACGCCGTGACACTCGTAACAAAGAGTACCACGACACTGATATTCTGTGTAAACCTTTTACCGAAGTAATTTCAATAGAGAAGCGCTGGAATGGTAAACATAAGCATTCAACATAAGTAAAGACATAAAACAAAAATAATTCACCACACAATATACACATAACTACACAATATTTATATACAAACTGACATGACAACTTACAAACTAAACGCTTGCAACATGGCTACTGCAATTGCGACATGGGGCACATTCCTCTAAAAATCCTACTTAACATTATGAATGTGAAAGTGTGGATGTTTGGATGTTTGTTACTAAATCACGCAAAAACGGCTGAACGGATTTAGATGAAACTTGACATGCATGTAGCCTTTGACATGGAAAAGAACATAGGCTTTAACCTTTTATAACCTTTTATCCCGATTCCTTAAGTACATAGTTCCCGAGGGAAAATTTAAAATTGTTAACGAGCGAAGCTTTAGACCCAATTCTGAATTCCACGCAGACGAAGTCGCTGGCAGAAGCCAGTAAATTATAAAATCTTTTGTTCGCTTAACAAATATTTCCGAAGCTTTACTTTAAAAGTTTTTACGGTGGCACACTGTTTAATAGGCGGAGGAATATTGTTCCAACACTTTGTTGACAAATATCTAAAACTACCTCGAAACGCGGAGGTGCCATGCTTAGGGAACATTAAAAGGTCTTTAATCCTATCTTGTCGCTTACTAAAACATAATTTTCTATATAAATATGACGGAGTCCTGTTTTTTATTATACCGAAGAGTAAAGATGCAAAGTGTAATTGACGGCGATTAGTCATATTCAACATATCATTTCTGTTTAGATAAGGAGTAACGTGGCCTCTACGAGGTATCGGGAAACAGTATCTGGCACAGGCATTCTGAACTCTCTGCGTGAGCTTCTTTGATCTTGCTAGAAGACATTCACCTATGACAGTGTCTGCATAGTTCAATTTGGACAAGATCAATGTTTCGCATAAGTGAATTCTCAGGTCCACACTCAAATATCTTTGCACCCGGTACAATACCCTCAACCTATAAAAACATTGTTTGACAGCGTTGACCACATGGCTTTCAAATTTTAAATGATTGTCAACAAGTACACCAAGATTTCTTACTTCATGTAATTGCCCAACACTATCACCTTTTATTTCTATTATTGGGTTATAAGCTGTTATCTTTCCCACTTGTGACTTTGTACCAGTTATTATTAATTTGCTCTTGTCAGCATTCAGGACTAGCCCATTCTCTCGCGACCACTCGGCTATACGATCTAAATCGTTATTTATTTTGTGAACTGCTGCCATTGTGTCCTTGGGTTCAAATGACTTGTATATTTGTACATCATCAGCGTATAGATGGTACTCACAATCTCTTATCTGTTTAGTTAAATCAGCCGAGTGCAAAATATAGAGTATGGGCCCTAGAATGGAGCCTTGTGGTACCCCACGGTTTACTTTAGTAGCTGCTGAATACTTCTTGGTGCCATCGGGGAGAGTTATTTCAACTTTTTGGTAACGGTGAGTAAGGTAGCTTCTGAACCACTTCAGAGGAGTGTCACCAAATCCGTAGAATGCAAGCTTGGCCAACAACAACTCGGTGTCAATTGTATCGAATGCGCGAGAATAATCTAGCAAGACGAGAATAGTACCTTTACCTAGATCTTGACCAGACAGCATATCATCAACAACATCCAGAAGTGCCGTTGCTGTGCTTCTGCCTGTTCTGAAGCCCGACTGCTTTTCCGGTATAATGTTATGCGAATCTAAGTATTTCGTCATCTGCTTACAGACTACCTTTTCCAATATTTTCGACATTATTGGTAAAATGCTTACAGGTCTAAGGTCTTTTAATTCTGATGGATGGTTGACTTTGGGAAGTGGTTTAATTATCGCTTCCTTCCATTGGTCCGGAAAAGTGCCTTGCTCAAGAGACATGTTTATGACAGCTGTTATGGTACTTAGAGTCTGCGGTAAAGTCAGCATAATCATATCCAATGTAACACCATCCACACCTTTAACGTTTGTTCCTATATCTTGAATGATTTTAGCCACAGCGGATTCATCAACACGTTCAAAACAAAATGAATTCCTAAAATCATATCGATTAGTGCGGAAGAACTCAATTTGTCCAGAATTAGATTTGTTGTCACAAGAAAGGTTAAGAAAATGGTCATTAATAAGATCTGGGTTGTCAAAATTTTCTGGTAGCTCTATGTTTTTCTTGTTAAAATCGACAACGTGGCGCTTCAAATTTTTCCATAGGGTGCTTGAATCCTTGTAACGTTTATTGACGAAATGACGGAAGAACGCGCACTTCTCGCTATGTATTGCCGCATTAGTAATATTTTTTAAGTCCTTGTAATATTGTCTATGACTATCAAGTTTAGTGCGACGGTATCGAGAATGCGCCCCATCCCTCAATTTCATCATATCTTTAACAGTTTGCGTTATCCATGGATGGCCACGTTGTTTGACAAGAATTTTTTTCACAGGAGCGTGAATGTCAAACAAGTGCGTAATGTGTGCATTAAAAGCAGTAAGTGAGATATTTATGTCTTCACACACCACACGTTCCCATGCTATGCTACCAATATCTGCTTGCAATCTTTCCAAATTTATATCCTTTATTGGTCTGTACGTTATCCAGTGCGGTATCTGTTTAGGTTTTAGCACATTTAAGTCAAACGATATAAAAGCATGATTACTAAGGTCCGGTATGTAGTCAACGGTGAGCTTACTTATTTTCGCAGTACTACAGACTATATCCAACAATGTCTGTGAATGGTCAGTAAAATGTGTAGGCTCAGTTACAAACTGTTTAAGTTGCATACATTGAAAAAAGTCAAGCAATTTCTTTGAGCTGATATCATCCTTTAGCAGATCAATATTAAAGTCGCCCATCAGAACAATATGGTCACATGCCGACAAACTGCATACTGTCTCCGTTAAACTATCCAGGAATGTATCTACATTCATCCAAGGCGGTCGATACGCAGTCCCTATAACTAACTTATACCCATTAAGACTCACATTCAACCACATCTGCTCTACGTTGGAAGTTGCGGGAGTTTCGACTTTACGAGCGTAAACGTTGCGCCTTAGATAAAACCCGACACCGCCACCGCGCGCGCGTACTCCCTTTGGGCGTGGTATATGCCGTAGCCTGTAGCCAGGCACCGCAGGTGCACGAGCGTCCTCGCCTGGGCGCAGCCAGGTCTCATTTATTGCCACAATATCTAAATTAAGGCGGTCCATGGCAATAAGGAATTCATCGTGACGAGTGCCCAGCGAACACGGGTTTAGTAATCCTAAGCGTAAGTTCATATGCTTTACAAAAATTATAATAAAAGCGTAAGCTATTTGAATATACTTACTATTCATCAAATATTTCTTAAGATAGGTAGCGTGACGCTGTTCTAGTACAGAAATGGATTCAGCAATGCGACACGCAAACCATGCACGCACGACAGCAGCCATGCTACAACGCAACAAATTGTACAAACATGAAATATGAGGCTTAATGAAGTCACCTATGACAACAACATTTCGTTCAGACTTAATTAGTACAATAATATTATATAAGCAAAAATCAGCAATTCGGGCACAAATACAAGCTACAGTCACAACAACAGCAGACAGATTTCTACAGCAAATAAAAGAATCACAAGTAGTACGTAAAGGTTTTCACAGGGGCAGATAAAAAAATTATACATTCTGGCCATGACCAACAATGTCAGTACCAAAAACCTTAGTCAGATCCAACATCGTGCGAAGACGAAAGCTGGCCGTGCCCTGTTCCTTACGCACGAGGATTCTGCCATTACGCGTCCACACATATTTCCATTTATGGCTCTTGGCATTTGTACGCGCCTCCTGAAATAATTGCCTATTAGATTTAGTAAGGCGCTCGTTAACATAGAAGGGTCGGGCCTTGCCCTCAAGCGGCAAGCCCTCTGTGGTAACCCCCCGTCTCACGCGAGCCGCTGCGAGCAGTGTATCTCGCAAGGTGCGCCTACAGAGACGCGCAACCAATGGCCTTGGTCTAGGCGCAGCACCTTCAACGCTCTCACGCACCGGACCAGCACGCTCCACCGAAACAATGTCCCGCTCCTCTAATTGAACACCGAGTTTCCCAGCCACCGCCAAAAAAACATGTGTGGCGTTTTCATTAGCTGTCTCTGGTAGATTTGAGATTTCCACGTCGTTTATCAATACATCTTGTTCACGTTCGTGTATTTCTTGTGTCAGCCTAGACATTGCATTCTCAAAATTTATAAGTTCAACACTTTTAAATTCACACATTTCAGCCTCAAAAGAATCAACTCTCTTTTCCAAAGTGTCTAACCTCAAACTTTGCCCTTGAATAGTATTTTTAAGATCCACCATGATTGCCCGAAAATCAGCCATCTCCATCCGCATAGCACGCAGTTCGTTGGTAAATTGTCTAAATTCGTTCAGCATATCCGAATTCTCTAAGTTTCTCGATTCCGTACGTAAGGAGTCCCCCGCATCAGTCACTGCAGGCTCAACCAATGATGACTTATTCGCGCCAGTCTTTGTGCGCAGGGTGACGTTCTGAGTGTCTGATGTATAACTACTTGATGGTTCGGCAGTCCCCATCTCATCACGATGTGACTGCCGAACGGGCGTGCTAAGGTTGCCGTGCTTGGGTTGCTTATTTACGCACTCTGGGCACTTCCAACTCGCTTTCGATTCCTTATTCAGTGCATAGAAAGAATAAAATCGTTTACTGCTCATTCCAATGCAATCCAAATCATAAACTGCCTTACATATATTACACTGTAGGTGTTCATTTTTTGGGGTTGGTTTTAGACAGCCAGCACAGTTCGTAGACTTTAAGTTTGACATCTTAAACGCCGATTTTTACAGATGATTTACCTTCGCAACGTTCTCTTGCGACGAAAGGCAGAACTACCAAATGTCAATAATCTTTGCCTTTTCTACTTTATAAAATGTTTACGCTACTTGCCGCCAGCTGTCATTAGTTACTAGGGGCTTGATTCTTCATAAAGTAGCGCCACCTAGTGATATTGATAGAAACCTCCAGCTGAGCACCATTCACAAGATACTTTTGCTACTTGCCGCAAGGTGTCACCAGCGTTTATGATTAAGCTTCATATAAAGCAATGCTACCTATTGACGTAAACTGGTAGCTCTCAGTGGTTTAAAAATTGTAACGTCTCACTATAATTGATTTTTCTAAATATTTTGAAAAAACCTGTTTAAAATATACAGAATTTTGGCTATAAACACAGTTGTTCGTAGCACAATAGGTTTTCTGTCCAACAATATCATTAAAAAGGTCACTTTTTGAAATATTTCCTTATCTCTTCACATAAATTTAGCAGCACAGGTTTTGGGCTGAAACACTCTCAAACCCTCAGTATTTCCATGGATAACGTTGTCACTATATATTTGCACTGTCCTGTACACGTTTATCACAAAAAACAGACAATAGATTAACGTTTCAAATATTAATAACACTTAAACACGCAGTGGTTATGTTTACACAAAGCCAGCGCCATCTAGCCTCAAAGAGAGTCCGTATCGTACACGCAAAATACGAAGGCAATAACACGTACAGAAAAAGTGGATAGTAATAGTTAGTTAGTAAGGTTAAAGTATGTTAAAACGGGTTTCATGTTTAATTCAGTCATTTCAAATTACCGAAAAGTATTTTTTTAAACGTTTATCTACAAAGTAAAGTAGAAGTAAGTATATCTGTTTTTTTTTATAATTCATCGCTACGTTTTGTATTCCTTGATTTCATTCAATAAGTAAGTTATTTAATATATTATTATTGTACACCATAAAGAAATGTCAGGAAGTGGTAAAACGTCCATAACGGGCGCATTATTCATGATACATGAGAATGACAATCTTCAATAAGATTTATTGTTCACAAAGTCGCAACACAAAAAAAAGACACAGATTATAAAATGGTAAGTCAAAGTCGTTCCCAGGTCGCTCCCGTTCTCACGAGCTGCAGTCGGTTCCCAGGAACGTGGGATGCGATCGTTTCCGGTCCGACTAGGGGCACGTGCCGGGACTCGGTGGGGTAGCTTTTGTAATTTATAAGTATGTAAATAAATGCTAATATTTCTGTCTGTATCTGTAACGATTTTCTTTGAGGTACTTATGCGTTTAATTAAAAATTTAAAAGGATCGAACAAACTGATTTTGAATTTTAAAAAATTTAAGAAATTTAATACTCTTTATAAAATGTCCGTTAATGGCACAGATTTTGGTAGCGGGCATGTTTTCAGACATGATTTTCACATTGCATTCTCATGATATTCTGAAAATAATAACTTATTAAAAATAAATCCAATAATCAAATCAAAAAAAAAGCAGCGTCGCATGAACTTTGTATTTTGACAGCGGTTGTGTTCCAACTTCAATCGGGTTGCATTCCAATCTCCTGTCAAATCATTACCGCGATACGAAATAATCTTCTTCTTCTTCTTTTATATCTTCTTTTTCTTCTTCTTCTTCTTATATATAAAAATGAAACGCTGTGTGTTAGTCTCGCAAAAACTCTGAAACGGCTCGACATATTGTTACGAAATTTTCTGTGTGTATTTAAATAGGTCCAGGGAAGGTTTAAACATACAGTTGGACCCGGTAGGTGGCGCTGGAATCGGGCAGGACAACGTCTGCAGGGCCCACTAGTCTTCTTATATATAAAAATGAAACGCTGTGTGTTAGTTTCTGCTAAAAAAAAATTACAAAAAATAAAACCGACTTCAAAAACACTAAAATCTTAAAAATAATATCAGAATAGGTAGAGACAACATCACACTTCTATATTGAAGTCAGCGTCAAACGATGATCTCCTAGAAAGTGTTAAAATTTGTCACCGACTTCAATATAGAAGTGTGATGTTGTCTGTACCTATTCTTATATTATTGTTAAGTTTTTAGTGTTTTTGAAGTCGGTTTTATTTTTTGTAAAAAAAAATATTTTTAACTTTTTAGTGAATGAAATCTTTTCAATTAAAGAAACCCTAATTTAATACCCTAACCCTAAATTAGTGTTTTCCTCTATTTTCTATGGGATCTCATCATCAGATCCTAACTTTGGTGACCATGGGACCACCCTTGCAGTATACTCTATCGAATACAAAAAGAATTTTGGAAAGCGGTTTAAAAAAGCGGTTTAAAGATGTTATGAGGTAACAAGCATAAAAAAAATACAACCGAATTGATAACCTCCTCCTCTTTTGAAGTCAGTTAATAACTCAAAAACGGCTCTACGGATTCTTACGAAATTTTCTGTGTGTGTTTGAATAGGTACAGGGAAGGTTTAAAAGTACAGTTGGACCCGGTAGGGGGCGTTGTAATCGGGCAAGACAACGTTTGCCAGGCCCACTAGAATGTGATAAAAGTTGCAGTTCAGTCGTAGTTCAATTCCAATCCAACTGCATTTATTTATCGCTATTGGCCTCCTGGACCAATTGTGAGACTTATGAGTAAATTCAATTAGTGCATAAATACGAGTACCTACTGATAGGAACTAATAAACAAAGAAACTGGGGCAGCACAAAAGATCCTCAGGGGTCGAAGTGCAGAGCCGCGACGATAAGAAAGATGTATTGTAATCACAGTTCTATATTAAATACTAATTATTTTATTAGGATACATATACACGTCCTCATTGTGGAAGTTCGGTTGACAATGCACCTAGTCAGTTAACAGGGACCCCTCGATAATGTTGAGGCACATGCCATGCAATCCCTAGCGGTCTCTGAGAACCAAAAAATGGACCGTGTGAAATACCAGATATTACCTGCCTGAATAAGTTACTTTCACCCCTGGGGTAACAATGTACTATTACTAACATTTTAGAGATAAAAGAGTTGTATTTTTCTTTGTAATTGATAAACTCAAAAACTCCTGGACCGATTACAAGTTTGGACTAAGTTACAAGCTCAAAGTAGCAAACGTTTGAATTCACAGATTTAAAAAGGGCTTTTATTAATAGGTATTAAATTATCATGATTGTTCTAAAATGCTGTTAATACTCGTAGCTAGCATAACACATGAAAACAAATTGACAAACTAGATTTACTTTTACTGCAAATTTACGGTTACAAGAAATACGCGGCTTACT
Source organism: Schoenobius gigantellus (assembly GCA_963935595.1). Classification (NCBI taxonomy): domain Eukaryota; kingdom Metazoa; phylum Arthropoda; class Insecta; order Lepidoptera; family Crambidae; genus Schoenobius; species Schoenobius gigantellus. The sequence continues at coordinate 66,574,595 of OZ012541.1, read as the reverse complement.
GGCAAATCCAATAAGTATTAAAGCTGCACACTTACTTATTTTGTCAAGGCAAGGACATTTGCACCCTCAAGTTGCAGGCTATTTGAATAGGCTTCACTACAATTGTATTAAAGAACCAATTGCTTGTTTGCTCTTGCGTTTAAATGCACGTTGATTAACCTCAATTTTGCATAATAGAGCGCGCCGTTAACGGTTTACCCTTAGACCATTATTATAGTGTAACTATGCCCTTATCGACGAAGTTCTGGCACGTGCCACCCCTAACGGAAACTCACGGACTCTGAGAACCAGTGCCGAACCCGTGTGAAACGAACCCGTGTTGCTCAATCATATACAGGGCTGTGATTTTTTTGTTATTGTATTAGTTTATGAATTTAACCGGAGGGAGACTCTGTACCAGGGTCGTCTGCTTGGGTATCTCCGTCTTACCTATTTCTGCCGCAAAGCAGCAGTGCTTTCATTGCTGTGTTCCGGTTTTGAGGGTAAAGCATGGCAGTGAAAATCCTGGGTACCGTGACTTTACATCTGATGTCACAAGTTGGCAACGTACAACGTGGTTCTTGTGGGGGTTGAAGTTTTGCTACGAATCGCACAAGAGTCACATGTACTATAGGTGACTGTTGCCATTTACCATCAGGTGGGCAGTTTGCTTGTTTGCCAACTTTGTTGTATAAAAAAAAAGCTATATTTATTACCAATATTAGCAGACATTTGTATTATTTAGCAAAAAAAAACGAATACATCACGAAGCCTTTGAAAAAGAACTGACCAAGTGAGGTTGAGCACGCGCTCTAAAGGTTCCGCACATACTTATCTAAGTTCATAACTGTATAAGTACATATTTACGGTTTTCTGATTTTTCCTCAAACATGTGGTATAAGACCTTGCTTCGTTTCAAATTTTATGATTCTAGGTCAACGAGGTTTCGATTCCTTTGTTGAAAATATCCTTACTTAACACGTTTTTAATTGTTCTATCTTAATTTGATTTTGACATTTTGATTGATGTTGTTTTGTTTGAGATTTTTGCTTTAATTGACATTCTGTTGTTTCGTTCCACATTTTGTTGTTTTTTTTATTGTAAAATTTATCGTGTTTTAATGTATAAGTAATTGGTTTGCGCTGTAAAACTTATACTGTATTAAATTAAATTAAATAAAAAAATTACTACTCCTTACTAATATTAGAAACGCGAAAGTTTGTTTGGATGTTTGTTACTCTTTCACGCAAAACTACTGAATGGATTTTAATGAAATTTCGTAGGTAGACGGCTTACGACAGGGAATAACATATAGACTACTTATTATTCGAGAAAAATAAGTATTTCCCGTGGGAAAGTAGATTTAAAGTTTTTTCTTTGAACTTTTAAGGCGAAACATAGTTCGTGGACACAGCTAGATCGTCATACAAGCATACTGCCAACCTGATGGTAAGTGGTAACAGTCACCCGTAGGTAGCACATGTGGCTCTTGTGAGATTCGCAGCAAATCTGCAAAACCGACAAGAACCACAGTGTACGTTGCCAATGTGTGACAAAAAGTCACGGTACCTAGTAATTTCACTGCCATATCCCCTTACCCTTACTCTTCAAACCCGAACACAGCAACGCAAGCACTGCTGCTTTGCGGCAAAAATATGTAGGTAAGAAGGAGGTATCCAAGCAGGACCCTGGTACAGAGTCTCCCTCCGGTCCTGTCGTTCTATGCTATCGTTGAACCAAAGTTCATTAAAATTGGCCCACCGGTTAAGTCGTGAAATCGTAACAGACAAACAGACAGAATTACTTTCGCATTTAATAGGTATTAGTAGAGATATTTATTGTGCCGTTAAAAAACATGCCATTGTTGGCAAACCGTTCAACCTCTGAATGCTTGTAAGCGATATGAATTATATTAATCAGTTGTATATTTATTCGGTTCATTTATAAGGCGGAGGAGCTCGGTGCCGTTGAGTTCGAACGCTTCGGTTTCGATATTGAAAACAAAGCAAACCTCACCATGACCGGACCCTGGATGGGTGACCACAACAGTGTGATCTTGGATTCCTCCGTGCGGTGCGTTCGGAAAGCACGCTAAGCCGTAAGTCCTGGTTGCAACGGCAACTGTTTTCACCCACCAATCCGCATTGGCCAGCGTGGTAGTAGTGGTAGTGTTATGGCCCATACTCCTGACCACGTAGGAAGACCTGTGGCCAGAAGCAGGACGGTAATAGGATTTGATGAATATTTATAAGAAAATGCGTGTTGATTATCTCCTCTCCGCAGGCCACACGGAACCTGCCCTTAAGGCGCATGTCGAAAATATTGGTTATTTTTAATGTAATGTCATAGGTCACTGAGAGATCTTACAGATCTGAAACTCAAATATTTGTTTCTTTATATTTTTAGCTAGAAACGTCAAAAACCGGAAACGCGATTTAATGATTTTGCCTCGATACATTATTTCTTAAATTACCTCTTAAAAATAAGTAAATTAAGGATTACTAGTAAACGGTATTAGGTATTAATTAAAAAGTACCATAAATAAGTAGACATCATCATTATTCAGAATCATGTAAAAGCATTTTTTTTCTAATCATTATAGTTATTTTTTAATAAAATAATTTTGTCGCTTACGTCGATAATTTCTAAACGACCTGATTGCATGCGGGAGCAGCGCATTCACGACTTTGATCTCATAGATATAAAAACTAGCTATTTGAGCACGGGGGGCGCCCCGCGTTTACCTATAGACCACGCCTCCCATTGTTCGATTAGTTTTCGATGTAGCGCCTTAAGATGGTTGACCCTTCGACGAAGCTCTGTCGCGTGCCATTCGTGCGCCCCTTAACGGAAAGTCTCACGGACTGTGGGAATCACAGCCAGACTCGTGTGAAATAACGAGTTCGTGTCTCCCAATCCCATGCAGGGATGCCCCCTACCATGAGCGCTCAAACAATATTAAAACCGCACTGAGAGCGGGATGGCGCTATACGCAGCAAGAGCGGTGTCTCTGTTTCAATGATGTTCTAACCTTGCTATTAGCGATCATAGTAGGGCGCCTATTAGTTGTTTTATAATGTACTTACTGTGCCCGCGAACTACGTTTCGCCTTAATTTATTTTTCCCGACATCTTCAACAAATATCGTTAATGTACACAGATAAAATACAAAAACTTAACAAATTATATACTAAAGCCTTCCTCGAGAATCACGCTATAGAGTGGTGAAAACCGCTTAAAAATCGGTGCAGTAGTTTTTGAGTTTATCGCGAACAGACAGACAGACAGACGCGGCGGGGGACTTTGTTTTATAATATGTAAGGATTTTAGATCACGATAAGTTAGCAATAAAAAATAAATTTACATAAATTTAATTAAATGTATATAGATTTTATTTTTCGTTAATAATCAAATTAGTTCTATACAAATTTTAAAAAAAGCTTTCAAGTTGTCCAAATACAGCAAAATTATTGGTCAGTTAAATTATTTGCTGACCTTTACTTTTCGCAGGAAAATAAAAATTAGATGGGTATATTATTTTTTTAATGAAAAATAATACATTTTTAAAATAATCGGAATACTGGTTATTGCTGTTGATGCACTTTGATATGCCAAGTTTGTTGATGCCGCTGATCTGGAAAATAACACCTCAACTGCGGGGGCTGCTGGCTTACAAAAATCTAAATTTCGACAGTAGTTACAATATGTAATCTATAATGTATGTAAATATTAAGCGATGGCGTAGGAAGTGTGGATGGCGTAGTGCGTAAGGCCGTCGCCTTCCAATCGGGAGTTAGTGGTTCGAACCCCGCCACGTACCAATGTGATTTATGAGTCAGATAATAAGTACTCTACTTATTATCAGATAAATTTGATCAGCGTAACGTTTTGAATGAATTCTGTAGCCATATATCAACGACTAAGATCTGTTTTTACCTTGTCGTTAGAATGTTAAATGAACGCAGGATGGAAATCAATGCGGGGCGTCGTGCACCGCAGCTCCGGACGGAGATACGGAGCAAATCGTATGTTGATACGGTTCCATGCATCCGTATTTCGTCCCTCCGTACACCGCATGCGTATTTCGTCCCTCTGTACACCGCAGCGGGATGCGGCGGCAGTGTAATAACCACCTAAGAAGAAGAAGAATCAAAACTTAATAATATAAGCATACCCGCACAATATACATGCTGTACATAAGGACCATGGATCCGGAAGCTGATTAACAATTTAGTTCACAGTGCTTTGTGAGACGCACCCCCTTGAGACGGCTCTAGTCAGGTCGTGTATTTTGGAGATGTAGAGTTGTGGCCACGAAAGAAGCGATACGTTTTTTACTAAACTATTACCTACCGAAATTACAAGATCTAATGCAACCATGTGTTGTAACTAAGACATATTAAAAGATAGGGCAGGCAATTACTACGCATTATTATAAATAAGGCAAAGAAAAAAACAAATTGTCGAGAGCAAAAACTTTTCTAACATTCCGATATTCTATAATAGACCAGTGTAGATAGATTTTGAAAGGGACTCAAATTATAGTAGGATGAATTTTATTGGAATAGGAGGAGAATATTACGTAAATGAAAGGAAATAGTACATTGTTACCCCAGGGGTGAAAGTACCTAAACTATTTAGTCTCGGGACTAAATAAGTCTTTAACCCGAGGTAAACACTGTGTAAAATAAAACAATGAATTAGCTGAAAAAAACGTGTAAATTATATTTTACTTATGTCAACAACTTCTGCTTTAGCCTTTCTCTTATAAAATCAGGCGTTAACTCCATACCTGAATCAGATGAACTCATTGTGTTAATTATTAACACAATGTTATACAAATATAATTAACAGTTAGTACAAATCTCTGCTATACGGAAGTATTAACAAAACTCTACAAATGGAAAAAACAAATGAAGATCGCATTGCCGCTTTCCCGCTTATTTTGTTTTTTTTTCTGTGGCCGGCCAGCTATTCAGCCATTATTTTTCATTTTCATAATTTAAAAAATGGTAAATATTTTGCCCAATTCTATGTTATTTTAAAGAAAAAGTTGAAAATAAATTATAATAATGTCATTTAAAAATATATTTTTTAAATACTTAACATGTTATGTTTTACACCGCGCTGTAATGAGTGGCTGTATAGAAAGTCGGAACATGGTTCAATAAAAATGTGAAAAAAGACCTAGTTTCTTTTTTAAAAATTGACAGCAGCTGTCTGTTGAAAGTGATTCTCCCTAGGGCTGAAAAGTATTACTTTCAACCCGCTCCTCAGGAAACTTCAGAGTTCAGACCTACTTTCAGAGTATGAGTAATGAAAAATAAATAACGGGCGATCTGAGTTCGGGAAGTGGTGGGGGGGTGCGTTTTAAGGGTAAAAACGGTTTTTCTCGATTTCCGGCAAAAGCACAAGTCCTATGGAAAAAATAAAATGGCAAAGTTGTAGGTATTAAAAAGATCTACAACTTTTGTATCTACACTTTTTTTACATAACCTCAAAGTTTATATGAAAAATGCAAATAACCAAGTTTTTGGTTTTTTTATTTTTATCTTTTATAATAAAATTGTGAAAACTTAAGTTGTTATGTCCCAAACATACTGTAATTTTTTAAATATAAAATATTCATTATTTCACGTTATTTTCACTTGATATCGAAAAAGCACCCTCATTTTTAATCGAAAAATCTCACGTCAAAATTTTAGATTTTTGAAATTAATTATAATATATTATGTCAAAACTAAAAAAAATAAAAATGTCAAGGAATACAATAATGCCAGAGAATACAAATAATAAATTTCAAATAAATAATACAGCACATGTAGGTTTATATTCCAAATTAAAATTAAAAGCAGCGGTGCTAGCATCGTTGTGTTCCAGTTTTAAGGGTCTTGACATCTCAAGTCACAAGTTGGCAAAATACACTGATGTCTTTGTATGTGTTGTAGATTTGCAAGTATTACAGGGACCACATGTAGGTACTGTAGGCGACTGTAATAGCCACTTACCATCAGGTGGGCAGATGGCTTGTTTACCAACCTAGTTGTATAAAAAATACACTCACTACGAATTGGAGTTTCCTCATCTCGAGACAAGTCGGGTAGATGACACCATTACCATAATGAAGTCCTACAGCTCAACCAAGCACGCGTTTTCGTCAACATGTCCTCCTGGTCAGATTTTCTGGATCAAATGTCGCCCAAAGAAATATCCAAGCGATCAGATGGCTAAAAGATCCCAATCGGGTATAGATAAACCACCAATCAAAGAAAACACTGTACCAGGGTCGCCTGCTTGGGTATCTCCGTCTTACTTAGATCTGCCGTAAAGCAGCAGTGCTTTCATTGCTGTGTTCCGGTACTGGGTACTAGAACCGGAAATAGCTGGGTATCGGGACTGTAAATCTTGTATAGTCACAAGTTGCAACGTACACTGTGGTTCTTGTGGGAGTTGCAGATTTGCTGCGAATCTCACAAGAGCCACATGTCTTATAACTGACTGCTACCACTTACCATCAGGTGGGCAGTATGCTTGTTTGAGGTGTATATAAAAAAACTTAGACATCGATGATCTGCCCACATGATGCCCACATGATGATAAGTAGACACAGTGGCGCGAGTGGCCTATAGTACAGTACCCAGAGTCAGTGGTCAAGTTACAGTACCCAGAAATTTCACTAACTGTCTCACCTCTAAAACTGGAACAGAGCTATGCAGGCACCGCACCACTGCATGGCGGCAGAAAGAGGTACCCGCCCAGACGACTCATCACAACAGCTCATTTACGTCCCCACCGAGGGGCTTGCGCCTACCCTAAGTTAGGGTGTTTGGGCCTTAGTCAACCACGCTAGCCCAGGGCGGATTGGTCGACTTTACATACACCTTTGAATTTCTTCGCAGGTGTACGAGTATGCAGGTTGCCTCGCGATGTTTTCCTTCAGCGTAGGAGCGTCGAACAAATGTACGAGTACATATGAAATTCGAAAACGAAAAACACATTGAACCCCAGACCTGATCGCAAGGCGAGTGCCGAGTCCACAGCGCCACCGACGCTCCCTCCCGCCCAGATGACTACATAGTACTAAGTCTCCCTCTAGTAAAGCTTTCCCCTAACAATGCACAGTAGGAGGACTCGCTCTATTTCATAGTTTAATGGCTCAATATTTAAGTGCATTCAACATTACAGGCGTCGTCGGTGTCGGTGGCACGTGAACTACCTCGTTACCGCGTAATCATAAAGGGACGTAAATATCCAGACCTAAGATAAGGCCTGGGTTCACAATATGCCCATCGAGAGACCGGAGAGATCGGGAGAGTGAGTACAAACTGGATTAAAGTAGACCAAAATAGAACGGAATGGAGAAAGTTAAAGGAGGCTTATACCGCCATGGTAGAAAAAAAGGCTTGAATGATGATAATGATCTGTGGATTTGGCCACTAGCGAAATACGTTAACATTCTATCTCCAGTAAAAAATCCAGAGATACATAGGACATTGAAGCCGGTCGTAAGGCGAGACCCGTGCCTAGCAGTGACAGTCGGCCAAAAAGTTGGTTTACCACCCTAAGTTTGAAATTTAGTTTCATGTCATAAAACAACACAGTTGACTTTCTTTGTAATAACATACTGACAGCTGCCAGCAACGATATTTTTAACTGACTCCAAAAAAAAAGTGGAGGTTCTCAATTCATTGCGTATGTTTTTTTGTGTGTTTTGCGATTGTGTTGCCAATTGAGGACCGATTGTCAATTTTTTTTTGTATTTGATAGAGTATACTCCTGGGGTGGTCCTATTGTCTCCAAAATCAGCATCTGATGATGGGATCCCATGAAAATCCCTTAAATAGTATTGGGTCAACGTGTTTCACGGTTTTTCCGAAGCTTCACGTATTTGCGTCTGGTAGTCACGAACCCAGCTGATGATGAAAGGATTCTTAACTTTTAGGAGTTTAAATATACAATAGGCACGTATTGACCCTTTGTGGTATTCTTTCAAGTTACTTTGGTGACCTGGTTTGAATTCATTAAGATGAAAAAAAAAGAAAAAAAAACCGACTTCAAAAGTTTTGTTAAAACTGGTACACCCACAGACGTATAAAGATAGGTACGTCTGTGGGTACACCACTTTCTTGGCCGACCGTACGTAGAAAGCTTGAAGTGAGTCTGTAGTCAAAAAATAAACAGATTCATAGTACCTACTAGCTAGAGGGAGACTCTGTACCATTGACGTCTGCTCGGGTACCTTTATCTTACCTATTACTTCCACCCAGCAGCGGTGCTTATATTGCTGTGTTCCAGTTTAAAGGGTACTACAGACAGGCAGTGAAGTTACTGGATACTGCGACTTGACATCTTATGTCACAAGTTGGCAACGTACATTGGCGTACTTTTAGAGCTGAACGAACATAATATGTCCGCGCCGCACGCGCCACACGCGCCGCATTTTTGGAATTCATTGTATGAAATTATATGAAACCTCGCACATTTGGCCGCACCGTACGCGCCGAATTTCAAAAATGCGGTTGGTGTCCGGGCATGAAAAACGGATGCTGATAACGTCATATAATGCGGCGCGTACGGCGCGTGCAGATATGTGCGTTCAGCTTAAGGGTTGCAGATTAGGAAGTCTTGCAGAAACCACGACGACTGATACCAATTAGCATCAGGCGGGCAGCGCGCTTCTTTGCAAACTAAAGCTGAACGCACGTATCGGCACGCGCCGTACGCGCCGCATTATATGACGTCATTAGCATGCGTTTTTCAATACCCGGACACCTACCGACCGCCTATACTAATATTATAAAGAGGAAAGATTTGTATTTTTGTATGTTTGTATTAAATAGGCTCCGAAACTTCTGGACCGATTTGAAAAATTCTTTCACCATTAGAATGCTACATGATCCTTGAGTAACATAGGCTGCAAAATTATTCTCCTATGTGAAAATATAAAATTTCCACGGGAAAACAAAGATAAAGCTAGTATTTCATACAACGAATTCAAAAAATACAGCGCGTACGGCGCGTGCGGCGCGGACATGTGTGCGTTTATAATCCTCACGTTAATTCGAATTCTTCTATTATACAGTATATCATCCAATTCGCGTTGCGTCGCTCCAAGTTAGTTAGGTACTACTATAGACGAATATTTTTATCGTTTGCCTATCTATAACAATAATAATAATAAATTACGTTTAATGAATTATAACAATATTGCAATAATAATATTGATATAGATAGATATATTTAATGTTTTGTTTTTCAAAAGAAGTGCGCGTTTGGCGTAAGACAAGTTATTGGTTATTATAAAAATATTAAAAAAATATATACAGGTTGTCCCTAAAACAATGGATAAACCTGTAACTATAGATGGACTTCATCATGACCTCCCTTACCACAAATTTTGACCTTAGTAAAAATATCACTGTTTCAGAGATATTTATTGTTTTTGTATTTTTCGAAAATTTCCAAGTGCGATTAGTTTTTATAGTGCATTTCTACAAATGAAGAGGTTTTTTGATTTCGTTTTTTTTTCATTTCACAAGCGATAGCTCAGCTATCAAAAACAATGACTTAAATTTAACAAACTAGCGTAAAGTGTTAAAAAAAATTAAAACACAAAGAAAATTAAAAATTACATTAATTTTCTTTCATGTTTGATCAGCTACAGTGTGAAAAAAAATTAGGATGCTCATCGTACCCATTATCTTAAAAACTTGCTTAGATTTTTAATTTCATGACTACTTGAATAGCAAATAGTATTAAAACTTCAAAAAAATATTTTTGTCATAATAATAACTCTAAGCTTCTGTGTTAATCTTAAGGTGTAATGAGAGTATTCTGCATTTTTTAATCTCATGGCTACTTAAAGAGTATGAAAATTTCAAAGTACTCGGTTAAAACACATTTTTCTTTAAAAAAACAAATTGAAATTACGCCCTTATACACGTCCTAGACTTTTTATTAAAGAGGAAACACTAAGGTCGAGAGAATTCAGAAATAGGTAGTTGTAAAATGTCGGCATGCCCAAATAATCGTTTCGAGCGCGATAGAGACAAATTAATGCAACTAGGACCGAAAATACCTATAAAAAGTACACAAAATATACGTTTCGTAGTCCCCTGTTTTCTCCGCTAAAACTAGACTGATTTAATTACTTTTTGAGTTAAAAATTAAAGAAAGGCTTTGGCTGTGTTTCTATGTTTTGCATTTTTCTTATAATCTCGTCAAATTTGTTTGCTGGATGTTTGAATATAGCAGAAAATCAGGCCAACTTTTCAGGTTTTAGAAGGTTTATATCTCATTTAATAATTAACTCAATGAAAAAAGGAAAGCATAGGAGCATGCTTATACTAGCCATTGATTTTTTTGAAAAAAAAATTGAATAGCTAATGCCATTATCCAGGAAGGAAATAGGGGACAATATTTGTATGAAAAAACGACCCGTACGATATACTTAAACTACGCACGTAACCCGACGTTTTGATGTAAGCAGCTGCATTTTGGATGTGAGTCCACAGCTCCGCAATCGAGGATACTGGCGTCACGTACAGTAAGCGCCTTGTCAAGCTATACTGATTGATCATTGGACCGTTCTTATGCCGCTCGTAATAGTGGCGGTTTTCGTCGTATAAATGTATAGCTTGAATGGGAGCTTACTGTACACGGACTTTACTAGCTTTACGATTTGGATATTGTTTATATTTGTGATACCTTCTGACAATTAGCAATCGTTATTAGGACTTTGAACATGCCTGGACATCAGTACACGACATTCAAATATGCAAACACTTATGGCGAGTGTCAAGGTAATGCCAACGCTGCTGCTTGACAGTACGCAGAAAGGTATGAAATGTAAACATTACCTTTGAAAGAGTAATCACTTAAACGAAAATTACCCAAAAGGTCGAAGGCCGGCTTTGTCCTATTTTATGGCCACCGAGATCACCGGATTTAAATCCCTTGGATATTTTATTGGAGGTGTCTTAAAGACCTCGTGTACGCGAAGTCAGTATCCTCGATTGCGGAGTTGCGGACTCGCATCCAAAATGCAGCTGCTTACATTAAAGTCGGGTTAGTCGGGTTACGCGCACCGCATTAAACATGCTTTTATTAAAAAGTCTAGGACTTGTATAAGGGCGTAAGTTCAATTTGATTTTTTAAAGAAAAATGTGTTTTTAACCGAGTACTTTGAAATTTTCATACTCTTTAAGTAGCCATAAGAGTAAAAATACAGAATACCTAGGCTCATTACACCTAAAGATTAACACAGAAGCTTAGAGTTATTATTATGACAAAAATATTTTTTTTAAGTTTTAATACTATTTGCTATTCAAGTAGTCATGAAATTAAAAATCTAAGCAAGTTTTTTAAGATAATGGGTATGATGAGAATCCTTCTGTGAGCTTAGAGTTATTATTATGACAAAAATATTTTTTTGAAGTTTTAATACTATTTGATATTCAAGTAGACATGAAATTTAAAATATTTGGAATGCCTAGGCTTATTATACCTTTTTGGAATCTAGAATAGTTAAGCAAGTTTTTAAGAGATTGGGTACGATGAGCATCCTAAGTTTTTTTCACACTGTAGCTGATCAAACATGAAAGAAAATTAATGTCATTTTTAATTTTCTTTGTTTTAATTTTTTTTAACACTACGCTAGTTTGTTAAATTTAAGTCTTTGTTTTTGATAGCTGAGCTATCGCTTGTGAAATGAAAAACAAACGAAATGGAAAAATCTCTTCATTTGTAGAAATGGCACTATAAAAACTAATCGCACTTGGAAATTTTCGAAAAATACAAAAACAATAAATATCTCTGAAACCGTGATATTTTCACTAAGGTCAAAATTTGTGGTAAGGGAGGCCATGATGAAGTCCATCTATAGTTACAGGTTTATCCATTGTTTTAGGCACACCCTATAAAATGGATATTCAATCTAATTTTTATTCGATACCATAATGTGCTAAAACTTTTCTAGTTTATATTGTTTACTTTTTATATTATTATATGAGTGTATACGGATGACAGTAGAGCAATATTATACAACATATATTAATAATACTCAACATTTCTCTGATCATAACAAAATATTCTAAAAATACTGCAGTCATTGTAACTTTGCTATAGCTATAAAAATAAATAAATCATTGTAATTAGTAGGACTATAATTCAATCACTGATTGGCAACTAGACAGTTAGTTTAGGTATATTATCAAAAGATTACTCAAACTTAGTTATACTTAGTAGATAAATATCGGAATTTGTTGATAATTTCAAACGTGTTATCTATAACTACTCCAAAACCAAAGACAAACTAAATATATCACAAATAAAACAATATGCTCTTCTATACGATTAACTAACTCATTCGATAAATATGTGCACACAACAGGATGGCCGTGATAATATTTCAAATCGTCAAATCGTTTACCTATCTCCCGCGGCTTTGCTTGCGATATTAAATTTGAAGACAGTTTGATCATTGCATGTGCTATAGTTTTGCGTTTACAATACACTCCAACTTATAAGCGCAGTATTTTACAAACAGCATTACAATGATAGATTTTTTTAATATTAAAAAAAAATCGTCGCCCCACACTAGTATTTTCTCCTGTGTCGTGGGTGCAGTTACAAACATAGAATATCACAATATGCACATACGCCCAGACCGGAACAAATTTCTGTAGGCCATACAAAATATTTGTCCTGTACGGGAATCGAACCCGCAACCCGTCGCTCAGTAGGCGATCACTCGTCATCTGCGCTAACCGTGTTGGCAAACATATGGACAGTCTTCAAGTTAGGAGAAATAAACTGGACATGATTTTTCTCTACCAGATTTTCAGGAATATATTGGATTGTCCTCAGTTACTCAGTGAACTAAACATCAGAGTCCCTCGTAAGCCGGCGCAGTATGCTATTCCGTTGTTTAAAAAACCACGCGCTTGTACTAATATTCGCGTGCACTCCGCACTTCCAGACCATCATCATCACAGCTCATATACTCCCCACCGAGGGGCACGAGCCTAACCTAAATAGTTAGGGCAATTAGGCCTTAGTCAAACAACGCTGGCCTAGTGCGGATTGGTTGACTTCACATACACCTTTGCATTAGTTCGCAGGTGTATGCAGGTTTCCTCACGATGTTTTCCTTCACTGCAGGAGCGTCAGATAAATGTACATATGAAATTCGTCAAACGAAAAATACATTGGTACATGGCAGGATCGATCGCGGGCCTCCCGATTCTACTCGGGGCACAGACCACAGCGCCACCCACGCTCCTGCCTTGCCTACCTTAATATGTGCTCTGTATCTCTTTGCCGATTCCACAGTAGGCTAACCGAGTTGCTTAGGGATGTTAAGTAGCACACTAACTAACACTATCAACTCATGGACCGGAATTCCACAACAGCACACGTACTGTTGTGGGATTTTGGTGTGTGGCATGAGTAGTTGTTAACAACGAGGAACTAGGCTTCCTCGTGGTCCCACTAGTAGGACAAATTAGTAGGACCACGAGGAAACAGCCGTTATTATTACGTTATCGAGTTACATTTCCATCGTTCACCCCATAACTGTCTCTTTTTAGTATGATTTGTATGTGTTTTTCGTTAAATAATAATTATATTGTGTAATGCCCGTGTAGTCTAGTGTTGATCGTGTTGTTTTATATTACATGATGATGTGGCTTCCTTCAATAAATTGTCACATTTGTAAGGTTAAGATTTTCCTTTGTTAGAAGTAAGTTATAATGTGGCAATTCCTGGTGGTCCAAATATACACTCTGGGGACAAATTATGAGGAACGCTAAAAATTTAATTCTAGTTTTGATTACGCTGTGTATTTTAGCATGCGAAACCATATTTAGTTTTACCAGCTTTCTAGCCATCGGATTCGCTACAAAAAACATTCCCCGCGGAAACCAGTTGTGCAATTGTGATAAAAAAGACCACCATTGAATGTTTTTGTTCTTCTCTAGGTCACAAAGTGGGAAATTTTGTAATTATCCGCTATGGCCTTAGTCATGAATCCTAGATATAAATCAAAAACGCATTAAAATAATCGATATGAATTTGTAAAAGTATAGCTTGAATCTATGTAAATCTGTCCCTGAGTGAATAAATAAATAAACAAAATCCCATTTCATTTAAAAGTAGCCCACGTCTCACTTGAAATCCAGCGTTATTCATGTCGAATCACATAGATACGTCTATTTTTGCCAGATTTAAAAATAACAAACAAACAAACACTCCGCACTGAATTATTAATAAGGATCAGCGATAATGACTACTATATAAAGAAACCGGTCAAGTGGTGACATCATTCGTGTATTCAAGTGTGCCCCGTAATGGCCTCTCTGTTATTTGAAGGCGAATTACAAGGTATTAGTTCTAAACAGCTTCAGTTTATCCGCGATGTGCTCGATAAGCGTGGTTTCAAAGACAACAAAGTTGTTTTCTCTCCAATGGGATCAGCTGCAGACAACTATCTTACGAACATGAAACGAATAAGAGTGGTTAATGAAAATGGTGATGATTTCTACATGATAGCTAAAATAGCTCACACAGATGAAAAAACAAGGGAATTAACTCTAACAGGTGTAACGTTCAACAATGAAATCGAGATGTATACTAAAGTTTTGCCGAAATTCGCCAGCTTGCAGCATATGGCGCAAGTGAGAGAAGAAGATAGACTAAGATTTGCTGATTGCTACGGCTGCTTCAATGAAAAGCCTTACGAGGTAGTTTTACTTGAAGATTTAAAATTATTAGACGTGTGTATACTAGACAAATTTGAGCCTATTCCCAATGAAGCTGTCAAGTTAGCTCTGAAAAATCTTGCCATCATACATGCACTGTCGTACGCACTTAAGAAATTGGAACCTGATACTTACAATGCTTTTAGAAGTAAACTTATTGATATGTGGGCCATAACAAATTCAAGACCAAATTATAACATGTTCGCCGTGCAAGTAGAAACCGGTACAATTGCAATTCTAGATAATGATGTGCACAGGAATGTCGTTAAAGGCTCTATCACGGAAAGTATTTCCGCGTCTCTAGACCTAAAGAAGCAAGACGCTGATTCAAAACACTTGATAATACAACAAGGAGATGTCTGGACAAATAACTTGATGTTTAAATTAGAAGTAAGTAAGTTTCTAATTTTTTATTTTTGTTTTATCGCTTGGGCAAATATTTTCTAAATGAAGCTTTGCTAGATTGATTGAACCTTCAACTAAACGAGTTATTCCTATATAATATCTACTTTTTTATCTACTCCCACTCCCTACTTTAAATATACTCCCATGCTATAAATCCTCCAAACACGGTGTACCTACGAGTATATACAGGATATACTCGTAGGTACACCGTGTTTGGTCAATACCCTATCAAGTAAAATATAAAAGTTATTATATGGTTTCATTGAAAATTCGATATGTAATGAGAATGTGTTTTTTTGTTGAAAAATTATAGAGGATTTATAGCATGGGAGTATATTTAAAGTAGGGAGTGGGAGTAGATAAAAGAGTAGATATTATATAGGAATAACTCGTTTAGTTGAAAAAAAAGACCGTGGTTGGAGGAAAAGTACCCTTAATAATGATGATGCCAAATTTTGCTGAAAGGAAACATTCCTTTATCTTCAAAAATAATTAAAACAGCATATAAAGATTTTTGAAAAATCACCTGCTTGACCGAACCGGTGAAATGTGACAAAAAAAAACATTCTGTATTTTATGGTACCAACCGAAAGAGTCATTTATAAGGGCCAATTTCTTTTAAACAACATAGTATCTTAAATTAAAGAAAGACCAAGAATTTTTTTTTTAACAATTAAAAGCCCATTACAGAAAAGTTGAACTAATAGGTATTTTAAATATTCAATCAACTCGATATAAAAGGCGACACGTATCGAATTCAGTCGAAGAATACGTCTGTGCATACGTGAAAATGGGTCTCATTTTGAGTAATTCATAAGTTAAGTGAACTACTATTTCCTTTAGATACTGAGTAAGCTTTACAATAAATAAATATATTTTTCTTGGTCTTTCTTTAATTTAAGATACTTTGTTGTTTAAAAGAAATTGATCCTTATGAATAACTCTTTCGATTGGTGCTATAAAATACAGAAAGTTTTTTTTCACATTTCACTGGTTCGATTCCCGGCTCAAGCAGGTCAATTTTCAAAAATCATTAAATGCAGTTTTATTTATTTTTGAAAAATAATGTTTCCTTTCAGTAAAATTTGCGATCAACAATATTAAAGGTACTTTTCCTCCAACCACGGTCTTTTTTTCCACGCGGTATATGGTTAGTTTTTTATCATCCTAGAAAATTTAAGGGACACTTCAGGAGATGGTAGTAGAATGGATTAAATATGAATAAAAAAAATAACTCACCTATTTAATTTTCTAAAATATCCAAAAAATACTAATACAAAATACGTTATTGATTTTTTTTTATTGTTTAATATTTCATTTATTTTTTATATAATAATGAAAGTGTCCTGAAGCGTCCCTTAAATTTTTTGGAAGTGATAATAAAGATTCCCTGTATATAAAATCCCTCTGTTGGACTTTATTATTTTTAGGGTTCCGTATGTCCGAATAAAGAATTGGATTACTCGTCTATCTGACCGTCTTTCAAAACTAAATTGCTCACAGATCTACTTGACCATGTAACGGATTTAGAAATATTTACTTTGTAGTCCGTTTTGATCATCCTCCCTGCCCCCAATCACCAAAACTACTTGTAATTCCTATTCAATATTATTTTTTGATGTTTTAAAATAAAATATTGCTTGGCGGTTATTGGGGGCGAGGTAACCATTGTTAAATTTTGACTAGATGTCAAAAGTTACATAGCAAATAAATGTTGATACTGTATCTATACTAAAATTATAAAACTGAAGAGTTTGTTTGTTTGTTTGTTTGTTTGCTTGAACGCGCTAATCTCAGGAACTACTGAATCAAATTGAAAAATTCTTTTTTTGTTGGATAGTCCATTTATCGAGGAAGGCTTTAGGCTATATAACATCACGCTACGACTAATAGGAGCTGAGCATCAATGACAAATGTTGCAAAAACGGGTAAAAAATATACGGCGAAACGTAGTTCGCTGGCACAGCTAGTAACAAAATAAAGTTACATCCAGTGTCTTTATGATGTGCACATATTACAATGAGGGAAAGAATTCTTAATTTAATCGAATAAAAACGTTTTTTAAGTGTATTATTTTTGAGTCTGCAATGTCAATTTCAATGACGACATTAAACCGTTTGAATACGATTTTATTTTATATATTGCTAGAACCTTTGATTACTTTTCATGTACCGATTTTTATGATATACTGTGAGAGGTAATTATAATCTACATTTAATGTCCAAGGTTACTATCATAATATTTATTTAGATATAAGGATTAATACCTAATAACATTAAAAAGCACATAATCGCACGAATAGCGTAGGTAATTTTTAAATATGTAGTAATGAAATAAATAAATGGCTACGAATTTGTGATTTAGCCGTAACAGTTAGACAAATATGTACACCATCACGGAATTTTTGACCTACAATTCTCTAGTGTAGGTACTAGAGAATTGTAGGTCAAAAATTATTATCATGTTAAGAGGAAATCGTAAAGGCCGTTTTCCATACAAACGTAGTCCCCTGTTTCCTTCCTGGATAATGGTACTAGTTGCTCTATTTTTTTTTTCAATAAAATCAATGGCCACAATAAGCATGTTTCTATGTTTTCCTTTTTTTATTAAGTTAATTATTAAAAGAGATTTTAAACCTTCAAAACCTAAAAAATCGACCTTATTTTCTACTGTATTCAAACGTCCAGCAAACAAATTAAACAAGATTTTATGAAAAAAGCAAATCATGGAAACATAGTAAAAGCCTTGCTTTAATTTTTAACACAAAAAGAAATTAAATCGGTCAATTTTTCAAGAAGAAAACAGGGGATTACAAAACGTATGTTTTGTGTACTTTTCATATGTATTTTCGGTCCGAGCTGTAGTTGTCCCTTATGTCCCTATCGCGCTGTTCAGATGTTCGGGCACACAGCGCGACAGTAATACATTTTACAAATACCTATTTTGAATTCTATCGACCTTGTTGTATCTGATAAGGTTTGGGCCGCCTTAGCTACTTAAATTTATTTTTCGATGACTTGGTTGCAAAATATTTTTTTCCTACTGAAATTAAAACTTTATTAGGTTTCATTATATACAGTGTGTAACAAAAAATCTGTTCAACATTTTTGGGGCATGTTGAGAATCGATATACGATGGTTTTTATGTATATCATCTTTTTACTTCCAAATAAAAAAAAGTATATAATGATAAATATTTTGAAAGTGTATATTAGTTATAGAAAGGCCTTTCCACCAATAAAAAAGAAGTTCATTGAACATTATTCCTGTGAAACCAATCAATGCAGAGGTCATCTGAAGGTTCGAAAGACCTTTTTTAGGTTGAAAATGATATGTTAATACTTTAACTATGAATTTGTTTGATATTTCCAGAACGAGGTACCAAAAGAATGCATTATAATAGACTACCAGCTGTCCAATGAGGCGAATCCTGTATGCGATGTTCTCTACATGCTATTCAATTGCACAGACCACGAATCAAGAGCGAAACATTTCTATGAGTGGTTAGACTACTACTATGAAGAACTGGACAGATCATTAAATTATTTTAGCATGAAAGCCAGTTCAGTATATCCTAGAGAACAATTAGATGTTGACCTCAGGAGGTATTCCAAAGTATATTTTGGAAGGATCATTATTGTATCTACTGTTCTTCTCATGAAAGCAGACGAAGCAACCAAAATGAAGGAAGCTATGAAGCAAGATATCTCCCAAGTCGAGGAGTCCGTTCATGTTGCCGGATTAAGTAAAGAGACTATTTTAATAATAAAGAACAAGATAGAGGGAATTATCGACACCTGTCGGCAATTTAATCTCTTTTAGGAAAATTTAACTGGATTTATAATTAGGATAACAGTGACCTTAAAATACTATTGAAAATTTTCGTTCACTAATCATCGCTACATAGTGGCGTCGATGGCGTAGTGCGTAATCGGGAGGTAGCGGTTCGAACCCCGCCTCGTACCAATTTGTTTTCAAATTTTGAATTCATATGTACGTTTATTCGACGCTTTTACGGTGTAGGAAAACATCGTGAGGAAACCTGCACACACCTGGGAAGAAAGAATTTCTTTACAGGTAGTGTGTGAAGTCGACCAACCCGCACTTAGCCAGCGTGGTTGACTAAGGCCTAATCGCCCTAGTTTAGAATAGGCTCGAGCCCCTCGGTGGGGACGTATATGAGCTGTTGAAGTGAATCATCGCTACACCATAACGTAGATACTCATTTACTTTATACAATATAGTTGGCAGACAAGCAAACTACTCACCTGATAATAAGTGGCTTCATTTCATGTGGTTCCTATAAGTTTCGCAGACAAAAAAACAACCACCATAAGGATTACAGTATTGAAACAAATTGTGTTTTTGTCCGAATTGAAACAACATAAGGTAAGAATAATTGGAGAGACGCGTTAGTTTTGCAAAAAAATATGTTGCTCCTATTGGAGTAACGAACAATCTTGTGCCACTTCAAAAAAACGGCTAAGTACAAGTCAGACTCGCGCATCGAGGTTACTAAACTATGTATGTACTAAGGTATGTACGTACAGTAAGCTCCCATTCAAGCTATACATTTACACTACGAAAACCGCAACTAATAACTTGTTAAGGTATAGCAAGCTATGCACTGTATAGCTTGATAAGGAGCTTACTGTACATATTTACGGGTTTCAATTCTTTTTCCCAAACATGTGATAATGAAATTGCTTCTTGTCAAATTTTGTGATACTAGGTCAACGGGAAGAACCCTATAGGTTTTTGATTCCCTTGTGAAATCGCAAAACATGCGACATAAACGGTTATATCTTTTGCTCGCGTCGACCTATGAGTATGTATTTCATAGCTGAAAGAAATCAGAGACCCGAATCTTCTTTTTATCTTCTTCGTATATGTACAATGTGTTAGTCACGCTAAAACTCAACAATGACTCAACCAATTCTTACGAAATTTTCTGTGTGTGTTTGAATTGGTTCAGGGAAGATTTATACGTACAACTGCAGTGCAGTGCACCCAGTAGATGGCGCTGTAATCGGGCAGGGCAATGTCTGCCATGCCCGCTAGTCTTCTTTTTCTTTATATAAAAATGAATCGCTGTGTGTTACGCTTGAAACAAACTATTGTGTCGTGTTGTGTTGTGACGCGTCAGAAGCGTATCGGTTTCATACATTTTATATGGCTAGAAACACATTAGCGCCACGACACAGCACACTGTAATAATGTGTTTCTACAGTAATGGGCGTTATTTCACATAGATAGTTATGAAACTATCTATTTAGCCCCGCAACGATCACTGGTTATCTAGCGAACGCAAAACTATCTATTTTCGACAACGAGCCGTGAGATCATGAGCGACTCGAAAACGCATCGCTACGAAGTCACGACTCGCAACTAGAGCTCAGTAACCATCGCTCGTTGTCAAACGTCAGAAGCGATCCGTTTTTACAACTCGTTGGTCCAGATGAACAGGGTATTAACTCAAAAAATCCTATTTTTCAGGAGAGCGATTTGAAGTTTTCAAATCAATATATTTCCATTTCTGTAAATAATTGGTTAACCCCACCTATCTATTTTTTAAACTAACTTTATTGATAAGGTTTTTGTTCACTTCATGACTTTGTCAATTTTGCTATTACTGAGAAAAAATAGAAATTCTACAGGCAAGAACATAATAATACCTTTTTACACAAAAAATACTTATAAACCAAAGTACTAACTAGAAATTTATATATTTTTTAAATGCGATTTTAAGGGGATTGTAGGTAAAACCTTCCATTAGTTTTTCAAGACATTATTTTAACATTATGTTTGTTTTGCTATGCCATGCTATTCTTTCATGATTTGTCAATTTATTTAGTTATGTATAAGGAGCATTCATAATACTACCATGTTCCTCAAATATTAAGAATAAGTTTTTAAAAATAATACAAAATAAAAACAGAATTTTCATTATTCAATGTTTTTTTATTTTAAAAAATCACATGAAAATATCTTTTACATCTGTTTTTTAGCTTTGCTTATTATTTTAAACTAATTTAAATCACTAGCTACACCAAACTTGAGCAGTTGAGCACACAAAAGGCCGCCGTAGGCTTTATACTAATTTTTAACAGTTTCTTATGGTTAACTTATAATAAACAATATTAAATTAGAGCAACATTACAACAATTTCACTTACTTTACTAATCGTACTTAGTCTCAGATTAATTCGACTAGGATTAAAGGAACCAGAATAGTCATAATGAAATCTTAGGTAATCATCACAAAATCTTATACTAAAGAAAAATCAGACTTATAAAAACATAAAGATTACTTACTTCTAAATAAAATTAAAAGACACGTAACAATGATAAACAAGTAAACAGTTTTAAAACAATCAAGTTAAAGTCAACTAGGTTTTATATACTTAAACAAAAAAAAACAATTAAAGGTTTTCATAAAAGCTTTTATAATACTTTTTAATTTTTATCAATTAAATTTATAAACCCGTTCTTTTTTTGTTCCGATATTTTAATTTTCTCACTATAAAGTTGTACAAGAGAGACTATCTCACTCTCCTCTTGAACATAGGTAAATTGATTTGCTTCTGGAAAACTAAACAGTAATTTAAATAATACATAAATGAAATAGATACCTAAACATTTCAAAATTCACCATTTTTTAGAGATATTTCCAACAATTTTACCTGTTGAGAACTCTTTAAATGTCCCATTGAAAGCAGAACTTAAAGCTAATGTATTTCCAGGACTATCTTCAGGCACTGAGACTGGTTCTCTTAAAGGCATTTCTTGATAAGTCGCTATAAATAATAATGCAAATAGCTATTTATAGCTAAATAAGAAATACTTATAGATTAAGTATCTATAAAAATATATCATTAAAAAATACCTTGCGTAGACCTATCCAAGGTCCCATCATGAGAAACTAAGACGGATTCTCCCTCCCTTGGATCAGGTGGTTTAACAGCGTTTCTGATTAAGGTAAGTCTTTGCGAAATCATTCTGTAAAATGAAAACTTTGAAGTAGGTAGTTTAGTAGAAAAGAGTTCTTTCCATAATTAATTCAAACAAATACACCACAGATTATGTTGAATATAACACTTTTTAGTTTTAATACTATTAATTTATATTTTTTTCTAAACAATAAAGAATCATTACCAAAACAAACTCTAAAAATCAAAGTTATTTTAAATTCACATAATATTATTTACGATTAATACTTTTTCATCGAGAAAGAATTGCAATAAATTCAAAAAATCTTTTGTGAATATGGTAGTATCTCAAATAAGTTCTTTAAACTAGAAACAGCTGTTACTTGCCAAATGCAACAACTTATCGTAAAGAAGGTATTAACTTGAAATTATAACCCTATTTCACAAAATAATAGTATTCAAACAGAACTCACCTTTTAATGAATACAGCGTTTTTCTAGGTTAAAACTCTCTATCACAAACGAACGATGTCCTTTCCCCACAACTCAGCGAGTAAGACTGAATAGGACAGTTTTGTTCAAACGGACACTCAAAAAAGTGCGAAAAGGACGAAGATACTACCCCGCACCCTCGCTAATCTGACGTCATATCGTTATGCAACCACGTTCGTCAGAAAGATCGCATGATTTTTATTAGGACTGTATTTTTAGGTTAATAATCGTAAAGGACAATGCCAGAAAATGTATGGAGCTATGCCCCACTTGTAAATATGCACGCCCACAATTGATACTTATACTCACGTATGCGTCATTGTAATGGCTTTTTATATATATAAAAGATAGTTTTAAACACCGTGCGAATATAAAGATATTAGACTTAAAAAATAAGCGCCTGCTATTTTTGATCAGCAAAGTTGCGAAAAGACCATTTGCATTGAATTCTAAAAATATGTATTATTTTCTATAAAATAATATTTTTTGACGGATATAAGTCATTAATTACAATTACAATACTTCTACCGTATTCGTGTATTTGTCAGCTATGGTTAACACCTTTTATTTAACCGTGAAAACGCCAATCTTCTTAATATCGTTAGTGCAAGAAACAATAAAAAATGCAACTGAATAATATTGTTCCATTTTGAGGATATCTACAATTATAAAGCTAGGTAAAAAATACCCATAGCCTAGAGAAAATGCAAGTTTCAACACAATTATAGGCTAAGGCTTAGACAAATTATTAGAATAGGACTCAAACTTTTGCACAGCTAACATTGAAGTGTTTGCTTAGGTGTCATACAAAGGAGCGGCAGCTCTCAGGGTGTATTCAACACTGCTGGGAGTCTACTACTACTCGAAATGTTGACTTGCAAGTTGCGTTTAATCAATCAATGTAGTAAGAAAGCTAGAGAGTCAATAAAACAGATTTATTGTGTAATATCATTACAGTTGTGGCTTTTTTGCTGTAGCTGACAGACAGCTTATAACGAATTGCAGCCTGCCTGTGTCTGGCCAGTCTAGATTCTGGTCTTTAAATAGGGTGTATAATAAAATTCGAATGTTTATATTTATAATCATTTATTGTTTCTTCATGTATTATTATTGAATTATTTATGAAGCGCAATTGAAATAGTCTTGTCTAAATAATATTTTGTATTTTGTAACCTCTTTTAAACATGCTATTTACTACTTCAACTACCCATCTTGGGAATGTTACGCAGCTGGTTTTATTGGCTTGCAATGTTGTCAATTTATATTCTTCATTATTCACAGTTTCAGGTTCGATGACTTTATAGCTGTGTGCTTCCATTTCTGGTACCACAAAATGTCCTATCAAGAATAAAAACATCGCCATTCCTAAAAAAATATGTCACTTGATTGTTAAACAATTTCATCATTTTCCGTGCATCAATATTCACTGCCTTATATGGTACTGACACATTTAAGATGTACCGATCACAACACACAATTAAAAATTCTCAATAGATTTTCATATTTGTGTGTGCTGTAGGTTAATCGACGCACTGCATTGTTGCATCCTCGGCATATTAACATGCTTACAGTGAGGAAGGCTATAATGCTTCCAGTTACACCAAATATTTCAGAAGTATTCAATTAGTGGCTGATGTAGTGGAGGTGGGGTTGGCACTTCTTGAGTAAGATCACCACCAGTCTCATTCTCCATAAAACCTCCTACTCTGCTTACATTCCTTTCCAGATGCTGATTAGCTCTTCCCCAACAATTATAGCAAGCAATAGGTGGATGAAATATTACCTGAAAAAAATAGTATGATATTAATGATAATTACTTACATAATATATTTAACAAAAAGTTAAAAGAGTATGTTCAAAATAATTTTTATAATACACACCTCATTTTTCACACCCATGACAAAACTATATGTAATACCTCTTCACCGGTACCTAATTCTGTGTTGCTTAACAGTGTACCTTCCTCTTAAAAGAGAGTGCTTACATCCAATGCATACCTACTCGATGACCGAGAGATTCATTGTTTCCATCATCTGACAACCGTCTTAGGATCTTGTAGCACTGAAACCATTGAACTGCATTTGATCAGAGCTGAAAATAAATAATATTTCTATAAAATGATTTTATATGTTCACATGTTGTGAAGAGAGAATGAAGTAAAACAAACTTCATCTAACCACTGGAACGTCCGTGGGGACTATAGTCCCCAAAATCTCGATCTTCTCGATCGACCTGGGTACTATGGTACCCAGTTCCCTTTGCGTAAAACCGCGCGGTGTGATAAAAAAATCGCGAAAAATAAAATATTTTCTCTATGGCGTTATTCCTTTGTCAATAGTCTCTTTCATAAGTTGACAGGTCATGTCCAATTTATTTTTAGTCTTAGATTGAAATAAATTTGTCATAGTCTGCGGTTTAACTTACTTGGCCGTATCCATACGTTTCTTACTCCATGACCGATGAGATTTATTGCGTACTTACTTAGTCTGTATTAGTATTTTCGTAGAGTGTTCTATATCAAAATAAACTAGAAGAATTGGGCTACATTATTATGTATGGTTTATGATAGTTTATAGTGTTATATTGCCACACTAAACGTTTTTTTCAAAAAGTGAGTATTTTTGAAATTTTAAGCACTTTAGTTACTATTCTCGTCATTATTCATTCAATTATGAATCCTTATCTAATTAACTATTATAAGTTCATTCCTGATTAAATTAGCTTTCCATACGTATTTTTTATTTAATTTTAGACACAATAATTTATTTTTTGCAATTTTTTTAAATTTGAGGTCGCGCGTGCGCATCTCGCGTATATAATTACGTAATTAATCGATTTTATTATTTTTTCTTTTTTCATTAAAAATATTACCCAAAACTATTATATATCAAAATAATCTTCAAGAATAGGGCTATAATAATATATATGGTTATTTAAAGTTTTATAAAATAGTTTTTGTGCAAAATTTTTTTTAAAAAAATCGGGTCTTCCGCGACCTTCCGAACATTTTCGCGCTTCATTCATTTAATTATTAATCCTTATCTAATTAACTGTTATAAGTTCCTTCTATATTAAATTACCTTTCCATACGTATTTTTTGTTCTCTTGTAGACAGTATATGTCACTCTCCGCAATTTTTTTGAACACTCCGTACGCGCCGGGTGAGTCATTCCGCAATGGCGGCACCTTTGATATTTGAGATATACTACTTTTTGCTTTTGAAACCCACCACGCTTCGCGTGGCGAGCGTTCCAGTGGCTAATGAATAGCTATTTATGGAATGAGTGAGTACAATCATTTACCTTTAGCTACGTTGCGCATCTCTGTTCAAATCTGATACGAAACGTTTTCGTTGAAGTGATACACAAACTACAGTTTATGCACCGCGACATTTTCGACATTAGTAATTTACTTTAAAAAATACGATGAATTAGAATCGCACGCACACAGAAAAAAACACAAAACAAACCAAACAACAACAAGCTAAGAGCTGCGTTCAGAACCTACGCTCGAGTGCACTCCGAGTGCACTCTGACAGCAACCAACCCGTTCAGAGCCTCCGGGTAAAAAACGCTCTAACAGGCGGTTAGTACACTCTGTGCCCGTTCAGAAGCTTCGAGTGATGCAACCAAACAACCAACTCGAGCGTAGGGTAAAAAACACTCTGACAGATTTTATGTCAATGTCGATGTCAAAAATACGCTAATTATTTATTATTTTATTAAATAACACTACTTTGAACTCTTTTAAGCCTAATACTAGGGAAATATAGTGATTTCTATGTGTTGTAATTATTTTTAAGCAGAAAAATGGATATTTACTGTTAATTTCATAGTAAGGATTAGTAATATTTTGCCCTTTGCTTGATCTTGATCGGCAAGATACAAACTAAAAAAAAAGATAGCAACCGACCCGTTCTGAACCTCGGAGCGAGTGTGAAAAACACTCTCGGTTGCATTACTCTGACCCTCGGAACGCAACTAAGGCAACAAAACGGAAATGTCTAATTGTCTATGTTGCTTTTTATTTTAATCCCCTGTTTTACAGCTCCGTCATCATGACTTTTAAGCCATGTTAAAAGAAACTATTCGACAAATACACTGATTACATTTTAAGTCAACGATCCTCCATTTCCAGTGTTGATTTTGACTTGATCCAAGTCTAAGAATAGAATAATGATATGTTATTAATAGTGAAGTTACTATAGTACTTATGACCAAAATGCGTGAAGCAATTGTACACAGAACTAGCTCCTATTCTAGACCTATAGGCTTAGACAAAAGCCTCACGCTCATTTTTCCACAGTCGTTCCGCAGAAAAAATGTACGGAGATGACATTAGCTGCGGAAAACAGAGCGTGAGGCTATCACATTCTAATGTCATTTCCATACATTTTCTCTTCGGAACAACTACGAAAAAATAATCGTGTGGCTTTTGTCTAGGCCCATTGTAAACTATTAAAAAGTTAGTTTATTAGTAGTTCTGTTTATTATCTTGCTACTTATTAGCACTCACTTGAAAAAGTAGCCTCGTTTTATGGACATTAAATACACTCGGTCTTATTACAAAACTTAGTTTTGATTTAAGCCTGATGATCTTTCACTTTTGTTAATAAGATTAGGTATGGATATGGTTATAAGGCGGAATGGCTTTTACGCTCCGGAGTGGCTATTCGGACCCGATAGAAACGTAATAAAAAATAACTTATAGGATAAAATCTAAAACTGTAGGTTGGACAGACCACACATAGCCGTGAGAGCGAAGCGAGCGGAGCATGATAATGCATGTTTCATGCTCCACGCGCAAAAATCAATTATTACGTAAAATCCATCATCACGTCGCCATCATTCCTCGCCCGGAACGCATACCGCCTATCTCATAGCGATCACTCGTTATCGCTTTCTTGACATTAGAACAATAATTCTAATGTCACCTGTGACATTAGAACTATTGTTCTAATGTCACGAAAGCGATAGCGAGTTATTGTTTTGAGATAGGCGGTCCCTATAGAATGCGATTACTATTCGGACCCGATAGTGAATTGTTATCGAAAATAACTTATAAGATCAAACTGAAAAAAGTAGGTTAGATTAGATATTGTGACCATACGCAGTGGAGCGAGCGAAGCGAGCGGAGCATGAAACTGGATGAACACTGCATGTTTTCATGTTCCGGGTCCGAATAGCAATCGACTTTTATTAGGACCCGGGTCCGAATAGACACAACCTTTACGTCTATGGCTGGGCCCGGCGCAAAAAGCTAATGCCCAAAGCCGTGAAAAAACAACATTCAAAATGGCTTCGAAATCATTGTTTCCTTTGATGAAATGCATTTTATTTTGAGTTTTGCTCTCGCACGCTTAATTGATTATTGAATGCCTCCAAAATTATTATTTTTATTTAAGTATTTATTTACATTTTGTCGTAACTCTGGGACCAGTGGGGCAAATTCTGGCATTCTCCTTTTGAGTTAATACCTTGTTCATCCAAACGAACGAACTATCTACTAGCCGCGTGATGTATAACGTCCTAAGATCTTTGAGCACAACGTGTGTGCGAGGTAGCTGATCTGTTAGACGCTAGCCTAAGTGCGAAAGAGAAATATGCAATGCACGGCTCGGATATTATCTATCATATTTAGAATGCATAAAAAATTATATTAGGTTGTTTTTTATGTTTGTTTTGAACTCTTGGCCTTGACACTTGCTCCCGTAAAGTTAACGATTATTATTTGGTCAGTGTAAGTTGAATTGCCCAAGCTATCATTCTATTTCTTTTGAATTAAGTACGTACTTTAAATTTAAAAAGTTTAAAAACGATATAAAGTTGTAGCGTGAAGATGGTTTATCATTCTATTTCTTTTGAATTAAGTACGTACTTTAATTTTTAAAAGTTTAAAAACGATATAAAGTTGTAGCGTGAAGATGGTTTAGAAATAGATAGTTGTCAAAAATAGATAGTTATCGTAACGTTATCCAAAACCGGATAACGGTTGCGTTTTGTATTTCCTAATATCCACAACGACACATCTCTAGTTTCTAGCCATATTAAATGTATGCAACCGATACGCTTCTGACGCGTCACAACACACCACGACACAATAGTTTGTTTCTGCCTTTAGTCTCGCAAAATCTCAAAAACGGCTCGACCGATTCTTAAGAATATTTCTGTGTATTGGAACCTATTCCAATACACAGAAATATTCTTATAAACCTTTCCTGGACCTATCCAGGAAAGGTTTATACGTAATTTAATTTAACCCGGTAGGTGGCGCTGTAATCGGGCAGGACAACGTCTGCCGGGCCCACAGTCTTCTTGTCTTCTTCTTCTTTCTTATATATAAAAATGAAACGCTGTGTGTTAGTCTCGATAAAACTCAACAACGGCTCGACAGATTCTAACGAAGTTTCTGTGTGTGTTTGAATAGATCCAGGGAAGGTTTATAAGTACAATAAAACTCGGAAGGTAGCGCTTTAATCGGGCAGGATAACATCAGCCTGGCCTACTAGTCTCCTTCTTTTCTTTATATATAAAAACTAGCTTTCCGCTCGCGGCTTAGCCCGCGTTATTTTTGTTTTCCCGTGGGAATTTTTTTCCCGTAGGAAAACTACCCTATGTCCTTCCCCTGGTCTCGAACTATCCCTATACCAACTTTCATCAAAATCGGTTCAGTAGTTTCGAAGCCTATTCAATACAAACAAACAAAAAAAACAATCAAATTTTTAATCGTACTCGTAGATGAATCACTGTGTGTTAGTCTCGCTAAAACTCAAAAACGGCTCGACCGATTCTTACAAAAGGAGAATGCCAGAATTTGCCCCACTGGTCCCAGAGTTACGACAAAATGTAAATAAATACTTAAATAAAAATAATAATTTTGGAGGCATTCAATAATCAATTAAGCGTGCGAGAGCAAAACTCAAAATAAAATGCATTTGCATTTCATCAAAAAAGGAAACCATGATTTCGAAGCCATTTTGAATGTTGTTTTTTCACGGCTTTGTGCATTAGCTTTTTGCGCCGGGCCCAGCCATAGACGTAAAGGTTGTGTCTATTCGGACCCGGGTCCTAATAAAAGTCGATTGCTATTCGGACCCGGAACATGAAAACATGCAGTGTTCATCCAGTTTCATGCTCCGCTCGTTTCGCTGCTGCGTATGGTCACAATATCTAATCTAACCTACTTTTTTCAGTTTGATCCTATAAGTTATTTTCGATAACAATTCACTATCGGGTCCGAATAGTAATCGCATTCTATAGGGACCGCCTATCTCAAAACAATAACTCGCTATCGCTTTCGTGACATTAGAATTATTGTTCTAATGTCAAGAAAGCGATAACGAGTGATCGCTATGAGATAGGCGGTATGCGCTCCGGGCGAGGAATGATGGCGACGGGATGGTGGATTTTACGTAATAATTGATTTTTGCGCGTGGAGCATGAAACATGCATTATCATGCTCCGCTCGCTTCGCTCTCTCCGCTATGTGTGGTCTGTCCAACCTACAGTTTTAGATTTTATTCTATAAGTTATTTTTGATTACGTTTCTATCGGGTCCGAATAGCCACTCCGGGGCGTAAAAGCCATTCCGCCTTATAACCATATCCATATCTAATCTTATTAACAAAAGTGAAAGAGCATCAGGTTTAAATCAAAACTAAGTTTTGTAATAAGACCGAGTGTATTTAATGTCCATAAAACGAGGCTACTTTTTCAAGTTAGTGCTAATAAGTAGCAAGATAATAAACAGAACTACTAATAAACTAACTTTTTAATAGTTTACAATGGGCCTAGACAAAAGCCACACGCTTATTTTTTCGTAGTTGTTCGGAAGAGAAAATGTATGGAAATGACATTAGAATGTGATAGCCTCACGCTCTGTTTTCCGCAGCTAATGTCATCTCCGTATATTTTTTCTGCGGAACGACTGTGGAAAAATGAGCGTGAGGCTTTTGTCTAAGCCTATAGGTCTAGAATAGGAGCTAGTTCTGTGTACAATTGCTTCACGCATTTTGGTCATAAGTACTATAGTAACACATCACTACTAATAACATATCATTATTCCATTCTTAGACTTGGATCAAGTCAAAATCAACACTGGAAATGGAGGATCGTTGACTTAAAATGTAATCAGTTTTTTTGTCGAATAGTTTCTTTTAACATGGCTTAAAAGTCATGATGACGGAGCTGTAAAACAGGGGATTAAAATAAAAAGCAACATAGACATTTCCGTTTTGTTGCCTTGCCTTGTTCTTGTTTGGTTTGTGTTTTTTTCTGTGTGCGTGCGATTATAATGTCGAAAATGTCGCGGTGCATAAACTGTAGTTTGTGTATCACTTCAACGAAAACGTTTCGTATCAGATTTGAACAGAGATGCGCAACATAGCTAAAGGTAAATGATTGTATTCACTCATTCCGTATATAGCTATTCATTAGATGAAGTTTGTTTTACTTCATTCTCTCTTCACAACATGTGAACATATAAAATCATTTAATAGAAATATTATTTATTTTCAGCTCTGGCCAAATGCAGTTCAATGGTTTCAGTGCTACAAGATCCTAAGACGGTTGTCAGATGATGGAAACAATGAATCTCTCGGTCATCGAGTAGGTATGCATTGGATGTGAGCACTCTCTTTTAAGAGGAAGGTACACTGTTAAGCAACACAGAATTAGGTACCAGTGAAGAGGTATTACATATAGTTTTGTCATGGGTGTGAAAAATGAGGTGTGTATTATACAAATTATTTTGAACATACTCTTTTAACTTTTTGTTAAATATGTTATGTAAGTAATTATCATTAATGTCATACTATTTTTTACAGGTAATATTTCATCCACCTATTGCTTGCTATAATTGTTGGGGAAGAGCTAATCGGCATCTGGAAAGGAATGTAAGCAGAGTAGGAGGTTTTATGGAGAATGAGACTGGTGGTGGTCTTACTCAAGAAGTGCCAACCCCACTCCACTACATCATCCACTAATTGAATACTTCTGAATTATTTGGTGTAACTGGAAGCATTATAGCCTTCCTCACTGTAAGCATGTTAATATTGTCGAGGATGCAACAATGCAGTGCGTCGATTAACCTACAGCACACACAAATATGAAATTCTATTGAGACTTTTTAATTGTGTGTTGTGATCGGTACATCTTAGATGTCTCAGGACCATATAAGGCAGTAAATAGTGATGCAGGGAAAATGATGAAATTGTTTAACAATCAAGTGACATAATTTTTTAGGAATGGCGATGTTTTTATTCTTGATAGGACATTTTGTGGTACTAGAAATGGAAGCACACAGCTATAAAGTCATCTAACCTGAAACTGTGAATAATGAAGAATATCAATTGACAACATTGCAAGCCAATAAAACCAGCTGCGTAACATTCTCAAGATGGGTAGTTGAAGTAGTAAATAGTATGTTTAATAGAGGTTACAAAATACAAAATATTATTTAGACAAGACTATTTCAATTACTCTTCATAAATAATTCAATAATAATTGACATGAAGAAACAATAAAATAATGATTATAAATATAAACATTCGAATTTTATTATACACCTTAATCGCAATTCCTATTTAAAGACCAGAATCTAGACTGGCCAGACACAGGCAGGCTGCAATTCGTTACAAGCTGTCTGTCAGCTACAGCAAAAAAGTCACAACTGTAATGATATTACACAATAAATCTGTTTTATTGACTCTCTAGCTTTCTTACTACATTGATTGATTAAACGCAACTTGCAAGTCAACATTTCGAGTAGTAGTAGACTCCCAGCAGTGATGAATACACCCTGAGAGCTGCCACTCCTTTGTATGACACCTAAGCAAACACTTCAATGTTAGCTGTGCAAAAGTCCTATTCTAATAATTTCTCTAAGCCTTATCCTATAATTGTGTTGAAACTTGCATTTTCTCTAGGCTATGGGTATTTTCTACCTATAAACCTTATACTCTCAACTTTAGTTGGGAGTATAAGCTTTATAATTGTAGGTATCCTCAAAATGGAACAATATTATTCAGTTGCATTTTTTATTGTTTCTTGCACTAACGATATTAAGAAGATTGGCGTTTTTACGGTTAAATAAAAGGTGTTAACCATAGCTGACAAATACACGAATACGGTAGAAGTATTGTAATTGTAATTAATGACTTATATCCGTCAAAAAATATTATTTTATAGAAAATAATACATATTTTTAGAATTCAATGCAAATCGTCTTTTCGCAACTTTGCTGATCAAAAATAGCAGGCGCTTATTTTTTAAGTCTAATATCTTTATATTCGCACGGTGTTTAAAACTATCTTTTATATATATAAAAAGCCATTACAATGACGCATACGTGAGTATAAGTATCAACTGTGGGCGTGCATATTTACAAGTGGGGCATAGCTCCATACATTTTCTGGCATTGTCCTTTTCTGTGTTTATTTGAATTGGTCCAGGGAAGGTTTAAACGTACGATTGGACCCAAACAAGCAAACTGCCCACGTGATAGTGAGTATAAAGGTGACTGTTAGTCACCTATAGTGCATGTGGCTCTTGTGAGATTCGCAGCAAAACTGCAACCCCCACAAGAACCACAGTGTACGTTGCAACTTGTAACATAGGATGTCAAGTCACAGTACCCAGTACACTGCCATATCGTGCCCTTCAAATCGGAACACAGCAATGCAAGCACTGGTGCGTTGCGGCAGAAATAGGTGAGACGGAGGTACCCAAGCAGGCGACCCTAGTACAGTCTCCCTCCGGTGATAATTAACTACTATATAACTTTGTTATTATTCTATTGAGATTGTTTATTTAAAATAAAAAAAAATAAAAAAAATCTAACTACCTTGTTTCATCACATCGATCGGTACAAGTAATTTTCATGATAACAAAATAGGTCCCTTAATAACCACATACCGATAAACGATAACTCAGTTGGTGTTAAAGACTTTACACACATCCATTACGTAGCAAACCGGTTTCACTGTTGTGATACCCCGCTAGTCTCCGACTTTTACTAGACCTTATTACGGTTGGCTTAAGATGTACGTTCAAAGCGTTGTGTAGCACCAATAACTTGGTGAAAAAGACAACGAATGCTCCTCTTGGGTGTATTACGAGATGCTGGGGTTGCATATAATAGTTTTTACTTTGTGTATCCATATTATAGTAATATTACTAATATATAAGGGGTGTTTGGTGAATACCCTAAAGCCGAAACCTACCCATGTTAACGTAGTCACATAAAAGTTATGGCGTCATTGATAATTCAAATTCCAAAATTAATTTTGAAATCCCCCAAACAAATAGTTGGGTCTATGAAAAAAATATATAGGGAATTAAAAAATTAATTTCACAATTTCGAACTTTCAAGGACCCCATAACTTTTAGTGATTATGTTAACATGGGTAGGTTTCGGCTTGATAAGATATTAGCCAAACACCTTTTGGGGAGGCGAGAGGGGCTGACGAGGTCATGGAAGGTTCCCATAGCCTTGTCCAGCCACGAGGCGTCTCTCCCAGGCGTATCCTCTTCGTCTGATGACGAAGAAGATGCTGCGGTGATGGATGTGCTCGTGCCAAGGCGTATTTGAGGGGGCATCGTTGAGTTTTAGTCGGTAGGCCGCGGTCCCTGGCACTCTGCTCCCAGTAGCCGCGGCGAGTCCGACATAATCTCTCGTCTTCCCAAGCGCGAGGTACGCGTAACGTATTTCCCAACGTAAAACAAGGGTATTGACCAAACTATATTAAGATGTGCTATGCTGCACGTAACAAAACTGCAGCTGACCAAAGGGGATTTGCGCTCTCAACTTGCGATTACTAATGATAAGAACCGTTCACTATGGTCAGGTCTATGATGGGCACCAAAAAATGAAACACTAGCTAACCCGTTCCCAGCCTTTATGAAGCAGGCAAGGGTTTACTTGTGATGAAAGGACAACAGCCACTTTGTATGGAGCTCTGGTACCAATGTCAAAGTAATTGTACAACTATTAAATGTATATCATTTTATAGCTTATTACAATAGAAAAAAAGTGGCGTTAATTTAACTTCATTAACAAGTGGGGTTCATTTATAAATAGGCGCTTTAGACAAAGTACTTTAGAGGTTATTTTATCGAACAGTTGTGGCAGTAATATATTTAGAGACTATAAGCTTGATATTTATGGTGGATAACACAACGCAATCACAATAACACACAACCAAACTAACGACAACGCAGCCAACAACAACAAAAAAATCACAAGCAGATTTTTTTTTTAATAATTTTTTTAATCACTCCACAATAGATCGACAAAGGAATCTACTGTTCAAACAGCCATTATTTTAGAAATTAAAAACTCATATATCATGCTTTTTATCATGGCTTAGAATATTTTTAGGATCTAGGAAAGGCTTAGAAATGACGTGGATGTCAGTTTTTGTTTTAGTGGTCATCATAATACACGAGTTTTTGAAAAATAAATATATGTTTCGTTTTACGCAACGTCCAAAGAGTTTCTTTTCACAAAAAAAACATAAACGGATATTAAAAATGTTTCCTGCTGTTTCCGACTACATGGCATATATCAAAATTATCCTTGAAAAACAGCAAATATAATGGTATATAATATGTAGCTGTACAACTCTGGTACCATTTTGGCTGGTCTCCTTTGTTAGGTTGCTTCGCGCTGACGGAAAGTCGCGAGACTTACGAATAAAATATTCATAAGTCTCTGCTGAGTAGCAGGAGCGTTAGTGAGACCAAAGGGCATGACGACGAATCTGTACATTCCTCTACCAGGAACATAAAAAGCGGTCTTATCGTGATCATCAGGATGTAGGGGAATTTCCCAGAAAGCCTTAGCAATGTCAATACTTGTCAATAATTTTGCGTTATTGAGATGGTCAAGAATTTCACTGACAAAAGGTAGACTATAGGCATCCTTACGGGTGACTGAGTTAAGTTTCCTACTATCTACACAAAATCTCCATTCACCATTCTTTTTTGGAGTTATTAAGACAGGCGATAGCCAAGGGCTTTCACATTTTTCAATAACATTGAGCTCTATCATTTTGTCAACCTCTTCCACGAGAGCTTTTTGCTTCTCTGGGGAGATTCGGTAGCATCTCTGTTTTATTGGTAAGGTATCACCAGTGTCTATTCGATGGCAAATTAAGTTTAGCGCCCATCTCTAAAGAACCCTTCTCAAAATTCTAAATTAAACTTGCACAAGTTGGTTTTACTTTTGGCAGTACATTTTGGCATTTACCTTTGGCATATTTCTTTTTCGGTCTCTTAATTTATTTTTTTAACTTTCCTCCCTAGACCTTTATTTATTTTTAGTTAGGATGGCACGGCTTATTAATTTTATTTTATTGAATAAGGCGGAATTAGAGTATGAGGTTTCGGTTCGTTTTGAAACACCCGCGGATAACGTTGTTTCACTAAGGCGGCAAATTCTTCCACTGTCCGAGAAATTTTCTCCCTCGGATATCTTAGACTCTGTTTTTCCGATTGACGTTGATTTAACTCAGATCTCTAGTGGTCAGTATCCCCGCCTGTCACGCGGGAGACCGGGGTTCGATTCCCCGCCGGAGAGCCAAATGTCAGGTTGCTTCGCGCTGACGGAAAGTCGCGAGACTTACGAATAAAATATTCACTTTGATAAATGTAAATAAAAAGACAAAACTATCATACTCTACACTAACTACATTTAAGTCTACTACCAGCTCTGGTAGAGAATACAAACAGCTTAAGGAGTATCTAAGCTCCTGTGCTAGTTTTGGACTGGTCTTCCACCAGCCATTGTGAGAAGAGTTGCTGCTCAAGTACCTAGGGGAGAACTGGCCGCCTAAAGTCGAGTGCCCTACACGCCTACTTGGACTGCGTGTCTCCGTCTGCTACGGATTCTCGAGCCTCGCCTACATACTGCTGCCGTCGGGGTGTTCCTGAGCCCGCCTACGTGTCTACTGAGCTGCCTACCAGTCCGCTGAGCCACCTACGGGACCGCTGAGCTGCCTACCAGTCCGCTGCTGAGCTGACTACCTGTCCGGCTGAGCTGCCATTCGCTCCCACGTCCTACCCTGGCCAGGCTAGACCTTTTTTATATTTTTTTGTACATAGTTGTATTTTTTAGGCTAGCTTGCTAAGTCAATCGTGCCCTCCTAATTCTCCACCCCTGCAGACACTTTGTAAATATATCGTGTAATGACTAATACCTTGTTTTCTTTTAGCTTCCTCCTCTCTTTTTTTGCACGAAGCCTTCCGCTTCGCGACAAATTATCTTGTATGGTTCTAAGTACAGTAGTGTGATTCTGTAAAACCTCACTTTAAACTTCGAATCTGATTCCGCAGTGAGTTCTTAGATTGGCATTCTCAAAATTCGAATGTAGATTCGAAGTCACTAGAAACTATTAAGTAATCTGTGCTACAGCGCTACACTTGCGAGCGTGGCAGCGAGTGGAACTAGAGTGACCGTGAGATTTTGACATTATAAGTATGGGATGACGTATGAAGTGGCATTCCGTAAAGGGAATTCCTTTATCACTTCGAAGCTCACTTCGCACACGAACTCGAAACAAAGTGTCAAATAAAACGTTGCTATTTTGTGAGTGAAAACAGGCAAAATTTATTATCATAGTTTAAAAATACATTTAAAATTATTTCTGAAGGTGATAAAAACTAGTTCTGAGGTATTTATTAGAATTTTATCGCTACTAACTCGTGATAATGACTATGTAAGGGTATCTTGTATCTTATGCGAAGTGAGCGTGAATATCGAAGTGAGATGCGAGCTATTGTTCGAATTTTACAGAATCGACATCCTGAGTGCTTAGGATTTATTTTATTTCTTCTTGCTACGAGTATATTTACTTAAATCATGGGGTACCGATAGGAGCAATTCATAATTAGTTCCATCCAAAACTATACAGCTTGTATCAAACGGGAATGTAATAAATTATGACGAGTCATGACACTTTGTAGAAGAAAAATCGTAAGTGACTTTAAGAGATTACTTAACTTTAGTCCCTGTTTGTAATTTTAGTGTATATGAGCTTCTCTGCATCTCGGCAAATGGTTAATTATCGTTAAGGTCTGCCGCTATTACCAAAGATAATCTATACAATATTATAAAGAGCAAAGATTTGTAATTTTGTATGTTTGTATTGAATAGGCTCAAAAACTACTAGAGCGATTTCAAAAATTCTTTCACCATTAGAATGCTACAGTATCCCTGATTAATATAGGCTACAAAATTATTTTTCTTACGGGAAAATATAAACCTACAGAAAAATATAAAACTCCCACGGGAATACAGTAACGAGGGCGAAGCCGCGAGCAGTAGGCTATTTTTCATGCGGAAAAATATAAAATTCCCACGGGAAACCAAAAAAACGCGGGCGAAGCCGCGAGCGGAAAACTACTTATTTTATATACCGGGTGTTATTGATTACCGAAACAATATTTAAGGGGCGTATAGGTCAGATCAGATATTAGATGGACCCTAGATGCTTGTCTTAGATCTGGAAACCTAATACTTTCCTTAATCGACTTTGAACTGAAAGCAAAAACTTCCAAGTGACAACCATAGTTCAGCTGACTATGGAATGTAACACGAAAGAAATGTAAAAACTGAATGAAGAAACAAGGTACGTTGATGTAGGGCTGTCGACACTTATCAAAAAATAACTTATTTAGTTTTTATTGAAAAAAATCGCTAGTTTGATTACCCTACAATTTTCCTACAGAACCTTCACTTCACACACATATGCTTAAATATTTTATAGGTATTCTGTTACACCCTGCCTGTATAATAAATAAATATATAAAGTATACCTACAGGAACTTATCTACTTTAACAATGTTATTATTACCCTTAGTTCTTTAAAAATATAGAGATAAAGATAAACATAGAGATACAACATAGAAAAGACATGTACTCGTACAAAAGATATACTTTTCCCTGAAATAGATGTCTTTCGGTCAACTTCAATGGATATTTGATAAGACTAGCGCGGGAAAGCTCAGTATGCAAAAATAATTTTAGTCTTTCACTCCTCATGTAAATTTATTAGAGTTCCCTACCTCATAAGGAAAACACGGAACCCTTACAGGATCACTTCTTTGTCCGTCTGTCTGTCAAGGCTTTTCCCTCGTGAACGCGAAGAGATATTAAGCTGAAAGAAGATTGGCAAGCCTGGTACCCATTAAAATATGAAATGTAGGATACTGAATTTTGAATATTATGTAAACGATACTAGTCTAACTATTTTTCTTTAATTGAAGAATTTCTATAACTTCTGTAAAGAAAGAAAAATTGATTTCAATATTTCAGTAAATATTGATAACAAAACGCATCTAACTGACAAGCAATATTAAAACGCAAAGGTAAACAAAACAAAAGCAAGTATCCAATTCGTTGCAGAAATATCGATTATTGATAAATCCACTCATTTTCATATAATTGATCGATTAATGAGAGTTACAGCACCAAAAATAGTACTAGAACATAACAATATTACTTTTCCTGGTTTTGTCTTGAGGTTTTAGTTAAATAAGATGCCTAAGGAAATCTAATTTTAATCGATAAATCTATCGATATGTCACATGACAGACTGTTACCACTGTCAACTAAGAATGTCAACGTCACATCCACTGTCAGTGTCAGTCGTCTCCGAATGGCGTTGATATAGATGTCAGCGCGCTAATAGTTCGTTAAAAAAATTCTTCCTCAATCTAATACAATTACGTACTGTAACTCGTAATGTCAATGTCAAATTCAATCTTATGTTTTGACATTTGCAACGTTTTCTTAACTATTAATAAAGTTTTGTTATCTCTGTACTCTATATGTACCATAGTAATTTTCAAATGCGAATATCTTTTTATTTAGCAGTTGTAGAAATATGATGATGTGATTACCTTTTTTGTTATATTACTAAAGATAAAGAAATACGTGGTATTTTTATCACCATACACTTCGTCTGACTACGGTACCAACATTGTATAGCTTCTTGCCAATCTTCTTTATATCCAATATTCAGGTCTAGGTCTCTTTCAACTGTGAAAAATCTAACTTGTTGTAAGTCAAAATCATAAGGTACAGTAAGCTGCTTGTCAAGCTATACTGTTTGACCTCTGGACCGTTCTTATGTCGCTCGTAATAGTGGCGAGTAAATGTAACGCCTGAATGGGAGCTTACTGTACCTCCCGTTGATTTGGCATCATGAAATTTGGCAAGAAGAAAGAATTCTGAAATTCCTAAATATACAGGGTGTAACTGAACACCCCAATAACATTTAAGGGTATGTATCCATCAGAAGTAGAGATTCTGTAGGAAAAATATTAGGGCTAACAAAGCTACTTTTTTCCCATACAAACTAAATAAATTATTTTTTGGTATTAAGTGCCGACAGCCCTACGTAAGCGTACGAGGAATACTACGCTCACGTCTGTCACGTTTCTTTTGTGTTTAGAGCTGACTATGGTTGTCACATAAAAGTTTTTGCTTTCAGTTTAAAATTAAATAACTCTAAAAGTATTGGGGTCCCAGGTCTCAGACAAGCACCGAAGGTCCATTTAGTATCTAACTTATATGCCCCTTAAATGTTATTGGGGTGTTCAGTAACACTCGGTATACTTACTCGTAGTTAGGAACGAGGGCTTTCATTCCGAGATTCCGGAATCCCGGATTTTACTGAGATTTCAGTTCCGCGGCCCTACCGCCATCTCATAGCGATCACTCACTCTCGCTTTCATGACATTAGAACAATAGTTTTTATGTCACGAAAGCGATAGCGAGTAATAGCTACGAGTTTTAAGTCAGAGGTCATCTAATTGCGGCTTGTCCGGTTGCTTTTTCAGATGACTCGGGTGCGCGACCCCGGCTTCTCGAGCCTTCGATGCCGTTTACCTCTCGTCTCCGCGGTGTCGATGTCCCTCTCCTTCCCTCCCTCTCCCATTACAGTCGTGGTAAGGCTCGGTACTAATTAGGATTACCTATTTAATGCCGGGACTGTGCGGGTTGGTACCACCACTCTGCCTATTTTGGTCGTGAAGCAGACCTGCATTTCGATTGAAGGGTAGAGACAGCCGCTCCTTCATGCCCCTTTCCCGTCCCTTTTGTGGTGTGGTCGCGGTGATAATCGAAACTAGTAGAGTTTAAAGTCTCAGTGAGGTCGTTGGGCGTGAAGAGTTGACGCGCGGTACAGGGAGACCCGGTGGAAATGGTTGCCGTCGGCCACCTGCCAGTCAGTAGGGGACCCGAACCCAGGAATATCCTGCCTGGGAGGCTGTCCTGTACAACCGGCGAAAATCCCGTCATGCGGTCATCGTGCCGGAGTAGGAGACCGTAGTGGATCCCGATGTCTGCGTGCTCTTCACACAACCCGCGCCCCCACTTTGTACTACGTTCTGCCCTTTCTTCGTTTGTCACCGTGACTCAGCCCCACATTTAATCCCTTCCCCAAAATGCTCAACAACAATATAACAATATGAAGATCAACAATAAGAAAAAGCGAGCTCCTACGGCGGACACCCAATCCACATTTAAAATGGATTTCTGCAACATCAGGGGTCTACACAGTAATCTCGAAGCCGTCCACCACCATCTTGAGACGGCTCGGCCTGCCTTGCTCTTCTTAACGGAGACGCAAATTACTGCCCCTGACGATGTTTCTTACCTGAAATACCCGGGTTACGAACTGGAACACGCATTCCTACGTAAAGCCGGGGTGTGCGTATACGTCAGGGGTGATGTTTGCTGTCGCCGCCTTCGGGGCCTCGAGCATCGGGACCTGTCGTTACTATGGCTGCGCGTGGACCATAGGGGTCTTACCCGAATCTACGCGTGCCTTTACAGGTCCCATGCCAGTGAATTAGGGTCAGCTCAGCTTTTTGAGCACGTTCAAGAGGGGATTGACCGAGCGTTGGAGCAGTACCCATCTGCGGAGGTGGTGGTCCTTGGTGACTTTAATGCTCACCATAAAGAGTGGTTGAAATCCCGGACCACTGACCTCCCGGGTAGGACTGTCTTCAACATGGCTTCGGCCTATGGCTTCTCTCAACTGGTGGTACAGCCCACCCGTATCCCAGATATAGAGAGCCATGAAGCCTCCTTGTTGGATCTACTGCTGACTACGCGACCTAGCGGATACAGGGTTGTGGTCGATGCTCCTCTTGGATCATCGGATCACTGCCTTGTCCGTAGTACTGCCAGTCTTGCGCGACCCCATCGCGTGTTTGCGGCAATCGTGCAGTTTGGCGGTATGAGTCAGCAGACTGGGATGGACTCCGAGAATTCTTCGGATCCTACCCCTGGAAGCAGCTCTGCTTCGCCTCCGAAGATCCCGATACCTGCGCAGATCGCGTCACTGAAACGGTGCTGATGGGAATGGAAGTTTTCATACCCAACGCCAAAATACCTGTTGGCGGTCGCAGTCGTCCCTGGTACAATAATACCTGCAGGAAAACTGCCCACCTCAAGCAATCTGCGTACATCGCCTGGGACAATTCCAGAAAAAGTCGGGATCCTGACGTGACGGAGAAGAAGCGACAGTACAACGCTGCTTCTAGATCCAACAAGAAGGCTATTGCTGAAGCCAAGGCGGAACACGTGGCCAGGGTTGGCGAGCGACTAGGAAGCTATCCCAGTGGGAGTCGTGCTTTTTGGTCGCTGGCCAAAGTTGCGCAACGTAATTTCTGCCAGTCCAGTCTCCCACCACTGCGTGTAGCTGATAGCAGCCTGGCCCACAGTGCAAAAGAGAAGGCCAATCTCTTGGTCCAACTCTTTGCCTCTAACTCGACAATGGACGATGGAGGAGCCACACCACCTAACATCCCTCGGTGTAAAAGCTCACTGCCTGAAATACGCATTACATAACGTGCGGTCAGGCGGGA
This sequence comes from Schoenobius gigantellus, assembly GCA_963935595.1. Taxonomy (NCBI): domain Eukaryota; kingdom Metazoa; phylum Arthropoda; class Insecta; order Lepidoptera; family Crambidae; genus Schoenobius; species Schoenobius gigantellus. Next base: position 66,532,158 of record OZ012541.1, on the reverse strand, counting down.
GCTTAAGCTCCTGAACGTCCATAAGTCGAGTGGGCCGGATGGCATCCCAGCAGTGGTGCTGAAGACGTGCGCCCCTGAGCTGGCCCCCGTACTAACGCGCCTTTACCGCCTTTCCTATCAGAACAGCAGGGTTCCATCTTCGTGGAAGATTGCTCACGTCCACCCAATTTCCAAAAAGGGTGACCGATCCGACCCGTCAAATTACAGGCCAATAGCAATAACGTCCTTGCTCTCCAAGATTATGGAGCGGGTCATCAACTCCCGCCTCCTACGGTACCTGGAAGAGCACCAGCTGATTAGCGACCGACAATACGGCTTCCGTCACGGCCGTTCAGCTGGTGATCTTTTAGTTTACCTGACCCACCGTTGGGCGGAAACCTTGGAGGGCAAAGGTGAGGCTCTCGCCGTGGGACTAGATATTGCTAAGGCGTTTGATAGGGTCTGGTATAGAGCTCTTCTCACGAAGCTACCATCTTATGGAATCCCCGAGGGACTCTGCAAATGGATAGCCAGCTTCTTGGACGGTAGGAGCATTAAAGTCGTCGTCGACGGCTGCTGTTCCAAAACCATGCCCATAAACGCTGGCGTTCCACAAGGTTCGGTGCTCTCCCCAACCCTGTTCATTCTGCATATCAATGACATGTTGTCCATTGAGAACATACATTGCTATGCAGATGATAGTACGGGTGATGTGCGGTATACCGACCACCAGAATGTCCCTCGGATTTCGTTGCAAGAAAGGCGGTCACAACTTGTGTCTGAAGTCGAGGACTCTCTAGGGCGAGTCTCCGAATGGGGTGCAAAGAACTTAGTTAAGTTCAACCCCACGAAGACACAAGTTTGCGCATTCGCTGCGAAGAAGGACCCATTTATCGTAGTGCCTCAGTTCCAGGGAGTTACTCTTCGTATGTCCGGTGGTATTGGGATCCTCGGTGTGGAAATTTCGGCCAAAGTGCAGTTTGGGAGTCATTTGGAGGACAAAGCCAAATTGGCGAGCAAAAAACTGGGCGTCCTGAACAGAGCCAAGCAGTACTTCACTCCTAGCCAGCGGCTGATGCTTTATAAAGCACAAATACGGCCGCATATGGAGTACTGCTCGCACCTCTGGGCAGGAGCTCCGAAATATCAACTCGACCCTCTTGACTCCCTGCAAAGGCGTGCATTCCGCATCGTCGGTGATCCCAATATCACGGCCTCAATGGAGACGCTGGAGCAAAGGAGAGACTTTGGTTCTCTTTGCGTGCTCTATCGGCTCTTTAACGGAGAGTGCTCCGAGGAACTGTTTGCAATGGTGCCCTCGTCACCTTTTTATCATCGCACCACCCGCCACCGCAATAGAGTTCATCCGTACCACCTGGAACCGATCTCGTCTAGCACAGTCCGGTTTCAGCGTTCATTTCTTCCACGTACGTGCAGACTCTGGAACGATCTCCCAGCTGCGGTGTTTCCTGAGCGCTACGATATGTTCAACTTCAAACGAGGTTTAAAAAGAGCACTTCTCTCCAGGTAGGCAGCAACTGAACTTTGCCCCTGGCATTGCAGATGTCCATGCGCGGTGGTTACCACTTACCATCAGGTGGGCCACTTGCTCGTATGCCACCTTTAGCAATAAAAAAAAAAAAAAAAAGTTAGGCTAGGCGGTAGCCAGCCCCCCCCTTTTAATTTTTCGTTACTTGATTAATAACTTGTCATTTGAAAAATGAACTCCTACTTCCGGAATCCCGATATTGAACCAAATAACCAAAACTCGCAGTTGCGGAACTAGTTTCGGAATTCCAAGTTAGGTATCCAGTCTCGAAAACTAGTTCCGGAATAGGCTACCTACCGAGGCCGGATGTCATATTAGGAACTGATATACTTAGATAAGTTTGCACGCTCTCGAGTTCAACTCACACTTAGCCGGGTTTTTTTTAAATAGGCTAAACAAATAACTATTACACGTGATATTAAGTAAAAGTGGAATCCAAATGCGAATAGAACTAGGAAGAGGAGCAGGATACAGAGTACACGCTGCACTAACCACCCTCGCCTTGCCGACCTGCGAGGTGCTTCTTCGCGCCTTCAAAAGGACCTAGGATAGTAAGGAGAGAACACGTGTGCTAGCAGGAAGTTCCAACTATTGATAGTGCAACATAGGAATTAGTTACCAAATTTCTTAGTTCGTGCTGGAATGGTAGTTACAGTAAGACATTCATATATCAGGTTAAAAGTCATACATTATAATCTTCTGCTGGTGATAGAGCTCGGTGGCGCTGAGGACTCAGCACTGGCCTTCTAATCGGGAGGTCCGAGTTTCGATGCTGCCATGTACCGATGTGTTTTTTCGTTTTTCGAATTTCATATGTACGTTTGTCCGACGCCCCTACGATGAAGGAAAACATCGTGAGGCAACCTGCATACACTAGCCAAGAAATTCAAAGGTCTATGTGAAATCGACCAATCCACACTGGGCCAACGTGGTTGACTAAGGCTTAAATACCCTAACTTAGTGTAGGCCAGAGCCCCTCGGTGGTCACGTATATGAGCTGTGATTATAATGATGATGATAATAGACAGCTGGTTGCACCGAATGCTTTTTAACACAACGCCAGAGGACGAGTTGATGGTTCCGCCTGCTTGACTACGATATAGGACTCTTACACCAGTAGTCAATTCAATGATGACCTTCCTCCAGAATTCCTCTGCCCCCTCGATAACCTATTCGGGATGAGAAAGGCACAATTTCTCCAAACGAACTTCAAAAATAGGTCCAGCGGTAACCCGCTGCAACGCACGAACTCTCCCGCTCAACACACCCATACTGGGCCAACATGGGAAATGGCCCTTTTTCATCATCATCATCAATAGCTCATATACGTAACCACCGAGGGACTCGAGCCTACCCTTAATTAGGGCGATTAGGCCTTAGTGAACCACGCTGGCCCAGTGCAGGTTAGTCGACTTCACACACAACCTGAAGAAAAAATATTTCTCCACAGGTGTGTGGAGGTTTCCTCACGATGTTTTCCTTCACCATAACAGCGTCGAATAAACTTACGTAGAATAAACACATTGGTACGTGGCGAAGTGCGAACCGCTGCCTCCCGATTGGAAGGCGACGGCCTTACGCACTACGCCATCGACGCTTTTTGGCCCTTCTTGTAGAATGCTTATACCCAAGCTGTGATTCTGATTATTGCTGAGGTGATCATGAAACTTTTTAAAACAAGCAACCCTCTATACTTCTATTATTACTTAATTTAGTTATTCATGTAGATACGGTTCTGTTTCGCACTCCTAAAATATCTAACAGAACAAATTCGAAAACAGTAAAGGAAAAGGGAATTTTTCCCTGATAAATCAACGAGCTGTCCCCCTGGGAGCTCGCGGAGGAAATCGCGGAATCGTCTCAAATGAAATTTCTCAGTCCATAGCATATAACATACTCCAAAATTTTTATTCAATGTACAACTGAAACAAGACTTTATCTTGTTCCAACACAGTCGTTTATCGTGTGGCGCAAGCCGCGGGGATTCTTCTAGAAACTTTTATGCGTGCAATGTATTCCGGACAGCAAATTGTATAGCAAATATATAGTGAGGAACTAAAATTCGGGGCAACTGTAGACAATAGGATTCACTAATGGTGTAAATGTTTCGCTATTTTTTTTCCATTTCAGTCTAATGGAATCCGTTCTATTTATTATAGTAGAGTTGTAGAAATATGTGGTATGTTGCGATTTTGTGCATATACTTATCATCTAATTGCATATTATAACTTCTGATGGCTACAAGATTGCTTTTGTTTGAGTGGTGAATTGATGTTTATACTTTAAGGGTGACTTACATAACACTCACTTAATAAGTTAGACTTATTCGCGCTATTTATAATTCACGAGCAAGAGATTCTCTAAGAGATTTATTTAGAGGAATTAACTTTAGCAGGATAGAGGATAGTACATTTAGAAGGCCAGGACGAATGAGGCGACAGTTCGCTCGCCTTCTTCCTTTTTAGTCTGTAGGCCGCGGTCTCTGGCTGGGAGTTTGCTCCCAGTGGCCGCGGAGAGTCCAACATAACCTCGCATTTTCCTAAGCGCGAAGTATGCGCAACGCATTTCTCAACGTAAAAAAAATATTTCACAAAAAATAAAAACCGACTTCAAAAACACTGAAAAGTTAAAAATAATATAAGAATAGGTACAGACAATATCACACTTCTATATTGGAGTCGGTGCCAAACGATGATCTAGAAAGACTTAAAATTTGTCACCGACTTTAATATAGAAGTGTGATATTGACTGTACCTATTCTTATATTATTTTTATCTTTTCAATATTTTTGAAGTCGGTTTTTATTTTATGTAAAATATTTTTTTTTTAACATTTTAGTGAAAGAAACCCTAATTTAATACCAGCTCATCGTAAGTTTTAACATCAATTTTGATGGGATCCCGTCATTAGATCCTGATTTTGATGGGACCACCCCAAGAGTATACTCTATCGAATACAAAAAGAATTTTAACAATTGGTTCACAATTGGCGGAATAACCGCGTAACATACACTCATAACACGTTGGACACACCTAAAAATTTAAGGATTTTCTTCGATTTCTATGGGATCCCATCATCAGATCCTAACTTTGGTGACCATGGGACCACTCTTGAAGTATACTCTATCGAATACAAAAAGAATTTTGAAAAGCTGCGTAATCGCGTAACATACACACAAAAAAAACATACGCATCGAATTGAGAACCTCCTCCTATTTTAAAGTCGGTTAAAAAAAAGACAGTATATTTATGAAAATGTTGTTTATGTCTATTAAAATTATAATATATTTGAAACCAACTTCCAAATTCACCATTAAAACAAAATAAATAAAATAAACGTTCCAATGTACAGGCTTCAAAAAACTAGAGGCTCGTTTATGGGAAAATGTATAACTTTTTATAATAAACTTCCACACAGTGTTACTAATTTGCCATTTCATTTGTTGTGTTTAACTATTTATGTAAGCAAATATTGTTGTATTTGGTAATGAGTGTAATGACACATGACAAAGTAAGTGGAGAACTGACACATCAAATTCATTTTATTTGCAATAAATAGGGTATTGCAGAGTTGGTCAGAAAACAATTTTGTCACTTAAATCTATTTAGCCATAATCTAGAGCATGCAAAATTTTAATTTATGAATGTCGATTTTACAGGAAAGAAGCAAGTTCATGTCCATGCATTGACCCTATATGATTTGTTTCAAATTCAATTAATTACTATTTCGTTTAATTCTATTTAATCCAATTTAATTTATATAAATTCAATCCAATTTAATTTAATTTGATCCATTCAATTTAATTCATTTCAAATCTTATTCAAACCAATTTAATTTGATTCATTTTAATGTAATGTAGGTATAATAATTAAAATTATTTTTGATTAAATTCAACTGATTTAGATACTTTAACTTGATTAAGTATATAATAATTTAATTTCACTGAATGTCATTTAATCTAATTTAATTTCGTTTTTTTTGTACTTCAGGAACGTAAACTGAGTAAAACGAGTTTTCGAGAAGCTATTCCCGCAATAGCTTTTTAAATTTGTTAAAGTGAAAACATTTAATATTGTTGGCGACGACCACACTGCTGCCCTGAAAAATACATGAAAAACGATTTATAATAATATTAAACTATGATATTGTGGAAGCAACCTCCTTAGCTCCTAGCCATGTGTTCACTGCAATGATGAAGATAGAATGAATACCTCGGCTACTGTCAGGGTCTAAGAAGATTGCTTCAAAAAACTATAATTTTAAAATTAAATTAAGTGTATAAATAGTATTACCTATAAATTGTATAAATATGATAAGAGACTTACCTATACTATTACGCATTTCAATTTGTTTATATTAAAATTAAAAAACCTACCTTCAGTAGCGGTATTGCGCGACCAGTTACACATTTGAATTTGTAGTTGCAAATACCTGCATTTTGCCAGTGCCGAAAATACTTTGACTGCGACCGCACGCTCGCTACTGAAATCTGTTCAAATTCACATCAATTCGCGTTTTTATTATTTATTTATTTACATAATACTTTCAGTACAATTTGTGTACATAGACGGACTTAATGCCAGAGGCATTTTCTACCAGTCAACCTTTATTATCTCGTTTTCCTCACACCAGCGATCCATCATCTACAAATATCTTCTGGTATGTGGTTGTAAATGGTAACACACATTGCATAACAGTTTTTTAAGTAACATTTTGTCCTGGGTGCTGTATCTAATACTAATCTATTCGGTTATATCTGTTACTCCTACACATTATCTCCACGGACTTGCAGAATTTATTTATGTTTTGATATACAAAAATTCCTACTTCTTAAAATTTAAATGCAGGGTAATGGAAGTATTTTTAAAAGTTTAAAATATGGTCTGCAAGGTTCATCTGGTGCTATGTGACATATTGCGCGTACACATCTTTTTTGCGCAATTAATGCTTTTTGGTTCTCCGTACCATTTCCCCAAATAAGTAGCCCGTATCTCAGAATAGATTCGACGTATGCGAAGTATGAGCTCAATGCTGTGTTTCGACACGCTACACTGAAAAAAATAATTGTTTAATGTTTGTAATTAAACTGCAATACATTAAAAACAAAGCGGATTTCATCAAGTCTAACTACCCATGAAAAGTAACAATTAATGTTTAAAAAACAGTAAAACACAAAACAGTAACTATAACTGCTTGATCATTACATTTTACTGAAATCACAATACTAAAAAATCAGTCGCAACCATTACTGTAGTAACAGTTAGTTTTAATGGTTGGAATCGTATCGGAAAATGAACAAAACAGTAAAATGAACTGTTTTGCATAACAAATTTTACCATAGTGAAAACTACTGCATGGAACAGTAAAAGTACATGATTGAAACATGATATTTAAATGGTAGCACAATAGAACTAACTGACCACGACATTTCAAAAACTCGTAGTGGGAAAGCAGTAAATTTTAATGATTCGAACGTTAGTATCAAATGAACGAAACAATTTGTTTAATTTACTACAAACAATAAACTGAGCAACATTAAAAATAATAGCAGGTCATAGTAAGACTTACTAGTTATAAATAGTAATAACTAATGTTTAAAAAGGCAGTAAAACATAAAACAGTCACATTAACTGCATGACCATTACATTTTACTGAAATCACAATACCTAAAAATTTTGTCGCAACCATTACTGTAGTAACAGTTAGTTTTAATGGTTGGAATCGTATCGGAAAATTAACAAATCAGTTAAATGAACTGTTTTACATAACAAATTTTACCATAGTGAAAACTACTGCATGGAACAGTAAAAGTACATGATTGAAACATGATATTTAAATGGTAGCACAATAGAACTAACTGACCACGACATTTCAAAAACTCGTAGTGGGAAAGCAGTAAATTTTAATGATTCGAACGTTAGTATCAAATGAACGAAACAATTTGTTTAATTTACTACAAACAATAAACTGAGCAACATTAAAAATAATAGCAGGTCATAGTAAGACTTACTAGTTATAAATAGTAATAACTAATGTTTAAAAAGGCAGTAAAACATAAAACAGTCACATTAACTGCATGACCATTACATTTTACTGAAATCACAATACCTAAAAATTTTGTCGCAACCATTACTGTAGTAACAGTTAGTTTTAATGGTTGGAATCGTATCGGAAAATTAACAAATCAGTTAAATGAACTGTTTTACATAACAAATTTTACCATAGTGAAAACTACTGCATGGAACAGTAAAAGTACATGATTGAAACATGATATTTAAATGGTAGCACAATAGAACTAACTGACCACGACATTTCAAAAACTCGTAGTGGGAAAGCAGTAAATTTTAATGATTCGAACGTTAGTATCAAATGAACGAAACAATTTGTTTAATTTACTACAAACAATAAACTGAGCAACATTAAAAATAATAGCAGGTCATAGTAAGACTTACTAGTTATAAATAGTAATAACTAATGTTTAAAAAGGCAGTAAAACATAAAACAGTCACATTAACTGCATGACCATTACATTTTACTGAAATCACAATACTAAAAAATGAGTCGCAAACATTACTGTAGTAACAGTTAGTTTTAATGGTTGGAATCGTATCGGAAAATGTAAAAAGCAGTAACAATAGAACTAACTGACCACGACATTTAAAGAAATCGTAGTGTGAAAGCAGTTTTTAATGATTCAAACGTTAGTATCAAATGACCGAAACAATTTGTTTAATTATGTAATGATTCAAACGTTATATTTAACAACGTTATATATAAATAGTAACAACTAATGTTTAAAAATGGAGTAAATGACCATAACATTTAACTGAAATCACAATACTAATAAATGATTAGTCCGAAAAACTAGTAAAACTAGAATGCCAGTTCCTGTCTTCCGACTTCTTCATCAGTCATTAATTCATTACAAGACCTTTCTACATACCTACCTAAATACATACATAAAATCACGTTTTTAACCCTAATGGGGTAGGCAGAGCAAGAACGATCACAACACAGGTCGTTCCGCCACCAACGTCTGACTTTGAGGGTTGTCAGCCCATCGCCTTATTGAGCCCCTCTAATCCCTTAGCTGATTTTTACAGCATGCTCGGGATGATTATGCAGCTGGCACATTCTATGTTTTTCTCTCACTCCCAGTTAGGGATGCAAAAAAAACGTATAATACCGTATAAAACAATAAAGAACCGTTTTTTACTTAAAACGAGCCGTAAAATACGGTTCAATACTTGACAATACACCTGAAGGGTACTTAGTAAGTTTAGCAAGACAACTACAAATACAAAAATATTTTTTAAACCGAGCTTTTACTGCTCCGTCATCAGACCCTGGCGACCAAGGAATCTCAAAACCTACTCGTCAATACCAATCCAACGAGTCCAAGCTCGATGGTTTTACGATGTTTTGATGAGCATTTGTGTTTGCCTTGTGTCGGGGTGTTTTTTAATGTATAATATTACGTAGTTTATCAGTTGTCTAGTACCCATGGGTACAAGCTCTGCTTAGTTTGGGACTAGATGGCGCTGTGTGTACTGTCCTATATGTTTATTAAGCTATTGCATAGCTTCTATCACGGGCCTTGAGCGTGGAGACCGAATCCATAATTTTCGTAACGAAAATGTAATGCGGTTAGTACCTACTAACCGCATTACATTTTCTACTAGGGCTAACGTCAGCTGATCTACCAATCGGGCGCGCGATATGTAGCGTGCCCCTGCCGCCCTCCACCCGCACCACCAAAGAGACCTTAAAATCCATTTCTGCCATCAATCGGCTTATTCCCAGGAGCTCCACGATCTATTGTTCTTTGTTTCCGAAGAGCTCCACGGCCAAAAAAAATATAATTTTACATACAAGCATTCCTAGGAGCTCCACGAAATAAATTCAAAGTACAGTCAGTAAGAAAAGTAGGTTACGATAAAAATAGAATTATTATTTGACGTTTTTTTATATTAAACCATATTAAGACAGCTCTAATTGAAGAGTAAAAGAAATAGTTCAAAAATTCTCCATAGATGGCGTTGTATAAAAACCGAGCCGTTATGAGTATGAATTGTATGCTTTGCGTTTATGTCGAATAATATCAACGAGAATAACATAAAAAAAAATTCCCTATTCAATCAAGACCAGTGAACGCTCGGACATACAGCACTCGTTCTGATTACTACTTTGTAAACATAAAAATGCCTTCTTGTGCATGAAAAACGTGCAAAAATCGAACCGTAGCTAAGAAAGAAGTATAGTACGTAGGTAAGTACACATATTAGTAAACAAAACTATTTTTTACATTAATCCAATTTGAAGACAATATTTTGTATGCAAATCATAGACTAATCAAAGAAAGGCGCACAGATGGACACTAAGTGCCCTTTCACATTGGCGGTTTAGCCGCGCGGTTGCAGCGCTGCTGAGCCGCGCTGCAGCCGCGCGACTGTCAAATCCTTACATTTGACAGTCGCGCGGCTGCCGCGCTGCAACCGCGCGGCAGAGCCGCGGCTTAATCGCGGCGTTTTGCTGTCATTCGGTAAGTGTTGCAAACTTAGCAACTGAAATTACCTACTAGGTACTGAAGATTAACTATAATATAAAATAAATTGAGTCTTTATTTTTAGCTTAAGTACTTAATTGCCTATAAAACAAAAATGTTTAACATAAAAGTAAATCAAAATCTATAAAATAATGAAACTTTGTTAAATTCTGCTGTTAAAATTTGTTAAATATTAGCAATATATAGAGTACCTTTGCCGTGGCGCTTTTAAATTCTAACCTCAGAATGTATGAATACACCATTTCGCCGAGGGACAGTAGAAGTGAATCGTACTCTACCATACGATTGCGCCGTTATTATCAACTAAATGTCAGCTGCTGTCATCTTACGTTTAAATTATCGTAAAGGTAAAAAAATAAAAATGAGAATGATAATACGACTTGTGAAAAGTTCATTTCAGTATCATTTTAGTATTTCGTACCTACTCGAAATTTACCGAAAAGTATTTATTATTATTATTTATTATTTATACACTTTATTGTACTTAAAGTAAATGACATTGTTATTAAACACTAAACAACAATAGGCGGACTTATCTCTATATGAGATTTCTTCCAGTCAGCCCTTAGGAGTGGAAGTAAGTAGTTTAATGGTGAGATAACACAAGTGTATTGAAAGTGAATGTATATATATTATTAACAACACATCTAAAAAGAAAGAAATAAATATATAAAATATAATACACTACATACACAATATCAATATGATACATACTTATATATACAAAAAGATTAATACATATAATACATACATACATATATATTATAATAAATAAGAATTATATCAATGAATCTACAGATCAGTACAAAACGATGGAGTTTTGGAAATGTAATGATATACCTTATGTGTTGATTTGCGAAAGATAATAATTTTTAAGCTGACGTTTAAACGAGAATATGGATGGACAATTCTGTATATGTGTTGGGAGTTTATTCCAAAGTAGAGCGGCAAGTGAGGAAAACGAGTGAAAGAAGAAACGGGAGTTACTAACGGGAAGCTCAAGCATTCTTGTTATACAAGAACGTTTAGGACGGTTAGGAGGTGGTAGCAATTGGAAACGGGAGCGAAGATAGACAGGAGTTTGGGGATCCTTCAGAATTTTGTAAAGAAAAGAAAGGATGTGCACATTACGCCGAAGCCGAATAGGAAGCCACTTTAGTTGCGTTCGAAATTGGGAGACATGGTCATATTTACGAAGACCAAAGATGAATCGAATGGCTAGATTCTGCAGGCGTTCCAATTTGTTTAACGACTCTTCTGTTGCGTCTATATAGCAGACATCTGCGTAATCGAGAATGGGAAGCAGTAAGGATTGCGCAAGCATAATCTTAGTTTTGAACGGGAGGAAGTATTGGAGCCGCTTGAGAGAGTGAAAAGAATGATACATCCGCCTACTAATTTCATTAATATGTGCAGCCCAAGACATGTTACAGTCCATTATGAGACCTAAGTTTTTTACTGTGTTGGAATACTTGATTACTACACTGTCATATATGACACAAGGGACCGGTGCCATGTTTAATTTAGTCCTCAACCTGCCGCTACCCATAATCATAGCTTGTGATTTGTTAGGATTAATTATAAGCCCAAAAGATGTTGCCCATTTGTTAATTGCATCAAGATCAGCATTAATCGCAGAAATAGCCTCCGAAACGTTTGAAGTTTCGAAGTGCCTGTACAACTGTAGGTCATCAGCATAAAGGTGGAAAGAGGAAGTGATAATAGAAGAAATATTGTTAATAAACATAGAAAAGAGTAAAGGGGATAAAACGCCTCCCTGAGGAACACCAGCTGTTAAATCAGACCAAGAAGATGAGATGTCATTAAGCCTAACACTTTGTTGACGACCATACAGGTATGAAGAAAACCAATCAATTGAAGCCTTCGAAATGTTTGCCGAACGGAGGGTTGCAAGGAGAATATCGAAGTCAACACAGTTAAATGCATTGCTGAAATCCAACAGAACTAAGATCGTAAGCTTGGTGTTATCCATAGCTAACCGAACGTCTTCAGTAACGTTCAGCAAAGCACCAACTGTGCCGTGAGATGGTCGAAAGCCAGACTGGAAGGGACAGAGAAGGGAGTTGGAGTCGAGGAATGAATAGAGCTGCTTATGAGCAACCGATTCAAGAACCTTGGATAATATTGGAAGAATAGATATAGGACGATATTGGGATGGGTGTACGGGATTAGAGACTTTTGGGAGTGGAATAACATATGCCTTCTTCCAGCTTGCTGGGAAGACATTCCGGGAGAGTGAAAAGTTCATAATGTGTGTGATAACTGCCAGAATGTCATCCAGCACAGGAAGCAACATATCCAAGCTGAGGCCATCACTACCAATGGACTTTGTGGAAATGGAGAGGAGACTCCTTCGAACGGCATCATCCGAAACTTCAGTAAAATTAAAAGGAGGATAGTCAAGTGTGGGAAGACTTTTAAGTGAAGCAAGAGTAGCCATTTTAGTAGGTAAATCTAATGAGATGGGAGGTGTTGAGAAATGAGAGTTTAAGTTATTGATATCCACGGGGCTAGAAGAAACCTCCGCGTGCCTCCCTACACCTAATGACTGGAGAAAATGCCAAACTTTATTTTGCCCTAGATTTTCTATTTTGTTATGGATGTAGCTACGCTTGGCATCACGACATAGTTTGTTGCAGGTGTTACGAAGTTGTTTATACAGATCTAGGTTGATCTGGGTTGGTGACTTCTTGCAACGACTCTTGATCTTATCACGTTTAGCCATTGCTCTCCGGATATCATCAGTTAGCCATGGAGAAGGAAAATGTTTGATGCGCACTGACTTGATAGGTGCATGAGTATTATATATTTCAATCAATTGCGAAGTAAAGAAATCAACCATCTCGTCAATGTTATTAGATTCGAAAACACCAGACCAGTCTACACCCCTCACATCCTCCCTCAAGCGGTCTAGATCCATGTGCTTAAAATCGCGCAGTGGCAATGTTTTACGAGCAGCTTTAGGTGGACGCACTCTGTATGATAAATATAACAGATCATGATGAGAGAAAGGCGCTGTCATTTGTCCGTGACAAATAGATAAATTGGGTTTGGAAACTATAATGTGATCTATTTGTGAAGGCTTAGAATTAGGGAAATAATGAGTAGGAGATGACAATGGTAATATACTAAGATTTAAGGACGTGAGAAGACTTAGTAGCTTCCCCGCCCTAGATTCATTTTTTAATAAGCAAGTATTGAAATCTCCCATTAAGATTATATGTTCATACTCAGGAATCACGTTCTCAAGTGCCGAATGAAAGTCCTTGAAGAAGTCGACGTGTTCATTTGGACTGTAAACTGCCCCAAGGAGAATCTTTTTATGGTGAACAATAATTTCCACAAATATGTATTCGAGTGTATTCCTGTACTGAGAAGCAGAACATAGTATGACGGTAGCAGAAATATTGGCACGAAGATATATACCTACACCACCACCACCCACGCCGGTACGATCATTGCGATACAATTTATAACCAGGAATAGAGTAACTGGTTGACGGTAGTGCAGGTTTAAGCCATGTCTCTGTAACAAGAACACAATCGACCACGCCATCGCTAAAAGACTTCAGAAGGTCTGTGTGATGAGCAGGTATACTCTGTGCATTAATGTGCACCAAGGATAGGTATTTGGAGTGTTTTCCAAAAGTGTCCATCAGTTTATTTTCTAAAGGTTTATAGTCTAGCAGAGATTCATTACTTTCAGCACTTTCGTATTCATCAGAAGAACATGAATAATATACGTTATCCACTGACATAATAATAATTTAAATATGTAAAATAACAACTAAATATGAATATAGATATATATAATATAAATATATATGATATATAAAAAAATAAAGTAAAAATAATTAAACAAACAAAAAAATCTATACCAAGCGAAACCTTCCAATGCATAGGTTGACTCAAAGAAATAATAAAAAAAACAGTTACAGCCTTAAAAGAAAAACAAGGCGAGTGACATACACACATAATGTTAAAATAGAAATACATGTGAAAAGTTATACATAATCTAAAAGTTGATATCTGAAAATTATAAAGAAATAACAATCAAAACAATGAAAGTATAAAACTAAATTCCTTTGCTTTTCTACTCTGTAACGAATAAATGTTCACGACAAACAAAACGTCAGTGTCAAATCTAATTGTAAACAAACAAAGTTCAAAAAAAGCGCGGGAACGTTTGACCGAACTTGGCGGTCTTTTTAATAATAAAACGAAATTAATTATTTTTGTATAGATTTATTGTAAATAATTTTGTAAATAGACGTTATTTATAAGTGTATATATAGTACATATAAAAATACCATAAGATGAGGAGTAGAAAGACTAAAAAAAGGAAAAAACGAGTAGATGAGGAAGGTGACATGGGTGGTGATGGATCTGGGGATTCTATCTTCAGTGACGCCTCCTCCATGAAGTCTCTGGAAGAAAAAAAAGAAAATGCCGATAAATACAAAGATTTTAGAATTCCAAACTACGTACGATTCTATCCCGAACAAGGTGGCAGTTTTGAATATGTGGTTTTTATAGAAAGTACTAAATCTGATCAGCCTATTGGAAATAGAGACATGATGGGACTAGCGAACTGTTTGAAGCGATACAATAAAGGAGTTAAGCAATTACGCAGAGTGAATAAATACAAAATCGGAGTAGTATTTGAACGTCCTGGCCTTGCTAACGCAGCATTACAGAATAAGAAATTCTTGGATGCATATAACTTGTCAGCAACGATTCCAGCAGCAGCTAGCGAAGTTACAGGTGTAATCACTCATGTACCCACAGAACTTTCGAATGAACAGATATACTCTGCATTGACTTCTACAAAAAATATTGTAAGTATTCGACGTTTTATGAGAAGATCCAAGACTGATGATGGTGCAAATAAATTGGAACCAACAAAGACTGTTTCTATTACATTTTCTTGCCCAGTGCTGCCGGAGAGTGTTGATCTCAACAGCTGGCGCTTTGAGCTACGACCATATATACCCCCTGTCAAGCAATGCCTTAAATGCCTGAGGTATGGACATATAGCCAAATTCTGTAAGAATGCAGATCGATGCTCCATATGCGGTGAGTCACATAATTTCAAACTATGTACAAAATCAAGTCAGGATGCTGTATGTTGTCATTGCAATGGCAATCACGTGGCTATTTCGTCACAGTGCCCTGTAAAAAAAGAAAAAATATTATTGAATAGAGAGAAAGCTCAAAATAAAACATACTCTGCTGTTGTTGATGAGAAGTCATACCCTCCCTTAAAACAAAATCCCGTCGATATGCTAGCTTCATTATTGAAGTCTGATCTAATCCTGAATATGGTTGTAGAGTCAATGGTCAAACTAATAACAATGAACAAAAATAATGAGACTGTTATTTCTACTCAGAGTATAAAAGATACTCTCTTGGATACAATTAAAAATAAGACCCAAAATACTTAATGTCTATTCTACTTTATGGATTTTTTAAATATAATGCAATGGAATGCTCAGAGTTTACCCGCGCATAGATACTTATTATTAAATTTCCTTCAAGAGAATCAAATTCATGTAGCTTTGATTTGTGAGACGTGGTTAAAACCCCATATCCAGTTTAGTATTAAAGGTTATAATATAATAAGATTAGATTCAGGTAATCGTCATAATGGTGTTGCCATTCTTGTCCATAATAGCTTGCAATTCCATAAGGTAAATACTACATTTGATGACTCAATTCAAAATATAGCTATAAGATTGCATTATGGAAACCAAGAAATTTCTCTTGTGTCTTTGTACAGTCCTGGTAACTGTAGCCCTTTGTTCTCTAAATCAAAACTTGATCATTTAATCAATAGTATTCCTGGGCCTATGCTGATTGCTGGAGATTTTAATGCCCGGCACACAGCATGGGGCTGCAGTTCTATTAATTCACGTGGACGTGATATAATTGAAAGCATCAATGACAACAACTTAGTACTTCTGAATGATGGTCAATTAACAACTATTGGCTCTTGTATATGGCAAAGGAATGCTTTAGATCTTACGTTAGTATCACCCTCTTTGGCGTTGAAGTGTGAATGGTCTGTTTTTGATGACCCTTTGGGCAGCTTCCATCTACCTGTAATTATAAAAGTAAAAGTTAGTAATAGTAAAGACCCCTCTTTAAATTTTCTAACATTTCCTAATCACTTTAATTTCCGGTTAGTGGACTGGGAAAAGTATAGTGAAACTCTTGATTTTCTTCTTAGTAATAATTTAAATTATGATCAGTCTGATCCTTTAAAATGTTATTCAGATCTCATATCATTGCTGAATCTAGCAGTACAGCAATCTATTACTAATAATAGAAGTACACATTTTGTTCAATCACAAATATCTGGTTTAAAAGCTTCCAAAAAACACGTACCAATGCCCTGGTGGAACCAAAACTGCAAAACAGCTGTAGATAATTGTAGAAAAGCATATACTGATTTTAAACATGACCTTTCAGAGGAAAGTTATCTTAAGTTCAAAAAGTTGCAGGCTTTGAAAAAACTCATTTTAAAAAAGGAAAGGAACTTAAGCTGGTTGTCTTTCTGTGAATCACTGAATAGGTGTACTCCTATATCAAAAATCTGGAGGACAGTTAAGAAATTTAATGGTCATTCTGTTCCATTTCAAAATGTCTATAGTGATTGGGTTTTTGAATTTTTAAAAAAATATACACCAGATACCGTAGAGGCCCCTTTGTCATTTGCAAATAAAAATTCCATAAATACAAGTAACTACCTGCTTTTGCCATTTAACTTGCAAGAATTTAAAACTGCAGTTTGTACACGTAGGGATACAGCTCATGGCCTCGATGGTATTCCATACAAGATGTTAAAACATACCACAGACAAAACGAAAAAAATAATCTTAAAAATTTATAATTTGCTTTGGTCTTCTTGCGTTATACCTCCGGATTGGAAAACAGATTGCCTGGTCCCTATTTTAAAATTAAATAAAGATAAAACTTTAGCAAATTCATATCGACCAATAGCTTTAACATCATGTATGGGTAAGATATTCGAGCAGCTCCTTAAACAAAGACTTGAATTTTTCATAGAAAGTTGTAATCTCCTACCTTCCAATCAATTTGGTTTTCGCAGGGGTCGATCCTCAAGAGAAAGTATCGCACATCTACAGCTAGACATTTTTGACAGTCTTAAACAAGATAAAACCCTCATTGGTGTGTTTTTTGATGTCGTTGGTGCTTTCAATAATGTAAATCCTCATATTTTAGCTTCTGAACTTTTTTCTCTTGGTATTCCTGAAAAAATTGTTAAGTGGATATTTAACTTTCTGCATGGTCGTAAGGTTTATGTCAAATTTAATAATGAATTAATAGGTCCACGTTATTCATATAAAGGAGTATGTCAAGGTGGAATTCTCTCTCCATTGCTTTATATACTATATATTCACAAATTAAACATTATTTTAGGTCCAGAAGTCAAAAACTTGCAATTTGCTGATGATTTAGTCATCTACTATTCAGGATTAAATGTTCAACAAGTCTCATTAACTTTAAATACAGCTCTTTTAAAATTGCATGAATATTTCTCTTATTTAAACTTAGATATAAGTCCAGAAAAATCTAAAACAGTTATATTTGGTGATTGTGATACTATAGACATTGATATTAAGTACAATAATGCCAGTCTTCCAATGGACTGCGAAGTAAAGTTTTTGGGTGTTATTTTTACTTGTAACCTTACTTGGCACAAATATGTTGATTATCTTTTAGGGAGAGCTTATAAAGCTTACAACATAATAAAAAGTTTGTCGAAAATTGACCCTAAAATATTGTTGATGTTATATAAAGCAATAGTTCGAAGTCACTTTGAGTATGGCTTTCTATGTTTTGGATCTGATTCTCAGTTAGTAAGAAAATTAGAAGTTTTGCAGAATCACAACTTAAGATGTATTACTGGTGCCATGAAAACCACTCCCATTAACTCCATGGAAGTGGAATGCAATACACCTCCTCTAGAATTAAGGTTTAAATTTCTAAAATTGAAGTTTCTTATTAAATTAATGTCATTTGATTCTCATCCTTTAATTAAAAAAATTCAATTTTTGTACAGAATATGTTCCCAAACTAATACATCTAGGACTCCTTTCTTACTCCATGACTTCTCAGAATATATTTGTTGCAATCAGCAGTACAATATTTATAAAACTGAGCATAATTGGATATGTTACAAAGGATCATATGATATGCACTTTTGTGATATAAACATTCATATATCGCCTGACTTGAAAGTTAAAGAAGATGTTTACGAAAAACTAAATAAATTTTCAACTCATAGACATATATATACAGATGGTTCCAAGAATGATGAAAATGTCTCAATGGCAATTTACATACCTCATTCAAAAAAGAGTTTAGGGAGCAAACTTCCAGGCCAGATGAGCATATTCTCTGCAGAGTGTCTTGCTATCTTTTCTGCTTTACAATATATAGATGAGAACATCCATGAATGCACTCAGTGGTTGGTGTTGACGGACAGCATGAGTTGTCTTCATGCTTTACTTAATAATAGATTTGATTCCGGGGGTAATTTTATCATACACGATATTAAAAAAATGTATTTTAAACTCAAAGTCAGCAATATAGAAATAGTTTTAATGTGGGTTCCATCGCACATAGGAGTATTTGGGAACGAAAAAGCTGATACGTTAGCAAGAGCTATTTTAAATCAAAATACGAGCGAGGACGTTGACCTCGCAGATCAGGTTGACCACAGAATAGATTTACACATGTTAACCACAGAACATATTGATCTTGACATTAAAAATAATGCCATACCATATTCCGACTTATTACCCAAACTTAAAATAATGTTAAAACAAGATTGGCTAATTAACTGGCAGGAAACACTTAAAAGTAAAGGAAAATGGTATCATAAAATAAACAATGTTATTGGTCAACGTCCATGGTTTACAAAATCAGCTGAATATCATAGTCGAAGATATTATACCACCATAACACGATTGAGATTTGGGCATGGACGCTTTCAATCCCATCTACATAGAATGAATATTGTAACTTCCCCATTATGTACTAACTGTAATTTAAATGTTGATCAGACCCTAAACCACATATTTTTTGAATGCCCTGCTTTTAATATCCAAAGACTGGTTCTAGCTGATGGTTTAATTAAATTATACAAGACAAATGATAACATCCCGCGCGACATCCATGATATTGTGATGAATACAGAATCGTACAAATACGTATATAACTTTATAGTTTCTATAGACTTAGAACTATAAATTAAAATGACTGACATAATAATAAGAATAACAAAAATAATATAAAAAGAGTTATATAATCCCGGAAGAAGACAAAATAATGAAAATTAAATGAAATAACAGATTTTAAGAAATTATTTTAATATTGAAGAATTGGCTTCGGCCTTGACAAAATATTTATATTTTGAATAACTCTAAAATAAAGACGACGGCTGCATGGCTCTGCCTTTGCCTTTCCCAAGTTGGGAAGAATTTAAAAAAAAAAAAAAAAAAAAAAAAACAAACAAAGTTCAAATCTTGTACAAATAATGTAATATATTGTTGTAGATAGTAATTAAAAATTGGAATTGTTAAAGACGTGGCTTAGGCCTTTTCATTATATTTGTATGTACAATAATTGTTGTATATTGTGATTATAAATTGAAATTACTAAAGACGTGGCTTCGGCCTTTTTAAATGTTTCTAGTTTATAATAATGTATGTCATTAATATAGTTTAATTAGTTTTAGACTTAGTGCATAAAGAAAGCCTTTGAGTTTCAAAATTTGTAATATGTAATAATAAGTATTATTTTATAATTGATTGTATTTTTGGTTTTGTATAGTCAACAATTTAATTTTAAGGCATGTTAAAATTATTATTTAAGACATGGCTGTATGGGTTTAGTTCAAGTAAGTAGGTTTGAAACAACTGAGGATGACCACCCTACGTAAAACGCGCGGCAGCAGCGCGACTTAGCAGCGCTGCTGCCGCGCGTTTTACGGGCGGGCAAGCCGCGCTGCACAACCGCCATAGTGTGAACGGGTAGGCGATTGTCGCGCTGCTCCCGCGCGGCTGAGCCGCCAATGTGAAAAGGCACTTAGCACATACCTACTATTGACATTGAGTTCTATTCTATAACTGTAACTATTATACTATTTTTAATCATAATCAGGTACCTACCCTTACAACCATCCTTAAGCAGGAATTACGTTTACAAAGCAACACCCTGTACCTATATATTTTTAGAATAAGTAGGTACCTACATACATCACTGTTGCTAATGTAGGTACCTATGTGATTTTTTTTTTATTTAGGTACTTACCATTTTTATTCAAATTGTGATAAATAAAGAATTCTTAAAAATGAAATTTGTTTTATTTTACAAAATATTAAGCATTTATTTTGCCGACTGTACCGTCAATGTCGTGGAGCTATTGGGAAATAAAATAATTAAAATTATCATTTTTTAATATTATGGAGCTCTTGGGAATCGAAATATGAAAATCTTTTGTTGTTCCGTGGAGCTCTTGGGAATAAGCCACTCCATCTATATATATAAAAATGAAACCCGTTTCGCGTTGTCACGGCATCACGTGTGAACGGCTGAACCGATTTAGCTGAAAATTGGCAGGGAGGTAGTTTAGAGCCAGGAGAAGGACATAGGATACTTTTTTTTTTGTTTTTTTTTTAGGTGTAGGGTAGATGTAGGGTAGGTGTAGGGTAGGTGTAGTGTAGGTGTAGGGTAGGTTTAGGGTAGGTGTAGGGTAGGTGTAGGATAGGTGTAGGGTAGGTGTAGTGTAGGTGCTAAGGCGAAACAGGGTTCGCCGGGTCCGCTAGTCAATGTATAAAAATCGTACTATACCTACCTTTACCTAGGTTTATTTTTAATTACCTACCTACCTATTTGTTTCACGCACGGCGCCGCGGTAGTACTTATATAAGTAGGTATAGAGTACGTAAGTACATACTTACAAGAAATTAATTAAGTAGGTATGATAAGAAACTAGATTAGGTACCTACCTACCTATCTGACCGTCAGCGATTATCAGGACTAGGAACCTACCAAACTATGCATTGACCTACCTATGTATTTTGCAATAATAATAGGTTTAACCTACCTACCTACTAGTTTACCTATACATATTTGCATTAGTACTGTTTACCTCGGGTGAAAACCTTATTTAGTCCCTCGAACCATTGACCCCCGTCTCGGGACTAAATAAGGTGTTTTCAACCCTCGTGTAACAATGTACTATTAAATACTTACTTACCTATCAACCAAAAACAGCGGCTGAATATACCTACTTTGATGCTATCTAGTAATATTGAGTTGTAAATAAATTGCTTACCACCTAAGTACGGTGGCGCGATTCTGTTTCCTTACCTAGTACCTACGCTACGTGTCTGTCTAGATTTGGTCTAGATAACACTCAGTCAAACAAAAAGAATCCCATCAAAATTACTGCCTTCCCCCTAAGTAATTTTACGACTGGGTGATTTTATATTTTGCTAATCTGTGTATGGCAACGCTTATGGTGAACGCACAATTACCCCCACCGCAGTCCCTGCAGTCTCCGCATTAGAATTCTTTGTATGAAATCTAAATAGAAAAATAACGAAGCACTTCAGAAAAATACTGAAATACCTATACCGAAACTACCAAAAATGTGTAAACCGTTGTCCCTGGCAAAATGAAAATTTTCAAAATACCTACCTAGGCTATAAGAAAGTACAAACAAAATAGGCAATAAGAAGGCACAGGCCCACGCCTAGCGCCGCCACTGGCAGGCGGGCCTCAGTCTTGCTACTTCACCGGACACAAGCAATTACATATATTGCAAACGACCACAGATCACCTCCCAAACGACCAACGCAGTAAAATTTAATATTTAACACAGTAAAAGTACCTACTATTATTATTAGTAGCTAGTGGCCATTCCCTCGTCCCGCGCCGGCGTCGCGCGCGGGTAGGGCTGGGCACATCGCACGATAAGTCCAAATAAGAAAGTGCTCAATGTATCAAAAATATGACTGTGTTGCCGAAGTATCGATATTAAAACAATCTATAGTTTAGGTATATTGTTGGTTGAAAATTACGTGCATTTTGGCAGAGTTTTAGGATAAAAAGAAACGGTATTATTTTAGTTGTTAATTAATATCATAAAATTATGTAAGTACCTATAACCACTAACTAATGTGATACTGGACTGAGACATTCTTTAATCAACCATACAAATGTTTTGCACCAATTAAAAAGTAGTGGAGTATAATCACTCTTTTTCTTTTTGAATTTCTTTCTTTCTTGGTCAGCTGCCAAAGGTTTTTCTACATATGCGAGGGGATCTATCCTTATATTGGGCATATTTTGTAGTAAGTACGTACAGTCGGCCAAAAAATTGATTTACCACCCTAAGGTTGAATGCCGGTTGTAGATTCATTGACGATAAAGTTGTTTTTAGCTTGTAGATCAATCTGACAACTTCTATTGCCATCTTTGTCTGATTATTGACACCTATGTTATTTAAGGATGACTGTTTTATGTGACAGTTGATCTGTTTGATTTCTTTAGTTTGATTTGAAATTTGAACTTGATAAATCTATACACTTATAATATTAATGCGAAAGTGTGTTTGTTTGTCCTCCCTTAACGCCTAAACTATTGAACCAATTTTCACGAAATTTACCTTGGACTTCTGGGATTGCTAATTATACTTTATGTTGCGAAAATAATAAGAGAATGGGGTAAAATGGACCCTAAATACTACGCAGGCATAGCCGCGGGCAACAGCTACAAATAAAATGAAGTAATGATATTTGACAAATGTCAACCAATTTTCAATTTCCAATTTTCTTTAAAAAGAATTTGAATAGGTTTTTTTACTTTTGTTTAAAAATATTGAAATTAATGTCTTATCCATCCATACTAATATTATAAATGGGAAAGTGTGTTTGTTTGTTTGTTCGTTTGTCTTCCCTTCACGCCTAAACCACTGAACCGATTGTGATGAAATTTGACATAATATGTATAGTTGGAACTCATGAGACTGCTATAGGCTACTTTTTAACCGATTGCGATGCGACGAAAAAGGGTTATAGGTTTAAATAGGGATACCACGCGAGCGTAGCTGCGCGGGCAACAGCTAGTTTTTAATAAAGGTAAAAATGTCTTGCACTATATACGTATAAGTGACCTATGACGTATAAATAATTTTCAATTAGATTTGCGTCATTAATATTGCATCTTTGTTTCAGTCTCTCATCTAGGTAGGTATATGAACCTAGTTATAATTTTCGACGCCTAGGAAACCAATTCAAAACTGATACACCACTTTCTTGGCCGACCGTACTTACTCGACGTATGCCCAAAAACGGATAACTTTTTTCGCAGCACTGCTACCATATTAACTTTCTATTATGCGACAAAGAAATTGGGAAAGTGTAGTAATATGCAGCCTCATTACAGTAAGATTAACTAATGTATTCTTACCTAAGACTTTTTTTTTGTAATTTGCATTTTGTGATTTATCGATACTACCTAAATGCAAGTGTTTACAACCCTAATGCGCTCACGCCGCGCCATGACGCCAAGTCGGCAGAGCAGAGCGAGCTAGTCTTTTCTGCTTCAGTCGCCGTAGCGAACGGGTGGTTTAATATTACAACAGTGTACGTCCGTGGTGTACATAAAGACGTTAGTGCACAGAGTACTTTTTTTATATACTGAAGTTAGTGTTAGTGCCTCTAAGCGTAAAGTTGGCGTAAAGTGACTGTAAAAGGTAAAAGTACCTACCTACAATAAACTTAAAAAAGAATAACGTATAGTAACGGTTTTATTGTCAAGGATGAGTAGTTCAGAAGTAGAATCCCTACTTTTAAAGTGGGGATTCCAGGCGTACGTCCACATATTTAAAGGTAAGCTTAATTCGTTAATTTCTTGATAAACTGCCGGCAAACCACTTCTTCATCTTATAAGTAGGTACCTAGTCAGGGAATATAAATGGATCACTTTTTTTTCTTTTCCATGGACTCAGTGTGATGATGAGATGAGGATGCCTATTTGCCGTAGGTACCTACAGTCAGTTCTGAGTTCTCAGAATTGAGTGGGTAGCAGGTAGGTACCTGAAAAGCGGTACCAACTGTGTGTGTTTCGTTTAACATGTATATAACCTAAGCATGCTTTTGGCGATTATAATGGTTTTTGTAACGCATGTCCATGTGTGTGTTCATTTTGATGTTCTGTCTGAATAATCCCTTTCGCAAGATGGAATATTGAACGGGCACGTCTGTAACTAACCTAGATATGTATTTTTGGTTTGATAATTTTTCATGCTGTCTTCATATCAGCATAATATGGAATACCTACTACGTGAGAGTGAGGGAGAAGTTTCCCAAAAAATGTGTGCGTTGACTATTAAATATTATGTTTCAATTATTAAATTTTACTGTTCCAAGCATTAGTTTTTACTACTACGTAAATTTATTTTATTTTTAATCGTGTGCAGACTTGTTTGTTTACGTACATATTTATGTACCTATGTTTGTTTGTATGTTAGTTCTACATGCTTTTTGGTTTCTGCATTACATAGTCCCATATGGAATCTTGCTTATTTATTTTTTGTTGTTACCTATGTTGTTTGTGGAATGTGTTTGTTGATTTTGTTAGTAATTGTTAAGCCCTAACATAACCATGTTAGGGTCTAACTTTGAAAAGGCTCAAGCTGTGAGCGCAGCGTGCAGCCTATAAGTGCACCCTGACAAACGCATGCCTTTACCTCAGCTTAGGTCCAGCCAGTTTTTTATGTTCATTGCTGTTTTCAGAGAATGAAGTGGACATAAGCGCTTTGGAACTATTGGATAGTGAGCAAGTGAAGGCACTCATTCCTTCGATTGGTCCGCAGGCTAAATTTAAGAAAATCTTGTCAGACTGGAAGGTAAAGGTAACAAAGTCAAGAGTTGAATTCAAAAAATCATATCCAGTTGTTATCAAATGTTTAACTTTGCCTTGCAGGCAGAACGTAAGGCATTAGAGGATCTCATATCAACAAAAGATGAAGAATTAGAAGAGATTATTTCAAGTTGCGACTCTTTCGATAAATTCAGCCAAGGAAGCCCAAGTACCTCCTCAACAAGATCAGAGTGCTCAAACTCTCTGCGTTTACAAGAAACCCAGTGTGTAAGTAGTAATTCATTTATTGCAGTCATAAGTTTAACATGATCTTATTCTTATATAGGTACTATTATCACATTGTGATCTTATATGATATAATCTTATATGATCTTATTCATAAACTACGGGGCATGGCAAAATTCAACTATTTTTGTCTTAACATAATATTACATTTTCATTGAGAAAATGTACAATAATTAATTCTTGTTATATGTATATGTCAATTTAATAAAATAAATAATAATAATAATACTGTAGGACAATTCGCACAGCGCCATCTAGCCCCAAACTAAGCATAGCTTGTACTATGGATGCTAGACAACTGATATACTACATATTATACTTATAATGAATAAATGTCAATAATAAGCGGATTTTAGTACAGTATTATTCGATTATTAAATGTCTTTTGATAATTTTTTGTTGTAATTTCTCGGTTACCAGAACAAATCGAGAAGTAGGGCCGCGACGTACAATTTATTTTGTTTGAGCTGGTTATTGGGGTTTGTGAACTTTATGTTACCCATTTTTTCAGGATCTCGACTTGCTCTTGAGTAATACCCCAGATACTAAATTGCTACTTACGCATGATGTAGAAAAGCCACTGGGGGAACAATATCGAAAAATTTTAGTACGCGCCATTGCAAGAGAGATTGTAAGAAAAAACCCACAGGCGCATGTAACTGCAGATATTTATTTGGATTGGTTACAAAAGATAAGTAAGTACCTAAGTAATTTTCTAGGTTTTTGGGGTAAAACTACATGTCGTGTAATTGCCATAGGATTACTTAAAGTTAATACCTTTACAATCATGATAAGGGGCCATCCATAAAGTACGTCACATTAAATTCATGAGTTTTTCAGCCCCCCCCCCCCCCGTCCTTGTCACAGGTGGTCACATTTCTGAGACCCCCCCCTCCCTAGTGTGACGTCACATGTTTTGCAATGAAACATCGAAAAATTATTAAATTAAAACAGCAGTTCCGAAATTAGTTTTATTTCTATTTAAATTAAATACTTTTTTATGAAATCAACATAATAACAAATATTTGAAACAATAACAAAAAAATAACAATTTAAACCGTATTGCCCTAAAGATAGAGTTGGACATAGTTTTTAGTTTAATTAATATTTCAAATTACGCGATTAGTACCTCTAGATTTTGAAATGTGATGTCACGATACTTAGGACCCCTCCCACCCCTTGTCACACCATGTCACACTTTGTCGACCCCCTCCCCCCCCTTTTACGTGTGACGTACTTTATGGATGGCCCCTAATGATTGTTTCTTTTTTCAGAACTGTTGTTTCCGGCAGAAAATCTTGAATGTTACTATACCAAACCGAAAACAGGGGTACACCGAGCACACGGCCGACTCTTCGACGCGGTGGTTAATTTAAAAGCTAAGTACCGAAGACACAAAGTATACCAACCGCGAGCACGACGCTCTCTAGATATCACCTTGACTCCATCTACAAGTAACCAGGGTTTTGAAGAAACCACCACTCAAGAGGAAGAGGAGTGCATAGAGTGGTTACGTTGCTCTTCTGACGATTATGCTTTGTGTGCCGAAAAGTGGGAAAATACCAATAAGGTACGCAAGAAACGAGTGCACTCCAATGAAAAACAGTCATATCTCCAAGAGTTCCCATGTCTGAAACGTTCCTTTGGATACGAATTGGTAATTATTAGCATTTTAAACAGATTTATAATAAATATCAAAATATCTGATATTTATGATATATGTATTATCAGCCGTTCTGACATTTTTTTTATGTCTCTTATTATTGTGTGAGGGCCCACCCCTTATCACAGATTCGATCAAGCCGCCTCTGGAAGCCCTGCAGCCGTGGCATCACGTGAAAATTACTGAACCGATTAAGATAAAATTTGGCACACAGATAATTTAACTTAGGATGGACGAATGTATTGGTTCGGTTAAACGCAACTTTATCATCAACTTGTATTATATCATTGAACCCTGATTTTAAGTATTACTCAAGTTGTAAACTATTACGGTTTTTAACTATCTACGTATTTCGTTTCTAGCTTATTGCAGACTTCGATACCTGGTATCCCGAAAATAAATATAATTTTGAAAATAAACTACCACTACTGAAGAGCAAACTACTGTCGGCATCTGAATCCACTTCAAGACGATCGCCATTCGTAGAGGAACTGAAGCAACTTGCGCAAGGTAAATATTAGCTAAAACATGTTACCAATTACGACCTAATTGATGAGTTACCCTCTTTTGCGTCGGGGAATAAGGAACCGTTATGGTGGTGCAACTTTGTCTCTGTGTCGGTCTGTCACAGATGGACATCTGATCCTACTTCAGCTATCGACTTGAAAATTTAGAGCAGTAATAAGTAATACCGCACCGCTTTTACTGCATAAAATTCTTTTTTTGTAAATGGTGGATAAAAAATTTCATAGGGTTTTCTTCTTCTTCTTCTTTATCAGCCCATAAACCTCCCCACTGCTGGGGCACGGGCCTCCCTCAACGATGTGAGAAGTAAATGCCATACTCGCCACGCTTGGCAAACGGGTTGGCGAGGGTCTTGATAAGAGCGCAGAGTTTTCCTTCTCCGAGTGCAGATGGATTTGCATACGTCTTTACCTTAGTCGCCTCTTACCCCCTGGCCACGGAAATCGGTCTAGGAGTCTAGCGGAGAGTCTTGCGCTGCGTCTTGCGGCGCGTCAAACCGGCCACGTACGGCGGCGGCGGCGGTGAGCGGAAAGGGGACGTATTTAGAAATAAAAAAATATTATATTTAATTATTTGAAACAGTTCTTTATAGGATTAAAATTCAAGAAATTTTAAAATTATAACGATGCAATACAATAAAATTCGAGTATCTATGTATAGAAAAGAATATAATATATTTTAGGGATTTATAATACATACTTATATTATTTTGATTACAATTTTCAACCTATTATTAAAAGAAGGTATAAGATGTGCACGAAAGTATAAAATCTTTGTTTTTTTAGCGCCGATTAGATCCAAAAAAGTACGTATTTACATACCTATGCTCTAATAACTCTTGCATACCCTTACCTACTAACACCATAAAACAATAAAGTAGTTATTAAAAATATTTCATCAATTATGCTGTATTAAATTACCTAATTAAAAAAAATAAAAAAAATGTCGCAACTAGATCCGTCCCCTCACCGCCGGTCACAAGACTCTCCGCGCCAAGACGCAAGACATACCGCTCGCCGCGCTTCGTTCGTGCCCGGCTTCATAGAAATGTATGAATTTGTTTCGGTCGCGGACGCACACTCCGCCGCAGTCGCAAGACGTCTAGACCGAAGACCGTTTTTCGTAGCCGGGGCCTTACGACACCTCGGTAAGAATGAGGGTGGTTCTAATTCTGCTCTGCCGGAAACCACACTGCCTGCACTAAAGGGTTTTACCAATTTGAAAAATGTCCAGTGCTAGATATGTCTTCTCTAAGGTGCGCCCCTAATTTCGATACTCATCTAGAAATATAATTTGACCATTTGTCTAGACTCTAGATCACTAACTTTTCGTTTTTATTGCTTGACAGACAAAGATCATGAAACAAGTAACCTCGCTGCGCTACTTCTTATTCCGCACTTGATTGGACCAGTTCACATAAAAAGGAAGAGACACTCTGCGGCGGAAGTGCGTCAAAGCTTCATTTTACATATTGAAGAGGAAAGACAGCTGCTTGAGGAAATAAAAAAAAGAAAGGATAAGTACAAAGATTTAGGCATAACTATCCAACCGTATGTAGTAGTGGCAGGTTCTCTGAAAAAAATAACTGCACGTTACGTTGTTGTTGATGACGTTATCTATGAATTGCCGAACATCAGCAAAACTGTAGATACATGTTTCAAAATCATATGGGCTTTGAACTTGGAATATCCTGGTGAATGTTTACCGGTGTGGCAATTTCTTGAAAGAGCTATTTATAATTTTACTGACACTGGTTCAAAAAACAAACTTTCACCATCTGTTTTAAGTTTATTGAGTGACTGTGGTATATTGACTAAGTAAAAAATGGTTACCTGTTTTATTTGTTACACCATTGTAAAAGACTTGCGAACTCTCAAGACTCATTTTCATTTTTTTCATCAACACCACATTTTTGAACAATATCGCTGCGTAGAAGGCGATTGTTCTCGGTCGTACCACCTTTTTAATTCCTTTCGTAGACACTATATTCGGGAGCATTTTAGCCAAGGTGCTAATCTGAATGAAAAAAATGCAGCATCTGATCACGAAATTATATTTGAGGCTAACAATTTGCCTCAAGAAATCATTAGTCAGTCTGACCATACCAGACCAGAGCAACATTCGTCTTCTGAAGAACCTCTTATTCAGCCTCATCATACTACGCCTGTTGTTGAAAGCCCACAAATGGATATAAATTTATCTCACGTTCCTCTAGAAATGGCTCTAGCTTCGCTAATAGCATCCTTGTATGGTTCTGTAAATTTGCCAAGGAATATTGTCCAAACGATTGTCGATAAGCTTCTAAACATTTTTTCTTTTTCGTTAATTCCATTGTTAGGTAACTTGTTACAGAGTTTGACTCATAACGGTGAAGTATCCGTTTCGGAAATTCACCGTGTAATAACTACTGAAATCACTTCGAGTTTCAGTTCGTTGTCCACGGAGTATCGTAGGTTTCAATACTTTCAAGGCCTCCAGACTTACGTTCCGCCTAAAACAGTAGTCGTTGGTGATCGCTACGATTCGAATATTAGAAGAGGTGTGCATACACTATCATCTGTTACTTGCAATGTGCAGCTTATTCCATTAAGAGAAGTACTACATATTTTTTTCTCTCTAGCTAATATATTAGTTGATACATTGCAATATATGGCGGATCTTTACGAAGATGTCACAGTTATTCAAAACTTTATTCAGGGTCACTTTTGGCAATCAAGAAGAAGAGCCCACATGGGAAAACATGTAATTCCGTTGTTTTTATATTTTGACGACTATGAGACTTCAAACGCTCTAGGCAGTCACTCTGGCATCCATAAATTAGGTGCCGTATATATATCAGTCCCATGTCTACCTCCGTGGCGTTGTAGTGTACTGTCGAATATTTTCTTAACATTGCTGTTCCATTCCTCTGACAGATTAGAATTCGGCAATAATGTTATATTTCAGCCTATAATAGATGAGATTAATTATCTGAGTTCCACTGGCATTTCATTTTCCGTTCCAAATTTTGATGGAGTTGTATATTTTGAACTGGCTTTAATTGTCGGAGATAACTTAGGCATCCATTCCATTACAGGCTTTGTAGAAAGCTTTTCGGCCAATTACCCATGCAGAATTTGCCGTGTCGGTAAAGAAGAAATGAAAGTTCAATCAAAAGCAAATGAGGCTCTCCTCAGATGTGACACGGATTATGAAATTGACGTTATAGAATGTGATCCTTCAAATTCTGGTGTTAAGGAAAGATGTGTTTGGTTGAAGGTGAATGGGTTCAAATTATTCGAACAAGTTGGAGTCGATATAATGCATGATATTCTCGAAGGAGTTGGCAAATATGTCATGGGACTTATTCTCGATAAGTATATTAACCGTTTTGGATATTTTTCCTTGGAACTGCTTAACATCAGGCTAAAAACATTCGATTATGGACCAGATTCGCGCAATAGACCTGTTGAATTATGTATGATCCACATAAAAAAGTCTAATATTCGGCTGAGCGCATCCGAAATGTTAACTTTCATTCGATATTTTTCGCTTCTAATTGGAGACAAAATTCCTGGTGGCGACATGTACTGGACACTTTACTTAAAGTTAAGAGAAGTTGTAGAGCTGGTTATGTCGACTTCAGTTTGGGAAGGTCTTCATACGGTCATGCAAGACAGTGTTGGTCAGCTGAATGAGATGTATTTGCTCCTCTCTAATGAACCACTCAAGCCAAAGTTTCACCACCTTACGCACTACCATACTGCCATGATTAATTTTGGTCCACTTTCTTTCTTTTCATCTATGAGATATGAAGCAAAACATAGGCTAGCAAAAACATCTGCAAGAGCTTCATGTAACAGAAGGAACTTGACATTAAGCTTAGCCATCAAAAACCAACTTAAACTTAATGAAATTTTTTTAAGAGGTTCTCTTGATCCCATTTTAACTTGGGGCACTAAAAAATTTAAGTTAGTACATTCTGATGTGACTCTTATTCAGTCTTATCTCGGTTTAAGAAGTAGGAAATCTTTGATATGTGTCAGTTGGGTTTCCATGTCTTCCATACGGTACCAGAGTGGTTCTATTCTTGTGTATAGCACTCAAGGCGATCTCAATGACGTGACTTTTATAAAGGTGGAGAGGATATATGTTTACAATGACTCGCAAGTCATTTTCTCAGGGTCTCTGTTACAGACGATTCTATTTGATTGTCATTACTACGCATATGAAGTAGAACAAACGGAAAAGAGAGTTGTTGTTCGGTTGAATGATCTTCATTTCAAGACGCCCCATGCATTAAATACTACAGTGTCCGCGTGTAAAAGGTTATTGGTGACATTGCGTAGTCCTATTTAAGTTTACTATTTTTTTGTCAAAATTAATCGTACTTAGGTACATGTAAAAATAAACATGTTAAATAGAACTTTTGTCATAAAAATACTAAATAAAATTGGATGGATAGAGAAGCGCTCCTTTATTCATTGTTTAATCCAACTTTTAATCACTGTGCCGGCGTTGTCATATAATAGGCTAAGGTGGAGATATTTTCTAAAGCTAGGGCTATTTAAGGGCATCCCCTGTGCATGCAAGCGCCCTCATCAGTAAAAAAATTAGATTAGATTATTTATTTGCTCATTTGGAAATTACATTATAATTTTAAATACAGAAAATTAAAACAATAACTTATTCACAAAGAGGATTATAAGGCTGAAAACGCAAAAAATCTGAGCTAGATTAAATAATAGGTACTGGAGTTTGTTTAAAGCACCACATATTCACGATTCAGTGTTCACAGAAGTTACAGATAGCAAAAGTGCTAAAAATGGCCACTTTCAGCACTCTTGTTATCTGTAACTGCTGTAAACATTGAATCATAAGTTTATAGTGCTTATAACAAACATCTACCTATTATTGAATCTAGCGCAGATTTTTTTCCATTTATTGCGTTTTCACTGATTTATGATTTTTTTACTGATGAGGGCGCATTGACAGTTAAAAATTGACAAATCTCTGTTACTTTGTGAAACACTTGTTCGATTTAAGCAATTTATCCACTTAAAAACAATATTAAATATTTTTCTGTGATTTGTAAATTGTGACTTGTAGCTTGAACCTTCAAAATTGTAAAAAAAAAGGTTTCAGAAACGCTTGTATTTACAAAATTGTACAAATAGGCTATAATGTTGGCACTTTCGCTCAATGTTGCTATTTAATTTTACAAGACTTGTCAACTTGTAGCTTTGTGGAACGGGGCCCTGGTGGTCAAGGTCTGAACGTCCAAATCAGTTCCAATTATTTTGTATAAATAAGTCTTTATGTTATTGTCATTTTCATGGCATGCTTTGGAATAATTAAGTTTTTGTCAAATAGATAAAGAATGATTAAATATAAAACTAAAACATTAAGTTTATATCCTCTTTGACAAACTGGCTGGCTGGTGGTCTGGTCTGAACATTCAAATCAGTTCCAATTATTTTGTATAAATGAGTTCTTATATTGTCATTTTCATGACATGTTTTGGTATAATTAAGTTGCACACTATTATATTATAAATTCTAGACAGAGGATAAATAGTCTAAATTTGCATAAATGTAAGCCAAATTGTAACCCCGTAGTGACTTCGTTATAATTTTCTTTAATTTCAGAGTGTATACAATAAGCGGTGGCTCCCTCCCTCGTTGAAAATCCATAACTCAGAAAATATAGATATTTTCAATTTTTTTTCTCTGATAACTCCTTAGATTTAGACTTAAGGTTTATTTGGAAGTAATAAGTTGATAAGCAAATCGTAACCAGACAGTTACTATCGAAATTATTGCTAAAAACGGCCACTTTTGGCAGGAATATCGATAGTAACTCCAGCCTACAGGGTACAATTTGCTTCTCAATTAATCACTATCAAAATCATTAGATCTAAATATAAGGAGTTATCAGAGAAAAAAATGGAAAAGTATATTTTACATATTTTTAGCGAGATGGCGCCACCGCTCGGTGT